>CM074182.1:22885545-25680674 GCA_037179385.1 Holothuria scabra
AAGGTGCACCAAGATTGCCGTCTGCTATGAGTGTTGTGTGAAAGTTTGGACTTGATCAAGTATGTCCCCATACTTTATAGAGTCGTCGTCAAATCAGACGATTTACAGCTTCACCGCGGTCACCTTGGTGCGCCTTTTTATCCCAGTCGGTGGCGACAATCTACGAAAAGGACGTACACGTTAAATGTTCTGTCCATGTATATAAGCCCGTGCTTGAGCTATTATGACTGTCCCAGGAAATATTTGAAAGCGAAACAGTAAACACATATCATCTCTTATATGTAAGGTTAAACCTTTATCATGGATTCATTTTGAGCTGTTTCATTGGACCGATCAATGTAAACACCTTAAAATATGATCAAACTAGTAAGGAGGGAAACTTTTAACCTATTTTTGAACTTTTGTAAGTTATGGTTTGAACATCTTTTGGGGCCACGGGCACAGAAACCTCCGAGATGAATCACCAGCCATACGCTAGTTCGGTAATTCGTTTGCGCATGTAATTGTGGATCACAGCGTGCAGGGATACACAAACCGAGTTCAGCACATAGTGTACGGCTTTCCCTAGTTTTTGCACAGTACGTGAATACAGCACTACGCATAACTCTGAATAGACAACCCGAACGAAAATAGGGGCTCAGTCCCACTTAACAAAAGATTAAAATGCATATTTTAAAACCAAAAGCGCATTTTATACAAAGCACACTGCACAGAAGCACGCTTGAGATCCATCCTTATGTTTTGGTTGGATTTAGAAAGAATGATGTCCTCAAATTTTCCTGTAAACTCAAATTTTGGAAAGGGTGTTGTAGGTGCGGGAATGGTTATCTCTACGATGTGGAGGATTTGCGCATGTGTACAGCCACCCGAAACGAATTGCCGAACTCGCTCATTGGAGGGATGCGATGGAATTTTATTGTGGTAATTTCTTTGAACAGCTTTGTAGTGTATGCACATCTTACCGTGTAAGCGTAAATGTTCTTTCAACATTTTTTTGAGCGTGACGTAAATAGAATGGATTAATAGAATCTTTGGTAATTAATTCAGGGATCATATGAGAAATCGCCTTAAGCCAACCCACTGTGCTATGATGTTGAACACACCATATTGTGCCTTCCATTTCATGTCTTCCTGCAAAGTGAAACTGTTAAAATTTTCTTACAATATTCTCCAATGAAGAAATGCACATTCCAAATAAAAGTTATATATTTCTATGATATAATTTGCATTGTAAATATAAAAATAAAACATTCCTTCGCACTTTCTACAAAAAAATGTGTTCGCTTGTTTCTTTTGTTTTTTTCATGTCTACACACTGATGTAGATACCTTATGGTAAAGTGGTTCGTTTTACCGTCGCGTTCTCTGGAGGATGTACAGTGTGTCCTTTTGGTGAAGTAGTCTTTCTCGATAAAGCTTTGTCTTCTCTCTTCGGCTTTTTGGTAGAGAGTTGAAGAGAACACAGTTGTTCGTAACAGATTGCAGTCAAAATTATAGTTACTTTACTTTTGTTTTTGGATTGTAATTTAAAAAGGATTGAATAATTTCGAAAAAAGACCCGACCAGGAAAACTTTAATGGAACTATTGGCACAAGTAATTCAGAGGCTTAACCCTTAGGGCGGTGGAGGACCGTTTCCCGAATTTAAATTTTGGTAAAATTTAATTAATTAGGTAATCCTATCATTTTACCCCTCCTCAGTGTAATAGTAAACGTTGACAGTTTAATATAGCAGTTTGGCTTAGTACAGCAAAATGAGGCAAATTAAGACTTGCTGAAACGTCTTTGAAATGATATCTCTCTGCTTGCTTAACACTAATCCATTTAGACACTAATTGACGACCAATTGTTACCACAGGTTCTGTGGAAACGCGGTGGCTGGTATAAACGAAAGATCTTGCACATCTTGTTTCACGAAAATATTGACCGATTGTTAATCAATCCGAATAACGCTAATGTAATTAATAAGAAAAATTGCAATATTAAGGTCTGCCGAGTGCATATGCTATATGCCATTTGGAAGTTGGTCAAATGCTCTGTAAGACTGAATTGACCGATACGTTTTTCAAAGTATTTTTTTTACGTTTTCGCCCCCATTTTTCTTGTCGGCTATATCAATTTTTCAAATACAGCTTCCAAAAAACATATGAGAATGTTACCGGCCCTGGATTCCATGTTCATAGGGGAAGGGGGCGGGACGGTCAATTCATAATTTCGGCCACTTTCCGCCCTACTATAGTAGGTCAAATTTTATTACTCGCCTGTCCTTATTTCTAAATTTGATTACCATTTTCAGCTTCAGTTTTACTTGGGAAGACCATTAAAATGTACTCCTTTGGCAAAATGTCACCTTTGATCGCACAAATGATTAACTTAAGTCTAATTTTTTTAAACCCATGCAGGAAAAACTATAGGAAACCAGAGTTTCAAAATGCCAGGAGTAATGCCCCAAATTGAACAGTTTTCTCAAAAATAGTCCAATGTGTCTTATCCTCTGCCAAATCCAGCTGGAGAAATTCATCGACTATCATAAATATAGTGCTTTTGAGTAAGATTGGATAATACCTCACCCTCATCCCTTCCTCAATTCTGATATCTATCTGCCACTGCAGTGTCAATGTTGTTATAGATTAATCATGTTGAACTTGAAGGTAACCCCTACTTGTATTTACAATTTAAGAAGTAACGTTTCTTAGATGTTTCAATGAGGAAAAGAAATTGAAATCCGTGTGTAAACATGGTCCAATGCCTTCTAAAATAAATAAATAAATAAATGACCTCACAAGCGAGGTAGAATCGAGTCCTTCGCCCTTGAGTAGCCAAATTGCATGAGAATAAGTGAAGCTGTTGGAGATGTTAAATTTATTGGAGCAAAATCTGCTGAACTAAAAGGTGGAACTCACGAGAGGCATCTTCAAAGTAGGTTGAAGCCTACACACCTATACACTCCCCCTCTGGGCAGCTGGGCTGGGTGTAGGGAGGACACCACCATTAGCAGAACGGCCTTGCCGGGAAAAGTAGTTCCAAAGTACACCGTCAGTTTTAGGTCCTCTTTAAGTGTGAATTGCTCAAGTTAAACTAATCAGATGTGGTTGTTTTGTTTTGGATATGAAAGAGGATGTGTAAATGTGTGAGTGTTGCCAAATTGGGAAGAACTGAAGGTGATTTAGACTGTTTAAAAATTTGGTGTGAAAAAGACGTTTTTTCCGTCACCTTGCGGATTAATAGGGTAGGGTGTACAGACCCAAAACTTCATCCCCTTTTATCTCAAAATCTAAACGGTCATGCTATGGTGAATTTGTGATGCCATGATTGGACAACTCACTGGCTTTCATGTGAGGGGTAGCTTTAGTGGGGTGTGAACTTTGACTGGGCTGGGGGGGCATTTAGTGAAGGCAAAATAGTGTGTAAGTCAATGGAGAAATTAATGGTGGTGTGCTCCCTGTAGGATATGCCCACGGTGTTTTCCACCTGTCGTTAAAGGCGACCATTGGATTGGCCTTGAACCGTTTTATCTAGATGATTGTATAAAACACTTTCGTGTTGATGTGTCGTTAAATCCCATCTAACTGACTGGCTGACCGACCGACCGACCGACCGACTGACCGACTGACCGACGGACCGACTGACCGACTGCATGACTGACTTTCTGACTGACTGACTGATTGACTGAATAACTATCTACAACTATATACACACATTCTGTAACAAAGTGATTATGAAGCTTGTCGGTTATTTCTGGCCTCTTCTCATTCTTTGACTGCATTCTTTTTTCAATCACTTTTTATCCCTCGTTTGTTAACACGTTTAGTTGCTAAACATGCCCGTCTGATTCCTAAACAACTCACTTTCAAACGTGTTTAATTGATGAACGTCGAGGGTTTAAATAACCAAACATATTTAGAGTTTAAACATGTTTTACAAATTGGGTACGAAACCAGTGTTCAACTGCTAATCACGTTTTTAGAGTGTATCTGTAATGTAGAATGGACAAGTTTTTTTTTTCTCATTTCAACACTTATACTTTAAAGGTAGTCAACTCTCAGATCAAACTCAAATTTTTGTATTCTACGAAAATTTGCCATTAATTTAGATCTTTGATTGACTGCAAGTTAAAGAAAATGCAAAGTACTGTCAGTAGCTCATATTACACAGCATATACTGTTCTATACGAATGATTTGATAACACATTGGGGTGGTGTCTACTCACCCTGAAGCAATGGACTGAGATTGTGTGTGCATGGATGAGGATGAATTTTTGACAGTTGTGCGACTAGAACAGTGGCATAGCTACGGGGGGGGGGGGGGCTTGGGGCTGGAGCCCCCACTGAATCGCCTAACCCCCCAGCAACCCACTGGCGACCTGGGCAAAAAAATTATATTCATGCCGGCCGATGATAATAGTCAATCGGGGCTAGCCGGCTACTATGACATAGATACACTTACGACAGATCCACGCAGTTGCAGGATATTCTGCAATTGTGGCCCGCTCTGAATTTCGGAGTAAATTCAGGCAGACTGTGACAAGCATCATATCTTCGGAATCTGTTGACTTTTTACTGGTCGGGTTTCTGGTTGGATAATTTTTTGGCAGATTTGGTGTGGATTTAAGTGTGCTCCTAGCATCTGGCTTGTTTCTATCTCCTGTAGGTTTTTTTCAATTCCTGTGGATGCACAAATTTGTTCCAAAATCATACTTAGTGAAGTGGGTAGAATATTTGAGTCAAATATGGTTGGAAGGAATTTGCACTTCGCACCGCCATTGCTGCCAGTCATTGGCCAGTGCAACAGCCAAACCCGTGTTGGCTCAATGCAGTCTCAAGGGTAGCAACCTTACCACTATTACCGTACCTTAAAGGACCTCACCCAACTCTTTGGTGGAGTGGACATACCCAGTGGCGTACGAGACGGGGCTGGGAGAACACTGCCCCGAATTTCCAGATTTCCGCAAAATCTTAATTCGGTCAGGAATTTGGGGAAAATACAGGCAGTAATTCGGAAAAAATTCGGACAGCCCTTTAATTTCGAAAAAAAAAAAAAATGGGATGGTTTCTCAGAAAATTCCTAAATGTGGCCAAAAAAGCACCTCGCACCGCCATTGCTGCCAGTCATTGGCCAGTGCAATCTTAAAAAGATATGCCCGAAAAGAGAAAGAATCGTCATAAAGTCGCAATTAAATTTTCTTGAAAAACCAAGTCAAGATTCCGAAAAGCGCTACACATTTGCAGCGCAAACAGGTATTATTCGTGACGTTTATTTCACTGATAATCACAACTTAATGCCCGAAATTGTCGAATATCCAAATTCTTTCGAGCATTTGCCCGAAAATGGAAAAGTATCATAGTAAGGATAACATAGTTACGAAAAATCAAACAGATTGAATCGCGAAACATTTGGGAAGCCTGTGGCTTAAAAGAAACAATTCATTCTTAAGCCTCGCGTTTACAATACCCAAAATGGCCGATTATTTTAAAAGCTTCAAATCTTTGCCGAAAAACAGAGAACGCTATATGTAAAGTAACATGTTCATGGAAAATAACAAGTTATGCGACACCTTTTGGTAGAATATAAAAAGAAGTTTTCATCATCCCCACACTTCATATTGTAGTCTTGCAAAAATTGTCCAAAATGGTCAAATATTGGGGCAAAGGTTAAAACAATGCTGAGACGTTTTCAATTGTCAAGTTTATTAATACGAACAGGCAGGAGGGCGTTCAGTTGCCCAAAAGATTGTCATCTATTCAGCTCCACAGCCAAATACGACAACGGTTAAGAATATCGGGTAATTTTTTTTCGATACTTTAATGATGCAGTGTGAGAATGTTTTCCCATAATTCTGTTTGAAAATTCTTTTAAACACACCTTGTAATGTTACATTTTTTTCAAAAGTAGAATCATATATAGTGGAAAGTTCGGGCAGTCACACAATTTAACAATATTTATTGAATTCAGCCAAGAGTCCCAACGGAGTGAAATTTATTAGCATGTTTTCCCCGAAAATATGTGGGACCAATTCATCGAACGGTAGTGTCTGATAGGAACGAATTTTCAAATTTTCTGGACGCTCCGCGCCAACCAGTGGTGGTTCTCCGCTGTGACTGTCTTACGGGCAGAATTACATTTTTCGGGCAAAAATCTGCTGCCCCCTGAAATGCTCCCTATACGCCTATGGAAATACCTTACTCAGGCGTGCACTGGAACAGCTGCTTGCAATAAACAGCAGGATTCCGATTTGCAATCCTAGGATACATAGTCCAGTGGAGTAATAAACTGAGCTAATCAGTATCTCAAAAGTGTGTTTGAATCTAAGAAAAATAACATTTTTTCTCACCAGAATTAAAGACAATTAAACCTGGTAATACCATTTCCAGCCATCTGGAAGGTGTTGACATCCAGCTGATGGTGGCGCTTAGATAGTAAATTAGGCCTTTAATCTGGTTATATTGGAGTTTTTAATTGTTTGGGGCCAGTGATGATATCTTTAAAATAAATTGCGAAAATTGAGGCCTATAGCTAACAGCAACTACCATCCAACTTACTTAAATGCCAGATTCGTCTATACACCTAGGCTATGTCCTATTTTTTGGGCAAAACATTTCGTGAAATCATTAATCGAAGAACAAAGCAGTTTCATTTTGCTGAAAGTAATTCAAGTAGTTGTCTATAGAAGTCTAGTTTCTTGTCATGAAGAACCAGTTAGAATTACTGTCCACAAAATTTGTTCGCTGAAAAAAATCATGGAAGATGAAATCAACTCATTACTTATCTGATATGAAAAGTTGCTACCATGAAAACAGCTGCTATTTTGATCCTGGTAATTTAGTCTGAAAGTGTAGTCCTACAATTTTGATCTACTATTTTCATTCTGTTAAGGGCTTAGTTTACTTGCTTTACTCATGTTGAATTCCTTCCTTCAGTTTGTAAACACATTTGATCTCGATATTCTAAAGTTTTTGCAAATGACATTTTTTGTGTTATTTTCCTCCATAATTTTTTATGTCGGGTTGAGGAAAAGAAGAAAGAGCGACATTATTTACTAGAATTCAATTTCAAACAAATAACCGTATCAACTTACAACAGGTTCTTAAGCGTATTCTATTTATTAACATACCGGAGGCTAAAGAGTCATTGTTTGGGAGGAGTCAAAAAGTAGTCAGTGGTATGAGGAGCAGTCTACGATAAGGAGGGGTCCCGTCCTTTTGAGAAAATTTTCGTACAACTGCATTTTAGACGCAATTTGGCACAACAAAACGGTACAGTTGGGAAGTAAATTTTCGTCTAGAAACTTAAGTTTCGTTTTCTATGTATAAGTCAATTATGAATTTAAAGAGTGAAGAATGCCTAATTTCTGGGGAAAGGGTGTTTAGAGGGAAAGTTATATAGCTAGCTGACGGGTAGTGCATGGCCGAGTGGTGTTTTGGAATTTTCGGTTCGAAAGGAAGCAACTGAGACATGCAGTTGATAGCTAAGGGATTGCCTCAAGATAAGCGCGAACTTACACGCCACGACTCATTAAAACAATCAATTTGAGTGTGTTTTAAGAAAAATTGACGGGAAACAGGGGCAGATTCATTGTAAAACAGTAGGTCAATATGAGGGATATATGCAGAGAACAAGAGGCACAGCTAAAAGTAATACCCCTTCACACTGAGGTATTTCGAACTACATTCTGGAAGAACAGGGTGGAACTGGAAAGAACGGAATATGCACGGATTGAACGTGGGGCTCACCGAATACAATCTTAGTATGAACGGCCTGAACGGGCAAAGACGGGATAGTGGTTGAAAACGTCAAACTTGTTTAAAATTCGATCCCGTTCTACCCGTTCAAAAATAGGACTGGGTAAGGTCGTTTTTAGAACGAAGTTGCCGTACTGGAAACTAAATTGCCTCACTGCGAACGTGGAACGAACTGGTCAAAAACAAGCTGAACATTGTGCGAACAGGGAAAAATAGGAGAACGATCAATCACCGATGTTACTACGTTCCAGTCCGTTCTGTCCTTTCTCTCACAGACCTTACTTTGTTTCGTTACGTTGTCACTGCCTTCTTAAGCAGTGTTAATCAGTCTTTAAGTTTATGATACGTTCCTCTCCAGTTCTACAAAGTTTTTGCTCGGTTTTTATTCAGATCTGCTCGTTTCGTCTACATTGTCAATACGTTTTTAGTCAGATCTACTACGTTTCTACTACATATTAACTACGTCCACCCTGGTTGAAGTTTTGGTACAAATATTGCAGAACAATTATGTTCTCCTCAAGGTTGTAAACCAATTTTCTGGCTGAATAGATGTATGAAATTTTTGATACCATAGAGCAAATACAAGTGTTGTCAACACTAAATATGATGAATATTGGTTTCCCGCAACTGTTGGTGGAAGTAGGGCAACAATATGAAGAGATCAGAGAATCTAAAGAAAAAGAAAAAGAACAGACGAGAACGGAGAGAATTAGAACATGTTGTGTGAGGGATTGGCTGAAGAACGAGAGGAGACTAAAAGCAGGACATTATCATCATCTTATGGAGGAACTGTGTCTAGGGGGAAGAAAGGTCCTTCCGCATCTGGCATGTTTACTGATGGAGTAATGAAATGAGAACGGATAGACACGGATCGTCTTTATAGCAGTTCGGGCTGGAACGTGATCCAGATCCCCGTCTGAACGTGGTAAAAAATGCCTGACAACACAGTAAAAACAAGAAAGACTGGGCATGAACTAGTTTGAACGGACAGGTCGTAATGCGAACCTTGAAGAAACGACTCTGAACTGGTTGGAACTTACTGTGAACGGGGTTAGTTCGATCCAGCACGGGTTGCAACTTGTTATCAACGGACTGCAGACGACAATGAACGTAACGTCTAACCGTTCTAAACGTTGGACGACACACTTTCTTCAAACTGTGCCTTGTCGTAGTTTAAACCAAAAGTACACGTTTCAACCCGTCCTACTCTCGTTCCATCTCGTTTCATGAAATTTTTAGAACGGGTAGGAACGTTCCTCGAACTACTTCAGTGTGAAGGGGGCTTAAATAATGACCTAAGAAGTATTCATTACTGTTTATTTTGTGGGCTTGATGTATTTTCTTTTTCTATTTTATACCAAGGAATATAGAGACTTGCAGTTACGTCACGGATCCGCCATGCAGGAGGACAATCATGGCAAAGTCAAATACAAATCTCTTTGTGCTGAACATACTGCACAGATGCGCTGTGGTGTGCGCGGTGTGTACAAATTCATCTAGCTAGCGGGTCGAGTGTGGTCTGCTCTGGCTACATAATTACATGTACTCCAACATGGCCGTCGGGGAGTAATATGACGTCATATGAAAAGCGTCTATAGCTATGTAAGATGTGGGTTAATGTTGAGCTTCCCCTTTAGCTGTCTAGAGACCAACAGCCAAGAGACAAATTACATCAAACCATCCTTCACTCAGAAAATGTTTTCATATCCCCTAAGCTTGGTGTGAAGGTCATTTATTTTTGGATTGGAAATCAAATAAAGCATCGAAGCCACCTTTTTGATGGCGCATTTTATACATATTTTTTGTTGGCTTTCTTCCAACTTGACAGTTTGTATTAATGGGCTCAGCGTTTGTAAAGCACTTCCACCTCAAAACCAAATTCTTGATACGATCCTTGTATCCTGACAGTTTGCTTTTGTTGAACCTGTAAGAATTAACCGGTTATAAATTGGGGAGGAGGCTTCGGTTCAAGACGAGTTCAATGATGGCATGCAGAGTCACTCGGTCTGGAATAGACACATACTCTTTCTTTTTGTCTCTATGTTTATATCATTTATTTGTGATCGAAAAAAATACAAAACCCAACCTTATAAATATTCATTACATCCTATAGGTTGAAGCAGGGAGTTGTAACTTCTTGGTTGAAGTTACGCTATCTCCGAAAACTCTCTAGTATAAGCATGGACTAACTCCTTTTTATAAGGGAAGACACGTGTGTTGGGTTTTATGTATAGGCCTATAAATGTTTTACACATTTTCTTACTTTTAAAACATAGACACTGATGGACTAGGGGAGTTCTGAAATACCAATGCAGGACTTTTTTACAAGTATAAACTCGTTTGTGCATAAATCTGCATCATGTAAATTCAACAGTTAAGTACAGAAAAATCTACCAACGGCTGGTCCTTTTTTATTAAGGCCGCGTGTTTTTATTTGACGTATAACCTTAAAATATCATTTTTGCACCAGAATTGCAAAGTCAACGCTTACCGATGTATTACAAGTTTGCAAAATTTGACCCATCATTCTCCAATTAATTACCTTGTTACTATGGTTACCGGCCACATGACATTTAAGTTGCAGTGAAGTCCCCTTGGAATTTTAACTGCTTTTATGTGTACAGTGTCTCAATTGCCGATGAGCTTAGAACCTCAGACACACTTCGGCACGGATCTGGCACACGACCGATACGTAGACGGACACGCCGGAAGCGGATCTTGGCTTTGACGTAGACATATCGCCTGAAAGCGGAACGTTCAAGATGTTTTGCGGTGCTGCGGTGAAGCGATATATTTTAGGTGTAAAGGGAAAGTGCGTGTCAAAGAAACATCCATCTTTCCACAACTAGCATTTACTTCAAGGGATATGTGTAGGACATTGGTATATAGTATCTCTCATGTCAATATTACATCTATCTAAATATGATTTTTTTTATGTGAGAGAATATCTGAATTCAAATGTATCTTCCTGTATTAAGGGGATTATGAAACTTCAATGTTGATGAACACTTCCAAACTTTCATTTGCTATGAACGATAAAGCTCTTAGAATTAGATACAGTCGTTCCTAAGTCTCCGGGGTCAACCAAGAACAAAGCTCAGAGGTCCACCTGTTCAACTTTATTATATTACACATATCGCTACAGGGAGCTGGTTTATACTTCAGTAGTTGGACAAGGGAGTCTCTAGCAACTAGTCTCTAGCAACTATGTGGTTCCACGCAATACCTCATGTCCCTATACTTTGACAAAGTAAGGCAGACGTTAGACTTTCCAAGGGTTTCTCGGAATGATTATTGCTGGTACAAAACACATGCCATAAGGAGAAATTCGTTTAGATAACTAACCTTCTCAAAAAAAAAAAAAAAGGGGGGAAAAATCAAACAGCAAAGATGAAAAAATGACTGCAATATTGATAAATGGAATGCGGTGTCCCAAGGTGTTTAGGATAATAGAGGGTTTCATGTTTGAGGGGCTTTCTCTATAGACGAATCCGATTAGCGCTCGCTTTTAGAGACTGTAGGCAGCCATTAGTGGGGTCCATCAGCCTTTATTCGTCTTGATTAATTATCTACGTGAATTTCAAATCCTCATATTCAGTGAAGTTGAGAAAATCAAGGTACACTTTATTGTACAACCATCCATGAAACAGGTAAGGAAGGAAATGTAAAGATTAAAGGTGATCGAACTCAGTAATGGCCGACTAAAACCAGACCATCACAATCTGTCTGGATTCGTCTATAGATGCTTTTCAAAAAAGCAGTTACGAGGGATGGATCTTAGGGAGGGATGGATCTTAGGTTGTCGTCCTTTTGTAAATATCACTTGAAAGCATTTTACTTTGTGCGAGAGCGACACGTATAATACTCCGTCGAACGATTCTTTAACATTTACCACTTGGAAATAGAACTGAATAAAACTTTTACGCGATGTTAAATTGTCATTAAAGTACCTGCCATCCTGGACCTATTCAGTTAAATGGCAAGAGCAGTCACCCCAACTTGGAGTATTGTAGTAGACTGTCCTGTTTCATTATTGGCTGCTGGCAGTCATGTGACCCCTTTTCCCTCAAATGTGACATTAACTCGAGGTACCAGTTTGGTTTATACCAATATCGAAGTTATAAAATATTATGAAAGAGACTTTAGAAGGAAATAATAAGAAAATTGCGATATTTAGCTGCTTCAAATTAATTATTTTTTTTTTTTTGGGGGGGGGGGGGATAGTCTTGACCCTTAAAACGGAGTTCCTGTCCGTGACCGGGTGTTTGTCGATGGAATTTTAATCTAGGAGAATACAATGTTAGTTAACACACCTTTTCAAAAACTTTATAAAGAATGAAATAGAAATCTCTGGCAAAATTTTTCAAGAAAATTAAAGAAAATAGTATTGATAAAAACAAAGTAAGCAAAAGTATTTCATTTTTTGGCACACTTGCCGAAACAATCAGTCATATTATTGAAAACTAAAAAAGATTTAATGGATAGAGAATTTTGTAAAATACTCATCAATCCTCAAACTTAGGTTGACTTTAATCCTCTTAAAAGCCAAGTTTTTGTTCAAAGAAATATTTCGAGTGATGTCAGACGATGCCACCAGTGGAACTTTTTAGTACAACTTAGGGGAAGTCTTGACCATATTGCATTGTTCCTCTGTAAGCACACGACACTTGTCCACTTTATGGGTACCAAATTTGTGGAGATAAATCTTGGGCTTCTGCCATTCTTGTATTTTCTTTTATCCTCTGAGAGTGAGTCTTCATTTCAAAGCTCCGATTTTTTATTTTAACCGGTAGCAGTAAATTTTGAGAAAATTGCTCAAAAAATTCCGGAACCCTCACAATTTTCTTTTGATATATACGACTGTCTATAATCAAATTATGTCATGGAAGAGGAACTTTGAAAGGTGAAACACTTTACCTTGGTTTTAATTTGCACCAAGAGACTTGCACAAGACAATCATACTACTACCACTCATCGGGATATCTGTTGCTCATAACGAGTGCTCGTAATTTGCCTTCTTAATTAACGTTGAGGTTGATCGTAAAAATTCGACCAACTGACCAATGTCTAATCATTGTACTTGTCCTTCTTTACCCATTCAATTCGTTTAATTGGTCGTTGTTCTTATTATAAGTCATTAGATCCCCGAGAGATTGCCCGGGACAACTGGATTCAGGACAAATCCACATATAATGGTAATTAAGTACACGCGTGCAGCTGTTTCTCTCCATTACGCCATGTTATCGGTCAGTCTACAGGCAACGCCTCGGTAAGTAAAACCATGGATTTTCTTGGAACTCAATCGCAGAATATAAAGATGACACTTGATTGAGTCAAATGTTCAGAAATATTTGCTCCATTCCAGTTACGCCCTCTATAATTACTGCTAGTTAGTTAGTTAGTTGAATAAAATTTTAAGCTCCGTTTCTAACCAACTGATTAAGTCCACTTCCTTTTTGTAGTTGTGGCGCACTGGTTTGTTTTCCCTCTATATCCAAGGATTATATGCTGAGCACCGGCAAAGCACAAAGGCAGTAGTTTCCACTTTTCAAGTCTTCGAATACGACCCGGAAAGTAGTAGAGCTCCAGATGACCAGGTAGCAATTCGAATGCTCTATTAAACCACTTGATCATTCAGTTGGTCTTGTTGTCAAAAGGTACTGGAAGACCTACCCAGCCAACATGCCCAGTTTGGGCCCCAACTGGGTTCCAGCTGGGCTACTTGCTGGGCCCCAGTTGGGGTCGATCCGTGTTTGTCAGGTGTTCCAACGTGGGGCCCAATTGGGCTAACCTTTCCCAGCTGATGCCCAGAAGAAGCCCGACTGGGCCCCGCTTCAATGACTGAAGAGTAGCTGGGCTCCACGTGGGAACACATGACAAACACGAATGGGTCCCAGGTGTGGCCCAGCAAGTAGCCCAGCTAAAATCCAGTTGGGGCCCAGCTGGGCATGTTGGCTGGGTAAAGTTCAGAAAAAATGTTTTGGACGTTTTCAAGTTTCTGACTATTGAGCTGCAATAGAGTGTGTGGAATGCATATACATCATTTCCTTGCAACTGAATTTAATACATAAATGTGGAAAACAAAAAAATGACGATAATGCACGTAAAAATATGAGCCACAGGTAATTTTCCTGAAGTATTTTCAATCTCTCCATTCAATTCACGCCTAAAAATCAAAGGAGCAATCAGACTTTGTTTTTAGCAAGCTGTTAAGATTGCTTATTTTGGATAAAAAATACCTTCACCTCTCAATAAGGTAACAGGATGTTACGTAAAGTGAGTGCATTGTCTCTGATTCCTTCTGTTTTTGTTTCTAATTGAATGTCCTGTTTTGTCCTTGAAATAAGATATTGTTCGAATGAGGGATATCTCTTCCTGTAGAACCAGCATAACCCTAAAACAAATCAAGAGGTTCAGCAACCAGCGTTACTAAATCTTCTTAGCAGCAGCATCAGTGCCATAAAGAAATTGAATGCAAATATCAAATTATTGTGCTGCGATGACTTTACAGATTTCCCACAGTGCACTTTATCTCAAGAAGGTATTGCAAACATTTGAAAATTAGTGTCTTGTAAACGCTGCGTGCTGTTGAGATGCAGCTTTTACCTCCAGAAAGCGAAAGTTTTTCTGCACATTTCGAAGTCAGTGAATTTTGCCACCGGAATATGCCTTTAATTTACCTTCTGCACTCAAAAAAGAAGAAATTCGTGCACAATTGACACTTACTAGGTGTTTGTGGAAGTAAACCGAAGTTAAAACAAAGTTTTACACATTCCGTTTCTAACAATAATTTGGATAATATGGTAACGAAGTAAACTTCAAATTTTAGTTTTTCAAGATTTAATGTAACTTCGCATTTCAAGGTAATTGCAGTTGCTTCTTTTCTCTTGGAATCCGGTTGAGACTGTTGAAAAATAAAAAAAAAATCAACCGTTCCAGAAAATGCAATCACAATTTGCAACTTTGGAACTCTTGTAGTGAGAGCTGTTGGACAGTACTGAACGTCAGAATTGGACAGGAGGAAACTGCACCAACATTTTTGGTTAAATTTGAACCAAAGATAGGTAAAATATAACCCTATTGCGCAGTGGTTCTTCAACTCCCTCTGTTTTGGCTGTTTTGCATGTCGAAAGGCAAGTATTGCTTGTTA
This sequence comes from Holothuria scabra, assembly GCA_037179385.1. Taxonomy (NCBI): domain Eukaryota; kingdom Metazoa; phylum Echinodermata; class Holothuroidea; order Aspidochirotida; family Holothuriidae; genus Holothuria; species Holothuria scabra. The sequence continues at coordinate 22,900,433 of CM074182.1, forward strand.
CAAATCAGAGAGGGTAGCTTGTTTTAGTGACGTCACAACTATGCTTTAACAACCATGATGTCTGATGGAAATCCCATACCTACCTACCTACCTACCTACCTACCTACCTACCTACCTACCTTTTTTCTTTAGTGTGAACACTACTGTATAAGCATGGAAGCACAACCTTGGAAATTTGGGTCCTTTAACGTTTTTGTAAATATGGAGCTTGTTTTGCAGAAAATAGATGAGATTCAGGGTCTTGTAAGGAAATTTGCATATTTGGGGGAGTACCATAAAATTTGCGTTTCCTATCAGCATATATCTGAGATAGCACGTCGACTAAAGATCGTGTTATTTAAGGAGTGCGGATTAAGGCTTGGCGACATTAAAAGACTCTAGAAATTTTGTTGTCTTTTTAGACAAAAATGAATGCCTATATTGAAGAAAATTTTACGGATACGGCACTGTAGTAGCTAGGACAAATTATCCACTGACTGCTTTATGAGCGATCACTTACAGCTTTAAGGCTTGCAATTTTAGACGCGCAAAACGCACGGAAAATTTTTCCTTTTTAAAACTTATAATTTCAAATATGGAACTTTTATTAAGTAGAATTGGGAATTTTATGAAGGAAAAGTTGGGAAAACCGCACTGTGTTTGACTGGTGTCTCAAATGGCAAATTTTCGAATTTTTCATTTTTTCTATCAAAGGCGCAATCGCCCCTGCTACGCCACTGCTCTGTAACATTCAACATTGATAAAAATTTTGACACTTCAATAACTAAAGAATCCATAGAAAAACTACACAACTGACAGGGCTGAGAGGTATGTAATGACGTGTGTATGAGAGCATTTGAGTACGAAAGGCCAATGGTTCCCCAGGCTGCCGAGAATATGTTCAGTTGGCGCAGAGCGTGCAGAAAATTTTGAAAAATCGCGACCTTTCAGACAGCCGGAAATGGCATGTCTCGGGCTTGTAAGTAGTAGCTAAGTTTTCCGATTTTTCTTGAAAATGTTAACACCAATGTATAAGGGATGTATTGCGGCGCGCGCCGAAATTTCCGCCCTTTTGAAACAATAACCTGTTGATATGGAGCTTATATTGCACAAAGCTTGCCCGTTTGAAACAATAATTTGATGATATGCAGCTTATATTGCAGAAAGCTTTGGATTATGGGTTTCCTGTGAGGAAGTTTAAAGAGTTGGGGGATTACTGAAGAATCTGTACTTCCTCCAAATATTGGTAGCAAACCTGAGAATGATTGCTTTTCTAAGGTCCTCCGGACTGTCTGGCAAAGCGCAAGAGAGGAAAGTCTTACCTCCGACAAAGTGGACCTCAGATATTATCTTGTTAACCTTATGCGACTAAATGAATATTCATATATGTTTTTCGACATGAATGTGTTTATATTGACCAAAACAGTGTTTCATGAATGCAGATCAATCTTACTTTTGATTTTATAGTTGATCCACTTTCTTTTTTTTTTCATTTTTCTTTTTTTTCCTTTCCCCTTTCTTTCCTTTCCCCTTCTTTTCCGTTTTCCTTTTTTTCTTCTGCCTTTCTTTCCTTTCCTTCCCCCTTTTTCTCTTTTTCCTTTTTCTTCTTCTTTTCCCTCTCTTTTCCTTTTCTGTCCTCCTCTTTCTTCCCTTCCCGTCTTTTGTGTCGGGGGGGGGGGAGCAGTTTGCCCCCCTGCTCCCCGCTGGTTACGCCACTGCCTTCAGACCATTTACATTATTGATCTGACATGTATGGCTCCATTCCAGACTGGATGAGGGCTGAAGGCTACAGCTACTCCCCATCCGCAAACGCCGCCGCGCGGCATGACTCGTATTCCTATTTAATAGTAAACAAACGAGTTAAAACCTCATATCTCAATGCTGCCCTCTGTTCGACATTACTTCAGAATACAGTTGTAAACTAAAACAATTGTATTATCCTGCAGACTAACATGTCATTGTAAGGAATTCCCCCCTCCCTTCAGGTAGGTCTTTAGCTTGTAACTATTGGGCCACAATTCTCATCATCGGCTTCAGAAGTCCTGTAGTCATCGGGAAACAATTTACACTTCTAATACTGTTCTCGTCAAGTTTAACCATTTGATGTTTTTAACTTCACATAACAGCGATTTACCCTTGGCTGTAATGCCCAAATCTGGACTCGGACTTTACTACAGAATGTAGTAATTTATTTACCGGTTTATACAAAAGCCGAGAAGTACGAGAGTTTTGGAAAAAACGAGTACAGTTTTAAATCCATCCCATTTTTGGAGCCTGAGCTCTGTGACATGTACAAGATTATGACTACTAGAAAAGAGGTTTTAATTTGCTCAACGACTTCTTTTTTCAGACTTCTTTTTTCCCCTTTTTTTCAAGACAAAACGTGGTTAAAAGATGGGAGAGAGATAGAGAGAGTTTTCGAGAGGTTCTCCCAAGTTTAAAAATATTTAAATTAGTTCAACTTTGTTGTATAAATGGGAACTTGTAACAGGACAGTAAGAGTGTAAAGGAACATACAAATGCAGTATAAATTAATGTTTTGATTTTCAAGGTGACAATGGAGCAAATGTCTTTGCAGGTTTAACTTGTTCTGGAACCCGAAATTTGTAGGAATTTGATAATCATTGGGGGAAATCACCAATCACCATGCTACAACATTCTTAATTAATTTGTAAGTAATGAAAATTTGGGGAAACATTTGAATTAAATGCAAGCGTGCCAGTAATGCTGTGAAGGGTGACTTCCGTTGTATACTAAATGTGAACTTCGAAAGGTAAAAAAATGTATTACTTACGAATCCATGGTTATGGTATCTAAGGATGAGATAAATGCTTACGAAAAGTTATACGTGAGAGACAGTGGATGAGAACTTGGTTACGAGAATTTACAATCAAATGGGAAACATTTATTAAAGCTCAAAATCGTAATAGTTCAGTTTGACTGAAGTCATCGAACCTAATGCGTAAAACGTGAACCCCGTTGCATTTCTGACTTGTTTCTTTCAGCCCAGGTCACACTACAGCAATATCGGATATGATTTCGTTCCGATTTCGGTGAGTTTTACTTAAAATCTCCTCCATCATTGGTCGAAAAGAAACACAAATTTGCCAACCCGTAGTAATATATGTTTTTTTTTATCTCACACTACAAAAAATAGAGGTTATACTATTTATTCCGTGACGGCACATCTGCAAAGAGCTTTTATCGGTGACGCGTAGCCCGATAAAAGCGTTTGGTCAAAGTGACGTCACGAAACGAGTAGTTAATACTTCATTTCTGTGGTCCTCTCATACCGATCATATATTTACATGGAATGGCGAATTTTTGGTTCTGTCAAACAATGTGTGGAGGAGATTTTTTACTGAAACTCACAAAAATCGGATAGTAATCCGATCCGATAACGCTGTAGTATGACCTGGGTTTTACTCATTCGCCGACGACATGTAGGGCCTAGTACCATAAATGTTCATATGACGTCATAATAGTCCATCGCGACCATGTTGAAGTAAATGTAACTACGTAGTAGACCAAACCAAACAGCTTCCTCGAACACTTCGTAAGCACCGCGTATACCACAGTGCGCATTGTGCGGTGCTTTCAACGCAAAGCTATGTGCACATGGCATGAGAGTATCATTCAGCATAACGGATCAGTGACGTAATTTCAAAGCCTCTATACAAAAAACTCACTTTGACATTGCAATTAGCTAGCCATCTCCATCAATATACTTTGAAACACTGTTCTAATGGTTAGTATAGGCATAGAAGGCCCTCTTTTTTCTGGATTTTATTAATCGGATTAATTGAACTTTTCGAAGGATACATTTTAATTCTAATTTCAACATTTTAATTTTTAATGGTTGTTTAGTGTTAATGCCTGTAGGGATGTTCTTAGTTCTTTTAAATTTCTTCATTGCTTCCCAATAGCGCACAATATTTACAACAGCCATTTCCTTCTCCATGGAAAAGTAGAACTTTTTCAAAAGTGGATGAAAAGTTAAATCCTTGAAAAAAATAACATTTCTCGAACTTTAAACTAATATAATGACTTTATTATAACTTCAAGTGACAGTTCCTTCAATTGACGTGAAGTCAGTCGTCGACTGCCTGACGTTTGTAGACCTGCGATTATGAGAAGCCTCGAAAATTAGTACCAGAGGTCGGAAAGTAATCGGGGCAGTTCCTGAGGTGTTAACAGTTTTACTGTAGTGTAATTGAAGTAAGTGTGAAGGAACAGGAACGCGATAACAGCAACCATTCCTCCACCCGAGATGGACTTATGGCAGACGTCTTCCTTCTGTCACGGAGGATGTTCCTTATGAACTTGTATTACTATTGGTCATTAAAGGGTATGCATAGAACCAATGTGTGACGGAAATATTTCCACGTAATCCGAGTTTGTTACCTGAGTGAATTACAAAGAAAGTCCGAGAAAGGGAATCCATCATTAGGAAGACTTCCTTCAACGAGGGATAAATTACAAGCAGTCCCTGACGGTCAGCCGATTCGACGATTCCGTTGAGCTTTGTCTAAATAAAATATGCTCGAATCCTCCAATAAGACCAAGGGTAGGAAATTTCTTTTCGACATACATTCTGTAACCTATCGTCTTAGATGCATGGGGGTGTGACTTCATAACCCCTCAAAAAGGAAATTTTCCGTCCCTCAACCAAGATCTTGCGCCACCATAGGCCTAGAGGAAAACAAGTTACGACCATTGTTAGATGTGTACAAGTATGCTTGCCGATTTATGTTGTTATAAATAATGATAAATTATACAATATAAATACTACTCTGAAAATTAGTCCAGAACCAAATTTATTTTTAATGTATAAATGAGGAACATATTTTAAACATCCTGGCTCTTCGCCAGAGAGTCGAGGGGACTTTTAGAAAAAGAAATTTTAAACGTTCTGGTGATATTTTCATGAAGTCCCCACATTCGGTTTTCGAGATATTAAAGAATGACATTGAAATCAAATTATCTACATGGAATGAATTCGAAGCAAGTAGGAGTGTTGTTATGGATTCACATTGCCGCCCAATGTTTTGTTGTTCGTGACAATTTACCACCAGTTCTATGCATGATATATTAATGCCTCAAGTGAACCCTGAGCAATGAAATTTTAAAAACTTGAAATGGCTCCAATGCAAGATATACCAACCCTATTTCATCCAGTATGATGAAAAATAAAGAGAAAACAAAACATTATCTAACAATGCAAAGTCTGCCTGAAAATGTGTTAACATCACGGACTTATATACATGGACAGAACATGTAACAACTACGTCCTGTCTGTAGATGGTCGCCACCGGCTGGGACGGAAAAGGCGCACCAAGATGGCCGCCGTGAAGTAATAAATCGTCTGATTTGACGACGACTCTGTAATATTTTAAACAAATATTAACCTTGAACGGGGAAGAATATCATATTCCTGCAATACGTGAAGTGATATTGACCTTAGCTTGCCATATTTGAAAAATATTTCATTTTTTTTGCAAATAATGGCGATTTACTTGAGCAAGTTCAAACTTTCACACAAAACCATGGCAGACGGCCATTTTACTGCGCTTTTTCTTACACGTAGGTTAGCGACAATCTACAGTAAAGTATGCTCTATCCAGGGAGTCCGTGGTCAACATCAATTGCCAATACCTCGAAAACCGAAAATGGGAAAAAATGAAACTTCGATAGAATGTTAGAATATGATTCTCTTTAACATATCAAGTAATTTTTATTCTGAACTATTCTTTTTAAATGCGCATATCCACCCTCATGATGCTCAAGGCAAACAGGAAATGAAAGGGAAAGTGAAAACGATTATTTCTAGTCAGGAAAAGCTGCTGAAATGAAACGGTTTTAACCAGTCTTTTGAAGGCAGATAGGCCATTTTAGATTTTCAATTCTGGTTGACGTGCGTTTCAGAGACGAGAGGCAGATATACGAAGAAGCCCCTCACTTCACGAATTTTTAGAACGATGCTCTTGTGGAAGACGCGTGTGACTGGATTGATTTGCACTAAATTAGTGACATTTGTAGATTATTCTGAATGACATTAAAGTAGACTTTAGTTGGAGTATTGGTGTCATGTGGCAGGACTTCCTCGGACGAAGTAATGATTCCAGCAGCTTTGTTCTAAAGTTATTGAAGTCGATTAAGCTGGTATGGTGGAAAATCATTCAAAAGTGCCAGAATTTCCGTTAGCAAGATGAGAATTAATGGAGGAGTGAATGATTAGTTCAACTGCATCATGGTTTTAAATTCTACAATTTTACCAATGTTCTGAATATAAACCGAAGATGAGCGGACAATGCCTGAAATCGGCCGCTTCATAGAAATGGAAGCACTTAAAAATAACCCAAGACTTCTAGCTGGTAAAGCAAGGACGACTCTGGAGTCACCAAACATATATAATGTAAGGGACGTTATACTTTGAAAGCTGCTGACGACATCTAAAGGGCAAAATTCAGTTTTGTTGTCATTTAATTTCAAAAAGTTACGATACGTTTGTCCGATTAAATTTGTTCAAGACTCTTTCTTAAATGTGCTGAGTACAGGGCACTTACGTAAAGTTACGCTGCTGGCCGTGGTATGAAAGGTTCAGACCAGGCAACTGCCAACGAAGCCTGTATCTATCGCCTTTGCCCTGTTTGATCGATTTAGAGAATTAAAATAAATGTAAAAAGTAACCAGGAAAATATGGAAGGTTTATCTTAAGTAAAGCATCATAAAGTTTTTCCCACAGAGCAACTTTATTTTTTTATCTATACTCTTCTCCTCAAACATTGCATGCTTTATGTCTTTTGGTTTTAATTACACGTAAATGACCCTACCATTAGAATAGTGACCTCTAATATCAACGAGGCTTTTAGTTTAAATGAACATTTTCATTGAAGGGACACATATTTCGAATGGTTAACATATATAAAAAAGTAACTTTATTAAAAAGAACTTGAAAATATGGAAAGTTTATTTTAAGTAAACCATGCATTGTGTTATCAATATTTTATGATATTTTCTTCAATACTATGTTTCTCCTCCAGTAGTTACAACACTTTCCGGTCTACATGGTTTACACCCATCGATCAAACATGATGGGTGGTAAGCTATATCAGGCTACTTCAAGTTCGTAGTCAGTTGATTTGATCCCTTCAACGGTTAGTAGTTTAAGTTTGTTGTGAGGTGTCCGGACAAGAACGGGCTGAGTACCCACTGACCGTTGCAATCATTGTGGGTGGCCACTTCAGAAGAAGAAAATTGAAATACTTCAATATGCCTCTTAGTTCAACAAAATTTATCTGAACAAAGAAAGAATAAAACGTGACAATCGCATCTTTTTACCGCCGTAATGTAATAGCTTAGGACAATTTCTGTGCAGTCTGCTTTTTTGTATTGTTTGTGTAAAATATCAGTTACGCGGCAAAAGAGTTAACACAGTAGTTTGAGAAATTGAGTACAGACAGACAGAGTAATCCACCAGTGCTTTAAAGAAATCCCTAGTTATAAAACTCGAGCTCTTGAATGACAAATGGGCGGTTCTCAGTTTAGTTTTAGTTCCTCGATTTAGATTAATTTTGGTCGATGTTCTACATTGCTTAATTTTGGACCCCCCCACCCCGTTAATTGTATAAGTCTGATAATGGTGCAATGATCTCTGCTGAAATCGAGTCAAATAGATCTACCTTAATGAACAGCACATAAGTATAACATTTACCTTACAAGACTATTTCTTTGTAATAGTCCTAATTAATCTTCAAGGTAAATCGTTAGAAATTTTGTTTTGTAATCTGTTCATAGTCCCTTTTAAATTCCAAAATGATACGTCTTATGTCTGTGACTGTGTATATTACCCTGCTTGAAAATTAAAGGTCAACGAACAACTTGGCCGGGACAGTGTAAATGCAAAGAGCAGATATCTGCCCTAAATGTTTATACCAGTACATAGTGCTATATCCTCACAACACGTATGGAGATGATACCTACATTTTAAAACTTCAATGTTTCGTATAAAAGGTTACACTTTTTTCGATAAAGAGTGGCAAGATAAGAATCCGGGATGAGTCTCATTGCAGTGAGAAGACGCGTGTAGAGACGTGCGGGGCTTGACTACGCGGCATCGCGTAGCGGGGTGCCCACCATGCATGGTATGGTCGTGCTTCTGGGTATATTGGTGGCATCGTAAAAAGCGCCCCAATATACAACTCAGATATTACATCAAACGGATCACATCCCTGCGGATTTGCCGTGAACAACTAATATTACTATTTACGAGTAGAAAATTAGGCTTTACTTCGGTCGTGATTTTTTACAAGCGGAGATTCATCTATTTGAGCTAAAACAATGGAACCCCTACCGACACAAGATAGAAAATAACGTGTGATGTTTAGAATACTATGCATGGTCAATTCACTGTTAAAAAAAACCCTGTTTTCTAGAATTGTAAACTGGTCTCAAAGAGAAACGAAAACTTACAGACGTCTAGTTTATCGGTCTCATAAATTTTCCAGAGGCCTCAGGTAAAAAAAATAATATAGATCAATGTCTTTTAAGGTGGCGTTGTCATTATGTTTATGGGGTACGCGTGTCTTACACGAGAAGGTCAAAGGTCATGAGACAAGGTCATCATGGGTCAAATTTACACAATTACATGGTAAAAAGTATAGCGTCGTCAAATCAAGTTTGCTACCCCGAGGGTTTCACAAGTTGATTGATTGAACTGATGGCCTCATTCGACAAATGGAGACAAATTGGGTAAGTTTAGGGTAAGGATAAAAGCAAGAAATTTACAGCTGGTCCCTCCTGTCAACTTTAGTCAACATTAAAGGGACACACGGAGGAATGATTTGCTTCCAATTAACTATACATCTGAGTCATAACCGTGACTGATTTATTCCCCCAAGTCTGGCGACACGGTAGTGAAACATGGACGGGTTCCAAGCGACGCTCATTTCTGCAAAATCATCCAAACCAGCCCTGATGTCGTCACCTGTATATATCAAACAAATACGTGTTTAGATTATTCAAGAGAGAGATGTATTGATGAAACTGCTGTCAAAAAGCGTCTTGATAAAGTCGTCACTTATTAAACAAGCTCACTCTTTTTAAGGTAGATGTTCGTCGGTATCACACTTAAATCTGGCATAAAATTACTAAACTTTTTGCTTCGCCCGAATTTTTCGTTATCTCAAAAAAGTAATAACGATAATAATTATTATAATGTGATACTTGTGAGCCTTGGTCTATTAAGGAGCGTACGTTCTCTATTCTTTGCAAATCAATTTATTTTTGAAATGGTATTTTACTCTCGTGACTCATATGAAGGTGATCACGGCATGTCACACCCCATTTTCCAATGGCATACACTATACACTTGCAGCCCTATGCACCTGTAGCACGAAGGCTTTGAGTTCCCGTGGCGTTGATGAACCATACCTTTCCAAAGTAACTAGGTCTGGATTGCTAGAGGACAAACTGCCAACGTATGTTTGTGTCTCGTTGGGTTTTCATGAAAAAATGTGTGCTATGTGGTCAACGAAAGTAATAAAGACGCCCCCACTAGATTAAGGCAACCCGGCTCCCATCTGCGGGAGTAGCGGGCGTACTGTAACCGTTTGAATTTATTGTTGGCAACAACATCATTGTCGTAGTAGTTATGAATGTAACACAATCAATTATATATTTTTTATTTTCCAATTTTTCCATTAATTCAAGTGTTCTTGGAATGTAAACAATCATGAGTGGGTCATAACCAGGATCAATAAAATTATTCACCGTTAGGTCCAGTTCCACGTTAAACTCTAGAAATAAAAAGAGTGCAGGAATTGCACTCGGTAGATGATTGAGAGTTGTAAAGTTCAAACCAAAAGAGTGGAAATTCATTCCAAGGAAGAGTAATTTCCACTCCAAAAGAGTGAAGTTTCACTCATGATGGAGTGCCTCCAGGGACAACTCTTAAAAAAGAGCGATCCCTGAAGGCACTCGTGAAAGTGAACTGGACTCTTCCTGATGTGAATTGCACTATTCTTGGGGTGATTTTCACTTTGCTTTGAATGAACCAGTGGACTGTATTAATATTTTTCACTGTATTAAAGAGTGAATAAGTTAACTCTTTTGTTTCAGAGTGTAAGGTACATTTACACACTTTATAACAAAGCGCCAACACTTTGTAAAATTTGACATTTAATTTGTTGAGAGTCGAAATTTCTAAAAATTTTCAAAACGTTAGATCTCAAAATTGAGATTAAAGTATAGATGCATCTTCAAAGCCTGGGAGGATTTATTTCCAGCAATATGGATCAATTATTATCACTATTAATATTTTTGCAAATATAATATTTCTATTATTCTTACTTTTTTGTAAGCATCAGTGTAATGCTACGCCCGACGGGGTAAAATAATCTGTAAGGGAAGGAAACTAGGGTGTTAATATCAACCAGTTGTATTCTTAGTTACACGGAAGTCAAAAGTGTTCATATAGTATTTGGTTTTGCTTACAGAGGCTTTTAATAATATGACGTCATTGTACTCCCTAGCGGCCATGTTCAAGTGCATATAACTACGCAGTACCCACACTCAACACGCTTTCTGGTTGAATGTACACAAAACGGGTATATTACAGTGCTCACGGTGCAAAGGTAGTTCTCACATGACGCCATAGGAGCTTTTCACGTGGCTTATTCCAGCCATGTTTGAGGGCAACCCCTATATATATGCACGTATACACTTGCCCTCAGACATAGCGGTTGCTAAAGCCTAGTTGTGACGTCACTGAGAACTATCTATATGTAATTGGTATGATTGTCACCCAGTAAGGTGAATTCGTGACGTAATCGTAAAGCCTCTGTAGTATTTCGGTTTGGAGAAACGGCCCTTTTGTTGGGGGCGAACACCTCACATGAGGGAATCTAATGCTAGGGTAAAAAGTTGTCCCCCTGGAAAGTTTGAAAGAAAACACTCTTACGCAACCGCTCACTGCAAATCCTGAGGGTAAAACAATTGTAAACCTGAAAAACATTTTCAGTATGTTCATTATTTCAAATAAGTTGGACATTTCTTTGTGAAAAGCACCCTTTTTAAAGTAGTTGAAGTTTCCTCTATAAAAAGGAAAACTAAAATGAACAGACTCATGATAAAGTCCAAAGAAATAGGGGCACAATTTTTCTTTCGAGGGATGAATGTGAAACTCATGAAAAGATTTTTTCCTGCTAATCATGGATTAAAAAAATCCCTACTTTGCTAACGGTAGCATATACCTAGAAGGGGAGAAGTACTACAGGTTGCTTTGTTTTTTTTCTTTTCTTCTTCTTTAACTCTCTCTCTTTTTTTAATCAACCCTTTCTAAAAAGTAATCGAGGGAACAGAACAATGCAACAACTGGCCAATTTTTATTGAATAGATAAAGTTCATTACAAGTTTAAATGGAATGAAGAACAGAAAAAGTTAAACTTTCTTTTAAAGTAGGAACGCTGTCATTTTTCACAGCTCATAATGCACAATCGGTAAATGTCGGTATTTATTTCTGGAAACAACTTGAGTCAAATCATTATCCCAAAGTCCGTTACTGTCACTACAATTATCCACTCTTAAACATCCACAACCCCCTAGTCCCCCATTTTATCATGAAAACGGCCGGAAATTAATTTGAGTTGGTCTGTTATCAAAGATGTTTGTTGCCTCTGAATACACAATGAAAACATATTTATTCTTATGCCCTAGGCCGCTGCATCCCTCCAGCAGTCTGACGTAAAAGTTGCATGTTAAAGCATGTTTAAGTGTTATATTGCGAAAATAAATCATGGTATGTTTGGTGGAGGGTTGACTAATTAGTTAGTTAGTTAGTGAGATGAAGCTTTACTGCCCAGTTTCCAACCTATTGGTTCAAGTCGAGCCGGCTACTGCCTTTTTTCGGCGGTGGCTCACTGGCTTGTTTTCCCTACTCCATTGCTTATGCGGAGTATCAAGCTCAGTAGGTTCCATTTTTTATAGTCTTTGGCATGACTCGACCTGGAAATAGAACCCAGGCCTTCCGCGTGAGAAGCGGATGCTCTTACCGTTAGACCAAACACGCGGTCAGTAGCCTACCTGGGAAAATTTTTCCCACTAGCCTACCTGGGAAAAAATTAACCGTCGAATGCTGTTATGAAATCAGTCATACCAAATTGCAGAAAGAGGAAAAATTAAACTTCCGAAAAAGTGTGTGTGTCCGTAACGGTGTCGTTTAAGGTTGTCCACTTTTCTAAAAAGTATATCCCTTCCTAAAATTGCATTTATCCTTTCCATTGTTTGTTGTTGAAAAATCAAAACGACTTCCTAATTCATGCACGATTGCTGTTTAGCCATTAAATATAACACTTAATTCACCCTTTTTTTGGAACCTACTTCCGTTGAGCGTGATGCTCCGCATAAGCAATGGAGTAGGGAAAACAAGCCAGTGGGCCACAACTGAACAAGGCCGTGACCGGCTCGATTTGAACCAATAGGTTGGAAACTGAGCCGTAAAACTCTATTTGACAAACTAACTCTCCCCCTTTTTACACGTGCCTTTCAAACATTTCAGCTAGCCTGTTTCTAACAGCACAAAGTATTGACACTTTGTAAAATAAATTTTTGTGTAACTGAGATTTCTCAGTTTAGGACGAGGTTGGTAATATTTTATTTTCTCCAGAGCAATACTGTTAGATCTGGTATTTTGAGCAATTAACTAGTCCAATAGCATAAACGATTTTGTTTTTCTCCCAACCGATCGATGACCTCCTCTGAGTAAATTAAAGAAGAAGAAGAAGAATAAACAAACGCTAAACCTGTGAAAATGTTCTTTACTCAGTGAACTTTCAACCCACAGCTCGAAAGTTAAAATACTTTTGATCAAGGGAAATGTAGGCTATTTCAAAATACAACGTTATGACGAAAAAATATCTTAACAAGTTCTCGGAGCCAAAGTCATTTTATACGACCAGACCCAAATCTTTTATTTTGATTTACGTTGAAAGTTATGACAGTGAGTTCGTTTCACCACAAACAAAAATTTTGAGTAAGGCAAAAATCTAATTTCCTGGACAATATAGACAGATAGTAGAGTAAACGTATCCGTGGAATCCAACCAATCCCATCATTTATACGGGTCTTCTGGCACAACCTACAAGTGTACATTGAGTGTAAAAACACATATTCACAAAGATAAACTATCGCGTCTGCGTCGTTGTAAAAATGAATACAACATCTTGGATCGTCATAATTCATTCTGATGGGTATAAACCCTTCAACTATCCCCTGACGGTCCCTCGTGCGGCTAACGTGTTTATCATCCAGCGCAAGTTAGGGCGATAAAGGGAGAGAAAGCGTCGCGTGGGTAGAGAATATATTACCCAAATAAAAATAAATAATTTCTAATGTCGACTATTGATACTTTATTTAGCTTGGCTGAGAGGAGGCAGAGTGACACGTATACGCACGCGACCACCTCCTCTAGAAAAGAGTGAAACGAAGAAAAATCGTAAAAATGTCATCAGATAGTCGAGATGCACGGGGATCCCAAACGATGGCGCTCTTCTTGTCTCCAATTTGAAAGAACCGTCTTAAGAGGGAAAAGAAAAACACCACGTTTGGGCGAGAAGTCATATTTTAGATTGTGCACGGTTTTACTAGACTCCACTGACGCCCCTTTTCGGGAAAAGGGTAATGCAGTGATTGGAACTGCCTAATGATATGAAAGTGAAAATATGACGACTGCAAAAGTTACTAATTGGAACCAATGAGGAACGTACAAATACCGATTTGATATTTGAGAAGGTCACATATAAAGGCGGCCATTTTGTCATTTCAACTCCCCCGTCGGGTCTAAGGACTAAGTTGCAACATAGAGATATTTATACAACACAGCATGCATAAGTCAGCGATATTGGTTCGTAGTTGGCAACCACGTCTGCGTTACGACAGTGGCATAGAAAGTCTGTCTCGTCTGACTGAGGATGTCGACAGAAAATTCAAACTGAGGTAGTACGTCTGGCCCTCAGGCTGTGAGTACATAAAAGAGCATTAAACAATATACTCTAAGTCCTTAATTTGCATAATTTTTGCAATACGGTCATCTCGACTTCCAACCAAACTACTGTAAAAATACTTGTGCAGGTTTTAGAAGAGGAAAGTACCGCGCTATCCTAGTGAGAGAGTATATTCGGCTATACTTTGTTATTTAAAGGAACAAAAAAAAAAAAAAAAATGATTTTCGTACGGTACTCGGCAACTAGTACTAAATTCACCCTTTTCCAAAATCTTTCAACGTTGGTCCTCCGAATTACTCGTTTCCCTCACCAGGTTGCGTGTTCCACATCCAGCAACTCTTCTGGTGCCTGAGATATCACGCACAAGCTTATAGATAAAGTAAAAGTTATGACGCTCTCTCGCAAGAGTGGACATTCAATTTTTTTTTTTCAATTTCATAGAACTTTATTTCAGTCTTTCATATAGAGAAATATATAATGAATTATTTGTATGTACAGGGTACTGAAGAGACCGAGGAGTGACAACAAGAAGCTCCAGGGAGCTTATGTACGTTGACACCCCTTTACAGAGACTTAAATTAACAAAAACAATCACCACAATACACATATATAATACAGAAAAAAGAAACAACAACAACAACAACAAAAAAAAAAACCATCCTTAAATGGAACAGATAGCTAAGAATTAAAATTATTCAAAGGTAGTAAAATGATCTTTGAATCGCTTCTTAAATGTACTTAACTGTTTACACTCTTGAATATCATTGGGAGACGAGTTCCATAATTTGGAACCATTATACCGAATTCCAAACTGAGAGGACCTAAGCCTAAAAATGGTATTGCTATGTGGTTCCGATGTCGACAGTGGTAGGAATATGTGCCAGTACGCAATTCAAAGTAAGTTTTAAATATTGACGGGAGTGAACCACTTAACCAGTTGAAAATGAAAATACTAGTATAATAACGATTAATATCATAGATATTAAGGATATTGAGTTTGGCAAAGAAAGGGTTTTGTATATTGCAGATGGACTTTATTACAAATGTGGCGCAGAGCTCGCTTTTGAAGAATAAAAAGAGGTTGAATTCCAGAAATATATGTACTACCCCAAATGACATTACAATGAGTAAAGTACGGAAGGATAAGGGTGTTACACACGGTAACCATGATTCTGCGAGGTAACAGTCCTCGAAGCCCATTTAAAACTCCAACACCTCGTAAGACTTTCATACATACATGCTGGATGTGATTTTTCCATGTGAGATTCTTATCAATATAAACTCCGAGAAACTTGGTATAGCATCACAAAAAATAACTTTCACACCACAAAGGTGGACACAGTCTATGTCTGCACTGAGATACTTGGATGGTGAACGGACTACAATAGCAGTAGTCTTCTTTACATTGAGTAATAATTTTTATGCATAAAACCAGTTTTGTATATAGACAAAATCATTTTGAATATTACATATCAGATCTTTAACATCATAGCTAGAATGAAAGAGGCTTGTATCGTCAGCATATGAGGTTATACTGAAAGTATCACTGGCTGTATGAAGGTCGTTGACATAAATAATAAAAAGCAATGGCCCTAATAAAGATCCTTGAGGGACACCATATGTAACTGAATCACTCCAAGAAGTGGGAAATTCGCTCCGGAAGGGCGAAATTTTATTCTTATTGAAGCGTCCGAAGGGACCATTCTTTAAAGAGAGTGGTCCCGTGGAGGCACTTTCTTAGGAGTGAATTTTCACTCATCACGGGACTACTTTCACTCTTCTCGGAGTGAACTTCACTTTTCTTGGAGTGAGTTAACACTCTCATAAAGTGATTTCGCTCTTTTGATTCTATTACAAAGTGACTAAGTTCTTTCTTTTGTTTTTTTAATGCGTACCTTCAAACTTGTCTCATTTTTTCACTTTAAACTAAAATGTACACAATTCAAACACAATTGCCTTCGCCTTCATTCAAGTAATTCAACAACCTATTCTCCTTGAAAGCAGCTCGTGTTTTGTACCGTGCTACAGATATTTGGAGTTCAATTCTCTACCACAAACTCTAACTTCAAAATGTAGCTTACATACTTTTCGTTACAATCTTTCTAAATCGACTGCATGGTCAAGTGGTTGGAGCAGGGAGTCTCTAGCAACTCCCTGGTTGCAGCATCACACTTGCAGTGGGGAGATCGGGAGTTCTAGTCCTGGCCGGATCATACCGAAGACTTTAAAAACGGAACCTACTGACATTGTGCTTGGTGCTCAGCGCAAGCAATGGTATAGAAAAAAGAAGCCAGTGAGTCACAACTGGAAAAAGTACTTGGCCGGTTCGACTTGAACCAATTGATTAGAAACTGGGCAGTGAAACTCCATCTAATCTCACCTACCAACTTTCTTCACTCGTTAAAATATAATATAAAAACGGTTTAAGTGGTGTGATGAGTGGACTTAAGGGCGTGGGTAGGTTGTTGGAAAATGAGTGGTTGGGGTTCAGATGAAGTTGTGGGTGGATGGGAGTTTTCGGTGTGTTGGTCAGGATGGTTGATATTGTTATAGCTTTATTGTGTCTGTTCGTAATTGTATGCCCTGGAAACACTATGGGTTTCCAAGAGTGCTTCCCGTCACAATACCTTAGTCTTATTGCATGCACATTTTGTTACTACTTTCTTATTGATGTATTGTGATGAAACAAAATAAGTGGAATGAAATGATATAATATTATTCACAAGTACTCGAAATTATTGATCGGCATATTAAGAACAGCATATGATCATTGAACAGATACAACATTGAATTATAACATTAAAAGTCAGAAGTCGGTGTCAATGCGTACAATACTACATTTTCATCTTGAATGTTTTCGTTTTGAACGTTCTGCTTGTCCATGAAATTAAAAGGCATATTCCAGTGGCTTGTCACTTAGATCTCGTAAGATCTCGCAAGATATGTCACGTTAAGGGCTGATTATTTTTGTTGAAAGAAAATGTATCTTTTTTTCCAAAAAAAGCCACAGAGAGGTATGTTATGCATGTAGGCACATTGCCTCAGATTCCTTTTGTTTTTCTAGATAATTAAATGTCATTTTTGTCCTTCAAATTTGATCCTGCTGGAAATTTTGAATATCTTTACGTTTAGATCTAGCATTACCCTACACCATATGTGGGGTATAGCAAACAATATTATTTAAGCTTCCCTGGAGCATCATGAGAGTTACAAAAAAATTGCCTGCAATTTCAAATGAATGTGCAGCAATGACATCATAAATTTCTTATAATGCACCCAATTTCAAGAAAAAAATGCACGACTTTAAAATTTAGTATCTTTGGAACGCTACATGCTATGGAGAGGCAGTATTCACATTGTGAAAAAGAAAATATCTCTAAATATTTTGAAGTCAATGAATCTTGCCATCGGAAAATACCTTCGATACTAGAATTGGAATGTTTTGAATATCAGAACCTGTAGATCTAGCATTGCTATGCATCTCATGAAGGGTACAGTCTTAAAAGTTGGGCAACTTGTCTGGTGCTGAACAAATCCCTTCAATCTTGAAACGGAGAGGAAGCGATCAAGGTCTCCATCTGAAGAAATTTCAAGTTACATTCCATCCACCCACCTTCCATTGTCCAGACAATTAGAAACATGGCAAAAACATAATTATATTCTTATCAAAATATTAATCATGAGAAGTCGAAGCCACAAGCAATTTTGAACCGTTATTTTTTTCCACGATTGCAATTGGGAGTGATGACTCACCTCATTGCAGGGAGGAAGAGTTGAAACTGGCTATTCCCTTTGACATCCTGTACCCCCCCCCCCCCCCAGTTTGAGGAGAGACGGATAAATCAACCACCTCGAATCAACGGCCGCATTATGTACGTACTTAGGTTGAGTTAGTTGAGAATTAGTATTGGCGCAGCCCTGCTTGAGATTACTAGTGTTGCATGCATTGAATGCATACAGTGCATGTACGTTCGCAAGCATTGTGGCAGTTGGCGAGCGTTCCCACAGGGAGTAGGTTACATGCAAACAGCCTATTTCTTGGGAGACCGCTTCTGCAATGCGAAGCCAACCCGCGGTCAGTTTTGAGTTACTTCAGTCCAAGAATGTAACGCTGTCCGAGAATTTAACGCTGTTCGAGAATATAACGATCAAGTCTAGATGCGGGCTCGCCTTGTCATGTTGAAAAAAAAATGTAGTTTCAAGTTAAATGGCCATGTCTATTTTCAAGTATTTTTAAAAACAGGAATATTCATATCTTGCAAACTCTCTCAGACAAGCTTAATCTACCCACTTGATGCATTTTGAAACTTTAAGGAAAAATATCGCTTGTCACATGTACCGACATGACAAAAAAAGAAAATACCTTACACTGTAGGCCTAATGCATTGACGACACAATGACGTCATTCTGTGGGCAGAACAATAGGACACGTGGTCGCAAGCATAGGAATTCGCCCTGCACACTATGTGCGTATTCGACTGGTTGACAAATCAGCTGTCTGCATTTGTCTGTAGTATGTTTTGCCCCCAAAGGAGAGCGTACTTTCCGCTCAGTGACGTCATATGCCTAATGTCTATTTTTAAACCATTCAATCTCACCAATTACACCAGCAATACCTTCATCTCCACAAAATATTTATATATCAAATAATTATAAGAATTTTTTAAAGTTTGTGTACAAAAAAGTTCTTCCTGAGCAAGAAATAATTGAATTTCTTAGAGAAACTCATTGTCCGAAGCGAAGACTACCGTACTGCTATACGTTTAAGAACCTAACATTCTGTGTCGATAAATATTGGATTAAAAAAAACCAGAATGCAAAAAATGCCTTGAGGTTTCGATGACACATAAATGTTCCATTTCAAATGATTCCATTATCGTACATTAATTTTTTCACTCAAATGTTATACCAGCATGTTCCAAAAATAATTTTGTTATCCCACATGATCTTTGATCACCACCAAAAACATTAGGGACTATCTCCTGACTATAACGCATCCACATGCCAAGCAAGGAAATCGAAAGATTTAAAGGTAATGGACCCCAGTTATGGCCGACTGAAATCAGACCATCACTTGCTGTCGGAATTCGTGTATTAATCGTCTGATTTGACGACGACTCTGTGATATTTTAAACAAAAGTTGAACTTGAATGGGAAAGAATGTCATATTCCTGCAATACGTGTAGTGATTTTGACCTTACCTTGCCATATTTAAAAAATATTTCAACTTTCTTTAAAAATCTGGGAATTGATTTGAGCAAGTCCAAACTTTCACAGAAAACCATGCAAACGGTTATCTTGGTGTGCTTTTTCTCACACGTACGGTAGCGACAATGTACAGTGCAGTATGCTTTGTCCATGTATAGGAAGTCCGTGATACAACCTCACTTCAATTTGGATTATTGTTGCTGTAACAGTAATAAGTGAGTATTCCCCTTTCTTCTCCTTTTGCTGTGGTCTGACAAAGTCGTGTTCTAAGAAAACCTACAATGTATGAAATTTTGTCTTTTTTCCAATATATTTCAAGGAAACTGGTGTCACCAGCTTCTAATTAACTATATCCCCTTTCCCAAATGACTTGTTCACCTAGGCTATATTATACTATCAATTCTCCAAACTAAATTAATCTACATATACCGTTAAGGTGGTATATGGCAACTGATTTTCACTCAGAAGGCTCGGGATTCCATTCCCATACCGGCTCATATACACCAAAGACTTAAAAAATAAGTTACTGCCGTTTGACATTTTCCCTTAAAATCAGGTTATTTTCCTTTCATATCAAAAATATTTTTTACCCCCAAACGATAATTTTCACCAAACAACGATGATTTCCTTGTCCAGGATTTTTAATTGAGTCTCAGACTAGTATAATAGCTGTAGATATTTACCTTTTCCAATTTTTGTTGCAGCGTACTTAAGTTTCTGAATAAAATAAAGTTCTTAAATCTTTTCAAAAAGTGTACATTTGATAGAAAAAACCGCTTACCCTTCCAAATGAAATGTCTACATGCAAACAAACCGTAAAATGCAGACATTAATTCGAAATACATCTGACTTTTGAAGACCTAACACTTTTTATGACGTCATAAGTTGGGCGAATTGTCCAAAAATGGTGTTGGCAAGAGAACCCAACTAAACTAACAATTCCCCTCATTAGTACTCGCAGCTCCCAGAGACACGTTCAGCCGTGTAATTAATGTATTTTGGATGCAAGTTTTAACCCTCTATATTATGTACACTTGGGACAAAATATGCACTTTGGCCATACTCATCAATCCTATAAATTCGTGATTTCGATGAAAGTAACGGATGTACCCAATTCAAAATGTATTCACCAGGTGTGTAATTTAGTATAAATACCACAGATCCAATTCACCCAAACCTTAATGAAACCCAACTTCGATCAGTAAATGAAACGAAAACCCTAAAAACACACCATGTGCCGACACATTGGAACGAATTTGTGAGGATATGATTGCAACTTTCTGGTATGGCGGACTTTGATAAAATATTGTAAAGCAAATGTTTTTAAATATTATTTTAAACTTTGATTATGTAGTTAAAATACTACAGGAAATTACCCAGTGTGTTTTATTACGCGGAGGAAGAAATATTAGTTTCTGAGCCTTCGTAGACAAGTTAATATCAGATATATTTAGATTGTCATTATGATAAAATTTTATACATTATGTGTCATTATAATACTTTTAAACGACTTATTTATGTTAATGACAAATATAGAAGGCCATAACTGTGCGTCAGGGTCGTTGTTAATGGAAAACGACTTGGCATGGAAGCTAGATTCGGTCACATCTTTTGGCCAATAAACTATGGAAGGTTATATCCTGTCCAGCTCTCTTTGGTCAAATTGATTTTGAATTATCTCACAAATCGGTCATAATATGTTAAATTGTGTATCAACGTTAGCGCTTTTTTCAAAAGTCCCCGACTCTCTGGCAAAGATCCTGGGCCGAAAAACCGATACTCCTGAAGGAGTTCTGCTCCCAAAAGGGGCTACGTCCCCAAGGGACAACTCAACTCAACATGATCAACTGAACGACCTGACGTGCAGAGTATCGTTCTAGACTGGCTGAATAGAACGGCCTCCACCAGCTACCATCCTTTACATTTTCGTGATAGCTGACAACTCCCTGGCTCAGCTGACAGCTGTGATAGCTGCATCAACGTTATTTCTGATGTAATTATTTCTAACACCGGTGTTTCTCAGGGTACGATTTTAACCCATTTCCTTTTTATTGCGTATACTTCTGATATTCGATAAATTTGCGGCTGCCAACTCTGCCCTTTCATCCCCATTGGCCTGATTTCAAATGGCAACTATATGATTTATCTTCATCAGGTTAATTATTTTGTGGATATTGTAAAGAGAATTTCCTGGAGTTAAATGTTAACCAGGGGAAGATTATTTATTTCAGAACGAAACCAAAGATCATACCGGACCCGTGTTACAACAACTGTTAAAAACAGGATTTACGGCAAAGGATCAACCTTTCTCGGCAAATCGATCCATGTCCGTACACTTCATACTGACATACCCGTCACCAAATGGTGGCGCTCATTCAGTCATTTAATGTTCAGTTACTTCGTCCACTGACACAAAGTTAAGCATATACTTAAGAGTAACAAAAAGCGATTTTCTGCCATCGTGCTTGGTGCTCAGCGTAAGCAATAGGGTAGGGAAAATCAGTGCATGAGACACAACTGAAAAGGGGGCTTTACCGGCTCGACTTACAGAAGTGGTTAGAAACGTCGCTAATTACGAAATGCAGGGAATTTTTCTTCAAATACACCACATTAAAATATTAAGTATACGTATACTGCTAATTGCAATATCAAATAGGCTCATACGCCAGAAGACTTGACATATTACGCAGTCATGAAAGAGGGATGTTGTCATACGTTGTCCCTTTTCTCTCTCTCTCTTTCCAGATCATTTGTATTTGCCGCGGTCGTATACATATTTTCAACATCAATTTACTTACAACTATTGAATTAAACGTCGTTTTCTTAGTGTTTAAGGTAAATGTTCGCAATAAACCATGAATTTCGCATAACGTCGTACAATAGGCAAGTTAAGTCAAACCTCAAGACCACATTTTCTGTGTTAATTTCGTATTTTAGCATGCATAAACCGTTGGGTTTTCGATTTGCGCAGGCCATTGCTGAAGTCAAACGTAAACGGTATAAGCGAGTACGTTTTGTTGGCTAGGCACATGTGCACATCCTCAAAATGGTCGGGATAAACAAACCGATCATCCACTTACAACATGTAATCCAAAATTTGAGTTAATATGAAAATTGCGTGAAATCACTATTCTTTCTTAATCCATTCATGACATATGTAGGGATTGTAAGTGTGGTTTGTGTTGTGGATTGCGTCTAAATTGCGTTCTTGGCGTAAAATTTGCATTTTAATCTGACCTGTATATCGTAGGACTGAGATCCCTATTTTCGTTCTAGTTGGCTAGACGCTTAGATAGTGCCATATGCACGAAACAAGGGAACGCTCTACACTATGTGCTGAGCTCAGTTTCTGTATCAAACGATGTGCCCACAATTCCATGCGGCAAGGAATTATCGAACTTGTTTAACAACTGTTCGCACATTCGACATTCTAATTCACTCCGGACACTTGTTCTAAACAAGAGCCAAAGTTACAACACTTGCTGCACTTTTCACTGGTCGGATTAACCAAGCATTACATCCTTTACCCTAAATGAGCAACCAGGAGTTGCCTTACCCTTCGCCTTCATTGTAAGATAGGATGATTTTAACAGAATTGCCTGGCACGCTCCCTGTAATGACGTCAATGTATGAGTTCTAAGCAAATACCCTTCAAAATGACTTCCACGTGACGTCATATTGACACAAATGATCTATCTGCCTTTGAGTTGTAACGATACGCCATTGCCTTTCATCGTTATCTGTGACGTCATATGAACTGATAACCAAACACTGCAGGAAACTTCGTAAAAGTCAATGACAGGATGCAACTGAGCCAAAAACGTGAGCGGATATCATTGAGTTTAGAGGCAGACAATGTGTTGTAAATGTCAAGTCAATGTTAACTTAGCTCCAAACACCTTCGATTTCATGGTATACGATTCTCATAAACAGTAGTGACGTCATAGGAAGTACATGGGACACCATTTTATAGGCGGTGTGATAGTGTAAAACGAATGTATACAGATTGTGTGTAGAAAAAGGAAGTCCGTTTGTGCCTTTTTCATTCAATATTTCAAGTAAACAAATAATGAATTACAAAAAAGACACTTTGTTGTAGTGCAAGCTAGACTGTTGGGTGTATTAAATTGTTAAAGTAAAAACAAGCTTATGATTTAAAACATAGTCTAGCCCAGTAGCCCTTGAAGTGCACACACATATTTGATTTCTCGCTTGTCTGCCTGACTTCGTCTAAGTGGAACAGCAAATATAGTGTCATAATTTAAGACGTTTTCTCCACACCTCACATAACCAATTTTATTTTCTTTATGGAAGGAACCCCTGTGGGCTAGGGGTTGTAAAATATGCTCACGGTATTTCCTGCCCGTCGTATTATAGGAGACTAAACGGGAGGACTTGCGCCGTGTTGGCATGAAAATGAAGTTAAACTCCTTATCGAGTTGACTAACACTTTATAACACATTCGTCGTGGTGTGTCGTTAAATTCCATCTAACTTTGTGGAAGGAAAACAAAATCACATAATGTTGTAAAGACTAACTAAAGTTCGTCAAGTAATATTTGACGATAAGCAAGATCAAGACTGATTTCACACATTATTGTTTAATCTACGAATTTCAACCAGGGAGCTGTTACATAACAGCTCCCTATTTCAATTAAGTGATTAGTATAGGACTTATGTACCTACGTCACTGCGTTGCGCATCTCTCTGTTTTTCCATCCAGGCGTCCGTTTTCCAGCAATTGTTAGTAAGGTGATGTTGTGCGCGCGTTTCGGTAACACCACAACTACCTTCGATCTTTTCTATCCAGTAGAACGGGCGACCTCACGTGCATAATCTCTATTCACATCAAGTCTATCAACAGACAATATATTTCACTGATCTTCTTCAGTAAAAGAGGGGTAAGGCGTTGGCCAAAATACTCATAACATCGACTCCTTACAATCCTCCTACATGCGAGATTGGATGGCTGTAAGGAAGGATAGAGATTTTTCAAAATTTTCTGCATACTCTGCGTCAATGGTGGCGATCCTCTTGGATAGTGTTTTGATAGTATTAAATATTTTGGTTAGAGATTCGTATGAAACCCACCAACCATATTCCTCCTCTGACCCTCTGGCAAAGGACTGTTCGGTGACACCAAACTTTAAACTGCTTCCCGAAGACTGAAGCAGCCCTCAGACCTTTTAAATCATTGGTTCAACCTTCCTACCCATCTCCTTCAAAAATGTTTGCATGAACTCATGTTTCCCCCATTGTTTACCATTGATAATATTTAATGTAAAGATTATCTTTCTGTGAATACTCTGAAGAAAGTTGCACTAACACTGGTCACTTGCGTCAAATTACAG
The DNA here is from genome assembly GCA_037179385.1 of Holothuria scabra. Classification (NCBI taxonomy): domain Eukaryota; kingdom Metazoa; phylum Echinodermata; class Holothuroidea; order Aspidochirotida; family Holothuriidae; genus Holothuria; species Holothuria scabra. The sequence continues at coordinate 22,924,970 of CM074182.1, forward strand.
AAATTGATTAGATATTCTCCAACAATTGTTGATTAATGGGTAACCCACCTTTACGGTTACCAAATAAACAGGAAACAACAAGGAATAATGAGGAAAACTTTAGCCAACTGAATTTCACTAATTTGAAATACGTGACCAGTGTTGATAAGATTTCACAGCAGTTTTCTACAGTGAGTAAAGAGATTGAATTGCATAAAAATCCTCAGATCTAGAGGTTTGAAATGGACATGAGGTCATTTGATAAGCCCGGCCAGGTTATGGCAGGTAATGGCATGACAGTACGGGGCAGGGCCGGAGAGCTGCAGCCCCCACCCCCTCAATTGGACAAAACTTTGCTGAGTCGGGCAAGCTTCGTTGACTCAGTGGGCAGCGATTACGACCTGGTCAGGAATATGGAGTCGGGAAAAAAGGACACCACCCCCCCCCCACGTGGCTACGCCACGGGGGCCTTGGACCCCCAGAATTTCTTCAGGCCCCCATATTTTTTTGCCTCCTGATAAAGTAATTGAGAAAAAAAATAAAATGTTGGAACGAAAATACACTTTGAAGTATTTCCTTCAAAAAGAGTAAATGAATAAAATGTGTAACAATTAAGAAAACATGCATGAATGTGAGTAAAATACATTTTGTGTGCACGTATGAAATCAATCAATAACGTCAAAATGATTACTTCCACTAAATTAGATACCGTATATAATCTCCACTGTCGTTTATTGCATTACACTTCGAAGATGAAACGAATGTTTCAACGGCAAACTCGAATTTGACTTTGTTAGGCTAAGACCCTTTCTGCCTTTCGGATGGCTGGTTGATTTACTGAAAACAAGGCAATCATACACTGGAGACCATTCTTACAGGACCATTCCTATACTTTATCATATACAAAATATGCCTTAAAGGCCCTGTTCTCTCACCCCAAACAAGATCAATTCTCCTAACCTTCTTACTAAAGCTCCTCCCACAATTGTCTGAAATTCATCCTCATCCAGAGACAATCTCAGTTGATTGCTTCGAGTCGAGTATAGAAAAGCTCAATGTTTATAAACAAAACACTCTCAGTACAGCCCATGCTGTGTAATTAAAGCTTTGGTACTCTCCATTGTTTGAATTAGCAGTCCATCAAGGGGCTGAGCCAATGGAAAATTTCAGTACACCCCTACCAAAATTGTGGTTTGGGGTGAGAGGATTGGCCCTTTAAGGGTAAGGTACTGCCTTCGAATAATTCTTCGCATCCATCCCTAACAAGTAGGCCTATGTCGTGCCTCACTCCTTCCCATGACAAGTGCCATTGTAGAACGACTTTTTCGACAAGTCCTCTTTTTACTAGTTGGCTCTGGCTTCCCGGCGGATTTGTAAAATGTCCACAAGGTCCGCATTTCATGTGTTTCTCGCATTATCCATACTTCTGCTTTTCAGTTTAAATATTTTGAGAGATTTACTCGTAGTATTTTAATTTTGACTACGTAAAGTACCGATGACTGGACAATTACTGCACCATTTTGGTAGAAGGTATGTCAGTTGTAAAATCTCTACAAAGACTAAAAATGAGTATTTTGAAAATTTTCATGCTCCCCAAATAGAAAAATCCTAAAACGAAGGCCTATAATCAATTCAAAGTTTTACCAAACTAGCACCATTTTGCATCTAGCAAATCTAACGCAAAGAAAGTTGCTCAGAGGGGGACACAACTAATTTTGATTCTCCTATTGAAGCTGAATATTGCCGGATTTGCGATCTACGTTCTCCTGAAGTTCACAATTTTTCCCCAAGAGAAAGGGAGATACCGGTTCCCTTTTAGTCGCATCCCCCAGGCCACGGCACAGATCAGAAATGCCCAGATTTGGGGTCCCTAAAAAGTGTTTGTATTATTATTTTTCATAGATTGATTTTTATTCACGCCATTTGAGAAGTGGTAGACATTAGATTCGTATTTCAAGGCTGGGTACATCCAGCTTAAAACACGTGAGAAGTGAGGTTCCAGCCATCTGGAGGTTTTGTAAAACCCCAAATTTTCTTGTACGCTCAGCGCCAACTGATGGTGGCGTTCCGCTCAGATAGTCTTGCCGCGGCTGACCCTTGGAGGTACCAGCCCCCCCCCCCACTTGTTACCTAGGCCCCCAAAATTCCATACTGGCTACGCCACTGCCCCCACCGCCGAGAGAAAAAACCCCAAACGGGCATGGGTAATGACCATGCAATTTGCCCGTACCTCTCTCAGTGCGAGGTGTCCAAGAAGAAAAATACATGTCTACATTGACATATATATATATATATTGAACAAGTTACATTTTCTACAGATGGCAGGGGCATAGCCAGTATGTAGCACTGTCGGCCCGGGCCGACACTTTTTTGGCTAAGTCTTCTTATAGAAAAAACACATATAAAAATGGAATATATAAAAATGAAAGGAAACTTCAAAATTGCAAATTTCAAAAAATGAAATCGTCTGAAAATGTGTTTAAGCTCATTATTTTCGTGGGAATGGGGGGTTAGGTACAAATAGAGTCGTAGAGGCCATCTCCTGCAATCTGGGAGGGTCTGTGGAACAAAAATTTTCTCGGTGCGCTCCGCGCAAACTCGTGGTGGCGCTCCGCTTAGATGGTTTCCCGTATAATCTAGGTTTTGAACCACGAGATAACAGTGTAAGCTAAAGACACCAAGGCGAGAGACATATCAGATATTCTTCGCCACCGCACTCCCGCTGTTCTTTATTCAGTTTTCTCCTAGAAGTGAGAACTATGAAGTAAAAAAATAACACTTTTGAGAGGGTTTCCATTTGGTTCAAATAGAGTCGTAGAGGCCATTTCCTGCGATCTGGCGTGTCTGTGAAACAAAAAATTCTCGGCGTATGCTCCGCGCCAACGCATGGTGGCGCTCCGCTTAGATGATCTCCCGTGTAATCTGCCCCCCCCCCCAATACCAACACCCTGGCGGCACCCCGGCTTTGTGCCTACAACTTTTAAATTCCTGGCTACGCCCCTGGATGGATACAATGGAAATCTATTCTCAACTATTATACGTTGTTGCTATTGACTAACTTTGACTGTTGTGTACATCCGCAAGCGGTCTTCTTTTTAATTGGTATGGACTGCTTGAAAATTTCCTTCCAACCTTTAGCCCCAAGAAATGCTCACAAAACAAAATATATGTGGAAGACGACGAATCTATAGATTAGAACCACCAAACGTGATGTGTTCGTGCAGTTTATTCCAATAAAATATGTGCAAATTCTCATAACGATAATGTTCAGGTGTCCTATGAATCCTAAATTCAACATCTCCTTCCTTTGACCCACGATGTCCCCCAGTCGGGTTATCACTTTAATTACCCCACAAAGGGTGGTACTGTTTAGTTTCAAACTTGGGTATCGGTCACATGTGGTGACAATTCCATCTTTCAGCGCCTACTAAAATCGATGATCTACAGCAATATTTATGATCTATTATAACTGTTGCTAACTTCTACTAAAAAGAGCATAAACACTGACATTTCTTGAAGTGATTGCAATGCTTCCTTTTTGAATGAAAAATTTTGGTTTCGAACAGCTATCACTATTGCAATGCAGCATTTCAGCATATCTCGCCTCCAACAATTGTTTCGCTAATGGTAACAGTTTCGCCTACCTTGTTATATTTCGAATTGATGCCCAATTAAACTTTTGAATATATATGGATTTTATGAAAAAATGCGACAAGTCAGGTGCATGGTCTGATTAAGTCGTCCATAACTGGGGTCCATCAGCTTTAGTTTTTAAAATTCTTTGCTTACCTGCGTCATGGACGGCAATAAACTAAAATAAATCCTGATTCCCTCAATTTAACAATAATATAAGTGTATAGAATTGTATTAGGCAACAAGAAAATGTGGTTACGTACAGTAACCAGAATGGACATGACCATATGCTAGTCTCTGGTTGCCCATGTAAGGTAAGGATGGACTGCCTGGTTAATCCGACAACAGAGACACAGATCTGGTATGTGGATAGCGGGCAAAAACTTTCGAACAGCCTGTAGAACCCTGGACCGTGTCCAGGACCGGAATCAGATATTACAAGCAATCCACCTGTTGGAAAGCGAGCGCACAAGTACATACACACGCAAATTCACATACATGCAAACCAACATTGATAGCCACATACACTCAAAGTGACGTTTTCTGGAAGCCGCCCGTATTCAACAATGTTATATTTAATTTTTTCTGTTTTTTTTTTATTATTTATTTACTTTTTTTGTTATTTTAAATCTACCTGAATAATTTGGAGGGGCAAAACAATATGTTTGCTCCCCCAATATTTTCATTGGGGTGGCATTTGCCCACCTGCCCCCCCCCCCCGCCCTCAGGATTGACGCCCTTGTCTGACAGGGAATGTAGCAAGCGTGTAATAAGTTTGGCTCTAATTTAGAATAAGTGCCCGGAATGAACTGAACCTGCGAATTTACGTACAGCTAATGCATTACGTTTGTTTTTAGTTTAACATTGCCCTATGTCAATCGAGAACCTTATGGTTTACACGTATGGTAAACTGCGAGATTTGCATCGAAACTTCGGACTTCAGGTTTTATAGCATTTGCCTTCTGTACGAAGTTTTGAGGAATTCATTTTGTTTTTTACGAACATTTACCTTAAACACATTAGAAAACTTCGTTCGTCACATCGCTTGTACAAGGATCGCAATTGACCGTATACAAACTGGCTTTCTACTAAACGCTGCTCCGAACCTGCGACCCGACACTTGCACTATACTTGCCAGTCAAGGTAATTCTTCTGTCGAGGGTACGGAAAACTCTGGCTCTCATTCCTTGACGTCAGGGAGCAGATTGCGACACAAGTGGCTTCACGAACCAAAAAGTTTGGTTCGTCAATCAGGGAAGAAACGCTCATCTGATATGAATATTCATATTGTTATGAATTCTGAGCAAATGGGGAGCACTGACTGAACTTCGTAACAATTACTTTTTCGTTGAATTTGATCCATACTGAGACGTTCAGCACATTAAATGATGACTGCATACCCTTCACACCTGTCTGAATGCCTCGCCTAAGCATTATCGTGGATAACGTTTGAAAATATTTGGAACAGAACTATTCAGAATAACAAAAGTCACAGGGATTGGTTTAAATACTAATTTCGACGCTTTAAAACAGGGGTATGTATAACTGTTTTACGGAATACTTGTGATTTAAAAATAGCACTGATCTTAAGATGACCAATGATACCTGGTGTGTGAGGTTGGTCACGTATTTCCCTTCAGTGGACGTAATATAGCTTCTTCGGGAAGCAGTGAAAGTTTAGGTTTCGTTGAATGGCCCTTTGCCAGAGGGTCGGGAGGACTTTAGAAAAAGTACCTGGGCTGTGTTAAAAATATATGTGAAGGCTGGATGATCCACCCTCATTTTAAGTCAAAATTAATGCCGTCTGCTCCCTGACGTCCTGCTATGAACATGTGAGGGTTACCTCAATACCCTGGATGGAAGGGTTGCCCTGACTATATACTTGCAGGCTTTTGCATTCCTAAACTGTATACAGTTCAAACGGAGATATCGTAGCATACCGCTCACTGCTCTGCCGAAATTCCAGGATATTTCCACGCAGACTTATAAGCATGTTTTCAAATTTATACGGTGCTGTTGTCTTTACAATCACTTTATAAGTCGAATATGAAACAAATTTGGTGACAAAACGGGAGCTCAATAAATTGTTCTTGAAAATATATATAAGGAGGTAACAAACACCAAAGATCCGCGAAGAGGGCAGAAAGACAAACCAAAGTAGGACAACATCTCTCATTCATGACTGATCATTTCTAAAGTCTCCTGCCTATTAGTCTACTTTATATTGTAAGTAGCCTACTTAATATTGTAAGTAGCTTATTAAATGTTGTGATTAGCTTACTTAATACTTGAATGTGGCGCATTTGGGGAAAAATATCCCGCATTTCGTGATTAGCGCTATTTTTTACACAATCTGGTCACATACCAGTGTCTTCTGCTGCACGCATCTTTTCCCAAAAGATTCGTTACTTGATGGGAATCATCTGATAAAGTGAACGAAAGAAGTGTGGTCACGTGATCATCAGAAAATACGACCAACCACAATAATGGACATGTTGTCAAGCCAATGAATAAAAGAAAGACAATTTGAGGCTGTTGGCGCCACTAATATGACCGACTTGACTGCCTAAATTAGTACAATAGATTGCCACAAATGCTTTTGCAAGATGAGTTTAAACGGATAATAAAATAATATGGTTCTTCTTCTGTCGAAAATAATCCTTGCGCCTTAATTCTTTGTACACTTTAAAAACAATGCATTTAACAGTGTTGATTGGAGTTTTGAGTCATGCTTATGAAATCGATAATTTTGCTAATGGTTTTAAAACCAGGTTCCGACGTTTTACAATTGCTCAGCATGTGTTTGCAATGGCGATTCATAGCTTTAAAGGTCAAATCCTTTCACCCCAAACATTTTCAATTCTCCTAACCTACTAACTTAAGCTCCCCCCCCCCACACACACACAGTTATGTCTAAAGTTCATCCTCATCCAAATACAATCTCGGTATATTGCATTAGGGTTTATATATGGCAAGACCAAAATGCGTAATCAAAATACTTTTAGTACAGTATACTGAGTAATATGAGCTTCGGTACTATGCATTTTTTCAGTGACCTAGTTGTCAATCAAAGATCTGTGCCGATTGAGAATATCTGTGAACTAATGCAAATAGTGTAGTTTTGGGTGAGAGGATTTGGGCTTCAAGAGTACTTGTGTTCTTGGCAAGGAGTAAAATTGACGAAGATGTGTTGAAGATATTAACGGTACTACTTTTTTTCTTAATGGAAGTGTTATCACGTTAAATGAAATTGAACAGTACGCGTCACATCAATTAATGAAATTACATCTCTTCCTCTTGAGTCCTTATGTTACGAACCAACCTGCCCATCTTTCGGACTTGAATGCTAATTCCTCATTCAGTTTAGGAATATTTAAATTCTTGGGTATATTTTCTTCATTCGAACTCGGAAATATCTTCGAATCTGGTCTAATCGGGACCTTGCAATTATTGGAAGGAACGTGAACTTTGTTGTAAATTTATTCAAGAAAAAGAAAAATATACCTTTGATTTAATTTGGAGTGGGGACCATGAATTAAAAAAAAAATAAAAAAAAAAGCATGCAAAATCCGATTGACCGCGGAAGCTTTAAAATCGCACATTCATATTTTTATTTAAAGGCCCAATTCTCTTACCCCAAACTGTACCAATTCTCCTAACCTTCTTACTTAAGCCCCTCCCACAATTTTCTGAAATTCACCCTTATCCAGTCACAATCTCAATTTATTGCTTCATGGTCAGTAAAGAAAAGCAGTATGAGTGTAACAAAACACTCTCAGTACAGTTCATGCTGTGTAATATTAACTTTGGTAATCTGCATTGTTTGAATTAACAGTCAATCAAACATCTGGGCCAATGGAGAGTTTCTGTACCCCCTTGCAAAAAGTGTACTTTGGGGTGAGAGGATTGGCCCTTTAAGCTTTGAAAATCATTTGAATGAAAAGGTAGTGCGAAGACACAACTGGAGGCCAAGTTGGAGGATGACGTTTTTGACCTACACCTTGAAAGGTAAAAATAAAAAAAATCAAAATTTCCTCACAAGTGACGATTTCAGTTTTTGGTTTCCCGAAAGGGAAAACCTATGGTCTCATGCAGACAAAACTTGTGCAAAACATGTGTAGGATCGTGCATTTTAGCGTTGACGTATACTTTGGCTCATCGACTTTCTTAACATTGGTGCACAAATACTACGCTACTACATAATTGTTCACTGTCTGAAGCCAAAGACCGGCTTTATCGCAAAATGGTTTTGATGACTAAGCCCGACGAGACCATTTATAACGTGGACAATTGTGTGCTTTGTCTCTAGAAAAATAGTATTGTTTGTAATTGTAGAAAAAACCGAACACTTTTTATTATGTTTGAATGCATATTATGATAACAGATTTCCACTTCATAGTTTAAACTAACTTTGAGGAACAGCAAGTTTTGACGAGAAAAATATTTTTACCTCCTTTGAAATGTTTCAAACCTTCACTAGGCATTGAGTTGCGCAATAGGTATCTTTGGAGTTTCAAGTAAGATTCAGAACGTATGGAAACCGATAGAAAGCTTACAGAAGAAAGGCATTATGTTTTAGCACTTTGGGGGAAAGGCATCATTCCCTCGGCAGTTATTTAAAGACCTGCTGGTGGTTTTTTACCGGTCGGGGTTTTGTAAAAAGAAAAAAAATCCACACCGTGCCCTTGAAACCCTGTCGCAATGCCTTTCCTAACTCAACATATCTCATTTTAAAGATTTTTAACTTTTGTTTAAAATACCGCTGCTCTTCAACAAATCCAAAAAAGTTATGTAATGTACCGGCTTCATAATTATAACTAAATTGAATGTAATGTCGAATTAATGTGCCGCGATGACATCACAGTTTTACATGATGCACCAAATCAAAAGAAAAAAGTTGCATTACTTTATAACTTTGTGCCTTCCTAACGCTGTATACTATTGAGATAAGTTTTCGCCTCCTAAAAAAGAATTTGTTTTTGCATATGTTGATGTTAATAAAGTTTGTGTCCGGGACTACGCCATTAATTATCCTTTCGGGAAACGTTTCATAATTCTGTTTTTAACTTTAAACTTCCTTAGTTTTCTCAGTATTGTTCCATGGCAGTGCATATTACGATTCGGTAGTTAAACCGGACCACCTGTATGTGAATGCATCGCATGATCACCAACAAAGCAAGCATATACTTCCACATCAGAAGAGATGTAACTTAGCTATCACGTTGGCTAATGAGGTTTAAGGGAAGAGAGAGAGAGATAACTACCCAGTCTTTTATTTTGCTACTCCCTCATCAGATATCTCTCGTCCCATTCCTACTAATAAATGTCAACAAAATAAACATTGTCAAATTTTTCACCCCTACTCTTTCTTTGGTTGGATAAGTCCGCAGCTAGTTGGTCTTTTGCCTTACAGTACGGTTGCTCAAATGAACCGTTTTAAATTTGTCTTACAAGATTGTTTAATCCAATTATGCCATGCCGCTAGTAACGGCCTCTTCATTAATGGGAAATATTGAGTTTGTTTAACAAGAAAATTTAATCCTTTTGAAACCATTATTTATTGCCGAAGAGTGATAAATAATTACAAAAAAGGCAGTATGGTAGCCTTCTTTTCAAGAAATTAGTTTCCCCCAGATAGAAATTTAGTTGTTTGTTGCTCAAGAACAATTTGTTCATCCAAACTTTCAACATTTCAAAAAATTCAACTTCCATAACTGTTCTTGTGCTTAATATTTTGAGCAAATGAAGCTATTGCTGGGGTATATTTATGAGACCGAATAATTTGAGAATGACTTAAGCTATTTACTTTTCATGCAATTTTGGAGCATTTTAAAGGCAATTTTTCCCTTTAAGTACAGCCTCCAATGAGAATATTTACAGAATGCAGAACAAAAAATCTTGGGTTGATGCTACTTAAGTTATTTAGACGCGGTTAAGCATAGCCCTGCGCATGGCACGTATTTGTGTTTCCACTGAAACATATGAAAATCTCGAAATGGCCTTTGTAAGCCACGGTAGTATTTGACAACAACTGTATCATACGTTGTTCGGCTGATCATGTGGTCACCGGCAAAGCAAGCGCCTATTGGTAAGGGTGATTCATGTTTCACTTGAAATGTGTAGGTCAGAAGAAAACTACGCAGTAAATATTGCGCAATTTTCGTATCCGGGAGACTACGCTATCTTATCCGTTCTCTAATCCTAATCCTCTGTGACGGTCTTCAATTCTGAACAAAATAGAATATAACTTTAGTTTGTCGCTCTTGTTACAGTTATAAGTTGTTTGAAAAGATATCAACCGTACAATGTTTTTCTTACAACAACGCCAAAACTTTTACGTCAACAGATTGCTCGGATTTTTCAAGCTGTAACAAAAGAAGGGTAACGACAATTTCATAAAGAACGGCAGTTGGCAAAAACTATAGAGAGAGCTTTTGAGAAACCCATACAGTCGTTCAATTTAAACGTTATTCAATTAAAGCCTCAACGTGTAATGAAACCAGAGACGTTCTTAAATATACTATCTGTATTTATGGTTAACGCATTTTAATCTATCAGTTTATAAGCACTTACAAATTAAAAAAAAAAATCAACAAGGCACGGAAGAAAAAACTGTTACAAGTCCATAAAGCGGCTAGTATACTTCGCATTCGCTCGTAAAAAACATCAATTCTCGATATTTCAGCAGTCTGGTACACCCCTAGTCATTGTCTGGGCTGTGAACACCAGACAGAAATATCAAGGTCAATTGGTTATTTTTGGTTTTCTAACGTATAAAAAATGACCAAGTCATGATACTAATTTCAAAGGGAGAAGATTTCCCATGCATAGTCATTATCCTTTTTTCATTCATTTGTTTCTCTTCTATATTGTACAATTTAACGAAAAAGAGAAGTGTTAAGACTTGAAAAAGTAGCAGAAGGAAGTGATCTACAAAACCCTATTGGCAGATCGGGATTAACATAAAGGCAGAACACTCCCTTGAAACAAAAGAGCAAAACTGAGAACAAACACGTGTTCGTATTACGCCTAATTCCACCGTGCTAATTCACACAGTGGTAGAATTGTGTCAACAGACTATGACTGGTTCAAACATGGAGCTCGTAGTTTAGTAATACAGTAGCTAGATATTTGAAACGATGTGCCACCTATAACCATTCACAAGTTTTTTTTTTTTTAATATTTTAATTGTAACTTCCACGCAAACGACTTCGCTTACATTTCAAACGAGGTAGTTCGCAATGTGTTTACTTATGATTTTGAAGAGTCGAAAGATACCATTGTCACCTGGCGGGGAATTATGGATAATTGTGTTTATTACAATAAATTGTAAGATTACGTTTCATAAAAAGTTACACTTAGCAGGGGTACATTTCTTGGAAGAAATTTTTGCAACCGATTGCTCTCAGCGTTCAAGGAAAGTTTTGGCTATACAAACCCTCCAGATGGCAGGAAACGGCACTTCCCGGGCCGATCGAGAAATGATTTTAAAAAATTGTGCAATTATTTTTGTTTTTAGTATGTGCATCGACTAAATAACAAATGCCACATTTTGACAAAAGCTCTCTTACAAATGTCACTTAGCTTTAAAAGAAAAATGCCACTGATTTCCAGTATATATATTTATGTCTCAGGTGTTTTAAGTTACATGCATTTTCAGTTTTATTTCTGTGTATGTCGTCAATAGAGTAGGTAGACTTTACCAAGAGCCATACATTTTAATGGCGCTATTGAGGACACATGTAGTATTAAACCACAAGAAAAAACCAGAAAGCTACTTGAAAAGGCTTAGTGATTCCTTGCCACTGACATTTAAGCCTATCTTTTTTCCAAATTGACAGTGCTTCGTAACGTTTTTCAAATTGACAGTGCTCCGTAATGTACCCACAAAGTATACCTGCAAGGCATTGAAGCTTCCTTTGAGATGTAGGGTTCTGCCCATGATATTACATCCAAATATTATGTGTGAAATTTTGCAGTATGCATGACTCCAACCATGGGAAATTTGTGTTAATATGATATTGAGACTTTAGCCCCTTATGAACCAAAGTGAGATTTGACCTCAACCAAAACTAAGGGGATCATTTATTCACCATGCATCATCTACATGTCAAGTATGCGGACCCTACAAGTTGCCTTTCTTTTACAGTAACACATGCAAGCAAGTTTGTCAGACTTTGACACTGCTAACCCCAAATGACCTTTGATCTTCACGAAAATCAACTGGGATCACCATCTCAATTCGGCCAACCCACACTATGAGCTTAGTCACATGTATTTTTCTTGAGATTCTGTGTTCACTAGGTTTTGACCGTTTGACCTCTCATGGCCCCAAATGACCTTTGACATCCACGAAAATTGATAGGGATCACCTACTTAATACAACCAAACCAAACCATACACTCAGGGATGAGCTTAGTCACTTGCACCTTTCTTGAGATATCTTGTTTAAAACGTTTTGACCTTTTAACCCCTCGTGACACTAATAGCCTTTGACCTCCACCAAAAACAATAGGGATCATCTACTCAATATGGCCAACCCACACACCAATATGAGAATAGTCACACTACACTTCTTGAGATACCGTGTTTACAGGAAATTTCTAAGGAATTTACCATTTGGCCTCTCGTGACCGCTTATGACCTTAACCTCCACGAAAATCAATAGAGATCATTTACTAAATATGAACAACCCACACAACAAATATGAGCATAGTCACGTGTACCGTTCTTGAGATATCGTGTTTAAGAGGTTATGACCTTTTGACCTCTCGAGACTCCAAATGACCTTTGACATCGACCAAAAACAATAGGGTTCATCTGCTCAAAACGGCCAACCCACACACCAAACATGAGATAAGTCACGCTTTCACTTCTTCAGATATCGTGTTTACAAGCAATTTCTAAGGTATTTACTACTTGTCCTCTCGTGACCTCAGATGACCTCTGACTTCAACGAAAATTGATAGGGATCATTTATTTATTTATATATATATATATATACACAATATAGAAAGAAGACTGAGTGATTACTCCATACTAATTCTAATACACACTACGGTCCGTTTCGCCCGAAGGCTCGTCAGGTGTGTGACTGAGGTGCAGGTTCTAGCGTTCACCGTGGTAGAGGCAGTCAAGTGGGTCAAATACAAAAGGTGGATTAGTTGTTGCCGGGTAGGAACTTGTTGGAGAGTCTGCACTTGCTAATGAGCTCGGTTCTGCTGTTCAGAATTAGGCTTTTTCTTTTTGTTATGATGAAGTACTTCTCCCATAGACATAGCTGGCAGCGTTTGGATGTGTTGGAGTAGGAGTTGGCTTGTTTTAGTATTTTCCAAGTTAGGTTAAAGTTGACGTTGCTTTCGCGGAGATTCCATATGTGTTTGCTAAGTTCGGTGTCGTTGCGTTTGTGTTCGAGTTTGAAGGAGAATTTGTGGTTGTACCATCTCTTCTTAAATTCGGTGTCGCAGGCCCCTATCTTAATGTATGAGCCCCTTTGGGATGTGACTGATGCCTGGTACACGGTGTTCTTTGTTTGGCATAAACCATTAAGTGGGCAAGTTGTTATTAAAACAACTATATATATATATATATATATATATATATATATATATATATATATATATATATATATATATATATATATATATATATATATATCAAAAAAAGGAACGGTCTTTTGAAAAAAAAGGCAATTACATATGTGCTCTCACGGTCCCACGTGCGGCTCAATTTTCTATCTGGTGTTTTCTTTAAAAGACCATTACATTGCGTAATCCTGGTGTTCACTAAGAACTCTGGTGGAAATACTTCAGCCCTATATCAGGAAGTAGTAAGCAGCACCTTGAAGCACAACACCCATTCAGCCTTCACAACTGAGATCCTCTGTTTCCTAATGTTTAAATGTCAACGAGTTGAGGAAAAGAATCATCGAGAATTTGATAACGCCAAATCTGAACCAGAATGCAAAAATGCATTGAGGTTTCGATGATATATAAATGTACTGTTTCAAATTTGCCATCATGCACCATTATCTTCTCACTCAAATGTTATACTAGCATGTTGAAAAAATAATTTTGCTATACCAGATGCCCTTTTGACCTCCACAAAAGCAATACATACTGCAGATAGATAGACATCTTGAGATATCCCTTTAACAAGATTTTCAGACTTTGACCCCCGGTGACCCCAGATAACCTTTGACCTCCACCAAAAACAATAGGGACCATCTCCTGACCGTAACGCATCTACATACCAATCTATCCAAGTTTCCAATCTCGAGATAACATGTTAACAATATTTTCAGACTTTGACCCTGGTGACACCAGATGACCTTTAACCTCCATCAAAAACAATAGGCACCATCTCCTGACCATAACCCATCAAAATACCAAATATGAAATCTATCCAAGTTTCCTATCTTGAGATATCATGTTTACAAGATTTTCAGACTTTAACCACTGGTGACTCCAAATGAACTTTGACCTCCGCCACAGACTACAAGGACCATCTCCTGATCATAAATCATCCACATACCAAATATTAAACCTATTCAAGTTTCCTACCTTGAGATATTACATTAACAAGATTTTAAGACTTTGACCCCTGGTGACCCCAGATGACCTTTGACCTCCGCAAAAAACGATAGGGACCATCTCCCAACTAAAACGCATTAATATATCAAATATGAAATGTATCCAAGTTTGCTATCTTAATATATCGTTTTAACAAGATTTTCAGACTTTGACCTCCAGTGACCCCAGATGACCTTTGACCTCCTCGAAAAACAAAAGCACCATCTCCTGACCATAACACATCAACATACCAAATATGAAATCTACCCAAGCTTCCTATCTTGAGATATCGTGTTAGCAAGACTTTCAGACTTTGACCCCCGGTGACCCCAGATGACCATTGACCCTTGCGAAAAACAATAGGGACCATCTCCTGACCATAACGCATCAACATACCAAATATGAAATCTACACAAGCTTCCTATCTTGAGATATCGTGTTAAAAAGATTTTCAGACTTTGACCCCCGGTGACCCCAGATGACCTTTGACCTCCGCGAAAATCAATAGGGTTCTTCCTCTCAATATGGCGCATCTATGTACCAAGTTTGAAAACTGTCAGACATTCCTATCTTGAGATATCGTGTTAACGAGCAAAGTGTCACAAACACACACATACATCCACACACACACACACCTACACACATACATACACACACACGCCATCATGAATGCATAGGTTTCTCTTTCATCGAAACCAAAAATAGGTCAATGGGACTTGCTGTCACTATGTATATATATTTTTTTTTCACAGTTTTTAGCAGAAAATTAACTCCATAAGAAATCGCGCATCTGCTAATTTGAAACAGATTTATGAAGAAAGAAAGGAATGTTGACTTCTTGCCAAATCCAAGTTGTAATCGGAGATTAAGTATTAATCTTCATGCAAAATCCATTATAAGAAAATATCACAATATAAACGAGACACATAAAACAATTGGTAACCTTATTTTAAAATGACCCATATATACCTTTAAGTAGGAATAGTTCATTGCACAATAATTCATAATGTTCCCATTATAAAACTCATATTTCCTGTTTTTGTTCCCTCTTGAAATTTAAAATGATTAATATGACCTTCAACGTTCCCTATTTCATGCAGAGCACGTTGCACAGATACGATGAATGCGAACGCACTTTGGCACAAACTGAATTTAACTTTACACAAAGTCAAACAAAGACTCTAATTTCAATATAGTAAAACATTGACACCACAAGTGTCTAGACAGTTTATCATTTTCACTGAGTGGGTCAAGTTCAACATTTTATATCTCAACTCAGAAATAGCATGTGAAGATATGAGTTGGACTATTTGTATTCATTTTCTAGCTTTGTAATATGAATTTTCATACTTTTTTTAAGTGTACAGTACCTTTTTATCATTCGAGAAAATTATGGCGGCGCGCTTTCGTTGAACACTTTCATGATGAGTGTAGGTAAGGTTATATGGAGTTTAACGGCCCAGTTTCCAACCAATGCATGGTTCAAGTCAAACCGGCCACGGCCTTTTTCCAGTTGTCGCTCACTGGCTTGTTTTCCGGTCTCCATTCCTTTTGCTGAGCACCGAGCACATTGGCAGAAGGATCCGTTTTTCAAGTCTTCGGTATGACCCGGCCAGGATAAGTGTAACATTCCAAACAGTTTTAAAAGATCTTATCAATTCTGAAAATCTCTGCAATCATAAATTATTGTACAATGAACTATTCCTATTGAAAGGTATATGTGGGTCGTTTTTAAATAAGGGTGCCAATGGTTTTTGGTGTCTCGTTTATATTGTGATACTTTTCTAACAACAGCTTTTGCATGAAGATTTACATTTATTCTCCCATAATAACTTAGAAACATCTATCTGTTGGTACCTTTCAGACAATAAAAAACAAAAACATTTTTACTTTTTGCATTTGGATTTAATGTTACAGTATACTATCATGTTTCACGTGCAAATGGGACACCAAGACTTGGATATGAAAACAAAAAAATCAACTGGCACTGTGTTTTATATTTTGAAGTGTATGAGTAGCTTTCATGTGCTTGATTTAATGTTTTTCAATGTTACAATGAAAGTATATTGTGTCATTTTCTCGTAATAATTTTGACCATAAAAATGCCTAGCTGAGCGACTACATTGGAGCAGAGTTCATGGATTTCACTTGTAAACAGGAACCGAAATTTTTGGGTCCCAGTTTATCGTTTCCACGTGAACCATGTTGTGTGCTCATTGCAAACTGAAAAATATGTGACAAACAATTTTGTGTTGCTACATTTAACCTTGTCACTACCTATGTTGTATCTGGATTTTGAAAAGAATAAATGACTTTCACTTGTGTGTTTTTTGGAAAGTCTCGAGTTCCACATGAGAATATTTTACCCGGAACACCCAAAATGGTGTCCCGTTATACAAAAGACCATTAAAATTGCAATAACAAAAATACACACAGTGTTTGCAACTGATTAAAGTTTACCAATGGTAATGAACAAAATATGAGCTTGGAAGCACATGTATTACATAAGATGCAAGGTATATGACATAAACTAATTCTAAAAATTGGCTTTGATGGCCCGTTTTAAACGTGAAACACAAAATGCCATTTGAATACAACATTTTTATTTTCATTCTGCATTAAGGTTCTTATTTCAGTGTATTTACTGAGGAGTGATAGTATCTTTCATTTGGGATATAACTTCTTCTGTTCTTCCTTTTTAATACATTAACCAATTTTTACCCCAAATGCAATAAATTGATCCACTTATTTAGAAACGTAGCCATATACCTATATTTAAAATCTTAGCAAGTGAACAAGGCTTTCAAAATGAAAGTTAGATCAACTTCGATGAATAAAAGTCGTTTTGCAAACTCTGGAACGTATATTTTTGTTATTCTAGATTAGGGCCCTTAACGCAATCCAACAAACTAAGGAAACTTTTAAACTAAGACTTAAACTTATACTTAACTAAGAAACTACTTTCTTAATAAGAATAAGAAATGTAGGGCTTTACCTATGGTGCACTCAATTATCCGTAATGTTGCATCGAAGCCACTGCCTACCAACTGAGGCCATGCACTTGACGTCAGAGCTTTTCAGTGTGACATATTGGATGTAGCTGATCTTTCGCAGTCGTCGTGCTACCGATACGCGCGCACAACAGGACTTTAGTAAGACTTGTTCTGGCTACTTCCATAAATAAGGGCAGTTTGGGCAATTTATGACATTTTGGGTAAACCTTGGAAATTGTATTGAAAAAGAAAGGCAGAGGAAGTTATATGCCAAGTTAAAGATAATATCTCCCCTCAATAAAAAATACTGAAATTGAAGCTTAACTGCAACAAGAAAATAAAAGTTCTGGATTAAAATGGCATTTTGTGTTTTACTTGTAAACGGGATACTTAAGCCAATTTTCAGAACTAACTTGCCATATACAATGCAGCTTATGGAGTACATAAGCATAATACCTGTCGAAGTTTATATTTTGTTCATTACAACTGGCACACTTAAATCAATTGAAAATATTATGTTCATTTTGGTTTTGCAATTTTTATGGTCTTGCGTAAAACGGGACACCATTTTGGTGTCCCGGGTAAAATATTTTCACTGGGAACTGATAACATTCTAAAAGTTATACATTTTAGGTCATTCCTTCTTTTCTAAATGCTGACATAAAATTGGTAGTGACAACGCTAAATGTAGCAACACGGAATTGTTTGCCACACATTTTTTCAGAATATCATAAGCACAAAGCATTGTTTACAAGTAAATAATAAAGTGTGACATCAACATTTTGGTTTTTCTTTACACGTGAAACCCATGAACTCTGTTGTACTTTCTATAAGCATTTTAACGGACGAACTTTTTACTAAAAAATGACATAGTGTTCCTACATTGTAATAATGCAGACCATTAAACCAAGAATATTAAAAGTTTCCATACATTTGGGAAAATACAGTGCCAGTTGATTTATTTCATGTCAAAGTTTTAGTGTCCCGTTTACACGTGAAACATGACAGTACATATTAACAGAGAACCCAAATGCAAAAAAGTAAAATTGTTTTCTTGTATATCTTTTGAAAGGTACCAACAGATCAGATATATGAATATTAAGTTATTATTGCAAGACCAAACGTAAATTTTTTTTCCAACTCTATTGTAAGAAAATTTCACAATGTAAATAGGACAAAAAAAAAAAAAAAAAAACACACACACATTGGTATTCTCATTGATGATTATGACCCAATAAATGCCTGGATGGCAAAATAGAGCGACGGGCAAAGAAGCAATTTCGATGCATTACCTCTTTACACATTTGCTACCCTCCAGCCCTCTCAGAGGCAAGACCCGTTACCAGGGAACGTAATGTCGGCAGAGGGGAAGCTTACAGTCCACGGAAGGGAGAATATTTTTAGGGGGAAGATTCCCTAAACCGTTTTTGGCTATATTAATTTTTACTTTTATCTGAGGTGTGGGGGTTCCATCCCCTTAGTCTTTTTAGCTATGCCTTGCTCAGAAGGCTTGTCTCACTTCCAAAAGTTGAACGTACAGCTATTTGTGGGTAAATTCTATGAAAATACTTACTTTTCAGGGAATTTAGTAAAATGTTTTTTTTTTTTTTTCTGCTTATATTAAAAATTTTCCAATACGCCTATTGTAACAATGAACTTGATGCAGGAGTTGCCTAGATTTTTGTTTATTTCAGAATGAAATTGAATAGACTAAGCATACCTGGGTGTAGGCATAATTCCAACAGTTCCTAACTTCTTTAGGTATTCAGGAATTACACGTTTCTTTTTGCCAGCTGTATGGGAACATGATTACACTGCAATACTTCAAGTTAGGTTAGCTGTACCTAATAGGAATAAGGCACATAATGTTTGAGAGTTGAACACATACAATGCAGAGAAAAAAAAAAACATCAGTGATTACCATTGTAACGTGACCGAAGTGGGGGCAAATATGAATTTAATTCATTAATGATTTTATCAGTATACTTTGATACATCTCTTATGCAGTGCTCTCATACAAGGTAGCAGAGAGTGGGTAAATTGGCAAAAGAAAGAGAAAGAAACGCGGATTGTTTGGCCACAAGTTAAATGCATGTTGTTTGCTACAAAGCTGTCTCTTCAACCAAGTAAATGGTGGATAAATTTTGTAGACCGGCCAACCTTTTATGCGATGTCGGTATTCATACTTAAGCCTAAATCTTTACATTTTACTACAGTTTAGCAAAGTTAAGAAAATAAGGCTCATAAAGTTAGTTTCCAATCTTCGCATCTGGTTTAAGACTGGGTCATAATTGAATGAACGGTCTAAAGATTTTCAAAAGTTCAGAAAGTTCATTGTTAAACGAAGTTCTTGAATGATGTCTTGTAAATGCTTCTTCACTTCTCAGAACTAGGACTGTATCATCAACTCCACTTGTTCCTCTGAAATATTTTGGGATAAATATGTCATTGACAGATAAAATCATTCTAACCCTTATGTCCATATACGCTTCCATAAAAAGTCATACCGTTAACACGTACTTCAAAACACGTTAGCAACATTGAGCTTCCTGTCGATTTGTCAAGTATAAGCAATATTTCAGTTCGAAGTAATTCAGTTCTGACATTCAATTTTATGTCACTAATCCTGGACAGAAATCAGTAACATAGGAAAAGGAGTCTGGGTGGTAGGAGCAGACTGCAGTACATTTCCTTTAGATTGAAAATTCGAACAGGTCGGACAGGAACTTGAGGAAAATTTGGGCAGCAAATTCAGATTTGAACAATTGACATGATTTAAGTTACACACAAAAACTCTCTTAGTTTGTCGAAACCTTAATAATATATGCCCTAAAAAATGAGGAAACATCAAAGTCACCGTAAAATTAAAAAAAAAAATAATAATTAGATTCCCGAGTTTCTTTAAAGTGTGGCGACACACCATGCCCAAAATGTTCGAATGTTTAAATTCTTTCAAAACTTTGCCAGAAAAACAAAAAACGCGATTTGTTCGAATAAAAATTTTCATTAAAAAATAAAAATCATTACCAAGATTTACGACACGTTTGGATGGCTCATAGATAAAAAAAAATTCCGCAGCCACACTTTTTGCTGTAGTCTTGCAAAATCTTTACCCAAAGTGGTCAAATGTTCGGGGGAAGATTGAAAAAATGCTGAGGTGATTGCAATTGTCAAATTAAACGGACGGAACGGAAACGATAGTGCTCACGAGCATGCAGCGCCCAATAGTTTGACATCCATCCTGCCAGTGGCATCCTAAGTTCAATTAAGTGTAACTTTATATATTTCAGTCTCAGATGAAATTAAATGAAAATAAAATAAAGTGACTAAAATACAATCTGTAACATAAAGATTGGTACATTTTGTGAAAAAAGGAAAATACTAGATGGGATAATAAGATGAGATTGAGAAGTGGCAACTGAAGCTCCTCAGAGCTTGTGTAGGTTGACACAGGTTAATAACAGAAAAAAAGTACAAAACATAAGCATACCTAGAAGGGAAAGAAAAAATCCGGAGAATAACAGTCACTACAAAAGCGTACTCTTAGAAAAAAAGGAAAAAATCAAAAGTAGTTTGCAGTGAAATAAGCTTTTAACTTCCTTTTAAAACTAAATACAGTTTTACATGTAGTAGTAATCTCTTGGGGCAAAGAAGCCAGAGTTTTGTGCTTATAAATTTAAGACCGAGTTGCGAAGACCTAAGCCTACATAAGGGAGTGGAGAGCTGATTAACCGAAGCCAGACTGGGATAGGGATAACGAGTACAGCGGAAGCTAAATAGATCTCTAAAAAATGATGGTGTTTTATCCTGTAGCCAATTAGAAATGAACGTCCCTAATTGATGCCGATTTAAGTCATATATAGATATTAAGAAAGTTGAGGCTAGCGAAAAGGGGTGCAGTAGGATGTAGATAGCCAACTTTGTTTATGAATGTAACAGCCCTCTTCTGCAGCACAAATAAGGTTTAAGCCTAGTGGGGTATGTGTTCCCCAAAACAATATTACAATAGATAAGATAAGGGAGTATTAGTGTATTATACATGGAAACCAATACTTTTCTAGGGTGAAGTCGTCGTAATCGGTTGAGCACCCCCACTCCCTTATAAACTTTCTAACTAATGTAATGAATATGATAAGTCCAGGTAAGATGCGAACCAACATAAACGCCAAGGAATTTAGTCACACCACAACTTTGTACATTAACACCACATAGTTGTATATTGTTTACAGTATGAATCGGCAATGATTTAGGCAAAGGCTAGTTATATTTCAATTGCAAATAATGATATGAAGTAGCCTAATGATAAGTCTGTCTTAACTGTGGGTTGGGAGTTGTAGAATATGCCCACGGTATTTCCAAACGGTCGTAGGGGGCGACCAAATGAAAATCAAACTTAAGCTTGAACAATTCTTAAAAATAAATTTAAACTTTGAATTTTTTGTCCAGCTGATTGACACTATATATCGCATTCGTGTTGGTGTTCCCTTAAATCTCATCTAACTAACCCATAAGTCTGTCTGAAAATTCACCTTGTAACGTGACATATTTTCAAAAGACCTTTAGAAGTTAAATATTTGCAGTCGGGATTCTGGGCAGTCGAAATTCCAACTATTCAGAGGACCTTGCGTTTGGATTCAGCCAAGAGTCCCCCAAAACCGCACAAAATACTATCACTTTTCAATTTCATATAATTTGAAACAACAAGGGAAACACTGATTATTTGTAATAGTCATTTTAAATGTTGAGGGTCGGCTAAAAAATGGGTCCGACCTCACATGATATGATGTAGACTGATACGATGATGTGATGTCATATCAAACTCAGTACGGTAAAAACAAAAAAAATAGCACAATGCAAATTACAAACCATAAAGATAAGGCGCAATTGTTGTTCATACATGAAAAGCAAGGCACTATACCGTGGAACCTGTACATGTTAGGTTAGATAAGATGGAGCTTTCTGGCCCAGTTTCCGACCATCTGGTTCAAGACGAGTCAGCAAGGCCTTTTTTCCAGTTGTGGCTCATTGGCTTGTTTTCCCTACTCCATTGCTTTTGATGGGCACCAAGACAATGGCGGTAGGTCCCGTTTACAAACATACATCATAAATTTATACATATTAGAGTAATATTCCACAGTCTTTCACCTTTCGCTTTAAGCAATCACTTCGATGAATAATTATTTACACTTCTTATAATTACCGTCAAAAACATATAGCAAACATCTATATGACATCTATCGCAATAATTTTGGACTTTACTTCAACCAAAGCAAATGATTATTGCAATACTTTTATTGGTATCACGTGAATGAAATATTGAATACTTTTAGTGAGCCCAATATAGTATTAACAATTTTGGAAACTTCCGTTTAACGTTTTAGTCAATCTAAAAAAAGCCAATCTAACAGTTACTTAGCCGAGGAAACAAACGCACAAAGAGGAAAGCAATAGTTCTCATTGTGAAGGGTTCGATTTTCAAAATTTTCTGTACGCCCCGCGCCAATATTGGTGGCGCTCCGCTTGGATAGTGTTTCGGTCAAACGGTTTACCCAATAGAAGATGGCATGCTTGCACATCATCTTCCGTTTTTTCTTAATATTAGGAATCATTATTCATTGAGAATGTAATGATATTGGTGCCTTCTTTATCTGGAAATTTTCTGATAACTCAACATGTTGCTGATATCCTGTCTCTCTGTCTCTCTCTCCTTCTCTTTTTTCATTGATTTCTTTACAAACGGAAGCTCAAAATAGCGGCTGCTTCGATTCTTTGTACAAGCCTTGGAGGTGCCATTTCCGACTGTCTGTTAGCAATATTTTCAAAATGTTCTGTACAATGTGTAGGACCAGCATAGTTTGGCGCTTAGCGCAAAAAATTGACCAAATGATCTCCAAATGACTGAAAATTGCACTTCTCATGCCCTGTTAGCAGCTAGTTGCAATTACGCTCTAACATTTTTTAAAAATGTTTATCTTAGGAAAGTGCTGTTGTAATTTTTGTCCGCAACTGTCTTTCCTTCAAGGTGTTTTTCAGGGGGTCCTGTTAAGTTGTTTCTACCTTCGAACCTCTGTGTTTTCAAAGCAACGTCATTAGACTTTACCAAACAAGTGATTTACCACACGTGTTTTCTGCGTTTAATCTGTAACTTATTCTAGAGGTATCGATTTGGAATTCAACTCATTTGGACGGAAACCTGCTCTCCTAGATGAAGGAACTAAATAGTCGGGACCCCACCAGTCTACCTTTAGAAAAAGAAGAGCTTGGCACTTAGATTCATGGTGCAATATTGAAGGGTGATAATAAAAATCTTCTTCTTTTGAGAACATGTGGACCAACCGATTTATCCGTAACACAGGGAAGTCGCATATGTCTATAGACAAATCTGGACTGCAACTGATGGTCTGATTTTAGTCGGTCATAACTTGGGTCTATCACCTTTCAATCATCCAATTTGCTCGCCTACCTGTGCCATGGATGGTTGTACACTAAAATGCCTCTTGACTCCCTCAATTTCACTGTTTATATGAGAGTTTGAAATAACATTTGGGCAGCTAATGGCTGCCTATAGTGACTAAACACAAGGGCTGATCAGATTCGTCTGTAAGATGTACGCAACCTTTCAGGATTATTACAACTGTTTAAGAAATAGGAAGTCCTCAAATGATAATTGGCAGATTACACATTTTAGTTCTATGTGATTAAAGCAAAACTGGTACCAATGATCAATGCAAAGTAATCGGTTTCAAGTTCTCAAGCATATACTTTCTTCTTTCAAAGTATAATTCAAATTGACATCGTTTTTTGACGGCGTCATGTTGGTTATCTTCTTTATCTGCGTTTTCCAGTTAGAAGTTTTAACACTAAAAAATAACGCAAAGCACTTAATTAACACTAAGGCGTGTTAATAGCTCATTTTTGTACAGTATAGGTATAGGACCTGTTACTTTATTAACGCATTAACGATTTTTCGGTGAGGCGATCAAAATGTTGAGGTGTTATAAATGTGAACCCATAAATGCGTTAATTTCATGCTTTAACATTACCTGACGTTAAAAGCATTTGCACTTCAACGTGTTGATTGACCCACCGATAACGCGTTGGTGCGTTAATGAGTTAACAAACCCTTTATTTTCACTTTACAAAATCAGCTATCAACACGTTTAGCGCTATTTTTAGAGTGAACATTGTTATATGTTTAATATGATATGTGTTGTGCGCATATGCGAAACTGAGTAAACACCGTGTAAACAAGGGGTTGTTATTCTACATCATCGCCGCTGGCAGTCTCTTGTGTAAACGCGTTTACATGTGCTCTAGTCCGTTTCTGGGTGTGTGGTACCGAACGTGATATCACCTCTTGCAAAGAAATTTCGATAGAGAAAACCGACTTGGTCTTCGCTGTTGCCGATATTCGATTCCGCGTAACACCGGCGGTGCAGTTGATATAGTGTGCGGTGGTAGATTTCACTAGGACGACACTGGGTTGCATGCGTCTTAATATCCTTCAGTTTACATTGAGTAACGTCTCAATTTAGTTTCAGTCTTCCCCTGCCCCAACCCCATAAAAGTTCCCCACCAGAAAAGGGTCGCTTTTGTGTTACCATCTGATAAGGTGCCGCTGGTGTGCTAGGACAATGCATCTGGGCACTAAAAGAGAGCAGTAACGGGTTTCTTGCAATAGTGTGAAGACAATCTCATGGCCGAAGACCGGATATTCAATTTATTTATTTAAGTAAAAGTGTTCACGAATGCATGTTTACCTCGCTGTGTGACGAAACTTCTTAAACTTGTTTAGGTTTCGATTAAAAGTGAAAAGAACGTTTACGGTGCATTATCCTGTCGTGATAAATAAACTGTCACCTTAGAGCCTGTCTTTTGATGAAGCCATTACCTTAAATACCATACAATCGTAATGCACCTTTTCATGCGACAGGTCTTCCACACGGACAGACAGATATCGACCATAAAACGTTATGCAATTTATGAAGATTTTAGCGTGTAGACAAAGATATCTTTTGACGGTTCTTTAAAAATGATTTCTTTTATCACCTGTAGGCCTATTTGTTCACATCACAAGGTATGCGGTATATTAGAGTACGCTGTATAACATCTATGGCTTTCAAGCTGAACTTTGTTGTGCAACTTAACAAGTATTTAAGTCTCGTCAGTTTTGTAAATCTTTGAAAAGGGTTGAAGATCGTAAATTTAGAAAAGGAATTCAAATATGTCACAAAATGTTAAATCTTGATCGGTAAATATCCTAATGTTTTAAAACTTAGCATGTAAGTACTCTTGATCAAAGTCTTGTAAATATAGGCCTCGACATCAAGCAAGGTATATATTTTAAACGTCTAATGAAATATTATTGGTTGTATAGGGTCTTGCCGAGTGCGAGTGATATCCACGACAATGCTGTGCAATGCTTTTTATCGGAAAAGTCAATGTGTTATTAATGACTCGAAATAAAAACGTAAAATTCTTGTTTACAACAAATTTCTTATCTATACTACTGTAAGTCGTGTAATTATGTTTTAGAATCTGCAGTAAAAGATCTACCCTTTGCCTAACTCACCCATGAATAGATTGGTACCGTTTTAGCGGGTTCGAGGGTCACAAACAATTCCAGCGAAAATAATTCTTGACATGAAAAAGGCGATAAAAATTGTTGCAATGACGAATGGCTGGGACTCAAACTCTAATGTCATACCATGGCTTTTATCAGTCCTACTTATCTCAAATTTCTTGAAAACATATACACCCTTTTTATATTCTTGGACATTTTTGTAAGTCTTCAAAATTTTAATTAAAGGAGTTCTTCAGTCACACATTGGTGTCATCCATGTACATCGTTAGGTGCATCCGTTCAACGTATGTGATACATAGCCTTCATAAAACATTATGATAAAGAAAATGGTAACACCCATAGGTCTTTCAAAAGTTTTCATAGCGCATGAATTTTACTTTATCGGATGTATATGAATTGAACAAAAAATGGAAAATCAAATGCAATATGAAACTATTTCAATGTTAATTCATAGGCAATAAAGGTGCATTTAAACACATGTATAAAGTATAGGCAGAGCTGAGGACAGTGTGGCTTACTTCAGAAAGATCCCTTTGTTGGGCAAATGTTCTTAAATTGAAGGTAAAGGTCTTTCATATTTTAAGATAGACGCGTACAAATGTGGGTTAAGTTTAGGTTAGGTTAGATAAGGCTGTGCGCTTCAACTTATTACCTTCCGGTATGGCTCGCTTCTTCTTGTGGAACGGTTGTGGGTTCTATTTTTCAAAAGTCTATGAAATGACCCGGTCTGACAATAGAGCCTGGGATTTCCGAGTAAAGGCCGGATGCTCTACCAAATATGAGTAAATTTTCATTGTGTACAACTTATATCATCCTAACCTGACTTTTTTCAGATCCCAATAAACCTGTTCCGTCGCGTCGATTGGATAGTTCATCTTTTGTAATTGTTTAGAACATGCACCAACTGGAAGAGTGTTTTTGTTTTAAAGGGCTTTTGTTTTAAAGGTACCTACTTTCAAAGTACCTTTTATTTTATATGTTCTAATTAAAACCAAAAATAACACAACTCTTTTCATCTCAAATATTTACGATGCAAAATAGGCACAAAGATGTTTAGTGCTCCACATGGGTGGGTGACTGGCACATGACGGAGTTTGTCCTGAAGATAGCTACGGTAGGGAAATATTCATGTACTCATTGCAGAATCACTAATTTACCGTAGTTGTGTAAATGGGTCATTATTTTAATTAGGTTACCAATGGTAAAATACGCTGTTTAGGGCAACTGTCTCGCTATTTTAATCCACATTGTCTTTGCTATGCTTTCATTTTGTCCTCACTATTCATGTAAGTGCATACTCTTCAAAAAATAAAAATCATTGAAGTTAATCCTCCCAGTTCTGATGAAAAAGTGCCTAAAATCAGCAATTTTGGGGGCAAAAAGTGTGACATTTAGACTACCATAGCAGGAGTTACATTTTTCCTTATTTTTACACTTATTTTGCTCTGTTAGTTTAACTTAAATGGTTGATGGGGTATCAATCGTACTCTTGTTACTCATATTTTATGAGAAACTGACACTTTTCTATTTCTTGGGATTCGACGAAAGAGGGGTTCCACGTGTAACATTTGGTGTTACAGTCACAGTGTGAAATTTCAGGACCTTTTTTACCAGAAATGACCTATAGTAAACACTAAATCTTTCTTATTGTAGTGGTTAATTGAAGCCTGTGCATTGTTGAATGAAGATTTGGGCAAAAGACCATTGTACAGAAAGAAAAACATTCATGTAGCCATATTTTTCATTTTGACAGGCCACTTTGGTGTTCCTGAAATATGTTACAGTGTGAACATTCGAAGTTAAAATACCACTACTTCCTACATTTGATATGTTGTCATTTTTAGCTGAACTATACTTTTTAACATGGCTTTTAACTTACAGGCAATAAAGCTGTGTCAACTTGTTTATGATTTGAAATATCATAAAATATTATTTTGGTGTTCCCACAATCTCAGTTACACGTGGAACGCATTGTATGTACCACAGAATTGAGATGAAACCCTTGACTAAGTAATCATAAGAGGTTTCAGCTTCAAATTGCTAAGATTAACTAAATAAAACACATTTATGATATTAAAGAAATCAATATGTAGTCTAAGTGGGATTGACCTATTTTTGGTGTTCATGTTACACGTGGAACTTAAAATTTCCAATGAATGTTGCTATTTTGAGGTGAAACGTAACCTGAGCATTCATAAAAAAACAACTTGTACAACATCATTTAGGCCTAAGCCTACAATGAACTTAGTAAATAAAGCAATTCCACCAATGGTTTGATATCATAAATGATGGAACATGAATTTAGGACTCTTAAATGTCATGTCACAGTCTGTTACCCTAATTTAAATAAAGACCCAAATACTGTCTCTTGTATTTACTGCAAACCGTTAACACCATATAGGGGTCTTCATTAAATTATTACAAAATACATCAAGACAAACTTAGCAAGTTGTAGTAGCGCAATGAAAGGGTTTCATTCAATGACACAGATGTTGTATATCTGCATTTGTGAGGGACAGCAAATTTTACCAAAATGCTTACATAACGTACCTGTCTTTGCCAATTAATACAATGCATACTTCAGCTGAACTCCTTGTTTTAATCATTTACAAGTTTCACGCTCCGTTCGAGAGCACAAAATTTCGATAAAGGCCATATAAGTAAATAATCTTTTTCGACCTTGTGCATTGACGACACACTGATGTCGTTCTTTGGGCAGAACAATGGAACAAGCGGCCACACCCCAGTGGCGTAGCCACGGGGGTTATTTTTTTGGGGGGTAGGACCCCCTATGACAGGACATTGCAATGCAAAAAACACCTAAAATAGCGGTTTTCACTCTATCTTACACTTTTCCCCCATTTCGTGCCCAACCCCCCTCCCCAAGACACCAAAACCCTCCCCATGACACAATCCTGGCTACGCGCGTGCCGCACTTATTAGGATTCGTATTGCACCTTTAGCAGATTATGCGCGTATTCGACTGATAGACAATTTAGCTGGCTGCATTTGTCTGTGCTGGTTTGCTTTGCCCCCAAAGGAGGACGTACTTTATGCCATTCTGGCAGCACATGCACAAGGTCTATTTGTTCATGGATATGGATCAGTGAAGCTAGATGTGACTTGATTGTCTGGGTTATGTTTGGTCTTTGGAAAATTTTAAAGTTTTGTCGAAAGCTTGTGTTTCGCCGAACGGCCATAATATATAGCTTTTCGCTTCTCGGCCTCTTGGCTAAGATCATGTGTAGTATCTCTTCTTTTCATCCGGTCTAGAATGGAGCCATGCATGGCAGACCAATAATGTATATGGTCTGAAGGCCTCGAGGTTGGTCAAATGTTGTCCTCGAGTGGACGTTTAGCTTCTTCGGGAAGCGGTTTCAAGTTTGGTTTTGCCGAACGGCCCTTTGCCATAGGGTCGGGAGGACTTTGGAAAAAGTACTAAACGGTCTTTGGCATCCCTCAGATATATCTTGGAGTGGTCGTATAGTTCTAAACACGAGTGTTCATTGTATTTCGCTCAAAATTCTTCCAATCAAGAACTCATATCGGGTGGGCAAATGATAACCTGTACAACAAAAGTGTTTTCAAGTACTTCCACGCACAGTTAAATGCATTTTCTTGAGGCTAAATTCACTGACCTCAAGATGTGCAAATAAATGTTCTCTTTCAGGAGGTGAAAACTGCATGTTAAAAGTATATCACGTTCGGAAGATTCCGACTTATTAATAAAATACAACTTTTTCTTGAGGTTTAGTGCATCGTGGGAACTTCGGTTATGTCATCGAGTCACTTTAATTTAACATTGCATCCAATTTATATAGACAATTTCTATCGGCTGCAGGGAATATTGAGCAATTTTTTTTCTTTGCTATACCCCACAGGAAAGGGAATTTAAACATTCCAACAGTATCAAATTTCAAGGACCAATAGGACTTTTAATTGTAAAGAAAAACAAAAGGAATTTAACAGAATTTGTCCATAAAACATAACTTTTGTGGCTTTTTTGTATCTGTTATCAAACGTAACTAATCTTTAAAGTAAGATATCTTTAGTCGGGGAAAGAGTATTTCGACATGGTTTGGAGACATAGTTTGGAAAATTTTTGTCTTTCTTGAAAAACTCAATGAAGAGCCACCGAATGTGCATTTTAAGGCGCAAGGCCAAAAATTTGTCAAAGAGGGGCAAAACCTGTTATTATTTCATTGGCGAAAGAGAAATCAATTCTACACGGTGTGGTGAAACTTTCATTCAATTTGGCCTGTGTTTCTCGAGATATCAGTTAATGAATTCTCCAAAAAGGCTGACGGCAGCACAGGTTATATTGCTTCCTCACTTTAACAAGGAATGCGATGTTTCCTTTTTGTTTTTCAGACTGTTGTGTTGACCTTGAACTTAAAAAATTCAGGACTTCCCTGTGGGAAATACCAAATTTATTATATTCTCATGCCACTAAAGCAATTACATTTTCGTAGCATAAAATCCAACGGTTGAGGAGAAAATTGGTCGTGAAGTTGGAAAAGAAACAAAAGTCTGTCCCATTGAGGATACGATTTCATATATGCTTGCTTCAAGTTAACTTTTTGTAACCAGAATGCAAAACTGCATTGAGGTTTCTATGATACACAAATGTTCCATTTCAAACGATCCCATCATGTACCATTATCTTCTCATTCAAATGCTATATTAACATGTTCAAAAAATAATTTTGTTATCCCACATGACCTTTGCCCCAAAAAATGCCACCAAAAATAGGGATCATCTTCTTGCCATAAGCATTCACAAACCACACGTGAAATCTATTTAAGTCTCCCACTTTAAGATGTGTTAACACCTATAAAACAAGGTTGTCATTCACATTTTGACCACCAGTGACCCTACAAAACCTTTAACCTCTACATATTGCAATTTCAAAAGGCTTCGAGCTGACTTCAAGAAATGAAAAATAGGAATCATGCAAACCTCTTTAAAAGGGGGCCCCTCTCGTGCTAGGGCAACCCTAAAAAACCATGGTACAATTAAGAAATGATATGATGATGGTTTTGATGGTTTTGTATAATTACCTGCAAAAAGTCTTGAGAGTTCACAACACTCTAAATTAAGGACCCTCTCCCCATCCTTTCCAGCTGAAAGGTTTAATAATACTTTTAAGACTTTGATGAGGGTTAGATTTCAGTGCAGCGGTTTGAACCAACCCCATAAATACTGCAGAGTCGAGACATTATTTTGCAATGACACTTCGTAACACTAATATATGGGAGGACTTTGAACAGCTTCTCATAACACTAATATATATGGGAGAATTTCGTAAGTTTTCACCCGCTGCAGATACCACCCTGCTACCAAAATGTGCTGCTGCATGCTTTTTATCATGTTCTAGAACAAATAAAATATTGGTAGGAAAGCTAAATTTCCCAGGAGGCTAGCCTAAGGATATTACATAGAAACATACATGTGTAGAATAGGTTCAAAATGTACATATATGCTATACATAAGGCAATGGCAAAAGTGCCAAGACATTTGACATGATGAAGAAAATTACATCGCAAGGAAAAACTTTACACCTAAAGCTCACAAAAGTACTGCAGATTGTTGTATAAGGGTTTTTTACCAATGCCTTTTAAATATTTTTGATGTTCTTGGCCAAGTGGATTTTTGTTGATCCTCTTCAGTACTCGATCCTGCTTTGTGAAAGATGTAGCGTCGGCTAGGCCCAACTAAGGCCTACGTTAAGCCTAGGCAGAAAGTACTAGCCCACTTGCTCAAACAAACAATACAATTTTGGCCTAAACTTTTCAGTGTAGGGAGCTAGACACTTTGAGACTTCAACAAAGATCCTTAACGTGTGAAGAGAGCAATTTTTGGAGGATATTCGTAATTGCGGAATCGAGGGTGAAAATAGTAATTACTCCACCTAAATCAAGATACTTGGCATCTCTGTAGGGACCATCTCCTAACTTTAACCCATTCACATTCCAATAAGAAATCTATCCAAGTTCCCTACCTTGAGATATTGTTAACCCCCTGGTGACCCCAGATGACCTTTGACCTTCACCAAAACCAATAAGCTCCATCCTCTGACTATAATGCATCCACAAACCAAATATGAAATCTGTTCAAGTTTCCTCCCTTGAGATATTGTGTTGACAAGATTTTCAGACTTTGGCCCCCAGTGACCCCAGATGACCTTTGACCTCCACCAAAAACAACATGAACCATCTTCTGACAATAACACATCCACATATCAAATATAAATCCATCCAAGTTCCCTATCTTGAAATAATGTGCTAACAAGTTTTTCAGACTTTGACCCCCGGTGACCCCAGATAACCTTTGACCTTCACCAAAACCAACAGAGACCATCCTCTGACTAAAATGCATCCCCAAACCAAAAATAATATCTATCCAAGTTTCCTCCCTTGGGATATTGTGTTGACAAGATTTTCAGACTTTGACTCTCAGTGACCCCAGATGACCTTTGACCTCCACCAAAAACAATATGGACCATCTTCTGACAATAACACATCCATTTCCAAAATATGAAATCTATCCAAGTTCCCTACCTTGAAATATCGTGCTGAAAAGATTTTCAGACTTTGACCGCTGGTGACCCAAGATGACCTTTGACCTCCACCAAAAAACGATATGGACTATCTTCTGACCATAATGCATCCACATATCAAATATAAAATCCATCCAAGTTCCCTATCTTGAAATAATGTGCTGACAAGATTTTCAGACTTTGACCCCCGGTAACCCCGATGACCTTTGACCTTCACCAAAACCAACAGAGACCATCCTCTGACTATAATGCATCTATCCAAGTTTCCTCGCTTGAGATATTGTGTTGACAAGATTTTCAGACTTTGACCCCCAGTGATCCCAGATGACCTTTGACCTCCACCCAAAACAACATAAACCATCTTCTGACAATAACACATCCACATATCAAATATGAAATCCATCCAAGTTCCCTATCTTGAAGTATTGTGCTAACAAGATTTTCACAATTTGACCCCCGGTGACCCCAGATGACCTTTGACCTTCACCAAAACCAACAGAGACCCATCCTCTGACTATAATGCATCCCCAAACCAAAAATAATATCTATCCAAGTTTCCTCCCTTGGGATATTGTGTTGACAAGATTTTCAGACTTTGACTCTCAGTGACCCCAGATGACCTTTGACCTCCACCAAAAACAATATGGACCATCTTCTGACAATAACACATCCATTTCCAAAATATGAAATCTATCCAAGTTCCCTACCTTGAAATATCGTGCTGAAAAGATTTTCAGACTTTGACCGCTGGTGACCCAAGATGACCTTTGACCTCCACCAAAAAACGATATGGACTATCTTCTGACCATAATGCATCCACATATCAAATATAAAATCCATCCAAGTTCCCTATCTTGAAATAATGTGCTGACAAGATTTTCAGACTTTGACCCCCGGTAACCCCGATGACCTTTGACCTTCACCAAAACCAACAGAGACCATCCTCTGACTATAATGCATCTATCCAAGTTTCCTCGCTTGAGATATTGTGTTGACAAGATTTTCAGACTTTGACCCCGGTGACTCAAGATGACCTTTGACCTCCACCAAAAAATAAGAACCATCTTCTGACCATAACACACCCACATAGCAAATATGAAATCTATCCAAGTTTCCTACCTTGAAATATCGTGCTAAAAAGATTTTCAGACTTTGACCGCTGGTGACCCAAGATGACCTTTGACCTCCACCAAAAAACAATAAGAACCATCTTCTGACAATAACACATCCACATATCAAATATGAAATCTATCCAAGTTCCCTATCTTGAAATAACGTGCTAACAAGATGTTCAGACTTTGACCACCGGTAACCCCAGATGACCTTTGACCTTCACCAAAACCAACAGAGACCATCCTCTGACTATAATGCATCTATCCAAGTTTCCTCGCTTGAGATATTGTGTTGACCAGATTTTCAGACTTTGACCACCGGTGACCCCAGATGACCTTTGACCTCCACCGAAAACAATATGGACCATCTTCTGACAATAACACATCCATATACCAAATATGAAATCTATCCAAGTTCCCTACCTTGAAATATCGTGCTAAAAAGATTTTCAGACTTTGACCGCTGGTGACCCCAGATGACCTTTGACCTCCACCAAAAACAATATGAACCATCTTCTGACAATAACACATCCACATATCAAATATGAAATCTATCCAAGTTCCCTATCTTGAAATATTGTGCTAACAAGATTTTCAGACTTTGACCCCCGGTAACCCCAGATGACCTTTGACCTTCACCAAAACCAACAGAGACCATCCTCTGACTATAATGCATCTATCCAAGTTTCCTCGCTTGAGATATTGTGTTGACAAGATTTTCAGACTTTGACCCCCGGTGACCCCAGATGACCTTTGACCTCCACCGAAAACAATATGGATCATATTCTGACAATAACACATCCATATACCAAATACAAAATCTATCCAAGTTTCCTTTCTTGAGATATTGTGCTAACAAGATTTTCAGACTTTGACCCACAATGACCCCAGATGACCTTTGACCTCCGTCAAAAACAATAGGGGCCATCTTCTTACCATAACGCATCCACACGCCAAATATGAAGTCTATCCAAGTTTCCTATCTTGAGATATCGTGCTAACAAAGTTTTCAGAAATTAACCCCTGGTGACCCCAGATGACCTTTGACCTCCGCCAAAAACAATAGGGTTCTTCCTCTTAATATGGCACATCCATGTATCAAGTTTGAAAACTGTCAGACATTCCTATCTTGAGATATCGTGCTAACAAGCAAAGTGTCACAAACACACACACACATACACACATACATACACACGCCATCATGATTGCATAGGTTTCTCTTATCATCGAAACCAAAAACTGTGACAAGTTTACATGCTTATGTCTAGAGAATTGCACATCGGATTTCAATGCTAATTTCACTGAAATAATCAGAAAAAGAACCACCGCTACCATATCAAAACTTGACGTGTTTTATCTACGGGTTAATTGAGGAACACAAATGATTAACGTGATCAAGTTAGCCAACTAGAGTGGAGCTATAAAGTCCGAATTAATGTCAATTAAAGGGCATTTGACCATTAACTGCATTTAGAACGAGGGACGTCGATCCTGGGGTGAAGGGGGCAGTTGCCCCAGCAATTAAAATTGTTGAGGGAAAAAATGTCGTTCTGCCCACAATAACTGAGGCAGGTTAAAAAGAAAAGCAGGAACAATACATTGTGTACAGATAGAATGCCAAATTGAACCTATAATAATGAAAAATATTGAGTTTATGACGTTCCGTCTATCTATGTTTCGTGTGAATGGTGTTAATGTGAGTGTTTATGCGTGTTCAGTCTCTTTTTTTTTTCCTTTTTTTTTTGTTTTTTTTTTGTTTTTTGCTTGTAGACGAATTCTGTCTTGGACGCGATCTAGTGCCCCGGCTTTTGGAAACCTTATTTAGAACTCTATGACTTTTCACACTTATGATTGGGTATAATCACCCCCTTACCAATGTCTAGTTAGTTGAGTTTTATGCCTCTAACTCTAACACTCTGGTTTGATATAGCTGTCAACTGTTTTTTTTTTTTTTTCAGTTGTGGGTCACATCCCCTTTTATGAGTTATGTGAAGACAATAAAACATCTCTGCTAGCATTTTATACTAGCGAACGCAACAACAATGAAATAAATTGACAGTTGAATGTTACCATAATGCTTTAAAACCACCTTTCACAAGTTGATTGCAGTCTCGAGTTGGCGTTTAAGCTCAATGTTGCATCGTTGACCTACATATTCCTGTAACTAAGATCGTGCCTTCAGAAAAGCATCAATCATCACATAAAGTCGTCCAACCTTGTATTATCGCCATAACAGGCGATCATGAAACGGGGTCGTTTCAAAGCGAATTGGTTAAACAATATCGACTCGTTCCAGTAAATGGTATTACAATTTACAACTATAAAATATGTAGATTTTTTTTCAGAGCGCGTCCTTTGTGTTACCCGGGTGAATTCAAAAATAGGAAAAAGGGGCAATTGATTGAAACGTTCCTATCTCTTTTTAAGTTAGTCACTTTTACAAACCACATGGACGACATGCCCGCTAGATGTCTTTTAAAGCTCTCCATTTATCTGCAAAAATGAGAGACTAAGCTAAGGCTGACCAATTGACCATCTGTTCAAGGTCACTTCACTGATGTCCTTCAATGCCCCTGGGCTGAACTGGACATTGAATTACCACAAAGGTATACCTGAAAAGAACTAGAAAACTTTACCAAAATGTAGGTCAAGTTCAGAATCAGGTCGTCATTGCTATCGTTCTTTCCTAGAGTGTTATCATTTCATCATGTAGAGGGCGCATCTCAACAACTGGTCGCTGTTATCATGCTGTTTAGTAGTATCCCCGTGCCCTCACAAAAAAAAAACAAAATTGTTTTGTTTAAAGGCTAGCCCGGTTTACATTTGACGAAAGTAATTTCAGTCAAAGTTCTGGACCAAAGAAAATACAAACAAAGGAATAAAGTAAGTAAAAACTCTCAAAAACAATTAAAGTTATACGCGCTTTCTTTTTTCCTCTTCTTCTTTTTTACATTTGCATATAATGTTAGATCAAATGCGTTGCAACTTTTATATTATAGAGATCTCAAATTTTAAAGGACTTCGTGACATATGCATACACTACTTTTTGGATGAACCGAATGTTTTACTTTTCCAGTGTAAAGGTCCATTTCGAATTTATTCCTTCTTTCTATTATTAATACCATTATTCTTACTATCAATATTGTTATAAATATTATTATTCTTATTATTTTATTCTATTGTGCTGACTAACTTCTACGGAAGAAAGGTTGCAACTAGTCATAACTCAATCATGTGAAATGATCAACTAGCCGAAAATTGTTAACGTTTTACATAAGACAAATAAGAATGAATGAATGAATGAATGAATGAATGAATGAATGAATGAATGAATGAATGAATGAATGAATGAATGAATGAATGAATGAATGAATACCCAGGCGTCACTGGTAGTCTGAAATTTTTCCACAGTGTTGGGAGGGGCTTACGTTAGTAGGTTAGGAGAATTGGAACTGTCTGTGGTGAGACGATAAGGCCTTTAAGGTTACAAACGGTACGAAAGTGTTGCTGCAGGGAAAATGCATGCAACCATCCCAACTTAAATAGGTGCAATAAAGTATCCATTTGTCATCATTGTTTCTTGAGAATCACGACTGTGACAACATTTTACTTCCAATTTTGAATTTTTTAGTGTAACTGTCTGGTTTACGTTGAATAAGCAATAATAAAGCCTTAAAATAAAATGACAGATTCTTCGAAGGAAAGAAGAAAATTGCGAGTTTTAACTTATTTAAGAATATATTCCATTCGACTGCTTTTGCCCTTCAATTAAAGTATTCACCTAGTCCAAAGATGACGAACGTACTAAACGGCGTGCGGTGGTGCAGTGCACAATGAGTTAAAAATACGTACGACAATAGTGCAGAAATCCGAAAATGTTATGCTCAAGGTCACCACAGTACGTATAATCAGAACTTGTCTATGAAGAAATTTTAACTGCATCGTACATCACAGCATGGTTATGTAATATTGTGCAAAATACAAACACTGTGATGTAATGAGTGTACTACTGACTTGATGTTTTCGAAAAAGTCAACTGAAACTGTAAAGTTACTAATGCAGTGACTTTTAGTATAGAGTTTTTTTCTTTACGAGAAACGTGCGGTTTCAGTTTTACGAATACATTTCCGCTAAAGTTACATGAAATCATATACCGTTGGCTGTTTGAAAAAGGAGAAAAGCAGAATGCTATGCTTCAAATTGTTTTTTTTTCTTCTTAATAAGGAACGTCTAATCTATAAACTGGTTGCGACGCTCTTAGAAAATTACCCTGCTAGATGCCCACAACAATTAAATAGGACACTCAATTACCCCTTCATGCCTATGAATGGAAATAACTAAATTATTAAAGGGGTATGAGTAGAATGTTCACATTTTGTTTCACCTCGTTTTCTTCTTCTGAAGTGACTGTTAACCAGAAAAAAGAATCATTGAAGAGGCCTTTCAGGTTAAAAGAAACGTTAATTTCGTGTTAGTTAGTGTTAAATGGAAACGTCGTAAGATTTGTCGGGTAAAAAAACACCCACATGGAAGACGAGACAACTTCTACTACACTGTAAACAATCATGATTTTAGATCACGATCACGGATCATTTTTCGTTAGTTTTTAAGTCAATTGTACAAATGTGGGGCAGAATTAAAGTTGTAATTTTTTTAAACAAACCCTGAATGCATCATGGTCATCCCATGGATTAATGTACATAGAAATAAACATAGCGTCACACATCCCTAAGTTGTTAATAACTTAAATTTTAAGTTATTTTAAATAAATCGTTTTAAAACTAATCTGGAGGAGAGGATGCGACCGTTTTGTACACAGTTAATGATCCGCGGCCCTTATACCAACAGACGATTCTATTACCGCGGGTTGTTATAACTACCATGAAACATGCGGTAACAAAAGTCTAGGGTCACATTTTAGAGCTGTTGCGTGATTTGTATGTGATCTCTTGGCTTCCATGTCCTGTTCCTAAGCCACAGATATTTTAAAATATAAAAGGACGAAATTTTGAGGTCAGATTAGAAGCTGGTCCCAAAGGTAGTAACGAATGGTTTCGGAAAACTGTACAGACCGGCAGTCAAGTCGGCCAAGAGAGCAACGTTCCTTAAAAGTTTGGGTTTTGTCCTTGACTGAATAAATATTAGGGTTGTCTCTGAAAGGCCCATCAGTTATGCTATTATTTATCCCTAAATGAGCAAAATTTTGACAAAACCCAAATTTTACTTGAAAAGGAGACTCTGTAACACCCTGGTGGCACCGATTTCCTCTGAGGACATCTACCTTTATAAGAACTCTTAAAAAGGAGGGGCCATCCTTTAAGGTGTGTTCACATATACCGGCAGCGGCAATGGCAACGGTAACGGTAACGGCAACGGCACCGGCAATCCGGCATAGTTGTTCACATATGACGGCAAAAATTATTGCCGCATACGGTAAAAATTTTACCGGATGATACTGACGGGAATTTGAAGCTCACAATTTTTTTCCATATGTGACTATCGAACATGGCAGACTTTGATGAGGTGCTGATTATTTAATGGCAATGGCGTACCAAATAGATCGGAAGAAAGGGCGGAAGAGGAGAAGATGGTTACAGCAGAACAATTAAATTTGACAATAAAAGTCTGAATAGAACTTGAGCCAAATACTTTTGTGACAGTGTTATCAGAAAATGTGGGTGCTCCCCCCCCCCCCTAAATAAGTCTATATTAGCCACTGTCGCACTGTTGCAGAGGGAATAGATATACTGGAATACTTGTCTATTAGGATATAGCATGGCGATCAAAAAACGAATATTTCCACCTTTTTCAGTGCGCTGTTTCATCACTGTTTAGATCACGATCACGGATCATTTTTCGTTAGTTTTTAAGTCAATTGTACAAATGTAGGGCAGAATTAAAGTTGTAATTTTTTTTAAACAAACCCTGAATGCATCATGGTCATCCCATGGATTAATGTACATAGAAATAAACATAGCGTCACACATCCCTAAGTTGTTAATAACTTAAATTTTAAGTTATTTTAAATAAATCGTTTTAAAACTAATCTGGAGGAGAGGATGCGACCGTTTTGTACACAGTTAATGATCCGCGGCCCTTATACCAACAGACGATTCTATTACCGCGGGTTGTTATAACTACCATGAAACATGCGGTAACAAAAGTCTAGGGTCACATTTTAGAGCTGTTGCGTGATTTGTATGTGATCTCTTGGCTTCCATGTCCTGTTCCTAAGCCACAGATATTTTAAAATATAAAAGGACGAAATTTTGAGGTCAGATTAGAAGCTGGTCCCAAAGGTAGTAACGAATGGTTTCGGAAAACTGTACAGACCGGCAGTCAAGTCGGCCAAGGGAGCAACGTTCCTTAAAAGTTTGGGTTTTGTCCTTGACTGAATAAATATTAGGGTTGTCTCTGAAAGGCCCATCAGTTATGCTATTTTTTATCCCTAAATGAGCAAAATTTTGACAAAACCCAAATTTTACTTGAAAAGGAGACTCTGTAACACCCTGGTGGCACCGATTTCCTCTGAGGACATCTACCTTTATAAGAACTCTTAAAATGGAGGGGCCATCCTTTAAGGTGTGTTCACATATACCGGCAGCGGCAATGGCAACGGTAACGGTAACGGCAACGGCACCGGCAATCCGGCATAGTTGTTCACATATGACGGCAAAAATTATTGCCGCATACGGTAAAAATTTTACCGGATGATACTGACGGGAATTTGAAGCTCACAATTTTTTTCCATATGTGACTATCGAACATGGCAGACTTTGATGAGGTGCTGATTATTTAATGGCAATGGCGTACCAAATAGATCGGAAGAAAGGGCGGAAGAGGAGAAGATGGTTACAGCAGAACAATTAAATTTGACAATAAAAGTCTGAATAGAACTTGAGCCAAATACTTTTGTGACAGTGTTATCAGAAAATGTGGGTGCCCCCCCCCCCCCCCTAAATAAGTCTATATTAGCCACTGTCGCACTGTTGCAGAGGGAATAGATATACTGGAATACTTGTCTATTAGGATATAGCATGGCGATCAAAAAACGAATATTTCCACCTTTTTCAGTGCGCTGTTTCATTTGAAAAAAAAATGGGGTATGGCATTTATCGTTCTTTCTCGTTGGAAAAGTGAAAAATCAGCATCAAAGTGCACATTTTGGTCAATGGCGTAGGGTTAGGTGCATAGTCTTGTCCAAAATTGTTCCACCCCCCCCCCTTTCATATTGCTTCCTACGTCACTCCATCAGGCTAGTCTAAGTTAGAAGTCAGGTCGGGCAAGACAAAATGGGGGCCCGTTTTAAGAACAAATACGGAACCCATGTTCCTTCATGAATAAACATTGCAATAACGAATGCAATGTAGGTCTGTACTCAAGAGGAAATAATTTATAGCCTAACCAGGTATTATTTTTCAAGTCTGGCATACGTTACATCATGGACGAAACAAAAGTTATGATGGATGGCTTTAACACTACTACTAAGAGTCCTTGCTATCAACGTAAAAGATATGAATAGTTACCATTGAATTGGTAATTTCCCACTTCCTTTGCTATTTTTCCCATACGTTAAATAATTTTACTTTATCATGATAATCAGGATTTGTCACTTCGTAAATGAATGATTCTTTTTGGACAAGAATTACCAATTTTCCATAATCTGGGCAGATAAGTCATACCTCTGAAGCATCTTGTAGTTGTACGCAATCAAATAATTTGTGCACTGCTCTTGGTGGGATATCACAGAACATCCCTGACCCGTACATTTGGCTCTCACCGGTCAGACTTTCACACTTTGCAGTTGGCAGATTTTTTTTTTGCCGTACGGCAAATGGCGTTGAATCGCTCAATGTTCGATTACTTTTTTGCCGGACGCATTTTTACCGGATTGCCGCATTGCCTTGCCGTACTAGTGTGAACAGTCTTTCACTTTTTATTGTGTGGAATATTTTTGCCGTTACCGTTGTCGTTGCCGTTACCGTTGCCGGTGACGTAGTTTTTTTGGGAAGCTGTCCTAGGACAGAAAAATCTGGTTATGCACTCAGTTTTTTGGTCTGATGCTAGCTGAAATGGTCCGTGACGCATACGGACA
Organism: Holothuria scabra; assembly: GCA_037179385.1. Classification (NCBI taxonomy): domain Eukaryota; kingdom Metazoa; phylum Echinodermata; class Holothuroidea; order Aspidochirotida; family Holothuriidae; genus Holothuria; species Holothuria scabra. The sequence goes on from CM074182.1 coordinate 22,966,496, forward strand.
CTATACACGCACGTAAGTGCAGAGAGTTCACACTCCGAACAAAGATGCACGAATACGTACCAATACAACTCACGGCAACCTACTCAGTGGACAGCGAACGATAACGCTACGCTGTGGGGCGAACCAAATAACGGCTGTACGGAAGTTGATAAGTGCCATCTCGACGGTCGGAGGGTTTCTTCGAACTTTCAATGGTCATTTTCGAAAATGGTTTGGGGGATAACGGGGGTGATTCATGTAGGGGTGAGTCCGTTCTATCACTATGCTTCTGCTAACCGGGGGGAAATTGGTACTGGGGTACCACAGCCCCGAAAAGGTCCGAAAATTTGCGTAGCATATATATATATAGCGTACAAATTGCTACTTTCAACGGTCATTTTGGCATTGCGACTTTCAACGGTCATTATGGTAAATATTTCAAAAATGTTTCGCCGGACTATGGGGATGATTCATGTAGGGGTGGGTTCATTCTATCACCATGCTACCGATGAGCCGGGGGAAAATTGTCACAGGGGCTCCAAAGCCCCGAAAAGGTCAGATAATTCATTTCTATAAGGTGGGGCTATGGTTGGGATGGCTACGTTACTTGCAAGGATGGCATTCTCGTGGGACCGGGACCCTCTATATGTTCACAACTTTATTACGATAAAGATGAAATAATGCCCTTTTTTCGCGTGTAAAGTTTTGAATTAATAACGAACCCACATTTTGCGCGATCTTAACAGAACAATGCCAGCTAAATTGGGCACCACTATAACTTTAAGGGTAATTCTTTCTCACTTGTTCTCTACTGTAGTTTTTTCCCGTGTGGTTTCATTTTTATTTCACCTTAGGGTGGTCAGGCACAATAGAGCTATTTTCTGACGTCTATGTACTTCGGTCCGGGTGCACTGTACTCATTCGGGCTAAAGGAACGGGAAAAAATAATGCCTCCATGGCACTGTTCGTCGTCCATATTATGTGTGTATGAGACTATGATGATTTGGGTTTTTTTTATTTGTTTTTGGTTTTGTTTTTTGTTTTTGTTTTTGTTTTTCCTTTTGTAAATGGGTCTACTAGCATATGCTTTACTTTCTCAGTCCTCCTCCACCGCCTTGTTTAAATGTTGTATCATTTAGGGGATAAATGCGAGGGTGCCAGGTCTTAAATGTGATTTAAGACCGACGATGACGTCATCATAGAGGCTGAGCGGACCGAGGCGATAGCCGAGGTCCGCTGGCTCTGTGATGACGGCATCGCCTGTGGGCCAAACGAGTAACGTTACTGTTGTTTCCCTGTTTAGACAGTCTTAGCGGAATTAGTAACCCCAGCACTGTCATTGTGCCAAAGCCTGTGTATATTGTCGCTAACCTTAGACACTTTAGTAGGAGTAACAATACTGTAGTTATAGGCACGTTTTATTTGACCCCCCCCCCACAAATTTAGGAGTGGATTAAAACGTTAACAACAGTGCCAGTCATCGCAGCTCAGTGCATGTAGTTCTAGCCTAGGGCCTAACTTGTTAGACCTATAAAACAATGTGAGTGTGATCAAAATACCCATTTGTGGGGAGCAATGATTCCTAAGCCTAGGCTAACCTATGTCTTTATCACTGCCAGTTATTATTCTTTGGAATGGTAACTCTGAAGACTAGGGTATCAACTTTACACAGTGTACAGTGTCTCGGTGTTACTGTTTATCTTGCTAACACGTACTTGGCTTACTGTATGACATTACAGTAGGCCTACATGTGCTGTACAAAACTATGGAGTGAATATGGCATGTTGCTATGGCAACCTAGCATGGGCTTAAAATATTGTACACAGTAAGTATAGTGATCACATTCAATTCAATTCTCCTTACTTCTTGAAAACCATTCGAGACCGGTCTCGAATGGTTTTCAGCCAATCAGAATGCAGAAAATCAATACAAGTACTTATGGATTTGTATTTAAACTGTGGAAATAAACTCAAACTCAACACAGAAATTATCCTGGTTTTGCCGTAAGGGCAGGCCGGTTTTGCGATGTGTGTACAGGGCACTTGCAGAGATTCCGAGCCCACAATTACCCAAAGGTGGCATACTAACGAAAATGTTAAACTGTGGAAACTCTCAGTTGTAGGCTAAGTGAAAACACCAAAGACCTGACAAATCGCTTGCATAAGATTTATTCAATTTTTTGTTTGGATATTCACTGGGTTCCTTCGTAGACAACTCTTTTATTGGTAAATGCATGGCAACGGTGGTCGAACTTCGTCATTATGCGTTCTTAACGGATATCCTGTCTTGTAGTTAGAGAGGTAGCATCTTTGTGCGAACAGGGAGGTGTGATCTAGTTGCACCTCCCTGGTAAGATGGGGTAGGATTAAAGACCGCAGATACTTTGAAGTCAGTCGCGTAGCCACAGAGTGCCTAGGGCGGGGCCTGCCCCCCCCCCCCGATGTTGTTCAGACTCCCCTGACTTTTTGCGTCCTGATAAACATTGTTCCTCTGGCATTATGTATGTCATGTATGTCACTTATGTCACTTGAAAATTCGGCCACAACAACGAGAGAGAGACAATAATTTAAGGTCACGGGGTCAATAGCCTACGGAAGCTTATAAGGGGCGTGCTACGTCCGCAAAAATGCCCCGAATGAAGCACAACGGTAACGCCTAAAATTCAAAATTGAAACAAGGGACTGCATGCGTAGTATTAGATAATGCCACCGCCTTACCATTTTCATTCATTAATTTTTCTGTGCGTCTCCAGACACAAGAAATTGGCAATTAACTTGTGTTAGGCTACAATCCTCGACAAAAAAATGGGAAAAACAAGCAAAACAGGCAATGAACGGATCATCATCCCCCATCACTCCCCCATTCAATGTTGTGGCAGCCCAAGGCGTCCTGAAACTTCAACCTTGATACGGGATCGGGGACTTGCAACTCCCCGATCCCATGTATTTTTGTCGAGGATTGTAGCTAGCGTAGCCATAGACATCTTTCATGCATGGGTGTGCTGGGTGGAAGAAGAAGTTTTACAAATGAGTGAAGATATTGCACAGAAGTTTCTAAAATTTTCTTTGTTTTGTTCCTACTAATATATTTTTTTCTTAATACAGAAAGAAATAGCCCTGGTTTTATTTCTTTACTGTTCAAAAGTCAAGACCAAAACAAGGGAGTAAAAGCATACAGTTGATTTTAAAAGCAAGCAAATCGTTAAGGTCTCCATACAATTGCATTTTAAATGGGAACTTAGAGTGGAAAATAGTGATTTTGATTGGGCATAAATCAAACTTTATACAAATAAAAACCATGAGTCATTCAATTGAGAAATTTTGCATTTGTTTTTCTTGACATGTGTGTGATTAATTAAACATAATTGAAGTGCAGGTTTTAGATTTTCGTAGTTTAAATCAAAGGACCAATCCTCTCACCCCAAACTACACTTCTTGTGTGGGGTAACAGAAACTCCGACTCAATTGGCTCGGCACTTTGATTGACGGCTAATTCAAACAGTGCAGAGCAAAACAGTGCAAGACACCAAAGCTTGTATTGCACAGCATTAACTGCGCCGAGAGTGCTTTGATTACATACATACTCACCCTGAAGCAATAAACTGAGATTGTGTCTTGATGAGGATGAATTTCAGACAATTGCGGAAGGGGCTTAAGTAAGAAGGTTAGGAGCATTGGTACTGTTTGGGGTGAGAGAATTGGGCCTTAAACGTTAAAGGCATGCATGGAAACACTATTTCCAAGTATAAAACAGTTAAATGGCCAGCTGGTGCAATAAACGGAGGAACAAACGACGCTTTGACGCAGTGGAGAACCTTTTCGACCACCCTATTTAGACTCTAGCTGTCAAACAGGTCCCTCTTTGACATGTAGTAAACATTCATAGTGGAAGTATAAATTTCCAACCATGTGCTTCAAAAAATAAGGGATATTTAGCTGAAATTAACAGGGCCGAAGACACTGAGAAGTTCCATTTCCGCCCCCCCCCCCCTCAGACCCCAACTGAAAAAGTCTGGTTACGCTACTGCAAATCTGCAATGAACAGCGCACTACTTAAGATATCAGGCTCTATAAAACAGAACAGTCATTTGTGCACAATGCGATTTTACCAATGCACTTGATTGTTATCTTCAACCATTCTCCTTCAAGACCTAGAAAATAGTGTCATTTATTCCATTGAAAGAGGAAATGGAAAGGTAAAAAATTGAAAACGCCCAGCAACAATTGGGGTAAAAACAAAAGAAGTTAGCTGAGACTTAGAAAAATGATTTAGTCATCACTCAGTTTGATACGTATGCATGGAAAAAGGAAGTTAATTTTCAATGCTCCCAGCTCTACCGTCCGTTGTTGGTAATCCTGCATTCTGATTGGTTGAGCAGAGATCTGTTGTTTCACTGCTCACGGTCAATAAACGTAAAGACAGTGATAAAGGTAAAGTTTTTCACACATTTTCAGTGGTAGGAATAAACCACATTTGTCTGATCATTGCTGTCTCATAAGCCGTCTTGACTCCAAATTAGCAACATAATGGACTCGACTTCGCCTCGACCCTTATTTTGCCAACTTGGTGTCTAGACGGTTCATTCACCATTATATAGTCAGCCAAATGCGACTTATCCCTTAAATATCGGTACCGCCACTTCATTGAGATTTTAAGTCAATTTGAAATATCCCGCATGTGCACTTTCGTTTTAGTATTAATGTATAATGAGCCTATACTGACATGAAGCAGTTTACCCACCCAAAATGAACAGAATCCAAGAGATGAACATATCGCTCTAATATAGTTTCAATAAAAAATGGTTCTGTTAAAAAACATACCGGTACTCTAAAGCATGGGCGTCCGCAGAAATTTTTATATGGCGGGGCAAGATCATTCCATGGATGATTGAATTGTGTACACTATCTAAGCGGAGCGCCACCATCGGTTGGCGCGCAGCGTACAAGAAAATTTTGGGCCTTACAAACTCTCCAGATAGCCGGAAATGACACTTTGGCGAGTGTTCTAAGCTGCATGTACCCAGCCCTGAAACAAGAATTTCATGTCTGTAATTTTTAGATATTTAGAATTTTCAATGTAAAAAATTGTTGAAGGGAAAAATCATGGATGATTGAATTGTGTACACTATCTAAGCGGAGCGCCATCATCAGTTGGCGCGGAGCGTACAAGAAAATTTTGGGCCTTACTAACCCTCCAGATGGCCGGAAACGACATTTGGCGAGTGTTATAAGCTGCATGTACCCAGCCCTGAAACAAGAATTTCATGTCTGTAATTTTTAGATTTTTAGAATTTTCAATGCAAAAAATTGTTGAAGGGAAATCTGCCTCTCGGTAACGGCCTCGCACGCCTATGCACGATAAAACTTACAACTGTCAAACAGCCTATAGGCCTATGTCCGTTACCTAATTATGAACCATGCATACACCCCCTCCCTCCCCCCCATCCCCGTATTCACCTTGTATATCCAAGTTACACCCGCGCGTAACCACTTGAGATCAGCACGGGACCAAACCAAGACCAACGCATTCATCAATGGTCGGATGCCATATGCACACTACATACCTGACAACTAGGCTAGCCTAGTACATAGTTTTACAATTACAAATTTCCAATAGATATCACGAATGATGGTCCCCAAATTACGATTTCACTATTCAGCATACTGCACCATCTTCTCTTTTGCTATTCCTGGTCAAATGTCCGCATATTTCACGAGTAAAAACTGACGCTGTGAGTGAAGGTATTTTGATGATTTATTTTTAATTTTTTTATTTTAATTTTTAATTATTTTTTCACAAGTTTGATTTTCCGGGGGGGGGGGGGCAAGTGCCCCCTTGCCCCCCCCCCCTTGCGGACGCCCATGCTCTAAAGGTATTTCATGAAAAGCACTAGCCTATTAGATATATATGATCATAACACTATGGAAAGGTGTAGCTACATACGTCCAATAGGACTTGCCAGCGGACTGAGACACTTTACAAAAAGGGGTAAAATAGTCATCTGGTCAACGTTTATGTAAAAAAAGCACAGGAGGATCGTTCGCAACTTCCCCCGCCTTGGTGACGTCAATGGATCTTCCGGGTATGAAAACTTTATATATCTTAATGCGTTGCGTTCGCCTGCTTAAAAATGACCTTTAGCCTGAGATTAGTGCTATCAAATTACCGGTAGCCTATACATATGGACCTCGTATTCCAGTTTTATTTCACTGCAAAGTGATGGCAAAGAGTGAACACTTTTTCAAGTTTAGCTTTGGATGTTGAAATAGTCACTGAAACATTTTGTAGGATTGTCTACTAGCCTACGCAGGGAATTACCATACAGCCCATGCATATTATCCTTTATGCGCAAACCAAACTGTTGAAAATTCCTTTAAATATGCAACAGGTATTCACATGTATTTCGTTGTTTTTGTTAATTAATTTACTTGCACTGTCAGCATTGAGAAAGCGGTTCCCATTCGCATGCTGAAGGAGCAGCCCTCCGCATAGACAAATATATTCTGCCTCCTCATAGAAAGCACTTTTGTTTTATATTTAGCCAGCAAGTAGGAATGACAATATGACAATGATCCATGTATGCCTACGGCACCCTTAATCCCCACACCAGGATGACACTAGACTCATTCTGAACTAAAAGAGGTGGTTTAACCCTGGGTGTCAACTATCTATCAGGGGCACGCCACTTGTTCTCTCTTTTTGCATAAACTGATGTTCCCTATTTATTTTCTCAATGCCACAGCCTCATTGTAAAACAAAAGAATGTGGATAAATTTTAGTCCCCCCCCCATTTTTACAATTATTTTGTTCGGTCAAGATTCGCCTCTATCGCGTAATTGAGGTCCTGTAATATCTTGTATTTCGTCATACAATTTGTCATTGTATTTATAGTATTTTCCCGGAAGGGAACCACCAAAAAAGAATAATGTGGATTTTTTTTGTCGGCATCTTAATTGTCTCAGAATTCACCATCTCTCTCAGAAATTTCAAAATCACCATTTTTTCTTGTCCCCTCTCGGCCACCGTACAAAATCGATCGGTGAAGCTGACCGAAAAAAGCTTCTATTTCGTGGGACCAAAAAAAACTAGACCCGGACCAAAACATCTAGCTTTTTTTGTCCTACCCGAGACCAAAAAAACTAGCTTTTCTTGTCCTAGGACCAAAAAAACTGAGAAACTCCAGTTTTTTTGGTCCCGTCGGACAGAGGACCAAAAAACTACCACACCGGACAAGTGCGAAGGTACCTTTAGACTTCTTTCCCGGTCGGCATAGACGTAGGTGACGGGGGCATGGAAGCGGAAGGTTCAGGTGCGGTTAGCAATAGTTTGCCATTTATCATGTGAGGGACGTTAGGAGTTAAATTATTAAAAGTCGGGAGTTCAAGAAGTCACAGACAATTCCATCAATTCAGTGGTAATATTCTGACCACTTAGCAATTGCTATTTTTTTGTTATTTCAAACAAAAGCTAAACATACAGATTGTTCAGCTTCTCTTTCCAAGCATGTAAAAAAAATTTTGGACATCTGAGAGGCCGCAATTTTTCAAAATTTTCTTTACGCTCTGCGCCAACTAATGGCAGCGCTCCGTTTAGATAGTCTTTCGGGCAAAGTTGATTTTTTCGGGTCAAGGCATGTTTTAATAAGTTTCTGGTGACTTTGCAGTTTGCGAACTTATTTTGAAGTGATTATTTTAATGCAAACAACAAACGAAGATAGCGACTCGTTAGATTCTTCGTATAAGTCTGGAAATGCTATTTCCGGCCATCTGAGAGGTGTGATTTTTCGAAATTTCTCTACGCTCCGCGCCAACCAATGGTGGCCCTCCGCTTAGATAGCCTTTCGGGCAAAATAACATTTTTCGAGTCACAGTATTTCTTAACTTTCTGATCACTTTGCAATTTTTGAAACTTATTTTAAAGTGAGCATTTTATTGCAAACGACAAAAGAAGATAACGACTCGTTAGATTCTTCGTAAAAGTCTGGAAAAATGATATTTCCGGCCATCTGAGGGGTCCGATCTTACGCAAAGAGGATAAAATTCAAACCGAAAAGCTTGACCACTATGACTTACAGTAAGTTGTGAATTCTCCCAGGGAGACAGCTCCTGATGCTCCTTTGTACGTACCATACATGTTTGCTTTGAATGGCTTATAGTTGAGCGCTTAAGGTAGCGGATCACTAACTCCAATACTCGTATCTTTAAAGATGTTTACTGACATATGAAGTGCCTTAAAATTATGAGATGTTGTTTCTGTGTTTCTTATAAATTATGATCATTTTTTCCCCATTTGGATTTTGTAGACAATGAGTTGACCAACTTTAGTGCCATTTTTTGCTCCGCTTGGTGAAATTCCGTCTCCTAGTAGCTTTTATGGTGGGAAACACAGTCTATCATTCAATGCTCTCTAGCTCAAAATTTCAACGGCCATGAGATAGAAATTTGAAAGTGGAACAAAAGCCCACATTGCGAACTTTGACCAGAGGAGTGGCATGTCCCGGTTGAAACTTTAACAAGAAGCCAGGGGGATGCAAGTAGCTCAATTAAGTTTGTAAGTCAAAGGACACAAACTATATATTATAATATTTAAATTAATATTGACAGTGAGCCGGCACGTAAGATCTTTCAAGTGTAGGAGACTAGTGCAAAACGAAAGGGACCATCCATTACTGATCAGTCGTGGATGCTTTGGTGGTTTCACCGAATACCCGTTTTCTATTCCTTTCTTTTTGAAGAAGGTGAACCGAAAGTGTAGATTGCTGCTAACCGACTTTCAAGATAATGCAGTTTCCTTTGCCTAGAAAACATTCCTGGGAAAAATCGAGGCGTAAAAACTTCGAAGGGGTTTCAGCATTTTACATCCTGTTGAGGAGTTCGAAAACTCATAAGACAATGATTTCTCCACTTTTCTGCAGGTTAAACTTACCTTTATGGCTCGCCTAAATGAGGCTCTAGAACCATGTGGTCATCCGTTTCATGGTGATAATTTTGACAACTGTTTTTATGCATTCAAAGGCGTTTAAAGCAAAGGTTTAAGTCCTTTTTCTGTATTTTCATGTGGTGTAATATGGGCACTGACATGTGAAGCCCCTAAAAGGGCTAAAATATGGTAGCAGTTGTCTCTTGTTCACGTTTTACTCGGAACGAAATTGTGTGAAACGAAAATTCTAATATTTAAACAATTAAAACATCAGAGGAAGGGCTTGAGATAAAGGCTCAGTGTTCTTCATTTTTTACCACTTTTGATAAACATTTATGAGGAGTTAGGCAGCATGGCAAGAGGTTGTTATTCCAAGTAACACCTTTTTGCAACATGTTCTGTACAATGGTATGCAGGAATGTCTCCATATTGTACGCATGCTGTCGGCACCGTCGCTAACCAGTTCTTCATATTGATTCCGAGGACCTCTGATAGCGACTGAAACACTGAAGAGAGCACATTTTTTCTCTAGAAGTTTTAGCTTCTGACAACATAAGGCATTTTTCAGGAACGTGGTACATGTGAATACGTAAAGCTTAGTTGATCAGGTAGATGAAAAGCAATCACAATCTCAGATACCTATTGCATATAACAATTGAAAACGAGCACACATAAAACCCCGCAGTTCGCCCTTACTTTATCAACTTTACTATGTGAGGCCTTGTACATAACACTAGGCCTACATGATAACCGCAGGTGTATATGGGTCACTCAATAAATAAGGGTGCCAATGATTTTTGTTGTGACAGTCCCATTAACATTGTGATACTTCTCACAACAGATCTAGTATGACGATTTACAACTGATCTTTCCTGAAGGTAAAACTTACCCTTATGGCTCGCCTAAATGAGGCTCCAAAACCGTGTAGCCATCCCTCTCATGGTGATAATTTTTACACCTTTTTTTATGCCTTTCAAATTTTTTTTATAACAAAGGTTTAAAGGAGAAGGCAACCAACGGATTTAACACCTATCAGCTAGTAGAGCAGGGTTCGATTTACCCGGGTGCACGCATGCACGGGTGCACGTAGAATTTCCTACGTGCATGTAGCTTTGGAGGCCTACATGCACCTTGTGCATGTAGACTACAGACCTAGCCTAGCCTTAGTTAGGCCTAACGTTGAGGCCTACACTTCTGGTCTAAGCCTAATCCATGTAATAGGTGAGGTTGCAGTACAGAATAATCCTTATTTGGCAGTCCTATTCGTCCTTTTTTCATTCTGTAAGTTAGACAAGTAGACATTTCACCAAAAGATTTGCGCGTGTCTCGTACCACAACATCAAGTAACGTGCTCCTACGATCGTTTCACACAGTAAGGTAATGGGAAAAATTTGCCCTTGAAGCAGACAAAAACACACACTTAAGGCACATTGACTTTGTTCACAGCATGCGGGCATCAGAAATCGGACTTGCTTTTAGTCGTTTTTAAGTTCTAATGTTACGGATTAGGCCTAGGCAGGAGGGAATACATAAATCCCCATCGTAAAAGTAGACTCTACGATGTGGGAAAATATCTAGAAAAGAATATCCGTGGGCTAGTGGAACAAACCATGTAAGAAAAGGGGGTAAAAATCTGCACATTTGCTTTTAACTCGTGGGCGATAATTTGTACTGCAATAGCTAGCAGCCTAGCCTGTAGCATGCAATACTTAAGTGGAGGCCTTCAACCAGTTGGATAAAAGTTTATGCATCAACCTCATTTGACCTTGATTGCGTAATTGAAATGTAACAAGGTTTTGAATCATGCCTCCCAAGAAGCCTACCATTACGCAAAAAAACACTTTATTGTCTATGTGGAGGAAACCTGGAAAGGATATCAAAGGCAAGAATGAGAAATCAGAGGATGCAAGTGGAACGTCTGAACTTGTTGTAAATGAGGAGCAGGATGAAAAACTTCCTACAGGTGGAAAAGCTGCAAAGAATAATGTTAGTACTATGGGAATGAACTCAGGCAGTGGCAGTGCTGGCAGTGGAAATGTCAATCCGACGGCAGAAGATAAAGAGTCACGACCGCCTAGTGATAAAAGTAAAGGTAAAACGTACCTTTTCCAAGAAAGTTGGAAAACGGGGAACCTGTGGTTGAGACATGATAGATTAGCAAATAAGATGTACTGCACTGTTTGTGGGGAGTTTGACCTGAGTGGAAAACGTAATACCTTTAAAGAACCAGGATGCACAAGTATGAGATACAGTAATGTTACTGCACACAAATTAAGTGACCCACATAAGGCTGCACAATCTGCATATGATGTGTCTAAGGTGGAAACTAAAGAGAGACCCATAGAAAAGACACTGTGTAAAATGAGTGACAGAGAAAAGAAATGAAAATTTATTTCACCAGCAGTTTCTACATAGCTCAGTTCAATAAACCATACTCTGATTTTGATAATTTGATTAAACTACAAGTACATAATTTTGCCAATGCAACTGCTCATGAATTTGAAACATATAGAACGGATAAAAAATGTAGAGAATTCATAGATTACATTGCAGATGATCTTGTGGAGAAAGTAGTAGTTGGGGACCTTGACCGAGAGTGCTTCATCAGTATAATGGCTGATGGATCAACAGACCAAGGCAATACTGAACAAGAGATAATCTTTATAAATAGATTAAAAGATGGAAAACCTGTAAGTCAGTTTATCAAACTAGCTTCAGTACGTGATGCGAATGCTGCAAACATTGCAGAAGAACTAAAAAGTACAATGAAAAACAAATTAAAATTGAGTGATTGGCCCAATAATGTAGTTTCATGCTGTTTTGACAGTGCCTCAGTTATGATGGGTCATTTGTCAGGTGTTGCCACGAATCTAGCACAACATGCTCCACACATTATACCTATACACTGTTGTGCTCATAGGCTAGAACTAGCCGTGAAAGACACACTCAATAATGTTGGTCAAATTAATTCAGTTGATGATACATTAATGATTTGCTATAAGCATTACAAGTGGTCAAGAACGAACTGGAATGGACTACAAGATGCTGGTCAGGCTTTGCAGGTGAAGGTAAAGCGCCCTGTAAAACTAGTAGGAACTAGGTGGCTCGCACATCATCATAGAGCATTAGAAGCCGTGGACAATAACTGGAAACCAATGGTCACCCATCTGGAAAATCAAGCAAATCCAGAGCAGAGAAAAGCTGCATCTGCCGAAAAAAGAGAGAAAGCGTCATCCTTGTTGGAAAGATTGAAAACTGTTGCATTTGTCTTCACAATGAACTTTTTCCTATGTTACTTATCCATCATGAAAGAGCTCTCCCTTGTTCTGCAAAGGAATGACACAACTGTAGACATAGTTGTTGACAAGATACAAGCAGTGAACAGAAACTTAAAGAATCTCAAGAAGAAGGAAAACTTGGAGAAAGTAGTCAATAAAGACATTGAAGAATTGGAAGGAGTTATTAAGTTTAGAGACGAAGAAATCAGAGCATCAAATCAAGCTAGAGAAACCAGAAACTGTGAAACACAAACCCCAGAAAATATCAGAATAGAGGTCACCACAATTGCAGAACAAGTAATAGATGGGACTATTGCACATATTCATAACCGTTTCAAATCACTACTGGAAAACAAAATAATTAAAGCAGCAAGCATTGCCAATCCACAAAACTGGCCAGTAGGAGAAGCATTAGAAATCTATGGTGAGCAAGAAATACATGAATTGTACACACACTTTGAAGGACCTTTGAAGAAAAGGAACATAGACATAAACAGAGCTCAAGTTCAGTGGTCAGAACTACAACAATTTGTGAGCAGACATAGAAAGTTAGAACAAGCTCTGGAACAGAAGAAAAATCAATCATCCCAGCCTAGCTCTTCAAGAAAAGAGACAACTACTTCTTCATACATGCAGAGTGTGTGGGCAACTATTATCTGTGACTCAGAACTTTCAGAGAGATTCAATCACATCATGCAAATCATCAAGGTCATTCTTGTACTACCAGTGCACACATCTATGCTTGAACGTGGTTTCAGTCAAATGAATATTATTAAAGATGAGAGGCGCACACTCCTGACAACTGAATCTTTGAACTCCCTCCTTACTGTCAAGCTCAGCAGCATCCACTTCGATGACTACAATCCAGAAAGTGCCATTCGCAGATGGACAATGGCCACAAATAGAAAGCGAAGACTGAACATTAAACCATATGGGCCCAGACAAAAAGTTCAGAAAACTGTCAATGAAACTGATGAATATGATCTTGTTGAACTTGATCAAGAAGGTGACTCACAGGACAAAGCTGAAGAAAGTTCAGAACAGCTAAAGTCAGCAACCACTGCCATTGACACAGCCAACATAATATCTGAGGGAGAAAGTGATAGTGACACTGAATCTGAGACTGATAGTGATTTTGACATGGAACTACATGTAACTAAATCAACTGCACATCAAAAAGGTGGTGGTGTAGCTGCACTTGCACAAAAGTTTTTGGAAGATTCTGCTTGGGACAGTGATGCAAGCAGTTCCAGTCAATAAAGCCAAAGTTCATTTTCATAACTGCCAACAGCCAAGCTTGGGTAAGTTTAATAATAACATTAATTATACCAGAAAAACAATCTTGTAAGTGAAAGCATTGAAAGCTTAGTAAAATTATTATCTTACTGAAACAATAACAATGTAGAAAACATCCTAAAACAAAATACCATAAATTGCACCAGCCTGTAAGGCCACAATCAAAATAATTCAAATCCTGGACCAATAGAAGAAAATTGCAATGTTTTAAGCCCTGCCTAGGCTTGTAGCAAAGGCGTTTTTCTCGTAGGCCTATTTCGAGATTTTCGTTTGTATGGTGCATGTAGAAATTTTGCTGTGCATGTAGATTTTTTGACCTACATGCACCAGTGCATGTAGAAAAAAAAATTATAAATCGAACCCTGTAGTAGAGACCACAATTCTAACACATTTTCTGAAAAAAGCTAATCGAATCAGCATAGTTCCAAATTTTTACGAATTTTTCAATTATTTTTCTTTCCTAATGAATCCCCATGATGTTCGTAGCCATTTTCTGGTTTTCAAAAAAAAGAGGGCGCTTTAATATGACGTAAATGAGCCACATCGTAAGTTATACGATTTCCCATTCATTGCACATGGCGTGTACACTATTCCACAAACTGAAGGGATGTATAAAAAAGGGTCTGAGCCTTCCCAGGGGCAGTAAAGTCTGTGTACACCCACCCTAGCCATGAAAATATGTCTACGAGGACTAGATAGCATTACCGACAGCTTTGGCAATCTCAAAAGATTGTTAGGACCTCACTAGGCCTAATGAAGTTGGCGCTTGCTATTTCGCTACGGTAAGAATTGCAAACTGCCTACCTTGTCGTTATGTTCACTCAGTCTTCTCTTCTTTGCCTCAACTAAACAAATATCGGCAGTTAAAAAATCCGCATAGGGACTTTCTGGTATCTTTCTCAAAAGCACTTCCCCAAGATACTGTTAGCTCACTCGCTATTTGCGTAGAAAACAGACAAGATCATACTGGTTCCGATTAGTGTCAAAACTGGTACAAGTGCTAAGCGTACTAGCCGCATGCTAGAACCTTCATAAGAGATCCCGCCGACTGCCACCTTATCCTGTTTTCTTTCTTTATTCTCTGAATACTCAGGCTACCAAACATACCGTTTGATTCAATCTTTCTATACAAACGTTCCCGTCCTGTATTCCATGTTTAGCGGGAGAGTGTACGACAAAGAGTTCGAGTACATCCTGCTCGTAAGTTGTAACGTTAAATTCCGTGCACAGTGTTTTCACACTGGACACTGCACAACAGTTTACTGTATATTAGTCAAGGTCACCCTGCCATGAGAACGTGTTTGCAGTTCTCTACATACAGTTATTTCGTTTCCTCAGGGTTACCCGAACTGTAAGGGTTACAGGCAAAGTGTATGGTGACAGACAGCGGTGCGATGGTGTTGCCAATTACGCAAACTATTTTTTCATGCTCTTGTTAAAAACCTGTTTTTCATTTTACTTTATTATTGTATGATGAAAATAATTTTATTCAAACGGTAGGAATTTTATCTCCTTTTTCAAGGGGAATTCAGAAGATGTGTTATGCAGTATATGTGCAATTATAGATAGTTTATGTGGGTTGGTAACTTTTCTGTTGAAAAATGATATGTGGCTCACTTTCGTCATTGTACATCCGGGAACTGGTGAATTTCAAAAAACGATGGCGCGGACCAGTTGCTTCTTAAAAATCAATTTTTAAGGTTGAAATGAATACTTCAAAAACTTCTTTGCGCTTCTTTTGGAAAGAGCATACCATAAAATAGTAGTCTGTAGGCAGAAAAAGCTAGGGTTGCCTTCTCCTTTAAGTCCTTTTTCTGTGTTTGCATGTAGTGTAATATGGGCACTGACATATGAAGCCCCTAAAAGGGCTAAAATATGGTAGCAGTTGTGTCTTGTTCACGTTTTACTCGGAACGAAATTGTGTGAAACGAAAATTCTAATATTTAAACAATTAAAATATCAGGGGAAGGGCTTGAGATAAAGGCCCAGTGTGGTACATTTTTTACCACTTTTGATAAACATTTATGAGGCATTAAGCAGCATGGTCAAGAGGTTGCTATTCCAAGTATCACCTTTTTGCAACATGTTCTGTACAATGATATGCAGGAATGTCTCCAAATTGTACGCATGTTGTCAGCATGTTGTCGGCACCGTCACTAACCAGTTCGTCATATTGATTTCGAGGCCCTCTGATCGCGATTGAAACACTTACAACAGGTCTAGTATGACGATTTACAATTGATCTTTTCTGCAGGTAAAACTTACCCTTATGGCTCGCCTGAACGAGGCTCCAAAACCGTGTTCTCATCCCTTTCATAGTGATAATTTTTCCACCTGTTTGTATGCATTTTAAAGACTTTCGCAACAAAGGTGTAAGTCCCTTTTCTGTGTTTTCATGTGGTGTAATATGGAAACCGACAAAAAAGCCCGACAAGGGCTAAAATATAGTAGCAGTTGTCTTTTTTTGACGTTTTATTCGGAACGTACGAAATTTTGAAAAACGAAAATTTCAATATTTAGGCTAAGTTATAAAATATCAGAGAAAGGGCCTGAGATGAAGGATCAGTGTTGTCCATTTTTTACCACTTTTGATTAACATTCATGAGGCGTTAGGCAGCATGGTCAAGAGGTTCCTATTCCAAGAAACACGTTTTCTATTGTTCTGTACAATGATATGCAAGAATGGCTCCAAATTGTACGCGTACTGTCGGCACCTTCGCTTATCGGTTCTTCATACTGATTTCGAGGACCTCTGATCGCGATTGAAACACTAAAGAGAGTACATTTTTCTCTAGAAGTTTTAGCTACTGACAATATAAGGCATTCTTCTGGAATGTGGAACATGCACAGTTTTGTGAATACGTAAAGCTTAGTTGAACAGGTAGATGAAAAGCAATCGGTCTCAGAAATGTATCACATATAAACATTGAAAACGAGCAAACCTAAAAACCCGCAGTTCGACTGTACTATAGCTACTCTATTATGTCAAGCCTTGTGCATAACACTAGGCCTACATGATAACTAGTATGTATGGGTAATTCAGTAAGTAAGGGTGCCAATGATTTTTGTTGTCCCATTTACATTGTAATATTCCTTACAACAGATTTAGAATGAAGATTTACAAATTGATATTCTAATTACAACTAAGGATACATTTATCAGTCGGTATCTTTCAACAATAGACAACAAAACATCTGATTTTTGCGTTTGTTTTTATATTACAAGATACTGTCATGTACCACGAAAAAACGAGACACCAAAGTTTGACATGAAAAAAGAATCACCTAGCACTGTGTTATTTGTTTTGAAGTGTATGGAAAGCTTTAATATGATTGATTGTAATGGTCTGCATTATTACAATGTAGGCATTTACGTAGTTTTCTTGTAATAGTTTTGACCGTTAAAATGCCTAACTGGGCAAGTTCATTGAAGCAGAGTTCATGGGTTTCACATGTAAAGAAAAACCATAACGTAAGTGTCCCACTTAATTGTTTACACGTGAACCATGCTGTATGCTTGTGGCAAACTTAAAAATTGTGTGGCAATCAATTCAGTGTTACAACATTTTAATTTGTCACTACCTATTTCGTGTCTGGATTTAGAAAAGAATGAATGACTCACACACATATGATTTTTGGAAAGTTAAATATTTTAGCAGGGACACAAAAATGGTGTCCCGATACAAACAAGAGCATAAAAATTGGAATAACCAAAATTCACAGTAATTTTTGAAACTGATCTTAGTGTGCCAATGGTAATGAACAAAATAAAATCTTCGAATCATTCCATTAAGTGTATGATTCAGTTCAGTTCAGTATAACTTTATTTCAATCTCAACTCAAACTTTAATCACAAGAACATAGTGTGACTAAAATACAAACTATACGGTATTGGCACAAAATTCTAAAAATTGGCTTTGGTGTTCCCGTTACACGTGACTGACAAAATGCCACCTAAATCCAATATTTTTTACTTTTGTGATGCAGTTAAGCTGTAATTTCAGTGTATCTAGAAAGGAGTGGTATTATCTTTAAGTTGGCATGTAACTTTTGTTGCCTTAACTTTTTAATGCAATATCGAATTTATACCCAAAATTTCATGGAAGTAACCATATACATGGTGGTCCCTTTTTGCAAACGTATACATACTGGTTACGCCGTAACTTAGCTTACTGTGACAAACTTAAGAACAAAAAACGAAGTTGTCTCTGTGAGACATTAATGAATATATCTGCACTCCAAAGATATCAAACACGGAGATCCTCACCTCAATTAAGCATCGAACAAATAGGTTAAGTTTAGGAAACGGTGACTGTTAATCGGATATGGGTCACGATTTTGTAGACCATTAAAGGTGACGCTCTACTTGAACTGCTTCATATTAACTTCAACCCCTTGCAAATTTAGGCACAAAATCTGCCTGCCAATCTTAACCACCTTCAAAGCTGTTCTTGTGGGGACTAGGTCAACAATCGATCATCACAGGAATTTCAACGAAAATGTTTTCTTCCTAAGTTGACCACTTCTGTCTGGGCTGCAGAGTTGGTCGGTAGTATTTGATAAAGTGCTTCTAAAGCGGTCTGCCTGTACTTTGTTGGTGGCGCCATCTTTAAGGGAGCTAGTAGGTTTCTATCTGAGTAAATCCCCAGGGGCAAACTTACAGTTAGGGGTGTTACTGAGTCAATGCCCTCCTCATTTGAAGACTCGAAAGCTAGTGACTTGAATTAAAGGGTTTTTTACTTTGATAATTAGAACTGTACGTAGAACAGCTTTTTGATACCCTTTGGGAACCAAGGGCTGCCTTCAAAGCATTTTTGACACTTTTTATTTCTCTTTCCTATATGCAGTGCCTCCAAATTGAGGTGATTTTGTAGTATTGAATCTGACCTATACCTGTTGTCTGTCCAGTCGTTGCATGTTCAATGTCTTTAAAAGGAATTAAGGGGCTCCTTAATTTCCTTGTTTGCTCCTTTAAAATTGCGGCCACAGTCTCATTCCATGCAAATAGTATTTCAAAGGGTTTCCTTCTTAGGGATATGAAATGTCTAAAACGTCATTAAAAGCTTATCTCATTGAGTTGATAACGATAACTTAATGAGTGCTTATGGGCCGCTACCACGTGACAATGCTTATAGCTAGCAGAATGAGTCAAGTTTCATGTCCAATAGATACAGAAAAAGTTAAAATTTTGAATTTTGTAGTGTCCTCATTTATTACAGTTTTGTGCATAATTTGAAAATGTGTCTGGTCACAAATTTTTGAAAACTGAATGGCAAAATTAAGTACTCCGTCACTCATAAAACAGTTATTTGTAAGTGGGTATGGGGATTGTCTAAGTTTGACAATTTGTCATTGGTATGTGAAGAAAACTTAACAGGCTTGGAAAAATTTCATGAACCAACTCAACGAGCCGCTTTAATGATAATTTCTTTTTTTTTTCAAAGATAACAGTTACGTTCACTCCTATCCCCAAAGCTTACTGTCATGGGACTAACAGTCTGCACGTGTCGCGTGAAGGCATATTTTATCAGTGAAGTCTGCTATCCGGAAGGTCACGCATTTTCCGTACAACAGGTTTGACTCTCCACTTTCTACATTCAACGCATTCACGTTGGTGCCGCCGGATAGCAGAACTCTACCTTGTATGATCCACAACTTCCTCTCCTTTATGCCAGTTCTCCTTCTGAGCCTGAATGATAAAGTTGGAGGTCGTATGATTTGAAAAGGGTTTCGTGATGGTGTTGATCCAAATTTATAGGATGTTTGACTAATTCTTTCTCCAAAAGATCGGCGTTCATACACCTGCTTCCCCCTCCCTCCCCCTTCGAAATCTGAGCAGATAACACAAAACATCAAATTGTAGTAATCGTCTATTACTTCGAAAGGTTTTGCCAGCATTTACGAGTTTCAGTTCTCCTGGGAAAAATTCTTTCTGTACCTGTGGGTGCAACACCTATTCAACCTTCCCAAGTTCGTCCGCTATCAGGTGAGCAGGGGTTTCGTTATGGATATCATGAAGTCTTCTATTTTTCCATATGTCTTTGGGTCTGGTAAAGATGGTGTCCCAACTTTAACATAGAATGATTTCTTCAACCCTACCTTGATCTCTTCTCATTAATCTTTTAAACCTTACAGTGACTCATCACGCGTTTGATGTGAAGGCTGAAGAAAAAGCTTTGACCACTGCTTGCATAGCTTTTGGTTGTTATAGTGTCGCCCTACTTGTGGTGTCGTCCATTAGTTAAGTTGTGCATTGAAATTACTTCATTTTCCGCCATTCGTTATGGTTTAGATTTCAGATCCATGTTGACAAAAAGACAAACATCGGAGTCGGAGACCGGTCATAAAATCGCTTCATGGGTGGGAAGACTTTATAGGAAAAGACATCTCGCTGCACAGAAGCTCTACCAGTTTTGCACCAATCTCTAGGAGAGGCATAGACAGCTAGCGTTTGGGCTGCTATTGTTCTGGCCATAAAAAGGATGTATGGATATTTCCTCCTCAGTTTCGTTTCTGTAGTAGGCAACTGAACCATAAGCAATTCCAATTGCATCACAAAACAGGTAAAGACCTTTGTCGTGTCCATATAAGGCGGTGTAAGCAAGTTAACTAATTGTAAGTCTTGGGGATTTTCTCTCATTCCCACGACCTTCTCTTAAGTTCCTTGTAATCTATCTCAGTATACTAGTCCTAACCATTTACAAATAAGTCTTGCACAAGGATTTTCCTGAGGCCGTAAATTGCCTGAGATATCACAAAAGGTCTTACTGACTTGCGAGGATCTTGCACACATTCTACAGGTTGAGTCGGTTACATGACAAGGATTTGTATTTACAGTCTAACTAAGCCTGGTCCTGCCCCCATCTCTATCTGAGTCAAAACATTTGTTCTAGCTTCTCATCATGTGGAAACAAGATTTACATATCCCAATTTTGCGGTTAGATATAAGAGGTTGACCTTCCAGTCTGGGGACGTCATTTATTCACTGCATGATGATTTCTCCTACGCTGAGTAAGTTATGGAGTTCGTTGCTTCTATTGGACAACTCGTAGTTCTAAAGGCAATACTTTCCATTCAAGAATAGTTGGTTTAACATTCTTTTTTATCTTACGTGAACGAATTCGAATTAAAGGCTTGCAATCTTGAAGCAGTATAATTTGGTAAAGCATATCCTTGATATCACAAGAAAGTGGCAACTGCCGAATGTTGGACGCATCTAACAGAGACTCCCAATGAGGCTGAACCGAAAGTTAGCACTTTTAGTACGTGATTGTTCCGTGACTTCCCCCTCGATCTCATGGGATCATTTGAGGACCATTCAATATTTCCCATTTCTTTAAAATATGGTATGTAATATTCAAAAAATTTCTCTGATTTGCTTGATTCTACCTCAGAAATCTTCTTCATATATCCTGCTCCCACGTGATTATTAACCTGCTTTCTATGAAATTCCACTATTTCAGGCTTACTCTGGAGATGAAGTTCAAGTCATTTCAAGGTCGAATAAACAGATTTTTGGTCTCCAACATTCAACTGAATACCATCTTTTAGTATAAAAATGATGACGTTTACCATAATACCCCATCAACATCAACCTGGATGGTCCTCCCTTAAAGGAATTTCAGATATTTTTTCGACCTCACTGCCTGTCTAGAGGAGGCTTGAGTGTCTATTTGCTACAAACGTCGGGAAAAGTAGGAGTTGATTATCATAAGCGACTATGATAAAATTACGCGACTTATTGTGGGATTCAGAAGAATGATGCTTCTGGCAGTGTGAGATTGACATTTTCTGACCCAGTCCGCGTGAGAGGTCTAGCATAATGCTCTCCATGAAGCTGCAACCCTTTCAGGTGGGCCCAGCGATTTTGTATCGACTAGACTGTATTGATGAAATTGGACAGGCGAAGGACTGGTGAGGTAAAGTCACCTTTGATTTGGTAACATTTGTAAGGCTGTTCTGTTGCAGAAATTAAGGTAAGGCATTAACTGGTTTATGGGACACTGTTGTTAATAGTATTTCATACCTTTTTGGAGCTATTTCTGATCGGTTGTATGCTTCATCCAGTACAATGATTCTCACGGATCCACATCCAGTGCAGCAGAGCTTTCTATACATCCTGATCACTTTGGGCTAAACAAATTGTAGGTCTAATATCTTCAGTATGACGATGTAGGGCCTATCCGTATCGATTTACATGGTTAGCGATATTTGTAGACCTTTATGCACCCTTCTGCACGACAGCATGCAACAGAGATAGTTGTCTTAATACTGCTGTACGTCCTCTTTCACTTGCACCTGTAAGGTTGATGTGTTCTGCCGCATTTCCAACATCTCTTTCTGAAAGTACCCACTTTATAGGCCTTATGTTATCAGTTGAACTTGAAAACATACGAAACTATTGGCAACCTCCAATGAAATGGTCTGTCCCATTAGAGTATGGGCATTAATCTTTCGGTTTCTCCTTTACCAGGCACAAGGAAGAAGATGTTTTCGATTTGTACGTTGACCTAGTCGACTGGTAGATTACCTCAATTTAAGCCTCTGTGCATTCGTTACGTCGTCTACCTCGGTCACTAACCAAGTCGAGAACGTATCCACCGTGGTTTAGCCGTTCGTACCAAACTGCAACGACGTTCATATGTGTGACATCACAGAATTTAAACATGTTTTCTTGCAATTTCAATAGGCGAAAAAGATAATCTGTATTTTTGTTCCTTGTTTATTTCGCCATGAAAACATAGCGATAACTTTAACAAACTGTTGCTCATGTTGTAGCGAAGCGGACTGTTTTCTCGGCTCCTTCGCTTCCAAAACCGCCGTCCGCCAAAGCGAAGAGGATACGTCGATTTTTTGACGCACACTCCATTACCATAATATGACTTATTCCTGTACCCTCTCACAAATCATGTCATTGATTTTAAGTGAGTGTGTCTACTCCTTCTGTCGTAAACTGGGAGTCTAGACTGAAACCTGAGATGTGCTATAATTATTGTGTTACATAATCACGTGTACAGTGGGTGCTACAAGGGCGTGAGTATTGCAAGGGCATATCAACTACTGCATGAATTAAACGGCACCAGAAGTTGCCTGCTTGTGAATATTCATTAACATTCAACCACTCTCGAGGCTACATATTTCTATGAATATCCAAAAGAATTTGTTTGGAGCTCATTTTGACAGGCGTTAGGGATATGACTGAACAAGGAATATTTTTACAGTCTGATACGCAGGTTATTTGTAGACATGCACTTAGTCCCAAGTGGTTAAAGGAATACAGAGAAATTACACGAGAAAAGACTGTTAAGTGGCCATTTTTAGTACAACTCGTCTACGTCGACCCATGCACTGGAAGATTAAAATAGAATTTATCAGTCGACGTTCCTTAATTGGCTGTTGTCGCGTTAACTCAGACACGCTAAACGACTTGAACTTAGTCCACTCAATCGAAAGTTGGGTATTGATTCTTTGACCGCACCGTACGAGGCTGTGTAGTTGCTGTATAGATATCTGACTTTGTCAGAGTTAGGTTCTTGTATTTTGTTAGTATTATAGAGACCACCACAAATATACCCCTTTATGATGGTGTTAGGCTAGTTATCTTATAATCCTGTCCACATGTCAGCCACACTTAAGATCAAATGCATGCTTACAAGAGAATTAAAGTGAGGGAAAACTTCTTAATAACCTTACAGCCGCTGAATTTAACGTCCGTTGTCTACATAATTCTTCCCAAATCACCCTGAAAGATTTTCCAGGATGCCCATAATTTACCCAGGGGAACCTGGATGGCAAGAATGTAAAGGTTTGTTTCATACATGAATGATTTTGAAAGTTACGTTGGATTCCCACCAAGACGCCTCGTTGGGAGCACTTGCTTTTTATACTGCTCAATGGGGAACTCAAATCAGACTTTCAGACTATCCAATGCCTTTTTAGCACCGCAAAATCCTTTACCCTACCAACTGAGAATGACCGCACGAATGACTTGGGTTGCCCTAAAGATACCAGGCAAGATGTTGGGTTTATTGTGCTTGGTACCGATATAGGGGAATCATTATTTCAATTTTTCAACTATTGGGAACAGCATATCTTTCAGTACGCTCTCTCTGGCTACTGCAGTAGTCCTTTTGAGGACATTTCTATTGTTCCTATTTATCCTCATTTCTAAACCATGTATGGTCATGTATGTTCTGTACTGGTTCATTGGCCTCATTGGCTTTGGTACATGTTTGATTACTTTTCACGCATATTGGAGTGAGCGTCGATTGTTCGGGCCATTCGAGTGCCCACCCGCATTAACATATAAAAATCTTGGTATTATAGAGCTTAGGTGCGCAGTGGATGGTACATTGGATAAACATTATTTTTAAAACAGTCAACGTAAGACCTGCTAAGGTTACAGAAGAGTTGGCCCAATGCCAAAGCCAAATTAACTGGCCTCGTAGGGGTATGGAATTATTCAGTGCTCAATGGGCAATTAATAATTCCACGTCCTTTACAAAGCGAGCTTATTTGACTTTGGCATTACACCTCTGCAATCTTAGTTGTTTTCGGACTTGGTATGTGATCAAGCTACACGTTTATGAGCAGATCTATAAGGACTAAAGTTATTATTAGGCCTATTACTAGTAATAAGAAATTATATGACTTACCGTGATAGGGCCTTGGCCTAGGCGAATGGTTATTGTTTTTGTCGATACCTTAGGACTAATGGATATTGGAATGAATATTCGGTTTGGTACTGTAGTTTTTCTTCTGCTTGTTCGGTGAAAGGTTTGGTCGGTGGTAGTATACCAAAGTGTTAGAAGTAGCCAGCCTAGGCCTACAGCTTTTCCGGCTCGAATTTCCAGGTCCACACGCAACAGGAAAGGCTTATATTTTGTAAATCCATGTTTTGATTGTCAATATCTGCAATGATTGAATTGAACAGTTAGATTACCAAAAACAATTACACTGTCAGAGAATCATGTCAATATCATAGCAGATTCACTCACTAATTAAGGGTACCAATTGGACTTTTGTGGCCCATTCACATTGGGCCTCGGGTATTTAATACAACAGATGTATGAAGATTTACAATCAATCTTCTAACAGAAATTAAAGAAGATACATCTATCTGTTGGTACCTTTCAAACAATAGACAACAAAACATTGTAACTTATTGCGTTTGGATTTTATGTTACACTATACTGTCATGTTTTACGTGTTAACGGGACGCCAGAGCTTTGACATGAAAACATGAGAGGAAACTATCCTTAGCTTTTTTGAAAAGTTTAAGTACCAAAGCAGAAAAAAATTAAATCCTGAGAGCTATAACTGCTTTTAGGTTCAGTGTCATAGAAGAATACAATCACAATGCCTCTGTTTTGCTTGTCTTTGGCAATTTCGTGAGTGGCGTCATGGATCAATGCACACACACAATACTCCATTGAAATTGACTTAATCCATCTTTTCTTCCATGTGCCTGCTATGACGGGTACCAAATTTGAAAAGTAGCTAAGGGGCTTTTCCTAGCATGAGAAAAAAATCAACCGGTACTGTGTTTTTTTGTTTTGAATTGTATAAAAAATTTTAATATGCTTGATTTAATGTTACGTTCTGCATTATTAAAATGCTTTAAAATGCTGGGCAAGTACGTTGGAGCAGAGTTCATATGTTTCACGAACAGTATACACAAAAACAAAAATTTAAGTGACCCACTTTATCGTTTACACGTGAACCATGATGTGTTCTTCAGTTTAAACTGAAATATATATGGCAAACAATTCAGTGTTTCTTCATTTTATCTTGTCACTAGCTGTTTTATGTCTCGATTTGGAAAAGAATGAATGAGT
Source organism: Holothuria scabra (assembly GCA_037179385.1). Classification (NCBI taxonomy): domain Eukaryota; kingdom Metazoa; phylum Echinodermata; class Holothuroidea; order Aspidochirotida; family Holothuriidae; genus Holothuria; species Holothuria scabra. The sequence goes on from CM074182.1 coordinate 22,991,804, forward strand.
AGTATACCGACGTAGGCCTATAAAAAAATTTTGGGAAAGTCTTGAGTTCCCTGTGTATACCCGGGTGACGGGGTCTCGGGACACGAAAATGGTGTCCCGTTGTTTACAGGACCGTAAAAATTGCAATAACCAAAATACACTAGGTTTTGTAACTGATAAATTAAGTGTGCCAAGGACAAAATATAAGCTAAGAATGACATGTATCCCATAAGCTGCATGATATATGGCAAAAATTTCTAAAATCTGGCTTTGGTGTCCCCTTCACACGAGACACACAAAAATGCAATTATAATCCAATTATTTTCCCCCAATGTTTACATTTATGTAATGCAATTCGCCTAGGTCAAGCTTTAATTTCAGTGTCTTTACCGAGGAGTGATGCTAGCCTTAGTTGACAAAGGCTAGGCCTAAGTTTTTTGGCCTTTCCTTTTAAATGCAATTTCCAATTTTTACCCCAAATGTCATAATTTTCTTCCCTTATTTATGTAATACACGAGCAAACCACTGTGCGACTCTACTGCTGTAGGCTACGGTAATATAGCGTATTAAGGCTAATACCCACCCACTCACCCCCCCCCCCCCCCCTCGCTTCTCCTTTTTCAATGTTGTGCTAAAAGAAAAATTACCGGGATAGGCTGAGGGCTATGCCGAGAACGGAATACGATCAACATTGGGAGGGGTGCTCAACATGGTTTGTTCATGATTGAAGGCTTAAAACCGTTAGATTGGGCTACATGATAACCGCTGCACGCACCATATATAAATATATATATATATATATATATATATATATATATATATATATATATATATATATATATATATATATATATATATATATATATATATATATGTATAAGGAAAAATGGAAAACAGAGTGTGCATATAGATCCAACGAATGATTTATTGAAACAGAAATTTTCGCCGCCTCCTGGCGGCTTTGTCAACTGTGTTATGGAAATCAACCGTTACATACAAACAAGATAGAGTTGAATGCGTACAGTACCGCGTAATATTAAAATAAGTTTGAAAAGTTGTAAAGTGACGTCATAATGATGATGATCGAAAAGTACGTAGTTACAAAGAACGCACGTTCTCACATAGTACTTTTCGATCATCATCATTATGACGTCACTTTACAACTTTTCAAACTTATTTTAATATTACGCGGTACTGTACGCATTCAACTCTATCTTGTTTGTATGTAACGGTTGATTTCCATAACACAGTTGACAAAGCCGCCAGGAGGCGGCGAAAATTTCTGTTTCAATAAATCATTCGTTGGATCTATATGCACACTCTGTTTTCCATTTTTCCTTATTTATTACGTCCAACACACGGAATTAATTAATGCTATATATATATATATATATATATATATATATATAGAGTGTGTGTGTGTGTGTGTGGTACATATGAACCAATGTAGAGGGCGCCTGTGGAACGCACATAGGCCTAGCCTAGGCCTATATCGGACTTAACGTTAGGATCTAACGTTAGGCCATAGAGCAGGATATAGGAACTAGAGTACGGACTCCCAATGGCGCGTACGTAAATCGTCTGTGATTGCATGGAGACACTGCATCCACGTTCATTCTGGGCACGACTTGGGCAAAAGTCACGCGGGTGAGCGATCATGTGTGTACGAACTGTATGGCAGAAATCGATTCGGCCAATTCCTGCGACTTACTTTTCCTTGTGAAATGTGTATTTCATCCTTAAAAGTGGCATAAGCTGTTCGCTTTGACGCGTAAAGATATATTCTAACTTTTCACGTCAATAGAAATGGTCGACGAGGGGCTGAATTTGCTTTTCAGTGATAAAAAGAGTAACGTTCAAGGAACGCACTCATGCAGGCAAGGACAACTCGCCCTTGTCAGACAAAACGGCCTCACAGTTCCCAGTGCTTTTGTAAAGTCGGACAACTCGGCACCTACTAAAAGCATATAGACCTTCATATACAGACAATTCGGCGTCTTAATGAAGCTGGCTACTCGGACAGCTCGGCACCTAATGAAACTCCGAACAGAGGAGACAACTCGTCCCCAAATGAAGTCGCAAATGTAAGCCTATCCTAACATTCCAACATTTTTCTCATGTTTAATTTTACATATTTCCTGTGGAGATTGAAAAATGGACGTTAAAAAGGAAGGCATATTCTTATACTAAACTTAATATCTGGGTCACTGGGTGAGGAGGGGTTTTTATCACTTTTTTTTCTTTTTCATTCTCAAATTAAAAACTATGCCTAGTAAAGTAGTATAGACTGGGCAGCACAAGTGGCATGACGTGACTGATTTTATTTTATTGTAGTAGCTGGTCAGCTGTTAGTCATATGTTGTAAGTGGTTGACTGAAAAGATGAACCAGAATATTTTTGCCAATTGTATCAGTCAGCTTGATGTACAGGGGGTAAAAAAGTTATTGAACGTTACTCCCTTCTACGGGTGACTAAAATTTCGCATGAAAGTGACTCACTCAGCCTTGTGAATTACGGGCAGCTAATCAAATACTGTAACTATAGATGCCAAACTGAAAAGAGAAGGCTTGAACTGACATTCTATCTTTACTACATTGTTTTATTTTGTATCCTTTTTCTTCCTTTTCAACATACAGATGTTTTACTGTAATTTATGTAGCGCGGGTTTCCCGAGGAACAGCGGGAACATGGTCGGGATTAGACGCCAATAAAGTAAGACTGGAGGAGGTGTATCGGCTGGGTGCAAGATACAGATTTATTCATACGAGATCCTCGGCTCCCTCGAGGACAACTGAAAATATACACAACAATATCACGAGTGAAAATGAATAATAGTTAACATAACAAAGCATAACAGAAATACTAGACTTACTAATTTGCATATACAACATAACACAGATAACTGCTGTACAAACAGACATCGAATGAACTTCGACCTTACATTTACAGCTATAAGGAATAATGATGTAGTAAGGGCTACAGGTGCAATTTCTTTCTAATCATTTGAAAAGGAGTGCAAAATTTAGGAAAGGGAAGACTGGCAATAGCCACAGTGCACCTTTGAATTTTTTTGAAATGTCACTCCACAATTTCCCAATGTACATTCCAAGGTGTAGGCTGCAATGTGGTACCATGATATGCAAACTACAGCCTAACTAAAGCCTACTATATGTGCCTCTTGTATAAAATACTTCTCAGCTTGTCATAATGGCAACAGTGAGCTTGCAGAAACCAGTGTTGTAATCGAGTCACTAAATCTAGTGACTCAAGTCACCAGTTTTCAAACTTTTAAGTGGCGCTACTCGAGTCACTGTACTATTCCAATGCGGAAATAACTCCTGAATTCTATCGAGTCGCTATCATTTTGAGAGGAAGTGACATGAGTCGTGATTTGTTACAACACTGGCAGAAACTAGAAGCACTAGTTTACTGGCATGCATGAAGAGTAAAAAGCAAAACATGAATAGGCCTACATGTATACATTTGTCTGATCTACTTCTTCTTCAAACAATGTTAAATAGGTTCTGTTCTACCAACCATTTTAGTCCAATCACAGTCACATGTTACAGTACTTCTCTAATTTCTCTGGGCACTTGGAAGTCTTTAAAACTGTTGTCAAGTATAATAAAGAATGCAGTCTTTCACCAGCAGCTGACATTATTGCTTCCCATAATTTTGCTTTGGCTTGTTGAATGTCTCCCTCAACTGTCTAAACTCCAGTAATTGCAAGGTATGGTGATCCAGAATTAACATTTTCTTTCAAAATATTCAAGGTGCACATGATGATAATTAAAAGTCAGTTGACACTATGCAGGTTAAATGAACCTGGACTTAAAAGATGACAACCAAGCAGTTCCAATTCTCTTAACCTTCTTCATTAAGCCCCTCAATCCCTTCTCTGCCTAAAATTCATCCTCATCCAGACACAATCTCAGTCTGTTACTTCAGGGTGATCATACTTGATCCCAGTGTGTAATCAAACATTCTCAGTACGTGTGTATGAGTTCTGTACTCTGCACTTTTTGAACTTGCTTTCAGTCAAAGAGTAGAGCCAATTGGGAATTTCTGTGGATGTGGACTAACTACAAAAATTATAGTTTGGGGTGAGAGAATCAAGCTTTAAATGTCTTTGTTCTTTTCATTATCTGCTTGTGTGGCAGATGCCTTCAGACATGACCACATCCAGCGTAAAGTACAGGAAACAGTTCATGGCCAGCAGCACTATGAATCTGACATCCCTTGGGTTCCTCCCTGCAAGTGCAAGAAAAAAAAATGAAACCATCAGTTTCTGTTTGGGGTGAAGATTTTTATAATTTACCATGATGTATTAAAACCAAATGCAACCCGTAGCATAGTACATATAAAGGCTACAACTCAAGACTGGCATCAGGTATTCAATGTTTTTTTTTTTCTTCTTTTAAGTGTTGGTAAAAGTAAGCTAAACTGCATCAAGGAATTAAACACTAACATATTTCACCATTTCCCCTAATAATGTACCTTTCCAGTGCAACAGAATCAAGCTTGATTAGCCCCCAGTAGGCAAATATAGCCTAACGTTACACATGTACATAAATTTGAGGCATCGGACCTTAGTCAGTTACAAATTTGGCTCCAAAAACTTGTCTCAAACATACTTGGGGACTCTAGACACCCTACCCCCTGTTAAAAGTTTTAAAGAAAGTGGCAAAGTATGGTTAAAATTACTGCAACCCTCACCCTAGCAGACCAAAATTGCATGCCAGCTCTTTTTTACTAAGGCCCTACTGTTTTACAGCCTGCTGCTAAATAATAACACGCCCTGTAGGCCATTTTTGCCCCATCTGACCTAAATTCCTAGCCCCACCAGTGTAAAAAGACCTCTTGTTTATATAACATCTCATTGCATCGTGAAAAGGCTCCATGCACAAAGTTTACGAGAGTTGATTATTTAGATTCACAAACTATCCTGTAACGTTAGGCGGATGATACTGTATACTACGTATATAGGCCTATTGCATACTAACTGTGTTACAGGAACGTGTTCGCACTAGGTGAAGAAAAATGCGTCTTTTTCAACTTTAACAAGAATAAAATACGAAACCATCACAAGAAACTTACAATTTATGAGAGATGCTACATCCTCCTCTTTTTCTGATAGAAGTAGATGATTTTAGAAATCAAATTTTTGGACGTTCATGTGCATGTGATTTGTATGAATCTCTATGTAAGCGATCCGTCTGTCGCCCAGATAGAATATGGGTACTGAGTGCCCATACGATCACAGCTGTTTTGGGGAGTCCGCCCTCTAGTTCCTATTATCCTACTCTATGCGTTAGGCCTAGCCTAACCTACCGCCGTACCGGTAGATCTAGGCGTAATGTCAGGCTACTTGTTTTTTTTTTTTTTTGAAAATTACAGATTACGTTTAGCCTACTCTGACAACTGAAATATCTTATAATAAACTAGGCTAGGATAGCTTAGCCTAGGCCTATGTTCCGAGGGTATCAAACACAGGCCTAACGTTAGGCCTAACGTTAGCAATACTCACTAACGTTAATAACTGCATAGGCCTAACGCTTAGGCTAGGCTGACTGAACAAAAACCCGAAAATTCAGGAAATTTAACATTACTTTTAATCAGCGCCGTCACGTCGGAAATTCCTCCGGTATATTCTTTCTTTTCGTGATCGAAATAATCATTCAGAAAAGCAAGAGATTACACTGCTTAACTTGTATCAGGGTTGTCGCACTAAAAATACGAGTACACGAAAAATATCAAACTTGAAGAATTTGACTGATTTACATTGTTAGGTACCCTTTTCTAAGCAACCATGCCAAATTTTATCAAAATCCGACCAGTACTTTTCAAAATATAGCCGATTTTATGTCTCCATAATCCTTACGATTTCTCCAAATCGCCGTATGCTTCTGTGCTACGATCTGCCTGCAAAAGTTGGTCAAAAACAACATCGTAACTGCTCACTCAGACGCTTTGATTATTCATCACTGTGTTACGTACACCAGTAGCGTGTTCGATTTGCTTCCCTTGACTTACTCGAGCCTCGAGCTAGGGCTACGATGGTCATGCGCAGTTGGGTGAAATAAACGAACGTTTTACGGTAATTATTGGAGAAGTTGGTTCACAATAGCCAATGACAGAGCCCGTAGCTGGATGGCAGAGCGAACTCTGGATACGTACGTATTACATGCGGTTCGTTTGTACGATGAACGTAGACTCGAAACAATGCTCATTTAGAAAATTCTCGAGAAATAACACTTGAGTGACTTCGCTAATTCCGACATCAACCACTTTTCACAAGTCAGAAGTTTCATGTTTACCCCACTGTATTTACATGCTCAGAAATTGTTCACGAATGCATGTTGTTCGTTTAGCTACCATGTTTTCCCAAAGCACGATGGGATATTTACCTAAGTAACCGACTCGAAGGGTCGCTCACTTGGGCCTGGCGCGAGGAAGCGCTAACACTGACGTCATTAGCTAATCGAACGTAGTCGTGCCAGACACGAGTTAACTCGGGCGAGTAATCGAACGCGCTGCAGATGTGCCGGTGTGAATATGCAACGTTACTGGGCAAGACACTCAGTGATCACGCGTCCGTGTCATGATAGCTTGCGTTCTGTGTACGTAACATGCATTAACAAGTTGCACATAGCCTGCTTACACACAGTCTATGCTATAGCAATCCGTACACGTGCTTACGCACACGTACACAAGTACGTAATTTACTAACCGTACTTCGGTATTGCACGTACAGGTATATACAATGCAGTACTGTATGTAAGCATATTGGCGGGAAATCCCTTGTTGCTAAGTTGAACAATGGTTCATACATAAACATATCAATGTCGGCTCAGTACAAAAGATGTAGGCGGGGATCAATGGGCTGTTTCATTTAAATCGAGCTTGCATCGGGGCTGAGCAAAAATTCATTTTTTTTTCTTCGGAAATGGAAAGATCATAAAAAACGCTACAAAATGATACCTGGAAGCAATTGCGGATTTTTCTGGAACCCATTGTAACCATGTCACCAATGTTTTAAGCCAAAAAATGGTACAGAAATATTATTTTTGGCGATCGCTTCCCTCCATTAAAATGTAGAGTTCCTTTTCTTCTTTCTAATGATATATGGGTTGTAGGGGTCAAAGGTTCAGCCCCAATGCACGATCAAGTCAAAGATGGCTGTGTCAGTCAAGCCTCGCTGTAAGCGTTAATAAGGCTTGTGACGTCATCCTCTAAAATGGAAACTCCGCCCACAAGAGAAAATCATGAGTTTCGCAGAATAGGTACCTAACATGCTGGGGGAACTTCAAGCTTCTGAATAATGCATAAAAAGGCGTTCCTTGTTGCTGTATCCTTGGTCATTTGAAATTTTAAAGTCTTTTCTTTACTAAAAATATCGTGGGGTATTCTTTCTTTCGCAATTTCACAGAGAAATTTTCCATCAAAAACAGGTCAACTTTTGGTGGTGTTTTTTGACTGGCCTCAAATTTTGCGAATACCTGACCGTATTCAGGATCATTGGGGTGTAAAACTTCCAAAATCGAGTGTATGAGACATAAAGCTAACTACTGATACCTATTACACTACGAGCAAAACAACAAAATAGTCGCAATGAACGTTTTTGCAAGTTGGAATTTTGCACTTTTTGGCCACGTAGAGCATCGCACAAGGCGGTAACGTTATGGTTAACATATTATAACATATGGTAAGCTATTGTTATGTGTTTTGATTCTAGGCTGCTAACTAGGATACTATTTTAGTCCTTATGTCAAGTAATAAAGTGAATTTTAATAGGACTGACAGGCCCTTTTAAGGTTTTAAACCACTAACAAATAACATTAAAATTTTACAGACAGGCCTAGTGTATACTAGGCCTTGGCCTATGCATGCTATGACTGCACACTGTGGTACATAGTGAATGTATGAATGTGTACTGATGATCTGTGATCATCATACAGATACTACTTTACTAGTCCTTGCTTGCTATATGAGTGAGTTTTCATTTTAGAAAAAAGCTTGTAAAAAATTTTAAGAGGCCTGTAGCACAAAATTATTGTGTCACATGCACCTTGTGAGTTGAATCGGGAGCAATGTACAGTATCAACGATGAAGCTGAAGAACCAAAATAAGCAAATTAGTGTTACACTTACAGGTACTGCAGGCTACATGAAACAATTGATATAGGCCCTATGGCCATTTATTTACACATACACTTTACCAGCCTGTCGGTTCTTTCTTATGGTATTACCAGACAAAGTCAAAAATTTTCTAAAGGGAAATGACTTGAGGAATATACCTAGAGTATATGGAATGCGCACCTATAAGAGCTCCATCAGTTTCAGGATTTTTTTGTTTATTATTTTGCCTGGGCCATTGTTCTCAGTTTTCTTACTTACTGTATTTTTGTACTGTTGTGCTGAATCATATTTCTACACAAATGAATTAATTGTGCCTTAGTTCTCAGCCTGTTCCTGTTGAAATGTAATTGCTAGTTATAGCCTACACCTACTAGTGCTCTAGGCCCATTTGGGGGTTAAGGTTATGATTAGAGCTTGCATTGCTATGTACCCTTTTCTTGTATAATGGCACAAATGGGATTCTGAGTCAGTGTATCCTAGAGGACATTTTCCCCAGTTCCCTAAAAAAACTTAAGACCCACCCAATTCCACATGCTGTTCATAACTTATATTACTAAACAAAGTGTTTCTGATCAGAGGCTTCATTTCTTCGACCTCACCACCTAAGGATAAGAATCAACTGACTGTATAACGTTTATTACCCCAGAGTTCACTAACAAGCCTTACAAGAGAACTATACATTCCAATATCGCTCCATTTTACCTTTTTATCGTCTAGTTTAATGCCACAATTTTTCTGTCATGTTATTGTTTGCAATAATTTATGAGTCTAGTACAATAACTGTGATTTACTGATTGTATAATGTGGTAACGTGCAAAGTGTATGGCCACTTATGTCAAAAGGTTACCATGAGTCGGTCAATTAATAGGTGTTGTACATCGTGCCGTACGTTGTATAACACTGTGGTGATCGACTCAAGGTACTGACGTACTTAAGATACAATCACTATAACCCTTGCATCGGTAGCCACTTAATCGTTACAAGGTTTTCAAAAATTGACTCTCAATGTAATTTTCCTGGAATATATATGTAAATCAAACGTAAAGGAAGACTCGACGAGGTTAACATGATCAATACTTATGTGGAGGATATTTTCTCGCTCGGTGTAGTTCCATTTTCGCGCAACTAATGCAAACACCTCAGTACGGGAAATTGGGCTTTTTACATACGGTGCAAGGCAGTGTCAATACCTGCTCTAAACTTTGCGAATACCTGACCGTATTCAGAAATATTTCATGGTAATGTTAGATTTTTTAGGTGTATAAGGAAATTTCTGATGTACCCTCTTTCTGGCATACCGTGCCAAAAAACTTGTTTTCGAGAAAAAACCAAATTTTCCGAACAGAATGAAAACTGTTTTTACGAGTTCGAAAAATCGTCTCAAATTCATTGCTTTGTATATAAAATACTTCAAAAATGCTGCAAAACTATCGGAAAATGTGTTCTCTATTAATTTTAATGATGATTTTGTAAGATTATGTGTTTTTCATGTCGAAATTTGGATTTGAAAACAGTTACTTTTTGCTGATTATATATGCAAAGGCTGTGACGTCATGCATACTCAAATTAGAAAAGAAGCGACTTTTGGTGGCTGTGCAGACTGGCTGGTGTGTGGCATTTTACGTGTGACCAAAACACACTTTTGACTGTCACCGTTGCAACGATGCTTCAAAGGGATCGTTAGAAACTGTAACATATTTTTTCTTCTTTTTGTTTTTAAGCTTATTTGGTGAAATATTATAGTAGAAATATGTCTTTAGTGTACTAATTTTACAGTGCAGGCAAAATTTTGACAATTTTAAGTGTCGTAAATTCAGTTTTTAAACACACTGTTTTAGCGACTTCGTGTTTGGGTATGAGTAGTTCCGCGAGAATTTTGGAGAAAAATTCTGTGTGCGTGCGACAACCCTACAGTTTGTATGGGCCTAAGGCGCCTAACGTTACGTCTTCATCCGTATATTATGAACGTACGTACGTAAGTTGATGCTATAATTCACGTGTTAACCTTGCCATGACCGTTTCATATATATGGCACGCCAAAAGGCTCACCACATATGATGATGTTCTCAAAATACACGTTCATGAATTAAAATTACACGTTCATGTACCAAAAATATACGATGATGTACCAACTTCATACGATCATGATGCACATTTACACCATCATGTACTAAAACCATAAGTTCATAATGTTAAATGTTACGATGTACATGTAAAAACACAAGTTGTACATCTAAAAACACAGGTTGTACCACGGACTTATATACACGGACAGAGCATGTAACGTGTACGTCCTATCCGTAGATGGTCGCAACCGCCATGGACAAAAAAGGCGCACCAAGATGGCCGCCATGAAGCTATAAATCGTCTGATTGGACGAACCTGTAATATTTTACGCAAAAGTTAAATTTGAATGGGAAACAATATCATATTCCTGCAATGTGTGAAGTGATTTTGACCTTACCTTGCCATATTTCAAAAATATTTCAACTTTTTTGCAAAATACGATGACGTACTTAAGCAAGTCCAAACGTTCACACAAAATCATAGCAGACGGCCATCTTGGTGCGCTTTTCTCACACGTACGGTAGCGACAATATACCGTGCAGTATGTTCTGTCCATGTATAGAAAGTCCGTGAGTTGTACATATAAAAACGTATGATCATCATGTTATTATCGTCCCTTCCGCTTGCCATTCTGAGTGAGCCTTTCGGGGTGAAAGAAGTCCGCCGAAAGACTCACCAATACACGATGATCATCTAAACTCATGCGATGTAGAAAAAGTACACGTTCATGTACGAACTGCTTACGATGATATACACTGATTGCATCCGATCCTGTACTGATTTCATACGTTCGTGTACTGGTTGCATACGTAAATGTACTGATTGCATACGCACATGTACTGAATTCATACGATCATGAACTAAATGTATACGTTCATGTACCAAAGGGGCCCATGTGGGTATCAAATGGTAAGAGACCCCTGTCAATACTAAAGGCCCAAAGAATTAATGTTGAAGCTACGACCTGTGAAACTTCTGATTCGATTGGAAATTTCGATGTTACATTGCATTAAATCCACTAAAAGAGAACAAAAAGTTTTTTTTTTTTATTAATTTCCGTGACATAAGATGGCCCAGGGGCCTTACAGACCTGTTGATACAGTAACTTAGTTCGAGAACCGGAAGTACCGAAACATATCATTGAGTCTATTGGCGACGGGTAGGCGTGGTTATTCACTTGACATGACAAGTTGAAGTACTAAGGGTCAAAATACATTGCAGCTTGGTAGTAGATCGAAAGTTTTGGGCCAGGTACCCTTGTGGGCAAAAAAGGCACCTAACACCAAAAGAAACATTGAAGTAACACCAGGTGCCTTTTTGCCCGCAATGCATTCCTGAGCCCAAAACTTTCGATCTACTATACAATGCTAATTTTATAATACTTTTCCCCTTCGTGAAGCATGTAAACAACGCCAATCATCATTCGGAAGCAGGGGCGCCAGCGGTGGGGGGGGGGGGGGATTGTGAGGGGATCATGGCCTTCCCGTCGGGGAAGGCTCCCCCCTTTCGGGGAGAAGATGAGTGGGATAAACTTCACTTTCCTCACCCCCTCCCCACCCCATCCCGACGTTCGTCTTGATTTTGCTCTTACGAAAATATCATATTCTCTAAGGAAGCTCTCAAAATTCCAAAATTTTATTACAAAAGATGGGATTTTTTTCCAATATAATCTTAAGATTTTCAAACATGCTGAAAAAGGTTCCATTTTCACCGTACTGACAAACATCTTTAATTTGCCAATATGAAATTGGACAGATTGATCTTCAAGAAAGACTTCCATTCTCCAATTTTACAATTTTTCTCTACAAATAAAACCTTTTTAACATTATGGAAATTATGTGTAGACGTAGGGGCAGGAATGGGGGGCTTGACTTTTTTTCAAAATACGTTTGAATAAAAGTCATTTTATTGTTATTTATTTTATTTGTCATATTTTGATATATTTTACTTAGTTTTACTTTTAAGCGGCAGATCACCTAATAAAATCGACAAATTTTTCAACTTTACCATACCAAAAAGCCATATTTTCTTTCATTTTATTCCAAAATTTCTTCAATTTAAGCACTTATTCATCATCAAGGTTTTGTTCAGATGAGAATTGAATTTCACTCGTCCATACAACTTTTTGGATTTTTATCATATGAAGATCAGATTTTTCAAAAAACAAAAAGTGCCTCGATGTTTTCTATGGTCTTTCCGAAAAGCCATATTCTTCCGGGCAAAATAAAATCAAATTTTCTTCAAAACGAACTTCACATTTTTAAATATTTGTTAAAAAGGAAGCCCAAAATTTCCCATCGGGAACTCATCACTTTTGTCGGGGATTCGAACCGCTGGGCCCCATGTGGGGAGCTTGATCCCCCTGTCCCACAAATTCTGCCGCCACACATGTTTAGGGGTCTTTTTGTCTAGTGCTAATCCTTATTCATAAGTTAATATCCGAGCAAGAATCTGTGATCGCGTGGTAATTGCCGGAAAAAGACGAAGCTATTAATACAGCTATTCCATGAATATCTCCATGTCGGTGTTTGTTGATTTATTTTCAGCGCGTTTAATCATGGAGCTAATACTCTGTCAAAGTATTAGCTCCATTGTACGATCAAGAACCCTGGGAAATGTACAGGATCTATCAAATCTATTTTTGTCTCAGTCAGACAGATATAGCCATAGTTCTTTATGTAATGCTGCAAAATGTTATATTCAACTTTTATTTAGAACATAATCGGAGCATTTTAGTAGGAAATTTAGAATGATACGTGTGATCATGGCAAACATCCTTAAGGAAGTAATTCCCATCATGATCTAGGTAATCTTCAAATACTGAAGCCTTGTATTTCTGCAAAGTTTGACATCGCAAAACTTTATTAACTTTTTCTTGCTTCAAGCCGAGCTTTACATATCCTTAGAAGAATTTAGCACCAACCTTGCTACCTTCAACTCGAACTTTATGGTACAAAGAATGTGACCGTCTGTAGTCCATACCTTGGAAACTCTTTCATCTTTTCTTAGGCTATTTCGAATAAAATTTTTCCTCATACTGGTCAAGTCATCATTAATGTATACATCATAAAGATAAGGGTTGAACTTGAGTAACTTCCTGTTTTTCAAAATGTTCACCTTTGTTTTTCGTTTCACAAATTTCACAGTCACTGGCCTGGAATTTTCCCCAATCCCTGGGAGAAGACGGCAAGTACTGATGTCCTTTGGGTTTACCTCCACAACAATTTTATTAGCCAGAACCGGCCTCACAGAAGCGTTGATAGCTTCTGTGCGGCCTGTTCTGGCTTTTAATCTTACGATCAAGCTCCTCGTTATCTCTATCACTTTCAGGTAGTCCAAAGATTCGTAGGTTCTCTTTCCTCGAGTACTGCCTTTAATTTAAAGTTCACCACCTTGATTTAAAACCTCAAGATTTACGTCATGCAACCCGGCTTCAACAGATTTTACGTACAATTGACAGTTCTTTCTTCATATTTCCAATAAAGTCTGGGCATTTGATGCAATGGCTGTGGAAACTGCCTTCATAATCACTGGTTGAATTCCCAGCATCAACACAGAAAAAGTAGCAAAAATCTGCGCCTGTGTATTCAATTGAACCCGTGCATTCGGTTGAAAGGACACATTGGTTGCCGTACTTGCAAGCTTTGGTCTGGGCCTGGACCAAGACTATGTTGAGAGAAGGCAACCTTTACCGCACCTCCAATTGTATCTCGTAAATTAAGCCCCTTTTCTATATTTTTCTCTTCCAAATTATTGAGCAATTGACAAAACGTGTTGACGGAGTCAATAGATTTATACTTCTTACCGACAGGAAGCTAGGGTGTCGAGGAAATTTCGCTGCTTTTAGAGCCCACTTTGTCGGCATGCCCAAACTGACGTCATCTTGCTTCAGCAGTGTTTGGGGTTAGCTGTTTGGGGTGAATGGATTAGGCCTTTAAAAATCGCAGTTTGATATCATATGATAAGTGTCTTCGGGCTTGTTGGGAACCACGTGGCTTACTATCACTTTTAATATCACTTATATAGACCGCATGTTTGTTCGAACGGTAAGAGCATCCGCCTCTTACGCGCAAGGCCCGGGTTCTATTCCCAGGTCGAGTCATACCAAAGACTCTAAAAATGGAACCTACCGCCGTTGTGCGAGAGGCTCCGCATAAGCAATGGAGTAGGGAAACTATAGAAACTGAATTTGCATGGCAAATCCGACGTAGCCCTTGTAAAAGAAAGGTGCTTGTAGTCTTGGGTATTTTTCAGATGTGACGCGAGAGTAAATATTTCCCAACAGTGAAGAAACGCCTAATCAAAGTATTATCTCCATTATCTCAGTGGCTTGTTTTCAGGTGCCTGCATATTTTAGAACAACTTAACATAAGTAGATTGCATTCTTTTCCGAAATCTTTAAAGTTCAGTGAATCTCCACTTTTCATTCTGGAAAACAACGTGTTCTGTGTGAACATTATATTGAAAGTCCAAGTCCACTGAGCCAGAGTCACATTGACTTTTCATGAATTCATACAAGTTTTTGTGAGTTAACAAAACCTAATATAGGGCCTCCTTTGTTGACTTCACTGCTGTTGCATCTTTGGAAGCCTCGAGGGAGGTGAGGTACTATCACAGAATACCCGGCCAGTAGACGTTATATCCATACGGCACTTCAAAACTGCATCATGGGAAAACAGATTACATGAACTGTGTGACATCACCACGGGGAAGGTTAGAGTTAGAGTTTTACGGCCCAGTTTCCAACCAATTGGTTCAAGTCGAGCCGACCACGGCCCTTTTTCCAGTTGTGGCCCTACTCCATTGCTTATGTGGAGTTTTACAATGGCAGTAGGTTGCTTTTTTGGAGTCTTTGGTATGACTGGGAAGCGAACCTGGGCCTTTCGCGTGGGAGGCGGGTGCTCTTACCGTTAAACACGCGCTCCCACCACGGGAAGGTCATATTTTACAAATCATACACTGTTCAATTGGAACTGTGTGGGAATTCTTATTCTTCATGGCAAAAAATAATGGCTAAAATGACTCTTGAAAATTATATGACAATATTTTTCTTGTTTAATTGTGAAATTTAAGGGTTGTATCGTTGGCCCTGGCCTGGCCTAGGCCTATGGAACATTTAGGTCTTGAAAATACTAACAAAGGTATGTTGAATAGAAATTAGAAATTTTGGTGAAATAAGCTGTTGATTTAAAACAAGTTTGGGAAACTGTTCTTCCACTGTAAAAGGTTTCATTTTTAGTATATGCAAATTTTACAGGATTCACAGAATACAACCTTTCATCCAAATTTTCGAAGGTATAAGGGTAACAACAGTTATTGGCAGGGATGATATTCTGTAGGCCTATCCCTATACTGTTGTAAGTCTGTGGTACGCCGGTACCTGCTTTTAAATCCCTTTAGAATACTCGTAGCTTAGGCCAGGCCTCCAAAAGTGTTCAGCTGTTGAGGTCCAAAATTTGCTGTAAGAAGAAAGTTAATTTCAAACGGTTATACCTATCCCCGATCATCCCGTAGATCTGTGCATTTGGAGACTGTAGTAAGGACTGTGTATAAAGTGTGTCTACCAAACGACCACAATCCTTACCCCTGAAACTGAGGACTTGGCCTGGAGTGTATAGTATTTGAAGGCCTAGGCCTACAACTACTTCCGAGAAAATCTGTGATAGAGGCTGCGCTTTGCTTTCTTTAGTCATTTTTGTATATTAAATAACGTGATTAGCGTAATGGAAATGAACCATGATAATGATATTTACCAAAACGAACAGGTACCGAACTGTTTAATAAACGTTCCATTCGCAGATGTGTATGCCACACCGGTACGTCCGGTACATGTACTGTACATGTACAACTTACGCATTGTATTGTACATGGCTCCTGCGTAGTTCTGCACATGATAGCAGCCGAAAAGTTGTCATACCACTCGTTTATGAATCGTTATTGTAAACCAGATTATCAGTTAAATAGTTATTATCTTCCGAAAAAATATATTAACATAGCTTCTGTCCAAATTTTACAAAATCCAATCACGCAGAGTCCTAGTTTCCATCTTTATTGCTGATAACCAACGATTTACCTTGGAACTTAATGGCATCTGATCATAAACATTACGGAAAAGGTGTGATCATATGAAAAATAACTCGAAGGCAACTTCAGTTTGCTCTTCTTGTGACCAAAACCAAAGAGGTTTTGTACTAATCCTCTCTATGCAAACTATGTGATTGAGGATTTACTTTTTCCAAGGGTGTATGCATCTGAATTTCGGTGTGTGACGAATCCCGTAAAATCCGAAATACGACTCCAGGAACATAGCCTGTGTGGCTACGTAACAAGCAAGTGAGCTACAACTGGAGAAAAGGTTGCGACCGGCTAGTCGACTTCAACCAATAGGTTGGAAACTGGGCGGTGAAACTTATCTAACTGACTAATTAACTATTATCACTTATATGCATTATCATCACAGATGAGACATAATTTTTTTGGAAACTTGAAATGTATTTTGATCATTTTATCAACAGTTATAAAGTAAAACTCGAATAGGCCTACTTGAAAATAGCGCTCGAATGAGATTGGAGGGACTATTTTTTTTAATTGGTACCCGAAAATAAAAAGAGTGTTTCAGATCCTGCAATCTAATGGCATTGAATTTTACTGATTCCTGTGGGCGGGGCTTTATACGTTTTCGCTGGTTTTTGTTAGTCTCCTGGTTTGTTTGATTTATTAGTCTAAGTTTAATGTTTAATGTACATATACACGAATCGGGACAGCAAGTGATGGTCTGATTTCAGTCGGCCATAACTGGGGTCCGTCAACTTTAAATCTTTCGATTTCTTTGCTTACCTCTATCATGGATGGTTGTACACTAATTTGTATCTTAAATTCTCCAATTTTACTTAATATGAGGGTTTGAAATTCATGTAAACAATAAATAAAGACGATTTAAGAGTGATGGACCCCACTAATGGCGGCATACAGTCTTTAAAAACAAGCGCTAATCGGATTCGTCTATAGGCCCTTATTCATAGAAAAGAAAAGTGAGTCACTACAAGTCCTTACACTGAGTCAATATGTCCCCGGGATGACCAACTTAAAAATAAGTAAGTCATATCAGGGACAAATTGATATAGAGTTTATATTCTGAGTTGTATATAACATCAACTGTATATATATTTTATGCAGAAGGGGGTGCCTGCACAATTAATTCAAAGAATACTTTCCATAAGTTTTGACATGTTTGTCGTTTTCTGCAGTTTCATTCGACTCGGTGTGTATATATTCAAACGTTTTTGTTTTGAATATTAACTTAATGAAGCCATCTAGCGACAAGTATTCTCAGGCTGAGATGTATAACTTTTACTTTTTGATATGAAACGAGTATACATTACGTGTATTCAACAGTTGACATGTATTTGGTCAAGTCTACCTAGACCATACTTTTATTAGAACCAAATTCGGCTCACATTTGTTAGCCACCCTTCTTGCTAATCAGAAAGCTAGTCTGTGATGAATTTAAAGATGTTTCCGACAAAAAAAACTTACTAGGCTGCTGTGGTGAATTTTAAAATATTACCGACTTTAAAAAATTTTTCATTCAAATGTGATTGCAGATTATCTGTTTATAGGCCTTCAGTCTATCAGGCGCGGTCCTAGGGACATTTTCTTTCGGGGGGGGGGGGGGAGGGCTAATTCACGTTTTACCATCGAAGCGGAGTGCCACCATCAGTTGGCGCGTAGCATTTGTCCAATTTGGGGGGCTAGCGGTAATAATTTAAAATTCACCACAGCAGCCTAGGAAAATTTGGGGGGCGGGGGGGGGGGGAGCTAGTGCCCCTAGCCTCCGTAGAACCGCCCCTACCTTCAGACTTCCACTTAGTGACTATTCTGTAATAGTTTCACCATAGTTATTATACCTTTCCCTGGTTGGGAAACTTCCCCTCTGTCCCCCATTCGCTTCGGCCTGTGTATGCACAGACGTAAAAAGCTGTATGTTCGTTCATAGTTTTTGTAAGGTGCGTCCGTAACTGTCCGTAAAAGCATGTTGAGCTCTTCAAAAAAGTTCACCACGTGACTTTAAAGATGCATTCGATCGATTGGTAGCGATATGGCTCCATTGAGTGATGTACTGTTTCTGCTGGGAAGTGAAATTAAAGTTGACCCAAGGGCTAAAAGGTAACTGCAAAAGGCCTCCTAATCAGTACGTTTCTAAGATTTTTGAATAAATGAAGAAATCCTATATTCTCGAGTTTCATTTTCTCTTTTTAAGCGTAAAATACTGGTTCTGAGGCCTGGCGTTTGGAGGCCTTCGCTGAGGACATTCAGTAGGCCCTACAGGCTTATCATACCGCAGTCAGTGTGCAGTAAGAGTGAAGTAGACCTACTTCATTACGCTAGGTGGGCTTCCTAAAATTTTGTACGACCATAGTTACTGATAAATATTGTATAATACACTCGTCTGATGAACCGTTACACTCGTTTGTTAAAATGGTTTAATCCAACTAGTCTAACGTTATACAGTGCGATTGCTACGTGATTCGCAATTTTGCGGAATTGTTAAGTGTGCTTACCAAGTTACTGTTGCTAGCCCAGCCTTCGATTGTCCCGCTATTTTAATTTGGGTACAGTTATTCTCGCTTTACGGCCATTCTAATTTAAGACAGGAATCTTAATCAAACCTTTCGCAATAATATACGCCCAAATTGAAGTCATTACAGTTTGATAATTTTTCTCAAGAGACTCTCGAAGAAATCAGTTTACCCTGTCTGCATATATACAGTACGTATGGAGAGTCGGTGGCTCTCGTGTACTATCAACGTCACGTGACTGACGAAAACCGGAATGTCAACATAAGCAGTCAGTTCGCGGAGTTTCCCAAAAAGGGAAAGGTATAACAACTATGGTTTCACCAAGCTAATACAGGAACGTATCCAGACAATGCACCACACGGGGACCAAAACCTTTCCGAGGGGCCAAATTTGTACTAATGTATTAAGTTAAAAGCACACTTCAAAGTCTCTAGTGGACGAAAAATTTCCAGGGGAAATCCTCCTCTGTCCCTCATTCGCTTCGGTCTTGAGCTAATAGCCCAATGGTTTCACTGTGTGCTGTGGCAGGTATTTTTAAAACAAGATAGGTTCCAGTAGAGCAAGTGTTTTTTTCCGGACAGTCTCCACCAAGAATGTTATGACAATACTGTGGTTTCAGCCATTCCAGCTCCGTGCACATGGTATTTTAATTTGCCGTGAGTATAGCTTATTACTGTCAAACTTAAGCTTCGAATATAGAAGAACTAAATTTTTATCATATATCTTTTTATTAGTGATTGATAAATTTCTGAGAAGGGGGATGTTATTAGCTAATAGGCCTATAACAGCTCCCTGTTCTGAGTATAAATTACAGCCAAAATTTACTTGCCCACTTAAAGACGATGCCACTGGTCTTAAACAATAATAAGAAAGAACTAATGAAGAGGCGTTGAATGTTTCAGACGACTACACAATTTCTATTAAGACCTGACGACTTTATCCACGGCTCAGTAACATTTACAGGAATTTCACAATTGAACTTCATTATCCGTAATCAAATGAGAAATAATCAAAACCACGTCTTTATCCGCGCCTCAATAACATGCATTTACAGGAATTTCAAATGGGAACTTGATAATCAACACTAAAGTAATCAACAATAAACTAATAATCTAAACGACTTCTTCCTCGTTCATCTGTTCATGGAAAAGTTCCGTTATAATGACTTTAAAAAATTATTCTAAAAATATAGATGGATTTCCTTTAAATTTAAAACTTTAAAGCAATGTTGTACCTCATGTGTTTAAGTTCACATTATCGGAAATGTGCAACAAAATTTTGCCAAGCGTATTTTGCGGTTGTTCACTCGGAAATTCAGAAATATTGTCCATACTTTGTTTTGAACAATAGTGTAAGTGCAGGTGGGAAACAAAGGTGAACTTTTAAAGTATGCGTGCTTACCGGTACAATTGTGATAATAAAGCAACGGATGGTGCATTAAGCGAAGGATAATGCCTGATCGCTTCAATCCAAAGAAGGACCCATCCAGTGATAACATTTACCCCTGGCCCCGATCGAGATATGCACAAGTTTGAAGTTGCTCTTATAACATCTCTCCCTGGTTTTACCTTGTTCATTCATGCACAACAATATTTTGATTTAAAAAGAAAATAGATGGAATTGCGTTTAAAATTATATGCCCACATCACAAAAACAGCGCAGCCCCGAGAAAAGGGGGGGGGGGGATCCCTAAGATGGGTGCATTTATCCATTTTGGTGATTTTATTCTGGTTAAATGCACGGTCAGGTATGGACCAACAAAGATTGTTCGTAACTATGCATGTACAACTATACAGTCATATATCTTTGTCAAGTAATTACAAACCTTAGTTGTTAAGTTTTAACAAATTGGATTTGATTATACAAATGGGCAAAGTACACACATAAAACAGGGCCGTAGCCTGCCAAAGTGAGCAAAAACGTTTTCAAGGGTGAGGTTTGATTTAACTGTGGCGATATTGATTTTAAAGTTGGGGTTAACCTTTTCCCGGGGTTCGTTTAAGCTTTAGGTTCGCTTTAGGTTCTTCACAAACATAATTTTTGCAACTCTAACTGATGTATTCTTTATCTCGTGTATTTCATATCATATTTGTAGTGAGTGTTCTTTATAAAATGAGTTTCATTGTCAAGCTGCAAGGGCAGCAATTACGTACTTGTGACAAGTTCAATGAGGGATAAGATGTGGTTGGTTTTATCCATTTGTATCTTCTAATGGGTTTCCTAAATAAACATGTATATTTATATTTGAATTAAAAAAAAAATAATAATAATGATAATTTCGCATAGTACCTCAACATGTTAAGGGCAGTTTAAAATGCATTTCAGACCAAATTTCTTGGCACGCTTGGTTTAATTACTTGTTTTGTAGGGGGGGGGGGGCTCCAATGATCACGACACCACTGGGGAGTGGGAGGGTACTCATATTTTAGAAATGTTTTTAAAGTGTGAACAAAACCTGTAAGGAACGTAATTTGCCTTTTTAAATAAAATATTTTAAAATCTGGAGCTTGGGTTACAGACTTAATCTTGGGTTACGAGTTTTCTGTACGGAAATTTGAAACGTTTGGGGATTATTGAAAAAATCTGCCCTTCCTCTCTCCAAATCTAAGATTGCACGGAGACTGAAGATCGTTGTTGTTACTCAAAGTTGTCTTAGGCTTGCGGATTGAGGCTCTGCTCTCCGACACCGTTTGAAAAAATCTCCAAGCCCTTGTTGCCTTTTTAGACACTAACACAGAGATATATATAAATAAATATGATACTATTCAATCAGCCTAATCCACTGTCTGCATGGTCTCTAGTCTTGGACAAGACGTTTATGATGTTTTCAGTTTACTTTATAGGTGAGGGCGCTTGCTAACTAGACTGTGAATCTCGTGTCTGGAGGAGTGAGGGCGTGCTGTATGAAAGAGTTTATGGAAGCATATCCCAACTAGAACTGCATTTGCTTGCAAATACGCAGAATTGTAGTGCGTGTTAGAGATGTCTTTTCAGTTAGTACAGTAGCCCAGTTTTTATTTGAACTTTAGGATTTGTTCATGGCGGGAAGAGGGGCTGTTGTTTCTTTTTGGCCACTCCTCTCAACCCTATTTCTTGATAGTACAAAGATGGACCACTTGTCTCCCAGCTCCTTGGCTGGACGCATAAAGAAATCATAGAAGAGTAACCAATGATGGAGTAAATCCGGACCTTCTATGCTAATAGTCAGTCACTAGCTTTATTTTGAAGCATATTTGCCAACAATGAAGCAAGTGCTGAGTAGTCCTTGAACAAGACCGTGTACTGCGCTTAACGGTAGGACCTACTCCGTATACAGTCTAGTGTGGAGTAAAATGAAGTGGACGAAGCATAGTCCCGTTCAAGGACTCGTGCTGAGTAGCCTACTTAGCCATACGTTATGCTCTGTTGTGTTGCTTACTCCTGCCTGAAACGGTTTTATCGGTTCTCGACTCCTCTTTCACCGTTCTTTATGTTAAATAATGACGCCCTCTCAAGCCGATCTCTGACTGCACCGCTGCATGCATATGACAACTGTCTCGTGGAAGGCCGAATAACTGTTGACGCTGTGTGTTTTAACATCCGTGTTTCGTTAATTCGCAATGCATGCTTTATGCATGCTGCCAAAACGTTTCGGTCAGACTGCTGTCAAAATAGCTTCTGCTTTTACCACTGAAATAAAGCATGATAATAGAACTACAGCACAAGTCGCTTAATCCAATGCAGTAAAGCCAGTTCGTTCGGTACAGGGAATTGGCAATACCCTGCTCCGTAGTAGCTAGATGAAGATACTGTACAATAACGTCTTGATACTGTTCAACGATAGTGGACGCAATGGCGCCGTGTTACGTATACCAGTTTGGAAGCAGCTATTGATTCTCCAGGCTTATCACTTCAGTGTGAAAAGGCCGAACCACATTACATCGCGTTTTCTGGAAATTTATCCGCAATGCTCTTTCATGAAGCTAACTCCTTAAATCAGCCTTGTAAGTGTAGTATTTGCTTTTCTCAAGTTGATTTTTGTTTAAAGACGGCCACAGATTGCACTTACTGCTATTGTTAAAGGGTAGAGCATGGATATTTGTACGAACTAAGTTACGGTACGCGCAGGGAAATGAGTTGTGGGCCATAACAGGCTTCACAAAAGAAATTGTCAGTCGGCCAGTAAATGCCAATATTGTAGTGCGGCGCACTACAATAATTAATTCTTCCATTGACTTATACGCTAAATCCCCAAAGTAAACGGGCCTCTAAAAGCTTGTCCAAGTTTTCGCCAGGTGCAAACTACCACTCATATGAAAGCTAACAAGTTGGCCATTAATGGCATTTCCAATTTTCCATATCATGACCGTGAAGATTTTTCGCTATTTTAGCTCCAAGTTCAATCACTCTTTACCGAGCCTTGTTTTTTTTTTTTCACTAAAAGCTTGGTATTCCTCCGCCAGCTTCTAAAGCCCATACTTTCAACAAAATTGCTTCAGTTAAGCCCATTTTTCACCAATGTAGCTTCACTTAATATACTTTCCAAAAATAATTACAAAAAACCCCATCCTATTCCATAACATACCGAAAAAGTGCTCCCTTAAGGGACTCTACTGGAGGGCGAACAAACGGACGCATTAATACACCTGCTAACTTGGGATAATTATGCTTGGAGTCCCTTACAGAGCTGAATTGGACATACGTTTACTGGAAGAACAAAACCACTATCGTCATACCGCAAGAATGCGTGGTCTTTTGTGATGTTTCTTGTTCGAAACTCCAAGCATTAAGCCTATTTGTAGTTTGATTCGGCCCGTCAACTCAGCAACAACTGTACTTAGGGCTCTCTCGTAATATTCATTCCCAATTCAACTGTATTTTTTTCGTGATTGTTTACCATTAGTAGCAAAATGTTGTGAACCTTATCAAGAACTCGTCCTCCAGTTAATCCGGATTGTCTCTGTGATGGCTCTCTTGGCCTTTTGGAGTTTTTGACTGAAGATATATTAAGCGCTCGGACACAAAAAAAAAAACATTTTGTGAGAACGCCGCACGCCACGCAACCGAAAGTAGACCTTACGCTGGCCTCACACTTACACGACTTTGCACACCGTAACTCAACTCGATCGTCGGATCTCCATCAGTCGTGTTATGTGCGTGAGTTTACGACTGCGATTGGCAGTTGCAAGACCAGTTTTAAGTCGCGCCGACTTCAGTCCGTAAGAACCAACATGTTGGTTCTTCCCGACTGAAGTCGATGCGACTTTAAAACTGGTGTTAACATTAGTTGCCAATCACAGTTGTAGCGACGATCGAATTGAGTTGCGGGGTGCAAATTCGTGTAGTGTGCGCCTTGCCTTTCATAATGGTGATGGCTCAAATGCAATAGATGCGCCGAGAAGAAGTCTAAGACTTTTATTCATAGGTTCGGTTCGTAACCTTCTGGTTACGGCCCTTCCCAGTTATAAGACACTGGATTGTTTCACCGACTCCATTGCTTAGGCAGAGCTACCCCGCGGAGCGGACTCGGCTTCTTCACTAGTCACCAATGAACGCTTCACAAACCACCTATGTGACTGAACGAGCAATATGCACCACCGTCTCCTACGTAGGCAAAGGCAGAGGCGGTCACAGAGCAAAGGAAGAAACAGATTTTAAGTGAGACGCGCTTTTTAGTTTTCATGAATTCCATTTAATGATGAATCATGAAAGATGACCATCATTTTCATCAAATTCGAAAACAATTTAACATTTTACTGATATAAAGAAGATAAAAGACATGTTAGCAAAATTCACTTCTTTTATTGTATAAATAAATATGGTATGCACCGACAACCAAACATTTGCTGGATATATAATTTCTTTGCATGTAACTTCCACTTATCCTTACAAACTGTTACCTTAAAAAGGTGGTCATGGAACCTTCTGTCACAACTTTCTACAATCTCTTCATTTATTATTAAATTACTGAATGAAAGTTCCAGCAAGTGCTCACACAGGAATGTTATGACGTAAAGCAAATGTATGGAAGTAAGCAGGGGCAGAATGAATAGAGATCTATGAATCTGTTGCCTAATCCATTGTATGAGAAAAAAAAGTAGGCAAAGGTAGAAATGAAAGAAGTAGAAGATTTGAAAATCTTAATTTGAAAGATGCATGACGGCCTGATCACTAAAGAAACGTGCTACCCGCTTGTATGGTTCCTCATTGAGAGCCAGAAACGATCCACCTAGAATGAAGTCATTTAATGCTAATATATAGAGTGATACATGACAGAGACCTTTTCCTGGTAAACACACGTGATTGTATCCCCAGGGTACACTATGCATGACCATAGTAAAAGAACTACAATCTTTCATGCAAGATTTCTAAGCAAGATTGTTAAAGAAGCTGTGCTACTCACTTGGGAAGAAAATTACAATGGTCATCATGCCCTCCTTTGAATAACAAATAAAAATCAGTAAATGCAAACAGCTAATTGGTCAATAAATCTGATATGTATTAGGTCTTCTACACAAGTGGAGAGAATTCTGCTGTTGTTCTACACAAAGTTCAGAGGTGGGAACATGTGTTTTATGCTTCCTCCAAAATGGAGTCTGTGTGGTGTCAATTCATAAGGTCTATAAAGTAAAAAGACTCAAGGCCGATGTCCCCAACCCCATCCACATGTTCTGAGGTAGCATTTCCATTGTTTAACAATGTATTTTTTTCCAAAATATTTAAAATTTGCAATAACACTAGGCAAATGGGACACCACTTTTAACTGGTCAAATTAATGCTCTCCTTTTGATAAACACAACAATGTGCAGTGGTCCCACTCTTGGCAGCAACTTGAACTTTACAGATTATGTCATCTTTGCCTATGAAGCTTAAATTTCATATTCTGTGATGCTTCAAAATGTAAAGACCAATGGAATGAGTTACTTCCATGTAAAGATGAATACAGGTAAGTCATGAACATGGCCAGTTAAGTGTAGATTTACGTTGGATGCCAGCATTTGCTTTTTTGAGCTGGTTGGAAACCCATAATATGGATTTGTTTGCTAATAGCACCATCTCCACGGGGTTAAATACTTAAAGAAACAATAAAAAAGACCCCCACAGCCAATGCCCGTCCTTCCCCTCCCAAAAAGATAAAAAAAAAATAAAACAGAACAAAAAAACTTTGACTTATAAACAAGCATCACATGCACCAAAAAAGGTTGGTTGGACAATAAAACAAACATGTTTGAAAAAAGGTACTGAGAAAAACATGAAAGGAGAAGAGCACCAGAAAAATCATCTTTCTGATTCCTTTCAAAGTATTAGCATCTTACAGTATCAGACATCACACATTACATAATTTCAAAACTCACCAACAGATGCCTCCTGACGTCTTAAGCTTAACCTAATCAGCAAATGAGCACTTTCATACAAATTTGATCACATCAGAATTTTTTTAATTGCTTGCCAGTTGCATATGCAATATTCATATTTATTCTTCATGGGAGACCCACATTGCCATGAAAAAGTATAAGCCAATATTGAATCACCAAATTAATATGATCTTGAGGACTATTGTGATTGTCACTTTCATAATAATGTAGGTTATAATCCTATTTTTCAAACTACTTTACTCATCAACTTTAGAATTTAGACTACATTAGGCATAAGCTACCTCTATGCAATCTGGCCACTGTTTGTTTAAACAATTCATCATGCTTCAGTGCCAGCACAACCAGCCTTCATGTGGCCAAAGAGAAAAGCCTATTGCCCTAGTCTGCTGAGGCAGCTCTGGTTGCAAACTTGGCTTGCACTGAATAAACACGTCTCTGCCTTTATGGATGAGGTAAACAGTGGGACTCTTTTGTTTACATAGACATGGGCATGGCAGCTACTATTGACAGAAAGCTGATAGTAGGAAGTCGGGTTGACCTTGCTGTAACATCACTTCAACAGAAAGTGGGGTGTTGGGTATGAATTGTATAGAGGCAACCTTATGCCTAATGATTTCAAGACACAGTCTGGGCTATTACAAGTAAATACTAAGGGTAATACCAATGACAAGCTACAATGAATGATACATGGGTCATTGAATTTACCGTGAAGAAATTGGCAAGAAAATGGTGAAGAGAAACCAAAATGAACAAGAGACTGGAAAAACATATTACTCCCTACTTTGTTTCCTAAAAGTTAATTTTTCCTGCTTATTTTGTTGAGGTTAACTTTTTTTTAATTGCACATTTTTACCATGAAGTCAACAAATCTCCAACATTCTCATCACTACGTGTAATTCATTACATTTCAGTACTTCATACAAGCAAGGCGTAACATCCAATACATGTGTGCCTCTAAGGTTAGGCAGAGTTACCCCTCTCTACTTCTGTCCAACCCTTGGCCAAAAACTGCCATATCAACAAATTCATGAAGATCTTTTTTGTGTGTTTCAGACAACTGCACTTTTTTAACTTGAATTTGTTGAACAAGTCTAGTATGTCTTTTTTGTAATTTTCATTTATCAATTAGACCTACAGTAGTCTATGTCTCACAACTTAGTCTAGATGAGCAAAAACCCAGTTCAAACCCCAAAAGACCATTTGAGACCCTACATTGCCTATACAATAACCCCTGTTCAAAATTTAATGTTACATGTGTGCAGAAGAAAATAAGACCTAAGTAAAACCATGTCCCAATTAGTTTCAGAGCTGCAACTATTCAGGTCCAAGGTATATCAGAGTTTCCCCAGTCTACTTTCTCCCTACTATTCTTAATACGTTCAGTTTAAACTCACACTGAATGTCAGCTCTGACATGATGCACTGTCGAATATACACATCAATTAGTCATTCTCCACAGTGCCACTGTTATTTCATGTACACGAGAGTACTTTTCCTGGATATAGGTCTCAGTAACTGACAGGATGCGCTAAATAGAGGGCACACTTCCTCTTTATTTTGTATTGCAAAAACCCTGCACAGATGCATTTTTGAACCCTCTATAAAAATCGTATACCTCATACTTCTTCTCCTTGGTAAGAGGCAGTCAAATGACTCTTACTCAAGCAACTCAAATGAGCTTACAGAGAATGCATAGCACAGACCCTACTGAACTGGAGATTTCAACAAAATCAGGACCGTTTCTTTCACAAGCAAATGTCATCTACTGTCAGGTGGTTTCATTTCCATTGCCTTGAGCTTCGCTTCCAGATCTCTCAACTTTTCAGATTGTTCTTGCAATTGTTTGTCCTTTTCCTCTTTAGCACGTCTCTCTTCATCTCTTTCAAAGACCAATTTCTCCAGCTCTTCATTTTTCAAAGCCAACTGTTTCGATTGATCTTCCAGCTCTCTTTCTTTCTCCTGTATAACAGAATCTCTTTGACGAATCTGCTTTTGAAAGGCTGCTTTATTCTGTAAATATTTACAAATAAAATAGGATAAAAGACCATGAATAATAACAACTAAAAGATAGTAAAAGTTACAACTAACAAACTACAAATAATTACAACTAAAAGACCATGAATAATAAAATTTCTTTGATATTTTGTTGATAAACACATTAAAAGACCTCCAAGCAACAGACGTACATCAAAAAATATATTGAAATACCTACGCATTTAAATTAATCTTTCAAAGTATTTTTTTTTTTCACTGCTCTTTCTACTACAACAACTCCACAAAACTTGCATTCTATAATTAAAGAGTCTATAACAACAAACACCAGAGAAAATTTATCTCACCTTTTCTGAGGAACCACAATAGACACATCCACCGAGAATTTCTGATGCACTTGGACGTCTAACTTTATCTTTACTTGTTAATCGCTTTATTAAATTTGCCTATGAATGAGAAAAGATGAATATTACACAGGTGTGGTATTTTTGGTATTGAATGATTTGCCAGTGAATGAGAAAAGATGAATGTTACACAGGTGTGGTTTTTTCGGTACTGAATGCATGTTTCTGCAGTACTTTGGTAGGGATGAAATTTAACAGGATGGCAGAAGTATGTGTACTACTGCATTATAAAGCAGACTACCCAGACTAAGCAAATATACATTTTTTTTTATAGGAAAACATTACTAGTTCTTAAGCTCAAAGGCAGCAAATGCAACTTCAAAGTTCAGACCAAACCAAACCATTCTTTACTTCAGGGAGCAAAATGATATGGAAATAAGGGATGGCACTAATAGACCTTATGCCTATGATGACACAGAGCAGATAGTACACCCTTCCTTTGGAGGCAAAAACAAACTAACACAGACAAATGCAGACAACTGATTTGTTACCCAGTCCAATATGCACACAGTCTGCTATGCATGCTGGGTGAATTCTAATGAATGTGCCCGCATGTTCCATTGTTTTGCCCCCATGGATGGCATATGTGTCTCATCAATAACCAGAATGCAAAAATGCATTGAGGTTTCGATGACACATAAATTTTTCATTTCAAATAATGCCATCATACACCGTTAATCTTCTCGCTCAAATGTTATACTAGTATGTTCAAAAAATAATTTTATTTCAGATGACCTTTGACCTCCATAAAGGACATACATAGATAGATAGACAGACCAACATACAGACAGGCAGACAAACAGGCAGCTATCTTGAAAAATAACATTTAAAAGGGTATAACTTTTACCCCTGGAGACCCCAGATGACCTTTCATCTCTGCCCAAAACAAGAGGAACCATCTCCTGACCATAATGCATCCACTTTCCCAAATAGGAAATGTATCCAAGCTTCCTAAACATATGATATCACATTAACAAGGTTTTCAGACTTTGACCATCGGTGACTCCAGATGACTTTTGACCTCCACTAAAAGAAATGGGGACCATCTCCTAACCATAACACATCCACATAACAAATATGAACTTCATCCAACTTTCCATACTTGAGATATCACATTAAGGAGATTTTCAGACTTTGACTCCTTGTGACCTCAGATGACCTTTGACCTCCACCAAAAACAAAAGGGTTCTCCCTTACATCATAATGCATCAACATATCAATCAAGTTTGATATCAATCCAAATTTCCTACCTTGAGATATCGTGTAAACAAGGATTTCGGGGTTTGACAAAATGTGACCCCAAATGACCTTTGACCTTCACCAAAACAGATGGGGTTCTTCCTCACCTCATAACACATCAACATATCATGTTTGAAATCAATCCATGTTTCCTACCTTGAGATGTCGTGTAAACAAGGATTTCGGGGTTTGACCCCATGTGACCCCAAATGACCTCTCACCGCCAACAAAATTAATAGGGTTCTTCCTTGCATCATAACACATCAACATGTCAAGTTTAAAATTATTCCAAGTTTTGTATCTTGAGATATCGTGTAAACAAGGATTTGGGGGTTTCACCCCATGTGACCCCAAATGACCTCTGACCTCCACCAAAATAGATAGGGTTCTTCCTTACCTTATAATGCATCAACATATCAAGTTTGAAAGGGATCCAGGTTTCCTGCCATGAGATATTGTGCAAACAAGGATTTCGGGGTTTGACCCCATGTGACCCCAAATGACCTCTGACCGCCAACAAAATTAATAGGGTTCTTCCTTGCATCATAACACATCAATGTATCAAGTTTGAAATCAATCCAAGTTTCCCACCATGAGATATTGTATAAACAAGGATTTCGGGGTTTGACCCCATGTGACCCCAAATGACCTCTGACCACCAACAAAATTTATAGGGTTCTTCCTTGCATCATAACACATCAACATGTCAAGTTTGAAATTATTCCAAGTTTCGTATCTTGAGATATCGTGTAAACAAGGATTTTGGGGTTTGACCCCCTGTGACCCCAGATGACCTTTGACCTCCACCAAAATCAATAGGGATCTTCCTTACATCATAACACATCCACACATCAAGTTTGAAATTATTCCAAGTTTCCTACCATGAGATATTGCGTAAACAAGGATTTCAGGGTTTGACCCCATGTGACCCCAAATGACCTTTGACCTCCACCAAAATCAATTGGGTTCTTCCTTACATCATAACGCATCAACATATCAAGTTTGAAATTAATCCAAGTTTTCTACCATGAGATATCGTGTAAACAAGGATTTCGGGGTTTGACCCCACGTGACCCCAAATGACCTTTGACCTCCACCAAAATCAATAGGGTTCTTCCTTACATCATAGAGCATCAACACATCAAGTTTGAAATTAATCCAAGTTTTCTATCTTGAGATATCGTGTAAACAAAGATTTCGGGGTTTGACCCCCTGTGACCCCAGATGACCTTCGACCTCCACTAAAATCAATAGGGTTCTTCCTTACAACATAACACATCCTCACATCAAGTTTGGAATTTTTCCAAGTTTCCTATCTTGAGATATCGTGTAAACAAGGATTTTGGGGTTTGACCCCCTGTGACCCCAGATGACCTTTGACCTCCACCAAAATCAATAGGATTCTTCCTCTCAGTATGGGGTATCTGTGTACCAAGTTTGAGAATTGTCAGATTTTCCCTTCTCAAGATATCGTGTAAACAAGCAAAGTGTCACAAACACACACATACACACACACACACACACACATACACACACACACACATACACACACACACGCACATACACACATACATACACACGCACACCATCATGAATGCATAGGTTTCTCTTTTCATCGAAACCAAAAAAGGTCTATACCAATGAGCTATGGTCAAAATTCACAAGAAAAAACAAACCTCTTCTGGCCAACATTGACAGAGCTTTTCAGGAATGTCACCCTCTTCTCTAAGTTTCTTTATGCAGACAATTCTCTCATGGCCCGTCTTGAATGGATGGAACATTTCATATTTGATGATTCCAAAGCTGTACATGTCAGCCTAGACATAGAAATATAAAAGTCACCAATTACTTTGCTTTAATACCCATTATATGCTCATATAATAGGCCTGACAAGTTTGATGTTGCTGAAAGGGGGCAATCAGAGTTAAACAGAAACTAGGGAGGTGTTAGGGAAGGAGACACAACAGCCCAATCTGTCACACAATAGGTATTTCAAAAATAGTAATTCCCATTCAAGCACCAAACTTTGATTGACAGTTCTCTTGTTCCTATTGTTAAGCCTTGTTGACCTGTCCTATGCTTAAGAGGATTTGCCTCTTTCACACCCAAGTAATCCTGAAACAATTGTCTTTGTTAAAAGATGCTTTGAAATGAGGTTTGTTACCGACAGGTTTCAAACTCTAATCAAGAGTTTTAGCTAAATGATTATCAATGAAAGTTAAAATAGTTTACTTTCTTTGTTTTGCAACGAATTCGATGAGTCGTCTGCTACAGGCATTGTTAAAGGCTAAATCATTTTACCCAATTTTCGCAACTTTCTCCATAACTCCTAAGCACACTCGAAATATATATAGCGTTAAAATTCTCCAAAGAAATAAACAGAATTTACATTTATTGCGACGAATACAGACGGAAGTGTAAAATTTCATATGTTTGCATGACGGCTGGTGACGAAAAGTTAACAAGATACAACGTAAGGGCATGCCCTCTCTCTGGAATTTTGACAATGTATCACTGATCCTAGTTGGTCTAGGCATTGAGATAAAATATTTATGAACAAAAGGAAGATTATTGTCGGCAACAAACGTTGCCTAAAAATGTCAATAGAACGTTGTGTCCCATTCCTATCACCTCCCTGAGAAAACATATTAAACCTTATGTTCAAGCACCTCAATTTTAACTTTTGAACTGATATGTTTATCAGAATGTAGAAACATTGAAGAGGTCTCTCAGGTTAGAAGAAACGTTAATTTTGTGTTAATTACTGTTAAACAAAATATCTGAATACTTTTCAGTTTCAAAAAATCCACAGATGCAAAATTAGACGGCTCTACAACACTGCTACCAATCAAGATGTTACATACAAATGTTGCGCAGAATTTAAGTTGTGAAAAATTGTTAAAAAAAACTTTGATTGACACTTCAAAGTCTTCCGGGTGAAGATCAGTTATTTTGCTGGTTTATGGTGTTACAATGATATGTTGAATTTTGAAACTTAGAAATCTTTCTTCAGAAAAACTTTGGAAATGTAAAGAATTGGTATGCAAAATTTTCCTTGTTAATATTACATATTACTTTTATGAAGATGGCAATAGTCAGGAGACCATTTTGACCAGGTGAGCAATTTGGTAAGGTGACTATTTTGATAGGACTCCATAAGCATGAATGTGTTCCTTCTATATTGTTTGCATGTTTGTGACTAAAACAGGTTTGCAATAATGTTCCATGTTATGGACATTTGTTCCAAGGTATGAGAACTGGGGCCCGTTCCACAAAGAGTTACGCATGACCTTAAGTATGATTTACTGTTGGCTTAAGTATGGTGAATCATACTTAAGATTGTGCGTAACTCTTTGTGGAACGGCCCCCTGGTGTTATTACAATGTGACCTTGCCCCTACAGTAAATTCTCCAAAAAATAATATTCCGTATTTTGTAGAAAAAAGTGCAATGTGCATCATCATGACCTATACAACCAAAGCCACTGTTAATGCCATAGTCTGATTTAACTCTTCAGAGGGAAATAAAAAAGAGATGTCAATGAAACAGAAGCATCTCATCCAACAAAGGGGACGCAAGCTGATCACTCACCTCATTATGGCCAAGAAACATGTACTGTATGCAGGCAGTTTCTTACAATTGCTCTCGGAGTATTTAATAGGTTTCACATTATATTTTAAATCAAGCTAAACTTAGTAGAGAAGTTATACAGTGCAATCTTAGTAACTCATTGTACTTAATTTGACAACTACCCAGGAGAAAATTCCAGTTAAAACCTGTTGAACAGGTTTTAACAGATACAACAGGCAATTGGAATCAAAATCGACAGATTTCAATAGGATTTTAACAGGTTTTACAGGAACATGTTAGCTTCTTCAGTGTTATCTGTTGACACCTTTTGACTTTCATTACTCTAAAAGGTAACTGGAACATTGCCTGTTCATACCTGTTGGAATTTTAACAGGTCTCAATAGGAATTTTCACCTGGGTATGTGCTTATTTGAATGTTACAGTATGTTCACTGACACTAACACATGGTTGATACACAAAAGACAGAATAAAACAAGACAGAAAGTGAGCAACTCTCTGTTGAGTTGGTATATTTTTAATGTTGTTGTTCTCCCTTCATCCCAGGCCAGACACAACATGCTTAACAAGTAGGGCTGTGAACAAGAAGCGATTATTCGCTAAATGATCGCATGTGGAATAAACGTTTAGTACAAAGCTACAAGTGATTAATCCCAAAACCTGTTTTTGAGCGTTTCTTATCCATTTGTATACTCTCATGATCCCTGGTTTTAGTTAAATGGAACATTCTCGGCATATTTGGACCTTGTAGGCTTCAAAGTTTCAGAATAATTTGATTTTACCATGCAAGATAACAACTATTTATAATTTCTGCATTACATTCAGTATCAGTCACTACATACTGAAATAATTTTTTTTGTAATAAGGTAATCGTGATTAATCGCTAAACGATCGCAAATTATTGAGGTGAAACATTTAGTTATATTGCTAAACGTTCACAGCCCTATTAACAAGCCTGATATATAATTAGATCCTGCAGCAATTACTTCAGTTATAAAAAGTTGAAACCCTTTATTTTGTTCCATTACTTGAGTCTACTATATGATGTACAGCAGTATGGGCTATACACACACTATGACTTTTTAGAAACAACTGAGATTATAATAGGATTGACTAGAGGGCTTTATGTCTTACACTTATAACCTTCTAGTGGAGCCCACAGCCTTTTTTCCAGTTGTGGGGCTCTAGGTTGTTATCAATACTCCATAGTTTATGCAGAGCAACATCCACAATGGCAGCAGGTTCCATTTTTAAAGTCTCTGGTATGACCAAGTCTGGGGATCAAACCGTGAGTCTCCTGAGTGAAAGTCAGATGCTCTACCAACTACCAACTAGACGACACTTGGTCTACACAAAGATTGGAAAAAGAGAATAAATTTCTAATTTACCTTGCTGTCATAGTCACTGCCATGCATTTGTTCAGGAGCTATATATGGAGATGTACCAACATCAGTAGAGAGCTGACGACCTTGTCATTGATAAAAAAGAAAGGGCAGTTGTTATGCACTTATCAATAATTGTAAGAAGCACCCTATGACCTCTGGGCAGTGGAGAGTCAAATATGTGTACCTTTTTCTGAGGAAAGATGCAAGGTGTGTCAATGTTCTCTAAACGATGTGTCGAAGTAACCTCATATGTACAGTACAGGTGTGTCATATTCTACAGCAAAAAGTGCGTCAATATCTAAAAAAGGTTGAGCCAGTTGCATGTTGGAGGAGTGAGCTAAAGCACTTCTAACACA
Source organism: Holothuria scabra (assembly GCA_037179385.1). NCBI lineage: Eukaryota > Metazoa > Echinodermata > Holothuroidea > Aspidochirotida > Holothuriidae > Holothuria > Holothuria scabra. The sequence continues at coordinate 23,026,884 of CM074182.1, forward strand.
CATTCTGAGTGCACAAAAATTACATACTCATAAACATACATTAGCTATGAGTGCAGCCTTTTGATATCAGCATGACAGCTCAAACACTAGCAGCTGCATAGAGTTTCATTTACAGTCCTGCATGCCAGTCAACATGCAATGACCAGCAGGGCTTGATTTTCATGGTTGTCCGAGACAATCGAAATTCCGTATGGACAACTAAAAGTTAAAAAATAGATGTCCTAGGGACAACCATTCCTTGTGGGTAAGAATAGAAAAGCAACTTATTTTTATCAGACTTAAGATTAAACTGCTTCCTGATTGAATATTTCACTTTTTATCATTATTGTATCTCAGCATTAATAATGTTTTTTGTCTCTCAAACATTGCATATGTTTAATTATAGAAGAAGAATAATACATTCACACACAATCTGCTGAATACCAACAAAGAAACAGCACAACAAGTACATGCAACACACCACTTCGTAGTTGTGCAAAAATGTGCAAAAAATGTTTTGGACCTCATGCAGAACATTGGTTGATAAATTATACAAAGCAAAACTAGAAATATTGATGTTTCCCTTTTTTATTCCCGTAATTCACCTCTATGCCCAATTTGATCAGGAAGGGACCGAGGGAGAGGAGAGAAGAGAATAAAAGGGGATTGTAAATTAAAAAAAACTTACCGAAAGATCTTGGGTTTACTGTATCTAGTTCCTCCTCTTCCTGGCAAATGACTTCCCTTGCTAAACCAAAGTCTCCAATCTTGACATCCAGCTGAGGCTCAGTCAGAAAGACATTGAGAGGCTGTTGAATGGAGGCAATACCATTTGCCAATGGTAATATAATGGAAGTATAATATGCATTTATACAATTAAGACACATTACAAATGCTTCTTAAGGAGTACAGACTGTAAATGGCATCACTTGTCAAATAGTCCTGAATAATTGCAAAATCATTTCATTGAACAGCTAATGTGTGAATAATAGCACAGTAAACTATTACAAAAACTGCTGCAAAATGGGCACAGTACCACTAAACCAGAGGGAGATGCAGGCTAATGAAGAGAGGGAGGGCTGATGCAGGCAGCGAACACACCAACAACTGCAAGTTTCGGGATCCCAATCCTCTATTGCAGTAGAACATAAAACCCAGATTTATATATATCTACTCTACTTGCTATTCAAGAATTTGACAATTTGTTTATCCATTTTGCATCTGACAAGATAACAATATGTTGTGCATACCTAAAAAATTTCTTCATTGTTCCATTATTGTTTTAAAATGGGAAGTCTTTTTTTAACAGACTTGTTATATATTTCATGGCCCCATATAAATGTGCAGCTACAATCCTGGACAAAAATGATGGGACATTTTGGCCCACGTATGCAAAGACTCGCTGGTTTTCCAAAATCCCCCTCCCCCCTAGTTCAATGTTGTTCTCGACAAAATATTCTAAAAATTTCAAAAATTGCAACATTGAACGGGGGAGTGGGGGTCTGTCCCATGTATTTTTGTCCAGGATTGTCTGAACGACCATACACATGTATTTGAGCATACCGATTTACCGCAGAACAGCTGCCGTAGAGTGAAGGAGCATAAAACATTTTTCAATTTTGGCAGTAATATGTAAATCTTGGGTTTAAGTTAATAAATGTAAAGGGACAGTAGCATGATTCATCACTGATTTCAACACTTTCAAGATGATCATGCATGATACTAAGCTGACAGGAAATAAACTAATCTAACCAGTCGTTTCAATATTTGGGTAAACCAGGGCTTGGGATGAGCGAATTCTAAACAGGTGTAAGTGCACATTTAAATTTTTAGACGTCATTCAAATATAAGGTAAAAGAAGAGGAATAAATTCTTGATACCACGTGAAGTTAAAAATAACATCTTTTATGAGAAACAATGAGAAAAAATTACACTTTGAACACAAAATTCGTCACTGAGAACAGGCTTCTGGTGAAATTGCAGTTAATTTGATATAGCGACCTCACAATTAATGATCTACCATTGACCTGACGAGGATCTACCATTGACCTACACAGTATTTAGATGGAACTGACAGTCGACCGCACATTTTTATGAAGGGACCTATTACAAAATGATAATTTCAGCAATTTTACGGTTGTCAGTGGCAAACGAGGAATAAACTACACTGGAGGAAACTATTTATTACTGCAGTAATGTGAAACCCACTCATCTTTACATGCCCCAATTCTGCATGTTTATGACGTCATCCTTGGTGAAAAAAATAATAAAAACAAACGGTAGATCGTCTGGTGTACCCTAGTTTAGAGATCGCAGTCAGAGCAAGGCGCCCTCTTCTTTAGTCTGTGACTTATTTCCAAAGTCCAAACTGGTTATTTTAATGTTCCTACTTTCGGCTGAATGAAAGAATCGTTCCGCTTTGGCATTGATTAAATAATGTTTTTAATTATTTCATGAGAAATAGCTGTAAGATTATTAACTACTTAAATAAACTTTTTGTTTCCTAGATTACAAAATGGAGAATTTTACTGTATGTTTCCCTAATGCGACTTTCCCTATCACGGCTTTCAAACTTGTCCCAAAATGCGACCGCTTCAACACGGTCTACAGTATATGTGCACGCTCCTATATATGTGTACAGCAGTTCAGATAATCCTGGACAAAAATGATGGGACATTTTGGCCCAAATGTAGCAACACGTATGCAAAGACTTGCTGGTTTTCCAAAATCCCCCTCCCCCCTAGTTCAATGTTGTTTTCGACAAAATATTTTCAAAATTTCAAAAATTGCAACATTGAACGGGGGAGTGGGGGACTGTCCCATGTATTTTTGTCCAGGAATGTAGTTTTCCTTAGAGTTAATTTGAATTCCATGCCCTACTTCTCATTCCTCACTGACACAATTAGATGCATTTAATTACAGTTGAACTGTCAATCCTAGGCCTGGGTTACACCACCAACATGACAAACGAACACATCGCAACAAAATACTGCGTCTGCTATAGTCAATGGCAATGGGACTGAATCCATAGTGTTCAGCCATGGCGTATAAAGTCATTGGCCTTATTAAATATATTAAATCACAGTTGGATACATTTAATGCCCCACAAAGAAATGTCTAGGATTTATGCAGGTTGTCTACGATAGTTTCAGGTACTAAGTAGCCATAGCAGTATGACCAGAGCATAAAGTGACAATATTTGAATGTCAATTCAGCCACATGATCTGTTTGATAGTTTGTCTCCGAATAAATTCTTGTAAAAGTGACCCAAAGAGACGGTTCATGAAATTCCACAATTTTTTTTTCCAAAGTTTTCACCACATACCAATGACAAATGGGCAAACTTAGACAATGTCCATATCCAACATACAAATAAATGTTTTATGCAGAAGTATTTAATGGTTCAATTGGGTTTTCAAAAATTTGTGACCAGGTACTTTTTCAAATTATGCACAAAACCGTTTCAAGTCAGGATACTACAGTACAAAATTCAAAATTTTAACTTTTTCCGTAACTATTGGATCATATGAAACTTGACTCATTATGCTAACTTTAAGCAATGTCACGTGGCAGTGCTCTTTAACAATCTCATGAAATTATCAATATCATTTCAAGGAGCCTCTTTAAGCTATAAGCAAATCACAGATGAGGGTAAATCCATACAGAGCTATAGCAATATTGTAATACATGGGAAACACTATGATTGAGCTACACCAGTTGGATGAGGTTTTACAGCTCAGTTTCTAACTAACTGGTCTAAGTCAAGCCACTTACAGTCTTTTACTACTAGTGATCCATTTGTTTTTTCCCTACCCATTGTTGATGCTGAGCACTAAGCACATTCCAACTTTAAGTTTTCACTATGACCCAGCCCAGAGTCAAACTCAAGACTCTGCAAGTCAGAAGCTCTAATTACTTGACCATGCACTTAGTATCTCTTCATGGAAACTAATGCATTTTGCAAGAAAGAACATTATACAAGGCAATATGAAGTAACCCCACTTTAGGTTGTCATATTGTAGGCTGCTTGTCATAACTCATAAATGGCTCTTGCGAAAGATGATGCAAAACTCAATTATGGTACTCTCTGAGTGCACAACTTACAGTACTTAGACAATGCAATATCTATGTCCAGAAATAGATACAGTACTTAAGTAGAGGTCAATTAACATTCAATATATTAAAGGTGGGGCCTAATTCATTCACCCTGCAATTTTTGTATAGAGTCCCCAAGCAAGTACAAGCAATATTCATACAAAGATTTTGGAGTAATACCATCCCATAATCCTACTACTACCTGTACAGTATGTGCATGTATGTTCTACAATATATTCAAACTACAAATGTGAGCTGTACATGCACAAAGCCAAATACTGTATTCCTATATGTACAGTAAGTGCTTCCCTCTGAATTTTGAATAGAGGTACATGTACCCTGTAGGTTTATTCATGAAAGAGCTTTTGTAGAAATAGCCACGGCATATTTCAAAATAGGCATAGGGTTTTTGCTTATACACTCTAATTGAAATAATTATAGATTATGTAGATAATGCTAAGCACCTTTAGGTCTCGGTGTAGGATGTCTTGTCGATGAACAAAGTCAATTCCTTCAAGGATTTGTCTCAAAATGTGGATATTTTGCTGCTGGTTGACACAAGTAAACTCATCTGAATCAATGAAAGAATAGCAACTCATTTTAAATAATTCAAACTACACTAGACTGATTTGACTGAAGACAAAATCTTCAATATGTCAGATTGACAAAAACTCTACAAACTATGGAAATACCTCCACATCACTTTTAAAATGTACCACAATACACACAAATTCTTAAAGTGGTGCTATTGCAGTGAGATCCAGAAAAGAGTACAAGATGTACCCCAGATGAAGATGGAATACCAACAGGTCTTTTCAATTTCAAGTTAAATTAATTCCTGGGAAGATGTTTCTTAAGAAAATTGTAAGTTTACTACCAGAATCAACTTTTTAAACAAACGAGCACCAAAATTCAGGTAACAAGTTGAAAGAGTCGCTTGATCTGGAGTCTAAATGAAATCTATCATTCTGTTTGGGCCTCAGAGGTTTGCTGTAACTGTTCATCAGTACTTCAAAAGTATTAAACTGCTCTTCACAGGGTATAGACCTGCTCAGGGGGCAGGAAGGGGTTAAACTGACCCCCTGAAATTTCCAAACTTATTACCTGCTATGTGGCTGTGGTGTTATACAATGAATTTCTCCAACCTCCACCCTAATCCCCCCTCCCCTAAAAAAAAATTGCCGAAGCTACTGTCCTGTTCCCATGAGCAGTCCTGAGCTTTGAGATAGGCAAGTGCAAGTGCATACCATCAGTCACCTTTATTTACTGTGAGAAAGAGTGATTTTTTTTGGATAAATGATTGGATCTAAGGGTAATGTATAAAAGTTTGATAAAACAGCCCAACTACAACACTCCTACACTTCCTGATGAGCTTGATTTGAAACACACCTGGTATATCTAAAATTAAGAGCCTGCAGGAGGATATAATATCTCTGATGAGACTGGCATAAACTTGTGCACTAGTCACCATTTTCCTAGCAATCATTTGATATGATCAGAATCTATAGATACCTCCTTTGAAGTGTCTTCTCCAGGGGAGTTCTGTTGATTCTGATCCCTACCTAACTTAAGACCAACCATAAAACTTTACCAACTCGCCCTGCCAGTCCATCAATCAGAAAATACAAAATTCTTGAGGGGGAATACACCACAGAAAAGGGCTCAGCAGGGGATGTTTTCTAAAGCTAACAAAATTTCTAAAACATTCTTACCCCCATTTTCTTGAAAGTGCTCATTTCTGCTATTCAGCCACATAGATAATGTTTTACCACAAAGTTCCATCTGGATGTACAAAATGTATTTGGTCATGGGCTTTGATGAATGGCGTCTTCTAGGATGCCCAAGTGATAAAGCCCCTGAAATCTCTTGTTTGCTCATGACGCCTTTGTGTTCAACAACCTTATGACTGTTTCTCTCAACAACAGCTGAACTATAATTCCCTTTGGTGACAATTTCTTCTTCTTTGGCGTAAAAATAGACTTCATGTTTGCTCTCTTTTCCTTTACTCTTGCTGGAAACATGAGAGGATATTTTGCTGGAAAGTGTGGAGGATACAGTAGACGGAAGAAGTTGTCCATTTGAGGATGTAGTTTGAGAGTTTTGAGAATTTTCAAATACAATGGAAGAGCTTGAATCCTCATCAATGTTATTATCCTGATTCTCATCAGAACTAGAGCTTGAACTCTCAGATGAAGATTGGGGAGAGTTGTCTCTTTGACATGTTTTGTCCCTCCCGGTCCCTGAGCCTGAACTACTTCGGTATTCTTCCTCCAACCAAGCTGCATGGTATCGAACTATTCTTGGGCAAGGGCTCTTGGTCAGTTTTGCCAAGATTGTCACCTCTTGAGAAAGCTGTGGGACACAAGAGAGAGAGAGAGGTTTGAAAGAAAAACTTGACACTAAAGAGTGAATCTTAAGATTTAGCAAGGTAACAACTTCCAATATTTAAATGATAACAACTACCCCTTCTCAACTATTCATATAAAGAAAGAGTCAAAGAAAGAGTCAAACAAAGCCAGTTCTGCCAAACAGGATATTAACACAAAACTAAACAAATTAATCTGCAAAACAACGTAGCAAGAAAATGATCACTAACTTAAAAGAAAAAGAGTATTTGGTTCCATCCTTTCCCGTTCCCATTTTTATACTTTTTCATTTTAAGAGAAGAATGCTGTTTAGTTCTGCTCAGTTTTTCCCCCACAAAAGTTTTCACACTAAATTGTCTACACAATAATATTCTACACAATTTACCACCCAGCAGTCAAGAAAGTTGACAGACTTGGGACTTCAATTTTGAGGTATGTACATATGATTACATGCCATCAGTCCCTCACTTACCTAAAACTCCTTCTACCTGTAGGTGTATGATTTTTGCACACCTAAATAAAGAATGTTACCTCATAGGAATCTATTGAAGATTAATAAAAACAGCTAACCGACCACACTTCTTAATTTCCTGAGGAGTGTGATTTGTAGGACACAAGGAAATTCCAAAACTTAACACATGAAGCCCTTATCATCTCTCAATCTTGACAGATGTCCACAAATTACGAGTGAAGTTATTTTGTCAAATAGTCAAATACTAATTTTGTACACTTACCTTTTCCAAAGTGAGATTTTCAGGTGATTTTACTTGCACTCTTTTAACAGCATATGTCTGTCTGTCTACTTTATGCCTCACCTAGGAAGGATAGAAGGCAATTGAAAAATGAAAAATGAAAATTGTTTTGCAGTATTTTCTCCTCAAGTACGGCATAGAGAGTTCTATTTAACACTTTTCCTGAAAGCAATCTACAAGCATAAAACTCAGGCTTCGATAAATTCATTTTTTATTTCTTGTCCATTGGGCTAGGGATCCCCAAAGTTTACTTGTCTGCATGAATATGCACCGAGTCCATATCTAATTATCTAGTACTAGCCATTAAATTCCTATGTGAAGAAGACTTCTGTGCTGCTTGCCTGGCGGGCTACAATACTGAGCAGTTCACTTGTCCGAGTCATTTTTTACTTGTCCCGGACTGTCGGGCGGGGGATTTATCGAAGCCTGATAAAACTATGTTAATAGTATTTGTTTTGATCATATCAAGCTGACTGTTGAGAAGATCATGTGACACTTGGAACATTTCTTTATCTAAGTGTACAAATTACTCTAATAAAGAAATTTTCTATCTTAGTGTCACAAATTGCAGGCACAATGAAAACAGCTGATTTAAAAACGTAGCTGCACATGTATATATCCATCATGTCCTAACTTTACACAACTGTGCATAATGCATATGTGCACTAAACTACATCAGATTACACCCTGCAAAACAGAGATACACCCTATTGTTTGTTTGGGAGAGGGGGAGGGGGCATAACCCCATCTTCATATTGAGACCCCAATGAATCACATGGAACCTGGGAGTATTCTTAAATATGCTGAACTACTTACAATCTCTCACAGGTTACAGTTACATAATTGTATAATACTTTTTGGGTGTATCCTCTTTCCAATTTAATGGCTACAATTGATGCACCAATGTGACAGAAGATGAAGTTACCTACTGCAGAAGTGCTGGGGAGGGCTTTTTGGTTATTGACTCCGGTGTAAATTTGAAATTTTTGACAAAAGACACTGTTTTGGGGAATAAATGCTGCAGTAGGAAATATTTTATTCCCACCATGCATCACTTACTGGTTAAAGTCAAGTTAGAACTGAAAGTAAGAAAAGAAAGCTTAATAAACAAATTGTAAGTGTGAATAAAAGCTAGATGTACATGTCAGAATACTGGGCACAGAAATATCCTGAAATCCTAATGGAAGTGAAGGGCTTCGGGAAAAAAAAGTCTTCCCAGAGTTGTTATAGAGCTAGAAGTATTCCTTGTAGGGAATGTATATGTAAAATGTATATATATATGCTATGATTTATGCTATGTATATATAAAAAATATACAAAGCATAAATCATGATAAAGATGAAATAAATCACAAAAGTCACCTCACTTACAAATTCCATCTTCTTTTTTAGTCAAATCCAAACAGTCAGGTGATGGTCTGATTGAGGTCACTATAACTGGGGTCCAAAAGCTTTAATCCTACCAATTCTTTGATTAACTGTATCACGGATGATTTTACACCCCTTACAATATCCTTTACATAGTTCCCTCAATGTCACTGCATATGATGGCTTAGAATAGCATATATAAACAATAAACTTGAGACAATAAGCTGATGGACCCCACTTAAGACTCACTTCACTCGCTACCCTTATACGTCAATACATTTACCACTCACCTCCATAACTTTCGCAAACCCTCCCCGTCCAATTACCCTCAGCTCATCAAATTCACTCCTGTACCGGCCATTGTGCATTGCCACCTTTTCATTGTTAGAGAGGTATGCAGTGTGTGAAGTTGGGACAGGTACATTTGCATGAAATCCTGTTGCCTGAAATAAAATTAAACATTGATTTTTTCAACTCTTGAGGAAATACAGTTCTAATGGAATCAGTAAGAACTCAACAGATATGCAATGACAACATTGCTTCCTAGATCCATACAGCACATTCATGGTTGATTGAATCAAATGCCAATAATGTTCCCACATCCCACTGACCACAATGTTAATTGCCTGGTTATACAAACAGGTAGCACAATGCTTCCTAGTTAAGTCACAGTGTGCCATCCTGAGGAAAGGTCTCCTGACACTGTATTTGCAATTTCATGGGTAAATCGGCAAGGCAGACATTTCCTAAAGGGGAAGTTTAAGCTGGGATTTAAAATTTTCATATGTGAAAGAGCAACTAGATCTACACAATTTGGTGAAAATTCCATTCAAACCTTACATGTATTTCTCAAGATATCAATAGATGGAGTTACTAGATTTACATTCAAAAGCAATCTTAAGGGCAGGGGAGGGTACATCACTTCCTCACATTGACAAGGAATGCTTCCTTTCCCTTCGTTTTTTGAAATTGTTGTGTTGACTTTTAAGTTAATATTGATAAGACCTCATAGTGAATGCCAAGTTTGTTAAGTTCTCATGCCTCTAAGGCAATCACATTCTGCTGGCAGGTGATTAAGAAAGAGAAAATTGGTTACAAAATTTAAACAAAAGACATACTGTATTAAAACTTGTTTTCACCTTGTTTCAACACTTCTTTTAGCACACAATTAATGAAGTAGAAATACCCTGCAAATGTCACCAAAACCAAGGTTTATGTGGTATTGGATATTAAAGAGCCTAATGAAAGGTGCATGGTTTCTTTCTTGATCCAACTTATTTCCACAGTGTAGAAAATATGTTGCCACCCTTGACAATTCAAGGTCTGATTTCATAGATTCAGCATTTAATATTGCAATCAAACCCATGTCAATTGTTTTAGTAAAGGTTCTGAAATGTGACGGTTTGGGCAGGCAACAATCCATTCTACCTTCAAATTGTCTCCACATCTAGCTACCTAACTGCAGGTGGTACCCATCTCTCAAACTTTGAATCATCAGGGAGTCAGGGACACATTGCACTAATAACTCTGAAAATAGTTACCATTTGTTGCAAGGCTTGGTTGAAAACATTCTTCTGAAGTTGAAATCCAACAGACTCTTCACTGTTACATAAACTAGGGTCCACTGGTATAACAAGTTTTTGCTGTAAAAGCAAATAAAAAATGTTTCATAAAAAGTGAACCAACATTAAACAAACATATTTGGGATACATGAAGAGTTGTTATACCAATGAAAACATTGATGCCTTAACTAAATGTGAAGAGTCTCATCAAACTTTGTCTCACCTTATCAAGTTCAATTTGATTGCATCATATTTTAGGCACAAATTAGTTCTCAGTATTGCAAAATTCCTGCAAATACATAACAAACACCTTCTTGAAGAAGTTTGATCTTTTCATACAACACAACTCTCAACACAACCCTTGTCCTCTAGCTCTAGAACCTGCCACCCTATTTTTTTAATGGGAAAAACCGTAGGAAAGAGTACAGGGCTGCAAACAAAAAAGTCCAGATAGGGACTTGATTTCAAACTTGAATTAACAAGCTCCTTACTGGACTTAAACCAGAGGGATAGGTTCCAGGGTTGAAATTATCAAAGTATATGATGCGCTTGGACTTAGTCAATCAGCTGCTTTCAGCCAAGTCCAGAAATATGAAAAATTTTTGAATTCACTTGGTATTAGACTAAGAACTGACCAGCAATGAATGCTTTATTTGATGCCAGGGGCACTAACACTTCCCCCTCTCCTTTCTTCCATTTTTCTTCTTCCTCTTTTTCCATCAGTTTTCCTCTCATTTTAAGGGAGGGCAACTTCCCATTCCCCCCCAATGCTGTTGGTTGATTCAGATACCATCCTGTCCTAATATTTTGAATGGTACATACAGCAGGACTACTTAAACAAAACTAGTGTTTTCAATCTTGCATTCCATTTTAGCTCTTCCTGTTTACTTTGAAATAACACTAGCAATAACATCAACATCGAACTCTAATCCAACAAGTAACTTCTTCCACAAGAGAGAATAATAACATCTCCCATCCATCACCAAAATCAACAAACTGCAGGATTTCAGAACTTCTCTTTTGGGGAAAGCTGTGCTCTAAATCTGCTTATCTGCATAAGATCATAATTATTGCTTTTCTTAACTTCCTCCTATAACCTTTGAACATCTTTGTAGAAAAACCTTATTTGGTTTCTTGCCCAGTGGAAATGCAGAAGGAAGTCGAGCCAAAGATTTGTTGAAGCCTGGTTTTCTGCCATTCTTGATAGAAAATATAGTTTTAAACTACAAATAGCATTGCTTACCTCATATTGCTTCTGTTTATTCTGTTTATCGTTTCTGACGACTACCTTAGACTGGGCAGTTAATGTTCTCTTATGAGCATCAAAGAGCCACTTAATGTCACCTGCTGAATATTCATCATTCAGTCCAGCATCTAATGGGAGGTCAGAATCTACACAAAAGTTCAATAACACAATAAAATATTACAACTAAATATTCAACCTCATCCTAGTGTGTAAGTCTCTTACATGAATGTCCAACCTCTAACAAATATATCCCCTTTCAACTGTTGACAACATTGAGTAGGCAGATCTTAAGGATAAAATTCCAGAATTAGTCCTGAAGCATTTATGTAATTCACAATGATGCCCAAATAATATTTACAAATATTAGGTCAATCCACAGCACTGTTTACACCAGGGTCGTCCAACCTTTCGCAGCGGTGGGCCACATATTATGGTTATGATGTACAAGGGGCCGCATTCTATACTTGTTTTTTTTTTCAATTTTTCCTGATGCCCAAGGCAACAAAATGCAAACATTGCGAGTAGGGAACACAGATTAATTTTCGTTTTTGATTGAACAAATAAATAAATTTTAGCAAAAATTGATGGTGTTGGGCAGAATATTCGGACAAAGATTTTATCATATTCCTCCTGAATCATTCTCAACCCTCCTCTGTGGACAACACTTCAATGCAGCTACATGTAGCAGACATTTGAAATGAATTATTTAATTCAAAAGTAAGCATGCCACAGCAGACAGGCATCAATTAATCTGCTTATTGAATAGCTTTGCAATATAGATTATTTCTGACGGGCTGGATGCAGCCTTTTCGCAGGCCGGACTGTGGCCCGCGGGCCGTAGGTTGGACAACCCTGGTTTACACTAAGACTTAAAATATATATGCAGGAATTTCCCCCTTGCACAAGTTTTTTGGATGGATATCAGATGGATATAGTAAACAGTGCAGTTATTTCCAGCAGACACACATTCCAAATTGCATACCTTAGCGTAAAGACTGACCGGATGTCTAATCCGTGTAATCAAGTAGGGCCTCTCCACAATAAAGGGTAGTGGTTTTAAATAAAATATGTTCTATCACTAAATGAGAAAGTTTCTTTCCTTTAAAAAAGGAATCTATTTATACTCATACAGAAGCTTAATATTAAGTGTATTAGCCCAGTTCTTGAATTTTGAAGCTGTACTGTGATTTTTGCAAACCTATGTAGATGCACTTATGGAAATTCAGGTTAACATACATGTAAGTTTAACCCTTTGACACCCAGCTCCAATTGGGGCATATTTGCCCGCCTCGGGGTTGACGGAAAAGTGGACGTAGCACATCTCGCATCAGCTTCCATGGGCGTTGACGTCGTGACCTTAAACTATTGTCTCTCTCGTTGTTGTGGAAGAATTTTCGGGGAAGCTACTCGAAGTTTCGAGCTCCGAGTGAAACAGAAAAGAAGTGTGACAGACAGGCTCTCCGTCTGTAGCAGAAGTGGCCCGTTTGGGCAGAAAAGGGTTATTTAAAGCTTCTGGAGTGTGTTTACTGCAAAGCCGACATCGATGCCTCTGCGTGTGTGCACAGCCCCATGGTGCAGATACTTTAATTAATGAAGCAACCCACATTAGAGTACCACACTCCCCTATTTCCTGAGGCATGTCATTTTAACACAACTTGAACTTCTAAGACTCAAGACCCATGTAACCTAAGAGAAATCCCACTTTTCTTTCAAAATCTGAAATTCCAACAGGGCATTGATTAGAAAAGAATGACAGAAAACAATAGAATAATTATTCTACAATAGCTTACCATCAAATTCACTAAATCTATGAGCAGGAGGTGTAGTAGGTAATCTTCTGCTTATTTCCTTACAAACTTCATCATCCTCCAAATTTTCTGCAAAATTATAACAAACAGAAGAAAAAAAGTTGAATAAGAATACAGGATTTTTATAAATATTTACGTTCAGTTTTTATGTTAGTCTAATGCTTAAAAACATTTGGAATAAATAATGTTGTTTTGAATAAGCAGGCTTTAAATGAAAAGCCTACAGTAGATTGGGGTTACAAAGGTTTTTAGTTGTACATCAGGAAAATTACATACAGAACATGTTCAGCAATGTACTGTATTGAATAAGGTTGTGATCCTGTGGTAAAATCAATGAACATTTTATCACACTTATTTGTACTGTTGTTGCTAAGGGTTTGATAGCATCTTTCATGTGGGTAGAACAACTGTAGGTCCAAATTTTGTAGTATCAAGACTTGCTCTCCTACTGTACAGCATTTGCATAACATGAGTTTTTCCATGAATCAGCAAAATTCTTCTACATTCCAGATGTAACCCCAAAAAATGTAAAGCATACACAATAATGCATGGAGCATGGAGCTGTGACAGATGTTTCAAGACAAGTAATTTAATGGATGGGTGAAAAGTTAAGTTGAGAATCATGTGTTGCACACCAACAGGACTGTAGCAGTGGATTATTGTACAATACTAGATTGAAAGTAGGAAGAAGCAGAAAGGGGTTGCTAAGGAAACCAGCTGCGATTAGTCACAAGGAGAAAATTACTATACCTATGGCACTTGCGATCATTTAGCAATCAATCACTACATGGTCTAAGTTAACAAAAAGTTGAAGATTTTATTTATTTTACAACAGGACATTCATGAGACACTGTAACGGAAGGATGCAAACCAACCTCGAACAGTACAGAATATATCACTGGAAATTACTGGAAACACCTAATGGTTCAGACCAACTATATTCACTTGAAAGGGGTAGAGTCAGTAGAGAAAATCCACGGACTTCCTATACATGGACTGAGCATACTGCACTGCACATTGTCGCTACCGTAGTGTGAGAAAGAGCGCTCCAAGATGGCCATCTGCTATGTTTTTTGTGTGCAAGTTTGAACTTGCTCAAGTAAATCTAAGAATTTTGCAAGAAAGTTGAAATATTTTTGAAATATGGCAAGGTTAGGTCAAAATCCCTTCACTTATTGCAGGAATATGATACTTTCCCCCATTCAAATTTAACTTTTGCTTAAAATATTACAGAGTCGTCGTCAAATCAGAAGATTTATAGCTTCACTGAGGCCATCTCGGTGCGCCTTTTTTGCCCCAGTCGGTGGTGACCAGCTACAGATAGGATGTACATGTTATATGCTCTGTCCATGTATTAAAGTCCATGAGAAAATCCATGCAGGCATACTGTATTGGAATGCAAGTAATGCATAGAGATGATATTTGAAACCTCCACAACAAACACGTCATTGACTCTTTGATATAATTGCATCATATCATGTGAGTGGTACTGTACAATGGGTGAAATAAAAAGCAATATAGGGAGCTCTTTCAGAGATATTATGGAAATTGGGTTACAATAGTATAGGTTAGATGGAGTTTTACTGCCCAGTTTCTAATCAATTGGTTTAAGTTGGATCAGCCATGGCCTTTTTCAGTTGGGATTTAAGATGGAGGAAGGGAATGAGGGCACTTGAAGGGAAATTTGGCTTTGTTCTGTACGGGAAAACAATAGCACTAAGAAATGGGACCTGCTTGCAGAATAAAAGCAATTACTCAAACCTTGATACTGCACTGTACATGAACAATTACTAATCCTTAAATAGAGCATAAACTGGGGTAAAAAATCCTTCCCCCCAATAAAAAATTTTCGAATCCCACAGAATAGGGGACAGGATAGGCCAAATATAGGGAACACTGACCTCACAGCTGTCAAACAGCACACACCAGACATACCCAACGACAGTATGCAGTGTCTCCATCATTGGTTTCTAACCAGTTGCTTTAAGTCAAGGGGCCAAAGCCTCTTTTCAGTTGTGGCTCACTGGATTGTTTTCCCTAATTCATTGCTTATGCTGAGAACCAAGCACAAGGTGCAATAGGATCCGTTTTTTAAAGCCTTCTTTATGACCCAGCCAGGACTCGAATTCTCAACCTCCAGACTGTACTGTAAGTCTGATGCTCTATTTAAACCACTGGACCATAAAGTCGGTCATCATTGCTTTGTATTTGAGGTGTTAACCAAAAGCTCAGAAATATTTCTAAATTGTTTGCATTGTACTGTACCTGAAATACCACTACTGGAGGAGGTACTGCTACTAGGTTCATCATATTCTTCCCTTTTTTGTCCATTCATGTCAGCCCTAAGAGATAACATTCAATGAAATGTTGCCATCAGCAACAGTGCTGTACAGTCAAATACTGCACTGTTTACCTGTGAAGATAGATAAAAAAGAATCCAATGTGTTTTTATGTGCACTTCTTCTTACACTTACTTAAGGGGAAAAGTATTTGCCCCAAACTTATTTCGAAGCAAGCTAAATCTTGAAATCTTCTTTATATTTCTCTTCAAATTACTGTACATATACTTTCATAATATTTAAGGAATTCAATATTGCCTGTTCAAGGTTAGCCAAGCCCTTACTTCTAAGTGCAGTAAATTTCACATTTGATCAGAAAAATAGTCACATGA
This sequence comes from Holothuria scabra, assembly GCA_037179385.1. Lineage (NCBI taxonomy): Eukaryota > Metazoa > Echinodermata > Holothuroidea > Aspidochirotida > Holothuriidae > Holothuria > Holothuria scabra. The sequence goes on from CM074182.1 coordinate 23,042,730, forward strand.
GTCTACACAGCTAATCAAAAAATGGGACAATCTTACACCCTACGCTACTTTAAGATGGGGTGACTGCTCCTGCCCTTTGACAGTGACCAATTTTTCTGTTGAATATACTGTATATTAGGTTTGGGCGGTATACTGGTACTGACATCAATACCGGTTTATTGTATTAACAACAAAAGCAATCGTAGACAGAAAAAGGAAAAAAAAAGGGAGGATAGCTGGCAGCAAATCTGAACATTGGGACCATTTTTTGAATGTCGCAGCCTCCTTGATTTTGAAACAAAAGGTCCAGGGAAAAACTAACAAAAAAGAGAGGGTTAACTGGAGGGTTTTCATCCACTTAACGGGTTTTGGTTTTCAAAAATTAAATCAAGCAAAGTCATTGAACTGATCACTTTACCACTGGTCAAAACCTCCAATGACTGTACTATGTACTGCATGTCCTTTGCTTAATTTGTTTCTCCTTTTGGGATAAGAAATGCTGACAAAAGAGGTTGAAAACTGGCTATTCTCAGCCTACCCTAGGGCATTTCAACCTCCCTATTGAAAACCATGCGTATTTACGATAAAATTATTTTCATGAGGGTCATAAGAGGTAATCACCCAGAAGTTGTGATAAAAATTTTAAGGAGATAACTCTTTTACATTTGGTAAATGACCATTAATTATACCACTTAAAATTAAAACTGATCAAATTTCTGTAATTTCAATGACTTCATGCAGGTTTAGAACTACAGCAGGTGGTCGAAAATAGCCTTAGACATAGAAAAGTGTTGAGTGGTTTTCAACCTCCCCACTAAATGGAAGCAGAGACAAATTTGAGGGAAGCTCTGTTTGTGACAACATGACACCAACTTACAGTACTTATATTTAGAAGGGCTGCCACAGTAATCTGTTTAACCTGTTAACCGACCGATTGACCAATTACACGGTCACCATTTCTTTAAAGGTGTAACTGTTTTTGTATCCTAATAATTCAAATTGTTCAGTGCAGCAATTTCCGCGGTGTTCACTTCAGACATTTGTATCATAAAACACAAAGTTCTGTGCTTAAAATTGCACAACAATTGCTAATCTTGCCACCCCAAATGATTAAAAGGATATGATGAACTGATCGTTGAATGCTTTTGACCCAACCCTGCATTTGAATGTACTGTAGCTTTGTTTTGCTTATTGATCAGCTCCCACAATGAGCTGATCAATGATTCTTCTTGCTGAAAATCCCATGCTTAATCTTTAAAGGAGCCTTTCAATAATCAACTTGCCTTCAAATTCAAAAGCCACAAGAAAAGCAGGGAGCTGAAACTAAAGTGTAAAATGATGCTGTGAAAAAGTTACCAAGCTTTGCACTTTTATGGCAATAAAACCTCCATGAGACCATGATCCATAAATTTCATTATTTTCCATTATCAGTAGCAGTATTTGAAAAACAAATGTAACCCGTAAAAATACGATCGTTAGTGCCAGCTAATTCCTGCCATTTTGTTGTTCACCCAATATCATATCAAAATGGAACATTCGATGTTGATTTTTATGAATAAGCATACAATATGCAGTTCGTTGGCTGGTCGAGCTATACATGTACAGACTGGGTTGTAGTTGCGATAATGTACTGTACTGTAAAAGCCTACCCTAATGATGCATGTACAGTAAAAATACACAACTATCTAATCTAAGCTGGTCTGGGCAGCAAAACAATTGCGCTCGATTACCGCATCTTATCAGATTCCTTTCTGATGTACAGTATATCCCTTTATATTTGGCACTTCTTGTCCAAACCCTAAGTCTTGTTAATAAGAATCTGCAAATGAAATGCATGCACGTCAGATCCCTGAAAAATCCACATACAGGTAAGCTGGGATTTGAGATGCTGTTTCTTGGTGAATTAAGCGTGGGGCTTGGCCTGCTGCACAGGCCAGCCATGTACTGTAAGCATGGGAATTGGATCATCATAACACAAATTAAATGGGAAAATTTGTTTCAGTCTGGTATTTTTACACATTAAATCCCATAGGCAATGGCACAAGTTGTGATTGGCTGGCTCTGAATCAACGCAATTGAACCAAATCACAATGCAAGGACAATTCAAATTTTGCAATAGATTGTATGCATATGTTGTCACAGAGCAAGACACGATCCCTAATTGTTTGGCAGCAAAAACAGATCCACAACTAAGTCTAAGTACAGTACTGCATGCATGGGACCACAGGCACAATTGTTTTTGTTAGTAATGATATCAAATGACATCATTGTGTAAGTCCTACTCTAAATAACTTTATGGTGGGAATGCTGGGAATTCCTTCATTTATGCAGGACAATAGCGTTTGGTTCTGCTGTTTACTGCTGGTGGGACGTTTACAGTGCAATTGTACAGATCGCTTCCGTGATAAACACATGGGTGCTGTCCATCTATTCAACACTGCACCGCAAGCAAGCTGCTTTAAAACAGTGGAGTAAGAGTGTTTTGTGAATTGTCAGGCTTCTTAGCCGAAGATGTTACATGGGATCAGGTGGGAAAATACAGCAGTTGATGGAATGTTGAGCAGTGCACATGGTCTGAAGAAAGCTTCAGTAAATGTGAGACAGGCTTTTAATGTGAAAAGATGATATAAACGATGCAAAATAGGAATATCTATTCTTTGCCACATGCTAACATTGGAGAATATGATTTACCAAGCCATTTTTAAACTTGTACTTCCTATATAAAAGTGATGGTGCTCTTTGGGAAATGTTGATTTTGTAGATGCTGAACATGATGTCATTTTTGGTTAAACTGTTACCCACAGGTCAATAAAGTCGGTTAAACGAATAGTGAATTAACACAACATGCACAGCCATAGCAATAATAATCTGGCCTTGAAGGGCATTTGTTTTACGACGCTAAGAGACCACGAGTGTGGGAATAGCTGTTGGCTTTATGAATTACAACTTCACGTCAGGTGGCAACCAACTCAACAATTTGGATCAAATTTGGTATTTTTTGAAAGGCCAGTTCAGATGGGAAAACCGTAGATTGCTCTTGGATGAAAAACCCACGTTACTTTGACCCGGCCAGGAATAGAACTCCAGACCTCCCAGCTGCTAAGCTTCATTGCTTCAAATGCCACCGCCTTTATCGGCCATAGCACCGGTTTGAGTTTATCAAATCTGACACCACTTAATAATAAAATTTGTGGGTATACAGAAATGTGGCAGTAAACCATGTGGCTTACCAACCATTGTAAGAAAACATGATTTTAAAGGCACATTTTCATCATCCCAAACAGTTCCAATTCTCCCAACCTACTTAATTCTAGCCCCTCCCACATTTATCTAAAACTCATCTTAATCCAGACACAATCCTAGTTTATTGCTTCATGATGGCTTGTCCCAGTGGCCATACAAGTCCATAATGTGTAATCAAGACACTCTCAGTGCCCATGCTGTGAAATTTAGCTATGATGCATTGTTTGAATGTGATGCCAATCAAAGAGCTGTACCAATTGAGAGTTTTGATGTATGTATACTGAAACTGTAGTTTAGGGTGACGAATGACTGCCTTTAAAACAAGTGCATCTGCATTTGGATTTCGGGTTCAGATTTTTTGTTTTAAACGGTTAGTTCTGGTCAAAAGGTGGGTGATTCTTAATTGCTGTAAGTTTGTTAGTCTAAAGTAATGTTGTTTCTTCAAGATATTTACAATTTGCAAAAATGTCTTAGGCAGTTGGAAATACCCCTTAGGCCTAGAATCGCCATCAAAAGTAGGCCTAAATGAAACGAACCCCTTCCCCCGTTTCAATGTTGTTTTACTCTGAACTGGTCATTTTTTCCCAACCAACAATGAAGAGAGGGAAAGGGGGAGAGCGGTACAATGTGAGATGGCTAAAACTAAGGCAATTTAATATCTGCTAGGGAGGGATTAGTTTCATTCGTTTTGGCAGCAATTGTAGCCTAGGCCTAGGCTAGGTTGAAAATGAAAACCCCATAATCTACGGTAAGGATCTGTGTTGTACTTCCTTTTCGCGTTCCTTGGACTAATTCTAGTCTCTAGAATTACCTAGCTGTCTAGCCAGTACTCAGTAGTCTAACGTTAGGCCTAGCTTAGCCTAACTTAGTTCTGCAAAACAACTGCAACTAGTTAGGCCTAGGCTAGACTGGACATTTGACTCACTGTGAATGATGCACATCACTCAGTAAGATCATCTTACTGATGTGCATCATTAATAGTGTGTGTCGTAACACTAACGTTGTAGCAGGGAGCTGGTGTACTGTGCATAGGGTACACTGCACGTACAAATTCCAGAAAATTCCTTGCATCGGCTAGCACACAAAAGAATAACTTCAAAGAAACATGTAAATCACTACAAATTACATCTGAAAAACATGGTGAAATTTTACCACTATCTCATAAGCCTCCCGGAACCCAGCGCAGAATGATGTGACAACCTGTGCAATTTTCGTTTTGTTCGAAGTTAATGGGCCAGCTGCTTGTACCCACATGTACCGTAGGTACAATACCAAGGACGCATTGCATTAAGCACTGCGGTGCTATGCGTGGACTCCATATACGCAGTACTGCCAAGTACCTGTGTGCGTGTACCCAATGAAATCCATGCTTTCGAAATGGTAGCGTTTCCAAAATTAAAGTTCTAATTTCGTGAAAAGTTGTAGTGTGTTGCGTCCCTATCATAATGTCGAAGATCAAAAGATTTCAAATTACTCATCAGATCAAGTATAATAATTCAAAACTTGCAAATGCTCTTAAAAAATAATATATTATATCAGGTTAAACATGTAATTGATTTCACATGGAGTAGAAAAATAAACCATTAATTTTTTAAAAGTGGAAATGCTAATTTGGCGCGTCATTTGTAAATAGCAATACGTAAAGGAAATCCCCTGGCTTGTGCAACTGGACGGTACCATTGAGCTGTATAGTTCACTGGACTGTACAAACTACAAGCAGGGGGGTTGTAAAATGGCAACTACGTAAAATCGTATATGGAGTTTATAGTGTGCTTCTTCTTGGGCTCTACTAGAAGAAGGTTACGTTATTTATCGAGTTTTAATTAAGGTCTCTTTTTCAACCAGCTGGTTAAGTCGAGCCGGTCACGGCTTTTTTTCCAACTGTGGCTCACTGGCTTGTTTTCCCTACTCCATTGCTTATCATTCTGCAAGGACCTATTTCCAAATAGCAATTACAATGAACTGTGGGATAGAGTTGTGGGTGTACGTCAATTTTCACCACAGTAACATGCCATTGACAAAAATGACAAACACCAAAACTCTATCCCACAATCCTTTGTAATTACCATTTGGAAATAGGTCTATTGTCGTGCAGCACAGAAAGAGTCACAAAGACAACGCCTGTATAAAGAGTCAGTCCTTCTCATTTCTCAGCTAACTCCTTCATATTACTCAGAAACAAGACATTGTCTATTTTACAGTCGATATTCAGTTACATCACTGTCTTTGGACTCCCATACCAATGTTGTAGTCGGGACCAGCATATCGTAGACCGAGACCAAGATCAAGACCAGAACGTGTCGAAACCGAGACCAGGGGCAGAATTTGAGACCAAGACAGAGACCGAGACCGACAAGGACCGCGACCGAATGTACATTTTGCATAGAAAAATAAACTGTCCAAAATTTTGAAAACTTTTCACCTAACTTTACTATCCCATGCTCTAAAAATGACATGTAGCACCAAAAGTGCATGATTGTCATTGCTCTTCATCTTATGCATGACCGCATAGGACGGGGCCGGCCGGGGTCTGCAGCCATCCCCCATTGTCCAAAACCTTGCTAAATTCTCATTAATTAAGTACATGGCAAGAAATACCAAAGACAAAATGTCTGCTTGGCTCTCTAGCCTCCCGAATTCATAAGAATTAAAATTAGCCTAAACTTTATTAGAGGCAATTTTCTCGTTTTTGAGACCATGGAAGTACAGAAGGAAGCATTTTCATGACATTATCGTGCCGTGTGAAATGACCACTCTACATTTACGAAATAAAATGGCGTTTATAAACGGTCACTCGAAGAAAAGCAAATGGAAACTGCTCATTAGTACTCTTAAACCATTACCACTATGATAACAGCTAACCAGAATGCTCTCTTCAAATGATTTGGAAAAATGTTGTGGAAGCTATTTTGGTATCTTTGTAAACTCTTTTTACCGTCTATGTTGACGATTATCCCCGACAAGAAGAGGGCTATGCGCTACTATTATTGTTGCGTTCTCTGCAACTTTTATTTGCCGGGAGGGTGAATTTAATGTCAGTCTCAGTATGTATTTTTCAAGCTTATAATCACGCTTGGTTTGGAAGCATACATTAGTGATTTTAAAGCACAAAGATACGTTTCCGCAAAATCTATCTCTATTACAGAAGATGACACTTTTCATCTGAATAAAGTGCAGAGAGTTCAGTTAATGGTATCTGTTTGAGCATTTTGTTATCTGGGTGGGCCGTAAAATAACGCTATTAAATTATGTCTTTTGCCAACAATGGTGCAGGAGTGAAGTATCATGTTAAAAACCTGAAAGGGGTGCCGACAGACAATTTTGGTCCGTCAGGGGGGTGGGGCGACCTCCCCCCCCCCCGGGCCCCCGACCATATGGAAGCTCCGCCACTGAGTCAAGTGTGAACGGTTACCTGAGCTGTGCGCCATCTTTAATTGGTGTAGTCGGAAGTGTTCGGAATTTTTTTTTTTTAAAAATGCAATCTCCAAAACAGCCGGAAATGACATTTTCAAGGTGTTTTTTCGCTAATGTCATTGGAAGAGCATGCAAATTACTGAATTTTCTCGTTAAAAGAAGAATCAAATCTTAAAAGAAAATTCTCAGTCTCTGACTACAGAAGACATATTGATATTTGAAAATCTCAAATCTCAGTTGGAAGCACACAGGGACACGAGATTTTTCAGGGGGACACGTGCCCCCTGCCCCCTAAGATGACGCCACTGTAAAGATAGTTCCCAGTGACGTCAGAACTAGGCATTAGCAACCGCCATGTCTCGGGGAAAACATGTACTTACATATATCCCAGCCAACATGCCCAGCTGGGCCCAACTGGGTTTCAGCTGGGCTACTTGCTGGGCCCCAGCTGGGGCCCATCCGTGTTTGTCAGGTGTTCCCACGTGGGGCCCAACTGGGCTAGCCTTTCCCAGCTGAAGCCCACCTAGGCTTCAGTTATTGAAGCGGGGCACAGTTGGGCTTCAGGTGGGAAAGGCTAGCCCAGTTGGGCCCCACGTGGGAACACCTGACAAACACGGATGGGCCCCAGCTGGGGCCCAGCAAGTAGCCCAGCTGAAACCCAGTTGGGGCCCAGCTGGGCATGTTGGCTGGGATAGGGGTTGCCCTACAAACATGGCTGAAATACGCCACAAGAAAATCTATTATAACGTCACATGAGAACTAAGTGTTCATCCTGTTTTTCAATTTCGCCAGTTTAAGGGTCATTAGTTGCCAGTTGATTAAAATCCATAAAATCCAGAAACGGATAGTTTTGGTGTCATGGAGGGGGGGGGGTTGGGGCTCGACATGAGGTAAAAGTCTGAGGATAGAGAGAAAAACCGCTATTTAAGGTGTTTTTTGCATTGCAAGGTTGGGTCATGGGGGGAGGTTCTAACCCCCACCCCCGTGGCTAAGTCACTGCTGAAGACAGAATTCAGTTGAATTCAACAGTGAACACGCAATGCAGTGTGGTACCGGGACTCGCACTAATGATTACACTAAGTAACCAACCTGTGATTGTACAATGCAGTACTGTGTTACATCATACTCATTGACCAAGTTAAAGACCCATTCACCACCTCACAAAAGAAAGTTAAGCTCTTATAGTTGGAGTTTTTAACTAGTCTTCGGTATGACCCGGCCAGGACTCGAACTCCATACTTAAGTCCCAACAGCAAGTCTGATGTTCTAACCACTTGACTGTACTAAAAGAACGACATTACACACATGGTATTTCTGTGTTTCTACAAATTTCCTCCAAATCTAAAATTCGGGCAAGAATTTGGGAAAAATTCGGGAAGGAATTAGGAAAATATAGGACATCCGCTGAAATTTTAAAGGGACTCTATCGCGTAGACATATGAGTTAAGGGCGCTTTAATTTTAAAGGTTTCCGGTGTCACCGTAAACTCACGTGACCTTTTTGACAACCACCTGATACGAATACACACAGTAAACTGCAGGCGCGGCCTGGATCCGGATCAACTACCAGTATTTCCACTTTTTAAAATCTGTTTTGAGTACCGTAAATTTCAAAAAAATGGCAACGATTAAGGGAAACGTTTCGATCGAATCACTTTTGCCATTATTTGTACATATTCAATAAGGTTTATCTCATTTATCAGGATTCTTGGAAGTTTTGAGACAACTTTTGGAGAAATTGGTAATTGATTTGTAGAAACACTATATCATACAGTGCCGCATTACAACAGTGCTGCACTGCAACGATGCTGTGCGCTCGTTGAAATTATTCGACCCTAGAACATTTACTGCCAAAAGGCAGGATTCTTGAACAAGTGAAAACATGGAATACAACAGAAACAGAAAACGAGCGTTTCCTGGGACGGAAGTAGGCCCGAGTGGAGGTCGTCCCTTGCTTTATGGGCCTGACAAAAAGAGCAGCGACCGTGAACGACGCCAGCAGAAGGATGAGCCGTAACGTTAGGTTTTTTGATGTGGTGTTACGTTAATTGGCAATTACGGCGGGAACATCATGCAACGAATGTTGACGTGTTTTCAAAAGATTTCAGCAACGCTGACTTCGTAGAAGATCTGCTTGCAGACCATAGCAAAAGGTAAAGTGTACTGATTAATAGCTTTTCTGATCAGACCATGTTTGGGCCCCTAGCCTAAATCCCATGAAAGCTTGTCTGCAAATACATAGGCCTAACGCTGCGTGTAACGATGTAACACTAACAATTACTACTGTACAGGCGCCCATTATAATGTTGTATACACCACACGTAGCCTATAACATAGCCTATAGGCCTACAACATCGTACAGTCGTACTGGTCGTATAGGGCCTAAGGGGCCCCAGACACGGTAGCCTGTGCCAAATCACAGTTTACTTATCTGCTCAAAGATATGTTATTCATCATACAGCTGTCTGAGGCCGAGAAGAGATTTATAGTACCAAATTTTGATATTTAGGCCTAAGGCAGGGGTTCTCAAGTGGCAGCTCTGGGGGCCATATGCTGTCTGCGATGACTATGCATGCCAATACAAGCCCAGGGAAGATTTGAGGAGCCCATTTTAACTGTATATGGTATTTGTATGGTATTACCACCAATTTTGCCTGGGCCTACTACTATAGTACAAACTCACACAAAAGTGGCCCTCGGTCAAAAACACTTGAGAACCCCAGGTCTAGTAACAGTATACTTTTGCTTACCGGTCGAAACGTCCCCAAACCAAAATGTCCGCGGGACCAAAACATCCCCTTGTCAAACCCTTCCTGTTGTATATTGTAAAATGAACTTCAGAGTTGTGTAGTTTAGTTGAAACGATTCAAGTTGTTTGTAAATTTTATAAAAACTTGCACGTATATTATGCATTGTGAAATGTTCATACCGGTAACGTCTAGAACAAGGGTTGCTTAGGCCAAGGCCTACATACCTGTTGGGCGCAATTGACTTAAATATGTTTATTTGTTAAGTAGGGCTAGGTATATAATTGTTTTTTCTCTATTTTCTCAATAAATAGGAGAATAGAAATCTTGTCAAAAGGTATGTCAATATTCTAGCCTTTGCTACATTTTCCCTTAACAGTATTTACATGTAACCATCCCATATTTAACAAAAGACTCATCTCAATTCTCAGTTTCTTTAAACACAGATCAAACACAATATAATTCATCTAAGCAGTTTTCACACTTGAAAAGACAAATTCCAAATCCATACTCTCACCTATATTTTTGTCTAATTCATCTCATGTTTCTGCATTACTTTAAAAGCTTGCAATTTCGATTGGACATTCAAATTCTATATACAGGGACATTTTCGTATACCATGTGAAATGCCACGGGGACGTTTTGGTAGCAAAAAGGCGGGGACATTTTGGTAGCAAAGAGGCAGGGACGTTTTGGTGTCGGGCGTTTGGACTGGATACCATACTTTTAGCCTACATGAATGTCTGGCATATGCATGTGTTGTGTGATGCATTAGCAGTGAGCTATTTTTGGACACAGGCCTACATTCCTCAACAAAAATGATGGGACAAAACAAGCAAAACAAACATTGAACTGATCACCATTCCCCACTCTCCATTTGATGTTGCGGCAGCCCAAGGCTACCTGAAACTTCAACACTGATTAGAGGAGCTGGTTCGTCCTATGTACTTTTGTCGATGATTGTAGGCTATGTTAGCCTATGTATCAACACTTTTTCATCCCATTATTTCTGTTTTTGTATTTTCTTGATCCATCTTTAGGGACCCCAATGGAAGCTTTTCTTTAGCTCTTTGGGTTGCCCCTGGTACTACGTACTGTACTGTAACTCCCTTCTGTCTTTCGTGTTCTTATCTTTGTCTGTTTGCCTGTTTTGTCGTTTTGGCCCATATCTTTTATCTTTTTTTTTTTTTTTTTTTTTTTTTTGTTACAGTCATATAAATCATTGGTCTAGCTCTTCTTAATCCTTAAAACCCAGCTCAACTCTGCAGATTGCAGAGCAAATTTACATGTCAGGGTTGTAGCCTACAAATGTGGAGGGGGAGGGAGGGGAGGGGACTGTTCCCCCCTGAAATTGTTATACACTTGGGGTGCTAATCACTGTTGGGCTCTATGTAGGCAGTGTTTTAAAAGCCCTGATAGACATGCCTGTGCTACCGCCATACATGTAGGCCTAGGAATGTTACTGTACATCTGTGTCAGGATACATGAAGCAGCGGTGTCCTGCATGGGACTTCAACTTTCACATGCCTATCAATGGCCTCATCTGCAACATCAGTAATTCCTCAATTATCAAACTTTTTAGATATCTGCTCTGTATCCGCCCATTCAGGTACAAAGATCCATGAGAAAAGTTAAAGAGGTAGCGCAAACCTTAACGTGGTAGTCACTTTTCTTGTGGGACTACATGTGGAAATCTTAGCATTGTATCATGGTAAAAACATTGTTTTGCTTTGTGTAAATTGTTCTGTACAATACAAAATTCCATCAGTCTACAGTATGCCCACAACAATAAAAACATACAGTGACTGCAGTATGTAAAATACCATGTTCAAAGTTTGTGGGTGTCACACTTTACATTAGTAGATGACCACTGACAGCAGTGCAGGTTTTAAGATACGTAATAAACACCAGTGACAGGCCTCAATTTTCAGAAAAATTTATGGTTGTCCTTGAGGCAACCATTTCACTAATTTCATCTGTCCACAAGTAAAATTTGGTTGACCCCCCAAAACACTAATTGCATTCATGTACTTATAGTCTTAAAGAATAAAAAGATGTGATGTTTGAGAGACAGAAACACTTGAACTCTGAAATATGGTGCAATGCAAAAAGTCAAAAGAGTTGGTCAGTCAGCAGTATTGGTTTTCAGTCCTAGAGAAAAATGGTTGTCCATTGGACAACCAACCTATAACTTTTGGTTGCCCATATGAAATTTTAGTTGTCCCGGACAATCGAACAACCATGAAAATCGAGCCCTGAGTAATATGGGTGATATCATTACGTACTACAGTATTTATGCCCTTTTCACAATTTTGAATAGTCCTACACATACAGTATTAATCAGGTCTACTTTTCAAAAACTGCATGGCAAAATAATTGGGTGGCTGCAGCCCCCACAGCTTCTGTCAGCCCTGAAATATCCCAAAGAATTCACAAGTAGGCCTATTTTGCTGAAAAAATTAATCCATTACAGTATTCCACAAGGTGATGTTACTCCCGAAAATTTGTTTTGTGGTTGCAGTGTGATTGTTGTAATTAAGTGTTATCTGTAGGCTTGCTGGGTTATTCTTGAATTGTAACATTGGCTGGAGGAGATACTGTAGATCTACCTCTTGGTTTGACAACTGTGAGCTAATTAAATACAAAGAAACCACAAGGCTTTCCTTTTTTCTTCCTATGAATTAGATGTTCAGGTCTTCAGCAACATAAAAAAAAGGGGGTACATACTCAGCCAGTTGCCTCTCAAACAGAAAATGATATTGACAGTTTAGGTAAGATACTGTAAATTATACTCTCCTGTGTAAAATTTGTTTTATCTCAGTCCTTGCATTATTGATGGTCTTAAATTTTTCATATCAGCAATCCCATTGTAAAAAGTAAAGTTCTCATTATTCACAGTGGATTATCAAATACAAGCAAATTTTCAAAAGTGTATTATGAAGTTCCTGCAATTTTGTTTCTTTGCATACATGTATAAAAGGTAGTAAGAAAAAAACAATGGCAGGAGCCCTATTCAAGAGTGCACCATCATCCACTTTTTCCTATTCCTTTTAAGGATATATTGCTTATCCTACCCTCAAAATTTTAAAACTGATTGAAATTTAATATCAATGTGGGTAACACTGAAATGAGAAATGTGTAAAAATGACACTTTCATGGAAGCATAGTGGGGTGGGTGTGGGGTGGGGTTAGTGTGGGGGAGGGGTGGGTGTGGGTGAGTGTCAGAGAGGGGGGAACACTCACAAGAGGGGCAGAGGTGTGTTTTTGCTACCCCTCCCCCTCTTTTTCACACTAGAAGAAAATTTAAATGTGATCCTCACACCTTGAAATGCAGAGGGCTGTGTAACTGAAGTTTTAAGTTTTTGAAGTGAAGAAATGATATCAATATTCCTTTCTGGGGGCACAGTTGTCCTGAAGTTGTTGTGTGGTGTACCATGGTTGGCAGAAGCAAAGATTTCGATGTGAAGTTATTTGGAAAAATAAGTTATGGCATACAATTTTTTTTTAAAATGGTGGAAAAAAATCCACAAATGTAGCATCAAAGATGTATGTTTTGGTCAAAGGGGTAGGGTGAGATGCACAGTTCCACCTCCCTCCCCCTTCACACTTTCAAATTGCTTCCTACCCTTATGATTATAGACTTACAGTTTAAATAGTTCATGATAACTGCCTGATATTTCATGAACTTGTGTGATCTGTGCATGCAAATTCTATGGCAGGTAGAATAGATAGATGGCATAAGTTGCCATTCTGTTGTTACAGTAGTTATAGTTTGTTAGATAGGGTTTTGTTCCTTAACTGATGTATCTTACCAGCAGAATGCAGACCTTTTTTCCACTTGTGGGCTCTGGATTGATTTTGCTTACTAATTGCGTATGCAGAGCATCACACACAATGGCAATGGGTTCTATTTTGAAAGTTTTTGTTATAAACTCGACAAAGGAATCAAATGCCCGCCCCCACCCCACCCTCCGTGTAAGCGGAGGCTCTACCACTTGACTAAACCTGCAGCCATTAGCATAAATGTATCATGTACCAAGGTCAGAATTGCAGATCAGGGAGTCCACATGTCCTGCTTGATTAGAGGATCTTAAAATTTTCAATTTTATTCTATTTGGATGTACATCAAATGTGACAAAATATAGTCAACTTATTTCGTGCCCACACTAGTGACCCCGAAATAAAAGTTATTGTACTGATACTACAGGACATGCTGAATCAGATCTGTAATGATCCCCATTTACTTGTCTTTGTTAACTTGTTTTTCTTCCCCCAGGCTGGGGTTTTTGTCTGTTTGCTGGTGTCCAAATATGCAAACTTAAAATGTGTCATACATATGAGGCACTCTAGAATTAAGGCAAGTGTCAACCCCTTGACCCCCTCTAGCTAATGCCATACCACAGGCCATCGAAAGCACATTGTAATTGACTCCTTGCCATGTACATAGCCACATCTATCTCCCACTCAATGAAAAAAGCTGTTCTTCATGTACATTTGGACTATAACAGTGTTCTGCTATTGTGGTAATTACAGTATTGAAGCAGCCAGGGCAACATCCACAGAGTGACAATTTAGGCAATGAACTGGATAGTGATGATGAGGAAGATCAATTGGGAGATTGTGAGGAAGCATTTCATCATCTCAGCTGCAGCCACATTACCTGGAATGTAACAAGTGCATGATGGTGTCATTTTGTGATTACAATATGCCTCTAAGTAGCAATGTTTATATGCATAGCTTGGACAAATTTAAAGTTTTGATACCATGAATAATGTTACAAGTGAGAATTGAATTAAGTAAGTTACAGGCTCCTTAATGTGTGTTAAATCTCTGCCCTATTATAGGAGTTTGTTTCATGCATTGTCAGTTTTGTACACTTCATATAAGGGTATAGGGCTGTGAACGTTTAGCAAAATAACTAAACGTTTAACCTCAAAAGTTTGCGATCCGTTTAGCAGTGAATCACGATTACCTTATCCCCCCAAAATAATTTCAGTATGTAGTGATTGACACTGAATGAAATGCAGAAATAATAATAGTTGTTATCTTGCATGGTAAAAAAATATTATCACTTGATTATGACTGAAAGTTGCATGTAAGGTATTGTCTTATGGACATATCTTACATGGAATCTTTTCCTACAGTACAAAGCTTAGTGCCCCATAATATTTTTCATAACCACCTATGTTTATTCTCCAGGCACACTCATTCCCATAGCATGTAGTCTGATATGTTGTTTTTAATCTTTGTAGTGTGCATCCAGTCTCATGTAGACTGAAGGGAAAATTCCATTTCAATATCAACATGAAAATATGCCAAAATGCATGGATTCAGGTTTAGATTTGCTCTAAATAAGGTTTTAGCTCACAGCTTCTAACCAACTGGTTTAAAAGTCTGGTATTCTTTACTGCAGCTCAACATTTGTGTAGTGATACACTGCACTATAGGTAGCATTGCAGCTACTTTTTAACTATCGTTGAGAGTTTACATACAAGCTTTTATACATGAATTTCCATGAAATGAGTTAAAGCTATGTATCAGCCCTTCCTGTTCAATGAGAAAATTGATGCATCTTTACACATCTTAATTGTCTTACAGTGATCAGTTGGAATCCAATCTATCTGTGGATGAAGAGGTATATGGAAGCACAGAGACCACCAATGATGACACTGAGAATCAGGAGGATGAAGAAGGGGACTTCGAAATATCATCTGAACACCAACACTTTGTAGCAAAGACAATTATTGAAGAAGACAAAGGTATTGTATGGACTTCAAAAGTTATTGAACTGCTGAAACAAATTCATGGTGACATATGCCCTTCAACAACCTGCAACAGGCATCTCTGTTATAAAACAACTTTTATTGGCTCTGCTTTCAAGATATCGCAGTTTTGCTGTGTTGGACATCACCCTGGTTCCTGGTTCTCTCAGCCTAGGTATGAGGAAATGTTTGCTGAAATCTGCTGATGGCAGCAGGGATAGTAATATCAGGGAACAACTTTATGAAAACTACCCACTTCTGCATAAGCATGGGTCTGAAGCACATTGGTAAAGATACCTTCTACAGAGTTCAACGACTCTTTGTTGCTCCAGTAGTGAGGGATTTTTGGAGTAGAATGCAGAGTGAAGTTCTTGACTTATATGGTAAAAATGGGGTCGTTTTGGCTGGAGACGGAAGGTGTGACTCACCAGGACACAGTGCACAGTACTGCAGTTACGTTTTCTTAGATGAGAAGAGCAAGAGGGTGCTTGATGCTGAGGTTGTTGATGTTAGGGAGGTTGCAGGAAAAAGTCCAAACATGGAGAAGCTGGCTTTTGAAAAAAAGTATTGCCAAAAAAATTGGAAAAGTTTCAAAGAAAGGGGAAAACAGAGTTTTACAAAACTGGATACCATCACTCAGGAACCACTTTTGGTACTCCTCACAGAATTGCAACGGTGATCCAACAGCTTTGAAAGCATGCTTCCTCGGCGTACTTCACCATATCACTGATGAACATGAATGGGTTTTTGGCACTGATGGTTGCCTAGGGCAGTGTAAACATGACAGTTTGTGTGACAAAGAGAGAGGGAAAGAAGATGGTTGGAAAAAGGCTCAGTGCCACATAAAACACTAGCAAGGGAACTGACATCCAAGGAATTCCTAAAGAAAATGCATTACTATAATAACTATAATAACCCAAAGCGCCATGCATACAGCTATATTGGATATAAAATCAGAATGCAGCTGGCAATGATTGATCATAACTATCACATCAACAGGGCACAAGCCACAACTTCGGATGGATCTCCTAGGTATCATTGTAAGTACAGTAAAATGTCTGAACAGCTTTCAGTTCAGCCAGTTATGGAACCAAAAACATATGGGTATATCCCAGAGAAGATGAAGATGGTTTTTATGCAGAAATTCAAGAAAAGGGGACCCATGGATCAGCATGTATCTTTTGAGCAAGGTGACCCGAGGAGAATTCATCCCCGCATTTCAATGCTCCCAAGACCATCAACAGAAGACCTAATGAAACAGCAAAAGAGTTAATTTAATAACCCAAGCTGAATTAATGCACTGGAAAGTATTGATTCACATGCCAAATAAGTCATGAATCTTTTCCATTTGGATATTTGTGTTTGTTTATAGATGTACAGTACAGTATGAATGCATGTGTAGCACCTTGTTTGTAATTTTGTGGTTGAAAATTCAAATGTTCAACAAGTTCCATGTAATTTTTAACTGCATTAAATCTAAACTGAAGATAATGAATTACCCTGATTGCCTGATAGCTACAGTAAGTATCTCTTTCTACGGGTTATAATTTGGTGACACTCATGACCACTGCAAATGTCGATGGTTTGTGTCTGTATGTGTGTGTAGGTGAGACTCATAGATCTAAAGTGGGAAATAGGGGTTCTTCTCATTCTTAGTATTTGGATCAGCCATATTGTGTACAAAACTCATTGTCTATAGTGGGTGACAATTCTGCCCTGACAGCTAAGTACAACCTTTTATTACCAAGTCACAGCTTAAAAGTGGTTCAGTGCATTTTAGGAGCAATTTTAGCTTGGGAGAGGAATCAGAAGTCTATTATGATAAAATGATCTTAACCCTAGTGCATTTAAGTTCATTCACATCTCTTTTATGTAAGAAGATCCTTCATTAGAGTTTTCTCCATTATTTCTATTTGAAATTTAATGAGCATATGTGTAGAAATGAAATAATTTTGTTTGCTGGTCTCACATCATAAAGTGATCAGAAAGTGTCAGTTTTACAGCCCTCTTTTGAATACTGCACCATGCCAGACAAGATATATGAGATATAAAATAATAAGATTCTATGTGTAAATTCATGCTGAACAAATCTGTATTAAAATTTTTAATTTCAAACCTCAGTTTACTATTTTCTAAATGTAGCACTACAGATTTTCAACCATCCTCAAAAGCCAAAGGTCTCTTGAAGTCACAAGAGGCCATATCATAGCATGTTGATGCATTATGTTCAGAGATAGTAAGTACAGTATGGTTCTGTAGAGGGTAGTTTGGATCCCCAGAAGCCATACTGTATGTGAAAAATATGTGGGCTCATTACATCAACAAGACGTACGTCTAGACCAGTTGCGGTGCCGCAACAAAACTCGACGTCATCCATCATTTTGGCATGCAGAATGACCGTGAGATAGTGTCAATTGTAGTGATCTGTTTGCTGGATTTTAAGCATGACATTGGGTGTTAAAATATATCGGGATGACGTCGTTGTAGGAGTGTATTTTTAGATAAAATGTCGTAGTTGATTTGGAGTTAGCTGTGTCTTAGGTACAACTTAGTTATTCCTAGATATTAAGTTGCGGCGCCTGCCACGCAGGCAGGTAGGCGTATGCTCTGCTACGACTCCAATATTGTCCTGTGAACGGTTTCTTGAGCAGTAGGTTTTACAGTACTTGGTAATTAAATGGAGGGTGACGAACTAGCGCAAGTCGAGATGACCACGTCTGGTTTTCCAGTTGTGGCTCACAGGCAAGTCTCCGTATTTCAACCTAGGGAGTGGGAGGGCAGGACGGGGGGGCGGAGGGAGGCACTTTATAAAAGCGAAATAATTTCTGCCACTGCACACTGTATGTAGATTGTAGTTTCTTTTTCATTGATTTTTTCATTCTTTTCTAGCGTGTCCTTGTTATTCTTAAGTAGTTAAGTTTTTTCAATCCAAATACAGAGAAGTATAGCCTGTCAAGTAGCCAGTGAGAGGGGTACAGTATAACAGTTCGAGAACAATGATCTTAACATTAAATGTTATCGTACGAACATCGGATAATGTAGTTTGATAGACACCAAGAAACTAAACTATCCAGATCTTTCTGCAGCAGTAAGGCATCTTCCAAAATGCTTATCTTCCTATAAAGCTTATTATCATCTGCAAACTTACTTATAAGATACAATATGTAAGATAACTATCGATATCATTGATGAAAATTAAGGAGAAAATTAAGTTACCATTGACAGCAACTCTTTCAGATCTACCATGAAGGCAGGAATTCATCCAATCAGCACAACTGCCCTGAACCCCTAACGACGCATTTAAACCATCAGTGTACCTAATGGAACTTTATCAAAGGCCTTTGAAAAGTCAAGGTAAATGACATCAACCAGAGGCTGCGGAGTCAATTTTGAAGGGCAGGGGCTAATCATCGAAGCGGCCCAATATGTCCAATAAAATAAATGCAGTTTAAGGCAGTCAAAAATGCCCAAAACAAAAAAAGTGCGGGGGCTAAAGCCCCCCCCCCTTCTCCGCGGTCCCTGTCAACGCCATACCCGGAATCAAGAGATGAAGAGACCGGAATCAAGAGATGCAGAGACGTCTTGAAGAAAAGCTCAGAAAGTTAGTAACACAAGATCAGCTTGGCAGGAACCCATGCTGTGACTGTAAGTAAACTATCCTGAATTAAAGATTCCATAACTTTGCACACAATACTGGTTAAACTGGCAGGCCTGTAATTGCAAGGCACACTTCGATCCCAGTTCTTAAATATTGGAGTAATTTGCTACCTCGCCAGTTCTTGACAATACAACTCTGTGGCCTTTGCTCTAAAAATAGACACCGCCCACGCGACTTATTATTGAAAAATACCCATTTTACCACCCATAACAAAGCTAAACGATCTTCAAAAATTATTATTTGATACAAAACAACATTCCCTACAACCTGCATTACACCATACCCATGAAACCGCCTGTCTTGGAGGAGATAGCACACAAAGCCAAATTTCAGACTTTCCTGTTAAACTCATAAGCTGTGACTATATCTGGAACAGGCGTTCTAGACACTATCCATATACACTAGCCTACACGCTAAATATACAAAGCTTCCCAGGGCTGTAACTATGTGATCTGGATGGATCAATAGTAGTCCATCAATGGTCACTTCTCTGTGCTTGCTATCACAAGACAATGAACAATTGATACTCTGTGCAGCTTTACACGATTATTGGCAAAATCCTCGTAACCAATTGTCATAAATGATAAGCTCATAAACAATTGATAAGAAAAAAGGTTCAAGCATTCACTTCTCTTTGAACTGGTATATTTTGCTACTATCTTATATTTGTATATTTACAAAAGTAACTGTAACTTACAGTATTTTCGAACAAAATAAATTGATGCTATCCTTTGCAAAAAAGCCCAATGCCATATCTGAATGAAAAGGCTAACACACTGATCTATATTACTGGATTGCATAACCCATTGTGTAAGCATGGGTCTGTGTTATTGAAGCTCACAGTTGTCCGCTGACACCACATTTCTAGGACCCACGTAGCGCCACAAAAAATTCGAATTCAAATTCATTTATTTATAAAGCGTTAAATCTGTAAAAACATACATTCTAAAACGCTGAACAAAAGTAACAGACAAAAAAAAAAAAAAAAAAATTGATGTAATTGGACTCCCCAAAAGGCCAAAGTGTATTCACAACTTGTACTGGTAATTGACAGCAACTATCAATTTTAATCCAAATGAATAAGAGGATCTAGAATTTTCATAATTAGAAAAAATGCTATGCAACTTCAAGAAAAAACAACAGGCCTGCTTTAGCTGCCTGTCTGCTATGATGATGTTAGTTAGATGGGGTTTTACAGCCCAGTTTCTAACCAATTGGTTTAGTCAAACCGGCCAGAGTCTTCCAAGCTATGTTGATGCTACAAATTCACTAGTCATGTGGAAATATGTCGCCCAAGAAGATTGAGCTGAAACCATGGTCACTGAATGGCAGGATAACTTGTAGTGATGTATGTTGACTTGGGCTAACAATGTCTCTGCTACACACAGAGCAGACTCAAACAACGCTCTCTGTATAGCAGTATAGCCTAAAAGCAAACACTGGTAGCCTAGTCTGTTTCTTTATCCAACCAGTTGCATTCCTTGAAGCGAGTTAGGTTGTTAAAGTAGGCTCCTGATGTTACGAGAGTCGAAGACTAGTCTCTTCAAACAATAGCCTTTGGTACTGGCTGGGTTTTACATAGCGTTCTCCTTGACACAAGGCCATCTGGAATTCTAAAACTGGTGTCCCTTCTGTCATAGCAACTTCAGTCCTGGCCAACTTTAAACTGTCTTCAGTGTTTCAAGAGCTTAATACCCCCATGTTCGACTCAGCATAGATGAGAATCATGTTTTTCTTCTAAAAATATGACCAGGTATAGGGTTAGGGTTACGAACACATAGCAATATATAAGGTAAGGGTCACATACCAGGCCCGTAGCCGGGGGGGGGTCGGAGGGTTCGAACAATCCACCCCAACTTGAGAGAGGTCCATTTTTCCAGCCCTGTGTTTGAAGGGTCAGCTATGAAATTTTTTTCTGGACATATTGATGACCAATTTCTGTTCACTTCTTCAAAGGTGGTGTACTGTGTGGAATTCCTGGCGAAAAAGGACTTCTGTTGTGTTCAAAAGCCCCCTAAAATGCTCCAGATTGCAGGAGATCTGCAGATTTCAAACTTTTCCGGGGAAGCATGCCCCAGACCCTTATCAGCTGCATGCTTACAGCACGTGCCAGCCGCCTCCGTATTTGGAAAAAGGTCCACATCTTGGAAAAAAGACCCACCCCTCCACATGGGCTGGCTACAGAGTACGGGCCTGCATACCCATAATAAATGGCTGATAAAATACCGGGCTATGGTTAGGGATACGGATACTGTACATACAAGCATGTACAGGTATGACACTTCCAGGAAAGGAAACCAGTTAGTACCAATACTGTAGCTCTGAAGTTTAAACCACTGAAAAATTAACCCCGCTGGTAGGCCTTTGGTTTAAGTTGGATCATGGCCACTACGCTACTACTAGCCTACAAACATTTGCAACCTGAGCTTATATACCTCGGCTAGGCTAACTGAGACATACTGTAACTGTATTACTAAAAACTACTGTAGAACTCTTTAAATCATGATATCATGTCACATTAATTTTAGTGATAACTTGACAAGTATGAAATAGGGCTGTGAACGTGTAGCTATTAATCACTAAACGATCACATGTGGAATAAATGTTTAGTACAAAGCTACAAGCAATTAATAAATCGCAAAACCTGTTTTTGACAGTTTTTTTTATCTATTTGTATACTCTGCTGATCCCTATTTTTTGTTAAATGGCACATTCTGGGCATATTTGAACCTTGTACTATAGGCTTCAAAGTTTCTGAATAATTTGATTTTACCATGTAACAATCCACTATGTAACATATCAACTATATATTATTATTTCTGCATTACAATCAGTATCACTCACTACATACTGTACTGAAATTATTTTTTTTCTTTGTGATAAGCTAATCGCGACTAATCGCTAAACGATCGCAAATTTTTGAGGTTAAACGTTTAGTTCTTTTGCTAAACGTTCACAGCCCTAGTATGAAATCTAGAAACATCAAAAGTCAATCCACGCGTGGTGTATCAGATGTATCTCGGTGTGTGTTAATACGGCAATGATTTCTTACAAATTACCTATGTATCTACAACATAAAACTCTTTAAGATGTTTCAGCTGACACATTAACTTACAAAGTTACAGGCTACAGCCTACAAACATTTGTAAGCTTATACCCAGGCCTAAGTTAGGCAAAGCTAAATGATAACTCATTTCTTTATTAATATTAGCGTAACGTTAGGCCTAGGCTAGCCTTTAACAACTTATTAACATTAAATAGCCTAGCCTAGGCCTAGGGCCTACGTCTGTCTCCACATGAAAACAAAACAATATTTTATGTGGTAAATCCTGGGAAATATACTCCAATAACTCATTACCACTACTTCTTCTTCTTATTACTTATACTAGGCCTACTTATGACATGTTTCTATTAAATACTACTAATAGTACTAGCCTATAATATAACAATACTATCACTGTTCCTAGCCTACTACCACACTTACCGAAACATGGCACGGTATAACTAAGCCTAACGTTAGGCTTGGCCTAAACCTTACGATAAACTTACACCCCACACCGTACCGAATCAGAAACAAAACTCTACTAATTTTCGTTGAACTAAAACCCCCCACTTTCTTTGATACTTAACAAAAAAACTTACCTATCCTTGCCTCACTTCTTTAGACCAACAGTGATAACCAGTGTTATCACAATGATTCACATTCTATCGCACCAAGTTCTCTCCAGCACAGTGACAGCACAATGTAACTCGACCCCATACACTACTACATACACAATACGGACTCAGTCCCGTATTCCTTTTGTACTATAGAACATATATTACATAGAAGCACCTTACTACCGATGACATACTCCAAATCGTCATATCTCCAATTCCGCAAATACACGAAACGCTTACGTATACTACCTACCATTTACGTAGAACGTTACTGTTAGGATTACTTCCTTGAATCCCATGCAAAACACATTGTCAACCAATAACAAATCAGTTCTTGATAACACACCTCTGTGGTCCTTGTTCAAAAAATAGACACCGCCCACGCGATTTTTTAATCAAAATTAACCATTTTAACACCCTTACCAAAGGTTAACGACCTTCAATAAATGATATACATTGTAAAACAACATTCCCCACAACTTACACAACATCACATACCCATGGAACCGCCCGTCTCGGAGGAGTTAGCGGTAATTCCTAATTTTCGACTCCTGTGGCGACTGCTATAGTTGCGGCTGCCTGCGTGGCAGGCACCGCAACTAAAAAGGATAACTTCAAGGGATCTAATACTAAGGATGTGGATTCCCAATTGATACTGTAATTGCAATATCTTTTGGTTAGAAGGGAAACACTGATGAAGTTCCTACTTATCATATGGGTGCCACGTATTGAGTAGAAGACCCTTTTGAGGTCAGACTGTTCATAAATCTGCAACTCAAAGCCTTTAAATTACAATGCATATTTTTCAGGATTCCTGCATATTCACCTTAACCACTCTTTTGCCTGGTATCTGTATTTTTCCCCTTTCACTCTTGAGAACTTGGAATTGCTTAATCTCATAATCTATTTATTATAGCGAATTCTTGGTTTCAATAAGTGAAACATGCATTTATGATGGTGTGTGTTTGTATGTGGGTGTGTGTGTTTGTGACACTTTTATACTCATTCACACCATAACTCAATTTTGAAGGTGATATGTGACAGTACTCAAACTTGGTCCATAAGATGTCCCTTATTGAGAGGGGGACCTTACTTATTTTGTGGAGGTCAAAGGTCATCTGGTGTCACCATGGTCAAACTATGAAAAACTTGTGAACCCGATATCTCAAGTTAGTCAACTTGAATAAAGTTCATACTCTGGATTTAAATGTTTTGTGGTCAGAAGGAGAAATCTATTGTTTTTGATGAAGGCCAAGGGACATTTGAGGTCACTGTGGATCAAACTCTGAAAATATTGACAACATGTTTTCTCAAGGTAGGATGTTTGGATAAATTTCATACTCATGCAGATGTGTTATGGTTGGATGATGGTTCCCACTGTTTTTTGGTGAAGGTCAACAGTCATCTGCAGTCACCATTTGTCAAACTATTAAAAACTTGTTCGTACAATATCTCAAAGATACAAAACCTGGATATCAGAATTAATAGAAACCATGGCATTGTACGAAAATTATTTTATCATTTAAAACCAAAATGAATTTTTGAATTCTCGTTTAGTTAGTCTACAGAGATGGAGCTGCCAACCAGAACAGATTTTCCCCTTACCAGACACGAATGCAATTTTTGCATTCAGAATGCATTCATTTAGCCTTCGGAATGCAAAAATATGCATTCGCATGCCATATGAATGCATTCAGCAATTTGAAGGCAATGCACGAAGGCAACCTGAAGGCATATTTGCATTCACAACTGCATTCATGTTTGCATTCATAAAATTGTTGCATTCAGTGAGCTGCAGTCATTGTGAAATGAAGGCAATATTGCATTCACAGAGTCAATTGGTCTTATTTATTGCATTCAGAGATCTCAACCTTTATTTCTGAAGGTAAGATTGCATTCATAGAGTCAAATAGCTCTCATTATTGCATTCAGAGAACTTGATCTTTACAAATGAAGGCAAAATTGCATTGATAGAATCACACTGGTTTATTTATTATTGTGCAATCAACCTAGGGCATAAAAGTAATTTTACTCTGAGTCAAATGCCCAGAATTCCTAAAAAAAATTTCCACGTGATTGTCTGTGCTCTTTTTGAAGGTATTATTCACGTCCAACAGCTCCATTCCTATGTTGTATGTATAAGAATATGATACTGATTCAAAAAAGTGGGACATTTGGGTCTTAAGCTAAAAAGAAGAATGAATATTGATTTAATTGCTCCAACTTGTTGTTAAATGTGCTAGCTGGAAAGTGTTATTTAAACACAGAACAACATGTTTGTGGAAGTATATTGTAATATATGTTACAATAACTGGTTGGACGTTAATGTTAGTTACATGAGACTTCAAAGTAGGTTAAAGCCAGCATGGATATAAACTTAGAAAATTGATAAGTGTAATTAACTGTTAAGTTGTTCATATTGCAAGTTGTAATGATGTCATTGACATCACATTCTCCTCACATTCTGAATGTATGATCATGTAAATGCCAAATGTAACGTTAGTTACATAGGACACCCATTTTGTCCCGTTTTTGGTGTCCTCGTAACTTTATATTTGCATTTACACTTTCCTGGTTAGCCAACCTTCGCAAAATGTAAGGAAATAGTCATTTACAAACAAGTTAAATTTCAACTCCAACATATTTTTAAATTGGTCATGTCAAATTATATTATTGCCTAGATTATGGGTGCACTTGGTGTCTTTGTAACTATAACGTTAAAATTTCATAGCCAACTTAAACAGAATACAAAAGTAAAGACAAACATGTTTTATGTAAAAGTACGGGCCATATAATATTCTCAAATCATAGAAAGGAAAATAAGTTGTGAAATTATGAGTAACAACCACATTTAAGCCCAGTCAAAGTCAGGAATACTATGTTTTTCTCCAGTATTGTGTTTTTGCACGTTTATTCTAAATGGGATGATTATGACATGGATACAGTAAAGGGGAATTCAAAGTTTGCCCACCAAGTTCCGATCCCGGATGACATTCGACCTGCTCCAAAAGCGAAAGTATTCTTCTACACAATACATGTGCAATCAGCATACCAGCCAGTATGATCAAGTCTCATCAAAGTTTCCCACTTTGAGGTAGGCTATTGCATGCACAAGGATTTTCTGATTTTACCTCCCCCTCTTTTGGTGATCCCAAATGAACTTTGACCTCTACCACAAACAGTAAGATTCTTCTACATCATATTTGGAACCAAGTATGAGGTTCATCAATATACATACATTTTCCTTCAAAGGAAAATTGATGATCTTGAGACATTTTGTGCACAAAGTTTCAGCTTTTGGGGTGACCTCCGATGACCTTTGACCTCCACCAAAAGTACCTGGATCATTTTACATCATAAGGGGCACTATGTACCAGGCCAAGTATCAGCTTCATCCAAGGTTTCCTTCTTAAGATATTTCATCCACAAGATTTTATATGGTGACCCCAAATGACCTATGACCTCTGCAAAAAAGTTTTGGTGATCATCTGGGACTACTGAGGTTCCTATAGATGCCAAGTTTAATTTGATCCTAACAGGAATTTCCATTCTTGAAACACATATGTGTACACAAGTTAAGCATCCGAATCCCCTAAATATGCACGCACATGTGCAATGTGATCACAAGGTCTATCCGAAGTTCCTGGGGTTTAACTCCGAAGGTTCGATGTTCACTGTTTTCATATATCCCGATGAATTGGCGATAATTAAAAGGTTTGTCACTCCTCAGGTTCTATGTTCCCAGAAGTGCTGATGTAATTCTCAAGAGTAAGGAACATTGAACCTCAGGAACAGCAATCCTTGAGAACATTGACATAGCCCCTGCAATCACTACTGCAAATGCAAACTTTTTTCTTTTCATGACCATAACAAAAACAAAAAAAAAAATACATAAAACTTCATTCAAACTTAGCCAAGCCTAGCACTAACGATGGAAAGATCAGATCTTCATTCGACTGACTCAGGGAATTCCTACCCGAAATTAAGGCTGGCTGTTCAGCAGTTTTACAATGTGTGCTGACTGCAATCTGTGCTGATAATTAGCCTAGGCCTAGCCAAGGCCTTAGAAGTTAGCTTCTAATGTCAGGCCTATTGATTTAGGCCTAGACGTAAATTGTAATGAACGATGTGAATTCCTGATTTAGGCCTAAGTTTTAGTAAAGAGAATTTGGGATTAAATTAGAAAATGTTGCTGACACATTTGTAAAAAAAGAAAGTGTTACTCGCGTTCTTCCTATGCTCAAACTTCAAAGCTATTTTTTAACCGTTACATAGCCTATAGGCCTACACAGTTACATGTATGCTGCCCTAATGCACACTGTATATGGGATATTGACCCTAGGCTAGGCCCCTAGGCCTAACGTAGGCCTATACAATTCGTATCTCAAAACAAGTTTCTGACTTGAGTTGAGGAATTATTTCTTCTGATTCCACCAATTAAAAAGTTCTTTGTCTGTATGCAAATGCGTGCTGCTGAACACATCTTGATGAACGTCTGAATAAGTACCTGTAGCCTAGGCTGCAAATTACTTGATCGACTCTCTGCAGTACAGCTCTGTGCTTGCTGTGTCGATCAACATGACAGTAAATGAATTCTTGTTTATTTAATTCAAGTGTACTGCAGGCATATGCATGTACGTACGCTACATGCATAACACAAGGGTAGTGAATCATTCATCGATGACAAAATCTATGCATGTGCGTTCGTGCCAGTGCTTCCATTTAGTTGAAGAAAGAATTTCCAGAAAGATTTGACTTCCGTACCAAATTTTTCAGGGATTTTTATTATACGGGAATGAGGTGATGTTTTTTGTGGTCTGAATCAAATAACAATTCTTTGAACTTATTTGAGGCCCAAAACTTTAAGAAATTACTGAAAATCATTGTTGTTTAGCAAAGAAACGTAACACACATCAGTGGAAGAAGTGTGCTGTTTCTGTGATAAGATTTACTCTGTACACCTTTGGCAAGTTTCCAAAACAAGTAAGGCGCGCAACAAATATAGAGGCTTTGCAATTACGTCACTGAACCGCCATGCTGGAGGATAATCATGCCAAATACACGTGGCTTTGTGCTGAACGCGCTGCACAGTGTGCACTTTGGTATGCACGGGTGTGTACACATTTAACGAGCAAGCGCGTCCAGTGTGGTTTACTACGCAGTTACATGTACTCCAACATGGCCGCCGGTGAGTATTATGACGTCACGTGAAAAGCCTCTATAGCAAAAATTATTTTGTGGGAAAACGGACGCAGACGTACATCAACGTACGTGCACATTCCATAAGGTCTGGAGCACGACCGTCTGGCCATGTACATACGTACGTCTGAGCGCTGCGTAGGCTGTAACACAGACCGCCCGCGCTTTCACTGCAGTACCTGTACGTTCACTAGTACTAACGTGTACCGCGCGAAATATACAGTAGAAAGATTGAGACGTGAAGCTGTTTACTGATATTGCCGAGATACTTGCCAAATCGACTTTCCCGCAGAACTGAATTTAGTGGAATTATAGCCACTGGACACAAACAGGTAAAAAATTGTTAGATCATTGAGGTCTGGAGATTTATTCTGTACTGAATTTTTTTTTTTTTTTTTATTTTGGAGGGAAGTTATTCATTTTGATTGTACTCGTACGTAGTCTTACCTAGCTTTATGCCACAGGTTGTTCAAGGCCTAACGTTAGCGTTATACAGTATATACAGGCTAGGCTGTATAGCTTGGACAACCTGTGGGCTAGGCCTAGTATGTGTTAGCAGTTAGCGAGACAATGATACGGCAACGGTGGAAAAAGCCATTGTTTTTACTCAGTTGCAGCTGCACTCTTTGTGCTTTAAGGGTTTTGTGGTTTGCCTCTGTAGCCAAGGGCTAGGCTAGGCCTATATCAATTTAGCAAAAGCTGCATTTTTTTTTTATTTCTTTGCTTTTCTTTTGATGTGCCTCCCTTGTTGGCGGCTTCTATTTTAGAATCTACCAGTTAATTTAACTGATCATTCTGTGAATGTAAAGGTTCTCTTGACCTTAAGCCTATGCCTAACTTAGTTTTGGAGTTGCGAATGACTGATGACTCAATTAAGTAGCTAGGCTAGGCCTAGGCTACAACACTTTTTGAAGATAGGCCTAGCCTATAAAACAAAGCAAGGCAAAGTCGACTAGTTAACTGGTCCACCGGCCCAAAGGTGCTTCAGTCCGGTTTGCAACCAAATTCGTCGGGTGGGCAACTGATATTAGTGGCAAGCTTATGCCAAGTGGGAGGGAAGCTGGAGAACCAGAAGAAAACTCACCTATATCCAGCGGAATTTGAACCGATGCAAATGTGAAACACATTGGTTATACACATCTTCTGGAATAAACTGGGACCCTGCCACTCAAAGACCCAAGAATATAGCCTTCTACGGTGCTATTTAAATCCTTTAAATTGTTCTGTTTCTCCTTTTCACATCATCTTATTTTTTGGAGGGGGGTACAAGGAAAAACAGCATATTTTTATAAATATTTACAAATAATTGCTAGAACTTGGATTTAATTTTCAGACCTTTTACATATTTCATTTTATTATTATTATTATTATTATTTATTTAAGGAATAAATTACATAAGGCTGCCTTTTATTGGTGAATAAACCGTCGAGACCCCAAATTTGGAAAAATAACGGACGAGGCGCAGCCGAGTCCGTTATTTTGTCAAATTTTGGGTCGAGACGGTTTATTCACCAATAAAAGGCAGCCTTATGTAATTTATTCCTATTCTACAACCCCAAAACTAATAAAAAGTACGAAAAATGAAAGAAATTCTGATAAATTGAGTCTAAAAAAGCGATTTGCAGCAAGTACAATAACAGGCAGTGATGACAACCAATGAGCAATTACTATTTCTGACGGTTTCTATTACCACCATTCTTGTAATTTTTGCCTTTTGATGTTTCCTGGCGAACAACAAAATGGTGACCTTGACCGCCTTTATAGTAATAGACTGTGTACAGTACAGTATATGTGTCACGTACGTATATGGCTACTATTATGTATAAGCAATTTCTTTACAATAAATTTGACAACGGCAAAATAAACATTTTATAGATACTTCAAAGTTGATTAATAGTAGAACACTTACTTCCTAATTAGTTTTATCCTGAACTTGAAAAAGAATTTGTTTACTGAACTTTAAATTGCGCAATTGTCAAAGGTCAAAGTTAAAGGTTGACCAAAGTGCAGAATACACTTACTGAAAGCATACTCCAACGATTATAAACAATGTAACCTGTGAAAACTGGTGAAGTGAAATAAGGTGAAACGTTTGATAAATCGACTAACTCTTGAGAAGAAAAGATATGAATGTTCACGAAGACTTATTAACAGTCACATTTACTGGTGCACGAAAGTTGCAGCCCTGAAATATTGAGGATAAAGCTATGCTTTGTTCTTCGAACGACATTGACAGGTTGGTGTTACGGTTACTAGTGCTAGGCCTAACGTTAGGCTCCGCATCGAGGTACTCTAACGACGTTACGTTGATCCGTAGTGTTTTCGCAACTATGTAACACTAGGCTGTTGCCGGTTTGAGTGTACTCGCTAGAACTTACACACTGGGCGCTTAAATTATCTGATAATTGCCTCTTTTGCCCACTGCTCAAGCGGTTTACGTAGGGGCGAACACTACTTTCGCTTTTGTGTCCAGTCACTGCCATGATTTCATGGGTCTTGTGGCCCGCTTTGTCAAGGACTGTGCACGTTGTTATCTAGGGGTTGTAGAATTAAGGAATAAATTACATAAGGCTGCCTTTTATTGGTGAAAAAATCGTCGAGACCCCAAATTTGTCCACATCACATGGCTCAAATATGAGATCAAAGCAGGGAACATCCATTGTTACTGAAGGAGCTGTGGACCTTTGCATGTATACAGTTGTACTGTACACTGTGGTATGGTCCAGTGGTTCCAAACCACCACAATTCTGTTGCATAGCAACAGCAGACAGTCTTGATACCCTCCAAATAAGTAGTGTTACTATTGACTTATGCATGTTAATGAGGCTAACTGCCTGTTATTGCAAAAATAACGGATTGTTTTTAATGGTCACATGATACTGAATTAGCCAATAGGAGCTAAGAAAGTGAATAACGGATAGCTAGGGGTTGTAGAATATTTATTATTTGTTGTTGTTGTTATTATTATTATTATTTTATGGGAGGGGGATGTTTAAAATTTAATATCTTCTCTATCTTCTGTTTTTTTTATTTTTATCATTTTACTTAAACATTCATCTTGATCACTCAATAAGTATTAGTAGGATTTAATGAAAAAATGTTTTTAATGAAGCAGTACTAAATGGAATTACTTCAGCAAAGCTGTTGTAATGTACCCGATCTAAAATTAGGTCGCATGTTGATTATAAAAAAAGGCTTTTAGAGATAGCATCATGTAACTCCTGTTGTATTTTTTATTTTTTTGTGAGGTGACCAATATCTTTGTCAAAGAAAAGTGACAAGTACTAGAGTATTAATCTCTCCTCCAGCATAATTTTGGATTGGGATTGATTCTGGTGACACCTGACCTAAATAATCAACTAGTTACATGTTGGTCCTGGTTGAGTCCTGGATCAAGAAATGAGTCATGACTTGAAAAATGGGCTGGGTATGAAGTTTTATGTCTGATTCATAAATTAAGTTAATTTAGTTAGATTTGGTTTTGTGGTGCAAGTTTTAACCAATTGGTTCAAATCAGACCAGCAACAGCCTTTTTTCCAGTTGCGGCTCATTGGCTTGTTTTTAAACAGGCCAGTTTACCCTACTCCATTGCTAAAAAATGCTGGACATCATGCACAATGAGAGTATGTTATATTTTGAAAGTCTTATGTATGACTCGAACTCCAGACCTCCTGGTTGCAAGTCAGATGCTCTTACCACTTGACCTTGCAGTCCCTTTGTAAAGAACGTGTTTGAAAAAAATGACAATCAAAAGTTAAAGACAGCAATTCATCTCCTCAAACTTCAATTTTACCAGTAGCCTAGATAGAAATACTCAATTGGCGAAGGAATTAATTGGCATCAAATTCAAAAATATGCAGAGTAGCTCATAATGCAAAATAGGTTTATTTCTCCAGAAGTTTTCTGTGTACACAGTGGGCCTTGTATACTTACCAGGGTATACCCTAAAGCAGCAAACGGGGGTTGTGTCTGGATGGGGGCAAGGTTTAGTTGTAGGAGGGGCTAGGAGTAAGTAGTTGGGGAGAATTTTAACTGTCTGAGGTGATTAATAACTGCCTTTAAGTGGTTTCATGTGCATTTTAAATTCAAAATTATCTTTATTGTGTTTTTTTTTCTAAAATACAGATATAATGGATCAACCAGTCCTCATGTGACTGAAAGTCTGCTGTTCTCAATGGAGTCCTTGGTGCAAGTACAAACAGTCAGTCAAGATTCAAGATCTGTATTTTAAAATGTGGAAGAAATTTCTGCTGTCATTAAATAAAAACAAAAGAAAGATATGCATCTCAGAATTTGCAAGTTGAATATACTCTTGTTTAGCCAGTTCTTGAAGGTTGTGTGGTTGGGTCTCTCCTTACTTTGGACTAAGCTTGTGATCGACTCACTCAGTGTTCTCATTAGGCCCCCAAACCCAATTAGGAGCCGACAAGACTCTAGACTGGATATGGATGAAAGTTCCCTGCACCCAGCATAAATCACTGCCGGCGAATAATCAGTGACGCTTTGCAATTTTTTCCATTCAGATGTTCTGCCCTGATATTTGCAACACGCTGTTGCGTAAAACTGGTCTGGCATTGACAAGTGATGTTACTCTGACTAAGCTGGACAACAGCGCCGCGGATGATCTAGTACGTACATAGCACCGGAGATATCGGTGATCTGGGGTGATAACAAACTTCGGTAGGCAGATTTCCTACATGGATTTTGTGAAGTGACATCGACAATGAACATTTCAAGGCAATGGGTTCATGTGAACTTTTCAACACAAAACTTTCTATGTCTTCTTGCCAAATTTTACATGCATTTTGGAAGCAAATACCCTGCGTCCCTGGGACGCACAAGATTTTATTTCAAGCGTCTCGAGTCAAACTCGCGCGTCAGGTAACCGGGAGCTTGAATTAGTGAGAACCCTCTCACTTCTCTTAAGTGGTCCATGTGAATATAGTGTATGCACAAGCATTACAACCTGCAGGAAGTGTTAAGTACGTAATGCCATGGTGATACTCAACTTTTTTATTTGAATGCCACAGCTATCACAGAACTTCATGGAAAAGTACCATGGAAGAGTTTCTGGAAAGTGAATTATGAAGTTATTCTGTCTCTAATCCCCTTACCATCCTCTTGCTTTATTTCAGACATTCTGCTATATCTTGTCCATTATTTGGAAAGATAAGGCTTCTTGACATTATACCTGTAGAATCACAGTTTGGTGAAATTTATTTCAGATCCTGTTATATCAAGACCAATTTTTTAAGTGGAGTTGAACTAAAACTATTGAAACAGAGGCTACAGAATTGTTCTTAACTTAGAAGAGATGAAAATTGTTTTTCTTGCCTGATTATCATGTGCTTAACATTCACTGTATGACACTGTACATACAGTAGCTTGCAAATTGCAGATTATCATTAATACATATTTCTACTCTAGTAATTTGTTCATGTCTTCATTCAACACTCAGGGTAATCATCTACTAACATCATTTTTCTCCAGAATTGTGCCTTAAGAATCAGTTTAATCTCCTCTCTCAGAAGCATTGCAGCTATTTTTCCAAGCACTCTGATCAATATTTTAAAGTGTGAAGACATAAGTTTATTTTAATTGTGCATAAAATGTGTTAGTGCTAAAATTTTGGAGCACTAATCAACTCATTTGAATAATTTGGCAAGAAGTTTAATGTCATTCATGTAGGAGCAGATATGACTTCCTGTCCTCCATTTGAAGTACACTTAACAAGCACTACGTAGGTATAGCAAGTACAGATCTGTGTTTTGGGAATGAAAAATCATGCTCATTAAAATAAGTGTTCAGTGTGAATGTCCATTATAAGTGTTCAAGAACTCCAGTTTTTGAAGAGTCCTGCCAATGATCACTTATCATCGAATACTTAAAATCAAACATCAGTAAGTGTATGCTGCTCTATGAAGTGTTCATCATCAGAAGTGTTCAAGTTGTGTGGGATACAAGTGTTCATTTTAGTGTTTGAGCACTAGTGTGGAACACTAAGAAAACACTCAGCAAACTCTTGTTTTCTCTCAGCATTTCTGCAAAATGCATTTTGATGAAAATTAAACTGTCATACTGAATTATTTGCTGCCGAAGTTATGTCATGCCATGTTAAACAGAACGTCTATTGATAATGTTAGCTTTCAAATCAGTGTTTAATGCAACCTCCATTTACACTACTGTAGGGTGACTGGGTGAGTGCAGCTAGTCTTTGCATTCAGTGTGAATGCAATCTTTGCCTTCATTTATTAAGCATTTGAATGCAAAGTTAGCATTCATTTGTTCAGTACTGGAATGCTATCTTTGCATTCTGGGTGAATGCAATCTTTGCATTCAGATTTGTCTGCTTGAATGCAATCTTTGCATTCAGGCATAATGCATTCAGGGTGAATGCTTTCCTCCATGAATGCAATTTTTGCATTCACAGTGAATGCAATGCCCATCAAAATATTTGCATTCGCTTTTGCCTTCGAAGGCTTAGCTCATTTAAATATTTCGGCGCTATTGAGGGCAAACTGAATGCAAAGCGAATGCAAAGTGAATGCATTCAAACTTGTGGTCTGAAGACAATGTTGAATGCAATGTTGAAGGCAAGTTGAAGGCAAAGTGAATGCATTCGTGTCTGGTAAGGGTCCACATTTCATACAGAAAATTATTGTAATTACTGGAATGCAAAATTTTGCTTGAAAATATGAATTTCCACTTGACCAAATAAAGGTCTATTAACTGTAGTAGTTACTCTTCATCTAATGCACAAAGCTGCTGGCAGTAGACTGCAGTAATTTTACCCATACATGTGAAACTTTTTGGTGCAGAATACTCATTTGGGATCTACAGAAGGGTTAGCAGCTATGCAGAGGTGCAGTGTCACTGACCTTTCCCTAAATCAGTTGGGGTTTGTTTCTGAAGCTGGAAATTACAGGTCATGGCTACTGTCTTATTTCTTATGTAGATTTAAGCTATGGATTATTTGCAAGTTGCTCCCAATGGTCCTTGAAATCATTTGATGAAGAGATCCAACTTTTATTATGACTTTGTTCACTTGAAAAAAGTATTACTTTGTGAAACCTAGTATCATACGTAGTACCCTATAGCACTATAGACTACAGTATCGATTTTAACTGCAGCCCACAAAGGTTACATACAATTAAACAGTGCTCTGCATTTTTTACTGTACACATCCATTTTAAGAAATTTAAAATGAAAATGTGATTTTTCATTCCGCTGTTTCATTTTACATGGTACAAAGAAGTTGCAATGGCTTCATAGCCTCTGTACGAATGTGAAGCATACCCTCTCAGATTCTATTGTAGGCACCTGCCTTGGACTACATTTTATTACTGAAGGGATGGGGCTGTAGTCCAGTGAGAAGCTTTTAACAGTTCTCCAAAAGCTTGTGAGTTTTTACTTGGCTGACAAACTACCAAGTCAGTTGAAACAGGACTGCTTAACATTTTGTGTGATTGTACAATTGGGGGCATATATTAACATATTCTTTATAATAAGCTTGTGGATGTAAAATGATGCTAGCATGTAATGCACTTTTGGCAAAGAAGCTATCATCCTCAAGTCCAGAGTATTATGTGAATTCAGTAGGTGCTCAATACTTAAGGCAGGATACAACAAAAGTTTCGAGAAGTAGATGCATCCCACAGATCCGTCTGTGGATAGATAAGTGGTTGCAGTTTGAGACTGGCACTTTTAAAGAAAGTAAATTACAGTGACAGCTTCACTAGCTGAAGAAGATAGAGGTAGAGGACTAGGAATAATTGATTGCCTGACTGCTCTCTTGGCAGAGTTACAAGTATCCTGTGTTAAATTGCCAAATAGGTACTTAAGTTGCATGAACTTGGACTCCACACTTTTGAAACAATGAAATTAAAGATGTTTTTAGTATACCAAGTCATCTATTTTCAAGATGCAAGAAAATAGAAATATTTTGAAAAAAGAAAATTTGCACTTGTTTGTTATGTTTTTTTAACATTCTAATAGTAAAGTATATTTATTCAGTATATGTGTTCATTAACTCATGAAGGCTGCAGGTACAGGTACATAATATTTTTAACTTTTCCAGCATTTACAAACTGCATAGACATGTGCCAAGCAGCATGATATATAGCAGAGCAAGTGTAAAGTTCTCAATTTTCCAAACCCAATGGCAATTTTTCCAGACCATTCAACCAAAATTAACAGACTGCCCAAACTAGTAAAATGTTCCAGACTTTTCCAATGTTCTGTGATGAAAACCACGGCTACATGCTGAAGTGTGCCAAAAATGAGCTTTGGAAAGAATTGATCTGCAATGTAGTGAGTCTATATCCTTCAGGGAAATTGCAACTTTAAATATCTTGCAACCTGATATAGAACAAAGCTGTGTGCTCTTGAAAGGGAGTTACCTACCATAAATAAATGCAAGAAGTTGTTTACATGGATATTTTTGAGAGGGCATACTATCATTTCTTGAGTTAAAAGGCTACAGCCTCCCCTCCCCATTTCCAATCCTGGTTTCTTAATACATACTTACTGTATGAGCTACAGCAATTAACTTCATTCTTGTGTGTTCACTGGGGGACAAAACTATACATGTCTAGTAATTTAGTTCTTCATACCCCACAATATCATGGACCAATGTGGAGACAAGAGAGGGTTTCATGCACATCCCCATAATGACTATGGGCAGGTGTACATACCAAGCATGGTATGTATCATGAGGCAGCACCATACATGAGGTATAACATGCCTAATTTGGTTGAACAGAATCTATATTAATTTTCGGTTCATTCATTTTTAGTTTTATGGAGAATTTACAATAGACATATAACCATGGTAACCATGTCATACTGATCAAGGTTGTCAGTAGCTGTATATTTATATTTCATGATATACAGGACATAAATACTGCATTTACTGTAGGTACATCAAATACATTAGGCATAAGCTACCTCTTTGCAGTCAGGGCAATGTTTGTTTACACAATTCATCAGGCTTCAGTGGCTGCACAACCAGCTTACATGTGTCCAAAAAGATAAGCCTATTGTCCTGGTCTGCTGAGGCAGCTCTGGTTGCAAACTTGGCTTGCACTGATTAAACAGTCTCTGCCTTTATGAATGAGGTTTTCAATGGGACTCTTTGTTTGCATAGTGCTGGATATGGCAGCTACTATTGACAGAAAGCTGATAATAGGAAGTCGGGTTGACCTTGCTGTAACATCACTTTTTGAACAAAAAGTGGGGTGTCGGGTATAAATTGTATAGAGGCAACCTTAAGCCTAATGAGAACTTTGCTCCTGTTAAATTTTGCAATTAGGTTACACCAGAAAAACACAGTCACATATTCTCTGGAGCCATTTAGGGAATAGGATAGTCTACTATGCAATTCATTTTTAATGACTGCAATCTCTCTTTAAATAAATTTACACTTGACCAACATTTAGTCTATGAGGACACCATCACCAATTTGAAAGCCTTTGTAGTGTCCATCAGGAGCAGGAAAATTAATGCAAATGGCCCACACACAACATGTTGGAATTACACTCCTTCGGCCAGCTCCCAGACACCCATGCTGCAGGTAAGTAAACTGTTTATATGCATAGTGGCTGAAGTTTGCATTGCTCCTGACAGGAGGATCAGCTAGGATGTCCTCTGTTGCACGCATTGCAACCTCCAGAACATGTCCATCCAAGCAAACTGCAGAAAATAGCCTGCTTCTAGATAGGCAACCATCTCTCATGCTGCAGCACTTCCTCTCAATATGCTGAGGCTGCCCTCTACAGTGTCCACACACACACCAGTCAGGTGAATGCCCAGTTTCATCAGTGTTTGCCTCTGGGTCATCCTGTCCTGCTGTCACAACATAATCCTTTTATGCTCCAGGGTTTTGCAGCAACAGTGTTGATGTTATTTTCTCCAATGCCATTCTGTCCAGACCTTGCAAGAATGCCTGTGGAAGAGTAATATAGCTCATCATTTATTATTCACAATTTTTATTAAGTATGTCTGAATGCAACATATATGTTTAGTTCAGAACCCAATTTAAAGTCAATGAATAAACAGCTTCCAGAGAAATCAGCACCTTGGCCTGACAATTCCTCAAAAAAAAAAAAAAAATATTACGAGTCTGCCCAAAGGGGAGCATACATTTGTTGTACAAAGGGGGTGGGTCATTTTAACTTTCAACCATAGCTGAATGAGGACTGGATAGGTATCAGTGCCTGTATGTTGTTTCTACTGAATTATACAAGTCAGTCTATGGTAATTTTGTACTCCTGCAAGGAATTACAGCTAAGCAAAACCTCACCTTGACTTTCTCTTTCCCACATCCAGCAGGCACATTCTGGCCAGCACCATGCAAGGGTACAGGGACAGGTGCATCATCATCAAAGTCAGAATCATCAGAATGCTGTGTAGAAACAAACAAATATGTATAATTAGATACGAAATCAGTTTTCAACACTATTTCTCAGTTAGTTTTCATGCTGGCCAATATCTCTTGTAACATGCCTTTTCAGTCTCCGCCTACAGTAACATATTTGTTTGGGTCCCTCCCACTCGATCAGAACAGCGTGTTTGGTCTAGAGGTAGAGCATCCGCCTCCCATGAGGGAGGCCCAGGTTTGATTCCTAGATGGAATCATACCAGACTTTAATTATTGAACCCACTGCCATTGTGTGTGATGCTCCACATATGCAATGGAGTAAGGAAAGTGAGCTTCAACTGGTAAAAAGGCCCTGGCCAGCTTGATTTAAGCCAATTGGTTGGGAAGTAATAGGCTGTAAAACCTCGTACTTGAGAACTATAAACCCATGCCACGTACTGGATCAGAATGTTCACCTTGTGTCATATACATACATGTGAATTACCACATTTAAAGTTAGGGGGCAGGGATATATAAGCCAGGGTGTCCTAACCCTTGTGCTTGCGACTCATCCTAATTAAGGGTGCCTGCCTGGTCTGCTTTTTGAGTTCAATTAACCAAGCTTCTATCCTGTCACTTGAGCAATTTTGCAATACCTTGGAAAAATATGTCCCCTTCTTCTGACCTGAAATATCCCAGTATGCCAGCTCAGATTCTTGTATGGTATGCCAATATTGGGTGGTGATTTGTGTTGGGGATTGCCTGAAATCAGAATTTGTACACCAAAAATCCTGGTTGTACAACAGACATGTCCAACATACAACCTCAACATTCCACACCAGATGATGTCCTACCAGGATCCATTTTTTTTTTTTTTTTTTTTTTTTTTTTGGGAGGGGGGGGGGGGGGTAGAGCCCCATTAAAGAGTATTTTCTGATCATATGTATGTCTTCACAACTACCCACTAAACACATTATGCCCAATTGGGGGTGGGGATTAAGTGGGGAAATTTTATGGGGCTGGAGTCCCCTCTCCCCCCTGTTGAACCACCCCTGTTCCAGACCGATTCACAGTGGACTAGTCTACCCAAGAATTCTGCCTCACCTAGCAATAATACCCCCACCCCGACCCCCTTTGAGTTCACTGGGAAATCTTGGTTTTGTCCAAGATACAGACTAGTCCAATTGATGATGAGTTATGTCTGACTACAGATATACCCTTACAACTTGCTACATAATTACCTTAGTCTGGATCCACACATTCAGACAATGATTAGCCCATGGCCTAGCTATGCTAGCCCAGATGTTCAAAATCAAAATCGCATATATTGCATCTGACGTTAGGCTTCCTTTTTGCACGGTCATCTGTCAAGTTACGTGTTTAGACTCCTAGCCTAACTTAGTCCTAGCCGAGGCTAGGCAGTACTCACCTACCTGGGGCTCCATATTCATGCATTGCCGTGTTACTGTTGGTCCATTTCAACACCTGCATACCGGAGAACAAGGCAGATACGCCATTCGACAAGGGCAAGCACTCCTCCCGGTTCTCCTCTGACAAGTACTTTTGCATAAGCAAGCAGGGGGATAACATAGGAGAATACTGTGATCCATGCTGGTTATTATATGTTAGTTCCGCAAGCAAATCTTCGGCAACTTCGTTTGATCTTCCCAATCTCTACGTCTAGACGTATACGGACTGTATTAGTCGCAAGTAAGCATGCGTCTTCGTTACACAAGTTATGACCTGGGTCACAAAACTTTTAAACCCTTTGTTTACAGTCTATTAGAGGGCGGCATTCCTTAATATGAAATGGTTTTATGTCTGTCGTCTCAAAAGTACGCGATAGAGTCCCTTTAAAAATGGCATTGTTTTTTAGAAAATTCCTACGCGTGCCCGAAATCTTATAAAAACAGATCACGGAATAAAAGAAAGAAGCCTCATAGGGAAAATTTTCATGAAAAATGAACAAGATTCCAATAATTCGCTATACATTCGTGCAGTGCAAAAGCCATTGTACTCATGAGTTTTACTTCACAGTCTATCATAACTGAAAGTGTACCTCAAGTCAAAAAATTCAAGGGTATATAATACACAGCATGAAATATGAATTCTAACAGTCCAGCTCCCAGAGATATAAAATGTTGAAGTTTATTAACTCAAATTGAAATGGCACTTAGCGCAATAATTTGTGACGTCATTGTTGTACTACTCCAATTACAATGTTTGTATTTCTTTGTTTTTCTGAAAGTTACTGCAACTTGTACGAAGGTGTGATAGCACTCTAACTCTTATGGGGTGGTGTAATTAAAGGGCCAAACCTCTCACTACAAACTGCAATTTTGGAACCCGGGTACCGAAATTCTCAATTGGCTCAGCTCTTTGATTGACAGCTAATTCAAACCAAAATTTATATTACACAGCATGAATGGTACTGAGAGTGTTTTGATTAAATATAATTGAGTTTTGCCATACTCACCTAGAAGCAATAAACTGAGATTGTATCTGGATGAGGATGAATTTCAGACAATTGTGTGAGGGGCTTAAGTAAGAAGGTTAGGAGAATTGGTACTGTTTGGGGTAAGAGAGCTGGTCCTTAAGCCTTCTCTGTGCAACTCCAACTCTAACCCTGTGTAACATAATATGCAAACAAGCAGGAAGTGCTCAAGGCCATACAAACATTAATTTTAAAGGGAAATTAAACAGGTAATGTGAGTTGTACAACAGAAAAGTCACATATTTCGCAATGGACTAATTTGTTTTGAGTGAATAAATTTCATCATTTTATATCTCGGCTCACTGAAAATGTCCTACGAAGATGGGATTTGGACATGTTAGAATTCCTTTTCATGCTGATTAAAATAAATTTTTAACTTTTTTGACTTGAGGTACACTTTAATCCCCGGTATAATGTACAAAGTCTTTCAAGTATCTGCCCGAAAATAGCAAAATTCCATAGTCAGGGTAACAAATTTACGAAAAATTAAAGAGATGTAAAAATCGCGACACATTTGGGAAGCCAGTGGCTTAAAAGTTCTTTCACTAAGCCTCTTCTTAAATTTTGTGTAACACAATGCACGATACTGCCCATAACTTTAATACTTTTCAAATCTTTATCAAAAAACAGAGAACGCTAAGTTCAATGTAAAATTTTCACTGAAATAAAAATGATCACAAAAATTTACGACACGTTCGGGTAGCTTGTGAGGAAAGGTTTTCCTCATCCCCACTTCATCTGTTGTCTTGCAAAAAAAAAAAAAGTCCGAAATGAAAACATCTTAGAGGGAAAAGGTTGAAAAAATTCTAGGACGTTTTCAATTACCAAATTAATTCAACGGACAGACTGGAGGGTAAGTGCAGTGCCCAATAGTTTGCCATCTATTCTGCCCTAGAGCCGTAAAGTCAAATGCAGGCAAAGATTATGAAAATCGTCTAATTCGTTTTTCAATACTATAAAGATGCGGCTTGGGAATGTTTTCCCATGAATCTGCCTGAAAAATTTCTTGAGTCTTCCCGACATCTGGCAATTGGCCGTTCGGCAAAACCAAACTATTAACTGCTTCCCGAAGAAGCTTCACGTCCACTGAAGGACAACACTTGACCAACCTCACGGCTCTCAGACAGACCATTTGTACATCGTTTTTGCACACGGAAGTCGTGATTTGAGCTTTCGTTTACAACACATTGTTTTTATTATCTTTTGTTAAGTGTGCGAGTGTATCAAACTGGAATTCTCAGAAATTTATGGTACCCGAAAAATGAATAATTTAGGCCTACCAATCATGATAGCCCAACTTGCATCGAAATAGCCGGTTATGCCAGAAGACAAAAGTTTACAAGTTCAAAAATATGATGATTTGGCGAAAATCGGGCCAAAAATTGCGAGGTCGTGGCATAACAGAAAACTTCGAATGATCTTTTGGTTCAGCTTTGACCTCAATTTTCTAATTGTTCTAATTTTCCCGAAGAATTCCCAATTTTCCCCATGAAAAGTCAATTCAGTCAACTTTCCGCTCTGCCCGAAAAATTGTTATCGCTGCCAGAAAAAAACAGAAATCAGAAAAATGATCCAAACTGTTGACCGTAAGCATTCACGACGCACTGACGTCATTCTTTGAGGTCTAAACCAAGCATAGGAATCCCCCCTGCACGCGTGTAGTGGACTAGTATGCGTGTGTTCGACGGGTTGACAAATCAGCTGTCTGCATTTGTCGGTTTTGTTCAGTTTTGTCCTGTTCTTTTTATTCTTTTTTTTTCACCAGGTAAACAAGTCAATCACAGAATCAACAAACATATGAAAACGGAGGGCCGGTTTTTTCCCTGCACTTCGTTCAAACTCTTACACTCTTAAAGACACAGTATCGTGGCGCGAAACGGGGGCGACATTTGGACAGCCTTCAAAAAAATTGTTATCCCACCCAAAATCCCGGATGTAGCCCATAGACACCGTATGATAACAGTTCATACGATTGCGTGGGATAGCGTACTGCTACATATGCTTGTTTGTGTGAGCGTTAATTGGCGTAGTATCTGTGTTAATTTGTATCTAGCAGGGATTGTTTTCCTATTACAAGTGAGTACCTTGCTCAGTGACAACAGAGAGACCATTGGGAATTTTCCCAATATCTTGGGAATTTTCAAGTCTCTTTCATTCTTTTCCTCCCCACTTTGAAAAAAGAAATATTGTGTGATTGTTTCTTTTTTTACTTTTTTAAGTCACTTATTAATTAGTTATGAAATATGTGAATAAGTTCTAAAAAGAATGCCAAGGTGGCTAATTTGTATTAAATTTCCGGCTCAATTGTTTTGTGTTTTGATCATCAGTTTGACTGCTATGCTCTTATAGGCTATCATTACTGTAGTTCAACGTTGAGAGGCTATACGTTGTTATTCGAGACGTGATCTTGGGAATTTCTAAAAGACGAACTGGCCTAGGAAACCTGCATTGAACTTGAGAGATTGGTCGAAGCGAAGGGGCTAGTCTTAGTCTTACGACAGCAAAATGTCTTCCTGTTCAGCGTTTGCACACGTTGTCACGAGAAGGAGAAATCAAACGAGAAAAATACAGTAGCAAACGTATACGAAAGACGGAGTTCCCTTCCTCATTCTCACGCGGAATAGGCCCTACTGTACCTAACGTTAGCCTAGATCGCCGCAGAAAAAGCAGGTTGATTGATTGGGGAATAACAAGTCTCTTGTTTATAACGGCGATTTTGCGAAACATCATCTCACAGATCATGTTCAATGGTAAGTGAAATGTGTTTGTTCAGTTACTGATAGTAAAAAGTAAACAGGATTTAATTTTCCGTCTCGTTAGTGATCCACATACCCATCCCACACGCGTGTTTAGCTTAAGTTATGTACGGTACAGAGTATGCATAGGCCTAACGTTAGGACAATTTTATTAGTAGCTATATGCCTAACTTAGTAAAGCTTTTGACGAGCTAGCACAGGTTACAACAGAAGTGATCAGCACTACATTTACCACTTCATCAAAATCTTAACCCCAGAATAAGCCGCACTACTCTTGAAAAATCTGACTAGCCTATGTCCTCAGTTTGCTCATATACATGCCCCAAATAGTTTACACTTATGATCTCTCAGAGGGCCTGGCGCAGAGTTTTCACTTTCCCCAATATTGTCTTCTCAAAACTTTCTCATCAAGCATAGACCTACAATATGCTATCACTTAGATAATCCTAGGTGTTTCATTAGCCTACAGTCCACTTGACAATGAGTAAGTGCTCAGCTTTGCTGGATCAGTAATTTGCCAAAGAGACTTGATGAGAACAACAGTTCTGTACTAAGCCTGAGCATGTTGGATTTACAGTATAATATAAATGAAGATTATCTGGAGCAATCAGGTGAGCAGGATAGAGGCCTCATTATCCAGTAATTGATTTCTGTAACTTTGCTTATGCTTGAGTGACAGCCAGCTGCATTGATACTAGTTATATGAATTGCAAAAAAAGGAAATGAAGGCTTTGATAAGCATTCATATATCATTCATGTGTGAATGCATTCCAACACATTAAAAAACTAATGAATGCATTCAAACAGTAACTGAAGGTTTGGTAGACTTGAAAGGAAATTATGAAGGCTTATTTTGAATGCAAGGAAGACTTCATTTGAGGAAGAAAATAAGCATTCCAACTCACTGACAGTCCTTTGAATGCTAAATGATACATTCAGAAGGCATAATGAATGCTTATTGAAAGCATTCAATAAGGATCTGATGAGGGTCCCAATTCCAAATGCCAGTAGTGGTTTGCCAGGTATGTGGTAAAAAAGAGTTGTAAGGCAACTGCCTTCCTAATGTATTGGTAAGGCCCCATATATAGGCCTAGGCTTTCAAGTACGTACATCATAAATTTCCCCCCATGTGTGGAACAATGCTATAGTATAGAAAGTTAACTACAGTAGGCCTTCATCAGTGGCCTAAGAAAACCTGGATCTGCAGATTTTGAGCTCAGTCGCAGATCAAGGATTTTGAGAAAGAGGGGAATTTACACACCGTCGACAAACGTACCGGGGCATTGGGGGTCACCGCCAATAAAAATTTGAATTCTGCTTATATGCTCATATATACAATTTGGCATAAATAATTACCAAATATTCAACAATTGGTTGTACCTGTATGCAATTGAAAACTGATGCTGATCTCCTTCCCCTCAATCACCACCACCCCACAACCCCCTCCTCACAAGGGAAATAAGAAATCTGCATTCTAAATTCAGTTCAAGCCAAAGTACTGTTGGCCTACTACCTCAGTAACCAGTTGGGCTACAGGAATTATTTTTCATGGTTGTCAGAATATCTGGGACAACAAAATTTCCATATGGACAACCAGGTTGGTTGTCCCATGGACAACCATTTTCCTCTCGGACTGAAAAAGTATACTGCTGATTGACAAATTCTTTCACCTTTTTCCATAATAGTTTCATAACCATATTTCA
Organism: Holothuria scabra; assembly: GCA_037179385.1. Lineage (NCBI taxonomy): Eukaryota > Metazoa > Echinodermata > Holothuroidea > Aspidochirotida > Holothuriidae > Holothuria > Holothuria scabra. The sequence continues at coordinate 23,087,700 of CM074182.1, forward strand.
GACTTGGAGTGTTCCTGTCTCTCAAACATCACATCTTTCTATTCTTCAAGACCAATAATACACATGCTAGGAAAAGCCCCTTAGCTACTTTTCAAATTTGGTACCCGTCATAGCAGGCACATGGCAGGAAAGATGGATTAAGAAAATTTCAATGCAGTATTGTGTGTGCATTGATCTATAAAGCTACTTAGGAAATGTCCAGTGACTAGCACAACAGAGGCATTGATTGTATTCTTTTATGACACTGAACACAAACGCAGAGATAGCTCTCAGGATTTATCTTTTTTCTGCTTGGGTAATTCAAATTTTTCAAATGAGCTAAGGGGAGTTTCCTCTCATGAACATCAAGGGCGGATCCAGCCCCTGGCTGAAGGAGGGGCAGTTTGAAAGAGGGGGCGCCAACATCATACAGGGGCCGCATACTCTTGAATTTGACCGACCTCATTTCTCAGACCAACTCCCATTGCCCCAGTTATATATAGCTATACGGTTCGAAATTCTGGGGACCTTTGTTTTTTTTACTTTTCGTGCAGTTTTTACTTTATTTTAAGGACTCAGGGGGCGCATTTTACTTGAATTGAGGGGCGCTAGACTGGTCATAGGGGGGCAGTTGACCCTAGTTGCCCCCCCCCCCCCGATCCGCCCTTGATGAACATAATTATAGCCTTCTGTTTTGTAATTAAGTGAAAAATATTTTGGACAACCAAATTTCCTTTTGGACCAAAATGAGTGAAATGGTTGCCCCACGACAACACTAAATGTTTTAAAAATGGAGGCCTGGGCTATGAGTGGTAGTGTAAGGTAGGCTCAGCATAGTATAGCTGCTGTACCTGTACATACAGTATTAAAAGTTGTTTTCCCCAAGATCTAGGCAGGAATGGCATAAAAATGCTATTTCTGGGTTAAGTTTCGAACCAAGTAGTTCAAGTCAAGCTAGTCTTGACCTTTTTTTCTGTTTTGGTTCACAGGCTTGTTTTCCCTACTCCATTGCTTTTGCAGGCACAATGACAGTAGCTCCATTTTTAAAGTCTTCAGTGAGACCGGGCTGGGAATCTGTACGTTGAGTGTACATGAAATGCCAAATGCAATAAAAATTAGTGCCCGAGCAAAATTTATGTCCTCGGTTATTGACAGTTGCATTACTAAACATTTTCATTGGGAGAGGGAAAGTGCTGAAGTGGTGGGCCAAAGAAAATGCTCCTACTGTATATTGAGTGCCACTATTGACCAGCACATTGCATATGAGAACACTTTGCCTGAAATGTGTTTCAGATTGCATAAAATGGTACTTCCCAGCTGTTGTTTTTACTACTAAAAAGTGCTGCTTTCAAGAGGGTTTGTGAAGTTCTTACACATTTTGCCCAATATACTTTGTACATAAGGGGGGTATACAAGAGCCACTGCTGATGCCACTGGTAATCGGTATAGGTTGATTTAAAATTCCTTTAGACAGAATAGATTGCAATCCCCCCGCCCCCTTGTCCCTTTCTGTTTTAATGGGGCCTATTGTTCACATCATCATCAGTCATCATTATTATGACTCTTATAACAACCAATTTTGACACCACCCCTTAATCATTGAGGGACATGTGATTTGAAATCATGGAAGTCTGCACTCTTCCCTAAGATAAAATACTGTTTCATTGCAAGTGGTCTTGATTTACTTTTCAGGTGTTCTTCAAAGTACTGTACATGCAGTGGGCCACACAGACAGAGCCAAGTGAATGACCAACCTCACCTCAGTTGCTAGCTGTTACACCCGTAGGTGAGTGAAAATAACTGCAGGATGTATTAAAACAAGTCTTTCAATTTCCAAAAGCATGTTTTCCCAGCTAACTTCCAGGGAGTACTTCCATGGTTCACAACACTATAGCACAGAACAGTCTACCTTGTGCTGTTCAGAATTGGTTGTAACGTTCTCACGGCTTTAATTAGCACCATGAATGGTGGCTCTATGTTGGGGCAAGAGGGGGCATTTGCCCTCCATAGATTTTGTCCTTGGCCCTCCTCAATCCCCCTCCCCCCGCCCAAATGTTAGCTGGTCAGAAAGGAGTTGGGTTTGGGTCTACTGAAAAGAATTTAAATAACAGACCTCTCCAGATACTACATTTTTCATTCAGAGATACAGTATGCTAAAACCTCAGAGCTTCCAGGGGTGAAGCCTGTTTGATCCTGCCTACTGTAAGAGGTGACTAAAGGGAAAACTAACTTGTACTTGAATTGTACTTGAAAGTAATTTTAAACTTTGAACTTTTTATTGAGTTGACTGACACAATACTGTACATGACATGTTCATGTTGGGTAAAGTTGAATCTCATCTTTGCCATCTAGAAACTTTATATCTATATTTACTAAAATATTGCACAGTTTATGAGCATTGTTAGGCCTTATCCAATATCTTGTTTGATAATGATGCAGATCGAGTTGCAGTATCAATTAATTGTCCACAAAGCCTGAGTGAATATTATTTTCTCCCAATTGCACAATATACCCACTATGGTAATGTTTTGACATTGCCAACATTTTCAGAATTATAATTGTAATGTGCTTGATTAGTTTACCTTAACAAATTGGGCTAGTTGCTATATTGATATGATGTGCTCCCTTCCTTGAAGAAAAGAGCATTCACCCTAGTATACAGTACAGAAGTGTACAGTACTGTAGTTAGACTGCCCTGTTTCATGATTGGCTATAGATTCAAGTGACAATATTCTTTCCTGAAATGTGCAATTTACTTATAATTGCTTGGTTTGCCTGAATATCCAATATTATGGAATGAGAAGAAAATTGTGAGATGCCTCCTTAAAAACAAGCCTTGCCCTATTATCAAGTTTACAGTAGTTAGAAGTGTGTTTATAATAATTGAAAATCATCCATACAGTTCATCCTGTGCTGCAAACTTGCATCACCAGCTGTAAATATGATATTCCATTGAATTGCAGCATTGACATCTACTCCTGTCAAGGGCCACTATGACAGTATATTAGAGCCAGTTTGTCCCTCATCAGCAACTACAGGTAATTATGGAAGCCATACACAGTGAGGATTGCAAATGGCTGTTCAACTTAAAACCAATAGGTATTGCCCAAGACTAGCTGCACTTTCATTGAGTTCAGACAAACATCATACATGTCCTATACGCACGATTCCCTTATACAACATGTATTACACAGACGGTGTGTTTGGTCTAACGGTACTAAGGTAGAGCATCCACCTCTCACGCAGAAGGCTCACTTCCCAGGTCGAGTCATACCAAAGACTCTAACAAAGGAACCTACTGCCATTTTGCATGATCGCTGCTCTGTATAAGCAGTGGGGTAGGGAAAACAAGCCAGTGAGCCACAACTGGAAAACAGGCAGTGGCCGGTTCGACTTGAACCAATAGGTTGGAAACTGGGCAGTAAAACTCCATCTAACTACAACATGTATTACAGCCAGGGCTGGAAAAAATATTTATTTTCCAGGAAGGGAGTTGCATTATTTCCCAGGAAGAGAGAAAAATTTTCCACAATTCTCCCTGCATTTTCATGAAAAGGGAAATTTTCTTCCAAATTGTCTGGGAAGGAGCTTCTCAGCTTCACAACTCTTTTCACCCATGATTATAGCATTGTAGTACGTGCTGTAATAAGTCACAACATCCGGCATGGTGCCATGCAGTCTCTTTCCAAGGGAATGATGAAATCCTTCATAATACTGTAGGCACAAGCAACCCAAATCTGTGGCCAAAACCCAGAGATTTGTCTGGGAATTATTTTGAATAAAATGTCATGAAAGAAAAATTGGATTTTAAATTCAATGTTGATTTGGGTTTGAATATTAAATTTCAAGTTTTGTGATTTTTAAAGAACAATTGCATTTCCTTCAAGAATTAGAAGGAAGTACACAACTGGAATGTTACTTGTCACTTTCTGGACAATAAATAGCATACCCATCTATGCGCCCTTGAAAAGAATGGAAAATGTTTCCTAAAATGTTTCCCATATACAGCGGGGACCATCCATCATAACTGGGAGATGAATCCCCTGTCCCACCTCACTCCCCTTAGCACCTCTCTGGCACTCCTGGTTTACTGAACACTTATGGCAATATAAATTACCAAAACACAAAGGGTCATTCAAGATTTAAGCATGGAGTACGTTGTTTGGCCCTCTACCTAAACAAAAAGGGATGGGGGTATTGGATGACAGTCTTCCCATGTCTTTCTGCAATGGAAGTGTGATGTCTTTGTCACAGTGTGGGAGGGGGTGCTATACTTACTGTAATTGTTCATAAATTTCTAAAGCTTTGACTATTTTCATGACAGTAAGCATTTCTTCTGAAGTACAGTACCGTAGCTTGTCTGTCAGATATGCATCTCTCTTCTACTCACAGTAGTTATATTTCCTTTTATTTTATAACCTAGCTAGGCTACTCTCATCATTTCAAAATGGATTTATGAAGTCAGAAGTCCTATGTGTTTTTATTATTACTTATTTTATCTATTAATCCAACAATATATACTACCCAATCTGTTTCTTTGGGTGTTAATTCTGAAAATGCAAGTTTTTTTCTAGTGATAACTGATTGACCACTTTCAAATGCAGTCACATGCTTGCAAAACATATACCTGCTTTCCAACGTGCTTTTGAAATGTCGGATATTAACATCAAAAAGCTGACCAGGAAAGAAAAAAATCCTTTGTTAAACAGAATTTGTTTTGTAATTTTTTAATGTGCTTTATAGGCTCAGTCCTGGCAGATCTGCAATCACTGGGTCTTCCCATTTTAACCATACTACTCCAAGGTACATGACTGCTGTTGTCATTTTTCCACATTGAAAGGCAAAAGCAGTCATCCCAAACTTACTGTATTTCGAAGCAAAGGCTAAAGCTCATAATTTTCTTTTCACTTTTCTTAATTTCTTAAAAGTATCTTTAATAATTTTTTAGGACTTCAATATTACATATTCTAGGAAAACCAAGCAGGACTCCCCCAAAATGGCACATGACCGTGAAGAGCCAATCATGAAACAGGAGAGTCTACTACACTACTTCAAGTTTGGGAGACTGCTCTTGCCCTTTAAGCTTTTCATTAATCATGCTTTGATATCAAAGGGCAGAAAAGAGGATCTGAGATTTCCCTAGATTGAAACAGTATCATGAAACTGCATGGTAGGAACATTCACCATTTGCATTTGGCATGAACACATCCATGGATAAAAAATACCTTTACCCAAGTTGCAAATTTTTTGCAATTTGTCAGTTTGTTAGTTTTTTTCTTCATTCATTTATCTTCAAAATATGATGTAAAGGATAAAATATAGTTTTCAAACTTTGCTAATTGCTCCATTATTATTGCCTGCTTGGACAAGAGGTGACCTGAAGTACAGGTCTAAGTGCAGTACAATCTATTTTGTCAACAGTTCAGTTAAAGATTTCCTGGATTGCCACAAAGAAAATGACACTGATGAGGCAGAGGCAGACAACATAATGTGGGAGGAAGCAGTCAAGTCTAAACATGAAAGTAGACTATCTAGGTAAATTCACTATGCATTTGTTTCAGTTTCTTTGAAAAGAGAATCCTTGTACCTGATGGAAAATATCAAGTTTTTGTTATATCTTTTGAATTTCCATTTTGATCTGGATTCAGCTCACAATATTTCCGGAATGCTAGTATTGCCTATTCCCAGTTCCAAGACCCACTGACAGTAATACCAAACTCACCTCTGAAGCTCTGGCCTTGTCCAGTTTATCAAGTTTTGGCACCACAAGTTTGAAAGAAATCTTTTATGAGTTGCTCTCTCTTCAAGAAAGTGAGAAATATGAGAACAATTTCATCTTTTTGGAATTTGTGACAAGGAGAATAAAGAAAAAAAATTATAAGTGTTTTTCATACATTTCTAGTTCCAGCTGAGCCTGCTAATTACATTTAATTTGAAGAAGTACCAATGCAGATTACTAAGCAATCCAGAAAAATTTCAAGTAAGCAAGGAAACAAAACTCAGACAGAGCAAAAATATTTCTGTGGGCATTTCATATATTATTCTGTTTTTTTTTGGCACAGGAGGACCAGCCCAAGGATCCACCCAAAGTTGTCAAGTTCACCTGTGCATATGCTAGTCATGTGCAGTGTCACGTTCAACTGGACTGAAGATTCAAAATCTCAGCTACAATTGGGGTGTAAAAGGCACCTGGTTGATACTTCCCAACCAGGATGGATTTATGCATGATTTTGAGTAACCTGGCAGAACCCAGAAAACCACATCAATACTGGAAAGATTGCTTACCTTGCTTGCCATTTAATGGTTTACATCACAAAAGCAATTTTTATTGGCCAAATCTGTTTTGTGTATGAAGTTTTGTGAATAGGAAGATGGTGTGATACCTGAACAGTATTGCCAACCAGCTTGTAACTGTATTGAACCTTTCATTTATATGTTATAACATCAGCTATACCTGAAACTTTAGGTCTGAATTTTATTCCAGCTACTAAACAGCATGAAAGAAATAATGGGACTATCATATCATGCACAATAAAGACAACAAGAATATAGGAACAATTTTTGATACACTCAGTGGAGCATGTGTCTTTTGTAAGTTTCAAATGAATCATAAGTTGAAGCAGGGTTCCTACATTTCTGGAAACTAAATTTTCACTTTTCCAGGACCAAATATTAAAAGAATTTGCAGAACTTTTTTTTTTTTTTTTTTGGGGGGGGGGGGGAGCTGTTACATCAAATTATGGAAATTTGTGAAAATTTCCAGGAATTTTTCATGACTTGGTTAACACAACTTTTTGAATTGGAAAACTTTACCAGGCCCTGGAAAATATTTTTTCAAATTTCATGACTTTTTAGGTTTTCAATGATGGCAGGAATCCTTCTAAAGGTGTTTAAGTCATTTGTTTAATAGAGACATTGGTATGCCAAAGGAAGTGGAAGTTTGAAACTGCATGTTCAGGATATTCAGATTGATAATTATAGATTATTTATTTGTAGTAACTGTACTGTGTAAGAAATAGCCATGCATCATCCTGATCTGTGATATCAAATTCAAGAATGCAGAGTGGCTCATATTCTGACAGAGAGTGCAGTATGATTCAACAGGGTTTTGTGTGCTCACTTTGATGATATACCCTTCAAACAGTAGACCAGGATTGTGTCTGCGCAATGAAAAGTTTTAAACAGCTGTGGGTGGGTAGAATTAAAAAGGTTGAGAGAATGTATGAAATAGTGAGAGGACTTGGCCTAGCTTGAATATTCTACCTCCAGAAGTAGACCCTAATTCACATTAAAAGATATCCTGTAAAAAAATGTTTCAAATAAATTTATGTTTAATACGGTGAAGTAGAATTTTGTGATAAAATTTTTAAATCAATTCTTCAGATGCTCAAAATATATGCAATTAAAGTTTTCAGATTTTTAATCCAATTTTTGTGAACTTGGAGCAAGCTTGTGTTACATATCCTACATTTGCACTGATCAAATGTGTTTTCTTAAACTTCTTGTGCAAATGATTGAAATATTTCTTTTCTTAGATTTGAATATGCCATGAGCAAGGGTGCCAGTGGAAAAACCAGCAAAATGGGAAGCTCCTTGCCAAGAATTGTAGTAAATTTGGAAGATTATTTTTTTTTTTAAATAGATGAACATTTAATTTCCAGTGTAAGTTTTATTTGTGCTAAAAATACACATTTCCTAGCTATCTTCATGTTTGGAGCACTAGCCATGGTTAGTGGGACACAATTTTCCACTCTTGAAATTTTCTATGAATGGGTTAAACCAAATCCCTGTGTTTCATTTTGAATAAGAGCAAATGTAAAATCAGGACTTGATACTGTGAGCATTGCCCATCTGTGCTGAAACATTGATATCACTCCTTGAACAGTACATCCTTCAGGTTCAGTACTTCATGACGTGTTTTGGGTCTGTGTTGCCACATTCATGTACCTTATGCCAACATCCCAAGGACCAAATATGAGTTGAATAAAACTTTTGATTACATTTACTTCAAGAATTTAGCAATCCATGAGAACTCTTTTATCAGCTCTCTTCCACTAATTTCGTTTAATCCTACACCTGATCAACAAGCTTCTTTATATATGTGATATTGTGCAGTACTTTATGTGCCATCACCTGAGTGCCATTTAGAAACCAGCCTGGTAGTAAATGGTGCATGCTGGTGCATGCATGGTGCCTCTTAAATTAGAGACTGTGGCACTGCTTCGATGGGTCTCATATATGTCCTAGCATCCATCATTGTTTACTCTTAGTTAGGAGGGATGATGCAGAATTAAGTTGTTGCCATAAGCAGGAGAAAATATATTTGTGCAAATTGCATGCATACAGTATGTGCACTTGCTTACTGTACAAACAGCACTGCTACACTTGAAGGGAATGTACTGAGCATATCCACAAAGATAGTTAGGAATATATAGCACTTTATTTACATGAAGATCAGTACCAATTGGTTAAATTTTGATATGAATTGAAACAATTACTCCACTCTTATTGATCAATGTTTTTGGGGTACAGGTAGTTGTGTACTCAATCAATGGCATAAAAAAGCCTTCTAGATGCATGGGGAAGCTAGACAGCAAGGGGTTACCCAAATTCTTTTTTCTAAAAGCCTCTAGCGCCAATATTCATGGGTGGGGGTGGTGGGTGGGGGTATGGGATAGGAATGAAACCTTGCACACACAAGCTCTGAGGTGTTTGAATTCTCCATGGACCCCTGTGCATTGTCCACCCAGGTCCACCCTACTGCTACGTAGAAGTCCCCAATGAGAATGAAGTTGTATGTAATTGTAGACTTTTGAAACTCAATTCAGCTTTGCTGAACTTCTACTGCAAAGGTGCACTAGGCTGGTGTTCTTGTTCAAATCGGAGAAGGTACTAGCGTGTGTAGAACACAACTTTTAAAATAGGGCTTCATTGTGATCTGAAAACTATGTAAAAACTTGCTGCCCTTCAGAAAAAAGTGGAATGTGATCTATTGAAAGTTTGACTATACATTTTCTACGGATGGATTTGTAAAAGTCAATTGACAGAAATATTACATAAAAGGAAAGATGAAAATCAGGTAGAGTACCATATTCTTACTGGAATCTTGTACCAGCTGTTTCACTTTATTGTTTTACACTTAAAATTTCCCATCAACATGCCATAACACATTTCTTGATCAACAAGCATGACAGTGGAAAGCACTTATTTTTTTACAATAGTAGACACTATGACTAATTCCCAAACAAAACATAAGTCTTCTATTTTGCATGTTGTTATGAATTCACTTCAAAAATGATACAAAAACTTTTTTTTCTAAAAAAAGTTTATATTTCAAGTGATATGAAAACTACTACCATCTTTGTAAATGAAGTTTTTAAAATGTAGGAATGCGAGGCTTTCATGCAATTTTCATGATATATCTTGCATCATAGTTTGGGTCTACAAGTTCATTTTTTGTCACTGATATCATGACATGAAATTCCCATCTCAATGTACTTCTGGGTGGCCTTTCCACTCCTATACTTGCACTCCTGTCACTGTATCCTAACATGATGACACCGGCCGTCTTCCCCAGTCTCGGAATATTGCATTAAGTACTGACAGTCATACGAAGCAAGTTTGAATAGTTGAATTCTCTAGGCAATCAGCTTGCAGTGGATATGTAGTTCTCAAAACCACCATACAGACCTGGCCTGCACTTTCTTCTTTAAAGAGAAGACATCAATTTTCCTTCCAGCCTTAACAAGAAGATAATGGTAGGTTCCCATGCATGACTTCTGCCATATAGTAGGTATTGTAGGTGATTTTTTTTTTCCAGAAAGTTGATGCAGTTCCTGTAGTGCTAGTGCCTTCAAGGATACAAAGAAGAGCATAATATAAATAAGTAATATGTCACATGTAGTAACAACCTTTTAGTTTGAGTAAACTGTTAAAAATGTTGTACTCTCGAAGGTTAGATTACTCTGGTATGATATTTTAATTTACTTCATGCTATGTACACATAGCCATATTGAAGGTTCTTGTGACAGGCAGAGGCTACTGAGCTGTTACATGACTGAGACAGGCCTGGATTAATATGATGTTTATTTCATATGATGTTAATTAAAATGCAAAATAATTAGCATATGAAACATGAGAGATGTACGCTAGCTTGTGAAGGGAATCTGTTTCAAAAAATATGGATACTCATGTGGATTAGTTATGAGAGAGTAACCTTTGTAATAAGTGACTGCTCTTCCATTGACCAATTCAGAAGAAGCAGTAGGGAGCTAATGCTTTCATTACAACAGGCAGTTGCATGCACTGCAATTGTTCTGTTTTATTAAACATGACAGCTACTTGACAGGGTTAGTCTCTTAGCAACAAAAGTTTGTGTGCTTTTTGAGGAGCTAAAGATGTTAGCCATTTTACCAGAACTGGCTGGAACCATCTGGAATGAAGAGATTCACCCTTTAAAGAAGCCTAGCAGTGGCACACATAATTTGACGAAAAACTTTGTCATGTGGCGTAGCTATATTTTTGATTCCTTGCCGAAGGCAGGCAAGGAATCTATGCGATGGTGATGTCGTGTGTGTGTATGTGTGTGTGTGTGTGTGTGTGTGTATGTGTGTGTGTGACGCCTGCTTGTAAACACGATATCTCAAGAACGGTAACCCCCAGGGATATCAAACTTGGCATGTAGATTGTCCACATTGAGTAGATGGTCCCTATTTTTTTTGGTAGAGGTCAAATGTCATTTGGGGTCACCAGAGGTCAAAATGTAAATGCCTTGGAAATTGCTTGTAAACACGATATCTCCAGAAGGAAAATGTGAGTGATCTCATACTTACCATGCTGATTGTCCATATTGAGTAGATGGTCCCTATTGTTTTGATGGAGGTCAAAGGTCATTTGGGGTCACCAGAGGGAAAAAGGTCAAAACCTTGTAAACACCGTATCTCAAGAAGGGTAAATGTGAGGGATCTCATACATAGCAGGTGGATTGCCCATATTAAGTAGATGATCACTATTATTTTTGGTGGAGGTCAAAGGTCATCTGGGGTCATCGGAAATGAAAAGCTCAAAAACTTGTAAACACCATATGTCAAGAAAGGTAACTGCCAGGAGTCTCATATTTACTAAGTGGATTGTCCATATTGAGTAGATGACCCTATTGTTTTTATTGGATGTCAAAGGTCATTTGGGGTCATCAGAGTTCAAAACATCTAAACCTTGCAAACACTACATCTCAAAAGAGTATATAACTGTTGAAGTTAATATCCATGAGCGGTTAGGGTGAAAGGGTAAGAATAATTTGGCATGGGTAATGTAATAGGCATAGGGTATATAATTTTTTGGAACAGTTTATTAACTTCACTATGTAAATTCTTTAGTGAGGTAATTTTGAAAATGCATTTGTAAAGTACTGAAGCAAACTCATAGGAAGAAGGTCTAAGGTGCACAAAAAGGCACATCACATGGTAGTTACTGTACAGTATGTTGATTCTGGCATGAAATTGTGCCCTGTTATTACATTAAGTTCCAAGTATTAATACATGAAAAAGTGGGCAGAGCAAAATATAAAATCTTAAAAGGCAAAATCTGTTCATCAGGCTGGCATACATGCTTCAATGCTCTTGGGTATGCTGATTTTGCAGCCACAAGTAAATAGATTTTCATGAAACTGATGTGGAACATGTGAGTTTAAACAGTCTGTATAAGGGTCATTTAGGGACGGTCTGAAAATATTAGATGCTTCTATGCACACTAAGTAGATGACTGACGTGGAACTTCATAAGTATAAACTTTGAACAGAGAGTACTCTCTGTGATGCACAAGAATCTCTTTTATAGCATACCTACATTGCCTTTTCAATAACCTTAAAGAAAACCTGAAGAAAACATTAAATTTATTGGCAAAAAGTGCTAATATTTGACAAACCTTGTGCCTACTGTCCTCATGAGGACATGTGCATGCAAGCATGCATTAATTGGAAGTGAGAATTGATTAATTAGATATACCACAGTTAATTAGTTTTACAAAAAAGAACCTCATATACACTGATCATTTGGTATCAAATACCCTTCAGCGCACATGAACTGTCATTGCCTAAAAGAGTGAATCAAATTGTGACTGACCCATTCTTTGCCATTTGGTCACAGTTATCTGGCCCAATTTTTCACAGTTGACTGCCAGTTATCCCCACAGTGTTCTGAAGGATTACCTCATACAAACATACAGCTCAATTGACTTAAGCTTTTTACTGTATAAGTGGTGTTAATTGACTCTTATAAACCCTCTGAAGAAAGCTTATTTTTATCTCAGTACATAACCATGACAGCCCATTGTTTGTATACTCCTATTTTCTGCCATTCCCTGCAGGCATTCAGTACTCTATTTGTGGTCAAAATGTCAGACCTCCATGAAAGTCACACCTGTGCTAAATCCAGCATAAAATAACTGTCCACATTATCTTGTCTAATCTGACCACAAATAAAAGTTGTTTGCCTAGCCATTGTCTGGAGATGGAGAAGTTCATGTACACTGATCAAGTTTCTAAACTGAAAGTGATCTTAGAAATACTGTAGATTGACACCCTTCAGAAATTAGTGTCCATTACATAGAAGCTGGTGGAATTGAACAAATAGTGTGTTTGTATATGGAATTTTGTTGAACACAACTTTAAACATTGGTGTCTGTCTAGATTGGTGTTTCTGCTTTACAGTTTCAATATGCTCTACAGTGATTATTTGTCACTTAGTTTCATTCTAGAATTTGTTTTAAATTTTTGATAGCATAAAATGTATCAGCATACTACTTGCCTCATCTCTACATATATCTGAATAACCGCACCAAAAAAGTAACCCCTGTGTAAAGGATTATATAGTTATGTCAAATATCATCATCGAGTGGGAATTCTTGTCTCACATTTCATTTTTATCCATGTCACTACCCCCCCCCACCCAAAAAAAAAGTGTACCATAAAGCTTAATGCATAGAACCATTGCTTCAAGATTACCCTTTATGACACTTTTCAAAAGTATTAAGATTTTATTTTGCATTGCTCCTGTCGTTTAAAAGTAGGTCAGGTAATAAGAGCAAGCATAATGTTGTATACTGTGTATCAAACAAGGAAAACTTGTACTATATGTTATGCTGTACCTACAGTATAAGTAGACAAAAGGCAAATTAAAAGTCTTGTTAAATTATGGATTAATAGGGATATCTGCTTTTGTTAATTTGCAAAGGATACCATAGACAATGGGTGGGGCATTTCCCCCATAAAGCAAAAATTGCCCTCAGTAATAGCCAAGGTTACACATCTCTGTTCAGATGTCTCTTTAGGCTTGGTCTAACATACCCCACAACACCCAGTGTTAACTCGTGTTTACAATCAGACAAAACCACAGGCTAACCCCTTGTTTTCCAGTCTGTGTTCTCACGTACCCAGTGTTTCATTGAGTGGATAGTGTTACCATAGTAACGAGGCCAAATATTTCACACACCGATTACAGCAAAATGTAAGAAAATACCTGTCATCAGTGCCATAAATACCTGTGACCTTGCTTGATTAAAACAAACACGATGTTTAAAACTGCTTAACCCTGGATTTGAGGTGGATTGAAATTTAAACACGGACCCTGCGTTGACCCGCGTTCCCACGTTACTCGAGCGTGAGGTAATACAGTGTTACCTCGAGCGCGGGGTATGTGAGAACACAGTTTTTGATCCAATGCTTGTAGGAGAGTGTGTCGATGAGGGCTTGTTTAAACACTAACCTCAATGCAGACTTTTCGAAAAACATAGAGGCATCGGAACATAGAGACTTCAGAATGGAGAACTGTCCCCATTGACCAAACTTTTGATAAAAATGGTTTCAAAATACCGCTTTATCAAGTAATGAGACAGTTTTCTGGCATATTAAAGCTGTGTGAGAAATTCCTCTTGTGTGTGGAGATCAAAGGTTTGAGGTGACAATTAGATCAAACTTTGTAGATATAATATTTTTAGGGGGATAACTGTGAGGGATCTCATACCATGGGGGTAGTACTTCCATACTCATTCTGTACTAAGCTTAATTTTGAATTACTCATGTTGATGGACATGTTGGTAAGTTGATCACTATTGTTTTTAAGGGGTCGAAAGGTCATTTTGGGTCACATGTGGTCAAAAAGTTTTGACCTTACTAGTATTATATCTCAATTAAGTAGGATAATTGTTTGGGATCTCATGCATGTCATGTTTGTTTCCATGTTTGCTATGATATATCATATGGCAAGGAATCACTAAGCCTGTTGGCTTTCTAGTTTCCTAATTTGGAGGGTAAGGGGGGGGGGGGGGCTTTAAATGATTGATAGACTTATATTCAGTTACACTTCAGGTATCAGTGGAGAGAAGTTCTAATTGCCACCCCCATTCCCTAGCTAGTTAACAGGGCTGCATGTGTATTCTGTTACATGTAGAGAATTTCATTAGGCCATTTATCTTCCGTAATTTTGTTGAAGTACGTCATTGTATATACTTGAGTGGTGAAACAAATATATGAAATGAAATGAAATGAAATATACCTGTTTGAGGGCTATTTAATACCCTGATGTTTTAAAATGAGGTTAGGTAATGGATTATAGAAGCACCCTGAAAAGACCTTGAAATCTTTGGTCTAGTAAACTAAGTTCTCCTGAGGTTGGGTGTGGAAGGACTGTTTCAGACAACCATTCATGGCCAGACTATCCCTAGATGCAATTTGCTGTCACATGTCAATTAAGCATTCAGTGGAAATTGTTGGCATTATTACAACAGTACTGAGCTGGTTGGATTACATTCTTATCCTTTGAACATGGTCAGTCCAATTTATTTCTAATCATACTGTATATAATGCTTTCATCAAGCAAACCCTTCCTAAACTTTTGTGCACCACATAACTAGTCTTTTTTGATTTTGTCCTAATTTAGGGGGTGAAAAGCCAATTGTTGAGCTAGCTAGGCCATCATATGTGATCAGAGTGTAGTCTGAAATCTGTCAATTCACACAAGTCTTTCTAATTGTGGGATATATATTACTAAAACACTATGTAACTCAATTGTAGGACAAAGAGTGTTGTGCTTGAAGTAATTTCATACTGGCAATGACTAAAGTTTTGTCCCTTTCACAGCTGTTTATGATATATCAGCCTTAATTTGAAGGTGTATCCCGGTAGAAACTACTGCAGCATTAATTATACACTCAGTAAAACAACAAGGATCCACATGCAACGTGATGGAGGTTGAATTTGTTTCTTTCTGTATTTTATCGGACCTTGGGAATTTGTGCCCATAATCTTGGGAAATTTCTCCCTTGTTCAATTTTGTATGGCATATACACGTAAGTAATACTACACATCGCCAAGCAAAGGATTTTTCGCAGAATTACTGTCAATGTCTACTAATTGCCATCGTATTTGTTCTTACCTCTTTTCCTTACCTTCTCGCAGCTTTAAACATCACAAATTACTCGTTAATTAAAGCTGATAAAGCGCTCCCTGGATGTCGTGCCGTCAATCTCATGTTAATTTTGGGAAAAGTTGCCCTCGCCGACTTCCCTTGTTTTTGCTGACGATTGTTCGTTTTATGTGGTATTTGCAAATGTCTTGCAGAAATCCACATCACCCGAATGAGTACCGTCTACTACTTCCATGCTTCAACTTCCCTCCGTCGATTGCACGAACATTTTTCACGGCTAAGGAGGGTGATGGCGCTGTAACAGTTTTTGATGCGCGAAGGAGAAAAGAACAATTCTAAAAAGATGCTGCCGCCCCCGTTTCGCTCCACGATACAGTGTCTTTAAACTCTTCGACGTACATGCCTGGATGTACCTAAGTGAGGGATTGTGCAATATTATATGGCTCTTTTAAAATAAGCCCGCGTAGCGCCTCTGTGGCTGCCATCCAGGATGTTGCCCCTCTGTTTTTCGTAGCAATGGGCTGAACGAAAAAGCTTCGTCCACTTTACGCCGACTATTTCAAGAGCGATTGTATTCGGAGAAAATAACAGATATCTCTCAAACCCTCGATGATATAAAAATATAAACAACCTATATACATACAGGAAATGAGTCCTACAAAGAAATAATCCACTGAGTCACAGTAGCATACTGTAGCATACTGTTAATTCTAATTCACGTAAATAGCAGATTAGTAATCCCATATGTTACGATACGTTTCCTTCATTCTGAATTGCCACAACCCATTTACTGTAGCATGTTAGTATTGCTGTGTAATCGTGAAATAGATGTGTAAGGAGGGAGAGGGGGAAGGGTATTGACAAAAAGTTATTAAAATATTCCTGCCGGACCCGATATCGAAGGTAGTTCTTGGCGGGATCCGGGATCAGCGCTCCAATGAAAAAAGTGGGGGCTGAAGGCATGTTTAGTTCAAAATATTAGCAAAATGAGGCTTCAAGAAGTTGTGACCGCAGGCAGTGGCGTAGGCACGGGGGACCTGGGGGGCCTAGGCCCCCAGATTTTCTTCAGGCCCCCGAGATTATTGGCTACCTGATAAGGAAATTGAAAAAAAATAAATGTTTGAATGGAAATAAACTTTGAAGTATTTCCTTCAAAACAGTAAATAAATAAAATGTCACGGTAAAAATTAAAAAAAAAAAAAAAAAAACATGGATGAATGTGTGTAAAACACATTTTGTGCGCACGTATGAAATCTAGTAATAACTTCAAAATGCCTAATTTCATAAATTAGATACCATTTGTGATCTGCACTGTCGTTTATTGCATTTCACTTAGAAGATGAAACGAAAGTCTCGACGACAAACATTAATGTGACTTTGTTAGGTTAAGACCCTTTTTTGCCTTTCGCCGGGATGGCTGATTGATTTACTGAAAATAAGGCAATCGTACAGTGGAGACCACTCTTACACGACCATTCCTATACTTTATCATACACAAAATATGGCGTAAGCAGGTAAGGTACTGCCTTCGGATAATTCTTCCCTTCCATCATCAACAAGTAGGCCTAGGCCTATGTCGTGCCTTACTCCTGCCCATGACAAGTGCCGATTTTTCTCCAAGTCCTTTTTTTACTAGTTGGCACTGGCGTCCGGGGGATTCGTAAAATGTCCACAAGGTCCTGATTTCATGTGTTTCCCACATGATCCATACTTCTGCTTTGCGGTTTAATTATTTTGAGAGATTTATTCGTAGTATTTTAATTTTGACTGCGTAATGTACCGATGGACAAATACTGCACCATTTTGCACATTGTTTCTTTGGTAGTATGTATTTCTCTTGTAAAATCTCTACAAAAACTAAAAATATTTTGATATTTTTCATGCTCCCCAAGAAGGGAAAATCCTAAAACTTATGCCTGTTATCAGTTTAAAGTTTTGACAAACATAGCACCATTTTGCATCTAGGAAATCTAACGCAAAGAAAGTTTCTCAGAGGGGGAAACAACTACTTTTGGTTTTCCCGTTAAAGGGTAAGGTACTGCCTTAGGTAAGCTGAAATCCATTCAAATATTGTCGCATTTGCGGCTGGGTACATCCAGTTTAAAACACGTGGGAAGTGCCGTTTCCTGTCATCTGGAAGGGTTTTAAACTGTTAAAGCCCCAAATTTTCTTGTACACTCCGCGTCAACTGATGATGGCGCTCCGCTTAAGTTCAAATATTGCCGCATTTGCGATCTACGTCCTTCTGAAGTTTACAATTTTTCCGAAGGGAAAGGGAGATACCGGTTCCCTTTAGCCTCATCCCCTAGGCCACACATCAGATGTGCCCAGTTTTGGGGTCCCTAAAAAGGGTATGTATTACCATTTTTCATAGATTGTTTTTTATTCTCATTATTTGAGAAGTCGCAGACATGAGATTCCTATTTCAAGGCTGGGTACATCCAGCTTAAAACACATGGGGATTGCTGTTTCCGGCCATCCGTAGGGGTTTTAAAGCCCAAAATTTTCTTGTACGCTCCGCTTAGATAGTCTTGCCGTGCCTGACCTTCGGAGGTACCAGGCTCCCCTACTTGTTACCTAGCCCCCCCCCCAAAAAAAAAAAAAATCCCATCCTGGCTACGCCACTGACCGCAGGGAAAACTTCGAAGAGAATGGTATGATCTAGGGAATGTAACTGCGTAATTGACTTACGGATGAACAAATATAACAAGGGATGTAGAAAGTGAATATACCGTGGTAGGGCAGACAGAATACATGAAAGAGTTATGATTTTTGTAGCATCTCATTTCGTCTGATATGTTTACACGATTTTTGCATATATTTATTTTATCTCATTAATGGATAAAACTGAAAACACGAGATTCATGTTTCAAGGGGTACATGCAGATTAGAACACTTGGAAAGTGACTGGAGGTTTGTGAAGTAAAGTTTTTCTTGTGCGCCCTGCGTAAACTGGTGGCACTCCGCTTAGATACTGAGCCTCGTTAGCACTCAGCTCGCCCTTATATTTTCCGTTCCGCGTCGCCTGCAGGTGAAAGAGGTTCGTTCTTAAAACTGTAAGATATTAGAGGCATAACATGAAGCTCTACCGTAACCTCCGTAACCAGGTAACTAGGAATTTATTTCATTACTTAGTTACCTAATCATGCACTTTCGAGAGAAAACTACATCAGAATTTTAAACGTGTTTTGTTTGTAAATCATTTACGTCTCTTATCCGAAATAAATCCAAGCCTGATCTCCCAATTATAGTCCTAACGCCTTTTAAGAAATTCCGTTGAAAGAGGAATTGTATCTGAATTTTCAGGCATGTACATGTTTAGTGAATGCCTTTCGAATAAAAACCAACCCATTTCTTATTTGTTCAACGTGTTGTACCGATTCCCAAATTTCGGGTCTCCAGCACCACAGGCTAAGTAATTGTAGCGAATTTTGCACAATCTATGGCGTACGGTGTATCTGATTTACGATAAAAGCTGTCTGCGGATGTAATGCCACGGACGGAATAATTATAGTATAACTTAGATTTTCGTAGTCCCGCAATACAGATCATATATTTTCACAGGATGGCAAATTTTTGTTTCTTTTGACCAAAGATGGGGGAGATATGAAGTAAAACTCAGAAAAATTGGAGCGAAATCCGATCCGATATCGCTGTAGTGTGACCTGAGTGGACTTTAGAAGAGCATGACCAAGGGTAGTGCATGTGAGGTTTTACGAATAAGAAGAAGATAAGTTACACACAGGATTACATATTAGTAATTAGATGAGCAACAAGACGAACGTCTAGACGAGTTGCGGTGCCGACAAACCAAGTCGTCTTGTACTTTAAAGGTGACTATTTTAGGGGGACAAAAACACCATTCCAAAATACTTGTATTGTGTTTTGCCCAATAGCAGCTAAGTTAAGTTCCACACTTGTAATCCAGGAACATTGTTCATTCACTTTAGAAATGTGGTTGAGGTGAAACGTGTAACATACCAAAGAAATACTCGATTGCCGGTATAATGAGGTTTGCTCATTTTGAACTCATAGTTGACAGTAAATCAGGAAAAGATGATACAACAGTTGATTTAGAACTGTAGAAAGAGCAAAACGTCACATCAGATAACATTTCAAACGTCCTTTAGAAGCTGTTGCTTGTACATTCATAAGGTATCCCTAATGCCCCGGCTCCTTAGTAACTCCTTGTACAGCATGAGGGTTTCTGATAAAAGATGGTAAAGCGCCAAAGGCTCAAGACAGACCATTCGACCAAACAGACGTTAGTCAAAATTGTATTTTAAGTAGTGCAGTTAATAAGGAAAAACATGCCATTTGTTTAGCTGTTTAGTGAATACAGGTGGAGTACACTGTTAAGACGTAATGTTGGAAACGATAATGAGTCTGTATATACATGACAGTAACGTTGTAGTCACTTGGTTGAAGATGGAATTATGTTAATGAACAAAAGAAAAAAATTTCCAATGTTGAACATAAAGAATTTTTAAAGATTAATGGTTTTTAAAAAGTTCTGTACGCTCCGCACCAAGTTTACTCTCAGCTTTCCTAATAAAAAATTGTTGTAAGTAACATGTAATAACAAGTTAACGAGAATCAAAAGAAATGTCGATATCTCAGATTTACCATAATCTTTACAAATGATGAACTAAAATAAAAAAATATAAAACAGCAAAGTAAAAATTCCTTTGTCAGCGTTACTTACACCTACATTCTCTCAACATAAATGTTAATATGATGATATTTCACTCTAGCCTTAGGCCTATTGTCACTGTTTCTCCAATTTATATTAATCCCGCACACATACGTCACTACTAACCCTTCGCCAGTAACTTCTTAGTTCAGTAATGTATAGACACTTGAACGACGTTGACCTCCACAAATCAGAGAACCGAACCAATCACTTACAAATCATAAAAGATAAATTGCAACATCTATACGTCCCTTTATGAAACCCGAATACCAAAAATATCGATGTCCCTAGTTTATAACTATTAGCGGCGATTCGTCTGTCATCACATCATAAACAGTCTCGCTTCTTCCTACACTCCATATCAAGAACTTCTTGTCGTCTTTCTGACAGTGACTTCTTACTACGGAACAAAACTGTTGCCATTGCACTATATAAAAATTGTTTTAATAATTTCCATGCATTTCTTTTTCTAATAAAAATAATAATATAGCAACTTTATGTATGGCCACGACTCGCAACTGATCAAACGATAACCTAAAATATGTAAAAGCAATAAGAAAGCCAGGTCTATGAATAAGACTTCACTGTCCAGTAAAAAACTCCGTAAAAGACAAATTTCATCATTCCAACCACCCATATGCAATAGCTCAACAAATCACTTTCAAAGAAAAAACGGACTTCATGAAAAATAAACGTTTCGCTGATAACACCACAGCCAGTGACATAACACAAAAGAGCATAACTAGCTTATAAATAAGTGTCTTGCTACTTTACCATTTACGAAATGAACCACCTGGCTAAAAATTTACAATTGCGAATTTTCTTGTACCTGTTCAAAACTTCGTTGTGTAAGCTAACAATCTAAACCCTCTACAAACGATCCAAATTTAATGTTTACGTTCGTTTAACATAAATGTAAAAAAATGATAAGGCAATCATTTTTAATTGTTTTACAGTGACGTAAATCCCGGAGAAGGCAAGGGATGTCTTTGCTTCCTCAAGTAAAAAAAGGAAAGCCAAACTGTCATATGGCCCCCTCAAAATTTTAAATAACCATTTCAAAATCAACACATTTTTGACAAGAGATGAACTATCCATGGCCTTTAAAAAGACCAAATCAGTTGGTTTTAAAGGGCTTCTCCCCCAACAGAAGACCCAAAGCAGTCCCTGAATGATTGTGCAAAACCTTCATTCATGCAGACCTCTTCCCAATATCTCAAACAGATCACCGCCCAGCGTAATAAAAAATGGTTGCTCTCATCATATACAAATATAAAACGAGATATGAATGAACATGTTAAAACCCTACCGTGACTACTCTTTACATTAAACTACGTGTTCATGTTAACACTTCTTCATCTTATGATGTGCTCTTCTCCCTAAATGTATAAATATCCCCAAGAACATTCCCTCTGAATTTGGTTTTTTAAGCATTCTTCTTTAGTGGAGCTTCTGAGCAATGGCAACTCGTGGTGTAAATATGTGGAGGGATACATAACGAACTTACAATGACTTGTCTTAAATAAAGATGATCATCTTCCCTGTAACCAATAATGCCAAACACCGAAAAAAACAATTACCACCCACAACAACGAAAAAATAAAATGTACATGTAGATCTTTCGGAACGTATAAATAATACATCACGATCGTCATGTTCCCTACTTTCCCCATCATCACACCTCTGACTTTTTTCATATCCACTAGAGCCTTTTTTTTGCTTGATCCCAACTCTTACATCATCATTTTTCTCCCCTTCATAACTTTTATCTTGAAATTCACCCCCATACTTTCTTTTTCTTTGTTGCCAACCTTTCCTTTCTACAAAAAAAAAAAAATCTTTGAACGGCCCTTCTTGGGCATTGCTATATTCTCCACATAATTTTAAACTTTAAAATAACAAATTTACCATAACCAGACACCTTGATATAACACAAATATTAATACGGGCCATCTCATACAAATAATATTTACCTACCAATAACAATGTTTCCCTCCAACAGAAACTTACTTTATGAAAAAACAGTGAACAAAACTCCTCTAAACTATCAAACTTTTTACTCCACAACAACCCCGACCGTGTCACTTGAAAAGAATAAATCTCCACAAAGAAATCCTCATATAAATACTCAAAATTCACTAAACACCTCGATGAATTAAACAAGACGAACGTCTAGACGAGTTGCGGTGCCGACAAACCAAGTCGTCTTATACTTTTAAGGTGATTTGAAGACTGTTAGCTACTAATAGCTTTTGGACTTTGAGCATGGACTCTACTACTGTAACAAAGAAGTATATTTGCCTTTTTAAACAGGATATTCAAGGAGGTTTCCCTTCATGGGCTACTTCATTTTCTGTACAATTCGCGCCAACCTATGGTGACGCTCTGTTTAGAATAATCATCCTTCTTTCATAGAGGTTGAATCCAACTCAATACCACAGAGTGCCACTCTAAAAACACTATGGTCAACTATGCACCGACTCAATGGTATGGTCAAAAAGTGACCAATTAATGGTTAGATCTGACCATAAATTAGTAAATTTTGACCAAAGTTGGAGGTCAATGGTTTGACCATTGTTTAGGTCGGTGCATAGTTAATTAAATCAATGGTCAATTCGAGGCAAAGAGATGAAATGAACGAACGATTTGGCTAAAAATTTAGGAAAATCGGCCCATGTTTGTACAGGGTTTAGACTGTTGGCCCAATCAGCCTGGGGTCCAGGGGGCCGCTTTAAGGGCCCCTGGTGGGGTTCAGGGGACAAAGCCCTGGTAGGGGTCCATGGAGGGCTGGATACTTTTGTAGGGGGTGGCTGGAGTTTACTATCTAAGCGTAGCGCCACCATCAGTTGGCGCGGAGGGTACAAAGAAAATTTTGGATTTTAAAACCTCCCAGATGGCTAGAAATGGCATTTGCCAGGTTTATTTGTCTCTAATTCTGGTGAGAAATTTTTTTATTTTTCTAATATTAAAACACCCTTTTGAGATACTGATTAGCTCAGTTCATTACTCCACTGAACTATGTATCCTAGGATCGCAAATCCGGAATCCTGCTGAATGTTGCAAGCAGCTGTTCCAGTGCACGCCTGAGTGAAGTATTTCCAGGGGCGTAGGGAGCATTTCACTTTTGGGGCACAGGATTTTTGCCCGGGAAATGTAATTCTGCCTGTAGGACAGTCAAAGCGAAGCGCCACCACTGGTTGGCGCGGAGCGTCCAGAAAATTTGAAAATTCGTACCCCTCAGACAGTCAAAAATGACATTTCCCAGGCTTGAAAAGGGGATGTTGCTTTTTTAAGTTTCAATTGCAGATAAACGTACGTTCGTTCCAAAATAAAATTCAGCCAGAAAGACTAAGCGGAGCGCCACCATTAGTTGGCGCGAAGCGTACAAAACATTTTCAAATATCTGACCGCTCAGACAGTTGAAAGTGGCATTTCCCGGGCTTATATGGGGATCTAAGCATTCGCTATTTTGAGTTTCCTTTTGTAAAAAATGATCACTTGAAACTTAAATTCTGCTATGAAGCGGTGTAAGTGGAGCACCACCATAAGTTGGGACGAAGCGTGCAGGAAATTTTGAAAAACCTGACCACTTCAGATAGTCAAAACCGTTGCTTATAGGGGGTCTTAGAAGTCACTAATTTGAGGGTCTGTTTGCACAAAAATTGTTCACTTGAAACTAAAATGCTGCTAGGAAGACTATATCTGCGCGGAACTTCACCGCTGGTTGGCGCGAAGCGAACAGAAAATTTTGAAAAATCGGACCCCTTAGACAGTCGAAAATGACATTTCCCAGACTTATAGGGGGATCTAAGCAGTCGCTATTTGATCAGAAAATTACCAGATAAAATGTATCACTGCCAATCGATGAATCCCGCATCATTTCGGGGAAACTACCAACCGGAATTGAAAACATGCTAATGAATTTTACTCTATTGTGACTCATGGCTAAATTCAATATATATTGAAAAAATTGTGTGCCCCAACTTCCTACTATATATGATTTTACTTTTGAAAAAATTAAGGCCTATGGGGATCTTATAGCAGTCGCTATTTTGATCAGAAGAATCAGATAAAATGTACCACTACCATTGGATGAAATGAAGTAGATGATTTTTCTTCTGTTAGTAACACTTATTGACAGAATTGTCACGGTGTGTTGAAATGAATTTTCAAGCAGACTTACGGGAAGACATTCTCACCCTACATCATTAAATTATCGAAAATCAGATTACCCGATTCTCATAACCATTGCCCGCATTTGGCAATAGTTGCAATAGTTGAACAAATCACTTTAAACAGAAAAATGGACTTTATGATGAATCAGTTAAACGTTTTCCTGATAACACCACAACTCCCTGACATAATTATAACAATCTAGAGAATAATTAGCTCATAAATATGTTGCGAACTTTCCATTTCCGAAAAGGGCAAAGAGATGAAACGAACGAGCCACTTAGCTAGAAATTTACAGTTATGAAATGTCTTGAAATGTTCAAATCTTCGTCCGAAAACCAACAATTTGACCCTCTGTGCACGGTCTAAATTAAGTGTCTACGTCACATAACATAAGCTGATAAGGGTCAACTTATAGTAAGCAGAAAGTTGCAACTTCCCGTATTAAAGGGCCAAACTTTTCACCCCAAACTACAATTGTATTGCAGACGGGTTGTTGGAATGATGAAATTCGTCTTCTACGGAATCTTTTACTCGACAGTTTATTCGTATTCATAGAACTGTCTTACCTATTGCTTTCATTAGGTAATCGTTTCATCAATTGCGAGTCATGGCCATACATAAACTTACTACAATGACAATATTTTCTTCCGTAGTAAAAGGACATCGTCAAAGAAGCAACAAAAGGCCCTTGCTATAGAATGTAATAAGAAACGTGTCTGGTTAATAATGTGATGACAGACGAATCGCAGCTAATATCTATAAATTATAAACATCGACATTTTGGTATTCACGTTTCATTATAGGACGTAAAAATGATGCAATGTATCTTTATGATTGATTACTGGATGGTTCGACACTCTGATTTGTGTAAGACAATATCGTTCAAGTTTGATTAAATGCTGAACTTAGAAATAATTGGGGAAGGGATACTAGTGACGTATATGAACGGGACTAATACCAGGGAGCTGCTACTAAAGGCAGCTCCCTGCTGTGACCTTTTTTGAATATAGTTCTTCTGTCAATGCAACCATGGGACGACCCCCATGGTTTTTCACGGACACGGATGAGTGATATGTATGACTTTGCAGTGAAGACAAAAGGTAGCACACCACCAATTCAAGGGGAATCCCGCCGAAGGACCTTACCCTACGAATTTAACACTCTAGAAAAACTTTTTTTTTTTGGGGGGGGGGGGGGGGGAGATTAGACTATGTTAGTGAAGAGATGTGTTCAATTTGTGATCTCTATGTGGTAGGAAAGTAGTTGAAGTAATCATTCAAAGAAAATTGAAGGTATTTCAGGCATTTTTTGCAATATATCCTTCCGCGATGCAAAACGGCATTTTGAATGAGTCAAAAAACAGGAACCTGACTACTCTATTATACAGGCCCTCCTAGCGCGAACTCAACATCGTGTAGGCAAGTAATGGTGGTGTTAGTAAAAGAGGGCAGCAGACCCACTTACCAGAAGTTGTTCATCCTTTTCAAAACGTGTCTTCCTTTCCTAAGTCATTGTTGTGTATCTTGATATCCTCATTTTCTATCAGCCAGCGAGCAGCAAGAACAACACTTCTAGGCCTAACATTTTCAGAAAAAACAGCCGTTTTATAACTTAATTTCCTCTTAAATTTGACAGGAATTACTTGGCTCACTTCAAGTCTTATAGGTAAAGTTTTAATTGTTGCCACCATATCAGATGGGACATTAACAACATTTCCCTTAATACTAAATTGTCCTCCTCGAGGAAGCTCACGCAACTGCATAAAAGGTGTTCGCAAAGCGACCAACCTTTCTCCAAGACGATGTAATTTCAATTCTTCTGGTATCTCATACATTTTCATATTATTATCTCGACTTAATAACGGAACTCTGCCTTCTTTTATATATTTTAAACAGGTTTTACAGACCCATCCTTTATCTATACCTCCTTCCTGCTTACAAATATTAGTATTTCCACTAAATCTAACTAAATTCACCCACAGTGCACATTCTTTATACCATAACTGCTCGCAATAAAAGCAAACATATGTAGGCCCCTCCATAATTTTATTCCAAAAGCGATGTTGCAATTCTCTAATTGGACTCTCCTCTTCTTTTCTAAATTGACGCTTACGTATTTGTTCTCTAAGCATCGTTTTAGTACTATCACTTGCAATACCCACACTACGTTTTATCACAAAACCTTTATTTTCCCAACATTTATACCTATCTTCAGTCACTCCCATAGACCCTTTCACTAATATATGATTACTCCCCTCATTTAAACAAACATCTGCTCTCCTCACATAACTTTGCATTGACATTTGATTACGCTCCTCTTCAAATAAAGTGTCTCCTCTTTTCAGTATGTTACATTTAACACCGAAAAATTCTTCACTATGTTCATTAACACAACCCCTCTTCAACCAATTCTCTATAACGCTGCTCTCATGTACAGACTCATTATCTTCTATTTCCAACACTAAGTCATAATGTACTCCACCTGTATTGACTTAATAAATGGCACGTTTTTCCCGATTAACTACACAACGAACTTACAATGACTTGTCTTAAATAAAAATGATTATCTTCTACCCCTGTAACCAGTAATGCCAAACACCGAAAAAACAATTACCATCCCCACGTACTTTTCTCAAACGAATCGGCCTACTCTCAACTGAAACACATTTTCCTATTTCAATAGACGGCAAATCAAACCCCCCAGTTTTCACAAAACCATGTTTGAATCTATCAACACAAGCTTCCTAAACATTTTTTCTCTCCAACAGCTATCAACAACGAAAAAATAAAATGTACATGTAGATCTTTCGGAACGTATAAACAATACCTCACGATCGTCATGTTCGCTACTTTCCCCATTATCACACCTCTGACTTTTTCCACATTCACTAGAACTTTTTTTGGTTTGTTCCCAACTCTGATATCATCATTTTTCTCCTCTTCATAACTTTTATCTTGAAATTCACCCCCATACTTTCTTTTTCTTTGTTGCCAACCTTTCCTTTCTTAATTAAAAATCTTTGAACGGCCCTTCTTAGGCATTGTAATATTCTCCACATAATTTTAAATTTAAAATAACAAATTTACCATAACCAAACACCTTGATATAACGATATAACACAAATATTAATACTCGCCAACTCATACAAATAATATTTACCTACCAATAACAATGTTTCCCTCCAACAGAAACTTACTTTGTGAATATTGTCGTTAGTGTGAGAAATTCACACAGCCCTTTAAAGTCACAAAAACAGTGAACAAAACTCCTCTAAACTATCAAACTTTTTACTTGACCGCAACCCCGACCATGCTACTTGAAAAGAATAAATCCCTACAAAGAAATCCTCATATAAATACTCAAAATTCACTAAACACCATTCTGTAATGAATTAAAAAAAAAACCCAAAATGATGGCGCTGTGTTAAATTAACAAACAACCTTTTCCCCAGAGTACATACGGACCTGGTTTTTAGTTGCGGTGCCTGCCTTGCAGGCAACCGCAACTAATGCAGTTACTATCGCGTTGTCAATTTCTGACTTTTCCGGCACTTTATTTCTATCTTCTTGTAGATGCTTTGTGGTATCGAAATACGGTTTAGTGCAATTTGTAGGGATGGTACTCCTCTTTCGTGTTTTTAAGTTTTGGTGGAAATATGACTTCCGTGAGAGTGTAAAATTAGGGTTTTTTTCATGTAAAATTTGCAAACGTGTTCTATTTTTAGTAACAATCTTGCAGAAAAACCAGGTCCGTATGTACTCTGGGGAAAAGGTTGTTTGTTAATTTAACACAGCGCCATCATTTTGGTTGTTTTTTTTTTTAATTCATCGTATTATATTTATTACAGATTGGTGTTTAGTGAATTTTGAGTATTTATATGAGGATTGCTTTGTAGGGATTTATTCTTTTCAAGTGGCATGGTCGGGGTTGCGGTGGAGTAAAATGTTTGATTGTTTAGAGGAGTTTTGTTCACTGTTTTTGTGATTTTAAAGAGCTGTGTGAATTTCTCACACTAACGAAAATTTTGATAAAGTAAGTTTCTGTTGGAAGGAAACATTGTTATTTGTAGGTAAATATTAGGGAGTAGGGAACATGACGATCGTGATGTATTATTTATACGTTCCGAAAGATCTACATGTACATTTTATTTTTCGTTGTTGATAGCTGTTGGAGAGAAAAAATGTTTAGGAAGCTTGTGTTGATAGATTTAAACATTGGTTTTTGTGAAAACTGGGGAGTTTGATTTGCCGTCCATTGAAATAGGAAAATGTATTTCAGTTGAGAGTAGGCCGATTCGTGTGAGAAAAGTACGTGGGGATGGTAATTGTTTTTTCGGTATTTGGCATTACTGGTTACAGGGTAGAAGATAATCATTTTTATTTAAGACAAGTCATTGTAAGTTCATTGTATAGAAGTGAGTTGCCGGTACCAATAATGACTAAGGAAGAATATGTTACTTCTACTGGAATGGATGGGGATAGTGTATGGTCTATAGAGGTTGAAATATTTGCAGCTGCAAGACTTTTGGCGGAAACTGATACATATACTTTTATAGAATACAATGGTACATGGAAATGGGTACGTTATCCTCAAAGTGGTATTTTAAGTAGCGTAGTTAATAGGGAAAAACGTGCCATTTATTTAGTCAACACAGGTGGAGTACATTATGACGTAGTGTTGGAAATAGAAGATAATGAGTCTGTACATGAGAGCAGCGTTATAGAGAATTGGTTGAACAGGGGTTGTGTTAAAGGGGAGCAATAGTGGCCATTTGACATAGTTGCTTTTGCTTTACTGATAAAAATTTTTGATACCCCAATAATTTTTTGTTCTTCTTTTTGTTTCATCCCTCAAATAAAAAATACTCGCTATTTCTGACTGCTTTTGTTCAAACCAAGATAAGTTACTTCCGGTAGACCCTGAAACTACAAGCGGTAACAACAACAAGCTGGGACTAGCGAGACCGTATTTTAGCATGCTTTTCGGTGCAACAGGTTCGTTTTCACTCATTTTCGCAAAGATTCGATTTAGTCGAACCTTTTGTAATTCTCGTAAGTAATGTAGGATATTTGTGGACACTTAAACGTTAAAAGAAGGCAATCGCGAAGAGAAATCGGCAAAGACACCATACACATCGATCGGTGTTATTGTTATACGGCATAGGCTACGTATTGCTATACTAGTATAAGCCTATACGTAACGTACTGACCCTTGGTCTAACGTTAGCTTGTATAGACTGTACGGCTGGTTCGCTGCGGGTGCTGGTCACATCGCTCGCAGGTGCTCGAGTTTTCCTTGGTCGAACTGGCTCAAAATCATATGCACTTGGCCCGGAAGAGGCAGCCATATGCTTTTAAGGAGTTAATCTTTTGATTTCTGAACCTTTATCTCAAACTCAACCGTTGAAACATTTGTAAAATGAATGAAAGGATGGGCAGTTGTGCTAGTCTTCAGTAGTGTTACGAACGTTTGTGCAGTATAGTATATATGATATTCCGCAATAGCAAACAAAAGTATACATTAGGTGCAGGTTTTACATCACTGTTCTGTTGCACTATGGGTAATTTCGGAGAAATATGGTGCTTTGCACTGCTTTGCCCAACTGCCTTCCAGACTTGCCTCGGAAAAACTCATACTACGTTTGACTTGGGATAAAATTGGTCTTTAATGATGCCACATTGCTTGGATTAATTATATTGAATTTCTGTGCTGTCTAGAAGGCTGTACAATTGCTTCCCTTTAATGACAATTGTGAAGAATTTTCCGGTGTTGAATGTAACATATTGAAGAGGGGAGACATTTTCCCAGCTGAAGCGGAGCTAGGCTTCAGTTATTGAAGCGGGACCCAGCTGGGCTTCATTTGTGTATCAGCTGGGAAAGGCTAGCCCAGTTGGGCCCCACGTGGGAACACCTGACAAGCACGAATGGGTC
The DNA here is from genome assembly GCA_037179385.1 of Holothuria scabra. Classification (NCBI taxonomy): domain Eukaryota; kingdom Metazoa; phylum Echinodermata; class Holothuroidea; order Aspidochirotida; family Holothuriidae; genus Holothuria; species Holothuria scabra. The sequence goes on from CM074182.1 coordinate 23,117,898, forward strand.
CCAGCTGGGGCCCAGCAAGTAGCCCAGCTGAAACCCAGTTGGGGCCCAGCTGGGCATGTTGGCTGGGAATGCTATTTTCTGCTGCCCCTATTTTACTAACACCACCATTACTTGCTTACACAATGCCGAGTTCGCGCTAGAAGGGCCTGTATAATAGAGTAGTGGTTCCTGTTTTTTGACTCATTCAAAATGCCGTTTTGCATCGCGGAAGGATATATTGCAAAAAAATGCCCGAAATACCTTCAATTTTCTTTATGTTTGCAGACTGATTACTTCAACTGCTTTTCTACCACACAGAGATCACAAATTGAACACATCCCTTCACTAACATGGTCTAATCTGCCCCCAAAAAGTTTCTCTAGGGTGTTAAATTCGTAGGGAAACCTCCTTCGCTGGGAAACCCCTTGACTTAGTGGTGTGCTACCTTTTGTCTTCACTGCAAAGTCATACAAATCACTCATCCGTGTCCGTGATATTAGTCCCCTTCATATACGTCACTAGTATCCCTTACCAGATTATTTCTAAGTTCAGTATTTAATAAAATTTGAACGATATTGTCTTACACAATCAGAGTTTCGAAACATCGAGTAATCAGTCCTAAAGATATTGCATCATTTTTGCGTCCTAAAATGAAACGTGGATACCAAAATGTCGATGTTTATAATTTATAGCTATTAGCTGCGATCCGTCTGTCATCACATTATTAATCAGACACGTTTCTTATTACATTCTATAGCAAGGACTTTTTGTCGCTTCTTTGACAATGTCCTTTTTACTACGGAAGAAAATATTGTCATTGTAGTAAGTTTATGTATGGCCATGACTCGCAATTGATGAAACGATTACCTAAGATATATAAAAGCAATAAGTAAGACAGTTCTATGAATACGAATATACTGTCGAGTAAAAGATTCCGTAGAAGACGAATTTCATCATTCCAACGACCCGTCTGCAATAGTTGAACGAATCACTTTAAAGAGAAAAATGGACTTTATCATGAATAAGTTAAACGTTTTCCTGATAACACCACAACTCCCTGACATAATTACAACAAACTAGAGAATAATTAGCTCATAAATGTCTTGCTACCTTTCCATTTCCGAAAAGGGCAAAGAGATGAAATGAACGAGCCACTTAGCTAGAAATTTACAGTTACGAAATGTCTTGTAATGTTCAAATCTTCGTCCGCAAACCAACAATTTGACCTCTGTGCACGGTCTAAATTTAGTGTCTACGTCACATAGCATAACCTGATAAGGGTCAACTTATAGTAAGCAGAAAGTTGCAACTTCCCGTATTAAAGGGCCAAAACTTTCACCCATACTACAATTTTGGTACGGGGGTACCGAAATTCTCAATTCGAGCAGCTCTTTGATTGACAGCTAATTCAAACAATGCAGAGTACCGAAGCTTATATTACACAACATGAGTAGTACTGAGAGTGTTTTGATTAGTTTTTAGTTGCGGTGCCTGCCTTGCAGGCAACCGCAACTAATGCAGTTACTATCGAGATGTCAATTTCTGACTTTTTCGGCACTTTATTTCTATCTCCTTCTAGATGCTTTGTGGTATCGAAATACGGTTTAGTGCAATTTGTAGGGATGGTACTTCTCTTTCGTGTTTTTAAGTTTTGGTGGAAATATGATTTTCGTGAGAGTGTAAAATTGGGGGTTTTTTCACGTAAAATTTGCAAACGTGTTCTATTTTTAGTAACAATCTTGCGGAAAAACCAGGTCCGTGTGTACTCTGGGGAATAATATGTTGTTTAATTTAACACGGCGCCATCATTTTGGTTGTTTTTTTAATTCATCGAGGTGTTACGTGAATTTGGAGTATTTATATGAGGATTTCTTTGTAGAGATTTATTCTTTTCAAGTGACATGGTCGGGGTTGCTGTGGAGTAAAAAGTTTGATAGTTTAGAGGAGTTTTGTTCACTGTTTTTCATAAAGTAAGTTTCTGTTGGAGGAAACATTGTTATTGGTAGGTAAATATTATTTGTATAAGATGGCGAGTATTAATATTTGTGTTATATCAAGGTGTCTGGTTATGGTAAATTTGTTATTTTAAAGTTTAAAACTATGTGGAGAATATAACAATGCCCAAGAAGGGCCGTTCAAAGATTTTTTTGTAGAAAGGAAAGGTTGGCAACAAAGAAAACGAAAGTATGGGGGTGAATTTCAAGATAAAAGTTATGAAGGGGGGAAAAATGATGATGTCAGAGTTGGGATCAAACAAAAAAAGGCTCTAGTGGATATGAAAATAGTCAGAGGTGTGATGATGGGGACAGTAGGGAACATGACGATCGTAATGTATTATTTACACGTTCCGAAAGATCTACATGTACATTTTATTTTTTCGTTGTTGTGGGTGGTAATTGTTTTTTCGGTGTTTGGCATTATTGGTTACAGGGAAGATGATGATCTTTATTTAACACAAGTCATTGTAAGTTCATTATGTACCCCTCCACATATTTACACCACGAGTTGCCATTGCTCAGAAGCTCCACTAAAGAAGAATGCTTAAAAACCAAATTCAGGGGGAATGTTCTTGGGGATATTTATACATTTAGGGAGAAGCGCACATCATAAGATGAAGAAGTGTTAACATGAACAAATAGTTTAATGTAAAGAGTAGTCACGGTAGGGTTTTAACATGTTCATTCATATCTTGTTTTATATTTGTATGTGATGAGAGCAACCATTTTTTATTACGCTGGGCGGTGATCTGTTTGAGATATTGGGAAGAGGTCTGCATGAATGAAGGTTTTGCACAATCATTCAGGGACTGCTTTGGGTCTTCTGTTGGGGAGAAGCCCTTGAAAACCAACTGATTTGGTCTTTTTAAAGGCCATGGATAGTTCATCTCTTGTCAAAAATGTGTTGATTTTGAAATGGTTATTTAAAATTTTGAGGGGGCCATGTGAGTTTGGCTTTCCTTTTTTTACTTGAGGAAGCAAAGACATCCCTTGCCTTCTCCGGGATTTACGTCACTGTAAAACAATTACAAATGATTGCCTTATAATTTTTTATATTTATGTTAAACGAACGTAAACATTAAATTTGTACCGTTTGTAGAGGGTTTAGATTGTTGGCTTACACAACGAAGTTTTGAACAGGTACAAGAAAATTCCCAATTGTAAATTTTTAGCCAGGGGGTTCATTTCGTAAATTGTAAATTAGCAAGACACTTATTAATAAGCTAGTCATGCTCTTTTTTGTTATGTCACTGGCTGTGGTGTTACGTTTTACGTTAGCGAAACGTTTATTTTTCATGAAGTCCGTTTCATCTTTGAAAGTGATTTGTTGAGCTATTGCATATGGGTGGTTGGAATGATGAAATTGGTCTTTTACGGAGTTTTTTACTGGACAGTGCAGTCTTATTCATAGACCTGGCTTTCTTATTGCTTTTACATATTTTAGGTTATCGCTTGATCAGTTGCGAGTCGTGGCCATACATAAACTTGCTATATTATTATTTTTATTAGAAAAAGAAATGCATGGAAATTATTAAAACAATTTTTATGCAATGGCAACAGTTTTGTTCCGTAGTAAGAAGTCACTGTCAGAAAGGCGACAAGAAGTTCTTGATATAGAGTGTAGGAAGAAGCGAAACTGTTTAATGATGTGATGACAGACGAATCGCCGCTAATAGTTATAAACTAGGGACATCGATATTTTTGGTATTCGGGTTTCATGAAGGGACGCATAGATGTTGCAATTTATCTTTTATGATTTGAAAGTGATTGATTCGGTTCTCTGATTTGTGGAGGTCAACGTCGTTCAAGTGTCTATACATTACTAAACTAAGAAGTTACCGGCGAAGGGTTAGTAGTGACGTATGTGTGCGGGATTAATATAAATTGGAGAAACAGTGACAATAGGCCTAAGGCTAGAGTGAAATATCATCATATTAACATTTATGTTGAGGGAATGTAGGTGTAAGTAACGCTGACAAAGGAATTTTTACTTTGCTGTTTTATATTTTTTTTTTAATTTTATTTCATCATTTGTAAAGAATTATGGTAAATCTGAGATATTGACATTTCTTTTGATTCTCGTTAACTTGTTATTACATGTTACTTACAAAAAATTTTTATTAGGAAAGCTGAGAGTAAACTTGGTGCGGAGCGTACAAAACTTTTTAAAAACCATTAATCTTTAAAAAGTCTTTATGTTCAACATTGGAATTTTTTTCCCCTTTTGTTCATTAACATAAATCCATATTCAACCAAGTGACTACAACGTTACTGTCATGTATATACAGACTCATTGTCGTTTCCAACATTACGTCATAACAGTGTACTCCACCTGTATTCACTAAACAGCTAAACAAATGGCATGTTTTTCCTTATTAACTGCACTACTTAAAATACAATTTTGACTAACGTCTGTTTGGTCGAATGGTCTGTCTTGAGCCTGTGGCGCTTTACCATCTTTTATCAGAAACCCTCATGCTGTACAAGGAGTTACTAAGGAGCCGGGACATTAGGGATACCTTATATTGAATGCACAAGAAACAGCTTGTAAATGACGTTTGAAATGTTATCTGATGTGACATTTTGCTCTTTCTACAGTTCTAAATCAACTGCTGTATCATCTTTTCCTGATTTTCTGTCAACTATGAGTTGAAAATGAGCAAACCTCATTATACCGGCAATCGAGTATTTCTTTGGTGTGTTTCACGTTCCACCTCAACCACATTTCTAAAGTGAATGAACAATGTTCCTGGGTTACAAGTGTGGAACTTAACTTAGCTGCTATTGGGCAAAACACAATACAAGTATTTTGGAATGGTATTTTTGTCCCCCTAAAATATAAAATCACCTTTAAAGTACAAGACGACTTGGTATGTCGGCACCGCAACTCGTCTAGACGTTCGTCTTTTCCTATACCCTAGTTTAAGCAATAAACTGAGATTGTATCTGGATGCGGATGAATTTTAGACAATTGTGGGAGGGCTTAAGTAAGAAGGGTAGCAGAATTAGTACTGTTTGGGGTGAGAGAACTGGGCCTTTAAGTAGTCTTAGAAGAGATGGTGGGTATTTTTTAGGTTATGGGTATTTTAAATGTAATGTATTGGTAGGTGTAATTTGTAACTATTTAATCATTAGAAATCATCTTTAAGAAAACTGGAAGGGGCAGGGGATTGTTAGGATTACGCCAACCATAGCAATTCATGCAGGTATTATACCGTAGCCTAGGGGCTAGCATGGCAAGATGAAATGCATAAACTTTTAATAGGTTATGGTAGAATTTTTTTTTCAATTAATGATGCTCTGGAATCGGTATATTACGGAGCTATTTTACACGATTTCAAGACATGGTCGCTGTAACGTTGTTACCGGAGAGGAGGGGGTGTAGGCTTAAGAAGGCTGGAGCCTCCATCCCCTCAATGAATCGCCCAGCTCCCCACCGCCTGGTAACTTTGGCAAAAAGTTACATTCATGCTGGCCGATAAAAATAACCAATTTGAAGCGGTATATTACGGAGCTATTTCACACGATTTCAAGACATGGCCTCCGTGGCGTTGCTACGGAGGAAGCGGAAATGTAGGCTTAGGTGGGCTGGGGCCCCCCTCAATAAATCGCCCAAGTCCCCACCGCTTGGCAACTTTGGCAAAACATTATATTCATTCTCATTTAACCAATTCGGGTTATTCGGCTACCATGACATAGATAAACTTCCGATAGACTGATAGATCCATGCAGGTGCAGAGTATATACTGCAATTGTACTGCACTTTGAATTTCGGAATAAATTCAGGAAGGCTGTGACAAGCTTCGTATCTTCAGAATGTTTTGACTTTTTACTTGTCAGTTTTTGAGAGATAATTTTCTAACAAATTTGAAATGGCTAAAATTAACTACATTGGTATAGAGTACAGCACGTTGCTAGCATTTTCAATTCATGGAATGGTACAAATTTTGCAAAGAGGTTGCAGTTTAGTACTTCTTAAAACCCACCCAGCCAATTTATGGTGAAAATAACGAAACAAAGCATGTAAATTTTTAGCCAAATCGTTCGTTCATTTCATCTCTTTGCCTCAAATTGACCATTGATTTAATTAACTATGCACCGACCTAAACAATGGTCCAACCATTCACCTCCAACTTTGGTCAAAATTCACTAATTTATGCTCAAATCTAACCATTAATTGGTCACTTTTTACCATACGTTTGAGTCGGTGCATAGTTGACCATAGTGTTTTTAGAGTGCACCCTGTGGTATTGAGTGGGATTCAACCTCTCTGAGAGAAGAATGATTATTCTAAGCAGAGCGCCACCATAGGTTGGCGCGAATTGTACAGAAAATGAAGTATTCCATGAAGGGAAACCTCGTTGAATATCCTGTTTAAAAAGGCAAATATACTTCTTTGTTACAGTAGTAGAGTCCATGCCCAAAGTTCAAAAGCTATTAGTAGCTAACAGTCGTCAAATCACCTTAAAAGTATAAGACGACTTGGTTTGTCGGAACCGCAACTCGTCTAGACGTTCGTCTTGTTCCGCAAGATTGTTACTAAAAATAGAACACGTTTCCAAATTTTACATGAAAAAAAAACCCAATTTTACACTCTCACGAAAGTCATATTTCCACCAAAACTTAAAAACACGAAAGAGAAGTACCATCCCAACAAATTGCACGAAACCGTATTTCGATCCCACAAAGCATCTACAAGAAGATAGAAATAAAGTGCCGGAAAAGTCAGAAATTGACATCGCGAGAGTAACTGCATTAGTTGCGGTGCTGCCTGCAAGGCAGGCACCGCAACTAAAAACAACCAAAATGATGGCGCTGTGTTAAATTAAACAACATATTATTCCCCAGAGTACACACGGACCTGGTTTTTAGTTGCGGTGCCTGCCTTGCAGGCAGCACCGCAACTAATGCAGTTACTCTCGCGATGTCAATTTCTGACTTTTCCGACACTTTATTTCTATCTTCTTGTAGATGCTTTGTGGTATCGAAATAAGGTTTAGTGCAATTTGTAGGGATGGTACTTCTCTTTCGTGTTTTTAAATTTTGGTGGAAATATGACTTTCGTGAGAGTGTAAATTTGGGGGTTTTTTCATGTAAAATTTGCAAACGTGTTCTATTTTTAGTAACAATCTTGCGGAAAAACCAGGTCCGTATATACTCTGGGGAAAAGGTTGTTTGTTAATTTAACACAGCGCCATCATTTTGGTTGTTTTTTTTTAATTCATTACAGATTGGTGTTTAGTGAATTTTTAGTATTTATATGAGGATTTCTTTGTAGGGATTTATTCTTTTCAAGTAGCATGGTCGGGGTTGCGGTGGAGTAAAAAGTTTGATAGTTTAGAGGAGTTTTGTTCACTGTTTTTGTGACTTTAAAGGGCTGTGTGGATTCCTCACACTAACGACAGTATTCACAAAGTAAGTTTCTGTTGGAGGGAAACATTGTTAGTGGTAGGTAAATATTATTTGTATGAGTTGGCGAGTATTAATATTTGTGTTATATCAAGGTGTCTGGTTATGGTAAATTTGTTATTTTAAACTTTAAAATTATGTGGAGAATATAACAATGCCTAAGAAGGGTTCAAAGATTTTTAATTTAGAAAGGAAAGGTTGGCAACTAAGAAAAAGAAAGTATGGGGGTGAAGGGCAGTAACTTAGGTGAAGAACATTCAATTTCTACTTCGCCAGGTGTGCAGTAGGTTTTAATATGTTTGAAGCATTGCAACATCGTCAATACATCCCTACATTAATTATTGAAATAACCGTAATGTACTAACCTTGGTAAAACTCGGTTACATGTTCCAACTAAAGTTTGGTATAGTCTATGTCCAGGAGAGTAAACAACAGCAAATGAATTAAATAATCAAATTTCGTTATCATTACGAAAATAATGTTCCATTCCAGCGTATAATTATTTCAAAATTCAAATTAAATTATGTGATTAACTTCGGCCGGGTGCGACGGGTGATAAATATTAATAAATAATGCGAATAACTTGAAAACATTTGAAAAGTCGAAGAACAGTTTGTACACAACTGAAATCATCCGGACCTTAAAAGGTTGTTAATCCTTATCCAAATTATGAAAATGTAAGGAACGATGAAACGAAAAAGTTTAGACGAAAACAAAATACAATTTCCAAAGAAATAATATCTTATGCCCAACACGATAGATGAGTTGTTGTAGGTCAGTCGTCTTACCGGGTGATGCAAAGATTTCTAAAATTGCGAAAAATTTTAAGTTGCGTAACAGCACACCTTGTGAGGTTATTAATCTAAAGGTGCCCAAGACGGCAAATGTTGACCGTTGGTATTTTGATAGGTTGCCTTTTGACCTAAAGCTTTCAAAAACTCGGTTTTCACATAGTAGAAAAGTCTATAGGATATGAACGTGTGACAACAGACTTGGCTGCTTGTGCACGTCCTTGACCATTTTTTGTGAGAGATGAGTCATGCGTATGGTATGTATGGAAAGTTCAGCCTGTCAACAAATGTTCAATGTTCGCTTGCTCACCCGCCTATAGCAGTTGTCACTGAAAGCAGCTAAACAGTCTATTCCTTACAAGAAATGATCCATTTGTAAAATATTTGAACTACAACCACATCAATACAATACAAACAATAACACTGTACCTTAATCTTTAGATTAAATTTACGGGTTCCATAGTCACAAGAATAAAATCTCGATTTGTAGTTAGTTATTTCATTGTCCACTATAATCCATGCAATTTGGATGGTTTTAATAAACAGTCCCAAATCAAACCACTGATCGTTCTCGAAGGCAAAGATCTTAACATTAACCAGACATATAATCACAGATAGAAGAACACCACCCCCACCCCCGAAAAATATAGATAAATTTTGTACTTAAAAATGTTTTTGTACTAAAAAAAGCATAAATCCACCAAGAAACTCTTTCAGATGTAAAGTCGTGAATTCAAATCCCGGATTTGACATCAACATTGTCGTCTAATTTTATACATCGTGCTTAATCTACTTTCACTTAATCACAGCTGATAAACTGTAAGATCAGTGACGCACATGAAAACAGACGGAAGACACCAAACAAGGCAGTCTCACTTAACTTTTCAGTTCTTTTGTACAGTCTCCGGTCCCCGAAAGATCGGGGGGAGGACCCCCGCCAGAATTTGGTCTTGTCGACACCCCCCCCCCCCAACTTAGGTCAGTTCAGCGTTGGGATAACTGAAACATAAAGAATTTAGAAAACAACAAACATCATAAATGACGGTCCGTTATTTCATCCCTTTCTTCTGACAATTCCGGCCTCCTATGGTAAATTCCGACACCCTTTACATCAGTTTAATGCATCATTGGATTGTCCGAAGTCTGAACATAGGACGATCATCGAACAAAGGAGTGTCAGAGTACGTCAAGTAATTCATTTCGTTCGTCTCTCAATGTAAACTGAGGAAAAAATGAGTTTGAAAAATAAATTCACCAGCAGTCGTCAATTTATATCACGCCAGTGGCGACGAACACGGGGAAGAGTCTTAGGGGGATCAGCGCCACCAATGAAAAAATGGATGCATATTGCCCCCCCCCCCCCCACACACACACACACCTCAATTTCATCGTGCACGAGGCTTCTCAAAGGCTCAATAAAGGCTCTTCTTTTTGAAAATATTTTGCCTAAAAAGGCAAGCATTTTGAATGTCATCGGGAAGTCTCAATTCGCACTTTTAAACATTATGTATAACAACAGAGATCTCCAGTCGACGTGCTATCTTAGATTGGAAATGCTGATTCTTCAATAGTCCCCCAACTTTTCAAATTTTCTTACATGTACCCCAGAATATAAATTATTTTTGACAATAATATTACCGTTAAAATACGACGTTAATACGTCGCAAAACTTTAAAACTCATGAGCTTCCAGTGCTTCGCCCTCTGGACCCATCAGGACACTCACATTGAACTGCCCATCAAGTTCTTTCTCTATATTTCATCTCCCCTTTTTCAAAGTGTTAGGTGGATCCAATCTTGGTAGTAGTTTCACAACTATTTTACCAAATATCTTACTTGAAGTTACCCTGGAGGTAATTTTAGACCAGTGTTAAGCCAATATGATTGTGATCGTCACAATTACTGTTTCGGAAGCAAACTGACTAGACTTCTCACTTTTATACTGCTCAAGTTGTAAAGACAGTTGCTACGAAAGACAAAGTAGCCTACATCTCCATTTCTTCATCGCTAAACGAATATTTGAAACGGATAAAAGCCAAGCAGTTAACCGTTCTCAAATGTAACTGAATAAAGCTCTAATGTCTTCGACTTTTGTCACCCTAAAATATAAAATCACCTTAAAAGTATAAGACGACTTGGTTTGTCGGCACCGCAACTCGTCTAGACGTTCGTCTTGTTCCGCAAGATTGTTACTAAAAATAGAACACGTTTGCAAATTTTACGTGAAAAAACCCCAATTTTACACTCTCACGAAAATCATATTTCCACCAAAACTTAAAAACACGAAAGAGAAGTACCATCCCTACAAATTGCACTAAACCGTATTTCGATACCACAAAGCATCTAGAAGGAGATAGAAATAAAGTGCCGGAAAAGTCAGAAATTGACATCGCGATAGTAACTGCATTAGTTGCGGTTGCCTGCAAGGCAGGCACCGCAACTAAAAACCAGACAAGCTAACATACCGCATACCAACAAGTAATGAACAAACACCTTTCAGGTGTGTGAAGCCGAACAGAAGAATTACTTCAGTGTTATTTTATGCAAATTTGTCAATTTTACTTGCCAACATCCACAGACGAGCAGCATCGCAACCATTCCATCTGCTTGCTACGCTGCTGTTTATGGCATAAAAGCGAATCGGAAGTCTTCTGTTCATAAGATTGAAGATTAGGTAGCGGGGAACGTTTGGAGAGTTAAATTTTGGGCCCCAGGTTCCAGGTACCTGGCTTTATACATTTGGGTCCATTGCCTGGTTGAGCCAGGGAGACATTAGATCCCCGGTAGAACGTTTAATGCATTTGATGTATATTCACATCATTGACATTATGCTGAAATATTGAGGGCACGTAAGATCGAGGATAATGATGACAGAGTTAGGAATAACACAGAGGGACATTTGGCCGTGTCCCCTCGGCCCTCACGGAAACCAGTTTTGTTTTAGATCGTACAAGTACGTACTTTAGTAACACAAATTTTACTTAAAAGGTAGCGTAAATGGCACTAGATTGCATGTAAGAACACCCACTCTCCCAAAAAGGTTCAAACGGAAGGGGGGATCGTCTCCCCAAGGCCTCTCAGTGATGCCATTTTTTAACTCCTAAAAATACGGAACATTGTCAAATTCAAAAGGTATGATCTGTGCATGTCACCAAATTGCATGTAAGGACACGTTCTTTTCAAAGGGGAAGGACCATCTCTTAGACTCGTTTCCCAACTGGCTTAGACGTACGAGACGGCAGCAGTATAGGAGTAAAGGTGAGGGCCGGAGAGCAATAGTTTGTCATTTATCATACAAAAGATGTTCGGAGTAAAATCATTTACAGTCGAGAGTTCGGGACAATCATATTGACAATTTCATCATTCCAACGGATCTTGAATTTAGCCAAGAGTCACAATAAAGTAATGTGAACATATTTTCAATATCGTTGTATAGATTCCCCGAAAAGATTCAAGACCATCTTATTTAATGACAGAGGTGCATTTTATGTCAAAAATCTTTTCCACCATTTTGCATCTCGGCTTCTTGAAAAGGCAAAAAATTTCAAAAGGAAGGCTGTCACTTCCTCTCCTTAGACCCCTCTCACTTAGCATACTGCATGCCCCATGCACCCCTCCCCCTCCTTAGAAAACCTGCGTACGCCCCTTTTAGGAATGTAAGAAATTTATCTCGCTACTTTGTAAGAGTCTGTTCAATTAAAAGCTGGGTATACGTCCGATGTGGGTATGTAAGTAAATTATATGTAAGTCCATGTATGTAAGCTGTTCTTAAGTCCAACATTTTTGGTTGTTTATTTATTGGCTGTTGCTATTGTATTATATGGATTGCTTTCTTGTTAGGGTTAGGAATAAGGTCAGGAATTAGGACTTTCATTAGCCAGTCAGGAAATTTTTGGTTTAACAGTGTGCAACGCCTCACATTTTTCGGTATTTTGAGGGATTCTGTTAAAGTAAAACTATACCCCTATACATCTCATCAAATTGGCCATATACTTACTCTATGTTGAGGTCGTCTATGTCATTTGCGAATATACCTTCCACACAAAACAGAACGTTGCGTTCAAAGCATGTGTAATTAAGTGAAAATTGAAGTTTAAAGACAACTGGAACTTGTTGTAATTCAGTGTTCATGCAAACAGAATTATTATAGACTAGAGGTAAATAAAGAGTCTAACAGCTACCTTCCTGATATAGTGGTTGGGAAAGGCATAAGCTTATAGGACAGATGGGCAAGCGTTCTCCAGTTGAATATTTTTGGGAATGGATGGAAGCTCTTTCCAAGTTGCGACTGCCTCAATATTCTACTCTCAAACCTGGGAATGCCTATTCCGGTTGTCGGAGGGGGCATAGTTTTTCAAAATTTTCTCAACGCTTCGCACCAACAATTGGTAGCGCTCCTTTGGACGGCCTTTTGGACAGGATTACATGATTGGGGGCTTTCCTGCGGAGAGTCATCTACCCCAAACTAACAGTGAAGTTAATGAAAGAGATTGTTTAATTAGATACATCCCAACACTCCATCTGGTTTATTTTTCCTGTTTTTCAATAACACTTACATGATGTGTTAACGTTTGAGGAAATTTGGGGAAAATATTATATTTCGGGGAGACTGAGCATTTCCCCAAGTAGGAGGGGGGCCCGTTGGTCCCTTGGTCAATGGAGGGTCATACACACACAATCACAAGGTGGAAAAGCACCAGTGGTTTGATAACACTGACCTCTAGAGGTGAAAAAACCCTTTTTCATCTGTACATAGTTCTCACGTGACGTCAAAGTAGCTTTACATGTGGTGTATTTTAGCCATGTTTGATCCAACGCAGTACAGGCTTGCCGTCAGACATGGAGGTTGTTAATGCTTAGTAATGACATCACTGAGAACTATCTTCATAGAACTCTAAGTTAAAATACACGAAAAACGAAGAAATCTACGGTACATAATTATCAATGAAGACACAACGTGTGTATTGCATAAATATTATTTTGAATATAAAAAGATACTAGCCAAATGAACTACAAAATACAGTGTATATCCACAACAAAACAGGAAGTGAATTTTCTTGATAACAATCTCTACATTTAATTTTTTGGAAAACAGTTTGTGTGTATTAACTTCAACTTATGTAAGCCCATAAAATTAACATGTTAAAGAAAGAATTGCATAAGCAATTAAATTATACCTCAAGTCTGTAATTTCGAACATATACATAATATAGAGTTAGAAAATATCGTCAAACTCCCGACATTCCTCAGATGAGCTGAGATACTGTATGAAATGATGAAATTTATCTTCTTCATTTGAAATGGTACAGATTGTGCAACAACTTGTGATGTAACTCAGTATACTACTCAAATTATAATCTTTGTATTTCCATATTTTTCCGAAAGCTACAGTCCTTTGTGCTAAAATGTGATCGCGACTTCAATGTTATGGAGTGACTTGACAGCAGGTCGTCTAATTGTTTTCAACTTCAAAACCAGCAAAGCAGCTAGAAAAAAGTATCACAAATTATTGCTAAAACGACTATTTCGATTAAGAGAATAAATTTCAACACACTGTCAATACTATCTCAGCAACGGAACATACTACAACTGATGACGGTGAAAGTTGGAATTGGAAGTGTGAGAATTATTTTGAAATTTTACACTATACAATTTCAAAATTCTAGACTTTAGGTGCAGGTTTAGTCATTTCCCCAGTCCGCATAAAAGAAGGGAAAATGCCTAACATAAACTCATTTTTACGTGAATCCTCTTTCGTAAGCACACCTATAATATACATACATTTTACTTTTTCTGTCATTAATACGCACAGATTTATTTCACCTACGGCATAAACTATTTAGAGCCACCTGGATATAGTGGGGCGGCAATCAAGCTTTGCTATTAAAGGGCAGGCGCAGTCATCCCAAATTTAATTTGAAGAAGAAACTACATAGCACAATTTTCGTCTTATTTCTCTTCAAAGTATGTTTCATTACATTTTATGATTTACCTATTGCATATTCAAGGTAAACCAAGCAGTTATTCCTAGTAAATTTCACATTTGAAGAGAAAAACATTGTCACGTGACTCCCAACAGCCAATCATGAAACTGGACAGTCTACTACACTACTTCAATTTGGGATGACTGCTCCTGCCCTTTAAAAACTGGAATTTTCACCAAATTTCAAGTCAGTATGCCACCTGCACAACCCTGGTAAATTTAACCAGAAATTGGTATTCATATTAACAAAGAAACAGATTAAACTACAATAATGAGTTATAACTAAGAATTCGATTATATTCACCATGCAGTTAGTTGGAATACGAATTCCTGGTTAACTTTTACCAGGATTGCGTGTATGGCATATTTGACCAGGAATCTGGTGAAGATTACTTTTTTAAAAGAGTATCTACATGCAAGAGTACAAAAAACAGTGACCAATGAATGACATCGGTTTGAGGGATCTCGAAATGGATCTGAATTTAATTCATTAGGAGGATATTTTTAAGAAAATCAGAACGAAGGAATGTATTCATACAAGCTTAGCTAAAAGTGACTGTTGGTTTACAATCGCGGTTACAAAATTCTACCACTACAAAATTGATAAGAAAATTCACTTCAATATCACCATAGCAGCTCAAGTCAACAGAAATATTTTGACCTTTGCATTGTTTCTATATGACAACAAAGCGTGAAACATATCGGGTTTCCATGGAAAGATGTAGTAAGACATCTACAGCTATTCTAGCGATTCGAATCTCTGTATTTCAATAGGGTGAAATTCGTAAGAATTTTTCAAGTCGGAACTGAGGGCTGCGACTTGACGACATCCCTGCGGGTCACCCAAACGATGGGAAATGCGGATAACAGCCCTCCTAGCTCAGTACAATCACATGTCAGGAACTAAGCTTGGACGGTGCATATCACGATTTAAAATGCATTTTTTCTGGTTTAAAGTGACTCATTGAGTTGGTCCATGAAATTCAACAAATTTTTCCAAACCTGTTGAATTTTTTCACCTACCAATGACAAATGGTCAAACTTAGACAATCCTCATAACCTAGATATAAATAACTTTTTGGTGACCAGACACTTTTTCAAATTACACAGAAAACCTTTACAAGTCAGGACACCACAAAATTAATCATATTAACTGTTGGATAACTACTGGATATGAAACATGACTTTTTATACTAATCATAAGCATTGCCATGTGGTAGTAACCCTTTAACATTCTAATTAAGTTATCGATATCAACTCAAGGAACCCCTCAAGCGAAACCTAACAATCGTACCCGTATAATGGAGTGGGATTTTCCTTCAACGAACAGTAATAATGTACACGTGGACATGCACCAAGGCCTTCAGTGAAGGACTAAGAGGCACGAAATTTCATTTAGACACTTTCTGTGGTCCTCGATTTTTTTAGGGGGAGGCAATTACCTTCAAACATTTCCCCCTACCAGTCTACAATGATCTCAGACTCGGCACATTCCACAGTCTATCTGTGGTGGCATGTTTACACCTCAACTTAGACAGCACCAAAAGTAGTTCGTTAGTTTTGCAAAATTTTAAAATACGCTGAAAAGAAAACATTTTTGCACGATGTAGTCTAATATATGGATAGCACAAAGCATGTAATAGATTTGTAGTGGTGACGAACTCTCACGGAAGAAAACTGAGGCAATAAAACTTGCCCCATTTCCTAATGTTACTTGTGTCATACTGGACGAGATAAAGTAACTTGTAAAATATATAACATGTCCTCAACATGCATGCTTTCCGCAGATTTTAAAAAGTCATTTATTTCCTTTTCCTCCTTTTAGGGAATCCCCCAGATACTTTTGGCTGTACGTGGCTGTATACAGCAAATACAAACGTTGTATTCCCTGAACAGTTTTGCTCTCCGAAATCCAGGAGGCGCTATTACTAGAACACCAAGATTTCTTATAACCAGGGAGTATTTCATGATACTCTCCTGACCAATTAACCTCTTGACCCTTATGCCCCATGGACCATATCTTTCACTCGGTACTTTAACCAGTGCGCAATAGATCCTTCTGTTTCCCCATGTGTGGAACATTCTTAACGTTATATTACTTTCTTACAACCGACAAACTTCAATATTTATTGCCGTTAACATACTGATTACATTTTTCCATATTCAATTTCGGTTTCCATTAGGCAATAGTGCGTCAACAAGTGACATTAATTTCCAATTAAATAATAAAATGTTACTCCTGAAAAAATTACCGAATAAATACTCAATTGACTCATCGCTAGACTTTCAGACCTCTATATCATATTCATCATGTGGTCTTTGATGCGTGACAGGGGTTATAGATTGACAGAAATGTAGAATAAATGCTTCACATCATCAATCTTAGCCACAAGGACTAGAAACGATCCATAGACGGCTGAGATGTTAAATGGATTTAGACACGCGGTCTGGCCGAAATGAATTTTGTGAGTTTGCCTTTGATGTATGTAAACAAGAGCAGCGATGCTACAGAATCTCAATACTTTGTGACTATTAAGGAGACAATGTTTCCATATTGTTGCTGATGATATTTGATGCAAATGCAGTCCCTTTTTGGCGCTTGTATTTAAAAGATTATCCATCCATTGTTAATATACTGATGCATTTCATGCTCAAAAATGATCGAATTCATAGAGAACAATTTTCGCAATAATACTATAACACTAACTGAGGTACACAGCAATGTGCACCATACTGGAACTTAGTAAAGCAGAAATAATTAACCAGATATGCAGATCAGTGACATCTTCTAATAAATCCAACAGTCCCATAACAGCTGTTTTCCTTTTGCATTCCACACTATTTTCTCCCAAATCACTCTCCCTAATGCTATTTTCACAGTCCCATTCAATCTTTTGGTATTTGACAACATCTGCTTATTCCTCTCAAGATAACTTCCAGTGAACTATCTACTTAAAGAGCCTTTGTTTCTGGTCAGACTAAGCAAGATTATCTTACAGTTACTTCATTCTTAATTTAGCAGAGGTGTGACACCAAGCCTCTGAAACATCTGAAAGTTAACTACAAAATGTAAACATTCTTAGTAGTAGGTATCTGTGCCTAGCAGCCAAAGTGCTGTGTGCAAAGAAAATTGAAGTTTCCATGACAGCTGAAGAGTTTAACAGTAAAATTCGCAAAAAAAAAAACTTAGCAACCATCACTTTTTTAATGTGAAAAATGCACTGTCTTCTGCCACCCGGCCAAAGAGCATGCTCTCAAAGACATTGACCACTGATCAAGTCACATTACCTTGCTCTAAAGAAATTTCATCCACTGCCTAGTGTGACAATATCCAAATACATGTTATGTATTGAAATAGTAAACGATAGTAATACCGGCTTTCTATGTTAGATATCGGTCTGTAGTGACTGGAGACTTTTCCAGGGTGAGTGATAGAATTCAGTGGACATAATAGCTTCTTCTGGAAGCAGTTTATTGTTTGCTTTCGCCGAACGGCCATTTGCCAGAGGGTGGAGATTACTTGAGAATAAGAGTGATTTGTCTGCCCCCCCCCCCCCTTGGGAAATAATGAACACTTCCAGGTCTCCAGTGATCACTTATTTGCATTAAATATTAGTTTGTTTTTCAATAAATAGAGTGGGAGGTTCAACTGCACAACCCCATTGCCTTGCGTCTATCAAAATTCATGAATCGATTTCAAATAACCGCCTAACACGTACATTATCTGATTGTAAAATTCGCACATCATGATTTTGACCTGCATGTTGTAATAGTTCCTAACCTGACACATTAAATGTAAAAAAAAACAAAAACTAGAATGTCTGTTCATGTATGCACTGAATGAATAGAGGTTTGCCCGTTTTGGATACAACTAATAGCAATACTAACCTGGCTCTGGGTTAACTTCCTACAGTCTATCACTGACTCGAGGAACTAATGATACCGATAAGTCATATCGAGTTTCATTCACCGAAAAACCCCATACATCCTTATTCTAGGCTCTCACCCCTAAATAGTTCCACCAATTCTCCTAACTTACTTCAGTCCCTCTCAAAACTGAATGAAACTCACCCTCATATAGACACAATTTCAATTCATTGCCTCATGGTGAGCATACAAGTATGAAATCAAACACTCTCAGTTCAGTACATGCTGAATAATATACTCTGCTTTTTTATCTTGCTGTCAATCAAAGAGCTGTGCCAGTTAAGAATTTTTGTAGACTGCAGAAAAAAAATAGTTTGCTGGGAAAAGTGACTGTTGAAGAGAGACATTTTCTCAGCATTTTGGTGAAATTTTTTATTCATTCCCATCTTCGTTTCTCGAGGTATTAGCAACTGAATGGAGAAAATTTTCTTAATAGAATTAACTGGAAGCAAGCAGGTGTGATGTCTTGGATTCACATTTTGGCCAATGTTTTGTTTTTATTTATAATTTTCCACAAATTTTATGCAATTAAACTTTGATGTATTGATACCATAGGTGCATCATGATCAATGGAATTTTAAAAATTTTATGTGCCTAATCAACAAGCGAGTTCGGTAATTCGTTGCCGCATGGATTTGTGAGGCACAGAGTGGGAAATTCAAACCGAGCTCGGCAGGTAGCGTACATCGTGCCCTTGTTTGCGTCAGTAACTGCATACAACACTATCTAAGTGCCAAGCCAACTCGAACAAAAACAGGGGTAGATCAGTGCTACTTTATGGCAGATTAAAATGCAAATTTTTACACCCAAGAGACAAGTTATAGACACAATACACTGCACAAAATCGCACTTGAGATCCCTCCTTATGTCATCGATGGATTAAGAAAGAATGATTTCACCAAATTTTCATGTAAACTCAAATTTTGGAATACGTGTTGTAGGTGCAGGATTGGTTTGCTCATCCCGACGATTTGGACGATGTGCGCATGTGCAAAGCCATCAAAACGATTTACCGAACTAACTTATTCAAGGTGGTCAAACTAATAGGATGAAAAATTTGGAAAAACAAAACAATGACCAACAATGTGAATCCATGACATCACACGCGCTTGGTCCAAGTTTACTTTTCATAAATATGTGCCAACTTCAGTCGCTAATATCTCGAGAACCCAACATGGGAAATGGATGAAACTTTCACCAGTATGCTAAGAATATGTTTCTCTCTAACATACACCAAAAATAAATTTGGCTCTTGACTATCCCCTTTTTAAGAGACAATGCATCTAGACTTCAATTTCAGAGTTTTTCAATTTCATGCTTTCTTCTCCGTTGAGGGGCTTCATTCCTGTAAGGGTGACAATGGCATCCTGGCACTGCTCTTGATTTCTCGTATATCTGCTTTTTGTCAGTCGCCAACGGATTAGAACAGCAGATAAACAAATTGTTGATATGCAAGAGATCGCTGATACAAGTAAAAAAGACATCCTATACGATCCGAAACGATCATAGATGGCTCCTGTACGGGGAATAAAAACCAAGAAAATGATCTGTAGTGACTCTTAGAAGTAGGTCTAATATGTACATGAAAAATATAGTCACCTTTAAACATCTTAAATTATAGCTACGTCAATCATCATCCTTCAGGGAATGGTAAGCGAAACGGATTATTTTTGGAATAGACCTTATGCATATGATATCACAGAGAGGAGAGTACGCCCCCCTCCCCCCTTGGGGGAAAAACAAACCAACACAGACAAATGCAGACAGTTGATTTGTCAACTAGTCTAATACGCGCAGAGTCTGCTACACGTGCAGGGCAAACTCGTATACGTGCAGTCGCGTGTTCCATTGTTTTTCCCTTAAGGATGACGTCAACGTGCCGTCAGTGCATAAGGTCTATGTGCGTTGCAATGTCAGCACACATTTTAGAGAACATTCGGAGGGTCTGGGTCGAAATTAAGCCGTTACTAGTGAAGATGTTCAGTATGCATAGACTTTCGCAAATTCTTTAATGTACGAGACACTGAGAGGGATTTGTGTTCTTAAAGAGCAACATTCATTAAAATGCTACCTTCCATAAGTATGACGCCGTCTTATACAAAGTTTATAGCAAAAAAAAACAAACAAAAAAAACAAAAACAAAAACAAAAAAAAAAACAGTTCACCCCAAAAATATTCATCAAAGTGTACTTAAACCATGCACGTGGCCACTAAGGTCATTCTGGTGGCTCCCTCCCCCATGACCCAAGCTGAAAACAAATTGGTAACGATCACTGTATAATAATCTTGCGAAATAACGAATAAATCATTTCTACCTATAGAGACCTGAAAGACCGTTTTTCACACACTTACTCACACTTACTTTTCTTGAGAATCCGTGTTTACAAGCAATTTCTAAGGAATTTACCTATTGACCTCTCATGACCCCAAAATGACCTTTGACCTCCACGAAAATCGATAGGGATCATCTACTCAATATGACCAACCTACACACCAAATATGAGCATAGTCACATGTACCGTTCTCAAGATATCGTGTTTACGAAGTTTTGAGATTTTGACCTCTGGTGACCCCAAATGACTTTTGATCTCCACGAAAAACATTACGGATCATCTACTCAATATGGCCAATGCACACACCAAATATGAGATTAGTCACACTCACCCTTCTTGAGATACCGTGTTTACAAGCAATTTCTAAGGAATTTACCTATTGACCTCTCGTGACCCAAAATGACCTTTGACCTCCACGAAAATCGATAGGGATCATCTACTCAATATGACCAACCCACACACCAAATATGAGCATAGTCACATGTACCGTTCTCGAGTTATCGTGTTTACGAAGTTTTGACCTCTAGTGACCCCAAATGACCTTTGATCTCCACCAAAAACTATGGGGATCATCTACTCAATATGACCAACCTACACACCAAACATGAGCATAGTCACATGTACCGTTCTTGAGATATCGTGTTTACGAAGTTTTGACCTTTTGACCCCTGGTGACCCCAAATGACCTTTGATCTCCACGAAAAACAATAGGAATCATCTACTCAATATGGCCAATGCACACACCAAATATGAGATTAGTCACACTTACCCTTCTTGAGATACCGTGTTTACAAGCAATTTCTAAGGAATTTAACTATTGACCTCTCGTGACCCCAAATGACCTTTGACCTCCAAGAAAATCGACAGGGATCATCTACTCAATATGACCAACTCACACACCAAATATGAGCATAGTCACATGTACCGTTCTCGAGATATCGTGTTTACAAGGTTTTGACCTTTTGACCTCTCGTGACCCCAAATGACCTTTGACGTCCACCAAAAACAATAGGGATCATCTACTCAATATGGCCAATCCACATGCCAAGTATGAGATCCCTCGGAGTTACCCTTCTTGAGATATCGTGTTTACAAGCCAAAGCGTCACATACGCACACACACACACACGCACACACATACACACGACATCACCATCGCATAGATTCCTTGCCTGCCTACGGCAAGGAATAAAAAAGGTAGACATTAGGCCTATAGGGTAAAGTTTATCACTTCGGGTTGACTGTAAATTTTCCATTTAATTACAACATTCGCATTAAGTTCCATCGTGGAACCTTTTGCTTACATATTATCGCTCAAATAAAAGCATCCCCCTTTGATACAAAATGACCAATATTTTACAGTTATATCCATAATATCAATATTGAGAGCTATGGTTGGTCATAGAATTAACCCATGAAACCATCCCAATAACAACGGTATGTAAATAAGGCGCATTCAGGAAGTTTCGGTTTGAGAGTCGCCAAGTTTCGACAGATTGTTGTCCTGGGGAAGGAGTCTAAGGCAAATGTTTTTTAGGGAAGGGGGTTAGAATGGTGCAATACACTTGACACAGTTTGAGACAAGATTTGTTTATTTTTGCCATAGGTTTTAAACGCATGGCTGTCAATAAAGAACGCCCGTTTCGCCTGCCTGCCAACGCAACACTGAAAGCAAAAACTGAGTCACATTGGTGCTTCTACTGACTGATTTGACTGACTTGAATATAAATTAGTCGGTTGACTGGTCAGTAGATTATTTCAGTCAGTGGTGGTCAGTGGATTAGTTTGGTGGTAACTAACTAGTCAGTGGATTATTCCGTTTGATCCGGACTAATCAAATGACTAGTTTGTGATCACTGACTAATCCGCAGACTAGTTTATATACTGGTCTGTCAAATTAGTCAGAAGAGGCACCAACCTAACTAGTTTGTTTTCAGTGATTATAATACCTGCTGGAATGGTTCCCGTCAGGAACCCTATACCACGTGTCACAGAGACGATAATGATGATCTCATCACTGCAGCTCCGATCAAGTGACTCAAGAGAACAGGGCCATAGCAGCACATTGTAACACGCCCTCAGCAAACCAGTCACTGAAGAATAAAGAAACGCACCAAATAATTAGGTCAGAATAACATTGATAGAAACAAGCAAGGACATGAAGGAAAGCAATGTAGGTATATGCTGAGATTAAAATGGTTACAAAATTTCTTAAATATTCCATCAAGAATACGAATTAACGAACTTAGGAGCCAATCTACTCTCATGGTTTGTAGCCTTCAGTACGTTAGTTAGGCCAATAAATCATCGGTTAAAACTTTTAAACCTAGGTATGTTTACAATGGTTAGCTCATGGAAGGAACTTAACTCTAAAGATGGTGCCTAGGGAATCAAAATTTCTCTAAGTGTTTTTGAACAGCTTTTTGTCCCACCCTTCTTAAACATGTTTAGAAGCTTAGCACCCGAGTCTAATTCATTAAAATTTCGCTTTAAAATAAGTTTAATTGCTCAGCGAGTAGTGTTTAGCTAAACATAACCAGAACGTGTTTTCAAAGTGAGGGTAATTCAAGTGTTCAATCCACTAAACGTTTTTAGAATGTAGCCATGGATACATAGGCAACAGGCCTACTTACCTATGCTCAGCGCGATGAACTGTGGGAAGGAGGAGGCAAAGACCATTGACAGAGACAAGAAAACCAGCATCACACTCTTGGCAAGTAGGAGGTACGTTTTCCTGAAAGGGACCTTTTCCCCTACCGTAGCAAGTAGAATCTTTGATACTACCTCGAATATCGCGGTAATCGTCACTAGGGTGGTACTTCTCTGCGAATCTATTCCCACGCTATCATAGAAGCTCACCTGAAATGAGAGAAATTGTCGAAAAGAAGAGAATTAACACAACTTCATTAAAAAGAAGCGATCACTATCTTCAAGAATATCTTGCTTGTCAGACAGACCATACAAACCGTAACTAAACAAAGAAGTGGGCTGTCCAATGAACGCTCAGGCTAAAAGAGGTTATTATCCTACCACTTGCAGCGTAGGGAAACACAAAAGCCTATACATCTTGAACCTAAAGCTTGAACTTTTGGATGCGAGTGACTGCAAGCTGGGTTCTTCTTTACATCTGAGATTAAAACTGTGATTCGTATACGAGTAAGGTATCTTTCACGTTGAAACGAGAGAATACACAAACTCTAAACCATGATCTCTTCTTGGATTGAGAACTTCTGTTCATCCGCTTCTCTAACTTCCCTCCAGCGTCATTTGCTTGCTGACTTGAAAAGTGATTACATTGCGCCTCGATTTAGTTCGGGCAATGTTGAAGGCTTGTTTGTACCTTACCAGTCAAAAAGTGTGCCATACTCCATCGTTACTTGAGCTCTTGAGTGGCTAAGGATCCAACTGTAACTCTTCGGTGGGTGGTTTTCTTATATTACGTTTCTAGAAACAAATTCAAAATTGTTCTTTCTTGTTAAATTTATGTCGACATATTCTTAATAATAAAGTCTAATCCGCCCATTAAAAAAGAAAAGAAAAAAGTGTGAGTGAACGGTTTCGTTCAAATGAGTTTCCGAATACCATGACTGAGGCACTGAAAAAAAAAGATCCATAGAGATCATTTTGGAAAATTTTCCATAATTCCTAGGGCCCTTAACCCAAAGCTCAGTGTTCACTTCAGTCGAAATGAATACAAATTGGTTCTCTCTTAAAATATCCACTTTGGTTCCTTCATTGCTCTGTTATACATTTGACGATAGAAAAGAATAACATCTCAAGCAAAGACATTTAAGCCTGCTCCAGGCAATCGTAGCCGCAAAATACAAAGCAAGCAGAGGGGGCTTTGCTTACATCCCCGCCCGGTCCAAAGTGTAATTGTTTGCAACACGAGTAGAATAGGATCTTGATGTAGTGATATTATTAGCACCTCTGGAAGTGGGGCTGGTAATTTGATAACCTCACTAAGACAATACGTTAGTTCGGTAATTCGTTGGCACATGGAACTGTGGGACTCATCGTGGGATACACAAACTGAGATCAGCACATAGTGTACGGCGTTCCCTTGTTTTCAATCAGAACGTGCGTGCAAGCATAAATCTGGACAACCAACAAGAACGAAAATAGGTACTAACCCAATCTTTACAGTAGATTAAAACGCACATTTTTATACCAAAATGCAATGTAGACAAATCCACTGCGCAGAATCACGATTATGATTCCTCTTTTTTTTTATGGTTGGATTAAGAAAGAATGATGTCACCAAATTTCATGTAAACTCAAATTTTGGAACACGTGTTGTACGTAGGTGCGGAACTACATGTAGTTTGTTTATCCCGACGATTTGGATCTTGTTGTCCTTAGGCAACAAAACGAATTACCGAACTCGCTTATGCTGTTATAGGAAAGTGGGGTTTAAAAGTCAATATTTAAAGAAGGATAGACTAAGCTGCATTGTTAGAAACAAAGTAACTATTCATTTTTAATCTTGGGGGAATACGACCGCAATTCCCACTGGCAGGAGCTTCGCGGCTCACCAGTGGACCGAAACCCTGTTTAGGCAGCATGTTCTCAATCCATACTATTATAATGCACTATTACAGTGCACTTTTAAGCTAGTAAATCCCAAATTCCAAATAAAATGTATTGTCAACAATTTCCATGTTGAATATTAGAATGAGAGTATCACAGTTTGATTTGAATCCACAATGGACGTTAAATACCGCGTGTATTTCATTGCTAAAGGTTTGTCCACACAGGAAGGGCAAGCGCTATTTGCATGTCTCGTCAATTTGATGGAATCGTCCCATCAGGACGCGTTGCGTCAAGTTACGTTCGATGCGGAAAAAGATGACGCACGCTTTCTACATGCGTCAGCTTTCGGCAAAGTCCATGTTCGTTGAGTAACAGAGTTCACGTACGTCACTCATACGTCAAATGTGATTTTCTTATGTTTTGCATCATTCGGAGGACATATGCGACACAAAAGAAGGAAATGGGCTACAGTGTTGACTTGTTTTGTAATTTTTATTTCCACTCAAACAGCGTCACTGTATTATACAAAGACGCACTAATGGTCAAATTCGAAGAAATTGCTTTTTAAATATTATGTAACCACAGATTTCTCAGGATAGGAATAGGTCGGGGTCTGAGTAAGAGGTTTTACCCTGTGAGAAACATGCAATTTTAAAGCACCTGAATGCAAAATGGTTCAGTAAGGGGTTCGAACGCACAATAATCGCACTTAAAGGTAGTGTAACATGTCAGCAAAAAGCACTGAATTTACTTGGTAGTTAAGGAACAAGGTCTCCTAAGTAAGAATCAGTTGGAATTATGTCAATATCTTTTAACGTTCTCAAGATACACCTCTTCAAAGTTTGAATGTTTCGGAAGCAACTTGTTTGTTATGCAAAAATAGTGATGTTGAGTGTTGCACAGTGTTGACATTTCTTTTGTTAACCCTATATTAATTATCTCTTAATTACTCATCAGATAGTTTATAGTTTGGTGATTGATACTGATGATTTTCAAGGACACAATTTCAACTTTCAAAATAAACCCTTCAGGAAACACTAATGTTACAACTGCCCTTGAAATGAAGATTGCAAAAACAAAGGATAACATTAGCCATATATGGTATGTCCCTCCCATGACATCACAAAATTTACATATTGAGCTCTTATTTATGCATGATTAAGGGCAAATCAGAAAAAACCTGTAAAATGGCCAATTTTTAACCGATTTTGATGGAAATTGCGGTAATTTTCTTGGTTTTTAATGCTTTTTACATCAAATACCCAACTTTGTCATTTTGGTGTCACACTACCTTTAAATGGATTCAGAGGAATTTTTCAAAAACCGGGACTGAAAGCTTCTTGTTCTTTGGATAGCCACTACCCTCTCGATTTTATTGATTTCGGTAGTGGTAAAACAGTTTTATTTATTGGTGTGGTGATGAGGAGGATTCGAAAAAGTTCTGAAATATTATAAATGGTTGTCTTCATTTAAAAAAAAGGAGGAGAACGTAGGAAGGAAACAGCAACTCACTATATTCACAAAGAAAACAGACCACGACATAGCACTGGTCAGGGCAAACACGGCGTACAAGAACGTATCTAAGGTGGCTACTTTCTTCCATCTCTGCAAGCGGCTTGAAACGTCACGAATCTTTGCCACGTCACTTGCAGAACTTGTCGTACTTTCTGATATGTCCTCCTTGCCGTCGTCAAGGTGCTTGTCTTCGACGACGTTCTTGGGCTGTTCTGCATCTTTTTCGTTTTCCACCTCCTCATTTTGTTTTTTCTCTCCAGTCGCTTGAAGGTATTCCTCCTCTGACAGAGGCTGGGCTATTCGTACACCATCGTTGACTTTTGGCGGGGAGGTCATAAATGCAGCAGGAGGCAATGAGACAACGAGAACGAAAACCGCAATGAACTGTAAAGTCTTTCTCCATCCAAACGCTTCTATACTGATGTTAACTGGCTCACTAATACACAACATTGCTGGTGGAAAAAATGAAAAGAACCAGAGAGCCAGAAGGCTTTATGATCAAAAAGTGATTGATTAAAACCTAATTGACGCTTATTTGCAAACGGAAAACTCTAAAAATTTCCCTTTTTCTAAAGAAGGCACTTTTCAATGCTGAACCCCTCCTGGTATATGGTCTCTTTTATTTAAAGGGGGAAACCCCAACTTAAAGTAGAATATAGTAGACTGTCCTGCTTCATCATTGGTTCTTGAGAGTCGTGTGAAAATATTTTTTCTCCTCAAAAATTTCACGAGGAGTAACTGCTTGGTTTACCTTGAATATGATGAAATCCTAAAACACATTGAAGATACTGAACTCTCCATCCAAAGAAATCAGAAGAAAATTGTGAGATGTCGCTGTTAATTTTAAATTAGTTTGGGGCGACTGCTCTTGCCATTTAACTTTACCCAAATCATTTTGTGTTATGTTGTTGTATTTCAATTCATACGGAATGCAATGCATGTAAAATGTTTTGTTAGTGCACGTTATCTGAAATTATTGGAAAAATTCCAAATGTTCCATCTCTTTAAAGTTTGACGTTTTCAAATATCACATTCACTGAAGTTTTCCATCACAAAGATAGCGTTTTGACAAGACTTTCACGATTGGAATATTACCCCAAATGACCTCGACACCCGAAACATGTGGGATAATTCCAACTTACTGGCAGGGATAATAGCTCATAAGAATTAACATCAGAGGGCCCATGTCTCTGAGCTATTTCAACTCCACATTAAATTTGATCACAGGCAAATCGACAGGGTTTCCGTTTATATTATGGGAGATTGCCATGCACATGTATTTATGGTAAGAATACAGTTTTTTGTTGAGGTATTAAGCCCGGGTCATTCCAGAGGGGTAGAGAGGGAAAGATTTAGGTCTTAACACCCCCATCTGTCCATGGTCACACTAAATCGACTACTTCGTCACCTATTGTCGGAATTTAAGTTGGAAATATACGGCCCTTACTACAGGAACATCGAGAATGAATTTTTAGTAATTATTTCGAGACGTCACTACGATAGAACGCGCACAAAAATCGGTTTGGTTGCGGAACAAGTCCTCGTTAGGCAAATCATGGAAATAACACGTGTTCGTTCCATGGGCTTACGAAGATAATCAGTTCTGAATAAAGAGAGATCATCTTTTGTAAAACAAAGTCCGAATTTGCCAACGTAGTCGACTGTACCTAATATTCCTTGTTCAGTCATAACCATTGGTGGTTTTGGATGCTGAGGAGCTGAGAAAGTAACGTCCTCTCCGCGGGGGAAGTTCAAATATAACTAGAAAGCCAACAGGCTTAGTGATTCCTTGCCGTATGATATATCATAGCAAACATGGAAACAAACATGACATGCATGAGATCCCATACAATTATCCTATTTAATTGAGATATAATACTAGTAAGGTTAAAACTTTTTGACCTCATATGACCCAAAATGGCCTTTTGACCCCTTAAAAACAATAGTGATCACCTTACCAACATGAGCAATTCAAAATTAAGCTTAGTACAGTATGAGTATGGAAGTACTACTTCCATGGTATGAGATCCCTCACAGTTATCCCCCTAAAAATATTATATCTGCAAAGTTTGATCTAATTGTCACCTCAAACCTTTGATCTCCACATACAAGAGGAATTTCTCACACAGCTTTAATATGCCAGAAAACTGTCTCATTACTTGATAAAGCGGTATTTTGAAACTATTTTTATCAAAAGTTTGGTCAATGGGGACTCTCCATTCTGAAGTCTCTATGTTCCGATGCCCATATGTTTCGAACAGTCTGCATTGAGGTTAGTGTTTAAACAAGCCCTCATCGACACACTCTCCTACAAGCATTGGATCAAATACTGTGTTCTCACATACCCCGCGCTCGAGGTAACACTGTGTTACCTCATGCTCGAGTAACATGGGTTAACGCGGGGTCGGTGTTTAAATTTCGATCCACCTCAAATCGCAGGGTTAAGCAGTTTTAAACATCGAGTTTGTTTTAATCAAGCAAGGTCACAGGTATTTATGGCACTGATGACAGGTATTTTCTTAAATTTTGCTGTAATCGGCATGTGAAATATTTGGCCTCATTACTATGGTAACACTATCCAATCAACGAAACACTGGGAACGTGAGAACACAGACTGGAAAACACAGGGTTAGCCTGAAGAAAGTATGAAGATAACATTAAATTTAGTATCAAAGATTGTTAAAAGTTACAGACAAACCTTGTGCCACTGTCCTCATAAGGACATGGAAGTGGGAACTAGATAATTAAATACACCACTGGTAATTAGTTTTATAAAAAGAACTAAATAACTGATCATTTGGATCAAATACCCCTGAGCATGCTTGAACTGAGATTGCCTAATTGAATGAATCAAATTGTAACTGACCCACCAGAGTCTGTGAAAATTGCTGGTCACTGTTATCTTTAATACCTAATTCATCACATTTGACTGCCACAGTGTCCTGAGGGGTTTTCTCATTGAATCGTACAGCTCAATGGCTTTAACCATTTCCTACCTGTCTGGAGATAGTGTCTTACACTTATTTAGCCCTCTCAGTAAGGCTTGTTTTTCAGAAAGTACTGTAGTTCAGGTAATCAAAACTAGCATAATAGTATCTACTGTGTATCAAACAAAGGACATTTGACTTGTACTCTGTTATGTGGTGTTCTTACAAGCAGACAATTTAAGGAAAATTACAAATCTTGTTAATTTCTGGATTATTAGGGTTCCTATTTTTTGTTAATTTTCAAGGATATCATAGGCATTGTGAAGGACATTACACCAAAAAACAAATACAAAAGGACCATCACTTATAGCCAAGGTTACACCTTTCTGTTGAGATGTCTCTACTGTATGTTCCAATTTATGGATGACTGTTAGGATAAGGGCTTGTTGTAACACTAACCTCAATGCAATCAGCTTTTTGGATCATAGAGACATCATTATATAGAGAGCTATCCTCAATACCCAAAATTTTGATTTAAAGGAGCATGTTTATCCATAATTTAACAAGACTTTTAATTCCCCTTTTGTCTACTTATACTGTAGGTGTAGTGTAAATTCTAGAAAAGGCAAGAACTAGATTTGTATTCTTTAATAAGTATACCTGAACCATTTAGCAAAGTCTAGAATTTTCTTATAGTTTCTGGAAGAAGGTGGAATGTTCTAGATTTCCTTTACATAGGTATTCATGCTGGTAACTTCTGGGTCCTTCAGGGGTTTTCTGGAATGTTCCTATAGTAGTAAATCTCAATTGTTCTAGAACCTTCTGTAATGTTCTTAAATTTTATGATATATATTTAAGAGCCTCCCAGCCTCTGGGTCAGGGGGCTACAAGTTGTCAAAGAGAAAGTGTCTAAGCAGTGATTTGCTGATTGTGTGCTGTACCAGAGGATTTGAGGAGGCATTATTCTTTGTACAAGAAAAGAAAAGAAAGGAAAGAAAAGAAAATTAAGAAAATTAAAAGGAAGAAGAGGAAAGAGTTGAAAGTTTGAAGTTGAAGTTTCAGCTGAGGTTTAAGTGAAGCATTACTTCAGCAAGGAGTCTACAGAAGTGCCTATACGTATTGTCAAGTGCCTAGAAATTGTGTGAGTGGACTCTACGTAAAAAAGGGGACTTCGAAGTGTAAGTAGGAGAGCTTTGTATGCTTATCGCTACTGTAATTTCCATGGGAAATAAGTATCTACCGTAGGGAATAGATCTCCTGTGGACTGCATTTTTGAGATAGCAGGACATTTTGTCAACTACTTGTGAGCGTATGTATGCTTGTTAGACTCCTGTTGTAAAGAGAAATAAAGCAGAAGACGTTGACTTGTCACAAAGACTTTGTCTGCTCATTTTTTGGTTTCGGCCATTACAGTAGGTACAGCATAACATACAGTACAAGTTTTCCTTGTTTGATACACAGTATACAACATTATGCTTGCTCTTATTACCTGAACTACTTTTAAACGACAGCAGCAATGCAAAATAAAATCTTAATACTTATGAAAAGTGTCATAAAGGGTAATCTTGAAGCAATGGTTCTATGCATTAAGCTTAATGGTACACCTTTTTTTGTGTGTGTGTGGGGGGGGGGGGGGGGGATAGTGACATGGATAAAAATGAAATGTGAGACAAGAACTCCCACTCGATGATGATATTTGACATAACTATATAATCCTTCACACAGGGGTTACTTTTTTGGTGCGGTTATCCAGATATATGCAGAGATGAGGCAAGTAGTATGCTGATACATTTTATGCTATCAAAAATTTAAAACCTGTAATTCTAGAATGAAACTAAGTGACAAATAATCACTGTAGAGCATGTATTGAAACTGTAACGCAGAAACACCAATCTAGACAGACACCAATGTTTAAAGTTGTGTTCAACAAAATTCCTTATACAAACACAGTATTTGTTCAATTCCAACAGCTTCTATGTAAAGGACACTAATTTCTGAAGGGTGTCAATCTGCAGTACTTCTTAGATGACTTTCAGTTTAGAAACTTGATCAGTGTACATGAACTTCTCCATCTCCAGACAAGGGCTAGGCAAACAACTTTTATTTGTGGTCAGATGAGACAAGATAATGTGGACAGTTATTTTATGCTGGATTTAGCAGAGGTGTGACTTTCATGGAGGTCTGACATTTTGACCACAAAAAGAGTACTGAATGCCTGCAGGGAATGGCAGGAAATAGGAGTATATACAAACAATGGGCTGTCATGGTTATGTAATGAGATAAAAATAAGCTTTATTCAGAGGGTTTATAAGAGTCAATTAACACCACTTATACAGTTAAAAGCTTAAGTCAATTGAGCTGTATGTTTGTATGAGGTAATCCTTCAGGACACTGTGGGGACAACTGGCAGTCAACTGTGAAAAATTGGGCCAGATAACTGTGACCAAATGGCAAAGAATGGGTCAGTCACAATTTGATTCACTCTATTAGGCAATGACAGTTCATGTGCGCTGAAGGGTATTTGATACCAATTGATCAGTGTAAATTAGGTTCTTTTTTGTAAAACTAATTAACTGTGGTATATCTAATTGATCAATTCCCACTTCCAATTAATGCATACTTGCATGCACATGTCCTCATGAGGACAGTAGGCACAAGGTTTGTCAAATATTAACACTTTTTGCCACTAAATTAAATGTTTTCTTCAGGTTTTCTTTAAGGTTATTGAAAAAGCAATGTAAGTATGTTATAAATGAGATTCTTGTGCATCACACAGAGTACTCTCTGTTCAAAGTTAATACTTATGAAGCTCCACATCAGTCATCTACTTAATGTGCATAGAGCATCTTCTAATATTTTCAGACTATGTCCCTAAATGACCCTTATACAGACTGTTTAAACTCACGAAGTTTCATGAAAATCTATTTACTTGTGGCTGCAAAATCAGCATACCCATGAGCATTGAAGCATGTAGGCCAGCCTGATGAACAGATTTTGCCTCTTAAGATTGTATATTTTGCTCTGCCCACTTTTTCATGTATTAATACTTGGAACTTAATGTAATAACAGGGCACAATTTCATGCCAGAATCAACATACTGTACAGTAACTACTGTACCATGTGATGTGCCTTTTTGTGCACCTTAGACCTTCTTCCTATGAGTTTGCTTCAGTACTTTACAAATAAATTTTCAAAATTACCTCACTAAAGAATTTACATAGTGAAGTTAATAAACGGTTCCAAAAAAATTACATACCCTATGCCTATTAATTTACCCATGCCAAATTATTCTTACCCTTTCACCCTAACCGTTCATGGACATTAACTTCAACGGTTATATACTCTTTTGAGATGTAGTGTTTGCAAGGTTTAGATGTTTTGAACTCTGATGACCCCAAATGACCTTTGACATCCAATAAAAACAATAGGGGTCATCTACTCAATATGGACAATCCACTTAGTAAATATGAGATTCCTGGCAGTTACCTTTCTTGACATATGGTGTTTACAAGTTTTTGAGCTTTTCGTCTCTGATGACTCCAAATGACCTTTGACCTCCACCAAAAATAATAGGGATCATCTACTTAATATGGGTAATCCACCTGCTATGTATGAGATCCCTCACATTTACCCTTCTTGAGATACAGTGTTTACAAGGTTTTGACCTTTTTCCCTCTGGTGACCCCAAATGACCTTTGACCTCCAACAAAAACAATAGGGACCATCTACTCAATATGGACAATCAACATGGTAAGTATGAGATTGCTCACATTTTTCCTTCTGGAGATATCGTGTTTACAAGCAATTTCCAAGGTATTTACATTTTGACCTCTGGTGACCCCAAATGACATTTGACCTCTACCAAAAAAAATAGGGACCATCTACTCAATGTGGACAATCTACATGCCAAGTTTGAGATCCCTGGGGGTTACCCTTCTTGAGATATCGTGTTTACAAGCAGGCGTCACACACACACATACACACACACACACACACACACATACACACACACGACATCACCATCGCATAGATTCCTTGCCTGCCTTCGGCAAGGAATCAAAAAGCCCTGGTTCGGATCGGATTTCGGATTGAAAATCGCTGTATAGTGCAATCAAGAAGGTTACAAGGACTCTCTTGGTGAGATCAGTCCTTGAGGCTATGTTAGTATGGTTGACCCCATACAGATGACCTCAAATGACACTGAGATCAAAAGATATACAGGGATGTAGTATTAGATCTCCTTGGTGATCCGTACGTAGTTCGAGGCAATTCAATCAGGGAGTTGATACAATGCAACCTCCCTAATTCAATGTTGCCACTTCGGGTTGCAGGTCAAAGAGCTACCTATATGACACACATACATGAGCGGATATATATGCTTGCAAACATGCGGCTTCTGATCATGCCCGTTTTGTTTTTTTTTTTAATATTTCATTTCCTTTCACTAATTCATCCAGTGTAAACGTAAGATTTACTCAAAGGGAGCTATATAATATATTCATAGAAAGAATAATTAGGATGAAACGTAAATTTTTTCGATGAAAGATAATATACAACACCAACAAATCTACAAATAGAAAACAATGCCACAAAACAAATGACAAAGTCACATGTTAAAAACAATGGTGTTGAATACATTAACTTTACCAAATTTAGGAGAATTTGCACAGGCAAGAAGTCATAAGGGCAGTACAGGGGGCCGGCGAAGTCCCTTCACTCTAAAGCATCGGGGTTGAACGAAACCAGGATCGGTGTTCTATTTGCTCCAACATAATCCTGGTTAAATTTTCCATCAAAATTGGGGGCAACACCACCGCGGGAAGAGTCTAAGGCGAGGGGATCCTCCCCCTTTGGAAATCGTTGTCTTTTGAAGAAACCTAGAAGCAAAATGTTACAATATTTTTCACTTTAACATAATTAGAGCTTGTTTGTAGTGATTTCCCTACGTTTTACGATACCTTTCTATTCGTCCGAAGCATGCAAGTCTCTGTTGGATTTTATTTATTTTATTTTTTTTTTTTTTTTTGGGGGGGGGGCACTTAAGTGCTTCCTCGTAAGCCCTATCCCGAGAAGCAGACTCTGCTTTCTCGGCTCCTCAGACTGAACAAGGAATATATGCCGTACAGCCTGCAATACAAGTATTGTGTACCCCAATTCCTAGACGCCTGGTAATATGCCATTGCAAAAACGACGTAAACCGAAACACAATAAATTGATCCCGCGAAATTGCTTTACTTTGCATTGTTAAACGTTCTACATTGGGCAACAATAAACTTCTCACCTGCTGCAGATCCTGTCGTTGCCAGCGATACTGCACGAACACTGTTTTTTGTAGGAAAGTAGCTCACCATTACGGAAAGCATAACATACCACGCAGTCCCCAACGAGAGACCATAACAGACGCCTATTGTTACCAACAACTGCTTGGCAGAATCAGCAAAAGATGCCGCAAAGATGGAAGCGGATGAGACCGTGATGACGAGGATGAGGACAGCACGGTAGGTGAGGAGAGATTCTAGAAATGATCCAACTGGTGAAGAGAACACCTGAACGCCCCAGATGACAGAACCAACGAAACCTATCGAAAAGAAGGATTTTTAGGTAGATATTAACATTTTCAAACGTTGGTAAAAAACAGGAAATTGATTATTTGTCAAACAGTAACTTTCCCGCACTCTTAAAACAATTGTGTGAACTTTTACCCATTGTTGGGTCGGTGACTTTTCACCGACTTAAACGTTGGGTTAAAACTTCCCAACAAACGTTGGTCACAACGTATCCATGTTTGGTGAATTTTCCTGACGAAGAAGTTGATTTATACTGTAACCAACTTGGGTAATTTTAGGGTTTTACCCATGGTGTCGGCATACGAACCCAACCATGGATAAAAGTTTACCCAGCTGTCTTTAGAGTGTGGCGAAAGAGTTAATGGGCGATTGAACAAATTTTGGTCAACATAGATAATGATATGAGGCTCGTGAATCATAATTCTTCAAGAATACTCTTTTCGATTCATTGGAGCGAAAGTTAATCTTGAAACCATATCTGGATTTTAACATGATAATTTGTGTTCTTAAAAGGAATCGCTTGTTGCTAAAATTGAGTGCAATCTTTACTCTTTTTTTCATAACTCTTTTATGTTTTGGTCTTGTTTTCTCAATCTCACATACAAAACAGTATTTTCTCTAATAAAGATGGTATAGTGGAACTCCAAAACATGATACCTGAACAACAAAATACAGTTTGCGAGACCAAATTTATTATTATGGGAAACAAAACGATTAAAAGCAAAACACAGGCCTACTAAGTTTGGAACATTTGCACTTTCATCTCTAAAGTTTGCCCTTGGTAAACTTCAAATGAACATCATATTATTGTGTGTAATGGCTTTTAATAAGTTCACCTTTTGTTTAAGTATCTCTGCAAATCTTCCAATGCATCTTTCCTACCAGCTCAAAAATTCATAAAAGTAAATACGATTACAGCATATACGGTACACTGTTATAAATGTCACAGGCATGTTGTAGAATTTCAGAACAAAAATTAAAGAAATACAAACGGATGTGGCAAGAGTGCTGTCAGTTTTTTCTAAAACGAATTTCATGTATTTCTCTATTTCTTGTTCTGCAAATCTACAGAAATTTGTTACAGTGTAGTTTATATTGACAAGGTTAGTCTCATTGGTCCTTCTTTCAATAGGCCCCTGTTTTTTTTTTTTGGTCAGCTCATCGCTACCAAAAACCAACCTAAAGGGGGCTGCAGCCTCAGAGGCGGCTACGCAGGCTACTGTTTTTATGTGATTATGCCCCATAGACTTTTGTGCCGGGTTAAGGTGAAAGCTTCCTAAACATTTTTTTTTCTTTTGAGGAGGGGGAGCTGAGATGCATTTTTTCGGGCAGAGTCGCAAACTCCATGAAAAACGAAACCTCAAAAACGACTGCTTTCCTACAGTAGTTACACAGTAGTTACAGACATGGAAAATGCTATTTTTTCAAAATTTTCTCTATACTCAGCGCCAACTGATGATGCAGATGGAGATTCCCGAACCCCAATCTGACAAGAAACTTTAGCTAATAAATAAAATTAGATCCACCCGATCGTCACAATACTATCCCCACATTCCCTCTTTTTGTGGTGCTTCAGTCCCGCGCGCAACCGTCTTTGTTGGCTGAGCAACCGAAATCAGTTGCAACTGAGCCTTTGCTACGGGGAGGGGGGGTGGTGGAGCCGTAGTGCACCCGGAGGAAAAAACCCACGTACATAATCGAAATTTGAACCCATGCACACTCATGTACTCACTGGAATTTCATTGGTGCCACTCGCCGGGGACGGCATTTCCAGGTGAAATCTTATGCTGTAATTTTTGGCGTTTGTTCAAAAGAATTAATATCTCCTTTAAATTAAAACAAATTGCGAAAGAAATACCAAATAAAATTACCACTAACATGCTGTGATCCTGACAAGCTTTTGTTACAATTTGGCCACTAGACACACCTGTAAATCCTCCTATCTGTCCATTTATCTGGCAATTTTTTATATCCGAGAACTTTTTTGCATCTTTCGAACAAACATTCTACCTTTTCTGGCAATGTTTTACTCGCAAGTCTATTAGGTGAGGCTGAGTGGAAATTGTTTTTATACATCGAGTTGCGGTGTGAACCTTATGAATCTTCAGTTTTACTGATTGTTGGGTTTTCTTTTGTTTTGGGTTTTTGTTTTGTTTGTTTTTTTGTTGCTATTTTTTTTTTTTTCTATTTGGGGGGGGGGGGTGTTCAGGCTAGCGAATTTTTGAAAAAAAAAAAACAATTCGACACTCCTAAAGGAGTTTTCTGTAAACATTTACAGTATACCAGGTTGGTTGCTCGAATTTTTCCAGGCACTCCCCGAGATCGGTTTGGGGAGCAGTTTTTTCCCAGCACCACTGCCTCGCACGTTCGCCTATGGTGTGGAGTGGACCTGTGGTATCGCCCAATTGTCATTTCTTCTGAAAATACAAAACTATTTACTCTCCAATTTCTATTAGTTTGTAACAATTTTCAAGTTCAGACAATACTCATATAAGCAAAGACAAAATGACCCTCTACAGAGAAAGTTAAAAAAAATGAGCCATGGGAAATTTTAAGGTGACACCGGGGTACGGCCTTGGATGGGCCTATATGTAAACAATATTAAAAAAAAGTGCATCATTGCTAGTTTCATCCCACTGTCAATACAAAAGCAGCAAACTAAAACACATAAATCGTACTTATCTCGTGATTAAAAAACCGTAAAAGTAACACAACTGTTCATCACTCACCAGTTTCAACTGCTGTTGAGTTCAATTCGTGTTGAATATCTACAAATAAAAGACTGAAACAGTATGCTAAGGAGTATATTCCAACATGAATCGTAAAAGAAGCTGCACACACAACCCACCCCCATCGTTTCTTCGTCCACTCTGGAAAACATTCGCACTCCAACATTTTTAATAAAGTTCTTAACGTTCTTCCACAAGAATGAGTTTACCATGTTCAGCCTTTACTTGCAGAACCAAATGACAGTCCGACAAATGATGAAATAATGTAGGTAGGGTACAACGTCGGCAACGTGAAACTGAACTTGCAAATGAAATGGTAACCTCTAGCGAACTGACGTTTTGTCGTTTGACAAAACAGCATGGGAACCTTATACGACTCTTTAGTTGAAAAGAACAATACGGAGCAACCAAAAGAATGAAAACAATTCTCGAAATACTGACCTCTGACCGAACAAATATCGCATCCTTTCTAAGCAAACGGACATGACCAGTTGATACTACCATAAGATACCAACCATCCACTACATCCAACGAAAGGCTCTCTAAATTATGTGCATAGCAACAGGACAAGATATTGTTCATGCGCGGAAAGCCTTGACAAAATCGTACGTGCGAGGTCGTCCTTGTTTAACCAATGAGTAATCAGCATTCCGCAGCAATAAATCGAGGGTACACAATTTTTCGGATTTTGATGTTTGTTATTGTTTTTAACAGCTGACGAAACGTTGACAAATATTGCGCAATGACTTCAATTCTCTGTGGAAGGCGAATAGTGTCAAAATATCGCTTGGAATATGCTAGCGCTGTATGAAACAGGTAGTTATTAGAGATGAAATTGGAATCTTAGTCTTCAAGTAAAAGGGAAATATTGAGTTTGTTAGGATTTTTTTATCGAAAATGTCCTCGTTTACATACGATCGGGGCAGCTGAATGGAAACCGAGGTACTATTTATTGAAAAATCACTGAGTTTTTTATGCATCAGATACGTATCTGAGATAGCATGTGTCAACTCAACATCGTAGGAGTTCATAATGTTACCTAAGGAGTGACGATTGAGGCTACCCTGCGACATTCACACATTTACTTTCAAATTCAAAGTCGGTGTGTTTACGTATAAATATGTTAACAGATTGTTACCCCGCAGTTTTGATGAATACTTTAACGGTTATGTTCATACCCATAACACACGTTTCTCTCAACACTGCGTACAAATTTTTCTTAGACAGAAATATCACGCAGCCTTTTCATAAATACCGGGGTCAGTATATGGAACTCACTACAAAGAACCTTAAAAGATGCTAAATCTGTATTTTCTTTCAAGACTAAATTAAAATCCGCCATTCGCTTAGCGATTATTCTTCTAAGGTGGTTTTGACTCTCTTTGTTTCTTTTGTTGTCATTTTTTGTCCTGATTTTTTTTTTATTTTGTAAAGGGGGACTGCTCCATCACATAAGCTTTGCTTTCTCAGTCCTCCTCCACCACCTGGTTTAAAGGCAGTCATTCGTCACCCCAAACTACAGTTTCAGTATGGGTACATCAAAACTCTCAATTGGTTCAGCTCTTTGATTGGCATCACATTCAAACAGTGCATCATAGCTAAATTGTACAGCATGGGCACTGAGAGTGTCTTGATTACACATTATGGACCTGTATGCCCACTGAGACAAGCCATGAAGCAATAAACTAGGATTGTGTCTGGATAAAGATGAGTTTTAGATAAATGTGGGAGGGGCTAGAAGTAAGTAGGTTGGGAGAATTGGAACTGTTTGGGATGATGAAAATATGCCTTTAAATGTTGTATTATTGTGTGTTTAAACTGTGGAAATAAACTAAACTCAAACTCAAACAATGCTTCCGAAGCTTTGTTACCCTTTTTAGACAAAATATTTCAAAATTAAGATTGAGTAAAGGAGACTGAACGGCTCGGAAAATTAGACCACTATAAATACAACCTCGCTGAAAATTTTGCAATTGAAACAAATAATTACAAATATGGAGCTTTTATCAGAAAGAATACGGAATTTTATGAGGAAAAAGTTGGGAAACCGCACTGTAGTTGACTACTAGTTTTCGAAATGGCAAATTCCCAAATTTTTCTTTTTTCGAACCAGTTGGGGGGGGGGGGGACAATCGCCCCCTCCTCCATGGCCACACCACTGTAACACTGAGTATAAAAGAGTCTTTCCGATCGAGAATACTGAGGGGTTTCATCCTATCTTGACGGCAGATTAAACAAATTTCAACAAAAAAAATAAATTTTTTAAACACAGTCCACTGGAAAAAAACACACACACATACACACAAGATTTTTCCTTATTTTCCCCTTTCTTCATTTAAGTATGGATGACCCAAGTCCGACAAGCAAGCGCCGAATGTGCTAAGCTACTGCGGAGGGGCTCAGTGAGGTACTACTACTAAGAAAATTTGAATTCTAAATGTGCCTACTAGGTGCGATTTTCAGCATCTGGAAAACATGTGATAGAATTGGACTGCATTAATAATCAAAACTGAATTGTGAAACGTTTCTCGGAAGGATAATTTAAGGCATATTCCGGAGCTAAAATTCATTAACTTCAAAATATGGAGAAAAATTTTCATTTTTAGGAGGCGAAAAATTCATCTCAATAGCATATAGCGTTCGGAAGATACAAATTTATAAAGTAATGTAACTTTTTTTTTTTTGATTTAGTGCATCATGTAAATTTGTGATGTCATCGCGGCTCATTAATTTGATACTACATTCACTTTATTTATAATTTTGATGCCCCTGCAGGAAATATTAACGAACAGTGGTGTTGTTCTCTACGTAAGGTGAAGGGTAATACTTGATCTGCAGGGAAAGATATTTTAAAGAATAAACAGTCCAACAGTTGTAAAATTTCAAGGACAAAAGGACTTGAACTTATTGAGAAAAACAGAAGGAATCGGAGACAATGTGCCTTCATTACATAACTTTTGGCTATGTTGAAAAGCAGCGGTATATTTCAACAAAATACCCAATCTCTAAAATGAGATATCTTGAGTTGGTAAAGGAATTGCGACAGGGTTTAAGGACACGGTGTGGATTTCTTTTTAACAAAACCCCGGTGAAAAGCCCTCAGACGGCCTCTCTTTAAATAACTGCTGAGGGAATTATGCCTTCTCTTAAAGTGCTAACGCATATGTCTTTCTTCTGTAAGCTTTCTCTGGGCTCCCATACGTTCTAAATCTTATTTGAAACTCGATAGATACCTGTTACATAACTCAATGCCCAATGAAGGTTAGAAACATTTTAAAGGAGGTAAAAATATTTCTCTCGTCAAAAGTTGCTGTTCCTCAAAGCTTGAACTATGAAGTAAAAATCTGTTACCACCATAGATGTAAAAAACGAATCAAACAGAATAAAAAGTGTTCGGGTTTTTTCTTTAATTGCAAACAATACTATTTTGTAGAAACAGAGCACACAATTTCTCACGTTATAAATGGCATGGTCTCGTCTGGCTGAGTCATCAAAACCAATTTTTAATAAAGCCAGTCTCTGGCTTCAGACAGTGAATAATTATGTAGTCGCGTAGTACTTGTGCACCAATGTTAAGAAGGTCGATGATCTATGGTATACGCCAACACTAAAATGCACCATCCTACACATGTTTTGCAAAAGTCTTCTCTGCATGAGTCCAAAGGTTTTCCCTTTCGGGAAACCAAAAAGGTTTAGAGTCAAGACCCTGAATATTAACAAGTCTTTCGTACAGTGGCATCGCTAAGGGGTCAAGGGACACGTGGCTCCTAGAAAAACCTTGTGCCTTAAAAGAAGATTTGTGATTTTCAAAATCCCGCTACCCCCTTTTTTCAAAATGTAAGCTTGACTCGGATCCACTCGTGGAAGTAGTTTCACAAGTTTTTAATCTTTTTTCTTTCTTTTCCTTTTTCTTTCTATCTTTCTTTCTTTCTTTCTTTCTTTCTTTCTTTCTTTCTTTCTTTCTTTCTTTCTTTCTTTCTTTCTTTCTTTCTTTCTTTCTTTCTTTCTTTCTTTCTTTCTTTCTTTCTTTCTTTCTTTCTTTCTTTCTTTCTTTCTTTCTTTCTTTCTTTCTTTCTTTCTTTCTTTCTTTCTTTCTTTCTTTCTTTCTTTCTTTCTTTCTTTCTTTCTTTCTTTCTTTCTTTCTTTCTTTCTTTCTTTCTTTCTTTCTTTCTTTCTTTCTTTCTTTCTTTCTTTCTTTCTTTCTTTCTTTCTTTCTTTCTTTCTTTCTTTCTTTCTTTCTTTCTTTCTTTCTTTCTTTCTTTCTTTCTTTCTTTCTTTCTTTCTTTCTTTCTTTCTTTCTTTCTTTCTTTCTTTCTTTCTTTCTTTCTTTCTTTCTTTCTTTCTTTCTTTCTTTCTTTCACTGTTTTTTTTATTTGTTATCTTTTAAGCCTATCAGATATTTAGTTAGTTAGATAGAATTTTATGGCCCCTGAAAGGAAAGTTCGGCATTAAGTATGTACTTTTTGTTACAGGCGACAGGGCGAGGAACATAGTCCAAAATTTGCCACGCTCCGCCGTCCACTTACATAATGCTTCCTACGCCACTGCCCGGGTTTACCATTTTCAGGAAATTCAACCGGCACTACTTCGATACACCTCTGTGTGGAATTGTCCCATAGTGTTATCTTCAATGTTCTAGATCCCACCTAGCGTGAGTATACTCTATTCTTATCTCTGCAGGCTCCAAAGGCAACACCTTCTACTGCCTCCCGCTAGTACTAGAACGAGAGATTTATCCTTCCCGGTAGGCTACTGTACAATCGTACATAGACCCAAATTTTAGATTTACTGATAAACGTGAGTAATTGTTTTTTTTTTTCTCTCTATTAATTTCAAAATTTTTGAAGCTCACTTATATTTCTATGATTTTTATTTGAGCCATTTTTTGTAGCCCTGACCAAGCAGCCCTATCAGGAAATTTGGTTGGCTCTGCAACGGACCGTCGTAGTTTAATTTCAAACATACAATTTGTTTTCAAATGAAAATTTAATCAATAGCGGCTTCACTTATTCTATCTCGGACATTCCACTGCTTTTCTTCATTTCTTATCATCAAGGATTTGATATAATCTCGCAATCTTGTATACCAGTATACCGATATTCTTTAGCCGCAAATTGTGTTTCTGTACAAAACAGTGTCTCGAATTTAAAAGAGATATTGGGAAATGTGGGGCTTTCCCCCACAAGCTTGAGAAAAATTTTAGTAGTGAATCTGATGCGCCCCAAACAAAATTCCTGGTTGCAGACCAAACAAGAAAACTGAACGCGAAATTACCAAACAATAAGGTAATGTAATTTTAGTTATTAGCGCTTTTGGCGTTCGACACCCTATAAGCTCAACAACATGCAGTGCACGAAAAAAGATGGCAGCGCCCCGTGCAGGTAAGCATGTCCCATGCGTATTTTTGACATCCAAAATGCCGTGTTTCACCTGGCTATAGAGCAAAGGGAATTTCATCGCAGGAAACAATATCATATGAAGACTATTCTGGGAAGATGTTTTGGAAATTTGCCTTTTCCATTTCCTTTTGTTTTCACTCTAGGAGTGTGGCCTAGGTTTAATTGTAGGAACCAGTTTCACGAAACGAAAAAAGCCCGGAAATTTATTTATTAAGCCTAACTTAGGCCTAGTACTAGACTAAGTTTAGCCAACAGCAGTAGCTTTAGCACTGAAAATGCACTTCAACACTGAAAATGGGATCTTGGTCACTACACGTCTGCCAGAAAAGTACAGTCCAAATTTAGGAATGATGACTTTCATACACCCATGATGCTAGGCTATCCCCATTTGGTACAACCCATACTGGAAAGTAAGGCCTCTCACAGAAAGATCTTTGGCTTATGGAAATGTACGCCAGTAAATTTGGTATTTGGCATACTTCACTGCACCAAGGGGGTGTACAACATGTTGGCGTGGTGTACTTAATTACAAACACCAGATTGATTTACATCGGGGCCTTGCGTACCTTGAAGTGGCGTGGCGTACAATTCGAAGATCGTCGGCGTGAGCACCGACTCCTTCTTGGCATAGCAGCAGGCAAGCTGTATTCCCGGCGCACTGGTTAATCTCCATTATATGATAAACGTATTGCCAGTAAATGGTGTATGCGTTACGTACATGCACACACAAGCATGTACAATCACGTACGGATTGCTACTTACTATGTGTGAACCATATACTTGTACATGCACTGCCAACGTACAGATCATGTATGTGTCACGTACATGTATACCGTACGTAAGTTATACCTCCTATGTGACGAGCATTTGAACTCCCAAACCCGCTGACCCACTCAGCCCTGTGAAAAACCAGCATTACAAATCTTCAAAGTATTCTCTGTTAGAGAACCACGCAAATAAACAAATAATTCAGCTTACCTATAACTACAAATTCAGGAAATTGTATCTCACAGCAAATTCAACAATGCCCAGGTTTAGGTACACACTGTGCGGACCTATGTTTGCTGCCGCGGCAACAACACTATTAGCTAACCTTTGCAGCAAGAAGTATGGACGATATTTCTGTCACTGTGTAAAAAGTGAAATAACGTCGTGCAATGCTGCGTTCAACATGGCAAAAATCAATGCCTACCTTGCAGGTTAGAGGCGGGGCTTGTCATAGGGTTTCCAATCAAACGTTCTGCACTGTCTTGACAGCTCTTGACGTTGTTGTTTGTGTTTTTTTTG
This sequence comes from Holothuria scabra, assembly GCA_037179385.1. NCBI lineage: Eukaryota > Metazoa > Echinodermata > Holothuroidea > Aspidochirotida > Holothuriidae > Holothuria > Holothuria scabra. Next base: position 23,162,272 of record CM074182.1, read on the forward strand.
TTTCCATGGCTAGAACACTGTGCGAGATGTACGAAGATATATATTGGAAATCACTTGCAGCAGTGGAACAGTAGTTCGTGACCTATCGAGTTGATGTTTTCAAACTGTACCGGTAGGCCTACCAGCCCAAAATTTACGGCAAAAATAATGATTGAATATTGTGATTAGGAGAGGTTTTAGTCATTGCGCATTTTTGAGTATCTGTAAAATACTGTTTTGGCAAATCTCTCAATACAATGCTTTTCTTGGTTACTCAAAAAATTCAATACCGTACTGAACTTTTTTGGCAGTAACCTAGTAGGGCTGCCACGATAACCATTTTTCATTTATCGATATCGTCAGTATTTCCGCGACGATATCGCGCATTAAGTCTTAACATTTTTCATCAGCGCCAAGGAATTGGCAAAAAAGTTGTTTATTGCATGCAGCCACTACTGACTACATACCAAAAGTGAGGGGAGATTGATTATGCGTGCATGTAGCAATATTGATTGTGCAGAAAAACTCTTCACAAGTCTGGAACGTATGTGAGCTGTTACAATATTCATTGTATGCATTTTGAAACAGCTTCCTATTTTATATCATGTTTTCTTGTGGTGGGTTAAGTGCAGTTTTTCATTTTTTGTGACATCATAAATTATGATCATTTCAGGTTACTGACTTAAGACAATAAAAAAAGGGGGATTTCACAGTGGTTTAGTCATTTATTTGATTTGTTGCGATATCACATCTTGACAAAACATTGGTCGATATTGTCGGGGCAAAAGTGTATCGACGATATCGCGATATCGCAATATCGTGGCAGCCCTATAACCTAACCAGGCCAGCGAAATTGTGTTGACTGATTTGCCAAAAAAGGTGTTACCATTTTGCATGTGGACACTTCCAAAATGCAAAAATTTTCGAAACCCCTTATACCCCACCCCCAGGCCGGCGATCCACCAACATGAAGATCAGTTTCACCCAGCTTCTTTGGCCACTTGGAACTTGGGAGCTATGCGTAAGTGCACACGCCTGCAGATTGCTATGTACTATGCACACAAGAAAGATTCTGCGTACTATCACCAAAACCGATTGGCATACATTCTGCAGTGCGGCGCTGGCTTTTCTTGGAATGCACCCTGAGCTGCAACTGAAAGTGATAAGGCAGTGAATAAATTGTGTTAAATCACAGACTTCCTATACACACTCATCATATTCTGGCGTACAAGTACAGAAAAGATACAGATCTACCTTGGCGTAATTCTTTGGCGTATGGTAAACTTACTTTCCAGTATGGGGTACAACTAGGCCAATAGAATACCCTGCAAATAAGAGACCTCACTTTGTCTCTAGAGGCACAGTCACAGTGAAGCCAACAAAGGTGCAAAATACACAAATCTAGAATCGGTCACTCTGACTGTGACTGCGCTTCCACTCAAAAGTGGAGTCTCAGTGGACTTAACCAAATCCTTCACAAATATTTACACAATAGCCATGACGCTATAGCCTGCGTCATTATTTTGTGTTGCAAAATAATGCAAATTTAGAAATGGTCACTGTGACTGCAACTGCACCTCCACTCAAAAATGGAGGCTCAGTGGATTTAGCAAAATTCGTCACAAAAATTAACACACATCTCTACTGGAAAACCAAAAGACTAGTTGGGTTTTTCTCAAAATAGCATTCAATTGTCTAAAAAGCCACTGTGACCATGTTTCATCATTTTTAAAAAGGTATTTTTTGCTAGTGGCGGGGTATTCTGTAGTTAGTACTCTACATTCGAACACCTCATTTAAATGCCCAGTTCTCTCACCCCAAACAGTACCAATTCTCCTAACCTTCTTACTGAAGCCCCTCCCACAATTGTCTGAAATTCATCCTTATCCAGACACAATCTCAGTTTATAGCTTCAGGATGAGTATAGAAAAACTCAATTTATATAATCAAAACACTCCGTACCATTCATGCTGTGTAATATAAGCTTTGGCACTATGCATTGTTTGAATTAGCTGTCAATCAAAGAGCTTAGCCAATTGAGAATTTCAGTACCCAGGTAACCAAAATTGTAGTTTGGGGTGAGAGGTTTGGCCCTTTAAATGCTTATTTATTCACATGATCAATGCAAAATAATTGTCAGTTTGACCATATCATATGGAGCCACAATTATTTCTAAATTTTTTTTAATTAATTGAAGAAAATACTATCATATGACTGATAAATGATTGATCGAAATACTGTAAGGGGAATTTAAATTCTTGGTGTTCAAATTTTGACCCTACCATCATTACTGGTACTACTGTACATGCATGGCCAATGTTCTATTACCATGTATGCATTACATACATGAATAGGTACACTGTGCGTATGTACACACACCTGCAGATTGCTATGTAGCATTGTATGTGCACAGAAAATGCTGCTGGGGTACGATCATGAAAACTTTGGCGACCTTTGGCATGGGCTTTACATGGAATGCACCCTGGCTTTTGATTGTGTTCGGCACAAATGTTTCAAGATACAGGACAGTAGCCCAGTTGGTAGAAGCGGGGTGCTCATCCTAAATTTTGAAGTAATGTCCGGGTCAATAGCACCAAAAGTACGAAAATAGAGTGGAACGTCTTGGTCAATAGGCCTCACGAACTGTTCATCACTTTACAAATTATTCATCCACATGTGGTCTACTATGAACAAGCTATTTTAACCTTGACAAACACTTAGTTAAATTGACCAGCCTGTAATTTCCTGGAAGAGCATTGTCACCTTTCTTAACCCCTTAGCTACACCACAGGCGCTTGGTACTACAGAAGTATAGTCTGGCCTATACATAAAACACAGAAAGGTAGGACACTTGTAGTGTTTGCATGGGTTATGCGGGTACCCGCCCGCCATTGTATTACCCGGTTCCAAATCTATTACCCGAATTTAAAAAAATCCTCTTCAAAATGGATCACCCCATGGAAGTGGACTAAAATATTTTGCCAATTTGGTAAACATTCTCCGAGAGTGAGAATGAAGAGAGCCCCTAGAAATTATGTGTACTGTAAGTTTAAAAGTTTTCTGTACTTTGTTTCCGAAGCTGAAATTTTTTATCAGCATGTGGTCTGATTGCGCTATCATCACGTAGTTTATTACTTCTCACATATCTTTTATGATCTTGGACACAAGCAAGCTATTTGACGGTGATTCAAAATCACATCGTACTGTTTCATGCAGACATACTGTATCACCCCCCGCCCAGCTTGCAAAGACGGTGCCCATAACGTTGGGCATGCATTTATAATTACTGTAATGTGGTATGCCACCTTGAGTATAATCCTTGAATATTTCGTAATGGTTAAATGTGTCAGTTTTACGCATAAATTTGCCACTATCTGTGACGTAAAAAGACATCAATTTCATAACACTATAAACATTCACGAAAAAAGTTTTTGAAACAGGTCATTACGTATTACGTTATTTTGTGCCAAAAGGGCGCTCGCGCATTCAACTAAGTTTATGTGTGAAAGCTATGTTAACCATGCCTGGATGGGAACACGAGGCTAGCTACATAAGAACGTACATACCCAATTAGCGATAATTCCAATGCACATTGTACGGTATGTGAGGGAAGTTCACAAACAAGATGTCATTTGTTTACAATTGGTAATTTGGATGTGCAAGAGAATATCAGTGCTCAGATTGGTTGATATTTTTAAATCAGTGTTTTAAAAGGAGAATCTTTGAGCTCTAAGTATACTTGCTTTTCGAGTAGGAAAGAGCTCCAAAATTAAATATCAAATTGATATAGGTCTTTTCTTACTTTACTGATTTCTGTTACGTTTCTTTTACTTGTCATGTAGATTTAAAACAAAATGAGACGATAAAACCATCTGACAAATCAAATGTTGTTGAACTTGGGAATGTGATCGATATACCTCTCAAATACAGCTGTAAATATTATCACGCATGTGTTATGGAGTATGCCTTACAAAATGTTCCTCAATCTACTTGCACGCATACTGTAAATATCTACTTGTCCTATTCAAATCTGTTGAGTACATATAATTTTTTAAGTCTAAAAGTACAAATGCCATTTTGTGCAACTCAAAAATTTAAGGCTGGTGGTACTTGCCCGGCGGGCTGCAACATCGAACACAATAGTTGCCTGAGTGATTTTTTACTTGTCCCAGATTGTCGGGCGGGGAATTTGTTGAAGCCTGTCATTGATCTGCAAAACAGAGGCATGAGTTGCAGGTCTGATTGTAAAAACTATGTGTCATACATGCTGTACAGTACAACAAATTGAACTCCCATTACTTTCTTCACCAGGAATACGGCGGTTCTTGAAGGACCCATCAGCCAGCTGGAATGACAGGCTTAAAGTGGCACGGTATGCCTGGGTAATGCCATCTTGTTTCATACCAAACAAGTATCAGGTTTTGCTGGACTGGGTTTGCCTAGCTTTATCATCATATGAAAGGTAAAGTTGAATTTGGCAGCAAAAAGGAGTTAACTTTGCTGTCTTTGCATAATGCACAAAGTATGTTTGCTGGAAAATTAATATTTAAAAGAATGCTCCAAAGCCAATACAATTTTTGATATGTTGAAGAGGAACATACAGTATTCTTAGTATTTAGCAAGGGGTCAAAGTCTCAATATCATGTTTACACAGTTTCTCATGGTTGTAGTCTTTGATACTGCAAACTTTTACACATAGTATATGGATGTGATAAAGTGAGCAGAACCTTAGTTCTAGGTGGTCAAAAGTCATGCGGGATCCCAATGTAGGAAGCTTAGATACCTTGCATGTATACTTTGTGGGTACATTATGGAGCACTGTCAATTTGAAAAACATTACAGAGCACTGTCAAATTGATAGAAAAAAAAGAACATTACATACCAGCGGCAAGAAATCACTGAGCCTTTTGGCTTTCTGGGTCTCTAGAGGTAATTGCATTATGGGAAATTTGTGATGAACATTGATGAGACAAAACATGTAATTTTTGATATTTAATAGTTACAACAATGTAGGACATTTATTTGTTTGCTGCTGTATACCCTACGTATGCTGTAGATTTAGTATTGATTTTCACAGAGAGATATTCAGATTTCCCCAAAAATGTTAAGGACAAACAAGACACATATTTATAGAGAAATGCAATTGAACCTGAGGCAATGGGCCCAACTGACGTACGGTACAGTAACATTATGTGACCTTGGACTTCTACATGTAGAAGTATGGTTTTACCTAAATCCAGTCTTTAAACATGGAGACCTAGGTTCGTAATATTTCCCCTTTTGCATGGCATATATTCCAAATGCCACTGGATTATGTGCATATGCATTTGAATATACTGTAAGTACTGCAGTAATGTACACACATCAATGCTCTATATGTTACCACTTCAAAAAATACTTGCCACATTGCAAATAGGTATGTACAGGTTTTCAAGGACATGGATTTGTTTTACTTCCTACAGCCCCATGTATATGATTATGCGTTTGGTCAAAAACATCACACATTTGTATTACCGTACTAACAGGCAATTGGATGATTGCATTGACTGATTTACCAACAAATTTGAACTACGTCCAACACGTGTGATGTGTTCAGATATTGAGTTGCATGTTTCATCTTCCAAATGAATGTTCGAATATTTGATGTACAATGTTCATGAACAAATGGATGATCATGTAAATGGGACATAAAATTGCCAAAGTTTATATTGCAGGCATAAATTATAAAAACATTTTGAGCTGTTGTATTAGATACTTTGTAGTGCAGCATAATTAGAAAGAAAACTCTTAATCACTGAAAAGCACATGTCACTCTTTTCTTTGCAGACTTAAGATTCCTGAAGATGATTTTGGAGGATTGTGGATGTTACTCAAAGAGATGTTACAGAGTAAAGAGTTTGTATCTATGGGTGACAGTTTGACTATACCAAGCTTATTCTTCAATGTAAGCCAGTCTCACGGAGAAATTTCTTAGTAAATAAAATTTTTTAGGGGGGGGGGAGTGATATACAGGCTTTGAGTTTTAGATTTTCCACGTGTGCTACAAATGACACTTCTCAGGAAATTAAGTAGTGTGGTAGATGTTCTATTTTATTTAGCAGATACTTTTACTGTAATCTCCGTTCTTTATTTAGGTGTGGAAAAAAAAATACTCCTCACAATGATTTGAGGTGAGTCGTGAGTGATCGCACTCGCATGCCTCAAAATTTAAGGCCTGGATGTGGAAACATTCTCTCTGCTGTTTCTTTTCTATTTCCATTACAACGCGTTTACAGTAACTGTATTTTGTTGTACAGTATAAAGTAGCAAGGTTGAATTAAATTTGTGGACATATTTCCTTAATACCATAGCGCCACTTTTGTTAAAAAATTTACTGTTTAAGTTCTCTTATATTAGTAGAAAGGTAAGAATGTACAGTGCTGTCTTTTTGTTACAGAAGTAAGCTAAGATTGATCATGTAGAACTTCACACTACTGTACTTTAAAGAGGTTAAAGGGCAAGAGCAGTTGCCCCGAACTTATTTTGAAGCAGCAGCTAAGTCTCAAAATTGTCTTATTTCTCTTCAAAGTATTCCTCATAATATTTTAAGACTTCAGTGTTGATCATTTAAGGTGAACCATGCAGTATACAGTGGTGTAACTTGTCATAAATTTCACATTTGAGGAGAAAACATTGCCTCATGACTCTGAAGAGCCAATCATAAAACAGGACTGTCTACTTCTCTTACTCAAGCGGGGGTGACTGCATTCCCCCCCCCCCCCTCTTTAAGTTCCAGAACTTTGATTTTGTAAGTGAACTATGTGTCATCACTATAGCACACAGGCACTTACTGAAGGCAAAAAAGTAGAACCAAATACAGTTAGTTAGTTAGATGAGGTTAAAAGACACACCAACACTACTGTGTTATATAGTGTCAGTAAACTTGATAAAAAGTTGAAAGTTTAAATTAGTCCTCAACCGTGGTTCAAGTTCCGCCCCCTTCAGTTGCACCTCACAATATGCAGGAAACACTGTGGGCCAACTCCATAGCCCCATTTGTTTGCATTTTATAGGCGGTATTCAAGGTCAAACTACTCGCCACACATGACCTCCTCATCCTTCCTGGTTGCAGTGTAACATCATACCCAGAATGTTAAAACTGAATACAACATACTGTAGTATACCAAATACAACATTGCATGATCTTGGTACACATGGATAGTTTCAACATAGGAGTGCTGCGCTTTTACTTAACATAAAAAGAAGCTCTCCATAATGCTAAAAATTTGATTTTTAGGGGGTGCATGCAGACTGCAGTATGCAAAACTCTGTTTTATCTGAGAAAACCACAATTTTTCAGGTTTAGTGTCATTACATAATTCATGATTTAGTGAGAGTTCTTTTTTACTGGTTTAACAAAGTTAATTTTTGCAAAATATTAATATGAAGATTTTCTGTGGTATGTATCAGTGAGCACTGTCACAGTTATTGCTTAATTGGAGTGTTGTAGTACTATGCATTTTGCATTCTTGCTAATTGATTTTTCCAAACTGCAATTTTTGTAGTTGTCCACAGTAAAGCTCTTTGATTGACAAAAACTTCAAAAATGCAGAGAACTGTTGCTCCTGTACACATACTGTGAGTGCTTTAATTAGGCAATTTTTTTTTTTTCCTTTTTTTTTTTTTTTTTTATGAAACTTTAACAGCAAATGTGTCAGAGTTTGCCTGAGAAGTCAGTCTACCAAGATGATGTTTTCACAGTCACACAAGAAATTTTATCCCAACCAAAGCTTCGTGAATTGCTGCTTTCAAAAGTTGATCTCTATGTAAGTTTGACTTTATTGTTGTTTTTCTGTTTGGCAAAAATGCAGTCTTGGTAGCAGTTATGTTATGTGTCTGGATTTATGCAACATTTAGGCAGCAAATGTTACTGACAGCATTAAACTCTAAATGTATGACATTAGTGCAATATATGTACTGTATATTTGATTGTTTACCCCAGTCTTCTAGTTGAACTCATCAGAGCTCTTAAATCTGGCATTTTTCAACAAGTGATGATCTTCTGAAGAGTGATTTTATTTTCCCAAAATGTGCATGACTTGTACTCTTGTAGTATTGGCTTTTACTATGCAACATTATTCTGTTTGATTTATAAGTTTTAAAGTGATCCCACCTACTTTTTCAAGTGCCTTAAATTTCATGTTTCAAAATTCTTTATTGACCCAGCAAAAAGATTATGATCTGAATTTCTGCATGGAGGGGATCAACACTGTGGTGCTTGTCCCCAATGCCTCATAGAATTAATAAATCACTCTGATCCTTAGTTTGTACATGTAAGAATGAAAATTTGAATGTTTTGGTATGGGTTAAGGATATTTTGTCAGTGTGGATTCGTGTCTTCCAGTAGGTTTTTAGAGTAGGGCTGGTGACCCATCTGTTTTTATCCGGTGACCCAATTTCGGACCATGCCCCAGTATTTCAGTAAAGATGACGTAGAGCATCATTTCCTGTAGGATGATCTACAGAACTGTACTCTTGTAGCATTTCATCAAAGTTGTTCTTACTGTAATCTCATATACTTTACAATGTCATATACTGTCAATGTTATAAGCGATTTTCAGAGCTGTAGCCAGACAGGAGAGGCTTAGGGCAATTGTCAAGGCCAAAGTACGTTGTAGTACTCCAACTGATTCAGTTGTTTCTGTATAAGGTTATCAGGGCTGTAATCAGAGGGGAAGAAGTTTCGTGACAACTGTCATTCTGAGATATATATAAATCCTAAACACACCCATACCAATGATGGTGGTGCTGTACATAGGCCATGGTTGAACTCCTGTCACCCCTAGGGTCTTAACTTAGGATATGTTCATGTTACAGTATTTACTGTACATCTTCACCTCCTGCATGGTCAAGTGGTTACAGCATTCTATTTGCAGCCGGGAGGTCAGGAGTTTGACTGCTAGCAGGTATTAAGCACAGGCTCATAGCAAGTACTTTAAAAATTTAACCTACTGCCATTGTGCTTGGCACTAAGCGTAAGAAATGGAGTAGGGGAAGCAAGCGAGTGAGCCACAACTTGGAAAAAGGCTGTGGCTGGCCAGACTTAGTCTAATTGGTTAGAAACTGTGCCATAAACCTCCATCTGACTTTAAACAAAACTAATTATTTACACCTTCACTGAACTGATTTGCTTTATCTTCTAAGACTGATATAATATTCATTTGGCTTTTCTAGATCAACTTTCTCTCCTGTTTACTGAATATGCTGAGGGAGGCTATGAAGGCTGGTGATTATACTGACAGCACTCTTGTATCGTTGACAGATACTGCCCTCAATCACTTCAATGACAAGTTCAGATTTAGACTTGTTCAAAAAAAGGTAAATGAAATTTGTGAGATGAAGAATACAGTGCTGTCATTCCCACCATTAAGTGGTATTTTAAGATACAGTATTTGTGATGTCTCTCTGAGAATAATTTTCTTGTAAAAAAAAATTCCTTGGATGTTTGATTAGGCACAGTAGTAGCCAAGCAGCAGCCATGGTATCTTTCTATACACAATATAATAGTAGACCATCTTGGTCCTACAGTACTAATGTTATGTGTGGAGCAACGAAGCATGGCTAGGGCAGCTGCTGCACACAATTTTAGTGCGGTGCCTAAATAGAAAGTAGCATGGCATGTTTACTTTGTTGCATTACAACAGGCAGAATATATCTCCAGCTTTGTTTATGTACCCTTAAGAACCACCAAAATTACAATTTCATACCTGTTTAAAAAGGTGATGCATTAAATGCCACTATGAATTTTTCATTATTTGAAATTTTTGCCAGTAATTAATGGATAATTTACTTATCATCTAAACTATCGAAATTTCTTATTTTAAATTGGCTATATGTCACATTCAAAAAATTGTAATTGTAATTTCAGCAAACCCAGTTCAATGTTTTCCTGATGTAATAGTATTTCTTGATTTGAAGATAATGGTCTATTGCTTGAGCCCCACTATTTTCTGCAGTGACTGAATCAACTTTTGTTTGTGTGGTTCATTAATTACCACCTTCAATTCAAAACTGAGTGGTTTGGTAAAGTTCTTTTAGAACTTCTAATTAGGAAAACAATGTAAAAAGTACCCATGCATAGGTTCTACATTGTTCTACAAATTTTCTGTGTTTTATACCATGAAATTGTTGATCCACTCATGCCACTGGCTGTGCAAAACTTCCACATGACTTTGCAAGTGTTTGGAAATTGGTTGTCCAAAATTTCTTTGGAATGTTGATAGAGCCAAGATACCAAGGTCCTACCTAGAGCATACCTAGTGCCAGGTGACAATTGGTTAACAAAATGCCATCCTGGTTGAGGGTCTGAGGAGTGGGTGCATCTTTTTTGAGAAAAGTTTGCATCTTCACTCCATCTGCAAGGCAGGGTTTTGTTTTGCTCAAGAATCATAATTTATCATTCCTTTATTTGTAGGGTATTGCCATGAAACTATTGGACTATTTTGTCCTGGAATAGCTAAGTATAAACCTACAGTTTGTAATCATGTTTTGGATATGGGATAGGCTTTAGGAAGAGATGTTTTTACATATACTGTAGACAAATCCGGACAGATTCTGATGGTCTGATGTCAGTCGGGCCATTACTGGGGTCCATCACCTTTAATCTTTAAATTTCCTTCCTAACCTGTTCTATGGATGGTTGTACACTAAAGTGTATCTTAATTTTCTCAACTTCACTGAATATGAGGATTTGAAATTCAAGTGGACAATAAATGAAGACTATTAAAGGCTGATGGACCCCACTAATGGCTGCCTACAGTCACTAAAAACAAGCGCTAATCAGATTGATCTATAGACTCGCTTGGATTATAGTGAATGCAAATATGGCTTCCTCCATACCAAACTCTAATAGTAATTTGGCAACATGCAGAGTACATACTTACTGGGTATACAGAGTATAATAGTTTAGTATGGTGGGATAGAGCCCCCCCCCCCCCACCTCCACTCCCCCCCTCCCTCATTTAGCCGTTTAGTGGCAAAATTGTTGATAAAGTGGGTTAGGGTTCATTATAATTCTACTGTACCTTTTGACCTATAACTCCTTTCAGTTTTTCAGTTGATAACCATATTTTCTTTTTCAATTCTGCATCCCATTTACCACATTTCAAAATTATAATTGTGTGCGTGAAATATGAAAATATTCTTTTTCTTTAAAATTTTGGCAATGCTTTAGTCCAGTTTGCAGAAAATCTGTGTTGGGCAGTGCAATACACTTAATGACTGTTGGGTACAGTTGTAGATTAATTGCTGGGTAACTCATGTTTATAGTTAGGCAGTAATGAAAGAGCCAGTGAGGGATACCTTTTAACATCTTCTTTGTCACAATTTTCTTTCCTCAGATTTTTGATGATATTGTTCAGAAGCTTCTCGTATCCTGTTTGTGTGTTCACCAGAAGATCACATCATCATGTATTCGATTGTCAATTGAATGCCTTTTATCAGAAACTTTGTTTAGCAAGTAAGATTTGTATCCATAACCTTAGAATTGATGTATTTGTCTTGAAGAAAATTGTAAGGACATCTCTTTGCATCATGTAATAATTCACATGTACTATTGAGTTATTGAGATGAGATTTTACAGCTCAGTTTCTTATGAATTGGTTCAAGTAGGACCACCCACGGTTTTTTTCAGTTGTGGCACAATATTGCTTTTGCCGTGCATCAAGCACAATTGCAGTAGGTTCATTCTTAAAGTCTTCAGTGTGCTATTCAGTTGAGAGATCAATGGACTAATTGTGCAGTTCATCATGGACAAAAAAGGTGAATTGGTCCACCATCCTTTGCAGCAGTCATTAAAATAGACTTTGACCGAGTACAATAAAAAGCAGACATATAAATAAATGGCTGCCAGTTAGGCAAGTTTACCAGTGTGCCTGCAGAAACGGGTGAATCACACACCATGGTACCTTGCATCTTGAATTGTGACCCAATCAGATATGCCTTGATTTCCAACTTGTCTCTTACCTCACTAATATCTCTATACAATGTGCCCTTTATTTAATATCAGAACAAACCTTCACAGCTCTGGTTCTCACATGTTACTTTTCCCTCAAAGAATTTTCACAAAACAAGTCATACCAAAGACTTAACAAATGATACTCACTGCAATTTTGCATGGTGCTCTACATAAGCAATGAAGCAAGAAAGACATCTTGTGCCTCACAACTGGAAAAAAGCTCATGGGTTCCATTAGATTACACCTGAAGTTTTGTAGTTGAGGTATAAAACTTCAAAAAAGGTGACTCCAGTGGCATCACAACAGGTGGGTGTAGGGGGGTGCAGAAGACCCAACTTGGGCCCCCATACTGAACAATTGCCCGTGTTTGATGTCATTCTATGCCCAATTTGTCAGTTCCAATTCTAAACAGCCAGAGATTATCAGCTCTGTCTAATGCTACTCGTTATTTTTTCCTCCACCTTCTCTCAAATATCTGACATCTCCTATTTTGGCCACAAAATTTCTTTCCAAGCAAACCCATGTTTTGTGCCCCCCTGGAAATGTGGGGGGGGGGGGGTGCAGCTGCCCCTCCCTGACCCCCCCATTGTGATGCCACTGGGTGACTTTTTGGTCTCTTTTAATCCATGTCCATGCCACCCTTGCACTATTTTACATTGCCCTAGGGAAATGACATGCCACAGAAGACAATGCAGCATCTTACCACATTTCAAATTTTGCTTGCAAGAAAAGCTTGACAGGTCTTCTTGTCCTTGGTTTCAAGAAGTAAATCCAGAAGACAAACATTTTTGTGGTCAGCTCATCTTAAGTGGACAAATATCTTAGTACATTTTAAGAAACTGATTTAACAATTTTTACACTGTTATAGCTGAAAATAAATTGTGTGGACATATTAGTGTTAAAACAAACTTTGAAGCAGTAAATTAGGTTAGGAAATCAAGAAAGTTTCCATGGAAAGTGCCCCTCAGCAATGGGCAGTTGCAAAGCAAACAAGGGTAAGCAAACAAGTCACTCAGTACCTGTGGTTTTGTGAAGTATCCCCCAGTTTGAAGCATTTTGCCCAGGTTAAAGAAGGGTTTAAGGTCACAATACCATTTAGTATATTAAAGGGATACCTGTTCAAAGCATTTTGGTGAAATTTACATTGAAATCCGATGGGTGGTTCTCAAGATATGAGCACGTAAATTTTTCACATTTTCAACAAAAAGTGAACTTGAGGCAAGCTCATATGACATCATATCCCCACATTAGTGCAGCCTTTTGTTTTTCTTTAAACTTTAGAGTCAATTTTCCCTTCAACAATCCCATATTATTAAAGTGTGATTGCATACAGTAAGTGAAATGGGAACTTTACAAACTTTGCATCCCCACAGGGAGGCCCTGTTCCTATTACACAGGGAGAACCTGTTCCTTCAAGGTCAACACAACAAACAGTCTGATAAAACAAAGGGAAACAAAGCATTCCTTGTCAATGTGAGGAGGTGATATAAGGTCTGCTGCCCCCAAACTCAATTTGGAACACAAATCTACTGACTTCATTTATCTTGAGACAATACATGTCCGATTTGAATGGAACTTTCACCACACTGTGTAGATTTGGTTCCTCTTTCACATATGAAAATTAAATTTTTCTTCAACTTTTGCTTTAACTGTGTCATGTCTTCATGGGAAGCAATTTTCCTATCCAGTTATTTTCAAACTATTCAGTATATAAACCTGATGTCATTAGAAAACCCTATCTATTGAGCTAGTCAATCCTCTTGTGGCATGTGTGAACAAGCCGCCTCAGTTGTTCAGGATGCTTTCATCTGATCCATTTTCATCTTTTGAATACATCTTCATGTTTTTATGCTGTTTAACTTAATATCTCCTAGATTTCAGTGTTCAATTAACTCTTTTATATTTCTTCATTGTAGGGATATGCTTACTCTTTACTCAGATTATGTGAAACACATGACAGAAGAAAACCACAAGCTACCACAGTCCTTACCAAAAGTCATGAACCTTTTGAAAGAGAAACTGAATAATGACACAAAGGTAAAAGGTCAATGTACTTCTTATTTTGCTTTTAAGCATCTTTTAGAATACTTTCAGCATATTGCATATTCAAGGTAAACCAATGAGTGACTCTTCTAAATTTCAAAATCTCGTGAGAAAATATTGTCACATGACTCTTAAGAACCAATCATGAAACTTGACAGACTTCTACACTAGTCCCATTTGGGGCAACTGCATTTTCTCTCAAATCTCTCAATTTTATGGGGACAGTAAAGTGTCTGGCAAAATTTAATTCATTGTAACAAATGATGCATTTTAAGTTAAAAGGTCTGACATCATCACATACGCAGCTGGATTTCCCTTTTCTATGGTGCAAGCCTGGAAAATGAACAGATTTTTAGGGGTATCTTATTATCGTTAAAACCAGTGGTACCTTTGTTTTGTAGCAGTCAACACAATACATAATACATAATATGCTTAGTATGCCAACTTCATTACTTGGCATGATGTTAAACTGCATCCAGGTTGTGGCTTCTGTTCTATTCAACCAGTCTAGAGCAGGACCACACATGTTTGCCCTTTAGAGGGTGTACTTGTCCATTTGGGACGTTTGGCTCCTTTTATAGGGAGCAGAACTCCTCTTGGAGAAAATGTTTGGTTTTTGCCCCTTGGCTCTTCGCCAGAGAGTCGAGAGGACTTTTAGAAAAAAACTACATTACTTTAGAGTTCTTCTGGAAGCCGTGAAAGTTTTGGTTTCGCTGAACAACCTTTTGACAGAGGGTCAGGAGAAACAAGTATACATTACTTTAGAGTCCTGACAAATTTGTCAATAGTCATCTCTATCTAAAGGAAATTTCACTCAATGCCATGCATTGGTGGCACCCAGAAGGGGAGGGGGTAGGGTGAGCATGAGGGTGCACTTGCCCCATCAGGCTCTTTTCCTTGCCCTCCAGTTGCCCCCCCCCCCAAGTTAGGTACAAAGTTAGGAGTTGGGTCAACTGAAAGAATAAATAATATAGTTGTTCTGAAACTTAATTTTTCAGCCAATAAATATGCTGAATTCTCAGGACTTGCAGGGACTTCTCTCCTTGAACCCCCATTGGGCTTTGTCCTTGGACCCCACCCTCAGGAGTCTGTTGTTCTTCACTATCCATTTTGCTATGCCCACAAAAACTTTTGTATTCGCAACTATTTCTTTGCACCTAGTCTCAGCCCCACCCCCCCCCTTCCAGTTTTGACACTCTGATGATGCTGCCACTTTTGTCGTGTAATCAGACAATGTTGGTATGTTGAATGTAGTGTGTGTGTACAAAGAATTGTATCAGAGGTATACATGTAATGTGCTCATTACCTTGCATCACTGAATGTCAATGTACTAGGTTTCCTGAGCTAAAAAGGGCATATTGGAACTAAAGAAGTTTTCACTCACATTTATGCCTTTTCAATTTTTAAATTCTGTTATTAGTCTGCCAATGAGATGAGAGAGAATATTTTCAAATAGAACATCTCATGTTTCAATGGGTGTAACAATACATAGAAATGGTCCAGAAAGACTGTTCAAAACTTATAATTAGCAAACACTGGAAATGTAAACTTTAAAAGATGAATACCTTCCTTTCCTTTTTCTTCCTGTCTAGACTGATGAATTTGAAGGTGTGATGACTGGAATTCCCCTATTTTATAAATTGTTACTTACATCTCTCAGGTGAGAAGCTTAACCAGCATATTTTTTTTTTCTCTTTTTTTTCTTTGGTCGATGAGGCCATTACGTCATGGATTCACTTACTGTGAGTGATCTGTTCTCACCAGATTGGCAATAACTCACACCACAGAGTGCAAGTATGCATACGAAACATTAGGCTAGGCCTAAGCTAAGCAATAACTTTAGCCTTTGTGCGGTATTGCTGTCATTACAAATGAAGTGTGATGTAACATATTTTAAATTTTTCTTTTGCACTTTCATGAGCTGAATACCTCACAGCACAACTAGATTAGATTGTGATAGCGGTGCATTTTCGTTAAAGAAGATGGTTGGAACAATGTTTGCTTTTAGTTTTTGTTCCTTCTTACTAGTGTATACAGTAGGCCCAATTTAGGGCTAATGTACCCCCCACTTACAGTCATGTTAGAAGCAACTCTCCAAATTACCACAAACAGCACGGATATTGCCGTAGTTTGTCTGTGGCAAAAAAATGAAGCCATGCCTTCTATCTTGCTGGTTCCTTATGTGGATGTGGCACTGTAAGGAACTCCTTTCAGGCAATTTTGAAGGATTGCTTGAACAGCTGTAACTCAGAACTTCGTTAAGCTTGGCAGATCCGACGTGCAGTTAGGGAGAGGAAGCCACCTTACTTCATTTTCTGTTTTGGGCACATTGTGCACCGTAAAGCTTGGAGTAATATTAGACTCCCAAGCCTTCAAGTATATATCCGTAACTGTTAGTTCCGATTGAGGTGCATGCACAGTGCCACTTTCCCATAACAGTGAGTGATTTCCAAGCAATGAATCTACACTTGTTCAGCTGAACTCAAATAAGAACATGACATAAGGTGACTTCTTCTCCCTAGCCCCATGTGGCACCAAGGCATGTTTCCAAGCTAATGTGGCACACACACATGCTGCTATACAAAAGTCAGTGAACATTCTTTACAAACCAAAGTGAATCCATGACGTCAGAGAAAAAGCCTCATAAATATTAATGTGGCAGACTTGTTCATTTTGAAGTACAAAATTGGGGATGTTTTTCGCCTTTTTTCAAGTCTGCAAGGCCAATTTTCCTTCACAAAAAAATTGGAGCTTAATGTATGAGTTCTTTCAAACATGCTGTGCCCCTGCCAAGTTGCTTTGGACTATTCTTTTAAGTAATTTGTACCAGTTTTAATGGTTCCAAACCAGACGTTTCTCCCAAGTCTCTTCAAAGGAAGCAAGTAGGGTGTAGTGTAGTCAAATATAGAATTAAGGTTTATTTTTAATAAGCTGATGTGCTTTCGGTGTAGCAGTGTCATGTAAAGTGTGTGCCACCAGTTTCTTTGTATTGGCATTGCAAGTGCCAATACTTACCAGTTGTTCTTACACCTTCCATTGTCCAGGCCAAACACTAACATCAGCTTTGCAATATTCAAGAAGCTGCTGAGTTTGATAGGATTTTCAGTTACTGATGCATCATGGGAAGGATCTTCCAACCTAAGGTCATGTGTGATGGACTGCTTATATCAACTTTTGCTGCTTTTGTCAAAACACAACATCTATTCGGTAAGTACAATTCCCGATTATCTTGTATCACATGTGTGTTTATGTTACTTTGACCGAACATGTATGAAGTTTTGCTGCTTGGATCAATTTCTTGGATTTCTGAAGTGTCGTGTCTTTGAAGATTTTTATTTGCATTCATCCTGCATGAAGAGATTTATTGTGGCTTTGTGCCACATCTGGTGCAGGTGAGTTCAAGTATACAGATCTTGTTTGTTAATATGTTTGCTATTCTATCTAAAGTGTGGTATGTCAATTAGCAGGAGAGATTACTGGAGCTGCAAGAGTATGACTCACTTGGACTAGTTGCTATGACAACATTGTGTTGATCCTATGTGATGTCCAAATTATCAGCAAAAAGCATATTCATTTGTGATTCCTTGTTGAAATCAGGCAAGGAATGTGATGGTGATGTTGTGTATCTATGTTTGTGTGGTGATTTTGCTTGTAAACACAATATATCTCAAGAAGGGTAAGTGTGACAAATCTGGTGTGGGTTGGCCATATTGATGATCCCTATTTTATGATGGTGGTCAAAGGTTGTTTGAGGTGACAAGAGGTCAAAATTTCAAAACCTTGTTAACACACTATCTCAAGAAGGGTAAATGTGACTACACTCAGATTAGTTGTGTTGGCTAGCAATATTGTGTAGATGATGAGTGTTGTTTTTGATGGAGGTCAAAGGTCATTTTGAATTCCCAGGGGTCAAAAGGCTAAAACATTGTAAACACAATGTCTTAAGAAGGGTAGAAGTGAGGTATTTCATACTTAGCATGTGCATTGCCCATATTTTGTAGATGAACACTTCAAATTCTTGAAGTCAAAAGTTACTCGGGGTCTTTGGAGATCACAACGGAAAATGTTCTGAACAGAATATATCAATGAGGGTACCAGTGGGGGATCTCATACATATGTTACATCATATGCATTTCCCTGATTGGAAAGGTGAGACCTGTTGTTTTGGTGATTTATGAAGCACTGTCAATTTGAAAAAAAAAAACCAAAACAAACAAAAACAGACTTACATTTCAGCAGAGAAGCAAGGAAATACTAAGTTTTTTGGATGTCTGGTAAGAGTAAGTTCAATCATCCATTGTGAAGTTGTGTAACAGGCAGCCTTATAATGCACACATTTCTTTTCTTGTAGGTATCAGATGATGAAGCAAGTGGTGGAAAGCAAAGGATATACATGAGTCACCTGATTGGTCAGGTGGTAGAGCTGCATCAGTGGTAAGACCATAAGTGGAAAAATAACAGAGAAGATGGGAGGCGGGGGTACTCTTTTTCAAAATTTTTCTTGGTACTTTGAGGGAAAATTTTTGGTGAATATAGGAAACTTGAATCAACTCATACCCCAAAACAGTGAAGGAAAGGTGGAAAATTTTTCATTTTTTCATTTAAAAAGTCATTATTCCTGCAGTAGGTAACAGAGCTGCAAATCTGATGCAATCAAACTCTTCTTTAAATGGCACAATATTTTATTTCTCTCATCATAAATGTGTAGTTTTTGGTTTCGATGAAAAGAGAAACCTATGCATTCATGATGGCGTGTGTGTGTATGTATGTGTGTATGTGCGTGTGTATGCGTGTGTGTGTATGCGTGTGTGTGTGTGTGTATGTGTGTGTGTGTTTGTGACACTTTGCTTGTTTACACAATATCTTGAGAAGGGAAGATCTGACAGTTCTTAAACTTGGTACACAGATACCCCATACTGAGAGGAAGAACCCTATTTATTTTGGTTGAGGTCAAAGGTCATCTGAGGTCACAGGGGGTCAAAAACCAAAATCCTTGTTTACACAATATCTCAAGACAGGAAACTTGGATTAATTTCATACTTGATATGTTGATGCATTATAATGTAAGGAAGAACCCTATTGATTTTGGTGGAGGTCAAAGGTCATTTGGGGTCACGTGGGGTCACACCCCGAAATCCTTGTTTACACGATATCTCACGGTAGAAAACTTGGATTAATTTCAAACTTGATATGTTGATGCATTATAATGTAAGGAAGAACCCTATTGATTTTGGTGGCGGTCAAAGGTCATTTGGGGTCACGTGGGGTCACACCGCGAAATCCTTGTTTACACGATATCTCACGGTAGAAAACTTGGATTAATTTCAAACTTGATATGTTGATGCGTTAGGATGTCAGGAAGAACCCTATTGATTTTGGTGGAGGACAAAGGTCATTTGGGGTCACGTGGGGTCACACCCCGAAATCCTTGTTTACACGATATCTCACGGTAGAAAACTTGGATTAATTTCAAACTTGATATGTTGATGCGTTAGGATGTCAGGAAGAACCCTATTGATTTTGGTGGAGGTCAAAGGTCATTTGGGGTCACGTGGGGTCACACCCCGAAATCCTTGTTTACATGATATCTCACGGTAGAAAACTTGGATTAATTTCAAACTTGATATGTTGATGCGTTAGGATGTCAGGAAGAACCCTATTGATTTTGGTGGAGGTCAAAGGTCATTTGGGGTCACATGGGGTCAAACCCTGAAATCCTTGTTTACACGATATCTCATGGTAGGAAACTTGGATCAATTTCATACTTGATATGTGGATGCGTTATGATGTAAGGAAGAACCCTATTGATTTTGGTGGAGGTCAAAGGTCATTTGGGGTCACATGGGGTCAAACCCCGAAATCCTTGTTTACACGATATCTCATG
Organism: Holothuria scabra; assembly: GCA_037179385.1. NCBI lineage: Eukaryota > Metazoa > Echinodermata > Holothuroidea > Aspidochirotida > Holothuriidae > Holothuria > Holothuria scabra. The sequence continues at coordinate 23,182,173 of CM074182.1, forward strand.
GTAAAAAACTTGGATTAATTTCAAACTTGATTTGTTGATGCGTTAGCATGGGAGGAAGAACCCTATTGATTTTGGTGGAGATCAAAGGTCATTTGGGGTCACGTGGGGTCACACCCCGAAATCCTTGTTTACATGATATCTCATGGTAGAAAACTTGGATTAATTTCAAACTTGATATGCTGATGCGTTAGGATGTCAGGAAGAACCCTATTGATTTTGGTGGAGGTCAAAGGTTTTTTTGGGTCACATGGGGTCAAACCCTGAAATCCTTGTTTACACGATATCTCATGGTAGGAAACTTGGATCAATTTCATACGTGATATGTGGATGCGTTATGATGTAAGGAAGAACCCTATTGATTTTGGTGGAGGTCAAAGGTCATTTGGGGTCACGTGGGGTCAAAGCCCGAAATCCTTGTTTACACGATATCTCGTGGTAGAAAACTTCGATTAATTTCAAACTTGATATGTTGATGCGTTATGATGTCAGGAAGAACCCTATTGATTCTGGTGGAGGTCAAAGGTCATTTGGGGTCACATGGGGTCAAAACCCCGAAATCCTTGTTTACATGATATCTCATGGTAGAAAACTAGAATCAATTTCATACGTGATATGTTGATGCGTTATGATGTAAGATAGAACCCGATGTATTTTCGTGGAGGTCAAAGGTCATTTGGGGTCACATGGGGTCAAAACCTGAAATCCTTGTTTACGTGATACATTATGGTAGGAAACTTGGATTCATTTCAATCTTGATAGACTGATGCATTATGATGTAAGAAAGAACCCAATTTATTTTCATGAAGGTCAAAGGTCATTTGGGGTCACATGGGGTCAAAACCTGAAATCCTTGTTTACATGATACATTATGGTAGGAAACTTGGATTCATTTCAATCTTGATAGGCTGATGCGTTATGATGTAAGAAAGAACCCGATTTATTTTCGTGGAGGTCAAAGGTCATTTGGGGTCACACCCCGAAATCCTAGTTTACACTGTATCTCAAGGTAGGAAACTGATTCATTTCAAACTTGATATGTTGATGCGTTATGATGTAAGAAATAACCCAATAAATTTTGGTGGAGGTCAAAGGTCATTTGGGGTCACATGGGGTCAAACTCCGAACTTCTTGTTTACACTATATCTCAAGGTAGGAAGCTTGGATTGTTTTCAAACTTGATACGTTGATGCGTTATGATGGGAGGAAGAACCCTATTGATTTTGGTAGAGGTCAAAGGTCATTTGGGGTCATAGGGGTCAAACTCAGAACTTCTTGTTTACACTATATCTCAAGGTAGGAAGCTTGGATTGTTTTCAAACTTGATACGTTGATGCGTTATGATGTCAGGAAGAACCCTATTGATTCTGGTGGAGGTCAAAGGTCATTTGGGGTCACATGGGGTCAAAACCCCGAAATCCTTATTTACATGATATCTCATGGTAGAAAACTTGAATCAATTTCATACGTGATATGTTGATGTATTATGATGAAAGATAGAACCCGATGTATTTTCGTGGAGGTCAAAGGTCATTTGGGGTCACATGGGGTCAAAACCTGAAATCCTTGTTTACGTGATACATTATGGTAGGAAACTTGGATTCATTTCAATCTTGATAGACTGATGCGTTATGATGTAAGAAAGAACCCAATTTATTTTCGTGAAGGTCAAAGGTCATTTGGGGTCACATGGGGTCAAAACCTGAAATCCTTGTTTACATGATACATTATGGTAGGAAACTTGGATTCATTTCAATCTTGATAGGCTGATGCGTTATGATGTAAGAAAGAACCCGATTTATTTTCGTGGAGGTCAAAGGTCATTTGGGGTCACACCCCGAAATCCTAGTTTACACTATATCTCAAGGTAGGAAACTGATTCATTTCAAACTTGATATGTTGATGCGTTATGATGTAAGAAATAACCCAATAAATTTTGGTGGAGGTCAAAGGTCATTTGGGGTCACATGGGGTCAAACTCCGAACTTCTTGTTTACACTATATCTCAAGGTAGGAAGCTTGGATTGTTTTCAAACTTGATACGTTGATGCGTTATGATGGGAGGAAGAACCCTATTGATTTTGGTAGAGGTCAAAGGTCATTTGGGGTCATAGGGGTCAAACTCAGAAAACCTTGTTTAGGATAGCTCAAGGTATGAAAGGTGGATGGATTTCAAAATTAGTATGTAAATGAATTATGGTGAGAAGATGGTCTGTATAAGGTTATTTTTTGTGGAGGTGAAAGGACATCTGGGGTCATGATCGGTCAAACTTTGAAAAACTTGTCAAAATGGGATATCTCAAGGTAGGAAACTTGGATGGATTTCCCAATTAGTATGTGGATGTGTTATGGTGAGTTGAAAGTACTGTACCTGTACCTTTTGTTTTTGGTGGAGGTCAATGGTCATCTGGTATCACCTGGCATCAAACTCTGAAAACCTTGTTTGCAGAATATCTTAAGGCACAGTATGAAAGAAAAACCAGTCACTTACAGGTGGAGACAAAGGCTATTTTGGGTCACCAGTTGTTACAAGAAATGTAGCATTTTATTGAAAAGAGCATGTATGTATCATCGAAACCTCAATGCATTTTTGCATTCTGGTTTCACTGCTAGTTACCAATGATATCAAGTACAATAAAATTGAGTGCATGTAATCATTGCTAGATGTTAGAATATGTTTGATGGGGAGGGGGGGGGGTTGCTGTAGGATGAAATCATGCATATGCATTTTTTTAATTTCAGGGAACAAACTTCTTGGTTTCTTTCTCTTCGCCTCATATTTCAACTCAACCACAAACTCCTGGAAGAGCACCAGAATGTTATCTTGACAGCTGCTTTGTCACAGGTGGAGATCAAAGGTCAAATTTCACCCCATTCAAATCAGCTGGAGGATGCACAACTTGATCTCATCTGTGAAATTTCAGACACCTATCTAAAACTGAGACAGGTTTGTTGAAAAGTCGGTCTTATTTTGTTGAAAGAAAACCTCTTTTGCAACCATGCAATTTAACCAACTGTGTAACTTTTCAAAAAGTGCTCATATGATTAAGTTTATGCCTCATTTGAAATAGAAGAGTGTTCTTCTCTTTTCAACTATAATTGATATTTGGTAATTTAAATCAATTTTGGAGTTAGCTTCTATGCCCCAGCTTGTGTCGACTGGTTTTAAGGATAGGTCATTTGTAGAACAGGGTATCATCTGGTTTAGTGTACATACATACACCGTGGCAGTGTGAGCAGACTGTAAGGGGATAAAATTTAAAGTTATATAAAGTTTGATACGGATAAAAAAAAATGTATTTGTTGTAATTTTTATTCTCAAAGAACACTTTGGTGAGCTGTAAACACAGTGGTATTTTGTGTATCCTGTGCCATTGTTACCAATCTTTGTCATTCTTCAATGGCAAAATGATTTTTTCCTTAGAAAATTTTAACAATTTAAGGTGGAATGGAAAAAAAAAACAAATTTAACACTTGTTGCTCTAGATGTAGAATGTAGCCAACATTTAAGCCATTATTTCCTACATGTCTTGCAACGATAGTGGAGAAGGAATTAGGTGGCAGATGAGTGAGAGTTGGGGGGTTTTAAGTGCAAAAAGCCAAATCTTACAAATCACTTTATTTGGAAAAATGTGATGTGACTTTTTACTCCTTCTCTCAGATCTACAATCCTCATTCTAAAACAAAGGGACAGACTTCTGAACCCCCAGCCATAACCATGCAGTAAAAATGTTTTGCAACCAGCTAAGGCTTTTGTCATCATTTGGTTTGATGGCAAGATCAGATCCCCCCTTTGGCTCATTGGAGCAATTTGAATAGGGTGAAACCCAGTATGTGCAAAAATGTATGTTTGTTAGGGCACAGGATGGCTGCATTTGTCTTGAACTGGGGTCATCAGATTGGTCATGAGGAAGTGATTTACCTTTGTTCCATCCCTTCTCTCCCCACCCACTTTTGATTTAAATTTCATACATCTGATTTACATTCATAATATGCAATATTTATGTTGTCAGTCTTAAAAGGAATTTCCATTTCTCAAAATTCAATCTGACATTTCTTTCATCTCCATTTCAGTTCAATAAATTTTGTTTGTACCTTTTGAAAAGTTGCACACACTCTGAAGGAGGCAATATTCAAATCAAAAACAGATTTTTGACAAGGTAGGTCTTATTTTCAGTATTTCTGTCATTTTAGTTGATAAATCCCTGGTAAACTTCGAAAAGATAACTGTTGAAAATGGTAAAACAATGTTATGTTCAAATGATAATCTCTCTTGGGCATGCAGTGTAGAGTTCCTTTAGTAAATCCACATTCATATGGCAGACATATATGCTTATCTTGTTATCTAAGTTGAATATTACTAATGACTCATGAAACATTCTTTAAAACTGCAAAAACTATCTTTTTCCTTGTTGAAGATTTGGTGCCAATGTCCAGGACTTGCCACAGAGGACTTCCTTTGGTATCTGGTCAAGTATGAATACTTCCCTCACACAGTTGACCCTTGATCTTTCAACCAAACTCAAACAAAGTCTCTCAGAGCCACCATCAAAGAAGGTGAAGAAGTTTAATGAGGACTCTTGTCAAAGAAATGCTCTACAGAATGTCGCCATTTTGTTGGGAACATTCATAAGAAACTGTAAAGTGGTGGAATTTTCTGCTGTGCCACAGGGAGCAGAGACATTGAAGAAGCTGTTACAGCAGCTTGTTACAGACGTTATTGCGCCCTCTGTAACCACTCTAGAGCAGTTACATTATGAAGATAAGATCAGAGATGTAAGTTTTGAGATCTTTTTCAATGAAACATTTCTAAACTAATGAAGAAATAAAAATTTTCCTTTTTTTAATTGTGATTGGCAGGCTCTGTGAAGCATAAAAGGTGGAACAAAATTTACTCTGAATGTAATTTAATGGTTTTACTATGAGCTACCAAACCTTAAGGTTAAATACGTCCATCTTTTACAGCACATGGCTTATTGTAACATATAACAAAGTGAAAGGTTTTGGGGTGAATTACTGTGTTGCCATTTGTTTATGTATAAAAGAAAACTTTAATTGCATAACCTGGGGGTGTACAATAAACTTTTGTACTGTTTCTTGTCCAGACACAAGATATGAACCTGTTATTTTCTGAGTCGTTCTGTTTGAACCCTTTCCCATGGCTTCCCCTAAGATCTGAGGGAGGTATTATTTTAACATCAACAAAATAACATTTATTGATGATTGTTGGGATGGTTAGAAACTGAGGAGTATAACCTCCTCCAACTAGCTAACAAATAACATGGTTTATCTTAACCTTAGATTAGATTAAAAATTCAGTACCTGAATTAAACTTTTATTGGTTAAGAATATCTGAAAATAGCCCTGTTTAAAATTTTCATGCAGTGCTTGAAGTAATCATAAAGCAGACAAGTCCTTTGAAGTTTTCAAGCTATGATTGTTCTAGCCCTTAACCACAATTGTAACAATAGTCCTATTTAATGGTTACTTTCTCCCATCAGTAAGCAGGAATGTGGTTTGCTTCAGCTAACACAACAATTGCCTTTTTTACAGTGTCTTCCAGTTAGTTACACTTTGTTATCAATCCCTGTTGTGGTGATACCCAATTTGATCAGGCGCGGATCCAAAGGGGTGGGGGTGCTTTTACGGTCTCAGCACTCCCTTTTTCCCCACATCAACAATAAAACATACTCAAAAATAGCAGTGCAACTTGCTCACAGCCTTGCTTCTCTTAAGTCAGCTCCCCCCCTTTTGGAATGTCTGGATCCACACTTGTTGATGGGTATGTAATTCAGAGAGCTTTAAAGGAACTTTCTTCCTGATGTAGTGATAACATTTATATTTATGGGTATACTTGTTGTTTAACTTCTTGCCTAAATTGATTTAGCTGCAATGATGTTGTTTTTCTGTAGGATGTGGATACTTTGCTGTTTTCTACTCTGTTTTTGGCTTGTTGTCATGGGGATGTAAAACTCTTGTTGCATAATTATGTAAAAGGTGAAGCACTGAGGAATATAGGTTCTGACATTCCTTTGGAAAGTGGAACATTCCATTACTTGCATGACTATTTCAAGGAGGCTACATGGCAAAGGATAAGTTCATTGTGTGCAGAGGGGACAGATGTCAGGAATCGGTTTATTTTGGTAAGTGATTTACTATTTTCATAAAAACATTCAATACCTTACCTGTTGAAATGCAGGGTTCCATTATTGACTTACAGTTGACTGTGTACATTATGTTTGGTAAGCCTTAATTATAAAACACTTGACAACAAACATGAAGGCTGGTAGGCCATGTCTTTATGTTTAGAACAATTTTATGAAGAGAAAATTCTGTCATGCAGTTTTGCAAGTCTTTAAGGTCTAGTATGTTTATATCCTTTACATTAGCAATCTTCATTTCAAGGACAGTTGTAACATTTGTTGGTCCTGAGGGATTACCTTGGAAGTTTAAATTGTGTCCTTGGAAATCATCAGTAGCAATAATTACCAAACCATAGATTGTCTGATGAGTAATTAAGAGATAAGTAATGTAGGGTTTAACAAAAGAAATTTCAACGCTGTGCCACCCTCCACATCATTATTTTTGCATAACAACAGGTTGTTTCAGAAGCATGCAAACTTTGAAGAGGTGTATTTTAACCCTTAACCCTTTATTTTGTGAAGTTTACTTGTGCAATGCTGCATGTTTTACATCTTTAAGCAATTTGTGGTTGATGTTTAACCCTTTACCGTTGTGCTCCGATCGGGGCATATTTGCGTGCCTCGGGAGTGCCCGAAAAAGCGGACGTAGCCCACCCCGCATCAGCTTCCATAGGCCATTGACCCCGTGACCTTACACTATTGTCTCTCTCGCTGTTGTGGTTGAATTTTCGGGTAGCTACTCGCAGTTTTGAGCTCCAGGTGAAACAGTAAAGATGGGTGACAGCCGAGCTCTCCGCATGGGTCCAAAAGGTTCCAGACAATGGTAAAGGGTTGAAAAAAGCCTGTGGAGTGTGTTTACTGCAAAGCTGATGCCACTGTCTCTGCGTGTGTGCACATTCCCCTTTAGCCGAGTGGTGCAGATATTTTAGATTAATCCTTTACCGTTGTGCTCTGATCAGGCATATTTGCGCGCCTCGGGAGTGGGCAGAAAAGCGGACGTAACCTGTCCCGCATCGGCTTCCGTAGGCCATTGACCCTGTGACCTTAAACTATTGTCTCTCTCGTTGTTGTGGCAGAATTTTCTGGTAGCTATTCGCAGTTTCGAGCTCCGCGTGAAACAGTAAAGATGGGAAAGAGCCGAGCTCTCCGCATGGGTCCAAAAGGACCCAAACAACGGTAAAAGGTTAAGGACCATTAAAGATATTGACATAATTCCAACAGATTTTCCCTAGGAATGTTTACTCCTTTGCTACCAAGTTTCCCCCAACATCAAATTTTGCAATTTTGGTGCCTCCACTGCACCACCACCTGTTGGTGTAGGGTCTCCAAAAACTTTGGGGGACTAACATGCGCCCAGATTGCAGACTTTCTTTCTCTACTTAGTAACAAGGCGTGTCAGTGCTTCTTTATCTTCATTCTAAAAAATGGAACAACTTTTGGTTTTGTAAAAATTTTTTTGTCTGATCTCATGCTGGCCTAGATATTCTGTGAAATACTGATCAATACACAAATAGGTTTTTGGTGTTAAATTTGAAATGCTTTCTCTTTCTATCATTTCAGAAGAAACTTCAGAATCAAGTGATCAAAATGTTGGTTTTAACTGGAGACAGTGAGAGCAAAGCAGTCCAAGAGAGTTTGAAGAATCTATCTTCAGAACTCTGCACTCTGGCGGATTTTTCAGGATTTCCCAGCCAATCTTTTCCATATAATGATGCTTTATCTGTTTCTACATGTAACTACCAAAGTGCTCTTCTGCATTTATTGGTTCAGCATTTTCCTATCTTAAGTCCACACATGACAGAAACGAGTCTGATGAACTTTGTTACATTCCTTTGCAAGTCCATTTTTTCTGTGCAGTCATTGAAGAAATATCAAGGTGTTACTGCCCAAGAGATTGCAGAATCATTTATACAAAGTGATGTGTGTAGAGAGTCTAAAGATCTCCATAGTCTACTTGTAACCAATTCATTGCAGAATTTATCTGATTCACTCAAAATTAGGTAAGTTTAAGTTTTAATATTTTTCTTTATTTGGATTCTGTGTCGCTTTATTACAGGAAGTATATTAGATTAACCCTTTACCGTTGTGCTCTGATCGGGGCATATTTGCGCGCCTCAGGAGTGGGCGGAAAAGCGGACGTAGCCCGCCCCGCATCGGCTTCCGTAGGCCATTGACCCTGTGACCTCAAACTATTGTCTCTCTCGCTGTTGTGGCCAAATTTTCGGGTAGCTACTCGCAGTTTCGAGCTCTGCGTGAAACAGTAAAGATGGGTGACAGCCGAGCTCTCCGCATGGGTCCAAAAGAACCCAAACGACGGTAAAGGGTTAAGTGCTTGCATTGATCTTTTGATGGAGTTAATTTTTTTTTTGTGCATGCATGCTACAAAGGTAAAGACATCAGCTCTAATCAGTATTTAATTCTTTTCAGGGAATTAAATCCAACAGTTTTCATTCTTTCAGCCTTTCAAAAAGTTGTGAAAGTCATTCAACAAAGAAGAAGAGAAGGAGCAATGTGGAATCATTGTCATTGATGGATATTTTGGAAAATCCTGCAGAACTTCATCAAAACCTTAAACTGATGGCATCAGAAGGATCGGAACCAGAGAATCAGTCTGTAGAAGAACTCTGTCATACCATAGCACAGTTTCTTAAGGTAGTTTTTTAGATTTTCCCAGACTTACATTTTCTGGCATATGCATTCTTACCCTTTTCAATACTCTGCATAGCATTGGGGAGGGGGTCTAGCTAACTTTAATCATTCAAAGATTTATTGTTTGGGTTTAAGTTTAATATCTGGATGTGGTTTTACCGCTCAGTTTCTAACCAGTTCATTTTAAGTCAGATTGGCCACGGCCTTTTTTCCACTTTTGGCTCACCAGCTTGTTTTCCCCATCCCATTGCTTATGCTGAGCACCAAGCAAAATGCCAGTAGGTTTCATTTTTTAAGTTTTCTGTATGACCTGGCCAGGAGTCGAACTCCAGACCTCCTGGCCACAAGTCTGATGCTCTAACCACTTGACCATGCAGTCTGTTTACCAGCCGACTTACCACACAGAGGGTCTACTAGATCCATCCTCATTTGTATTGCACTGTTGATGTAAATGTATGTAAGCTAAAAATTAGAAATCTGTTAATGTATGAGATTCTAGAGACACTTAAAATCTTGAAAAACAATTACTTCTTGCAATATCTTTTTTGATAGCATACTGGAAAAAAGTAAACATAGTTTTAAAAGAATAAATACTCATGAGTAAATTGTATGGAAATTTACGTGGACAGCCATGAATGTTTTTTTTCTTTCCTCAGATTCTGACTGTTCTTCCAATAGGCCTGCTTTCTGCAGACCAACAAACAGACTGTGTGATAGCTTTATTAGTTCTTGAATTCAACCTTAACCAGAGAACAATTTCTGATATAGAACAAAAACCTTTGCAACTATTAGTGGACATCAGAAGATTAGAAGAAGAATTTGTAAAAGAAATGCAGAGAACAGACAAAATCTGTCAAGTAAACTTAAAGAAAGTCATCCTTGAACTTGCTACAAGTCATTTTAAATTATGTGAAAAGGTAATATTTATTTTCCTTCGAGGAAGTTTTACTTTCATTGACAATATTCACCATATTTTTTTAAGATGTACATTGTTTTAAATTTATGTTACCCTGTTTAAGTGGGAATCAGTGCTTAAATGGGTATAAAATTAAATTGAGGGAAGGAAGATTGAAACATGAACTGTTTATAGTGGCGGATGCTTGTTTTGATCTTCTCCAGGTTTTGAGTAACCATTGCTATAGCAACACAGAAGATTTGTATGCAATAAATGAACACACATGTGGGCTTTTGTTTCATTGGTTGAGAAGAGAAAAGGTTTGGAGCAATGACAGTGGCAGTGTGAGAGGTCTGATGAAAAAGGTAAGTAGTTTCCTTTTTGAAGGTTAGTAGTTTGACATCGGGGTAAACTTCAATATTACATGGTATACCTTCAGCCCAATCCCTGGAGATTACAAATTTGGAACTGGGTTATGACCATAAAAATTTCAGGCAGCATTCCCTATAAGTTGTGTTGCACCTTGTGTTTTGTAGTAAACCAACATATTGGCCCATTTGTTCGGGAAATCCTTTGAGGAAAATGTTGATGTTCATGAATACAGTGCTTTCACAGAGGTCATGAGCCCAGCCCCCTTCTGCTGGACAAAAACTAGAGTCATGTAGCTGAGAAACAGGTGATGACCCTTGTGTAACTGTTGCATTAAAACACTACTGATTATTGCCCTGTAGTGGGTGTGGCTTACCAGTGGTGACCTAATGTGAAAACAACCTACAAAACTTTTAAAATAGCTATTTTAAATATTCAAATGAGATTGCACTTCATGCAAGCAGACAATTGCTTCCCAGCATGAGACATTGGCAGATATCCTGTGCAAAGACCAATTTTATGCAAGTAGAGAGCGAATTGAACAAAGCCTTCAATCTTACAAAGGTAGTAAAAAATGTGAGACATTCAAGAAAGCATGTGGTCGTTTAGTATATTTGTTATCCATATAACAAAAGACAAATTTTGAGAGGCAATTGTCATAATGTATTTATTAGAGATTGTTTATTATATGCAGCAATTCTGATTTTACTTTCAGTTGAGAACATTCATAGAGGAAGCAAGGACAAGTGAGGAAGATTTCCTGCTTAAAAGTGTTGCTTTGATCGATATTTCCACAGTTCTACTGAGGTTTAGTTCCAAACACTGTGAACAACTGCCTTCCAACTTTTTTGACTTTACAAATGAAATTCACCAGTTAATAGAGGATGTGATTGGTCAAGCTGATTTGATGAAGGGTTCAATAAACTCATTATGTGCAGGTTTGTCTGTGACAAAATCATTTCTGGCCTTACATGAAATGTATGAAGATGGAAAGATTGTTGACACGGATACAAACTTAGCAACCCTTCAAAACAAAACTCGCTTGCTGTGGTTGAAAAGGCTGATGTTATATTTACTGATGCAGACACCTGTTAATCATTCCAACTCCTTGATAAACCAGAAGATGACAAGCTTTACCCTACAGCTCATGCAGACTTGTATCAAGCAGAACAAACTGTCAGACAAAGCTTGCAAAGTTTTGTATCATCTCCTTGGACAATCTTTTCAGGAACTTCCTTCAGGTGAGGAAAAATTGTTCTTTTAATGTTAAAACAGGGAAGGACTGTGTATTTAGGGTGTTGCCTAATCAGAGGCTGATGCAAGCTATTCATGAAAAGCACAAACTTAAGAGAGTAAGACTAGTAATTACAGTAATAGTCCCGAGTTGTTTAAAATTGTTCATTCATGCACAGTAATATTTTTGACGTAAAAGACAAATAGGGACCTAAACCCTCTTTGTAAATGGCCACATTTAAAAGGGAAAACCCCTAGTAAATGGTGCTATGCTAAAATGAGTTTGTAAGTTTATTATCAGTTACCATGAATTCATACCATGATATCGCCCAGTCACCTAATGGTAAAAGACCAAAAAAAGTTCAGATTTGTTACAGTATTAAGAAATTTGAGATAACTTGTAAAGAAGTGTTGAAGCAAGATGAGACTTTAGGTTCAGTTTATGACCAGTTGGTTTAAGTCTGGCTGGTCGCAGGCATTTTTTTTTTCAGTTGTGGCTCCCTGGCAGTAGGTTCCGTTTTGAAAGTCTTTGGTATAACCCTACCAAGAGTCTAAATCCAGACCTTCCTGCTGCAAGTCTGTGCACCCTGTGCAAATTTAATACTTTCCATTTGTGTTCATTCAGACTTGCAGGTAACCTTCAAGTTAGCAGTAGTTCATATGACTGACAGACAGATGCAGCAATGTGTTACTGATTCCATCACTTCTTTGGTGAGTTGAGTGCTATCCTGTTCCGAATAGCAAATATAAAGGATTATGGGATACTTAAAAAATGGGTTGCTTCCTCTGACCATAATGTCACACACAAAAACACTATCCTGCAGTCTCTCTTGATACTATGTGGGAAAGTGTCTCTGCAAAGTGGTAAGGCAAGATAAGATCAACTTTATTAAACTTCACAATGGTAACAGGTTGTTCACATTTAAACGTTAACCCTTTACCGTTGTTTGGGTCCTTTTGGACCCATGCGGAGAACGCGGCCGTCATCCATCTTTACTGTTTCATGCGGAGCTCGAAACTGCGAGTAGCTACCCAGAACTTCAGCCACAACAACGGGACAGACAATAGTTTATGGTCACAGGGTCAATAGCCTACGGAAGCCGCTGCGGGGCGTGCTACGTCTGCTTTTCCGCCCTCTCCGGAGGCGCGCAAATATGCCCAGATTTGAGCACAACGGTAAAGGGTTAAACATCAACCACAAATTGCTTAAACATATAAACATGCAGCATTGCACAAGTAAACTTCACAAAATAAGGAAAATATACAAATATAAGTAATAAGAACAATAAAACATGGCAGTGGGTTGAAATAAGACCAAGGGTTAAAATTGACAAAAGTGACCTTTCTGGAGTGGTAAGCTATTTAAAATGTTTGAAATTCAAATTGTATAATTTATTACATAGTGGTATAAATGATGAGGGGTGCCTATTTGTATTAACCAATAGCAACCTCAACCTACCACTTTGGGGTATTACTGCCCTCTCAAGATATGTACGTAGCGCGTGTTCATCATTATGCAGGATATTATTGTGCGTAACCAAGAAGTTCTTTGTAGGTTGTGGTCATGACTGACTGACTTATTTTCATTGCACAACATGCGTGCCAAATAGCTTCATATTTCAGCAAAAATTTTGTTTTCCATACCATGTGACATTTCTGCATTAGTGTCCTCCTTTTGTTTCAACTCCCACCAGCTCATGCTGGCACTGGTAATTGGCAAATTTACAATTGTTGCAAAATATATTATGAAACAAAAGAGTATTTGTTGCCTAAGACAAAATGTGGATTTGGATATTTATACTAATTTTGGAATACCATTTATTATTCGATTGATGTATTTTAACATTGTTTTCCTCATCAAAATGTGTGCTGGTAAATGTTTTTAAGATAATGCTCATTCTTCAGATTGTGTTTTTGTGAAAGTAATTGTCATTTGTTAGTTTTTATGGATGAGATATTAGGACACATCAACAGGAAAGTGTTATAAAGTGTCAACCAGATAAAAATTGAATTTTTAGTAAGTTAAATATTATTAAATATTATTTTTACGGTTTCAAATACTTTTCAAGTTCAAGTTTGCTTTCAAGTACAGTTCAAATCCTTGTTTTAAGTGGCCTCTCACAGCAGTTGTGAAATACTGAGGGCATATTCTGCAACCGCAAACCCATAGGGGGCATGGTAATTGTCAAAAAAACTTTGGTAGGATAATTTTCCATGGTGCAAACAGCAATTCAACCAGTGATTACAGAACCAACCCTCCTCACATTAAATTTGTAGACACCATGTAGCTGTGATGCAGTGTAGCTGGGTCTCTGATATTGCTGTATCATTCTCTTTTGACAAATTTGACTAAATGTTACACTTATTTGTTGCCCTGATTATCAGTGAGAAAAAAGCTTTCATTTGCTTAAAGGCCAAATCTTCTCACCAGTTCCAATCCTTCTAACCTAAGAAGATCCCCAACCATCTAAAACTCATCCTCTTCCAGACACAATCTTAGTAGTTTGCTTCAGGGAGTATGCAAGACCCCAGTGTATATTCAGAACACTTGCAGTACATGCTTTGTAATGTGAGCTACTCAGCACTTTTTCAGCCTGCTGTCAATCAAAGAGCTGTGCCAGTTGAGAATTGTTATAGACTAAGTACTACAAAAATTGTAGTTTGTGGTGAAAATTAACTGCCTTTAAGGAACTTTTGTATTGTCAATAAAAAAATTTATCAGATTTCTACCAGGCAAAAGCATTACTGAAGTTCGGTCTCAAGTGAAACATCTGATATGGTGCTAGACAGAAAAGTCATAAAATGCCAAAAGCTTCTGTTAGAGGGCGGCAAACAGTTCCTGGACCCTGCAGGCAATGGTATCTCCTCTCCTCATTAAAAAATGAGTCAAATGTTCAGATATGGGCATTTTGGTTTTAGAAATGATTTTGTTTTGAGCAATGTTGCATCCCATGGTATAGATATGCAACATTCACCCTGAGTTTCTTACCTGTAGCTTAAAGTAGTTCCCAAACAATTCTGTCTGACCTCCTGGGTGGGTATACCCAGCTGATTAGCTCAGCAAGCAGTTCATATCCTCTCTCTGGTTTTTGAGCCACTGTTCCATTTGCCTATACATCGTAGACAAATCCAAATAGTCAAACCATGATCTGATTTAGTGGGGCAAAACTGGGGTCCATCAGCATTAAACTAAAAAACTTGACCTTTTAAATTGTTTGCTTACCTGTATCATGAATGATTTTACATTACAATACCATTAATTCCCTCAGTTTCCCTGAACATGGGGATTTGGAATTGCATAAAGACAATACATTAGATGATTTAAGCCTAATTGACCTCATCAATGGCCGCCATCACTAGCTGCTCGGATTTGTTTAATGTGTAGCTATTAGTGCTGATATGTCAGAAAGGTAGAATATCCTACAGTTTTATAGTAAAGAAACTCTTACAGTTCAATGAGCCTTGTGATTTTGCACAAGTGATAAACCTAATGTAGTTCAGTGTGTTTGAACAAGAAGCAAGAGAGGTAAAGTTATAGTGCGATGAAAATTTTGGGAAAATTTGCTACCTTACTGTATTGCTGAATAGTTCCTTTTGTTCGCGCATTAGGTGTATTCTTCCCATTTATATATTTCAGAGCATGGATGCCAACTTTCTAAGGGCTGGACTGAAACTGTGGCTTGTGATACCCTACAGTGACCTGACTCCATCAAAGTTTGAAATCGTTTTTAATGTAGCTTCACAGTTTGTCAGTTTTGCACCTCTTTTCTTGCAAGAACTGGTGCAGAGTGAACCGCTAGATGGGGATCTGGTATCTTTGTTGTTGAATTCTACCGCTGCTCTGATTGGTCAAGGGAAGGTAAGGAGTGAAAATATTTGTTAAAAAATAAAATAATGAAAAAATGATAGTGGTATACTTGAAGTGTACCTAAAGTCTGAAATTATGAGAATAAAATATTGACATTAAATATTTGATTGCACCTTCAATTGCATGTACTCCTCATACCAGACATGTTTTTGTTTGCCTTTGGAATTAAGATGTTTGTATGACATTGAAAAGTGACTGACATCTTGCAGTATGTGTTGTATGGGGAAGGATTATATGTATATAGCAATCTAGTGTAGTCTTGTAGGTCCTCTTCACATACCCCCATCCCCACCAGAACATTTAGTCTGATAAGGTTAGGGCAGGGGATTGTCCCAAGTGGTCATTGCGAAAATCCTGATGGCAGTATTTGTCCTAAAGTGCATTTTTGCTACCTATGTATAACAATTGTTTCAGTTAAGAAGAGAGAGGTGGTCATGTGGGGAAGGGGGAGTCATGGCAGTAGGAGAGGTTGCTGGCTGTAGGGTATCATTTCTATTTCCTTGCAAATTTTATGTCACTATGAAGGTAGAAATGATAACCCATGAAATTTGTGTGATCTGTGTTTCAAAGAAAAGCAAAGCAAACAGTTTGCTCAGCTGAAGCCTTTGGGGGAAAAATGCTTTCTGGTCTGATTCAAGCATTTTTAATGATTGTAGCAGTTGAATGTTTATATTGAACTGAATTTGAGGCAAACGGTTTCAGTGTGTTATTTCCTTAGTCTTGGTTTGACCTTAAAAGCATGTCACTTCAATTTTGATTAGTGTTGTAGTCTATCCTTGTGAAGATTGGCTCTCGAAAACTATGTGAAGTGACAGTATTTTTCTCCATGAGATTTTGAAATTTTGGAGAAATCATTCCTTAGTTTTCCTTGATATGTGTTTTTAAAATCCTGATATATCCTGAAAGATATTTTGAAGAGAGATAAGAATTTTGTGAGATTAAGCTGTTATTTCAAAACAGGTTCATGATGACTGCTTTTGCTCGTTAAGTCTTAATGAGAGGGGTAGAGTTTACTTTATGATACTAGCTTCATGATGTAAAGGATCATGAAATGAGCAGTAAAAACTTAAAGGAAAATCAGTAATTAAGTTTTTTTGACAGGATGTTGACATCTCCATTGCATACCTTGAGTTACAGGTTATAGTATCACATCTTACAAGCACAGTTGCTCTTTATTCCTTGAGAACTTTGTGGAGGAAATGCATGTTATTTTTAAAAGTATGCCTACATTCTTATGGTGTTTCAAATATGGAAATGAATTAAAAAGAAAAGTTTAACATCACATCATGTTTTGATATGTTTGAGGGGTACTTGTTCTAAGAATTTCAGTGAAATTTCCATTGCAAAAAATGTGTGATTCTTAAGATATTAACAGGTAAAGTTGCCATGTTTCCAACCAGAAGTGAACTTGAAGCAAACATATATGAAATCATGTCCTCACATTAATGGACAGTCTTTTTGTTTTTCTTTGCACCCTACAACCAGTTTTCTCCTCAACAACCCCATTTTTTCAGTTGTTCAGATTAAGATAGACTGGGGTTCCTTAGTAGAGATGTCGTGGCTGACCTTTGACATGAAAATCCAACTTTCTCTTGTGTTTACCTTGCACCAATGATGGCCCCTGTTTCAACCATAAAAATCCACTGAAATGTTCCAAAGTAATGGTGATACAAGTATCAACAAAAGGAATAAAAATAAAAGATGCAGTTGAAGTGCAGACCACAGGCCCTAGCCTAGCGTTAGGCCCAAGCACAGCTCAACAGCCGCCGGCTTCTGGCAATGTGGTCTTTAATGTTCAAACCTTGCTTTTCTTTTTTATTTCAGAACTTGCTAACAGAAGAGTCAGCTATGACCTCATTATCTCTGTGTTCTCTTCTACCGTTGGATCTCATCTTGCCGTCTCACTTTCCTTCAGTCTTCCAGTCTGTGTGTCGGCTGATAACCAATCTCATTGTGTCCTTCCACCAAAGTGTCTTGAAGTCATCTCACAGTTATGTGGCTTGTCTACAACATATCCTTAGTAAAATGAGCTACCATTAAGACATATTGAGTAACAATTGCCTTTGCATGTAGATGCAGTAGCACATGGGATAGAAAGAATAATTAATGTACTGTATGTTACTAGCAAATAAACGCATTTCTATTTTTGTAGTATAATAGCAAAAATATTTTGTTATTGTTTATTGTATTGTGTATTGTGTTTTGTTTGTCCTAAAATTAAATGTGCTTCATTAGTAATATTCATAATAAATGAGAATCGTCCACAGAGAAAATCAAATATATCAAAGTCTAGGAAATTTCTTGGTTTCAGGAAATTGTTAGTCATGAGCAAAATTTTTTGAAAATACATATTACTGCACACCACATTTTGGCCAAGAGTGATGTGTAATTTCTACACCATGAACATACTTTACAAACAGTAAAATGCAGCAATTTTTACACCTGGACCTCTTCAATGAAAAGTTTTTTGGCAAAAAGAAACCCCCAGGCTCCCAATAGACATCTGAGAATCCTGATTAACTGCAGGGCTTGATTGTCAGCCTGGGGCCGTTGGTCTAAAGAATATTTTAGTACCCTCAGATAAAGCCCAGGGCATCATTTAGCATTATTTGAAGTCAATGTTTTGGTTTCATTACCAAATTGTATCTAAAGAATAAGTTGGTTCAATTATTTTTTTATTAAATTACAGCATTATGGTAAAGAAAGATGACAGGTATATGCATTTAATACCAAGAAAGGGTTGCTTACTAATAGACAAATCTGGACAGCAAGTGAGGGTCTGATTTCAGTCCACAATGGTTGGGGTCTGTCACATCTTAATCTTTCAATTTCCTTACTTACCTGTATCATGGAGGGTTGTACGCTAAATTGTATCTTGATTCCAACACTTTCATTGAACATGAGGGTTTGAAATTCATGTAGACAATGAATGAAGACAATTGAAGGCTGATGGACCTCACTATTGGCTGCCTACAGTCACTAAACCTGAAGCGCTCATCAGATTCACCTATGCCCTTCTACTATGATAGTGACTTGTAATCAAGTTGCCTTAAAGGGCACATATTTTACAAGACTAGGTGACCAAAGATGTAGGAGAAGCCTGTGGCCTCCAAAATTTAACTTCTATTTGAGTGGTGACAAACCCAATCATTGTGATTAAATTTGGTGCCTTTTTGAAAATCCAGTTCATATGGAACAACGACAGATTCCTTGTCGATTGAAAGGGCATGTTCAAGCTAGCTTGACCCGGCCAGGAATGGAATCCCCAGCCTCCCAGTTCCTAAGCACCATTGTTTCAAATGTCACCACCTTTATTCACTTGGCTACAGCTCCATTGTGTAGTTACTGTAGTTAGTTAGTTAGAGTTTTATGGCCCATTTTCCAACCTGTTGGTTCACGTCAAGCCAGCCACATCTTTTTTTCCAGTTTCCAGCTCCAATGTGATTAATATTGTTGTTTTTGTCGACTATTCTTTGTTCATGCATGACAAGGTCGGTCATTGTATGCATATCTTGGGTGTGCTGTATATTGACTTCTATAATTATAATGTTGCTATGCCTTGACTAAGTATCTTCACATCTTTTGAAGAGTGTTATGCAGCGAGGGCAGCAAACTTGTAATGAGGGCATACCAGATGAGAAATTATTCATGTGTGCTGAAAATATGGAGAGGCAAGTATTACTACAGACATGAGAAAAGAAAAATTACTTTTCATTCCTTACTTCTCAGTTTCATATTTTGCAATGTATTTTCATCTAGAAACCAGAAATGCTGAACTAATATGAGTACTCACAACCATTCAAAATTTTAGCGCTTTCTCTAGCAGGAATGCTGCACCTGAACTCCAATGAGTACCTACTCCTGAATACAGAGATTCTAAATTCATTATCCTAGTGGTATTCACAAGAAGGAATTTTGCTCCTGGGAGTACTCAATTTTTTAGATACTGCAGTTTACCACAAGTGGTACTCAACAACCAGAGATCCTACATTAATGATAGTGGTACTCACAAGCAGAAATCCTTCACTTGTATCCCACATTCCAACTAGAATTTACATCTGGGAAGCAGGAACCCTTTATTCATAGTCCTAGTGGTACTCACAAGAAGGACTGTTGCTCCTTGGAGTACTCACCAATTAAGGCACTGCAGTTGTACCACAAGTGGTATGCAACAACCAAAGATCCTACGTTAATGAAAGTGATACCCACAAGCAGAAATCCTTCACTTGTATTCCAACTACAACTCACAAGTAGGAACCCTATATTCATAATCTTATTGGTACTCACAAGCAGGAATGTTGCACTTAAACTCCTATGAGCACTTACTCCTTAAGACACTGTACTTATACTCCAACTGGTACTTTATAATCGTAGTAGTACTCACAAGCAGATAAACCACACTTGTGTACTTCGATACTTGTCTTTCAACCAGAGACACACTGCACTCATACCTCTACCTGTGACAACATATTCACAATGCTTGTTTTCATTTTCCTGATTCCTTCAGATTATTGACTCTGTTATCTTCTCACAAGGAGACCAAACAAGTGGCTGGTTTTCTGGTTTCAACATTTATCCAAGAGCTTCAAAAGGGTACACTTCTTCCAGCTTTCAAAGTAAGTCACCATGCAAAAGGTAACAGCTAATAGCATATGAAACATTATGACCAGAATTGAATATCTTTATTCTTCTCAGTATCAAATTTTGTAACCTCCAAGCACAAGAGTAATGAGTACCCAGGACAATCTTTAAGACTTGAAATTCTTTATTTATGGGAAATTATGACATTTGAGAGAGATTGATGAGGAGGGTTGCACAAATGGAACAGTTATCTTACAATATAGATAAATCGAAGGAGAAGCCTGAAAGTTAGAAAAGGACAGTTTGTAAGCTTGTTTTGGAATACATGTAGGTGCAGTTTGACAAATTTAAGGAGGGAACTTTTTAAAAATAATGGTTAGTAAATAAGGGTCGATGGAAATTTTAAGTTTCAGGATTTTTTTTAATTATTTTGTTTAGCTGGGAAGCAGCATGCCAGTTAAACGTGAATATTTACATTGTGATGTATTTACAGTTTATCTCAAAACTCAGACATTTTGGTGTGACTTCTTCCTACAGAAAACCTTGGTTCTTGGGGTGTACAATATCGTGGCTTCTTGTGACTTTAAAAGTCAGTCCCTCATCCAGACAACACTGCCTGGTGAACTCAGAGAAGTCTATAAGTCATTCATGCAGGATTATCATAAGTACCATCAGTATAAAGGACGAATATGAATGATGCAAGCAATATTTGATTCGGACATTTCGGAAGACGGAGATGACAAAACTCTTCACTTTGTCAGCATCATTCTCCTTGCCACAAGTGTGGAGGGCGCTTCATTCAGAGTAAACCAAACCTAAGAAAATTAAACTGTGGCATTAGATGCTTCACGGTGTGAGAAAGATCCGGAAAGGGAAAGTGCCAGAGAGCAGTTGTTTTGATGGGAATAGAAGGGAGTTTACTAATCTATGCCATAACTATAAGATGGACAAAATGGCTGGAAGGTGAATTGTGTTGGTTGACTTAAAGTATTTTTTACCTTAATTTTGTTGCTTTAAGGAGAGCTCCATGCATTCACTGTACAACATCGTACAAGTCAACTTATTACTTTAACAGGCTGTTTGACCAGAACAATACTTTGATAATTATGTTGGTTTGCACTACCAACAGTTTAAGATTAGGTATAAAACTATTAATATCTGTGCAATTGAAATATATGAATACATTTAGCCCAAGCTTTCTTCACAATTGGATCACATGGAAATGATCTGTAGAGGTAGGCTGGGGAGGAGTTTAAGTTTTTAGGCAACAAGATGGAAAGTTCCTGAAAGTTAACAAAAATAGCCAGATGTAGTGTCTACAGTAGTTCTTGTTGTGACACACAGCTTAAGTGATATATTGTTATACACATCACAGACCTCTGTAAGACAGAATAATTGTTTATTCCAGAGATGACTGGCAATGCTATGAAATTGCAGAAACCTTCCAGTATTCTCTTCCTTAACCTGTCTGTATAAGATGACAAATCCATTGAGTGTTTATTTTCAAAATCCTGTATAAGACGTAGAGAATTGTAAAGAGCAATACATGTACTAGAGACAGATTTCTGTATGCATGGAGGAATAAATGGTTCTTGCTTGAAACCATCAGAAGACTGTTCGCATTTCCTAATTTTTTCTGAAAGTCATGCTCAAGCTGGCAGTCTCTCTCAGAGGAATAACTGCCAGCTAGCCTGGATCAACAATGAATCATTGTGAGAGCACCCAAATACTATTTAATAGATCCAAAGACAAGCAGTAGGTCAGTTGATACATTGTGGCAGTAGTTCAGCTGAGCTGGATGTAAACAATAGCACCATGGACGGTCTTTAGTTTGGGTGTGTAGGGCTATGGAAACAGATCAGACATGGGTGAGGGATGGCGGGAGTGAGAAGAAGGGAGTCAGGTAAGGAATTTTATTTCACTTTTTGGTCAAAAAGTATTGTGTTGCCATGCTGGAACACACTTTCATAGGGATAGGAATCTTGCAATGTGATTTGGTCAGGGAGCTGATATTCCAAATGACAGCTCCCTGACTGGGTGGTGTGGCCTTAATTCAAAGAGATGTATCTCCTTTCAAATAACAACTATATTTTCAAGAAATATTTATCACTTTGCACGAAATTCACTTCTTTGTAGTTCATGAATAATTTGCCCCCCTAAAGCTTATTTATTTTATTTTTGTTTTATTTTATTTTATTTTTTGAATTTTTTGCAATGTGTAAAATTTGGGGAAGATAACCTGTTGCCAGACTCTAAGCACATTATTCTGTGTAAGATTTTGGTCGTAAACATTATTCAATGGTCAAAATATGACGGTTGTATTTAACACCCTATTCTTGACTGTTGCAGAACATGCCAAGAACTTGGGAACTCCTTCTGAAGTGTCGAACACATGCCATTGCAGTTATCCTGGCTACAAGCCATTCTGCGCATGTTAGCCCAACATATACCAGCATGCAGTGTCATGATAATCTCAGCACTTGCTTTAATTTTCATAATAAGCCATGACAGAAAGTTTGTTGTTCTAGTGATTTATTTCTCTCGAGTACATGTTGTGCTGAAGTTGTACTCAGTGTGTTGATTTCCTTGCATTCCTTTTTGTGAGAAGATATCTCCACCATCTTGTTTACTGTTCATTCTGGCTGCACCAGCAACCGGGGTTGATGTGAAACTTGGGTGCAAGAACAGTTTGGGGGAACGTGTTCTCCCGTGATTGACCCATACAGGAACACTTTTTTTGCTTGCAGAGCAGACTGAGAACACTAGAAGATTGTCTCTTAAAGGTCAACTCTCTAAAGGAGCCACAATGATTTACATACAGAACAATGTAGTGAGATTTGACATCTTTCTTTTAAAAAAGTTCTGCTTGTGTTTAGTTTTAAAGACAGTGACCTTGAGTACATTTTTCCATCCAGTAGGAAAGTTTTCAATTGGTAACTATCTCTTTGATTGACATCAAATCTAAAAGATACAAAGTAGACTATGTTATTGAGCATTCTCAGAGAGTGGTGTGGTAACATATAAGGGACTTGCATTGCTTATCCAAAATTGTGCCCTCACGTCTGTTCAAAGAGGATAAATAAACACTGTTGTAGGAGTGGTTCAAAGTGACTGGAGTGTGAGAATTGGAATTGCTATATGAAGAGATGGGCCCTGTAGGTAGAAATAATGTGAGGCTGGGAAGTCAGACTACAGGCTAGAAGAGGGAGGACAATGGTGCTGACTGGTATTGGCATCTATCTCTAAACTGAAGACTTGGGTGGGTCACCCATCTCTACTTTAGAGTCGCGAGTCTTAGCCTGCAGGAATCAATTTTCATTATTTGAAGTGACGACTCGGGCGAAATAATTAAAACTAATCCCCCCTAAAAAAAAAACCCCAAACGTTTTTTTTTTGTCCGCTAAAGCTATATCATATTTGTCCCCCAAACCATTGGGGTTAGGGTTTGAGTTTAGGGCTAGGGGTTAGAGTAAGAATAAGGGTTATGTGTTAGATTTAAGGGACACGTTCACCTCAATAAGATGGAGAACTAATGACACTTTGGGCCAATGAATGAGACGGCGAACTGTAGACATCCCGTGTAGTGTAGATGAATGCGGCCAGCAAGTGATGGTCTCATTTCAGTCGGCCATAACTGGGGTCTATCACCTTTTAATCTTTCAATTTCCTCGCTTGCCTGTACCATAGATGGTTGAACACTATATTGTATCTTGTTCCCCTTTGTTTCACTGTATATGAGAGTTTAAAATTCATGTAGGCAATAAGTGAAGACGATTTAAGGCTGATGGACCTCACTAATGGCTGCCTACAGTCACTTAATGAAAGCGCTAATCTGATTCGTCTGTGGTGCTAACTTTTAAGCAAAGAGACTTATGCACTTCAAGCATATTGACTTTATGAGCAAATTTTCTGGGAATAAAATACGCCTAGAAGTTTTCACGACACGAAGGGAATTTGTGATTATGAAAAAGAAGACGCTTAATTGGATGGATCAATGCCTACCAGTTCGTTGTGTATCTTATAAAAACCGTTCAGTGACCAGGTTATTTTCATAGCAACTGTTATTTGAAGTATGTAGCCAACTGAAACACATGAAGTAGTATGTGGAGACTGGAGAGCAAAACTTGGAGCATGTCCGCGAACCATCTCAATTTGGCTATTCACGTTACTGGTTTAGGGATTGTCCCCATACAGCATTATTAAAAGGATATGTCTAACAAGAAATTCATGTTTGCTTGCAATTTGATGACACGAGAACTTCAAATGTTGATATTACGACGAATAAAATTTAGTGATTTTGTAGCTTGCATAGTTACACAGATAATATGTTTTTCTCCGCAGCCAATGTCACTCATGACCTGAACCTGGCTAAAACAATTTTTCAGCCCATTCGCCATGAAAATTAGAAAAGTTCCTGGGTTTATGTTTGCGGGAGATGCGAAAGACTTGGCATTAATTTAATTTGTCGGGATGTATGTGGGCGTGTACTCCTATTTTGTCTCTCGACCATTAATTTAGGGTCAGTGTTTCTGCGTCTGTAGAAGTAGTAAAAAAGAAGTCGCCAGTTATCACTTAAAACCTGTTATATTTGCCTGCTTGATCTAGTTATAACTGTTGCAATTAGAGATGATGGAGTGTTTGTTTCTAGTGGACCAAAAAAGCCCGCTTAAGTCGTTATGACCTAAAAATATAGTAGTAACTTACTTACTTCCCTCACTACAAACAGGTACCTTACAAAGGTCTACCATATCAGATATATTTCGATTTTCGAATCACTAACATCATAAATATTCCAATGTGGATGGACGCCATAAAGTGGAAATGAAAGCTAGGTAAACTTAAGCCCTCATGTATATACTTAAAGGAGTAATGTCAAGCAGGTATTGTGCATTGTAAACTATGTTTCTTTTTTTCTTTTTTTTACTATTCTGACCTCTGCATCAGTGGCGTAGCCACAGAGGGGGTGATTTTTTGCGTCCTGATAAAGTAATTGAGAAAAAGAAAAATGTTTGAACGGAAATAAACTTTTAAGTATTTCCTTCAAAAACAGCCTATAAAATGTGCAACAATTTATTTAAGAAAACATGAATGTGTGTCAAACACGTTTTGTGCTCACGTATGAAATCAAGTAATAACTTCACAATGCCTACTTTCAGTAAATTAGATACCGTATATAATCTGCACTGTCGTTTTTTGCATTTCACTTCGAAGATGAAACGAACGTCTCGACGACAAACTCGAATGTGACTTTGTAGTAGGTTAAGACCCTTTCTGCCTTTCGGATGGCTGGTTGATTTACTGAAAACAAGGCAATCATACACTGGAGACCATTCTTACACGACCATTCCTATACTTTATCATACACAAAATATGTCGTAAGGGTAAGGTACTGCCTTCGAATAATTCTTCCCATCAATCCTTAACAAGTAGGCCTATGTCGTGCCTCACTCCTGCCCATGACAAGTGCCACTGCAGAACGACTTTTTCGACAAGTCCTCTTTCTTTCACTAGTTGCCACTGGCATCCGGGCGGATTTGTAAAATGTCCACAATGTCCGGATTTCATGTGTTTCCCACATGATCCATACCTCTCCTTTGCGGTTTAAATATTTTGAGAGAATTACTCGTAGTATTTTAATTTTGACTACGTAATGTACCTGATGACTGAACAAATACTGCACCATTTTGCATCTAAATACCACTGAAAACCGGAAAACATTGTTTCTTTGGCAGTATGCATGTCACTTGTAAAATCTCTACAAAGACTAAAAATGAGTATTTTAAAATTTTTCATGCTCCCCAAAAAGGAAAATCCTAAAACGTAGGCCTATAATCAGTTAAAAGTTTTGCCAAACATAGCACCATTTTGCATCTAGGAAATCTAACGCAAAGAAAGTTTCTCAGAGGGGGACAACCACCTTTGGCTTTCCTATTAAAGCTGAAATCCATTCAAATATTGCCGCATTTGCGATCTACGTCCTCCTGAAATTAACAATTTTTCCCAAGGGAAAGGGAGATACCGGTTCCCTTTAGTCTCATCCCCCAGGCCACAGATCAGAAATGCCCAGTTTTGGGGTCCCTAAAAAGTGTATGTATTACCATTTTTTATAGATTGATTTTTCATTCTCATTATTATTCTCATTATTGCAGATATGAGATTCGTACTTCAAGGCTGGGTACATCCAGCTTAAAACACGTGGGAAGTGCCGTTTCTGGTCATCTGGAGGGTTTGTAAAGTCCAAAATTTACTTGTACGCTCCGCGCCATTGATGGTGGCGCTCCGCTTAGATAGTCTTGCCGCGCCTGACCCAAGGAGGTACCAGGCCCCCACTTGTTTCCTAGCCGCCCCCCGCCCCCCCCCCTAAAAATTCCATCCTGGCTACGCCACTGCTCTGCATTTGATTATTTGAATATGAATTAATATTGGAATAAGTCTTACAGGCTTATACTGTCCCGCACCTGAAGCAACGATAAATGCGATCAGCATCACTTTCAATGTTTTGTGTTACTACCAAGTCCCCGTTAACAACTCCCTTGTGTTACTATCGATACGTCCTTTATACAGTTAAAGATAGTGCTCAGTAGCGTCACAGCTAGGGGTTAGCAACTGCCGTGTTTGAGGGCAAGCCTGTGCATACGTAACTGGGTTACCCTCAGACATGAGACTGAAATACACCACGTGAAAAGCAAAGGCTATAGGCCTACACTCTAAAATGAAAAGGAAAATCTTGCCACTCTTTAATAGAGTGAAAAGTATGAATCCACTCCATTAGAGTGTTTATTCACTCCAAGAAGAGTGAAATTCCCTCCAAATGAGCGAAGTTTCACTCTTAATTGAATGCCTCTTGAAACAAGAATGATCATTGCAGGCACTCGTGTCAGTGGAAGATGAATTTTATTCTTCCTGGAGTGGAATTTCCCTCTTTTCGGGGGGAATTTCACTCTTCTTGGAGTTAATTCACAATTTGATATTATAGTGTAATAGTAGTCCCAGATGAGCCAAGCGATGGTTCAAACTAACGTGTTCCACATGTAAGCAAACCTCTGCAACAGCGGGTCACGACTTAGGCTGTCAGTAAATCGACTTATACATCACGACTTTTATTGTTGTGTGCTCTTCACATTTATTACATACAGATCAAGCACGAAACGTCTCCATAGCAACTTCTTTTATTGCTGCTTTACGAAGGGGGATACATTGTTGAGATACTTGATTCGGTATAGAGGCTGGATTGCCTACTATCGTATGTACAATCACTAGGCCTAATAGGAAAATCCCTCTCATTAAACAGTCAACTTGAGGCCAGTTGCAATGATGGGGGAATTCCAGTGGTGTAGTTGGGACCTTCGTTTTGCACCTGTACAAAGGCAAACCATCAGTTAGCTGAAAGCATTTGGTGATGAAAAGCGAATTATTTTTCCTAACAACATTAGACGTACATGAGACACTACACTTATTCTGTAATCATGGTAAGTTAATTTATTGTAGCCTACTTATAATAACCCTTGTTGTTGTTTTTGAAAGTTAGGTTTTCAGTGAAAACTTTTTAATGTAGGAAGTCATTGATCAGGTTTTGTTTCACCGTGTGAATTTTGAAGTGTTGGCAAGTAGGCTTAAAGATAACGAATTCGCTGCAGTTAAGGCAAAGTGAACTCGAAAAATTCGTAGTTACATCATCCACTTAGATAAGAAAATGCTGGTCTTAAATTTCTTCTGTTTTAAAGCAGCTGATTTCTAGGCCGGTTGGTGTCTGGAGGGGGGAGTTTAGTCGGTTTGCTTGCATGGTTTTGCTTTCAACTTGGCAATTTTTCCCTGCAGCCGCGGAGCCAAGATATTTTTGATTGGAAGGCTGATGAGTTGAGAGAAGACAGCATATTGTTTGGAGGTGTTTGAATACCTTATTCGTTCCACTATAAGTGAAGGGCTGGCCACGGTGGGTTTCTAGCTTACCACAACACTTTTCGCAGCGGTATTATGTATAGGCCTACTTATAGATTCAAATGTCTTGAAAGCTGCACAATTGTAGTTTTGACACACTTGAGAAAAGATCTCTCTGACAAAATCGGGCAGAACCTCCCGCCACCGACGGTGCATATCACCGTGCTCGTCAGATAGCTAATACTTCTCCACAAAGGCACATTATATGACTATCCCCTCAAGTTGGGCTTAGATGCAGCCAATTCGAGCCCATACTACAATTATTGTAGTGAGTCTTCCGAAATTCTCAATTGGCGCAGCAAATTGACAGCAAATTAAAAAAGTGCAGAGTACCCTACATAATATTACACAACAAGTACTGTACTGAGAGCGTTTTTATTTTTAATTGGGTCTTGTGTACAGTCTCCCTGAAGCAATAAACTGAAATTGTGTCTGGATGAGGATATGAGGTCTAAACAGAGGGGAGGGAGGGGCTTAAAGGGTCAAACCTCTCACCCCAGACTACAATTTGGGTACGGGGGTACCGAAATTCTCAATTGGCTCAGCTCTTTGATTGACAGCTAATTCAAACAATGCAGAGTACCAAAGCTTATATTACACAGCATAAACGGTACTGAGCCTGTTTGATTATATAAGTTTTTCTATACTCCCCTTGAAGCAATAAACTGGGATTGTATCTGGATGAGGATGAATTTCAGACAATTGTGGGAGGGGCTTCAGTAAGAAGGTTAGAGAATTGGAACTGTTTGGGGTGAGAGAACTGGGCCTTTAAGTAAGTAGGTTAGGAGAATTGGAACTGTTTGGAATGAAAAAATTTGGATTTAGATTATACCCGACTGGTTTATGCAAGTACACAGTTGGTGTAATGCGAGCGTGGAACGCGCTTCTCTGTCCGTTTTTCGAAATACTAATTGCAAAAGTTTTCGTTTATGCAAAATGGCAGCATGTTTTTAGCAAACAGTTTCTTCAAGTTTCTCATCAAAATATCAACACTGTCGGATCAGTAGCATACCCGCATTTTCTCTGTGGAGAAGGGGAAATGCAGTATATTGTGTGATTGTCTGTATCAGTGAGGTATCTAATGGGGTGTCCTCCTTTCTTTCGTAAACGTTTCAAGAATTGCCCTATTCTGCCCCCAGTATTGCAGTTTTATGCAACCTGGTACCACATACTGTACTGTAAGGTTTCGAAATGAAACTCATTTTTGACGAATTATTATGAACATGGAATTAGTGAGCGCAGGGGGTAAGCCACTGACACTGACGGTCACACACTCACAAACTGTTAGCCTCTCCAAATGATGGCAGACTGTATTTAACTATGACTAATGGAGGAATACTAATAGGCCCCTATTAAAACTGTTTGTTTTGTGCCGCATGGTAAATGCATTTGCAAGCAACTAAACGCAGGAATTGCTTCAAAGTATGGGTTAATTAGATTGGATTTACCGAAACACCATAAATAGTTTTCCTCGTAACTTCCTGAAATTTTACTCGGGTTGAATCATGTATCGCTTGCATGTATTCCGTTATCCCCTATGTGTATATAACCAGCGTTGATCCTCTGTCAGTGTGTTGCTGTCGCCTTCTCGGGCTACCGCCCCTCGGTTAATTTTTTCAGTGATGAGCATGGAAGATTTAGAGGGGCGCACTCGGTTGACCTCTAAAAATTCCCAAGCCTTATTTTTATTTTGAATACAAATCGACAATTTATGATTGGTTTTCACATTGAGTTATTATTTCGAAGTATATGTGATTTAGCTAAACTTATTTGGAACAATTTAGATTTTTCGGTATAAAATGAGTAACAGTCGCAATCGTTAAATTCATTGTTAACGCAACAAATTATCGACGTAAAAGTATTGCTTAAATATTTTTTAAATCCTAATGCAAAATTTGATTGCTGAACTGCGATTAATTTTAGTTTCAATGATAAACACTGGTGTAAGCAATAAAAGCTAACCCCACGAGAAGCTTCATCTTTGGCGGTAATGGATAATACATGCATATGCCATGGACTCGTCATATTGAAAAAAGCTTCAGTTTTGTTTTCATTCTGATTTCACTAGTGTAAGCATGTGTGTTTTCCATGTGTTTCGTTTGAGTTACAATAAGCAATTAATATTAGGACTGTGATGATGACGCTGATGACGTTGTGGATGACGCTTGGTTCTTATCAATTGTATCGCGCGCCCGCAATGGTGAATCAAACAATCAAATGTGCTTCATGTTCGTCTGAAATATTACGCAGGGGTGTGTCAAACTTCTCCAAATATCGCGTCAAAATGATCTAATGGGTGCGTCATGGGTACGTCATAGGTGCCACATGAAATGTGCGTCAAAGTCTGTGCGTCAATGCACAAAAATATCAGACGCAGGCTGCAAACGAACATTGACTGACTTTGCCCGGCCTCAGAGATAGTGTCTTAGAATTGATAGCCTAAGTGCACAACGGCCGGCGACAGTTAATGGATTTTAATGTCGCTTAGCATTTTCATGTTAACAAAATTCCTCACGAACTAAAATAATATTCGCTCGCTTTAAGTGAAAAGGCGTTGCATAAAAATCAAATTAACAATAGCAAGTGCATCTGGAAGGGATGATATTTATTTTATCGTATTTACTTTTACTCCTCAGAGCAAACGACTACTGCTGTGCTTAATTTTTCTAAGCTCACTGGTGGGAAATTTAGGTAGGTTTGAATTTTCAAAGTTTACCTTTTATTTCATCTGTTATAAACATTGTAAGAATAAATCTCGTTGCTATGTTGTGTTCATGTTGAAGCGCCTGTACCCGTAGACCTAACTCGAGAAAAAGATTCCGTGGCCTGGTACCCGTTCCCGTAGACTACTCATGGCAATGTATCCTACGCGTTCTCATAACCAAACTCATACTCATGACCCGATACTCGTCGTACTCATGGTTCCGTACTCACACTATAACACTGATGCAAATTACACTGTTTGCCCTTAATTTCATGAACGCTTATCACTGGAGAAGCTGATTTGATTGATTTAAATTTAGCCTGTTTCTTGGAACGATACTGTCTTTAAGTAGATTTAAAGAACAGTAAAATTATAGAGAATTACTTTTAAAGATGACTTGTCGTCTCATGAAAATACATTAAAGGCTATGCCGGATTCTGGATGATGTCACAGCATAGCGTTGGCATTTACTTTTATTGTGAACCGGTCCGGTGTGCTATCAATGTCGTCACATTGTAGAGTATCAAAAACGTTGGCATTATCTAGCGACGGCGCATCGAATCAGTTCGCAATCGAAATTTAGACAACATTATTCTGTGACGTCATTCATAATCCGGCTTTGGTTTTTATCAGTGTATTGTATTTCCGCGAGACCTCAGTCAGGTCATATTTTAGAATAAAAGTTGATATTGATGTGCAATGTGGAGAAATTTTAAACAATACATGGCAGGTCATCCGCTTTAATTGTGTTTATCTTTTGCATGATACACCGTCGATGCAGCCAATGCTTCTACATCGTCGTTTACCGGTTGCCCAAACGATATATTGGTTATTAGCGATGATTTTAATGAAACAAGTCGTATACCAGTTATTTGGGACGAACCGTCTTTGACAGATGGAAACGAAGGTGTCCACATTTCAAAAAATTTAGAACCCGGATCAAGATTCTCATGGGGCTGTACAGATGTTACTTACACATTGAATCAAACTGCCAAACTTGCATACTGTTCATTTCGTATTTGCATCAGTGATACTACGGCTGGTAAGTTTAGTTAAGTTACCTTTGCAATGAACATTTATGAAGGTTCAGATTGTGCGCAAATATGCGTTCTCACCTCAGAAAACCATCTCCACTGGTGGACTGAAACCGTCGACAATAAGTTGTTTTTTGGTTTCGATGATAAGAGAAACCTATGCAAATTATTATTGCGTGTTTATGTGTGTTTGTGTGTGTGTGTGTTTGTGACACTTTGCTTGTTAGCACGATATCTCAAGGTAGGAATGTCTGACATTTTTCAAACCTGGTACATGGATGAACCATTGAGAGAAAGAACCCTATTGTTTTTGGTGGAGGTCAAAGGTCATCTGTGGTCACCGGGGGTCAAAGTCTGAAAATCTTGTTAGCACATTATCTCAGGATAAGAAACTTGGATAGATTTCATATGTGATACGTGGATGCGTTATGGTCAGAAGATGGTCACAATTGTTTTTTGCGGAGGTCAAAGGTCATCTGGGGTCACCAGGGGTCAAAGTATGAAAATCTTGTCAACATAATATCTCAAGGGAAGGAACTTGGATATATTTCATATTTCGTATGTGCATGCGTTATGGTCAGAAGATGGTTCATATTGTTTTGTGGTGGAGGTCAAAGGTCATCAGGGGTCACCAGAAGTCAAAGTCTGAAAATCTGGTCAACACAATCTCAAGGGAAGAAACTTGGATAGATTTCATATTTGGTATGTGCATGTGTTATGGTCAGAAGTTGGTCCATTTTGTTTTTGGCGAAAGTCAAAGGTCATCTGGGGTCATCAGGGATCAAAGTTTGAAAATCTTTTCAACAAAATACCTCAAGTGAGGAAACTTGGATAGATTTCATATTTGGTATGTGCATGCGTTATGGTTAGAAGATGGTCCATATTGTTTTTGGTGGAGGTCAGACGTCATCTGGGCTTATGGGGGTCAAAGTCTGAAAGTCTTGTGAGCACGATATCACAGGATAGCAAATCTGGATGGATTTCAAATTTGGTATGTGCATGTATTATAGTCAGAAGGTCCATTTTGTTTTGGGGGAGGTCAAAGGTCATCTGGGGTCATCAGGGATCAAAGTCTGAAATGTTCAGCATGTTTAATGTCTTGGCACTTTTGCCATTGCCTAACATATAGCATATATGTACATTTTGAACCTATCCTACACATGTATGTAGGCTAGACCTATACTGGGAAATTAAGCTGTGCAGTGGTGAATGTTTTCCTTCTTATTTTTGTTCTTGCTTAAGTTCCTAGCAATATTTTAGTTGTGCTAGAACATGATATAAAGCATGCAGCAGCATATTTTGGTAACAGGGTGGTATCTGCAGCGGGTGAAAACTTACGAAATTTGCCCATATATATTAGTGTTGTGAGGAGCTGAAGTTCTCCCATATATATTAGTGTTACGTATTGCTATTGCGAAATAATGTCTCAACTCTACGGTATTTATGGGGTTGCAAACCTCTGCACTGTAATCTAAACCTCAACAAAGTCTTAAAAGTGTTATTAAAACTTTCAGCTGGAATTAAAGGAAATGGGGGGGGGGGCGTTAATTTAGAGCGTTGTGAACTCTCAAGACTTTTTGCAGATGTATATACAAAACCATCAAGCATCAAAACCATCATCATGTCATTTCTTGATTGTACTATGGTTTTTTAG
The DNA here is from genome assembly GCA_037179385.1 of Holothuria scabra. Classification (NCBI taxonomy): domain Eukaryota; kingdom Metazoa; phylum Echinodermata; class Holothuroidea; order Aspidochirotida; family Holothuriidae; genus Holothuria; species Holothuria scabra. The sequence goes on from CM074182.1 coordinate 23,215,238, forward strand.
GTTTACCCTAGCATGAGAAGGGACCACATAAAGTAAGGTTTGCATGATTCCTATTTTTCGAGTCATTTTTGGAAGTCTGGAAAGCCTTTTGAAATTGCAATATTTCAAGATAGCTTCCTGTCTGTGTGTATGTTTTTCCATCTATAACTTTTATTGAGGTCAACGGTTATCTAAGGTCACTGGTGGTCAAAGTGTGAATGACAACCTTGTTAGGTGTTAACACATCTTAAGGTGGGAGACTTAAATAGATTTCACATGTAGTATGTGTCTGCTTATGGTGAGAAGATAATCCCTATTTTTGGTGGTGGGGGTCAAAGGTCATGTGGTATAACAAAATTATTTTTTGAACAGGTTAGAATAACATTTGAATAAGAAGGTAATGGTACAGGATGGGATTTTTTGAAATGGAACAATCATGTTTCATCGAAACCTCAGTGCAGTTTTGCTTTCTGGTTTTTCAAAAGACTCCACTTTTAAGAAACTTTTTACGAAAGTGTAATAGCTCTAGCTGTTACTTAATGACCATCAGTTTGACCAAGCGTTAAACTTTGCAGACTGAATGTAGGATATTTCTTTGGTTAATTTTTCTGTTCTGCTTTATCTGAAGTGAATGCGTGCTCTATAGGTCATTTTCAATTTTCAAATCTCGACTTTGTTTTTTTGCTACCGATTTCATTGTTTTTAGATTGTATGTGATTTTAAATAATAACATACTCACTTGGACGCATTCATTTTCTTCCTGTTTTCTGTGTATTTTAAGGGTACAATTCAGTAACGGAATAACGGGTGAAGCAAGGTCATTGCAAAATGAACGAACAACTTCCTGTATCGTTTTCGTCTAAGATTTCTTTAAAGGTAGTGTGACATGAAAATGACAAATTGGGTAATGGATATGAAAAGCATTAAAATCATGAAAATAGCCACAATTTCCATCACAATCCATCAAAAATTGACCATTTTACACGGCAATTTCTGATTTGCACGTAATCATTAATAAAAATGAGTTCTAAATGCAAATCTTGTGATGTCATGGGACCATATATGGCTAATGTTATCCTTGTTTTTACAATTTTCATATTAAGGGCAGTAACATTAGTTTGTCCTAAAGGTTTTATTTTGGAAGTTTAAATTGTGTCCTTGGAAATTTTCAGTACCAATTACCAAACCACAAACTAACTGATGCGTAATTTAGAGATAATTTATATAAGGTTAACAAAAGAAATGCCAACACCACGCAACACTCCACATCTTGTTTTTTTTTTTTTTTTTTTGTTTGTTTTTTGCATGAGCAACAACTTTGGTCAGAAACGTTCGAACTTTGAAGAGGTATATCTTGAGAAGCGTAAGAGATATTGAAATAATTCCAATGGATTTTTCCATAGAAAACTTCACTCCACAACTGCCAAGTGAAGTCAGGTCTTTTTGCTGACATGTCACACTACCTTTAAATATGGATGTTACATATCACACGAGTGTCACACTTGGATGTCACAGTCGTTTTTTACTTTCTCAGTCACTTGCGCATATTTACCTTTTTTAGGATTTATTTCACCATCTCGGGATGTCAGTCTCAGTATTCTTGACATTTTGTGTGTGTGAGAATGCCTGTATATTTCACACTTTTCAGGGAAGGTCATTCCTCGTAAATAGTACGGGGATTTTACAGAATTTTTCAAAGTATCTTACCATTATGCGGCAGTAAAACCTTTTGGGCTATAAATTAAATTAATTACATGTGGTATATGAAGGATTGCCTTTTAGTACCAGTGTATGTTGAGACCATGAAGGTTCCATGAAATAATGAAGCCTGCTATCACTAGGCTGTGCTTGGCAACAATACCACTGGGACGCAACTGGAAAAAAATGCCGTGTCACTCCGACTTATGATAATCGGCTAGAAAATGAGCCGTAAAGCCTCATCTAACTAATATCTAGTCTTTTACAGGACCCCGGTATCAGTTCATTCAGCATTTGCTACTCTCTTTTGAATGCGCCCTCCATTACCCTCAGAAATTCTCAGCTCTGTATTATGGTTACTGGAACAAATCTGCCTGCAAAATAGTCAAGTTTAAAGTCCGCTCTCTATCTGATTTCTGATCAGGAAAGTAACGTCATGACCAAGGCTAACTTGTTTCATGAAATATCTACTTTTAGGCCTATGTTCTTCTGAATTTAGATACGTATGTGGTAAGCCGTAACGTTTCAGTCCAATACGAGAGATGCCCAGTCGGAAACATACAAATCGACAATGAAAATAGTGAGTTGTCTGTTGAAGTGTTGTCAGAACCTGATGCAGACGACGGTAATGCTGTTACAGAGAAACCATCAGATGCTTCATTTTCCTTTGGTTGTACAAAGGTCACTTACACAGGTCAAGATGCTTCTGGACGCATAGCTACGTGTACTTTCATGGTGTGTACTGGCAAAGCATGGGGTAAGCTTTAAAACCACCATTTAGTTACATTTAACAAACGTAACATAGCTTGAACAAACTTCATATTGTCATCAACCGGTTTCTGTCATTATGCATTTATTATAACAGGGTCACTGAACATCTATGCCGCTTCTAGTGGCACTCTTCCCCATGACAGCGACTTGTACCCGTTGGAAAACTTTTGGAATGCATTGTTAGACCCGTAGAAAGGGGAAAAACTCAGAACCTGTTCCCCGAGTAAGGTCCGTGTTTCTAGTGAGATGAAAATCCCGGCTAATCTGTATTCCGAGAGTGCATGAGTAGAGTGACGGAACTCAGTGCCGCATTGTTGTATGCTTGGAATTTTTTTACTAATAGATCGTAAAGCAAACCGGGAACAATTTTAAGGAAACATTATTTTCATTGGCTAAATGAGTACATGGGTCTTTTTGTATACCCCGGCAAAAAATATAGCGTCCCTGAAGACGAAATGTGGCACAGTTTTGAAGCTAGCCCACCCTCACCCTCCATAAGCCAAAATTTTCCAAAGGGGACGTTGATTATATCCTTCTCTTAGACTCTTCTCCCAGGGTGACGATCAGCCAACATTCCATCCGCCACCTATGATAAAAAAAACCTATGATAAAAACCATTGACTTCAGAGGACAGAGTCAGAGACCTGCAAACAGTATTGGTAGTTTGGACGGGGGCTGGCCTCGAGGCCTTATTTACTGATTGGGCACCTGAACAATCCTAACTTTATTCCAAGTTGTTTCTTCACGGAATAAATGAAACGTAACTGAATCAAACTGTGTTATTTCCATTGCAATGCACCTTATATTTTTCATTCCATTTCAAGTGCTTGCCTGCGCTTCTAAAGTGGCGTAGCTAGGATTTTTTCCAGGGGGGGGGGGGCAAAGGTATGAAATTTCCCCAAAACTTTTCCAGGTCAAAGTGTATGTATTTCATATAAAATATGCAAATTTACAAGTATATCAACATTACCATGTCATTACGAAATATTACCTGCATTTTAATCTTAAAGTATAACATAGAGCAATTGGAAATAACAACTCTTAGTATATTATTTTGGTCAACAATATCTGGTTTATTTGTGTGTACTAACGCAGTGGCGTACGCAGGATTTCTCGGAAAGGGGGGGGGGGTGCAGTATGGTCTAAGGGGAGGGGTTTCGGGAATTTTTTTGACGTTTTCAAGGAGCCTAGATGCAAAACGGTGCAAGATTTTCGACTTTGACAGGAACAGTGTTAAAATTGTGGTGGTTCATGAGGATGAAACTGAAACTTTTGTGTCTTAATGCATTCTTATGCCATTTATGCTACCCTACACGAAGTATAACTTAACATTAAATTTGCCCACTTTGGGGAGTCAAAATAAAAGGGCATTGATCGGTATAGGATTTGTCGTTTTTCGAGGCCACAAAACGTTATTTTGTCATAAAGATAATCTAAGCGGAGCGCCACTATTGGTTGGCGCGGAGCGTGGAGAAAATTTAAAAAAATCAGACCCCTCAGATGGCCGGAAATAGCATTTTCCAGATTTATACGAAGAATCTAACCAGTCGCTATCTTCTTTTGTCGTTTGCAATATAATACCCCCTTCAAAATGAATAAGCTAATTTGACCCCCAAAATGTAATTTTGCCCAAAAGACTGAGCGAAGCGCCACCATTAGTTGGCGTGGAGAGAAAGGAAAATTTCGAAAAATCAGACCCCTCAGATGGTCAAAAATAGCTTATTCATGCTTGTAAAGAGAATCTAAACACGTAGCCTTTATTTTTATCGATGTCACCAGTGGAATACAGAGTCTACCTTTTAAAGTAAAAATTAGAATTTGACAGAGTTTTCCTATTTGTAGGAATTAAAAAAAAACTGGCAACCCTGAAGGACCTTGCAGGGACAATATCCTTTCCCTTTGAAAATATTTGAAAAATTGGGTGTCCTTATATGCAATCTGGTGCCACATATGCTATCTTTTGAAGTAAAGTCTGTGTTACGAAAGTTTGACTACGTATTTTTAAGAACAAAGAAAAAATGGCATCTGTTAGGGGGACATGACCCAATGTCCCCCCCTTCGTTCGCCACTAAAAGGAGGCCTAATAGTGGCTCGATCACACAGAATATCCTGTTAGAACAGCAGTCTGTTAAGTGTAGAAGGCCACAAGGTACTCATGGACCCATTCATTGTTACATCCCAAGTGAGCAGAAAGCTATTCCCCGAACTAGCCCTTAAGCCTCCAAGGATTAGGCTAAGTAACAAAATATAAGTATGCCTATGGATCCCCTTCATTCTAATGTCTAGACTAACGTTATTTTTATCGTAAGCCATGGATTGTTTCAGGCTTCAGCCCCACATGGTTATGTACACAGAGTAAAATCGGTACAGGTTAATTAACCCCACCCTCTACTAGCGTGTAGGACAATATAACCTCTGGGGTCTACGTCAAGTGACTTGTCAGTTTTCACATCCTTACGCTCAATTCCCAAAGTGTACAACGCAGAGACTGTGTACAAGGTGGTTTACAGCCTTTAAGTGTTAGTTGTACTGTATCAGCTGTTGTTAAATTCCTGAATAACAGCTTCATGTGCACTGGAATGCACTGATAATAGCACCCGCGCGCATACAAGAGAACATTCAATCACATTTCTGTGGAACGCGAGTCGGGAAGGTTCATGCGACACTGGCGAAATCTGGGTTAATTTGTTGCATGAAAATACGAATAAATGTATGAGAAATGTCTCACATTTTCTTATTCTAACAAAAATTTTGAGAAATGGGAAAAGGGTATATCAGGGGCCCGTTCCACAAAGAGTTACGCACAATCGTAAGTATGATTTTCTGTTGACTTAAGTATGGGGAATCAAATTAAGATTGTGTGTAACTCTTTGTGGAATGGGCCCCAGTTCATCAAGTTTCCCCAATTTCATCAAATTTTCCCAAATTATTTTCCAGGTGGGGCAACTTGCACCCCCCCCCCCTGCACCGCCCCTCCCCCCCCCCCCCAGGAGCTACGTCAAAATTTCGGTCAGAATGTTCTTGACACATTGCTCCACATTACACTACACTTATCTAAAATCTTGGAAAACATTCGTTGGGACACCCGCCCTCTTTCCTACGTCGATCACAGTTTATGTTGTTCACATCACAAAGCCAATCTTTCGGCGCAACGTTGGGAGGGAACGGGGTGTCATGTTACCCTTCTCACTGAGATTTACGAATATTACGACGAAGTGTTTCAATATTTTCGTCCAAGATTTATGTTTGCCTTCTGGTGTCGCCCCTGGCAAATTAATGGCTAAGCCAATGTAAAAAATGCCGAAATTTTGCTATCATGCTCTTTTTTGCGGATAAAACATTTTCCCTGATTTTATCAATTAAAAGTTTTATCTTCTACAGTCATGTCTGGGACTGGTGACTAGTACATCGGTATACACCTTATAAATATTTGTGAGAAGTATTACTGTGTGAGGCGAGATTTGTTGCCCTTTAACTAATATTTTATTACATTTTCTTTTTTGTCTTTCATCAGCCACACCTTTAATTATAGTTGTCATCATTGTCTTAGCTATCTCTTTGTCATGCGTCGCTTCTTGTGTTATGGTGATAAAATTCTGCAAATAAATAACATCAACAAAGTGCAACATGGTCAAGAGAGAGGTTTTCCTACAGATTGCAGCTGTCATTTCCTGTACCCTCAGCTTATGGTGAGCGTGGTAGAAGATTGTGATGGCAGTATTGAACGGCAGGTGCAAAGATATTATAAACATAGATACCAAACTCCTATCCCTACACTGTTAGACGCGCTGACTCCTCAAGGAGGTCGAAACGGAGGGGCGGAAGTGTTGATTTGACATGCTCACACGTCGGTGATCTGCGTGCACAATTAAGCATGCGTAACAGAAAATTCCATTGTGACGAGATGTCAGCGTGCGTGCATTTCGTTGCGCGTGCTTGTTCAAATATTCGTAAGTGGATAGCCTCGAAGAAACCAAAAACTGTCCTATGCAAATGAAATTAATTGAAGAATGGTGTTTGCAAGAATTGCAATGTTTTGAAATCACACGTACTCACACTACCAGAAGATTTCAATTTACCCGTTGGCCCTCAAAACGACTGAGCAGTGATCAGCCCTTCGGCCTTCTTTTCAGCCTTCGTGGAAAGGCCTTCGTTTCGGCCTCCGTGAAGAGTCACCGCGGAGTTTTAAGTTTGGTAACTATATTTGTAATATCTTTGGGCAGACTATGATTCTAAACCTTTTTCGGAGGTTGGCAGACTTCCATTGGATAACCTATGCATTTTACCTAAATGGAGTTTCAAAGGAACCTCGACTGTACACTTGTAGATATGAGAAATGGAAATTCGTTATGGTCTGATAGAAAACAGACTCTTGAAAGCAAAATTCTATCTTTTCATCCAATTTTTGTCGTTATTATTATTGTATTCACTAGCGACTTTGCCTTTTTGGTGGAAAATTATTGTTCTCGAATTCAAATAATTTTGAAACAGCATTCCCATGACATCAGCCATTTGATTTAACTTATTTATTTGGTAAGGGAGTAAATTTTTCACCTTTCTGTGTATTGTTTAACCGACTTAGAAGCCCAATCCGCTCACTTCATACCGTACCAATTCTCCTAACCTCCTTACTTAAGCCCCTCCCACAATTGTCTGAAATCCATCCTCTCCCAGACACAATCTCTGTTTATTCATGTGTTTCAGGGTGAACATAAAAAAGCAATGTGTATAATCAAAACACTCCAGGTACAGTTCATGTTGTGTAATAGAAGCTTTGGTACTCTGCACCGTTTGAATCAGTTGTCAATCAAAAAGCTGAGCCAATTAAGAATTTTGGTTAACCACTACAAGAATTGTCCTTTGGGTTGGGAGGATTGTCCCTCTATAATTGAAGCTTTCCCCTAAACTGCGGAACATAGATCTGGTGCGAAAGTTGCAGTTAATTGCATCCACAACATTTGAGACTTTTTGTATCGATGAAAAAGCAAAACAGATATAAATGTCCATTAGATTACATGAACTTAGATTGAACAGGTTATCTTAGTTTTTTTAGTAACATCTGAAGTCACCAAAATAAGATAACTCTTATTTCCCTTGAGTGAATAAATGAAGTTGGTAAAGTCATTTTCTGCTTCCATTCTAAAGTATCTAATGGCACGAACCATAAACGCCGTCTTTTTCATCGTGCGGGCAAGTTCTTTAGAGTTTCTAAACCATGGTTTATTCTAACACTGATTCGCAAACAAAATAATCCTTTGTAATCACCTGGTTTCTCGCATCATTGAGCTGCTGCGTTTGGTAATTGATTCCACTCAAGGGTTCCCGTCGCAATGCCTTATTCGGCGGGTAGTAGTTAACAAAGTTTTAAAGGAACCGTTATCCTCATGCGTATTCCGCACATCAATTAAAGTCTGTTTATTAATGCCAAAATATCAATACAAACTTACTTTTGAGAGAGAGAAAGTTCGGATTTCCATTAATTGCTAACATTTATCTGATAGACGAATCCGGACAGATTGTGATGGGCTGATTTTAGTCGGCAATTTCTGGGGTCCATTATCTTTAATCTTTAAATTTCGTTCCTTACCAGTTCCATGGATGGTTGTACACTAACTAGTGTATCTTGGTTTTCTCAATTTCACTGCATATGAGGATTTGAAATTCACGTAGATAATAAATGAAGACGTTTAAAGGCTGATGGACCCCACTAATGGCTGCCTACAGTCACTAAAAACAAGCGCTAATGGGATTCTTCTATAATTTGAAGAAACCATCTGTGGTCACCAATTCTGCCAATTAGGGTAGAAACTGTCGATCCGGCCTTTCAAAGCTGCAAGTATAACGTTCTAATTATTTATTCACCTGTGTCCTCCATACACCTGCTATTAAGGTTCAATATGTTTGCGCTCTTAATGAAAATAATTGTGAATAATCTTCTTGAGGTTGTTGTAGTAAGATATTTTGTATTTCAATTATATCGTCAACATCAATGTTGATGCTGCTGGTGATGTGTACAGTTTTAAGCAAAGTTGCAAGATTAGATAGTTTTTGTACATCATGGAATGAATTCAGAAAAATTGTGAATACATCATTTTCCAAACAACCATCACAACGGATTAGGAATATAGTTTTGGTGTTAGTGTTTCTTGGCTTCAGTAGTAAAATCCCATTAAAGAAAAAACCGACGCATAAATAAACTTCCGTCCCACAATTTAAATTTCTATTTTGGCTAGGGTCTTAGGATTGTTTGGTCATTTAGTTCGGCTCTCATGGAGGTATTATTCCCAGTGTTCTTAGACGAAATGAGACTAGCTCGAATCTAAGAATCCATTTTAAGGTCTTCATTAGGGTCCCTAACTGGCAACGACGTGGTACCTGAGAAGGTGGAATGAGGTACATTATAGGCCTGTGGGTTAAATATCGCGGCGTAATGGTAGTTGACTCCCAGACTAGTGAACGTCAAACACTTCACGACTACGCTTGAAACAAGAGACCAGCAGGGGTAAACATTTTATCCAAGTTCCAAGTAAATAAGGGTTGGTGCAGTATTTTTCTGCTTAGACGGATGTGGGTGCCGTAACTTGTTCTTATCAAATTTTACTCCCTCTTAGTTATGCATTAATCTATCTATATCTATCGATTTTATCAGTAAACTAAATTCTTAGGGCAGCTCTCTGATTGGCATCACGTTCACAAAATGCAAGCCTACTTGGGTGATATTATTACGTACGACCTAGTCTTGGTCAAGACCCTAAAACCAGTTAGCGCAAAAATTTGCGCCCTCTATTACCGTCAGAAATTCTCAGATCTGTACCAGAGCTATTACAAAAGATTCTTAAGCGTCAAAGGCGCAAGATGCATCATTTGCAGCAAAACACGTACTGAAGAGTGTTGTACCTCAAGGAGCGGGTATGTCCGCCATTTTTGGAAACAAACTCTTCTCGATCGCGAGCTCAGTACAACGTACGCCCGCATCGACACCGTTCTTTTATTTTATGGCTTTGAAAACTCTGCAAAGTGTCACCTGGAACAGATAACAGTGATATTATGACTGTGGGGAGCTCTTATCTCGACGGAGGAGTAGGGTATTACTGTGTTAGCCGAGGTTGAACATTTCAGGTCTCTGTCATCGACATGGATCCCTTCCCCTTTGGGAGTTTTTCTGGATATTCGAGGGTCACGCAATTTCGATGCTTTATTTTCTGTGTATTAGGAGTAAACTTACTGAAAAAGAGTTTTCGTGCATGAAATGAAGAGAGGTAGCAGCATACTCTCTCATCCACGTCATATTTTCTTTGGGAAATTAACTGGCACCGATTGTGATTGGCTGAAGCCTGAAACATTCGAGACTTTTGTAATGTACTGTGTAGATAATGTGTCTTAAGTTGGTTATAAGCTTCAGAATCTTAAAAATTGTAGCCTTCTGGGCACTGCCCCGCTTCAAAATATTTCTGCCCCTCAGATAAAATTGGAAATAGTACACTGGGTATAAGGAAAAAAATTAATGCCCCAACCCTAACACTTGCCCAATGCCCGCTCCCCACCTCCACTCCATGGGCTCGAGAAAGACTAGTTACGGGCCCGTGCTGTTGACAATTCTTGTCAGTTCTAAGCAATTATTAGCCTTTACCTCCTCAGCAGAACACATTTCAGTCCAAAATGCATGCTTCTATTGAGCAGTAGAGTTACTGCTCTACGTAGTATGCACGAGTGCACAGTAATGACATTTCTTCCACAAAGTAGGACCTACAGTACTGAAAACTTAAATGTGCCCGAACGGTGGTTTAAAGAACTAGATCACTTCACAATATCTACAAGGCATGTGCAAAAGAACCGTCTGCAATATACTTGGAAACTTTTGATTTCAAGTTCTGCTCAACGATGTAATTTTCTAGAGCATGTGTTGTCTTGGCACTTGTGCCATTGCCTAACGTGAAGCACGTAAGCCCACGGTGAAGTTAACCGACACATGTAATATCCGCAATAATCTCCTTATTGGAAGAGCCCTACAGAATATCCTGATTGGAAGGGCCGTATAAAAATGAAAACAGATCTGGTCGTGTATTTTTGCGATTTCAGCATTTTGCAACAGAATATTGAACAGAGTTTTTTGAAGTTGACGAAGCTTTTGCGCATTTTTATTAGGCTTACACTTAATATGCAACGTTTGTGACATTGCGAGTATTTGCTTTTTTGCCCCTTGACGTACTACCTTTTTAGGGGGCTGAATGAGCCATATTGCGTCTTCGGTGCTTTACCATCTTTGATTATTTCTGAAGCAAATTTCCCTGCAAAGGGAGTTAAAGCCCACCCTTAACTTTGATTTATCGGGAGAAAAGGTGCCATAGCGGCTTGACCAAGACTAAGCAAATCTCCCTGCAAAACAGTCAAGTGTAAAACCCGCCCCTAACTTTGCATTGTCGGTACAATAACGTCTTGACCAAGACTACGTAGGGGAGAGGATGTAGTGGAGGGAAAGTAATGGGCTCGAAATTTAAAGACTCCAGTTAAAACCTGAAGACCTTGCAGTTTCTTAGTTTAAATAGAAATGGGATTTGCACTGAATTAATAGTGTTGGCAACCGAGACTATGAGAAAGCTGGAAAAGCCTGAGAGAGTGAATTAGGCCTACTGGAAGGGTTGGAAATGGCCCGGGACGAGGGATGAAGTAAGGTGGACTTTACACGGGATAGTAGAAAAGGAAACTGAGAAAGTGCATAAGAGTTAGATGATTTGGCTAATGGAAAGAAAACTTTTTTTTTTTTGTCTGTCGCACTTCATACCTTGAACATAACTTTGCCCGAAATATTAAATATGTGCCGGGCGGAAATTTTTGGATATTCTCAACTGCACGCACAGAGACAGGAGCTGCACCTATCATATCCTGTGCCAAAACTTTGGACGAAAAATCAATCAAAATCTTTTTTTTTTTTTTGACGTGTTATATTTCGTAATGATAGGATGGCTAACAAAAATGAAGAAGATTACTCCAATTTGTCCCTTCTTCACACCAAATAAAGTTACCCCGTTCACCTTTTTTATTTTTCCTTTTGATTCAAACATTTTATTGAAAAAAGAAAGTCATAATGAAGACTGCTTGGATTCTGCTTAAAGGCCAGCTTTCATTTCTAGTTGTCTGGGGGGGGGGGGGGGGATGTGATTTTTCAAAATTTTCTATACGCTCCGCGCCAACTGATGTTGGCTCTCCATGTCTGACCGTCTGACGGATAACAATTTTTACAACTCTCTCTCTCTCTGTGTCTTTGCTCCACGCCAGCTAATCGCGGCACTCTTCTTCCTTCTGGTGGATAACATATTTCGGGCAGATATTTCCCACTCCCTAATTGAAATGTTGCTATACGCTGTGACAACACTATTTTGCTGAATTGCAATAAATGCTGTGCAATGGTCTACATTGATGAGATATGTGTGACCAATGTAACAAACTATTGTTAATTGTCAGGTTATTTCTATGTGATGTTAGGGCATTTTTATGCTTCCGTAAAAATTTTCAATTGTTTTGTGTCGACAAAGTGACTTTTTTTTTAATTTTGCCATTTTGATCCGATATTACTGAATTGTTATTTTGACATCTCGACAGAGTGTCGATTTTTCTAGATTTCATAAATTTTTAAATTAGATATACTGAATCACGTCAAAATGTCAAATGTTATTGTTATCACTTAGACCAGTCAATTCAGTCGTTCAAATTTCAATTTTACGAAGTCATTTTGCCGAGAGGGTTCTTTTGAATGTCTCTTCTACGCTTCCGTACAATCGATATCTCTATGACGCCACTTGCATGGAAACCAGACAGACCAGACTGCAATATCATATCAATTTACAACGAAGAGTCAGTTGCGAAATCATGGGGAATCCCAGTAAATGAAATTGGTTCGTCTTGCTGCGCCTGTACAAGGCCAGCCGTTCCTTTTTCATCCTTCGTTAGCTGACAGCATAGGGTGAGGTAAAACGAAGTTAATTTTTCTCTAAAATATGTGACAAATTTGAGGCTTGCCCATTCTGCGATAATGGTAAGTTAATCATTATGAACGTTGTTTTTATTTTTAAAGAGATGGTTGCAATGAAATATCCTTTTAATGCAAGAATTCTGATCACTTAGCAGGTTTTGTCTCTAACGTGTGATTTCTGAAGTATTAGCAAATTGTCCTGAATTCCCCAAATTTGTTGACAGCCTGAGGGTCGTCGCCACAGTTTTTCGATAGGGGGTCAAAGGACGGGTTAAGTGTTCCTTTTCTTCTATTCCCCTTCTTTTCCGTGTCTGTTCATATTTTCTTGAGAATGTATGGGGTGGTCGCCTTCTCAAGCTGATCCCAAATTAAAGGTAAAGAGCCGCCCCCCCCCCAAACTTATTTTAAAGGAAAAGCTAAATAACACAATTTTCAACTTATTTCTCTTCAAAGTATTTTTCATTACCTTTTATGACTTTACTATTGCATATTCAAGGTAAACCAAGCAGTTATTTCCAGTAAATTTCGATTAGATATGTCACGGCCGGGGGGAGATGATGGCAGGGTGTTTGCCATTAAAATTTTGCAATCTGCCCTGTTTCCCCCCTCCCCCATTTACCGCAATAGCCGCCACTCGGGACGGGTATGGATGAGTCCCCCCTCCCCCTTCTGTACGCTGTGTATCTCATATGGCGGTACATGCATTCGCATTGAACAGTATGCGTTGTGCAGCTAGGTACCTTATCCTGTTGGAAAACGCCACTGCCCAGGCTGTGATTGCGTTTCAACTACTACATTCAAAAATTAAAGAATCTTACTATCGCTACTATAAATAATACTATATGAGTGTTTCAACGGCTTCACTGCTGAGCAGTTGACGTTTCCAACTAAGTTACATAGCATACCTACGGTATACAATAGCCTGCCAAATTTCTATCGAATCTCATTTACGACCACCAAAAATGACGTCACGACAAAAATTAAAATACTGAATTACATCTTGCGTAAAGGTAATATATGTGCAGCGAGCCCACCGCCTGGTACATATTTTCCACGTACAAAAGCTAATTAGCTTGTGCGACGCCCGTTGTATCAATTTTTTGTTCGAAAACACAATATTCATACTTGTTTCGTGCACCATGCACGTGACCATCCCAATTTTACTAAATCGTCCCTCAAAATGCGGGATTCCTGTAAATGGAAACTGGGCGAAGGTTTGCAGACTCTGTATAATATACTGTTTAGAGACCTGGTTGTATTATGATTTTGAGAGAGTGCCACTTGTAGGATACTACAGAGTCTTCTCCGCAGGTTACTGTCCACCGAGCAATTCCCTCTGCAATAGCCCCCCCCCCCCCCCTTGTCCTCGAAACAGAAGTGTCAGTGCCTTGCAAAACATTTCTTCTGCTATGTGGGGTATGCAATTCCCCCTCCCCAACCCCAGCCTACCTCATACGCGGCCTTTGTGCTGACATAGGCGGGATTACCGGGGGCATGGCGGGAACTCCCCCCCCCCCCCAAGTTTTTCCAGAAGTTAGTTTTTTTTACGTCTTTGTGTGGTTGCTTTTGCTACAAAAATACTGACAGAGCTGCGCGAGTAATACTTAATAAAGTTGTATAGTGTTTAAACAGGTCATATACTGCATTGAAAACTAAGTAAAAACAATGTTCTTCCAATAAATGTCTCAACGCTGTTTTTTCGACATGCTTCGCGTGCACCCGTTTTAAATATGTCAGGATTCGGGGTTACTTCTTGAAGAACACCTCTTCCATTGTCACAGAAAACCATCAAAAGTGCCCGGGTCGTCCACATCTGAAGGTCTACCGTATAGTGAAAGGGGTTGGCAGGGAGGCGGTCGTCTTCTGGTCCCCTTCTCTGACCAAGTGCCCCCAAGCTTTCTGAAAGGACGGTGATCTTATTTGACCCTCATCTGGAGCTCCACTCTTTTCGGTTGAAGTGAAAAGGGGTCCACCCTTTCTCTAATTCCGATTGATTTCTCTTTTGAGGTATCTCAAAAGTCCATTTTTGGCGTGTTTTGCGCGTCCCATCACAGATAAGGACCCTACAAAAAATCTCATGAAAAGGACTCTGTAGGAATTCAACGGTACGTTTTTGCTAAGTACAAATATCCTCAGGGGTCACCCTTATTCAGCTGTAGTGAAAAGGGACCACTCTTTATCTAATTTTATTTCACTTTCACTATTGAGATGAAGTAAAAGTTCATTTTTTCGGCCTTTACAGGTAACAGCTCTGTGAAAGTCACCTGAAAAAGACTATAAATAAATTCAGAGTATGTTTGTACTTAAGTAATAATGTCTTTATGTAATATGTTTATAATGTTTTTAAGTAATAATGTCAACGTTATTCAGCCAACGTTAAAATTGGCCCATTCTTTCTCCAATTTTCATTCAGTTCATTACTGAGAAGTATTAAACGTTAAATTTTTTGGCGCGCTTCGCGCGCTCCATCATAGACAACAGCTGAATTCACATCAAATGAAAAACCCCTAGCTTTCTGGAAAGAAGTTCTTGGGCACCAAGGAGGGAGCCCCTGAAGAACGTCAATTTTAAGTAATCCATTCTCCATCCCCGCACCCCCTGCATTATCGATTCCTGCCGACTTTAGTCATATGGAGAAAGGATATAATTGAAGAAAGTCAAATTGTGATATTTTTGTTCTGTTAATCTAAAATATCTGCAGCAGTCGGCTAAAGGGTTACGTGTACACACGCAGAGACAGTGGCATCAGCTTTGCAGTGAACACACTCCACAGGCTTATTTTAACCCTTTGCCGTTGTTTGGGTCCTTTTGGACCCATGCGGAGAGCTCGGCTATCACCCATCTTTACTGTTTCACGCGGAGCTCGAAACTGCGAGTAGCTACCCAAAAATTCGGCCACAACAACGAGAGAGACAATAGTTGAAGGTCACTGGGTCAATGGCCTACGGAAGCCGATGCGGGGCGGGCTACGTCCGCTTTTCCGCCCACTCTCGAGGCGCGCAAATATGCCCCGATCGGAGCACAACGGTAAAGGGTTAAGGGCACATCTTATGTAATTTAAAGTTGAAGGTAAAATGCATTATTTTAATGCCTACAATTTCGTAAATACCCAGGAGCTTTTGGTGGTTTTCCCCCTAACCCCCACCGGGGCCTTCCCCCTGGACCCCACGCCGTTAGGGGGAGTGCTTCGCGCTCCTGCGGCGCCTTTTGTCTGAACCCCCACCTCTTTCAGAGATCAAAGCCCCCCTGTATGTGCATGTATAGTGTTGGTTTCAAGTTCTTGGGACGTGAACCGGTTGGGGAATAAAGTCGGTTTGTTTGCATGGTTTTGCTCTCAATTAACCAGTGGCGTAGCCAGGATTTCATTGTAAGGGGGCAATATCGTATTAGCATTAGCTGCATTAAACTTTTTTGAAGTCTAGGTGCTGCATGTCAACAATTATCCCTTTTCCCGTTATTTAGTATAAACAGTAGCTCTATAGATCTAGTGAAGAAAACTATTGAGAAGAAGATAAAATTTTTGGATTGTGAGAAACGGATTATATCTTTGTGGATTTTTTTCCGGGGGGAGGAGAGGTTGAAAATGTGGTCTTGAATCAATTTGGGGGGCATTGCCCCCATCTCCCCCTCTAGATTTGTCACTGCAATAAACTGGGAGTTGGTAGAGACTCTCAAGAAAATCCGTTTTCAACGTCGCAATTTATTCGTGAATAAATGAATTGAAATTCTGACCAGATCGGTTTACCTTCTAATCGGAGATCCATATAGATAGCCCGCCATTCTTAAAGTGGTATACCTCTACATCAGTGATTCTCAACGTGGGGTCTGGGAAGCTTGTTTGAAGGTCCGCGAATAACAAAGGGGTCCATGGGGGTCCTTAGGGGTCCGTGGAAAAATTAGGGATAAGCGAAGGCTAAAGGGCTTTGAAAAAATCAAACGAAAAATCGTAGGCGTATAAAATTAAAAATCATACAGCAACCCGGACTCTTAAAGTAGTAATCGTTCTCGTACGTGGCTTGAATAAATTTTACTAGCCATACATAGACAAAAGTCCTTTTGATTCACCAGTGGCAATTTGTTACAATAGAGCTGACGTAAACAAGTTGTGCTACTACAGACTAATCACATTCTATTTTCGCTGTAAATTAATTTCGTCAGTGCCAGTGGCGTAGGAAGCAAGGCATAAGTAGGGTGGGGAGAGGATTTTTGGGCTATGCACCTCACCCTACCCGATTGACCGCGTGTTTGGTCTAACGGTAGAGTATCAGCCTCTCACGCGGAAAGCCCGAATTCGCTTCCCAGGTCGAGTCATACGAAAGACTCTAAATAGGGAACCTACTGCTGTTATGCATGATGCTCCGCTTAAGCAATGGAGTAGGGAAAACAAGCCAGTAGTCACAACTGGAAAAAAGGCCGTGGCCGGCTCGACTTGAAGTAAAAGGTTGGAAACTGGGCCATAAAACTCTAACTAACTAACTAACCGATTGAACAAAAGGTTCTTATTTTATTTTTTCTATCCTAAATTAAAGAAAATAACTATTAAATAGGTAAATAGGTAAGAGGTCACTTTAAGCCTAAAGACGTTAAATACTAAATCCAATTAACAATAGAAAGTGCATCTGGAAGTTGTGACATTTATTTTGTTTACTTTCACTCTTCAGAACAATCTCGCAAACTTGTTGTGTCTTGTTTCTCTGAGCCAGCTGGTGGGAAATTTAGGTAGGTTTGAAATTGAACTTTGAAATTTATTTCATCTGTTTAAAATCATTATTGGATCAGGGAGTCCGTTACAACTCCCTGGTTATATTAAATGTCTTTGCCAGATCAGTGTTGTAGTACCCGTAAACTCGCGTTATCTCGTATCCTGGTACCCGGTCCACTGATAATCTGGTACCAGTACCTTTAGGCTACTCGTGATCTGGTACTCATACCCGTACCCATGACCTAGGGTACCCGTACCCGCAGTCATACTTATGGTCCCGTTTTCACACTAGGTCACTGATGCATAAAACACCGTTTACTTCACTAATTAAGCTTATCATTGGAGAAGCTGACTTGTTAGCGCAGAAATCCTAGTCGAGCACATGCTTGAGTAGCTTTTAACTCAAAGGGTTTTTTTATTTTTGTTGTGCAGCGCTTTCCCTGTAGTCATCTCGCATGGAAATACTACAAATTCTGAGTAGCATTCCCACGGTAACAACAGATTAGTCCAACTGGTCTGAGACTAGTTTAAAACGTAGCCTGTCATGTTTGACCGAGATTCGAGATTGGGATCATCTGCAACTAACTTTAAGTTAGTAAGGGCTAGACCAGCGTGTCTTAATAGATTTCATGCCAATCAGCATCAGCCAGCAATGCCCAGCACGTTAGTAAAAAACTAGTAAAGCAGTCCCGGCTAGGCAAAGTTAGTCAAGGTTCGAAGTCCATTGTCTTGTTTTCACCGCTTACTTCGTTTAGTTTTCATTGTTCTAAAGACTGTTGAAGTAGTGATTTGTTCCTCTCGGGTACATGTTTTGCTTAAGATCAGTCATTCTGCTGCTGAAATTTCTTTACATTCCTTCCAACAGTGAGAAGATGTCTCCGCCTTCTTGTTTACTGTTCGTTCTCTATGCACCAACGGCGAGGTGTTGTGAGATTTTGGGTGAAAGAACAAGTTCGCGAACGTTTTCTTTCATCTTCGATTATAGGAACACTGACCGTTCTCGGTTCCCGAACAGGGAACCGAGTACAGCCAAAGAATGAAACCAATTGGATGGACTAGGTTTAAGTTGGTCCGGTTGACCAGTTTAGGTTTTCAGTGTGATTTTAACTTGGTCTCTTTCGTAGAATGATGCTGTTTTTGTGTCGTCTCATGATTCAATAAAAACTACGCCGAATTCTGTGTGACGTCACAGCATCAACAGAATGTGTTTATTTCGATTGTGATACAATATCGGTAATGTCACACTATTCAGTATAGCTTTTTCTTTAAGTCCTCCTGACTCTCTGGAAAAAGTCGTTCGGCGAAACCAAACTTTAAACTGCTTCCCAAGGAAGCTACGTTAACTGAAGAACAACACTTGACCAACCTCACAGCACTCAGGCCATTTACATCATTGGTCTGTTATGTATGGTCTCCATGCTATAGTCTGGCTGAGAAGAACAGATACTACACATAATCTTAGACAAAACTCGAATAGAAAGCGTTTCTGTTACCGATGGTGCATCGAAACAGATCGCCATATAGCTCTCATTCTGGCGTTAACTTTAAAGTGAACCCCAAGTCAAAAAAATTCAAAAATATATATTAAAGACCATGACAAATTAATTCTCAGGCTAACAGTCTAACTCCCATCTTCATAGGACATTCATGAGCCGAAATATTAAATGTTGAAGTTTATTTACTTAAAACAAATTAGTCCATTGCGCAATAATTTGTGACTTTCTTCTTGTACAACTTACATTTTCTACTTTGTTTCCCTTTAAAAATAAAAATGTTTTATGACCTTGAAAACTTCCTGTTTGCTTGCATAGCATGTTCCTTAGGGAGGAATTAATTGATTACATTACCCTATGAGAGTAAGAATCCTATCGCTCCTTGGTACAAGGTGCCATAACCTTTAGAAAAATAAAGAAATACAAAAATTGTAATTTGAGTAGTTCAACAATGACATCACAAATTATTGCGCAATGTACTATTTTAAGTTGAGTGAATAAACTTAAACATTTTATATCTCAGCTCAGGAATGTCCTGTTAAGATGGGAATTGAACTGTTAGAATTCTTTTTTCATGGTCTTTAATATATATTTTTGATTTCTTTGACTTGAGGTGCACTTAAAGTGTTTAACTTTGCAGGCTGAATGTATGTATTTCTTCCGTATCTCTGTTTTCTTCTTCACTCGATACTGCGCGTACTAAGGTCACTTTCAAACGACTTTATTTTCATGTAATGAATACTACAGAAATTTAGAAATTAGGGTAATAGTTTCATTGTATGAGGTTGCATCTGGTTACAAGTAACAACATATGCCTCACTTACAAGTTCAACTCGCAAAGTGTGGGTAGACCAAGCTTATGTTATACTGGAGGGGATAAACTTCTATTTCAATGAAAATTTCTATCTCACTTTTCAAAATGCTTCCACGTCCCATGTTTCATAGATTTGTTTTAAACTTGGGCACAAAGTTTCCTGGGTGTTGGGCAATTTGAGGTGTGCAGAAATTTGCGCAAGTCCCGTGTGGGCCCTTCAGGCCATTTAATGAAATTCTACTAAATGTTTCTTTTCCTACATTCTCTTGAGCAGTGAGATGGTTTGTCTAATGATATGCTATGTTAGTGGTGCCTTCAGATCCTTCAGGAATTTCGGGCCCACGACCCAACTTGGGTCGTAGCGTCTATTTTGTGATATGTGCAAAATGTGTGGCTCCATCCTCCAGTTAATGTTAAACAGTTAGCTATATGGAGTTTTACGGGATTAGTTTCTAACCAAGTAGTTTAACGAGCCGGTCACAGAGTTGACAGCCTGTCATAGTGATGCCTGATTACTGGTCTGTGTATGGTTTTATGAAAATTTTCTTCCAAGGTCCTGTGTGGGCTGTACTGGGCCTTAACGTATATCACATTCTTACGAAACATCCAATTGCATATTCCTACAGATTCTCTTAAACAATTTTAATGGCTGTTATAATGATACTTGGCAAGTGGTTCTTTCAGTCCTTCAGAAATTTGGGGACCAATACCCAAGAGACTCCACTTTGTGAAATACTGCAGCTATTTCAAAGTGAGAATCTTTCCCTCAGTTGTAGTTAAACGGGATTGACGGCTTATTAAAATGACCTGTTTATAGTAATTCTGGAAGTCCAAGGTTACTTGGATCTTCTTGGACCAAGAATTTGGAATAATTTCACGGTTAAAAGTACACAAATCAGCACCACATTTAAACTTTTAATAGATGGTGTCATTATACCTAATACTTCGTTTTTTGCTTACCAGTTTCATGGGTTGGGGCAGGATAAATAAAGGGGAGGAAAGACATTCGATAGCTTTCTTTCAAAGTAAGTTATGCAATTGCTTTACAAAAACTGGTTGCAAAATGGCTCAGGTTTTTTATTCGTAGCCGTCCTTACACAAAGGGATGAACGACATGTAGCTATAAAGATTTACCCTGACACTTTCCAAGCGCTAGTTGAACAGTATACTATGGTAGTTGATATAGAAGATGGAGTTGATTACATTTTTCTGTGGAGACAAGACTTGTCTGAAATATCTCTATCATGGCAGTGCTGCATATCGTTCTTTTGGAACAAAAGGAAAGTACTGATATTTTTATCACGGACAAGTAATTAAACCACTCATTACCGGTACTGTTGTTACTGGTGGTATGTGAAACGGGTATACCCCTAAGTATAGGGTGGAGCGACTGCAGCATTGCTGCTTTAATATTTCTCCCTGTTTTCTTCTGACTATTCAAGGATTTCTGTAGCTACACACAGTATGGTGGAATCAGTGGTAATGCAAATTAAGTGTAGGATGGACGGACATTTTCCTGTACTGTTTCCGTCTAAGATTCTATGACACTTTTCGAGAGCCGTTTTATAAGGCAATAACTTGCCCAAATTCACCCTGTCTGGCATTTCAGTCTTGGGATGTCAGTCTCAGTATTCTTGTCATCTCGGAGAATAATGGTAGTAAAGTAAACAACGGTTTTCAAGAAAGGCCATTCCTCGCGAATAGTGAGGTAATGTTACAAAATTGTTTAAACTACAATCGTCGTGGCCAAAACAAATGAAACAATTTAAGTCCCTCCAAAGCAGATGTTGCATTGACTCTCATCCATCTTTCCTCTCTCCCCCTTCCCCCTCCTTTCAGTGCTGCTTGACAAAAAAACTGACCAGTACTAAGTATAACAACATTGAAACGGGAGAAAGATGTTTGCTTCACTTACTTTTGGCGGAGATTATAGAATGTTTTCACCGCTATCTGGCTATGCGGAAGTAAAGACTTTTATCAATTAAATTTAATGCATTGTGGAATGGGCGGCCTTTGTTACAACCATGATACCTTTACGAAATTTCTACTTTTGTCCCTCCTCTGGATTTAGATGGGTATGTTGTTAGACGTGACGTTGTAATCCAAAATCAGAGATGCCCAGACGGAAACATAGAGGCAGTGGACAACGAAAAGAGCGAATTGCCTGTTGAACTGTTGTCCGAACCTGATGTAGACGGTGCCGCTATTGGAGAGCAGCCAACAAGTTGTAGCAAGATCACTTATGAAGGTCTGGACGCATATGGAAGCATAGTTAACTGTACTGCCATGGCGTGCCCTATTAAAGCAGAACGTAAGCTAAAGTTAGTCACATTTAACGAACGTCAAGTGGTTTAAATAAACGTCACATTGTCATTAATTGTACACGTTGCAACTCCATGATCTGTCATTATGGAATCCTTCTCATATATATATATATATATATATATATATATATATATATATATATATATATATATATATATATATATATATATATATATATATATATATATATATATATATATATATATATATATATATATATATATATATATATATAACCGTAATAGTAATTATTAATTAATAATGTCAACCAGGCAATGGTAAAGTGCTCAACCCTGTGAAGGGAGCTGTAATATTGAAAAGGTTGCAATAAGTTCTTACAACATAGCTTTACAGAACTGTTTCGTAATGGCCAATAATGTAGGTCCCCACTCCTCAGAAGCCTGAAGTAGAATGATGTCAATAACGTTAAATACGTATGTGTTCGCTGCTTTTGAACGTGTCCGTTTTCAAGCACGTGTTCGTTCCGTGTTCGTTGTGAACAGGAACGAGCGGTGTACAGCGAGCCAAGATACATAACCTATTAGAATAAATACACAGCAGATGTTTGTTCCTGTGTCTACAAGAGCATATCAGTTCGTTTCTTTTATTTAGAGTTACTAAGGAAGGTTTGAGTATAATGTAGAACTTTTCTTCCAGACAGAGATTACAAGTTTTAGATGATGTGGAGTATGCTCGAGCTTTGTTCATGAGTTTCCATTTTACGGAGTGTTCTACATTTGTATCCTTTAGTTCCCAGATGTATTCACTGAGTGCAGTTGCGTTTCTTTTGTCTTTGTGTTTAAAGCTACAATCATCGACAAAAATACATGGGACAAACCCCGCTCCTCCTTTCAGTGTTGAAGTTTCAGGACGCCTTGGGCTGCCGCAACATTGAATGGTGGAGTGGGGATGGTGTTCCGTTCATTGCTTGTTTTGCTTGTTTTGTCCCATCATTTTTGTCGAGGATTGTCGGAAGCCTGTACAAATGTATATCAAGAAGTTTTCGGTCTCGGGCAACGAAATGGCAGTTGGTGAATAAAATTTGTACAGTCTGAAAGGATTGATTCGATGACAAATGTCACGGCGTAAGCATTATGAAAAAGCAATTGCTGCATGACAAGATAATAAAAGCGGCTTTTAAATATTTCACGGGGAAGAAATGTAACTTATTACGTATTATGGACTTCTGTCCATATTCGGTCTTTCTAATTAGGACAGGGAAGTGATCAAAATAAGGTACCCATGGGTGGTTTAACGTCGTTAATTTTGTCATTAACCTATTCAGAAGACCCGTTCCCGCAGGGTACCGAAGGGGGGAGGGGTCACTTTCAAGCGAGAAATATTTCTTGGGGAGGGGGAAGATCAAAACAACCTTCAGAGGAGGGGGAGAACAGATATTCCAGATGACTTACAGGACAAACGAGGCGTTTTAAATATTAAAACCCGAACTGCTACAGAAAGCTCCGAAAGTGGGCTTTATAACGCTTAATTTATTCATTATCCCGATGTAGAACTCGTCACTGCTCCCTATTACTAAGAATATTTAATTAGCGCCACGGTTTACCATTGACCTCACCACGATTAACCATTGACCTCCACACTATTTCAATGACTGACGAGGGTTAATCGTGCAAACAGAAGATCTCTCTATTTATAGGAAACTTTCATTGTGCAAAAATGGTTAACCGTTTTAATTTCGAGAAATCTTTACGTAAATTGTCACGTTCACTACCCCTAATTCTTACATATAATTTCGTCTATAATTAGATTGTAGTTTGAATCATCATTCAATGTTTATTTATGCGAAAAAAGAGAGAATTTTGTGGTTAACCGTTGGGTGTATCGTGAAAAATGTTACCCCCAACCCCTAACACAAAAAATAAGATGGAAAAAATTCTTTGTTTTTTCCCCATTACAGTACATGAAATTTTTAAAGGAAATTAAATCTCTCACCACCCAGAGTACTATTGCCCCCTCCCCCTTCCTCGTATGAGCTACTTGAGGAAGAAAAATCTTTATTCGAGCGCCCATCGCTAATCTGACACGCCAGTATACTAGTAGGACAAATTCAACTTTTACTATTTTCAGGATTGTACACTTGTGGGCGGTGTATCTTGTTTTGAATGTGTTCTCTGTTAGACCAATGTATGTTTCTTCGTTGTGGTTGTCGTGGCGTGTTACAGTTGCTTGGTACACAATGTTGTTCGTTAGGCAGTTGCCTTCCAATGGGCACTCATATGGCAAGCGAAATGTCCAATAATTAGAAAAACCAAGTTTATCGGTCGAAAAACCAGGTTTATCGGTCGAAAAACCAAGTTTATCGGTCAAAAAACCAAGATTTTCGGTCGAAAAACCAAGATTATCGGTCGAAAAACCAAGTTTATCGGTCGAAAAACCAAGTTTATCGATCAAAACCATGTGTTTCGCCGATAAACTTGGATTTTCGACCGATAAACTTGGTTTTTCGACCGAAAATCTTGGTTTTTCGACCGAAAATCTTGGTTTTTCGACCGATAAACCTGGTTTTTTGACCGATAAACCTGGTTTTTCGACCGATATACTTGGTTTTTCTATTTATTGAACAAATTGTATTGAAAAACCAAGTTTATCGATCGAAAAACCAAGATTCTCGGTCGAAAAACCAATTTTATCGATTATTTCGAAAAACTTGGTTTTTCGATTACCATGGTGATTTGCCGGTACTACTTTCTATGACCACGACATGCTAGATGGCGGCTCCTTCAAAATGATTGATACATATCATATTGCATAGCTTACGTCCGTAACTTCCAAAGAGAACATCATCAAGAAAAAATAATGGAATTCAGGTTGGCCAAAATCAGTGGCGTAATCAGACCTGACTGTCCGGGGTGGGGGCGCAATTGCATAGAGGTTTCCCGATTTTGTACTAGTTGAGCTGTTGAGATGATGTACACTGTGTTAGTTTGTGGGTGTCTTAGGGCCTCAAGGGAAGTGTTGTGTTAAGTGGCGTCGGAAGCAAAAAATCGCGACCCCTCAGACAGTCGGAAATGGTTTGTCTCGAGCTTTTAAGTAGTAGCTCAGTTTTCCGATTTTTCTTGCAGATATGAACACCACTGTAATAGGGATGTATTACGGCGCGCCAAGCGCGCCGAAATTTCTGCCGTTTTGAGACAATGATATGTTGATATGGAGCTTGCATTGCAATAAGCTTTCTGGGTTTCCTATGAGGAAGTTTAAAGAATTGGGAGGATTACTGACGAATCTGTACCTCTTTCAAATATTGGTGCAAATCTGAGAATGATTGCTTTTCTAAAGTCCTCCCGACTGTCTGGCAAAAAACCGTTCGGCTAAACCAAACTATAAACTGCTTCCAGAAGAAGCTAGATTGCACGACGACTCGGTCTTTGATGCTACCTAATGTTATCTAAGGCCTACGAACTGGCACTTTACGATTACATTTCAAAAGGTTCTCGAACTATTTAGACAAAATATTTCAAAATCAAGAGCTTTCAGTGAAGAAATTTTGGAATTCTATGAAAGACAGTGTACAAAAATGGCAATATAGCTGCGGTGTATCTTGATGATGTAGTGTTACATGTACTAAATATCCGATTTTGTCATTCCCAGAGCTCGGAAAAGTTCGCCAAACTGATTTATGTGCCACAACAAATGCACCTCACATTGCAGTTTAGTTGCTCCTTTTGAGATTTGGAACAATGAAAAAAGGGGGTTTATTACCCGGGAGGGGGCGGAAAAATGGTTCCGCTGCTTCATTTTTCACGGAGGGAGGTTGTCACCGCCCCAGGCCCCGCTTTCTACGCCTATGGTTGTGTTGTGGACCGATCCCCTCCTCAAACACCACCATCTGAATATAATTTTGATTACTTTTCACCTCCCGGCCCTTTAATAGAGAGTCGGGATGACTTTAAAAAAAGATTACTTTTTACATCCCAAATACAAACAAATTTTATGCAATATGGTCAATACTTACACTTACAATGGTGTTTTCAGGTAAAATGAAAAAATCTACACGATCTCGAGTTTAACAATTCATATATCAACATGAAAATATATCTGACATATAACATCCAAAAATATCTGATATATAACATCCATTTTTTAAACGTTAAAGGAAAAGTTACACGCTTTATGTTCTTGGTCTTCTTGCATGAACGGTCTTTAAATGTGGGCTGTATTGTCCTATAATTAAGTTCCATTAGTCAGATGGTCATTTTAGGCTGAATGTATTGACGACTGGATCAAAGTCAGTACTCGCAGAAATGTTGCTTTCTGTATAATGAGGAGAGCAAGAGAGGAAAGTCTTTCCTCCGATAAAGTGGACCTCAGGTATTATTATTATATTAACTTTAGGCGACTAAATGAATGCTCGTATATTTTGCTAAATGAATGTTCATATATTGACCAAAACAGTTTTCCACGGATGCAGATCAACCTTGCTTTTGATGTTATAGTTGGCCCACTTTCTTTGTTTTCTTTCTTTTCTTTTCTCTTTTTTCCTGTCCCATTTCTTTCCTTTCCCTCCTTTTCCTTTTTTTCTCTTCTTCCATTCCTTCCATTCCCGTTTTTTGTTCGGGAAGGGGGGGGAGGGGGAAGGCTACTCCCCGCTGAAATGAGCGAAGTTTCGGCAGTCGACTGAGGAATGAAGCAACTGTAGGTTCTGACGATCTCTCTTGTCTGTTAGGTAATGGTGCTGAAACAGTGTTGATAATCACAAACAAGAATATTATTTTGGCCAACCGAAATTCCATTTTTGTTTCTTGATGATGTCCTCTGTAGCAGTTTAGAACGTTAGCTATGCAATATGATATGTACTGTGCGTACGTACTGAGCTGCATGCATGTTGTTACATAGCCCATCAATTTGAAGGTCACATGTCGTGGTCACAGAAAGTAGTACCTGCAAATCACCATGGTAATCGAAAAACCAGGTTTTTCGAAACAATCGAAAAACTTGGTTTTTCTACCGATAAACTTGGTTTTTCTAATTATTGGACGTTTTGCATTGAAAAACTTGGTTTTTCGACCGATAATCTTGGTTTTTCGACCGATAAACTTGGTTTTTCGACCGATAATCTTGGTTTTTCGACCGATAAACTTGGTTTTTCGATCGAAAAACTTGGTTTTTCTCATTATTGGACATTCGGCTTCGAAAAACCAAGTTTATCTTTCGATATACCAGATAGATCGAAAAACTTGGATTTTCGACTGAAAATCCAAGTTTTTCGACCGATAAGCCAAGTTATTTTGAAAATCCAAGTTTTTCGACCGAAAGACCAAGATATGGAGATAATCTTGGTTTTTCGACCGATAAACTTGGTTTTTCGACCGATAATCTTGGTTTTTCGACCGATAAACTTGGTTTTTCGATCGAAAAACTTGGTTTTTCTAATTATTGGACATTTCGCTTGCCATACACTCACTTTGCTTTCTGCAATTGCAGTTGCTTCGCGTTGCTGGTTGTACTTCCTGTTTAGCCAGTATGTATTTGTTGTGCGCTGATATGATTTGGTCTATATTTGCCATGCAGCTGTAACTCAGTTTCACCGTGTTTCTGTTGAGTAAAGTATGTAGTTTGTGCCCAGGTGGGAAGCAGCTGTCCAAGAGGTTAAAGAATTTCTTGCCAATGTTGGTTGTGACACTGTCACTAAACGGGGGGTTGAACCAGGTTATGTTCCTATTTCGTCTTCGTTTCAGGGCTCCCTTAGCTTGGAATGACTGGTGCTAGGGGGTTGGGTCTCGTACTTTAGGTTGTACCCATAGCCACTTCTTTCTAATGCTTCTTGGTATACGGGCAATGATGTGTTGAATGTGTTTTCGTCGGAAGAAATGTTGGATAGTCTCCTGTTGATGCTTTCTGGAATGTTCTTTATGATAAGTGGGGGGTGGTTGCTCTGTTTGTGCACATAGAGAGGGTGTTGTTTGGTTTCATGTATGGCTTGTATGTGCTTGTGCTAAGATCAAGGGAAAGGTCTAAGAAGTTCACTATTTTTTTTGTTTGCTTCAATTTCTATTTTAAGATTGTTATTTGAGAATATCTTGCATATTTCTTTCTTTATTTTTTCTGTTTGCCTTGGTGTTGCTTTGGAAACAGCCAAACCGTCGTCTCTGTATAGGCCGACATTCATGTTAATGTGCTGAAGTAGTGATAGGAGGTACAATCCTATTAGTTCACAAGTTTCAACACCGTCGAAACTACCCATGGTGACATCGAATAAAGATTCGGTACGCTTGCACCATGGTGTTTCAACGTTGAACAGCATAGTTTTCTTTGTGTGGAAGATAATATGCCTTTCGAATGCTGGTATGTCTGTGTAGTTTGATGCAAAGTCTAAAGCCTCGTTGAGGAGGTCGGTAGTAATTGAGGGGTAAGACTCACAAATGTCCAAAGCAATAAACGATTGTTGGTGTTTGACGTGTATTTCACTAAACCAGTCTATGACTTCACTTGTGTTCTTCCATTGGTTGTAACCTGTAGATTGTTTGATATCTGAATTTATCCGTTCTAGTATTTGTTTGCTAATCTTCCCTAGTTCTGATTTTGATGGGTTGATTAGTCTGCATGTGGGTTTGTTGTTGAAGTTCGGTTTGTGGTCTTTTAGTGTAATAAATGCTTGTTTTTCGCTTGTGATGTCGACTCTGTCACTAATTTCAAGTTTTGAAGCTATAATTTTGTCAGCTGCAGTGATTTGATTGCGTGTGTTGGTGCTTTTTTGTATGCTTTGTTTACGTTTTGTTGTACCAGCTTGTTATACTGTTCAGGTTTCCAATTTGTAGAAGTTGTTGGGTTTGTCAGCCGCAACGCATACTTTACTGTCCGCTTTGATTTTGGTCGTGTTGGTTTTTAACTGTGCTTGGAAGGGCTTGCGATTGTAGTTAAACTTAATATTCTGTACAAGGCTCATCATGCCGTCCTCGAACTCTTTTAGTTCGGGTATCTGAGGCGGAGCCTTTGTCGATCGGAAGCCGTAATGTTCTTTTTTGTTTACACCGGCTTGGGGGTTGAGAAAGAAATAAGTTCTCCATCTTACGTTCCTAAGAAATGATTCAGTTTTAGAGATGAATCTTTTCAAATATCTCTTGTTTGACGGTATAGGTATGTTCTTTGTAGAATATCCGAAATTGACTCGGTCGAACCTATTGTCCCTTATGGTTTACAAAGTGCTCAACAGAAAACTGGAGCTAAATAACCGTAATAGTAACAAGACGAACGTCTAGACGAGTTGCGGTGCCGACAAACCAAGTCGTCTTATACTTTTAAGGTGATTTGACGACTGTTAGCTACTAATAGCCTTTGAACTTTTGGCATGGACTCTACTACTGTAACCAAGAAGTATATTTGCCTTTTTAAACAGGATATTCAACGAGGTTTCCCTTCATGGAATACTTCATTTTCTGTACAATTCGCGCCATCCTATGGTGGCGCTCTGCTTAGAATAATCATTCTTCTCTCAGAGAGGTTGAATCCCACTCAATACCACAGAGTGCACTCTAAAAACACTATGGTCAAAAATGCACCGACTCAAACGTATGGTAAAAAGTGACCAATTAATGGTTAGATTTGAGCATAAATTAGTGAATTTTGACCAAAGTTGGAGGTGAATGGTTGGACCATTGTTTAGGTCGGTGCATAGTTAATTAAATCAATGGTCAATTTGAGGCAAAGAGATGAGATGAACGAACGATTTGGCTAAAAATTTACATGCTTTGCTTCGTTATTTTCACCATAAATTGGCTGGGTGGGTTTTAAGAAGTACTAAACTGCAACCTCTTTGCAAAATTTGTACCATTCCATGAATTGAAAATGCTAGCAACATGCTGTACTCTATACCAATGTAGTCAATTTTAGCCATTTCAAATTTGTTAGAAAATGATCTCTCAAAAACTGACAAGTAAAAAGTCAAAACATTCTGAAGATACGAAGCTTGTCACAGCCTACCTGAATTTATTCCGAAATTCAAAGTGCAGTACAATTGCAGTATATACTCTGCACCTGCATGGATCTATCAGTCTATCGGAAGTTTATCTATGTCATGGTAGCCGAATAGCCCGAATTGGTTAAATGAGAATGAATATAATGTTTTGCCAAAGTTGCCAAGCGGTGGGGACTTGGGCGATTTATTGAGGGGGGCTCCAGCCCACCTAAGCCTACACCCCCTCCTCTCCGGTAACAACGCCACTGTGGCCATGTCTTGAAATCGTGTAAAATAGCTCCGTAATATACCGGTTCAAATTGGTGTTATTATCGGCTAGCATGAATAAAATTTTTTGCCAAAGTTGCCAGGCGGTGGGGACCTGGGCCATTCATTGAGAGGGGTGGGGACTCCAGTCCACCTAAGCCTATACCCCTCTTCCTCCGCTTCCTCCGTAGCAACGCCACTGAGGCCATGTCTTGAAATCGTGTGAAATAGCTCCGTAATATACCGCTTCAAATTGGTTATTTTTATCGGCCAGCATGAATATAACTTTTTGCCAAAGTTACCAGGCGGTGGGGAGCTGGGCGATTCATTGAGGGGATGGAGGCTCCAGCCTTCTTAAGCCTACACCCCCTCCTCTCCGGTAACAACGTTACAGCGACCATGTCTTGAAATCGTGTAAAATAGCTCCGTAATATACCGATTACAGAGCATCATTAATTGAAAAAAATTTTCTACCGTAACCTATTAAAAGTTTATGCATTTCATCTTGCCATGCTAGCCCCTAGGCTACGGTATAATACCTGCATGAATTGCTATGGTTGGCGTAATCCTAACAATCCCCTGCCCCTTCCAATTTTCTTAAAGATGATTTGTAATGATTAAATAGTTACAAATTACACCTACCAATACATTACATTTAAAATACCCATAACCTAAAAAATACCCACCATCTCTTCTAAGACTACTTAAAGGCCCAGTTCTCTCACCCCAAACAGTACTAATTTTGCTAACCTTCTTACTTAAGCCCTCCCACAATTGTCTAAAATTCATCCTCATCCAGATACAATCTCAGTTTACTGCTTAAACTAGGGTATAGAAAAACGAATCAAAACACTCTCAGTACTATTCATGTTGTGTAATATGAGCTTCGGTACGCTGCATTGTTTGAATTAGCTGTCAAACAAAGAGCTGCTCGAATTGAGAATTTCGGTACCCCCGTACCAAAATTGTAGTTTGGGTGAAAGGTTTGGCCCTTTAATACGGGAAGTTGCAACTTTCTGCTTACTATAAGTTGACTCTTATCAGCTTATGTTATGTGACGTAGACACTAAATTTAGACCGTGCACAGAGGTCAAATTGTTGGTTTGCGGACGAAGATTTGAACATTACAAGACATTTCGTAACTGTAAATTTCTAGCTAAGTGGCTCGTTCATTTCATGTCTTTGCCCTTTTCGGAAATGGAAAGCAAGACATTTATGAGCTAATCATTCTCTAGTTTGTTATAATTATGTCAGGGAATTGTGGTGTTATCAGGAAAACGTTTAACTTATTCATGATAAAGTCCATTTTTCTCTTTAAAGTGATTCGTTCAACTATTGCAGACGGGTTGTTGGAATGATGAAATTCGTCTTCTACGGAATCTTTTACTCGACAGTATATTCGTATTCATAGAACTGTCTTACTTATTGCTTTTATATATTTTAGGTAATCGTTTCATCAATTGCGAGTCATGGCCATACATAAACTTACTACAATGACAATATTTTCTTCCGTAGTAAAAGGACATTGTCAAAGAAGCGACAAAAAGTCCTTGCCATAGAATGTAATAAGAAACGTGTCTGATTAATAATGTGATGACAGACGAATCACAGCTACTAGCTATAAATTATAAACATCGACATTTTGGTATTCACGTTTCATTATAGGACGTAAAAATGATGCAATATCTTTAGGACTGATTACTCGATGTTTCGAAACTCTGATTGTGTAAGACAATATCGTTCAAATTTTATTAAATACTGAACTTAGAAATAATTTGGTAAGGGATACTAGTGACGTATATGAACGGGACTAATACCAGGGAGCTGTGACTTTTTTTGAATTAAGTTCTTCTGTCCACGCAACCATGGAACGACCCCCATGGTTTTTCACGGACACGGATGAGCGATATGTATGACTTTGCAGTGAAGACAAAAGGTAGCACACCACTAAGTCAAGGGGTATCCCAGCGAAGGAGGTTACCCTACGAATTTAACACCCTAGAGAAACTTTTTGGCGGCAGATTAGACCATGTTAGTGAAGAGATGTGTTCAATTTGTGATCTCTGTGTAGTAGAAAAGCAGTTGAAGTAATCAGTCTGCAGACATAAAGAGAACTGAAGGTATTTCGGGCATTTTTTTTTTGCAATATATCCTTCCGCGATGCAAAACGGCATTTTGAATGAGTCAAAAAACAGGAACTACTACTCTATTAAGCAGGCCCTTCTAGCGTGAAATCAACATTGTGTAAGCAAGTAATGGTGGTGTTAGTAAAAGAGGGGCAGCAGAAAATAGCATTCCCACCCAACATGCCCAGCTGAGCCCCAACTGGGTTTCAGCTGGGCTTCTTGCTGGGCCCCAGCTGGGACCCATTCGTGTTTGTCAGGTGTTCCCACGTGGGGCCCAACTGGGCTAGCCTTTCCCAGCTGATACACAAATGAAGCCCAGCTGGGTCCCGCTTCAATAACTGAAGCCTGGCTCCGCTTCAGCTGGGAAAGGCTAGCCCAGTTGGGCCCACGTGGGAACACCTGACAAACACAAATGGGTCCCAGCTGGGGCCCAGCAAGTAGCCCAGCTGAATCCCAGTAGGCGCCAGCTGGGCATGTTGGCTGGGTTCTGCTAGCAGCGTGGGTGGTCACGGGCAAGCTTTCACGTATGAATGGATGTTCACTTTTCGCATGCACGGACGCGGACACGCACGCGGATCACGCATTAGGGACGAATGGATGGCAGGCTTTACCCTTCTTGAGATATTGTGTTTACAAGCAAAAGCATTACAAATACACTCACACATCAGTACCCATCATATAGATTCCTTGCATACCTTGGGCAAGGAATAAAAAGGGTCCACTTACCAGAAGTTGTTCATCCTTTTCAAAACGGGTCTTTATTTCCTTTCCTAAGTCATTGTTGTGTATCTTGATATCCTCATTTTCTATCAGCCAGCGAGCAGCAAAAATAACACTTCTAGGCCTAACATTTTCAGAAAAAACAGCCGTTTTATAACTTAATTTCCTCTTAAATTTGACAGAAATTACTTGGCTCTCTTTAAGTCTTATAGGTAAAGTTTTAATTGTTGTCACCACATCAGACGGGACATTAACAACATTTCCCTTAATACTAAATTGCCCTCCTCGAGGAAGCTCACGTAACTGCATAAAAGGTGTTCGTAAAGCGACCAACCTTTCTTCAAGACGATGTAATTTCAATTCTTCTGGTATCTCATACATTTTCATATTATTATCTCGACTTAATAACGGAACTCTACCTTCTTTTATATATTTTAAACAGGTTTTACAGACCATCCTTTATCTATATCTTCTTCCGGCTTACAAATACTAGTATTTCCACTAGATCTAACTAAATTCACCCACAGTGCAGAGGCCGCGGAGCCAATTTTGAAGTGCGGGGGCTAATAATCGAAGCGGCCCAATATGTCCAATAACATAAATGCAGTTTAAGGCGACCCAAATTGCCCACAGCAAAATAAGTGCGGGGGCTAAAGCCCCCTAGCCCTCCGTCTCCGCGGTCCCTGCAGTGCACATTCTTTATAAAATAACTGCCCACAATAAAAGCAAACATATGTAGGCCCTCCATAATTTTATTCCAAAAGCGATGTTGCAATTCTCTAATTGGACTCTCCTCTTCTCTTCAAAATTGACGCTTACTTATTTGTTCTCTAAGCATCATTTTAGTTCTATCACTTGCAATACCCACACTACGTTTTATCACAAAACTTTTATTTTCCCAACATTTATAGCTATCTTCAGTCACTCCCATAGGCCCTTGCACTGATATATGATTACTCCCCTCATTTAAACAAACATCTGCTCTCTTCAGATAACTTTGCATTGACATTTGATTACGCTCCTGTTCAAGTAAAATGTCTCCCCTCTTCAATATGTTATATTCAACACCGGAAAATTCTTCACAATGTTCATTAACACAACCCCTCTTCAACCAATTCTCTATAACGCTGCTCTCATGTACAGACTCATTATCTTCTATTTCCAACACTACGTCATAATGTACTCCACCTGTATTGACTAAATAAATGGCACGTTTTTCCCGATTAACTACGCTACTTAAAATACCACTTTGAGGATAACGTGCCCCTTTCCATGTACCATTATATTCTATAAAAGTATATATATCAGTTTCCAAAAGTTTTGCAGCTGCAACTATTTCAACCTCCGTAGACCATACACCATCCCTATCCATTCCAGTAGAAGTAACACATTCTTCCTTAGTCATTAATGGTACCGGAAACTCACTTCTACACAATGAACTTACAATGACTTGTCTTAAATAAAAATGATTATCTTCTACCCCTGTAACCAGTAATGCCAAACACCGAAAAAAAAAACAATTACCACCCCACGTACTTTTCTCACACGAATCGGCCTACTCTCAACTGAAATACATTTTCCTATTTCAATGGACGGAGAATCAAACTCCCCAGTTTTCGCAAAAACCATGTTTGAATCTATCAACAAAAGCTTCCTAAACATTTTTTTTTCTCTCCAACAGCTATCAACAACGAAAAATAAAATGTACATGTAGATCTTTCGGAACGTATAAATAATACCTCACGATCGTCATGTTCCCTACTTTCCCCATCATCACACCTCTGACTTTTTTCATATTCACTAGAACTTTTTTTTTCCCAACTCTGATATCATCATTTTTCTCCCTTTCATAACTTTTATCTTGAAATTCACCCCCATATTTTCCTTTTCTTTGTTGCCAACCTTTCCTTTCTAAATTAAAAATCTTTGAACGGCCCTTCTTAGGCATTGTAATATTCTCCAGATAATTTTAAAATTTAAAATAACAAATGTAACATAACCAGACATCTTGATATAACACAAATATTAATACTCGCCAACTCATACAAATAATATTTACCTACCAATAACAATGTTTCCTTCCAACAGAAACTTACTTTATCAAAATTTTCGTTAGTGTGAGAAATTCACACAGCTCTTTAAAATCACAAAAACAGTGAACAAAACTACTCTAAACTATCAAACATTTTACTCCACCGCAACCCCGACCATGCCACTTGAAAAGAATAAATCCCTACAAAGCAATCCTCATATAAATACTCAAAATTCACTAAACCCCAATCTGTAATAAATATAATACGATGAATTAAAAAAAAAAACAACCAAAATGATGGCGCTGTGTTAAATTAACAAACAACCTTTTCCCCAGAGTACATAACATACGGACCTGGTTTTTAGTTGCGGTGCCTGCCTTGCAGGCAACCGCAACTAATGCAATTACTCTCGCGATGTCAATTTCTGACTTTTCCGGCACTTTATTTCTATCTTCTTGTAGATGCTTTGTGGTATCGAAATATGGCTTAGTGCACTTTGTAGGGATGGTACTCCTCTTTCGTGTTTTTAAGTTTTGGTGGAAATATGACTTTCGTGAGAGTGTAAAATTGGGGTTTTTTTCATGTAAAATTTGGAAACGTGTTCTATTTTTAGTAACAATCTTGCGGAACAAGACGAACGTCTAGACGAGTTGCGGTGCCGACAAACCAAGTCGTCTTATACTTTTAAGGTGATTTGACGACTGTTAGCTACTAATAGCTTTTGGACTTTGGGAATGGACTCTACTACAGTAACAAAGAAGTATATTTGCCTTTTTAAACAGGATATTCAAGGAGGTTTCCCTTCATGGGCTACTTCATTTTCTGTACAATTCGCGCCAAGCTATGGTGGCGCTCTGCTTAAAATAATCATCCTTCTTGTAGAGAGGTTGAATCCAACTCAATACCACAGAGTGCACTCTAAAAACACTATGGTGAACTATGCACCGACTCAAACGTATGGTCAAAAAGTGACCAATTAATGGTTAGATTTGACCATAAATATGTAAATTTTGATCAAAGTTGGAGGTCAATGGTTTGACCATTGTTAAGGTCGGTGCATAGTTAATTGAATCAATGGTTAATTCGAGGCAAAGAGATGAAATGAACGAACGATTTGGCTAAAAATTTAGGAAAATCGGCCCATGTTTGTACAGGGTTTAGACTGTTGGCCCAATCAGCCTGGGGTCCAGGGGCCGCTTTAAGGCCCCCTGGTGGGGTTCAGGGGACAAAGCCCTGGTAGGGGTCCATGGGGGCTGGGTACTTTTGTAGGGGTGGCTGAAGTTTACTATCTAAGCGTAGCGTCACCACCAGAGCGAACAAAGAAAATTTTGCATTTTTAAACCTCCCAGATGGCTAGAAATGGCATTTGCCAGGTTAATTTGTTTCTAATTCTGGTGAGAAAGTTTTTTATTTTTCTAAGATTAAAACACCCTTTTGAGATACTGATTAGCTCAGTTCATTACTCCACTGAACTATTATGTATCCTAGGATCGCAAATCTGGAATCCTGCTGAATGTTGCAAGCAGCTGTTCCAGTGCACTCCTGAGTGAAGTATTCCCAGGGGCGTAGGGGAGCATTTCACTTTTGGGGCACAAGATTTTTGCCCGAGAAATGTAATTCTGCATGTAGGACAGTCAAAGCGAAGCGCCACCACTAGTTGGCGCGGAGCGTCCAGAAAATTTGAAAATTCGTATCCCTCACACAGTCAAAATGACATTTCCCAGGCTTGAAAAGGGGATCGAAGCAGTCGCCTTTTTAAGTTTCAATTGCAGATAAACGTACGTTCGTTCCAAACTAAAATTCAGCCAGAAAGACTAAGCGGAGCGCCACCATTAGTTGGCGCGAAGCGTACAAAACATTTTCAAATATCCGACTGCTCAGACAGTTGAAAATGGCATTTCCTGGGCTTATATGGGGATCTAAGCATTCGCTATTTTGAGTTTCTTTTTGTAAAAAATGATCACTTGAAACTTAAATTCTGCTATGAATCGGTATAAGTGGAGCACCACCATAAGTTGGGACGAAGCGTGCAGGAAATTTTGAAAAACCTGACCACTTCAGACAGTCAAAACCTTTGCTTATAGGGGACCTTAGAAGTCACTAATTCGAGGGTCTGTTTGCACAAAAATTGTTCACTTGAAACTAAAATGCTGCTAGGAAGACTATCTGCGCGGAACTTCACCGCTGGTTGGCGCGAAGCGAACAGAAAATTTTGAAAAATCGGACCCCTGAGACAGTCGAAAATGCCATTTCCCAGACTTATAGGGGGATCTAAGCAGTCGCTATTTGATCAGAAAATTACCAGATAAAATGTATCACTGCAAATCGATGAATCCCGCATCATTTCGGGGAAACTACAAACCGGAATTGAAAACATGCTAATGAATTTTACTCTATTGCGACTCTTGGCTAAATTCAATATATATTGAAAAAATTGTGTGCCCCAACTTCCTACTATATATGATTTTACTTTTGAAAAAATTAAGGCCTATGGGGATCTTATAGCAGTCGCTATTTTGATCAGAAGAATCAGATAAAATGTACCACTACCATTGGATGAAATGAAGTAGATGATTTTTCTTCTATTAGTAACACTTACTGACAGAATTGTCACGTTACACGGTGTGTTGAAATGAATTTTCAAGCAGACTTACGGGAAGACATTCTCACCCTACATCATTAAATTATCGAAAATCAGATTACCCGATTCTCATAACCATTGCCTGTATTTGGCAATAGTTGCAATAGTTGAACAAATCACTTTAAAGAGAAAAATGGACTTTGTGATGAATAAGTTAAACGTTTTCCCGATAACACCACAACTCCCTGACACAATTATAACAAACTAGAGAATAATTAGCTCATAAATATCTTGCGAACTTTCCATTTCCGAAAAGGGCAAAGAGACGAAACGAACGAGCCACTTAGCCGAAATTTACAGTTACGAAATGTCTTGAAATGTTCAAATCTTCATCCGTAAACCAACAATTTGACCCTCTGTGCACGGTCTAATTTTAGTGTCTACGTCACACATCATAAGCTGATAAGGGTCAACTTATAGTAAGCAGAAAGTTGTAACTTCCCGTAGTAAAGGGGCAAACTTTTCACCCCAAACTACAATTGTATTGCAGACGGGTTGTTGGAATGATGAAATTCGTCTTCTACGGAATCTTTTACTCGACAGTTTATTCGTATTCATAGAACTGTCTTACTTATTGCTTTTATATATTTTAGGTAATCGTTTCATCAATTGCGAGTCATGGCCATACATAAACTTACTACAATGACAATATTTTCTTCCGTAGTAAAAGGACATCGTCAAAGAAGCGACAAAAAGTTCTTGCTATAGAATGTAATAAGAAACGTGTCTGGTTAATAGTGTGATGACAGACGAATCGCAGCCAATAGCTATAAATTATTAACATCGACATTTTGGTATTCACGTTTCATTATAGGACGTAAAAATGATGCAATGTATCTTTATGATTGATTACTGGATGGTTCGACACTCTGATTTGTTTAAGACAATATCGTTCAAGTTTCGTTAAATGCTGAACTTAGAAATTATTGGGGAAGGGATACTAGTGATGTATATGAACGGGACTAATACAAGGGAGCTGCTTCTAAAGGCAGCTCCCTGCTGTGACCTTTTTTTGAATATAGTTCTTCTGTCAATGCAACCATGGGACGACCCCATGGTTTTTCACGGACACGGATGAGTGATATGTATGACATTGCAGTGAAGACAAAAGGAAGCACACCACTAATTCAAGGGGAATCCCGGCGAAGCAGGTTACCCTACGAATTTAACACCCGAGAAAAAGTTTTTTTTTTTTTTTTTTTGGGGGGCAGATTAGACCATGTTAGTGAAGAGATGTGTTCAATTTGTGATCTCTATGTGGTAGGAAAGTAGTTGAAGTAATCATTCAAAGAAAATTGAAGGTATTTCAGGCATTTTTTTGCAATATATCCTTCCGCGATGCAAAACGGCATTTTGAATGAGTCAAAAAACAGGAACCTGACTACTCTATTATACAGGCCCTTCTATTGCGAACTCAACATCGTGTAAGCAAGTAATGGTGGTGTTAGTAAAAGAGGGGCAGCAGACCCACTTACCAGAAGTTGTTCATCCTTTTCAAAACGGGTCTTCCTTTCCTAAGTCATTGTTGTGTATCTTGATATCCTCATTTTCTATCAGCCAGCGAGCAGCAAGAACAACACTTCTAGGCCTAACATTTTCAGAAAAAACAGCCGTTTTATAATTTCCCTCTTAAATCTGACAGGAATTACTTGGCTCTCTTCAAGTCTTATAGGTAAAGTTTTAATTGTTGTCACCACATCAGACGGGACATTAACAACATTTCCCTTAATACTAAATTGCCCTCCTCGAGGAAGCTCACGCAACTGCATAAAAGGTGTTCGCAAAGCGACCAACCTTCCTTCAAGACGATGTAATTTCAATTCTTCTGGTATCTCATACATTTTCATATTACTATCTCGACTTAATAACGGAACTCTGCATTCTTTTATATATTTTAAACAGGTTTTACAGACCCATCCTTTATCTATACCTTCTTCCTGCTTACAAATACTAGTATTTCCACTAAATCTAACTAAATTCACCCACAGTGTACATTCTTTATACCATAACTGCTCACAATAAAAGCAAACGTATGTAGGCCCTTCCATAATTTTATTGCAAAAGCGATGTTGCAATTCTCTAATTGGACTCTCCTCTTCTTTTCTAAATTGACGCTTACGTATTTGTTTTCTAAGCATCATTTTAGTACTATCACTTGCAATACCCACACTACGTTTTATCACAAAACCTTTATTTTCCCAACATTTATACCTATCTACACCCAGCCGACATGCCCAGCTGGGCCCCAACTGGGTTTCAGCTGGGCTACTTGCTGGGCTCCTTGCTGGGCTCCAGCTGGGACCCATTCGTGTTTGTCAGGTGTTCCTACGTGGGGCCCAATTGGGCTAGCCTTTCCCAGCTGAAGCCCAGCTAGGCTTTAGTAATTGAAGCGGGGCCCAGCTGGGCTTCATCTGAGCATCAGCTCGGAAAGGCTAGCCCAGTTGGGCCCCACGTGGGAACACCTGACAAACACGAATGAGCCCCAGCTAGGGCCCAGCAAGTAGCCCAGCTGAAACCCAGTTGGGGCCCAGGTGGGCATGTTGGCTGGGCAGTCACTCCCATAGACCCTTTCACTAATATATGATTACTCCCCTCATTTAAACAAACATCTACTCTCTTCACATAACTTTGCACTGACATTACATTTGATAACGCTCCTCTTCAAATAAAATGTCTCCTATTTTCAATATGTTACATTTAACACCGAAAAATTCTTCACTATGTTCATTAACACAACCCCTCTTCAACCAATTCTCTATAACGCTGTTCACATGTACAAACTCATTATCTTCTATTTCCAACGCTACGTCATAATGTACTCCACCTGTATTGACTAAATAAATGGCACGTTTTTCCCGATTAACTACGCTACTTAAAATACCACTTTGAGGATAACGTACCCATTTCCATGTATCATTATATTCTATAAAAGTATATATATCAGTTTCCAAAAGTCTTGCAGCTGCAAATATTTCAACCTCTGTAGACAATGCACCATCGCTATCCATTCCAGTAGAAGTAACATATTCTTCCTTAGTCATTATTGGTACCGGCAACTCACTCCTACACAATGAACTTACAATGACTTGTCTTAAATAAAAATGATTATCTTCTACCCCTGTAACCAGTAATGCCAAACACCGAAAAAACAATTACCATCCCCACGTACTTTTCTCACACGAATCGGCCTACTCTCAACTGAAACACATTTTCCTATTTCGATAGAAGGCAAATCAAACTCCCCAGTTTTCACAAAACCATGTTTGAATCTATCAGCACAAGCTTCCTAAACGTTTTTTCTCTCCAACAGCTATCAACAACGAAAAAATTAAATGTACATGTAGATCTTTCGGAACGTATAAATAATACCTCACGATCGTCATGTTCCCTACTTTCCCCATCATCACACCTCTGACTTTTTTTCATATTCACTGGAACTTTTTGGGGGGTTTGTTCCCAACTCTGACATCATCATTTTTCTCCTCTTCATAACTTTTATCTTGAAATTCACCCCCATACCTTCTTTTTCTTTGTTGCCAACCTTTCCTTTCTAAATTAAAAATCTCTGAACGGCCCTCCTTAGGCATTGTAATATTCTCCACATAATTTTAAACTTTAAAACAACAAATTTACCATAACCAGACACCTTGATATAACACAAATATTAACACTCGCCAACTCATACAAATAATATTTACCTACCAGTAACAATATTTCCCTTCAACAGAAACTTACTTTGTGAATATTGTCGTTAGTGTGAGGAATTCACACAGCCCTTTATAGTCACAAAAAAAAAAAACAGTGAACAAAACTCCTTTAAACTATCGAACTGTTTACTTCACCGCAACCATGCCCATGCCACTTGAGAAGAATAAATCCCTACAAAGAAATCGTCATATAAATACTCAAAATTCACTTAACACCAATCTGTAATGAATTAAAAAAAAAACAACCAAAATGATGGCGCTGTGTTAAATTAACAAACAACCGTTTCCCCAGAGTACATACGGACCTGGTTTTTCCGCAAGATTGTTACTAAAAATAGAACACGTTTCCGAATTTTACATGAAAAAAACCCCAATTTTACACTCTCACGAAAGTCATATTTCCACCAAAACTTAAAAACACGATAGAGAAGTACCATCCCTACAAATTGCACTAAACCGTATTTCGATACCACAAAGCATCTAGACGGAGATAGAAATAAAGTGCCGGAAAAGTCAGAAATTGACATCGCGAGAGTAACTGCATTAGTTGCGGTGCTGCCTGCAAGGCAGGCACCGCAACTAAAAACGGACTTCATGAAAAATAAACGTTTCGCTGATAACACCACAGCCAGTGACATAACAAAAAAGAGCATAACTAGCTTATAAATAAGCGTCTTGCTACTTTACCGTTTACGAAATGAACCACCAGGCTAAAAATTTACAATTGCGAATTTTCTTGTACCTGTTCAAAACTTCGTTGTGTAAGCTAACAATCTGAACCCTCTACAAACGGTCCAAATTTAACGTTTACGTTCGTTTAACATAAATATAAAAAAATGATAAGGCAATCATTTTTAATTGTTTTACAGTGACGTAAATCCCGGAGAAGGCAAGGGATGTCTTTGCTTCCTCAAGTAAAAAAGGAAAGCCAAACTGTCATATGGCTCCCTCAAAGTTTTAAATAACCATTTCAAAATCAACACATTTTTGACAAGAGATGAACTATCCATGGCCTTTAAAAAGACCAAATCAGTTGGTTTTCAAGGGCTTCTCCCCCAACTGAAGACCCAAAGCAGTCCCTGAATGATTGTGCAAAACCTTCATTCATGCAGACCTCTTCCCAATATCTCAAACAGATCACCGCCCAGCGTAATAAAAAAGGTTGCTCTCATCACATACAAATATAAAACGAGATATGAATGAGCATGTTAAAACCCTACCGTGACAACTCTTTACATTAAACTATGTGGTCATGTTAACACTTCTCCATCTTATGATGTGCTCTTCTCCCTAAATGTATAAATATCCCCAAGAACATTCCCTCTGAATTTGGTTTTTTAAGCATTCTTCTTTAGTGGAGCTTCTGAGTAATGGCAACTCGTGGTGTAAATATGTGGAGAGGTACATAATGAACTTACAATGACTTGTCTTAAATAAAGATGATCATCTTCCCTGTAACCAATAATGCCAAACACCGAAAAAAAAACAATTACCACCCACAACAACGAAAAAATAAAATGTACATGTAGATCTTTCGGAACGTATAAATAATACATCACGATCGTCATGTTCCCTACTTTCCCCATCATCACACCTCTGACTCTTTTCATATCCACTAGAGCCTTTTTTGTTTGATCCCAACTCTGACATCATCATTTTTCTCCCCTTCATAACTTTTATCTTGAAATTCACCCCCATACTTTCTTTTTCTTTGTTGCCAACCTTTCCTTTCTACAAAAAAAAAAAATCTTTGAACGGCCCTTCTTGGGCATTGTTATATTCTCCACATAATTTTAAACTTTAAAATAACAAATTTACCATAACCAGACACCTTGATATAACACAAATATTAATACGAGCCATCTCATACAAATAATATTTACCTACCAATAACAATGTTTCCCTCCAACAGAAACTTACTTTATGAAAAAACAGTGAACAAAACTCCTCTGAACTATCAAACTTTTTACTCCACAGCAACCCCGACCATGTCACTTGAAAAGAATAAAACTCTACAAAGAAATCCTCATATAAATACTCAAAATTCACTAAACACCTCGATGAATTAAAAAAAAACAACCAAAATGATGGCGCTGTGTTAAATTAAACAACATATTATTCCCCAGAGTACACACGGACCTGGTTTTTCCGCAAGATTGTTACTAAAAATAGAACACGTTTCCAAATTTTACGTGAAAAAAACCCCCATTTTACACTCTCATGAAAATCATATTTACACCAAAACTTAAAAACACGAAAGAGAAGTACCATCCCTACAAATTGCACTAAACCGTATTTCGATACCACAAAGCATCTAGACGGAGATAGAAATAAAGTGCCGGAAAAGTCAGAAATTGACATCGCGATAGTAACTGCATTAGTTGCGGTGCTGCCTGCAAGGCAGGCACCGCAACTAAAAACCAGGTACGTATGTACTCTGGGGAAAAGGTTGTTTGTTAATTTAACACAGGGCCATCATTTTGGTTTTTTTTTTTTTTTTTTTTTTTTTTTTTTTTTTTTTAATTCATTACAGATTGGTGTTTAGTGAATTTTGAGTATTTATATGAGGATTTCTTTGTAGGGATTTATTCTTTTCAAGTGGCATGGTCGGGGTTGCGGTGAAGTAAAAAGTTTGATAGTTTAGAGGAGTTTTGTTCATTGTTTTTGTGACTTTAAAG
Organism: Holothuria scabra; assembly: GCA_037179385.1. NCBI lineage: Eukaryota > Metazoa > Echinodermata > Holothuroidea > Aspidochirotida > Holothuriidae > Holothuria > Holothuria scabra. The sequence continues at coordinate 23,259,074 of CM074182.1, forward strand.
GGCTGTGTGAATTTCTCACACTAACGACAATATTCACAAAGTAAGTTCTGTTGGAGGGAAACATTGTTATTGGTAGGTAAATATTATTTGTATGAGTTGGCGAGTATTAATATTTGTGTTATATCAAGGTGTCTGGTTATGGCAAATTTGTTATTTTAAAGTTTAAAATTATGTGGAGAATATTACAATGCCTAAGAAGGGCGGTTCAAAGATTTTTAATTTAGAAAGGAAAGGTTGGCAACAAAGAAAAAGAAAGTATGGGGGTGAATTTCAAGATAAAAGTTATGAAGGGGAGAAAAATGATGATATCAGAGTTGGGAACAAACCAAAAAAAGTTCTTGTGAATGTGAAAAAAGTCAGAGGTGTGATAATGGGGAAAGTAGGTAACATGACGATCGTGAGGCATTATTTATACGTTCCGAAAGATCTACATGTACATTTTATTTTTTCGTTGTTGATAGCTGTTGGAGAGAAAAAATGTTTAGGAAGCTTGTGTTGATAGATTCAAACATGGTTTTGTGAAAACTGGGGGGTTTGATTTGCCGTCTATTGAAATAGGAAAATGTGTTTCAGTTGAGAGTAGGCCGATTTGTGTGAGAAAAGTACGTGGGGATGGTACTTGTTTTTTCGGTGTTTGGCATTACTGGTTACAGGGGTAGAAGATAATCATTTTTATTTAAGACAAGTCATTGTAAGTTCATTGTGTAGTTAATCGGGAAAAACGTGCCATTTATTTAGTCAATACAGGTGGAGTACATTATGACGTAGTGTTGGAAATAGAAGATAATGAGTCTGTACATGAGAGCAGCGTTATAGAGAATTGGTTGAAGAGGGGTTGTGTTAATGAACATAGTGAAGAATTTTTCGGTGTTAAATGTAACATATTGAAAAGAGGAGACATTTTACTTGAAGAGGAGCGTATTCAAATGTCAACGCAAAGTTATGTGAAGAGAGCAGATGTTTGTTTAAATGAGGGGAGTAACCATATATTAGTGAAAGGGTCTATGGGAGTGACTGAAGATAGGTATAAATGTCTGGAAAATAAAGGTTTTGTGATAAAACGTAGTGTGGGTATTGCAAGTGATAGTACTAAAATGATGCTTAGAGAACAAATACGTAAGCGTCAATTTAGAAAAGGAGAGGAGAGTCCAATTAGAGAATTGCAACATCGCTTTTGGAATAAAATTATGGAGGGGCCTACATATGTTTGCTTTTATTGTGAGCAGTTATGGTATAAAGAATGTGCACTGTGGGTGAATTTAGTTAGATTTAGTGGAAATACTAATATTTGTAAGCAGGAAGAAGGTATAGATAAAGGATGGGTCTGTAAAACCTGTTTAAAATATATAAAAGAAGGCAGAGTTCCGTTATTAAGTCGAGATAATAATATGAAAATGTATGAGATACCAGAAGAATTGAAATTACATCGTCTTGAAGAAAGGTTGTATGCAGTTGCGTGAGCTTCCTCGAGGAGGGCAATTTAGTATTAAGGGAAATGTTGTTAATGTCCCGTCTGATGTGGTGGCAACAATTAAAACTTTACCTATAAGACTTGAAGAGAGCCAAGTAATTTCTGTCAAATTTAAGAGGAAATTAAGTTGTAAAACGGCTGTTTTTTCTGAAAATGTTAGGCCTAGTAGTGTTGTTCTTGCTGCTCGCTGGCTGATAGAAAATGGGGATATCAAGATACACAACAATGACTTAGGAAAGGAAGACACGTTTTGAAAAGGATGAACAACTTCTGGTAAGTGGGTCTGCTGCCCCTCTTTTACTAACACCACCATTACTTGTCTACACGATGTTGAGTTCGCGCTAGGAGGGCCTGTATAATAGAGTAGTCAGGTTCCTGTTTTTTGACTCATTCAAAATGCCGTTTTGCATCGCGGAATGATATATTGCAAAAAATGCCTGAATACCTTCAATTTTCTTTGAAAGATTTCTTCAACTACTTTCCTACCACATAGAGATCACAAATTGAACACATCTCTTCACTAACATGGTCAAATCTCCTTCCCCCCCCCCCCCAAAAAAAAAAAGTTTTTCTAGGGTGTTAAATTCGTAGGGTAACCTCCTTCGGCGAGATTCCCCTTGAATTGGTGGTGTGCTACCTTTTGTCTTCACTGCAAAGTCATACATATCACTCATCCGTGTCCGTGAAAAACCATGGGGGTCATCCCATGGTTGCATTGACAGAAGAACTATATTCAAAAAAGGTCACAGCAGGGAGCTGCTGTTAGTAGCAGCTCCCTGGTATTAGTCCCGTTCATATACGTCACTAGTATCCCTTCCCCAATTATTTTTAAGTTCAGCATTTAATCAAACTTGAACGATATTGTCTTACACAAATCAGAGTGTCGAACCATCCAGTAATCAATCATAAAGATACATTGCATAATTTTTACGTCCTATAATGAAACGTGAATACCAAAATGTCGATGTTTATAATTTATAGCTATTAACTGCGATTCGTCTGTCATCACATTATTAACCAGGCACGTTTCTTATTACATTCTATAGCAAGGACTTTTTGTCGCTTCTTTGACAATGTCCTTTTACTACGGAAGAAAATATTGTCATTGTAGTAAGTTTATGTATGGCCATGACTCGCAATTGATGAAACGATTACCTAAAATATATAAAAGCAATAAGTAAGACAGTTCTATGAATACGAATATACTGTCGAGTAAAAGATTCCGTAGAAGACGAATTTCATCATTCCAACAACCCGTCTGCAATAGTTTGGGGTGAAAAGTTTGGCCCTTTAATACGGGAAGTTGCAACTTTCTGTTTACTATAAGTTGACCCTTATCAGCTTATGTTATGTGACGTAGACACTAAATTTAGACCGTGCACAGAGGGTCAAATTGTTGGTTTACGGATGAAGATTTGAACATTTCAAGACGTTTCGTAACTGTAAATTTCTAGCTAAGTGGCTCGTTCGTTTCATCTCTTTGCCCTTTTCGGAAATGGAAAGCAAGACATTTATGAGCTAATCATTCTCTAGTTTGTTATAATTATGTCAGGGAATTGTGGTGTTATCAGGAAAACGTTTAACTTATTCATCATAAAGTCCATTTTCTCTTTAAAGAGGATCATTGAGTTGGTATTGATAACTTAATGAGAGTGTTAAAGGGTCACTACCACATGAGATTGCTGATAATTATTGGAATTAATCAAGTTTCATATCCAAAAGTTACAGCAGAGTTAAAATTTTGAATTTTGTGGTGTCCTGGTCTGTAACGGTTTTGTGCATAATTTGAAAAAGTGTCTGGTCACACATTTCTGAAAACTTAATGAAACCGTCAAGTTATCACTCATAAAACAATTATTTGTATGTAGAATGTGGGGATTGTCCAAGTCTGACCATTTGTCATGGGTATGTGAAAAAAGCGTAACAGGTTAGCTGAATTTCATGAACCAACTCAATGAGCCGCTTTAAAGTGATTTGTTCAACTATTGCAACTATTGCCAAATACGGACAATGGTTATGAGAATCGGGCAATATGATTTTCGATAATTTAATGATGTAGGGTGAGAATGTCTTCCCGTAAGTCTGCTTGAAAATTCATTTCAACACACCGTGTAACGTGACAATTCTGTCAGTAAGTGTTACTAATAGAAGAAAAATCATCTACTTCATTTCATCCAATGGTAGTGGTACATTTTATCTGATTCTTCTGATAAAAATAGCGACTGCTTTAAGATCCCCATAGGCCTTAATTTTTTCAAAAGTAAAATCATATATAGTAGGAAGTTGGGGCACACAATTTTTTCAATACATATTGAATTTAGCCAAGAGTCGCAATAGAGTAAATTTCATTAGCATGTTTTCAATTCCGGTTTGTAGTTTCCCCGAAATGATGCGGGATTCATCGATTGGCAGTGATACATTTTACCTGGTAATTTTCTGATCAAATAGCGACTGCTTAGATCCCCCTATAAGTCTGGGAAATGGCATTTTCGACTGTCTCAGGGGTCCGATTTTTCAAAATTTTCTGTTCGCTTCCCGCCATCCAGCGGTGAAGTTCCTACGCAGAAAGTCTTCCTAGCAGCATTTTAGTTTCAAGTGAACAATTTTTGTGCAAACAGACCCTCGAATTAGTGACTTCTAAGACACTACAAGCAAAGGTTTTGACTATCTGAAGTGGTCAGGTTTTTTAAAATTTCCTGCACGCTTCGTCCCAACTTATGGTGGTGCTCCACTTATTCCGCTTCATAGCAGAATTTAAGTTTCAAGTGATCATTTTTTACAAAAGGAAACTCAAAATAGCGAATGCTTAGATCCCCATATAAGCCCGGGAAATGCCATTTTCAACTGTCTGAGCGGTCGGATATTTGAAAATGTTTTGTACGCTTCGCGCCAACTAATGGTGGCGCTCCGCTTAGTCTTTCTGGCTGAATTTAAGTTTGGAACGAACGTACGTTTATCTGCAATTGAAACTTAAAAAAGCGACTGCTTGGATCCCCTTTTCAAGCCTGGGAAATGTCATTTTTGACTGTCTGAGGGGTACGAATTTTCAAATTTTCTGGACGCTCCGCGCCAACCAGTGGTGGCGCTCCGCTTTGACTGTCCTACAGGCAGAATTACATTTCTCGGGCAAAAATCTTGTGCCCCAAAAGTGAAATGCTCCCCTACGCCCTGGAAATACTTCACTCAGGCGTGCACTGGAACAGCTGCTTGCAACATTCAGCAGGATTCCGGATTTGCGATCCTAGGATACATAGTTCAGTGGAGTAATGAACTGAGCTAATCAGTATCTCAAAAGGGTGTTTTAATCTTAGAAAAATAAAAAATTTTCTCACCAGAATTAGAGACAAATAAACCTGGCAAATGCCATTTCTAGCCATCTGGGAGGTTTTAAAATCCAAAATTTTCTTTGTAGCCTCCGCACCAACTGATGGTGGCGCTACGCTTAAATAGTAAACTCCAGCCACCCCCTACAAAAAATATCCAGCCCTCCATGGACCCCTACCAGGGCTTTGTCCCCTGAACCCCACCAGGGGCCCTTAAAGCGGCCCCCTGGACCCCAGGCTGATTGAGCCAACAGTCTAAACCCTGTACAAACATGAGCCGATTTTCCTAAATTTTTAGCCAAATCGTTCGTTCATTTCATCTCTTTGCCTCGAATTGACCATTGATTTAATTAACTATGCACCGACCTAAACAATGGTCAAACCATTGACCTCCAACTTTGGTCAAAATTTACTAATTTATGGTCAGATCTAACCATTAATTGGTCACTTTTTGACCATACCATTGAGTCGGTGCTTAGTTGACCATAGTGTTTTTAGAGTGCACTCTGTGGTATTGAGTTGCATTCAACCTCTCTGAAAGAAGGGTGATAATTCTAAACAGAGCGTTACCATAGGTTGGCGCGAATTGTACAGAAAATGAATTTGCCCATGAAGGGAAACCTCCTTGAATATCCTGTTTAAAAAGGCAAATTTACTTCTTTGTTACAGTAGTAGAGTCCATGCCCAAAGTCCAAAAGCTATTAGTAGCTAACAGTCGTCAAATCACTTTAAAAGTATAAGACGACTTGGTTTGTCGGCACCGCAACTCGTCTAGACGTTCGTCTTGTTAGTTGCGGTGCCTGCCTTGCAGGCAACCGCAACTAATGCAGTTACTATCGCGAAGTCAATGTCTGAATTTCCGGCACTTTATTTCTATCTCCTTCTAGATGCTTTGTGGTATCGAAATACGGTTTAGTGCAATTTGTAGGGATGGTACTTCTCTTTCGTGTTTTTAAGTTTGGTGTAAATATGACTTTCGTGAGAGTGTAAAATTGGGGTTTTTTTCATGTAAAATTTGCAAACGTGGTCTATTTTTAGTACCAATCTTGCGGAAAAACCAGGTCCGTGTATCCTCTGGGGAATAAATATGTTGTTTAATTTAGCACAGCGCCATCATTTTGGTTGCATTTTAACTCATCGAGGTGTTTAGTAAATTTTGAGTATTTATATGAGGATTTCTTTGTAGAGATTTATTCTTTTCAAGTGACATGGTCGGGGTTGCTGTGGAGTAAAAAGTTTGATAGTTTAAAGGAGTTTTGTTCACTGTTTTTTCATAAAGTAAGTTTCTGTTGGAGGGAAACATTGTTATTGGTAGGTAAATATTATTTGTATGAGTTGGCGAGTATTAATATTTGTGTTATATCAAGGTGTCTGGTTGTGGTAAATTTGTTATTTTAAAGTTTAAAATTATGTGGAGAATATAACAATGCCTAAGAACTAGAAGGGCCGTTCAAAGATTTTTTTTTTGTAGAAAGGAAAGGTTGGCAACAAAGAAAAAAGTATGGGGGTGAATTTCAAGATAAAAGTTATGAAGGGGAGAAAAATGATGATGTCAGAGTTGGGAACAAAAAAAAGGGCTCTAGTGGATATGAAAAGAGTCAGAGGTGTGATGATGGGGAAAGTAGGGAACATGACGATCGTGATGTATTATTTATACGTTCCGAAAGATGTACATGTACATTCTATTTTTTCGTTGTTGTGGGTGGTAATTGTTTTTTCGGTGTTTGGCACTATTGTATTGGTTACAGGGGTAGAAGATAATCATCTTTATTTAAGACAAGTCATTGTAAGTTCATTATGTACCCCTCCACATATTTACACCACGTGCTGCCATTGCTCAGAAGCTCATCTAAAGAAGAATGCTTAACAAGACGAGCGTCTAGACGAGTTGCGGTGCCGACAAACCAAGTCGTCTTGTACTTTTAAGGTGATTTTATATTTTAGGGGGACAAAAATACCATTCCAAAATACTTGTATTGTGTTTTGCCCAATAGCAGCTAAGTTAAGTTCCACACTTGTAATCCAGGAACATTTGTTCATTCACTTTAGAAATGTGGTTGAGGTGGAACGTGTAACACACCAAAGAAATACTCGATTGCCGGAATAATGAGGTTTGCTCATTTTGAACTCATAGTTGACAGTAAATCAGGAAAAGATGATACAGCAGTTGATTTAGAACTGTAGAAAGAGCAAAACGTCACATCAGGTAACATTTCAAACGTCCTTTACAAGCTGTTGCTTGTTCATTCAATATAAGGTATCCGTAATGTCCCGGCTCCTTAGTAACTCCTTGTACAGCATGAGGGTTTCTGATAAAAGATGGTAAAGCGCCAAAGGCTCAAGACAGACCATTCGACCAAACAGACGTTAGTCAAAATTGTATTTTAAGCAGTGCAGTTAATAAGGAAAAACATGCCATTTGTTTAGCTGTTTAGTGAATACAGGTGGAGTACACTGTTATGACGTAATGTTGAAAACGATAATGAGTCTGTATATACATGACAGTAACGTTGTAGTCACTTGGTTGAAGATGGATTTATGTTAATGAACAAAAGGAAAAAATTCCAATGTTGAACATAAAGAATTTTCAAAGATTAATGGTTTTTAAAAAGTTCTGTACGCTCCGCACCAAGTTTACTCTCAGCTTTCCTAATAAAAAAATTGTTGTAAGTAACATGTAATAACAAGTTAACGAGAATCAAAAGAAATGTCGATATCTCAGATTTACCATAATCTTTACAAATGATGAAATAAAATAAAAAAAAATATAAAACAGCAAAGTAAAAAATCCTTTGTCAGCGTTACTTACACCTACGTTCTCTCAACATAAATGTTAATATGATGATATTTCACTCTAGCCTTAGGCCTATTGTCACTGTTTCTCCAATTTATATTAATCCCGCACACATGCATACGTCACTACTAACCCTTCGCCAGTAACTTCTTAGTTTAGTAATGTATAGACACTTGAACGACGTTGACCTCCACAAATCAGAGAACCGAATCAATCACTTACAAATCATAAAAGATAAATTGCAACATCTATACGTCCCTTCATGAAACACGAATACCAAAAATATCGATGTCCCTAGTTTATAACTATTAGCTGCGATTCGTCTGTCATCACATCATTAAACAGTCTCGCTTCTTCCTACACTCTGTATCAAGAACTTGTTGTCGCCTTTCTGACAGTGACTTCTTACTACGGAACAAAACTGTTGCCATTGCACTATATAAAAATTGTTTTAATAATTTCCATGCATTTCTTTTTCTAATAAAAATAATAATATAGCAAGTTTATGTATGGCCACGACTCGCAACTGATAACATAACATAACATAACAGGTTGAAGGGCAAAGGAGGGCCAAGGCCCCATAAGATGCCCTGAAGACCAAGCCCTAATCAAAAGTCAAACCACCAAAGCTTGACTACAGCCCCAAACAATCAGATTCTACCACAGCCATGGAAAAACCTGTCAATGTTAACCTTAAAGCAGTGAACTGAGGGGGAGTTAACTACCCAATCTGGTAGACAATTCCACTCGTTGACAACTCTATGGGAGAAACTAAACTTCCTAATGTCAAGCCTTGCAAAAGGCTTTTCAAGCTTTTTACAATGCCCACGCACCCGAGAATTACCTTGAACCCTTAAATAACTACAAGTCAGAAGGGGATTTCTTTCACAAAGGAACTTGAAAACCTGGAGCATGTCTCCCCTAATCCTTCTCAGCTCCAAGGTGGTAAGCCCGAGATGTTTAAGCCTAGCATGATAGGGCAAATTTCTCACCTCAGGAATGAGGCGAGTGGCTCTCCTCTGTACCTGCTCTAAAACAAACTTGTCCTTTTCATAGAAGGGACTCCAAGCCTGAGCTGCTTAGTCAAGATGGGGTCTTACCAACTGCTTATATACAAATTAAGTACAATATCTTTACTAAAATTGATGAAATTCCTCTTGATCAATCCAAGCACTCTATTAGCCTTTACAGCAGTGGCTGCACACTGCTTTGATGACTTTAAGTCCCCAGTAATTACAACACCCAGATCTTTCTCAGAGGTGACATTACTTAAAACACAACCATTCATGTTATAATCATAGCTAAACCTTTTGGGACCAAAATGAAGGACCTTACACTTATCTGCATTAAAAGACATTTGCCAGGTCTGAGACCAAGAAAATAACCTATCCAGATCTTTCTGCAGCAGTAAGGCATCATCCAAAATGCTAATTTTCCTATAAAGCTTAGTATCATCTGCAAACTTACTTATACGAGATGTAAGAGAACTATCAGTATCATTGATGAAAATTAAGAAAAGAAGTGGGCCAAGGACAGAACCCTGTGGTACTCCACTTGTGACTTCTTTCCAAGAGGAGAAGTTACCATTGACAGCAACTCTCTGAGATCTACCATGAAGCCACGAATTTATCCAATCAGCACAATTGCCCTGAACCCCTAACCTATGCAGCTTAACCATTAGCCTACCTAATGGAACTTTATCAAAAGCCTTTGAAAAGTCAAGGTAAATGACATCAACGCCATACCCAGAATCAAGAGATGAAGAGACATCTTCAAGAAAGCTCAGTAAGTTAGTAACACAAGATCTGCTTGGCAGGAAACCATGCTGTGACAGATTAAGTAACTCATTATCTAAGAGATACTTAAGTAAACTATCCTTAATCAAAGATTCCATAACTTTGCACACAACACTGGTTAAACTGACAGGCCTGTAATTGCAAGGATTACTTCGATCCCCCTTCTTAAAAATTGGAGTAACATTTGCTACCCGCCAGTCAGTAGGAACAAAACTCGAATCCAGACACTTCTGAAAAATGATGGAAAGAAGAACTGACAAAATCTCGGAGCATTCACGTAAAATGGCTGGGTGGACCCCATCTGGCCCAGGGGCCTTACTAGCTTTCAAACTCTTTAACTTTTTACAAACTTGTTCCTCTGAGAAAATGACATAACTGATTGAAGAAGAGACATCAAAACCACTACATGTCCCCAACAAAGATGATTCCTCGGTAAAAACAGATACAAAATAGTCATTTAACAAATTAGCCATGTCCTGATGGTTACTAACCAAAGTATTATCATCACCTTTGAGAGGCCCCACACCCTCCTTAAGCTTCTGCTTAGACCTCACATAGGCATGAAAAGTTTTGGGGTTTATCTTAACCTCCTTGGCCAACTGCTTTTCAAACCTAGTTTTAGTTCCATTTACCAAATTTTTAACTAAGAATTCCTGCTTCTTGTAAGCTGCTAAGTTTTCTGGACTTTTACTGGCCCTATAGCGACGCCAACACTTACGTTTCTTCCTAGTTGCTCTAAGAGCTTCTCTAGAAATCCAAATTGGCCTATTTTTAACCACAGCTTTCTTAAGTGGGATACAAACGATAACCTAAAATATTTAAAAGCAATAAGAAAGCCAGGTCTATGAATAAGACTGCACTGTCCAGTAAAAAACTCCGTAAAAGACAAATTTCATCATTCCAACCACTCATATGCAATAGCTCAACAAATCACTTTCAAAGAAAAAAAGGACTTCATGAAAAATAAACGTTTCGCTGATAACACCACGGCCAGTGACATAACAAAAAAGAGCATAACTAGCTTATAAATAAGTGTATTGCTACTTTACCGTTTGCGAAATGAACCACCTGGCTAAAAATTTACAATTGCGAATTTTCTTGTACCTGTTCAAAACTTCGTTGTGTAAGCTAACAATCTGAACCCTCTACAAACGGTCCAAATTTAACGTTTACGTTCGTTTAACATAAATATAAAAAAATGATAAGGCAATCATTTTTAATTGTTTTACAGTGACGTAAATCCCGGAGAAGGCAAGGGATGTCTTTGCTTCCTCAAGGAAAAAAGGAAAGCCAAACTGTCATATGGCTCCCTCAAAATTTTAAATAACCATTTCAAAAACAACACATTTTTGACAAGAGATGAACTATCCATGGCCTTTAAAAAGACCAAATCAGTTGGTTTTCAAGGGCTTTTACCCCAACAGAAGACCCAAAGCAGTCCCTGAATGATTGTGCAAAACCTTCATTCATGCAGACCTCTTCCCAATATCTCAAACAGATCACCGCCCAGCGTAATAAAAAAAGGTTCCTCTCATCACATACAAATATAAAACGAGATATGAATGAGCATGTTAAAACCCTACCGTAACTACTCTTTACATTAAACTATGTGGTCATGTTAACACTTCTTCATCTTATGATGTGCTCTTCTCCCTAAATGTATAAATATCCCCGAGAACATTCCCTCTGAATTTGGTTTTTTAAGCATTCTTCTTTAGTGGAGCTTCTGAGCAATGGCAACTCGTGGTGTAAACATGTGGAGAGGTACATAATGAACTTGTCTTAAATAAAGATGATCATCTTCCCTGTAACCAATAATGCCAAACACCGAAAAAAACAAATACCACCCACAACAACGAAAAAATAAAATGTACATGTAGATCTTTCGGAACGTATAAATAATACATCACGATCGTCATGTTCCCTACTTTCCCCATCATCACACCTCTGACTCTTTTCATATCCACTAGAGCCTTTTTTTGTTTGATCCCAACTCTGACATCTTCATTTTTCTCCCCTTCATAACTTTTATCTTGAAATTTACCCCCATACTTTCTTTTTCTTTGTTGCCAACCTTTCCTTTCTACAAAAAAAAAATCTTTGAACGGCCCTGCTTGGGCATTGTTATATTCTCCACATAATTTTAAACTTTAAAATAACAAATTTACCATAACCAGACACCTTGATATAACACAAATATTAATACGAGCCATCTCATACAAATAATATTTACCTACCAATAACAATGTTTCCCTCCTACAGAAACTTACTTTATGAAAAAACAGTGAACAAAACTCCTCTAAACTTTTTACTCCACAGCAACCCCGACCATGTCACTTGAAAAGAATAAATCTCTACAAAGAAATCCTCATATAAATACTCAAAATTCACTAAACACCTCGATGAATTAAAAAAAAAACAACCAAAATGATGGCGCTGTGTTAAATTAAACAAGTTAACATATTATTCCCCAGAGTACACACGGACCTGGTTTTTCCGCAAGATTGTTACTAAAAATAGAACACGTTTGCAAATTTTACGTGAAAAAAACCCCAATTTTGCACTCTCACGAAAATCATATTTCCACCAAAACTTAAAAACACGAAAGAGAAGTACCATCTCTCCAAATTGCACTAAACCGTATTTCGATACCACAAAGCATCTAGAAGGAGATAGAAATAAAGTGCCGGAAAAGTCAGAAATTGACATCGCGATAGTAACTGCATTAGTTGCGGTTGCCTGCAAGGCAGGCACCGCAACTAAAAAAACCAAATTCAGAGGGAATGTTCTCGGGGATATTTATACATTTAGGGAGAAGAGCACATCATAAGATGAAGAAGTGTTAACATGAACACATAGTTTAATGTAAAGAGTAGTCACGGTAGGGTTTTAACATGTTCATTCATATCTCGTTTTACATTTGTATGTGATGAGAGCAACCATTTTTTATTACGCTGGGCGGTGATCTGTTTGAGATATTGGGAAGAGGTCTTCATGAATGAAGGTTTTGCACAATCATTCAGGGACTGCTTTGGGTCTTCTGTTGGGGCGAAGCCCTTGAAAACCAACTGATTTGGTCTTTTTAAAGGCCATGGATAGTTCATCTCTTGTCAAAAATGTCTTGATTTTGAAATGGTTATTTAAAATTTTTTGGGGGCCATATAGTTTGGCTTTCCTTTTTTTACTTGAGGAAGCAAAGACATCCCTTGCCTTCTCCGGGATTTACGTCACTGTAAAACAATTAAAAATGATTGCCTTATCATTTTTTTATATTTATGTTAAACGAACGTAAACATTAAATTTGGACCGTTTGTAGAGGGTTTAGATTGTTGGCTTACACATCGAAGTTTTGAACAGGTACAAGAAATTTCGCAATTGTAAATTTTTAGCCTGGTGGTTCATTTCGTAAATGGTAAAGTAGCAAGACACTTATTTATAAGCTAGTTATGCTCTTATTTGTTATGTCACTGGCTGTGGTGTTATCAGCGAAACGTTTATTTTTCATAAAGTCCGTTTTTTCTTTGAAAGTGATTTGTTGAGCTATTGCATATGGGTGGTTGGAATGATGAAATTTGCCTTTTACGAGGTTTTTTACTGGACAGTACAGTCTTATTCATAGACCTGGCTTTCTTATTGCTTTTACATATTTTTTGTTATCGTTTGATCAGTTGCGAGTCGTGGCCATACATAAACTTGCTACATAATTATTTTTATCAGAAAAAGAAATGCATGGAGATTATTAAAACAATTTTTATATAGTGCAATGGCAACAGTTTTCTTCCGTAGTAAGAAGTCACCGTCAGAAAGGCGACAAGAAGTTCTTGATATAGAGTGTAGGAAGAAGCGAGACTGTTTAATGATGTGATGACAGACGAATCGCCGCTAGTAGTTATAAACTAGGGACATCGATATTTTGGTATTCGGGTTTCATGAAGGGACGTATAGATGTTGCAATTTATCTTTTATGATTTGTAAGTGATTGACACTGATTTGTGGAGGTCAACGTCGTTCAAGTGTCTGAACGACATTACTGAACTAAGAAGTTACTGGCGAAGGGTTAGTAGTGACGTATGTGTGTGGGATTAATATAAATTGGAGAAACAGTGACAATAGGCCTAAGGTTAGAGTGAAATATCATCATATTAACATTTACGTTGAGAGAATGTAGGTGTAAGCAACGCTGACAAAGGAATTTTAACTTGGCTGTTTTATATTTTTTTTATTTTATTTCATCATTTGTAAAGATTATGGTAAATCTGAGATATCGACATTTCTTTTGATTCTCGTTAACTTGTTATTATATGATGTTACTTACAACAATTTTTTTTTTTATAAGAAAACCTAAATTTTTCTTAAACAACCAGAATTTTTATATTTATCTTTATAGAAATCGAAATTTTAGCCGGATCTTTTCAGTGAAACTGAGATCTTCAATATTTTCGGTAAACTTGGTGCGGAGCGTACAGAACTTTTGAAAAACCATTAATCTTTAGAAATTCTTTATGTTCAACATTGGAATTTTTTTCCTTTTGTTCATTAACATAAATCCATCTTCAACCAAGTAACTACAACGTTACTGTCATACAGACTCATTATCGTTTCCAACATTACGTCATACCAGTGTACTCTACCTGTATTCACTAAATAGCTAAACTAATGGCATGTTTTTCCTCATTAACTGCACTACTTAAAATACAATTTTGACTAACGCCTGTTTGGTCGAATGGTCTGTCTTGAGCCATTGGCGCTTTACCATCTTTTATCAGTCAGAAACCCTCATGCTGTACAAGGAGTTACTAAGGAGCCGGGGCATTGGGGATACCTTATATTGAATGAACAAGCAACAGCTTGTAAAGGACGTTTGAAATGTTATCTGATGTGACATTTTGCTCTTTCTACAGTTCTAATCAACTGCTGTATCATCTTTTCCTGATTTACTGTCAACTATGAGTTCAAAATGAGCAAACCTTTTTATACCGGCAATCGAGTATTTCTTTGGTGTGTTCCACGTTCCACCTCAACCACATTTCTAAAGTGAATGAACAATGTTCCTGGATTACAAGTGTGGAACTAAACTTAGCTTCTATTGGGCAAAACATAATACAAGTATTTTGGAATGGTATTTTTGTCCCCCTAAAATACAAAATCACCTTTAAAGTACAAGACGACTTGGTTTGTCGGCACCGCAACTCGTCTAGACGTTCGTCTTGTTCTGCAAGATTGTTACTAAAAATAGAACACGTTTGCAAATTTTACATGAAAAAACCCCCAATTTTACACTCTCACGAAAGTCATATTTCCACCAAAACTTAAAAACACGACAGAGAAGTACCATCCCTACAAATTGCACTAAACCTTATTTCGATACCACAAAGCATCTAGAAGGAGATAGAAATAAAGTGCCGGAAAAGTCAGGAATTGACATCGCGATAGTAACTGCATTAGTTGCGGTTGCCTGCAAGGCAGGCACCGCAACTAAAAATTAATTAATAATGTCAACCAGGCAATGGTAAAGTGCTCAACCCTGTGAAGGGAGCTGTAATATTGAAAAGGTTGCAATAAGTTCTTACAACATAGCTTTACAGAACTGTTTCGTAATGGCCAATAATGTAGGTCCTCACTCCTCAGAAGCCTGAAGTAGGATGATGTCAATAACGTTAAATACGTATGTGTTCGCTGCTTTTGAACGTGTCCGTTTTTAAGCACGTGTTCGTTCCGTGTTCGTTGTGAACAGGCACGAGCGGTGTACAGCGAGCCAAGGTACATTACCTATTAGAATAATTACACAGCAGATGTTTGCTCCTGTGTCTACAAGAGCTTATCAGTTCGTTTCTTTTATTTAGAGTTGCTAAGGAAGGTTTGAGTATAATGAAGAACTTTTCTTCCAGACAGAGATTACAAGTTTTAGATGATGTGGAGTATGCTCGAGCGGTTCATGAGTTTCCATTTTACGGAGTGTTCTACATTTTTATCCTTTAGTTCCCAGATGTATTCACTGAGTGCAGTTGCGTTTCTTTTGTCTTTTTTCAACGCAAAAATAAGAAACTCGGAACACCTATCCGACGCTCTCCGGTTCTCAGTGGACTCGCCCTAATTGATGGGGCCCTTTCCGTGCCTTTGAAACTCACCAACCTTGGTCAGGACGGACGCACACCCAGTGGCGTAAACACGGATAGGCCTATCAACCCCACAAACTCACAGGTTATTAACCTTTCCCAACACAACATCACTGTTGGACAAGAAAGGGTATTGGAACTAGGCCTTTCTTACTGCCCCACATCTAAAGTGGACCCTGTGGAACTCACTCATGACTTTAATCAGTTCACGCGTAAAGTCAGGTTACGGGAATGGGCCGGCGACAACAGTCCAACGGACCAACCATCTTACCCACGGCCCAATAGAGTAAAGCAAACATGGACTCCCCCAGAAAACCGTAACGTTTACATAGACACTTTCGTCGAGAGAGTGAATTGCCACCTGAAGTCTTTTCTGGATTTATATATATATATATATATATATATATATATATATATATATATATATATATATATATATATATATATATATATATATATATATATATATATATATATATATATATATATATATATATATATAAACCTCGGTATGTTGTGCTCCAATATTTGCATAGCATGCAGCAAATTGGCTATTGGCCTGTTCCCTGTACTGGGGGCGAAGTTTGCATCAAAGACCGAGACTGAATTGACAACATTCGAAAACTAGGAACGGCAAAATCCAATAGACCGAGACCGCAAATCCAAACGCAAAAAGTCCTAGACCGAGACTTGGTTTCTCCTTATAATTACTTTTGCTTGTACAGGACTTTCCCGTTGGCAAAATTCATTGACTTTAAAAATGTGCAGTAAAATGGTCCTTTTCAGAAGGTAAAAAATGCGTCTTGGTAGCATATAGCGTTCCGAAGATACTATTTTTGAAAGTAATGCATTTTTTTACTGAGATTTGGTGCATTATGGGAAATCTGTGATGTCGTCACGGCACATTTATGTGACATAGCATTTAATGTGTTCATTATTTTGATGCCGCCGCAGGAATATTAAGCGACATTGTTTGCTATACTCCGCATATGATGAAGAGTAATGCTCGATCTACAGGAAAAGACATTCAAACATTTCAACGGTTTCCAATTTCAATGACAAATAGGACATTCAATAATAAAGAAAAACACAAGGAATCGGATACGATGTGCCCATATTACATGAATTTCTGTGGCTTTGTCCAAAAGAAGAGGTATTTTTAAACAAAAATAATCAGTCTTTAAAGTGAGTTAGGAAAATGGTATTGCAATATTGGAGGGCATGGTGTGGAATTTTTTGTCTTTCTTACGACATCCAAGTGAAAAACCACTGAAATATGCCTTTAACGTAGCCGTTAATGCTCCGTTCAATTCACAACCCCTTGTTTTATTATAAAAAATGAAATAAAATTTTTGCAGAAAGGCCTGCTCGAGGTCATGAAAAATTGATCTTTCGTAAAATATCTACTAGAGTTCCTTCCGTGCCTAATTACACTGTTAAATGATAGACAGACGTGACATCTCATGCATAGACATCATGTTAGACCGTGATACTACCCGCTGAATTGTAACATGAAAGTTAGACCCCCTTGAGTTGATTGGTGGTGTAAAATATCATTGCACCCTGATGTGGTTTGGATATCCTCAGAACCTGAGAATTCACGTGCACGGTATCTGAATCTTTCCCCCACCACAATTGGGTTCCTATGTAGAGTCCTGTCCTAACGAGTGAGTACCGGTACTGCCCAAACTTAATGATACAATGCAGGTGCGGATCCAAGGGGGGGGGGGGATTTTAGCCCCTCCCCCTTTTTCGTCACATCAGCAATAACAAATACACTAAAATAAGAATAATGTTTATCTATACGAGAAGATTCAGGGGGCTATTTCAGGCTCATCCTGTCCCTCACAACACAAATCCAAATATACGAACCTCGTATGATATTAAGCCCGCCCGAATAGGCTATCTGCTTACTTTCCTGCAGCCTGGCCGTCTCCACAACAGGGAGCTGCAACTCCCTGGCCACAACAACAAGATTTGAACAATGTGAATAGCTGTCGGATAATGGGCCGATGTCATCACGGTATGACCGTTACCGACTGAACCATGTTCACACAGTCGCACGTCAGTACATGTGTGCAATGTATCGTATGGCTGTGAACAGTCGGCACGGTAGTCTTTGTCTCAGTCTCCAACGGTGTTTCCTCTTGTATAGAGCAGAGCCGGGTGTGCAAACTTTTGGACCAAATCATGTTGCTGTGGCCATCTGGGTGGCCCCAGTGGAGAAGATGTAGGTGTGTATTAGGTGGCATCTTACCGTCACCATTTGCCCACATCCTTCCCCCGTTAGATTGAACAATGTGCCAAGACCCACATGCACACCCCTGGTATAGAGATACAGCGATCAAAAACAATCATATCGGAGAAACACAAAACGCATCTTAAAATTTTCAAGTATGTTTTAAGCGTCAATTTCAATGCGACACGTAAGAATAGAAGCTCTTGTATAGCTGACAACGGAGAATTGGGCTATACGTTGATAATTAGGCTGCTGAAACCCATGGGATCCTTGTAAAGCTTGATAAAACTTGTAAAGGCTAGGTAGCCGGTAAATGATGCATTGCCATCCTCCCTTGTAAGTTCAGAAGGGATTTTCGGATTTTCACCGGTCAGTGAAGTTGCTCGAATTTATACTCATCATAATCTTATGTCGCAAGGTAGTCAAATAGTTTGTAGGCCTAGAATGCCCTTACCGGCTCATTTTCCAAAGATTAATTTATTTACATTACCATTTCAGGGTAGGGGTTCATTTTATCTGGTAATTTTCTGATCATTTTATAACTTACTCATTTTTTATTGAAGTTTAAATTTTATTGCAAACGAAAGCTCAAAATAATGATCACTTAGATCCTACTTACAAGTCGATGAGAAATGCCGTTCCCGGCGCTTTCTGAGTGATCGTGGTTTTACAAAATTTTCCGCTTGATCTTTCGGACAGAACTAGATATCCCATAGGCTTAGAAAACGGGAGACTGGGGGCGAAAGCCCCCTTAAAAATAATGGGGCGGAAGCAAGCTTCCGCCCCCCCCCCCCCCACTTCCATGGTCAGAAAACCATTTTTTCATTTTCCAAATCTCAAAAAAGCAAAATTTCCGGCGCGCTCGCGGGCCGCAAAATGCAATATAGGATGCATTATTCCTCTCTCATAATACAGTTTTGTAAACTTTTCCGAACTCTGTAAATGACAAAATCGGATGTTACCATTTGTGACACCACATCATCAAGAGACATCGGCAGCTTAATTGCTATTTTTGTAAACTGTCTTTCATAGAATTCCAAATTTTTTTCAATGAGAGTTCTTGATTTTAAAATATTTTGTCTAAAAAGGACAACAAAGTTTGGGAAACTTGAAATGTCATCGGGGAGTGTCAGTTCGCAGGCTGAGATAACTTTATGCAGCAACAACGATTCAGTCGTCGTGGAATTATTCTGAGAATTGCCACCAATATAAGGAAGTGCAGATTCTTCAGTAATCCCATAACTCTTTAAATTTCCTTACAGGAAACCCAGAACCCAAAGCTCTTTGCACAGTACAAGCTCCATATTTACATATATTTGTTTAAATGGGGCAAAAAGTTCGGCACGATTCGCGCGCAGTAATACGTCCCTGGTACAGTGGTATTCACACTTGAAAGAAAATTCGGAAAACTTAGCTACTACTTACAGGTCCGAGACCGGCTGTCTGAAAAATCGCGATTTATGCTCTCATACACACCTACCATCAGATACCTTTCCACCCTGTCAGTTGAGTAGTCTGTGTAGACGGATTCTTTAGCTAGTGAGTGTCAAAATGTTATCAATGATCAATCTTGCAGAGTAGTGACGTAGCTACAGGAAGGAGGGGCAATTGCCCCTGGCTCGAAAAAGTGAAACATTCGGAAATTTGAGATTTGAGACACTAGTCAAAAACAGTGCGGTTTTCCCAACTTTTTTTTCATAAGATTCCGATTTCCTCCCAATAAACGCTTCATATTTGTAATTATTAGTTTTAAAAAGGCAAATCTTTCCTCGCGCTTTGCGCGCCTAAACCTGCAACTCTTTATGCAGTAAGTGGTCGCTCATAAAGCAGTCAGTGGTTAACTTTCCCGAGCCGCTACAGTGCAGTTTCCAAAAATTTTCTTCAATAAAGGCTTTTGATTTTTCAAATATTTTGTCTAAAAAGATAACACATTTTCGGGGACTTGTTGAATGTCGCCGAGAAGGCTCAATCCGCACTCCTTAGTTAACGTTATGTAACAATAACGATCTTCAGTCAACATGCTATCTCAGATATATGCCAACAGGAAACGCAGATTCTTCGATGGTCCTCCAAATATTCAAATTTTCTTACAGGAAACACTGAATCTAAATTATTTCTTGCAATAAAAGCTCAACACTTACACATGTGTAAAAGGACCCAAATTTTCGACGTGCGCAGTACAGTAGTGTTCAAACTTAAGAAAAAATTCAGCTTTTTTTTTTATTTAAAATTGTGTTCTTGCTCCTAGAAAAAACGAAAAATTTAGCATAAAAAATGTACCTTTTGGTCAATGGGGTAGGGAGAGGTGCACGGTCCAAAATTGTTCCGCCCCCCCCCCTTTCATATTGCTTCCTACGCCACTGAGATATTCAGACAGAGAACCACCGTACGTCCCTATTACCCGCTTTCTCTAAGTTCAGCCCCCCCCCCCCCCCTCCAAGTTTCTAGGGCATGTGATCTCTACTACACTATTTTGGAAGACATTGTCTTTTGACGAAGTCGAGTCTGTCGGGAAATAGCATTGCATAATTGTTCGCCATGGAATTGTAGATGGTAGACAGCTTTTGTCGGGGGTTAAACATCCCTTCCATTGCTCCTGTTGCCACTTGTAATTAATACAAAAAGTAGCTTTTCAGGAGTTGAGAAAGTTATATTCAGTGTACATACCGATGGAGTTAATGTAAATTTATTCTGGCAATGTTGCAGAAAATGTCGCCAGACTGCACTTAAGCAACCAATAACGAGAAAGGTTTTAGCTCGCAGAGTGTTAAGAGAATACATCACGGATTACAACGACAAAAAAAAAATCATGGCATTTTAGTCCTGGCGTGTTAGATCGACTTTGCATTAACTCTCCTTTTTACTTCCTGAAGGACAGCTTGACTAAACCACTCGCTCAGCTCACTCCACTTCACTACACCTCTTCGGTCCCCCACACCATTACCATCTTCAGCACACTGATATATGTTTACTAACTTAAATTTGTGGTCATTATGAAAAAAAATATTTCATTAGCTTGAGTTAGCAGCCTGACATTTTTTTTTTTAAATTACCCTGCATTACGTCCCATCATCATATTAAAGTCGAATATCTTGAAGGGATGATCAGTCCCCCTGGCTCCGGCTTCGCGATTCGTCCGATAGGGTTAAAGAATCCCCAATCAACTTCTCAAGAAGCAGTCACGATTTAAAATTACATCCTTGTCTATTAAACTGGCGATGCCCTCTGCCAAGTCCACTTAAGAGTCACAGAAAAACATTTGATTGATTTTTTTTTTTTTTTTTGTAAAAATATCGTATATTCCACAACCTTCAAAATCGGCACTACGATATTTTTTACACTGATAAAGTTGTAGGGGAGTTGTTCCAGACCATCGACAAAAAGTTAAACTTGAAAGGAAGAACCTTAGAACAGGATATACAGGGTCCTGTATCTTTACCTATGGTGTATGGAAAGAACAGGCACGTGGGAAAGTTGAACTTTTTCATATAACGAACAAAGCTACTTTAAAAAATTTAAGGAAAACAACATGCCACAATTACAGGGCTCTTGCTCACGACACTCTTATAAGCTTTTCTATTACTCATTTCGCTAAAAAGTCAAAACAAGCGTTATTTTTCGGTGCATCTACTCTGAATTCCGGACCTTCCATTCTTAGCATCGTTGCTCCAAAGCCCTTGGAAACCCTGCAAAAAATCCATAACCCACTCCTTCTCCAACCTTTGCACTATCAATCGCAGTCTTCTGTTTGGTTTGGTTTTCGTTGTTGGAGTTTTAAACCTTACCTTTCATTCCCAGATTACCGCTCTACATATGACTGTGATAACTGTTAGGAAATTGTCCGGTTTGCCAATCGTCCGGGATAAATATTGCCCGGGTGGCAATTGTCCGGGTGTGAGGTGTCCGGATGGGAACTCCGGTTGTCCCGGTGGGAGTTGTCCGACAACCTTCTGATTAGTCTGGCAACATGTGTGTCAGCAGGAGGGCAAGGAGGGGCACGTCAACTTTTCCCTAGAATATTAAAACTTAAAAAAAACTTTAAGAAAAATGAATATCAACATTTTTCACTATGATAATGCTAGCAAATTCCCAGAGCAGAATATTTCAAATAAGAAAAAATAAGATGCAACTCAGTAATCTAAGCTATACGCTATCTTGCAGTCATTTCGGCCAAAACGTTCGTGGCTAATCTACATGGCAACTACTATGGCGCTACATTTAATTAGTTTGCCCACATGTTTTGCCCTTGGTAAATTGATGGCTTCACCCTGTAAAAAGTGTTGACATTTAACAATCGCTCTCTTTTCTGAAAGTAACCGTTTTCCCTGATTCAGCGGCGGTGCCAGAATGTCAACTTGGAGGGGGGACTGAGGGCACAGGGAAATGCTGGGGGCAAAGATTTTCACGTACAGCGCGAAACCGAGCGCGAAGGAGAGGTATATTATTTGATCTAACTCTAACTTTTTTCTTTGGGAGTATCATTTCACATTTGGTCAGTGCCACCGAGTACCACTGTATATGTGATTTAGGGTGGGGTGCTGGAGATGGGCAAAGTGTTGAGGTAGTGTTAAGCTGTAATGACACCACCTAAGCAGGACGCAATCATCAGTTGGCGTGCAGCCTACAGAAATAATTGATGGATGCATGAGGGAGAATAAAAACCAATAGAAAAATAAACGAAGCACGCTATGTACCACCTTGCGAACTGCCAATTGAAGACATGGTTGTATCATTAGTGAACTGCGTACCACATGTAGATTGGAAACCCCTGAACTAACCCAAAGTATCTAGGCCTAATTAAAGGGCATGTAGACAAGCTTTTCGTCAGTATCAACTGCACGTTCACCCAGGCGCCAGTGCACTCCCATCCCACCCGACCCCACCCCAACACACACACACAAACACATAGGCCACGTACACTTTCATTCCAGCAAATTTATTTGGGGGCAATTAGGGGCAAGGAAAAATTTGGGGGAAATTCCCCCTCATGCCCCCCCCCCGCCGATAGCGCCTCCACTGTATTGATTTAATCAGTTAAAAGTTTTGCCCCGTGTTTTTTTGTTTGCTGACGCCCATGTCTAATACTGGTGATTTTGAAGTAGGCTACTCAAACAGCTCACACCCATATGCGTGGATAAGGCCATGAATAATTGTAGCTGAGTGCCTGATTTCAAAATTGAGGGGGAGGGCTAGGAGTAAAATTGTACGAAAAAAAAGGTTTTGTTAGAGACCAGATTTTCTGCATGTTAACTAATACTTAATTACATTTCTACTACACTTCTCTCAATTAGATACACCAGCAGCAGTTAAAGGTGGCTCTTTCTTCCTAGCCTTAGCTGTGCTCTGTCTCAGTTGTTACATAGGGAATAAATGCTGTAAATGCTGTGAATGCTGAGAATAAGTGATCACCAACCAGGGATCAGTAAGCTCTTACATCCAACCAATCCTCCACCAGTATGCACCAGCCTGCACCAGTCAAGTGCAACATGGTCAAGTGACGGGTTATCCTCCATTACAGATATTCTTTCCTGTGCCCTCAACTTGGATTGACCTTGCTGGAAATGGAAGTATTGCATGTACGGCAGACGATTCAAATGAGTTGGCTCTTATGAGATTGTAGGCTTCCATGGAATAACCTATATGCATTTTACCTATATGGAGTTTCCTCAAGAACATTTCAGTGTTCAATTGTAGATGTGAAAGATGGATAAACTTGGACTGTTTGTCAACAGGTATTAGGAAAAAGATTTATCTCTGCACTAAATTTTGATTGTTATTACTATTATTTCATTGACTTTCCTCTTTTCTTTTGATGACGATGTACTACTTTCTAATTCAAATTATTAACGACGTCAGCCATTTTATTAATCGAAGCCCACGGCTTCGATTGTAGGATTTCCAGACTTGCTCGCATGCTTTTCCGCCTTCTTCTGTGGCTCGTCCTCAGATGCATTTTCTCATCTGCCGTATAGATTGGAACGCCATCACTGCAGACGTATCCACACCATTGGACAACTATGCATGGCGATTTCGCCACGTTGTTTCGCAGTGTTTCCATACGTACAGAGGGAAAATTCAATATCATGGTCTCATATTACCTTAAATTTCATATTTTTTTGCCTTGATTGAATACAAGTAACCTTTCCATATCAACTTTTGCCCTTTTAGTGGACTAACACACATAAAAATTATGAGAAACAGCCAGATCATATTCGTCAAATAATTCTTTCATGAAAATTACACATCAGTGCTGTGGAAACAGTGAAATTACCCTGCTCGGGTCAAAAAGCCTAGTGAAAAGGCCTAGTCAAAGGGGATTCTGTTTTTTCTCCAGTGTTTCCAGATTTAAAAACAATTTCCCAGATTATCGTCTCAATTACCTTAATTTTCATATTCAGTGCTTGGATGATAAAATTCATCTTATTCTAGCTATTTTTGTTCTTCATCAGGGCTTAAACACATGTAAAGAATGACAAAACATCCAGTTTACTTTCTCCAAATTATTGTTTTCTGAAAAATCACCCACCAGTGTTCGAAGTGGAAGTGCTGTTCAATCATCCCCTTTCGTGTAAACACATATATTGTACAATACTTTTACTGTTAGTGTGAAACAGTATGCCTACCGTATCGTACCGTACTGCTCGGACAAACTCGGTCAGACTACTGACTTCCGACTGGGATTTCCCCTGACTTGTTGATTTTCCCCGACTAGGCCTACATCCAGAAGTGCATGGGGGCATGTCGCCCATGATGCCTCACCAAACGACTAGGCTCCGCAGCGCCTCAATGATGATGACCTCTTTTGGGGAAAGTGAAGTTTATAGTTGACCTACCTCTTGTGCAATCACATGGGTCTGCACTATATAGTCCCCCATATCATGTTGGTCCCTGCATATGGTCACATTGACAATTTGACGGTCTTCCTAGCAACTCATCGGGATACGGATAAGGTTGTTTGTAGTAGGTTGTGATAGGGTCAAGTCTATGAGTTCGGGTAAGGGGGCACAATCGCGTGAAAACCTAATGTCGGACCAATATCAGATGCAACAAAAGGTAACTTGCACAAGTCGTATCTGGCACACATCGGATTTCAATGCACATTTCACATTTCAAGATCTTGGAATAATTAAGTACCCTTCAACCATTTCAAAACTTATTTGTCCAAACCCAACCAAACTAATCATTTCCGAGTGTTCAACAGAGACCGATCCCAAATTCAAGGGTCAGGGGCTTCGATATGTACTTGCCTGCAAGTACAGACTGTCTAGTTTTGTTTGCTTTAGCTGGTAGGGTCCGATGGCAAACCGTTACATCATTCTATAGTTTAAACGAGTTTTTTCTCCTTTCACTCGTTTAAACGAATTTGTAGCAGGCAATTTTATTTCTTTTATAATCATGCAATCATTTCTCTAAAGTACGAAACATGTTTTTGGTGAAGAATTTGCACAGTCTGTATTGTATTTAGTGCTTAGTAAGTTCTAGGCCGGCCTAACCAATGTGGTTTTTCACTGCCGATCCGATGTCCGATGTTTTTCCCCAACATTGGCCGATACAATAATAGATACATTTCTGTTTCCTTGACGACAAAGCAGAACAATAGCCACTGACCATTAGATCAAGGTCCTTTAGACTTTCATGAAGATTGGACGGACTACCTTAATGGTCAAGAGGAGTCCCCCTGAACTTATTTTGGGAAAAAGCTAAGCATCACAATTTTCGTCTTATTTCTCTTCAAAGTGTCTTTTATTATATTTTATGACTTTACTATTGCATATTCAAGGTACACCAAGCAGTTATTTCTGGTAAATTTCATATTTTGAAGAGAAAAGATGTTTTCACATTACTCTCAACAGCCAATCATGAAACAGGACAGGCCTCTACATTTCTTCAAGTTGGGTTGACTTCTCTTGCACCTTAAGCTTTTCAAGTAACATTTAGGGGCACGACTTAAAGGTCGTGTGACGTGGAAATGACAAAATTGGGTATTTGATTTAAAAGCATTAAAAACCAAGAAAATAGCCGCAATTCCCATCAAAATCCGTCAAAAATTTACCATTTTACATGGAAATTTCTGATTTGCACTAAATTAGTAATACATATGAGCTCAATATGCAAATCCTGTGATGTTATGAGAGGGACATGCCATATATGGGCAATGTTTTCCTTTGTTTTTACAATCTTCATTTCAAGGACAGTTGTAACAATAGTTCGGCCTGAGGGTTTTATTTTGGAAGTTTAAATTGTGTCCTTGAAAATCATCAGTATCAATTACCAAACATTAAGTTATCTGATGAGAAATTAAGAAAAAATTAATATAGAGTTAATAAAAGAAATGTCAACACGATGCAGCACTGCACATCATTATTTTTGCATTAACAACAAGTTGCTTCAGAAACATTCAAACTTTGAAGAGATTTATCTTGAGAACCGTAAAAGATATTGGCATAATTTCAACGGAATTTGCTTGAGGGAAGTTCACTCTTTTACGGCCAAGTGAAGTCAGGGCATTTTTCTGACATGTCACACTATACCTTTAAGATGATTATATTTCCTTGGTTGACTAATTGACGTTGGCAAAGTTATTCTTTGTTTTCCAGTGGCAGGGCCAGAATGTCATAACTGGCAGACTGGGGATAGTTGGTGGAGATAAAGGCAAAGGAAAATGTTGGGGGCAAAAGATTTTCTGGTGCAGCACAAAACCGACTCCGAAGCACGTGCTTCATGCGCATTCCAGACCCCTGAAGCTTTGAGGTTCTAGCATATCTGTGCATGAAAAATTAAGGAGAGGTACACTAGTTGTTTTTCGGTTAACTAGCTCCTAACAAATTTACCTGAAGAGGGTGGGGGGATACGGGACAAGGAAAATTCTGAGGGGAAATGTCCCCCTTGACCCCCGTAACGCATCCACTGCTGCTGTCATTCTTAAGCATCTGAATGGTACGTGACTTCGTAATCTTCATATTCTGATCAGTTATTAAATGGAATTCTATCGTTATAATACCAAAACACTGTGATAAAACTCATAGTTGTTTTTTGCAGTGCAATGTAATGCCACTGAAAAAACTGGCCCATGAAAAAGTCCTCATCCTATAATCATTTATAGCTGCTGTTTGGGCCATTGACCGGCATCCCGAGAGGGGGACTGAACATTCCCCCATTACACTCTCAAAAAGTTCGGGGGAACTTTTAACCAACACTGGGTACCTATGGGTCCAACGAACTGTTTCTTAGATGATGCCCAACAGAACGTGTTGCGCCTTTTGAAAGACCAACTGATGTGCACTTTTCAATCAAGTATTAGTTTGAGTGTCTGTTCAGAAGCCAACTAATGACCACGTTTAACCAATAGTTGATTGGACACATAGCTACCCAGGGCTGGTAAAAACTTTGCCCAAAACAATGCTCTTAAGGGCTGCAGGATCTAAAGATTGTTTGGTCTTTTGATTTGGCAACGAGGATGATCTTATTTCCTGTATTCTTAAAAGAAAATGCGACTAGGTCGGATCCAAGAACCCATCTTAGGGTTCCCAGTAGGTTTTCTAACTGGCAACGCAGGCGACAATAATCAAAGTCAACTGGTTGTGTTAGTTGTACAATTTCAGCGAAGTTCTCTCTTGTAAAGAGAGCTTGCATTTAACATCAGAACTGGTAAGCCACGCCCACTGCCGGGGAAAAAATCAACAGTGTTTCAGCCACACGTGGTTCATCAGCTGCTTCTCAGTTTAATGTTTACACTAAATACGTACTACCCTAGATTTTGCCCATCAAGAGGGGCGGCGGCTTTTGACGTACGTGAAATCATTTTATAGCATATATCTGAAAGAATATAAGGGGATATCCTTTCTTTGTCATATTTGCAAACCAAAGGAAATGATCTCGTTTAAGGAAAGTAGAGAGGGAAAAGATTTTAAGAAGAGATGTGCCGGTTGAGAGGAGGTGGGAAGGGAGACGTGGAGGGGGATACGTGGGAGTGGTGAAGCATATCCTCATTCTCGAAAATATTAAGCATTTTTGTTAGTTTTGAATCTGTATGGTACCACTCATTTTAATTATTTACTACTTGAAACGTTTGCACAAAACTTCAATATTTGTTATCGACTTGTATTTGGGTGATTCTTTTTATTTGGGTACCAATGGTGATTATGGACATTAATTGAGTGACATTATTCAAGTCTGACTGCCTTGGTTATCTTAATGTCTTTATTCCATCAATATTATCAATCTGGATAAATCAATTACAAAAAATGCTCAAAATATTCCTAAACGATGACATAATGAGGGGAAAATGACTGAACATTAGCACATGTTAGTGCAAAAAGTGTGACATTATACACCTGGAATTTCAAAAACTGGTTTTCTTTTATTTCCGAGTTAAAGTCAGTAACATCTTTGAGATATGCCACTGGCAATGAATCCTGCATTTTCACTATAAAACTATTTTCTGTTTGAATGGTTTACATTATCTAAGCCTTAGGGGACCCGACAAAACTTTGTTCCGATGGTAATTTTTTTCCCCATTTACACGTGGAACATTGACACTATACTTAAGGGAATATTGCCCATGCAGATCGTGAGATTCTGTCAGCTCTGGTAAATCATTTAAGTTTGTGCATGGTTTTATAAATCAAGAATTTTGAAGGAGGAATTCACACAAACACAGGAAATATGCCATTTGCAAATTTTGAGAGATCATATTTACCCTGTTTACGTCCCTTTAAAAAGCTACGTTA
Source organism: Holothuria scabra (assembly GCA_037179385.1). Classification (NCBI taxonomy): domain Eukaryota; kingdom Metazoa; phylum Echinodermata; class Holothuroidea; order Aspidochirotida; family Holothuriidae; genus Holothuria; species Holothuria scabra. Next base: position 23,287,543 of record CM074182.1, read on the forward strand.
AGAAACTTTGTATGGAAGAAAAAGGTAGCCTATATCCTCAGCCTGTGTTTTCACCATTTTGAGCTGGAATTTATTTCTTTATACGGCTTTGGGTATGCAGTGTATGCCAATTTGCAAACTTCTTCAAATTTGAGAATATTGCACAATTCCATTTTCATGTCCCTTGTCTTTATTTACACGGGGAACAGATATCAGGACTTGTGATTACAGTCATATAATTAATTGTAATTAGAAAACCATTGCCTTTTTCAGCTTCACCTTGTCCAAAACTCTAAATGGGGTGTATAAATGTCGTGTCCAATATCCAGATGTGCCTTTAAAGTAATTAGTGCATTATTTAGTTTTGTCCCGTTTACACCGGGAACAAATGATTTTCTCTAAATGCGACTACCAAGATCATTAAAGGAACTAATAATTCCTTAAAAATGACTCGAACAACACCATTTTCAATAAATAAATTGAGTACCAAAAAGTGAAAATAGTTTCACACCTCAAATTATTATATCTGAATTTGGCTCCCAAATTGTAATGTCACAAGCTGGTAACCTTATTTAAAGAATCACCCATTTCCAGAAGTTTCTTTTGAATTGTTAGCATTGGGAAGGCGATTTGGAGCACAGGAACATGTCCTCTCACCAATTTTTTAGGAAGACATCATATCAAGTGTCCCTCCCCGCACCTTATATTTGATACATGAAGAAAATATATGTGTAGTCGAACCAGTAAGATAGTGCGATTGACGTGACATGTAATTTTAATTTCTGGTTCATTCTTTTTATGAAATCAGGGAGGTGTTCTTACTAACACCTCTCTGCTTAAATTATAAAAAAAAAAAAAAATCGCGCGGTTTAATATGTTGACTGGATCAAAATATTTATCGATAAAAAGTTTAACGGGCGTTATTTTGCAGAAGATCTCTTTTTGGTGCTTTTTTGGATATTCTTTATTCAGACTTAAGGCGGCTCATTGAGTTGGTTCATGAAATTCAACAAATTTTTGGGTAGAGAATATTAAAAAAATTGGTGGCAAGCCAGCGGTCCGCCTATGGCAGTGATGCTGATTGGTTAAACAACTGTATGACGCAATGGGAGTCGGGATTCAGCTGGCGGACCTAGATCGGCCCGCTGTCGGCCATTTTGCCACCGGCGGACCGCCGACTTTTGCTACCAGGGTTATATTTGATACATGAAGAAAATATATGTGTAGTCGATCTACTTATTTGTTATAACGAGTGAGATAGTGCGATTGACGTGACATGTAATTTTAATTTCTGATGCATTCTTTTCTGAAATCAGGGAGGTCTTCTAACTAACACCTCTCTGCTTAAATTATAAAAAAAAAAAAAATCGCGCGCTTGAATATGTTGATTGAATAAAAGTATTTATCGATAAGAAGTTTAACGGGCGTTATTTTTTAGAAGATCTCTTTTTGCTGTTTTTTGGGATATTCCTTATTCAAACTTTATATCTCATTGCGTTGAAAATATTGAGTATCTCAATAAGAAGTCAGGGTAGTGGAAGGAATCTGGTGCGACGCGACGGTTTTACATTTTTAGGAGAAAGCAAACATTTTAATTACTAGATAATCTTTTATAATGAGTATCATTAAATCAAAAGATGCCGGTAAGCGGATATTTTTTAACATGCGCACAGAGTTCGCTGTTTACATATTATGGATTCGCATGCCCCCAGGAATGTTTCGTAAACAATGTAATAGGATGTGCATCTGCAAAAGGAAGAGTTTAAGACAGCTTTGGGAGGGGCTAGGGATAAACTAGTTGGGAAAAGTGGAATTGTCTGGCATGAGGTCTTGGAACGGTCATGGGAACATGAGCCAAATATTTTCAGTATTTCTCGAGCAAAACCTTCAAATTTTCGACACACTTCGCCCGTCAAAATGTCTCTCTCCGGTCTTTGTTTTGGAAATTAACAGTCAATTCTGTCGCAGCTTGCAGTCGGGAGGTCGGGAGTTCGAGTCCTGGTCGGGTCATACCGAAGATTTTAAAATGAGAACCTACTGTCATTGTGCTTGGTAAACAGCATAAGCAATGGAGTAGGGACAATTGATTAGAAACTGTGCCGCAAAACTCCATATAACCTAACATAACCTGACGCAACTTCTGGTTGCTAAGGTGTGTTTATCCCCCCAAATAAGCAAAATGTGGCTTCAAGAAGTAGTAATATGCAGCTAAGAACACTCGGAAAATTGCGATTCCGTCCCTTTAGTGGGTTGTAAAGTCTAGGACTTTTTTACGCTCCGCGAAATAATAGTGGTGCTCAGCTTAGATAGTCATACTGTCACTTAACAACTAGCCCACATCTCAATTGGAGGGGGTCATATAGCAACCTCATTGAGTACTGGATTAACATGCCTAAAGTGAAGGCTGAGGCAGTTGATTTTGAACTCGTAAAGAACACAAATTTATGTCAAACTTTACCTTCCGTCCTGGACATGACGTTAAACTGCAGCCAGGTTGTGGCTTCTGCTCTATTCAGCCAGTCTAGAGCAGGACCACTCAGTGTTTGCCCTTTGGAGGGCGTACTTGTCCATTTGGGACGTTAAGCTCCTTAAGGGAGCAGAACTCCTCCGGGAGTAATCGTTTGGTTTTCGCCCCTTGGCTCTTCGCCAGAGAGTCGTGGGGACTTTAAGAAAAAACCTTCTGTCTTTATCATTAAAAAATCGTCCGTTAAACCACTATAGTAGTCATCTGTGTTAAAGACTGCCTCTGATATTCAATGTGGTGCTCCAAGTTCCATGATGTATTGCAAAAGGCGGTAGAAATTCTCACAAGAAGAAAAAGTTTTGGCGACAACATGGGCAGCGTCGGCACCGATAGGCTATTTATGACACGTAGGAGATGTCATGTCATTCTCGTAAACAGTGATAATTACATTGTGTCGCTAAACAAAGCCGCCCCCCCCCCTTACATATCACCTGTTACCCTGCCGTTTGTGAAAAAAGCCCTACCACCGATACCGATCGCAGTCTTTGATTGTTAACATTACATGCGCAATGTGAATCTACTATCATTTGTAAATGAATAATTTACTTTCAAAACAGTGCTTGAAAATTTTGCGGCATTTATTGAAAAAAAAAAAACGCAAAAATTTGTTTTCTTTTTAGAAAAACATAATATATTATTATTTTGGTAGATGTAAATTTGAAAAGTTGGGTCTCTACTAAGAGCGAAATCAAGAAGCAAAATAAAATTGTAGTTTCATATTGATATTACGTTTGTACGCTAAATCCGCATTTGAGATCAAAGTTATGTAAATCTTATGCAGAAAGTTACGTAAAACATTGAAAAAGATTTTGTGTACTTGCTAGTTGACTTGCTCAAATTCAATACAGTGTATATAGTGTAAAGGGATATTCTTCGTTTCGTTGTCTTTCTCTTTCGTGCACCTCTTTACAGACATGCGGAATGTTAAGTAATATTAACCCTTTACCGTTGTGCTCCAATCGGGGCATATTTACGAGCCTCGGGAGTGGGCGGATAAATATTTAAACGTTAAATCTTAAGATGAAGAACGAGTTGATCTTAGTGTGAGAAAAAGGAACCGAAGCGAATGCGCGCCTTGTGTTGGTACGATCATTGTTTGCTCACACAGTCACAGACTACTTAGTCTAATATTTTAAAGAGTTATAGAGAAAAATAAAAAAAATAGATGCGAAAACAGAATGTAACCAACGAATTGAAAGACAATTTGAAACTGGGGGATGAAAAAATTGAAGTTAAAATGAGTAAAAATGCCGAAGAACAAAAAGCTAACGAAAATAAACGAGCATGTGAGACACTAAATCTTTGCCTTTTGTTGATTGAAGAAATAACTGTGGAAATGAGTTCGCGTGAGTTCGAACAGGTGGTAGTCTTATCTCAAGCCGAGTTTAGCTCCTATGAAAGGAAAACATGCAGTCATTTCGTTCTTGATTAGGTGTAATACACTGATTGGCTCTTGAGGATCACGTGACCATATTTTTCTCTTCAGTTGTTAATATTTACGAGATGTAACTGCTTGGTTTACCTTGAGTATAAATATTATGAAAGATACTTTGAAGAGAAATAAGAAGAAATTGCGAGTTTTTGCTCCAAAAAATGTTTGGGACGACTTCTCCCAGTTGCCCTTTGAATTATGAAATATGGTGTAGTTGTACAGTAGAGAACGGCAGATAAGAATTCATACTGCACGTTACTGAACTTCGTCACTGCATGACAAATAGGTGGCCACAACTTGTTAAAATGCACTGTCCTGCTAACATTTACCAGTGTATAATGTTATCGGACGTGATTTCGAAATGTACTTTGAACATTAGCCTATCTGATAATATTCACTTTAACTTAAAATTTATGTATATACAAATGAGATAAGATAAAGCAACCAAATGTGTCAGGGTGTTAAGTTACTTACTTGCTATAAGATTTTTATCCAAATAAAACACCCGGTGGGTCGAAGGAAATTCATTGTCAATCAAGTTTCCTGCTCTAAAGAGAATTAGTCAATCTCGAAATCACAACTTGTTGCAGCAAAACCTGTTATATGGTATGTTTTGTTTAAACTTGAGTAATTCAAACAGGGGTTCTTATTATACCGGTAAAAAATGACCTATCGTTTCATGAAAGTGTAACAGGCTATGCCGGATTCTGGATGACGTCACAGCATACCTTTGTCTTAATTTCGATAGCGGACTGATTCGCCGGCACCGTCGATAATGAGAACGCTGATGTGACATCGTCGATGGTGTATATCCAATCGGTTCACAATTAAAAGCCAAGACAAGAGTATGCTGTGACGTAATCGAAATGCCGGCAAACCTATTTTGTGTGAGACGACAGATCATCTTCAACTTACACGCCACGAATATAGCTATAGAAAATTGGCAAGTCAAGAACACGTCACTGTTCACGGTAGAACTGTTAAATTACCTGAAAGTAAACAAGTCATGATCTAAGTGACTAAAATAATTTTAAAAACCAGTGAATTATCATAGCACTTAGTGACTCTAAATTGGCTATAAAACCACTACAATCTTAAAACAGTAAAACATAGCACATGCTGAATTGTTTAGGAAGAACAGTTCTAAAAGTTGGACAATCATGCATGATTTCTCCCAACTGTTGTATAAAAATTGCCCATTGAATACATGTAAGGAAGCTGGACCAAAAATTTGGAATGTGGAATGTTTCTCCAACATTGAACTTTTTCTGTTCAACTGTTCTTAGAGTGTTTCCCAGCCAACCTGCCCAGCTGGGCCCCAACTGGGTTTCAGCTGGGTTACTTGCTGGGCCCCAGCTGGGGCTCATCCGTGTTTGTCAGGTGTTCCCACGTGGGGCCCAACTGGGCTAGCCTTTCCTAGCTGAAGCCCAGCTGAAGCCCAGTTAGGCTTCAGTTATTGAAGCGGGGCACAGCTGGGCTTCAGCTGGGAAAGGCTAGCCCAGTTGGGCCCCACGTGGGAACACCTGACAAACACGGATGAGGCCCAGCTGGGGCCCAGCAAGTAGCCCAGCTGAAACCCAGTTGGGGCCCAGCTGGGCATGTTGGCTGGGATGGGCTTGTCATCGATTTTTCTCATTCACACCCACTACTGGTGCTCGTTTTTGGAATAGTGAACAAAATGCAACTTTTTTATATAAAGGAACGAGAAAACTTCAGTAAACTGGTAAACTATATTTCTTTAAAAGGCAAGAGAAGTCAGCTTGAAGTAGTGTAGTAGCTTGTCCTGTATAATGATTGGCGCTTCAGAGTCATGTGACAATGTTTTCCTCCTCAGATTTACTTGTAGTAACTGCTTGGTGTACCCTGACTGTGCAATACTGAAATCCCAAAATATTATGACAGATTCTCTTCAGAGAAAAAAGAAGAAAATTGTGAGATTTTGGTGTTGCTTCAGAAGAAGTAAAGGGCGACTATTACCCTCTAAGTATGAGGATTCTCCATCACCCCACGAAATGTTGTTATGGACCTATCAATTGTAAGACGGACCCTCTGACTCGCGGGAAATGGTGGTTCAAGTACGTTATGTTAGTCCGAGCTGTGACACAAAATGTTGGATCTAGTCCGTAAAGGGTGGTGCGCCAATGCAAAAAAATGTTTGACACTCTCTGAACGAACATTGACTGACGTTTCCCGGTATTTGCAAAGTAAATTTCATGAAGGCTTAATGGGAGGAGTTGGCCCTTCCCGTTTCAAACTTTTTTAATTGAAGAAATGTCTACCCGCATAATGGTATAGAAATTTGTTAAGCAAATTAGTCAACACAAACTCTTCAAGTTTCCCCCAAAATATCGGCAACAATACAGTAACAAATTCGCAAAATTTGAACCTCAAATGTTTGTGATCGGTGGTTATTTCACCGCAATTTCGTTTACCAAACAATTCAGGTGCGTCGGAGAGTCCATTGCATTTTTGCAAAGTGTCCATTCATGAACGGTGCCGCACATCTGGTTACAAATTGTACCACAGAGAGAGGAGAACTTCGAGTTTCGATTTTGACTTTCATCATGTATGGCAACTCAACATTTGAAAACCGGGGATTAATATAAATATGCATAAATAAACCATTACCCTCATTTTCGTTCGCTAAATTAAAATAAGCTATTCTGAGTACATGGGCATATCAATTCTGCTAAAATTTAGTAACGGCCGCACAAATTTACAGAAAAAGTTCTTCATATAATTCCAGTCTAGGCTATAGCAATAAGACAATGTATCTACGTACAGCAGTAATACAAAATTATTAAAGTGTACCTCAAGTCAAATATATATATATATATATATATATATATATATATATATATATATATATATATATATATATGTTGAAGTACGCGTACTGGATTTCCAATATAATGAAAAAAGAGAGGTAACGCCTTCATCATATCCAGTAAATCATAGAAAACAATATATTTCAAGCTACCTCGCTCTTCCTCAGTTGTTAACGACAAAATGGAAGTCAACAAGCTGAACTACGAGCAAGCCCAGCACTTAGTAATACAGGGAATACAGCATAACACAAAAGAATTACAATTAGATAACAATTAGACATAATGGGCCTAAAGAGATTAAGAAGATTACGTTTGTTGTACCCAGGAGTAGTTACTCAAAATTGATAGATCCCTATTTAACCCTGTTATATGTGACTTAAGCTTAAGGATAGTGCTCAATTCGTATTGTTTTCGTTTCTCCGCCGAAGAAAAATTGCCTGCAAGTAAAAGAAATCGTAAATCGGATAAGAAGTGGCCAGGTAAGTTAAGTGAGCTGCTACAGGAAAACCCGTTTTGTTGTGTCTGATAGAATGTTTATGGTTATTAAATCTTAGTCGAAATCTATCACCTGTCTCTCCCACGTATGCAATTTCAGGGCATTTAACACAAAAAAGGTAATATACAACATTGGACGAGTTACAGTTGAAGGGACCGGGAGTAAGTTTGATCCCAGAGGAAGTGTCAATGAAGTGGGTAGAGTTGTCAATAAAAGTACAAAGTTGACACCTAGGTTTATTACAGGGTCGGTTGCCTCCTGAGGTAGCGCTTCGAAAAGGTTTGTTTCTGCTAACAATAGATCTTAAATTACGGGGTTGTTTACGCGCTATGGTAGGAGGTAGAGGAAAAATTTCCTTAATTTCAGGGTCACTTTGGAGGATGCTCCAGGAAGACCTGATTTCCTGTAGGAGGGGGTCAAGGTCGGGATGATGGGTAAGGACTAGTCCTTACCCATCATCTGACATGACCTCCTACAGGAAATCAGGTCTTCCTGGAGCATCCTCAAGTGACCCTGAAGTGGGAGCCCTCTCTACCTCTACCATGCGATCAACCCGTTAAGATCTATTGTTAGCAAACCTTTCGAAGCGCTACCTCGGCAACTGACCCTGTAATAAACCTAGGGTGTCAACTTTTAGCTCTACCTTCGTGACACTTCCTCTGAGTCGGTCCTTCAACTGTAACTCGTCAATGTTGTATATTACCTTTTTTGTGTTAAATGCCCTGAAATGCATACGTGGGAAGATTGGAGTGATAGATTTCGATTTAAGGCAATAACATTCATCGAACAACAAACCTGACAGGCAGCTTCCTTTAACTTGCCTGGCTACATCTTATCCGATTTACCTCGGCGGAATGCGAGAATTCGAGTACTATCCTTAAAGCTTAAGTCACATATAACAGGGTTAAATGGGGATCTATCAATTTTGAGTAACTACTCCTGGGCAATGAACTGTAATCTTCTTTGGGCCATTATCTAATTGTATCTAATTGTAATTCTTTGTGTTATGCTGTATTCCCTGTTATTACTAAGTGCTGGGCTTGTAAAGATATCAGCTTGTTGACTTCCATTTTGTCGTTAACAAACTGAAGAGCAGGTAGCTTATGTGTTTTCTATGATTTACTGGATATGATGAAGGCGTTACCCTCTCTTTTTCATTATATATATATATATATATATATATGTAATATATATATATATATATATATATATATATATATATATATATATATATATATATATATATATATATATATATATATATATATATATATAGATGAATGAAGGCTTGGATAACGACGATATTCCGGTGTATGCCCAGGATCCAGAGGATTCTCAAATTCTAGTTAAAATTATTTAAAATTGAAAATGAAAGTTAAAACTAGAATTGCAACTGCACATACAATGATAAAAAGACACCGTGATTCGAGAAGCTTTCGGCTATTTTATTCAGCCTTCCTCGGCTCGAATGAAGCGAAATAAAATGCGTTCAAATGAAATTACTACCAGACCAGCAAACGAACAAAGGCTAAAAGCAACCCACACAACCTTAGCCCTGTTAAGAATAAAGCTTAAAATCACTGGAGAATAAACAACAAAAAGTAAAAAGAGACAAAAATGATAAGAAACTTAAAACCAGCTGTAAAATTGCAGCACAGGAGCAGTGAGAATCCTCCAGAAAGGTAAAAACTGATGGAAGATAAAAGGGGCCTGAAAGGAGTGTTAGGCAAGAACTTTAAACATGGAAACCACTGGGAAAAATTGAATCTGGGCTTTACCGTAGGTAGCTGATTCTTTTAGATGAGTTAAATTCCTTTCTTTTATTGAGACCCAATGGAAATAAGGTATTCAATTGGGCAAGCCAATAACCCTCTCTTTTGGTGAGGACGGTATCAATATTAGACTTACTGTAAGTCTGTTCAATAATTATAAACTTGATGTCCGACAGCTGATGGGGAGAAGCATTATAATGGACTGCTAATTCACATCTACCCCGATTATTGAGAAGATCGGATTTGTGATTTCTAAACCTTACTTTAAATTCCGTAGAGGTAGACCCAACATATTGCAAATTACATTTAAAACAAGTTGCTGCATAAATTACGCAAGCACTTGTACAGGAAACAAAACTCTTAATAGCGTAAGTTTTCTTAGTGACACAACTATGAAAGGTAGAACTTTGCGTGAGAAAGTTGGTGCAAAGGTCACATTTCTTCCGTTCACATTTAAAACACCCCAGTTTGGAAATAGTGCCACCTCCATTAGAACGATAAGGCGGTTGCGATTTCTTCAGTAAATCCTTAAGGGATTTACCTCTTCTATATGCAGTAAAGATTGAATTGGGTGGGAAAATGTTGGTCATAAGGGGCGAACTATGAAGAATGTGGATATGTTTCCGTATAATAGAATGAGCATTCGGTAATGCTGGATTGAAATCGAGGACTAGAGGGTATTTTCGACTAGAGTTATTCTTTTTGACAGGATTAAGTAAGGCAGATCTTGGTAATATGCTCGCCTTGTGGAATTGGTCCTCGACCAGCTGGGGTCATAGCCTCTAGCTATTAAATAATTCTTATACTCAATAAAACGATTGCGTAATAATTCAGGGGTGGAACAAATACGTTTCAGCCTCAATGCAATGCTGTACGGTATGCTCTTCACCTGATGTTTAGGATGAGAGCTAGATGGTAATAAATAAAGATGACCGTCCGTAGGTTTAGAGAACACGTCCGTGGAAATAATACCATTATTTAACATAACCAAAACATCCAGAAATTCGAGCTTAGATTCTGAGATCCTAACTACAAAATTGATAGTGGGGTATATAGAGTTAATAAATGTGGTAAATTCCTGCAAAGCGTCAAGACCGTGGGGCCACAGCTCAAAAAGGTCGTCCCTAAAACGCCACCAGTTTTGTGGCTTAAATGGGCCCTCTGTAGTAGCTACTTTGTCTATGTAACTCATGGCTATGTCGGCATAACTGCATGCATTCTTGGGTCCCATAGCGGTGCCATGGATTTGTAAAAAATGATTACCTTTGAAACTAGAGTTATTGTATTTTAAACAAATTTCAACTGCTTCAACAATAATAACTCTAGTCGAAAATACCCTCTAGTCCTCGATTTCAATCCAGCATTACCGAATGCTCATTCTATTATACGGAAACATATCCACATTCTTCATAGTTCGCCCCTTATGACCAACATTTTCCCACCCAATTCAATCTTTACTGCATATAGAAGAGGTAAATCCCTTAAGGATTTACTGAAGAAAGCGCAACCGCCTTATCGTTCTAATGGAGGTGGCACTATTTCCAAACTGGGGTGTTTTAAATGTGAACGGAAGAAATGTGACCTTTGCACCAACTTTCTCACGCAAAGTTCTACCTTTCATAGTTGTGTCACTAAGAAAACTTACGCTATTAAGAGTTTTGTTTCCTGTACAAGTGCTTGCGTAATTTATGCAGCAACTTGTTTTAAATGTAATTTGCAATATGTTGGGTCTACCTCTACGGAATTTAAAGTAAGGTTTAGAAATCACAAATCCGATCTTCTCAATAATCGGGGTAGATGTGAATTAGCAGTCCATTATAATGCTTCTCCCCATCAGCTGTCGGACATCAAGTTTATAATTATTGAACAGACTTACAGTAAGTCTAATATTGATACCGTCCTCACCAAAAGAGAGGGTTATTGGCTTGCCCAATTGAATACCTTATTTCCATTGGGTCTCAATAAAAGAAAGGAATTTAACTCATCTAAAAGAATCAGCTACCTACGGTAAAGCCCAGATTCAATTTTTCCCAGTGGTTTCCATGTTTAAAGTTCTTGCCTAACACTCCTTTCAGGCCCCTTTTATCTTCCATCAGTTTTTACCTTTCTGGAGGATTCTCACTGCTCCTGTGCTGCAATTTTACAGCTGGTTTTAAGCTTCTTATCATTTTTTGTCTCTTTTTACTTTTTGTTGTTTATTCTCCAGTGATTTTAAGCTTTATTCTTAACAGGGCTAAGGTTGTGTGGGTTGCTTTTAGCCTTTGTTCGTTTGCTGGTCTGGTAGTAATTTTATTTGAACGCATTTTATTTCGCTTCATTCGAGCCGAGGAAGGCTGAATAAAATAGCCGAAAGCTTCTCGAATCACGGTGTCTTTTTATCATTGTATGTGCAGTTGCAATTCTAGTTTTAACTTTCATTTTCAATTATATATATATATATATATATGTTTATATATATATATACATATATATATATATATATATATATATATATATATATATATATATATATATATATATATATATATATATATATATTAAGGAACATGAAAAATGATTTATAACAGTCTAACTTTCATCCTCGTAGGACATTCCTAAGCTGAGATAGAAAATGTTGAAGTTTATTCATTTAAAACAAATCGATCCATTGTGCAATAATTTGTGGCCTTCTTGTTGTACAACTCACTCTATCTGCTTTGTATCCCTTAAAAGTTAAAAAATGTTTTTGGACTTTGAACACTTCCCGTTTGTCTGGATAGCATGTCGCACAGAGCGGGCTTCATTAATTACATCACCCTATAAGAGTAAGATTGCTATCACACCTTTATACAAGGTGTAGTAACTTTCCGAAAAACAAAGAAATACAGAGATTGTAATTTGAGTAATACAACAATGACATCACAAATTATTGCGCAATAGACCAATTAAAGTTGAGTGAATTATCTTCAATATTTTATATCTCAGTTCAGGAATGTCCTATGAAGATGGGAGTTGGACTGTAAAAATTTATTTTTCATTCTCTTCAATACTGATTTTTGAATTTTTTGACTTGAGGTACACTTAAATTTATTTAAAGATGTCTTATTTTTTTATCACATGTTTTCTTTTTTAGTTTTTATTTCATCAGTTAATTAGAACCAGAAAGACATCTATTGAAACTATTATTTTATTGTCATTGGCTTCTGATAAAAATATTTGATACTTCCAATGTTAAATTAGCCCATGAACTGTAAAAATGGCTCAAATTCGGGGGCTTTCATTTATTATCATACAACGGGTGACATTAATCGATCATGCAGAACAAAACTTCGATATTGAGGTTTGCATCGCCAACGCTTTACAAAAAAGCAAGTGCCATAAACTCGAAACGATGGTTCAATTTATCGGAATAAATGAAAACGGCAGTGGCCAATTCCTGACAACGCAAATGAGATGTAGAGGTAGAAGTTTAATGATTGAATATCGGATTCGATTTCCACTTCCAGTCATTCAATTCTGAATGATTTTGTGTAGACACACTCTTAAAGTTCTAGAGCAGTCGCCCCAAAATTATTTTAAAACAACTTCGAAATTTTGCTATCTTTCTGTAATTTTTCTTCCAAGAGGCTTTCGGGATATTTTGAGGCCTAACCCACATTCAAAATCCAAGGTTAAGCAAGATATCAATACTTGTAAATTTCACTATTCAGTGAAAAACACAATGTCACATGATTGTCAAGAGCCATTCTCAAACTAGTATAGACTACTATCCTTGTTCAATTGGGGTGACTGCATTTGCCTTTTTAATATAAAGGAAATTTTACTTTTTAGAAGAGTGAAATTTTTAAAGTTTACTTGAATTGGGCGGAAATTCACTCCAAGAAAGGTGAAATTCACTCCAAAAGAGCAAAACTTTCACTCTTGATGGAGTGACTGCGGAGACCAATCTTAAAAAAGAGTGATCACTGCAGGCAATCGTTCAAAAGTAAATTTTCACTCTTCTTTGAGGGGATTTCACTATTTTGGGAGTTAATTAACACTCTAACGGAGTGAATGCCCACTTTTCATTCTATTAAAGAGTGACTAGGTTCACTCTTTGGTTTTTTGTGTTATGCAGTAAGGAAAAATTCCAGAAAAGAGCTGCAAGATTACACACTGAGGCGTGAAACTCTGGCAAATCAAACCAAACCTACCCTGTTGTTCGTTTTGGCATCTGTTCCTTTGAAAGATCTTTGGGAGAGCAATAAAGGATGTGACAAAGGGTTACAAGATCAGGGAGGTAACTATCTTCTAAGACAGCCGTAGAAACTATGCAATGAAACTAAACCTCATTTTGTAGTGGTCATGGCCGTCGTATTATTTTTTTTTTTCTGAAACCAATTATTCAAGAAATCGTCGAGAATCAATGTTTGTAGACACATAAGATGTTTATTTGTCAACGTGGCAATGCAAAACTCACGCGAACGCACGACTGTAACGTGGCAATCATACCTACTTTCGGCTACATAGGCTTACCTGCGTAGCAGGCTGTACGGCATATTCCTTTTTCAGTCATTTCCCTGGTTTTGGAAGCTAAGAAGCTGAGAAGACCATCGTCCTCACCGCGAGGTAGCTATAGGCCTATAAGTTATACTTATAATCAATTAGTTTTTAAGCCTGAAGTAAATTTTTAATAAACCTTAAAATAAACATGTTTCATCATGAGTGCAATGTAGAGGGCTTCAAACTTGCCATCTCTCGCGTGGGGTGGCATTTCAGCTGAATACGTCCTTATATGACCTTCGAGTAGCTTCACTTTTGTGAATACTGTACGAATACTGTTTCGATTGCAATAAACGCAACCTCACAAGACAATTAAATTAATTTTTTACAAATAATTATAATGAGTAAAGATTTAAAGAAATGTCAGCCATCCTTATATTGCAACTGAATGTTGGAAAAAGCATAAGTTGTGAATCCACCATTAAATCTCACACGAGGCAGTCAGAATTAAGAATGAGTCAACCATTGGTTACACCCCTTATCTGAGGGCTATTTGAAAATTTTGAAAAATACAGAAAGCACACCCTCAAAAAGATGCGATTTCAATACAAAACTTATTTGTAGTTCATTCCAACGGAAATATTTTAGTAAGTTATCCAAGCTATCAAATTATTCAGTACTTACTATTGACACCATACACACTCTCTTATGTTTTGTGATCGAGAATGAAAAGTTTTAGTTACTGTTACTCAAAGTTGTTGAATTCTCACTTTAAATGAGGTTATTGCAGAACAGATTAGAAAAAGTATATCTGGTTTGCACTTTTGCTTGAATAATTATTTTATCGTGCTGCATTTTAGACCATCTCTAATGGTCGAACATTATTACGCGTTCGAAACTGTACTATGCAAAATATTTTCCAGGGGGAACATAGCTCGAAAATTTCCCCAAATTTTTTTCAGTTTCAGTATATTTTCAGGGTCAAGGTGCATGAAGAATACGTAAATTTATGATAACGACAAGATTATCATTACGTCATGTAATGTTACCTAAGTTAATACATGGCCTACAAGATCCCGAATATGCCTACTATATACATAGGATTAAGACAGTTTCATCATGGGCCCGTTGTCACCCCATCCCCAGTGATTTATTATATTAACTTTCCGAAAAGATTAAAAAAGATGATTTTTCGGAAGCAGGCCTTTAAAAATAAGGTAAACATCATACTTTTGTCCAGGTTTGCAGGGTTATTATGTCAAGAAAACCAGGACGGGATTTGATCTCTGAAAGTGGGGGGCGACATTGGACGGCTAACAAACGGGCCGAAGGCGCCGCGAGAGCGCGAAGCGCTCCTCCTTACGGCGTAGGGTCCAGTGGTCCACCTGGTGGGGTTCAGGGGCAAAGCTCTTGGGTATTTACGAAATTGAAGGCATTAAATTGATGCATTTTATCCTCAACTTTAAACTACATAACATGGGCACTTAACAGACCACAAATATCACAGTTTGACTTTTTTCAATTGTATCCTTACTCCGTATGAATAAAGTCGGCCGGAATCGATAATGCAGAGAGTGCGGGGAAGGAGAATGGGTTACTTAAAATTGAGGTTCTTCGGGGGCTCCCTCCTTGGTGCCCGGATCGTCTTTTCAAAACTAAAGCTAGATGGCTTTTCTTGTGATGTGAATTCAGCCCTTGTCTATGATGGGGCGCGCGAAGCGCGCCGAAAAATTTAACGTTTGAAACATCTCAGTAATGAAACTGAATGAAAATTAGGGGAAGGATAGGCCACTTTTAACTTTAGCTGAATAAAGGTTGCCCCCTCAAGACATTCTTACTGAAGCACAAGGATGACTACTGAAACGAAATTATTTGGAATAACTCCTTGATTGAGATTGATAGAAAAGTTATTTTCTATGAATTCATGTATGAAAACGGCATTTTAAGGGTTAAACATCTATTTGGTAATGATAATTTACCATTAGATTTTGATCAGTTCAAACAAAGGTTTCTCTTACACCATTGCCCATTTACCGTCTTCTATGGAAAACTTGTAGCTATTCCCAGGAAATGGAAAGACAATTTAGGATTTACTGTTGATATTAGTTTAAGTGAAAACAGACTTAGAAAATTGCAGTGTTCAGTCCGTGTCACGCCTTATTTATAATGATAAAAACCAATGGAATTTGAATGAATATAAGGGGAGATTCACTGTGCGGGGAACATGATGAGACTATTCATCACTTATTTTGGGAATGTGGAATTACATCACAATTTATTTTGGATGTAGAGCAGTACTTCGTTGGTCAACAGTTCGTTTTTCCAAACAAGATCTTTTCTTTGGTTATAAGTTTATTCCCAATTATCCATATAATCTCTTACTTTTTCATTTAAAATATTACCTTTATAGTAAAAAGATAAATTGTGAACTGCCACTGCTGTATGAATTTATTCATAAGTTTAAGTTTGTCCTACAAGTTGAAAACCAGGTGCAGAATTCAAATGTCAGCTGCCCAATTCCTTACGATCGCTTTATATGTTTATAGAGGCCTTTGGTGCTATTCAAAGACTATTCATATAAGGTACTGTTTTAATTATAGACCCACCGAGGTGTGTCTGATTGATCACTTATGTTTGAGAAAAATTGATGTAAATTTTGTAAATAAATTATACCTGCAAACAGTTGTTACTTTTTTCATAAGAGAGATGCCGTATTTGGTTGCTATAATTTCTTAATGATTTCTTGCTTGTGGAACCTTTATGCCTGCTAGTCTGCTTAACACAGACCCTTTGCTCCACGTCTCCCAGATGGGATGGAGCCATTGGTAGTGTTTGCTCTATAACTCCATCCTCATTCTGGGAGACTTGTCCGCGGGGTCTGGCCCTGCCCCCATACTAGCGGTTTTGGCATCCAAAATCTCGTTTATGTTTTCGGTTCCTTTTATTTATTTTAATTTGAAATGCCTGCTTATCAGGTTTATGAGTGAAGTATCCTTATTATACGTTGATTATGGTTAAAATTACTATTGTAAAAGGAACATTAAATGAAAGGAAGGTGAAATGAATTGCTTGATAGATGACCGATTAGTACAAACTAATATATAGTATAGACCCGGCGAGATGTGACAGATTTATTACTTATGTTTTGAATAATTAATGTAAAGATTGTTGATAAGGTAAACCTGTAAGCACTTACTTCTTTTTCTTAATCTAAGAGTGATATTGACTTTTGTTGCTATAATTTCTTGTAAAATCTTTGCAGCTTTGAGCATGTGTCTTGTTTTTGTTTTTGTTTGTTTGTTTGTGTGTGTGTGTGTGTAAAAGGCATATCGCTGTTTCTTATTGTATGAACAAAGGATCCAAATAAAATACAATTAGAATAATAATAATAAAAAGAAAACATTCTTACTGGAACACAAACATACTCTGGTTTCCTATAAAACTTTTTTAGGTGAATTTCATGGAGCCGTTACCTGTAAAAGGGCGTGCGGAGCGTGTCGAAAAAATGAATTTTTACTTCATCTCTGTAGTGAAATTGAAATGGAATTAGACAAAGAGTGTTCCCTTTCCACTACAGCTGAATAAGGTTTACCCCTGAGGATATTTGTACTAAGCAAAAACGTACCGTTGAATTCCTATGCAGTCCTTTTCATGAGATTTTTATAGAGTCCTTATCTGTGATGGGACGCGTAGAACACGCCGAAAAATGGACTTTTGAGACATCTCCTAAAGGAATTAATGGAAATTAGAGAAAGGGTGGATCCCTTTTCACTTCAGCTGGAAAAGAGTGGAGCCCCAGATTAGGGTCAAATAAGATCATCGTCCTTTTCAGAAAGCTTGGAGGCACTTGGTCAGAGAAGGGGACCTGAAAACGACCGCCTCTCTGCCTCCCCCTTTCACTAGTTACGTTAGAGCTTCAGCTCTTTGCGGCCCGGGCACTGGTGATAAGTTTCAGTGAAAATGGAAGAGGTGTTCTTCAAGAAGTATCCCCGAATCCTGAAATATTTAAAACGGGTGAGCGCGAAGCGTGCCCGAAAATAAAAAAAAAACAGCGTTGATGCATTTATTGGAAGAATATTGTTTTTATTTAGTTTTCAATGCAGTATATGACCTGTTTAAACATAATACTTAATTAAGTATCACTCGCGAAGCTCTGTCAGATCCAGTTTGTATTTCTGTAGCAAAATTAATCAGACTAAGACGTAAAAACTAAGTTCTTGAAAAAGGTGGGGGAAGGGCAAGTGTCCCGAGCCCCCGTAATCCCGCCTATGTAGACAATGGTAACGTATTGTTTTTAGCTCCATCCATGGTTAAACACAGAGTAAGATCAGTCTATAACCTGCCCTGTAGCTTTTAGGATGAGAGGCCTTAAATACTTAAACTTAACCCATGGCGCTGTCAACCAATAGGTTCGAAACTGGGCTGTTAAGCCTCGGCCAACCTAACCTAACCCAGGGCGTTGTCAACTTAAGTGACGGGTGGGAGTGTACGCGGAGCGCGACCATCGGTCTGCGCGGAGCGTCCCGCCACAGGAAATTTTACTAAAAACACCCCCTTAAGATTGCAGGAAATGGCACTCCCTGTGCCTCATTCCTGCATGCTTAGAGTGCCATATTTTTCTTATCCTGAAAACTTTTAAGGAAACAATTTGTTCACAATATATATAAAAAAGAACAATTGGAAACTCTAAGACCTACCGGTATGTACTGCTTACAGCCTTAAATCGAATATAAATATAATGGTTGTGGAACGTAAACAAAATGAAATTGTGAAAATTAAATGTGGGAATAAATATTTCGTTCACGAGGCTATGATTACGTTCCTATTTATTAGCAACGTGTTATCCAATACAATAGTGCATCAAGTTGATGAACATAGCATTAGCTTAACAATACGTAGGTAACTATCTCGATAATGATATCCTATGCCCCGGTTCTTTAGCCTGTCAGTGTTGCGCAGTATACGTTTAACTGATCAAAATACCCTGCACGCGTACCAGAGAACGTTCACGCTGCTGCAGAGAGGGCATTTCTGCGGAACCCGAGTCAAGCGCGCTTCATGCTGCAGTGACACAGATGAGATCTGGGAAATACGTTGCAAGGATATACGAGTTATGCATGAGAAATGTTTCACGATTTCTTATACTGAGAAACTTTAAATAAATAGGAAAAGGAAGTATTATTTCGTCAACTTGAAATTTCCCCAAATTCCACAAATTTTCCAAAAATATTTTCCAGGGGGTCACTTGCCCCCTGCACTCCCCCCCCCCATTGGCTACGCCACTGAATCAGATATGCAAAGAACAATTGAGCACACACTGCTATCCGATAAGATGAATATGCAGCCCCCTTCACTGTAAATTTATGAAACCTTTTCCTGCCTTTCCAAAAAATAAATAAATAACAAGAACAAACGTTATGACTTTACGAACCCATATAATCCATGGGTTAGGAGAACTCGCCATGGACCCTTTAGATACTCCGCGAGTGATACCATTTCCTTCAGGGGACCCTCTTGAAATATTTTACATGTCACCAAGAAAAGTTTTCCAATGCACAATTTCCACACGGCCGCCATTCGAATATATTTTCTGTGTCTGGTGCACATATAAGAAAATTGTGTTGTCTATTCACGGAATCCAAAAGGAACAGCGAAATTAATAGGCCTATTAGGTCATTTTACTGTGGACACAATCTTGAAGTTCAAAATGTATGCCAAGAAAAACGTCCCTAAAAATCCATGGTTTTGATCTTGCACTTTACATGCACCCACAAATCCTGTGATTCAATGTGGTTTACAGTGTCGTAGCCAGGATAGAATTTTTAGGGGACCTAGGTAACAAGTAGGGGGACTGGTATCTCCGAGGGTCAGGCGCTGCAAGACTATCTAAGCGGAGCGCCCCATCAGTTGGCGCGGAGCCAACCAAGGAAATCTGGGGGTTTAACAACCCCCAGATGGCTGGAAACGACACCTCCCACGTGTTTTAATCTGGATGTACCCAGCCTTGAAATACGAATCTCATGTCTGCCACTTATCAAACAATGAAAACAAAAATCAATCTATAACAAGAGCCCAATGGGCACTGTGGTTCCTTGCTGGATATTATAAGAACTGTACAGCCTGCAGTCTCCAAAATAGAGCTAAGCAAAAGCTCATACTCCATGTTTGTAACATCTTCACAAGGGATATTTTGGTACTAATATTACATGAAATCAATGACTAAATATTTGTGGCCTTACTTACATTCAACTTGTACAAAACTTGGTGATCATTCAAAAACATTTCCTCATTTCCGTATGTATTTATGCTTTTAATCAAACTTGATATTATCACTAATAAACACAATGTGATCAGAGAGAGAAAAACACCCCTTGTACTTCTCTCATAAGTTATTTTCACCTGCTCTCAAATAAAACTTGCTATTTACTTTAAAACAATCTACCATTTGTCCTGTTTGCTATCTCTTCACAGAAAACAGGGTTTATTCAGCAGTTAAGCAGAAAGCAAGTGATTAATGGGACGTGATAGAATGAGGATTAGGTTACCCCACAGAGAACAGCAGTATTTAAGAGACATACTGAATTATGCATTGCTTTCACTGGCAGAGACCAGTTTAATGCATTGTGACCTGTGCTCATTGAAATCTACAGATTTCAGTTATTGCCCTCTTAAAACTTTGAATGATCGAAAATCTGTGTACAACCCGAAGGAACCATTACATAACGAACATAAAGGCCAAATTTCTAAGGTGTTTGGGTGTGTAAGCATGCAAAACCAGGTGAAGGTAAAAACTCTATTGAACCTATCTTTATCTAGCTTACAAGATTTTCTAAATAACATTTTCAGTGGTTGACCTCCAGTGACCTTGATGACCTTTGACCTTAACCAAACACAGATTGATTTGAAATCTGTCCTTTCTACCTTAAAATACTGTGTTAAAATGTTTTTCAGTGTTTGACCCCTGTTGACCCCAGATGACCCCTTGACCTTCACCAAACATATCAGATTTCATTCTTACACCATAACACATCCACACACCAAGTATGGCATCTATCCAAGTTTCCTACCTTGAAATATTGTATTGAGAAGGTTTTTAGTTTTTGACCTCTGGTGACCCCAAATGACCTTTGACCTCCACCAAAAACGATGGGGCACACCTTCAAACTATGGCACTTCTATATACCAAGTTTCAATTTAATCCAACTTTCCCTTGTTGAGTTACAGCGTACCCAAGCTAGCGTCACAGACACACACACATACACACACACACACACACCCACACACGCCAACCTTACTACATAGGTTCCTTTTGCTAACGCAAGGAACCAAAAAATGGTAATACATGCAATTTTTAGGGACCCCAAAACTGGGCATTTCTCATCTGTGTCCAGGGGGATGAGACTTGAGAAAAATTGTAAACGTCAGCAGGACGTAGATGGCAATTGCGACTGTTTTTGAATGGATTTCAGTTTTAATAGGAAAACCCAAAGTAGTTGTGTCCCCCTCTAAGAAACTTTCTTTTCATTAGATTTCCTAGGTGCAAAATGGTGATATGTTTGGCAAAATTTTGAACTGATAATACAGGCCTTCGTTTTATGATTTTCCTTTTTGGGGAAAAATCTCAAAGTATTCATTTTTAGTCTTTGTAGAGATTTTACAAGTGACATACTTATTCAGTGGCGTGCGCAGTTTTTTTGAGGTGGCGGGGGCAGTATGTTTATCTCCCCGACTGGTATTTGAACATTGGGTGAATTTTAATGACGACATAAAAAGGGTGCACATCGTACAAAAACTACTGAGGGGATGCCATTGCTAGCGGGGTCGGTATTCTCTCAAGTATCATTAATATGAATGATCCTTAGTTAGTAAATTTTTAAAACATATATTTTTGATTATTTTTCAAACATATTTCGAGCTGAGCTCAACACAAACTGAGCTCAACACAACAAACACAGTTTTCCATAAAATATCAAAAAGTGAATCAGTATCCCACTTGGATGTGCAAGTATAGTGTTTAGGTGATAGTATTTTTCATGAACTTTACGTTCACCTTTGTGTATTATTCAGAAATAATTATTACTACAAGGTAAAAAAAAAACATTCAAATCCATCCCATTTTTCCACTTTGTGATAAACTGTCACAACTACGTACCCACGGAAAGACTACTATGTCTTGAGTTTATACAGACAATTTCCAGAAATTTTGTCACTGTTCTACACTTCCCGAAATTGGCATATTCTCCCGAATTCCTCGTTATTACCTTGAAAGGAATGGGATTGCAACTGATAACATAATTTACATTTACAGACAGTTTGAACGTCAATTATCGATGGGGTGTAGCCTATCGACATTTTCACGGTTATTTTTTTTCCATGACAAGTGTATGATAACATTAACGAGGATTCCCCTTCATTAAAAAAACTCCACATCTGATGAACCCAAATAGCAGGTGATTTGTAAGAAAAAGTTAAGTGTTCTACATAAAGCGTGGTCGAAATAGGGCTGAGACCCTCGATATCACTCTATTGACATTTTATCGGAAAACTCGAAACTGTGTGCTCTAAATTGTTATTAGTTTGTAACAATTTATAGTCTGGAAACTGTTTGAAAATTATAATATAATACAGCATTGTGTAGAAACAAGTAGGCTATATGATCTATTTAGTGAAAGTAAAAAATAAGCCTTGGAAAATTTTAGGGGGCGCCCGCCGGGTGCGCCCCGCTAAAATCCGCCGCTGTATATCTCGATCGTGGTGTGATTTTAGTTCTTATAGCATTAAAATTAGCATCAACTTCCATAAATGGTTTTCGGATTTAGCTTCTGTAGAGTCTCTCTAGATATTCCGTGACATCGACATACCACCGGAACAAACGATTGTCTGTCCAGTTATGTATGATGCATCGTCAGAGAGGAGAAATGCCGCAATTGATGCGATTTCTTCCGGATTTCCCATCCTGTGGGGAAAGAGGTTGTCATACGTTTACTAAGATTATGATCCTACAAAGTATTCCACCGTGTAGTCAGTGAGCACAATTTATACTTCTCTTTCAAGGTGAACACAGTCTCTTTTGACCAGAGCAGCAGTATTATGACGCTTCGCTTAGAAACGTCTCATGTAGTATGTAGGCTAATCAAAATATTACCGGGAAAGTGTACAGTTCCAACCAGATCTTGTTATGTAACACCGAAGTATCCTACTTTGATCGTTAAGTTCTTACTTGAACTTGCGGTGAGAGGGTAAAACATGTAATGATACTTGGCATGGATTTACACAACAAGTTTGAAAGTACCTCATATAAAAAGTTATTAAATCGAAGCCAAAGCTTCGATTGTAGGAATTGCTCGTTCAGTCGCGTGTTTTCGTGCCTTCGTAAGCGGTCGCTGCGGATAAATATTAAATCATGTTCCGTTTGGATTCATATTGCAATCCCGAGCTGTTCGTTCGTACAATGGAACAGCTGCGCAGTCATGTTAACTTGTTCTGTAGGGGGATTTTCAACAAAGTTTAACTATTTCTATATAAGGGGATTTGCTCGAACAACTCCTGTATAGTGAAGTGGTAATGTGCAAATAAAGAAGTAGTTCCACATTCAAAGGTATTGTTCTGCATTGAAGGCTTCCTCTCTGGTTGAAAAAAGGTGTAAATATAGTTTGAAAACAATTTATACCGTTCAGGGATTTCAAAATAAATTTCAAAGGTTGCATTTTCCAACATATGCCACTTTGTTTTGTCGGAACTGCTTCATCAAGCAACATCGTCGACCGTACTCATTTCAATGTAAGTAAGTCCACTAACTTACGTTCATGCATAAACGCATGCAACTAGCTATATAGTGTACGTACTGTGTCGTTAACGGGATGGCGACAGTAACCAAGGCCAGGGAACGATCCACCAATTTTAAGGTATTCAATTTGTCGTTCATTTCATCACCCTGTATGGGTTGTTAATGGCTTCTCTATGGTATTTTCAATGTCTGAAACAAAGGAAAAGACTGTCTACCCACGGTTGTCGTAGTTCTTAGTAAAGGACTAACGTTATGCATCGACGGTCGCGTAGTTGCTCCCAATACATTTGTATAGGAAGCAATTACGCGATTCTCCATACATACTCTAGTCCTTTACTACTTTAGGCTTCACTGAGGACAAAAGTTGTCGTAGTCTTACCCAAACACAGTAACGAAGGCCTAAAAAGCCAAACGTTGCAGAACAAAACAACTCTAACATTAACACTTAGTCGTGTCCTAGTGCAAAAGGTGCGCTCAGCGTATATAGGCCTAGACACTGCAGATACAATCTTGGACAAAATAATTTGTTGGGACACCCTGCTCCCCCTTCTATTCCAGTGTTGGTTGACCACTGTTATGCAGTTCACGGCAAAGAAACATTCATCTTGACACAACATTGGGAGGGCAAAAGGGGGTTGCATGTTAGGCTACTTCAGGCAGTTTCATGTTAGCCTACTTCAACTAAAATTTACGGATAACATGTGAAGTGTCCCAACCGGCAACGGTTCTGTCCAAGATTGTCCGAGAATTTCGAGAAGTCAGATAGGTGCGCTGCCACCAGTAAGAAGTTACGCTTTGCTTATGGTTATTTGGTTATTTTATGACAGGTAAATGATATGCTGGTCATTACATGGAAGTATTTCCTGGACCGGATTTAGCTTGTGGAGTCCTGGAGCCAGATTATTTTGGACCCTTTTCACAAATGTTGGGAGGGACCTACATGAGAGGACTCTTGGACTAAGCCCAAGCAAATACCACCAAAAATGGCCTGAATACTTCAATTCTTCTGCCACATCCTTTCTTTTGAGCAAAGGGACATTAATGATAATGTCCCACTTGCTTTGCCTATTTTAATTCAGAGATATGGTTGTGCCCGGCCTACCTGCCACCTTGGCGAGGTTGGAGATGAAGGCTTAGTTAAAACCAAGTCTACCATTTGTTTGGAAAGCAACTTTCAACTAAAAATGTTAAGAAACTGCTTCGGTTGAAAGAAGGCATAACAAATTTGTTACCAGTTGTAATACAACATGAAAAATACAGCCTGAGATGCAAAATTGGCTGCAAAATGTGTCCCAAACCAACCGTACCTAACAATCTACCAAAGTTATGAAAGAAAGTCTGGCTTGCAGAGTTACTTTAACAATCTTATGGTAGATCGTGGCCCCTTTTCAATAAATTTCTTGTCTCATACTATCAGTTTGAAAAAGAATGACTCTTCTATCCAGGAAGAGAATTATTCCACCCGTTGCGACTGTTGATTTGTGCGTCTAAACAATGCATACTTTTGGTTTGTAATGAAATTTATCCTACGGTCGCCCTTAATTTGTTAAAAATCCTCAAGAGTATAGTTGTCTTCTGGAAAAGGTCTTAAACAACCTTAGAACACTCAAAAAATTAAACGTTTTTATTGAATTCGGTCTCAAAAATGTATCTCTTGGGACCCAGACAATCTTGGACAATAACTTGTTGGGACACCCTGCTCTCCCTTCCAATGTTGACCACTGTTATGCTGTTCAGGGCAAAGAGTCATGTTCTTCTTGACGCAACATTGGGAGCGGTAAAGGGAATTTTATGTTGGCCTACCTCAACTAAAATTGACAAATAAAATGTAAAGTGTCCCAACAGTTTTGTCCAAGGTTGTAGTCTACTGCTTGTTAGGAAAGTCAAGTAAGTCTAGGGTCAATACTTTTGCATAGCGCTAGGCCTGTGTCACCACCAATAGTGTATCACACAGTCTCTGGCAAAGTGTAACTACGTACAAAGATTTTGGGGCAACTTTACATCCAGGATGGGCAACTGATTAAAAATAATAGCTTATCGATATTGTTACATCCAGGTGAATACTTTCATTTAAACATCAGTGTTTAGTAGAATATATAATGTTACTGCTTTATCTCACATAGATCTCCCCAAACAAGTTGCAAGGAACAATGCCCCCTTCCCCTCCCCGGCATATGTGGGAAATATTCCACTTTTGTTGGGCAACCAGTTCCAACAATATGCTTCATTTTGTTTATAAGAAAGTCCCAAGTGTGCACATTTTCAAGGCTTCGATTAGTACTTGCCATGCAAGTACAATTGTCTAGTTTTAAAAAGAACTTGGTCTTCAAAGGATACATCTTCGTCGAAACACGCCATGTTTTATAAGTTTCGAAAATTTGATCTCTCGTGGACTTTCCTCACAAAAAGAAAAAAAATATGATTTCCACCAAACAAAAGTAATAAGGGAACTTCCTTTGTAAACTTGATCATAGAATTTATCAAGGAGATGTGACACTTTCTTAATTTTAATAGTATGGCCTCCAGTGACCTCAATATTGCCAAGAAGCGCAAGCAAAGGAGTTGTTATACTTCCAGTTTATACCTACATCCTTAGGATCAAAAAGTATGAGTGTCATCAACCCTCTGCTGTTAAGCTGCAATTTTTAATTGCATTCAATAGTACTTTACAATTTAATTTTTTTTTTGTCCCTTCAAAGAATAGTCCAGAGTCGAATTTCTGGAATGTTAAAGAGGAAAATATTCTAAGCATTCTGGTGAAAAGTTGCATTCATTTCCCATTTTCGGTTCTTGAGATATTAGCAATTGAAGTTGGCACATTTTTCGGAGAAAGTGAACTTGAAGCAAACAGATAAGACGTCATGGATTCACATTCTTGGCCAGTGTTTTGTTTTTTTCCTATTTTTCGTCCTATTTTTTGTCCTATTTTTTTTTACCTTGAACTGATTAGGCATACTATTTTGCCCCTAAGACATATAAAGGTTTTAAAATTCCTTTGCTCAAGATGCAACTATGGTATCAATAAATTAAGGTTTAGTTGCATAAAATTCATGGTAAATTAAGAAGAAAAACAAAACATTGGCTAAAAAAGTGAATCCATGACAGCATGCCTGCTTGCTACAAGTTCATTGTATGCTAAAAATTACTATATTCCATTGCCAATTTCTCGAGAACCGATCATGGGAAATAAATAAAATTTTTACCAGAATGCTTAGAATATGTTCCTATTTCACATATCAAAAATAAATTTGGCTTTGGACTATTCTTTTAATATGAACCTTAGCCATCATAAAACATTGGTCTTGAGTTTCAGACTATTCAATTTAGAACTAATAAACCTGAAGCGCATTCATTACATTCTTCTTAAAGTGTCTCTCAAGTCAAAAAATTAAAAAATATACATTTAAGAGCATGAAAAATGAATTCTAACAGTCCAACTCCCATCTTCTTATGCCATTCCTGAGCTGAGATATAAATTGTTGAAGTTTATTCACTTAAAACAAATTGGTCAATTGCGCAATAACTTGTGACTTTCTTGTTGTACAACTCACAAAACATACTTTGTTTCCCTTTAAAATTAAAAATGTTTTATGACCTTGAACACTTCCTGTTTGCTTGCAGAGCAAGTTGCACAAAAGGGCTTAATTAATTACATCACCTCTTAAAAGGAAGAGTGCCATCACAACTTGGTACAAGGTGCAGTAACGTTAGGGAAAAAAGGAATGCAAAGATTGTAATTTGAGTAGTACAAGAATGACCTCAAAAATTATTGCTCAATGTACCATTTTAATTGGAGTGAATAAACTTCAACATTTTATATTTCAGCTCAGGAGTGTCCTATGAAGATGTGAGTTGGGCTGTTAGAATGTATTTTTCATGGTCTTTAATAAACATTTTTGATTTTTTTTTGACTTGAGGTACACTTTAAGAGTCTATCCCACGAAGTGGCATGCTCACATTGTGTCTAGCGTGTTAATTCGTGATAAGATCGTGATGAAGTGCAAGCATGGGTTGAAACAAGAGGCTTATTTACAAAGAGGCTGAAGTCCACGCAAAGATTGGAAAATAGTCCGAATTTCGGAATTACATCAATGCATTGAACGGCTCGTTCGAGTAAAAATCTATACTAACTGACATATTGTAGAGATTCATTTTTTACGACCTATTTTTTTTATCTTCCCACATAGTAAACAAATTTACACATACCTTGTCGACAGTTCATTCTTTTCCATCTGGAAATACCCTCTTACACGACCAAAACTCTCTTCGAGGGGAATCTGCACATAAATAATTGATTCATAAAACTGAGAAGGTGAAGTCGGCTTTAAAAAACTACTGAGCAGAGCAAACGTATGAAAAAATCACTCAATTCCTTTAACAAATTCTCACTAGTTCTAAGTGCACAGGGTGGAACGATTCGTATGTACAACAACTGGACCTCCTACCATTAACACCCTCTAAAACTACATTAACGAAGGGATATGCTGATCACCCGTCTTATTCAATTAACAAAATTTTGAGGAGATACACGTTATGCTTAGAAAATGACAAGTTTAAAACGAAAAGCAAGTAAGCCAAATTTTACGGAGATCTCTATCATGTTTAGAGTAACCTGTATAAACAGTAAAAATGCACAGTATATGGAACCTTTTTTAGTAAAAGATTCTTCACGTAATATGAGCCTGCAGAAAAATTTGCGTTGAATCTGTGCGTGGGTCAAATTTACTCATTTCGAAAAAGGACAATTTTCCCCCAGCCTAGTCTAACAGCAGTATCTGAATGACGCTGCATCTCAGTCGCCACTATCAGACCATACGCCACCAATATTACTTGCAACTGCGAGGGCAAATATGGTTAAAGAACACTCGTAAGTAATATCTAGTAAATAACAGAATGCTGTAGAAGTAGGTCCATTTAGGGTGTTTTGCAGATGGTCTATAGGTTTTGAAAGCATAATGCCCATATTTTGGCTACTTTAGGAGGAATAAATAGTTTTAGATTGTGTTTCTAGTTCAATCTGGGTTTTGTTGTATTTTATACCTTTGTCTTTGTCAGCTGTCATAGCACCTAAAATCTGCTTCTCTTTGTCATCCAGATGTGGACAGAGCTCCTGTTATCTGCACCGATAAGTTATTTCATTCCTGTGTGATCCGTTTCGTAATTTCTTGGCCGGGTTTCAGTTTTTCTTTGTTTTAGCGTGGAAAGAATGCACGCAGAGGTTTTAGTTGAGCTTGGTCTCGCGAGGCTTGTTCTAGGCTAGTCACTTTTGTTCCTGTTTTCGTTAAGCTAGCCTTGCATCCTCTTGTCAACCGTTTCGCTTCGATTTTGTAAGTATTTTTCATGTATTTTATTCTTTAGTCAAATTAGGCGACGTTATCTGTTTATGCACCTCTGTGGATTCATGCAAGCCAATTCCTTCTGGGTGTGGTGTGATAACCGCATTCGGGGTTCTACTAGTTGAGCTATTATCTGTTATTTACACTGTTCCGTTAATTTCCTCCCTGACAGTTCCACCCCTATATACCGCTGTGACCCCAGTTTAACGCCGTCAACCCAGTTAACGCAGAAAGCCGCTGTTAAGCACTGTGTGTGTTCTACCCCGTAACGATTTGTAAGTGAGGGTTTTTTCAGTGTTCTGTCAAACCACGTATTATGTCATCTTTTCAGGGTTTCGTTTAAGTCCGCGTGTATGTATGTCTGTGAGTTTGACGTTGTGAGTGCGTGTGTGTAGGCATGTGTGTGTGTCGTAATGTTTAAATGTCTCTATTCGCCTTAAAATGTCTTTCTTTCCCGCCCCAATGCTGTAATGTTTTCCGTAATGTATTGCTTGTTACTGATTATGTTTTATTTCTCTTTTTTTCAAGCAGTTTTACCGTGTTTTCTGGCACGCGTACAAATAAAGGGGGTAAAACTTCATCGACGTCTCATTTCGTCATTTTGTTGCACGCACAGTGACAGTTCCCCTAGGTTGGCAGTTATCTCTTTCGCAATCCCTGTTTTCCCATCTCATATAAAGCTGATGTCAATTTCACTTTGCTTAATGCATCATCGATTGCCTATTCTTGGCACTTGTCTCTTTCAACATGTTATCTTTGAAATGGACCAAGTTTATGCCAAATAGGAATCCTGTCAAGTTTCCCAGTGCCCATGCTAGATCTTGCTAGGTCTCTTTGTTAAGATAAAGGTGTAACGAAAGGTCTACAAAGAGACTACCCGATTTTACTCGGTTTGTTCACTACCCTTTAGGGCTTCACAGACCTTGATATGACTGAACAAGGACATGACTGAACAAGGAATATGCCCTACAGTCTGCTACGCAGGCAAGGTCCACCCCTGTTGCGTATGTAAACATGGAGTATTTGAAGCCTTAAAGAAGGAGGGAAGAAACCGAGTCCGCTCCGCGAGGAAGGGTGGACTAGACATGGGATGTTACACACATATGATGCCCCTCTATAGCTCGTCTGACAGACTTGAAGTCTGTAAATTTAGTCTGTCCGGATTGTTAATGTACATGGAGTACATGATCTCAAGAGCTAGTGTATGCCGGCTGGAGGCGCTGCTGCACCATCACACCCCTCACAAATATTTTTAGTTTCTTTAAATGTGTTAAGTACTTAACACTTATTTAATTTAACGTAAAGGTAAATTATATGTTACAAATTTTATACAAAGACACACAAAAAAATTTCAATGGGGAAGGTGAAAACCTCTCTGCTTAAACCATACACCCATGGGGAAGGTTGAAAACTGCCTCCGAGTTTTTCGCAAAACAAAATGAAACTTGACCACACATTCTGGCAGCCTATAAAAATCAATTACACTTATCAGTTTCTCTTTATAGTTTGAACATGATTTTACCCTATGTGGTGGAATATCGTTCTGGCGGAAGATGCAAAACGTTGTGGTTGGGATAATTTTAACCAGTCAGGTGTTAGAACCGCATGTTTTCAGATTATACACGCAGGAAGGAGAGTGCTCAAGTGTATTTTGGAGCCCAAAGTTTTGCCCCGAAAAATTGAACATTTTATCTGGTAGTTCTCTGATCGTATTGCAATGTATTCATTTATTATTCAAGTGAGATAATTTTGCATGCTCCGCGCCATCTATCGTGGCTCTCTGTTTAGATTTTCGACCAATGATTTTTGGCAGAGAATCCTCTGCCCACAACCCACATCATAAGTCAATGTTGATGTACTTAACTTTGTTGCCCAGAAAATGCATTAAGATGATTACTATAGCAATCATTTTGTCGATCAGTATACCTACACGTATGCTTCCTTTCTGTCAAAGCCAGTCGTTCATTGTAATCCCATTCCTTAAAAAAGAAAAGGTTCATTTATCTGTCTAAGACAGCGTTATAATAAGAATTGCAATTATAAAATGAAAAGGTGAGTAAGGCTTTGTTGTATTTTCGTTCGTCACACTACTTCTCGTCTTTATTTCAAGTTGACATCAATATATATTTCACCACATGTAATTTTCCTTTTAGTTTTTGCCTAACGCCGGGGGAGGGGGGTAAAAAGCCTAGGGAATGCCGTTTCCGGCTATCTGAAGGGTCGCGATTTTTCAAAATTTTCAGTGCGCTCCGCGCATACCAATGGGGGAGCTCCGCTTAGTCGTTGGCCTCCAATAGATTTATCCCTAAGTTTCAGGTCTTTAATGCTTCATGTTTATTTGTTCCACTCCTGCTAAAATTCCTGGTTACGTAGCCTTTGCTTATACAAACCACGGAAATGCCGTTTCCGGCTATCTGAGAGGTCACGATTTTTCAAAATTTTCTGTGCACAGAACTGATGAAATATCATAATTTTGCCTTTGTCGATGATCAAAAGAATTACCTAAGTATCTTACCGCTTCCCGAATTCTTCTTCATATATTCTTATGTAGGTATCCATTCACGCACTGATAGTATGTGCACAGATAGATATCAAAGAATGCTACCCGCCACTGCGTACTGTTATCAATAAAATGGAAAACACTATCTGCACAGACTTTATTTCTCGTGTGTAATTATATTGAAGTGGACGTTTGGACAAAAAATAATTGCCCTATCTGCAATAGAAAAGAAATCTACACAATATGGTGAAACCTTCATTCAAATCAGACATGTATTTCTGGATATATCAGCAAATGAAGTCACTAGATCTGTGGTCAAAAGTGAGTTTGACTGCAACAGAGGTTATATGCTTTGTTTCCCTTTGTTGTTTCAGTCGGTTGTGTTGACCTTGAAGTCAACGTCAATAGGACCGCCCTTAGTTCTCATGCCACTTATGCAATCACATTCTGATAATATGGGATTGTTGAGGAAAAATGGTTGTACAAAAGACAAAAGACTGCCCATCAGTGTGAGGATATGATGTCATACGTGCTTGCTTCAAGTTCACATTTTGTTGAAAATGAGACAACTTGACCTGCTCACATCGAGTTTCAATATAATGGGAGTGTCGTCGATATACCAAAAGTTGATGTGACGTTGAACCATTTTTTTCACCCTAAAATACTTTGCTTAAATTCTTTTGACAAAAGTGGCGACTTACCCCGTCAAGAAATGATGTTGCAATTGCACCAGGAGCTATGCAATTGACCCTCACATCACGGTTCCACAAATCACGTGATATATGACTGGTCATCGCGGAAAGTGCTAGTTTACTGACACAGTATAAAGATATGTTCTAAGAGAGCAAGAATATAAAATGTAATATATTATACACAGAAAAGAGGAAACTTTTGAATATCTTAGGCAACTGCTGTCATGATACATCATGACAACGTTTTCATGATGAAACTTTCCTTCCTACTTTTTGGTCACAATTAATTGACATTACCAGCCACACCAAATTACTCAAAAAATTTCCGCAACATTTAGGGTTAGCTAACTAGCCAGTCAAGTATGTGTTAATTGCTTTTCATGCAGTGTGAACACAGTGAAAGCATAGACAACCTGAGGGCACAGATCATGTTGTAAAGTCAGATACCAGTTACAACCCACACCGCCTTTGACCTACTTGGCAGTCTGTGATGCATTCTTAAGAAGCAACGTGACGGCATGTATTACAGTCCCCAACCCTAACTGTGCTAATCAGGAGTCTAACTTCCTTGATACTAGAAAAACCCGGATATTGCGGCTCATTGCATGATATTTCTTCTTCTTCATTAATTGAGCATTAAGATAAGTGCAAATTGAACTAGGAGCTGTACAGGTGTACCCCTGGTATGGTGGACCACTGAACTATGAATAGCGTACCAGGAAACTCTTCAGAATTCTGTATTGTGAGTACCCAAGAGGCATTGCCCTGCTTGACTCCTTTTGTTAAAGTATAGTAAGTCAAGGAACGGCGTAGTTAGTGGAAAGTGAAACTTTTATTCACACGTAACTTATAAGTCAACCATGAAAGTGTTATGGAACGGACCGAATAGAACAGGTTACCTCGTGAAATCCTAAAAAAAGGACGGGAGTTAGTATGGCGTGATAATGTAAAATCCCAAACATGGGACGGGAGTATAAGAAATGTTACGTGACCAGGTAGTGTAAAAATATTTGGGGTTGAGCTTAAGTTTTAAGGAGAAAGGTTGTAATTCATTATACCTTACTAATTCTATGATTGAGAGATTTTACGACAAAATTGTTTTTGCAAGTTCAAGGTGACTTACGTGACTACGTAAAACGAAATTGGGGTTTGAGCTTAAGTCGAGAATATACCAAGGTCTGGAAAAAAGACTGCGCCTTCAATCGCAATCATTCTTCTGTATGTTTTTGAACAAAAAAACGAATATTAAGAACTTAATATGTTGAAAAGGGGAAGAAGCCTGCAAAACTCTTCAGTACATTCGAAAACTTCTGAAATAGCAAATAACGAGGTACACTAACTAAAACTAAGGGTACTAATTTTCAGTTTTAACATATAAAAGGGCTTTGGCGAAAACTCTCTTATAATAATGAACACTTTTTATTTTTAAAATGTACTGGCAAGTCTTGCTGTTGGAAATGATTCATAACGCAGTACACATGGTTTAATCGGGTAGATGTGCATTGTTTAACAGTTAAACATGTACTTTCTTGATTGCCTGTTGTCATTGTATTGTATCGATTGCATTCTTTCAGTTGTTAGAGTTTAGGGATTCGGTTAAGGATTAGCGTTGTCCTTTGCCAGTTGGCGGAGAAATTTCATGTTAAACAGTATCCATCGCCCTTAAAGATAGTAACTTCGGAAGTTAGCTTTTACGTACCTTTCCTGCTGTTGCCAAACCACCATCAAAAGATCCCACTGTTCCGGTTGTTAAAATGGTCCCACCTCTTGAAAAAAATTCACACACGGTTACTAGTAAAAAATAATGACATTGACATCTATTTGACAGGAAGCAACGACAGTGGCTTTACTACTCACTTTTCTTAAAACGCAAACTATAATTATTACTATTTGAACAATAACTTTTGGCTAAGTAACATGCTAAACTACGGTACGAAACGTTCTTGTGGAAATGACGTTTTATCTCGATATAGAAGCAAAGCATTAAAGGGAGATATATTGGTGACGGCCATATATTCCGACACCCCTATGTTCCGACAAATCCAAATCGTTTCACCACACTGTTGTTCCTCACCATTGCGTCCCCATTCATGCTCATGCATATGGACTTATGACATGTAGAGCCGAGAGCTCCGTGAATCCTTGCCTTTCCTGTTGTGACATCATTCATTACAACACTAATTACAGAAGTGCATCGGTTCGGATGGCTGTATAAGTATAACAGCAGAACAGCATGGATAGAACTAGTTTCTAAGTGGATGAAACAACACAAACACTCGGAACATGCATGTTTTTCTATCCTCGTGAAAATAAATGAGATGCAATAATGCACCTTAAGTACATGTATACCCAGACTATCTTCTAGTCGTCATCTGTTTAAGTCTGAACGGAATAAGACGTTTGATTGTGGAGTTAAGGAAATGTACGGTAAACCTCTAAAAAATCTTTAGCAGGCGCGTAGCCAGGACTGTGTCATGGGGGGATGGGGTGTAATGGGGACCCCTCGTGGCTATGCCACTAATCTTTAACGTGACCTAATGCGCGAAATACCTAACCTAAGCGACGCCAAATTATAAATAGGAATTCATGTCATTGGCTTTTTCATGTTCTTCTTAAAACGGCCCATAATCCTATAACAAATGATTTAATACAAACTAATCTTACGTATGGTCAATTAAAAAATATCGATAAAAAAGATCGATATTGTATTAAACCAAATCACAAATTTTCAGCAACACTTTGCCCTTATCAAGTCTAAGTAACTAACTAATAAACACGCCCGACAAATTGATCATTATAATTGGCTTTTGAAAAAAGGTTTGATATTTCCGAGAGGAAAGGAGCCTAAGGAACCTACACAATAACAACAAAATATTGTTGAGATAAATCATCAAAGTACAAAAAGGTAGACCAGCAAGTTTAAAGTTGTTAAGTTAGTTAAATGAGATTTTAAGGTTGTTTTAATTGGTTTGAGTAGCGCTGGACATGCATGGTATTTTTTCCATTT
The DNA here is from genome assembly GCA_037179385.1 of Holothuria scabra. Lineage (NCBI taxonomy): Eukaryota > Metazoa > Echinodermata > Holothuroidea > Aspidochirotida > Holothuriidae > Holothuria > Holothuria scabra. Next base: position 23,322,357 of record CM074182.1, read on the forward strand.
GTTCCTAATTGGCTTGTTTCCCCTACGCATTTGTTGTATTGACCTCCAAGCTGACAATTGCAGTAGGTTGCATTTTGAAGACTTCGGTATTGCCCGACAAAGAGTCGAGCTCCAGACATCCAAGCTGCACGTCGGATGCTCGAACCACTCGACCATACAGCTGTAAAATGCATGGGCGACCGGAAGGGGGGGGGGCAAGGGGGCACTTGTTCCCCCCCCCCCCCGGAAAATCAAACTTGTGAAAAATTCATTGAAAATTGGAATAAGAAAATTAAAAATAAATCATCAAAATGTCTTCACTCACACCGTCAGTTTCTACTCGTGCAATATGCAGACAATTGACCAGGAATAGCAAAAGAGAAGATGGCATGCTGAATAGTGAAATCGTAATTTGGGACCATCATTTGTGATATCTATTGGAAATTTGTAATTGTAAAAACTATGCCAAAATTGTACTAGCTCAGGTATGTAGTGTGCATATGACATCCGACTATTGATGAATTCGTTGGTCTTGGTTTGGTCCCGTGATGATCTCAAGTGGCGACGCGCGGATGTAACTAGGATATACAAGGCGAATATGGGGGTTGGGGTATGTAGGCCTATATAAGCTGTTTGACAGTTGTAAGTTTTATCGTCCATAGGCGTGCGAGGCCGTGACCAAGAGACAGATTTCCCTTCAACAATTTTTTACATTGAAAATTCTAAAAATCTAAAAATTACAGACATGAAATTCCTGTTTCAGGGCTGGGTACATGCAGCTTATAACAATCGCCAAGTGTCGTTTCCGGCCATCTGAAGGGTTTGTAAAGCCCAAAATTTTCTTGTACGCTCCGCGCCAACCGATGGTGGCACTCCGCTTAGACAGTGTACACAATTTTTAATCATCCCTGAATGACCTTGCCCCCCCCCCCCCTTGTAAAAATTTCTGCGGACGTCCATGGTAAAATGATATCTAGCTGTGCACTGAGTCGAGGTGTGCCTCATCAACTTTTTACATGTGCCAAATACTCCTCAATAAGCAATCTGCATTAATCCAGTCTCTCGGTGTAGCGATGTAAGAAACCTTTTCTAAGTCGGTGAAGTTGAGTGAAAAATTTAAATGCAAACTGTCATGTGGAGAGATTAAAAATTGCGGAGAGAAAAAGCTTTTTATTCGATTCCAACTTATCAACCCGTTGAAACATGAGAGAACAAAGGTTCTACCATTGCTTTAACCCCAGATTTTTGGTGTAAATTTTTCCCTGGCACATATGTGATTTCTCCTTTCTTTTGCAATTGATAAGACACAACCAATTAATTGCATTAACTAATAAATAATAACTAATAAAATTATTATAGATTGATAAATGATATGGAACGACTTACCCTCTTTGCTCGAGGTAAGGAGCGGTTTCTTGGATAAACATAAAGTTAGACTTGAGGTTAACGTCAAAAATCTTAAAGCACAGAGAGAAAAGAATATAGATGTTAAGAACGACTATAGTTCTCAGTTCATTCACAATGTTGCCCTTATTTCTTTGCCATGGCTGGAATGAATCCTGCCAGGGTTTACTATCCATTCTGTTCTGATTCTGGGCGTTAGACAAATTCACAAAGCAAGTGATGGTCTGATTTCAGTCGGCCATAACTGGAGTCTGTCACCTTAATCTTTCAAATTTCTTGCTAACCTGTGTCATGGATGGTTGTACACTAAATTGTGTAATGATTCCTGCAATTTCAATAAATGTGAGGGTTTGAATTTCTTATAGACACTAAATGAAGACGATTTAAGGCTGATGGGATCCCACGTATGGCTGGACGCAGTCACTCAACAAAAGCACTGATGTACTGTCGATTCGTATATAGTGTTGGTCTATGCTCATGGACGCTGAGTCAGGCAAGAGATAAGCGCCAAAGATTTAAATTAAAGGGGTATAAAACGTTAAAGGGGCCTAAAACGACACACCAACACGATTACGCCACATTGTGTGAGCTAGGCAAACAAATAATGGAGAAAATGAACTGAAAACGCAGACATAAGGAAAAGTTATCGAAAATGTCCAGATAAAAGCATATGCGGGAGTCATAACAAAAATTCTGTAAAGTTACAAAATGCTTTGAAGAATACTTCATAGTGCTCTCGCGGTTGCAAAAATATTCATTAATTTATATAATTCCTAATTCCATTAGAATATCAATCGAACTGATATGCGAGGTCAACTAACTGAATCACGGGTAGTCATCATCAATAATATCTGGGTTTTTCAAGAGGTTCATTCGCCCTATACCACAATTATTAATTTAATACACCTTAACTTATTTAATCAATCATACTTTCCACTGATGCAGGCCAACATTCCCAAAATCCAATGCCTTAACATGCATGGATAAAGTGTAGGAGAATATGAAAGCACTGTAGTCATCAAAATTTGTTAATGTAATAAAATTGAGGCAATATATATCAATAAAGGATGGGAGAGTTTGCATGTGCAATAAGTAATAGAATAATGATGTAGATTACACCATCTTACCTTGTCAAATTGGTTTTCAGTTGCCTGAGAATAAAAAACAAAATCACACAGATTGCACGCGTGTAGTTTATCACAAAGATGTGTTTAAATAATTTAACAGTAAAAATGTTTTAAAACTTTTTATGTATATAAAGTGATTGTCAGATGCCATACGGTTGCATGATACACAATGTGTTATTTGCATATTTTCTTTTAAAGAGCAGCTTCATCAAGTTTTGACTTGATGGGGTTGAATATCACGAGTTCATGTCACGTGATTAAATATTGTACCTAATTGATTACAATTCCCAAGAGGTTGCGCACATGACGCTCTATAATAATGGAATTACTTCTCAATGTGACGTACACTTTCACTTTAAAAACCAAGTTTCCTGTTTTATTTCAGCTATGCACTGTCTACATAGGAAGTTCAACAAGATTTGGCGCATGGGGCGATGGATTTAAACGATAGGAATACCCTGACGTCTATAGTAAGCCAAATGCCCAATAATTCGATAAACTTGGTTTATCAAATCGATAAATCAGGTTTATCAAATTGATAAACTACTGTAGGTTAAACATTTCGACAAAACAATCAGTTCATCACCCTGAAGACTTGATGAACCTGGTTTATCAAATAAAAAATTATCAACCGATAAGATTCATAAACCCAGTTTATCAACCAAAAACACAAATTTAAAGAATTGTTGGGTATTTGGCTTGAGTTAGCTATAATTGAATGTAATGTACATTTGAAAGGGTTCGATCAACATGGGGAGTATATTCGAATGGTTTCTTCAATCTTTCAATGCGTTGGTCACATTAGTGACACAATGCAATCTATATGGATGATTTGAAGACAACTAGCAATTGTGTTCTAAGATAGTTTTACAGAAAGTCTGTTCAACACTTAGCAACAAACATTTTTGATCAATGTCGTTTGTCAAGAATGTTCCAATTAAGTCAGTCGAAAGTCAAGAAAATGCAACGCTTGGATTAAGACCTAACTCTAATCAATATAGCATCCATATTTTTTGAAAGGGGAAGAAGAAATCTTAATGTTACATTACACCAACTATAGAATTCTAACTTTTCTTTCTCACAGCAACATGCTGAAGCATTGTGGTTTAATTTGTAGTGCTTTCAAATACTTTTACCCATCAGGGTTACTGCGAATTAAGTATTCGGTATGCACAATGAACACAACTGCTCCGACAGCGTAAAGCTACCAGCAGCTCTTTCCACGTGTATTCGTAATATGGTACTTCATTTATAAGTTAATATCCGCAGAGATTTTTGGCAAGAAGCAGAACATTTTACGTAATATCTGTTTTTACTGATTTAAATTAAAATGTCTCAACTTACCGAAAGAATATTACCTACATGCGCATTTACTCCAGCATTGATGAAAATGCAGTCAATTCCTCCATATTTTGATACTGCCTGATGAATAAACAATAGGACAGAAGTTTTCTCGAAAAATACTCTTTAATCATACCAATCAAAAAGGCGGAAATTTACACAAAACGTCAATATTTGTTTCATCAGTTAGGAGCCATTGAAGTATTAGTGAAGTTACCAACGCCAGTTGGGACTTCGTTAGCTTTTTCTGCATTGATTGAATAGAAGAACAAAAATAGCCATTTTTCTATGATTTTATACTGACTTGTGAATGCTTTCACATGGAATTTTAAAGTAAAAGGAATATTTACGTGCCCTACTAAAACACAACTATTTTTCACATTTGAAGTAAACTTCTACATGAAAAATTCACCTTAAGTGAGATATCACATCGGGAGATCATTTAAATCAGTTCTCGTGACCTCAGACACTCACTATGGCAGGTAGGCCTACCTCAGGTGAGCTATCCCCGCTGGCCAATAAAATGACTGTAAAAAGTTCCCCTGAGCTGCTCGAACACCTCAAGAGCTGGTCAAAACACGTGCAGTAGCTGAAATAACACACATGAAGTAGGTCCCTCCCGCCAGGGACTTATGCGAAACACGGTGACATGATAAAAGAGCCTACTCCAACATTATTTAACTACAAACTTGTGCGGCACCTGGCTAGTGCGCACCAGTCAGGTCCCAAACTACAAACCTACAATCTTGGACAAAACTGTTTTGGACACTTTGCCATAATATTCTTGATTTTCAGCTCAGAGGCTTGCATGAATCTCCCTCCCCCGCTCCCCTTTCAATGTTGCGCTGAAAGAGTGACTGTATGAACAAATTCAATAGATAATGGTTAATTTCTGGGGGCCTACTTTTTCGGAAAAGTTTTTTTGGAGGCTTATATATCTGAGGATTTTAGCGTAATGAAAGTAGCATAAAGAAACTTTTTAATGTGTTGTTTTATTCATTTGTTTACATTTATTTAGAGTCGGGACGATAATAAAGAAAATACTCTTGCATGTATTCGCGGGGAATTTGCAGCTCGTAAGCTATGGGCGGAGGCACCGGTAGAACGCCTAGTACCAATTCCACCTCATAATCCAGATGCAAACTCAATTAAAAACATGTTTAAACTTGGAGGAGGCAATTTCAGAGCCAATGATTTAACATTTGAAATTCGGAAGGAGACCTTTTGAATACTTTTCAGAACCGGGTAATCACCAGGATACGTTCTATTCCGATTACTATATATATACATATAACCAAAACAATTTCTTCCATGCATAGAAAAGTCTTAGTCCTATTGCAAACTGGTGATAAGGAGACGAGATATTAACTAAAAGAGCGCACCGACCTACATGAAATGTTAAAAGGACATCTAAGAGCCAAGCATTTAATTATAACGATGGTAGATCGTTAGTTAAGGCTGGGTTTTGCATATTTTGAAGCAAATTGCACCCCTGTGACTCCATTTTTCACATTACATAAAACGGGTTAAGCGTGCTTTTTCCCTCTTTAAACCGAAGCAATTTCATTGCATTTTGCTTCCAAATTTGCTTTCAAAATAAATGGTAGACCGTTTGATTAAACTTTCACTGCCGGTCTCGTCAAGTTCGCATGTACGGCAGATTTTTTTCTTGAGAGAACACTGTAAACAATGAAGTAATAGGCAGGATACAGCAGTGCCTCTGTTCTCCAAAACACTGGCGGCGGAAGCGGGGGGGGGGGGGACGGAGGACACGTCCCCCCTAATTTTTTTAGCGAGAGGACGTCCTCCCCCTAAAATTCTTAGCAAGGGGACGTCCCCCCCAAAAAAAAAATCAGAGAAGAATTAAAAGAAACTTGGGAGCATTGAGGGTGGGGGCAGACTGCCCCCAAAAATTTTCCCTAAAATTCGGGCAGGGATCTGGAAAAATTCGGGCAGCCGTTTGGGTAATAAAACCTGGTTTGTTTCTACTTACACAGAAAACTCCTAGGCGTGCCCGAATTCCTTCAAACACTTTGCCGAAAAAATAATAAAAAAGCATCATAGTCACGGTACAATTTTCATGAAAGCTCTAAAAGATACCAAAATTTGCGACACATTCGGACAACTTATGAAAAAAACAATTTTTCGTCAGCATCACTTCATATTCTTGCTCAAACCTTTGCCCGAAATGACACAATATTCGGGCAAAAGTTGCAAAAAATTCTGGGATATTTTTAATTGCCAGATTACAAGGGGAGAGATAATGTATCCAGTCCCCAAAATTTTGCCCGAACAAATCAATCAAAAGCTATCTTGTGACGCACCATATCACTAAATGACAATCACCAATAGTCACCAGAAGGATGAAACGTACTTGGTCGAGAGGTATTTGGGCAGCATATGAATGAGATGACGATTTTGCACTTTTCAAAATGATCCACTTAAAATTATGCGAAACTTTTTAACCTGCAGTGCTGTGGAACCGAATTTTGGGCAATGGTAAACAAATCAGCGTAGCTTGTTTGTTCACTCATACGAATTTAGTGTGAACAAATCTGCAAGACTGCCCACAAATTCATGTAAAAATATCTAGCAACGTGACAAGCCGGGTTTTTCTCAAACTGCGTTAGAAGAAAAATCATTTATATAAAGTCGGGAGTTCGGGTCGAGTCATATAGACAGTTGTATCAATTCAGTGGAACTGGAATTCGGGCAAGAGTCGCAACACACAGACATACGGTACTCACGTTTTTAATTCCGTTGTACAGTTTTCCACGGAAAGATACAAGACCAGGTAATATTTTATACATTCCCAGGTGCGGTATATCATTATATTATGAAGCCTTGTTTTTCAATTTTCAAAATTATATTGATGATAATCTCATGCTGCATGACGTAAAATAGTTTGTAGAACGCGCAAGCAAACTCATTTTCCAATGATTATAGCTTAATGTAGTCATCCAATGGTTAGTGGTACATTTCATCTGGGAGTTTTCTGACCTTTTTGTAGATTTGCTCATTTTTGGTGAAAATTTTATTGCAAACGAAAGTTCAAACATCGACGGCTTTGTTTCTGCTTACAAGCCTAGGAAAGGCCATTTCCGGCTCTCTGAGGGGTTGCGATTTTTCAAAATTTTCTCGACGCTCCGCGCCAACCGATGGTGGCGCTCCGCTTAAATAGTCTTTCGGCCAGAATTACATTTTTCGGGCAGAGAATTCTCTGCCCGGCAAACTATAATGCTCCCGTACGCCTATGCACTCATCGTAGATGAGTAATTCACTTACAGTGGGCTATTTTCACTACATTTGTTCATCCAATGAAATGTTGCGTAATTGATGTCACATGCTTAGGCTTATGTCGTTGCGTTATAACTGGTTCTGTGACAATCAGGTTAGGCTAGGTGAACTCTGACATTATTTGGCCTAGCCTATACGTAGGCCTACGTTAAATTCTGCGTCGGTCAGGAAATAGCCTATAGGCTATGTGTGAACGCAAATATTTTTGTTCATTGAATTCACCGTAAAATGTTCCCCAAAGGGCTTAGATTGCACGAGAGAGCTTGTAGAATTTCAGAGCTTCCAGGGCCCTCAGGCGGGCCCTGGTCCCACGCCAGTGGGACTTCGCGCTTCGCGCTCGTGATGTTCGCCACGCGCACATAGGGTTCGTTTCACGAGTCCAACCATTCCATCTTGTTCACTGATTGTCCCCCCCCCCCCCCTAAATTTTTATGCTTCCGCCGCCACTGCTCCAAAATGCACTTATCAGGTAACACGTCACTCTTTTGAACAAATTTAAATACATAAAAACGAATATCTTTTCAACATTCCTTTCATTTTTACCTGCTGAGACGGTGCAAACCCAAAACAGGTCACTGTTGAGAACAGCTACCTGAAAGATCGGACGCGTAAACTTATTCCCTTTTGCAAATCAACCCATCGAAAAAAAGTGACACTCTCTACTGTGTGACGCAAGTAGTTCTAACTTCTTGAAATTCTCGGACAATCTTGGACAAAACTGTTGGGACACTTTGCCATAATATTCTTGAATTTCAGCTCAAAGGCTTACATGAACCCCCCTCCCCCGCTCCTCCTTTCAGTGTTGCGCTGAAAGAGTGACTGTATGCCGTGAATAGGCTAACTGTGGTCAACATTGCGAAGGGGGGCGGGGGTGTCCCAAGGAGTTTTGTCCAAGATTGTAGGTATTTTGTCCCTTGTATAAACAGAAGTCACTGAAGCACTGCCACCTCAGTTAAAAATTCCCGGCCTGGGAAATGCCGGCTTCTGAGGGATTGTTATTTTTCAAAATTGTCTCTGCGCTACGCGCCAACCAGTGGTGTCTGTCTGCTTAGATAGTCTTTAGCTTCGCCCTATAAGACTTATTCCACCAGGCTTTGGATCCGAAATATTTCACGTTGTTTCCCGTGGTAAAATGTCCACGTAGCCTAGACAGCCATGCTTATACTGAAGCCTGGGAAATGCCATTTCCGGCTATATGAATGGTCGTGATTTTTCAAAATTCTCTCAGCGCTCCGCGCCAACCGGTGGTGGAGCCCTGCTAAGATAGTCTTTAGTCTCGACCTCTAAGAGTTGTCCTTTCAGGCTTTGGATATGTAATGTTTCATGTTATTCCACTGATAAAACGCCCGTACAGCCTAGGCGGCCATGCTTGGAAATTGCCATTTCCGGCTTTCCGTCAGTCTGTAGTTCGTGATTTTTCAAAATTTTCTCTCCGCTCCGTGCCAACCATGGGTGGCCCTCCGCTTAGATAGTCGTTGGCTCTGTCTTCAAAGGTTAATCCCCATATGTTATGCACCACGTTTTTAATTTGTTTCATCCCTACTAAGACCACGTGTTTGGTCTAACGGTAAGAGTATCCGCCTCTCCCGCGAAAGGCTCGGAATCGATTCCCAGGTCGAGTCATACAAAAGACTTAAAAAATGGAACCTACTTACTGCCGTTGTGCGTGATGCTCCGCATAAAACAATGGAGTAGGGGTAACAAGCCAGTGAGCGACAAGTGGAAAAGGCCATGGCCGGCTCCACTTGAACCAAAAGGTTGGCAACTGCCCCGTAAAACCCTTTCTAACTAACTAACTTCATCCCTGCTAAATGCCAGTGTAGGCCATGCTTCTACTGAAGCCTGGAAAATGCCATTTCCAGCTTTCCGAGGAGTCGTGATTTTTTAAAATTTTCTCTGCGCAACCCATGTGGCACTCCGTTTAGATAGTGTTTAGCCTACACCCTCAACCCACTTTTAGCATTTGGAACCTTCAAAAAATTTCCCCGTGGAATTTCTCCTCCGCCCATAATTCAAAGTCTTGCGCCAACCCTGATAACTTGATCGGGTGAATTAATACATCATACATGCCTCCGGCTATGATGCCTGTAATTTTGTTACCCTCTGAGAATAAGTGGAGAAGAGGTGTTCGACGATAAAAGGCTCACAACCTCCCCATTACCTCTCTCCTCTTTTTATTTGGGAAAATATGTCACCAAAAAAATTATAGTGGGGGTGGTAGGATATAGTTGGAAAAAGTTAACCAAGCCAGTTGTAATTTTGAACCTACTACCCCCCCCCCCTTCCCAAGCATAGGATCCTGGCTACTTCCCTGCTTCATACCATATGTAGGCTTCATAATGCCTTGCATAATACGCTCATAAAACAAATAGAGCAATGGATTCTGTTTAACTGTGCATCATTACTGCATGGATGTTTGATTTTTTGCAATCTGAAATAAATGTATGTAAGTAGTACCAATTTTTGGTTGGGAACTGGTCCGTTAAACTCCATCTAACGAACTAACTAGCTGTTAGAATTCACTTCCCCTTCTACATCTATTCGGATAGTGCTTTTTGTTTGACCAACCGATAATTCAAGCAAGATAGGCTTAATTACTTACAAATTCTGCAGTCTCTTTGCGCGCATTTCATGCATGTAAAAAACTATGAAATCGGAACGTCAATTTAATCCTCCCAACCCCCAACCCAAACCGAATTAACTGTCACTTTGTGGGCGGATTGAAAGAAAAACCGAGCCTGTAGGGTGATGGCTTTTGGAGACAACGGGGGGATATTTTGGGCCAAAAGACTACCAAAACTAGTGCCACCCGGCCTGATGGAAATCAGTACACTAGAACATTTTCAACATGTCATGCCCTCTCACAACACCTCCCCCCCCCCCCCCCACCATATTTGAAAGCTATGTTACGGTCCCGATTTTAAACCTGCAAATATCAAAATGCAAGTGCTTTACAATATAAACAGTACTGCAGTATGCTATGCCAAAGCCTTTTAGGGAGTTGTTACAAATTTTCTATGTCAACAGAGCAGATCAAAATTGTTAAGTTCCTTGTATCCAGGCATTCAACAATACTTAAAGTTTCCAAACATCGTTTTCCCCATTCACTGAAGCAAGCAACTGCTGTTCTGTGGTCAACCTATTCAAGCTGCTTTCTTAGTACGATTGCGTTTTACCTGTTGCCACAACCACAGCGATGTGCTCTTCAATCTAACAGTCACCATATTGAAGAATTTCATAGGAAAAAGTTATTATTAATTAGCTACAAAATAGCTACATGTGGTTTTAGATGATGCTAGCCATTCCCGCGGTAAACCTATTCTTTATGCAGTGTTGTAACAAGTCACGACTCGAGTCACTTCCTCTCCAAATGATAGTGACTCGATAGAATTCATGAGTAATTTCCCCATTGGAATAGTACAGTGACTCGAGTCAATGACTCGACTCGAGTCACTTAAAACTTTGAGAACTGGTGACTCGAGTCACTAATCTAGTGACTCGATTACAACACTGTCTTTATGTAAGGGACATCTTAGCTAAACACAAAAAGTGTAGGATCATGGTGTGCTTTGCAACTTTTTTAAGCAATTACTGAATTCTTTAATAATTGGCTCAATTTTCAAAATTCAAAGTGCAAATTGGGTCTATGATACTCAGTCAGTAATCTGGAGTGGATAAAAGTAATAATTTGTGTAAAAAGTATTTTTCTGAGTATGTTACTTTTCACCCACAAAGCGTGGTGAACCTTGTGGTAGAAATAATGTCAACACAGCTTCTGTAGTGGAAACCACAAGAAAAAGGTCACCAGTTTGTCGCTGGTATGAAGGTACACTTTGTAGTCCGATATTTTGTAATGATCTGTCTCGGTGTTTTGGGGTAACTTCGTGACGCACCTAGGAGGGTCTGTCTAAAAATACGAATCGATCGGAAAAGATGAAATAATCACCAGTGCAATTCCCACTATCCGATTGAACTATAGATCAGGAAAAATAAGTAAAAATAATCCTTAAAATTCAAAATCTCGCTAATTACACTAAATTGCTTACCGACAAAAAATCTCATTGACCGATATGACTCCTTTTAACCAAATGCGTGTGCACGTCTTGAAGAAAAATTGATTATCTACACATAACCACATCCCTGTGTGTATGCATACTTTTACTGTACTCTCCCGTGACTGAAAGGTCTGTTGGAGGACGATGGCGAGCATTAAAATTGTTAAAGGGAAATATTGCGTTTATTTTAGAGAACATTTTCATGTACTTTAATCCAGTAGCAATAGATACATAATGATAGACAATTCAGAATAAGCCAGCATGGTTATTTTTCGTTTCAAGAAATAAATATCTTACAGGAAGTAATTCGGTTATTTGTGTCAAAAAATAATTTTCTCACCCAGACATTCAAAATTTCAAATGATTCAACTTCCGTTTCTCTTGTAATGTTTTATATTTTGAGGATATAAAACTATTGCTACAGTTTATTGGTGAGAGTGAATGTGTTAGTAATATATTTTCTTTGTATGTCATATTTGTGCATTTTAAACGCAATATTTCCCTTCAAAACACAAAAGGCGAGACTACAAAGGCCCTTCAACAACGCATTTGCAAACACAAATGCTGGTACAATATTATTCACTTGTACAACTTTAGTCGGAAAATTCTGCACAAAACTTGCGGCTGTGCTGAGTCTTTTTATTAAGCCTAGGACAAGAACATAGTAAAAGTTCCGTTCTCGAAATCCTCGGCGCGCTGAACAGCAAAAGATAACAAAGCTTTACCCATCTCCTATCACAGATATTTTAAATATGCCCTAATTCCTCTTTTCTTAAACCTGTTAAAACTACAAGGTTGTTTTGCACGTTATCTCCGTTCAATTTGCACCGTAAGATCGCAATGCAACATGGGAGATATTTAACAATGGCTCCAGCCATGGCAAAATATTCTCCCAATTGGGTGAAAATCGTTTTGCTCCGAAACGGTAATCTTCTGAACTGGTATATGTCCCTTCTACGTCGGTTTTCCGCGTAACCTTAACTGCAAATGAGTAACGCAAGCTTGATACCGCTGCAAATGGTATAATCTGCATCACTTTGATCTCTGAAACGCCAATGATCATGAAACTACCCGTATCCTCTCCCCTCCCGTCAGTTGTCATAAAAGTTTATCCCTGTCAATATCACTGACCACTGCATTGCATTATGGAACTATTATATAGAATGAATGTTGGCCACAAAATGCCAACAATTTACCTTCAAATTTCTGTTCGTATGCCTACTCGTTCGCTTGTGGTAGTTGACATTATATTCACAAGGCTTAAAGTAAATTGACCTAGGTTAAATTTTATGCCTACCCTTAGATGAGCGTCACGAAATTTAAAAACAAAAACCCTCTTTTCGTGTACGACCCGCTGCCTAAAGCAAGAGTGAATGATTTACGAAACTTCATCATATGAGTTGACAGCTAGCACTCCAATGATGCAGTCACCAACATACTTGTGAAAGGGTCACTTTTAGGGACGAACTTGAATAGGCTAGATTATGTGCAGATACATAAGGTGAAATTTAATTTAAGAGTTTTGCCGTTTTTGGCATAGATGAAGGTATTGGTGTATGACTGCTTGAGAGTGGTGAAGTTCCTCAGAAAACACATGATTTTTAAGAAAATTTTCAATAACCTGATAGCGTGGAACTAACGAGGAAATTGGACGAGCAAGACCGTTGACCTTTTGAATTTTTGGAAAATGCACTTAGAGTTAAGATAGTTGGCAAGGGTGCAGATGAGCTTTGGCAGGGTAGCGAACTGGTTGTTGTTCTGATAGGGGTTAGTAGGGATCTTATTTGTGTTTGTTGTCCTACGTGTTCTCGGAGAACAGTACGGTTTTTAAACTTGAATAGGCCTTATTTAAAGGGAATTTAGATTCTGTAAGGTTTACATCAACTATTGATACAGCACAATGAGCATGTTAGGAACGTATAACATCAAATAATGTCGAATTGAGCAACTCTAACGAACAACAGTCAATATCATTCGACTCGGTTTCGTTTCGGGTCTTGCGTTTAAATTAGGCATATTAAACTACTTACATGTTGGATAAGGTGTAAGCGGTCTCCTTTTTTCCCCTGGTGGCATGGTATACCTGAAACATCTATACCTTCCTGTTGTAATATTTTAACCGAGTGGTCAACGTTTTCTTTTCTCCTACTACTAATAACAACTTTGCATCCTTCCTGACCCATACGAAGAGCTGTTGATAGTCCAATTCTGAGAAATGAACGAAAGTAATGACACAAAGTGGTACATTTTGGTTTATTTGAGCCCATGTATATATTCGTTTAAGTCTTCACCTTATTCATTGAATGAAAGGCCTAAAGGAAAGCACCAACACACAATGATATACACCTACATCGACGGTTCCTGCCTTCTCCAACTCTCACACAGGAGATGTGGCAATTAGCTTAAAACAAAATAAATGGTTCACTCTTTACGCTTTCCTTATCAAGCTTTCAGAGAGGAAAACGTATGAATGAGTCGTAGTGTAACTTATGGTAAGTTAAGTTATTGAGACATAAGTTATTTCGACATTTAGTTGTTATTTCAATATCCTATGTAAACAGTATCTTAAACTAGGCAGTCAATTCACAACCAAACTGCAATTCTTGTAGTAGTCTACATACTTCCCGATAGGCACAGCCCATTGATTGACAGCAAATTCAATAATTGCAGAGTAGGCATTCTATAGTTCATAATTGTTACACAGCACGTGCTGTGCTGAGTGTATTGTGATTACACATTCGGTCTTGTGCAGACTCACTCACCCTGAAGTAAAAAACTGAGATTGTTTCTGGATGAGGACAGTTGTGTGAGGGGTCTAGCGAAGTAGGTTAGGGGAATTGTCTGGACTGAAAGGATTTGACCTTTCACTTGAGATATTCCTAAGCGAAGGAAGCAATATAGTGTGCACCTCACACTACCAAAAGGCACCCTTTTTATCATGGTACATGAAACACCATCCGCAGCACATGAATGTCCATTGAAAAGGAGTATCTATGGGTAAAATTTGGATACTTTAATAACTATAATCTTCTTTGCTTCTATTTTACGGGAAAATTTTTTGAAAGACTTCAGACACGCTTAGGAGTTTTTCGTGTAATTAAAAAGTTGCTAAATATTTGCAGACTCAAATGGCAGTCCGAATTTTCCCAGATACCTACCTGAAATTCAGATCTTGTCAGCTTGTGGAAATTTGAGGAAACCCCTTCTTAATCATATGCGGATGAGTAACAGTAGGGCATTTCAAGAGTCTCATGATGCATACATATTTAGAAGGTTTGTAGGCTGTTGTAAGACTGGAATTTGGAGACTTAGAATTGCAAAGGTCAAAGTAACGACACAATGGGGTTGTAAGGCATGTTTTTCAGAAAAATCCAGTCCACGCCTTAACATTTTTCGTCGGGTCCCCAGTTAAATATCCTTTCTTCGTTACTTAGTGACAGTGCATCAGCCTATACTAATCAAGTCAAACATGACTGGTTGTTTTTCAAGTCAGTAGTCGAATAAAAAAAAATTAATAATTCGGTCATTTGTTCATACGATTTGCCATTTGGTCTCCCAATGGCGAAGAGAAATAAGACAATGAGACTCTCATCAAGTTCGAACCTAGAAGATTTGGAACCGCATAGACGGAAACAGCATTTGCCTTAAGGTCTACCAATATTCAACAAAAAAATGAAAAAATAATTATATATTTCCTTAACGTTTGCTTGTATATAATAATCCTGCCTGTTACTGCAAAGACACCATGTAGTAAGTTACTTCAAATCTTGACAAAAAGAGCACCAGAATTTCTTTAGGGACACGTAACAATTCAAAAATTGTTCAAGTGAGTGGGAACCCCGTGAAGAGATAGTTTTCCAACTTAATTTGACAAAGTTCATTTTTTCTAAATCCACTGTTATCAAAGGAACTAAAAATCTAAAAGACTAAGCTGCACATACCCCTGCATAACTCCAGCTACATCGCCATTGTTTTAACGTCACACAGATTTGTCTGCGCGTGGCCAAGGAAGGGATTTAGGGGATTGGAATCCAATTCTTCTGACACAAGGTTGAATACTCACTAAAATGATAAACGAAATCTCCATAAACTTCATTACGTTGATACCACATTTATCGCACCATTAAGCATCTGGACACCTCTAGAGGGAAGAAAGACACCCCTCTGTCTGGAACGGGCTCTCTCAAAGCCCCACCCCATGAAATCATCTCGGCTAAGCGCCTGCTGGACTAATTGGAAGAAATTTTATCTACTCATAACATGTATATACATGCGGGCCTACTGCCAACAGTTTCACGTCTGTTAAAGTACAAACACTGGCTTAGCATAGCCAGTTAGTTAGATCAGGGCGTTGTCAGGCCCTGACAGCTCCCCGGTTAGATGAAGTTTACGCCCCTGTTTGTAGCCAATTGGTTTAACCGGCCACGGAATTTTGCCATTTCTGTCTGACTGGCTTGTTTTCCCTACTCCATTGCTTATGCTGAGCATCAAACACAATGGACGTCTTCGGTATGACCAGGCCAGGCTTTGAACTCCAGATCTCTCGCCCGCCCTAACCACTTGACCATGTAATATAAACATAGTAAATGGGGGCAAATGGGCTAGTGGTACCTTGAAAATGCCATCAGTAGACACAAATAAGAAAATCAAATACCCAATGAACCGCGTGACCTTGATAAGTGCCTAGTGCAGACATGCTTAAAATTCTTCAGAATGCGCTTAACATGTCATTAATAAGAGTTACAGGTTATTAGCAGGTTGCAGGTAGGCGGCAGCTTCCCCCCCCCCCACCCCCTCTTGATCGTATTTTTGTATTTTTTGTTTCTTTTTTATCTTGCGTCATCGTGACGATTTCTCCCCATTAATATGCGGTAAACAGTACACCGGGGACATGCTATTTCCAGTGCTGAGAGGCGTTTTGACCCAACATTTTTGAATGTTTTGAACGCTAGGCTTGGATAGTCTACCTATCACTAGTGTCCCACCCATCCCTTGACCTGCAACCCGCAGATTCCGGAAAATCAAAACTATGAAACGGAGGTTAAATAATCAGTAAAGACAAGTACTACATGTCGGTAACATTAAGTTCTGAAGCGTGATCACATAACCTCATTGTTTTCAGATCTGCACACGTACTCATATTCTTTTCCCAGGTAGAGTCATACCAACTATTCTAAAAAAGGAACCTACTGTCGTTGTGCGTGATGCTCCGCATAAGCAATTGAGTAGGGGAATCAAGCCAGTGAGCCACAACTAGAAAAGGCAGCCAGCTCGACTTGAACCAATAGGTTGGAAACTGAGCCGTAACCTCCATCTTACTAACATATACATAGCAAATAGCAATCACCTTGACCTTGTCTAACTTAGGCCTGAATGGCGAACTATACTAAACATAACTTACCCTTTTGTGCCACCACTTATGATAGCAACTTTGCCAGAAAATCTTTTTAAAGCCATTGCTTAAAGTTAATACTTGAGTGGAATAAAACTGAACAAAATATATACCGAAGACACGCACCTACACTATTGCAATGTAATAAACGGTACCTTTTGTGCGTATCACACTCGACAGAAGCTCCATCACGTTGTTTACTTAATCTGGGGTCATGTTGTTAATGTTGCATTCAGAGGTTCAAAGAGCACACGTATTGAAACATTAAGCTCTCGTCAGATTACAAACTTGTTCTCTACGTTACCTTGCAACAAAATGAGGGGCAATGCGCACTGCTTGACAAAACATTTCCTTATTGGCTAACGATAGCCCTTATCCTAACCCTAATTCCTAACACCAAAAAAGAATACAATCGATACAATTCAATGGCAACAGCCAATCAAGAAACACCTTGTTAAACTGTGCGCATCAACCTCAAAATGATGATTTGTTCCTACCGTTAGCAGAAATCTTTCTTCTTCCATTTATTCATGAGATTTTATCGTATAATACTTCCAAAGAACATTGCTTTATGAACTCTTTATACAATTATTATAATATAATTCTATTTCGCTGAATCCCATACATGATGCAAAATGATGACAATCTTTTTTAAGCTATAAAAAAGTTGTCAGCGCTATAAAAAAGTTGTCAGTACCAACAAAGGTAATTCTTAAGATTTTACAGTCCGAGGTTGTCAGTCATTAACAACTTTACTGCTACCTCGTTGCTCTTAACTAACAAATCGTAGCATCTACCAAAGGCGTCATATAACTGCTCAAAATTTACATTGTTATTCTTCGTTTTAAAATCCGATTATTAGTAAACTTTTTTTTTATTTTAAGGGCAGATTTAAACTTGTAGAAAAAACAGATACTGTCGGTTTACAGCCATTTCTCTTAGAATCAAATAAAAAATATTTCATATGCAAAATTAAAAAAATTGTTAGGGTGGCTAACACCATTTCCAAATGCCACCAAAGATATTTTTTTCGAAAAGAAAAATTGCTTCCCTGAAATACCTCGTTCTACATCTAAAATAAAAGCCGAGGTAATACTACCGTCCAAAAACAAGTGTTCAAGATCCTCTACCTACATTGCCGCAAAATGAACAAAGATTGGGACTTGTTTTCCCCATCTATAACAAAAACGTATTGATTAGGATGATTCGATGGAGAAACTCAAACTGAAAATACTGCATTCTGGAGTCAGAGGTTGTACAAAATGGCATTTTAAAAATTTGAGCCCAATCTTCATCCCTGAGATCATTAAAAGTAGAGTTCTATTTCTCTAAGAAGGTGCATGGGTGTAGCACTGATGATGGATGTGGAGACTGGGGGCAAACTTGGATGCAGAGCTAGCTTTTTTTTAATTTTGTCATAAAGGACCATGTAATCATTTATAGTTTCAGTTTTCCCACATCCTAACATCCTCCCTCTTTGCGGGATACTATTATCAAACCCCAGTGTACAATGAGTAAATGGAAAATTATTCTCCTGATACTTAAAACTAAAATTTACAAAAGGTAATACATGTCAGGCGTCATCAAAAGGATCAGAAACATACATAAATTTCCCTCAAAAATTGTATATTAAATACCGTCTTACTATCAGTTCAATTCAATACATTGACTACCAAAGTTTTCGTTAGGATGCAGTGGCCGATCCAGAGGGGGGATGGGGGTATGCATTGTGTAGATAGCCAGGCTAATTGTAGCCTAGGTCTAATTACTTTTTTTAAAAATACAGTGATAGTTTTTACATTATCTGATTACGGTATTTTTGTGTCATATTCTTCAATAAAATGAAAAATGTAAATTATAATGTATCTATCTTCAAGTTCCGTATCATTTGGTCAATTCCCGTTTTGTTTAGACATTGCGCAATGACGAACGTTAAATGTAGCGTTTTTCGCCAACGGCCGTTGGTAACGCTGTTTGTGACATCGCATGTGCGTGTATGTCAATACGTGGGGCTACGACTACTGTTGTATAGTGAGCAAATCGTTCATATAAGGCTTTTACGGGATGTTGCAGAGTGTGTAGGGCGATACGAGTTGAGATAGGAATAAATAGATGAGAAGAAGATTTAGTTCTGATTCAAGATGATTGGCAGTTGTATTCCGTTAGATTAACAGCCGGCAAAAAAGGATTATTAAAATTTAACTATATACAGATTGACTCAGGTGCTCGTCGTCTGAGGTCTGCTGCACCAGAGTGTGAATGTGACCAAAACTTGCACGCTCGGAGCTTTGATGTCTCGGGGAGATCGGAACACATGCAGTCCCCTGATTGGTTTAAAGTTGTGACGTACCAAATTGAATAAATATTAAGAAGTGTTCTGATCTAAAAAAAAATGACCAATGAGGAGGCTGTAGAGGATAAAATTGGACAAAACTTGAAAATATGGCATACAGCGTACAAGTGTAACTAGAGAAAGGTAGTTTGTCACGTTCACCGGTAAAACGTGACGGGAAACAGAAAGGGCCGTGGGAATCTAGGGCAAAATGAAGGGAGATTTGCTCTAAAAGGACAAGAGGGCGTTCCTGTTAAAGGTCATGGAGGATGCACCATACTTCATGACACTACGTACAGTTTACACATGTCATGCTATGCATAGCCTAAAACTGTGTAACGGTAATAGAGCACACCCGGTATTAAATTCACATTGACCGTATAGTCCGTTGAAGTAATGGTTACCCACACTTTCAAGACCATGTTTTGAAAGCTTGGGAGTTTCATAGTGGCTCAAAATATTTAAACATTTAGCACCATGTTGCATCTCGGTCCCCTTTTCTTAGACACCCAGGCGGGGCAGGGGGCTCTGAAAATGACGAATTTGGAAATTTGTCAAAAGTGAGACCAGTCTACTATGTGGTTTTGACAACTCATGAAATCACAAGATTCCCAATAAGTTTTCTCTAATAAAAACTCCATATTCGTCATTAATTGACTCACGAAAGCAAACTTTTTCGCGCGCTTAGCGCGCCTCAAATTGCAATTCCTTAGCAGAAGTGCTGGCTCATATCCTCACTTTAGTAAACTTTTTCGAACTCTGGAAGTGACAAAATCGGAAATTTGCTACACTTGTGACACCAGATCACCAAGTGACACCGTTAACTACATGCAGTGCTATTTTCATAAATTTTCTTTCATAAAATTCCATACTTTCTCCAATAAAAGCTCTCGGAGAGCCTCATTACGTAGGCGTAAGGTAACATTATGTAGCAACAACGATCTTTGGTTGTCGCCCAACCTCAGATTTGACGATAGAAAATGCAAACTCTTCAGTAATCCCACAACTGTTCGAATTTCCTTGCAGGAAACCCAGCATCCAAACTTTTCTGCAATACAAGATCCATATTAACAAATATTTGGAAAGGGCGAAGATTTCAGCGGCGCTCCGCGAGCTGCAAATTACGCCCTAGTAGAGTGGTAATCACACGTAAAAATATGATAAAATTTGGATGCTTGCCTACCACCCTCATTTCCTGAATTCTAATAGGCAACAGAGATTAAACAACAGCCATACATATGGTGGTGCTTCGCTTAGTGTACATTTGATGTCCCATCCACATGCAGACCCCCACTGCAAATTCCTGGATCCGCCACTGTTAGGATGAGAGAAAGAAATATCACATTACGCTTGCACAAACAGTTTCATAAATTTGACTTCCACAAGGGATACGTCTTTTACAATGCAATTGCTCTGAAAGATTAAATCCTTCGCCAATGACTTCAAGTAATCATGGTAAAACAGTTTCCATGGTCTTTCTATCTTGGTGCAATACCGTTTAACCCATGTGCACTTCAGACCATTGATAAAGCGTGAGATGTGTAGGACTTTTTAAAAGCACCTTCACTAATTAACCATTACCAACCGTTTATCTTTGTCTGTCCCAGGTTGTCTGGGAAAAATAAAAAATCTTTTTTCTAGTTGTTTCATAAAATCTTTAGATGGATTGGGTAAAACCTGAATAAGATATACTTAATGGGATAGTGCCTGAGTTTTAACAATTACGTTCCACCCCCTCGATGACCAGACTCGGAGGTAATCTTTAAGTGTGGATAATTTCGGTAAGTAATTCAGATGGCTTAGATCGCTACCGTCATCTGTAAAAGAGATCCCTATTAAAGTTACTGGTCCCTTTGCATTATTGACCTCTAAGGATTCAGCAAAGGCTGGGATACTATTTGAGAAAGGACCTTATGAAAAGAGATTGGACCTCTCTATGTTAATTGAAAAACCAGACGCTCTTTCAATTGATTTAAAACCGAAAGGGCCGCAATAATAGAGTGCCTGC
Organism: Holothuria scabra; assembly: GCA_037179385.1. Taxonomy (NCBI): domain Eukaryota; kingdom Metazoa; phylum Echinodermata; class Holothuroidea; order Aspidochirotida; family Holothuriidae; genus Holothuria; species Holothuria scabra. Next base: position 23,343,292 of record CM074182.1, read on the forward strand.
TGCCATCAAGGAAAAAGGTGGTATTGTAATAGCGAGACCGGCGAAAAGCAATAAGAGAAAAGAAACGAGAAGGTAAAAGATAACTCGAACTGACCTGGCTGAGGTACGAAAGCGACCTGTATTTGAAGTGTCATTCCGGGCTACACCCAGGGTTTCTATGACACACCTGAGTGAGCTCAATCTCATAGCTATTTGGCATTCTGTTACGTGTGTTATGCAAATTCGATGGCTGTAAGATATGGGTCACCTGTGAGTAGGATTTACCGGGACTAATTATAAATACAAATTCTTACAGTATCATCCATGCACGTACTGCATATTTTTAACATCTCAAATGATGATTTTTTAATGCTAAGACTTCAGCAGCCAAAACGGAAAGGTAGGGACGTAAGGGACAACCTTGTCTTACTCCTCTGTGAAGATAATTAAGACCCTGTAGGATACCCATTGCTGTTCATACAACTACAACAATTTTCATACAGGGCACTTATCCATTTTTAAAAAAACTACTCCCAAAATTTAATAAAAGATAATGCACGGTGAATAAAATCCCATTACAATTTATCGACAGCCTTTTCCAAGTCAACTAAAAGGAGAAAGCCTGGAATATTATTTCTTTTGCATAATCAATTAAGTCGAGTGTATAAAGTGAATACTTTCCTCTATATAAACCTTGCTTTAAGGGACCCAGTTTGCCAAAATCTAATGAGAGCTTGAATAACAGGTTGCAATTTTAGAGCGGTCGCTTATTTTCTTCCATCTTGTAGTCAGTGTTTAGTAAGACAGTGTTTATTGGTCGGTAATTCCTTATAGAAGGTGGGTCTTTATTCGGCTTCGGGATCAATGTTATAGCCTCTATAGTTTGATCGTTTGATAATTACCCTTCATGATAACCAAAATTATGGGAATTTCCAACTAAATGTCCAAAAGGTCTTGTAAAAATTGATGGAGAGGCCATCAGACTCGGAGGTTTTATCATTTTTCATAGATATCAAGGCATGAAAGCATTCGTTAAAAGAAAGTTTCCCATCACGAGTTGATAGGACTGGATCACTATGGTGACTTAGTAAAGAATTAAAGAGAGAATCTGGGTTACATTCCTCAGAACTAGGCTATGTAGATTCTCATAGAAGCTTTTAATTTCAGAAAGGATGCTCACATTGTCAGAAATGAGTGACCAATCAGTAATATTCCTAGGTTTTTTAATAGAATTTACTGATCCGTTTCGCTTTCCAAATTAATGAAGTACTTAGTAATTTTCATTTCTTCCTCTACTCACCAGGCACGAGATCTAATTATGGTTCCTTCCAAATTATTATTATAGTAGAGATAAGTTCATTTTTAGCCTCTTCAAGCTGAGATCGTAAATAGGGAGACTCATATGGAGTCGGTTCTTCAAGATAGGCCATCTTGTCGATTAGCTCCTTTCCCTCACATCTACTTTCAGGGTCAGTATTTTTTCCGAAAAACTAATACTTCAGGCGAGAATTTTAAATTTTAATAACCCCAAGTGTGACGCACGGTTATAGAGATAACACTGAAATGGTTCATCTCGTACAGTCGTATGAAATTATTTGTCATACATACATCAATAGAATCGTTTAAAAGTGTATTGTTCATCTTCCAATATCCTGGCCCGCGTTGTGTCGAATTGGTAAAAAAATCAGAAATAGGCTATTTGCACGTTACCTACTCCCTGCGGGATTGTTCGCCAGCGGCCACAGTGCTTGCGTGCGTGCATGCACTGCATGCATTAAATGCAAAAACACTAGTAATCCTAGCATGGCTGGGTTAATACTAACACTCGACTAACTACACCTACTTACGTAAGTACGTACCGCGGCCGTGATTCGAAGTGGATAATTTATCCGTCCCTCCTCAACCTGGGGGAGCACAGGATGTTAAAGGGAATAGCCAGTTTTAACTCTTCCTCCCTGCAGATGAGTCATCACTCTCAAGTACAATCGTGCGTAAAAATAGCGGTTCAACATTGCTTGTGGCTTCGACTTCTGTTAAAGTTTGTTCTTGGTTTACCTTCTGCTTTGTCCATCTCAGTCCGAGTTAAAGACGAAGTTAAAATTTTGCAGAAAATTGATGAATTACTCACTTATCACAGGAAATTTTATGGAGTTTAGGTTCATTGCAGAGGGAGTGGTTTTTACCCCTCATTGCGTTGGGCTTAATAATAAGGATATCAAATGTTTCATTCCAATGCCTAAAATATTGTTACTCCATTTCTTCTCCACTTCCGGTAACGGCCTACCAGGTAACTGGGTAAGAACCGCTTCTATACTATTGGTCTAAACTTAACCATAAAATTGGCATTATATTCTGTTATGTGCGTCATCTAATCCAGGGTACAGTCAGGGTTATCATCTGCATATTGCCATAAAAACATGTTCGAATGTTAAGATTTTTCTTCAAAATGCTGAAGTTATTACATTTGGTAGTAAGCCAGTAATTCGTACTCTCTCCGCTTGGTAGGTGATTCGTCAATTTTCTTATTTTGGGGGGGGGGGCAAAATTTAGGAAAATGAATGAAGATTTCATCATGTCGTTGCAAAATAAGTTAATATGGTGACTAGGTCAGTAATTTGATGGCACATTAACGTTTCCATACACCACATAACTTCTCATCGTATCACGATAAACTACATTCAGGTGGGGTGAGGAGGTCGTGTGGGACGGGTTGTTTGTACCCGACTACCCCCCATAAAATATGCACATTAGAGCTTTATTACTGATCACGACTGTGCTGAAGGGTTGCCAGTACCACAAAAACGAGCAAATCCCTTCATGGTTTTTTTCCTTCTCCTGTGGGCCGGGGTTTGTAGAATATGATTTCAGACCTATCGTAGGAGGCTACATAATGAAAGGACTTACACCGTAAATGGAAGAAAACTTGTACGGTATTTGAAACGACGGTATTTAAACTTAATTTTTATTCAGTTGATATTCGTGTTGGTATGCAAGTAAATCTCATCAAACTTAGCTAAGGTTTATACCGTACTGTACGCCTACGGTACGGAATTGAATATATACCAGAGTGGTACTTTATACTTAAACTGTGTTCCTGAGTATACCTTTGAAGTTAGGGAACACGATTGCACCTTATGATAGACATATGAAATGGGTAAACGTGCACAAAAATAATGCGTGTTTCCAATCTGTCGTAAGTCACATTGTTGCAGTCTGTGTCTGTGAACTGGCACCTACCACCTCCTACAATTTATAAAACATGGGTATGAATGTAGTTTGGAGTGAAAATTTCCCAATCTGTTAGGTTAACATTGATTCCCTATAGACAAACTATCATTTCTGAAATGTTGAGAGTGCACGACAGCTGAATAATCATTTTTGGGTTCAGGGAAATCTAAGAAGCAATAACTCTGGAAAAACGATGAATGATGAATGATCAATCCGACAATATGATTGTCTTGATTCAACCGATCACATGAAATGTCGAAATGCAAATTATACGCACAACGAGTTCGCCAGAGGTCGAAAGGTTACCAGTTTTGAACGATAACCAAAATGAAGCACTTTCATTTTAATAAAGCCATTTTTACCCTTGATTTATACGAAATCACTGTTAACTAAATGGAAAGTGTTGTTTAGACAACCCCTTGCATACCAAAATTTATTTATTTTCTACGCATATATTTCTGTCACAAACAACACTAGGCCAAGGCAAAAAAGTGGAAAAAGTTAGAAAGAAAATTCAAAGAACAACTTCAACAAATATTCGTTAAAACATGTTTCAATATCAAATATTATGATATGAAAACGAAAAATATTTCCTAGACATAATTTCTGATTAATTTTTCCGGAACGTCAGCATAAGAAAGATGGTGGAAAAGACAACATGGCTGCCAAAATAACAATCATCGCGCACCATAAATTTGAGTAATGGAGTACTTTTTTCAAAGTAAAATCGGACATTGTAAAGCAAGCCATTGCTTTTAAAACGGTCGTGATATTTGAATTTTCCAAGTCCTAAGTCTACTAATGGGCTAAAACTGAAGTAAATCAAATTTTGGTTGGCAAGACTGGTGATCCTTACATTGATTTCGTTTTTCACTACAGGTTAGGTGACATTTGCCCTGATTTCATCCCCCCCCCCCCAAAAAAAAAAGAAAAAAAAAGAAAAGAAAATGTACCGATAAAAGGAAAATGAGCTTCAGACATTGTTGTAATCCAAAGAAGTAGTTCATAAACATCAACAATTTTGTAGATGTCAAAATAGGAGAAACATGATTGCATACACAGAAACTCATTTGCACCCTCTAACATCATTACATTCAAGGCAAACGTTTTTGACCTTTTGCCCTCGTAGCTACAATAAGGACTCCGTCTCACAAACCCATACCTGTAAACCGCACAACTTTGTTGACAAACAGACCATGAAAGTTTTTAGTTGCCAGGTTGCTGTGAACTCGTGTGACCAAACAATCATGGATTTCTGACTCTTAAAGCTTTAAAAAAAGTGGAAGATATTGAGGTAATATGTTCACTGAATGGATTAATTTAGATGAAACACATCTCAAAATTGATCTTCGACAGTCAATTGGCTAGACTGTTTGGTTGCAATTACGTTATAGCGTCATTTAAATAGATTTCTGGGGCTGCGTGGTATTTAAAGGACAAGGGCAGTCAGCCCAACTTGAAGTAGTGCAGTGATTTTCCTGTTTCATGATTGGCTGTTGAGAGTCACGTGGCAATATTTTCTTAAATTTACTAGACGTAACTGCTTTGATTTCATTGTTTTTGCGGTATTGAAGTCATAAAATATTATGAAAGATTCCCTGAAGAGAAATGAGAAGACAGTTGTGATATGTAGCTGTTACTTTAAAGTAAGTTTGAGGAGGGGTGCTCTTGACCTTTAAGGTCATGGACTTATACTCCCTTTTATGGTTTAAAATGCGCATGCGTACTTTGCAGTCGTTTGTGGTTCTCTCAGAACTGATGTCACCAACCCTTCAAAGAAACCTTTCACAATTTAGTTGTAATAATGCTCCTTCTACGCAGGCCGCATGTTACACAGTCAATATTTTTCTTGTTTTGAACTAAGGTTTTGCGGGACGTAGGCTACAAATGTTGCTTCCCCCTGTTATTACTTTTGTGTGTTCCCTGAAAGTTTTTGGCAAAGTAGGCGGTATTTTAGGTTGGTTTCCAACGAAAGGGTGAGTCCCAGGTTTCAAATAGTTGTAACTGAAATCGGTGTCATAGCCAGGATTTCTACAAAGGGGAAGAGAGAATGCCGCTTGCTGAGTGACGATAGTGGGGGTTTATAATACTGCGTGAAGGCTACTTAAAGTTAGCGCCATCATCAGCTGGTTCAACGTGCAGAAAATTTTGAAATAACGCGACCCGGAACTAAGACAGATTGAAAATGTCGTTTTCTAAGCATGGTAACTTAAATTTACAACATTCAAGAACTTTTGCAACTGTCTCCCTAACAACATTCTTTCTTTTGGACAAAAGATTGCTCCAAACATGGGCGTCCGGAAGGGGGGGGGGCAAAGGGGACACTTGCCCCCCCCCCGAAAATCAAACTTGTGAAAAAATTAATTAAAAATTGAAATAAAAAAATTAAAAATAAATCATCAAAATATCTTCACTCACAAGTCAGTGTTTACTCGTGAAATTTGCGGACATTTGACCAGGAATAACAAAAGAGAAGATGGTATGCTGAATAGTGAAATCGTAATTTGGGGACCATCATTCGTGATACCTATTGGAAATTTGTAATTGTAAAAACTATGCCAAAATTGTACTAGTTGTCAGGTATGTAGTGTGCATATGGCATCCGACTATTGATGAATGCGTTGGTCTTGGTTTGGTCCCGTGCTGATCTCAAGTGGCGACGCGCGTATGTAACTGGGATATACATGGTGAATACTGGGGGGGGGGGTATGATTCATAATTGGGTAACGGATATAGGCCTTTATAGGCTGTTTGACAGTTGCAAGTTTTGTCGTGCATAGGCGTGCGAGGCCGTGACCAAGAGGCAGATTTCCCTTCAACAATTTTTTACATTGAAAACTCTAAAAATCTAAAAATTACAGACATGCAATTCCTGTTTCAGGGCTGGGTACATACAACTTATAACACTCGCCAAGTGTTGTTTCCGGCCATCTGGAGGGTTTGTAAGGCCCAAAATTTTCTTGTGCGCTCCGCGCCAACCTATGGTGGCGCTCTGCCTAGATAGTTTACACAATTCAATCATCCCTGAATTACCTTCCCCCCCCCCCCTTGTAAAAATTTCTGCGGACGCCCATAGCTCCAAACTATGGAGTGAGACTGAGGAATAATTTCTTTAAATAAGTGCAAGAAGCGTTTAAATTTTTTTATATTTTCACGAGAATTTTACCCTGACTTTGATGTTTTTTTTTTACTTTTCTCGTAATGTTTGAAAAAATCGAGCATTATAAGGACATGTGTTTTAAAATCATGCAAGTTTCTTAAGACTCAATGGCTTCTTGAATATTTCCAACCCCCTGCCCGAAATTAAGATATTGAGAAAAACTGAGAGGCCTATTGTCTGAAAAAAGAGGTGTCCCCTCCTGGTTTAAAGGCATTAAATGAAAGTTGGCCTACTGCAATGCCAAAAATAAGGTCCCTATTATAATTTGTATTAGCCAAAGAACCTGTCTGGAAAAATTGTTTTTAATGGTTCACATTTCCTCCAATTTCCAGGATATCCCTTTTACCAGGTTTTTTCTCTCTTCTTTTTCTTTTAAGAGCACCTTTTCTCTTTCAAGGCACAAATCATCTAGCTATACGTAGGATTTAACGGATATCCTGTTGTTTAACTTTATCAATAAAGCATGAAATCTGAAAATAAAAAATAAATCAAATGCAATTATAAAGCCCAAAATGTGTCATTGCTATGTCTTGGAGGATTTTCAACAGGATATTTTGTTTCATTATTCTTGAATTTTGTGAGTATGATAATCGATCCGCATGTTACAATGATGAAGGCCAGACCGCATGACAACACCAATACAATAGACAAGACGTGATGCAATAGATAAAGTTTTGTAAAAATGACAAGAGGGTTCAAAGAAACGTATGTCAGACCCGTCGTTACGCTCATTATTACGCACCAGATTTTCAGAATGGGATGTCTTGTAAATAACAAATGTCTTTTCCTTCTCAGCAACCAAGTTCATAAATGCGGCGTTATTCCATTTGTTTCGATGGGAGTTTCAACTTTGCTCTATGCCAGTCGTGGGTAGTCGCTTTGATTGAACGAGTCAGATGTGAGGAATCGAAAAAACGGAACGCCCTTCACCAAAGACATTTTTTATTTCGAATCTTTTATGTTGTGTACTTTCACTCAATGTAAGTCTTCATTCACATAGACATGATGTCAACTTAGAAGTGTTGAAAATAAAGCGGAAAACAGACCTAACCTCTCGTTGATCCGGACATTCCGAAAAATGAAGGGTAGGTGGACTTGGAGAAGAGAGGTAAGAAATACGGGTTCCTCTGTCCAAATTATGTACAGATGTACCGTATATCCCTGACCAAAAAACTTAACTTAAAAGAGCGCCACAATAGGTTTTCCCTGTGCACTCGTAAAATTCCCTACTACAACATGACTTTGCACACCGCAATTCAACTCGATCGTAGGAACTCAAGCAATCGTATAATAAGTTTAGTTTACGACTGTGATTGGCAGTTGCAAGACCAGTTTTAAGTCGCGTTGACTTCACTCGGTTAGAACCAACATGTTGGTTCTTCCCGACTGGAGTCGATGCGACTTAAACTGGTCTTAACATTGCCAGTCACAGTCTTAGCGACGATCGAGTTGAGTTGCGGCGTGCAAAGTCGTGTAGTGTGGGGCTAGCTTAAGTGTGAGGAATCGCGACCTGAAGACCGCCGGAAATGGAATTTCCAGGCTTGTAAGTAAAATCTACAATCAGTCGGTATTTTGAGCTGTTTAAAACGGTGAACCCGAATTGCTGCTAAAGCTCCTCAAATATTCTCGTAGATTAACATTATGCTAATTTTCGCATATTTGTTATCTTTGATGGGTCTGCGACTGGGAAAGCCTCAAGATCCGTCCGTGTTACCTGACAGCATTCAATGAGATGTCAGGCACTGAGGGTTTGCGATTGGAGCTAGGACTGCGGTGGTCAAATCGATATTTTTCCCTTGAGAACCTATTGCTGACCTCAGAAAATCCACTCGCTAGCCGAACGCGTCAAACCTATCTCTACGCTTTTTTCTTATTTGAAATTTATTTGAGCTTTATTGAGTGCGCCACCCGTAGTGATACTTTTTCCAATTGGGTGAAAATTCATTTTCACCCGAAGCTGGTTATCATTCGGACTAGATGTGTGATTGAATACTGTTTGTAGACGGTAGCCTACACTGTAAAAAATGTCTGTAATGTTACAGAATTTTTGTACAATTACAGAAGAAAAAATAAAGAAATACAAAAAGAATACATAAAAAGTGCTGTCAATGAGTTGACAGCACTTTTTATGTAATCTTTTGTTTTTCTTTGTTTTATTTTCTGTAAATGTACAGACATTTTTTACAGTGTACTTACTTATCCCATGATGATGCAATTGGACCTGGAGCTATGCAACTGGCCCTCACATTTTGGTTCCAACAATCAAATGATACATCAAAGGCGATAGAGCCAGTAAAATGACACAATATGACCCCATGTCCTGCAAAAGTTTGCTAGTAAACTTGGTACTTGGTACACTCTAAAATCAAAAGAGTGAACTTAGTCACTCTTTGATCGAGTGAAAAGTATAAATTCACTCCATTAGAGTGATAATTCGCTCCAAGAGGAGTGAAGTTCCCTCCAAAAAGAGTGAAGTTCCCTCCAAAAAGAGTGAAATTCCCTTAAAACGAGCGAAGTTTCACTCTTGATGGAGTGCACACAGTGATCGCTCTTAAAAAAAAGAGCGATCATTGCAGGCACTCGTAGAAGAGTGAATTTTCCCTCTTCCTCTAGTGAATTTCACTCTTTTTGGAGGGAACTTCACTCCTCTTGGAGCGAATTATCACTCTAATGGAGTGAATTTACACTTTTCACTCGATCAAAGAGTGACTAAGTTCACTCTTTTGATTTTAGAGTGCACTGAGTTTTCAGGATCCGCCTTCGGGGCGATGTTTTTATTTTAATACGCTACACTTTAGGGCTTCCTGCCTGTTGAGAAAACTATATTAAAAATTTATACAACCTCACGCAGAGTAACATGGTAATTACAAAGTGATACTGGGATTTAAACCTGAGCCAAGTGCATGCTCTGTATCCAACAAAACCGTAGTTGAAACTTTCGCCTTCGTAAATACTTATTTGTTTTTAATTTTGCAGTTTCATTTAATCTTTTGGGGGTCTGAAAAATAAATAATGTGAACATTTAAGATAATGAGAAATACCTCAACTCAAGTTCCAACCCATGTATACGGTTATGTAAAGTTCAAAAATTGATATTTATTGAAACAAAAGACAGTCACAGAAATATTCTACTGATTTTTTCATAGAATGCAAACTCATTGTTCTAAAAGAAACAATGCATTTTGGCTACGCCGCATAAGGTATGAAGTCGTTTTATGGAAATGTCGCGTACTGGCGTAAAGCTCCTTTTCAAGGAAGACATGAATTATAGGAATATTTTTCTGTTTTTCTTATTCAGGGGGTGAAAACTACATGAGAGGTTGATCCTACAGAACACGCAGTCGTACAACCCAAGTGTGTTGCCAAAAATCTAATTCAACAGGTGCTCAGTCGTTGTGATCTTTGTCATAGTTTCCCCTTCTATTTAAAATGCTCATTTAACTTGATCTTTGACAAAGTTAACACCAAGAAAGGAGTAAATTTTCCACAGAATCTGAATTTAGTGATGAAATCATTGCTAATCACATTATTTTGAGGAAAATTCTATATCAAAATGTACCAAGTCTAGGCAACCTTGAGAAGTCAATGAAATAAACTCTCAGTGTAGGACAAATCCCCGAATCCCGCAATTCGTTGCTGGACTTTCTCAATTCATTGCCAACTCTGGCGACCGTCAGTTCAGTGCAGGGGTGGCGCCAGCGGCGGGGGGGGGGGGGGCAATCCGTCGGTGAGCACTAGCCCCGTCGAGAACGTCGGCGGTTTCGTCGGGGAGGCTTAAAAATAATAAAAGATTAATAAAAAAAACCTACAAGGACTGAAGTTATTGGAGCGTGATCCTATATATTTTTTTTGTTTTGAAATGCTTTTTTAATACATATCGATATCGATTTTCAATCACTTCTCCTAAGCTCCGTTATACCTCATTCCATTTACCTTCCCCTCGTCGGGGAAGGAATGCAATTTTCTTCGGGGAGGCTTAAAAATGAACGTTAAGGACCGAAGTGACTGGATTGATGATCATGAACTTTTTTTCCCTCTATGAACTATTTTTTCTTGTGTAACGCTATTTTAATGCATATCTGAATCTGTTTTGATCACTTTTATCTAGCTTACCTATCCTTCATCCCATGTTCAATCTGCAAGGTCATGCCCCGTTGAGGAGGGCTGCCCTCCCCCTGTTGCTGAGAAAACCCAATTTCGTCTGGGAGCCTTCATTTACATGCCCCTGATAAACTGATAAAAGATGCTGGTCTGATAACCTTCAGTCACCCGGACTATCTTCTTGATTTTGCCTACTAGAAGACTATATTCTTCAAGAAAACTCACAAGCCGAATTTCCTTACAAAAACGGAGGGAGGTTGTTCATGTGCATGCAGTGCCCAGTGGTCTGCCAACTTGCCTGCTCAACAGCCGAATTCTATCAACCGTAATGAAATTCGGCCAGGCCTTTTCAGCAACACATAATGATAAACAGTAAGGTTGAGAATGTCTCCCAATAAGTCTGAATATATCATTTGAAGCCACCTTGTAGCGTAACATATTTTCAAATACGTTGAAAGTAAAATCATTTATAGCCTGGAGTTTCGGCAGTCACGCAGAAAATCTCATCTATTTAGCGGACCTTGCAATGGAATACAAGGAACTGATTCGTAAAAGAGTGAAAAACACTTAGAATGTTTTCAATTCCATTGCATAGTTTTCCCTCGAAAAAGAGACAAGAAGTGTCATCTGATAAGCATATCACCATGCCCATCAGATGACACTTCGATCCCCATCCCATAAGAGATTATTCTTGCATAGTTCCTTAGTTCCAAGAACCAAAATTCGTTTGTTAACTTCAAAGCACTGTTCCACCACATGGTTAGCAAATTAGTCAACACAAATTCTTCAAGTTTCCTCCAAAATATCGGCACTGATATAAAAACTAGAAAAATTTGAACCTCAATAGACAGTGATCATTGGTTATTGTACCGTAATTTCGTATGGCACACAAATCAGGTGCGTCAGTCGGAGAGCTCATTTTATTTTTGCGAAGTTTCTATCCATGGACGGTTTCGCACATCTGCATACGAATCGTACCGCAGAGAGACGAGGGTTTCGAGTTTCGATTTTGACGTTTCATACATCTGTACACATAACTTGTGTGTGGAGTGACTCAACATTTCAAAAGTGGGGGCTAATATCCTGTATATATATGTAACTACCATAATTTTCGCCAAATTAAAGTTAGCTGTTCTGAAAACATGGGCATGTCAATTCTGCCAAAATTTAGCAACGGCCACATGAATTAACAGAAAAATTGTACATGTAATTCCAGTTTAAGCTTTGTGTCTTTGCGCCAGTACAGCAGTAAAAAACAAGATTTTAAATTTACTTAAGGATGTCATTTTACTGTTTTTATCTTATATTTTCATTTTATCTACGAAAATCGTCACCCTGATATTTTATTTTCATTGACTTCTTCTAAAAATATTTGATACTTCTAGTGTAAAAATAGCCCAAAGAATAAGCATGAAAAATAGCAACAACACATTCTTCAGAAAGAATATTAAAGTAATTTTGGTGTAAGGCACCATGACTGACCTGACTGGTTTCTGAGTTCAAGCAAGAATCTCTTTTTTGAATAGAGAGAACGGTTTTTTTTTTTTTTTCAATTTGATGGATCTTAAGATATTTAAGTTAATATCTTAGGATCCAGTAAATTGAAAGAAGATACTTGTTGGGTATATAATCGGAATTTCTTCCCCACTTCGGCGGCTTTAGTTATATCGTTCGAGTCAATTAGTCCTCAAAAAGAGGATCATGTAGAACAATACTTCGATATGTACGTTTGCACAGCCAACGCCTTAAGAACAAATGCCATAATTAACTCGAAACGACAGGTCAATCGATTGAAATAAATGAATAGGTTTGCTCAATGCTTTGACGAGTGAGACAAATAAGATGTAAAGGTAGAAGTCTAATGTTTAAATACCGGATTCCATTCCCACTTGGAGTCATTCAATTCTGCATGATTTTTCGTATTAGCACACTCTAAAAATAAAATGGGTGAAATTTCCCAAGCTAGAAAAGTGTAAGTTGTAAAGTTCAATCCAATTGGGCGGAAACTCACTCCAAGAAGAGTGAAATACACTCCAAGAAGGGTGAAATTCACTCCCAAAGAGCAAGCTTTCACTCTTGATGGAGTGCCTGCAGGGACCACTCTTCAAAGGAGCGATTTTTGCAGGCACTCGTTTAAGAGCGAGTTTCACTATTCTTGGAGTAAATTAATGGAGTGAATGTCCACTTTTCATTTTATTAAAGAGTGACTAGGTTTACTCTTTTTTTTTTTAGATTGTTATGCAGTAGGGGAAAAAATCCAGAAAAGAGCGGCTCGATTAAACCAAAAGATAACACACTTAGGCGTGAAACTCTGGCAAATCAAACTAAACCTACTCTGTTGTTTGTTTTGGAATCTACGTTCCCTTGAAACGTCTTTGGGGAAATTATAGGCTGTGACAAAGGGTTGCAAGATCAGGGAGGTACCTGGATTGTAAGATAGCCGTGGAAACCTATGCAAATAAACTAAACCTCATTTTGTAGTGTTCATGGCTATCGAAATACAGAAAGCACACCTTTGCGAGATGCGATTTCAGTACAAAACTTATTTGCAAATAATTCCAACGGACATATTTCAGTAAGTTATCCCAGCTTCATAATAAATTCCTACATATCAAATTATTCAGTACTTCAAGTTACTATTGACACCATATACACTCTCTTCTGTTTTGCAAGATTGATAAGTTTTAGTCAGTGTAACTCAAAGTTGTTGAATTCTCCTTTGAATGAGGTCAATTTCAACACGGATTATAAAAAGTGTAGCTGGTTGACACTTTTGCTTAAATACTTAATTTAACGCTAGCACAACGCACTGCATTTTAAAGCGTATCTCATGGTCGAACACTATTATACGTTCGGAACAGTAATATGCATGTTAATAAGACATGCAGAAGACACTTGAGCACAACTGCTATCCCATAAGTTTTCCCATTTATCTGTTTATGAAAAGTTTTCCTGCCCTTCTGAGGAAAAATAAACAAGGACAAACATGAAAACTCATGACCCCATATAGTCCAACGAGTAGGAGAGCCCACCATGCACCCTCTCAGATTCTCCGTGAGTGATACCATTTCCTTTAGGGGACCCCCCTGAATAATGTTCACATGTCGCCGAGAAAAATTTTCGAATGGACACCTAATTTCCAAATAGCCATCACCCGGATATATTTTCGATGTCTGAGGCAAAGAAAGCAATTCTGCTGTACATCCACGGATACAATAGGGACAACGAAATTAGGATTGGGTCATTTTGCTAAGGAAGCCATTTTAAATCAAAATAGCTGCCAAGAAAAATCATCATTGTTAAAAATCCATGGATTAGAGGCACTTTACGGGAACCCCCACTACCCTGTGGCCCAATATGTTTTAGAACCTTATGATGACTGACCACAAAATCAAGGTGTGGGCATAGAAGCTATTAATTTGAGCCTCACTCACTCAAAATAGCTGATCAAAATCAAAATGAAAATTCATATTTGCCCTAGCACCATGTGATAATTATTTAGAAGGAAATAACTATACCACTCATGGAGAATCGTTAGGGTGCATGCATCACAGAAAATAAAAATGAGTCACTATCCTAAAACAGCCAATTTGTCCCCATTGTGACTCACATTAAAAGTGAGTCACTATGGTGACAAATTGACCCAGTTATTGGATCTCACTTTCAGGGACTCCTTTTCATTTTCTATGTGGCGGGTGCCCCAAGCTCACGGATTGTTGCTGCTATCGAAATTCGTTGAGAATCCATGTTTAGAGGCGGTTTTCTTCAAAATGAAAACAGAAATGGCTTTTGTCTACGACCAATAATAACCTTATACTCTTTAACAAAGTAGCATGCCTACAAATGGCGTATCAAATTGAGATATCGTGGATTTCAGACCTTTGAACTTCATCAAAATAGGGCCCGCTCTTCTCGACAAAAAACGGTTGTCATTACCAGTCACAGTATATGTAAGGTACTACTGCCCTATGGAATATTAATGATCTTTAAACGAATGATTTGTCTGACAGCATACACTTTAAAATTAAAAGTACGTTTAGCTATTAGTTACAGTGTTCCTTCGTAAAAAAAATACACAAAGAGTAGACAGGAATTTTCAATTCATTCCCATAAATGAATGGTCTGTAGCCCTGCAAAGTGTGACTTTAATTTCCTATTCTGTCTGGGTTTTTCATTTTACATGTTTTAAGACCACCATATGAAGTGGAACAAGGGCATTACATTTGAATTCTGTGTAGGCACACCCAAATCAATGAAAAACTCTGTGGTTTCGCTAGATGCCCGTTCCAATCGACATACCACCGCCACAAACGATCGTCTTTCCAGTAACGTATGACGCTTCGTCAGAAAGGAGAAACGCCGCAACCGGTGCGATTTCCTCCGGATTTCCCAACCTGTGTGGAAAGAGAGTGGCATACGTCAAGTAACAAAAGGATCCTACAGAATATTCCACCGTACAGTCAGTTAGCAAAATATTTACTAACCTCACAAGATGAACAGTCTCTTTGAACATAAGGCAGCGATAGCATGACGGTTTGCATGGAAACATCTCATCTTAGCAGGTAATCAAAAATATTACCAGAAAAGGTTCCACAGGTATTTTGTTATGTGATATTCCCGTCTCTGTAGTTTCCTTTTACTGTCACATGTAAGCCATTCAACATAGCACTAGCTAAATGGGTTATCTCTTCTTACTGGTGAAGTAAATTGTAAGGATACAGGCGTAGGTTGAAAAGTGGTGGGTATAGAGCCTGTTTTGTAGATCCCTTTTAGTTCTCCAGAGCAGGTAGCTGTTCAGAGCTATCGTGTCCGTTTTAATATGTTTAAATGATATCTGAACAAATGTATAGATTTCTGTATTTTCAGACCTGTTTACAGGTCAAATAGAAAACTGTCTTCATCTATACGGGAAGGGCTAGCTTAGGCAACTTACAATTGCCTAGTAACAGTGGGGCTTCTAAAATGCAAAATTTGAAGGGCACAGCATGAACGCTTTCAGCATACTGGAGGCCATGTGTGTGTAAAATGTTTACACAGTTGAAGGGGTTAAGTTGAGAAATCCAGGTTTTAGGCTTTCCTGTGGTAGAAAAAACTCCCACCCTAGGCCAGGGGATGGATCTCCGGCAGCCATGGGTATTAATAAAACTTAGGACATTACCTGATACATTTCAACAAATTTATAGGCCGCAACGAACAATTTTATCATTGACTGAATATTTCTCACCTCAATTTCATTTTACCTGTGACCTGTGGCGCAAATCTCTGTTTGAGAGTGGAGGGCGAAAATGCTTATTATGTGCCCATGAGTATTAAACTGTGCACACGAGGCGGGCACCGCGAGCACGAAGCGCGAAGCCCCAAAGGGCCCCTTGGCGGGATCCAGGGGAAATCCCCTGTGGGGTCCAGGGGGCGAAGCCCCCGGAAGCTCTTGTGTTCTAGCATTTCCGAAGCTTCAGAAAAACTGTTTTGAACGAAAAAAAACGAAAAAGGTGACCGTATTTTTAGGTTTACTCATTTTTTTGGGGGGGGAGGGGTGGGGCCAAATTACGATTTGGCCCCCCACTTTTTCACTTGAGGGGGCGAAGGCCCCCCTTGCCCTCCCTGGGATTTTCGCCCCTGCCTGTGATCGAGTCCAACACAATTTACAATCAATGGACATTTTTTCTTATGTAAATTTTAATGCTGAAATACTAATATGAATATTCCTTCTTTCATTTATTGGAACTTGGTGGAAAAACCCTTTTAAAGGTGAACACAACCGTAACGAAAGTATACGCTCTTCACTTAGGAACACGTAAAATAATAAGGTCCTTTTCACCACTAAGTCCCTATGCTTACATGGCCTAAATGATTTGTGCACCTTCGTTAAAACTTTCAAGGCAACTAATAGACCGGCAGAATCTTTATTGAAACTGGAAATTTTGTACATAGTGTTTCTTGATATTCTTCTAGAGTTTGAAAGGTTCTCTTTTAGAAATTGCCGGGTGACATGGCGTTACCATTGAGCGTTTTCAGAAATCCGCCGTTACAATGTTTTCTCCATAACTAAGCTTCTTTTAAGCCATTAATAGAATGTTTGGTGCCTATTGGTATGTTTTGGGGATCAATGTGGGCTACGAAAAGAAGCGACTCGATCGTTCTCATTTTGGCTACATTGACACTCCCATATGACAACCATGTGCTAGAAATGGTTGATATAGATCTGGATTCTGCAATTGACCTTCAGGAGAGGCTTATAGTTGCCATATTATAGCCATGAATTGGTAAAGGATGACTATAGGTGCGAGGTGCGTTCGATTTAGCGGCTCGAGCTGGCTCAACTGGCTCAACCAGTTTCTTGACTGGACGAAATATGACGTAAACTACGTCACCGGCTCAACTAGACCACCTCGGAGGGCTAGTCATTTTGGCCGGCGGCTCAAGTTGTGACGTTTTGATGACGATAAGATCACTTTTCAGAAAGATCGATCGTTAAATGAGCCAGTTGAGCCGGCTCGAGGCGCTAAATCAAATGCACCTTATTTGATTCTGCCTGGTGACAGAAATTAACAATTTGTATCAATTAAAAAATGATTGATATTTGACATGCTGTGAGCATAAACAATAGTGAATTTTCTTTGCAAATGCTCAGACTACTGAATCCGCGGAACCGCATATTGGTTTCCTCACGTTGGAGAAGAACTGAGCTCATTGTACATCAATGTGTTTTATCAAAGTGGTAGTCTACTTACATGCAATTTTGAAGCATGAAGAATGAAAAGGGTACTTCCTTTCATTAGGGTATAGTGCCATCGTCTATAAGTCAGCTCATCCATTTTGTCACTGTGACCAATTGGCGGGAAGGGGAGACAATCATTGTGAGGGTGTTAGTTTGACGGAGTTTTACGGCGCACTACACAAAAAGCCTTTGGGAACGCAAAACGTTTAGAAGCAGAATAAATATTCGGCATGCTCAAAGTGCGGTGACTTCAACCCACATGGGCTACATGTTTACTCACTTCGACCCTACAGGACCCTCCAGAGCCCCTTTCAGTCTACATACAGTGCAATAATGTAATAGAATACAACATTGATCAAACGAGGCCTATATAATGAGCTTCGGTTTCTCTGGAATTGTGAGTAAACCAAGATACCACTTCCGCGAAACCAGTCCGAACATCTGTGTTATAGAACAGTGCACGTTTGTTATATTACGTTCATTTGTTTCTTAACTTATAAATGGTTGAATGTAAGCTCAGTTACGGGGAAAGATGTAATCGTGGCCATTTTGGACTTTGGGCTTTCTCAAAACGCTCAAGAGTGACTTGATGTCATCCAGCAGATTCTGAAAGGGGACCTTTCAAACTTTAGAAATCAAAATTTCCCGGTTAGTCGAAAAAATCCTTCTTTCTACCGACTGTCATTAATGGAGTAGGGATTTGCAAATGTAAGGAGATTTGCTAGTTAGTTAGATGGAGTTTTACGACCCAGTTCCCAACCAATTGGTTCAAGTCAAGCTTGCCACGGCCTTTTTTGGGTAGATGCGCACTGATAATCAAGGTGTTTCTTGATTGGTTGTTGTCGTTGTATTTTATCGATTGTATTCTTTGTTAGGGTTGGGGATTAGGTTAGGGATTAGGGCTATCGTTAGCCAGTAAGGAAATTTCTTGTTAAACAGTGCACATCACCCCACACCCCCTTTTTTCTAGTTGTGGTTCACTGGCTTGTTTTCCCTACTCCCCTGTTGATGCTGAGCATCAAACACAATGACTTAAACTTATCGTTGAAACATGTAACAAAACTGATGAATACAGGTTGCAAATAACAAGCAAAGTGTAAAGTGATTCAAGTCTTTGAACCCCGCTAATCCCAAATGACATTTGAGCTGAAAACAATAGGGTAACTCTCAACATGGGGCATCTCTGCAGTATGTTTGAGAATTGTTGGAATTTTCATTCTTGGGATATGCATGTTAACAAGTAAAATGCAAACTGTTTCAAATCTTTGAAACCTGGGACCCCAAAAGAACTCAGTTGAACTCCACCCAACGTAATAGGGTTCTTCCTCTTAATGTGGGGCATCTTTGTATCAAGTTTGAAAAGTGCCACCTATCTCCTTCTCCACCTGCTCTTGTCTAGAGATGTCGTGCTGACGAGTTAAATGTAAACTGTTTCTTGTCTTTGATCTCCTATAGCCCAGATGAACAGTAAGGTTTTCCCTAAGTTTTATTATGTTGCATCTACGTACTAAGTTCGAAAACTGACAGACACTTCTATCTTGAGATCTCGTGTTAACGAGTCAAGTGTCACAAACACAACCAGACATCCATTTCCAAACACCTATACATGCATACCGGCATACATACACCTATACATACACACACACGCACACACACGCAATAAATGGCTGCATTTGTTTGCCTTAACATCGAAACTCCTGTCTCAAAATAGAGTTTTTCAAAGAAAACACATCCGTCAAAGCCTGCTATGTTTAATAGGTATCGAAAGGTAGAGTCCTCATGTCTTCGCCAAACAGCATAATTATAATTTTGTAAACATGATCATAGAAGTTATCAAAGAGATGTTACACTTTTCTAATTTAATAGCATGACCTCCGGTGTACTCAATATTGAGGGAGATGCGCCTCGTGCTTGACAAAAAATTCCTAACAGACTAACGATAACCCTGATCACTAACCTAACCCGAACAAAGAATACAATCGATACAATACAATGGCAACAGTCAATCAAGAAACACCTTAAACAGTGCGCATCTACCCAAATATTGCCAAGACAGGCAAGCAGTACGTTTTTGTACTTCCAATTTATACCTACATGCTTAGTATCACAAGTATGATATTTATCAACCCTCTGCCCTTAAGTTGTCAGGTTTACTATGTTTTTACAATTTATTCAGGTTCGCTTCTCTATTGAGGCACGCTTCTCGAAACAAACGCTCCTATAGAGACTCTGCATTCAACAGTACGGTGCATTACAGTTTATAATTTGTGTCCCTAAATGACTATGGACCATTCTAAAAACATTGGTCTTCCCGAGTTTTGAAGTAGGCCTTTGCAAATTACAAGTGTTAGCGGAGCGCGTTTAAACTCTTCCTTGGATAGTCTGGCCATAAATTGACATGCCCACATTGTGTCTAGCTTGTATATTTTTAAAACTACCGTACACTGCAAATTTTCCAAAAGTACTTTTGTCAACAATAGAAAAGTTAAACAACCACAAAAAAAAATCCGTTCTTGGAATAACGACGACCTGCAATAGTCTGGGATAAGTGAAGCATTTATAACAGGACGACACATTGGATGGTACATTCGAGTAATATATGTTTACTGACATCTTTTAACGAATCATTTTTACATTCTGTTCTATTAACTTTCTACAAACAGTTGCGGTGGTACTGTGGCGCAAGAGGGGACATTTAATCCCCAGATTTTGCCCCCCCCCCCCTCCGCTTTCCCCCAACTTACTAGTAGTACGGTAAGGAGTTGGGTAACCCCAAAATAAAAAATTGTATCTCCTCAGAGACTTAATTTTTCATCCGGAGATGTGCCAAAACCTCCCAGCTTCCGAGGGCTTCGAACCCTGGATCCCGACCCCCAGGAATGGGGCTAGCATTCCGGTTGCATCCGAAAACTCCCCCCCCCCCTCAAATTATCCTTTTGCCTTTTTGCCCTTCCATTTTGACATTCTGGCGCCGCCATTGTCTACAGAGGAAAGAAATCCACACACACCTTGTCGCCAGTCCATTTTTTTCCATCTGGTAGAACTTTTTTACACGATCAAGAGTTTCTTCGATGGGAATCTGTTTAAGAAATTTTGCATAAAAATTGAATTAAAAAAGAAAACAATTAATCTACCGTGCAAAGCAAAATGTAAAAAACATTTACTGAACGCCTTTAACAAATTCGTGCTAGCAAATGAGTTGAAACACTGAATGGAATGACACGGATGCACAATGAGTAGACCTTTAATCTACACCTTTCAAAAGTTACGTTAAGTAGCGGAATAAACTGATGATCCGTTTCATTCATTTAACAAGAATCTTAAGAGGTGCCACGTTGTGCTTCATAGAAAAATCGTCGCTAGAGTTGACAATGGCAACGAACTTGGAGATTTGTTCTTCACTACCAGTTTTTTTTTTGTGTAATTCGAAAGGTTGCCTGTACCAGGTATATTTTGGTACACAATTTCCTTCAATTCAATGCACTTAGCAATTATGGTATCAGTATATTCAGATTCTATGGAAAGCTAACTCATTCCGGGATGTAAATTGTTGTCACGTCCAAGTTTAATGAACATTTTAAATGAAAGGAGAAAAGTAAGCAAATGATAAAAATATCTGTGCACTTGTTGAACAAGATTTATGAGTAGAGACTTGGGATGTACAGTTTTGTGTTCTGTATGTTCAACCCCTCATGCTTGTCACTGTAGAGTTAAGTGTAACTGGAGCCTTCGAATCATGAAAAAATTTATAGCACAGGGAACCTTTTTTCAAAGATCGTTCCCTTCTAATGAGTCGGGGGAAAATTTGACGCTTAATCTATAAGTGGTTCAATTTCACTCAATTTAAGGACCACTTTAACCAAATTTGTCTATCAGTAGTACCTGGATCGCATCACCATTGAAAAGGTTATGTGTAACACCAGTGCGAGGATTGTAACTGTTAAGGCGGTAAATAACACTTGTAAATAATTTACCAAATAGGAGGAAGTCGCAGGAGTATTTCAGGTGAAAGGTGTTGGGGTGGTCTTTCGTTTTGAAAGCAAAAGTCCATATCTTGGCTACTTTGTGAGACATAAATAGTTTTAGGTTGTGTTTCTGGTCCAGTCGAGGTATTGTTGTATTTCATGTTTTTCGCCCGTGTCCGTTGTCCAAGCATGTTCAAATCTCGAATTTTGATAGCTGCCTCGCGATATCATTCCTGACAGATTTGGGCAGAACCATTATTGATTGTCGTTTTTTCTTTTTTTTTTGGGGGGGGGGGTTTCCTCGTTTGCTCAATTAAATAAAATTTGATGTCATTTGAGTTGCCTACAAACCTAAACAATTAGAAATAATAAAGCATTGAAGACGGTCACCCCTCACCCTAAACTATATTTTTGTAGTAGGCCTAGTACAGAAATTCTCAATTGACATAACTCTATGGTTGACAGCAAGTTCTAAAAATGTAGCTCATGCGCATGCACATGCGCTGTAATGTGAAAGTTTTGATTGTACATTGGGGTGATGTCTTGTAAAGCTTTTATAGAGGTGTGTCGGAGGACAGGTGTGAAGAGGAAGTGGGTAAGAAGAGTAAAGTTTTTTTTGTATATCACTTGGGGAGTGTAAAACTTTACCACGCCCATGAAGGTTTTTTGTTCTACTTCGTTCACATCATTATGGACTTCGTTTATTAACAAAAGTCAATATATATTATATGTTTACATACAAGTATGGTGATGTGATGAAACAAATGACATGAACAAAATGAAACAATGAACTGAGATTGGATGAGGATGAGGTTTGAGCAGTCGTGGAAGGGGCTTAATTAGTAAGTAAATAGGTTAGGAGAAATGGAACTGTTTGGGGTAAGAGAATTGGGCCTTTAACATCGGATGCCATCAAAACCAGCTCCGGCAGGATAATCACTTTAATTTAAATTTGGTTCCCCTTCAGTGAATATAACCTTATCCGAGAATTCGTCGCTTTCGATTAAAAATGGGAATTCGCTTAATCGATGGAATTTTTGTCTGACTCAGTGACTCGAAACCTGAATTTCTATGATATCGTAGCATGTATCACTCTCTACATTAACAGCGCAATTTGTAGCTCAAGCGCTTGTGTCACTAAATAATATCTTTTGAGCTGTTAGGTTAAATGTGTATTGCGCAATACAACAGCCATTAAAACAGTGAACATCTGTCAAACTGATGAAATGTCACAACATTGCTTTTGTCGATGGCCAAAACAATTACTTAAATTAGTGTCTTATCCGTTCCTAAATTCTCCTTCATTCCTTCGTTCTTTTGTAGTTATTTATTAACGTACTTTTATCAATAAAATGGAAAACGTTATGTACACATGTTCATTGCTCGGGTGTAATTACATGAATTGATGGAATGACCCTAAAAATCTTGTGGTGAAACTGTTATGACGACAATCGTGACTTACCCCATCCACAAATGATGTTGCAATTAGACCAGGAGCTATGCAATTGACTCTCACATTACGGTTCCACAAATCACGTGATATATGACTGGTCATCGAGGAGAGAGCTAGTTTACTGACACAGTATAACAAAATGTCCTAAAAGCATGAATGTAAAATAGTTATACACGTGAAGGAGATGACTTTAGAATTTTGCGTTTTCAGCAACCTTCGTCATGATACATCATGACAAAATAATATTACAGTCCCTAACCTATACCAGGGAGCTGTTAGAAAGGAGACACAACTTGTATAGCTCTTTGGAGCAATGATTGTAACGTACGGTAATCCTCCTATCCTTCCCAAATTTCTGCCTCAATGCCTAGATCAATTACTATCAGCAAAATGCCACTGAGAAGACACACCCTTCAAAATTGTCTTAAATCTTCATTAACTTTTCGTTGCCAAGCCGTCATTCAAATATATGAAATTTTTACCTTTTGGTCATTACTGGTCACAATCAATATAATTTCTCATAATTTCTTCGGACCATTTTATCCTAGCGTACATTTGAGATATGTTAAAAAGTTTTCCGGAAATGTGCCGGAATTGGACAAAATAATTAAGACTTTAACGATACTTAAAGCAGACTACGCCTCAAATTGGTATGGATATAAAAGAATTAATTTATTTTAACTACCATTGCCAGTCGTTAAACGTTTTGATTTGAGCTGAAAACTTGTCCACAACAAACCTAGATCAAAGCATGTTTTAACAAAGGTGATTGTTCTCGGATTACTTAGGTATGCAAGGGTCAGATCCTGTTGAATGAGGGGAAAGTTAACAATACCTAACAGTGGACACAAAGGAACTTGCGAATCAAAGTTTGATCCTTGAATGGGAAAACTGTTTTCCGGCGGCGTAGGAAGCAATTTGAAAGTGGAGGGGGGGGGGGGGGGCGGAGCAATTTTTGGGCTATGCACCTCACCCTACCCCATTGACCAAAAGTTACATTTTGTATGCTAAATGTTTCGCTTTTTCTACCAAGAAGAACGATTTTTTGAAATAAAAAAAAATATGCTATATATCATTTTTCAAATGGAACTGGATACTAATGAAGGTAGAATTTTTCGTTTTTCCAGCCATGCTACAATAGACAAAAATTCCAGTATATATATATATACTTGGCTTAATGGCTCAGTGGTTAGAGCGTCCGCACTAGAAAGCGGGAGGTCCCGAGTTCGAATCCCGGTGGAGTCAACATCGTTTTTTCACCTCAGCCAGATTTTCCAGCTTTACCAATTTGATTTATATATATATGTATGTTGGTGAAACCAAACGGAGGCTGGCCGATAGAATTACTGAACACCTCCGATCTATTTAATTTAACTTGTCTGGCTTTCCTGTAGCAGCCCATTTTAATCCGCCCTCCCTTTGTACATTTACAGACTTTTTGGTCACGGCCTCATTAACCTGTAAAGGAACCCATATTGGTCGTCTAACGACTGAAAACCGTCTTATCCTTAAACTTGGCACTCTTCACCCCCATGGCCATAATTCTAAGCTAGAATCACTGCTTGAATGATTTTAATCTTGTTGTTGACTGGTGCTTTTTCCTTGACTTTGACTCCTCGTTTGTGTGACTTCAGTTGACTTTCTGTTACCGTGTTGAAGGGTATGTAACCCGAAACGTCGTAATTTGTATTTTTCGTTCAACTCCATTTTTTGTTCAACTCCATTTTTGGTTCAGTTATATTGCACTGTGTATTACCATGTTTTTGCATCGACCTATATATATATATATATTTACCTGGATCCTACCTTTGGTCGACATTCCTTCGTCTAAAAATGTACATTAGGTCGACAATTACGATAGGTCAACATTTTCGTGTCGACCTAATGTTTGGTTCACGATTTCAACCCCTTCTGCATACATTCTTAATAAAATAAGTGCATGTATAATACCTTCATGGCGCCCTCTTTATTGTGTCTGTATATAGACGTAATAAACACAATGTATAGTATGTAGATTTGCACGTGAAAAAAGGGGTGTTATATCTTGCGTTGTCTAAAAATGTACATTAAGTTAACACGTAAATATTGCAAAATACCTTTAATACTTTGTTTATTTTATTATAACTTGTGCGTACGTCATACAAAATAATTATACCATACATATTATTGTTGGCGCTGTTGAAGTTTATGGTTGTAGTTTATTTGAATTTTTTAGTGTCTGTATGTGCAGATACATTCAAATATGTGAAATATGTATATGTCGACTTAAGGTCGATGTCGACCTAAGGTAGGATCCAGCGTTATATATATATATATATATATATATATTTATATATATATATATAAGGTCGAAATGCTGCGGAGCACTGTTGAAATGTGTAGGTCGAAAAGAGGTAGTAAAAAGTGCTTAAAAGTTTGCGGAAAACTCCACGACGTTTCGGGTATAAACCCTTCATCAGGTGGCAAAAACCAAACTGAACAACCAACAGTAACAATTGGACACGACAAACATCAAATCCGAAACGATCGTTGTAAAAACAGAACCGGACGAAAGTGACTGTCAGAAAACATGAGTGCGAAGGATGAAACACAAATCAAAAAAAGAAAAAGAGCGTCCTGGATGAAAAAATGCACGTAAAAATCGAACATGTTCTGAAAAAAGGGAAAACAGGAGACAAAAACTAGTTCCGGAAAAAAAAAATAATAATAGTAAATAAGGCCTACACAGAAAAAAACGAGCACGAACGGGTAAGTGTAAAAGGAGTAAAAACTGGTACAAAAAGGGGGTGAATATTATTGACCTTTTGTAATATTCAACCCCCTTTTTGTACCAGTTTTTACTCCTTTTACACTTACCCGTTCGTGCTCGTTTTTTTCTGTGTAGGCCTTATTTACTATTATTATTATTTTTTTTCCGGAGCTATTTTTTGTCTCCTGTTTTCCCTTTTTTCAGAACATGTTCGATTTTTACGTGCATTTTTTCATCCAGGACGCTCTTTTTCTTTTTTTGATTTGTGTTTCATCCTTCGCACTCATGTTTTCTGACAGTCACTTTCGTCCGGTTCTGTTTTTACAGCGATCGTTTCGGATTTGATGTTTGTCGTGTCCAATTGTTACTGTTGGTTGTTCAGTTTGGTTTTTGCCACCTGATGAAGGGTTTATACCCGAAACGTCGTGGAGTTTTCCGCAAACTTTTAAGCACTTTTTACTACCTCTTTTCGACCTACATATATTTATATATATATATATATATATATATATATATATATATATATATATATATATATATATATATATATATATATATATATATATATATACTCCCTCCGCAAACTGAGGAACATTGATAACATTTTAATTCTTCAAATTACCAAAGAATCCATCTACTCACAGACTATGCAACTGACAGGGTTGAAAGGTAACTGATGAAAGGTATATATGAGAGCACTTACGGGAGGTAAATGATTCCCTGCCTGAAGTTTTGCCCGAGAGACTATTTAACCGGAGCGCCACCGTCAGTTGGCGAGGAGCATAGAGGAAATGTTGAACAATCGGGCCCCTCAGACAGTCGAAAATGGCATTTCTCAGGCTTGTAAGTATAGTAGCTAAGCAGCAGGGAGATAAAACGACTTCTTCAGGGGAAACGGGCAGGTACCCATTGAAATTTCCGAGTTTTCTTTGAAGTGTAAACCACTGTATTAGAGAAGTATTTTTACCTTTTTGAAACAAATATTTGTGGCTATGGAGCTTATATCGCAGAAATTTTAGGATTCTGGGTGTCTTGTATAGGAAAATTTGAAAAGTTGGGGGATTACTGATCGGAGAATATGCACTTCTATATTGGCAAATCTGAGAATGATTGCACGGTGATCGACTGAAGATCGTTGTTGCTACATAATGTAATCTTGAAGGTCTACGAATTGAAGCTCTCCAAAGAAATTTTAAAAGTTTCCGAAACTTTGTTTATTTTAGACAAACTATTTCAAAGTCAAGAGCTTATTTTGGAGAAAATTCGGAATTCAATGAAAGAAAATTTATAAAAAGAGCACTGAAGATTGCCGGTGTCACTTGAAGATCTGGTGTCACAAATGGCAAATTTCGATTTTTTTTCATTTCCAGAGCTTGAACAGCCTCGGGTTTATCGAACTGATTCATGAGACAGCACTTATGCATTAGGAATTGCACGTTAAGGGGCGCGGAAAGTTTCGCTTTTTTGAAACAATGAAGTAAAAAATGGCGCTTGTATTGAAGAAAACCTGGAATTTCATGAGAAAGAAGAGTTGAGAATATCACATAAATGAAAAAGGGGTTTTCTGACCCGGGAAGTGGGGGCGGAAGCATGCTTCAACCCCTGCCCTCATTTTTCACCGGGGGCTGTCGCCCCGCAGCCCCCCGCCCTCTACGCCTATGCTATTTTCTCAAGTACCTATAGAAAAACAGCTTTGACTGTTGTATCTCCTTCCTGACAGCTCCCTGCCTAAACTAGGCTTACTTCCCCTCTACAAAAGCCCGGGTGTGGGGCTTTTTAGGATATTTCTTCTTCAGTAATTGCGCATTAAGATAACGTACTCCTGATGCACTGGACCATTAAATCTTATGAGGTGATATAATTAATTAAGCCCTCTCTGTGCAACATGCTCTGGAAACAAAACAGGAAGTGTTCAAGGTCATAAAAACATTTTTCACTTTAAAAGGAAACAAAGCAGGTTATGTGAGTTGCACAACAAGAAAGTCACAAACTATTGTGCAATAGACCAATTTGTTTTCAACGAATTAACTTCAACATTTTATATCTCAGCTCAGGAATGTCCTATAAAGATGGGAGGTGAACTGTTAGAATTCACTTTCCGTGCTCTGTAATATGTATTTTTGATTTTTTTTTAATTGAGGTACACTTTAAGCTAATAACATTGGAAGGTCGCTTTCACCTACCTTTCCTGCTGTTCCAGAAGCACCATCAAAGACTCCCGCTGTTCCGGTTGTTAAAATAGCCCCACCTCTTGAAGGGAAACAACATTGATTTTCATTTGACAGAAGGCAATGACAGTAGGACTACTTTAACTACGATTTTTCTTAAAACACACACTCTCATTATTTCTTCATGAACAATGGTTTGTGGCTAAGGTGTATGCTTATCTAAGGTATGGCATATTCTTGTGGACATGACGTTTGTTGTCAATGTAGAAGAAAAGCTTTTTAAGGGAGACCAATAAGTTGTAGTTGGTTATACTGAGTTGGATATCTTTTGAACTTCTCACATGTACCAGGTATTCCAATGTTTGTAATCTGTAGTTATCCCTCTCATCATCCCCGATCTTTGAGTTCTCATGTTCCAGTTGATAAATATAAATCAAATTTGTCATGTTGTTAGCTGAAACTATGCAGAAAACAAAAAGTTATTATTCGATTCCAAAGCAACCCGTCGAAACATGAAAAGCAGAAGCTCTACCACACATGTAGCGCTTGTCTCTGGTGCAATATTTTTTCTTGGCACATATGTGACGCCTCCTGAATATGGTTCTCCGATTTTTTTCTCTTGTAATTTGTAAGACCACATATAAATATTATTTGACAGGATTACCATATAATATTTTAGCAGATTATTAAATTAATGCCAGAAGAATTTTGAGGCGTAAAATACTAACTAACTTACTACATCCAGGGAGGTGTAACTACACCAGTTAGGTCTAATCACATTTCCATGCTACATCAAACCTAATCCGCCCTCTTTTTCGGCAATGCAGTCTTCCCCTCGGTCTTCCTGTGGACAGAGCATATAATCCGTAGATTGTCGCCACCATACGTGTGAGTATAGACCTAGCAAGATGGGTTTCTGCCATGGTTTTGTGTGTGTGAAAGTTTGGACTTGCTCAGGTAGTACGCTTCACCAGATTTTGTAATAAACTTGAAATATTTTCAAAATAATACAAGGTAAGATAAAATTCAATACTCGTATTGCAGGAATGGGATATTGTTTCTTATTCAAGTTAAACTTTTGTTTAAAGTATTTCAGAGTCGTCATTAAATCATACAAATTACAGCTTTTCGGCGGCCATCTTGGTGCGCCATTTTTGCTTTAGTCGGTGGCGAAAATCTACGAATAGGACATACTTCGTTACATGCTCTGTCCGTGTATGAGGAAGTCCGTGGTCCTCCCACATTGGTAATAAAGTAATAGGGAGAACAACATAACATTACAGGGGCCTCCTTGGTACAGTGTTCTTTTACGTGACGTCACAATTGATAAGCCATGCCCACTTCAAGGCACAATTTTCCAATGCAACAGTCACCAGTCCCTGACAGTCACACGTTAGTTGTCAGATGTAAGGAACGCGCCTAGTATCATAAATACCG
Source organism: Holothuria scabra (assembly GCA_037179385.1). NCBI lineage: Eukaryota > Metazoa > Echinodermata > Holothuroidea > Aspidochirotida > Holothuriidae > Holothuria > Holothuria scabra. Next base: position 23,372,250 of record CM074182.1, read on the forward strand.
ACGATACAAATGAGATGTCGAACTGCCAAATGAAATGTTGAATTCCCAAATGACATGTTGAATTTTAAAATGAAATATTGAAATCAAAAAAGAGATGTCGATACCGAAGATACAAACGAGTTGTCGAATTTCACAATGACATGTCGAACTGACAAATGAAATGTTGAACTCCAAAATGACATGTTGAATTTCAGAATGAAATATCGAAATCAAAAATGAGAGGTCATAACGATTTTGACACTGTATGCACGTGGAGTGCCAACAGTGTCATATTTCAAAATGAGATGTCGAGACGGTTCTATTAATGAATGCCTCTGAATGCCCGTCCGTATAATGATTGCCCGAGCTCTGACAATGAATACCTGCCTCTGAAAATGAATGTCCGTGTAATATGTTATTGGTTGACCATCATTCCCATGCAAGCACTCAACAAATTGTCCGCGTGATCTGTTGTATTTTTTCATCAATCGAGATCAGTTCAGCATTCTTGAGTTCTTTTTCAAAGACAGACATACAGTCAGACAGACAGACAGACGGACGGACGGACGGACGGTCGACGGACAGACAGACGGATAGAAAGACAGATGAGGCTTTACGGTTCAATTAGTAACCTTGAGAAGTGAGAAAATTCTGATCAAACTTGTGACTCGTCATGGCAGATACTATTTTGTGGCATTTCTCAAGAAAGTTCTTATTTCAGAACATATTGGCAGGGTTATTTTTCCTACATTAAAACAGAAAGAAAAGTTGAGGTTTTTAATTCCGCCGTGTGTAGTGAATGATATGATAAAACAGACAAATTAGGGGATAAAAGTACTTTTGAAAACACATCAAAGCGTTTTACAAGAAGTAACAAGTGAAGTAACTATCATCTAACACAACGTACGAGCTAATATTGTATTAGGAGCGTGGCCAGGAGTGTGTCATGGGGGAGGGTTTTAGTGTAATATGGGGGTTTTTTATCAAGATAGGAGGGAAAAGTCTAAGGAAAGAGAGAAAAAACGGCTATTCTAGGTGTTTTTTGCATTGCAAGGTTGAGTCGTGGGGGTCTTACCCCCCCCCCCACCCGTGGCTACGCCACAGGGAGAGTCAGTGGCGGAGCTGCCATATGGTCAGGGGGCGACCGCCCCCCCCCCCCGACGAACCAAAATCGTCTGTCGGCGCCCTTTTTAGGTTTTTAACATACTTTACTCTTGCACCATTTTGGCAGAATACATAATTTAATGGCATTGTTTTGAAGCCCAGATAACAAAATGCTCAAAGAGCCACCAGTAACTGTACCTGCACTTTATTCTGATGAAAATGGTCATCTTCTGTAATAAAGGGATAGGTTTTGCCGAAACGTATCTTCATGCTTTATAGGCACTAATGAATGTTGTCGCTGTGCTAAGTTCATTGCTTCCACACCAAGCGTGATTATAAGCTTACAAAATCACAGACTGACATTAAATTAACCCCCGGCCAATAAAAGATGTTGCAAAGGGCGCGACAATAATTGTAGCGCAAATAGCCCTCTTGTCGCCGGGGATAATTGTCAACATAGACAATAAAAAGAGTTTATAAAGATACCAAGATAGCTTCCACAACATTTTTCAAAATCATTTAAAGATAACATTCGGGTTAAAGTAAAATAAAACTGCTATCATAGTGGTAATGGTTTAAGAGTTTTAATGAGCAGTTTCCATTTTGCTTTTCTTCAAGTGACCATTCTTATGATAAATGGCTATTTCTGACACTGCACGATAATCCCATGAAAATGCTTATTTTTATACTTCCGTGGTCTCAATGACCAGAAAATTGCATCAAATTAGCTTAAGATTAGGCTACTTTTATTTATTATGAATCCGGTATCTAGAGAGCCAAGCAGACCTCTTGCCTTGGCTATTTCTTAAAATGTACTTAATTAATGGCTATTTCAGAGTGGTCACATGATGTAAATTACGTCAATTAATGTTTCTTCGTGTACTTATCTTGATTTTCAGATGCCAAAAATGTACACCTGACGGTGATTAATTTCCATAAATTTTTCCCTCTGTAAGATTGCATGTTATTTAGCTCTGGCAGATTTAATCTTTATCTTCACAATGTAGCCCATTAATACATTAAAATCTTAAACCGAGACCTGAAAATAACAATAATGTCATTTCCAGCGATCGGAGAGGCATTTTGGGCGAAAATTTTCTTGCGCTCCGCGCCAACTCATGGTGGCGCGGAGCTTTCCCCCTAAAAGAATTTAGTCCCCCCCCCCCACCGAATTTTCTTCCGCGGAGGCCCATGGATAGAAAATTTAAACATATTCTAATAGAAAACTTGTTTCGGAGGAATGTCAATGTAGTCTTCTATACCAGGTGCGGAAAATCAAATGGAAAGTCTGAAAAGCCGTGGCTTCGATCGTGCTGAGGCTCAGGGTATTTACTCAGAAGCGCCCCTGCAGACCGTTTTCGCCCCCTCTGACCGAAATCCCTAGCTCCGCCACTGGGGGGAGCCATGATTGACTTAATGCGACTATAAATCTCATTATGTGAGAAGCACATTTTTCAGTTCCAGAGATAACCGCTTTCAGGAGAAAATGAGTATTACCAACTATGAGCACTTAGTGTCTACCTCTGCATGGTGCAGTCGTCGAATTGTGTGTATAATCAATTGTGAGGTCATAGACATAAAAACGAAATTACCATGGACCTTCAATTACGTATTTACAAACATATGTGCCAGCACGACCAACTTGAAAAATGGTGTACAAAACTTGCGGCTGCGTGGAGTCTATAAATTAAGCTTAGGACAAAAAACGTAGCCAAATTGCTCGATTTCTCAAAATCGGCGTGGTGAACAACCAAACATACGTTGCTTTTTTATTCCCTTATCAACAGATTTTTTAAAATGCCCCAATTTCCCTTTCCTAAAATCGATAAAAATTGCAAGGCTTTTTTGAACGATATCTCCGTTGAATTTGCGCGGTAGGACCGTAATGCATCGTGTGAGGTATTTGAAAATGGCGCCAACCATGGCAAAATAATCCCCCGATCGGGTAAAAATTCTCCCGAACTGTTTTTAAAGGTATGTTGCCATGTTACGCGTCGCACCTGTCTGTAACGGGTAAGCGTTAAAAACTTTCTAAAAGTCTTAATTTCATCCAAATCTCTCCAGCATTGACTATTTTAAAAGTTTATTACTGTTTTGAGCTTCTTCCATGAAAACATGAGCTATACATGTGTAATGTTATGACGTGAAAAGAGGGGTTCGTGAGGCATACTGTTTGTTGTCTTTTTCCTTTCATAAGGGCAAATTCAGTGGCCCCAGCTTGGATTTGTAAAGTAGCCTATTTTATTTCATGAATAACCATGAATGACCATGAATAACCATCTTTCAAGTCGTGTGACAACCTTTTTTTACACTTAATTGTATGAAATTTACGAAAGGTAGCCCTTGGTTTGAATATGCAATATTCAAGGCCTGGAATATTACATGTAAAATACTTAGAAGGCACATAAGAAGAAATTTATGAGATGAAGTATGTCTGTTGTTTCAAAATGATTTTGAGGCGACTGTCTAGACTCTAATAATAACAAGGGTGGAACACTTGAATGTATGGTTAGGATTTGAACAAATGTTACTTTTTGTGAGACCAAATGATTTTTATTTGAACATTTTTTTTTTTAATTTTTTATATTTTCTTTTTTACTTTGCTTGCCACCCCAAACCATGCAGCGGGCACTATAGTGGCAGAAAAATTCTGGGATGTTCTCAATTGCCAGATTACACGCGGACAGAGGGAAGGATCCACATGCGTAAGCTTTAAAGTGCCAAACATTTTGCTCAGAAAATGGTAGTGGTGCATTTATTCTGGTGACTTTTTTTATTTGCACGTTATTTATTGAAAAGGCTGCCAAAATTTGAAAAGTTCCCTTTCGCATTATGTCAAAGTGGAAAACGCCAGCGAATTTAGCCAAAACACTTTATAATTCCATAAAAAATTGTTAGCAGATTCGTTGCATGATTTTTTCAAAGGATCACTAAACGCAGGCCACTTTTTGAAGAGGCTCATTGAGTTGATATCGGTACCTTAATGAGGGTGTTAAAGGGTCATTACCACATGAAAATGCTTACAGTTAGCATAACAAGTCAATTTTCACATCCAACAGTTACAGAAAAAGTTAAAATTTTGAGTTTTGTTGTGTCCAGACTTGTAACGGTTTTGTGCATAATTTGAGAGAGTGTCTGGTCACAAATTTTTGAAAACCGAATTGAACCATTAATTACTCACTCATAAGACAGTTATTTGTGTATATGATATGAGGATAGTCTAAGTTTTTCCATTTGTCATTGACATGTGAAGAAAACTTAACAAGTTTGGAAAAATTTGTTGAATTTCACGAACCAACGCGATGAGCCCCTTTAAGATCCGAAACTTTATTATTACATAATTTGGTTATCGTTCACTTTTGGACCTCAAAAGGACGGGATTCTAAGCTTTAGAAAATAATAAAAAGAGGGTGCCTATAGTTCGCAAGTGACGATGTATTGAAAGTGAATTTCCACTCTTGTTATTTTTAGAGTCAAAGCAGTCGCCTCAAAATCATTTTGAAACAACAGACACAATAAATCTCATAAATTCATTTTTATTTGTCTTCTGAATTTTTTTCATATAATATTCCAGGCCTTGAAATGTTGCATATTCAAGGTTAACCAAGGACAGTCTTTCGTAAATTCTATACAATTAAGAGTGAAAAATGTTGCTACATGATTTGAAAAGTGGTTTTTCACGGTTATTCATGGTTATTTATCTGTTCATGAAATAATATAGGTTACTATACAATTCTAAGCTGGGACCACTGGCCACTGGACACTGGCCACTGGCAACTCCCCTTAAAATGTGCTTCACACATAGTAAAAGGGATTTATAATCGCATTAAGTCAATCATGATTTTCTTAATACAATATTAGCTCATACTTTGTAATAGATGATTATAACTTCACGTGTTACTTCTTTTGAAACGCTTTTATATGCTTCAAAAGTATTTGTATCCCCTAATGTGTCTGTAATATCGTAACGTTCACTAGAAACCGCGGAATAAATAACCTTCTCAACCTTTTTTTCTGTTTTAATGTAGGAAATCTAAGCCTATCAATATGTTCTGAAATAAGAACTATTTTGAGAAATGCCACAAAATAGTATATGCCATGAAGAGTCACAAGTTTGATCAGAATTCTCTCACTTTTCAAGGTTACAAATTGTACCGTAAAGCTTCATCTGTCTATCTATCCGTCTGTCTGTCTGTCAATCCGTCTGTCTGTCTGTCTGTCTGTCTGACTGACTGTACGTCTGTCTGTGAAAAGAACTCAAGAATGCTGAACTCACCTCGATTGATGAAAAAATACAACATATCACGGGGGAAAATTTGTTGAATGCTTGCGTGGGAATGATGGGCAACCAATAACATACTACACGGACATTCATTCTCAGAGGCAGGTATCCATTGTCAGAGTTCGGGCAATCATTATACGGACGGGCATTCACTTCAACTTACTGGTAAGTCTCGTTTAATTTGTTGATTTTCGACGTATGACGCTGTTGGCACTCTACGCGCATACAGTGTCAGAAACCGTGTCGACCTCTCATTTTTTATTTCGACATTACATTTCAAAATTCAACATGTCATTTTGGAATTCAACATTTCATTTGGCACTTCGACATGTCATTGTGAAACTCGTACAGATGCTACTCAGATAGCTACTCTAGCTAGCGCACTACACTAATATGTGTCGGTCAAGAGCGTTTGTGTCCTCAGTGAAATGACATAACACACTTCTGCCTTAGACGGCATTGTGTTGCAAAGCCTGCTGTACACCTTCGATTCAGATGGGGTATCTTGAGATTATTTATTCATGATGTGACATAATTATGAAGTAATAAAATTTTAATGGATTGATAAAGGAAACAGACGACTCACCCCCTTTCCTCTAAGTATGGAACGGATTCTTGAATAAACATAAAATGTGACTTCAGGTTGAGGTCAAACATCTTAAAACACAGAAAGAAAAATGTGGATTTGAAAAATGACAAACAATTACGGTATCGTAGTTCCCAGCTCATTCACAATTGTTGTTGCCCTTATATATTTCTTCACAATGGTTGGAAAATTTGTGTTTCTTCGCAATAGTTGGATAACATTGAATTCTGCCAGCTCAGGTTTTACCATTGATTCTGTTCTGATTTGAGCATATTGATCTGCGTATTGTGATGTTGTTTATCCCATATAGAACTATGGTGTTGGACTATGCTTACAGTCCCTAAAATCGGGCAATATATATGCGAGAAAGATCACCACACCAAAATTTTATTCGATTTTTGCCTAATAATATGTTTGATTATGTTAAAACTTCATCGTAAAGAAGAAAATAAAATCATTAATTAGTTACTGTAATGCATTTTTGCCTTACTGATGTGAAGAAATGGTTCGCTTTTAGTGTGATGTGGTGGAGCATACAATAGGAAATTAATGTAAGTACGCACGTAATATAATCCGATTCCGCTAGCTATCACCAATCCTTGACCAGGGAATTGTTAAACAACTTCCTGCCTCACTTCCCCTGCCTCCTTCTTACAACTGCCTACCTGGAAAATAATCTGGGACAAATCTCCGCGCCCACCTCATTGTTGGCGCACACAGGTATTCCAACAATTTTGTCCGGCAGGACTGTAGCTAACGCTAGTTTCCCTAACCATGATAATATGTCTCGTCGCTGTGACACTGCGATTAAAGAAGTGTATGGGACGAGTTCGCTCACTTACAAGCTTCTGTGACATATTATCAGGCCCGTAACCAGACTTGCAGAGCAGGGGGCAAACCATTTCCAGGGAGCCACTAAATTTTACTAAAAGCAGCCTTTCCAACTTCTGGGGAAATTTATGTGTGTGACTCTATAAGCGGAGTGCTTGGCGCGAAGTATGCAAGAAAATTTTTGGTTTCACAAACCCCTCAGATGGCCGAAATCGGCACTTCCTGAGTGTTCTAAGCTACATATACCCAACCATGAAATAGAGGTTTCATGTCTGCAATTTCTCAGTTATTGCTAAAAACTCAATGTACGAAAAATGGTAATGCATATCAGATGGATTTGGAGACAGTGCTCAAATCCCCACTGGGGGAGCTTTGCACCCACATTTTTTTCAATTTCTCTCCCTCTAAAAGGTTGAAACTATTCGCACTCTGTATCATAAGAATACAATACAGACAAGAAATGTGAACTCCGGTGCTAGTCTTAAAAGCTACATTATCATGACAACCTTTGAGTGTTCACAAGAGAGACCTCGAGGGGCTACCCCTTGAATGGCTAGCGCTAATTGAACCGCGGTGAAACACTAAAAAAATTGGCAAAAATTTAATATGCTTCTTACCTGTCGTGTGCTTATAATTTGCACAGTGTAGTTTGTCACCGTTAATCAAAAACAATTTTAACGAACCCCTTTTACCCACCCGTGCTCATAAAAGGACTATCATCGGAACATTGCCTAAACATTTAATAATTGTCATCTGAAGGCCTATTGAAATTTCGGGGTTTTAAATTTAACTTTATACACCAAATGGGTTAATTAAATTTAACTTGCCTGGAATTAAACCCACAACCGCGCACGACAGTTCGCTGCTGATGAAGTTGCTGCTATATTATAAAAATATGAGCCAGACAACAGAAATCGGCCTAGCTTGGTCATACGAACCAATCTCTTTAAATTCAAACCCCAGCTTCCTCAAAAAGCCTGATATCTTTTGCATGAAATCCGTACGATGATTTCAGGCCTTTCCAAAAAAATTGTGCAAGGTTCATTGACTATGATAATGTAAGATGGCGCACCGTCTACAACTGGCAACCCTGGGCTGGGGGCGCGAGACAACGGGAGAGACGTGTGCCGAATGCTTCCACTAGTTACGAAACTTGATGAGCAAAACATCTCGAATCTCGTGTTCTTCTTGAGCAAGCTCAGGAATGTATGTGATCCACGGACTTAATTTAAAAAACCGAATAAAAGACCGAAGAAAATATCAAAATTTAAATTAAACTAGTAGTATTACTATTGCCCAGTGGTCGGACCGCGTAAGACCACAGAGCAGGGGGCCAAGTAGAGGAGCAGGGGGCCTGGCCCCAATCCCCCTCCCCGTGGTTACGGGCCTGCACATTATTTTGTTGGAATTTCAATCGGAAATTATCTGCAGAGATTTTCACCAAGAAGGTAAACAAATACCTATGTTTGTGTTTACAAGTAAGGGAAACCGCTCGGAAATGTGTCCGTTTTTTTTTATAAAAGGCATGATAGGTGGCAGAATGTTACATAATTATTGAAAACAAAACTATGTTTTGCTGTTGCTAGCATAGGCCTGCTTCCAAACCCGATCATAGTGTCAAACCTACATGTTAGGCGCTAATAAAGTAGAAGTGTAATGTAGAGGGCATAATAGCTTTAAAATTAAGTACCCATATTAGGCAGTAGTGTCTATAGACGCGAATTGATTCGCTGGTTCGATGCGCTTGAACAACGCACCAACACAAATGCGTAACTAAATGATGTTAGGGGAAAACAACTAGACAAAAACGAAACGAAAAAAGTGGAGATGAAAGCATATCAAAGTTACAATTGTTGCAAAACGTATCTCATAATGCTCCTGTATTTGCAAAAATCAACCAACTGAATCACAGGTAGTCACCATTAATCTCGAGGTTATTCAAGGGGTGAATATACACTATACCATAATAATTGTGTTTTTAGAATTACATACAGTTTGATATATTCAATCAATCGTGATCTTTTCGCTGCGGTCCAACTTTTCCAAACTCCTTAATTCTAAATATGCATCAATTAAGCATACGAAGGTATAAGAGACATATAGTCCTAAAAATTGTAGCCTACTAATGCAATTAAAATGAAGCCGTAGACCTATACACCCATCATCGCGTAGTGGAAAGTTTGTGCAATTAGCAATAAAATAATTTTAAAGATTACATAATCTTCTTTTCTATTTCATAGAAGGAACAACTTTATTGACAACAAAACAAATATACATAGATATAGATTCCATCATCTTACCTTGTCAAACTGGTTTTCAGTTGCCTAAAATTGAAAAACAAATTCATACAGATCGTGTGTAGTTATAATCCAACTGAGGTTTAATATTTTACCAATAAAGATATATGGCAAATTATTTGTATACGTTTATTGATTGTCAGATGCCAGAACGCTGCGTTACACAGAATGTTATTTGTATATTTTTCTATAGACCTATTTCCAAATAGCAATACAAAGGATTGTGGGATAGAGTTTTGGTGTTTGTCATTTTTTTCAATGGCATTTTACTGTGGTGAAAATTGACGTACACCCAAAACTCTATCCCACAATTCATTGTTAAATGCTATTTGGAAATAGGTCTATTGAGGACCAGCTTCATCCAGTAATTTTTTATGGGGTTGAGGTCATGCTACATAGTTAAATAGTGTATCCATATTGGTAACAACTCAAAACAGTTGCGCATAAGATGTTTCATTTTCACTTTATTCAGAAAGGTCCTTGCTTGATTTTCAGCTATGTATTCAATATCTGTACAGGATGTTCCACAAGATCTGGTAAGGCAATGAGTTTGCAGATGCTTGAGAAACCCTGACGAATATGGTAGGCCAAATTTCCCAATAATTTGATGAATTAAAGGTTGTCAACTGCGTGATAAACCAAGTTTGTTAACTTACAAACTAGGGTTATCAACTAATAAACCAGATTTTTTTTATTAACTTGATACACCGAGATTATCAATTCGATAAACCAAGTTTACAGCCAAAAAAGCGATAAACCTGTTTATCAAATAGAAACTCTAAGTTTATCGAACGATAAACTTGGTTTTAAACGTATTGGTTTATCAACCACTTAACTAAATTTAAAAGAATTATTGGACATTTGGCGTTTCCTTAGCTATAATTTAATTTGGTGTAATCGCAAGTCAGTAAAAAATATACTGGTCAGTAGCTTGCAGTACGACCTAACTTCAATCAGGACAGCACCCCTATTTTTTGAAAAGGGAGAACGCAGTCTTCCTGTCACATTGTATCAACTTGACATTCTGACTTTTCTTTCCCACAACCACATGCTGAAGCAGTGTGTTTTAATTTGTGTTGCATGTTACTGCGTATTAGTTCTGCACGACACAACTGCAGGGACAGTTAAGATGTCCAGAGCAGTCCCCCAAAACTGTTTTGAAGCAATAGCTATATACCACCATTTTCTTCTTATTTCTCTTCAAAGCATCTTTCATCCTATTTTATGACTTTAATATTGTATATTAGGTATATGAAACAAGCATTTACTTCTGGTAAATTTCAAATTTGAAGAGAAAAATGATGTCATTTGACATTCAACAGCCAATCATGAAACAGGACAGTCTACTACACTCACTTCTAATTGGGTGACTGCTCTTGCCCTTTAATGCTCAAAGAAGCTCTTTCCACATAAAGGTATTCGTAATACGATAGTTCTTTTATCAGTTTATATCCGCATAGGATTTCGGATAAGAAGAAAAATTCAATTGATACTTTTTTCATACTATAAACTTACCGTATGAATTTTTCCGAAATGTGTATTTACACCAGCATTGATGAAAATGCAATCAATTCCTCCATATTTTGATACTGCCTGATAAGCAAAAGGACATATTAAGAAGTTTTTTGAAAAGTACTCCTATTTTTATTTCAATCAAAAAAAAAAAGGCGGAAATGTGTACAAAACATCATGATTGCCCTTTTTCAACATTGAGCCGGTAAAATAGCAGTGAATTTTACCAAACGCCAATAAGAACTTAAGTTTTGTGCCATAGTAATTAAAGGAAGAATTAAAATTTAGCCATTTCGCCATGATCTAATATCTAACATAAACATTTCTTTATATGAAATTTTTGAAATGAGATGAATTTAGTACTAAAACAGACAACCACTCCTTAAACGTTTAAGTTTTTCAGTCAGTCTCTTTTTCTACATGAAAGAGTGAGATATCACACCAGGAGCTGATTTCAATCAGTTCGCGAGATGCCAGATTAGGTACATGAGTTGAGCCTTTTTATCAACAATTGTCTAGACGATAAAGTGTATATAATTAGTTACCCTCAACTGCACCACCAACCTACGAGCTCACTTTTTGGGGAATGCGTGTAGTAGGTAAATTTACACCCATTCAGAAGTTCCCTCAAATGCGTTTCCAAAACACGTGAGATGATACAAGCCGGAATCAATGATAGATTACACTTACAGTTTGAGTAGTGGTCAGTGGTGTAGGTAGACATTTTCCAAGGGAGGGGGAGGCAAGCACCCAAATTTTCCTAATTCTTGAAAGTGTGAATGCCACTGTATTATATGCGTAATTTGTGGCGCGAGAACGTGCCGAAATTTTTCCCCCTTCTAGACATATATTTAAAAATATGGGGCTTGTGTTGCAGAAAATTCTGTATTTGGGTTTTCTGTAGGAAAATTTGATAATTGGGGGATTACTGAAGAATATGAACTCCTATTGGCAAATCTGAGATTGCACGGCGACCAAAGATATCTAAGGCCTACAAAATGAGGCCTTCCGACGACATTTTAAAAGTCAAGAGATTATATTGGAAAAACTTTGAAATTTGAGAAAAAACTTATGAAAATAGCACTGTAGCTGCCGATGTCACTTGATGAACTAATGGCACACATGACAAAGTGCCGACTTCGTCATTACCAGAACTCGGAAAAAGTTTACCAAAGTGATTTATAAGCGGGCACTACTGGATTGGGAATCGCAATTTGTGGCGCACGAAGCGCGCGGAAAATTTCGCCTTTTTGAAAGAAACAAATATTTATTGTAATTTTATTCGCGAAAATTCGTAACTTCAAAAAGAAGAGTCATGAAAAACCACATTGTAGTTGACAGGTGTTACAAATGGCAAATTTCCTATTTTTTTTATTTTTGAGAGCCGAGGACAATCGCCCCTGCCCCCTGTATCTATTCCATTGGTAGCAAGGGTTAGGATGAACTTTGGTCGGGTCGGGAACTGGTTAGTATACTGATGGGAGTAGGTAGGGCTGTCGACCCGATATTTGATTTTGAAAGAAGGTTCATTAGAAGTTAAATGGAAATTGTTTGTTCTGACAATTTTGTCCTCCTTTTTGAGTTTGAAGGAAAAAATTTCCTGAATCCATTAGCGGCTATCCATAGGGGCACGGGGGGAACTTGCCCCCCCCCCCCCAAAAAAAAACATTTCCAAATCATGGTTTTCAATTTTCCAAAAAATAACGTTATTCGATATGACATGAATGGAAAGTAGCCTTCTTATTAATCTGGGCAAAGTATCCCAGCCTTCTCTCTCATAAAAATGCCATATATTATTTATAAAGTATAAACTAATGCGTAATTGTCAAGGATATAGTTCGCAATTGTATCAAAATTTTAGCCCAGTACCGGCCAACCAGAAGCGTTGGTAACGCTACCAGCACCAACAGCAGTACTAAATCAATACTGTCATTGGTGCAAATAGCGGTACCAATGCTTCTGTGTGGCCGGTTCAGGTTTACAGGCTCATTCGACCACTGGTCATATGAGTTAATATGATTCGAAAAATTATGACTTCAATTTATTTCCAACGGTGTGCAGTTCCTCGAAACAAAAAAGTCCAGAACAAATTTATATTTGATATTTTGAAGAGGAACATATTCTAGGCATAGCTTACTGGGGAAATTTGTACTAATTTCCCAGGTTTGGTTCTCGACATATTAGAATTGAGGGTGACACATTTTCTACAAAGAGTGAACTTGCAACAAGTAGACGTGATGTCTTGTGTTCACATTGATGGAATTTAAGACCATATTTATACAATTTAACTGTGATATGTTGTAACCATAGCCGTGTTCCCATTTGATCCAGGGAGGTGGATCTTGATCTACCGAGGTGGATCAAACACTAATGGGAACGCAGATCAACAACACTCACTCAAGATCAAGATCCACCGATTTTGATCGACCGTTCGGGGTAGATCAGATCCACCGCGCTGGATCAAAGTTTGTAATGGGAACACATCGGTAGATCAAGTGACCCTGGATCTCCGGTTACACTCATGTATGTTTTTGTGATACATCGATACGAAATGCATGGCAGGCCGACTTGTAAACGTTGGTGACCTTTTCGCGCTTGCGCAATGTGTTCATAAAACACGTTTGATCTACCGCGCTCACTCAAATGGTAACGCGGATCTCGATCAAGGTAACTGATGTTGATCCACCTCGGTAGATCAAAATCCACCTCCCTGGATCAAATGGGAACACGGCTCATAAGTGCATCCCGAGCAGTGGAAGTTTAAAAACTTAATTTGCCTTATTAAGGGGAAGATAGCATCCCTAATCAATTTAAGATCAAACCGTCCCCGGGATCAAAAATAAATAAAAAACAAAACGAAACATTGACCATCAATATGAATACATGGAAAGCATCTATGACGTCACGTGAGAACTATCTATTTGAGAGTGGTTTCTGCATGTCATTATATCTGCTGGTGTCTTCGATATAGTGACGTAGCTGGACATTTTTGAACACCATTAGACGCAGGGACGTGATTTTCGTCCCGCCAGCCGAAAGTTTTGCCCATTGGAGCAATTTTTTGAAAACCTGAGACTTGTACTGGAAAATTTTAGATTCTGGGTTTCTTATAGAAAAAGTGAAAAGTTCGGTGATTACTGAAGAATACGTATTTCGTATTTCGTATTTCACTGACGTCAGAATTATGCGTTAGCAACCGCCATGTTTTAGTGCAAGCCTGTACATACAAACCGGGTTTGCCCTCAAACATGGCTGAAAAACTCCACGTGAAAAGCGTCTATGACGTCATGTGAGAACTATCTATTAGCAAGTCTGAAATTGAACGGCGACGAAAGAGAGTTGCTGCTACATAATGTTGTCTCCTACAGACTGAGGCATTGGGGCAATGAGACGACATTTTCAGAGCAGTTATATTAGAGGAAATTTGGAATTTAATGTTAGGAAATTCATGAAGCACTTTAGTTGCCGATATCACTTGGTGATTTGGTGATTTTGTCATTTCCAAAGTTCGGAAAAGATAAACTGATTTATGAGGGAACACGACTATACCAGTAGATGTAAATTGCTGTGTGGGAAGCATTTTTAAAACAGATAATTACAAAAATAGAGCTTTTCTGGGAGAAAATTCGGAATTTCATGAAAAGAAGAGTTGGAAAAACCACACTGTATTTGACTTGTGTCACAAATGGTTAATTTCCGAATTTTTCCCTTTTCAGAGCCAGGACGGCAATTGCCCCGTGTCTCCTCTAGCTACGCCACCGGTTGGAGAATAATCGATAATGTTAAACAAATGAGAGTGCAGAATTTTAAATAACTAGTCAGTGGAGTGGTATAGAACTTCAAATATTTTCCCATCGAGCAACTCTAAAGAAGATCAGTTTAGTATCATTAGACTATTGTTTAGGATCTGGTGTTTAAATTGGGCATATTAAATCACTTACATGTTGGATAAGTTGTAAGCGGTCTTCTTTTTTTCCCTGATGGCATGGTATACCTGAAACATCTATACCTTCCTGTTGTAATACTTTAACTGAATCGTCAACATTTTCTTTTCTCCTACTACTAATAACAACTTTGCATCCTTCCTGACCCATACGAAGAGCAGTTGATAGTCCAATTCTGAGGAAAGAACAAAATTATGTGTTGGTTTTATTGAGTTTCACGGTCCAGTTTCCAGCCTATTGGTTCAAATCGGGCCGACCACGGCCTTTTTCCCAGTCGTGGCTCACTGACCAAGAGATTTGGTACATAGCTTAAAGGCATATTTTCATCATCCCAAACAGTTCCAGTCCTCCCAACCTACTTACTTCTAGCCCCTCCCACATTTATGTAAAATTCATCTTTATCCAGACACAATCCTAGTTTATTGCTTCATGGCTTGTCTCAGTGGGCATACAAGTCCATAATGTGTAATCAAGACACTCTCAGTGCTCAAGCTGTGTAATTTAGCTACGATGCATTGTTTGGATTTGATGCCAATCAAAGAGCTGTACCAATTGAGAGTTTTGATGTACGCATACTGAAACTGTAGTTTGGGGTGACGAATGACTGCCTTTAAAGCAAAATAACTTCTTTCGATATGGTTTCACTCTTTAACTTTTCCTCTTCAAGCTTCTGACTTGCAGTCGGTAGGTTGGGGTTTGAATCCGATCGGATCAAACCGAAGACTTAAACAATGAAACCTACTGCCATTGTGCTTGATAGTCAGCGTAAGCAATAGAGCAGGGAAAACAAGCCAGTGAGCCTCAACTGATAAAGGCCATGACCGGATCGAGAGACAGACTTAACTTGGTTAGAAACTAAGTTGTAAAATTGACTAAATAATCAAGGTGTTAGAGAGGTGAATATATCAATGAATAATTGTTCTGAAATTTATGGTTTAACGATATTAAAATCCATTTACTTAACATTTTCAAGTGTTGCGATAACATATTAAATATTTGAATTTACCCTCTCGAGATATTCCTATATATAAAGGCGTAGAACGCAATAAAAAGTGGGAGAAATAATTCTCAGACTTTGCACCTCACACTATACACTAACATTACCAAAAGATACATTAATCATAGTTCATGAAACACCAACTGCAGTACATGAATGTGCTAAAAAAGGAATACTCATGGGTAACTTTTGAATACTTAAAGGGCCAAACCTCTCACCCCAAACTACAGTTTTGGTCCGGGGGTACCGAAATTCTCAATTGGCACAGCTCTTTGACTGACAGCTAATTCAAAAATTGCAGAGTACCAAAGCTAATATTATTCAGCATGAATGGTACTGAGAGTGTTTTGATTTTATCAATTGAATTTTTCTATACTCACCTTGAAGCAATAAACTGAGATTGTGTCTGGATGAGGATGATTTCAGACAATGGTGGGAGGGGCTTCAGTAAGAAGATTAAGAGAATTGGTACTGTTTGGGGTGAGAGAACCGAGCCTTTAAGAATTTGAAATTTTATACAAATCAGTTTTGCTCTTTCAGATTTCTTTTGCAAAAAAGTCCTCTTTGCCGAAGAAATGAGCAAATTGCGTTGTTATCAGGAAGTTATTAGATGAAAAGCTTCGGGCTACCATTGAATGAAATTGTAACTTACTAATTAGTTTACTAATTACTGGAAAATGAGTTTGTTTGTGCATTATACAATCTTTTTGATATTTCATGAAAATTTTACCATGATAACGACCCTTTTTTATTTTTGGACAAATTTTTGGAAATTTCAGCCAGGCTCTTACAATGAGATTTCTGTGTATCTAAAAACATGCCCAATATTTTGAAGACTCAAATGGCAACCCAGTTTTTTTTCCAGACACCTACCTAAAACTTAGGTCTTGCGGAAATTTAAGGGGACCCACTCCGCATATGCATGTATTATTTTGGACACTTCAAGAATTGTGTAATACTGTGCATGGAGATATGTAGACTGTTTAACTGGTAAGACTGGAATTAGACGCTAAGAATTGCAAAGTTCAATGGAAAACACGTCAGTGAGGTTGAAAATCTTGCTGTGAGAAAAACCCAGTCCACGTTTTAACATTTCTCATCAGATCCCCCTACATAGTCACCTCAAATATCCTATCTCCGTTACTCGCTAACCAAACATAAGCATACACTATCCTAGTAAAACACCTTTTTTGGTTATTTTTACGAGTGAAGTTAGTGGTCAACTAAAAAAAAATACTGTCACCATTTCACCTCCCAATGGCTAAGAAAATTAAATGAGAAAAAATAATAATGATCCATTTCCCTATTGTTTGCTAGGGTAAAGTGTTACTCTATGGACGTAGTTAAGTCATTTTAAATGTTGATAAATATAGCATCAGAAAGCATCTAGGGACACGTAACAATTCAAAATCTTTCAGAGTGGACGGGGAACTGAAACTGGACGTCTTGAACCAAGGACTAAGAGCCGGTGTGCCTTACTCTTGAAAACACCATTAAATGTTGTTTGTTTGTATTTTAGACACGTATTTTGTGAATTTCGCAACATGAATTTTTTATTTGATATGTTTTGTCCCAAACATTAATAATTACTAATTAGACAGGTTGATCAAGATATATTCCGGCATTTTTTATTTTTATTTTCGTGCATAACTTCACTAAATCTAATCCGATTTTCATGGTTGAATGTTCATTTGGCAAGTAGTTACGGTCCTAGTCACGTTATAGTTGAAAATAATAACTCAATGCTTAAAAATCTTTTGAGGGTGAATGCCCAGTATCTTTAAGTTAACTGCGTTAAATGCGCCACTGCACTGCTGGATTCTGAAATCTGTCCACCGTTCAACGGGCATACTTCTCTAATGTGTAACGCTTCATAGATTTGTCCTCAGTCGTGTAGCCAAGGAAGGGGTTCAGGGGTGAAAACCCTGAAAATGCCGATCATATCATGTCAAAGCTAAACTCTCGCCTCTATTGCCTCAGGGAGTTGAAATCATTCCATGTTGAAAATACCATCTTAAGTATGTTTTATCGTTCTGTTATTACTAGTTTTTTACGTTAATTTTGTGTATTGAGGTGACAGCATTCTTGAAGTTGATTCAACGAGAACCGATAACATGATGAAGAAAGCTGGCCGGTTAATTTGCAAAAATCAACTCCCTTGCCTGGACACATTCTACTACTCCTGTTTTTAATGCAAAATGACATCTGTGATTAAGGATGCTCCGCTGAGTCTCCATAACATGCAAATTCCCATAACAGAGGACTTTTGGCTGTCTCGAAGGAATAGCAAATTCCAAAACCATTGAACGATGTAAATGGTGTGAAGGCTTTGTTTGAGTTCGGTCAAGTGTTGTATTTAAGAGGACGTTTAGCTTCTTCGGGAAGCAGTTTAAAAGTTTGGTTTCGCCGAACGGCCCTTTGCCAGAGGGTCGGGGGGACTTTGGAATAAGAGTCACTGCCAGGAGTGGTAGAATAAGACCGCCTGCAGCTGCAACAGACGTGCATTGTATGGCAAGCGAAATGTCCAATAATTAGAAAAACCAAGTTTTTTGATCGAAAAACCAAGTTTATCGGTTGAAAAACCAAGATTATCTCCATATCTTGGTCTTTCGGTCGAAAAACTTGGATTTTCAAAATAACTTGGCTTATCGGTCGAAAAACTTGGATTTTCAGTCGAAAATCCAAGTTTTTCGATCTATCTGGTATATCGAAAGATAAACTTGGTTTTTCGAAGCCGAATGTCCAATAATTAGAAAAACCAAGTTTTTCGATCGAAAAACCAAGTTTATCGGTCGAAAATCCAAGATTATCGGTCGAAAAACCAAGTTTATCGGTCGAAAAACCAAGTTTATCGGTCGAAAAACCAAGTTTAAAAACCAAGTTTATGGGTCGAAAAACCAAGTTTGTCAATGCAAAACGTCCAATAATTAGGAAAACCAGGTTCATCGGTAGAAAAACCAAGTTTTTCGATTGTTTCGAAAAACCCGGTTTTTCGATTACCATGGTGATTTGCAGGTTCTACTTTCTGTGACCACGACATGCGACTCCTTCAAATTGATGGGCTATGTAACAACATGCATGCAGCTCAGTACGTACGTACAGTACATATCATATTGCATAGCTAACGTTGGTAACTTCTAAAGAGGACATCGTCAAGAAACAATAATGGAATTTAGGTTGGCCAAAATAATATTCTTGTTTGTGATTATCAACACTGTTTCAGCACCATTACCTAACAGACAAGAAAGATCGTCAGAACCTAAAGTTGCTTCATTCCTTAGTCGACTGCCAAATCTTCGCTCATTACAACGGTGAGTAGCCTGCCCCCACCCCGACACAAAAAACGGAAATGGAAGGAATGGAAGAAGAGAAAAGGAAAAAGAGGAAAAGGAGGGGAAGGAAAGGAAAGAAAGGCAGAAGAAAAAAGGAAAACGGAAAAAGAAGGGGAAGGAAAGAAATGGGAAAGGAAAAAAAGAGAAAATTGAGAAAAGAAAATGGACCAACTATAACATCAAAAGCAAGGATGATCTGCATCCGTGGAACACTGTTTTGGTCAATATATGAACATTCATTTAGAAAAATATATGAACATTCATTTAGTCGCCTAAAGTTAATATAATAATAATATCTGAGGTCCACTTTATCGGAGGAAAGACTTTCCTATCGTGCTCTCCTCATTATACAGAAAGCGACATTTCTGCGAGTATTGACTTTGATCCAGTCATCAATTCATTCAGTATATGACCATCTGACGAATGGAACTTAACTATAGGACAATACAGCCCAAATTTAAAGACCGTTCATGCAAGAAGACCAAGAACATAAAGCGTTTTTTCCTTTAACGTTTAAAAAATGTTTATTTGGATGTAATATATCAGATATATTTTCATGTTGACTTATGAATTGTTAAACTTGAGTTCGTGTATATTTTTCGTTTTACCTGAAGACACCAAGTCACGTAAGTGTTGACCATATTGCATAAAATTGCTCGCATTTGGGATGTGAAAAGTAATCTTTTTTTAAAGTCATTCCGACTCTCTGTCAAAGGGCCTTGAGGTGAAAAGTAATCAAAATTATATTCAGATGGTGGTGTTTGAGGAGGGGAGCGGTCCACAACCCCACCATAGGCGTAGAAAGCGGGGACTGGGGGCGGTGACAACCCCCCCCCCGTGAAAAATGAAGCAGCGGAACCATGCTTCCGCCCCTCCTGGGTAATAAATCCCCTTTTTTCATTGTTCCAAATCTCAAAAGGAGCTGCAACTAAACTGCAATGTGAGGTGCATTTGTTGTCGCACATAAATCAGTTTGGCAAACTTTTCCGACAAATGACAAAATCGGATATTTAGCATATGTGACACTCCATTATCAAGAGACACCGCAGCTATATTGCCATTTTTGTACACTGTCTTTCATAGAATTCCAAATTTTCTTCACTGAAAGCTCTTGATTTTGAAATATTTTGTCTAAATAGTTCGAGAAACTTTTGAAATGTAATCGTAAAGTGCCAGTTCGTAGGCCTTAGATAACATTAGGTAGCGTCAACGACTGAGTCATCGTGCAATCTAGCTTCTTCTGGAAGCAGTTTATACTTTGGTTTCGCCGAATGGCTTTTTGCCAGACAGTCGGGAGGACTTTAGAATGCAATCATTCTCAGATTTGCCACCAATATTTGAAGGAGGTACAGATTCGTCAGTAATCCCCCAATTCTTTAAACTTCCTCATGGGAAACCCAGAAAGCTTTCTGCAATACAAGCTCCATATTTACAAATGTGTTTAAGGACCCAAATTTTCGGTATGTACCTAATATAGTAGTGTTCACACCAAAGAAAAAAATCAAAATTACTAAATAAAAGTTGTTCTTGCTCGTAGAAAAGGCAAAAAATTTAGTATAAAAATGTACCTTTTGATCAATGGGGTATAATGAGTTGCATGGTCCAAAATTGTACTCCCCCCCCACTTCAATATTGCCTCCGACGCCACTTAACACAACACTTCCCTTGAGGCCCTAAGACACCCACAAACTAAAACAGTGTACATCATCTCAACAGCTCAACTAGTACAAAATCGGGAAACCTCTATGCTATTCTCCCCCCCCCCCCCCCACCCGGACAGTCAGGTCTGGTTACGCCACTGATTTTGGCCAACCTGAATTCCATTTTTGTTTCTTGATGATGTTCTTTTTAGAAGTTACGGACCTAAGCTATGCAATATGATATGTATCAATCATTTTGAAGGATCCGCCATCTAGCATGTCGTGGTCGCAAAAAGTAGTACGGGCAAATCACCATGGTAATCGAAAAACCAAGTTTTTCGAAATAATCGATAGACTTGGTTTTTCGACCGATAAACTTGGTTTTTCGACCGATAATCTTGGTTTTTCGACCGATAAACTTGGTTTTTCGATCGATAAACTTGGTTTTTCGACCGATAAACTTGGTTTTTCGATACAGTTTGTCCAGTGATTCGAAAAACCAAGTTTTTCGGCCGATATTACATGTTGTTTGTTCAATAATTAGAAAAACCAAGATTCTCAGTCGAAAAACCAAGTTTATCGGTCGAAAAACCAAGTTTATCGGTCGAAAAACCAAGTTTAATGGTCGAAAAACCAAGATTTTCGGTTGAAAAACCAAGTTTATCGGAGAAACACATGGTTTTGATCGAAAATCTTGGTTTTTCTAATTATTGGACATTTCGCTTGCCATAGACGTGCCGACACGTGCCAAAGGCCATCTCTTTACATAATGCCTATCACTCAAAATAATCGTTGTCTAATACTTTCTCTCATGTTTTTATGTTGTTTTATATGTTTGTTTATGTGAGTTGAATCCGTTCATCCGTCGGTCGGTCGGTCTCTCTGTCTGTTTTCCTGGCTGTCTGTCTGTCTGTCTGCAAACCCATCTGAACACCTCCAATTTCCAAAGGGGATAAGGACTTCCCCTTCTCTAGAAACTACACTCCCCAAATCCCTGCCATTACCCAAACTTAGCTGCGCTCTTGTTTTGTCCTAATTGGAAATTCCCCATACCTCTTCATAAAATGTACACAAATTCCCGCCTACTGTGACACAGTTTGCCGTTTTTACAAGGCCGACAACCATTGACTTAGCATGGCAAATGGAATAGTGGGAGTCTGCCTTTAAAGTGCTATTGGTGAACACAATCAAGGGCAATGACCCGTGACTGTAACAAGTGCAACCCTGCTTAGAAAAGGAAGTTCCCTGAAATCTCCTGGCTTAAAATTCTCCAGAAGGCATAACATATTAGTAAGAAGAGGTGTAAAGGGGCATAAGGTATTCTGCAAGGAGGAGGACTTATCAGGCGGGTAGCCAGGTAGAAGACACCGAATACGGCGGGTGCCACGCCCCTCCCTTTCTTGAGCTTTTTTTATTTTGGTGTTTTATTCTTGTTTTAGACTTCGTTACGGTGTCACTAATATTCCCCCCTATTTTTATGCCGTAAATAGGCTGAGGACATGCCAGTAATATGAGAGACCAAAATAAAAATTTCCTACACGTTTAGGGCCAATTATAGTCGCGCTACGCTTAGATAGTCTATCTAGTGTCTGGATAGTCCGTCAAGTGTCTGGCTACGCTTCCAGGCGTGGTTTTACAGGGAGCCCAAAAAGTGCCTCTCCCCTAAGAAAAAAAGGCCGCGGCTGTAAATACCTTAATTTTGTTTTACGTATATTGGAAAAACTGCCATAAAGATATATTACATACACATATATATTCTGCTTTGATATTCTGTTTTGCCCCGCCCCTCCCCGAGGATAATATTCCCCAGGTCACAGGTGGTCTCTTCAGTTTCGGCGAGGACTCAATGCGTCATGCAAAATAGTAACGTAATCTCGTTATTTGCAAATCACACTTGTGACGCCACTTACACGGGCTAGGTCTTCCTTGTCTGCATTTTTAAGTCGACAAACCCCGTACTGTGTATGGTACGGGAACACAGTGCGGGCAATTGCAAAGCTTTCCGACAAGGTTTTTACGTTCGACACAAGCAAATTCGGAAGCGTCACACTCAGGGGCGCAGAGGTGGGACAGCGATTTTTGGCTCTGATTAAAGAAAAATCCGAAAATTTGCTAGTCTATATGTGACACCAGATTAGCAAGTAAGGTTACACAGAACAACTTCATTGCGGTTTGCCCAACTTGTCTTTCATGTAATTCATGCATGGAATTAGGAATTCTCTCCAGTATTGACAAGAGTACTCTTAAATATTCCTCTAATGGAAGCGAAATTTTCGGCGTACTTTGTGCGTCCCATACCGTAACCACTAATACAGACATCTTTACACTTTACAAACAAATCAAAGTTTTGGAAATTTCCGCGCGGATTACACAAAAAGAAAAGTCGGAAATATGACATATGTGGAAATTGATTATCAAAGACAGTGGTCAACTACGGTGCTTTTTTCCTTATCATCTCTTATAAATTCCAAATTTTCTCTAATTTGAGCTATTGTCTTCAAATATTTGTCTACAGAAGACAAGTTTTGAAAACACTTTGAAACATTTTGAAATGCTTCAATTTGCATGCCTTAGATAACATTATGCAGCAGGGGTTGCGCCAGCGGGGGGGGGGGGAGGGGGGGGGCCATTCCCCCTCCGGTTGGGGAACACTACCCCCCCCCCCCCGTCGGGGAAGATCGCCGTTTTCGTCGGGGAGGCCTAAAAAATAAAATAAAAATAAAAAAAACTACAAGGACTGAAGTTACTGGATGGGCGAGCTTGAACATATATTTTGTTTTGAAATGTTATTTCATTACATAGCGGAATCGATTTTCAATCACTTCTTGTTGGCTCTGTTGTACCTTATTCCATATACCTTGTCCTATCTCCTCCCGCCGGGGAAGGACTGGAATTTTTCCGGGCGGCCTAAGAAAAGAAAAACTAAGTTAATGAAAGGATGATCATGAACTGTTTTTTTTCTTCTTCTGTATGAACTTTTTTCTTTTGTAGCGCTATTTTAATACGTATCTGAATCGGTTTTAATCACTTCTTACTAGCTCTTCTATGAAGAAGTGATAAACACCGCCTCATCCCCTCTTCAATCCGCGCGCGCAATGTCATGCCTCCTCGGCGAAGGCTTCCCTCCCCTGTTGATGAGATATTCCAGTTTCGTCGGGCAGCCTTCATCTACCGACCCACGATAAGAGGTGTGGGCCTGATAAACTTAGTCACCGGGACGATCTTTTCTATTTTGAAAAGACCAGATTCTTCAAGGAAACTCAAAATTTCGAATTTTCCTTACAAAATCGGACGAGAGGTTGTTCATGTGCATGCAGTGCCCAATGGTCTGCCATCTAGCCTGCCTTGACAGCCGAATTCTAGCAACGGTAATGAAAATAAGCCATGTTTCCAGCCACACATAATGATAAACAGTTAGTTTGAGAATGTCTCTGCACAAGTCTGACTGAAAATTCATTGGAAGCCACCTTGTAACGAGACATATTTTCAATACGTTTGAAGTAAAATCATTTTCTGTAGTTCAGGCAGCCACGTAGAAAATTTTATCTTTGTCAGTAGACCTTGCAATTGAATACAACGAATTAGATTCTTAACATAGTCAATAACAGTATTAGGCAGCGGGCCGTACACGAAAAAGTGCTTTCGTTTTTAACTTTCGTGACGCACATCTGAGGGTCGGCATAAAAATTACCCACGAAGGTCAATTTTAACCTTTTGAACATCATATCAATTACCACAAGCGAACGAGTTGGCCTACGAAGAGAAATTTGAGGGTAAATTGTTGGCTTTTTTTGGCCAACATTCATTGTATATACTAGTTCCACGAATTTTCTGACACGTACAAAATCTCTACAATGCCGTGCATAGTGCACAGGGCAGTGGTCAGTAAAATTGATACGGATAAACTTTTATGTCAATTAATTGACGGGAGGGGGGAAGCAAGGGAGTAGGACGAATTTCTCCTCATCTGAGGAAAAGTTGAATAAATCAGGAACAGGAAAGAGAAAGGATAGCGAAGGGATAGCGAATACTGAAGGAAAATGAAATAGGACAAAACAAGAATAAGAATTTGGAACAGAAAAGAGGAAGAAAATAAACACATATGACATGAAAAAACAAGAAACAGACAGTAGAGATGCGTTCAGTAAGGATACCAATAGATAATTCACATGATATTGTTCAGTCAAGTCTGGTTTGCAGTTGAGTTATGAGAGAGTAAATAACCGACGGCATGGTCAAGTGGTTAAAGTATCCGACTTCAGGCGGGGTGGGGGCTTACGGCCCCAGACTTCCCTCAAGCTTTCGCCACATCGACAATAAAACATATGGACAATTAGTAGTGCAACGCCCTCTCACCCCTTTTTTCCCTTAGGTCAACTCCCCCTCCCCATTTTTTGAATGTGCGGATCCGTGCCTGGACTAGCTTGCAGTTGGGAGGTCGACGGGAGTTCGAGTATTGGCCGGGTCATACTGAAGACTGTAAAAACACCTTTGTGCTTGGTGCTCAGTATAAAGCAGTTGAGTAGGAAAAACAAGCCAGATAGTCACAAGTGGAAAAGCTAGATGATCCGTGGCGGCTCGACATAAATCAATTGGTTATAGAAACTGGCCATATGGGCCGTCACGTAAAACTCCGTCCATCTAACTAGCTTGAGAGGATAGGCCTTAATGGACAGGCCTTACGGCAAAGCAGAACTTAGAGATATAATCACAACAACCAGTGGTTCGAACCTGCCATTTATTCATATGCTTGGTATTTTGCATATATTTTATAGGTGAACATTCCATTTGGAACCCTTTGAGCACAATTGTTTTGAAATGGTAGGCCTGCCTTTCGAAAAGTAAAAAGAAAAAAACTTTTTTAAGCATATGGAAGCGGGGGGCTGGGGGAGAAACCCCCAGTGAAAAATGAGGGGC
Source organism: Holothuria scabra (assembly GCA_037179385.1). Classification (NCBI taxonomy): domain Eukaryota; kingdom Metazoa; phylum Echinodermata; class Holothuroidea; order Aspidochirotida; family Holothuriidae; genus Holothuria; species Holothuria scabra. The sequence continues at coordinate 23,397,671 of CM074182.1, forward strand.
GGAAGCAGTTCCGCTCCCCCACTTCCAGTGTCAGAAACTCCTTCTTTAATTTTCCAAATCTCAAAAAACAGCGAAATTTCCGGAGCGCTTTGCTCGCCGCATTATGCAACATAAAATGCACCAGTTCTCACTAATAGATCAGTTTGGTAAACTTTTCTGAGCTCTGTACGTAGTCAAAATCGGATATTTACCATTTGTGTGTCACCACATCATTAAGAGACACCGGCAGCTATGTTGCTATTTTTGTGACCTGTTTTTCATAAAATTCCAGTTTTCCTACAATTAAAGTTCTTGATTTTGAAATATTTTGTCTAAAAGGACAACAAATTTGGGAAACTTTTGAAACGTCATTGGGGTCTGCGGGGTCGCGATTTTTCAAAATTTTGTATACGCTCCGCACAAATTAGTCTTTCGAGAAAGACTTCATATTCCAGGCAGGGAAGCTTTGGCCTACCGTAGTCAAATGTTCTCATACGTACACACCACATGCGGGACATCGAATCCAGAGTAGCGCTTGCAGTGACCTTCCGTATATCTTTGCCGCACCCACACCAAGTTCAAACGAGTTTCAAGAATTGATTTGTATCTGAATATTGACGGAATCGAATTCAGTCATAATTAGGCCTAGATACCAAATGATCTTGAACCAAGGAAGTCGGTCCAACTTTAGTAAAGTTATGTTCAACTGAAACTACGATTTAAAAGCGGAAATAGAATGTAAATTTTTTTCAAGTTGATAAATTTAAAAAAAAAAAAAAACATATCAGGTACCGTCATTTCAAAAATACACAAAGGCGTACGGGAAGAGGCGGATCCTATTCGCCGTGAACTGAATATTTTTCAAGTCCTATTTTTCCCGGCCGCATGTCAACACGGTCCGCTGCAGGCCGAAGTGACTAGCTACTACAGGCTACCCCTTGCCCTAAAATACATGTAAATGTCAGTGCCCTGAAATAAGCACTTCCCCTGCTCTGGGAGGAGTGCAATCCCCCTATCCCCACTCCTGAAAGGTCGACGCCTAAAAGCATGAAAGACACCAAGGTCTGCTTGCGATTTTCTGTGAAAAACCAGCCCCTGTCTAAAGCTATCGGCCATGTCATGACACCAAGTCTCCAGGGGCAGGAATTTCTGATGAGATTTTCTGCCAGAAAGATCAAAATTTTAATACATGGCTACTTCGTCGAGTGTCGCAACAAGCATTTCATCGGAAAAGGGCTGATCGTTTTTTGCAAAATGTGGTCAGTGTACCGTATTCAATTTGGCACTAGTGGGAGCATATCCCCATTAATTCCTCCATTGACTTACACACTAAATTCAAAAAGTAAACGGGCCTCTAAAAGCTTGTCGAAGTTTTCGCCAGGGTCAAGCTACCCCTCATATGAAAACTGACAAGTTGGCCATTCATGGCACTTTCAATTTACCATATCATGACCGTGAAGATTTTTTGCTATTTCACCTCAAAGTCCAAACCACCTTTTCCAAGCCTTGTTTTTCACTAAAATCTCGGTATGCCTCCGCCAGCTTCTAAGGCCCATAATTTCCACAAAATTGCTTCAATTAAGCCCATTTTTTCACCAATGGTACTTCATTTGATATACTTTCAGTAGAAACTTACAGAAAACCCCAACTCATTCCATAACATATCAAAAAAGTGCTCCTTTTAGGGACTCTATCTGAGGGCGAACAAATGGACGCAGTAATACACCTGCTAATTGGGATATGCTCCCTAGTACTGAGCTCGGTGGCTCATATTGGGACCAGAAAATTTAGTACACGAATTCCGATAATTTTCGGAAGGGAAACCGTTCTTAGCCGCTAATAACAGTTCCACCACAAAATTTTAAGTAAGTTTTTAGCGGTTTAGGATTTTTAGATAGCATGTAAGTTACTGCTAAGCCGAATTAAAACTACAACTATTCCCTAATAACTTGAGAACCAACACACCCCAGATGCCAGTGCCTATTAGAACCTATTACACGAAATACAGCTTGGTGACATTCTCGCCCGTATTCGTATTGTTAACCTTCCAGATTTAATCGTTCCTCGATACAAAAATGATACTAGATGGGTTGAAGGGTATTATTCGTTTTTCAGAGATCGGAGTGACGCAGATTACACAATTTGGATCGGTATCCAGCTCGAGTTACTCATTCGCAGTTAACGTTACGCGCGAAACCGACGTAGCAGGGACATAAACAGCTCCTCGTTCGCGAAAAAGTGTCCTTTTTCTTTCCACATCTTTTTACCGTTTTCAATCCCACGTACCAAAAATAGCACAAGACCATTACATCTAATGTTGAATTTCTCCTATATTTAACATTAAAGCCCATTTCAGGTAATTAAAGTGCCTTTGGAACATGATTAGAGGCTACAGCTGTAGTTTTAGTACTCTTCGAGGAAAAGTTTACTTAAAACGTGGAAGTTGTGTGTCTATTTCACCTTCGCCAGATTTTGAATTTAAAGGGATATTTTTACTTATTTTTTCTTGCTCCATAGGCCAAACGGATCGCTTGTGGTAATTGCATGGGTTATTAATTCATCTTTTCCCATCGATTCGTATTTTTTTCAATCAGACCCTCCGAAGTGCGTCACGAAGTAACATGAAAAAGCAGGACAGATTTTGGTCTATATGTTTTCAATTCCGTTGCATAGTTCCTCCGAAAAGAGACAAGACCATTACATCTAATTGTAGCAGTACCTTTTATCTGGTAATTTTCTGATCACTTAGAAAGTTGGGTTTTTTCTATTGAAGTGAAATTTCATTTTAAAGGAAAGTTCAAAATAACGACTGCTCCATTTCTAGTTATAAGTCTGGGAAATGCCATTTTCGGCTGTCTGAGAAGTCAGATTTTTTAACAATTTTCTGTACGCTTTGCGCCAACTGGTGGTGGCGCTCCGCTTGAAATTGGAAAGTGCTTTGGTCGAACAGATTGCTGAACAGAAAATGCATGCCTGCAAATTATTCTTCGTTTTGGGGCAGTATTATGAAGTGAAAATTTTATTGCGTTCCCCTACGCCTATGCCAACACATAAAATATAAAACTATAAACACATGGGAAGCCAAATTTCCGCTGGAAAATTTTCCAATATGGTCCGAGGGCCTTAATCTGCATGAAGATATTTGGTAAACCCCAACAAACTACAGATCACTCCTACTTAATTTTTCTATAAAAAGAAAAGATTCTTCCATAAAACACCCAAATTTGTCACAAAATTACAATTTCCTCCAGTATAAGCTTCAGTTTGTTAAAAGTGGCAAAATTTTCCAATTTCGATGGATAGTCCATACAAATAATCAAGGCAAATTTTGTTAATAACCCCAACAAACATTCTACCTAATTTTGCTCTTGAAAGGCATATCAATTAATAAAAGAACAACTTTTTCATTATAATCTTACCGAAAAACAAAACTTTCTTTCATTAAATTCCAAAATTTCTCCAATAAAATAAGCTCCTAATTTCAAACCTTCGTTCAAAAAAGGGAAAAACATTTTGAGCGAACTAATAGTCTCGTCTTGAAGCCTTAGTACGTAGGTCGAGTATGATTAAATATGTAACCCCAAAAGAATTTCAGATGTCGCCTATATATTAAAGTGTTTGATTTGGCCCATATAAAGAACAGATTTTTCAATGAGCACCCCAACTTTTTAATGATCTTTACAAAAGCCAAATTTTCCTCAAAAATCCTAAACTTTTTCTTCAAAATAAACTCTACATTTTAAGTATTTCTTAAAGAGAAAGCCAAAAGTTTCGGCAAGATTACGTCTCACCGGGACTAACTCATCTCTTTTGTCGGGACTTTGAAAAGCTGGTCCCCCTGTCGGGGAGCTTGGTCCCCCTGTCGGGCAAATCCTGGCGCCACCCCTGTTATGCAGCAAAAACAATCCTTAGTCGCCATGTTATCTTAGATCTGCAAATAGGAGGGCAGATTTTCCAATAATCCCAAAACGTTTCAAAATTTCTTACAGGAAACCTCGAATTCAAAATTTTCTGTAATGCAAGCTCCACATTTTTGGTTTCGATGAAAAGAGAAACATATGCATTCATGATAGTGTGCGTGTATTGGTGCGTGTGTGTATGTCTGTTTTTGTAACACTATCCTTGTTTACACGATAATTCAAGAAGGGAAAATCTGCCAGTTCTAAAACTTGGTACACAGATGCTCAATACTGAGAGAAAGAACCCTACTATATTTGGTAGAGCTCAAAGGTCATCTAGGGTCACCAGGGGTCAAATTCCGAAAACCTTGTTTACACAACATCTCAAGGTAGGAAGCTTAGGTTGTTTTCAAACTTGATATGTTGATGCATTATTATATAGCACAAAGAACCGTATTGACTTTTGTCAGAGGTCAAAGGTCATCTGGGTCACGAGTGGGTCAAACTCCAAAAACCTTGTTTACACAATATCTCAAGGTAGGAAGCTTGGGTTATTTAATGATGCATTATGATAGCACAAAGGACCCTTCTGATTTTTGAAAGAGGTCAAGGGTCGTTTATTGCCACCAGGGTCTCAAACTCCAAAAACCTTCTTTACATAATATCTCAAGGTATGAAGTTTGGCTACACTACATACGTATGTGGATGCTAATAAAGCACTGTCAATTTGGAAAAAACAAGAACCATCTCTTATTTCAGAAGCAAGGAATCACTAAGCCTTTTGACTTTCTGGTTAGTGGAGGTCAAAGGTCACGTGGGCTAGTATCTAATGATATATTCATCTAGCTATCCATGTATCTGTCTGTCTGTGTGCCTGTCTGTCTATCTCATTTTTCTAGCTAATGTTTCTTTCTAATCTATCTTGCTTTTATGGAGATCAAAGGTCATCTGGGGTCACTGGAGATCAAAATGAGCAAACCATTTTACACCACTCAAGATGAGAGGCTTCAATACATACTACATGTGGTATGTGGATGCGCATTATTGTCAGAGATTTGTCCCTATTTTTGTTGGTCGAGGTCAAAGGTCACCTGAGATAACAAATTAAATTATTTTTTGAACATGCTAGTTTAACATTTGAGTGAGACGATGAGGGACATAATGGCAACATCGAAACCTCAATGCATTTTTGCATTCTGATTTTATGTTTGTTTAAGTTATGCAAAATTTTCGGCGCACATTACATCCCTCTTACTGTTTTGACTGCAGGTTCGTGCTCCTTAAGTTGCGTAGGCTACCTAGTAAACACAGAAATGTGCCTTGCTTCAAAACAAAATAGGAAAGTATGAGTCTTTTCTCCATTGGAAAAAGCCTAACTACCCCACTGGACACATTTTTCTGTGAACCTCGCTTCTCACGTCGTGATTTACCTCTGTTGAAGGAATTATGACTTATGGAAACCGTTCAAGCTGGTCTCCATATCATATAGGTTAATTGTGTCACAATGAAACTTGGGTACAGATGCAGTGGGTGCAGTGGCGTAGCCACGGGGCCTAGGCCCCCAGATTTTCTCCAGGCCCCCCAGATTTTTTGCGTCCTGATAAAGTAATTGAAAAAAATAAAATGTTTGAACGGAAAAAACTTTGAAGTATTTCCTTCAAAACAGTAAATAAATAAAATGTGTAAAAATTAAAACAACAAAACATGGATGAATGTGTGTAAAACACATTTTGCGCGCACGTATGAAATCAAGTAATAACTTCAAAATTCCTTTCACTAAATTAGTTACCGTTTGTGATCTGCACTGCCGTTTATTGCATTTCACTTCGAAGATGAGATGAAAGTCTCGACGACCAACTTTAGTGTGACTTTGTTAAGGTTGAGACCCTTTCTGCCTTTCGGATGGCTGATTGATTTACTGAAAATAAGGCAATCGTACACTGGAGACCACTCTTACACGACCATTCCTATAATCAGTTCGGGAGATAACCACTTTCGGGGGAAAATGGTTTTTCACCCGATCGGGGGAAAATACGGCCATGGGTGGCGCCATTTTCAAATTTCTCCCTTGATGCTTTGCGATCCTACCGCGCAATTTAAACGGAAACAAACGTTCAAAACACCTGGAAAATTTAATCGGTCTTAGGACAGAGAAATTTTGGAATATTTAGAAACTTTGTTGCTAGGGGAACAAAAAAGCCGGATCATGTTTGGTAGTTCACCGCGCAAATTTTGAGATATCGAGCAATTTTGCCACGTTCTGTGTCCTAAGCTTAAATTATAGACTTGACACAGCCGCAAGATTTGTTCAATTTTTTTCTGCAGAAAGTTGTGTAAGTTACTCGTGCTAGCAATTGAACCCATTAGTACGTTCTTGAAAGTTACTTTAGATTTCTCTCTGTGGTGGTGAACAATTACCTTGTATTTGAACATATCGACATTTATAAAACAAAGCGACGACTGTGATGAGGTACACACTAAGTGCTCATGAATATTCATGCTGCAAATTTTCTCCCGATCGGGTGAATTCTCATTTTCACCCGAAAACGGTTATCTCCCGAACTGATAATTTATCATACACAAAATATGCCGTAAGCATGTAAGGGTAAGGTACTGCCTCCGGATAATTCTTCCCTTCCATCCTTAACAAGTAGGCTTATGTCGTGCCTCACTCCTGCCCATGACAAGTGCCACAGTAGGACGATTTTTTTCGACAAGCCCTCTTTTTACTAGTTGGCACTGGCGTCCGGAGGATATGTAAAATGTCCACAAAGTCCGGATTACATGTGTTTCCCACATGATCCATACTTCTGCTTTGCGGTTCAATTATTTTGAGAGATTTATTCGTAGTATTTTAACTTTGACTAGGTAACGTACCGACGAACAAATACTGCACCATTTTGCACATTGTTTCTTTGGTAGTATTTATGTCTCTTGTAAAATCTCTACAAAAACTAAAAATATTTTGATATTTTCATGCTCCCCGAAAAGGGAAAATCCTAAAACTTAGGCCTATAATCAGTTCAAAGTTTTGCCAAACATAGCACCATTTTGCATCTAGGTAATCTAACGCAAAGAAAGTTTCTCAGAGGTAGACACAACTACTTTTGGTTTTCTTGTTTAAGGGTAAGGTACTGCCTTAGATAAGCTGAAATCCATTCAAATATTGCCGCATTTGCGGCTGGGTAAATCCAGTTTAAATTACGTGGGAAGTGCCGTTTCCGGCCATCTGGAGGGGTTTTAAAGCCAAAAATTTTCTTGTACGCTCCGCGCCAACTGATGGTGGCGCTCTGCTTCGATTTAAATATTGCCCCATTTGCGATCTACGTCCTACTCAAGTTTACAATTTTCCCAAGGGAAATGGAGATACCGGTTCCCTTTAGTTTCATCCCCCAGGCAACAGATCAGAAGTGCCCAGTTTGGGGGTCCCTAAAAAGTGTATGTATTACCATTTTTCATAGACTGATTTTTTATTCTCATTAGTTAAGAAGTCGCAGACATGAGGTTCGTATTTCAAGGCTGGGTACATCCAGCTTAAAACACATGGGAAGCGCAGTTTCCGGCCATCTGGAGGGGTTTTAAAGCCCCAAAATTTTCTTGTAAGCTCCGCTCCAACCGATGGTGGCACTCCGCTTAGATAGTCATGCCGTGCCTGACCCTCGGTGGTACCATCCCCCCTACTTGTTACCTAGCCCCCTCCCAAAAAATCCCATCCTGACTAAGCCACTACGTGGGGCCACATCAACGGTAGCGTTAATAAAATCGAGTTGACGAATTAATCATCTATTGGAATTTGAAAAATGAGTCATGACAGTCCCTTTAGTCAGCTGATGCACATCAGTGAAGGCGTTTCTCCTACGACTGTCGATGTAGTAGTCTGTCAGTTCGTTCAAGTCATCCTTGCATGTACATGACATGAATATAGGCCTATAAGTTGAATTTATTATGTATGCTATGGTACTGTCTTAACCATCGTAGTCTCCAGCCTGTCAGTGTCGATTCTCATGTTTAGAAAAAACTATAGCCTTCCGTTTTTACAACCTTCTAAGCCCTCTCTAGTCCCCTCTAAGCCTAGAACCGCTTCTGTTCGCTTCTGGTACCGTTGTAAACTTCCAGCAAGACCAGGAAATCTCAGTAATAGAATTAGCGCATTGATTAGTTTCACTTTCCTTAAACCCTAAATTATGAAAAATACTACAATTTGGCCTGAAACGAGATCAACGAAGCCAATTGCTTGATATCCACGATTCATCGATGTCCTACCATAGTAATCACCTTAACCTTGTATAACGTAGGCCTGTATGGCGAACTAGTACATAACTTACCCTTTTGTGCCACCACTTATGATAGCAACTTTGCCAGAAAATCTTTTCAAAGTCATTGTAAAAGCTTATTAGTTGAGTGGAACAAAACCAAGAAAAATACAAACGAGGTACACGTTTAGACTAAACTGAATCGCTGTGTCACATAGGCCTATTATATGTTTTACTAAGGCCTACATGATGTCGTTTTCTATAAAGACCTATCAGCGTGTCGGTCTTATTATTAAGCTACTTAAGGTGACGTAAGCTCCATTACGTTGTTTGTCTATGTTAGGTCATCAGCACTTTAGTAACCGTTCAGACGTTCAAGGCTAGGGCAGACGTATGGAAACGTTAAGGTACCGTTATGAAGTCATGAATTACCTATTTGTCGGATCTCATTAATTTAAGTTAATAGTTTGCAGAAAATGGCGGCGAGTTACTCACTTACCGCATGTCATCAACTCGACACTTGACAAAACAGTGATGAATTCCTTATCTATTGAACCTCAGCAACCATGAAACAATTTGCACAAGAAATGAAAAATTACACACATTAGATGTTATCAATTTAGCATTTTGCAGGAAAATGATAAATAAAGAATTTGAGGAATGTTTTTACTTCCACGTTTTGAAGAGATATAAAGCGATGCGCTTAATTAAAACCAATAAACTGATAAAAATATTTGTATATTATTTTCTTATAACTGTGTGTTAACGGCAATCTTAACTTTAAAATAGGGCTGGGAATAACACTTATCGAGGTTCCCTACAGTTCGAATTTGGGGATGTGGCAATATAATACTTTTATGCAGGCGCAGCCTTTCAGGGGCGTAACAAGCGGGGGGGGGAACTGCCCCCACCCCCGGACACAAAACAAACTGAAGGAAAAAAAAGGGGGAATTGAAGGAAGGGAAGGAAAGAAAGGAAAAGAGAGGGAAGAGAGAAGGAAAAAGAGAAAAATGAGGGAAAGGAAAGGAAAGAAAGGCAGAAGGTAAAGGAAAACGGAAAAAGAAGGGAAAGGAAAAATGAGAAAAGAAAGAAAGTGGGCCAACTATAACATCAAGAGCAATATTGATCTGCATTCATGGAACATTGTTTTGGTCAATATATGAACATTCATTTAGGAAAATACGTGAACATTCATTTAGTCGCCTAAAAATAACAAAATAGTATCTGAGGTCCACTTTATCGGAGGAAAGACTTTCCTCCCTTGCTCTCCTCTTCATAGAAAGCGACATTTCTGCGAGTATTGTCTTTGATCCAGTCATCAACACATTCAGTAAAATGATCATCTGACAAATGGAACTAAATAATGGGACAACACAGCCCACATTTTAAAGACCGTTCATGCAAGGAGACCAAGAACATCAAGAGTGTGTCTTTTCCTTTAACGTTGAAAAAATGTTTATTTGGAGTTACATATCAGATATATTTTCATGTTGACATATGAATTGTTAAACTCGAGTTTGTGTAAATTTTTCATTTTACCTGAAGAGACCAAGTCTTGCAAGTGTTGACCATATTACACAAAATTTGCTCGCATTTGGGATGTGAAAAGTAATCTTTTTCTAAAGTCGTCCCGACTATCTGGCAAAGAACCTGGAGGTGAAAAGAAATCAACATTATATTCAGATGGGTGTGTTTGAGGAGGGGAGTGGTCCACAACACAACCATAGGAGTAGGGAGAGGGGGGATGGGGCGGCAACAGCCCCCGGTGAAAAATGAGAGGGGGAAAGAATGTTTTTTCCCCTCCCGGGCAAAAACCCCTCTTTTCATTGTTCAAAATCTCAAAAGGAGCAAAAATGCAATGTGAGGTGCATTTGTTCTCGACATAAATCAGTTTGGCAAACTTTTCCGAGCTCTGGAAATGACACAATAGGATATTTGCCACATGTGACACCACATCATCAAGAGACGCCGGCGGCTATATTGCCATTTTTGTATACTGTCTTTCATAGAATTCCAAATTTTCTCCAATGAATTCTCTTGATTTTGAAATATTTTGTCTGAACAGTTTGGGAGACTTTTGAAATGTCAACGTTAAGTGTCAGTTCGTAGGCCTTAGATAACATTGCGTAGCATCAACGATCGAGTCGTCGTGCAATCTAGCTTCTTCGGGAAGCAGTTTATAGTTTGGTTTCGCCGAACGGCTATTTGCAAGACGGTCGGGGGGACTTTAAAAAAGCGATCATTCTCAGATTTGCCACCAATATTTGACGGAAGTGCAGATTCTTTAAACTTCCACAATACATCCCTAATAAAGTGGTGTTCACATTGCAGGAAAAATCGGAAAACTTGGGTACTACTGACAAGCCCAAGACATGCCATTTCCGGCTGTCTGAGGGGTCGCGATTTTCAAAATTTTCTGAACGCTCCGCGTCTAATGAAGATAGTCTTCCTAGAAAGACTTCATATTCTAGGCAGGGGGACCATAAAATTCCGAATTCTTCCTACTAAAATTTCCATATTTGAAATAATTAGTTTTAAAAAAGGCAAAAATTTCCGCGCCCTCGCGCGCCTTAAATTGCAACCCTTGAAGCAGCAAGTGATCGATTGTAAAGATTTATGCTAACAGAAAACGCAGATTCTTCGATAGTCCCCAAATATGCAAATTTCCTCACAGGAAACCCTGAATCAAATATATTTTCTGCAATACAAGCTCCATATTAACAAATGTGTAAAAGGACCCAAATTTTCGGTACGTACCTAATACAATAGTGTTTAGCCTTAAGAAAAAAATCAGATTTATTTAAAAATCAGTTTTTCTTGCTCGTAGAAAAAGTAAAAAAAATAGCATAAAAATGTACCTTTTTGTCAATGGGGTAGGATTAGTTGCATGGTCCAAAATGTTCCACCCCACATAATTTCATATTGCTTCCTACGCCTCTGAACACTTAAGACCCTAAGACACCCACAAACTAACACAGTGTACATCAAGTCCAGGGGGGCGTCCCCCCCCCCCCCCGTCGGAGGTCGTCGGTTTCGTCGGGGAAGCCTAAAAATAATAAAAAATAATAATAAAAAAAACCTGCAAGGACTGAAGTTAATGGATTGGTGACCTTTAACATATTTTTTGTTTTGAAATGCTATTTTAATACATATAGAAATTGATTTGCAATCACTTTTGCTTAGCTCCGTTATACCTCATTCCATGTACCTTTTCCTATCTCCTCTCCGGGCCGTCACGGAACTTGTTTTTCTTTATTAACTATTTTTGACGCTATTTCAATGCATATTTGAATCTGTTTCAATCACCTAGCTTAGCTATCCCTCATCCCATCTTTAATCCGCAAGGTCATGCCCCCGTCGGGGAAGGCTGCCCTCCTCCCGTTGTTGAGAAAATCCAGTTTCGTTGGGGAGCCTTCATCTACAGGCCCCCGATAAACTGATAAAATATGCGGGTCTGATAAACTTCAGTCACCCGGAAGATCTCCTTGATTTTGTTTACTAGAAGACCAAATTCTTCAAGGAAACTCACAATTTCGAATTTTCCTTAGAAAACGAACGAGAGGTTGTTCACGTGTTTGCAGTGCCCAGTGGTCTGCCATCTGGCCTGCCGCGACAGCCGAATTCTAGAAAATGAAAATCGGCCAGGCCGTTTCAGCTACACATAACGATAAAAAGTAGTGCGAGGATGTCTCCCAATAAGTTTGACTAAAAATTCATTTGAAGCCATCTTGTAACGTGACATATTTTCAAAATTCGTTGGAAGTAAAATCATTTATGATCTTGAGTTCGGGCAGTCAGAGAGAAAAGCTAATATATTTAGCAGACCCTGCGATTGAATACAACAAATATTCTTCAAAGGGGCAAAAACATTCGTTTGTTTTCAATTCCGTTGCACAGTTTTCCCCCGAAAAGAGACAAGAACATTACATCTAATTTTAGCAGTACCTTTCACCTGGTAATTTTCTGAACACTTAGCAAGTTGTTTTTTTTTTCTGTTTAAGTGAAACTTTCATTTCAAAGGAAAGCTCAAAATAACAACTGCTTCATAACTATTTACAAGCCTGGGTGCCATCTACGGCTGTTGGGGGGGGGGGGTTAGATTTTTTAACAATTTTCTGTACGCTCCGCACCAACTGAGGGTGCCGCTGCGCTTGAATAGTGTTTTGGGTCAAACAGATTACTTAACTGAAAAATTATGCTTGCAAATTATTCTTCGTTTTGGGGCAATATTATGAAGTAAAAATTTTATTGCCGAAGAAAGCTCAAAATAATGACTGTTTTGTTTTTAGTTACGAGCCTGGGATGCCATTTCCTGCTGTCCGAGGGTTCTCAATTTTTCAAAAATTCCTGTGCTCTGCACTTTGATAGTCTTTCTGACAGAATTATATTTTTCGGGCAAAAAAGGGCAATTCCACCGATTCCCAAATTGAAACGCTCCCGTACGTCTATGTCAATATATAAAATATAAAACGTCAAATGTATGGGAAGCCAAACCTTTTCGGCTAGAAAATATTCCAATCTGGTCGGAGGGCCTTAATCTGCCTGATGATATTAGGTAACCCCAACAAAACTACAAATCACCCCCTACTTGCATTTTCTTTTTGAGATTAGATCCTGCCATAAAACCCCAAAATCTTCTATAAAATTACAACTTTTCTCCAGCATAAACTTCAGATTGTTAAAAGTGGCGAAAATTTTCTAATTTCCGTGAATACTCGGTAAAATAAATAACCGAAGCCAACTCTGTTAATCATCCCAACTTTCTACCTAATTTTGCTCTTGAAAGCCATATCACTTTAAAAAAAACCCAAAGTTTTGGTTATAACCGTACCAAAAGACCAGATTTTCTTCCATTGAATTCCCAAATTTCTCCAATGACATATGCAATCTTCGTTCGGAAAAGGTAAAAAAAATTCGGGCAAACTTCTAGTGTCGTGTTGAAACCTTAGTACGTAGGCCTAGTATGATTAAATGCGTAACCCCAAAAGATTTTCAGTTGTCGCCTGTAAACGCTTTTGATTTTGCCCATATGAAGAACAAATTCTTCAATAAACACCCCAACTTTTTAATGGTCCTCACAAAAGCCAAATTTCTTTCAAAAATTTTAAACTTTACCTTCATAATAAACTCAAGGTTTTTAAGTATTTGTTGAAAAGGAAGCCAAAAATTTCGTCAAAAAAAGTTACGTCACACCGGGACTAATTCAAAGCTTTTATCGGGGCCTTGAAATGCTGGCCCCATGACGGGGAGCTTGGCTTCCCTGTCGGGGAAATACTGGCGCAACCCCTGATCAACTCAACAGCTCAACTAGTACAAGATCGGCGGGGAAACATCTGTTCTATTGCCCCCACCGGACAGTCAGGTCTGGTTACGCCACTGGGCGCTTTGCAAGACCATTGGGTTGGAAGAGTGGCAGAATAACAATAGTCCCAATTTTATGGCTTTTAGACTAATTGCAAAGAAATGGCCCTTACCCCTCACAGCGTTGGGCTAAATAATAAGGACATCATATGTTTCATTCTACAACCTTTATCTTTTCTCCGCTTCGGGTAACCAGGGAACTGCTAGAGACTCCCTGGGGTGACTGGGTAAGGGCCGTCCCTTCAATTAGTCCACGGAGTTACTTCTGTCGACTGTCGCCTATAAAATGCACACATAAGACCATTATTGCTGATCCCACGAATAGGCCTACGTACGAAGTTGATACGTTCACACACTGAACTACGTTGCTGCGAATTGATATAGGCTTTACATACAAGTACGTGCAGACGGCAGACGTACGTAACGTGCGTTCTGACTTTGGACTTACATTACAAGTTACAACATTTTCACAGTGGATTTATACCTTACAAGTTACAACGTTTTCACTTTCGATTACAACTGCTTTTGAAAGAGAATGCTTGAATGTACGAATATCAAATTTTGACCAAAATCTATTTTGGACGTTAAATGTTTAGCCTAGGCCTTAAAGAAAAAAAACAAGTAACAGTTAAACCTAACGTTAATGAAATTTAGGCTAGTGTCATGTAGTATGGTGCACTCTCCATGACCTTTAACAGACGACATCTTGTTGTTTACGATCAACTCTCCCTTCCTTTTGTCCTAGATTCCCAGAGCCCTTCCTGTTTCCCGTTACGTGTTACCGGTGAACGTGACATATTACATCGTCTCAGTTCCACGTGTACGTGTGGCCAGTGTCACCCTCTACAGCCTCCTCATTGGTCATTTAGATCAGCATACTCATTTATATTCATTTAATTTGGTGCGTCAAAACTTTTGACCAATCAGGGGACTGCAATTAACACTGGGATCTTCCCACAACCCTCCTGGCTCGGGAGTACAAGACAAGCTTACATCCCGCAAACTGGTCACTCGTGCAGCAGACTTCAAACGAGGAACACTTGAGGTAATATGTGAATGGATTAATTTTAATGAAACATATCTCGAAATTGATCTTCAAGAGTCAATTGGCTACACTTTTTGGTCGCAATTGCGTCATAGCGTCATTTGCCTATTTTCCGATCGGGGGGGGGGGGGGGGTCCGTGATACTTAAGGACCTTGACTTATACTCCCTTTTATATTTAGAATGCGCTTGCAGATTTCGCAGTCAATAAAGATGCAGGATTAATAGACGTACGCCGAGGGGACATATCACAGTCGTTTTTGATTCTCTTACAAGAAATTTCACTAACCCTTTAAAGAAACATTTCACAATTAAGTTGAAATAATGTTTCTCCTACGCAGGCAGCATGTTATATAGTCAAAAAATTTTCTTGTTTTTCACGAAGGTAACGGTAAGAGCATCTGCCTCTGACGCGGAAGGCCCAAGTTCGCTTCCCAGGTCGAGTCACACCAAAGACTCTTAAAGGAACCTACTGTCGTTGTGCGTGATGCTCCGTTCAAGCAATGGAGTAGGGAAAACAAACTAGTAAGCCACAACTGAAAAAAAAAAAGGCCGTGGTCGACTCGACTTGAACCAATAGGTTGGAAACTTGGCCGTAAAACTCTATCTAACTAACTATGACACATGTTGAGTGATGGTAGTGGTGGTGCATTCCTTATATTATGTATTATCGATACACTGGTGTCATCCTTTGGGCCAGGCGCGGCGGAACGGAAAAAATATTAGGGGGGCTGAGTGCCAACAGGACTATCTAAGCGGAGCGCCACCATCGGTTGGCGCGGAGCGTACAAGAAAATTTTTGAATTTACAGACCCCCCAGGTGGCCGGAAACGGCACTTCCCGCGTGTTCTATGTTACATGTATCCAGCCTTAAAATATGGGTCTCATGTTTGCAATTTCTCAACTAAAAAGAAAAAACCAGCTTATACAAAATGGTAATACATATCAGATAAATTGAGATGATATAAGAACAATAATTAACTAGAAAATGTGGTTACGTACCGTAACCACAATGGACATGACATTGTGCTAGTCTTTGGTTGCCCATGTAGGGGAAGGATGGACTGCCTGGTTAATCCGACGGACAGCAGGGACGTAGATCTGGTATGTGGTTTGGGGGACAAAAATTTTCCAACAGACTATGTTGAACCCTATTTTAAGCAATCCACCCTATGAAAGCGAGTGCACCCGTAGGCCTACATAAACACACAACCAGACACACATACACAATCACAATGACATGCACATACACTCAAAGTGACGTTTTCAAGAAGCCCCCCACCCCCCCCCCCCCCCATATCCCAAATGTTATTACATTTTCGTTATTATCCTTTTTTTTTATTTTAAATTTGCCTGAATTATTGGAGGGGCAAGGCCTATGTTTGCTTCCCCCAATATTTTCATTGGTGATGCAATTAGTGCAATTTGCTCGGGTAACCACTCGCTGTCCTATAAGGTAGCGGACCGCTAACTCCAATACTCATGTCCGGGAAAATGTTTAGTGTACAGACAAAGCGCCATAAAAAAAATTATGGGATGTTGTTTCTGACTGTGTTACTGGATTTTGTAGACAATGAGTTGAAATACATACTGTGCCAAATTCAAGGCAATCTGACCAATTTTAGTGCTTTTTTTTATTGTATTACTCCGCTCTGTGAAATGCCGTTTTTGAGTAGCTATTATGGCGGGAAACACATCCCTATCATTCAAGGCTCTCTAGCTCAAAATTTCAATGGTCATGGTATGGAAATTTGAAAGTGCCATGAAAGCCGAGATTGTGGGCTTCGATCAGAGGGGTAGCATGTCCTGGTTGAAAACTTCTACTAGGAGCTAGGGGGCACGGAAGTACCCTAATTTAGTGTGTAAGTCAACGGGACTTATAATTAGTGGCCCGCTACCTATAACCCGGTTCCAAATCTACTGCGCGAAGCTTAAATATTTTGCATGCGAAAAGGATTACCCAATTTACGCTATTCCCCACGGTAATGGAATAAAATATTTTACAATTAATTTGGTAAACATTCTCGGGGCCTGAGAATGAAGAGAGCCCTAGAAATTATGTGTAAGTTTGTTTGTGTCTTGTGCTCAATATGTACCAAATAAATTAATCAAAAAGTTTGAAAGTTGTTTGTACTTTATTTCCTGAAGTTGAAATTTTTATCAGCGTGCGGCCCGATCGTACGGAAGCGTAGAAGGGCCATTCAAAAGAAAAAAAGTCTCTCAGCAAAATGACAATTTTCGTAGAATTCACATTTTGACGACTAAAATTAAGTCTTCAAAATGACAAAAATCCAAAATTTGGCGTTTTAATCAACTTGTCAAAACGTTAAAATTCCGAAAGTTGTCATTTTGCCGAGTTAAAAAATCTCGACAAAATGACAATATTCAGAAAATTGTCACTTTGCTGAGTTAGAACATCTCGTCAAAGTAGCAAAATTCGGAAAATTGTCACTTTGCCGAATTAGATCATCTCGTCAAAATGGCAAAATTTAGAAAAATGACATTTTGACGAGTTTAAACATCTCGTCAAAATCGTAAAATTCAGAAAAATGTCATATTGGCGAATTAGAATTTCTCGTCAAAATGGCAAAATTCGAAAAATTGTCATCTTGCTGAGTTAGATCATCTCGTCAAAAACGGCAATATTCAGAAAAATGTCAGCTTGCCGGGTAAGAACTTTTCGTCAAAATGGCAAAATTCAGAAATTGTCATCTTGCCGAGTTAGATCATCTTATTTAAACGGCGAAATTCTATGGAAGCGTTAAGGTGCCATCAGATTAAGAACTTGGTCACCGCATTATCTTTACATTTTGTAACAAAATGATGAAATGTTTACTTATTATCTTAACATTTTGCAGACAATGGTGAAATGCAAACTTACAATATTTCAACAATTCAAAATTTCACAGAAAATTGATAAATTACGCATTTAACGAATGTTATTAATTCCTCGTTTTGCAGAAAATTGATGAATTACTCATGTATACCAAATTTTTTGTATCATAGTTGCTCTTTTCCCAATTTTGTGAGTTTATGGTACAACCACGAGTGCAGGCGCTTTACGAACAAAAAGAAGAAATATGTTAACAGTGTTATCTGACCCCTATCAGTGGCGGATGCAGGGGGTGGGAGCGAAGGGCACCTGCCCCCTGGAAAATCTTGTGTCCTCGTGTGCCAAAAAGCATTTTTTCCTCTGTAGTCAGAGTGTGACTGAGAAAATTTTTTAAGATTTGATTCTTCTTTTGAAGAGAAAAGGCAGTAATTTTCATGCTCATCAAATGAAGTTATCGCAAAAACATCTGGAAATTCGGTCTGTCTGATGGGTTGCTTTTTTTCAAAAATTTCTGCACACTTCCAACTATGCCAATTGAACATGAAGGTAACGCACACTGCTGAGGTAACCGTTTAGGCAGAATTACAGTAGGCCTACATCTCTCCTTAAGAGAAACACATTTACCTGCCCATCAACTACTTTCTCTTTCCAGTTTCAGCTCCACTTCTTTTAAATGTTAGCCGGATCTGCTCTTGGTGGTAGTTTCACTAGAATTGTTAACAATAACATTTTACTTCGATTTGCCCTTAGAGTAATTTTTAGACGAGCTTAGAACTTTCAACACTTTCAACACTCATTTTCTTCAACTGCAATGAATGCATTCTGTGAGAGTGCAAGTAGTCCATGTTCATGTTTGGCCCAAGAGAAAACTTGACAATAACTATATAGAGTTCTGCGACTTATATTTCTGTGGGTTGGAAAAACTCACTTCATGCATCAATCAAATTCACAAGACTAAACACATGTGGCGCTGACTGACTCCAATTTGATGAGTAGGGCCACCTGGGCCGTACGAGACGGGGCAGGTTAGGGGGCTGCCACCCGCAAATGACCATTACCTTGCTGAATCGGGCAGACTTCGGTGCCTCAGTCAGGCAGAGATTATGCTCTGGTTGGGCATCTGGAGTCGGGAAAAAACACCATTCCCGAGGAGAAAGAGTCGGGTACGGCCATGTGAGCCACATGAGAAAAATACTTGGATTAAGTTAAGTCATTAATTCTATATTTGGCATATGGTGATGGCCGTATGGCACTCTTTTCTCAGGGGTGACTTTTTATCCTATTCCAAATCCCCAACCACGTTATAATCTCTTTCCTACTGAGGAACCAAAGTCTGCCCGATTAAGCAAGGTTTTGGCAAATTTGGGGGACTATAGCCCCCGGCCCCCATCCCATACGGACATGCATAGGATAAAATAAAATATGTGCAAATCAATGACGAAGCACTTTTGGTGCAACATGTCATTTTTGGAGCAATAGGTAATAAAATTATGCTAAAAGTATTCATTGGACAGTTTATTTTCCTATGTAATATGTACATTCGGTCTCCTCTCGGTCTTGGACTTTGTCGGTCTCGGTCTGTCTCGAATTCTGCCCTGGTCTCGGTCTTGGATATGCTGGTCTCGACTAAAAAACTGGTTCAGATACCCTGCTTCTATAAGGGTAATTAGATCTAAGTTGTTGCTTTTGTCTTAAACCAAGCCCGGACTTGTATAGCATACAGGTAGAAATTATGACAAACTTAGCTGTTGTGTCCATTTTTAAGGACGTTTAGACTTTGCAGATATTAACGTCCCAATTACAACGAAAAAAGCTATTATATGGGTCCTTTTGAGAAGGTAACAGTGAATAGAAAGGAAGTGAGTTAATTGTAGGGTCTAATATGTTGCTACACCTTGTACACATATCACACAAGAAGCATAGCAAGAGGGGAAGGGGCAAAGTGCCCCCAGAAAAAAGTAAAAGGTAAAATTGTTAAGACAGTAAAATGAAAGAAAGAGATTGCCCCGACCCCAAATTCGAATTTGATCTGAAGTCTGAAAGTTTTATCCCCGCTTCCTGCCTCAAGAGGTCAGATTGCCCCAAACAGATTAACAGAAATTTTTCGTTATGAAAACATGTGTATTAGTTTCAATGACGGCGCGCCTTATTCTACCCCTTTAAAATGTGGAAATGGGAATCTAAAGCAGATCCGTAATTCATTTTTTTGCCAATTGACAATATGCTAAATTTATTACTTGCGATATGTGAATAATTCAGTGCAAAAAAGTTTGAACTGTTGAAATATTGTACGTTTGCATTTTATCATATATATGCAAAATGTTAAGATAATAAGACTCATTTCATTATTTTGTTACAAAATGTTAAGATAATGCGATGACTAAGTTCGTAATTTGATGGCACCTTAACGTTTCCATACAATTGCGCCCTGAAGGTTCTAACTAGGCGAAATGGCAATCTTCCAAATTTTGCTGTTTTGACAAGATGTTTTTTCTGGGCAAAATGTCATATTTTCCGGATTTTGCCATTTCGACGAGATGTTCTAACTCGGCAAAATGACAAAATTCCAAATTTTGCCATGTTGACGAGATGTTCTAACTCGACAAAATGACAATTTCCGAATCTTGCCATTTTGACAATATGTTGTGACTCGGCAAAATGACAATTTTCTGAATTTTGCCATTCTGACTAGATGTTCTACTTCGGCAAAAGGACAATTTCCGGAATTTCGCCATTTTGACAAAATGTTCTTACTCGGCAAAATAAAAATTTGGGGAACTTTGTCATTTTGACGAGATGTTGTTTGGTCGGCAAAATTTCAATTTTCCGAATTTTGCCATTTTGACAAGATGTTTTATCTTGTCAAGATGACAATTTTCCAAATTTTGCCTTTTTAAGGAGTCCATTAAGTTGTCAAATTGTCAATTTTACGAAAATTGTCACTTTGTCGAGACAGTTCTTTTTTCTTTTGAGTGGCCCTTCTACGCTTCCGTACGATCGCGCGTTATCGTCATGTAGTGAGTTACTTCTCATACATCAATGTACGTCACTTTGTTCGAGCAAGCTATCCGACGGTGATTCAAAATCACTTCGTACTTCACGCAGAAACTAGAAGACACATCCCCCCGCCCAGCTTGCAGAGACAGTGCCCGTAGCATTCGGCATGCTAGGTAAACTGGGCCTTGCATGTATGACACCTTTATGTTACCACGTCCGGATGTCAACATGAGGCCTGTTACGTCAGAACGTACATAACCCTACAGTGAAAATTCCAACATGCATTGTGCATTACTGTGAGGGAAGTTCGCGAGCATGACGTCTTTTGTTTACAATCGGTAATTTTGGACGTGCAAGAGAATACCATAATACAGGGCTCTGATTGGTTGATGTTTTTAAACCGGTCTTTTAAAAGGAGAATCTTCGAGCTCTTTGGATGCTTGCTTTTAGAGTAGGAAAGCGTCCCAAAATTTAATATCAAATATTGATAGATGCCTTGGAAAGTACTTATTTTCTTATTTGACTGTTTTCTGTTACGTTTCTTTGGGATGATGGCCACTATACGCGTCCGGTCGTTCCACTAAAACTAAAATACACTTAAAATAGGGGTGAAGGTTGTTGGCTGTGTGTGGTGTTTAAGGCACAATAGATGTTCCAACAATAGCCCTTTCTCGTTTCTTTTACTTGTCATTTTGATTTAAAACAAAAGGAGATGATAAAACCTTATGGCAAATCAAATGTTTTGAACTTGGGAATGTGATCATCGCCTCTCCAAATCAGCTGTAAATATTATTTTGCATGTCTGGTATGGAGCATGCCTAACAAAATGTTCTAATCTTTTAAGTCAGTGTAACACCAGGTACCCGACGGGTATGGCGATTTGGTACCCCGGTCCTATTTTTTAGTAGGGCCTATACCCGTGCAAATGCACTTGTTGCAATTCCCTACCTGCCACCGAGGATTGACAAACCTGTCCGAAAAAAGTACAGCAAGTGTGTAGTACTAAATTTGTCTCTGATTTAGAATAATTGCCCGGAATGAAGTGAACCTGCGAATGTACGTGCAGTTAACGTACACTAGCTACGTTTACGTTTGACCTCAGCTGGCCTATGCCAATCGAAAACCTATAATGGTTTATACGTATGGTAAAATAGGAGATTTGCATCGAAAATTCGGACTTGAGGTTTGATTGCACTTTGCCTTCGATCGATCTGTACGACATTATGTGAAATTCTTTTTGTTTATACGTTCAATCGGTCACATTGCTTGTACACGGTCGCAATGGACCGTACATATTGACTTTATACTGCTGAACGCTTCGCCAAACCCGGCACTTACACTGCTGTACACATTTTGTACATTCCTTCACTGAAAGCAGTTCAAACGGAGACATCGTAGCATGCCGCTCAGTCGAACTTCCTGGGAATTGCGACAAGAAAATTAAACGAATGTTTTCAAATTTATACAATTGTCTTTATAATCACTTCATAAGTCAAATATAAAATTAATTTGGTTACCAAACAGTTCTACTAAATAAAGTGATGTTGAAAAAACAGGCCAAAGTAGGATAGCATCCCTCGCGTTCATGACTGCGTCATATGTAAAGTAACAGGCATATAACCTACTTAATATTAATATTAGCCTACTTAATATTAATATTAGCCTACTTAATATTACTATTAGCCTACTTAATATTACTATCAGCCTACTTAATATTACTATTAGCCTACTTAATATTAAAATGTCGAGTATTTGAGGAAAAATGTACCGCATTTCGTAATTAGCGACATTTTTCACACAATCTTGTCACATACCGGTCTCCTTTGCTGTACAAATCTTTTCCCAAAAGATCGGTTTGTTTCTCATTGGGAGTCGTCCGATAAACTGAACGAAAAAAATGGGGTCACGTGATCATCAGAAAATGCGACCAACCACAATAATGGACATGCTGTGTCATGTCCATTAATTATGCATCCTCTTTCATTCATTCTGTTTGCCGTGTTATTCACCTTCTGCACCCCTTGTTACATTTGTCCACTCATACATGTCAATTACTCAATTATATTTCCCCTAGATCATACCATTTGTCCCCAAAACACCCCCTCCCGTGGTTCCTCCCAAGGATACCACCAACCTAATCCATACCGATCTCAAATCCAGTGGCGGAGCGAGGGATTTCGGTCAGAGGGGGCGAAAATGGTTTGCAGGGGCGCTGCGAAGGAGTAAATACCATGAAAGAAAATTTTATCCCATAATGTCTCCCAGATCGCTGGAAATGTCATTTCTAAAGCCTGTTTACCGCATATAAATAGGGAAAACACTAAGTGAACTGTTAAGAAATGTTGATGTTAATTTTTCTTTATGTTTTTTCAGTTTTTTTTATTTTCCAGGGGAGGGCAAGTGCCCCCTTGCCCCTACCTACGGACGCCCATGTTTCTATCCCTCTCTTTCATATTCTAGTGTAAAGGCGGTCATTTTATTTTGTGTGTTATTGTCAGGTCTCGATTTAAGATTCTGTTATACTGGGCTACTTTGTGAAGATAAAGATTAAACCTGTTAGAGCCAAATAGCAAGCAAATCTTACACGGGGAAAAAGTTATGGAAATCAATCACCGTAAGGTGTGCATTTTTGGTATCTGGAAATCAAGATAATTAGTGCACGAAGAAACATTATTTGACGTATTTTACATCCTGTGACCACTCTGAAATAGCTATTTATTAAGTACATTGCAAGAAATATCCAAGACAAAAGGTCTGCTTGACTCTCTAGATACCGAATTCATACTTAATAAAAGTAGCCTAAACCTAGGCTTATTAGATGCAATTTTCTGGTTTTTGAGTCTCGTAAGTACAGAAATAAGCATTTTCATGGGATTATCGTGCAGTGTCAGAAAACACCAAACAATTGCCATTTATCATGAAAATGGTCACTTGAAGTAAGGCAAAATGGAAACTGCTCATTAAAACTCTTAAACCATTACCACTATAATCACAGTTTTATTTTATTTTAACCTGGCTGTTCTCTTCAAAAGATTTTGAAAAATGTTGTGGAAGCTATTTTGGTACCTTTATTAACTCTTTTTATTGTCTATGTTGACAAATATCCCCGACAGCGAGAGGTCTATTTGCGCTTCAATTATTGTTGCACCCTTTGCAACTTCTGTTATTGACAGGGAGGGTTAATTTAATGTCAGTCTGTGTATTTTGTTAGCTTATAAATCAGACTTGGTGTGGAAGCAATAGACAGCATTCATTAGTGCGTATAAAGCATGAAGATATATCTCGGCAAAAACCTATCCCTATATTACAGAAGATGACCCTTTTCATCAGAATAAAGTGCAGATAGTACAGTTACTGGTGGCTGTTTGGGCATTTTGTTATCTGGGCCTTTAAACAACGCTATTAAATTAGGCATGTCTTTTGCCAAAAATGGTGCAAGAGTTAAGTATGTTAAAAACCTTAAAAGGGCGCAGACAGACGATTTTAGTCCGTCGGGGGGGGGCGACCCCCCTGACTTCAGAAAGCCCCTCAAATTTGAATTTGTGGTTGGGAAAATCTCTTTCTTTCATTTTACTGTCTCACCGGTTTTACCTTTGACTTTTTTCCGGGGCACTTTTCCCCTTCCCCTTGTCAGACTCTACAATTAAATCTCTTTCTATAATTATTTTTTTTTTCGTTGTTATTGGGACGTTAATGTCAGCTAAATCTTAGCCTGCGTAGCGTCTCTGGACGGAAAAAGTCGTCCGCCCCGCTGGCTAGCAAAGTCTAAACGCCCTTAAAATTGAACACAACAGCTACAGATCTAAAGTTTGTCTTAGTTTTTACTTGAATACTATACAAATCCGGGCTTGGTTTAAAACGAAAACAACAACTGGGATTTAATTATCCTTTTAGAAGCAGGGTATCTGAACCAGTGTTTTAGTCGAGACCAGCATATCCAAGACCGAGACCAGAAGGTGTCGAGACCGAGACCAGGGCAGAATTCGAGACCGAGACCAACAAAGTCCAAGACCGAGACGAGACCGAATGTACATATTACATAGAAAAATAAACTGTCCAAAATTTTGAATACTGTTTAGCATTATTTTATTACCTAATGCTCCAAAAATAACATGTAGCATCAAAAGTGCTTCTTCATTGATTTGTACATATTTTATTTTATCCTATGCATGACCGCATGGGATGGGGCCGGGGCTGAAGTCCCCCAAATTGGCCAAAACCTTGCTAAATCGGGCAGACCTTGGTTCCAGTATGGTAAAGATTATACCGTGGTTGGGGATTTGGAATAGGGCAAAAAGTCACCCCTGAGAAAAGAGTCCCATACGGCCATCACCATATGCCAACATGCCATGACGATGCCACAGAACTTGTGGACATCTCGGCGAGGCCCAACTCGGATAACACCTCTTGTTTACACAGACGAGATAACACGCTCGACTTGAACTGGGAGAAAAATGTACCTTCCATAGCTCACTCAGATTCGGTTTTTACGTTTTGCTGCTTTCACTGTGACACTTATTCTGATCAGAAGTACTGAAATGAGCTTTTAAACGTAAAAATTGAAGCAATATTGGCTGAAATACTGCGAATAGAAAAACGCAATTTCGTACTTGGCGGTGTTCTTTTGTTTGACGTACTCCCGCGTTATCTCTCCTTATCAGTAAACATCGGTGATTCTTCTGTGCTTGTTTCTTTCCACAGAAAGGCACTAGGTAGAGCGAGGCCCAACTCGGATATCGGCTCTGCCTGTAATTAGGAGCTGTGAATTTTACCTGTACATTTATTTTTACTATTTTTGTTCTTATAAAAATTTGCAGTTATATATTTCTTTAATTTAAATGACGTATGGATCCTTTCAAAGGGCCCGTAATACGAAAAGAATTGAATAAAATACGAAAAACATAAGCTTCTGGCAATACAAAACGAGCACGGCTTTGTGTGTGTATGAAACATATACAGTACAGTAGCTAGTGTGTCACATAAAAGCCAGTACTACGAAGTGTGTGGATAGTGAAATAGTAATTGGTTCATCTAAAACAAAAATATTTTTTCCAGTTAGAGGTAAGGAGTGGGATGGGGGAGGCGAGTTACAAAGGATGGGGGGGGGGGGTGTTAAGGGTGCAAAGACCTCTTTGAAATTGTTTCGCTGTCCAAAACAATTTCTCATTTATTTAAACTAAAATACCGGTATTTCAACCATTACAGTGTTCTACCATCGCATTATTTCACGTCAAGACGTCAGCTGTTTAGTTTTACACGATTTTTCAATACGACACCGGATTTGCATGTTCAGCGTGCAAAAACGGTGTCGCATATATAGAGTGTGCAATATCAACTAGTGTGTAACATGAAAGTTAGTACGATATATGTGGAGTAAAGTAATATACGTTCGTTCTTCAGAAAAAATTTTCAGGTTAGAGGCTAAGAAAGTGGCTGGGGCAGGCGAGTTACAAAGGGGGGGGGGCGCAAGGGTGCGAAAATCTCTTTGAAATTTTTTTGCTTTCCCTTAAACAATTTCTCATATATTTAAACTTAATTACCGGTATTTCAACCATTAAAGTGACACGTTCTTCCATCGCAATATTAAGGGGGGGGGGGGACTTGGGTGCTCAGCCCCCTCAAAAAATTGAGGGCTAAGCTGGTATGTCCCCCCCCCCAATATTTGCCAAGCGGTGATCCAAGAAGTGAGAGCCCGCAGGGGGAATTTGGACGTGGGTGCTGAACATATTCTTTATCGGTTCAATACACATTCAGTTTAGAACAGTCGGGAAGTGCCGTTTCCGGCCATCTGGAGGGTTTGTAAACCAAAAATTTTCTTGTACGCTTCGCGCCAACTGATGGTGGTGTTCCGCTTAGTTAGTCTTGCTGGCACTCAAGTCTCTCCCCTTTAATATTTTTTCCGTTCCGCCGCGTCAGGGGGACCAGTTTCCAAAGCAAATTGTTGCAAAACATTTGGAAATTATTTTTGATAAATATGCTCAAGCTTCTCTATGCAGACGGGTAATCCTCAGCTCTGTATCTAAGGGTGTGGGGGGGGGGGTGTGATAAGGCGACCTGCAAAGTACTTTGATAATTTTTTTCGGGATGCTTCTCATTCCATATGGTCAAATCAGTTACCCTGAGGTGAATGGTTCAGGACCTCCCATTTCTCATCTCTTACACCCCATCCCTTCTTTATTGAATGTGTTTTTCCAAGATTCATAACGAACGATTTTTGACCGTTCCCTTACCGCCCCTCCCGAATGCGAGATCCTACAAAGGAATAGCCTGCTAGGACTCAGGATGTCAGACCCCCCCCCCCCCCAAAGAGGCAGATATGTTCACAAAAAATACCTTACTACAGGTAAGTAGCCCCTGCCATATAGAAAATTGAACTTGCGTGCTCACTGGGTGGGGTAAGGGTGCGTTTCATGTGTGCACCGCGGTTTGTTACTTACTACTCTTACAGCAAGCTTCAACAACACAGAAATTAATTTTTTTTGCCTGTGCCACTGAACTACTACATGGCGCATTACCCCTCAAGATTATGCAGCCATAGCACATAAAACTCAAGACTATGGACAGTTTTTTCCAAAGCTAAATAACCGCGGCCGCCAGATAAGGTACTAAAGTAGGGTGGAAAACATCAAGTTCCACGGGCCTTTCTTTTTCATAGGACGGACTTAATTCATGACAGAACAGAACGCCAGGTAATCGAGTCGGTTTTTTATCAGGAAGGAAAATTTTATAGGGTGATAGAATGAGCAACTGAAGGTGAGTTGAAACTATATAAGTAATTCAAAATAAAAGTTTCTCTCATTTATTTCTTCCGAGCATAACACACTGAGTCACTTTTATCAAACTGTATATCAAGACAAAATGCTATCCTGCCATTAATCAAAAATACCTGCACCACTCGGCTGAAGGTTTACGTGCACACACGCAGAGACAGTGGCATCAGCTTTGCAGTAAACACACTCCACTTGCTTATTTTAACCCTTTGCCGTTGTTTGGGTCCTTTTGGACCCATGCGGAGAGCTCGGCTGTCACACATCTTTACTGTTTCACGCGGAGCTCGAAACTGCGAGTAGCTACCAAAAAATTCGGCCACAACAGCGAGAGAGACAATAGTTTAAGGTCACGGGGTAAATGGCCTACGGAAGCCGATGCGGGGCGGGCTACGTCCGCTTTTCCGCCCACTCCCGAGGCGCGCAAATATGCGCCGATCGGAGCACAACGGTAAAGGGTTAATAAGACATTAAAGGCAAAGAGCAGTCCACCAGAACTTATTTTGAAGAAAAAGCTAAATAACACAATTTCATCTTATTTCTCTTCGAAGTATCTTTCATTACATTTTATGACTTTACTATTGCATATTCAAGGTAAACCAAGCAGTTATTTCTGGTAAATTTCACATTTGAAGAGAAAAACATTGTCACATGACTCGATCCCAACAGCCAATCATGAAACTGGACAGTCTTCTACACTTCTTCATTTTGGGATGACTGCTCCTGCCCTTTAAGTCTGTCAGTCGGTAAGGCTTCACCAGTTCATTGCAGGGGTGGCGCCAGCGGGGGGGGGGGGGGGGGACG
This sequence comes from Holothuria scabra, assembly GCA_037179385.1. Classification (NCBI taxonomy): domain Eukaryota; kingdom Metazoa; phylum Echinodermata; class Holothuroidea; order Aspidochirotida; family Holothuriidae; genus Holothuria; species Holothuria scabra. The sequence goes on from CM074182.1 coordinate 23,425,607, forward strand.
AGGGGGCCATGGTCCCCCCGTCGAGGAACACTGGCCCCCTCGTCGGGGAGGGTCGGCGATTTCGTCGGGGAGGCCTAAAAATAATAAAATTAATTTATTAATCAATTACTTGATTAATTAATCAATTTAAATTAAGTTTAATTAATTAATTAAAAAACCTAAAAGGAATGAAGTTACCAGGTGGGTGATCTTGAACACATTTTCTTTTTGCAATGCTATTTTAAAGCATATTGGGAATCGAATTTCGATCACTTATTCTTAGCTCTGTTATACCTCAATCTATGTACCTCAATTGTCCTATTTCATCCCCCGTCCGGGAAGGGCGGCATTTTTTGCGGAAGGCCTAAAAATGAAGAACGTAAAGGACTGAAGTCACTGGATGGATGATCGTGAACTTTTTTTTGTTTATTATTTTTTTTTTCGTTTGTAACCCTATTTTTTATGGATCGAAGTTAAGCCAAGTACAAACTACAGTGATATCGGATCGGATTACTATCCGATTTTTGTCAGTTTTAGTTAAAATCTCCTCCATCCGTTTTCGGAAAGAACCAAAAATCTGCCATCCTGTGTAAATATACGATCGGTATGAGAGGAATACGGAAGTCAAATATATACTACTTATTTCGTGACGTCACATTGTCAAATGCGTATCCAATAAAAGTTGTCTGTGGATGTGCGTCAGGGAATAATTGGTATAAGTTACTTAGAGTTTCGTAGTCTACACTGGGTGGCAAATTTTTGTTTTTTTCCGACCAAAGATGAAGGAGATAATAAATTAACCCTCACAATATCGTCGTTGTGTGACCTGACCTTTAATCGGTTTTAATCCCTTCTTACTAGCTCTGCTATCTCTCCTCCCATTTTCAGTCCGTGCGGGCAAGGTCATGCCCCGTTGTGGAAGACTTCCCTCCCCCTGTTGTTGAGAGAAAATCCAGTTTCATCGGGGATCTTTCATATACAGGCCCACGATAAAAAATGTGGGCCTGATAACTTCAGTCACCCCCGGCTATCTTCTTGATTTTGCTTACTAGAAGACCATATTCAAGGAAACTGACAATTCCAAATTTTCCTTACAAAAACGGACAAGTTGTTTTTCATTTCCCAATGGTCTGTCCCGACAGCCGAATTCTAGAAACGGTAACGAAAATCGCTAGGCCATTTTGGGTTACACATAATGATAAACAAAGGCTTGAATATGTCTCCCCTTAAGTCTGGCTGAAAATTCATTTGAAGCCACTTTGTAACGTGACATTTTTTAAAATACGTTGGAAGTAAGATCATTTTGTCTGGAGTTCGGACAGTCACGAGGAAAATTTCATCTTTTTAAAGGATATTGCAATTGAATACAACAAGGATTCCTGGTAGAGTAAAAAACAGTGTTTTTGCATAGTTTCCCCCGAAAAGAAACAAGTCCATTACATCTGATTGTAGCAGTACCGTACCTTTTATCCGGTAGTTTTCTGATCACTTATCAAGTTTATTTTTCTATCAAAGTGAAATTTCTATTTCAAAGGAAAGCTCAAAATAACGACTGCTCAAGTCTGGGGAATGCCATTTTCGGGTGTCTGTGGTGTTAGTTTTTTTTTAACAATTTTCTTTACGTTCCGCGCCAACCGATGGGTGGCGCTCCGCTTGGATAGTGTTTTGGTCGAAAAAAAAATTACTTAACAGAACAATGCATGCTTGCATATTATTCTTCGTTTTGGGGCAGTATTACAAAGTGAAAATTTTATTGCGAAAGAAAGCTCAAAATTATGACTATATCGGTACTTTGTTTCTAGTTACCAGCCCGGCCCCGGAAAAGCCTTTTCCTGCTTTTTGGAGGTTTTCAAAATTATCTGTGCGCTCCACTTGCAGTTTTTCGGGCACTATTATATATTTCGTACAAAAGAAAAACAAAACAATTCTGTCCCCTTCCAAACTGAAACACCCCCGTCGGCCTATGTCAGAACTTCAAATATATTGGAACTAAGGGTACTTGGAGGTATTGAAACTAAGTTAGACATAAGTGAACTTTTTTTGTAACTTTTGTAATTACTGTAAACTTAAAAAACATTTATTTTGGTTAAATGCTTTCTGGGGAGTGTGTTCTAGACAAACTAGTGGGTGGTGATGGCTCGGTGGTTTGAGCGTACTGCCTTGCATACTGAAGGTCCCCGGATCAAATCCCGGTGGAACCACTTGGAAATTTTCCGGGGTCTAAAAATTAACTTGTTCAGCATAGCTGTTCACAGTGATGCTGAGGGGGTTCAAAATTGGTGAATTACAAAATTGGGTATTTGGTTGTCCGTTTCAGGAAGTTGTCCGTTTCAGGAAGTTGTCCGACTCAGGAAGTTGTCCGCTTGCTCAGTTCAGCTGTTGAGCAGTGGTGCAGAGCAAGTATAACCTCCACTCCCTCCAGCCTTTGGGAAAGTGGCGAAAGACTGGAGATACGCTCACGTCCGTCGGATGGGGACGTTAAATGGCGGTCCCGGGAGCAGGATTGGGAGCTATTAGTACACGCCTGCCTCGTTACCTCTGAGCACTAGTCGAAAAGAGAAGGCGAAGTTCGCCGGTGTTCATCCACGCTCACTCTGGCATAGGGTCCACGATGAGCCAAAAAGGCTTCCTGACCCTCAAAACGTTGAATTCATGAATTCAAACCCTCAAGGGTTTTTTAACACACTTCCCTTTTCACGTCTTTTTTCATATTTGATGCTACTGATCTTTCTCACATGTATGACATACTGTTGTGAAATGAAACAATAAATGAAATGAAATATGGGAAGCCAAAATTTTTTCCACGGGAACATTTTCCAATATGGTCCAAGGGCATTAATCTACCTGATGATATTCAATAACCCCAACAAAGCTATACAAAACTACAGATTACCCCTACTTGATTTTTAGTTGCGGTGCCTGCCTTGCAGGCAGCACCGCAACTAATGCAGTTACTATCGCGATGTCAATTTCTGACTTTTCCGGCACTTTATTTCTATCTCCTTCTAGATGCTTTGTGGTATCGAAATACGGTTTAGTGCAATTTGTAGGGATGGTACTTCTCTTTCGTGTTTTGAAGTTTTGGTGTAAATATGATTTTCGTGAGAGTGTAAAATAGGGGGTTTTTCCACGTAAAATTTGGAAACGTGTTCTATTTTTAGTAACAATCTTGCGGAAAAACCAGGTCCGTGTGTACTCTAGGGAATAATATGTTGTTTAATTTAACACAGCGCCATCATTTTGGTTGTTTTTTTTTAATTCATCGAGGTGTTTAGTGAATTTTGAGTATTTATATGAGGATTTCTTTGTAGAGATTTATTCTTTTCAAGTGACATGGTCGGGGTTGCTGTGGAGTAAAAAGTTTGATAGTTTAGAGGAGTTTTGTTCACTGTTTTTTCATAAAGTTTCTGTTGGAGGGAAACATTGTTATTGGTAGGTAAATATTATTTGTATGAGATGGCTCGTACTAATATTTGTGTTATATCAAGGTGTCTGGTTATGGTAAATTTGTTATTCTAAAGTTTAAAATTATGTGGAGAATATAACAATGCCCAAGAAGGGCCGTTCAAAGATTTTTTTTTTTTTTTTGTAGAAAGGAAAGGTTGGCAACAAAGAAAAAGAAAGTATGGGGGTGAATTTCAAGATAAAAGTTATGAAGGGGAGAAAAATGATGATGTCAGAGTTGGGATCAAACAAAAAAAGGCTCTAGTGGATATGAAAAGAGTCAGAGGTGTGATGATGGGGAAAGTAGGGAACGTGACGATCGTGATGTATTATTTATACGTTCCGAAAGATCTACATGTACATTTTATTTTTTCGTTGTTGTGGGTGGTAATTGTTTTTTTTTCGGTGTTTGGCATTATTGGTTACAGGGAAGATGATCATCTTTATTTAAGACAAGTCATTGTAAGTTCATTATGTACCTCTCCACATATTTACACCACGAGTTGCCATTGCTCAGAAGCTCCACTAAAGAAGAATGCTTAAAAAACCAAATTCAGAGGGAATGTTCTTGGGGATATTTATACATTTAGGGAGAAGAGAACATCATAAGATGAAGAAGTGTTAACATGATCACATAGTTTAATGTAAAGAGTTGTCACGGTAGGGTTTTAACATGCTCATTCATATCTCGTTTTATATTTGTATGTGATGAGAGCAACCTTTTTTTATTACGCTGGGCGGTGATCTGTTTGAGATATTGGGAAGAGGTCTGCATGAATGAAGGTTTTGCACAATCATTCAGGGACTGCTTTGGGTCTTCAGTTGGGGGAGTGGCCCTTGAAAACCAACTGATTTGGTCTTTTTAAAGGCCATGGATAGTTCATCTCTTGTCAAAAATGTGTTGATTTTGAAATGGTTATTTAAAATTTTGAGGGAGCCATATGACAGTTTGGCTTTCCTTTTTTACTTGAGGAAGCAAAGACATCCCTTGCCTTCTCCGGGATTTACGTCACTGTAAAACAATTAAAAATGATTGCCTTATCATTTTTTTATATTTATGTTAAACGAACGTAAACGTTAAATTTGGACCGTTTGTAGAGGGTTCAGATTGTTAGCTTACACAACGAAGTTTTGAACAGGTACAAGAAAATTCGCAATTGTAAATTTTTAGCCAGGTGGTTCATTTCGTAAACGGTAAAGTAGCAAGACACTTATTTATAAGGTAGTTATGCTCTTTTTTGTTATGTCACTGGCTGTGGTGTTATCAGCAGCGAAACGTTTATTTTTCATGAAGTCCTTTTTTTCTTTGAAAGTGATTTGTTGAGCTATTGCATATGAGTGGTTGGAATGATGAAATTTGTCTTTTACGGAGTTTTTTACTGGACAGTGCAGTCTTATTCATAGACTTGGCTTTCTTATTGCTTTTAAATATTTTAGGTTATCGTTTGATCAGTTGCGAGTCGTGGCCATACATAAACTTGCTATATTATTATTTTTATTAGAAAAAGAAATGCATGGAAATTATTACAACAATTTTTATATAGTGCAATGGCAACAGTTTTGTTCCGTAGTAAGAAGTCACTGTCAGAAAGGCGACAACAAGTTCTTGATACAGAGTGTAGGAAGAAGCGAGACTGTTTAATGATGTGATGACAGACGAATCGCAGCTAATAGTTATCAACTAGGGACATCGATATTTTTGGTATTCGGGTTTCATGAAGGGACGTATAGATGTTGCAATTTATCTTTTATGATTTGTAAGTGATTGATTCGGTTCTCTGATTTGTGGAGGTCAACGTCGTTCAAGTGTCTATACATTACTAAACTAAGAAGTTACTGGCGAAGGGTTAGTAGTGACGTATGTGTGCGGGATTAATATAAATTGGAGAAACAGTGACAATCGGCCTAAGGCTAGAGTGAAATATCATCATATTAACATTTAGGCCTATGTTGAGAGAATGTAGGGGTAAGTAACGCTGACAAAGGAATTTTTACTTTGCTGTTTTATATTTTTTTTTTTATTTTATTTCATCATTTGTAAAGATTATGGTAAATCTGAGATATCGACATTTCTTTTGATTCTCGTTAACTTGTTACTACATGTTACTTACAACAATTTTTTATTAGGAAAGCTGAGAGTAAACTTGGTGCGGAGCGTACAGAACTTTTTAAAAACCATTAATCTTTAAAAATTCTTTATGTTCAACATCGGAATTTTTTCCTTTTGTTCATTAACATAAATCCATCTTCAACCAAGCGACTACAACGTTACTGTCATGTATATACAGACTCATTATCGTTTTCAACATTACGTCATAACAGTGTACTCCACCTGTATTCACTAAACAGCTAAACAAATGGCATGTTTTTCCTTATTAACTGCACTGCTTAAAATACAATTTTGACTAACGTCTGTTTGGTCGAATGGTCTGTCTTGAGCCTTTGCGGCTTTACCATCATTTATCAGAAACCCTCATGCTGTACAAGGAGTTACTAAGGAGCCGGGACATTAGGGATACCTTATATTGAATGAACAAGCAACAGCTTGTAAAGGACGTTTGAAATGTTACCTGATGTGACGTTTTGCTCTTTCTACAGTTCTAAATCAACTGCTGTATCATCTTTTCCTGATTTACTGTCAACTATGAGTTCAAAATGAGCAAACCTCATTATACCGGCAATCGAGTATTTCTTTGGTGTGTTACACGTTCCACCTCAACCACATTTCTAAAGTGAATGAACAATGTTCCTGGATTACAAGTGTGGAACTTAACTTAGCTGCTATTGGGCAAAACACAATACAAGTATTTTGGAATGGTATTTTTGTCCCCCTAAAATATAAAATCACCTTTAAAGTACAAGACGACTTGGTTTGTCGGCACCGCAACTCGTCTAGACGTTCGTCTTGTTCTTATAAGAAGGTCAAATGCTTCCATAAAAATACCAATATCTGTCATAATATAAGTTTCAGATTGTTAAAAGTGGCAAAATTTTCCAATTTTGATGAAAACTTAGTACAACAAATAACCAGACAACTCTGTTAATCACCCCGACATTCCACCTAATTTTGCTCCTGAAAGGCATATCACTTAATAAGGAACCCAAATTTTTTATAATAACTTTACCAAAAACCAAATTTTCTTATATTAAATTCCAAAATTTCTGCAATAAAATAAGCCCTTAATTTTCAAATCTTGGTTCAAAAAAGGATAAAAAACTTTTCGGGCAAACTTTAAGTCTCGTCTTGAGACCTTTTTACGCGTGTAAAACGTTTTTGAATTTGTTCATATCAAGGACAGATTCTTCAATAAATACCCCCAATTTTTAATTGTCATTACAAAAGCCAAATTTCTTTCAAAAAAATAAACTTCTTTTTTTTTTTTTTTTGAAGGAACGTCAGGTTTTTAAGTGTTTGTTTTAAAAAAGGCCAAAAATTTCGTCGCGCTGCACGCGCTTCAAATTCTGTCAAGTTACGTCACACCGGGACTAACCCATCGCCTTTGTCGTGGCCTTGAACTGCTGGCCCCCCTATCGGGGAGCTTGACCCCCCTGTCGGGCAAATCCTGGTCCCACCCCTGGTTCATTGCAACCGCGACGGCGGGAATGGACTCTCATGTTTGGAATATACTGTTGCGCGTGATATACCTATAGGCAACTATTCCCTTTATCCTTCTGTTTACCCTGCCTGCGTATCAGTTCGTTCTATATTTGTCTCTGTTTTTCATGCGCTTACAGCAGGTCGACGGAGATCACAAGAAGAAGCTTATTTTTAAAAGTCATCAAAAAGCGTCGTCTCGGATTAAACCTTGCCCACGAGCTCTAACAAGCTTCACCTGCAATGCTCATTGTTTTAAAGAATATATACTGAAAAACATCTATTGTTGGGCTGGCTAGTCTAATGCTACTCAAATATTCAAAGCTCCATACACCTAGGAATACCATTTGGCATAGTTGTCACTGCGATTCCCGAAACGTCTTTTGTTTAAAGTCACGTGGTTCAAGGGCGGGGAACGCCAAGGAGGTAGATGAATTCAACCTAAATGACGACGTTACAGATCGCAGATGTGTTCAAGTAAGATCTGTGTCATAATTGTATATAGTTTTCCATTGAGCTCCGTTGGAAGTTATTCTGAACCACGAAAGAGGCCAGAAATTTCTTCAATAATATTTCTTCAATTTTCCTACAGGACTTACGATACTTTTTGTGGGAATAATTTCCAGTAAAAGTTATCCGGCTTAAATGCTATATGCAGAACCAAGGAAATCTCGGAAGTGTCCAGAATTAGTCGTTAACTGCTTGCTAACTCAAATGGTATGGAACTCTCGTATCCGACCGAAGGTTTTCGTCACCGTTTTGTGCAGCCTCTTAACGGGAAAGAGACGGTAATGGATGTTTGAGGGTCCATCCTATGGAATTATGGGATAAATTTACGAGGTAAGTTAAAGATTTCATCATCACATATCGTACAATGCCGTATGGCTTCTGAAACTTTCCCCTTATGAAGAAATCTTTGTATGTGCTGGAAAATTAGTTTATTAGCGTTAATTTACAGCCTGAAGGGAGCTAACAGTTGGGGTCAAAAATTTTCAGAGAGCAACATTAAAAATTGGCAACATGAGTTACATTCGGGGGGGGGGGGGCGAACAAATTTTGAGGAGTATGCTTGGGTTCGGACCTGATGGTACAGATGCTGGGTTCACCCATTTCTTTCACTTCTATAACGCACGGGCGTCGTACCCAAATAAATTCGGAGCCCAAATTCGGGTATGGGGTATTCAAAACCTTCAGTGTTCAACCAGGAACTGGTCATTTTTCAGATCGTTTTGCAATTATTATTGTAATTGTGCCTGAATTCGTTTCAATTTTTCGACGCTGTAAAAGAATATTTTTAAACAATGTTATATGACACCCCTCACAAAATTTGCCAAATGGGGTTAGCAGTGCCCTCGGGCCTAATGGGCACGAATTCTAAATTAGAGTCCTCCGTCTTAGTAATGTAGTCTTCAGCTGTAAATTGTCTACAACAGAAATGTTCCTTCAAATGTTTTTTATTTCGGTGATTAGTAATGTTTCACCAGTTAATCTAGAAGTAGGAAAAACAAGTTAAAAAAACAAGCTACAACCGGCTTAAAAAAAGACCCTGAACGGTTCTACTCAAACCAGTTGGTTAGAAAATGGGCCGTAAACTCTCATCTAACTAAGGGAACAGTTACTCCTTACTTTCATTTTATCTTTGGCGCCAATTGAGAGTCGATACCCTGACAGTAATCTACCTCACTATAGACGTGAATTTCAAATCCTAGCTCATATTCAGTTAAGTTGAGAAAATCAAGATACACTTCAGTGTACAACCATCCATGGAACAGGTAAGGAAGGAAATTTAAAGATTAAAGGTGACGAACCCTAGTAATGGCCGACTAAAATCAGACCATCACAATCTGTCCGGATTCGTCTATATTTTAAACCCTAAATCCGTCCTTTATGTTCTCGTCCTACATAGCCTTTTCAACACTTGTTAGATATGGTCACATGGTCATATTTTTACTTATAAAAATAGTTTAATGTAGGTAGAATGTTATTCCTCAATTCGGTAGTTTTCATCCAAGTTCTTCTTGAGTACACATTCATTAAACATATCGACGACTGTGAAGAGGTACCGGTAGGCCTAGACACTAATTGCTCATAAATATTCATACGTTTCATACCGACGAAAATTCCCCCGATCTGGGAGCACTCATCCCTCAAAAGCGGTCATCTTCGACCTACCTACACTTTCTTCTGGTTTAGGCTTAGCAATCCTATTCTTGTGGTGATCCCATTTTCGGCAGTATCATCAGATAGCGACACCATTTAGAATTTTCCCCCACCCCACCTACTACTCCCTTCCCCGAAAAAGAATAAATTCACCTTCGCTATCAATTTCTCTTGTGTAGTAATTTCCAAGTCTCGTTCATAGGTAATTTGATAGGTTCGTTCTGGTTAATCTGCCAGCTCTCGAATTTGGAATTCAGTGCTGGACAAGTGATTAATTAGGAAATAACAGGTTTACTTATTTACAGGTTCACTTATAACAGAGTAACTTATTTTGGAATTAGTTCGCGATCCCACGGTGAGAACTTCGCGACCCAACCATTCGTTCGGGACATCATATTGGGAAACGAATGCTCCAGACTATATATCAGGGCTCTTACTTAGAACCAGTGGCCGGAACCTACGTCATACGTATACCTATAACAGTTTCAACGTCCGTTTCGTAGCATCTTTTTTTAATTGGAAAGGGAAAATGCTGTCACCCCTAACTTGTCTGGTAGACTATCCTGAGTCATGATTGGCTTTTGAGTGTCATGTGACATAATTTTTGCTCCTCAAAGTAACAAGAAAACTGTGACAATAACCGAATTTGTTGTTCAAGTTTGCTATTCCTCTTTAAAGAGAAATTATTAGACCTCGCAAAACACAACCCAGCCAACATGCCCAGCTGGGCCCCAACTTGGTTTCAGCTGGGCTACTTGCTGGGCCCCAGCTGGGGCCCATCCGTGTTTTTCAGGTGTTCCCGCGTGGGGCCCAACTGGCCAAGCCTTTCCCAGCTGAAGCCCAGCTGTGCCCCGCTTCCATAACTGAAGCCTAGCTGGGCTTTAGCTGGGCTTCAGCTGGGAAAGGCTTGGCCAGTTGGGCCCCACGCGGGAACACCTGACAAACACGGATGGGCCCCAGCTGGGGCCCAGCAAGTAGCCCAGCCAAAACCCAGTTGGGGCCCAGCTGGGCATGTTGGCTGGGAACATTATTGATCAAAGCTAGAAGAAAATGTACGGTTGAGTTACTGAGAGAGGGTGGAATCTAGTATACAAAAATGAAAATATCACGGAAAATTTGGAGAGGATTCTGTAAAAACTCGTCAAAAAACAAAGAAAAGACCTTTTACCGGCGCTCAACTTTGTTATACGCTTGTTATGCGCCGGCCAAAGATATGAGTATTCCATCGATCCGAACCACACTATCATTTTAAAATCACACACGTGTTTTTAGCCAAGGGTTGAAGCCTCTGAAAGATTTTTCTCCTTTTCCATAGAAGATCAAAACTCACCATTGTTTTGAATTCAGTATACTTCGCTTCCCCCTTGAAAACCCCCTTTTAGTACCTTTGCTTTCACAAATAAAATTCAGCAGGACGTAAGGTCATTTACCACATATAAACTGTTTGTATTGGGGAAGGGCGTCCTTTCAAAATCATGTTACCGATAAAGTGAGGGACATGTTTCTTCATTTTCTTGCTATTGCCTTCCCTGGATCTAGGATTACTGCATTTCAATGTAACATTTACTTCCCATAATGTAAGCCCCTCATTGAATTTCTTTAATCCAAAACTATCACCTAGTCGGTGTCGGTCTTTGTCTAAAAAGGTTCAAACCCGTTGTTATACATCTCCAAGCCTTACCAGTCTAAGGCGAAAAATTTCCAGTATTGACTGAATTGTTCAAAATGATAAAAGCAGTTTTGTGTCTGGCTTTGGTGATGCAATCAAAAATCTATCCTCTCGTAAAAAAATGATGTAATGATGAATTACCAAATATTACCACGTGATCGAAAAGAGATAAGGATAACAGTGTTTACAGAAAAATCACGTGACTGATCGAAATTGGGATGACTTTTCCTTTTCAATTCGAAGCTCTCAAAACTGAATCTGACTGTGAAAGTTAAAGGGTTTAAATGAACATTAAACATGCTCCCGACCCGTAGCTAGACACGGGACTGAAGGTCTGCTTAGTCTTTTTCAGTGGCTCAATTTGTCAAAATGAAAGTTTTAAGCTCTATAGGTGGGAAAGTAGGAAGATTATCAACTGGACTCCTTCCTTACTGGCCGTCTCCCTAATACCACGTATTCAGCACCTAGTCCAAAACACTATTCATTTGGCCAGATTTATTTTCAGTGCATCTTTAAACTATTTATATCTATTCAGACATCCCTACAGAAAGCTCCACTATAAGTCTGGTCTTGAGATCACTCCAATAGTTACACCTTCCCCCTCTCGCAATTGCACCCTACATATGATGACCATTACAGACGAAATAAATGAAATCATTTAAAATTTTCCAAAAGAAACTTCCACTTACCATAAAGGTCAGGAAAAACATCTGCATAAAAGATTGTATGAAAGCTTATAACTCTCCTCCGTGATAAAGCTGACATGTATATTTTTAGTCTTTTGCATGTTCTAAATGGTGAAGTAAATATACCTGCTTGCAACAGTTCTGTCTAATATCCAGCATAAACGTGACGGCAGATATATTTTCAAGGTGATACCTGATAGCTGAATGACCAAGATGCCCCATAAGATGGTGATGAAATGGTAAGATTTTCGTAATTCTATTGGTACCCTAATGGCTGCATGGGCTTTTCTATCAGTGATTCAAGCCATTCCATTGCTATGGCAAGGGTGAAACTCAATAAGCGAGTTCGGTAACTCGTTTTGATGGACGTGCACAAGCGCACATCCTCCAAATCATAGGGATTAAACAAACCCATCCTGCACCTACAACACTTATCCCAAAATTTGAGTTAACATGAAAATTTCGCGAAATCGTTCTTTCTTAATCCATCGTTATTAAAAGGAGGCTTTTAGTGTTGCTTAGTGCAGTGGATTGTGACTAAATTGTCTCTTTAGTGTAAAAACTTGCATTTTAATCTGCCGCAAAGTAGGACTAAGACGCCCTTTTTCGTTCTGTTGTCTATACACTAGCTTAGTGTTGTGTATACGTACCGCGAAAACTGAGGGAACGTCGTACACTCTGTGCGGAACTCGGTTTGTAAATCCCAGGCAGAGCCCTACAATCCCACGCGGCAACGAGTTACCGAAATCGCATATTAAATGTGCTTGGCCGGAGTCCAAAATGAACAGTTCTTGCCTACTTGTTTTGTATTATGGGTAGTGGCGGCGCCAGAATGTCAATGGAACTTGGGGGCAAAGGATAATGTAAGGGTGTAAAATATCGGGCTCAAAATGGGGTCGGTGGGGTTCTCCTGGTTTTTAGCATATCTCTAGATGAAAAAAAATTCGTCAATGGAGAGGTATATTTTTTCGGTTAACCCGCCCAACTCCTAACTGACCTAAGTTGGGGGGGGGGGGAGTTGAAGTTCAAAAGTTCACCCCGGAAGAATGGAAATTTACGCCACTAATAGTGAATTTTACTCCAAAAGAGCAGGGTTCCACTCTTGATGAAGTGCCCTAATGGACATTCTTAACAAGAGTGATCCCTGATGGCACTCGATAAAGAGTGAATTTTCTCTCTTCTTAGAGTAAACTTCACTCTCCTGGAAGTGCGTCTCACTATTCTTGGAGAGTATGAACACTCTAATGGAGTGAAGTCACACTTTTCACTCTGTCAAAGGGTGACTTAATTCACTCTTTTTGTTTGTAGGGTGTGTGTAATCGGTATCAACTCAATAAGCCCCTTAAAACTCTTTTCTTATTTTCAGTCAGGGCAGTGGCGTAGCTAGGATTTTTTTCGTGGGGGAGGGGGCTATGGGGTGCTGGACACGTATGTTGCCAGCATCTAGCCCAGTACACACCTGAGAGAAAGATATTTCCATAGGCGTATGGGAGCATTTCAGTTTGGAGGCAGAAGATTTTTGCACGAATTCTGCCCGTAATACATTTAAAGCGGAGCGCCACCACTGGTTGGCGCGGAGCGTCCAGAAAATTGGAAAATTCGTGCCTCTCAGACAGTCGAAAAAGACATTTCCCAGGCTTATAAAGGACAAGCAGTCGCTATTTTAAGTTTCAGTTTCAAATAAACGTTCACTCCAAACTAAAATTCAGCCAAAAAAACTAAGCGGAGCGCCACCATTAGTTGGCGACACCTCAGACAGTTTAAAATGGCATTTCCCGGGCTTATAGGGGGTTCTGAGCAGTCGCTATTTTGAGTTTCCTTTTGCAAAAAATGTTCACTGAAAACTAAAATTCTGCTAAGAAGCGGTCTAAGTGGTGCACCACCATAAGGTGGGGCGAAACGTACTAGAAATTGTGAACAATCTGACCCTCAGACAGTTAAAAATGTCATTTCTTATGCTTATAGGGGGTCTAAGCAGTCGCTATTTCGAAGTTCCGTTTTTTAAAAAACTGTTTACTTGAAACTAAAAATTCTGATGGGAAGACTATCTACGCGGAGCGCCACCACTAGTTGGCGCAGAGCGAACAGAAAATTTTGAAAAATTGGACCCCTGGTACAGTCAAAAATGACATTTCACAGGCTTATAGGAGGATCTAAGCAGTCGCTATTTGATCAGAAAATTACAGATAAATGTATCACTACCAATTGATGAAATGGTCCCGCATATTCTCGGAGGAAAACTATAAAACGGATTTGAAAACATGCTAATGAATGTTACTCAATTTTGAATCTTGGCTAAATTCAATATATATTGATATGTGTGACTGCACGAACTTCCGACTATACATGATTTTATTTTTGAAAAATTGTAACATTACAAGGTGTGTCTAAATAAATTTTCAAACAGACTTATGGGGAAAAATTCTCAAACGTACTGCATCATTAAAATATCGAAAAACATGTTACCCGATTTTCATAACCATTGCCCGTATTTGGCTCTAGAGCAGGATAGATGGCAAACTTTTGAGCACCTGAACACCCTCCTGTCCGTCCGTTGAATTAATGCCTTTGCCCGAATATTTGCAGTCTTGCAATTTTTGCAAGACTACAGTAAGAAGTGGGAATGAATAAAAAAATTTTCACATTCTACCCAAATGGGTCGCAGATCTTTGTTATATTTCATGAAAATTTTACTTTAAATATGGCGTTTTCTGTTTTCGGCAAAGATTGAAGCTATTAAAAAAATCGGCCATTTCGGGTATTGTGTTACACAAGATTTTAAAACAGGCTCAAGAATGATTTGTTTTCTGTTAAGCCACAGGCTTCCCAAATGTGTCGCGGGTTTTTTTTTTTTTTTTTCTGTTTGATTTTTCGTTACTATGTTACCCTTACTGTGATACTTTTCCATTTTCGGGCAAATGCTTGAAAGAACTTGTATATTCGACAATTTCGGGCATTGTGTTGTGCTTATCTGTGAAGTAAAAGTCACGAATAATAGCTTTTTGCGCTGCCGGAAGGTGTAGCGCATTTTTGGAACCTTGACTTGGTTTTTCATGAAAATTTTATTGCGACTATATGACGTTTCTTTCCTTTTTTCGGACATATCTTTTTTAAGATTTCGGCCACATTTTATTCAAAATTTAAAGGCTGTCCGAATTTTTTCCAAAACCCTGCCCATTTTTTCCCAAATTCCTGCCCGAATTTAGACTTTGCGGAAATTTTGGGCAGTGTTCCCCCTTCCCCGTCTCGTACGCCACTGAGAATGTCCACTCCACCCAAGAGCTAAGTGAGGTCATGTGTGGTATAAGTGATAACGTTGCGACCCTTGAAACTGGATTGACCCAACATGGGTTTGGTTGTTGCACTGGCCAATGACCGGCAGCAATGGCCGTGCAGAGTGCAAATTCCTTCCCACCATATTTGACTCAAATATTTTACCCACCACACCTAGTATGATTTTGGAACAAATTTGTGCATCCCAAGGTATTGAAAAAAATCCCTACAGGAGATAGAAACAGGCCAGATGCTAGGATCTAACTTTAAACCAAACCAAGATGAGGTAGGCAATTTCAGCCACTCTAAATCTGCTAGAAAATTATCCATCCAGAGACCCGACGAGTAAAAAGTCAAGAGATTACGAAGATATGAAGCTTTTCACAGTCGATCTGAATTTATTCTGAAATTTAGAGTGCGGCACAATTGCAGAATACTCAACTGCAGAATATGCAACTGCGTGGATCTATCGCAAGTGTATCTATGTCACAGCAGTCGGGTAGTCGGCCCGGGATGAATATCATTATCGGCCAGCATGAATATAATTTTTTGCCCAGGTCGCCAGTGGGTGTTGCTGGGGCTTCAGCCCCCAACCCCCTCCCCTTCCATAGCTACGCCACTGAGTCAGGGTGAGCTTAAATGAAATGGTTGTTTGGATTAGTTTTGTATTCTGAGT
Organism: Holothuria scabra; assembly: GCA_037179385.1. Lineage (NCBI taxonomy): Eukaryota > Metazoa > Echinodermata > Holothuroidea > Aspidochirotida > Holothuriidae > Holothuria > Holothuria scabra. The sequence continues at coordinate 23,441,089 of CM074182.1, forward strand.
CAGGCATGCAAATTGGCACTGTCACAAGTGTGTACTCATAAAATTTGGAATTGAAATGTTGGAGTAAGGTTCGGACCCTGTCTTTGCATGTCGTGGGCACAAGTTTTACGTAAATCGTGATAAAATTAATCTATCAACGTTCCTGGTTTTGCAGGTGCTGAATGCTGCAATGAAGATGTTTTGCAACAACTCTTTAAACGAAACAAACGTGAGAACATTAATTACTTCCGGGGGACAACTAGCAGCTGAAGGAGTTGGTCAAACTTCTGTTGGTGATAAAATGGTAAGATTATTGTAATCTTTATGTAGGATACATTAGCGGTAAATATTGCACTATGCCTTGTTTGTTCGAACTTAATGAAATAGCAGGACAGGACTAGAGTAAGATGGCACTGAAGGGCAAGAGGGACTGACTCAGTGGACGAAGTATTTTAAAATGATGAGATACTGTATGAAAACATTGTGTTGATGGAAGATTTGATTTGTTATGTTAGAGGGGTATTTATTTGGTGAAATTTGCATTGAAATCCCACGTCTAGTTTTCCAGATATAAGCAGGTAAAGTTATCACATCTTCAACAAAAAGTGAACCTGAAGCAAGCACATAAGACATCAAATCCTCACATTAATGGACAGTCTCTTTTTTTTTCTTTTTTTAAACTTTGCGTGGCATGAGAACTTTTAAATATTGAAACTACCTATGCACGGAGATGGAGACCTATCCCTGTTAACTTCAAGTTCAACACTACCATATGGTAGTGTTGAACTTGAAGTTGTTTCCCTTTGTTTCAGATATCTGAAACAAAGGGAAACTTTAAGCATTTCTTGTCAATGTAAGGAAGTAATGTAAACTCTGCTGCCCTCGAGTTAACTTTGCAACACAAGTCTAGTGGCTTCTTTTACTGATGTCTTGAGAAATGCATGGTCCGATTTGAATGGAAGTTTCACCACACTTTGTAGATTTGGTTCCTCTTTCGTATGTAAAAAATAAATTTTTGCTTAAGCTTTGCCTTCAAACTACAACCACTTGAGGACGGAAAAGACTTTCTCACTCTTCTTTTAATTGCAAAGTTGATATCGCTAACGACTGGCCTGTCAACACGAACACTTTTTTAAAGGCCTTTATCAAAACTACAGTTACACAATAAGGTAGGCTCGTAATTTTAACCTACCTTCTAATTGTTTAAAAAAAACAACACTCAGGGAACTAGATAAATACCCGCTCCCAAAAAGGGGAAGGATATAGTATCCATAAGGTATAAAGGACGGGTACCTTGGCCCTTGTCGACGAGATTAAGGATATGTTACAGACAGAAATAACACTTCCCAAGCCTTGAAAGTTGTGTACAGTTTTTTACTCTAATTCCAACAGTCAATTTAAAAATCCATTTAAATGCACAAAGCAGTAGCCACAAATAACTAAATCTCACAATTTCCCTTTTATTTCTCTTCCAGGTATCTTTCATGATATTTAAGGACTTAAATATTGTATATTCAACGTAAACCAAGCAGTTGCTCTTAGTACATTTTATAAATGTGGAGTGAAAATATTGCCACATGGACCCCAAGAGCCAATAATGAAACAAGATTGTCCATTACTCTTATTTACGTTGGTGGTGACTGCAAATTGAGGCGACTGCATTTCCCTTTAAGCAATAGCAGTAACAGAAGTATACCGTAAGTAATAATCGATAAACTTGACTAAAATGCTTGTTGCGTGTGGTAAAAATTTTAAAGGTATATTCTGTAGACACAATTCATTAACTTCAAAATATGCAGGAAAATTTTCTCTTTCAAGAGGTGCAAACTTTATCTCAATAAGCATACAGCATTCGGAAATACATATTTTCAAGGTAATGCATTTTTTTCTTGAGATTTGGTGCATCATGGGAAATGTGATGTCATCACGGCACAATTATAAATCTGACATAGTCTTCAATTTATTTAATAATTTCCATGCCACTGCAGGTAATGTTAAGCAACATTGTTGGTTGTATTATGTGTATGGTGTAGGGTAATGCTAGATCTTTAAGAGAAGATATTCAAACATTCCAACAGTATCAAATTACTGCTAATTATAAAGAAAAACAAAAGGAATCTAAGGCAAATCCGCCCACATTAGATAACTTTCTGTGGCTTTGTTGAAAAGCAGAGGTGCTTAACAAAAATAACCAATCTTTCAAGTGAGATATTTTAAGCTAGGAAAAAGACATTGAGAAGGGCTTTGAGGACATGGTGTGGAATATTTTGTTTTTCCTACAAGATCCAGGTGAAAAGTCACCAGAATATGTCTTTAGTCGAATAAATCCGATTACATTTTACAACAAATAAAATATTTCCAATAAAAATGTGGTTAGTACAGAAGACAGAGAGGAAAAACCAATGTAAAAGAGTTATTTACTTAGTTTAAATACCTCATGCATGTAAACGCGCCCTTATCGCTTATAAGGCTTGGTGGGCAATAACGAAACATTGGTTCAAAGTGTAGTTGGCAAGCGCCCTCATTTTACAAATCTGATAGGTGAATATTCACTAGCGTCTTGACTAAGACTCAAAAACATCTGCTCTTACTAATTACCAATAGATTTTATTATACATAAATTTTGCATTCATTTTGAAATTCACCAATGTTTCCCAAATCGGTCCTCTTTTTTTTTCGTAGTTTCCTTCCCTTCCGAAATACTATGAAATTACAATTAAGCCCCATTGAAAAGATACGAAAGCGAGCCGAGGCTTTGTACAAAAATATCAGTTGTCAGACGTCCCACGCTTTTTCAGTTAAAATGCTCAAGCGGACAAATTTTTCAAGATTGTGTAGGAAGGGGTGGGTTGGTATATTTAATCAAACATTTGAAAAGACTTCCAAACAATTATTGCATGTAAATACCCTTGAAATGGTTAAAAGTAAGCTTGTGGACAGCTTTAATTGGGTAAGTTTAGAAGGAGTTTTAAGAATTGGTTTAAGTATGTCCGACCCCATGATTAGTCTCATCTGACTTACAGTCGGGAGATGGAGTTCCACTCTCTTTTCTTTTTCCAGTTGTGGCTCACTGGCTTGTTTTCCCTACTCCATTGCTTGTGCTGAGCACCAAGCACATCGGCAGTAGGTTCTGTTCTTAAAGTCTTCGGTATGACCCGGCTCCCAGTCAAATGAGGCTAATCACTGCATCATTGAGTTCGCTTTTACATGCAAGGCAGCTTTGGGAAGTGACAATGTTATTTTTCAGTAAGATCAACAATGTTTTGAAGAGTGAAATGAAAAAGCAGGTGTAAAATTCAAGATCAAATGAAAATTTCACTCTCTGCATAAATTTATTCCGAATTATTTTATCAAAACTGGCCACGTTAGAGGTGAGAGATGCTTTTTAATGTATATGTCATGGCTCATTTTATGATCCTCCTCTATGCTTTGAAGTGCATTTTATGTCGATTTGAAGTCCCTCTCATTCCTTGCCCATTTTTGAGCATCAAAGCTTCTGGTCAGGAATAGACTCACTACTTGAACAATTAGGGAGAGGTCTTTGACGAAATTTTTTCGACAAAGCAACTTTTTAGCCAGTCCAATGTTTCCTGGCTTACTCTTCCACACCTCAATAAACGAAGGCTATAACAGTGTTATTCACGTATGACCGATGGTGTCTCTCCCATAATAGGTTTATTTTCACTTAAAACATTGTATACGCTCCCTCTTGTGTCTCCGCTTCCCTCCCGCAGGGGCGGTGCCAGGCAGTGGCGTAGCTAGCCTTTTTACTGAAGTTTGAACAGTACTGCATAAGTAACATAATTTGCACGCCGAAACAATGGATTCTTTTAAACAAATATTTGTAAATATGGAACATGTATGGTTTAGATTTTGCGTGCCCTGTAAGGAATACGAAATACTGAGGGACTATTGGAGAACCTGCATTTCCTATAAGCATATATCTGAGATAGCATGTCGACTGAAGATCGTTGATGTTTCCTAACGTTATCTAAGGAGTGCGCATTGAGGCTTCTCAGCTGTTCAAAAAAACTTCCGAAACTTTGTTGCCTTTTTAGACAAAATATTTCAATTTAATAAAAAGCCAGCCTATACTGAAGAAAATTTAGGGAAACGGTGCAGTAGCGGCTCGGGAAGGTTTTCCACAAAACTGATTTATGAGTACGCACTTACTGTATTTGACATTGCAATTCCGGGGAAGCGAAGCGCACCGAAAATTTTGCCTTTTTAAAAGCAAATAGTTAACCAATATGGAGCTTTTATTGTAAAGAATTCGGAGCTAAGCCACTGGCGCCAGGGTATTTTGATAGGGGGGAAGCATGAGTTGACTGCTCCTTTTCTTCTGTATCTCTTCCTTTCCTTCTCTTTTTACATTTTCCTGCGAATATAGGGGAAGAGGCGGTCTTCCCCTATCCTCTTGACGACGTCCCTGCCTCCCCCTCATTCATCGATAAAGCGGTGGAAGAATCCCATTTAGTTGTTAATCTGGAAATTTAGATAACAGAATTTGCTTAATGGTTTAAAAGTGGAAATATTTATGAGCAACCCCAACTGTCCAATTTTAGTCGATTCATATGAAAGGCACCTCAAAGCGTTAACTTTTGCATTTTGCTGAAAAAATTATTTCAAATGTTTTTGAATAACTTAACATAACTAACATTTCATGTCATGCATGTGACGTTTTCTTCCTTTTCTCTGCAGTGCAGTCTACCCGCAAGGTCAAAAGAAATAATTGAACACCACTCGTTCCACTTCTTTTTACAAGGCCTTAGCAGATGTTTGCTATCGACATCATCAAATGGCTCGGTCGGTGGAAAGCAGGGAGGATGCTTGTTTTATCCGACCAAAAAGAAACAGAAGAGGTCTTACTTGGTCAACATCTGAATCATCAGAAACTACGCCTGTACCTTAACCTGCCCGTTCTTACCATTTTTTTCTCCCCGAACTCGTACCGTACCTTTGTTAAAAATGGTCACATACATACTGGAGGTGCACTCAACAAATTACGTTTCCCTTTATCTCCTGGACATTGACGAGACATTGACAAGAATGTCAACATGGTGGGGGGGGGGGGTGGAGACGGGCTAAGGGAGACAGGCTAAGGGCAAATGATATGTTGGGGGCAAAAAAAAGGCGCAGTCCAAACCGAATCCAAACGCTCGGTCCTGGGCCGGGTCGGGATTCGGGGAGAGAGGCCCCCGGAAGCTCTGGGGTTTTAGCAAATCTCTTGAAATTGTTTGTTTTATCGATTAACCCAACAAGAGAGGGGAAAGAACAAAATCTGAGGGGGGAATGACCCCCCTCTTTCCCTCGTAGCGCCGCCACTGCTCCAAAATTTGTTATCTGTAGTATTAATTGCCAATCACAGTGAGTCTTGCATTTTGGTTTATAAATTGTTATGTAACAATTCTTTTTAGGGGAATCCAATGGATTTCCTTCCACTTTAAGACCCCTCTAACTTAGTTTATACGGGTGTGTGTACTTAACCACCAGGAGTTAATAGGGACCATAGTCAGACAAGGCCCCGAAGGGGGGAGGGGTAAAACCTTCCAGGGGCGATTTTTTTTTATTTCATGGGGACAAGTATGTTATACAAATGTGCTACGTCAGTGGCAAACTTCAAAGTCTTCAGGGGGTGAAGAATTTCCATGGGGCTCCTCCCCTGCCTCCGCCTTCGTTGTTACGTGTCTGGAGTTACCACGAATGGTAGGTCACGCAAAGTGAGGAGAAATACAGGTAGGTTGCCCCTCCCTTAGCCACGAGTCTGGAGTAATTATGCAAGGGGAAAACACGCAACCGAAGTGCGAAGAAGAAACGCAGGTAGGCAGGTAAACTTGAAAATACATTTCATGCATTCGTACTTTTTGCTAGGATCTCTTTGTGCCTACAGACGCATCCCGACGGATTGTGATGGTCTGACTTAAGTCGGCCATTACTGAGGTCGATCACCTTTAATCTTTAAATTTCCTTCCTAACCTGATCCATTGATGGTTGTACACTGGAGTGTACCCTGATTTTCTCAACTTCACTGAATATGAGGATTTGAAATTCACTTAAACAATAAATGAAGACGATTAAAGTCTGATGGACCCACTAATGGCTGCCTACAGTCACTAAAAACAAGTGCTGATCGGATTCGTCTACAGAGTGCTTTCACTTACGTCACAAGCCACGCCCCTTTTGACGAGCAAAAATTGGTGTAGTACGGTACGCTAGCTACCGCAGCTAGCCGAGGAGCAGTTGACGGCCCACGTCTGACTGTTGTTCTGAAACACTGTGGGCAGTGGGCGTGGCTTATCAGTAGACCTTGTGCATTGGCGATATCCTGATGTCATCCGCAAAACAATGGAACACATGGCAACATAATAATTCGCCCTGCACGTGTAGCAGACAATGCGCGTATTCGACTGGTTGAAAAATCAGCTGTCTCCATTTGTCTGTGGTGGTTTGTTTCGCCCCATAAGGCGTGCAGGGGGGGGGGGGGGGGGCACCCCCCCCCCCCCCCCAAAATCGTGTGCCCCACATGTGCCCCCAACTGAGATTTGAGATTTTCAAAAAAAATGTCTTCTGTAGTTAGAATGTGACTATGAAAGATTTTTTAAGATTCGATTCTTCTTTTGACAAGAAAAGACAGAAATTTCCATACTTTTCAACTGAAAATATCGCAAAAACACATGGGGAATGCCATTTCCAGGCTGTCACAGAGGGTTGCGTTTTTTCAAAATTTTCTGCACACTTCCGACTTCGCCAATTGAAGGTGGCGCACAGCTCAGGTAACCGTTCACGTAGGGTTAGGCCTTCATTTTTCCTTAAGAGGATCTCATATAACTGCACATCAACTGCTCTCTCCTTGTTTGGTTGTAGTTTCACTTTGTAACCAGTAAAATTTTTACCTGAACTTGCCCTGGATGTAATTTTTAGACCAGTGTAAAGACAATATACTTACCCTTAAATTACGACCTTAATACCTCACAAACCTCTTAAAACCCAGCAGCTCCCGGGGTCTTTGCCCCCTGGACCCCCCAATCAGCGTTTCTATATAGTTCATCTCCCTCTTTTTTAAAATGTCAGTTGAACCGCTCTTAGTAGTTAAATCACTGGCTTTTTTTACCAAAATTCTTCCGATGTTACCCTGGAGGTAATATAAAGGCCAGTGAAAGTCACTAGAAGCATCCTTTATTAGCGACATAAGTACCTCACAAACACCCTAAATCCCACGAGCTTCCGGGGCTTTGCCCATGGAACCCACCAGGGGTCCTAAGGCGGGCCCCTGGACCCCACCCGTTGAGCCTCGGGCTTCGCGCTCGGTGGCGCCTACGGCGGCATGAGCGGAGTCTGCCAGTGCCCCCAACTGCAAAATTGTTGTGCCCCCAGTGCCCCCTAGAATCTGGTGACGCATATGCACAAGGTCTATTGTTACGTGACGGTTGACAAAGAAGAGTATGGCACTTCATTGATCAAAAGATATTGATAAACAGATTCCAATTTCAAAATGGATTTCCAAAATCCATGTCTTCTCAAAATTTTTATCAAATATGTCTGTTTTCTTTGGGATTCATGTTGACAATACCCAGAAAAAGTGCCACTTGTGGCTATAATTTGTCACTCTTTGTCGCACGTGTGACAAGTAGTAAAGTCCGATCATCTTAACTACTTGTCACACGTGAGACAAGGAGTTCGTCGTTGTCACTGGGAATGCTATTTTTGGCAACAGTCGTCTACTCCTTGTCGCACGTGTGATATGAAGTCAGTCTTTTTCCATGGAATAACGTATGAGAATCTCGTATTGGGCGACAATATTGTCAAAAAAGAGGAAAAGTTATGCAAAAGGAGCTGTCCAGAACTTATTGATATTATTTTGAGAAGAAAATAATGAAACCATTTTTCCAATCATATCTCATTAACAACTCTGTTTAAAGGGAATTGTGATGAGGAGTTGTACCTATTAGGGCTGGGGTTTGGTCCCCTCCAATTTTACCATACACTAAAAATGTGTTTAACTTAACAGAACAAAAAATAAAGAAATGCAAAGGTTGTAGAAAAAATTGGTCAGACATCTTTTACAGTGTGAAGTTACGTCAAACTGCATTTTGAAAACTTCGAAAACTTGTAAAAATCATTGCAATAGGCCCAAATGACCTGAAAGTTTACCACGCGTATGGTCCACGAAATTTCTTTTTTGCACGACATTGTCTAACTCGGCCCCGAATTAGGAAAAATCAGGCCGTTTCATCTGTCATATTACGCACAGAAAGTGTACTGGACGTTATGAGCCGGATCCGGACGATTCGAGAGTCCCCGACGGGGAGGGAGTCGAGGGTCCCGAAGGGGAGGGGAGGGTCCCACACGGGGCGGAGGAAAGGGTCCCATTCGGGTGAGGGATTAAGGGGTCCAGCCCGGGGAAGGAGTATGGGTTCCCACACGGGGAGGAGGTAAGGGGTCCAGTCCGGGGAGAGAGAAAGGGGTACCGCCCAGGGAGGGAGTAAGGGACCCACCCGTGGAGGGACTAAGGGGTCTCGCCCGGGGAGGGAGAAAAGGGTGCCACCCTGGGAGGGAGAAATTGGCCCCATTCGGGAACGGAGTATGGGGTCCCGCCCGGGGAGGGATTAAGAGTCCCGCCCCGGGAGGGATTAAGGGGTCCCGCTCGGGGAGGGAGTTGGGCGGGGACTGAGTGGAGGTCCCGTCCCGGGGGAGTAAAGGGTCCCACCCTAGGAGGGAGAAACGGGGAGGGATGAATGGGTCCCGCCAGGGAGAGAGTAAAGGGATACCGCCCGGGGAGGGTCCCGCCGGGTTTCCATCCGGGGAGGGATTAAGTGGTCCCGCCCGGGGAGGGATTAAGGGGTCCCGCCCGGGGAAGGATTAAGGGGTCCCGCCCCGGGAAGGATTAAGCGGTCCCGCCCGGGGAAGGATTTAGGGGTCCCGCGCGGGGAAGGAGTAAGGGATCCCGCCCGGGGAGGGATTAAGGGGTCCCGCCCCGGGAAGGATTAAGCGGTCCCGCCCGGGGAGGGAATAAAGGGTCCCGCCCGGGGAAGGATTTAGGGGTCCCGCGCGGGGAAGGAGTAAGGGATCCCGCTCGGGGAGGGATTAAGGGGTCCCGCCCGGGGAGGGATTATGGGGTCCCGCCCGGGGAGGGATTATGGGGTCCCGCCCGGGGAGGGATTATGGGGTCCCGCCCGGGGAGGGATTATGGGGTCCCGCCCGGGGAGGGATTAAGGGGTCCCGCCAGGGGAGGGATTAAGAGGTCCCGCCCGGGAAGGGAGTGAAGGGTTCCCGCCCGCGACGGGAGTATAGGGTCCCACCCCGGGCGGGAGTATAGTGTCCCTCCCGGAACTGTCACGCAGGGGGTCCCGCCCGGGGAAGGATTTAGGGGTCCCGCCCGGGGAGGGATTAAGGGGTCCCGCCCCGGGAAGGGAGTGAAGGGTTCCCGCCCGCGACGGGAGTATAGGGTCCCACCCCGGGCGGGAGTATAGTGTCCCTCCCGGGAGGGATTAAGGGGTCCCGCCCCGGGAGGGATTAAGGGGTCCCACCCCGGGAGGGATTAAGGGGTCCCACCCCGGGAGGGATTAAGGGGTCCCGCCCCGGGAGGGATTAAGGGGTCCCGCCCCGGGAGGGATTAAGGGGTCCCGCCCCGGGAGGGATTAAGGGGTCCCGCCCGGGGAGGGATTAAGGATCTCACCCGGGGAGGGATTAAGGGGTCCCGCCAGGGGAGGGATTAAGAGGTCCCGCCCGGGAAGGGAGTGAATGGTTCCCGCCCGCGACGGGAGTATAGGGTCCCACCCCGGGCGGGAGTATAGTGTCCCTCCCGGAACTGTCACGCAGGGGGTCCCGCCCGGGGAAGGATTTAGGGGTCCCGCCCGGGGAGGGATTAAGGGGCCCGCCCCGGGTGGGGTTTAAGGGGTCCCGCCAGGGGAGGGATTAAGGGGTCCCGCCCGGGAAGGGAGTGAAGGGTTCCCGCCCGCGACGGGAGTATAGGGTCCCACCCCGGGCGGGAGTATAGTGTCCCTCCCGGGAGGGATTAAGGGGTCCCGCCCCGGGAGGGATTAAGGGGTCCCACCCCGGGAGGGATTAAGGGGTCCCGCCCCGGGAGGGATTAAGGGGTCCCGCCCCGGGAGGGATTAAGGGGTCCCGCCCCGGGAGGGATTAAGGGGTCCCGCCCGGGGAGGGATTAAGGGTCCCGCCCGGGGAGGGATTAAGGGTCCGGCCCGGGGAGGAGGTAAGGGATCCCACCCGAGGAGAGAATAATGGGTCCCGCCCGGGGAAGGATTAAGGGGTCCCGCCCGGGGAGGGATTAAGGGGTCCCGCCCGGGGAGGGATTAAGGGGTCACGCCCGGGGAGTCGTCTCACCCGGGGAGGAGGTAAGGGATCTCACCCGGGGAGGGATTAAGGGGTCCCGCCAGGGGAGGGATTAAGGGGTCCCGCCCGGGGAGTCTTCTCACCCGGGGAGGAGGTAAGGGATCCCACCCGGGGAGGGAGTTATGGTCCCGCCCGGGAAGGGAGTGAAGGGTTCCCGCCCGCGACGGGAGTATAGTGTCCCACCCAAGGAAGGGAGTATAGGGTCCCACCCGGGGAGGGAGTGTTTGGTTCCGTCGAAGATCACATCTGGCTCATATCGTCCGGATCCGGCACAAACTTGTCGCCTGAGGATCCGGCTCATTTCGTCCAGTTTATACTAAATGTAAAGGACAATCAGAGTTTGCCACAAGTTTATTATTCCTCTTACATCTTATTGATTGATTTTAAGTTATTTCATTAGAAGGGTTAGTCAATAATCTGGAACTGTCACGCAGCAGAAAATTCGCTTCAAGACCCCTTTTGTCCAAATTCCATTATCCAATGAGTTCCAAATGGTTTTAAAGGGTTTTCAAAAGATAGTTTTCTATTTGCAATTTTTATCAACAACCAAAGCGACCCTTTCCAAAGAGAAGGGTCTTCCAAAGGGTTCCAATATAGCCAGGAGTTTCAAAGGATTTTTTTAAGCTGGGCAATTACTACCTGTGTATCACTCGTTTAATAAACTAACCCCATTGAAGTTCCTTCAAGCTGAATATACAAGAACCCAATACGAAATCAAAATACTCTCAGTTCAGTACGTGTTGCGTGATATGAGCTGCAGTACTCTGCAATTTTTTACTTGCTGTCTATCAAAGAGCTGTGCCAATTAAGGATTGCTGTGCTAAGAAAATTTTAGTTTGGGGTGAGAGTTGACTGTCTTTAAATTCAGTACAGTAATATAATATAGTACTATAGGGAGGGAGAAGTAGAAATCATAAAGGTTGGAAGTTCATTGCATTGTTGTACGAGCAACAACGAATACGGTTGCAAATACTACCATAGACCAAATTCTAGGCCAAGTTTTTTGCCAGAATTTCAGAACAATTTGGACCTCCTATATTCTTCATTCAAACATCACTCTTGCAAGTTTTTGGATCACAGATAGTTCACACAGAATTAAATGTGGATGAAGTCTTGAACGTTTTGAATTCGATGGGTCTTGCATTTGGATTCAAGGGGTCCACCAGATCGATCCCTGTTTTACAAGTAAGCTACATTGTTCCTTTGTAGGGCCTACGATATTTTTTGACTTCCTACACCACCGTTGAAGGAGACACAGTACAACTTACTCCGAACCACAATTTCACCCGGGGTCTATCAAAATTCTCAGTTGACACTAAGTAATTCATAAGGATCTAGGATAAACCCTAAGGCAATAAACTAGGTTAATGTCGATATGAGTTTTGGACAGCTTTGAAAGGGTTAGAAGAAAGGATAGGAGAATTGTAACCGCCTTAGGCAATGAATATTTGCCTTAACTACAAAAAAACAGAAAAATTCTCTTTCAGAAGGTAAAAACTGCATCTCCACTAGCTTATAGCATTTGGAAGATACAATTTATACGATTTATTTATAATTATGATGCCGCTGCAGACAACATTGCTGGTTGTGCTCTACGTATGTTGAAGGGTAATGCTAGATTTACATGAAAAGAAGATATTCAAACACTGCCAACAGAATCAAATTTCAAGGACAAACAGGATGTTCAATTTTAAAGAAAAACAAAAGGAATTTGAAGCAATGTGGCCACATGACATAACTTTCTGTGGCTTTGTTGAAAAGCAGAGGTATTTTTTACAGCAATAATCAATCAAAGTGAGATATCTTGAGTTAGGAAAATGGTATTGTGATAGGGTTTGAAGGACACGGTGTGTTATATTTTTGTTTTTCTTACAAGACAGATTCGAAAACACACCAGAACATGTTTTTAAATTACATTTCGATGAGGACAATAGGGATAGGGGATAAGGGGTAGGGATTAGATGCTTATGGTGATACCGTCTGAGGGGGTCTCCTCTGGTTCAGATATCGAAATCATCAACACTTGTTTGTGTGCACTCTAAAAACAGAAAGAGTAAAAATTCACTCCTTAGAATAGTGAAAGGTACAACATTCACTGGAAAAGAACGGAAACTCACTCCAAATCGAGTGATCCCTGCATGCACTCGTTAAAGAGTGAATTTCAGTGAGTGAATTTTACTATTCGTAGATGGAAGCTTAAGCAATCCACAAGTGCTGTGAAGTGGAATTATTGTATCATGTGGTAAAAAAGCTGATGTCATCATTCAGCATTTTCCCGTCGTGGATGGGCGTCGTATGGGATGACATGGCCGTCCGTAGGGACTGACCACAGGGAGTAAACTTCTGAAAAGGAGAAAAGAAAATATTTTTAGAACCTGACATCAGAAAATAATACTAGATATATGCATAGTTTCAGTTACTAAGTCGCATTAAATAATTCATAAATAACTCAAGAAGCATCCCATCGATGACTTTCTACAGGTTTTTGTTGAAGTGGATTGAAAAGGCGATAAATTCAGAAATTCGTGTGAATCCTTTAGCGGTAAATACTTATATGTAAAGGAAACGGAACTTTCAAAATATATTTGGCAATTAAAGCAGGGAGGTGTTACTAGGCGTCAAGAAACCACCAACGGCATCAAATGGTCCAACATCTCAACTCCATCTTCCGGACCTGCAACCTGTGACTAGCGTAAAACTTTCTATAATGACTTGACGGAAAACCGCCTACTCAATAAACGCAGCCAATCAACACCTGTAGACACACGACACAGACCTTTAGAAGTCCATTCAACCTTATCAAAAGCACCAGCACAAAGCTCGCCGGGACAAATCAACCCTACTTCGGTCACCCTACGAGTGCCACTCTGTATGCACGAAACCTGCGGGTAGTGATTTATCTATCAAGAACTGACGAACCTTACATATCCAGGAAAATATGCAAATAATCGTATGTGCATAATGCTTGATACAAATAAAACCTCCCTATTGGTTATTCGTTAGAGCAGGTAATTCCTTTTATAGCACCACGTGGACTGCTCTAAACATAACTCCTTCAAACGACACAATGAGCCTTGAGACCCCTCTTCCCGTCAGTGGGTTTTTATGTTTTTATAAGCTGAAAAATTACTTAAGCTATATTTTTCAACAGAATTAAGAGGTCCAAGAGAATGGTTTACTACAACGCAACCAACCCGAGCACGTAATTTCTTTTATGATACCACAAAGACTGATCTAATTTCTCCTTCAAACGATGTGCAATTGGTTTTTGTGAACCATACAAAACCTCGTTGTCGCACTCAAGAGCCTACTATGGTAAAAATGTTACTTCAGATTTAGAATTGGTCACATTACGAAAAGAGTAATTGACTAACTTATAAGACGTCAAGAGGGTCGAAAATGTGCCAAATTGAGTGTGTTTGGTGGAAAGAGGGTGCCAGCGGCATTTGTTTGTTCTACTCTAACCTAATCATCAATCACTAGCAATTACTCAATTAGTAAATATGAACTTTTTAAGTCTTCGTTCTTAAGATTAATCAATTCAAAATTAAAAGGGCAAGAGCAGTCGTCCACCTTATTCTAAAACAATTCTCACCACACTCTAAAAACACAGGTACTAAATCCAACATAAAAATAGTTAAAACCTTTATGCCATCCTGGTTAAGCTTATGCTATGCATAACTTGGTTAAAATAACGCAAATTCTAGTTGGATTAACTAAGAGTTTAGTCAATTTAAGATGGAAACGTAACCAGGATTTTGTTGGAGTAAAAAGAACACCGATCCCGGTTAAATTTAACCCCGATGTTTTAAATAAAGAGTGCACAACCTACTTTTTCTTTCAAGTACCTTACATTATATTTCAAGACTTAATTCAATTATTTCAATATCTTTTACGGGTTTTTAAAATATACCCCTTTAAAGTTCGATGTATCTTGTGCTTAATGCAAAAATGACGTGGAGTGTTGCGCAGTGTTGACAATTCCTTTGTTAACCCTATATTAATTATCTCTTTATTACTCAGCAGATAGTTCATAGTTTGGTAAAGTGGTGACACAATTTAAACTTTCAAAATAAAACCCTAAGGACATTCTAATGTTACATCTGTCTATGATTGAAGAAACAAAGGATAACGTTAGCCACATATGGCATGTCCCTCTGCCCAACTGTAAAATGGTCAATTTTTGACGTATTTTGATGGGAATTGCGGCTTTTTTCTTGGGTCTTTTATCGCAAATAAAACAACAAGTTTCAACCAATTAATTTCACAATTCTGTAAGAAAAGTATTGTCACATCATTTTCAAGAACCATTCATGGACCAGACTATTACAATTTGGGTTTTTATCAGTAGCGTAGCCAGGGTTTTGTCATGGGGGAGGGGGGCTTGGATCACAACGTGAGGGAAAAGTCTGAGGGGAGAGAGGAAAAGCCGCTCTTTTAGGGTTTTTTTTTCCATTTCAAGGTTGGGTCTTGGGGAGGGGCTTCAACCCTTAAACCACCCCGTAGCTACACCAGTACCACTGGTTTTTATGCTCATTGCCCATGCAAAGAGAATGAGTTGGAGTGTTGCAATGTGTTGGCATTTCTTTCTTCAACCTATGTTATATTCATGCCGCCTTTTAAATTACCTTCTTAACTGTAACGGAGCATAATTTCAAAATCAGGGTAACCACCGATAAAACCCCGTGCATTGTTATTTTCGAAATAAGTTTTGTAATTTGTAAATTTTCAATTTACTATTTAAACTTTTTAAGGGTCGTTTTAGGGAAATACCCGTAACATTACAAATGTTTAAGAAAAAATAGTACTGTTAACCAACTTCAACTTTGTTTATCTTTCCCCGGATTTTCTCACGGAATTTGCCCCTCCCTTTTAGAAGTCTGTCAGGAAGACAATATAATGAAGCTGAAGTTTTTGTTAAAAGATCGCTTAAACGTTTAATTAAGTAAAAAGATTTTGTTTGTGACGTCAAAAAAGTTTAACCCAATCAAACGTGAAATAGCGAGATATCTCGTCCTCTCTGATCACAGTTTAAACTATATATAAGGCCCTTAGCAAACAAGGAGGGGGGGGGGTTCATTAAGATTGCCTTCATGTTATACCTCGCCCACTGAAAATAGTCTCTTACCCCTCACCACCCCCTCATCCACCGCCTATTCAGACCTTCAGTATCACGTCTGACATTCCAAAGTAATTTCATTTAGCTGGAAATGATTGAGAAAATGGTGTTGTATACTGGTACCACGTTTCATGAAATATTTCCTCATTTCGTCACCACCAAAATGCACCCGTCTTCTACAGCTGCCAGAAGGCTGAGAAGGTCACCGGGAAGGTATATCTGTTGTAACGTTTTGTCTGGTTTACATTGAATCTTGGATAGTACTATTACCAGGAATTCAAATCATAATTTTCGCATTAGGTACCTGCAAAAGACAGATATATACAAGTAAGAACTGCTGTAAGGCTTTTAGTATTCATCTTATTAAAACCCAGAATATCATATCCCGGAAGAAAGTTTCGTTAGAGGGCGCTCAAACGTATGGGCGCGGGAAGTCCCACGCAAAAAAGTATACATGTTTTTGTAATTTTTCGAACAATTGAAATTTGCCTTACTGTTACAATTGTAAACAAAATGTAGATTTACAAAACAGAAAAAAATAAGAAATAAAAATTAAAGAAAACTTTTGAAAGCATATTACCAGAAATTTTCTGTGATTCTTATATACACATCTCTCTCTCTATATATATATCTTATTTATATATTTTAATTGATGGATGTTCATTAGATTCAAGCAGCGAATAAGGGGCGCGTTATTATGGTCACCTACAAGTGATTTCTAGTGGTGGCAGTCTTTCTAAATTCTATTAAAGCACATCAGTTCCGATTAATACAGCAATAAAGCCTGAAAAACTGTGTTAATCACAAAATTAAAGGGGTGGGGAGAGTGAAGTATCTTGTTAAGTTTTTGTTTCTTGTGTGTCCCTTTAGGGAGTAGAGCACTTTGCCAAGCCCGTGAGTGTTACTTCCTTCACATGATAATGGACTAAGTTGTACTATACTTTATTGAAATTGGATTAAAATATATGTTTGTATACTTGTATAATGTGAAAAACAAATAAATGAAATGAAAATTAAAATATGCTAATACGAAAACTAATTATCTCTATTGACTTGTGTACGTGGGCGAGCGGAGGGAACTTTTTTCCTCGATCTACTTTCTGATCCGGGGATATAACACAATCCCCCACTTCCTTTTTCGCTGCTAGGCTTTTGCTTTTCATAAGTCATAAAGCGTCTTACATTGAACTCGTTACATGCAATTAAATAGGAAATATGAGTAGAGCATATTTCGAAATCTAAAGCATTGTGCCGAACGGGAACAGATTAGCATCATCCATACTACAGCAATCTCCAGTTTTAAGATATTTGTTTTGCGATAAAACTTACCTTTATACGTTCAATCATTTTTCGTAATAAGCCAAGGGTGTGTGCCCTGGAAATTTTGCAAATTGCCCTGAATTTCCCCCTTCTACCACGATAGCACTCAGGACGGGTATGAATGTTTTGGCTTATACTTGTATTGGGTGTTGGGTTCTCAGTGCCCGTATTGGCAAACGCCGCTGCCCTTCACACTGTCAACTGCACTGCGCCCTTGCCCTGAAAAGTGTCTGCCCTGAAATAAGCATTTTCCTGGTCTGGGAGGGCTGCAGCCCCCAGGCCTCCTCCTCGTAAGCCTATGCAGTCGTTGGCCAGTGGCAGTGGCGTAGCCACGGGGAGGGTTTTGGGGGTTAGAACCAACCCCCACCCCATGACCCACCCTTGCAAAGAAAAAAAAACACCTAAAATGGCCGTTTTTCTCTCTATCCCTAGACTTTTCCTTCAAATCGTGACCCACCCCCCCCCCCCCATGACACCAAAACCCTCCCCATGACACAATCCTGGCTACGCGCCTGGCGTGTGGGATCACAGTTCACAGGGGTGTACTTTACCCTAAAAATAATCCCTGGTTGTCACAAATATAATTCATAAAACCTGTTAAAGATGAAAAAATCTTTTATTATCTTACATATCAAATGCTTTGAAGGGCACGTTGTTTTAAAAATGGTCCCTGTAATTTGTATGTATCTAGTAGCCACCTTAGACCGAGATCTAGAATTTAAAAAAAAAATAGTGACGTTCATTAATATTTGGTTATAGATCTATAACTTAATAGATCTATAACTTAATTGATGTCAAGTACCTTTTCTGAATTTGAGGAGCACCCAATATTGATAGGGCGGTGTTGCTCAGCCTACATCTTGACACACTGAGTTTTTCAGATAAGTTTTCACTCTAACTCATACGCCTAAGTAATGCTTAGTTGTTCTAAATTGCGCAATGAATGTTTCACAGTCCCAGGCTACTAAACTGTTTTTTCAGACCTCTGAACTGGAGGAGGAGGTCTTACGTGAAAGGGTGTCTGTTCGGACTTTTTTTTTTTATTTGTTACTGCATATTTCACACACACACTGCATTATTTCACACTAAAAACTTCTCATCATTTTAATCTTTTAGCAGATAAATGGCTGAATCTGATGCTCATAAATATGCCCTTTCAGTTCTCTCCGCCACCTCCCAGTAAAAAACCTCAACTTTGACAAAAAAAATGAGCCCATGCTTGTATGACCGATTGGTTGGGCCTTCGTAGAGCTGGGACAAACGCCCGTATGTCCCTGTCAGAGGGTCATTCATGACCAGATACTTCCTCAAGCTTCACGTCCGTCTAGTAGTATTTGCACATCCGCGATATTTTGGAAATAAGTCCATTGACATTTACACGGTAAATTTTTGACGCAAATGCCCATGACCCCAAATTTGAGTGAAGAGTGACGCTGCTGAACATTAAAGGGACAATCCTCTCACCCCAAACTTCATTTCTTGTTGGGGGTTACAATAACTCTCAAATGGCTCAGCTTTTTGATTTACTGCTAATACATATTCCATGCTATCACTTTGTGAAATACAACTTTTTCCCTTTAGTGTGGGACATTTCAATTGAAGATGAATTTCACCTCACTTTAACAAATTAAATCAATATTCGTCATGTTGTTGTTTTTTAGTCCAACCTGAAGGAACTAGAGAACAAAAAGAAGGAATTGGTCATGAGGAAAGAAGATGCTCTTGTCACGATTCAAGATGAGGTAAGGGACAAAAGAGCATTTGGTCCTGCTTCAAACACACCGTTGAACCTGAATTTCTTGAATCTCTAGACTTTTTCAATGAAAAGTCTCTAGACTTTTCATTGAACCCGAATTTCTCGAATCTCTAGAATTTTTATTGGACATAGTGACAAATGTAATCTCACTTCAGGGATAATTGCTTTATCATTTGAATATTTTAAATTGTAGGAAATTAAATATTGCATAAAACCTCCTTCGTTTTTTAGTGCTAAAATAAACAAATTTGGGTGAAAAGTGCATTGGTTACTATGCCAAATTGATCAAGGGGGCAAAAACTCCGCTTTTCCTTTTTAAATGTTTGTGGAAATCGCTTCGGTGAATGCAAAGATTAATATTATATTTGCAAAAGTGCTGCTTTGAAAGAGTGGTTATAAATTTTTTAGTTCAAACATTTTTCATTCTTGAGATCAGAAAATTGGAACATTCTGATTTTAATGGGTTTTAAAAGCTCTGAAAGCGAAACATTTCCACTTAAAATACCAGAAAGCCGAAAGGCTTAGTGATTCCTTGCCATCAAATACCTTACCTGCTTTCAAATTGACAGTGCTTGATAGATTTTTCTTTACATTTAACGCACAGAATTTTCGCAATTTTACCACTGGTGACCTCAAATGACCTTTGAACTCTACCAAACACAATAGGCTTCTTTCTCTTAACATAACAAATCTATATACCAAATATGAAAAGTATCTGTTACTCTTATCTGGAGATATTGTGTTTACAAGCCATTTTCGAAGTTTTGGCAATTTTACCGCTGGTGACCTCAAATGACTTTTGACCTCTACCAAAAGCAATAGGCTTCTTTCTCTCAACATGACAAATCTATATACCAAATATAAAGAGTATCGGTCACTCCTACCTGAAGATATCATGTTTACAAGCCATTCTCAGCATTTTCGCAATTTTACAGCTGGTGACCTCAAATGACCTTCGACCTCTACCAAAAGCAATAGGGTTCTTCCTCTCAACATGACAAGCCTATATACCAAGTATGAGAAGTGTCAGTCACTCCTATCTGAAGATATCGTGTTTACAAGCCATTTTCGAAGTTTTCGCAGTTTTACTGCTAGTGACCTCAAATGACCTTTGACCTCTACCAAAAACAAATAGGCTTCTTCCTCTCAACATGATAAATCTCTACACCAAGTATGAAAGTTGTCGGGCAATCCTATCTGAAGATATCGTGTTTACAAGCCATTTTCTGCGTTTTCGCGATTTTACCGCTGGTGACCTCAAATGACCTTTGATCTCTACCAAAAACAATACGGTTCTTCTTCTCAACATGACAAATCTATATACCAAGTATGAAAAGTGTCCGTCACTCCTATCTGAAGATATCGTGTTTACAAGCTATGTTCGAAGTTGTCGCAATTTTACCGCTAGTGACCTCAAATGACCTTTGACCTCTACTAAAAACAATAGGGTTCTTCCTCTCAACATGATAAATCTATATACCAAATATGAAAAGTGTCGGACATTCCTATCTTAAGATATCGTGTTTACAAGCAAGTGTCACAGACACACACATACACATACACCCACACACACCTATACACACACACACACGACATCACCATCGCATAGATTCCTTGCCTGCCTACGGCAAGGAATCAACAATGCACGATACCAAAGCTAACAGTGGTGTAGCTACTGGGGGGGGCAGGGGGGCAACTTGCCCCCCCCCCCCCGGAAAAATTTGGGGGGAAATTTGATGAATCTTATTATTATTACACAAATTTCACAAAAATTTCTCAAAAATTTTGTTAGAATAAGAAATTGTGAGACATTTCTCATACATAATTCGTATTTTCATGCAACAAATTAACTCAGATTTCGTCAGTGTCGCATGAACCGGCCCAATTCGCGTTCCACAGAAATATCCTCGTCGCGTAGCAGATTGAATGTTCTCTTGTGCTTGTATACGCACGGGGGTTATGATCAGTGCATTTCAGTGCACAGGAAGCTGTTATTCAGGTGATACTTTGGGAATTCATCAGTAAAAGGATGTGAAAACTGACAAGTCACTACCGTAGACCCCCGAGGTTGTTATGTTCTTCTACAAGATAGCAGTAGCTGTACGATTTTACTCTGTGTACATAACGATGGATCGGGCTGAAACAATCCATGGCCAACGATAAACTTAATAAAGTTAATCCAGAAATTAGAATTAACGGGATCCGTTGGCACACTTAGATTTTGTTACTTAGCCTAATCCTTTGAGGCTTACAAGCTAGTTCGGGAAAATAGCTTTCTGCTCACTTTGAGTGTAACAATAAATGGACAATGAGTACCTTGTAGCCTTCTACACATAACAGACTGCTTTTCTCACAGGATATCCTGTGTGATCGAGCCACTATTAGGCCTCCTTAGTGGCGTGCGAAGGGGAGACCATTGGGCCATGTCCCCCTCACAGATGCCATTTTTTCTTTGTTCTTAAAAATACGTAGTCTAACTTTATTAACACAGATTTTACTTCAAAAGAGAGAATATGTGGCACCAGATTGCTCACAAGGACACCCAATTTTTCAAAAATTTTCAAAGGGGAAGGATTGTCCCTGCAAGGTCTTTCAGTGATGCCAATTTTTTTTTAGACCAAGGCAAATTCTGTGAAATTCCATTTTTTACTTAAAAAGGTAGACTCTGTTTCCCACTGGTGGCATCGATAAAAAAAGACTACATGTTTAGATTCTCTTTACAAGCAAAAACGCTATTTTGGCCATCTGATGGGTCTGATTTTTCGAAATTTTCTTTACGCTCCGCGCCAACCAATGGTGGCGCTTCGCTCGGTCTTTTGGGCAAAATTACATATTTGGGGTTACATTAGCTCTTAACTCTCTGGTCCCTTTGCAGTTTGCGAACATATTTTGAAGTGAGCATTTTATTGCAAACGACAAAAGAAGAAAGCGACTGGCTAGATTCTTCGTATTAGCCTGGAAAATGCTATTTCCGGCCATGTAAGGGGCCATATAATGGTGGCGCTCCGCTTAGATAATCTTTATGACAAAATAAGATTTTGTGGCCCAGAAAAATCACAAATACCGATCAATGCTCTTTTATTTGGACTTCTAAAAGTGTGCAAATTTAATGACAAGTTTTACTCCGTAAGGTACCATAACTGGCAAAAGAGTGCATGTAAAGACACAAAAGTTTCAGTTTTATCCTCATGAACCACCACGATTCACTGTTCCTGTCAAAGTCGAAAATCTTGCACCATTTTGCATGTAGGCTCCTTGAAAACGTCAAAACATTTCCGGACACCCCTCCTCTTAGACCATACTGCATGCCCCTCCCCCTTCAGAGAAATCCTGCGTACGCCACTGCTTTAGTACATACAAATAAACCAGATATTGTTTACCAAAATAATATACTTTGTTATTTCCGATGACATGGTAATGTTGTTATACTTGTAAGTTTGCATATTTTATATGAATTACATACACATTGACCGGGAAAAGTTTTGGGGAAATTTCATACCTTTGCCCCCCCCCCCCCCCTGGAAAAAATCCTAGCTACGCCACTGAAAGCTAATATTACACAGCATGAACTGTACTGAGAGTGTTTTGATTATACACATTAAACTTTTCTATAATCACCCTTAGGCAATATTAATTGAGATTGTGTCTTGATGGGGATGAATTTCAGACAATTGTGGGAGGAACTTAAGTAGGAACGTTAGGAGAATTGGTGCTGTCTGGGGTGAGAGAATTGTGCCTTAAATGTAGCATGACAGCAAAGAGAGGTACAAAACATGCGGATACTTCCATAGATTCAGCATTAAAAACAAACGTGAAAAGAATAATATCATCAAAGGGTAGGTATTAGGAGATGAGTTGTTTCCATGTAACAAAATTGACAAAAAACGACCATGGATTTCGATTTTGTAATTAACATTGTTTTGGCCTCCCTGGTTGCCATATGCTTATGTGAGGGGTGGCACAAGAGAAAAATATTTTCGTCCAAAAATACCATTGTCCGGTTACATTTCGCCCCCGAGAGACCGTCTTACCTTCCTCCTCCAATGTCTCGTCTCCGACATCTCTTCCGGCTAGTGGCATACTCATCAACTATCCATTGCATTACGCTAGCACATCATTGGTCAAAACAGACATTCCATATCAAAATTATGAAAAACTCACCGCTTCATATCCATCTTCCTCCCGCAGGTGCCAGGTGTCATTAGAAAGAGGTGCATGTCCACATGTTTAAGACGGATATTGGATACAGTTGTCGCTAAGCATGAAACAACCATATTTATTATTGAATCGTCAACAGAACCTGTAAGAGAAAAGAAATCATTGAGCAATAACTGATGTTCATCCACCTTTCACCCAAATATTGTATCACAGTTCTGGACATTTCAGCAAAGAGTTGGGCTAGATTGGTTGCTTAGTTCGTTGTTTGAAAAAGAGGTTTCAAGGTCACATCAAGGTTTGATATGATAGGGGGATACCTATTCTAAGCATTTCGGTAAAATTTGCATTGAAAGAAATCTGATGTGTGGTTCTCAAGGTATGAGCAGGTGAAGTTGTCATATTTTCAACAAAAGGTGAAGCATATTTACATTAATTAAAAGTCTTTTGTTTTTCTTTAAGCTTTCCAACCAATTTTGTCCTCAACAATCAATTCCATATTGTCAGAATGTGATTGCATAAGTGGCATAGGAACTTTACAACATTTGCATTCCTTATAGGGAGGTCCTATTTCCAATAACGTAACAGTCAAAACAAAGGGAAACAAAGCATTCTTGTCAATGTGAGGAAGGGCTGTCCTCAAACTCACGTTGGAATACCAAATTAGTGACTTCATTTACTGATTACTTGAGAAATATAGGACCGATTTGAATGTAAGTTTCACCACCCTGTGTAGATCTGTTTTTTTTTTTCACATATAAATATTAAGTTTTTGCCACACTTTTCCCCTTTGAACTTTTATGCCTTAGTTTTTACGTTGCTCAAGGCGTCTCATCATCCATAGAAGATATATTCTTTTGTTATGGACTCGAAATTACCTGTAGGGATGATGAAGGATTCAAATACTTCTACCAAATAAATTCCGTTTCATGACAGTTATCTTCATTAAACTTCAAATTTGCTTTTTAATGGTCCTCTGGGAATGTTATTTATGCTTATGTCAAAGAGAGTCAGAAGGCGGGCAGACTTTGAAATGGCACACTAAGGAACAACGGTTTGGAACCATTTTATCAAATAAAACACTATATACAGTAATGCAGAGCATGCTTTAATTAGAAACCGAAAATTTAATCGGTTTTAAACTTCGCCAACACAAACCCAGTCATTTCTTTCTGAAGATTAGAATTTGAATGAAACTTGTTTTCATACTGCACCTGCAAACGAGTGTGACATTTCAATTTTTTAATTCATGACGCTATGTTAAAGTTAATACATAAAACTTCCATTACTGGTTATTTCGGACTCTCAGTGTGGGGATTTTTTTAGAAATATAAAAGACGTCGACGCATCGCATACCAGGAACGTCGAGTCACATGATTTTTCGGGGGGAGGGGGTGAGAAGACCGACTGTCTAGCAGGCAAAGCGTCACCACACTGTTAAAAAAAGTTGAAAAACATACCACATGCTGAATTGTTGAAGACGAAAAATGGTAAAAATTGGGCAAACCATCCTGATTTCCCCAATTAGCAAAGCTTGTATGCTCGAAAATTGCTATATCTTTACAAGTATTTTGCTCACCTGAGTGCACAGGTTTGGCTCGAAGCATCCAGAAAATCTTGTCCGAAAAATGCCTGTCACATTCTTCAGAATATTTTCCCACGATATTTTCTACTTATATTATAAATATATAAAAAACAATTAAATACTAATATATACCCAAATTCCTCATGAACAGATTTTCTCTTCACGCTGAAAGTCAGTCCAATAACAGTTGCATAAATACGATATGCAAAAATGTCATACACACCGTGATGCTCACACCGCGAAGGGGGTGTCCGGGCACAGTGAGTGATACACTGTGATGGGCACTTTTCATACACACATAATAACCAAATGTAAATATTATAACTGTGTCTGTAAAATAGGTGTCTGAAGTAAAAAAGTTACCATGTTACAGTATTCACCGGCAAGGGACACTGTTAAAAATTTCTGTAAATTTACAGACTTTTTTTAACTTAAACTTTTTGTATTTTACTTTTAATAGAGATTTTCTGTATCTTTACAGACACTTTGTATTTCTACAATAAAAAAAGGTTGTTTAACATGTATTTTCTGTTTATTTGAAAAACCATTTCTGTCTGCTTTTTTAACCAAATTTTACTGCTTTGTAAAACTTTTTCTGTAATTGTACAGAAATTTTAACCGTATTTTGTATTTTTCTGATTTCACATAAATATACTGTCATTTAACAAACATTCATTTTGTTTTTAAGCTGAAAAAGAAACAAAAATAAGCCCAAACAAACAAACAAATAAGAAATAGCCAGAAAATTTTCAATACATAACATGCATCGTTCTGCGAAGTTTCAGTTAAAAAAGAAAACATTTTTGGCAAATTTATGGCCCTATTTGAAAATTAACTTACATTTATTATACTGACAATTGGTATACTGATGTCAACTCATCGCCACAGGCGCTCATGCACTTGATCGAATTAAAAACGTTTCACAAATTTACTTGAAAGAGTCTGTAAATTTACCACTTTATGACGTAAATCTCATTTTGCATAAATGGGTGGAGCTTATTTTGTAGGCATTTTCCTAACAAAAGGATTGCTGTTGCTTTGAATAATATCTGTTTTGGCGTTTTTTAATCAGGAAGTGATAAACATATTGTTTACCTTGTCTGGAAATGTTTGCAACCAATGTATTTGCATTCTTTGTCATATTTATTTAAAAAACAATTATTATATTGTACAAAAAATGTGACTTTCCAATTACAAAGTTCCTAGAGGTAGCAGTCTACTGGACAACAATGTGATAACAAAATATCCTCATTGTGTTTTGATTGAAAATAACTTCGTAACGACACATTACGTTGATAAGCAAATACCTGATCTACGTAATGGTGAAGTGTATGTTACGTAATAACATATGAAAGGAAAAAAAGCGATATTATAATAAATCTTAAAACGCCGAGAATGAAAACAGTAGGCTGTAAATTCACATAAAGTTAAGGTAAAAAAAAAAAAAAAACAGAACAATTCTGTAATTCGATTTTACAGTAGACATTTGTAAACTAATTTACATGCAAAAACTGTAAAGAAAAAACAAACACTTAATGTATTTTCATGATTACAGTCTGGCTGTAAAAAAAACATTATTTGGTTGGAAAAAAATTTGCCATAAAAATTATGTAAATTTTACAGAGAAATTTTTAACAGTGGACAAGGAATGTCAATTTTGAGATCAGTCAAGGGGCGCAGTATTTTTGTTGGTTTCACTCTCTCTCCCTCCCTCTCTGGTAAGCCTGCATGGATAACAATCTCTAATGTTCAAGTCCGTTGAAAATAGGTGACGCAGTACAAAAATTTTCGCACCAGACAATTTCCATACCGTTGCTTTCATACTGTTTAAAATCTCGTCCCTACCCTCCACCGGTAAAACCTGCCTCTCTTCGTCCCTACCGACTTAGTACCCTAGTCTGCCCTTGGGCCGTCTGCTGATGAAAACAACTTTTTTATTAAGCTTGGAATGTTCCCGGTAGTTGCAACAAAATTATGAAATCCTTGCTATCTTATGACCAACAAATATTGACCATTTTCTTCTTTGTTCAAAATGGAAAGAGAGAGCACTTAGTGCATGTTTAGACAAGGGCATTTTCAAAGACACATCATAAGCAAATGTAACTAAATTTCCAGCAGATGTTTGTAGTAAACATGTAACCATATTATAACATTGACAGAGATATGGTGAGAGATGTATATTTTGACATGCAGTAGGAACATTGTCATCCTTCATGAGGCGACAGGCGGATCCCACCTAGCAATATTTTCTCTTAGACAACGTTTCAATAGTTTTTTAATATCTTGTGTTCCTCAAGTCAACAAATTTAAAGTATGTATTAAAGAACATGAAAAATTAATTCTAAGAGTCCAAATCCCTTCTTCATGGGACATTCCTGAGCTGAGATGTAAAATAATTAAAATTATTCAATTAAAACTAATTGGTCCATTGCGCAATAATGTGCGACTTTCTTGTTGTACAACTCTTAGTACGTGCTTTGCTTCCCTTTAAAATTAAGTATATGTTTTTATGAACTTGAAAATTCTCTGTTTGCTTGAACAAAATGTTGCACAGGGATGGCTTAATTTATTACATCCCCCATAAGAGTCAGAATGCGATCAACTTGGTACAAGGTGCAGTAACTTTTAGAAAAACAAAGAAATACAAAGATTGTAATTTGAGTAGAACAGCAAAGACATCACAAATCATTGCGCAATGTACCATTTTAAGACGAGTGAATAAACTTCAACATTTTATATCTCGGCCAAAGAGTGTCCGGTGAAGACGGGAGATGGACTATTAGAAACCATTTTTCATGGTATTCAATATGTATATTTAAAATTTTTGACTGAGGTACACTTTAAAAATGTCTCGCCCAACGAGGATTGCTCCCCTTGCCCCTTTTGAACCTCGACTGGACCGGGCCTGTCCTACGTATGCAACCAGCTGTATCATTGACCCAATTACGATTTGAAATACATTCAATATCAAAAAACTTCCATTTCACCTTGTCAACATCACGCGGTTAGTATCTTCATCAGGTGCCAGGTGTTACTGCAAAAATATTTGTTCTCCTGTGGTAGGATGGATCTTGGAGAGAATTGTTGCCAAGCAGTCATATTTATTTTCGGCATCTACAGTATCTGAAAAAGAAAGAAAATGTTTTACATGCAAAAGTTTATGAGCTCCCATTGTCACATTTTAATATTACATCAGGGACTCTCTGAAAGAGGGAGGTAGAATGCAAACTGAAAGAAGGTAACTGGGGCGGCAAGACGTTTGAACTGTAGACCTTACCTGACCTCCATAGACCAAACAGTACATTTTGCGTTGTTCCAATTTCTCGACTTTTCTAGCAGGAAGAGCCATTTTAAACACCAAATGAATTTAATGCCATACAATTGTGCGTTAAAAAGTAGAAATAATTGGTTTGAGGGTATAACAAACACGATCTGCATAATACATCTATGCTTCTGGAGAGAAATGAATAAGGATAACCTACTTGGGGATCAGGTTAATTTCCTTAAGAACTTAGGAAAATGCGGGACGCATTCCTTGGGGAAAAGTACAGAACGAGAAAAGTACTGTGGGAAGTTTTAGTGCTGAGTAAGAAGTATTGTTCTTCTCCACCCGACCCTCCAATCCCCTTTCAACCAGGGGCCTTGGTTTGAATTTCAAAGTGGGGGACATCTGGCCTCAATTTGTTCTCCTGCCCTTGTAAGGTGTCTCCAGCGGCGTAGCTACACTTTTTCTTGGAGGGGGGGGGGGTGAGGGGGATGGACAAGCATCCAAATGTTACGATTTTTTTTATGTATGAACACCACTGTACTAGGGACATTAATTGCGGCGAGCAAAGCGCGCTGAAAATTTTTGCCCTTTTCAAATATTTGAAAATATGGAGCTTGTTATTGCAGAAAAGTTTGGATTCTGGGTTTCCTGTAAGGAGACTTAAAAAGATGGATAATAACTGAAGAATTTCTATTTCTTATTGGCAAATCTGAGATTGAGCGGCGACCAAAGATAGTTGTTCCTACATAATGTTATCCAACACCTACGAAATTAGGCTCTCCGAGGATTTTTTGAGTCAAGAGCTTACTTATTGGGGAACTTGGAGAAATTTTATGAAAGAAAATCAATGCAAATAACACCTACAATCTTGGACAAAACTCCTTGGGACACTCCCGCTCCCCTTCGTAATGTTGACCACAGTTAGCCTATTCACGGCATACAGTCACTCTTTCAGCGCAACATTGAAAGGGGGAGCGGGGGAGGGGGATTCATGCAAACCTTTGAACTGAAATTCAAGAATATTATGGCAAAGTGTCCCAACAGTTTTGTCCAAGATTGTTTGAGAATTTCGAGAAGTTAGAACTACTCGCGTCACACAGTAGAAAGTGTCACTTTGTCTTGATGGGTTGATTTGCAAAAGGGAATAAGTTTAAGAGGCCGATCGTTCAGGTAGGGACCTGTTTTTGGTTTACACTATCTTAGCAGGTTAAAATAAAAAGAATATTGGAAAGATGTTCGTGTTCATGTATTTAAATTTGTTCAAAACAGTGACGTGTTACCTGATAAGTGCATTTCGGCACTGTTGTTTACTGCCTATTACTTCATTTTAAATTAATTTACCATGTTCTCTCAAGAAAAAAATATGCCGTACGTGCGAACTTGACGAGAGCGGCAGTGAAAGATAAGTTTAATCAAGCGGTCTACCATTTTATTTTGAAAGCAAATTTGGAATGAAATTGCTTCGGTTTAAAGAGAGAAAAAAGCATGCGTAACCAGTTTCGTTTAACGTGAAAAATGTAGTCACAGGGGTGCAATTTGCTTCAAAATATGCCAAAAACCAGCCTTAACTAACGATTTACCATCTTTATAATTAAAAACTTGGCTCTCAGATGTGCTTTTAACATTTCATGGTCGATCGTGGCGCTCTTTTAGTTAATATCTCGTCTCCTTACCACCAGTTTGCAATATTAGTCAGACTTTTCTATCCATGGAAAAAATTGTTTTCGTTAAATGTATATATAGTATCTATTGAAATAGAACGTATTCTGGCGATTACCCGGGTCTGAAAAATATCCACAAGTCTCCTTCAGTATTTCAAATGTTAAATCATTGGCTCTAAAAGTCGCTCCTCCAAGTTTAAACATGTTTTTAACTGAGTTTGCATCTGGATTATGAGGTGGAATTGGTAGGCGTTCTGCCGGAACCTCCGCCCATGGCTTACGAGCTGCAAATTCCAGGCGAATACCTGCAACATTTTCTTTTATTATTGTCCCGACTCTGAATGAATGTAAACAAATGAATAAAACAACACATTGAAACAACTCTTTATTAGGGATGCACCGGAACCAAAATTTTGGATCCGGCCGGAACCGGATTTTGCCGGAACCAACTTGAAATCCGGCCGGAACCGGATTTTTGCAATGCAGATGAATAAAGTGAAATTCAGGAAAGCAGAGAAACTCTGGGATAGGAGTTTTCTGCTTTGTGACGTAATGTTTGTGAAGGACTAATGGGAAATGTCTATAAATTTGTCTTCAAGTGTTGTACAAGTGTATTTAACTAATTTTTTAACCAAAAATTGCAATATAATAGAAAAAAGGCATGAAAAACTGTTCCTGCAGA
The DNA here is from genome assembly GCA_037179385.1 of Holothuria scabra. Taxonomy (NCBI): domain Eukaryota; kingdom Metazoa; phylum Echinodermata; class Holothuroidea; order Aspidochirotida; family Holothuriidae; genus Holothuria; species Holothuria scabra. The sequence goes on from CM074182.1 coordinate 23,470,967, forward strand.
AGCACAGCAAAACTGTTGCAAAGCGGGGCAAGTAAGAGCTCTTTGTATTTTCCCTACTGAAGTTAGTATTTGTAGAGAAAACTCCTGAGGGAATCTTGAAAGTTGTTTTGCATATCAGTTTGTTCTTTTTGAACTACAGTACATCACCACTTGTTCAAAAAAATTGTACAAATTATGTAGACCAGTAATACTTGGCAAAGAGAGTCCTTGGATAGTGATAATTGAATGGACTGCTCATATGTACTGTAAAAAGACTCTAGGGTTAAGGTTTTTAACTATGTACAGCACCATTGTTTTATACACCTTTTCTAGTATTTAAACATGCCATGATATAAAAAAACTGAATCATCAATAACTTTTTTGGCAGAGATACTGTATATCACACATTCTGACATTACGTATTATATGTTTGATAACATATTTAGTGGTCGACCTATTATGCTATAATTGGTAATACCCAATTACTGATTAATTAATTAAACAATCGGCCCGATATCGATTATGAGAAAGAGGGAAATCACATGTTTGTCTAAATAGCACACCCCCTTGCTTCGTGCACATCGTGTATACCGTAACCAGTTTAGGATAGAAAATATTGGGAATAGTTCCGTTCGTTTCACAAATGGGAGAATTTTTGTAGGGGTAATATTTTCAATTCAAAAGTGAAGATACAAATCAACTGTTAATACAACAGAATTGTTTGCAGTCGATGTCCTATGCCCTTTGATAATTTAGTTCTAAGGCCAACATCATGCTCTGTCTAGTTTTCATCCCCCAATCATGTCGGAACATTTCCATTCTTTTACTGTACTGGATTGTAGAGCTGCTTTAATGTACTGTAGCTACTCTTGAGCTCCCGTCTTAACCGACCCCATGTAGAGCAATCATAATAATCTTAGCAGTTCTGGACAGCAAAACAATTGTACCCGATTAATGTATCTTATGGTTCCTTTCAGGTGTAAATATCCCTGTATATTTTTAGCAGTTCTCTTCCAAAACTTACGTCTTGTTAATGGACATGACACAGCATGTCCATTATTGTGGTTGGTCGCATTTTCTGATGATCACGTGACCCCATTTCTTTCGTTCAGTTTATCGGACGACTCCCAATGAGAAACAAACCGATCTTTTGGGAAAAGATTTGTACAGCAAAGGAGACCGGTATGTGACAAGATTGTGTGAAAAATGTCGCTAATTACGAAATGCGGTACATTTTTCCTCAAATACTCGACATTTTAATATTAAGTAGGCTAATAGTAATATTAAGTAGGCTAATAGTAATATTAAGTAGGCTAATAGTAATATTAAGTAGGCTAATATTAATATTAAGTAGGTTATATGCCTGTTACTTTACATATGACGCAGTCATGAACGCGAGGGATGCTGTCCTTCTTTGGTCTGTATTTTCAACATCACTTTATTTAGTAGAACTGTTTGGTCACCAAATTAATTTTACATTTGACTTATGAAGTGATTATAAAGACAATTGTATAAATTTGAAAACATTCGTATAATTTTCTTGTCGCAATTCCCTGGAAGTTCGACTGAGCGGCATGCTACGATGTCTCCGTTTGAACTGCTTTCAGTGAATGTACAAAATGTGTACAGTAGTGTAAGTGCCGGGTTTGGCGCAGCGTCGATCAGCAGTATAAAGTCATTATGTACGGTCCATTGCGATCGAGTACAAGCAATGTGACCGATTGAACGTATAAACAAAAAGAATTTCACATAATGTCGTACAGATCGATCGAAGGCAAAGTGCAATCAAACCTCAAGTCCGAATTTTCGATGCAAATCTCCTATTTTACCATAGGTATAAACCATTTTAGGTTTTCGATTGGCATAGGCCAGCTAGCTGAGGTCAAACGTAAACGTAGCTAGTGTACATTAACTGCACGTACATTCGCAGGTTCACTTCATTCCGGGCAATTATTCTAAATCAGAGACAAATTTAGAATTACACACTTGCTGTACTTTTTTCGGACAGGTTTGTCAATCCTCGGTGGCAGGTAGGGAATTGCAACAAGTGCCTTTGCACGGCTATAGGCCCTACCAAAAAAATAGGACCGGGGTACCAAATCGCCATACCCGTCGGGTACCTGGTGTTACACTGACTTAAAAGATTGGAACATTTTGTTAGGCATGCTCCATATATCAGACATGCAAAATAATATTTACAGCTGTTTTGGAGAGGCGATGATCACATTCCCAAGTTCAAAACATTTGATTTGCCATAAGGTTTTATCATCTCCTTTTGTTTTAAATCAAAATGACAAGTAAAAGAAACGAGAAAGGGCTATATTGTTGGAACAATTGTGCCTTAAACACCACACACAGCCAACAACCTTCACCCCTATTTTAAGTGTATTTTAGTTTTAGTGGAACGACCGGACGCGTAGTGGCCATGATCCCAAAGAAACGTAACAGAAAACAGTCAAATAAGAAAATAAGTACTTTCCAAGGCCTCTATCAATATTTGATATTAAATTTTGGGACGCTTTCCTACTCTAAAAGCAAGCATCCTAAGAGCTCGAAGCTTCTCCTTTTAAAACACCGGTTTAAAAACATCAACCAATCAGAGCCCTGTATTATGGTATTCTCTTGCACGTCCAAAATTACCGATTGTAAACAAAAGACGTCATGCTCGTGAACTTCTCTCACAGTAATGCACAATGCACGTTGGAATTTTCACTTTAGGGTTATGTACGTTCTGACGTAGCAGGCCCCATGTTGACATCCGGACATGGTGACATAAAGGTGTCATACCGCCGTATTATTAAGATCGTATACATGCAAGGCTCAGTTTACCTATAGCATGCCGAATGCTACGGGCACTGTCTCTGCAAGCTGGGCGGGGGGATGTGTCTGCTAGTTTCTGCGTGAAGTACGAAGTGTTTTTGAATCACCGTCGGATATCTTGCTCGAACAAAGTGACGTACATTGAGTGAGAAGTAACTCACTACGTGACGACAACGCGCGATCGGGCCGCACGCTGATAAAAATTTCAACTTCAGGAAATAAAGTACAAACAACTTTCAAACTTTTTGATTTATTTATTTGGTACATATTAAGCACAAAACACAAACAAACTTACACATAATTTCTAGGGCTCTCTTCATTATCAGGCTCCGAGAATGTTTACCAAATTAATTGTAAAATATTTTATTCCATTACCGTGGGGAATAGCGTAAATTGGCTAATCCTTTTCGCATGCAAAATACTTAAGCTTCGCGTAGTAGATTTGGAACCGGGTTATAGGTAGCGGGTCACTAATTATAAGTCCCATTGACTTGCACACTAAATTAGGCTACTTCCGTGCCCCATAGCTCCTAGTAGAAGTTTTCAACCAGGACATGCTACCCCTCTGATCGAAGCCCACAATCTCGGCTTTCATGGCACTTTCAAATTTCCATAACATGACCATTGAAATTTTGAGCTAGAGAGCCTTGAATGATAGGGATGTGTTTCCCGCCATGATAGCTACTCAAAAACGGCATTTCACAAATTAGCGGAGTAATACAATAAAAAAAATGGCACTAAAAGTGGCCTTGAATTTTGCACAGTATGTATTTCAACTCATTGTCTACAAAATCCAAATGCAAAAATGATCATATTTTGTAAGTAACACAGTCAGAAACAACATCCCATAATTTTTTATGGCGCTTTATCTGTACACTAAACATTTTCCCGGACATGAGTATTGGAGTTAGTGGTCCGCTACCTTATAGGATAGCGAGTGGTTACCCGTGCAAATTACACTAATTGCATCACCAATGAAAATATTGGGGGAAGCAAACATAGGCCTTGCCCCTCAAATAATTCAGGCCAATTTAAAATAAAAAAAAAAAGGAGAATAACCAAAATGTAATAACATTTTGGGATATGGGGGGCTTCTTGAAAACGTCACTTTGAGTGTATGTGCATGTCATTGTGCAGGGGCGTAGCCAGGATTTTCTTGTGGGGGGGGGCAAAGTCGACTCATCGTCCCCAATCTTGACCGACGGGACTATCTAAGCGGAGCGCCACCATCGGTTGGCGCGGAGCGGTACAAGAAAATTTTTGGTTTTAGAAACCCCTCAGATGGCAGGAAACGGCACTTCCCGAGTGTTTTATGCTGCATGTTCCCAGCCTAGAAATATGGATCTCATTTCTGATATTTCTCAATTAATGCAAAAATAAAAAATGTTAATACATGTTTCTAAGCGGAGCTCAACCATCGATTGGCGCGGAGCGTACCAGGAAATTTTGGGCTTTACAAACCCCTCAGATGGCCAGAAACGGCACTTCCCGAGTGTTCTAAGCAAGAATATGTTCATCCCAACTTCGAAATTCTCCCCGCTTCTTAACTGGAGCACTTGACAAATATTGAGGGGCTGAACATACCTTTAGCCCAAACTTTTTCATTTTTCATGGCCGCCACTGGGGCGCGGCATTTTCTTGAGGGAGCGAAGCGCCCAAGTGAGGAGCCTGAGCGACCAAACGGGGAGAGGGTGTGGTTCTCCCCCTCCCGCCCAAGGAGATTTTGCAATTTTACATCAAAATTGAGCGATGTGGTGAACACCTAATTTGGAATTTTTGGACATTTTCAATCTTGTATCAATGTTTTCCTTATTCCCTCGAGAGTTAGCAGGGTTAGTGTGGGACTGTAAGAGGGTTACTTGGTACGAGTCAATGGGGCCCTAGGGAATTGTGTCGCACTGGAACAAAACAGCTACTCATAAGGCTTACATTAATTTGGCTAAACCAGCGGAATTGATATTTTGTCCTGAAAAACGCCAAAACTCAATTTAAATAAAAAAAAAATTAAAAATAAGAAAAAGTAGGTATGGGCGGGACTAAGCGCGAACCCCCTGAACCCCCTGACCCCGGGCCTGTCTCCCTGGGTGTCACCTTCCGCTATTGGAATGCTTTGCTGTCTCCGAAGAGCTTAGGTGCAATATGGTGCTATATTTTGTTCTTTTTATACTAGATTCCAGTGTTCTCCACATGGGGTTTTAGAGGGCCGACACGTCCTCCTAGTAAAATTGACAGCCCCTCCAAAAATAGTTGCCGCTCTCCAAAAAATGCAGCTTCCATTTCTAGTTCATTGCTTCATTACACATATACAAGTCATAACTGGAAAATGTGCCTTCCCTCCAGACTTGGCGCCAGGATTTGCCCGACGAAGGGCCACTCTCCGAACGGGGGAGGGGCAGGGTGGGTAGCGACCCAAGCCCCGACAGCCAGGATGCCGTCGATGAGTTGGTGAGGGAGGTTTGAAAAAAACCTGTGCACTATACCTGCCATTGCGAGCCATATACGACATCAAATTTGTACATGCTAGAGGAAGATATTTCCACACTGATTTAACCGTGGAAAAGGGGGCAAAAATTTGGGGGTTAGCCTACACTAAAAGAATCTGTACTTATTTAAATCTTATATAGGTCAATAAATTGTCCCGGCATTTGGGCCTATCGGACACAAATTATATTGTAATTTCTTCTTCGAGTCCGTACCGCACGACTGACACAAGAGATAATTAACTAAGTTTAGCGAAATGAGATGAAATTCCCGACATGAACATTAATCCATTTATTCTACTTATTAATTTACATGAAAAGATGAGAAGGGTTTGTACTTTATTAGCTCTAGGTGACGGAACTGAGGAAGAGTGTGCAAAGCGTACCGAACATTTTGGGTTTTATCGCAGAAATAACTCTTGTGAAAGCCAAAGTAACTAAACCGACCATGAGAAGGCGACATGTTATCCCCGACAGGGGGCGGGCCATGCCAGCGACCACAAGTTCCGACAGCCCCTATGTCGAGGGGGTGGTATGAAGGAGCCTAACTATCCCATGTCATTGCAGCCTTGGGCACATTTTGTACAATGTTACTTAATATTTTAAAAGCCGAGTTAGTGTTCTTTTGAATCTGAATCGTGAAATTGCAAAGCGCGCAAAGAGCGCGAAATTTTTAATTGGGCTCACAAAATTAACATAGCCTATGTAATCATTAAGAACAAAAAGAAAAAAAAAATAGAAACTGGAGGGGTTGTAGACCGTATCGGGGATAACATACATTGTGTCGAAACCACCTGGAATACCCGATAAAATAGCCAAACTATGCTCCGTGAGTTGTTCACCATCTGACCTATCGCATGACACACACAAGAGAACAGCAACTAGGCTTTGTGATATGGGATAAAATTTACGACCTCTGCATAACCTGCCTACCAGTTACTTGGTAAGGCTGAGAGGACTTACACTCTCTAGATATGTGGAATGGAAGTATTGAAAAAACTGGAGGGAATCTACAGCGCGCGTAGCGCGCTGAAAATTTGGGGTTCTTATTAGGGAAATTGTCCCTTGAGAGCAAAAAACAGGTAAACCATTGGGAGACTAGTCGCCGTCGGGGACTGCATGCTTTATCGTAACGACTAAGAGCCCCCCCCCCCCCACACCGAAAAACTGTAAAAAATGCCCTCGATTCCCTCCCTGCTCTTGCCGTTTATTTTTTTTTTTTTATTTTTTTTTTTATTTTTTTGGCTCCCCTTCATTTTTTCAACATCGCCCATCGCGTCCCCAAAATTTCTGTGGGGGGCACTCTGCCCCCTGCCCCCCCCCCGCTGGCTACGCTAGTGTCATTGTGAGTGTGTATGTGTGTCTGGTTGTGTGTGTATGTAGGCCTACGAGTGCACTCGCTTTCATAGGGTGGATTGCTTATAGATTATTCCGGTCCTGGACACGAAATAGGGTTCAACATAGTCTGTTAGAAAATTTTTGTCCCCCAAACCACATACCAGATCTACGTCCCTGTTGTCCGTCGGATTAACCAGGCAGTCCATCCTTCCCCTACATGGGCAACCAAAGACTAGCACAATGTCATGTCCATTGTGGTTACGGTACGTAACCACATTTTCTAGTTTAAAAAGAATCTGCAACTGAAATGCACGTAAGTCAGATCCCCACATAATCCACAAAGGCAGATATTTGTGGTGCCATTTCTATGTGAATTTAGCATGAGACTCACCCGGCTTCGCTATTTTGCTATATAAGCCAGTCTGTTCTATGCGTATTGTGCAGAACAGTTTGTACAGCAACTTACGCGGTGCTTTCTGAGAGACAGCAAGGAATACACCTTGAATGCAATTCTAAACCTAATTTCAGGTAACACAAATGGGTTATAGCAGAAAATGTGAAACAATCATTCCCATGGCAGGGGTTAAATTTATACGTTTGTGATTATCAATGCATCTCGTTTTGGGCGGGAAGTTAATGGATTGAGTATTTACAGGGATTTTAACGAAACTAAGAGCCCTTTTTCAAGTATATTTAGCCCCTTTTTTCCAGTTTGCAAATAATCGGTGGCAATGATCGGTTGAATGGCAGAATTTTACCAATGCCGATTATTTACCGATGACGGAATAATCGACTAGATGTTGATTACTTAACAGATGATCAGTCGAACACTCATCATATTGTGTATACTTGTGTGTGATTAATAATTAGGGACAGAAAACATTAATATTGACCCCATAGGCAACTTTAATTTGCAATGAGTAATGTCTTCTGAAATTCAAGATAAAACACACTTTCTGCTTGTACTACACAACTTTAATGGGCAAATACAGTAAGTGTTAAAAAGTAAAATAAAGTGAAGTGTTAAGGTTTGTATTTGTAGACAACCCAATGCAATTAAACTAAAACACTGCCTCGAATGATGTGACTCAGGTACAACTGTAATATGGATTATCCATTTTGTACAGTACTACTGTGTGCTGCAGTAGACTTATTTAAATTGCATGAAAGTTCATTTCATCCATTCAGTTTATTTCACACAGTTGGAAGAATTTGAAGTCATATTTGTTACATGTACATGTAAATCAGTTACTTTTATAACTTTGTTGCCTGTTTGGTTCAGTCACTTTTAAGGGTTAAATAAAGGTGTTCAAATGTTATACTGTAACATGCACTGATAAGCTATCATTTATGAACTTTAAATTAATGCTGAGGCAGTTACTGCCGTTTTCATGTTTGTTTTAACTCATGTACATAACGCTACCCAAGTTTACAGAAAAATCCGGTTCCGGCCGGATTTAAAAAAATCCGGCCGGAACCGGATATTTTTTCACTATCCGGCCGGATAATCCGGCCGGACCGGATATCCGGTGCATCCCTACTCTTTATGCTTCTTTCATTACACTAAAATCCTCAGACCTTTAAGCCTCCGAAAAAAAACTTTTCCGAAAAAGTCCGCACGAAAAATTAACCATTATCTATTGAATTTGTTCACTTGAATAACACGCGTGGAGCTCGGACAATCTTGGACAAAACTCCTTGGGACGCTCCCGCTCCCCTTCGCAATGTTGAACACAGTTAGCCTATTCATGGCATACATTCACTCTTTTAGCGCAACACTGAAAGGGAGAGCGGGGGAGGGGGATTCATGCAAACCTTTGAACTGAAATTCAAGAATATTATGGCAAAGTGTCCCAACAGTTTTGTCCAAGATTGAAGTTACCGGTGTCACTTGATGATCTGGTGCCACAAATAAAAAAATTCGGATCTTTTTTCTATAAGTCCCCACGACTCTCTGGCGAAGAGCCAAGGGGCGAAAACCAAACGATTACTCCCGGAGGAGTTCTGCTCCCTTAAGGAGCTTAACGTCCCAAATGGACAAGTACGCCCTCCAAAGGGCAAACACTGAGTGGTCCTGCTCTAGACTGGCTGAATAGAACAGAAGCCACAACCTGAAATTCCGATCTTGTCACTTATAGAGCTCGGAAAAGTTTAACAAACTGAAGATATGAGCGAGCACTGCTACTAAGGAGTTGCAGTTTTCTGCTTTGATTTTTTGAAACTAATAATGACGAATATGGAGCTTTTATTGGAGAGAATTCGGAATTTCATGAGTTGTCAAAACCGCAAAGTAGACTGGTTTGACAAATGGCAAGTTTCCAAATTCTTCATTTTCTCAGAGCCGCATATCCCCTGTAGCTACGCAAGTGGATGTCTAAGAGAAGGTGGCCATGCAAAATGGTGCGAAATGTTTCAATATCTTGAGTTACTAGGAAACTTTTAATTTTTCAAAAGATGGTCTTGAAAGTGTGGGTAATTACTTCAGCGCATCTAATTTGCATTTTACCCGCGCTCTGCGCTCTACTCGGTGGATTTCTATCAATGTCAATTTAAAAACGGGATGTACTCAATAAGTAATTACAACCGCAAAGAAAATTATGATAGTTTATGAAAGATTTGTGCTAAAGTTCTAATAGTAAGGAACCACTTGTATGAAAGAAGGTAAAATAAATCCATGAGCTGATCAAAGGCACACTTCAATCTACAGTGGGAAAATCACAGATCTGGGGGTGGGGAGTTGTACCCACTCGTGCCCAATGAGACACCGTTGCATATGCCTACCGGTGTAAGATTGTTGATACAAAAAACATTAAGATATATCCTTTCGAACGACACCTCATCATACACTACAGTATCTGCAGGCAGAAGATAAAGGTGTACCAGTTGTAAATATATTGTACATTTTATTGTAAATATTATTTTAAACGATTGAGCCAGATAACTCATTTTGTGTTGAACAATAGGTGAGCCAGTGGGCTCGCCTCCCAATAAAAGAGAAAAAAATAAAGGTGTACCTCTTATTCCAGATTGAAGTCTTTAATCTAGCAAGCGTCAGTGTGATTTTACTTCTGTGGTAATGGTCTAAATACGAAATGGTCGAATCTTTACACGAATATATGATGTGCGCTTGTCGAAAGTTTGCATGAGAAATTGTTTGTTTCTCTGAAAAAGTTGCGGCAGACTGTGCACCAAAACATTTTTAGCTTCCTGAAAACGTGTTTGCCAATTTCAGCCGGCCAGACTGGTCATTCACTAAAGATTACAAATTTCATTAAAACATAGTAGGGAGAGTCCTCTTCTTCAAATTCCTAAATGTTGTACTCCTTCATGACCACACCTACTGTCCTATGCACAAGAACAACCGGCATAATCACAGAGACCGGTGAATAGTATGAGTAGGCCTATACTATGTTTGATTTGCAAGTGAAAAAGAACATCGTCGAGACTGTAAGCGCGCGGAGCTCGCAAAAATTTTGGGGACTGTAAGTTTACATGTGGAATTATTGATAAAGAAAATCGATTGTAATTGGTAGAGGACACCTTCACATAACCTACATGTATAGTCTTTTTGGTAGTACTAAATTTTTAAGTTTCAGGTCACGAAAGTGGGGAGGGGAGACTTTTACGTTAGTGTCCCCTCCACTTAAAAAAGTGGGGGACATGTCTCCCTGTCCCCCGACCCCCCCCCCAAAAAAAAAAAAAATCGACGCCCATGCTTCCAACTTTTTGAAATCATGTGCACACTACTTTCCCGGAACGACCAAAATACTCCATCAAATTTTGATATCAATGATAACCACCACGTACAGAATGATGGTTTAACATGAAACCCAGTGATTTAGCCAGGCTTTCCTTGGGAGGGGGTGGGTGGTTAAACGGTGGGGAAAGAAAAATGGCACTATCTAAGCGAAGCGTCACCATTTGTTGGCGCGAAGCGTACAGAAATAAAAAAAAACGCGACCTCTCAGACATGCGGAAATGGAATTTCTCAGACTTCTCATTAGAATCCAAGTGGTGGTTACTTTGAGCCTTCTTTTGCAACAGAATATTCTTTTGAACAATAGAAATTAGCAAATTGTAAAATGGTCAGAAAACAGATGAAGCCACTGCCATTAGATGTTATACAACTATAATCATTGGAAATAAGCTTGTAGGAGGCGTACTTTTACGTTAAAAATGTTCCTTAGTTTTTATAGATTTTTTTTTTTATCAATGTCATTTTACCGGTGCCAAAAACGACGCACACCTAACAACTATCACACGAGTCTTTGTAATTGCTGTTTGGAAAATGGTCTATTCACATATATTCTGAGTTCAAACTCCCGGCTATTTGAAAATTAATTGTTCTCGTAAACAGTAAAGAGTACATTAACCACAGTAAGGTCTGTTATTAAAATTGTCAACAATCATCTAATGTTCTTTTCACCCAAACACACATTTTAGACCATAGCATAGCACAATTTTGCATTTGTTCAAGAGCAAAAGTTGAAGTAGCCATGTCATCGAACGATACAAGGTAGGCCTAATAATTTAGAATCAGGGAAAATTTACTCCAATTTTTAAGAAGGGGATCGAAGTATGCCTTGCAATTACAGGCCTGTCAGTTTAACCAGTGTTGTGTGCGAAGTTATGGAATCTTTAATTAAGGATAGTTTACTTAAGTATCTTTTAGATAATGAGTTACTTAATTTGTCACAGCATGGTTTCCTGCCAAGCAGATCTTGTGTTACTAACATACTGAGCTTTCTTGAAGATCTCTCTTCATCTCTTGATTCTGGGTATGGCGTTGATGTCATTTACCTTGACTTTTCAAAGGTTTTTGATAAAGTTCCATTAGGTAGGCTAATGGTTAAACTGCATAGGTTAGGGGTTCAGGGCAATTGTGCTGATTGGATAAATTCGCGGCTTCATGGTAGATCTCAGAGAGTTGCTGTCAATGGTAACTTCTCCTCTTGGAAAGAAGTCACAAGTGGAGTACCACAGGGTTCTGTCCTTGGCCCACTTCTTTTCTTAATTTTCATCAATGATATTGATAGTTCTCTTACATCTCGTATAAGTAAGTTTGCAGATGATACTAAGCTTTATAGGAAGCATTTTTGATGTGGGTGGAGATGGCTCGGTGGTTTGAGCGTACTGCCTTGCATACTGAAGGTCCCCGGATCAAATCCCGGTGGAACCACTTGGAAATTTTCCGGGGTCTAAAAATTAACTTGTTCAGCATAGCTGTTCACAGTGATGCTGAGGGGGTTTAAAATTGGTGAATTACAAAATTGGGTATTTGGTTGTCCGTTTCAGGAAGTTGTCCGTTTCAGGAAGTTGTCCGACTCAGGAAGTTGTCCGCTTGCTCAGTTCAGCTGTTGAGAAGTGGTGCAGAGCAAGTATAACCTCCACCCCCTCCTTGGGAAAGTGGCGAAAGACTGGGGATACGCTCACGTCCGTCGGATGGGGACGTTAAATGGCGGTCCCGGGAGCAGGATTGGGAGCTATTAGTACACGCCTGCCTCGTTACCTCTGAGCACTAGTCGAAAAGAGAAGGCGAAGTTCGCCGGTGTTCATCCACGCTCACTCTGGCATAGGGTCCACGATGACCCTCAAAACGTTGAATTAGTTGAATTTGAATACTGCTGCAGAAAGATCTGGATAGGTTATTTTCTTGGTCTCAGACCTGGCAAATGTCTTTTAATGCGGATAAGTGTAAAGTCCTTCATTTTGGTCCTAAAAGTTTTAGCTATGGTTATAACATGAATGGTAGTGTTTTAAGTAATGTCACCTTCGAGAAAGATCTGGGTGTTGTAATTACTGGGTATTTAAAGTCATCAAGGCAGTATGCAGCCACTGCTGCAAAGACTCTGCAAAGACTAATAGAGTGCTTGGATTGATCAAGAGGAATTTCATCAATTTTAGTAAGGATATTGTACTTTATTTGTATAAGCAGTTGGTAAGACCCCATCTTGACTATGCAGCTCAGGCTTGGAGCCCCTTCTATGAAAAGGACAAGTTTCTTTAAGAGCAAGTTCAGAGGAGAGCCACTCGCCTTATACCTGAGGTGAGAAATTTACCTTACCATGCTAGACTTAAGCATCTTGGGCTTACCACTTTGGAGCTGAGAAGGATTAGGGGGGACATGCTCCATGTTTACAAGTTTCTTTGTTAAAGGAATCCCCTTCTGACTTGTAGTTATTTAAGGGTTCAAAGTAATGCTCGGGTGCGTGGGCATTGTAAAAAGCTTTTTCAAGGCTTGACATTAGGAAGTTTAGTTTCTCCCATAGAGTTGTCAACGAGTGGAATTGTCTACCCTTCAGTTCACTGCTTTAAGGTTAACATTGACAAGTTTTTTCCATGACTGTGGTAGAATCTGATTGTTTGGGACTGTTGTCAAGCTTTGGTGGTTTGACTTTTGATTAGGGCTTAGACTTCAGGGCATTTTATGGGGCCTTGGTCCTCCTTTGTCCTTCAACCTGTTATGTTATGTTAGGGCCCGGAATTAGTGACGCAAATTTTCATAAATGGTAATTTCGGCCTGGTCTCACCATGAAACTAAACCCTATCTCTCAACTTTAACACGCATTTTTGAGTTACTTGTAGGACTTTTGAAAACCCAGATTTGGTTAATTTTCACAAAAATAGCCCTAGCCATCATCACTAACCTGATAACCTTGTGTCATGCATTGGCACTAATTCTAAACTGGGTCCGAGATAGAAAACTTTGTGAAAAAAAAAACTTACTCCCGATATTCACCTTCAGTCTTGTTTTCAGTCAAAAACTCCAAAGGCCAAGAGAGCCATCACAGAGCGTATCTCGGTATTTCTTGAAATGTACGGTCAAACATTACCGTCTTTCTGAACAAAAATGTGAAGGGACACTTCGGCCTGGAAAGAGAATTCCATACCATTCGAGTACAAGAGACAAATGGCTATCGCTTCAGTGCGGAGATTCCATGGTTTTCCCCTTCACTTAGCAGCCCAAAGACTGATGCTAGAAAAATGACAGTTACTTTCGTGATGAAATAGATTAATTCCAACCGTAAATCGCGAAGATTCCTTGTAAAGATTAACTTCCTTGATAAAAATCATGACTCCTTTCGGACTTATGAGAGACATTGCTTCAAGTCAATCAAACTCAATGCAAAACTAGAAGAATGACCCATGTCCTACTTGCACACAGCAGCAATCCTTAATGTCGTCATTTAGTTAGTGCCTCTTTGGCGTTCCCCGCCCTTGAACCACGTGACTTTTATCAAAAGATGTCTTGGGTTAACTATGCCCCGCATTCTGAGAAGTATGTTCGGCTTTGGATATTCAAAGAGCCCTGTGGTCAGACTTACAGTCAAACAAAAGGTGTTTTACCACAAAACAATACGCATTACGCGGTTGAAGCATGGGCCTAAGTCTGAGCTCATAAGCAAAGGTTACCCCGGCGAGACTGCGCCGTGGGATGATTTCAATGAGAAGTGACTCCAATCGGAAAACAGAGACACATCCACTGCACGCTAAACGGCCTGCAGCGCAGGAGTATGAGTGGATAACTTGTCTGCTCAGCAAGATGTGCGGGATGGCCTTGTTCGGTCGGTGTTTTTTTTTTCTTCTTTTTTTTTTCTTTTTTTTTTTTTGCGGGGGTGGGGCTTAAAAAACAGAGTCCGCTTTTACTGCCCTTGTCAACTGTCTTCAGCTTTAAAACACTTATGCCGAAATCATATTATCTTCTTAAAGTCATTTTTAACGTCCTAAAGGAAAAATGCAGCCACTCTAATTTGGCAAGCACCCAACATTTTTTTAGATTTTTTTAGATTTTGGGAGTTTCCTCAGGTAATTTGAAAATTTGGGAATATGTTAAAAAAAATCTGCGTCTCTTATTATCATAAGGTATATCTAAGATTGCATGGCGTTGAAATCGTTTTTCTCACATAATGTTATGTACGGTCTGCAGATTGAGGAACTTTGTTGCTTTTTTCAGACAAAAGTTTTTGAAATCAAGAGCCTTTATTGGAAAAATAGACAAACTGCACTGTGGTAGCTTGGAAATTTGGGAATATGTTAAAAAAAATCTGCGTCTCTTATTATCATAAGGTGTATCTAAGATTGCATGGCGTTGAAATCGTTTTTCTCACATAATATTATGTACGGTCTGCAGATTGAGGAACTTTGTTGCTTTTTTCAGACAAAAGTTTTCGAAATCAAGAGCCTTTATTGGAAAAAATAGACAAACTGCACTGTGGTAGCTTGGAAAACTTAACCAGACTTATTTATAAGCGAGCACTAACTGCATTAGAAATTGCAATCTGGGGCGGGCGAAGCGCGCCGAAAATATCATCTTTTATGTCAATAATTACAAATATGGAGCTTCTATTAGAGATAATTCAGACGTTTTAGGAAGAAAAAGTCAGGAAAATTTTTTGGTTGTCTGGTGTCCCATTTGGCAAATTTCCTAATTTTTCACTCTGCAGAGCAAGGAGAAATTTCCCCCTGACCACTGTAGCTACGCCACTGCATTTCATCACTGTCAGTTTTAAGACAAACAGGATATTCTATTATAAAGAAAAAGGATCCAAGGTAGTGTCCGTAACTTTCTGTGGCATTGTTGAAAAGCTTTGACATTTTTTACCAAAAATAACTAAAATTCTGAGTGAGATATCTTGATTTAGGAAAAGGGTATTGCGACTGGATTTTGGAAAAACATGGTCTGGAATATTTTAATCTTTTTTACGAGATTGTATTGAAAAGTCACCAGAATTACCTGTTTACATAGTACATATTCATGACAAACCATGCAGTTGCTCAGTGTGAATTTCACAATCATTGAGGAGTAAAATTTTTTTTTCAAATGATTCTCAGGAGCCATTTTATGAAATAGAATTGACTACTACACGAATTCAAACTGAGGTCACGGAAACGCTCTTGGCGGCGTCCAGGGTAAATTATTATTTTTCTACTTAGGCGGTGCAGAAACGAGAAGTGTTACACCATAGCTGAGTATATTATTGAGACTCTGCATGTAGTTAGTTAGTCAGTTAGTACTGTAGTAAGTTAGTTAGTTATGCGGAGCGTCGCGTACAACGGCAGTAGGTTCCATTTTTAGAGTCTTTGGTTTAACTTGACCTGGGAAACGAACCCTGGTCTTCCTCGTGAGAGGCTAGACCATACACGCGGTCTCCAAACTCTGCAAGTAAGGCATGAGTGCGGATTGTTGATCCAGGGTTAGGGGAAGGAATACAGCGGGGGAGACCGAGACCCACTCTTTAGGTGAGGAGAGTAAACGCACTGACTGGAGAGGATGGCTATGACTTTTCCCCCAACAGGCCCGTTGCCGAAAGTTTTCCTTGCCAGTGTACAACATTTACAACTCTTTTGAGTACGCCCTCTATTACTTTCCGAAATTTTCAGCTCTATAGTTATTACTGAAGCAAATCTCGCTGCAAAATAGTCAAGCCCGCCCTCTATTTTGAACTTTGTAGTGAGAAATAATGTAATAACGTCTTGACCAAGACTAGCCAGGGGGCGAAGCCACAACTGATTTTTTTTTTTTTTTTTTTTTGTTTTTTTTTTTGCCTCCTATGGACTTTGAAGTTTGCTACTGACTTAATCATTGACTTTTACACAATTGAAAAACGATTATCCAGTACATCTGTAGTCTCACACTTTCCAGTATTACCTCGGAGCTATTAAATAACAACGGCAATAGTCACTGTGACTCAGTTCTGGTAAAGGTCAGGAACGTGATCTGCGGAAACAGAATACTAAAATATGTCGCAACGGAAGGAGGATTCCGATCAACAAAGCGAAAAAATGATGTTTTGAATTGTTTGGGAATCTAAGGGGGAATCCCCAAACACTAGTTTCACTAGTAAACCGATCAAGTGTACACTGTAAAGTGATTTAGTAAATCCAAGTTTATCTTCACCCAGTGTAAAATAAGTTAAAAAAAGACCCGTTCAAAACTTTGAGCCATTATCTGTTTGGATCACATGGTATGCATGGAGTTCTGCTTCCTAAAGGGAGCAGAACTCCTCCGGGAGTAAATGTTTGGTTTTCGCCCCTTGGCCCTTCGCAAGAGAGTCGAGGGGACTTTTAGTGGGCTTATGATATTCTGCGAAAAGAAACGAAACGAAACGAAACAAATTAGTTAAGGCCACCCATGGAATAGGAAGCTATAACGGATAAGAGGAGGACAAAAATCAATCGGTCAAAGTAGTCCTAGGTTTATGAACGTATTTTTGCTCTGTTTCGCAAATTATCATTAGCGTGGTGGGCTATTGATATTCTGCGAAACGAAACGAAACAAATTAGTTTATGCCACCCATGGAATAGGAAGCTATAACGGATAAGAGGAGGACAAAAATCAATCGGTCAAAGTAGTCCTAGGTTTATGAACGTATTTTTGCTCTGTTTCGCAAATTATCATTAGCGTGGTGGGCTATTGATATTCTGCGAAACGAAACGAAACAAATTAGTTTATGCCACCCATGGAATAGGAAGCTATAACGGATAAGAGGAGGACAAAAATCAATCGGTCAAAGTAGTCCTAGGTTTATGAACGTATTTTTGGCTCTGTTTCGCAAATTATCATTAGCGTGGTGGGCTATTGATATTCTGCGAAACGGAACGAAACAAATTAGTTTAGGCTACCCATGGGATAGGAAACTATAACGGAGTAAGGGGAGGACTAAAACCAATCGGTCAAAGAAGGCCTAGGCCTATGAACATATTTTTTGCTCTGTTACGCAAAATAGCAATAGCGTGGTGGGGTAATGATAATCTGCGAAACGAAACGTAATAATTCTAGCCGCCTTCACACGGCGTACAGAGAATTCAGATCGGATTCTGATCTGATTTCAAATCCTTCCCATTAATCAGATCATTCTCTTTTTCTAATTATATTACATTTATGCTCAACAAAAACTTGTACATGTTTCAAAACTAGATCAAATATCGGGTAGACCTACTAATTAAAAAATCATCTCCAAATTTGTAAGTTGTTTTCTATTTTTCATGAAAGTTTCACTGTATCTCTGTGGAATAATTATTTCTTTTATTGCGCGTTCGTATTAGCTTCCTCTATTCTCAGGATCGCCAAGCAATCATTCCGATATACAGGCAAACCTCTTTAATTGGTGTATTGTATAAAGGCATGTGAATTGTGAGCCTGATGAAGGTTAACGTTTCCTGATACCTCTGCTATAATAAGTACAATACTCGACAAAAATACATGGGACAAACCCCGCTCCCCGTATCAATGTTGAAGTTTCAGGACGTCTTGGGCTGTTGCAACATTGAATGGGGGAGGGGGGGGATGGTGATCCGTTCATTGCTAATTGTATTGCTTGTTTTGTCCCCGCATCATTTTTGTCGAGGATTGTAGGCTATATCTGACCTGTTATCCCATTGTAAAGAGAGCGTTCTCCGTCGTAAAGTCCGTGATAATTCCGTTTCTAAGTATTGGTGTAGGTGGATTGCTGCGCCCGTATATGCAAGAGTTTCCTACAACAGCTTTAATTAGTACTGTGTGAAAAGTCTGTAAATAGGCTTTGATGACTGATTGAATTTTGTCCTCCCCTTACCCGCTATGTCAATTGCTTATGAAACAGATCGTGACTTCCACGGTAATGCTATTTGTTTCATTTTGTTTCGCAAATTATAAAAACACCATTATATTCATGATATTTTAATGATATTTTAATGAAATTTTGCGAAACAGAGCAAGATATATGTTCATAGGCCTAGGCCTATCTACTTTGACCGATTGATTTTTGTCCTCCCCTTATCCGTTATAGTTTCCTGTTCGAGGTGAGTGGCCTGCAAGGCTAATTTGTTTCGTTTCGTTTCGCAGAATATCAATAGCCCACCACGCTAATGATATTTTGCGAAACAGAGCAAAAAATATGTTCATAGGCCTAGGCCTTCTTTGACCGATTGGTTTTTGGCCTCCCCTTATCCGTTATAGTTTCCTATTCCATGGGTGGCGTAAACTAATTTGTTTCGTTTCGTTTCGCAGAATATCAATAGCCCACCACGCTAATGATAATTTGCGAAACAGAGCAAAAAATACGTTCATAAACCTAGGACTACTTTGACCGATTGATTTTTGTCCTCCTCTTATCCGTTATAGCTTCCTATTCCATGGGTGGCATAAACTAATTTGTTTCGTTTCGTTTCGCAGAATATCAATAGCCCACCACGCTAATGATAATTTGCGAAACAGAGCAAAAAATACGTTCATAAACCTAGGACTACTTTGACCGATTGATTTTTGTCCTCCTCTTATCCGTTATAGCTTCCTATTCCATGGGTGGCCTTAACTAATTTGTTTCGTTTCGTTTCGCAGAATATCATAAGCCCTTTTAGTGTTGATTTGACTTTGAGTGTCAATTCACTCCAAGAGGAGAGAAATTTAGCTTTTTAACGAGTGCCTGCATACAATAACCTCTTTTTGCAAGAGTGATCTGTGCACACTCCATCAAGTGTGAAACTTCGCTCTTTTGGAATGAATTTATTTCACTCTTCGTGGAGTGATTTCTCTACCCACTATCCACTCTAACCATAAGCTAATTCACTCTGTTCACTCTATTAGAGAGTGGAAAAGTTTGCCTTTAGTTTTGCTTTCTCTTCCCGGAGAATGAACAGGCATGTTTGAAGACCTGTAAATGTCAACTGTCTGAAGGTTGTGGGTGGAAATGTCAACGGTGGGAAATATTTCAAGAAACGTTAGCCCGGCGGGAAAGAGTTCCACTGGGATCCTCGTACCTTTACCGTCCTGCATTAATGTTCATGGACTTCATCATTTGTCCCTCAGATTTTTCCTTGCCCCATCCCCGGTTGTCCCAAAGTTAGTTCAGTCAGGAGTTAGGTCAAGTTAAAAAATAAATAATATACCTCTCCTGAGACTTCATTTTCAACAGAGATATACTAAAGCCGAAGAACTTCCCCGGACCCCACATGGGCTTTGCCTCATGACCCCCGGACCAGCAGGAGCGCTCGTTTTGCGTTCGGCCGGGTTTCGTCCTGCGAGGGAGAATGTTTGCATCAGGCATTTCCTTCGACCCTATAGTTTGTACCTCTCCCAATATTAGGGAGCTTTAGATTTCACGGCGAGGACCTCATCTACAGCGAACTGATGACATATATGTCGAACGCAACAAGAGATAACGCTACACCATGTTGTGAAATGTCTGGAGCAACGCCACAGTGACGTCATTGCCTTGTAAATGACGTCCGCGTCGTGAAATTTAAAGCTCACTTTGACACTCTGGCGCCGCCACTGCGCATTTGTAACTTGTGTATTTAGCCTGTGTGTGCGAGGGACGATTTTGATTGGTTGATTAGTACAAACATATGCACAAAACATCTGCCAAAGCCTAAAAAATGGCACCCAATTGATCCTCAGCGAATAATGCTCAGTATGAAGCAAATATACAGTTTTCTGGCGAAATGTGATCTTTCGACCCCAAAGGTTTGATCCATGGTAACAAGCACGGTGAAGCACCAGGAAGGCACGCAATATTGTTATTTTAAAGAGTAGAGTTCGCAACTCTACCCTGAAAGATCTTTTGAAGTTAAAATCTAAGCTTTCTTTTCTCTTTTATTAGGCCTAGCTGTTGAAGGACATTGAACAACGCAGATATGTTTTCGTTTCAATATGATTAACTGGTAGAAAAATGGTCTCCGACGCCACTCACATACTTACCCTCCTGGTGTAACTTTAATACGGTGTTTTACCTAAGACAGAGGTTCCCCCTTTAATTGCAGTACGGTAAATCATTTCAATCCAATTCCTCTTTAGTTCTAATACGAACATCAGCTGATCAGTAAATTTCTACGTAGTTGGTGGTGCACAAACATGCACCGAAAACACGTTGAATATATTGTGACGTAAACATGCTATGTAGGCCAAGTCAGTTTATAATGTCAATGGTTTTGTAACTTGTCAGTGTCGGAAGGATGTATCTCACTTTAGGACTTTATTGACCAATTTAATAGGGTCAAAACGGAACGAAAATTTACAACTTTGGACGGGAGTTGAGAATTACTTCTACTGATAATCAGTTCCTCCCCTTTCACTCCCCGAAGTTTGTGCAGAGTCAATTGTTAAAATCGTTTAGTACACTTAAATGGTCGGCATCTACTTTTTCCTGTGGATTACGAAATCTGTGGCTTTATAACATACCGGCAGAACCCACGTTTTAACGGAACGTATGTAAACAGGGAGTTGTCCTCAGCAAGTTTATATTCTCGATACGTGCTCAATAATTCATTTTTTAAATGTAATCAAGTAGAGAGATTTCTGTTGACACATACCTGGTGCAAGATTGTCGTGGATTGATAGCACAGTGAACTGATCGAAATGACTCGGAATATGGTGAAATTCTTCAATATGATTTTGAGAGTTGTTTTAAGTGTCGTAATTTTCATCTCAGGAGTGGTCATTGGAACAACCGATACAAGAGGTAAGCTAATTCCTCATGGCTAGTACGATGATTGCCATTTCAAACCTTTAGATGAATCCGGACTTCTAGTGATGTCGGCGCCATAAGTGGGGTCCATCTCTTTAAATCGTCACGGTCTTAATTTTATCGTCTACATGCAATTCTGAATCCTCATGTTCATTGAAACTGATGGAATTAAGGGCTATTTTAGTGTACAACCATCCATGGTACATGTAAGCAAAGAATTTGAACGATTAAAGCCGGTGGACCCCACTAGTTATGCCCGATTAAATCAGACCATCACTTGACTGTTATATTGAGAACCAGCTTGAAGCAAAACCATTGTATGGAAATACATGGTAAAACGTACCAAATATCACCGGTGGTGATAGACTGACTCGAGTATAACTGGCCGTGTTCGTTTACAAACCACTTATTCATCGGTTATCTGAATGCAGGACTTAACCTAGGTATTGCTTTTATCTCGTAGAATAGTATACAATTAAATTTAGACTAAAAAATTATAAACTGAATTATTTTTATTTGTTGTACTCACAAGAGAATTTTGGAACACACACATAGGCTTCTAGGATGATCAGTCGTAGACTATTTTTTTGTAAGAATCTGAGTTTGATTGGAGGGGGAGTAAGGCGCGGATCTCGACAATCCAGAAAGGGGGTCGACCAAGGAGAAAGCAGGGGTGTGAGGGAGTTCTACTGCTAATTTCCCGTATGTTTCATTGTTGATGTGGTGAAAAAGGGAAGGGCTGATGTGGTAAAAGCCCCCCCCCCCTTGGATCCGCGCCTGGGAGTAACTTTCAGATAGCCTTCAAAAAGTTTACTCTTGGAAGAGCTTCGAGGTAAAATGGAGCTGTTGCATTTCATCTGCTTACTTGTGATCAGGTTTTTTTGAACAATACATAAAAACATATTGAACAATGATAAAACAGTCATGAAAAGTTGATTCCACAGAAAGTCAGTCTTACAGTTCAATGAAAATAAACTCACCAGTCCACTGATAAATCTCGTCACAGGTATGACGGTATTGTAATCGTCGGTAATTTTTTTTCATCCCTCTTTTTTTTCATTTATTCAAATTCCTAATGTATTGCCGACTCCGCAAACGGCCATCTTTTGGCATCCTCTTGATACTATATCAAGAGGATGCCAAAGAAATTATACTGAAGGAGTTAGTTTGAGAGGTCTGACGTTTCAGGAGCTCGTTCCCTTTTCATCACCTGCTGGTCGGTGATCACAATGAAAATGCCCTGATATTGTGCCAAGTACAGAATTTGATAAGGGAATTTCAGGACTTACCAAAGAAAGGTCTACTTTAGATGCAATTTTCTGACCAGAAAATTAGAAACGTCTAAAATAAAAATAACTAATAGGCTAATTAAGAGGATACGCGAAGGTGACTCACAGTAGTTTCATACTTATAGCCACCACTTTTTATCAATGTCCTCCCAACTTATAGAGTGCTTTCCTTGACGTCACGAGCCCCGCCCTTTTTCTTCCGGGCAAAATCTCGTGTAGTATACATTAAGTGTAGCTAGCTGAGAAGCAGCTGAGGAGTGCACGAATGACTGTTACACTAAAATACTGCTGATTTTTGCCCAGCATTGGGCGTAGCTTACCAATTGTGACATAACGTGAAAGCATTCTATAGTACCCTCCTGACCATCACAACCAGTGACGTGTTTCTTTAAAAGGTTATTGATTATAAAATAGTCGAACAAATCATTTACAAAACTCGTGAAAGTGTTAATTTTTTCCACTCGTTTAATTTCGCAGATAGAAGAGAGATGGGGATTGCAATTATTTCTGAAGGTCTGCGGACTGGGGATATTCCAGATTACAGAACGACATCAAATCTCTACAATTATGGGACTCTGGTCACTGATATCAGAAAGTTGGTCAATCAATTTTTGATGCGTCTATGTTTAACACTATACTACAGAGTAATGCAACCATAGGGACAATTCTTGTCATCCTAAATAGTTCCAATTCTCCCAAATGTGTAATTTGTAGATCCTCCCCCATACTCCCTGACTGTATAAAGCACCCATTTGTGCAGCCATAAACCTTTTCTGTCTAAAGCAATGTCCTGGTGAGAATACGAGGCCATAATATGGAATCTCTCTCTATCTCTCTGCAGTTTTCTGAAAAAAATGTGCCACATGACTCCTCGTCTTTCGAAATTTCAAATTTTGTTGTTAATCAAAGAAAACAAACCAACTGAGAATTTTCGGAGTTCTGCAAATGTATCTTGGGTTAATGATGGAATGATTTCAAGAGATAAGTGGGAAACATACTTTGACTAGAAATTTCATTTGACATTCATTTTAGGCCCTACTGTCTGACGTGGAGAGTAGATTCTGATTTTTGTTTTGTTCCGCTGGCTTTCGGGTTCAAAATCGGGTGGAGGCTGATGTTTTCATCTCAAAATGTAATAATTATTGATTCAACGGTTCAAATATATTTGTTACTATATATCTGAGTTTCAGATGCACTGACGGCGGAAGCGGGGGGGGCGGGGGGACACGTCCCCCCCCCCTAAATTTCTTAGCGAGGGGACGTCCCCGAAAAAAAATCAGAGAAGAAGTAAAAGAAACTTGGGAGCCTTGAACCAACTCAAAGTTGAGACTATAGTTAACCCACCACCGAACAGAGCAGCCAAAATTGACTTAGCCTATGTTCTGGCATTGTTTGGCTGATTCTTGTCACGGTCCCCTGCGACAATGCTCTATGCCTGTGACCTAGTTTTTGGCTACAAATAATTACAAGAATCTGGAAACCTCGTCCGGTCCGCAAACCAGGTGTATGTAGTATATCACTTGTTCAGTGAAACCGAACCTTTACTGTACTAGTATTTTCCCTCCGCGAGAAGTGAAGCATTGCCATTGCCATCACGTGAACGAACAGTTGACCAGTATTCACTCATCCATAGGCGTACGAGGGGGGGGGCAGGGGGCAGACTGCCCCCCCCCCCAATTTTTTTCTCAAGACCTAAAATTCGGACAGGGATCTGGAAAAATTCGTCCAGCCGTTTGAGTCTTAAAACCTGGTTTGTTTCTACTTACACAGAAAACTCCTAGGCGTGCCCGAATTCCTTCAAACACCTTGCCGAAAAAATAATAAAAGAGCATCATAGTCACGGTACAATTTTCATGAAAACTCTAAAAGATACCAAAATTTGCGACACATTCCCGGACAACTTATGAAAAAACAATTTTTCGTCAGCCTCACTTCATATTCTTGCTCAAACCTTTGCCCAAAATGACACAATATTCGGGCAAAAGTTGCAAAAAAGTTCTGGGATATTTTTAATTGCCAGACTACAAGGGGAGAGAGGATGTATACAGTCCCCAAAATTTTGCCCGAACAAATCAATCAAAAGCTATCTTGTGACGCACCATATCACTAAATGACAATCACCAATAGTCACCAAAAGGATGAAACGTACTTGGTCGAGAGGTATTTGGGCAGCATATGAATGAGATGACGATTTTGCACTTTTCAAAATGATCCTCTTAAAATTGTGCGAAACTTTTTAACCTGCAGTGCTGTGGAACCGAATTTCGGGCAATGGTAAACAAATCAGCGTAGCTTGTTTGCTCACTCATACGAATTTAGTGTGAACAAATCTGCAAGTAAGTCTGCCCACAAATTCATGTTAAAATATCTAGCAACGCGAGAAGCCGGGTTTTTCTCAAACGGCGTTAGTAGAAAAATCATTTATATATAGTCGGGAGTTCGGGTCGAGTCATATAGACAGTTGCATCAATTCAGTGGAACTGGAATTCGGGCAAGAGTCGCAACAGAGTCACAGACATACGGTACTCATGTTTTTAATTCCGTTCTACAGTTTTCCACGGAAAGATACAAGACCAGGTAATGTTTTATACATTCCCAGGTGCGGTATATCATTATATTATGAAGCCTTGGGATTTTCGAGGGTTTCTGAAGTTTTTCAATTTTCAAAATTATATTGATGATAATCTCATGCTGCATGACGTAAAATAGTTTGTAGAACGCGCAAGCAAACTCATTTTCCAATGATTATAGCTTAATGTAGTCATCCAATGGTTAGTGGTACATTTCATCTGGGAGTTTTCTGACCTTTTTGTAGATTTGCTTATTTTTGCTGAAAATTTTATTGCAAACGAAAGTTCAAAATATCGACGGCTTTGATTCTGCTTATAAGGCTAGGAAAGGCCATTTCCGGCTGTCTGAGGGGTTGCGATTTTTCAAAATTTTCTCTACGCTCCGCGCCAACTGATGGTGGCGCTCCGCTTAGATAGTCTTTCTGGCAGAATTACATTTTTCGGGCAGAGAATCCTCTGTCCCCCAAACTGAAATGCTCCCGTACGCCTATGCACTCATCATAGGTGAGTCATTCACTTACAGTAGGCTATTTCCACTACATTTGTTCATCCAATGTAATGTTGCGTAATTGATGTCACATGCTTAGGCTTATGCCGTTGCGTTATAACTCGTTCTGTGACAATCAGGTTAGGCTAGGTGAACTCGGACATTATTTGGCCTAGCCTATACGTAGGCCTACGTTAAATTCTGCGTCGGTCAGGAAATAGCCTATAGGCTATCTGTGAACGCAAATATTTCGCACATTTTGTTCATTGAATTCACCTTAAAATGTTCCAAAAACGGCTTAGATTGCACGAGAGAGCTTGCAGAATCTCAGAGCTTCCAGGGCCCTAAGGCGGGCCCTAGACCCACGCCAGTGGGACTTCGCGCTTCGCGCTCGTGATGTGCGCTACGCGCACATAGGGTTCGATTCACGAGTCCAACCATTCCATCTTGTTCACTGATTGCCCCCCCCCCTAAATTTTTATGCTTCCGCCGCCACTGTTCAGATGTTTACTTTACTTTGTTAACACATTATGGCCGTCTGCTGGAAAGGTTTCAGCACTTTGTAGATTAAGTGACCATGTACCCACGGACTTATATACATGGACGGAGCCTGTAACGTGTACGTATTATCCGTAGATGGTCGCCACCGGCTCGGACAAAAAAAAGGCGCACCAAGATGGCCGCCGTAGAGCTATGAATCGTCTGATTTGAGGACGACTCTGTAATATTTTTTTACAAAAGTAAAATTTGAATGAGAACCAATTCCTGCAACAGGTGAAGTGATTTTGACATTACCTTGCCATATTTCAAAAATGTTTCGACTTTCTTGCAAAATATGGGGACATACTTGAACAAGTCCAAACTTCCATACAAAACCATAGCAGGCGGCCATTTTGGTGCGCTTTTTTCACACGTACGGTAGCGACAATGTACCGTGTAGTACGTATGCTCTGTCCATGTAAAGGAAGTCCGTGCATGTACCATTTAAGGGGTAAAGCACCGTTTGGCTATTTTCAATCATTATCCAATGTTATTGAAATGATATGAAATTAAATACACTTCAATTTTTTTTTATAGTTTTATCATCCTTAATTTTGTTCATTTAACTGTACATAAAGTCGTGATTCAGTTTGAAAAATGATTATAATCCATCCAAGTTATATAGATAGATAAGTCCTCTTGAGTTTAAAACCCTTGATTTATCTAACCACCAAACCACAATCCTGTCACTCGCTGTTGTCTTCTGATTTCTCCCTTCAGTGGGCATTAAAAGTGTTTGTTTCAGCTAGCAGAACAATTATTTCCTTATCTTCACTGCTAAAATCGCCTGTGAAATTACATTTAAAACAAAGAAATACATAAGAATCCCTGCTGCATTTGCAGGAGAGATTCACATGTATGTCTTTGTTTTTGTTACTGTAATTTTACAGGCATTTTTAACAGTGTTGTTTATCTTTGGTTGATTTCCAGCTGCAATTTGTAATAGATATCCATTAAGAGTCCCCGTCCAAATGCCCGATTCGACGAGTATATGTTTAAAGTTTTTAAAGCAGCTCTCTCCCTTATGCAACCTGTATTGTCATATTCTATTTCAGAAATGAGAACATGGAACTCCTTATTGAGATATAAGCGTTAAAAACTATCCATGCACTATTTGAAAAAGTTCATTTGGCAATGATTTGTTACGTATTTTGTATAATCCACGTTAGGTCGATTACACCTTCACAGAGTTTGCATGACCTTCAATTGAAAAGCCTCCTGATTTCTCCCATACACTAAAATCTGTTGGGTAAGATGATCGCCAACACCTTAGTATGTGGCAATACTAAAATTAGGTTATTAGTTTCTCCAATAATTGGTATACTGAGTAGCGAGTTGCACAAGCAAGTGTTATCTAGCGTAAAATTTAAACCATGGAATAAACAATTATTGGAAAAATTGTTACCCAAATTCAGTATCGTCGCATACGTGCCCAGGTGTAGATGTCTACGTGATGACTTAGCCAACTGTTTTAAGCATGGAAGTACTCCATGTTTTAAGGGTGTCGTTTATGAACAGAGAGGCTATGTACAGTCAAGTATTCTTACAGCAGTAAGAAAGTGATCGCAGTTTGAATCACGGTGCAGTCTTTTCAAAGGAATAAGAAAAGGAAAATTATTGTACGTAGTACAAGAATTACGGTACGAATTATTGCGCAATCTTCTAATCCAAAGCAAATTGAGTTAATGAAAGTCACCATTTCATTCCCAACTCAGGAATATCCTGTGGAGATGGAGGTTGAACTACAAGGATTTATTTTAAAGTTAAAGGGGAAGTGGAACCATCCCAACCTGAAGTAGTGTAGTGGACTGTCCTATTTAAAAATTAGCTCTGGAGAGTCATGTGTAATAGTATTTTTCTTCTGAAATGTAAAATTAACAAAAACTTACTGCTTGGTTTGCCTTGAATATGCAATATTGAAGTTCTAAAGTATTATAGAAGGTCCTTTGAAGAGAAATAAGAAGAAAATTGTTTGGTTAAGCTCTTACTTCAAAATTAGTTTGGCCGGGCAACTGCTCTTTCCCTTTAAACGCTGGGTAACATTGAAACATTAGGCCTAAGGTAGTCAGGCACACTTTAAATATTTTTCACTTAAGAGAAGACATAGGCCTAAGTCATTATCAAACCTATTATTGTACTTTGGTTAAGTAAGATTTGTTTTTGTTTTTATAACCAACAGCTTAGCAGTGAGCAACATTCGTTTAAGTGACTCTACACGTTTAACGCTTGAAGATCATAACACTATAAATGTCGTTACCTCCGACCTGAGTTTGTATGTGAGGGCGGACTTTGAGGTTGAATTGCGGTCATACTTGTAAGTAACCCTGCAGGGCAATAGTGAATTTTCATATATGATGTCATAATACTCCCAAGTCAAGAGTTCGGGTCATACCGAAGACTTTGCAAATGGAACCTACTGCCATCGTGCTTGGTGTTTAGCATAGGCAATGGAGCAGAGAAAACAAACCAGTGAGCCACAACTGGATAAAGGCTTTGGCCAGCCCGACGTAAAAAAATTGGTTAGAAACTGGACCGTAAAACTTAACCTAACTTCATGCATATAGTGCCAACTAGACAACAGAGGTAAAGTGTAAATACGGTTCCAAATGAGGTTCAAATGAGTTCAGATTCAATACAGTTCCAATACTAATGCAAGTCCTTCTCATTAGTCGCTGCTTACGACAGACGAGAAATACCATGTGCATATTCTTCACACCCCAGCCCACAGGCTGACAAAGAGCAAGTTTATACGACCAAGTTGTGGTTATGTGGGGAAGCTGTTGACGAATGGCGGAGTTAGTTTCCTTTGCAGTCCACTGCAAGAATGTTTCAGTATATATGCCTAATGTCTGAATAAATGTGGTCCACAGTAGCGGCGACAAAATGGCTAACTAAGGGCAACGGATGATTTTGAAGGTAAACATTTTCGAGCGCAGCGCGAATCTTAGTGCCCGTTCCTGTGGGTGGGGATTCAGGGGCGAATTCCCCGGAAGCAATTTCGACACTCACTGACATATGAAGTCAACATAAGTATTAACAAAAAACTCACGTAAAAGTATCTTCCTTCATTTTTTTTTTTTTTTGGGGGGGGGGGGGGGGTGGGGCTCATGAATACTCGTCCTGAGTGCTTTCGTGGTTTCATCGGAAAATCAATAAAAATTTCAAAATTTCCAGGACAAACACCCCGGCTCCAAAGAAGTTAGCAGGTGATTGATAGACTGGTAGGGGTAAACCAATTTTCGACACCCACTGATATATGAAAACAACACAAGGATTGACCCAAACTCCCGTAATAATATCTTTCTTAAGAGTTTTTTTTTGGGGGGGGGGGGGCTCATGAATACCAGTCCTGAGTGCTTTCGTGGTTTAATCGGTAAATCAATAAAAATTTCAAAATTTCGAGGGCAAAAACCCCCATCCCCCTTAAATCGTGAAATAACTTCCCGTACGCCTAAAGGAAGTTTTAAAGACGTATCTCTCCAAAACAGGTGTACACGAAACACGACGTGCGTCGGCATAATTGAATATTTTAAGAAACGGTTTTATACTTCTTTATATTTAATGTAAACTTTTTCTGTTTCAATTTAATTCAATTTAATTTTTTTTTCACGGAGACCTACGGGGACCTTTGGATACCGGTGTTAACTTTAGGTTACACGAGAGCAAGTGCCATGAATATTATATGAGAAGTATCGGGAAAGTAATTTTAAGGTGAAGCTTAGCAGTCGTCCCATTTGAAGTGGTGTTGGGAGTCATGTGACAACATTTGTTCATCTCAACTGTAAAATTCACTTGAGAGAATTTACGAGAATTAACTGCTTGGTTTATCTTGAATATGTAGTAGTTAAGTCATAAGATATGATGAAAGATACTTTGAAGAAAATTAAGAGAAAATTGGAAAACTTAGCTGTTGCCCCAAAATAAGTGTGAAGGACTGCTCCTGACCTTTAAAATCATTTTAAACCTTTTCACCCGTTCTTTGGTAACTGTTGGAACTGAATACTTATTATCACTAATGATACTGAACGTTTCTGAGTCTTTAGAATCGAATCCAAACAACCAAATTAAAGGCCTAATTCTCTCACCTCAAAGAGTTCTAATTTTTCTCACCTACGTCCTTAATCCCCCCCCCCCCCCCATTGTCTAAAACTCGTGCTTATTCAGTAAATTGCTTCAGGTGAGTATACAAGACTCCTAATGTGAAATAAAAACACTCTCAGTATAGAACATGCTGCGTAATATGAGCAACAGTACTTTGCATTTTTTAACTTGCTGTCAATCAAAGAGCTGTGCCAATTGAGAATTTCTGTAGTCTACTACAATAAATTATAGTTTGGTATGAGAGTTGACCGCCTTTAAAAAACCCAACTCATAGCATTTGCATGTTTTATTCAGTTTTTCATTCGACGATGTGGGGACCATCGGTTACCAACTCAATCCAGCCTCTATTGACATTCGTTACACTTTTGGTAAGTGTTCTTTCATTTGCAAACCTTAAAGTATAGACGAGTCCGATTTGGGATTGTTTTTTGTGACTGTGCGCAGCAATAAGTGGGGTCCATCAGCCTTAAATCGTCTTCATTTTTTGTCTACGTGAATTTCAAATCCTCATGTTCAGTGAAGTGGAGAAAATTAAGATACACTTCAGTGTACAACCATCCATGGAACAGGTAAGGAAGGAAATATAAAGATTAAAGGTGATGGACCCCAATAATGGCCGACTAAAATCAGACCATCACAATCTGTCCGGATTCGTGTATACCCCAAGTCAAAAAATTCACAAATATATATTAAAGAGCATGAGACATGAATTCCAACAGCCCAACTTCCACCTTCATAGGACATTTTTGAACCGAGATATAAAATGTTGTTGAAGTTTATTCACTTAAACCAGATTAGTCCATTGCGCAATAATTTGTTTCTTTCCTGCTTTGTTTTCCTTCAAATTCAAAATTAGAATTGTTTTATGACCTTGAACAATTCCTGTTTGCTTCCACAGCATGTTGCACAAAGAGGGCTTACTTAATTACATCACTCCATTAGAGTAAGAGTGCTATCCCACCTTGGTACAATGTGCAGTAACTTTCGGGAAAAAAGGTGCAAAGATTGTAATTTGAGTAGCACAACAATGGCATCAAAAATTATTGTGCAATGTACCATTTTAAGCTTAGTGAATAAAT
This sequence comes from Holothuria scabra, assembly GCA_037179385.1. Classification (NCBI taxonomy): domain Eukaryota; kingdom Metazoa; phylum Echinodermata; class Holothuroidea; order Aspidochirotida; family Holothuriidae; genus Holothuria; species Holothuria scabra. The sequence goes on from CM074182.1 coordinate 23,502,094, forward strand.
TTCACCATTTTTATATCTCAGCTCAGAAATGTTCTATGAAGATGGGAGTGAGACTGTTAGAATTAATTTTACATGGTCTTTACTATATATTTATTGATTTTTTTACTTAAAGATAGAAGTACACTTTAATAGACTTATTCACGTTTACGTCACTGGTTGGCATAGAACACGCGATTGCACTCAGAATGTAGACGAATGAGAATCTGCATTTCATTGTACCGTAACGGAATATACGTGTACCTCATCAACTGCAGTCGTGACGTCATTTGCTTGTAAACATAATGAGTCTATTGTAAATTGCATAAATATTTAAAATCTTTGGTACCTGTTACGGTTCTATTATTAGCTTTCTACATGAGTAAAATTGCGAGTTTCTAAGACGTGTAGAAAGGAACCACCTTTACTACGAAATAATCTCAATAAAAACATTTTCGCCTTAGAACAGAGAACGTCTCTTTTGTACATATGAATATCAAATGTAATGCATGCGATTAATATAAAGTCATATTATGATTTTAAAAGCCAAACGAATCATTTATTTTGTAATATACTTTATTCAACCTAAGATTAGTTGGTATACTTGACCTTCATGAAATATTTGTAGTAAGTTTGAAGATAATTACTGTATCAAACATATTTTAAAGTAGGTTGTTGCACACTGAAGCAATTGTAATCGCTGGGATCGTATGGTTTTGCCGAAATTTCATTTTACATTAACTGGGTTGAACCGGGTTACCTCAGCTTTAAACTGGGTTGAACATTCAACCAAGTTGAATTTTTGGGGCGGTGCGCATCTACCCGAATTGATTGGGCGATGCGCACTGTTTAACAAGAAATTTCCTTACTGGCTAACGATAGCCTAATCCCTTACCTAATCCCTCACCCGAATTGTTCCGAATACCATGTTAAATTGACTGGATTAAACTGGATTTTTAACTAGGATTTAACTGGAACCACCTGGATCCAGTTGCATCCAGGTAAACTGTAAAAAAATTTCTGTAAAATTTACATTAAATTACTGGCAGCTGAGCTACCAGTAAGCTTACTGTAAATTTTATAGTATCATACAGTGTACTGTAAAATTAATTTTACAGTAAGCATACTGCACTTTATACAGTCCCACGGAAAGCAGTAAATAATACTATGAATATAATATCCCGTACATTAGAGAAGACGGAGACGGGATACATACAGTAACATTTGAAATTGACTTGCGTTTCATTTAAAAGTTCTTTTTTCTAAAAGTCCCCGCGACTCTCTGGCGAAGAGCCAAGGGGCGAAAACGAAACGATTACTCCCGGAGGAGTTCTGCTCCCTTAAGGAGCTTTACGTCCCAAATGGACAAGTACGCCCTCCAAAGGGCAAACACTGAGTGGTCCTGCTCTAGACTGGCTGAATAGAACAGAAGCCACAACATGGAGAACCTGAAGAAGTTCTCCCGAGCGTTGATAATGCTACCAGCTTTAAATAGTAGACTTGCGTTTCATTTAAAAGTGCGATCAAATGAAAATTGAGAAGTATTGTGCCTTTTGTTTTAATATTAATTATGGGTGGGTACAGCTTTTATATTTTAACATCAAACATCCCGGTTGTATGAAATAAATTACTGCATTGTAACTTTGGAATGCAACTAATGTAATTGGTGGTTGGGATCAATAATGTAAGCTTGTGCATTTTGCAATCAAATTTCAGTAACACATTGAGCGAAGGAATTACGTAAACAACTAGACACGCCATAATTAACCATTTCACCTACAAGAAACTGAATATTCATGAACATTAAATATTCTTCGCTCCAAAATGTAAACGTGTATATATAAGATACGTGTACAGGTGAAATATGCACCAAAGCTAACATGATTGAAGTAATCAACAGGAAGTAAATTCACACACTGTTACTCACTGTTTACAGTAAGTTTCTGTATATAGGAACGACTACAGTATCTTACTGTGAGCGAATGTCAAAAAATTACTGTAAAAATTACAACAATTTTTTAAAGTATAGTTTCAACTGGAATGTGAATCGGGATGTTTTGGAACATTTTGGTGTAATAAGTTCATGAGCTTATGTGTAAGTAATTTTTAACATAAAATGAAGATTTTGAGATCACATCAAGTTTTAATATGTCCGCGAATTACTTATTCTAGGCATTTCGGTTAAATTTGCATTGAAATCCCATCTGTGGTAGTCTCAAGATATTGGCTCTTGACGATGTCACATTTTCAACAAAATGTGAACTTAGAGCAAGCACACATGACATCATATCCTCACATTAGTGGTAAGTTTTTTTTCTTTAAACCATATGCTTATTTTCTTTGCAGCAATCCCATATTATTAGACTGTGATTGCAGAAGTGTCACGAGAACTATACAAACTTTGCATTTCCTACAGGGAGGTCCTGTTCCTACTAACTTCAAGTTCAATACAACAGTCTCAAAAAGCAAAGGGGAAACAAAGCATTCCTTGTCAAAGTGAGGATGTGTATAACCTCTGCTGGACTCAAGCTCACTTTGAAACACAAATCCAGTGACTCTGTTTGCTGAAATACATGTCCGATTTCAATGGAAGTTTCACCAGACTGTGTTATTTTCACATTTGGGAATGAATTGTTTGCTTTCACTTTCCCTTAAAATCTTGAAACTGAGAAGAAGGGTGTTAAACAGACTTGCGTTTGTGTCAAGAAAATCTTAAAAGCGATTTTAAAGTAAACCATTCTTTTATTCAAAACAGAAACTGGTGACGGGAGACCCCCACATACGTTTCGTCAACTCAGTTGTCACCCGACGGTTACCTTTTCGTCACCATCAATAACTGCAACCAACGGGTAAGTTATAATCACGGACTTCCCAGACATGGACGGAGCATACAATATGGCACATTGTTGCCACCGTACGTGTGAAAGGCATAGTAAGATGGCTGGCTGTCTGCTGTGCTATGGTTTTGTGTGAAAGTTTGGACTTGCTCAAGTAAATCAACAGATTTTGCAAGAAAGTTGAAATATTTTCGAAATAATACAAGTTAAGGTCAAAATAACTACCTTTATTGCAAGAATATGATATTGTTTTTAATTCAAGTTTAAATTTTGTTGAAAGTAGTACAGATTCTTCGTCAGATCATAAAAATTATAGCTTCACGGCGGCCATCTTGGTGCGCCTTTTTTGCCCAAGACGGTGGCGACAATGTACTGATAGGACGTACGCGTTACATGCTGTCTATCTATTCATATAGGAAGTCCGTGAATGTAATATATATCTTGATAACATTATAATAGGATATGCTGGCCTTAACAGATAGTTACCATGTGTATAAAGATGAAAACTTAACAAATGTTAGATTTATCTTAAAATTGTATTGGAACTACAAATAAAATTGGAGAATCGCATGCATGTTTTCACTGAAAGTTGGTAGAGTGTACCTCCTTTAAGATATCAGAATAACAAAAATGACAAACGTTATAACCAAAAGTTCTGTCTTCTTCTGACTTTACTGGCACACATGTAATGTAATGTATCTGTCTTCGGCTTCCTATGGACGAATCCGGACAGCAAGTGATGTTCTGATTTTAATAAGTCGGCTATAATCGGGGCTATTACACTGTTAAAAATTTCTGTAAATTTACAGACTTTTTTTAACTTAAACTTTTTGTATTTTACTTTTAATAGAGATTTTCTGTATCTTTACAGACACTTTGTATTGCTACAATAAAAAAAGGTTGTTTAACATGTATTTTCTGTTTATTTGAAAAACCATTTCTGTCTGTTTTTTTAACCAAATTTTACTGCTTTGTAAAACTTTTTCTGTAAATTTACAGAAATTTTAACAGTATTTTGTATTTTTCTGATTTCACATAAATAAACTGTCATTTAACAAACATTCATTTTGTTTTTAAGCTGAAAAAGAAACAAAAATAAGCCCAAACAAACAAATAAGAAATAGCCAGAAAATTTTCAATATATAACATGCATCGTTCTGCGAAGTTTCAGTTAAAAAAGAAAACATTTTTGGCAAATTTATGGCCCTATTTGAAAATTAACTTACATTTATTATAAAAGCATACTTAGTTATTACGTTCTTAGTTATAAATATCATACAACTGGTGTTTTGTCACACATTTTTAAGTAAAAAGAAATTGTAAGGCCCTAATTTCACAGCACTGACAATTGGTATACTGATGTCAACTCATCGCCACAGGCGCTCATGCACTTGATCGAATTAAAAACGTTTCACAAATTTACTTGAAAGAGTCTGTAAATTTACCACTTTATGACGTACATCTCATTTTGCATAAATGGGTGGAGCTTATTTTGTAGGCATTTTCCTAACAAAAGGATTGCTGTTGCTTTGAATGATATCTTTTTTGGCGTTTTTTAATCAGGAAGTGATAAACTTATTGTTTACCTTGTCTGGAAATGTTTGCAACCAATGTATTTGCATTCTTTGTCATATTTATTTTAAAAACAATTATTATATTGTACAAAAAATGTGACTTTCCAATTACAAAGTTCCTAGAGATAGCAGTCTACTTGACAACAATATGACAACAAAGCATCCTCATTGTGTTTTGATTGAAAACAACTTCGTATCGACACATTACGTTGATAAGCAAATACCTGATCTACGTAATGGTGAAGTGTATGTTACGAAATAACATATGAAAGGAAAAAAGCGACATTATAATAAATATTAAAACGCCGAGAATAAAAACAGTAGGCTGTAAATTCACATAAAATTAAGGTAAAAAAAAAACAGAACAATTCTGTAATTCGATTTTACAGTAGATATTTGTAAACTAATTTACATGCAAAAACTGTAAAGAAAAAACAAACACTTAATGTTTTTTCATGATTACAGTCTGGCTGTAAAAAAAACATTATTTGGTTGGAAAAAAATTTGCCATAAAAATTATGTAAATTTACAGAGAAATTTTTAACAGTGTATACCCTTAAAACGTCCAATTTCCTTGCTTTCCTGTATCATGGATGGTTGTACACTAAATTTATATTTATTCTTTCAATTTCATTGAATATGAGGGTTTGAAATTCATTTAGACAATAAATGAAGGCGATTTAACTTTGAAGGACCCACTGATTGCTGCTGCCTACAATCATAAACCACAAACACCGATTGGAAGTTCGTATATAAGATTGTGCCAGGACTCTGTCTATAACGCTTGTTTTTCAATGTCATAGGAAACGAATCCCGTCAAATGCCAAGCTAATGTCTCGCTTCGAGATCAATTGTTCAAATAGATAGTAAAGGTTATTAAAATACAAAGGAAGTGAACGATTGATTGTAAAAACATAAACCTGTTTCCCGGAAATTTCTTTTAAATCTAAGTACCAACATTTGTTAACGACTGACATCTGTTTAATATTCGACAAAAGGGTAAGGTACACGGAAAGACAAGGTCATAGCCAGCAAAATGTTAATTCCACATTTCACCATGAGATTACATACTGTAAATTTGACAGTTCCATACAATCATTTTGTGATATTTCACAAAATTTCAGAGACTTTTATCTGTGGGGATATTGTGCTAGGTAACTCCTTCCATTTAAGAAATAAGTTTTTTTGAATTTACGTCTCTTGAATTCGTAAAAATTTCCTCTGAGCAAATCAATGATATTCGTAAACACATTTAGGTGACAGAATACTTTCCACTTTGCCATAGATCATATTTCTCAATGTTACTAATTACGATATGTTTCTTTGGTCCTTTCCTTGCAGTGATTTATGGTTGTACAATCTAATCGTGAACAATGTCAAGGAAGACGTAAAAGTGTATGTTAAAAAAGAGGTTTGTCATATTTTTTTTTTTTGAGACTTCAAACTTTTACAGATATTTGGTTTCCTGATAACCTGAGATGGTAACCTTAAGCTTTCTTATGAGCTGACTTTAGCAAGTAAGTTGGCAAGCAATCGGTATTCATAAATAATATGTTGTGTTTTTCGTTAACTTTGTAAGAAAAAACATGATTTTTTCAATCGTGCAAACTTGTGAATTGGTGCATGTGAGAAACTCCAATCTCATTAATTTCAATAACATTTTAATATTAGGCAAGCCAAACGTCGTATTTCTATACAAATTTATTTATACAAGTTGCGAAATTGAGTGCTGTTTACTTCCAAAATTTTTCTACTACGTTGTAGAACAATGGAGATAACGTGCAGAAAGATATAAATTACAAGTACGCTCACAAGCAGTAGGCATATCACAACGTCCCTCTCAGCTACTACCACCTGTCTGTGTAAATCTTTTTGAAATATCCTGAGTTCCTCAGAATTTGACTTGAAATGCTTCTGCACGTCCTTTTATTTGGATGAAAACAAGAGATTTTCAGACTTCATGCATACAGTTTTAAGGTCTACTCAATCCAGTTTCCCAACGAGTTCCATAGTTCCTCGTCACATCTTGTAATTAGACAGCTTATCGTTTGATTTCTCAAGTAAACTTATGTGAAAAAAAAAAATCCATTTTCAAAGTGGATTTTCCACCATAATATAGGCGACCACTGTAGTTTGGAGTAAATTCAGCACATTTAATAGTTTGTGTTCTTGGACAGACGAGAAAATAATTAAGCTTTCACTGACACCAAACAGAATTGTAACAGATCGTATTCCATGTATTTCATGAGTTATGATAGACTTAAAGGGCAAGAGCAGTCATCTCAAATTGAAGTAGTGTAGTAGACTGTCCGGTTTCATGATTGGCTGTTAGGAGTCATCCGACATCAATTTTTCTCTTCAAATGTGAAATTTACTTGAAATAACTGCTTGGTTTACCAAGAATATACAATAGAAAAGTCATATAATGTAATGAATGATACTTTGAAGAGAAATAAGAGGCAAATTGTTATATTAAGCTTTTTCTTTAGAGCAAGTTTGGGGGTGCTCCTCTTTACCTCTAAACCCTAACGAAAATATTACAGCTCTCCTTCTGTACATAAAAAACTAGTCTGACTAAGCGTTAAAATCCACCAATCCTTCTTTGAATTTTCATGTTTTTATGAGAGTCTCTGCTTTTTTCTCTGGTCCACCGAAATGACCCGATTTTTATCTAAATTATGTATCATATGAATAAGCATATTGTTTAGGTGACAAACAATGACCACAAATAACGTATATTTCGTACGCCTGCGAAGTAGTTTTACGTAAGTTTAGAGGTCTGCATTTGTTGGTGTAGGTTTTAATGGTTAAATCTTGTCTCCAGTGGAGTATACTTCCTGCCATGAAGAGTCATATGTAAAACTTCTACAGGGACTTTGCAATTACGTCATGGATCCACCGTGCTGGAGGACAACCATGCAAAGTACACATGGCTTTGTGCTCAACGCACTGCACAGCGAGCACTGTTATATAGGCGATGTGTACACATTCAACGAGCGACCGTATCGAGTGAGGTCTACTACGTAGTAACATGGAACCTATGCAATATTGATGTCCTAAAATATTATAAAAAATACTTTGGAGAAGAATAAAGCGAAAATTGTGAAATTTAGCTGTTGCTTCAGAATAAGTTTTGGGCGACTGCTCTTGCCCATTAAAGGGCCAAACCTCTCACCCGAAACTACAATTTTGGTACGGGGGTACCAAAATTCTCAATTGGCTCACATCTTTTAATGACAGCTAATAAAAACAATGCAGAGTACCAAAGCTTATATTACACAGCATGAACGGTACTGAGAGTGTTTTGATTATATAAATTGAGTTTTTCTATACTCACCTTGAAGCAATATAGTGTCTGGATGAGGATGAGGTTCAGACAATTGTGGGAGGGACGTCAGTAAGAAGGTTAGGAGAATTTGTACAGTTTGGGTTGAGAGAACTGGACCTTGAAAGTACTACCATCTTTGCTCTTCAGATATCCCTTCACAAATTATCACACACACAAACATAAAATAATGCACTTAATTCCGATTATTTTCCAATTTTGTGAAGACTGTATAGCTTCTCCAGTAGGAGAATTCAGCACTAACTCCCCTACATTTCTATCTGGAAAGGATGATGTGAGACATTTTGACGTTTTCACACCCATATAGACTTTATACATTGACGTCATTTTGGAGGAGAAACAAAGAAACACGTGGTCACACCACTCACCTTTGCGAAGAACATATATAGAGAGGTGAGCCACACGGAGTAAAATGCTTCTCACGTGGGAAGAAGATTTACGAGTATCCGATTAGTTGACCAATCAGCTGTTTACATTTGTTGCTGTTGGTTTGTTTTCCTTCAAAGAAGGGCGTGCCTTACGCTAAGTGAAATCATATGCATATGGTCTATTACTACGACGAAACCAAACATTATGACCATAATTTGGGATTCGCTAACTGAAGGAGCAAAGTTCTTGGTCTGTGTAAGGCAATGACTAGAAGCATGGCGTAAAAACTGCTGTCTGCACGGCCCTTTGTCACAGGGTCGGGGAACGAGAGAGAAAAACTGCCGTCTGCACTATTATTAAACCTGCATAAAACATTCCATTAGGTCAAGAATTACGTGCGGGCTTTTTAAAGGGGCAAAAACTCCACAATTATTCGAATACACTAACTTTAACATTTTATTCTCGATAAAAGGGAAAGCAAGAGGAAAAATAAGTAAAAAAAGAAATTACTTTTTTTCTTTTAGATCTGCAAAGTGCTTGATCCGCAGCGAAATTCTGTAGTCTACAGGAAACTATCATCTTACGCAGGTAAATTCAAGTATTTCTTTCTAAATAATTCCGATACTTCCTAAATACCCTTGAATTATTTAACCACAAAACATTTATAAAACCACTCTTCCAGAAAATCTCACTCGTTTGTCAAATTACACAGATATGCCATTGTGTTTTCTGTCGTTGCCCAACATTTTGAAAAACATCAGATATTTATTAGCTAATCGTTTAGATTCGGGCGACCGAAAAGTGGATTTAAAGAGCTCAAGGTGGCCTGCATATGATCCTAAAAGCAACGATCAGTTTCAAAATTTGAAACTTAAAGGGCAAGAGCAGTCACCCCAATTGAAGTAGTGTAGTACACTTTTCTGTTTCATGATTGGCTGTTGAGAATCATGTGACAACAATTTTTCTCTTTAAATGTGAAATTCACTTGGCTTTATTGCTTGCTTTACATTGAATATGCAATAATTAAAGATATTAAATATGATTAAAGATCCTTTGATAAGAAAAAAGAGAGAAATTGTGATATTAACTGCTGCGTCAAAATAAGTTTCGGGAGACGGCTTTTGACCTTTAAAATGATAAACGCTTCATTCAGTCCTAAGGACTAAAGAACAGAACACGAAAACTTAGTTGTGACGTCACTCATTTTTAAAGAATATACAACATCGCCATGGTGGGGTGAAAAAATTTTGTCACCTCCACAAAATTTGGATAGTGCAGAGGTGAATACGTAAGCGATGCGCAAATATCAAAATAAATTTTCCTTACATGTTCTTCAGTGAAAATATTCATAACAAAGTGCAATGATATTTGCCACCAAACGGTACTATGTAGTTTGTACAGGACTAGCACTGCTCACGACTATATTTTTACTTGTTTAACTGAAACTATACCGTTTTTCTCTCAATGTGACATGGTCACAAATATAACCTTGGTTTTTCACCTCCAACATGCGAAGCTTTATTTGACCACACAACTGGAAATAATTTACCTACATTGACATAATTGCAGTGAAAACGGCAACTTGTATAAATTTCACTTCTAATGTGTTGCCCTACGGGCTTGTATATAACTTACTTGAAAACCTACTCACAACAACATGGTGTGAGTATGTACGTTCATACTTATACGTATTCGTTTGGTAAACGTCCTAAAAAATGTTTCACCGAGGATGTCATTTCATGTTCATTTTCATACGTTTTAAAAAATAGAAAATGTATGAACAAATAACCAAACCAAAACTTTTTGTGAACGTTACAGTTTTGTGACTGTTTTATTGACTGCAGTTTACTGGGATAAGACCGCCCGTGGGAATGCAAAGTTTGTAAAATTCTCATGCCCCTCATGCAATTTTATTCTGATAATACGGGATTATATAGGAGAAAATTGGTTGTAAAGTTTAATGAAAAAAAAAACACACAAGGTTTTACGCAGAGGTTACATTTTACGTGTTGACATCATTTTTAACATGTTGATCTTCTGAACTGAGAAAGTAAAATGCGTTCTGCAAACGTTTTAGCGAGTATTTTAGGACTAAAAGGAAACAGGCAAAGTGATCACCCATTCAAAATATTTTGTTGTATTGTGTTTGCTGGGTTGCCATCGTAATTAAAGCTATTTCATATACTACGTCTTCCATTCCATGCAAAATTGCTCGAGAATTTATGTGTACTATTGTAACTCTCCACCAGATGAACTTGCGCCAAAATGTCCAGATGTTCCCAACGCCGTTTTAACTGGCTGTTCCAAGATTATTGGTGATATTTGTAGTGTTATCTGTGCCCAAGGATACACCCTGGGAGGACATATATCGTCTCTTCGATGCTCAGAAAACGCCCAATGGAACGCCGAGCTTGAATCTCTCTGTCAAGGTAAATCGATACTTTTACTACCGACTGCATGGTCAATTGGTTGGAGCATCGAGTTCGAGTTCGAGTCCTGGTCGGTCATACCGAAGACGCTAAAGAAAGAGGAAATCTACTGCCGTTGTGCTTGGTGCTTAGCATAAGAAATGGGTAGGGGAGACAAGCCAGTGAGTCACAACTGGAAAAAAGGCCGTGGCCAGCTCGTCTTAAACCAGTTGGTTAGAAACTGAGCCGTAAAACTCCATCTAACTAACCTTACCTTATCATAAAAGAAACCGGTGGGTCTGGTCATGAATAATTGCCAGTAAAAAGATTGTATTGTGAAATACTCCATCATCTACAGGATATCAATTAACTTGTCGTTAGAAATTATTATGAAAGATTAAAAGATTAAAAGATAAAAAAGATAAAAAAGATTAAAAGATTAAAAGATTAAAAGATTAAAAGATTAAAAGATTAAAAGATTAAAAGATTAAAAGATTAAAAGATTAAAAGATTAAAAGATTAAAAGATTAAAAGATTAAAAGATTAAAAGATTAAAAGATTAAAAGATTAAAAGATTAAAAGATTAAAAGATTAAAAGATTAAAAGATTAAAAGATTAAAAGATTAAAAGATTAAAAGATTAAAAGATTAAAAGATTAAAAGATTAAAAGATTAAAAGATTAAAAGATTAAAAGATTAAAAGATTAAAAGATTAAAAGATTAAAAGATTAAAAGATTAAAAGATTAAAAGATTAAAAGATTAAAAGATTAAAAGATTAAATGATTAAAAGATTAAAAGATTAAAAGATTAAAATAGCTTATCTTCATGCAACAGTGTGTGCAATGGGGGTCAAGAGGGTCATGTCCTCACCTCTGAAAGTGGTCTGGTGGAGGAATCAGCAACAGGAGCACGCCTTTATTGTCCCTCGTGTTTATTCAAATGTGCTTCGAAATGTTGAAAAGATAGTACGTTGCAACTCATTCCTTCTTAAAAGACAGTTTTCTAAGGGAGACACCCCACGTTTTAGATGCCCCCCCCCCCCATGACAACGAAAAGCAAGCCTTGCGACCCTCAACTAAATGTTATAGATACTTTCTTTTTCAATAAGGTTCAACGACGAAACACCCAGTAAACCATCTCCCTTTAAGTTGAACATTAAAAGGCTTCACTTTCCGGTTCTCCTGTATACTTCTACCCATGACAGTCGGGGGAGTTCACCGCCCCCACCCCCATTCATACGATACAACTCCTGTTCACGTTACTGCACGTTACTGCCTCACAAGTGCTTTGGAAAATCAATATTCAATATTCTTCTTACTATCTTCAAACCGTAATAGTAAATTGTAATTTGGTTAAATTGTAAAACGAGTAACGAGGCCACCACGTGAATTTTATTAAATTTACCTTTCGTGATATCACAAAAGTATATTATTCTCTTGTTTTATTAAAGTTGTCTCGTGTCAAAATTCAAATGATGCCTGTAACGACGAGGGAGAAGTTTGCGTGAATGACAGGCCAACGGGTTTCCACTGTGAATGTGGAGAGGGATACGAACGGAGCGATGACGACTCTCGTTGTATCGGTATGTGCAAGATTATACATGATTCAATAAAAATAGATATTGCTTGGGTTGGAGGACCCCAGCTTACCGGAGGGTTCACTGATTTCAAGTATGGAGTTACTCTTTGACATTTACGAATAGTTTTGCCCAATGGACAAAGATTTATCCAAAGGTGTGATCAAATGGGACTTGTCTTGAGCAAAAAGGCACCTCGAAAGGGAGGGGGTAATGTTTCGACAGAAGGATTGTCTATTTTGCTACTTCTATTTTATACTTGTCAGGAAGGGTGGCCGAAGGATGTTTTGAATGCGAATAAGTTGTGTTAAGTAAAAACGTCTGTCTATGGGCGGACTTGATAAAAGTAAAAGACAAGGTTATTGACTGGTGTGATAACTTCCTAATGCCCATTGCCGTTCGGAACTTGAGGACTGGGGGATGCAGTCCCCACCATTGGTCAAAACCTTGCTAAATTGGGCAGACTTTGGTGCCTCAGTCTGTCAGTCGAGAAGAGATTGGGAAAGTGTGGGATCAGAAGCTGGGCGAAAGTCACAGCACCCCCTCCCCTCTCCGAGGGAAAGAGTCCGGTGCGGCTTTCCTCGTGTCGATGCAACTAGATGGTGTTCCAGCCGTAAAAATTTTGTGTAACCAAAATGAGATTAAAATGTGAACAGAAATCAATGTATGCCTAGTTGGTAAAATCAGACAATTTTATCAAAATGAAAAGGTAACAATTTGAAAGAATATGCGTGCAACGCCTTTAACTTGTAATCATGCTATTGCTAGCCATCGTCCTGGTAAAACTCCTTTTTGTGTTTCTTATTCCTGCGTATCCTCAACTAGGTACCAGGTAGCTATGGTTACCTTCAATTTGTTTCTTGAAACAACATTCGTACTTGCTTTAATGTAGAAAATAATCTTTTCTTGCCTTATTCATTCAAGCTCTTCCTCCTCCACTGGAATTCGTTTCTCCTCAGGAGGATTTAAGTGCTAGAGAGGGGGAAACAGTTCGGATGTTTTGTGAGGTTAATGATGAAGGAGCAACTTACTTCTGGTTCAAAGGAGACCGGCAACTTTTAGATGGTACGTAACTTACTCTGATCAGAGTCAAAGCGAATGAAATTATAATATCAAGAAATCATTGTGAACAACCAGGGACAAGGATTTGACACTACTGTAGGTTTGTGTACCAGATTTATGATTGCTTTCAAATGAAGGCACGAGGTTTACAATACCAAGTGAAGGGAGGTGAGTTCTGACTACTAAAACCTATCTTACATCAAAAAAAAGAAATCATGCAAAAAGCATGGATTGTTTTTTGAAGAACTCCTTAACATACAGAAATAGTGTACTGGTCTACCAAACCGGATCCAGGATCGTGGCAACAGGGAGATGCATCTGTACTAATGCAGTGATGGAATTCATTAAAGGGAAATGCCATTACAAAATAGCATTGTTTTACTCCCCACACCTCTCAGTATCCGGCCCTTATAACTTGCTTAAACAATGACTTATCTTGTCAACAGCGCCAAACAAACAAAACTGAACTCATACCTAATATAATATTTTGCAACATTTGATATATATTCTTCAGGAGACCTCGCTGAAGGAATCATCGTGTTGTCATCGACCCTTTTAATCATAGACGTTGATGAATCGGACTCGGGCATCTACGTATGTGTTGCCCGGAATTCAAGGGGTGCTGAAGTGCGATCATCGTCACAACTGAGTAATTACATTTAAGTTTCACACCAAAGAAAATATTTAGAAACTATTTATTTCCTTCAATAACATAGTAAGAATTATTTATCATAAAGTACTTTTCGTAAAAAAATAATTTTCATTTCAAGTTACACTTAAGGTCACATAGCTTGTTTCTGGTCGCTAAACCGCCTCTAGTACGGTGTAACTTTGTAAAACAATTCCTCATTTCCACCAATCATTTTTACTTAGCCGCTATCTAAGTATGAAACGATATCTAAGTTTTTAACTGGACGGATATTTCGCATTTGCTGAGATGATTGGTTTCAGCTCCATGCTCACATACCGTCACCCTAAAAATTGTTGGCCCAATATGTTTAATAATAAAATAGCAATGTAAGGCGGTCCAAAATGGCTATGGCAGAATAAGTGGGAGCTAAAGCCCCTTCCCCCGTCTCAGCGGTCCTTGCACATCAGCCATCTGACAGATTGTTAGGTAAAAAAACTGCACACAGCTATAGGTCTAATAAATGTCAATAATTTCAAGTTTTCTCAATTCCCCATATACATATATGAGAAAAACGAATTATTTCCACTTATGGTACTATGTGAGTGTTACTCTACACATGATCAATAACATCGGATATGTCACACTCATTAAACCTTTGTTCATAATGCCAAAGTGTTTTCCAAATCCTTTACTTAGACGGGCGATTTTTCACTTTTAAACTTCTCATAGGCGACTTCAGTAAATGTTATTTTATTCAAGAAACAGTATGAAGAGGTTAGGAAAAGCCGTCTCATTGGCAGACACTCCACAAAATTGTACAATAAGATTGAGGTCCAAAATCTCCGAATCTACATTTTTAAGAGCAAGAACAGTCGTCTCGAACTTATTTTGAAACAACAGCCAATTCTCAATACTTTCTCCATAGTTTTAATCGGCGTGCTTTTCATCATATTTATGGAATTAAAAATTATATATGCAGTTGGTTAGTTAGATAAGATTTAACGACACACCAACATGAATGTGTTATAAAGTATCATACTGTTCAATACTGTTCAAGTCATCCCATTTAGTCGCCTCTTAGGACAGGCAGGTAATATCGTGGGCATATTCTACAAACCCCAGCCCACAGGGGAACAATCACTGAGGGACTTGCTCGGTGTTGTGACGCCGACAACCCGCCAGTCATGGGATGAGTAACAACGGTCTTATGTGCGCATTTTATAGGCGATAGTCAGGGATAAACTTCTCGCCACTTACGACCTCCTCAGCCCACCTGGGGAGGTCGTGTATGGCGAGAAGCATTATGTATCCAAATTGGAGCTATATGACTAACAGCCCATAAATATCACACTTCAGTGAGAAAACTATTGCCACGTGATTCTCAAGAACAATTCATGAAATATGAAAGAACATCGGACTTTTACAATTTGCCTATAAGACTGAAACAAACAAGTTACTTTTAATAGGAAGGGTGGGCTTGAGCTATTCCAAATTCCTGCTCTCGGCCGCTACTATAACAATTTAATTAATGTACAGAGTGCTTTCACGTGACATCAAATTTGATAAGCCACGCCCACTGTAGGGCAGATATCAACAGTTTTTTCAGTGCAAAAGACACACGTGGGTCGTCAGCTGCTTCTCAGCTAGCCCGCTAGCGTACGACACCAGTTTTAGCCCGTCAAAGGAGCGGGGTTTATGACGTTAGTGAAACCACTTCATTATATGCTATTTTTATTGTTTCAAATGGTCAAATGAGAATCGTGCCTTCTAGGATCTAACACAGCCTACATTAATCGATGACAGTGTGTCAAAGTACGGATATATTTAAATATTCATTTCTATGTGATGTCTTTACTTTCTTACTTCCAAGATGTTATGCCACGCCCTGACATACAATCACAACCAGTTTTCACTGACCGTCCTGTAGACACCGACCTCGTACTTGGTGAGGATATTGCGTTACCTTGCAGAGTTAATGATCAAACAGTTACAATTACCTGGTACAAGGATGATGTTCTTATTGAAGACGGTAATGATTTTTTCTGTCTTACTTTTTCCTAAATTACTTTAAAGGTATATCACCTGCAATGGCATTGCAAATGGGTCTCACGTCCAAAAGCATCCCAGTCCATGCCCTCTACACGCATGCCCAGTACCACATTCCCATAACTCACTAAATTTATAGACTGCTGACATTACACATTACTCAGTAAAAACTTACTGTATTTGCATTATACTTAGATTTGCAGAGTATGCTCGGATAATATTTACCAAATCGAATTTCACTCCCCCTTTAATACGACTTGCAATCATTGCTCCTCCGTGAATTTGTTTCCCACGGTCTTCCTATACATTGACAGAGCATACAGCACGGTAGATTGTCGCTACCGTACGTGTGAAAAGAGCGCGCCAAGATGGCTGTCTGCTATGATTTTGTGTAAAAGTTTAGACTCGCTCAATTCAGTTCACAGATTTTGCAAAAAAGTTGAAATATTTTCGAAATAATGCAAGGTAATTTCAAAATCACGGCACGTATTGCAGGAATATGATTTTGTTTCCCATTCAAGTAACTTTTGTTCAAAATACTAAAGAGTCGTCTTCAAATCATGCAAATCATAGCATCACGGCCGCCATCTTGGTGCTCCTTTTTTGTCTCAGACGGTAGCGACAATCTACGGACAAGACGTACGCGTTACATGCTTTGTCCATGTATATAGGGAGTCCGTGTTGTTTTCTCACTCATTCAATGTCCATCATGCGGACGAGGATAAAGGGCGATACGCGAATGCAGGGGACGGTACGGCAGTGAAGCCGTTAGGGACATACACATTTTGTAGAAAGGGAGCCTGTTGCTAAATCTGAGCATTGACTGGGTTGGAAGAAATATTAAAAGCGGTTAACTTTGTAGACTTTGCAAAGTCTACAGCATACTCAGGTTTGTCACTAAATGTTATGTAGTTTGTGCACGTCTCTTCTGATACTTTTTTCTGTATATGTTGATTTTCTGTTTTCCTTGAAATATGACAATGTTGGTATGTGCCCTCTCGCAGTTCTACTACTGATGAGAATGGGCAGTGTTTTTATTAGGTGGAGATCTGAGCTGATCACGATCGTTACCAGTGGCGTAGCTACTGGTGGGGCAGGGGGGGCAACTTGCCCCCCTTGGAAAAATTTTTGGGGAAATTTGATGAATCTTCTTATTATTTCAAAAATTTCACAAAAATTTCTCAAAATTTTTGTTAGAATAAGAAATTGTGAGACATTACTCATACGTAACTCATATTTTCATGCAACAAATTAACTCAGATTTCGTCAGTGTCTCATGAACCGGCCCAATTCGCGTTCCACTGAAATGTCCTCGTCGCGTAGCAGATTGAATGTTCTCTTGTGCTTGTATTTGCACTGGGGTTATGATCAGTGCATTTCAGTGCACAGGAAGCTGTTATTCAGGTGATACTTTGGGAGTTCATCAGTAAAAGGATGTGAAAACTGACAAGACACTACCGTAGACCCCCGAGGTTGTTATGTTCTTCTACAAGCTAGCAGTAGCTGTACGATTCTACTCTGTGTACATAACGATGGATCGGGCTGAAACAATCCATGGCCAACGATAAACTTAAAGTTAATCTAGAAATTAGAATTAACGGGAACCGTTGGCACACTTAGATTTTGTTACTTAGCCTAATCCTTGGAGACTTACAAGCTAGTTCGGGAAAATAGCTTTCTGCTCACTTTGAGTGTAACAATAAATGGACATTGAGTACCTTGTGGCCTTCTACACATAACAGACTGCTATTCTCACAGGATATCCTGTGTGATCGAGCCACTATTAGGCCTCCTTAGTGTCGTGCGAAGAGGAGACCATTGGGCCATGCCCCCCTCACTGAACACTTTATTAACACAGATTTTACTTCAAAAGATAGCATATGTGGCACCAGAATGCTTATAAGGGCACCCAATTTTTCAAAATTTTTCAGAGGGGAAGGATTGTCCTTGCAAGGTCTTTCAGTGATGCCAATTTTTTTTTTAATTCCTACAAATGGACCTAGTCAAATTCTGTCAAATTCCAATTTTTACTTAAAAAGGTAGACTCTATTTCCCGCTGGTGGCATCGATAAAAAAAACTACATGTTTAGATTCTCTTTACAAGCATAAATACGCTATTTTAACCATCTCAGGGTCTGATTTTTCGAAATTTTCTCTACGCTCCGCGCCAACCAATGGTGGCACTCCGCTTAGATAATCTTTATGACAAAATAACATTTTGTGACCAAGAAAAACCACAAATTCCGATCAATGCTCTTTTATTTGGACTTCTAAAAGTGTGCAAATTAATGACAAGTTTTACTTCGTAAGGTAACATAAATGGCATAAGAGTGCATGTAAAGACACAAAAGCTTCAGTTTTATCCTCATGAACCACCACGATTCAACCTTTAACACTGTTCCTTTAGAAGTCGAAAATCTTGCACCATTTTGCATGTAGGCTACTTGAAAAGGTCAAATTATTTCCGGACACCCCTCCCCTTCGACCATACTGCATGCCCCCCCCCCCTTCAGAGAAATCCTGCGTACGCCACTGCTTTAGTACATACAAATAAACCAGATATTGTTTACCAAAATGATATACGTTGTTATTTCCGATTGCTCTATGTTATACTTTAAGATTAAAATGCAGGTAATATTACAAAGTGTCAAGGTAATGTTGTTATACTTGTAAGTTTGCATATTTTATATTAAATACATACGCATTGACTGGGAAAAGTTTTGGGGAAATTTCATACCTTTGCCCCCCCCCCACCCCCTGGAAAAAATCCTAGCTACGCCACTGATCATTACCAATTTGCATCATTTAGTTATCGTCCTTGTCTATGGTAGACTTACAGTAGTAAGACATGAGGATCCCCATGAGCAACATTCTCTTTGAGAATTTTTGGTCTATAATGTGAGTTGGCCTGCTTTTTGCAAAACTTTTCTTACAGGAAAATATTGCGTTTGCTTAATCGCAGAAAAAGTTCACATTTGTAAATCCAATATTTGATGAATTAGAGGTTTTCATTAAGATTATTCAAAATAGAGTATTGTGAAACCCTTAATTTTAGTCTTGACCAAGTCTCTCGTGAGTGTTCCCCGGGGAGCTGCCAAAACCACTGCCTCTACAAAATCCAGTATTCCAGCGCAGTACAGCATACCGTATTTGCCTTTTTCTAATATACCCTCTATCGACCTATCAATTGTATCGCTTCTCATCGCTGAGAAGCGATATACAATGAATAGACCGATTGAGGGCGTATTAGACAAAAGGAAAATACGATATACTGTACTATGTTGAAGTAGGGGATTTTGAAGAGAAAGTTGTCAGCTGTACCTTCTTTCGGGAAATAAGTTTCTCAAGATAGAAATCCAGTTTTTGCTGCTTAAGAATAATTTGTTCGCGCAAATTTTCCAGAATTTTAAATGATGCAACTCCTGTAACTCAATAAAGACAAACCCGATCAGCGCTTGACCGTAGGCAGCCTTCATTTATTGTCTACATGAATTTCAAACCCAAACATTCAGTACAACTGAGCGAATCAAGATGCAATTTAGTGTACAACCATCCATGATACAGGTAAGCAATGAAATCGAAAGACTGAATGATTAAAAGGTGATAGACACCAGTTATGGCTGACTGAAATCAGACCATCACCTGCTCCCAGAGTGTTTTTTTGTTCCATATAAGCACTTCGCGAGTGTGATAGGAAGTAGAACTGAGAAGATAAAGCCACCGATACTGGTTTATTGTTGAGACTGATGGTTTGAAAGCAGCGCCACCTATTTTTTATTTGTATGAAGTGAAAAGAATAAATGAAATTCATATTTGTAATAAATGCATTCGGTTCCTATTTATTTCAAGGTATTTACATATATCTATTTGTTGCATAGAAGAATCCGGACAGCAAGTGATGGTCTGATTTTAGTCGGCAATAACCGGGGTCTATCATCTTTATTCTTTCAATATCCTTGCTTACCTGTACCATGGATGGTTGTGCACTAGAATGCCTCTTTTCCCTTCCATTTCGCTTTATATGAAGGGTTGAAATCACACTGAGACAAAAATGAAGACAATTTAAGGCTACTGGAACCCACTAACGGCTGACTACAGTCACTATACACTGGCGCTGTTCTATACTATGTTGGTGCTTTTTAAACGCAATATTTCTCTACAATTCATTTCATTTTAATTCGCTGAATTCATATAAATCCAAGGGAATTCTGTGTGTGTTATTTCTTTTGTATTCAACTTTCATCGCTCAGTGGAACGATATTTGCTCGTAACCAATTCGATTTTAGTACTCATGTCCAACAAACAGTCACGTCTATCGATGTGAAATCACAAAATACAGTAATTAGGTTATATAACAGTTTCGTAATCCCCTGATAGGAGTCATATATTTACACAGGTTGGTTAATTTTTCCAATTAGAGTTGGAGAAGATTTAACTGTAACTCACAACAATCAGACTTTTATCCGAAAAATGAAAAGGTACCGAAAACTGTGTTTTTGACTACTCTGAGCGTTAGGTTGCTCTACTAGTAGCCATAATTGTCATAATTTCGTTTGACATCGACCTATTATTTTGACAACAATTTGATGATCCAAGCAGTGAATTCTATGTAAGAATACATAAATGTACATAATCTGGTAATCACTATAAGACAGGCCTTAATCAAATTGCTACCTCTTATTAATTTTCCTTTGACAGATGTCTTACGTAATGTGTTCTTAACCAACGAAAATGGTCTTCTTATCACCAATACTGGATTTGAACATCAAGGAACCTACAAATGCGTGGCCACTACCCGTGGAAATGCAAAAGCCGAAGCCAGCGCTATTTTAGGTAGGACATTTACCTCTATATAACTACACTTTTCAAAAATCTCAATTTTCTCGTACACTCAGGTCCTAATTACCATTCCACGGGCTAGGCCTATGAGGAAATGGCCTTCATTGGCATCCTTTCTTTTTTTACAAAAAAGGAGCATGTTCTACATATATACACAATTAAGACCTACGTGACGGGTTCTTAAAGGCTAGTGCATTAACTCTGAGTCGTGAAAGGAAGAAAAGTCCTACAAACTACGAGGATTGTCAAGTCCACATCACCCAAGCTTTTCGGGGTTTTAAAATATCTGAGCAAGATAATTCAAGCAGGGAGTTGGTATTTAAAAGAGATACATCAGAAATTTTGATTTATGTTAGAAATTTAACAATTCCAATTTCAGAAAAGGTAATTTTAAGTTCAGGAAAAATTACCAAGAGATTTCTTCCCTTTGTTTGGTGTCTCCAAAGTTGATATGATTTAACTCGCACCATCATTTAATTTACGCCATCCTTTTACAACTGTTTCCACATAAAAGTATTGCAGAGTAATATTTTGTTGTTGAGCATTGAGTCCTGACACATTTATAGAGCATATTTAACTTGAAACGAATGGAAAACAAAATGACCCTGGCCGCGAGGTTCACTCCAAGCTCTTCATAAGGTGCTGTTATCACTTTGTGTTTACAACTGATGAAGAGCAGCAGCCACGCTCGAAATATTTCGAACGTGTTCTTATCTCTACATATTTCAACTTGTTTTTTGCTTCACATTTTTGTTCTAAATATCTTTCCATCAAAACCACGAAACCTAATACCCCTAGGTATGCATAAGTATAGAGATTATGCATGTGACGTCAGCTCGTTTCAGTTTGACATACTGGATGGAACTGATCATGCACAGAACGTGTGTTACCAATACCCGCGCGCTACAGCACCTTAGTAACAATTGTTGCACAATGGACGCCTGGGTGGAAAAAAAAGCAAGACGCGCAACGCAGTGACGTCGGTGCATAAGTTCTATACCATGTAAAAAGGCTACGTGGCTGTCATAAGAAATTAGAATCATGCAGATGACATAGCGTTCACACTAAGAAGGGAAGTACTCACTTTAAAATGGTAATTTAAATTTCATTTAAATTGGCAACTTGAAAGGACTTGAAGCAATATATCGTATTACATTTATTTATAAATTATGATAATATATCATAGACAAGATCATAAGTACTACCCTAACAAAATCAGCACCGCGTGTTTGTATTTTTGATGTCACCTATTGAGCAGTCACGTGATCAAGTGAATTTGATAAGGAGACATGGTAATCTATTTGTTTTCAGCTTTCCCAACTGACGACATTTTTGCTACCCAGCCTTCTGACGAATCGGCTTTTGCTGGTGAAGATGTCCTGCTTAGATGTTCCTCTCAGATTCCAACTTTAACTGTAGCGTGGCACAAAGATGGATCTCCACTGATAACTAATAACAGAATTTTTCGGGTAAAATTACCGCAGTTCAAAAGTTGCATTGTAATTTGCCCACAATTAACACGATTGTAGACACGTTTTCGAAAATTTGATTTTAACACCTGGTTTTCTACTTAGATCTGATTATGTAACACCAAGACGCAATAAGCTAGTTTGATAATTCGTTGGCACATAGAATTGTGGGGCAAATCGAGCTCAGTGCATAGTGCACGACGTTCCCTTGTTTTCGCGCAGTACGTGCATAACTATATCACTAAGCATAAATCTGAAAAGCAAACCCGAACGAATATAGGGATTCGGCAATTCTTTGTTGTACATTCAAATGCACATTTTTGCACCAAACACGGCAATTTACATGAAGTCCACTGCACAGAGCCATACTGATGATTCCTCCAAATGTTTTGGTTGGATTAAGGAAGAATGATGTCACCAAATATTCATGTTCAGATTTTGGAACACGTGTTGTAGGTGCCGGATTGGTTTGTTTATCCCGAAAAATTGGAGAATGTGCGCATGTGCATAGCCACTTAAATTAAATACCGAACTCGCTTATTGAGATAGACAAAGGACCGTTAAAAGTGACATTTTACGTACAGTTTAAGTATATCTCATGTCAGGACTTATTGAATAAGAAGTGAATATTTCTTTGCTTCCCTCTAAAACTGAGATGGGAAGACTTGCTAAGACATTGATCGTTTAATATTCAGGTGATGTGTTCGTTGGATGGTGTTTTATGGCTTAGTTTCTACCTTATTGGTTGGGCCGGCAAAGGCCCTTTTTCAAGTTGTGGCTCACTGGCTTGTTTTCCCTACACAATATGTTATGCTGAGCACCAAGCACGCTCTCACTGAATTTATGACTGTTTAGTATTCTTTGAATGTACTATGTTAAAGGGCCAAACCTCTCACCCCAAACTACAATTTTGGTACGGGTGTACCAAAATTCTCAATAGGCTCAGCTCTTTGACTGACAGCTAATTCAAAAAAATGCAGAGTACCAAAGCTTATTGTACACAGCATGAACGGTACTGAGAGTGTTTTGATTATATACATTGAGTTTTTCTATACTCACCTTGAAGCAATAAACTGAGATTGTATCTGGATGAGGATGAATTTCAGACAATTGTGGGAGGGGCCTAAGTAAGAAGGTTAGGAGAATTGTTACTGTTTGGGGTGAGAAAACTAGACCTTTAAAGTCCTGAAATGATGTGATAGATACTTTGGAATCGAAATAAAAACAAGAAATTTATAGGATCTGACGTCTTTTTTTTTCAAAATAAGTTCAGTCGACTGCTTTTGCCCTTTACTAAAAAGGCACCTCTCACCCCAAACTATATACCGCGTGTTTAGTGTAACGGTAAGAGCATCCGCCTCTCACGCGGAAGATCCGGGTTCAAGTCATACCAAAAACTCTAAAATGGAACCTACTGCCGTTGTGCGTTATGCTCCTTAGGAGCAATGGAGTAGGTAAAACAAGCAAGTGAGCCACAACTGGAAAAAAGGCCGTGGTCGGCTCGACTTGAACCAATTGGTTGGAATCTGCCTTTGGGCCGTAAAACTCTATCTAACTAGCTAACCCAAACTATAGACTTTTTAATAGCCTACAGAAATTATCAAATGGCACAGCTTTTTGAAAAAGCAGAGTATACTGTAGCTAATATCACACAGCATGTACTGCACTGAGAGTGTTCTTATTACACATTGGGGTCTTGTATACTAACCCTGAAGCAATAAACTAAGATTGTGTCTGGATGAGGATGAGTTTTAGACAGTTGTGGGGGGGGGGGGCTTACGTTTGTAGGTTAGGAGAATTAGAACTGTTTGTGATAAGAAGATTGGGCCATTTAAGTAAAATTCTTTCCTAATAATACCGATGGTTAAGAATATTGTAACCTCTGGTGGGTGAGTTGATTTGATCGTAAACTAATTTTCTTTCGTAGTTGAGGGGAAGAGTTCTTCTTCGTAATATCGTCGAAGGTGACTCGGGTGCTTATACTTGCATTGCTTCTGACATCCGAGGTAATCAAGTGGCTAGCAGCTCAGCTCAAGTAACAGTCTTATCCCATGGCCTGAATGGGTTAGGTAAGTATCCCAAAGTTAACATTAGTTCTTATTCTAAGGTTGAAACAAGTTTCATTTTCAAAATGTATTTTCTAGTACCTGTATCTGTACAGCTCCTTTTACAAAAATTGTTGCCTTTTTGACAAAATTATAGCCCAACAGGAGATCCCCGTACGCTATTTCGTGGGAAGAGGGCCTACTAATTGTCACATGTGCGACAAGTGGTCCAGGATTATTTTCAAACATGGCTCAGTGGCGTGGCCAGGATGGAATTTTTAGGGGGGCCTAGGTAACAAGTGGGGGAGTCTTCTACCTCCGAGGGTCAGGCGCGGTAAGACTATCTAAGCGGAGCGCCACCATCAGTTGGCCCAGGAGCGAGGAAGAAAATTTGTGGCTTTACAAACCCTCAAGATGGCCGGAAACGGCACTTCCCACACGTTTTAAGCTGGATGTACCCAGCCTTGAAATACGAATCTCATGTCTGCCACTTCTCAAATAATGAGAATAAAAAGTCAATCTATGAAAGATGGTAGTACATACACTTTTTAGGGACCCAAAACTGGACGTATCTGATCTGTGGCCTGGGGATGAGACAAAAGGGAACCGGTATCTCCCTTCCCTTGGGAAAAATTGTAAACTTCCGGAAGACGTAGATCGCAAATGCGGCAATATTTGAATGGATTTCTAGCTTTAATAGGAAAACCAAAAGTAATTGTGTCCCCCTGTGAGGAACTTTGTTTGCGTTAGATTTCCTTGATGCAAAATGGTGCCATGTTTGGCAAAACTTTGAACTGATTATAGGCCTATGCATGAAAAATGTCAAATACTGATTTTTGGTACATGTGGAGATTTTACAAGTGACATACATACTACCAAAGAAACAAATTTTCCGGTTTTCAGTGGTGTCTAGATGCAAAATGGTGGCAGTGTTTGTTCAGTCATCGGTATATTACGTAGTCAAAATTAAAATACTACCAGTAAATGTCTCAAAATATTTAAACCCCAAAGCAGAAGTAGGGATAATGTGGGAAACATATGAAATCCGGACTTTGTGGACATTCTACAAATCGGCCCGGACTCCAGTGCCAACTAGTAAAAAAAAGACTTGTCGAAAAAGGTCGTTCTACAGTGGCAGTTGTCATGGGCAGGAGTGAGGCACGACATAAACCTACTTATTAACATGATGGAAGGGAAGAATTATTCGAAGGCAGTACCTTACCCTTACGGCATTTTTGTGTATGACAAAGGATAGGAATGGTCGTGTAAGAATGGTCGCCAGTGTATGATTGCCTTGTTTTCGGTAAATCAACCAGCCATCCGAAAGGCAGAAAGGGTCTTAACCTACCAAAGTCACATTCGAGTTTGTTGTCGAGACGTTCGTTTCATCTTTGAAGTGAAATGCAATAAACGACAGTGCAGATTATATACGGTATCTAATTTAGTGAAAGTTGGCATTTTGAAGTTATTACTTGATTGCATACGTGCGCACAAAATGTGTTTTACACACATTCAAGCATGTTTTCTGAATTGTTACACTTTATTTACTGTTTTTGAAGGAAATACTTCAAAGTTTATTTCCGTTCAAACATTTTATTTACTCTCAATTACTTTATCAGGAGGCAAAAAAATCTAGGGGTTCTGTCGCCCCCACCCCCCGCTTTCTACGCCTAAAATGTGCTGTATTTCGTTTTAGTGGCATTAGTATCACGATGAACTTTTGTCAGGTGAAGGCCAGTATTCAAAAGCTATATAACTTAAAGGCATAATCCTCACACCCCAAACTATACTAAATATTGTCGTAGTACACAGAAATTTTCAATTGGTTCAGCTCTTTGATTGACAGTAAGTTCAAAATACTTAAGGAATACTTAAGACCATGTTATATAGCATCTACTATACTGAGAGTGTTTTGATTACACACTGGGGTCTTGTATACTCACTCTGAAGCAATAAACTGAGATTGTGTCTGGATGAAGATGAGTTTAAGACAATTGTGGGAGGGGCTTGAGGAAGTAGGTCAGGAGAATTGCAACTGTTTAGGATGAGAGGAACAGGCCTTTAATTCGAAAAGGATTTATGAAAGGTCAGTTCTGGTCACCCTCCAGCGACTGTCATAAAGTTCTGTGAAGTCAAGAGGTATTACTGAGACCACAAACGTGCTCGGGGCACGGAACACAACATGCAATAGCGTCATTTCTGGTAAGTCTGGCTCTTTCCCCATTTATAAAACAGGCTAGATTTCTTATGACATTTAATTTTGCAAATAATTTTTTGCAGAATGCGGAACTGTTACATCTGTAGAGGCTACACTTTCAAATGATGAAGCCTCGAGACAGCGGATAGTGGGAGGGGAAGATGCTGCAAGGGGATCTGCTCCTTGGATGGCACAGGTATATGCTCGTAATGGCGGTGATGTATGCGGTGGATCTTTGATAGACCGCCAGTGGGTTGTTACGGCTGCCCATTGTTTCCATCAGCCGGAAGGGCACCTTACTAAAAATGATGTTTCTATCCGACTGGGTGACCACAGCGTCGTAGACACAGAACAATCCGAAATGTTGATACGAGTTGAAGAAATATATGAACATGAAGAATTTGATACCAGTTCATTTGATAATGACATCGCTTTGGTAAAGCTGGTAAATCCTGTGAGAGTTTACAGCGACTATATTAGACCAATATGTTTGGCAAATCGCACAAGGGATAGGAGCTTGATGACTTCGGGTGTCCTTGGACGTGTTAATGGTTGGGGTAGGATCACAGAAGGAGGAATTACTTCTGAATATTTGACAGAAGTACATATACCATTTGTAACCTTCCCCACTTGCAAAAGACACTTTCGTCAACGTGACTGGACCTTTACTCGAAACATGTTTTGTGCGGGACACCCTAGGGGAGGGGCAGATGCATGTCAAGGGGACAGCGGTGGCCCTTATTCAGTTGAGGATAACAACGGACAGTGGTACTTGACTGGAATCGTGAGTTGGGGTGAAGGTTGTGGTCGGGAAGGTCAGTACGGTGTTTATACCAGGTATTCGAAATACCACGGGTGGATTCAAAGGAAGATCAATATGGTCGGATGAACCCACAGGCGTAAACGGGGGTGCAGGGGGAACTGACCCTCCCATTTCGGGCAAAAGCAGTTGAGCCAATCGGACAAGACATGGGCAACACATGATAAATGGTGCCATTATTAGGGCAAAAATTGCTCTTGTCCCCTACAAAAAAATTACCCCCGTACGCCTATGGACGAGCCATATGAAAAGTTATTATTGAAAATTAAGTCAGTTGAGTCTAGAGTCTTCACAGTTTGATCGTTTGTTATTTAAAACCATTCTTGAGATAAAATTCCTGTCTTCGTCTACTGTGAAAAAAATACCGACTAAATGTTGTTCACAGATAAGAAGAATATCATGATGTTGTACATGAGCAGATAGCGTACTTTTTATCTTGTAGTCTTATCGATGGTAAATGTTTGGTAGTAGATAGATTAATGACTGGAATAGAAGACCGCTTTTCGGTGAAAAAATATGAAAGTCCAAAACAATGATGTAGCTTCACCATGATTCAAACATGATTACGATTTCTGACTTGGTAAAAAACACTTGCCAATATTTCTTCGAAAAAGACTGCAAAACGTCAGATTTATGGACGGAAATTCGGGTCGGCCTTCATCCTTCATGTTTGTAAAAAGGAAAATACTTATTATCCCTCTACATTTCCAGGATAACACTACAAAGTACTCCTCATACTTTTAACTTTGTGTATTTTTGTGTAATTAATGTCGGATAGACATGAATAAAGTTTACCATTTTAATTTAAATGGCTTCCAATGTTATTTCTGAGGGTTCTTTACCGCCTCTCACTAGGACCCTTGATACGAATGACTTTTTAAATTTCTGGGAGGGGGGGGGTAATGGGGATTTTCCCCTTTCCATACGGAGGGCAAACTCCCCTCCTCTCCTTTCATCTTGGTTTCATATTTAAGAAAACGCCTTTGCAGCAGTGTCTGAACTTTCATATATAACTGATAAATAGCCTTTAAAACCTCATAAGGGTTTTGAAGCAAGCTTTTGCCCCCTGGCCCTACCTGTAACTGTTTGCCACAAACACCATTAATTTGGACTTGGCCTTTGGCAGTAAAACATCCCCCATCCTTGTTTGAGTTTCTGGGTGAATTCCTGTTATTAAATTATCAAAGGGCAAGAGCAGTCACCCCAACTTGAAGTAGTGCAGTCTGACTGTAATGTGTCATGGTTGGCTCTGGAGTGTCATGTGACAGTATTTGTTTCCTCAAATGTGAAATTTACAAGTAGTAACTGCTTGCTTCACTTTGAATATGCAATCTGCAAGTCCTAAAATATGATGAAAGATACTTTGAATAGAAATTAGAAGAAAATAGTAAGATTTAGCTGTTGCTTCAAAAAAAGTTTGGGATGCATACGACTGTTCTTGTCCTTTGATCGACCCTATTCTTGACCAGTGTCCGGGGGTAGGGTGTAATATGTTTTGCTATCTCGAAGGGCTAAGATGCAATATGGATATCTTTTGCTTCTTTTTTCTACTTGATCAATTTTTTCTGGAAATGGTCGGTGATTTGTATGCTATCTTTGAATAGCAATTCCTTATATTGACAAAAACGAAATAAGATGTCCAATTCTGCAACGTTCTGCAGCTGTTTCACCCAAACACTATCTAAGAGGAGCGAATACCTTCGGTTGGCGAGGAGCGTACAAGAAATTATAAAAAAGTTGAACCTATGATGGTCGTAAATAGCATTTCCCAAGCTTGAAGTGTGAAAGAAGCAGTCGTTACTACGTATGACTTATACTTCAATAAAAAATGACAACTTGCTAATTGACCAGAAAGTTACCACTTATGACTCTTGGCCTAATTCAGGATTCACAAACTTGATGAAATTGTCTTTGTGATTGCTCGAGTTCCCGACTATTAATGATTAAACTTCTTACGCCTTTGGAAAAATGTCACTCCCGTTACGAGGTTGGTTTAAGAGAGTTATCAGTCAGAGCTGTGGAAAGAAGTTCCCACACAATATCATAATGTTATTGAAAAACAGACAAACCGATTTTCATTACTGCTGCTTGGCTGTAGGAGTAAGATAGATGGCAAGCTATTGGTCACTGTACCTGAACACCCTGCCGTCTGTCCGCATGAGTTGGCAATTGAAAACAATTTTCAACCTTCGCTCGGATATGCAACCATTTCTGGCAAAGTTTTTCAAGAATACAGTATGACTTGAGGCTAAGGAAAAACTTTTTCCATAAGTCACCAGAATGTGTCGCAAATCTTTTAAATAACTTTTATTGACCCCTTTTTGGTGTATTCGGGCAAAATTTTGAAAGAATTCAAATAATCGAAGATTTCGAGCATTATGTTGAGCAATAATTTAAAACAGGCTGTGGAATGATTATTTCTTTTAAGCGATAGGCAATGGTGTTGCGAATTTATTTTTTATCTTTCATGAAAATGTTTACCTAACTATGATCGTTTTCCATTTCTCCGGGCAAATGTTTGACAGAATTTGGGCACCCAACCATTTTGGGCACAATGTTGAGTCCGTGATGTAAAGCCCACAAACAGGCCTAATAGTTTCCTTTTTGCGCTGCCCGAACGTATAGAAAATTTTTATAATCTTGACCCGACTTTGATGTTGTTTCCTTTCTTCGGGTATTTTCAAACACGCTTACTATTCTTCTGAGGTACCGTAATTTAAAATCATGCCAATTTTTAAAACTCAAATGGCTGTCCAAATTTTTCCTCGAATTTAGAAAATTGGGGGTGGGCTACCCTCCTGCCCCCACCGGGCCCCTGGTACGTCAGTGAAGTGTTAAAGTGTTTCATGAAAGATATCTTTTAGATAGATACATCACCTTCACCAATCAGAATGCATTGCACTCCCTAATCCAAATAACCGACGTAGGAACATAAAGGCATATTTCGGCTTTGATTCTGCTTACTGCTCATTCATGCAGCCTCTAGTAAAATGGTTAACATGCTCAGCAGGGCTAGCGTGCTCCAAACCGATGGGGATTTCAAATTCCATCGCCTGTCTACGAACATTCTGCAATCTCATGACTTTTAACTTGGCTAGTCTCAATAGTCAATACACCCTGACACAGCAGTGACGTAGCTTTAACGCACTAACTTTACACAGTTATAGGTGCATTCGATTTAGCGGCTCGAGTCGGCTCAACTGGCTCAACTAGTTAGTTAGCTAAATCGAACGCACCTTATGCCTAGGTCAAAGTATTCACGCGGAACCGCGGTTCCAAACTGGCACAAATCACTAAAAATGTACTCACCAATCTCTTGGCTTTTCCCTTAATCATTGTAACATTCTTTTATCCTAAATGTGTCTTCTGTAGTATAGGTTAAGGTGGACCTGTACCGCGAACATTTACACACACTTTGTATTCCAGATACACACCCACGTTGGCTACCCGTATAACTGTATCCTTTTTGCTAATAGGAAAATAAAGTGGCGCTATATCCGCTAGAACTGAACCGTATATTTGGACAGGCACACTGATTACTTAGCTTTAGCCGTCTTAATTCCATTAGGTTATTCGTTGCCGCATGGAATTGTGGGGCACAGAGTGGGACACATACACCCAGCTCAGCTCATAGTGTACAGAGTTCTCTTGTTTTAGTGCAATACTTGATGCAAAATTAAGCATAATTCTGACTAGCCAATCCAACGAAAAAAGGGACCCAGCCCTACAGCATATTAAAATGCATATTATCACACCAAAAATGCTATTTAGACAGAGTCCACTGCACAAAACCACACGTATGATTCCTGCTTGTGTTATGGTTGGATCATGGAAGTATGTACTACCACGGAGGTACAGCAGTACTTCCATGATTGGATTAAGAAAGAATGATATCGCCAAATTTTCATGTAAACTCAAATTTGAAACACGCGTTGAAGGTGCGGGATTGGTTTGTTTATCCCGACGATTTGGATGATGTGAGCATGTTCATGAAGAGCAAAACGAATTACGAAATTCGCATATAGTTAGTAATTAATATAATGTCTTCATTGTTTTGAGCACTTCAGCCTCATGTATGTTACATCAGTCAGATAACTCTTATACTCCTATTTACTTCTTTATGTACAGATAGATAGATAGACAGACAGACAGACAGACGGACGGACGGACGGACAGATAGACAGACAGACAGACAGACAGACAGACAGACAGATAGATAGATAGATAGACATCACTTTATAAAGCCCCAAAGTGAACAAATTCAGCTCGCATAAACAACAAAAAAAACAGCATAAAAACATGAAAGTGCGATATAAAATAGTGTAAGTATTGCACAATGATTATCTTGAGTGATTGACGTTTTATGAAGAGATGGCCTTTGGCCAAAAAAAGAATTGGCAAATTTATCGGTTGCATATGCTGGAGGTCTCATGGCAATGACTCTGTCACGGAAATCTCCATGTAATGGATTCTCAGCATCTTTAATCACAGATCTCATTTTGCGTTCGAGAAAGGAGTAGTAGAATGAGTCCAGGCAAGGAAGCTGATTAGGTTATTATTGCAAATTGACCGACCAGCTTTCTTAATCATTGCATCAATTCTCTTTGAATCAACTTTAAGAGAATGCTGCCACCTCAGTACACCATACAATACGTAAAAACAGTAGTAATAACAGAACAATATAACATTCTTAAGGTGGTATTGTCAACATGGAATGATTTCATTTTTTTTTCAACTTTTGGCCCCTCACCCAGTTAAACATCCTTTAACAGACACAATCCTAGTGGCCCTAATGCTAATCAGAACACTCTTATTGCATGCTGAGTAATATGAACTACTCTCCATTTTTCGTATTTGGTGTCAATCAAAAACCAATCAGTGACGTGTACAATGGGGGATGGGGGCCATGCTCCCCAGTTCTGGGCGTACTGAGCCCTGGCAAAATCAACTGCTTGGGGAAAAACAAGAAGAAGACGCCCTCCGTGTTAGCCGTTATGCGTGCTTAAATGTTTCCAAATATTTCAACATAGCACTATTTTAAATGAGCAGCCCTTTTAAATGAGCAAATTTTCCAAAGGGAAACGCCACCTTTCATTTGGCTCCTCCTCAGAACCTTCGAATACAACAATCTTTCCAAACTTTATTAAAATTTAAGACGTTTTCCTCTTCAACTGTCCACCATATAAACAATCATGATGCACGCCGCGGAACTCGTTCTCTCAGGGGCTGTGACTTTTTGCCCAGCTCCAGATTCCCAACCAGGGAATAATCTCTGCCCGACTGAGATACCAAGGTATGTCTGAATCAGCAAGGTTTTGACCAACTGGGTGGGATTTACACTCTAAAAACCTAGTTCAATTAAAGTAGAAATTAGGGCAAGAACCGGAATCTTTCCAAAAAATACTAGATTCGACTCATAAATGAAACGAATAGTTTTATTTTTGAGCCATTTCTAGTCAATTTTGAAACAAATTTTGTCAAATATTTGACAAGATTCCGGAGTTTGTGCCCCATTTGACAAGAAGTTCTTAAGCATGTTACCCCATCTCCCGGTCCCTGGCCTATCCCATGAGGCCATGCAAGCAGTCCTGAAATAGTTCACCTCTACCTTCATATTGGTCATTATAGGAAACATCATTTTGCGTTCGGCGTTTAGAAAAACCCACTGCCCCTCCCCCATCTCATATATCTACCTACGTCACTGGTGCCAATTGGGAGGTTTCGTATACTCCGTGTACCTTAAATTTAATTAGGGGTGTAGAGATACCTGCCCTTAAGTGCACCTTATTGTGGAAGTTTAAAAAGTACGTGTTTTAGACGTTTAAAAATTAATCTCAAACACGAATTTCATTTTGATAGATTACTCCGATTTGAAGGGTATTTAAGTAAATTTCTCTTAAAATCAGGCACAGAAAATTAATTTTCCAAAAGGTGGCACGCATGCTCTAGATATTAGAAATGGTCATGTCATACAAAGAAGAAAACTCCACGCCGGTCTTACACCACTTGGAAGTTTGGCAATCTGCACTTTATCATATTTTCTTGTAAATTTTAATTAATTCCAAAATGAATTGAATTTAAACTCCAGTAATATGTTTAAAATTTCCCACTAAGTAAAATCGCATTAATAGCCTACAAAACATTTTCTCAACCCCAAGTAGGTCACCAAGCTTGCAGATGAAACTTCGGCTGTCCGTTAACTTCATTCTTTTTGAAAAATGCCTGAAAACAGAAAAACTGCTTCGGAAACAAAAAGAGTCAATATATCGTTGAGGTCAAGCATGTTTTTTTCACATCACTGGGGTTTTTCCCGTTCAAACCATGATAATAACAGCACCACAATGTCGCTACCGGTGACCTTTAACCTTCAAATAAGGAACTAGGAAGCACTTTACTGGCTTTTTCAAACACAAAAGATACTACACATGCCCATCGGTTATGTGTAATCTACAATTCAGAACTTTCCACACTGTGGATTCCATACAAGTCGATAGAGAAATTTAAGGTATCGCCGGTTTAAACAAAGAGTAATCTGCTATTAGGTTTTTCATGAGTCGGTGCCATCTGTACTAAACCTGAGTTTGTTAAGCTGAACGTAAAGTTTGTATGGACCATAGTAGGATGAAAATCTGAATTGTAATATATCGTTTTTTCGACATGGCTGCGTATTTTCAGTCAGTTTTAAACGGAAAGTGGAAAACGGCAGTGTTGATACTGGTTTCGCTTTCAAACGTTTATGGAACTGAAGAAACAGAGGGTGAGTTTTTCTTTACTTTTAACATTAGAATGTGTTTTTAAGTTCTGTATAATTTAGTTAAAAACGAATTGAGCAAAGTGGGCTGTAGCTGTTGAATGATGTCAGAAAAATAACCCCAATTAAAAATTTCCAGTGCATGCTGAAATGATCCAACCATGTCAGTAGTTATATCACATTACAAACAAGTTAAAAAAAGAGCAACCACTAACTGTTCACGGACATTTTATTCGCCAAACCTACTATTGGCTGATAACTTGTTCCACTGAATATGATGACATTGTCACCAAAATTGAAAATTAAGAGGTAAACGGAACTTGATTTTCAATTCTTTAAAGTGGAAGTTTAAGCAAAACTTAAATTTTCATACGTGAAAGAGGAAGCAAATTTGCACGATGTGGTGACACTTCCATTCAAATCGGACATGTATTTCTAGAGATATCTGCAAATAAAGCTCAGTACAATTATTTGTAGCCCAGATGTGACCATGAGGGCATGCAGGATAGGTTAAATCACTTCCTCAAACTGACAAGGAATGTTTTGTTTCCTTTTGTTTTCTCAGACTGTTGTGTTCCCTGTGGGGAACGCAAAGTCTGTTAAGTTCTCATACCAGGTATGCAATCACATATACAGGATTGTTAAGGAGAAAACTGGCTCCAATTTTAAAGAAAAACAAACGACTGTCCATGCAGGATATGATGTCATATGTGCTTGCTTCAAGCTCACTTTTTGTTGAAAATGTGACAACTTCTCTTATCTTGAGAACTACACATCGGATTTCAATCAACTTTCACCGAAATGCTTAGAATACCATAAAATATTAAAACTTACGTCACCTTAAACCCTGTGGCGGCCCTACGGGGCAAAAGGGGAAATTTATCCCCCGGATTTTGCCCTTTCCCCTTTGAGAAATTAAGTTAGATCAGTTCGTAGTTGGGTTAACCGGAAAAAATAAATAAAATACCTCTCCTGGGATTTAATGTTTCATACAGAGATATGCTAAAATATCAGAGCTTCCGGGGGCTTCGTCCCCAGGACCCCAACCCTCAGAAACGGGCGCTTTGGTCTCGGTTTCGCACTGCGCCTAAAAAAGTCTTTCCCCCGTAAAATTTTTCTTCGCCCTTAATATGCCCCCCGCCACCCCACCCACTTCACCCTACGCCTTAATTGTGAAATTCTGGTGTCACCAAATCATGGCAATGGCAGGGAATTGTAGAGGAAGGTTTGCTGTGTTCGTAAAAGTTATAAAAACACGTTCACTGAGAAGGTCCCAAAGTCAGCTGCTTAACTTTATAAGGGTCTTCCACTCACTCTTCACACAGGAATGGGAGTGGATTTAGAGTGGGTGATGTGCATGGCTGGAGAATCCTTCCCCAATGAACCTGCAATCATGCAGTTGATAAAGCTGGAACACTATAATTTGAAGGCATGTAGTCAGTGGCGGAACTGCCATATGGTAAAAAGGCGACCATCTCCCCCCCCCATTACCAAATTCGCCTGCCAGCGTCCTTTTTATATTTCTAGTATCCTGCTTTAACGTTCCCCTGATGGCCATTCTCGCCCCCTCTGGCAGTTTGACTAAAATACTTAGCTCCGCAAATGCACGTAGTATTTACGGGAACTTGAGTTTTCATAATCCAAATGGTTCAAACTAATTCAAGTGATAATCCTCGGGGAGGGGGCGGTAACCGGAATAGCACATATGAATATGAATTTACAGAAATCTTTCCTGTAAACTTTAGAAGATGTTAAAATTTCTTCAAAATGCCCTGAAAACAAATATTCTTTATTGCTTTTAGTCCATTTAGTGATGAATTCTGAAAGAAAATTTTCTTTCGTTACATGATTAAAGTGATACAAATAATGTATACATTACGCTTTTGGAGCGGGCCATTAAATTATTAATGAGCTACATAGCAGAAAATTCCTCGCTGTTAAATATTGAAACTTGAAATTCTTGATTTTTTATTCCTTTATAAACATTTATTAAAAGGCATGAAACATTCTGTACTAAGATTAAAGTATATCCGTGTAAAGAAGCAATCAGAGTTCGACAGAAAATATTAAGATTTGGTTTCAGCACCTCGTTTTTCCTTTCTGAACTGATTTTTTACCAGAATATATAAAAACAAGACGTCTTTCACGTAAGAAGAAACGTTCGTTTTGTGTTAATTAACGTGCTGTCAGACTGTTGAATGAAAATCTCTGATAATTTGTCGGGTAACAAAATTCCAGAAGGATGCCAGACTATTCAGCCTCCACTAAACTGTAGCCAATCACGACATAGACCATCATCACACAGCATTGTTTGTTAGTTTTGAGTCAATGTAAAAATGTGGTGCAGACAGTTGCGTAGCAACGGGGTCGGTGGTTCTGGGGTTTCAGTTAGAACTAGCCCCATGACCCAACCTTGTAATGCAAAAAAGATCTAAAATAGCGGGTGGTTTTCTCTTTATCCTTTGACTTTTCCCTTATGTCGTGCCCCCAAACCCTCCATGACACCAACCCCCCCAGGTCAGCCAACGATCAGTGAAATAAAGCTTTTGGCTCACAATGACAACTTTAGAGAGCTTTCATCACACCTTTTCATCTTATTCTGCACTTTGGTTGTTTATCTATCATAAATTCTAAAATGCCCGTACAGGTTTCTGCGCAAGCTCTATACCAACAGGTGCCAGCGTACCCAGGAATGGCCTAATTGCATGGAGATAAATGAGATGCAAGATACAAAGGTAAACGCCACAAATGAGCATAAACAACGAATATATCGTCTCATTCACCATTTTCAAGTAAAAATCAACAACTTTTTTATCTATCTTTTTTAAGCCAGTTTTAGTTTTAATCAGTAAAGGATATTTTACATAATCCATCAATATTTGATCAGACATTTAATTTGTTTCTACAACAGAATTGGTCTTCTTCAAAATCCATGATCCATGGAACGAGAGAACATAATTTCAGCACCTTTTTGCCATCACACACGTTTTTTTTTTTTTTTTTCTGAAGGTGATCAATGCAAAGAAGAAAAATTAAGGAAGTGATGTGTTCATCAACCACTGACAACAACCGAAACCAATCGAGAACTTTCTACGTCAGAATTGTATTGCATTTTACAGTATTTCAGTTTTCATATTAAAATACAATTTTCCAAAAGAAACTACACAAACTGCTGGCAGATTTTTGGTCCAGTTGTTTTTGCAAATGTCATTTTACCGTTACCATAACGACGTACACCAAACCGCTGCCAAAAAATCCTCTCCGAATGCTCTTTGGAAAAGGGTCAATATGTCTACTTAATGTTTCAAGATAAAAGCATAATCTTGTAAAACAAGCTTTAAACTGAAGTGAGATAAAAGCATAATCTTGTAAAACAAGCCTTAACTTGAAGCCAAGAAAGATGTGTGAAATTGTTATCTAAGAACAGTTTTCTATTTCTTTCAATTTTGTACAGATGAGATAACAACATCCCCCACGGAATATCTAACTGAGGACAATACATCAGGAAAACCAACGACAGACTTTATGTCCACAACACTACCATCGGAAACTTCAAATGGTGTGTCCTTTTTTGTAAATCAAATATGCAATTCATGGGTGCTAATTTAATTCAATTTAAATGCAAGAAAGGTGCTACTTACATCAGGGAGGTGTAATTAAACACCTCCCTGCTTACATACTGCTTGAAAGAAATTACTTTTATAATCACGCACAGCCTCCTCCTTCTTACATCATCTTAAAACCAGATAAACAATTTCAAGTTACAGCTTGCCAAATATCAGCGCCGCTAGGGTGGGGAGGGGGAAGTCTTTCTCCCTCCCCCGATTTTTTCCTTGTGCCCCGCCCCCCCCCCCCCCCCCTCAGTTAGGTCGGTTCGGAGTAGGGGTAACCGAAAGCAATTAAATATTATACCTCTACTGAGACTTAAATTTTATCCAGAAATATGCTAAAATCTCAGAGCTTCCGTGGACTTCGCCCTAGACTCCCACCCCAGGAACTGGCACATTGGGTTAGGTTCTGTGCTGCGTCCGAAATTGTTGCTTCCAAGAATTTTCCTTTGCCCTAAGTCCCCCGTCTCCGGTTTAACTTTAAGATATTGCGTAGAATATGAAATTCATGGGATATGCGTCTTCATTTCTTCAAATTCAGTCTTTGGGATGTTACTTCCACAAAGTTGGTGAATATTATGAATTTCCTGTAAAGTTTTCATTACCAACATCAATAAAAATATATTGTAATGAGAAAAGTCGTCGCTGAACATAGGACATCATTAAGAACTGTTTTTCGAATGGTTGTTTGAAGAAACATAAGGTCACACAGATCGACCGTTATAGCTTCTGAAAGAGAAGAATCACTTTGTCCTTGAAAAAAAAATAAAAGGGGAAATATCGGCAGGGTTTCCTTCAAATGAGGGAAGGGGAAGACTTGTCACCCCACAGAAGAAGGAAGTAAACTTCGTCCTTCATTTTCATAAAAATTAGACAATAATTGTCGGTATCTTGGTTTCTTAATTAAAGATAGGACACCTTTGCAGCAATTTGTGAACATACCTTTATGAATGGCCTTTTTAAAACTCTTCAAATTGGACCTAGCTACAGGTGCCACTAAGCAACCTTTTGTCCCCTCAACCCACTTGTAACTTAAGCATACTGTAGGACAGCATCATTCTAGACTTGGGGTTTAGCAGTAATAAATCCCACCCACCCTGAATACCTAACAGTAATCTTGAATTGTGATGTTACTCAAATTTACAAGGGAATGATTAACCCTTTACCGTTGTGCTCCGATCGGGGCATATTTGCGCGCCTCGGGAGTGGGCGGAAAAGCGGACGTAGCCCGCCCCGCATCGGCTTCCGTAGGCCATTGACCCCGTGACCTTAAACTATTGTCTCTCTCGCTAGTGTGGCCGAATTTTGGTGTATCTACTCGCAGTTTCGAGCTCCGCCTGAAACAGTAAAGATGTGTGACAGCCGAGCTCTCCGCATGGGTCCAAAAGGACCCAAACAAGGGTAAAGGGTTAAAGTGGTGTAATAGCTAGTGCTCAATTGAATGATAACACTTATAAAATCTGAATTCTAAACCTGACGTCATGCATATGGGACCTGCCCGGGTGTGGGGTTGCACTGGCAAAGACAATTATCCCGGAATTTTTCAATTCGTATGTCTTTCTGCCATGTTCTTGGAGTTCATTTGGGGAAATTTACATTCATTTGTCTAGCTGTATAGCGTTTCTCTCTCATTTGCAAGAAATGAACGATCAAAAGAAATAGCAAATTTACAATGAGAGAGTTAATATAAGAACTCCTCATTTTAACTGCAAAGAAAACCACAAGAGAAGACGAGTGGTATCTTCCCCAACTCTAATTTGGTAATTGCCTGTGTTATACAATCAAGCAATCAGCATTATTTTTTCCATTCTGTTTTTGGATCTTTCATTTTCTACTTTCTACAAAGTACAAACCTTTTCCGATCAGGGATGGAGCAGCTTTTAACTAAAACTAAAAAACTCTGAATGTGGTCGGTTCCAAAATGTTTG
This sequence comes from Holothuria scabra, assembly GCA_037179385.1. NCBI lineage: Eukaryota > Metazoa > Echinodermata > Holothuroidea > Aspidochirotida > Holothuriidae > Holothuria > Holothuria scabra. The sequence continues at coordinate 23,541,576 of CM074182.1, forward strand.
TAGTGTGATTTGCGCTTTAATGTTGCTTACCTTTCGTTAGGTTAAGGTTAGATTTTTTTTTTGAAAAATCATGTCTTTAAAGTGAATTAGTTTTTAGAAACAACATGACAGAAAATTCAAAATAATGCGATATAATAGCTTCTTTCTTTGCGAGAAATGATTTTCTCACCGATAGAAAGACATGTTGCTGAAGAATAATTCGTGCACATTCATTTCGGAAATTCAAATGACGCAATTGCCGTCATTTCTCTTATGGCGGTAATGCTCGAAACAAATGCAGTTTTTGTTGGGGTTCACTGTTAAGACTAAATGGTAAATTATGTATGATAAAGCTATTTCGTGTGCCATGTTGATGAAACGCAAAAATTTCTCTTTAAATGCACGGAGACTATATTGCTTATTTTTTAGAATGTGGAACGGTTACGTCACCTGAAGTTCTGAATAGAGATGGAGATATAGCGCCCTCAATCGGTCGAAGGGTTGGCAGACAGAATGTTGTTAGAGGATCGGCTCCTTGGATGGCACGTTTATATGTACGTGGACGTGGTCATATCTGCGGAGGTTCTTTAATAGACAGACAATGGGTCGTTACAGCCGCCCATTGTTTCCATAATGGAGATCCGGTAGCTAAAGATGACCTTTCCATCCGACTGGGTGACCATGATGAAATGGAAACGGAAACTTCCGAAATTTTAATACCGGTTAAAGAAATATATGAACATGAAGGATTTGACCTTTTCACATTTGATAATGACATAGCATTGTTAAAGCTGGTAAATCGGACAGTTTTTAGCGATTACATCAGACCAATTTGCGTAGCAGACAAAGTAAAAAATCGCGGATTGATGACTGTAGGCACCATTGGGCGTGTAAATGGTTGGGGAAGAATAGTAGAATTTGGGTTGACTTCCCGGTTTTTGACAAAGATTAACATTCCGCTCGTAAGCTTTCCTACTTGTAAAAGACACTTCCGGAAGCGCCTGACCACCTTTACTCGGAACATGTTCTGTGCTGGACATTATCGAGGCGGGTCAGATGCGTGTCAGGGGGATAGTGGTGGGCCATATTCAGTACAGGATCCTACAGGGAGGTGGTACTTAACAGGGATTGTAAGTTGGGGTGAAGGATGCGGACGACGTCGTCAATATGGCGTTTATACCAGATATTCTAAGTATCATGAATGGATTCAAAACACAATGGACAGGTCTAAGATGAATGAATACTTTGAGCAGCAAGTGAGCTGAAGTAAGTGATTAAAAGATTGATGTGATCAGCCATACATTTCCTTTGTTGTTTCAATGATTTAACGCTTTTGCTTTCCAAAACTTAGACATAAATAACCTAATTGTTTCAACAATGACAATAAGTTAATATTAATTAAAATCATGTTAATATTTCCAAACAACAAGCAACACAATTCACAATTTAGATTCAATGTCCACTAAGAAAACAGTATCTTTTCCTTGGAGCCGGACAGACTAAGCGATTGCTCATTGCAACACCCATCGCTTTAAAACTTAAATGTTCATATTTCCTTTCTAAGGGATTTTAGTTTTTTCAATAAATGCTCAATTTTTAATTTTCCCTCGGGCATCGTTTATATGACTCATCGTCTTTACCAGAGCTTCAGGTTGTCCCCTCCCCGTGGAGGACTTGCCCCTTCCCTGTTAGGCAAGTCCTAGGCCTATCTCTGATCCTTTCCTCACTCGCTGATACTCCTAATGCCCTATGTGAATACCATGGTATTTTGTTATGGTCATGTGACAAATTTGGTCTGAAAACTTCTTCAATTTTTACATTAAAACATCATCTTTAATATTTCAATAGCATGTCTTTAAATGTCTTTGTGCGATGTTTAACCTACGGCTAAATTCACCTACATAGACTTGCATATTTTTCTTTCATATCAAGACATTCTAGTTTGGATTTTTCAAATAATTTTCTTTTTAGAGGTCCAGGAAACTCGAGATATTTTCGTCTTTCAAATGTTCTTGATAGTTTCTAACTAGGGATACATTTTCTGCTTTGGAAAATTTGTCACCTATGGTCTAGGTCTACTTACAGATAAAAAAGTATGCATGCGAGTTGCCATAGCAACATAAACGCTCTAAATACAATTGGCATAAATGTTCACCTACCGATTGTCACGTATGTGACAATACTAAAATTTGGGTAATTTTTTTTCCAATACTTGGTCCGCCAAGTGGTGGGTTACCCAAGAAAGTGGTATCTCACCACATAATTTACCCTTATATTCAACAACTTTGGACAAGTTTTACCCGATTTCATTATTGTCACATACGTGACTATTGTTGGTGATTATTTACCCAACTGTTTTCAGTGATAATGAGGTCATATAAAGTAATAAAGTTAAGTCATAAAATGTGTATTTAAGTTATTCTCCAATCAGGAAACATCTTTTGCTTAGTTGCCGTTTTCTCTTTATTAAAGAGGTACTATCTCTTCCACAAATGAGAACACATGACTATACTAAATGCCTGTTCAGCTGCAATGGTAGTTAATATGGAATGCACCACGAACAGGGGTGTGTTAGGCTCTAGTTCCAATATAGGAACTCTGGGTTGAAGGGGTGATCCAAGAGTTTTATTGTTGTGGGATCTGGCTTAGTCACAAAATGGGAATAGGTGCCTAGAGCTTTCCAGCTGACATCTTATAGCTAACTAACAATTAGAGCACACCAAGTTCTACAAAGTCACCTAATTTTCACAAAATTTGGACAATTTTTTTTTTCTAAACTGCTTGCAATAGAATATCTGGAATAAGAGGATTAAGACAGACTAGTATGACTAAAGCGTTGGTCGGAACTACAAAAATGGTTTTAGATGTTAATTCGTGCATAAGGGTCCCAGACAGACACAGTAACCGTAGATGAAAACTATGTTTGGATAAGTTTCGTTAGCTAAAAACTTCAAATCACAATTTTTCACCAAACGTTCATATTGTTACACGACATTCTCTTTATGCCCTTTCTCTCAACTTGATAAGAGTTTTGAGACCAGAATAGCTTATGTGCGCTATTGAACAGTTTGCGGCACCGAAGATTTGCATTAGAAATCACAAGTCATAGGCCTAGACCATAGTTAAACTTCGTTTCAGTTCTGCACAGGGACGTTTTCAGTTGCACAAAATATAATAAGTAAATGACTATTGCATTCAATTTATATGTGATTATGTCAGGCCCGTAGCCAAAGGGAAGGGAATCAAAGGGGCTTAACAGTCGTAGCCCCCCCCCCGAAAATGTTTCCGCCCCCTACAGTGTTTTAAGTTGCCATTTTCTTATAATTTTTATATATTTGACCTTAAAATTTTCATCTCCTGGAAAAATTTGTGGCACCTTCAGAACTTCACTTGATTTGGTATACTCTCAGGAAAATTGTGGTTCATTATTGAAGAATTTGCACACTTACTATGCGTAAAATTTTCCTTAACTAAGCCCCCCCCCCCCCTTCCCAAAACACACACACTCATACTTGTAGCCCAAAAGATCTGCATGGTCAAGCGGTCAGGCGGTTAGAGCACCCGATTTGCCGCCTGGAGATCGAATTTCAGGTCTGAAGTTTGACTCCTACCCGGGTCATACTGAAGATCTTAAACCAGTTGGTTAAAAACTGAGCCGTAACACTTCCTCTTTTTACATAAGTCGATTCCTACAAAACTCCACAACCTTCCTCCGTCACTCCCTTTCCCTCCCCGAGCAGCATTGTAGACAATAGATAACAGAGATCCCAGCTTCCAGCTCACCCCAGTGACTTGGGTTAGGTGATTTGAGATAAACCAGGAGCTTACAACTCCCTGATTCAACTGAAATTTTTAAAAACTGCTTTACGGATTTAAAAAGGATGACACTGGCCCGTCGAAGGACAGCGAATGATATAACAACACATTCCAATAGCTTCTGCTATTTAAATAAAAACAGAAAAATTGGCTAGGATAATGAGCAGACTTACGGATCGAATATCTATTACAAGCGTTCATTTAAAAAACTGCGACAACTCTAAATTTGTTGGGGACCCTTTCCGTGCTTGGATATGAGAACACGATCGAAAAAAGAGGCAAAACCCTTTCGGATCACAAACACTATCCGAAAATATACATACCATACAACAGGGAACTTAAGTCTTTGCTACTCCTGAGATTCAGAAACTGTTCCCGCAGTCCACTCCCCCGCCCCCAGAACCATAACCCAAACTACAAACTAACTACAAGATCGGCAGATTAAAACACATTTTAGTACACCAAAAACAGCCATTCGATACATCTGCCCAAACATACACTTAAAGCGACATCGCGATTTGTTCAGATTTTTAAAGTTTCACAACTTTAGTTCTGCACAAAAAATTGTATATTGCATGGGACGTAGATCTGAAAAATTAAAAACCTGCAATCCAGTGGTGGGGCTGCCATATGGTCAGGGGCGGTCGCCCCCGGTCTCCCCCCCCCCCCTGACGAACCAGAATCGTCTGTCGGTGCCCTTTTTAGGTTTTAAACATACTTTACTCTTGCACCATTTTTGGCAAAAGACATAATTTAAAAGCTTTGTTTTAAGACCCAGATAACAAAATGTTAAACAGCCACCAGTAATTGTACTATCTGCACTCTATGCTGATGAAAAGGGTTATCTTCTGTAATATAGGGATAGGTTTTGCCGAAACGTATCTTCATGCTTTATACGCACTAATGAACGTTGTCGCTGTGTTAAGTTCATTGCTTTTACACCACGCGTGATTAAAAGCTTACAAAATACACAGACTAACATTAAATTCACCCTCCCGGCCAATAAAAGATGCTGCAAGGGGCGCTGCACTAATTTCAGCGCAAATAGCCCTCTTGTTGTCGGGGATAATTGTCAACATAGACAAAAAAGAGTTTATAAAAATACCAAAATAGCTTCAACAACATTTTTCAAAATCATTTGAAGAGAACATTCAGGTTAAAATAAAATAAAACTGCTATCATAGTGATAATGGTTTAAGAGTTTTAATGAGCAGTTTCCATTTTGCTTTTCTTCAAGTGACTATTCTCATGATAAATTACTATATCTGACACTGCTGGATAATCCCAAGAAAATGCTTATTTCTGTACTTCCGTGGTCTCAAAAGCCAGAAAATTGCATCAAATAAGCTTAGGTTTATAGGCTACTTTTATTTGTTATGAATTCGGTATAAAGAGAGCCAAGCAGACCTCTTGTCTTGGCTATTTCTTTAAATGTACCTAATTAATGGCTATTTCAGAGTGGTCACAATTAATGTTTCTTCGTGTACTTATCTTGATTTCCAGATGCCAAAAATGTACATCTAACGGTGATTAATTTCCATAACTTTTCCCCTCTGTAAGATTGCTTGATATTTAGCTCTAGCAGGTTTAACCTTTATCTTCACAACGTAGCCCATTATAACATTAAAATCTTAAACCAAGACCTGACAATAACACACAAAATATAATGACTGCCTTTTTACAAGAATGTGAAAGAGAGGGATAGAAACATGCGCGTCCGCAGGTAGGGGTAAGGGGGGAAATTGCCCTCCCTTGGAAAATAAAAAACCTGAAAACACGAAGGAAGCATAAAGAAAAAGACGAAGAAAATTAACATCAATATTTCTTAGCAGTTCACTCAGTGTTTTCCCTGTTTATATTCGGTAAATAAGCTTTAGAAATGTCATTTCCAGCGATCTGAGAGGGAGGCATTTTGGGCCAAAATTTTCTTGCGCTCCCCGCCACCTCGTGGTGGCGCTGAACTCTTCCCCCTAAAAGAATATAAGAATATTTTCTTCCGTGGAGAGACTGATTTAAACATGTTTTAATAGAAAAACTTGCTCACGAGAAATGTCAAAGTAGTCTTCTAACAGGTGCGGGGAATTAAATGGAAAGTCTGTAAATCCGTTGTTTCGATCGTACTGAGGCTCAGGGTATTTACACTTTCGAAACGCCCCTGCAGACCATTTTCGCCCCCTCCGACCAAAATCCCTAGCTCCGCCACTGCTTTAATTTTGGAACACTTGTTGAGCCGGCAAGTGGTAACGTAAAGCTAGCGGCACCACTACACGACTTCGCAAGCCGCAACTCAACTCGATCGTCGGATCTTCAACAGTCGTGTAGTGTGCGTGAGTTTACGACTGCGACTGGCAGTTTAGGACCAGTTTTAAGTCGCATCGCCTACAGTCGGGAAGAACGAACATGTTGCCGTTCTTCTCGACTCTGTACGGTGACAGCCGCAAGTGACTGAAAAATCTGACTAATCAAAATTAGTACTGATTTACACGGCTTGTCCCGGTGACAACTTTTGACGTAACTTTGTGTAAATAGTCAGTTGAAAAGACGGATATATGGACGGAGTACGGCCAGTAGAGATAAGACAAACTCATCGAAATGTAAGAGCAACGACCTGTACTTTATAACTGTGGAAGCATAGCTATTTCTATAGGAATGCTTGGAAAAATCCGTTGAAGAGATTGCCGAGGCAGTCGATATCGCTGGTAAACTGTAAACTTGCATAAGCCTAGTAAGCTAGCTGCACACTGAAAGTATAGTACTGTTGCAAACTGTATGCTGTTCTGTGCTGTTGTACCGTATTATATGTATAACAGTAGTGTGCACATTTAATCGTTCGACTGACAATGCGCGATAGATAGCCAGTCGTATAGTGTGCGTGGCCCTGTCGAGAGACTGAAAATCGCGACGACGATTCAAAACTAGGTCGCGGCGGTTTAGTTGAGTTGCGATGTGCAAAGTCGTATAGTGTGCGACAGGCTTAAGCTATCCCAGAAGTTTCTGTTTTGTTATGATCCCGCTGATTTGGAGGATGTGCGCATGTGCATAGCCCCAAAATGGAATTACCGAACTCACGTGTTCATAAACGCTTTTTATTTTCCAAACTAGGAAATAATATGAAGTCCCTCGACAGAATTTAAATGTATAGCGGAAATGATTTTCTCGAAGACAATGGTGGAAGCGAATACTGCTGTATCTGTATCATAAGGAAGATATTGCCGTAGGAAGGTTATTTCTCCTTCTTTTTCTCTTCTCTTTTCCTTTTCTTTTCGCCGTAGTCAGCATTAGCACGCGTCGAAGATGGAAAGCAGTTGCACAAGAACTATAGCCTCACGTGAAAGGCATCGGTAGCTAATCACTGGTATTTCGAGTATTGTAACCTTTTCTACCCTATTTATCCTCACACGTGCCGTCACAGACGACAACTTTCGAAAAGGAAACTTTTTGGGTGGTAACTGCTGTAAACCTTCAAAAGGGTATAATACATGACCTATTATCCTGTAAACAAAATGAAGAATGCACAATGCAGTGAATGCACTTTAGGTAATCGAAACAACAGGTAATTTTCCCTACTGACTCTACCCAAATTACAAGGACATTGTCCATTTAAAACAACGGAAAAAGAAACTGACTATTAGTCTACTTGGCAATTTTAAACAACGACTTGGTAGAAAGCCTCATCACTTGTTAAGAAGGTAGCCAAATTGGAAAATATACTCAACAGTTGTATATTTTTGGCAACATCTTTCTGTTTCGTGTTATTTTGAACAAATGATGCAAACGAAACCATTCTACATCCTGTCGATACGAGGTGCGTCCAAGTCTGCGTGCAGGCACGTACTAATTGCTCTCCTCATCCTAACATGACGTCAGAGTGACGTCAGTACCTAATCTCTTTATTATAGTGCCTATAAAAGACTCACTAACTTTACAATTTTCATCCACTGTTAATTTGGTGTTACGTTTTTGGAAGAGACCAAGTACTCATTGGCCCTTAGAACGTGTAGCTGATTAACAAATCGAACTGGCAACGGTATCCAAAATATCTGGATAAAACATCACGTCTTGCTGTTGAAATGACTCTAAGCGTCCATTTCGGTGTAAAGAAAAGTTGGGAGGCAGCCGTGTTGGTGCTGATTTTGCTTGCAGTTGCTGATGGGATGGGAGAAAAGAAAGGTAAGTCATTCCTAACACACCCGTGAAAAATTGTCTACTCTGTTGAATCAATACAAATTGACGAAACCAACTTACGTTATTAGAATCAACGTGGAAACAACAATTTTCCAATTATCATCGTCTGGGGTTAAAGTTTCTAAATTTCCAAAATGCTGCATATTGTATCAACATTTAAGTAAGGTACATGCTATTGATTCATGACTGTGTTTGAGATTGGTCAAATGCTGTCCTTCAATGGACGTACAGCTTCTTAGGGAAGCAGTTACAGTTTGGTTTGCCGAACGGTTCTTTTCCAGAGAGTCGGGAAGACTTTAGAAAAAATACAAATCAAATTAGTAATGCAGTTCTTTTCATCCAGTCTAGAATAGAGCCATACATGAAGTGTTGTCCTTTAGTGGACGTAACTTTGAACTGCTTGCTTCTTCGGGAAGCAGTTTAAAGTTTGGTTTTGCCGAACAGCTCTTTGCCAGACAGTTTAGAAAAAGAATCAAATTAGCAGTGTAGTTATAATTAGTTATAGATGGAGTTTTACGGCCCCGTCTTCACCCAATTGGTGTAAGTCGCGCCGGCCATGGTCTTTTTACCAGTTGTGGCTCACTGCCTTGTTTTCCCTAATCCAATGCTAATGATGTGCACCAAGCACAATGGCACACTCTAAAAACAGTTGGGTAAAAAGCGTTGGGCAAAATTCAAAATGCCCAACTTGGGCAAATTATTACCCAACAAATGGGTAAACAACTTTACCCATATTGCTGGGCAAATTAAGCTTGAGTAAAATGCAGGTATTGGTAAAAGGTGTTGGGTAAGTTTTAAAGTATCCAACAGCTGGGTAAAATGTAGTTGACCAATCAGATGATTAGTAAAGATCAGTTAAGTTTTACATATAATTTTTGTAATGAAAGTGGTTATTGTAAGATCTCACGGTTGAATAAGGTTGGATCTGGTAAATAAAAAGCTAGCGGTAGGATAGCAGTAAAAGTCTGGACGAAATTCCTTTAAGAGCAATGGTCGTATAGAAAAAAAGTTTTCACTACCACGTAATCAATGGGAGGAGAAATACAAAGTGCACGATTGAGTTTGTTATTCCAAACTACACACTTCGCTGTTTATTAACCAAGTGCATCGTCGCTGGTGCCCCCAACCACTCTTGGAGGGCAAACGGTGCAAGTTTTAGGATATTGTTAAATCTCCTTCTTGCCAAAATCATATACACTCAAAAGGCACGGGCCAAATAGTTGGGTAAAAAGTTTGACCAACTTCTGGGCAAAACATTTAAGCAGCTAAGTTGGGTACTATTTTGTTGGGTAAAAGGTTTGACCAGCTTCTGGACAAAAGATTTAACCAGCCAGTTTGGGTAATGTTTTGTTGGGTAGAAAGTTTGTCCAACTCCTGGGCAAAATATGTTAACCAAGTAGGTTGGGTAATCTTTTACCCAACTGGGGGTAGGAGGCATGTGTGCCCAGCACTTGGTTAAAAAAGTGCCCAGGTTGGGCAAAGTTTTACCCAACTGTTTTTAGAGTGCAGTAAGTTCCATTTTTTAAGTCTTCGGTATGACCCGGCCAAGCAGGACTCGAACTCCAGTCGGGGCTTGAACCACTTGACCACGCATTCATGCATTAGAGATGTAAGCACTTTGCATGGAGTGCTTTAAAAAGAGTTTATACAAGAATTGCAAGGATTTTTGTTTTTCTGTTACCGTCCCCTAAATAGAGTAAGCGACAATACATGCAGTGCCCTTTTAGCAAGTTAGTCCAATTTAATTGTACCATTTTAAAGATGGGGTGTCGTCATGAAATAGATTTCTCAAAACGCAAGCCTTCGGTAACCTTTTCACGGATTACGTCACGACCACCTGACTTCATAATTGATATTTGAAGTATTCATATTTCAGATATTAATTATGAAGTCACGTAGTGGGGACGTAATCCGTGAAAAAGTTATCGAAGGCTTGCGTTTTCAGAATTTGTTTCAAGACGACGCTCCATCTTTAATGTATTAATATTTGAAGCGGTTCGTTGTCACTGTTCACGTAACATAATCGTGATGTAACATATACGTGTGGATAGACAAATCGCGCAGTTTTATTTAAAATGACTATATTTTCCCATTCAAGTTTAAACTACCTGACATTCCCTTATCAGATAACCAATTTCATAACCATCGAACGACTTTTACCTGTGCTTATCAAAGTAAACATATTAATCTCAATTTTACCTCCACTTACGCATTCAAAAGCAATCTCAAATGATGATGTATGTGGAATACTTATAAGTGTAAACAAAAAGGTGTTTGCTCCTCGTATTTTTTAAAGGATAGCTTAATCATGAACCGTTTTTCTTTTTTTTTTCTTTTACAAAAGGACAACTTGAACTAAAGACTAAAAGAACGTAATTTAAAAGAGTAGATTGACACGTTTATAGCAATTTACCATGAAATCTGTTTGGTAAAGAATAACTGGAATCCAGGTAATGTGAACATTTAATGAACATTTGATGTTGCAAATGATTTATATTTTTAACTTGGAGACTTACGAGAGGAATAAAACTCAAGTAGGGTAACGATTCAACCTCTCATAAAATATGACAATTCATCCAATCCACATTGTGATTTTAACACAGAATAAGGGGTGTAACTTAATAGGATTTATTGCGGGTGAAAGTACTTTTGCCCTGCTAAATCAATCAGTGCCACGTGGCTTATTTTTTTAAAAAGAACAGTAAATAAACGCTTATCCTATTTCTAATTACTTTGGATTGTTATTTTACTTTGTCGGCAGATACCTTCCTCATTTGACAGTGGTTGGTGAGAGTAACATTCTCTGGGAGACTCCTGACGAGGAGAGGGACCAATGCTCAGGCGTCCGCCACTGGGGGGGGGGGTTAAAAAAAGAGCAATTAGACTTCAGAAATTGTACTCCCTATCTCGCATTACTGCACACCCAAAATTGCCAGTTTTCAGATCTTTCATGTTCCTGGAAATTTTTAAGGAGGTATTTTGATTACTTTATGAATAGGCCTGCGATTTTTTTGATAAAAGTCCTAATATTGACAAAGAAAAACGAAAAAGAGGTGTGCAAGTCTGCATTGTTTCCCTAAGTAATCTGCTCTAACCAAATACCATCAGTTGGAGCGGAACGTACCGGAAATTTTGAAAAATCGAACCATCAGAAAGTCTTTAATGGTATTTCCCAGGCTTTTACGTAACTAGATCTAAGCAGGCTCTTCTTTTTCAAGCTTTCTTTTGCACTAACATTTTCACTCCAATAGAAAAAACAACAACTTGCTAAATGATTAGAAAATTGCGAGATAAAATATGTCACCACCACTAGATTTTCATACTATTAATGAATTTTTCTCCTAATATTAACAAAAAACGAAAATGCTGTGTTAGCACTGCATTGTTCTGTTAAGAAATCTGTTCCAGCGAAACACTTTCTACTACGAGCGCTACCACCAGTTGGTGGGGAGGGTACAAAAATTGAAAAGAATCGAACCCCTCAAGCAGCCAAAAGTGGCATTTCTTTGTAACTAGAAACGAAGGAGTCGTTATTTTGAGATTTGTTTGCAATAACATCCTCACTTAAATAGACAAAACAGCTACTTTCTAAGTGATCAGAAAATGACCAGGGGTGGCGCCAGGATTTGCCCGACAGGGGGGCCAGCTTTTCAAAGCCCCGACAAAAGAGAAGAGTTTGTCCCGGTGAGAAGTGATTTTGCCGAATTTGAGGCGCGCCTAGCGCTTCGAAATATTTGGCTTTCTTTTTAAGAAATACTTAAAATGTGGAGTTTATCTTGAAGAAAAAGTTTAAAATTTTTGAAAGAAATGTGGCTTTTGTAAAGATCATTAAAAATTTGGGGGCCTATTGCAAAATCTGTCCTTCATATGGGCAAAATCAAACACTTTAATATATAGGCGACAGCTGAAATTCTTTGGGGGTTACACATTTAATCGTACTAGACCTACCTACTAAGGCTTCAAGAAGAGACTATAAGTTCACTCAAAAAGTTTTTATCTTTTTTGAACGAAGGTTTGAAATTAGGAGCTTATTTTATTTAAAAAATTTTGGAATTTAATGAAAGAAAATTTGGTTTTTCGGTAAGATTTTAATGAAAAATTGGGTTTTTTTTATTAAGTGATACGCCTTTCCAGAGCAAAATTAGGTAGACTGTTGGGGTTATTAACAGAATTGGTCTTGATTATTTGTATGGACTATCTATCGTAATTGGAAACTTTTGCCACTTTTAACAAACTGGAGCTTATACTGGAGAAAATTGTAATTTTATGACAAATTTGGGGGGTTTTATGGAAGAATCTCACCTTCTTATAGGAAAATTAAGTAGGGGTGATCTGTAGTTTGTTAGGGTTTACCGAATACAATCATGTAGATTAAGGCCCTCGGACCATATTGGAAAATTTTCCCGCGAAAAAAGTTTGGCTTCCCATATGTTTACAGTTTTATATTTTATATATTGGCATAGGCGTACGGGAACGTTTCAGTTTGGGAGGGGGTCAGAATTGCCCTTCTTTGTCCGAAAAATGTAATCCTGCTCCAAAGTCTAAATCTAAATGGAACGCACAGAAAATTTTGAAAATTGAGAACCCCGAGACAGCAGGAATTGACATTTCCCGGATTCGTAACTAAAAACAAAGCAGTGATTATTTTGAGCTTTTTTCGCAATAAGATTTTCACTTCAAAATACTGCCCCCAAACGAAGAATAATTTGCAGGCACGCATTTTTCTGTTCAGCAATCTGTTCGACCAAAGCACTTTCCAGCTGCAAGCGGAGCGCCACAATCAGTTGGCACCGAGCGTACAGAAAATTGTCAAAAAAATATGACTCCTCAGACAGCCAAAAATGGCATTTCCCAGACTTATAACTATAAATGAAGCAGTCGTTATTTTGAACTGTCCTTTGAAATGAAATTTTCACTTCAATAGACCGAAAAAACTCATTACCAGATAAAAGTTACTGCTACAATTAGATGTAATGATGTTGTCTCTTTTCGGAGGAACTATGCAACCGAATTGAAAACGTACTGTTTTTTACTATGTTAAGAATCTAATTCGTTGTATTCGATTGCAAGGTCCACTGAAAAAGATGAAATTTTCTACGTGGCTGCCTGAACTACAGAAGATGATTTTACTTCAAACGTATTGAAAATATGTCACGTTACAAGGTGGCTTCCAATCAATTTTCAGTCAGACTTGTGCAGAGACATTCTCAAACTAACTGTTTATCGTTATGAGTAGCTGAAAACATGGCTGATTTTCATTACCGTTGCTATAATTCGGCTGTCGGGGCAGGCCAAATGGCAGACCATTGGGCACTGCATGCACATGAACAACCTCTCGTCCGATTTTGTAAGGAAAATTCGGAATTTTGAGTTTCCTTGAAGAACCTGGTCTTTTAGTAAGCAAAATAGAAAAGATCGTCCCGGTGACTAAGTTTATCAGACCCCCACCTTTTATCGTGGGTCGGTAGATGAAGGTTCCCCGACGAAACTGGATTTTCTCATCAACAGGGGAGGGCAGCCTTCGCCGAGGAGGCATGCCATTTCTCGCACGGATTGAAGATAGAATGAGGCGGTGTTTATCACTTCTTCATAGCAGATCTAGTAAGAACTGATTAAAACCGATTAAGATACGTTTTAAAATAGCGTTACAAAAGAAAAAAGTTCGTAAAAGAGAAGAAGGAAACAGTTCATGATTACCCATTCAGTAACTTAGTTTTTCTTTTCTTAGATCGCCCGAAAAATTTCAGTCCTTCCCCGACGGGAGGAGATAGGACAAGGTACATGGAGTAAGGTACAACAGAGCTACAAAGGAGTGATTGAAAATCGATTCCGATATGTAATGAAATAGATTTTGAAACAAAATACATGTTCAAGATCGCCCATCCAGTAACTTCAGTCCTTGTAGATTTTTTTATTATTCTTTTTTATTTTTTAGACCTCCCCGACGAAAACGGCGACCTTCCCCGACGGGGGGGGGGGGCTAGTGTTCCCCGACGGGGCCGTGCCCCCCCCCCCCCCCGTTGTGGCCACCCCTGAAAATGACTAGATATAAATGTACCGCTACCAATTAATGAAGTAGTCTAGCTTGTACCTTTTCGAGTGAAAAACTGGACAACGGAATTCGAAATTTGCTACTCTATTGCGCCTCTTCGCTGAATTCAGTTATATCATCCACTGCGTTGCTGATATTTCTATGTGACTGATAGATCTCTCGACTATAAGTGATTTCACATCACATTTTGAAAATATGACAAGTTACAAGACGGATTCACATTAATTGCCATGCAGATTTATGGGAAGGCGTTCTCATAATCATGTATATTATTATGATTGTGTACTTAATGAACAACCAATCCGATTTCCATTACGATTGCCCGAATTCCGCCGGCCGAGCAGGATAGGCGTCAAAATATTGAGCACTGCAGGAACCTGAACACTCTCCATTCTTTTTTTGTAAATTGCGATTGAAAACATCTCACATTCAAGTTCACCCTCCAGCCGATGTTTCACCATTTACGGCAGAGTTTTTTGCAAGACTCCGGTTAAAAAAAATAGGGTTGAAGAAAATTTGTTTCACAAGCTGCTCGAATGTGTCTCAATGTTGAATAAAGTGCTTTGAGGGGGAGTTTCGGATATCGATCATTTAAGGTATTCTGTTGCACAAGATTTAAAAACAGGTTGAGTAATGATTGTTCCTTTAAAGCCATTGCCTTTCCTAATGTTTCGCGACATTTTCCTATTTTTTTTTTCATGAAAATGATATGTTGTTTATATTAAGGGCAAAGTTTTCGGCTGAAGAATTCGGCTATTCGACCTTTCTGTGCATTGTGGCTATAAAGTTAAACTCACGAATAATAGTTTTATGTAGCTGCCCGAATGTGTAGCGAATTTTGAACTCCTGTTGATTTTTCCTGAAATTTTCACCATGACTATGATATTTTTCTCCTTTTGGTGCATCTCTTTTTAAGATTTCGGGCATGCTTAGGAGTTTTCTCTGCAGTTAAAAAGCCATGATATTTTTTTAATTCTATAATGACTGTCGGAATTTTTTCCCATTCCTTCCCGAATTTTGAGCAAATTTGAGACAAGGTACTCAGTCAGCATAATAATTGGCATTTTACCACACTCGGCATATCGTTTGCATTTTGAGTGAAAGTTTTGACGTCATATTGACACATTGCAATAGAAAAAGATAAGGACGTGAGATCATGATTACATGAAATGCACGACCCTTAACTTTAGTATTTCATTATTAAATTTCTGTTTAGGGTTCTTGAGTGACAACCTTTGGGTAACAAATCCTACAGCGGAAGACACTACAGTGGACGGATTCACAGTCACTAACGAAGATGGAACATTGCCTTTAACTACGCCCACATCGTACTCAGAAACAACAGCACCAGATATATGACGACACCAACAACACAGCAACAGTGAACCGAACTCTGCCTAACGAAAAAAAAAACCAAACAATTGGCTTATGCTTTCTTGATTTAGTTCTAATGTTACTTTATAAAACCAGGTACAACCGAAGAAAGATCTGAAAGCAATAAGTACTGTCATATACTTTGTCAAACATTTGAATTTACGTTTGTCGTAAAATCGTTACAATTTAAGAGTCGTGCAGAGAACGAGAAAATGTGAAGTGAGGTATTTATTGTCATTTTGTTGTTCGTTGTTTATGCGTCCTACGTAGGTCAACAATAGAAGAAAATGGAAAATTCACTGCAGACAGTAGAAAAGAATCTTCAAGAGCTGTTTACTGCGCATAAGTAAGGCAAAACGTTCCAATATTTACTTTTTAACCAGATAGGTTTACTAGGTATAATGACAGGAATTGGAGATGAAATTGTCAACGAAAAGCTTTAGTTGCGAAAGAAATGACTAGTTCTTGGTAAATTGTCATATCTCTAACAGCTTTGGAACCATAACAGTAGTTTTTGTGCATGCTTATAGATTGTATCATTAGAAAATCTATGTATCCACTTAACATAATGATTAGAATCTAAACATTGGTCAAACGCGCTACCAGCCTGCCAGGCACCGGATAGTTAAACATTGTGTAACTTTTCCAATTCCTACATGAACTTTGAGAGTTGAAAATTAAAAATATGTCCGGTGGTAACTTTTTTATAAAGACACTATTACTTTATGTAATTCCAGCATTGACGCCAAGTAATCTATTTTAAAGGAGTAAACCCTCAAATTTCACCGATCTCTCAAAGGAGTTGTAAAGAGCTCCCTGATGTCTCTAATACTTTGTCAGTGGTTTTGAATATCAAACTTATTATTTCTTGCTTGCATTCAAATCCAGTATTTTGTATGTGCTTCGTGTGAATCTCCGTCTTAACTTATGTAACCATGTGTAATAGGCCTATGAAAATTGAATCAAAACAAATTGAAACTAAACGATTCCAAAACTGAGTTCACCATGCTCGGAACTCCTGTCCAACCCAGCAGGTTATCAGTTATTCCATCATGGTTGGTGAAGATTCTATTATTTTCTTGTGATCAAGTTTTCAATCTTGGTGTTATTTTTGAAATTGGATAAACATATCAGTTAAGTTTGTAAGCCGTCTTCGGTTCTACTAGGCCTATATCTTTACTCTTAAAGTGTACCTAAAGTCAAAAAATTCAAAAATATATATTAAAGACCATGAAAAATAAATTCTAACAGTCAAACTTCCATCTTCATAGGACATTCCTGAGCTGAGATATTAAATGTTGAAGTTTATTCACTCAAATAAAAATGGTACATTGCGCAATAATATGTGATGTCATTCTTGTACAACTCAAATTACAATCTTTGTATTTCTTTGTTTTTCCAAACATTACTGCACCTTGTACCAAGGTGTGATAGCACTCTTACTCTTATAAGGTGGTGTAATTAATTCAGCCCTCCTTGTGCAACATGCTATACAAGCAAACAAGAAGTGTTCAAGGTCATAAAAACATTTTTAATTTTAAAGGAAAACAAAGCATTTTATGTGAGTTGTACAACAAGAAAGTCACAAATTATTGTGCAATAGACCAATTTCTTTTAGGGGAATAAACTTCAACATTTTATATCTCAGCTCAGGAATGTCATATGAAGATGGGAGTTGGACTGTTAGAATTCGTTTTTCATTTTCTTAAATATACATTTTTGAATTTGTTGACTTGAGGTGCACTTTAAAGGCAGTCATTCGTCTCCCTAAACTACAGTTTCAGTATGCATATATCAAAACTCTCAATTGGTACAGCTCTTTGATTGGCATCACATTCAAACAATACATCATAACTAAATTACAAAGCATGGGCACCAAGAGTGTCTTGATTACACATTATGGACTTGTATGGCCACTGGGACAAGCCATGAAGCAATAGCAATAAAGTAGGATTGTGTCTGGATAAAGATGAGTTTTAGATAAATGTGGGATGGGCTAGAAGTAAGCAGGTTGAGAGAATTGGAACTGTTTGGGATGATGAAAATATGCCTTTATGAAGATTAGAAAACCGATGTCCGCTTGAACTATGAACACCTTGGTATATTCGTTTATTAACAGCCACATTGATTACTGTAATAGTCTGTTTCATGGTAGAACAGTGTAATGTCTGCAGAATAGCGCAGCCAGAATTTGCTGTTGACTGCTACATGACCTCAACATCCGATCGCTAAGGATCATTCATTTACACTCTTAAATCAAAAGAGTGAACTTAGTCACTCTTTCATAGAGTGAAAAGTGTGAATTCACTCCATTACAGTAACAATTCACTCCAAGAAGATTGAAATTCACTCCAAAAAGAGTGAAATTCCCTTAAAACGAGCAAAGTTTCATGCACTCTTGATGGAGTGCCCACAGTTATCACTCTTAAAAAAAGAGTGATCATTACAGGCACTCATGGAAGAGTGAATTTTCCCTCTTCCTCTAGTGAATTTCACTCTTTTTTGAGTTAGTTTCACCCATCTTGGAGTGAATTATCACTCTAATAGAGTGAATTTACACTTATCACTCTATCAAAGAGTGACTTAGTTCACTCTTTTGATTTTAGAGTGTACATATTAAGGCCCTGTAAGCAATGCCGGGTCAGGACATGAACAGTATAATAGGGTTTGCGTCTGCAGAAGGACTCGGGTGTAGCGATAACTGAATCGCTAACGGGAATTTGATCTCCTCGTCGGGCATATCCTTTCACAGTCCCTTGTCGAGTACGATTAGCAGGTTTAACCCTGTTAAATAAATTTTCCTAATTTTCAAATGTTCGTGTGCAATCATCACAATCGACACAATCAAAGGACCATGGAGTTATTACGTAAAAGCTCCATTGTCCATGGTATACTAACTATAAACCGTTTGAGAACTTGATTTTCTTGTTTAAAGAAATTAGTAAAGGCTTACATGAATTTGAAGGAAACTTAACTGAATCGTGCACAAATTTATAAAAAAAAAAAAATTAAATAGAACGCTTTTTTCGGCAAGGAAATCTTTTTCAAAGGTTAAACTAATGTAACTATTAACCGAATTCTAGTTGTTATTCATAACCCTAATAAAAATTCTATGTTAGCTTATTAGTGTTCCTATTCGAGAGACATTCGGGAAATTTCATTATTAGAGAGTAGATTCTAATCAGAAAGCGAGATGTATACAACCATAACCGCTATCTGTGAGGCTTGAAAATGTGGTTCCGGCTATGAGTGGTCATCACATTGTGTCATAACTGACAGCTGGGTGCCTCGTGCGCGCGCGGTGCCGGTGACCACTATATTCCTGGCTAAGGGTCTGTTGAGGTGGATGGAGGGGCGGGGATCAGGACCACGGGGATGGGGTTTGTGAAGTGATATACCATTTGACAATTTTCGGTACATTGACCGTCTATTCTTGGTACATTTGACTAATTTTTATTCCGGCTCCTTCACTTTTTGACACCCAGTTACGCTACTGCATGGGGCAAAATGCGGGAAGTAATATGTGTTCGAGTTACTCTGGTATGCAATAAGTATGCTCTGTAATATCATGATAGACAGGTTACTTAGAAGAGTAAAATATAGGCCCAGGCATAACAGGAATAAATGTATGGGCTATAGTATACGTTAATATATTGGTTCAAAATTCGTCTATAGCGACTTTTTTGCCTTTTAAGAATACAAAAACCTAATGCACCTTATAAACACTGAATGATAAATTTTGTCACAATTTAAATTGAAAATATAATGTTTTTTACAGCCAAACTGAACTTAGTTGTCACTAGCGGAGAGGGGATTTTGACCCGGCAGTACCTTTGAATCAGTCCTGAACCAAATATCCTTAGACTTAATTTGTTAAATCCTTATAGCTTCAGGGGTATCGCCCCTGGACCCTCAACGAGGCGTTGCCTTCATCAGATCCACCATGGAATCCAGCGGGATAACAGATTCCATCCACTAAAGCAAAAATGTGCCTATCGTGAGATCCTGATACTCAATTTGATATAGGCATATGCTAAAACAACGGAGATTGTTGAGGCTTCGCCCGTTGGACCATAATTTACTCTCTTCCCTGGATCCCACCGGCAAAACTCACTGCACGCTGCGCGCGCATTTTATTTTACCACTAAAACATTTTCCACGCATTGCGCTTCATAGTAAGTTGCAAACATAAACCTTATACAGTGTTATAGTGTGGGTGATTGGTGTAATAGGGTCGCCACTGAATTAAATACCAAGTACTGTACTTTGAATGTTGGATTTCAAAAATTGTGTAGAAACCGATAAACACAAGGTCACTTTTTATAACTTAATATTCTGCGGCAAAATTATTTTGACATTCGTAACGCTGGTGAATTTTAAATACATGTGGAACTTATTCTGACACTTATATTTTTCAAATAGTAGATTGTTTTAAATATATGAATATCACAAAAATCATGAAAATAATATTTTTGCTCAGAATTGGCCCCAAATAAGCCAAAATAGCTTGTTCCGTGGCTCCCTGACAAATGGATATAAAATTTGTTCGTGAGGGGATACGTCAAAAACAAGAGAGGGGAGAAGTAATCCGTTTTTATTTCCTATTTTATGGGGTACATAGGCTTGGGAAGTGCCGCCCAGTCCATCGATCTGGCCGGACGATCACTTGAGCCAAAATCAGTCCTTGCGCTCCACGCCACGCTCCTTGACAAATCCGTGACTACGCCCTGGATTTTCCATAGGGGGCCTATGTGCTCAGATCATTAGTGGCACCGATCAAGGGCGACCTTTCAAAATTTTCTTCCATAAATTTCCCAAATTTGCTCTAATATAAGTTCTTCATTTGAAAGGATTTCGTCAAAGATCCTCAAAGCTTTAGTTAACATTATATAAGATCAAACGGTCTGCAATCGTCCCGACAATCTTGCATCATTCGCTAATAATTATAAGAAGGGCAGATTCCTATAATGAGGAGTGGAGATTCCTTTCAAGGAATCTGCCCAATTTAATAATCCTAGAACGTTTCAAATTTCCCTACCAGACAACTATTTTTAAGAATACGCAATTTTTTAATACATGTTCCATATTTTCAAATGTTTGTTTAAAAGAGTGAAATGTACGGTCTCCTTCGCAAGCTGCCAATTCTGTTCACTAGTGCAGTTATGCTCAAACTTTTTAAAAAAGGTGCCTTATATAGAAACGGGTAAGTCTAGCTGTCTAGCTGGCCACCGCCAGTGATTAAATCCCAGTAGGCTGACATCGCTGAATGCTTGTTCTAAAATCGAAACATTAAGCTTTGTTAGACAATGGTTGGCATTCTGTAATCTCTGTTTTTCTACTTTTTTGACGTTGTTGTACTACATGCAACGACAAGGCTACTTACAAAAAAAAAATACATACTCCTCCAATGTCTCGATATGTATGCCTATAAGTCGATCGGGCTTTTTGCAGAATGTTTACCGCGGAGTTAACACCTTCAGGACATAAAGCAGTAATGATGCTTATCAGGCTTGTGTAAACTTGAACAAGCTTTTCTGTCATGCCCTCCTTTCCTGTGCACATAGAACTTTTTTGGAGAAAAAGAATCAGTTAACTGGAGGAATGAGAATTATGAGAAGGAAATGGAAGTAACTGGATAGAAACCTCAGGAAATAAACATTTCAATTTTGTGCAATTTCTTTCAAAATCTCTAAGGAGCAGTGTTTGTCATGTAGCCCACCCAAGGCCCCATTGTTACGTTTTTGTTTTCCGATTGGAAATGGGCCTGTACTATTCTATGACAGCTCACACTACATAACGAAAAGTTTTGTACAAAAACGATCATTTGCTCATTCAAAATTTTTTAATGTTCTAATTAAGGTGAGCTAAATCGATTATGCCTTGGAATGATATGTCAAGGTGAGAGGAACTCATGAAATGCCGATTTTCATTCGAAATACATGATTTTTGACGTTTTTAAAATTTTGTGACGTCATAATTTGGGGGATTTCCCCAAAATAATGGGTCATTTTATGCCTTTACTTCCCGCGTTTTACGATAAAAAAAATATAGATCCAAATAAAACCAATTCTTCTCCTCCTGTATACCTGTGACATGCAGCTCCCAGAAACGAGTTTAGCCGTGTCAGTATATATTTGTGGCTAGAAGTGTTAATCCTTTAAATTATGTAAAATTGGGGTGAAAAAAGCTTTTCGACTATAGACGTCAAATCCCATAAATTAATGATTTACGACAAAAGTAAGGGGTGTGCCCAGTCAAAAAAACATTCACTAGATGTGCAACAGTATGAACATCACAAATCCAGTTTAGCCAGACCTTAAAACACAACCCCGAATACTACATAAAGCGAAAAAGCTAAAAATGCGCCCGCACACTGTAACGCATTTGGGAGGTTTATGATCGAAACTTTTCGATATGATTTGTCACTATCTATTTTCCCAAGTAGTTGCAGTGGCGGATCCAGGACTTGCCACACATCGGTGCGGTCAAGTCAGTGTTGTGGCAGAATGGAAAAATAAGGGAGGAGGGTTGAGTGCCAGCATAACCGTAGAGGAGCGCCGCCACTAGCTTGGCGGGGAGCGTACGTACAAGAAAATTCAGGGCTTTGCAAACCCTCCAGATGGCCGGAAACGGATTCTCGAATAAAAGAATGTGAAAAATGGTGCAATTATTTTTGTGTTTGTACCTGCAATGACTAAAATAAAAAGTCACATTTTGAGACCAGCATTTACCGTTTGTCTAACAATATATTTACGTCTCAGCTTAGCAAAATTAGGCCTATATTCAATATAGAGTATATTCAGAACTTGATTTTGTCACTAGTTAGTATTTCTGTGTATCCCGTCGCAATCAGGATACAAACCCAGCCAACATGCCCAGCTGGGCCCCAACTGGGTTTCAGCTGGGCTACTTTCTGGGCCCCAGCTGGGGCCCATCCGTGTTTTTCAGGTGTTCCCACGTGGGGCCCAACTGGGCTAGCCTTTCCCAGCTGAAGCCCAGCTGTGCCCCGCTTCAAAAACTGAAGCCTAGCTGGACTTCAGCTGGGAAAGGCTAGCCCAGTTGGGCCCCACGTGGGAACACCTGACAAACACGGATGGACCCCAGCTGGGGCCCAGCAAGTAGCCCAGCTGAAAAGCAGTTGGAGCCCAGCTGGGCATGTTGGCTGGGAACATGCCTAAAGGTACACACGCGTAAAGGAACATTTCAGTTTTAGGAGGAGAACAGAGGATTCTCTCCCCAAATAGGCCATCCTGCCCACCGAAAGATTCTTGAAGCGGAGCGCCACGATCTGTTACTTGGCCTAGAGCGTAGAGAAAATTTGGAAAACACATGACATCTCAGACAGCGCGGATATGGCAGTCCGCAGGATTGTAAGCAGAGCCCAAGCAGTCCTGGCATTATTTTTTTCCTGGCCTAAACAATTCAAGGGAGTCACACCGCAGTTTTGGGCATAGCGCACAGAAAATGTGGAAAACTTGCAACCATCACACTCGAACCATCAAAACTGGTATCGCCCCAAATACCATCTAAAGCGGAGCGTACCATCAGTTGGAAAATTTTTGTAGGCCTAAATTGCAACCTCTCTCAGACAGTCGGAAGCGTCACATCACATAGTTAAAAGGGCCTTCATGCAGTTGTTATTGTTTTATGAAGTAAAAATAAAGTTCACTAACAATTTTGGACTCATGGAATCCGCTGATGAGTTGTGTCCACTTCCGCAGGTAGGACCTGCAGGAACCTTATGGATGCATGACTTGGAAATTATTAAACCGTAAATTAATGCATGTGACTACGTTACCACGAAACTTGAATTAGGCCCATACTTCGACCTTGTAGGATGTGCCTTATTTCACCGTCACACCTCATACGTGGTAGGTTTCTCTCCTGTGAATCACATGCGCACCACTGACGTACACTTCCATGACGTAACAGTGCACTTGCTAAAAGATGAAAGTTTTCCACTTTCTACACAAGTGAAGAAATTTCTGAAGAAAGTTGACAATCAAATAAAACCAAAAGAAGATGACTAAGTAAAAACAATATTCAAATTTAATCTAAAATAATTTTTTAAAATTATATTCAAGCAAAGTTACATGTTTTTTGCAGTGAAATTACATCTAAAGGGCACGTTTTAAGGAAATGAGAGGAATTATATACCAACATTATGGAAGTAGGAGCAACAATCAAAGTTCTTTCAGCAACATTACCAGGGCTGACCTTAAATCGACGGTACTTCGATCCTGACGTCACTTACGTCACAGTTCACCAAAAGGCACTTAACCGCGGGAAACATCATTCACAACAACATAACAACAACAAAGCTAGTGACTGAGTAAAATCGTGTACAGTCTAGTTAGCCAGCAGTGCAGAACGATGCAGTCCTGATATTTGGCATATGGCTTTGAACTTTGAAGAATTTTGAAAACAGCCCAGCCTAAAATTAAGAACAGTTTTGACAGGTCCAAGGACCGCCAGATTACTGTCGACAGGCTATCTATATATGCAATGAATCGTGAAAGAAGCACCCAAGGATCTGTGCATGAATAAGGACATGTTCGGATTGCGCGAAAATGGAAGAGTAGGGTATACGTAGCCTACACGCTAACGTTAGTGCTACCCACTGCCACATCACTATTGCTAGGCCTACATACCTTAGGCAAACTAACGCAAAAAACAGGGACGAAAGTTCAACGCACCTGTAGACTTATGTGACGTTGCAAGCCTGTCTGCATGGGGCTTGGTGTCTCGGTCAACTTAAATACTCGTAACACAATGAAGTACCAAGCTTGATGCTTGGTATCTCAGTCCAGCTGTTTAAGAATGAAGTGGGCCTATACCAAGCACAAGTGCATGTTATGGAATGAAGTACCAAGCACGAGGCTTGGTATCTCAGTCCATTTAATGTAGTACATGTTATGGAATGAAATACCAAGCATCAGGCTTGGTATCTCAGTCCATTTAATGTAAAACATGTTATGGAATGAAGTACCAAGCATGGGGCTTGGTATCTCAGTCCATTTAATCAAGTACATGTTATGGAATGAAGTACCAAGCATATGAGGCTTGGTATCTCAGCCCATTTAATGTAATAAATGTTATGGAATGAAATACCAAGCACCAGGCTTGGTATCTCAGTCCATTTAATGTAATACATGTTATGGAATATGAAGTACCAAGCATCAGACTTGGTATCTCAGTCCATTTAATGTAAAACATGTTATGGAATGAAATACCAAGCATCAGGCTTGGTATCTCAGTCCATTTAATGTAATACATGTTATGGAATGAAATACCAAGCATCAGACTTGGTATCTCAGCCCATTTAATGTAATAAATGTTATGGAATGAAATACCAAGCATATGAGGCTTGGTATCTCAGTCCATTTAATGTAATACATGTTATGGAATGAAGTACCAAGCATCAGGCTTGGTATCTCAGTCCATTTAATGTAAAACATGTTATGGAATGAAATACCAAGCATGGGGCTTGGTATCTCAGTCCATTTAATGTAAAACATGTTATGGAATGAAATACCAATCTTGAGGCTTGGTATCTCAGTCCATTTAATGTAATACATGCTATGGAATGAAATACCAAGCATCAGACTTGGTTTCTCAGTCCATTTAATGTAAAACATGTTATGGAATGAAGTACCAAGCATGGGGCTTGGTATCTCAGTCCATTTAATCAAGTACATGTTATGGAATGAGGTACCAAGCATATGAGGCTTGGTATCTCAGTCCATTTAATGTAAAACATGTTATGGAATGAAATACGAATCTTGAGGCTTGGTATCTCAGTCCATTTAATGTAATACATGTTATGGAATGAAATACCAAGCATCAGACTTGGTTTCTCAGTCCATTTAATGTAAAACATGTTATGGAATGAAATACCAAGCACCAGGCTTGGTATCTCAGTCCATTTAATGTAAAACATGTTATGGAATGAAATACCAATCTTGAGGCTTGGTATCTCAGCCCATTTAATGTAATACATGTTATGGAATGAAGTACCAAGCATATGAGGCTTGGTATCTCAGTCCATTTAATGTAATGCATGTTATGGAATGAAATACCAAGCACGAGGCTTGGTATCTCAGCCCATTTAATGTAATAAATGTTATGGAATGAAATACCAATCTTGAGGCTTGGTATCTCAGCCCATTTAATGTAATACATGTTATGGAATGAAGTACCAAGCATATGAGGCTTGGTAACTCAGTCCATTTAATGTAATGCATCTTATGGAATGAAATACCAAGCACCAGGCTTGGTATCTCAGCCCATTTAATGTAATAAATGTTATGGAATGAAATACCAATCTCGAGACTTGGTATCTCAGTCCATTTAATGTAATACATGTTATGGAATGAAATACCAAGCATCAGACTTGGTTTCTCAATCCATTTAATGTAAAACATGTTATGGAATGAAATACCAATCTTGAGGCTTGGTATCTCAGTCCATTTAATGTAATACATGTTATGGAATGAAATACCAAGCATCAGACTTGGTATCTCAGTCCATTTAATGTAAAACATGTTATGGAATGAAATACCAAGCACCAGGCTTGGTATCTCAGCCCATTTAATGTAATAAATGTTATGGAATGAAATACGAAGCACCAGGCTTGGTATCTCAGTCCATTTAATGTAATAAATGTTATGGAATGAAATACCAAGCATCAGACTTGGTATCTCAGCCCATTTAATGTAATAAATGTTATGGAATGAAATACCAAGCACCAGGCTTGGTATCCCAGTCCATTTAATGTAATACATGTTATGGAATGAAGTACCAAGCATCAGACTTGGTATTTCAGTCCATTTAATGTAAAACATGTTATGGAATGAAATACCAAGCATGGGGCTTGGTATCTCAGTCCATTTAATGTAAAACATGTTATGGAATGAAATACGAATCTTGAGGCTTGGTATCTCAGTCCATTTAATGTAATACATGTTATGGAATGAAATACCAAGCATCAGACTTGGTATCTCAGTCCATTTAATGTAAAACATGTTATGGAATGAAATACCAAGCATCAGGCTTGGTATCTCAGTCCATTTATATGTATTAAGTTTTTATATAAGACATGGTTTGGAATGAAGTGCTGTACCAAGCATGAGGCTTGGTTCCTCAGTCTTTTCAATATAATATTTCTTTTTAAAAGAAATTTTAAGCTTGAGGCTTGGTATCTCACTCCATTTATAATTATATTTAAGGCTTAGCACAGGCATTTTTGGCAGCAGAGGCAAGGGGGTGGCAAAGACTGTTATCCTGCTCAAAAGAATATCTTAGCATATAGCAGCACCATTTATTGGGTTGGACATGTGTAGAATACTTTGGCCAAAAATGGCACTTCCCGGGGTTAGAACCCATATAAATAATATTTTGAGCCTGCTTTCACAAAATAAAAATGATCACCTAAATGGCACATGAGCAAATTGTAAATTGATCAGGAAATTATCAGAAAAATTGTACCACTACCATTTTTGGGGAAATACACTGTGGGCTAATTATGCCACGTATACAGCTGCACTGTGTGCACATGAGCACTACCAGGATCTACAGTGATGGAGGATATACAGTATCTGAGATAAGAAATATTCTGTCTATGAATCCAGAATGCCACCATCAGCTGGCTCGTAGGGCACAAGAAAAGCTCTCCCTGAACACCAGAAATGGCATTTTAGAGACCACTTGAATAAAAGGCATATTTTGTAGACAAAATTTGTTTATTTCAGAATACCGTATGTAAAAGAATTTTCTCTTTCAGTCGGTGAAAACTGCATTTCAATAGCATATAGCAATCAGAAGATACAGATTTTTTTTTCATGAAATTTGGTGCATCATGGGAAATCTGTGATGCCATCACGGCACATTAATTTGACTTTAACACCACTCTCCACTCCTACATAAAGGTCATTAATAAGATATGCCATTAAATTTATTTTGATATACCATGTTGAAGAATGTTTTCAATGATTGTGCATAGAATTGTTTGAGGGGCACATTTAAGCATCACATGGCACTGACTCGAAACAGATTTTGTTTAATGCGCTATGGCACTGGCCCTTGGTAGAGTAACATTTTGGACGGACATGTAGGAAACTTGGATGGATGTCATATTTTGTATGTGGATGCATTGTGGTCAGAAGATGGTCCCTATCGTTTTTGGAAAAAGGTGTTCCCAGTGTTTGTTGGCAGAGGTCAAAGGTCATCTGGGGTCACCAGATCACCAGGTCAAAGTCTGGAAATCTCTTTAACAGGGTATCAGCTGATAGGAAAATCGGATAGATTTCATATTTGGTATATGGATGCATTATGGTCAGAAGGTGGTCCTGTTTGATTTTGGTGGAGGTCAAAGGTCAGCAGGGGTCAAAGTCTGTAAATCTTGTTAATTCAATATATAAAGATAGCTCTCTTTCTGTCTGTTTGTCTCTCTTCCTTTCTTTCTATAGCTTTCATGGATCTCAAAGGTCATGTGAGGTCCCTCGAGGTCAAAATGTGAATGAAAACGTTGTTAGGGGGTAACACGTCTCAAGGTAGGAAACTGAATGAATGCATATTATGGTGAAAAGGTGTTCCCAGATTTTGTTGGTGGAGATCAAAGGTCATCTGGGATAACAAAATTATTTTTTGAACATGCTAGTATAACATTTGTGTGAGATATGGTACATGATGTCATTATTTGAAATGGAACATTTATGTATCATCGAAACCTCAATGCATTTTTGCATTCTGTTTTTTTTTTTTTTTTAACAAAAATTATTATTTTGCTATGACAAATGATTTATTTGCATTAACAAAGTAGTTACTTGTACCAAACTAAAAACTTGTAGAAGTGCAATAATTATTTGTAGTAATATATTATTAATAAGTCACAATAAAATAATGATTGTAACAACTAATCGATAATTTATCATAACAAATTAATAATATTTAACAACACATTAAATTTTGTTTCCTTGCCATAGGCAGGCAAGAAATATATGAGATGGTGATGTCATGTAGGTGTGTGTGTGTTTGTGACACTTTTGCTTGTAAACATGATATCTCAAGATATGAACAGCAGACACTTTTCATATTTTGTATACAGATTTGTCATGTTGGGAAGAACAAACCTATTGTTTGTGGTCGGAGTCAAAGGTCATGTTAGATCACCAGAGGTTACACTACCAAACCAAGTAATTGGCTTCAATTTTCAAATTTTTGTCCCCCTAAAGTGTTTGAAGTTTGCAGCTTACACTCATTTTGCCCTCTGGAAAGATTCTCCTCCCCTCCCAAAACATTTGCTCCCTCCAGTGCCTTGCCTGGCCACAGGCATGGAGGGCTTGTTATCACAATTTCTCAAGACAACAGTGAAGAACAACTGTTATATTTGGTTCATAGATGTGCTATTGTTCTTGGGTGGATTGACCTCACAGGCACTAATTGTGTGAAAATCCTCTCAATGGATTGTAAGGTCACCAGAGTTCAAATGCAGCATCACCAGAGGTGACATGCCAGGTCACCAGATGTCATGTGCCAGGTTGCCAGAGGTTAAATGTCAGGTCACCAGAGGTCATGTGCCAACTCAACAGAGTTCAAATGATTATGTCACATAAGTTTACAAAGGACGAAAACTTTGGTATGAAGATACCTTTAAGTAGGAAAGTTGGAAGAATTTCTTAATTGGTGAGTGGATGCAGTATGGTTACCCACAAAACCTTAATTGTTTTGGGGAGGTCTGAATTAAGTCACGTGGGTTGCCAGCCATCAAAAGGTGAATTTTCCAAGAATTGCCAAGATTACCATCTGAGGTCACCAGAGGTGAAAAGGCAAAATTTCCAAAGTTTTCTTTTCTGCAAGGAATCACTAAGCCTTTTTGCTTTCTTGTCATACGATGTGGTGCAGTGTCAGTATCCAAAAAGAGTGCAGTAAGGCATAGTTGTACTAGCTCTTGTAGTTTCTTGTATTGTGCCTTCTGTTAAATGTAGAATTGGACTAAAATTTGTAAAAATATAAAATCTTGTGCCCATGCCAAACAGTAGAAATGATCATTATTGTCACTTTGTTCATGTGTTCATGTTATTGGTTGAATGATTTCATATAGCTGATAAATTGAACAAATGTTGAGCAATTTGGGGTAACTGCAAACCCCTTTTAGTCTTGGAAAGCAGAGATTAGAGTCTGTGAGACCAGAAATAGGGTTCAAAAGATGGAAAGTTGTGAGATGGAAGATGAAATGAGGGTCCCGGTGAAACCGGGTGAAACACTGCTGCACAAAGTCTACGGCAAATTTCCCAGAGTCTATTGTTCCCAGGGTTTCATATTCCCAGGCTGGGAATCAGTGGTGGCACCAGGAGGTCATGGGGGTATTTTCCTCTTGCAGAATCCCCCACCCCCAGTTGCCCCCAACTCTGAACCAGATGTAACTATCCTAAGACATAATTTATCCCAGAGATATGCTTAAATGCTAGAGGTTCTGTGGACTTTGTGCCTGGATTTCACCAGTGGTCCTAAGATGGACCTTTCATCCTACATGCAAAACCCGAACTTTGTGCTCAGTATCATGATACGTGTGAACATTTTTTGCCCTCAACATTTTCCTTTAATTCATTTCCCTTCTCCTTCCCATGCTTGAAATCCTGGTTCAGCTACTGCTGGGAACATTGAAAATGTGGAGTAACAAACCTTGAAATCAACCATTCAAGTACAATAGTGGAAAAATGGGGGACATTAAGGTATCATCAGAATCACGAAGGGATATTAGTCCTCCATCTAATTGGTCTCCCACCCACCGTTACTTCAGTTTGCTTCATTAGAAGATTTCCTAGGCTATAGTCAGAGCCAGTAGGGTAGTGTCAGTGGTGTCACCAGGGGGCAAGGGGGGGGGGGGTTCCCAAGGGTAACTTCCCCTCCCAACTGAAATTTGGAATTAAAAAAATTATAGCCTACATCTTATGCAGTCACAGTGTGACTACCAGATTTTACGTGAGTTGATTCTGCCTTTGAAAAGCGAATTAAGGCATCAATTTCCATTTTCTCCAAGTGAAAAAATGCCACCCCCTTCCCAAACGTGCAGAAAATGCCATTTCCAATTCTCTGAGGGGTTGTGATTTTTCCTAATTTTCTGTACACCCCACAGCAATGGATTGCTTTTGGGCAGTATTAATGTTAGGTATTTCCAGAAGAGAATTGCATCTGTCGATCAATCACTGTCAGCTCCCCTTGACCCCCACCCTGATATATCTAGTTCTGCTCCAGAATTT
This sequence comes from Holothuria scabra, assembly GCA_037179385.1. NCBI lineage: Eukaryota > Metazoa > Echinodermata > Holothuroidea > Aspidochirotida > Holothuriidae > Holothuria > Holothuria scabra. The sequence goes on from CM074182.1 coordinate 23,572,242, forward strand.
TGTAATATAAGGTTTTGAACTTTGTGATGAAAAATAAAAATTGCCCCAGTAAACGATCACCTACCCTTCAAGATTAATTCTTTTATAGTCGAAAATCTGGCACCATTTGGTATTTCCAGTGCTTGAAAAATCAAGGCAAAGGTTTCACCACCCACGTGTACCTTGCCTCTCCCTCACCAAAAACTCTCACGCTGACATTTTCCCATCATCCACTGTCCACACCAGAAAAAAAAATGGAAATTTTTGGCTATGGGCCTTGTGCTGGGTCTACTTCCCTCACAGTCAGGTCCACCTGGGTGTGTTGAACCTAAGGAGCCGAATGGAGACTGAAGTGTTTGTCTTGCAGCACACTCAACAGAGAAACATCATATCAACCGTCTTTAATGTCAGTGACCTGACATTTTTAGGTCATATACTTTCTTTTCTTTAAAACCAAAAGCACCCGGTCAGCAAATTTAATGGGCTCGGCAACGGACCATTGCAGGCCACTTCGGCGGTCCGTCGAAGAAATGTTAGGTGGCTTGCCAGCAGTCCTCCGACGGCGATGAAACTTGATTGACCAAAAATTTTACCCGGTATACGATTTCTTTTTTACCCGGAGTGTAGCCAGCAGACCTCCAATGGCCGGGCCCTCTGGTGGTTCTTTATTGCCCAACCACCAATTCATGGCCGATAGAAAGCCTACAATGACGGACTGCTGGATATTGCTGACTGAGCACATATATTACTTCATTCAGGCAAGAGAAACTGATTAGAGCACCAATATTTTACCATTTTGCATCTAGACAATGTTACCCCCTCCCCGATTGAAGACCACCTTAGATCCCTCCGTGCCCGTGTCCCCCTTTCCAGATCCCTCTCAGTGTGTCCGTGTCCTTTCCAGAAAACAAACATGCATGGTCACTTTGCAAAATATGTAGGGGCTCCCGCGACCAAAAATGAGGGCAGGTTCGGGACCCCATGACCGCAATTAAAACCGCAGTGCTCGCAAGACCAGAATATTAAAGATACCAGTGGCGTACCCAGGATTTGTATGAAAGCAGCTAGGGGAAAGCAGTATACTGAAGAATCGCAGGCCTAGGGGAGATATATGACCTGGCCTTTGGAAAATTTTTCAATCTGGTGGTATTTAAAGCTACGACCTTTAGAAGCAAAATTCGTTACATACTTTGCATATTTTAGGGACTAAAATAAAAGGGCAGTATAGTGATGGTCAGCAGGGTCAGGGGTTGGGATCCCTTCCACTTTGGAATTTTTTGAAAAATTTGATCTCAGCTAACATGCAATCTGGTGCTATGTGTGCTACCGTTATGAAGTTAAATTTGAAGTGTTACAAAATGTGCGTACTTTTCGGACCTTAAAAATAATTTGGCATCAGTGATGACTGGACCTTGGGGAGATAAGGACCTCTTTAAAAGTTTGCAGGAAGGCTGGAGTCCCTGCGGCAAGCAATCTGGTGCCACATATGCTAATTAACTTACGGTATTTATAAGATTTAAAAAAAAAAAGAAAGAAAAATCGGCAACCATCATGCAAGGAGGGGAAGCCCCGACTGATGCCCTCTCCCCTTTCCGCGTACGCCAGTGAAGGATACGTTTTGTTTAATAGTCTCGCGGACACCTCATTTCCTTGTCCACTTTGGTCACCCACCTATAAATGAGCCTCTAGCACTTCCCAATACCGTCTATTGAACATCCACTACATGTAAACAAGAGCGGCCCGGTCATTAATGCTTAGCAAGAGGTAAAATGACTATTTACGCATGGAGCAAAGGCTACATTCAAGTGCTCTCAGTTCTCTGTTCCAGTCTCTGTTGTCCTTGTGATGAGTGCAGCTACTCAACTGAATGAGCGTAAACAAGTCATATAGTACTGTGAACACAATTAGTGCGGCCAAGTTGTGTTGCTATGTTCGAACAGAGTTCGACAAACTTTTCTCATTTCCCGCGGTGTGTCTTAAAATAATGACGTCAGAATAAATTCTGACGTCAGGATCGAAGTACCGTCGATTTAAGGTGAGCCCATTACCAGCAGCACTTCAATAAACACAGAATCCTACAGCAGCTACTGTCAACAGAACAGTTGAAAAAATCTATTAAAGGGTACATCGTAAACCAAGATTTGACTGAGCAGGACGCTTCGTGGTACGGAATTTGGCAGAAGTTGGAATGAGATCCGTTTGAGGGGACGTGGCTTGGAATTTGGATCAATGTAACTTAACTGCATAAAATGCCAGCCTAACGTTGTGAGAACTTAGCCTAAATCATGTTACTGTTTTGAGTAAGCCTAGGCCGCCTAGCCCATGCGAGGGCAAACTAGTATTAATAGTATACTGCAGCCTGTAGGCTAAATAGCATTCGGCCTAGCCTAAGTTAGAGGGAAGCAATTGTACCGCCTTCTAGAGAGCACAGAAAATTCAGAATAATTATTCCAAGCAATGTGGCATCATTAAAGACCAATTTTATCCCAAGTCAAACGTAGTATGAGTTTTTCCAAGGCAAATCTGAAAGGCAGTCAAGCAAAGCAATGCAAAGCACCATAATTCTCCGAAATTACCCATAGTGCAACAGAACAGTGACATAAAACCTGCACCCAATGTATACTTTTGTTTGCTATTGCGCAATATCATATATACTATAGCTACTGCACAAACGTTCGTAACACTACTGAAGACTAGCGCAACTACCCAACTTTTAATTCATTTTACAAACGTTTCAACTGTTGAGTTTGAGATAAAGGTTCAGAAATCAAAAGATTAACTCCTTAAAAGAATATGGATGCCTCTTCCAGGCCAAGTGCATATGATTTTGAGCCTGTTCGGCCAAAGAAAACTCGTGCACCTGAGAGTGATGTGACCTGCATCCGCAGCGAACCAGCCATACAGTCTATACAAGCTAACGTTAGACCAAGGGTCAGTACGTTACGTATAGGCTAATACTAGTATAGCCTAATACGTAGCCTATGCTGTATAACAATAACACCGATCGATGTGTATCGTGTCTTAGCCGATTTCTCTTCGCGATTGCCTTCTTTTAACATTTAAGTGTCCACAAGTATCCTACATTACTTACGAGAATTACAAAAGGTTCAGCTAAATGGAATCTTTGTGAAAATGAGTGAAAATGAACCTAACTGTTGCACTGAAAAGCATGCTAAAATACGGTCTCGCTAGTCACAGCTTTTTGTTATCACAGCTTGTAGTTTCACGGTCTACCGAAAGTAACTTATCGTGGTTTGTACAAAAGCAGTCAGAAATAACGAGTATTTTTTATTTATTTAAGGATGAAACAAAAAGAAGAACAAAAAATTATTGGGTTATCAAAAATTTTTATCAGTAAAGCAAAAGCAACTATGAAGTTTTTAAGCTTCGTAAAGGGTAATTATAAATTCAGCTGTAAGTCTACATAAGTTGGTAACCACTTTTGTGAAATCTGATCAAGTGCAGGCTTTACGTCATCAATCAGCTGATCCATGGTCGTGTTTCTTCGAGTATGGCAATACTCATGTCTTGAAGAGCGGGAGATCTGAAATTTTTTTCGGTATGAGTTTTTTACAGAAAAACAACACAGTAGTGTTAATATCTAATGTTCATATATGTACTACACATATGTGGGAAGTCAAATGGCCACTATTGCTCCCCTTTACATTAGTTAGATGGGGTTTAATGGTATCCAGTATCCAACCAATTGGTTCAAGTCAAGCTGGCCGCCGTCTTTTCGCCAGTTGTGGCTCACTGGTTTGTTTTCCCTGCTCCATTGTTTACATAGGCCTACACCATTGCTGAGATCCAAATTGCATACTAGCCTAGGGCCTAGGCCTAGTTTGTTAATGGCATGTGGAATTTAATTGTTAGGCCTAGGTAGCTTAAGTTCAAAATTGCATGCCAGGTTGTAAAGCCTAAACCAGAGGTATGCCAAGGTGTACATGATCTTACTCCAGGATTTTCCATGCACAAAGGTATAATGCAATCAGCAATTAGGCCTAATCCATAAATGTGCATATATACTGGGCTGATCCTGAGTTAATCACTCTTTGTAACCGTAGAAATATGAAAAAATCTATAAAAATCAATGGAACTTGACAGTAATATTCAGAAATATGTCTTCCTTCTTGTGCTATGTTTTAGATTAAGTAATCTGTGGAAAAAAAATAAATCTGTCTTAAAACAAATGAATAAAACCACAAAAATTGCACATTTAAGGTGAGTTTTTTAGATAATTAAACAAAATAATCTCTTTTCTATTCTTTTCAATTCTTATTTAAAACTTTAAAAGGAGACATTCTCATCATCCACTTTTAGTCATTTGTTCATACTTTTGCTGAAACTTAAAAATCTGGCCATGACAATCATTTTTGCTTTTAACATAAAAAATATGATGACAAATATTTGGTTTTGATGTTGTTTGAAGAATATGCAGATCGTAGGTTATTCTTACATTGCTACCCCATGGCACTTACACACTGCACTGGCGTTTAGAAGGCACTGATCGACTCATGATAACTTACTATTCGGTATACATGTATGTTTTTCATACATTGGCTGTCAGGTACAGTTATGTACCTATACACATGTTAGAACTCGGTGTATTTGTAAGTTACATAAATGTACGATGCAATGGCCACACAAGAACAACCTAGCACAGTATGCCATACATGAACATGTTGGTGGGAGTTGAAAGATTCAGCCTACTGGTACAACTGGACTCTGGGAGTACAGTTTGCCCTCCGCTACATATTTAGGAGTTGATGGTTGTAACATGTTGGTGATTTTTTGCCTGCCTGCTGCCTGCCGATTGAACCAAACTGTCAAATTGTTGCATGCTGATCCATTATATATCACCAAAAGTTAGAAATTGTTAAGTCACTTCGGAGAAATTCAGCACCAGTAGCGTGTTTGCAGGGGGACTGGGACTGCGCTCCGCCCACCTCCGAAGTCAATTGGGGGAAAATCACTCAGTCTGGGGATTTACGGGTTGGAAGAAAAGAAATAGTGTGAAGAGACACACTGAGCATTGAAACCTTAACCACACACCATCACAAGTATGCCTACAACTCCCCAAGGACTGAAGTGCAGAAAAGCAAAAAAAAAGGTAAAAAAAGGTCATCAAAATCCATTCCAGTCAGGGGAATCACAGGTTGTGCCCCCTCCCCCACCTTTGAAATCCTGCACATGCCACTGTTCCACACAACTGACAAACTATGCAGTCTGGCCTGAGGTCATGGTTAAATTGTGTATCTTTCAATATGTAGTAAATCTACTGCATCTCTTACTGTCCAAACGTGAAATATGGGTTGCAGAATTTCTTAAAATGAGATATTAATAATAATTTGAATCATTTAATTTTTTTAACATGTAAAGGCAGCTGCATGCAGAAACTGATACCCAAGGTTTGTAAGAAAATTAACCCAGATAGCAGTTGAAGCAATCCTTTGGAAGGTTATGAAATCTAGTTCCCCCTCTGCATCAGTGGCTAGATACATTATCTTTGGAAAGCAAGTAACTTTCACGATAATGCACTTACAGTATATCCACCTTTGTAGAAGACAATGGTTTTGGAGCAGAACTATTTATACTCAGTATACTGTATGTTAAAATTATAGATATTGCATAATTTTCTGACAAGTAAATTTTGGGGGATAATGACTGGGATTTGGAAGGTCTGTAGGTGTCTGTAGATCCTAAAGAGTGTCTTTTATTCTGAGTGTCATGTGGAGCATAGTATACAGCCACTGATTGAATGCTTAGTCTGAGGGTGTACGCCTTAAGGGCCTAGCCTTATGTACAGTATCATGAAGTTTGCTGATGATTTAAAAGTATAATATTACTAGCTCTGAGCTCTAATTAGCCTTCAGTAGACCTAAGCCTGCACTATAGGAAGGTTAAAAATAACAAATAATGCCTTGGTCTTGCTACTTTCTGTGAAATTTACTTAGGCCAAGCCTAGATGGACTCTTTATTGGTCACAGACTTGGAAAATGTCTTTCAATCCAGTCTAGTGGAAAGTACTTCATATTAGTCCTCAAAGTTGCAACTAGGATTACAACATGAACAAAATCATTGATTTTAAGTTAAGTAATGTACCTATTGAGAAAGATTTGGGTATTGTTATTTCAGGGGATTTGAAGTCATCTAGGCAGTACTGTAGGCAATGTGCAGCTACTGCTGCAATAATTTAGGGTGCTCAGATTGATCAACAGAAATTAAAGCAGATATGCCTCATGTTGACCATGCCGCTCACACTCGGAGTCAGTTCTATGAGAAGGACAAGCTTCTTTTAGAACAAGTCCAGATGTCTCAGTCTTATGGTCTTACCACCCTGGAAGTGATATGGATTAAGGGAGACATGCTTCAGGTTTTCAATTTTCTTTTTGATACAAAATTCTCTTTTGTCTTGTAGTTATTTAAAAGTTCAAAGTAATTCTTGGGTTTGTGGCCATTGTAAAAAAAGCTTGAGAAGTGTTTTGCAAGGTTTGTTATTGGAAAGCTGAGGTAGAAAGTCCAGATAATCACACAGATATCCAGACAAGTTGGTTATGTGACAGTAGGCCAGGTGTGAGCCTGTGTCTGCACTTGTGAAATATTTTCATTATGATTTTCATTGTGAAATATGCAGATCAATTTTTGAATCAGTCTTTTTTATCCTTTTGATTTCAGCTTTATCATTGGCAGCTTGGTGATACTGCTAAGAGTGATAAAAATGACCAGCGGGTTCCGTAGTTATGTCTGGGACCCACTCCTAATAATTTCTCAAATTGCAACAATGCAAAGCATCTTCTACCTTGGGTTTGGAGTGTGGCTTTCCCTTGTAGATCTGGTGTTGCAAGAACCACAAAGTCTGGATCACATATTCAAGTACAAGGTAGGTTGAAAAGTTTTATTCCCCCAAAATATCCCAATAATTCAGTTGCAACTGCTGCAGTCATGTTTTGTTTTGTATTTGGTACAAAAGCAGTTTTAAATCAGCAAGTTTGGTTTGATTCAAATAATTTATACAAATCCTATGCAATTGTGTGTGTTTGAAGTCAGGTCTAAGGGTGTCCTATTCAGTTGATGCATGAAAGTGTTCCGATTTCTCTTTAGCTTTGGGTGGTCTGGGGCTGGTAACAAGACCAAATTTCTGATGATTTTATGAAAACTTTTATCTTATGCTGGTTTTCCCCGATGCAGGTATCTATGCTTGTGAATCATTTTGTGTATTGTTTTGTGTATTTTTTCATCTACTTATTTATCAATCTTTTTGTTCTGTATTAAGTTGTGCAATTGAATTTGTATTTATAGGAATCTGACACCTCTTTGGAGTTTGGAAGTATAAAGAGAGTAATAAAATGAAATTGAAACTTCTGTCAAAAAATTTGCTCTGTAAAAATTTAGAGTCAATGAGTGTACTTCCAAAATGTGGGTGGGGGAACATGTTCCCCCATCGCCTTAGGATTGATGCTCATGAAGTCCTTCATGCCATCTCTAAGATTTAAGAATCACTTTCAGTTTAAAAAAAGTTGACACACCCAGTTGCACAATGGGAAACAGAGATCAACTTACTTTTGTTTAACTTATAAAATTAAACTGTAGCTCAAATGAAGCAGCCACTCTTTTCCCCTACAGTTCCCATAACATGACTTTTGTACAGCAGCTTGAACTTATATACAAGTGTGAGTGTGACCTGAAGTAAAAATCGTGAATCCATGACATCAGCCATGCTTGCTTCAAGTTCCCTTTTTAAGAAAGTGTGTTTGCACTGTTGCTGTACTGTGCAACAACAACTATTTCACTCCAACATGTCATATGATTGACTCTACGCCTCAGATGTGACGCTCTCTGGACCGACAGAATATGAAGTGCTCCAGGATCATACTTCCCCTCAACAAACATTTTTTCCAAACTTCCTAAAACATTTCCACTCTAAACTTTGTGATTGGCTGCCATACTTAAATTTGAAAGAGGACAAATAGTCAAAAGTGCTTGGCCTATACTTTCATTCATACATGACCTAATGTGATATGACAAAAATATAAGCAGAATAAATTGTAGTACTTAAAGTTATTAAATGTTTCATCTCTCTACATGTAGTATTACAAATCAAAACATTTGGTAAGGACCTAGCTTGAACTTCTCTCTATTTATTTTACAGAATTTGGAATTTGGGACTGGAGATGGAAAATTAATTGCTGCAGCCTACGTGCTTAATGCTCTTACCGGGTAAGCAGCTGTTTATTTCTGGTATTTAGGGGTTCTTTCTAGATATTTTAGTATTTCAGGGCATGCTAGAGTATACACCACAGTGTAAGCAGCTCCTCAAATATCAATTCTGGGGGTGGGTCAACCATTTTTAGAAATATTTCAAGTGTTAATAGCAAAACAACCTAATTGAATTTTAGATCCTTCCACAAAGCTGCATGGCAAGGTATGAAACAATCAAATCTAATTTTTTATCAAGGATTTGCAATAAAGTATTAGGAATTATCTCCTTCACTTTAGAATTAGGGACTGCCCCATCCCCACCCCTTCTCCACCCTGTGCCTTTTAGCTGTTGACACCTAAGACTGTACAGGGTTACTTCAGAAAAGGCAGCCTTTGGAAACATTTGGATAAAGTGAGATTAATATTCAGAGGGAGACTTTTGTTCTTCAAATAGCTGGATATCAGTGGAAAATGTCTGTTTGCACTGTGGAAATACCACTAAAGTTTGCCTTGCTGAAATGCAGATGGTTGAAAATACCAAGTCATGCACAGTTTGCTTACATTGTTACAGTAAGTACCAAAGAGATGGTTTAAGGTCTCTCAATCCATCCAGTAAATTATCAGCTTCAAATTTTGGTTTGTGCAATGGTGATGCATATCTTACGTGTACTTTCTGTCCATACATTCTTCGCTAGTACTGGTATTAAATTTTAAAGAAGAACAAGCAAGTTCCATATTTCATTGAATTAGTTTGTTAGATGAGACTTAATGACACACCAACATGAATGTATTGTACAGTGTCAGTCAACTCAACAAAAAGTTCTAAGTTTCAATTTATTTTCAAGTATGGTTCAAGTGAAGGTTTGACTGATTTCCCTTGAGTCGCCTCTTATGTCTGAAGGGAAATACTGTGGCCATATTCTACAACCCAGGACACAGGGGGCCATTTTTCGTTGAAATCTTGGTACAGGGCATAGAATATGGAGTAAGGGATTTTGCTCAACCAGAGAAACCACAACATTGGTCAAGGCAGTTCTGCTGTATAGCATAGAAGTTAGGTGATTTGCTTGTCTGTCTCCATATCAGTAAAAGGCATTTTGTCTTCTTTTTGTTCTGTTTGATTTATTTTGTAGAAATTCAACCGATACACCACATAATAGCGCTTTCATTTTCAATTACTTACATTTGTACAGATCCAAGGTCATAGACATACGAGGCGAGGTTGCAGGGCGGGCACTCACCCTCCCAATTTGCTCTTGCCCTCCCCACAAAAATTATCCTCATACCCCTATGTCTAAGGTCACTGTTCTCCCTAAACTTTAAAAATGGAACCTACTACCATTATGCTTGGTGCTCAGCATAAGTAATGCAGTATGGAAAACGGGCCAGTGACCTGCAACTGGAAGAAGGTCCTCTCTGGCTCGAATGGTTGCTACCTGGGTTGTAAAACTCTGTCTAACTGATTGACACCTGGCTGGGTCATACCAAAAATTTTAAAAAGTAAAAATATATTGCCATTATGCTTGACCCTGACTAAGTGAAATCAAGACAGTAATCAACTGGAAAGAAGGATGTGACCAGACCGACTTAAACCAAATGGTTAGAAACTGAACAGTAAAATTCCATCTACCTAACTAAGAAGTTCTATTGCACAAGGTTGAATGACATCAGAAGTCATAATTTTGTTTCAGTAGTTATATACTATTTAGTCTCCTGTTTATACCACAAAAGATGCAAGAAAAAAGAGAAAATATTATTTTAATTATTATTTAACTTGGACTTGATTCATATGTTCTTGTTTGTATTTTGCAGAGCTTTAGGCTTGTGGGTTGTTGTACAAAGATCAAAGCAATGTACGGACTTTGCGGCGAGTGTTCATTTGTTTCACCTTCTGTTTTGTTGGGCTTACAACTCACAGTTTCCAGCGACATTCACGTGGTGGCTGATGAATATTGGATGTGTAGCATTAACAACTGTTTTAGGAGAGTTTCTGTGTATGAGAACAGAAATGAAATCCATCCCACTTTTAGATGGAAAGAGTAGAGCTGACTTATGAATGTGGAAACCTTGAATTTGTCTTTCATGAAACTTGATAAAATTTGCATTGGAGTGAATGTCTTCCACCTTGAGAGGACTTAAAGTTTCTGCCAAGGAATATTGAAATGGATGATGGTGTTTGAATGCAAGAGAGATACAGTAGATGACTACTATTTCAAGATGGGCCATTCAAGATGGGCCATTTCCTTGTCGTGTCATCCATACAGCCTTGAAGTCTGAAGAGTTTAATTCCAGATTTGTAAAGATTCCCTCAATTTTGGAGGCCATTAAGTTATTTACCATTTATACACTGTGGCTTTAGTTGAGTCAGGGACTTGAGTCTTGGTATAATCTCTATTAGGTAAAATCATGACACAAATGCCTAAGTCATTGATTATGAAAATTGGTTATGGGATTTTCGGCTCATTACAGTGCTGGGTAATTCCTCTGGATGGTACATGTGTCCATAACTGAGTAACTCTGTAACTGAAGCTAGTTTCACTTTAACAGGGTTTCCTCTGTTTTGTAAAACTAGGAAAATTGATGAAAATTTGGAGAAATTTTTCAGGGTTTGGAAAACTCTTGAAATTCAGTGTAATTGTGTATAAATGTCATGGAGAAGTCATAGAAATTTTCACAAAAAGACATCGTTCCATTGGAACTTAAAATATCCATTTGTGTTTTCACTCATATTATCGAAATTTATATGCTAATTGTCTTCAATTCAAATGTGTAAATGTAATGTAACATGAAGAGGAAGGTCATAAAAACTCTCTTTTTGGTCCAAGGAAGTCATGGAAAAGTCCTGAACATTGATTCTCAAGAAAGTGCAGGAATCCCGTTTTCAGCTGAGTAGATGAGCAAGAGGAGTTCATATTCTTGCTTTATTGCTTACCATGGAGTAAGGAATACAAGCCTGTGGGCCACAACTGGGAAAAAGGCTTTGGCCAGCTCAACTCAGACCATTTGGTTAGAAACTGAGCTGTAAAACTCCACCCACTGAGTAACTAACATACAGTAGCAACCAGAAAGAACTCAAACTCTCAGCTTGATCAAGAGTAATATGTACTTCCACTAGGATACTTCATAAGCTTGGTTAAGAAAGATTTGGTAGGTATACAGAACTGACTCACTTAATGTGATTTGAAAAGTATAATGGTCCTACAATTTTGGTGACGGTGTGGGACTTGTGACCCTGGAACTTACAAGGGTTGGGTGGTACTGTGAAAATATTGGTACAGGTGTTGTAAACACACAGAACCGGTATTGAGGCAGTACCAGTTCTCAACCCTCTCATAGGAAAGTCGGGTGGAAAGGAACCTAAGCCATGCATTGCCCCCATGTTATCCTGCACATTAATGCATCTGCGTGTTTGATTGAGTTAATTACCATGCAGGAACCTCTGCTCTAAATGGAAATATTTTAATCATCCACACATCCTAACAGTTATTATTGTCAGCCAATATAATGACTACCACTTTTTTTCAAGAACCGGTATTACTAACACACCAAATTTCTTTGGTATTTTCATTACCTGTACCTCTAGTACAGGTATTGACATCAGTACTGGTAAACCGCCCAACCCTACTGGTACTGCTGGTTCATTTACCTTTTGGTCATTCTTTGTGTCCTTGGTCAATATGTTTGTATCTGAATTGCCTTTCCTAATCCAGGAATAGATATATGTATTGTTTGGGATTCAGTGAGCAGCTCTTCCTCACTAAAGACCTTGTCTCTGGGCCAGTTTATCACTGTGTTGGGCAGGGGTATTATGTGTTGCAGGCAGAATTTTTTCAAACCATTGTGGGGGGAATTCTATGTCAATGGATGGATTGGCTTCTTGGAAATTGGCAACAAATAACAGCTTTTTGACCCCTTTTTACAGTTGTGACATTGGATTAAATGAAAGAACAGGTCAACTACCAACAGGCTATCTTTTAACCCTTAACATGAGTTTTGACACAAACTTTAAAATATTTCAAAATTGAGTTTCTCCTTCAACATCTTCCAAGCAAAAAACAAACAAAGAAACTTGCATGCTGCATCTATGATTGGGATTCACCAGATATTGATAAATAAAAAAGTAAAAATGAAATTGTTAAACTCTACCAAACAGGTTACTGTAGCATGCTATGAAAGTCAATGCAATACTAGTAATGATTTTAGTGTAACTGTACATGAAGTAAATTTCAATGAATGTTAATACACATTTAGCACCACTTACACACCATGATTCCATGTTAAAATTAGTGACTTATTGTTTCCATCAACCAGGTATGGGGTAAGTCATTTTGTTGTGATTAAAGCATAATGTACAAGAATGGCTTTTTCCAAAGTGTAAGTTGTGTTCATGACTGGCAGGGCCAAGCAGGTCATTGTCTGGGATGTCCAAACAGAAACAGGAAGCAAGAGTTACCAATGTGGCAATCCTCAGTCATATGCTAAATGACAGTGCTGTGGCATGCCCAGGTTTTTTGAGTTGGGGGACCAAACTGTAAAATTTCCTACTGTCAGTTGAGGGTCTTAGTCTCCTTTTGAAATTGTTTGATTTTAAAAGAGAGACTGAAATATAAAATGGTTCCTCCTTATGATCAATGCAAAGGTAGTCACGTTTAAAAATAAGAAGGTGCATGGTGTGATTGTTAGCTGTTGTGAAAGAGAGGGGCTGCTCTTCCTTCTGGAAATTTTTTTCTTTTTGAAGAAGGCTGAGATGCAAATTGATGTTATAGATGAAGCATTTGAAGCACACTTTAAAGCAGCTCATTGAGTTGGTTTAAGAAATTACTTTAAAGCAGCTCATTGAGTTGGTTTAAGAAATTCAACAATTTTTTCCAAAACTGTTAAGTTTTCTTAACATGCATCGAACAAATGAACAAACTTTAGACTATCCCCATATCCTACATACAAATGACTGTTTTGTGAGTGAGGACTTCATGGTTCAGCTTGGTTTCAAAAAATTCCTGACCAGACACTTTTTCAAATTATGCACAAAACCATTTCAAGTCAGAACACCACAAAATTTAAAATTTTACCTTCTTTCACAAATATTTCATATGAAACTTGACTAATCATGCTAACTGTAAGCATTTTCAAGTGTTGTTACCCAAAAGCACTTTCATCATGTTGTCAATATTGAACTCAATAAGCCCCTTTATCTAGCATAACTGCCAACAGGGGCGGGCATTTGTCACTTAGTTAGAATCAGTTAGTATATTACCAAGTGGCTTATTACCCATCCCTACCCTCGACTTCCCCCATGATACTTTCAGGGGTAAGGATCATGTCCCCACCTCCCTGTTGTGCATGCTACTGTTTAGTTTGGATATTCTTGTTTAAAATATTTAACTTAGGACAATCTGAGGCTATATGACACTGGTACCATGTTACCCGCTAAGGTTCATATATCTGCTCACCAAGAATTGCTTTCTTGTAGCAAATATTTAAGAGTGTGCTTCATCAAGTCTAGTATATATATATAGTATCAAATTAAGATTCACTGGACTTTGTGTGCATCAGCAGGAATAGTTTAGGCTTTGAACTAATTTGTTGTAAAGCCTATTGGAATATCATTTCCTGGTCTTAGTATAAAATATTGTCTGTAAAGAATAGGATCTCAGTTTCGTCACAGACCAGAAGTGGATTCTGCATTCTGATTAAGAATTTGAAAAAGTTGGTCTAAGATTCTTTGTATAAAATTTCTGTGGTGAGGTTTGGGTGGGGTCCACTTCATATGAAGACAATATTTTGTGCAACATTCATGTCAAATATTTATGGGTGTTTCATGAAAGGGCATTTTTGTGCTTGCGCTACGGTCGAAAAGTTGGCATAAGTTGAATTTTGCTCAAATGGGGAAGCTTTCCCATTCCCTCTTCCCCCTCTTGACTATACTCCTGTGTGCAGAAAGGCACATGCCATATTCCTTGTAAAAATGACCTCAATGTTTTCTTGCAAGCACCCATGCCCAACACATACACATGCTTAATAAGTCCATTTTTCTGTGGATGTTGAGTACAGTAGACCTGAGAATGCAAGTGTTATATTGGTTTTATGTCATCAAATGCATTTAAAGAGTTTATAATGGGTATTAACGCTCAAGTTTCTTCCTGAGCAGCTTCACTGCCTTTGTCATTGCCAGTGTTGATTTAGCCAACATTCTTCCGTTCTGTGTGACTTTGTTTAACATATATGTTGCTTTTTCTTTATCCAGATTTTGGAAATATTTTTGGAAAGTTATGTCAAAATTAGAAAAAAATATCTCTTTTAGAAAACAATCACGGCAAACAATATTTGGGTTCAACTTGGCAACCATGGGAAGTACAATTTCATTTCCTGGGGGTAGGGTGACTGTGGTCACTTAAAATTGCCCTAGTTGTGCAATTAGAACCATCAGTGACTGCACATTCCAGTGTTACTGTAACATTTTTTAGGAAACTTTCAAGATTTTTTATGATTTTTTGAAGTATAGCAACTTGGCAAAATGTTCAACATGTGTACTATTTTACATAGGTCATGCACATTCAAATCAAATGAAATTTCAGGCTTGTGGGATTATCAAGATTTTATACAATAGTCAGTTATAATGTAACTAACAGTATATGATATGTAATGTTGATTAGAATAACTCATGTTTGTGTCAACACGAACTTGTAAATAAATTTTATGTATTTATACCTTACAGTGCTGTTTGTTCATCTTTTTTGTTGATACTTTGTTTTGTGACTTGTCAATTGATGGACCTTTTTATTTGGTCAGTCATACTGTCAGTCAGTCAGTCAGTCATATCGTCAGTCAGTCAGTCACCAAGGCTGTCAATCCAGACAGTCCATCAGTTTGGATTTTTCTCCTCAATTTATATCCCTCTAATTTAGTGTAATAGTGCCTATAGCACTTTTCCAGTTGTGGTCGAGGCACTGGATTTTTTTTTTCCCTACTCCATTTGCTTATGCGGAGCATCACGAACAACGACAGTAGGTTTCAAAATCTCAGGCATGACTCCAATTTGGAATCGAGCCCCTTGTCTCAGGTTGGTGGGATATGGTTTTCCTTTTGAGTTTTTGGGTGGTTGGTCTTGTTCCAAGACTCTGGCTAGTTTGCGTCCACCACACATCGGCTTTGAAACCCACTTAGCATTGCGCCCTCTATTATGCTTATCTTTTGAAAGCTTCAAACCACATTCAAAAGATGAGTGTTGCAGAGGACGCAAATGCTAAATGGGCTTCATACGGCGCTGTAGGCTTCAAAACCAATGTGTGGTGGACGCAAACTAACCAGAGTCTTGAAACAAGACTATTGGGTGGTGTACCCGTATGATGTTATTACTACATACAACCTTACATAATCCAGGAATAACTGGAAAATGCTCTGGAATGAGTAAAACCAGGGATGAACGCAAAGGATAGAAGAGAACTTAGAATGGAGTTTTAACGATGACCTCTTTGAAAATGCAATAAATGCCGGATTTTGACTAACGTCACAAATGACCCTCGTCGTAACTTTGACTGCGAACCGATTCCACACACCATCGATGATGTCACATCATCGATAGCCTATCGAAAACGTTCGCATATCGATGGTGCATCGAATCAGTTCTCAATCAAAGTTAAGGGTATTTAGTAACGTCATCCAGAATCCAGCAGAATTTTTATTGCATTTCCACGATACCACAGTTCATCTTTAACATACCGGTAACAGCTTTTCCAATTAATCATCAACATATTTCGGGAACTGCAACTTTAGGACTCGCTCTCTGTACATGTAATTGCTAAGTTCATTACCACGACGTTTTTTTTTTCAGGATTAGCCAACATGTGGTCAACAGATATGGGCGGGGTTAAAATTTCCATAATAGCCCCGAAGATGACACTTGGCTTTATCGCAGCGTCCACAATTACTGCTTAAGTTGTAGACCTTATACTTTTATGACGTCAAATTATATTTTGCACAATGATTAAACCTAAAAAACAGTGTTTATAGTGCTGAAATAATGTTTTGTCTGAAATCCAGCTTGGAATGTTTGATTGATTTGTTAAAGAATGTGTAGAAGCAGTGGCGTAGCCACGGGAAGGGTTTTGGTGGTTAGAACCCCCCATATGACCTAACCTTGCAATTCAAAAACACCTCAAATAACGGATTTTCTCTCTATCCTGAGACTTTTCCTCATATCGTGCCCCAAATCCCCCACCCCTCCCATGACACCAAAACGTCCCTCCCCATGAAACCAATCCTGGCTAAGCGCCTGTGTAGAAGTATTTCTGCACATTCAGGGCCAGAATACTCGGCCACAACACTAGTTTAGAAACAACAGTGTATTTAATACGCAAGATGTTCCGGTTACTAATTGATATAAATCCTGGACCGCTGCTTTTGAAGAAGTGCCCTCCGATTACTGTCTACAGCTTGAGAAAAAGTAAAGATTTGCTTAAGGGTTCACTGTCGTAGCTATAATTTGAACTTTGTGAAGTCTGGGGAATTATGTACAGGATCCCCTGTAGACTGGGGAAGTAGTGTAGTATATAGCCTTCTAACGGGCGCTCCGCGTTTTGTTTCGTTCTGCCGTCGTTACATTTTCTGCCCCTCAATGTCAACTACTTTACGCCGCGACTGAATATATCACTAAGTAATCGCAAAATTTCAATGTATAATCAGTTCCAAGCTTTGTCGGCAACGGTAGCACCTGACCATTTCACACCTAAACAAGGATCACCTTTTCTTCTATAAACATATCTCCTTTAGCATGCATGGCATGGTAAGTATTTAAAGACACGCCAGTTGGTACTTCGCTTGGATGTAATGACTCCTCCCACCCCTATGATCCCCCACCCTAGTAGGGATTAATTTACATTTCAACCTTGAAATAAACTAAGATCAGTACAAAGTTACACGATGCACGCCGACGGAAGGTCTTTCTTTTATCTTCGTTAGAAGAATTTACCAGGAGAGACATATATAGACAGAGCGTAATTTGATCAAATGTCACCTGACCGCCCTCTTTTGGGGATAAAATACAACCTAACGATTTGCCGTATCTGACTATGGATGCCCGGCACTAAAATGACCGAACCTCCCAATGTCCTGTGTTGAGAACAACCAGAGAAAAACCATAAAGGTCAAGAGCAACCCCCCCCCCTTTAAAAAAGGAGCGTTTTTCAAGGAACAGCTAAATCTCGCAATTTTCTTCTTATTTGTTTTCAAAGTATCTTTAATCACATGTTATGACCTCAGTTTTGCATATTCAGGGCAAACCATAGGCCAGTGGAGGCGTGGAGATATCTTTCGGAACATAGGGTAGGGTCAAAATGCTGGAGAGATTACCTAATTTGGAATATTTACTTTTCATTTGCGACAATCAATCCAAGACACATTAAAACCAAAAAAAAAAAAAAATACCGACAACACTTTATTCGCCCTGGCGGGGATCTATTTGGCCAAGTAGTTTTAAAATAAAACGAGCTGTGATTTGTCTATGTGTGATTGAAAGTCAACCCTTGGTTGAAGACATGAATTAAGTTAAAAATTGCTTTTCAAATCATGTCTAATTATTGTGGCACAAAACAAAAGAAGAAAGGAATTTCTCAACATCAATATCATGACGAAACATGTTTACATTGATTAGCCTTAATTAAAGGACCAATCCTCTCACCCCAAACTACAATTTTTATAGGGGGTTACTGAAATTTTCAATTGGCTCAGCTCTTTGATTGACAGTTAATTCAAAACAATGCAGAGTACCAAAGCTTATATTACATGGCATGAATTAACTGCACCGAGAGTGTTTTGATTATACACATTGACTTTTTTATACTCACCCTGAAGCAATAAACTGAGATTGTGTCTGAATGAGGATGAATTCCAAACAATTGTGGGAGGTGCTTAAGTAAGAAGATTATGAGAATTTGTACTGTTCGGGGTGAGAAAATTGTGCATTTAAAAACCCCGCCAGACCAGGAGAACCGCCTTTTTTGAATTGATGCTAATATATTATAAAACTAATAATAAGTGGCAAACTATGGCATACAATTTTGATCACTCTTTTGAAAATCTTGGGGGATGTCTGTGTATCCCATATCCCCCTTGTCAAAAAGTAGGGAATATATTCCTCATTTCCCCCTTCCGCCGAGATTTCGCCTATGAACCAAGTAGTTACTTCTAGCAAAATTTCACATTTGAGGAAGAACAAAATGTTTTCACTTGACTCTCAAGAGCCAATCATAGCACCGCAGATAATCGAGTGAAATGAACTCAAACTTTAACAGTTTTATACGCTTATTCACTTTCTATAGTTTGTTTTAAGACTCATACAAACTGCGGAGGCACACTTACAAAACCATCAACGGTGATTTTTTCGTTTGCTTTGCGAGAACCGGGACGTGGCTATTTGAAGAAATGTTTATTTTATCTTGATTCATGAAACTATCTTACAGTAAGAAGTGTTTTTTGACAAAGAAACTAATCAAATAACCAAATAACCCATTGTTATAAGGTGGTTGAGGTAGCACGTTAGACCCAAACAAAGAAAAAAACCTCAATGAGATGAGCGACGTCCTTTGCTATGGATTTTATCATCATTTATTTACTGAAATTTGTCATTCTTGTATTCTGGAAAAAAGTCTTTTACTAAATGCTTTATTTGTTAAACGTTTCTACTCTGTTAAACTTCTCCCGGGTAAATATTTAACTTTGGTACCATCTTAATTATCTTGCAACTGACTTTTGGTTCACAGAATGGTGTCAAGAGTAAAATCGATGTTTAACGTTCGGTCAGGTCAATAAATGAAACAGAGAACTTGCTCTGAATTAGTTCCAGATTTCGTAGTCTGATTGTGTCGTCAAATGGCCGCTACTGCTGAATGGCCATTAGGACTACTGAAAATCTTTCAAGTTTGACAAATGATATTCATCTTTATCAACAGTCCGTACACCTACGGAAGAAGAAATTTTATCGAGAACTTTTCGAAATCGTTCCATGAACACACATTTTACGTCGGAGTTTGAAATAACTTTACTTTTGGAGTAACCACTGTTTATATATAATCAAGCCAATCCCACGATAACCAACAAGTGTCGAGCATTTTGAAATGGTACACAAAGTTACGGCTTAAACAAATCCAACCATTTTGTCAAACTTTCTATAAGAACATGACGTCAACGTGGTCAAAGAAGAGTCACATTCTTTTCAAACAGAAATGTGCGACTGATTCGGGGGTATGCAGTTATGGAGATGGAAAACATTCTTGTCAATTGTCAATCGAGAGAAAGAATGAGCTACCCATGAGCACCCCAACTTCATCAAATATGGCTAGGGAAATAAGACCCAACCGACGTCGCCCACGAATTCGTCATAATTATCGACGTCATCCAAAACCTCCGTATTCCTACATTGCTCTCATAGCCATGGCCATTCGAGAGGCACCAACCGGTCGCTTGACTCTGGCAGAAATTAACGAGTTTTTAAAAAATCGATTTTCGTTCTTCCGAGGAAGTTACACTGGTTGGAAGAATTCTGTTCGTCATAATCTCTCTCTAAATGCATGCTTCCAAAAGATTTTGAAAGATCCAAACAAACCATGGGGTAAAGACAATTACTGGACACTAAAAGAAACCAGCGAGTTTTCTTTCACACAAGGAGTTTTCTCTCGTCAGAAAAAGAAATCTCGGGAGCAAAATGACAGTCTCAATTTCAACTCTCAGGATCAGCCTCTTCTCACTCCTCACGTCACTGGGAAAAACGGATTAAGTATAACATTAAATGACGACGGTGTGTATCCCGAAAGTGAAAGTGTTTCGGCAACTGAGATGCAACAAATCGTTGGAAGTGAACTTCCTCCACACGTATCATCGCGAAATTCGCTATCCTTTCACAAAAGCAGATTCCGTCCACGGGAAAATGGTTTTGCTTCAAGAAATTCCCAATGCAGCAACCCTCGGGAGGACGCGGAAAAGTCAACCCCTTGTTTGAAAGAAGAGGAAAGGCAGCTAGATTCGCCCATCTTTGAATGGGAAACGAAATCAAAGGCGATGTATCAAAATCCTCATCTGCCACATTTAATTCCGACGCAGTTTGATTTTATGAAACATAGATACCAAATTCTGACTACCAGCCAAAGTTATTCATCGAGTCGACCCCCAAACATGGTGGCAGCTTACCCATATTACTACGTTCCATTTCCAATAGTTTCCTACGATGCATCCGCGCTTGCTTCAAACTGGTATGGTATGACATTTATTCCTACATTCCCATAGAGGAAGAGTACACAGTTTTTTGTGACGATAAGCCCTTTACCTAAATGTAGCTTTAAGTAGGTGAAAAGCTCAGGAAAATTCAAATTAACATATCAAAAATTTGTGTTCAGAAAGACAGCAATGGAAAGAGTTAGTGTGTGGGCGGGTGCTTTACTTTTCGGTTTTCGTGTAAGAAAGTATGTAGGTGTTGTGTTTTGGAGTCTGACTACAACTAGATTTGTGTTGATCATGACATGACATGACATATCTAGTGATTTCTTTTTGATTGGAACCCCCTCAACTCATTTTTTGTCGTCGTAAATCATCAATTTGTTTTTTATTTTTATATTTTTTATTCCTCTTTTAATTTTTATCATTTTTATTTATACGTATTTTTATTTTCAAAAATTTAGAGTATTAATTCTTGTAGCCACAAATAAACGGCTAAACATGTTTCCAAGAGCTGTGTGCCATTATTATCAGAAGGAGCAGAATTGGTTTTATTTGGATCTAAAGTTTTGGCGGGCGGTTTTGGATAAGAATTGTAGAATTACTTTGGGATACTTCCCCGTGTCATGAGGCCAAAAATTTGAAATCATCAAAAAATCACGTATTGTGAATAAATATCCGCATTTTATGATTTCCTTACACCTGAACACATCATTCTGAGGCATAAGCGATTAAATGTATACCTTAATTGAATCAATTTAGAAATTTTGGTGTAAAATAAGCTAATGATAGTTTTGTGTACCAACCTTTTGATATGTAGGAAATATTCCGATGATTTTTTTTCATCGCACACCTTTAATTCTCATGTCTATTTCTTGTTCATAACTCAAAAAGGTTCTTGTTTAAAGGTAGGATTTTCTTGTTAGACAGAGGCGTCGGTCAAATTTCTGCTGCTTCGATGGTCTTGTGTTCAATTATGTCATTCAAGCAGATTTTTTCAATATGTTTTAATTGTTGTTCCTTAAAATTGAAGTGTTATAATGTTTAAGTTTGCCTTGAAATTTGAAATATGTGAAACATTGAGACTCGTTTTGTCGGTTTGTTTTAAATTATTTATAGCTTAAAAAGTCGTGTGAATGCATTTTACAGCACTGGAAACGTCTACATACGCTTAATCATCATAAACAAATATAGGTATCATAAAGAATTTTAAAATAGAATTGCCAAGTTTATGACATCACAGATTTCCCATGATTCAATGTAATGCTCCAAATCGAATATTCCTTTTACCGGCAAACTTAATACTATACTACATCACTGTAAAAACGAAATCAATGAAATTTCACTCGATAGAAGAGTGAAAATGAAAAGGAAATCTCAAAAAAGTGCACGTCCACTTCAAGAAATTTGGAATTCACTCCAAAAGAGCGAAGTTTTACTCTTCATGGAGTGCCTACAGGGACCTTTCTTAAAAAGAGTTATCCCTGCAGACACTGGTTAAAGACGGAATTTTCACTCTTCTTGGAATGAATAGCAGTACGGTATTCTTGGAGTGAATTATCACTCTAATGGAGTGAATTCACACTTTTTACTCTAAATATTTTTTGTTTTAGAGCATGACCATACTTTAAAGTAGGAAACGTCCCTAATGTTACGATACTTGTACCTTGTTAACGAAATATCTCTATAAAGGGTTGGCAATCACATGCCAGCAGAAAGCCTTGTCCCCACTTGAAAGTCAAGGGAACGATTTTCAAAGGGAAAATCCGTTGGAATTGTGTTCATATCGAGAAATACCTCTTCAAAGTTTGAATGTTTCGTGACCAAATTTGTTGCCTATCTGTCTATGAAGTGTTTTATAGTGTTGACATTTCTTTTGCTAACCCTACATTAATTATATCGCAATTACTCAAGGTTTTCAAGGGCACAATTTATTTAAACTTCCAAAATACCCCCCCCCCCCCGAAAATATTAATGTTGCATCAGTCATTGTTGCACTGGACTGTAAATGGACTGCTCAATTTACAGTCTTTGTATTTCAAGATCATACAAATTTTAATTTCAAAAGGAACAAAGTAATGTGAGTTGTGCAACAAGAAAACAACACATTTTGTTAAAAAGACTATTTCAAAATTAAGGGAATAAATTTCAACATATAATATCTCAGCAATGGAACCAGTTACGACAATGGAAGCTGAATACAGATACCTTTTGCAACTTCGTAAAATACATGTTTTTGTATTGCCTGAAATGAAGGTCCAGGTAACCAAGGAGTACAACTCCCTTAGGTAACATAGCCTGCAAAAAAGTTCAAAAGTCAAGAATAAAAGTTCAGAACTTCATGGAAGTTGATGTAACTTGCTGTTAAAGGTCGTGTGACATATCATTGACAAAATTGGATATTCGATGTAAAAAGCATTAAAAACAAAGAAAGTCGACGGCAATTTCCATTACAATCAAATTTAATAAGAACTTGGCTCAAAGCGGAAGACGTCGGAAGAAAAATCTTTTACAGCTTACTAACTCGCTGGAAAGACAGCTTATTATAAGGTTGGATCTCGATCCAAATAGTCTTTTGGAGAAAGCTCAGAAAGAATTGTTGCAATTGTATAATTTTAAGCTTAAAGAGATTCAGATAAGATCACGAGCTAGGTGGGTTGAGGATGGCCAAAAGAATAGCGAGAATACTTTCTTAATTTAGAAAAAAGGAACAAAATTCAAAACACGATTCACTATATTACAAAACCGGATAACACTCGTATTACAGCGAATGAAGAGATTTTGAATGAACTGTATCAGTTCTATAGTAACTCGAAAACATCAGTTCTAGCGGGTTCAAATCCTTTATTTTTCGGCGACTTTTCATTTAATCTTACATTAACTGATGACGAAGCTGACTCATGTGATGTTATTCAAACAGTAATGAATGTCATGTTTCATTTTGAAGTATGTCTTTTAATAAGTCGCCTGGTTCCGATGTCCTCACCTCGGAGTTTTATAAAAAAAAAAAAATGTTGGGATACGATCGGTCCTTCGTTAGTTAAGTCTTTCAATTACGATTTCTGTAAAAGGTCAATGTCTTCGGAGAAGTGAAGGGGTATTTTTAATGTAACACCCAAGCCTTTCAAAGATTCTTCAGTTGTTCAAAATTTAAGACCGATTACGCTCCTTAATACTGACTATAAAATTGCCGCCAATGCCATTTCAATCCGTCTTAGAGATATCCTGCCACGAATTATTGGTAATAATTAAAAGGGTTTTAGAATAGGCCTTTACTGGAGTATTCATCCTCTGTTTGGGATCCCTACACCGTTTCCCTATCCAATAAGGTTGAGCAAATTCAACGTAGCGCTGGTAGGTTTGTTTATAATGACTATCCCCCCCCCCCCCCCATAGTAGTGTGACTGAAATGTTAAATGACCCAGGGTGGGATAGTCTCAAAAACAAACGAAATTCTTGCCCAGAAAGTTAATTGTAGTCATATAACTAAAGGTCCATGTATCTTAAACCAGGAAATCAAAATTTTACAACATGCAGATGACACAATCTTCTGTTAAGACAGTAGCAAAGATTCTATTCAGGAAATGGTTGATATGTTACATGATTTTGGAACGCATCTGGGCTAAAAGAAAATTTTGATAAAACGATTCTTTTCCCCCTTGGACCATTTGCTCACTCAAAGCCTTGTTTCACTGACGAATTCCCTTTCACTTGGTCAAAGGGCCAGTAACTTTGTTGGGTATCACGTTTACTTGTAAGAGAAAAAATCTTTTCCATCTAAATTTTCCCCCGAAATTGTCTAGGCTTAAACGGGTTCTAAATTTTGAAATTCTAGGGATATCACACCGATTGGGGGAAATATTATTTTTGAAACCTTTGCAATTTCACAACTAGTTTTCCTGTTTCAAACTCTTCCAAACCCGCCGAAAAGTTTTATTACAGATGTAAACAAAATTATTTATGGTTTTATTTGGAAGGATAAGCCAGAGAAGATCAAACTTTATACTATGATTAGTCCTATTTGTTAAGGGTGTTTGAGGTAATCCACTTAGAAAATTTTAATGATAGCTTGAAGATTTCACGGATAAATAGGTATTTAGAAGGAAGCAATTGCGCTTGGAATGTATTTTTTTTTTTATTTTAATTTGAGAACTGTTGGAAAAGATTTTATTTTAAATGCAATTTAAATAAAAAAATATTCCACATATAGACAATTTTTTTATAGCTGATGTTTGTAAAGCATGGTCTACTTCTAGTTTCCAGAATCCAATATGTAAGTTTGAAAATGAGATAATCTGGAATAATTCAAATATTAGCGTGAACAGGTGAATGGTAATACTATGTTTTATGACTTTTTACATTCGAAGGGCATTGACTATATTTACAACTTTTTTGATGAAAGTGGGAGGCCATTCATGTAAAATTCTTTTTAACTAACTGTAACTTAGAAAATTTTCCATTTACAGTTTACAATGGATTAATGTTTGCTATTCCTACCCTGTGGAAACAAGAGTTGCAAGAAGCAAGCTTCACAAAAAATCATTGTGAGGAATTACTGAACATTTTGCTTAAACAGCATGGCTCAAAATGGGCATACAACATTCTGACATTTTAATTTCCCCGTCCCAACGATTTCATTGACTAAATGGAATTTAGTTTTCAACTTCGATAATGACATTTGTTCAGATATTTTTTTAAGTCCTTGGTTTTCAGTTAGAGAAGCAAAGCTACATTACTTTCAGTTTCGTTATCTACACAGCATTTTAGGTATTAACAGAAAATTGCCAAAATCCAATATGTAAGTTTGAAAATGAGATAATCTGGAATAATTCAAATATTAGCGTGAACAGGTGAATGGTAATACTATGTTTTATGACTTTTTACATTCGAAGGGCATTGACTATATTTACAACTTTTTTGATGAAAGTGGGAGGCCATTCATGTAAAATTCTTTTTAACTAACTGTAACTTAGAAAATTTTCCATTTACAGTTTACAATGGATTAATGTTTGCTATTCCTACCCTGTGGAAACAAGAGTTGCAAGAAGCAAGCTTCACAAAAAATCATTGTGAGGAATTACTGAACATTTTGCTTAAACAGCATGGCTCAAAATGGGCATACAACATTCTGACGTTTTAATTTCCCCGTCCCAACGATTTCATTGACTAAATGGAATTTAGTTTTCAACTTCGATAATGACATTTGTTCAGATATTTTTTTAAGTCCTTGGTTTTCAGTTAGAGAAGCAAAGCTACATTACTTTCAGTTTCGTTATCTACACAGCATTTTAGGTATTAACAGAAAATTGCATCCTATGAAAATAACTGAAAGCAGTTTATCTTTTTTTTTTTGTAAAATTTATGATGAGACAATGAAACGCTTATTTTGGGATTGTTCGGTAGTATACGGGTTCCTCTTATAGACATTGAAACGAAATTCATTGAAAAATGTTTCATCTTTGCAAAAGAAGACATCTTTTTGGTTTTCAGCAAGTGATTAAACATCCTTACACAATTTTTAATTTACCATTACAAATTTTACATTTTCCATTGTAAGAAAGAAAACAAGGAACCAAATGTTTTTGATTATGAGTACAACTTTAAATTTGCTTTAAAAGTGGAAAAGGAAATTTCTATGCGAGAAAGCAATAAACGTTTCTTTACCCATAATGATTTAACTGATTATTTTCAAGGTATTTATATAGTAGAAATACCACATTGGTAATTTATTTTGTCTTACAAAAGTTCCACTTTATGATTTCTTTTGGTGTCCATTTAAAAAGTAAATGATTGTAAAAGAAAAAAAGTTGAAAGGTAAACAATATAGGCCTATTATCTGATTATAGTTGGGGAAAAAACGACAACTCCCATCAAAATCCATCAAAAATTAACCATTTAACAGTGCAATTTCTGATTTGCACTTAATAATTAATAATTATGAGCTCAATATGCAAATTTTGTGATGTCATGGGAGGGACATGCCATATACGGCTAATGTTATCCTTTGTCTTTAGAATCTTCATTTCAAGGACAGAGGTAACATTAGTATGTCCTAAGGTTTTATTTTGGAAGTTTAAATTGTGTCCTTGAAAGTGATCAGCATAAATTACCAAACCATAAAGTATCTGATGATTAATTAAGACTTCATTTATAAAGGGTTAACTAAAGAGAGATCAACACTTTACAACAATCCACATCACTGTTTTTGCATAGTTAATACATTGCTTCAGACACACTCGAACTTTGAAGAGGTATATCTTGAAAACCATAAAAGATATTTAAATAATTCCAACAGATTTTTCCTTAGAAAAGGTCAAAAAGTATACTAAGTTAAGTCAGGCCATTTTGCTGACATGTCATACTACCTTCCAACTTGACTAAATCGTGCTTGAATTTTTTTCGACCAAAGGAAAAAGTGTGTTAAAAGTAACAGTGAAATAATACATGTTAATAGGAGCATGATAGCAGCTTCATCTCCCTGATTAAATTAAAGTAATCATTATATCTCCAGATTCGAAGTTGGTGAATGGTGACTACTAAATGATTGTGTTAAATTCAAATACTAGCTCTTGTCTGCATGGTTGGTAATTTAATTCACTAAAACAAAAGTTTGCGGATAGTTATTTAGATTGTAGTGTCGTCATTTAACGCCCCAAACCCCCTTTTTTCCCGCTAGGTGGCAACCACAAATTTTCTGTGGACGGAGGACTTTCATCACCCCGTGCTCCGATTGTGATTTCCCTAGTTTCGAGTTAACCTTCCCGTCCACGTTTTGTCGAGGAGTTATGTCGGTCGGGAAATCCTGGCGCTAACGGTAATGGCGAAGGACTTATCCCCAAGACAACTCGATATAAACGAAAATTGCCGTCAGTGCTGGACGTCGATGTAGCCGAAATTACGTTACATAAAGGTTGATTTGTACAAATGTCTTTTATTTTCAAATCTCCTAATATTTAGTCTGGCTAAGTGAGCCAAGCTACTGTTTGGGTTGGTGCAGTGGCACTGATCAATAAGCTATGCAAACATGGATGTGTCTAGGAAAACTAAGGAAGTATGTACGACCGCTTCGTTCGATAAACTAACGTTTGCCCGTGAACTATGTTCAATGGACAGTACGTGGGTGGTTATGTTGCACAAACTCTCGAACTTTAGAGAAAATTATAACGAACTACCGAAAAACAAACGTTACGAGAGCGATTGCTGCCGTGTTGCGTTGGTATCACGCATTAGTCGGAAGAACTAAAATAATGTAAATGAGCCCACAAACAGGGCCGTCGTGCCAAAATAAAAGTTTGAGACGTAAAACGGGATGGAGGAAAATGAGGATTCGTGGCGCTAACTTTGGTGGTTTGAGATCACAGTCAACCAAAATCCCATGTAGATTGTTTTTTTTTTTTTTTTGCACGGTTGTTGCAATTGCTAGAAGTATGGGGATCCCCCTTTGTCCATACATGAAGATGCTGATCGATGCTGATCGAAACTGATATGGGGGCGGGCTACATCAATGTTCCCAGGGTCCACTGTTCCCAAGGTTCAATGTCACCGAACTCGGGAACATCCGCACTTCTATCCCCGGATATAACGAACCTCGTGGTCAACGCCTAATTATAGAGGTAATACGAAAGCGGGGAACACTGAAAACCAGGTAACATCAGGTAAATAGATCCCAGAGAAGGTGCGTGAAAGTTTGGTTTGGTTTGGTTTGCTGAAGTTAAACGCATACACTTCTAACCTTCTGATTAAACCTGCTCTAAAATTTTCCTGTCCAGTTGTGGGGCTCTGGGTTGTTGTGCTAGACTATTCCATTTCTTATGTGGAACATTGCGTAAAATTGCAGTGGTTTCCTTTTTAAGTCCGGCTATGAATCCATTTGGAAATCGACCCCCTTCCCCGGTGAGAGGCGGATGCTTTACTACCTGACAGACAGGTGGTTGGGAGATTTAAAGTGAGATAGAGTTTTACGACCCACTTTCCAACCTATTGGATCAAGTCAGGCCGGCCACGGCCTTTTTTCCAGTTGTTGTTCACTGGCTTGTTTTCCCCTACTCCATTGCTTATGCGGAGCATCACGCACAACGGCAGTAGGTTCCATTTTTAGAGTATTTGGTATGACTCGACCTGGGAATAGAACCCGGGCATGCATTTCGCGTGAGAGGCGGATGCTCTTACCGTTGGACCAAACACGTGGGCAAGGGGATGTCTGAGCATGGAATTACTACCTCGGAGGTAGTACTTCCATGCTCTGAGGAACCATGCGTAAGGGTAGGTGCGATTGGTTGTAGTGAGAGGACTGGAGTGAGGTGTATAGGACGGGGCCATTGAAGAAAACTAGATGTAAAAGCGCGGGAATTCAAAGGACCTTCAAAAAGTTGAGGTCCCATCCTCCACACGTCCAGAACATCCACCAACAGCTCAGGATGAGCCAAGAACTTGAACGTGGGTTTGAACATGCATGGAGAACAAAGAAAACGGCAGAAGAAGCTGTACCGTAGGCTCATTAACATGTTTGCTATGTAAAATTCAGCTAAAAAAAGCAAATTGCACATTTCTGATTACAAATATTCCTAATCGTGTGTGTTCAACTGATCTTCAATGATCAAAAATGCAAAATACCAGTGGGCTCATTTTTAATCACTTCTTTTAAGACTGCCCGAGAGAAAACGCATAAAATCGCAGACATGAGATGCAAAAGACCCGGACTCAAATCTAGACTCAAATCCCATTTTCAGAGGTCTTGAATTGACCTAGAATGGGAGGTCCAAAAGAGTAAATGAACCAATGAATCAAAAGGGGCTACAAGTAGACAGCGACAATCCCAGGCAAGTCTTCAAATTAAAAATGGATTTGTTCAAGATGTGCTACAGCAAAATATGTAAGATGTATTTTCAAGATATTCTACATTTTTAAAGGATTGGATTCAGAATTGCCCCGATTTTTTTACTTTGCCTCTTTTGTCTAGAGAGTGCACACTCTCCTCCCCTGATGCCTAAGGGTTTTCTACGAACCTCCTTCCACCTCAATATGTGCCACTCATGCTGTTTTTTATTCACGTTTATACATGATGCGATAAAACAAACGAAACAAAACTCCCAAAATGCCAGTAGGCACTCCCATGTGATTTCACTGAAATCAGATCAGCTGGACTCATGCATGCACAACCCTTCTACAGAGCGTTCAAGTTTCAACAAAGAACTTGGTGAAAAATCAAACTGTAAAAGAATATCACAGTATCTCTATGACAAATGACTTGTAACCAATTAAGTGCAAATTATTTTGAATACATGAACTTAAATTTACTATTACAAATAAACGTTTTATGAGCAAATTTCAAATAAAAAATATCCTGGAATGACCAGTGAGACTCTTGCTAATGTAAAGCATAATATTTTTTATATCACTTTTTTTTTTATTTTGAAGTAAAATTAAAGTGAAATTGATTCAAAATTAGAAGGAATGATGCAAGTTATTTATAGGCTTTGAATGGCATTGATGAAATGACAAAGGAAAAAAAATAACAAAAAATACAGAAAGAATGAAAACCTTACACTATTGAGCAGTATTATGGTAATCTGTAATCTTGTAATGTCCTCCCATCTCAAAATACAAACAAATATATGTTGTATTTTGGTTACTTTAAGGTTGTTTCATAGCCTGAGTGAAGTATAGCACTGTAAAGCCATTGCAAGTTCAACTTTGAGCTGTGTCTGTGATTGCTCAGGAAGAGCAATGGATGATCACATATGGGATGGATCAATATATCCATACATCGATATTTTGTGACATATTAAAGGTCAAATGTTGCCAAATTGACAATTAAGTTATGGCCCAAAGTCAGGAAATTAGAACATCACATGTAGCAATATTAACACACAGAAATAAATCCTTTAAAATTGTAGGATTTCTGAAACAAAGTACATTAAAACTCTAAATGAATACCCATCATGCTTTTCAACTTGCCACCCAATCCTCACAGTACATCATGTAAAATGATAAGTCTCAAGATGTTCTAACTTAATACTGATCTCATCTCTTTTACTCTGCTTTACCTATCATCCATGTCACGTATGATATACATGTCTCGAGACTACAGGTCAGGTATGATACACATGTCTTGAGACATGAATGTGACACCTTAAAAACCAAAATGTAAGGATTTGGTGAATCAGCCAGAATCTTTTACACAAGCATCATTTTCGGAAAAACTAAGTGAAACAACACGGTAACTTTTCATTAATATTTACAGTGTCAACAGTATTATCTTGCTTTTGTAACATAACTACAGTACAATATCAGTTTATTTCAATGTGCTTAATGCATAACACAGAAGTGTATGTACTGTGAGTGAGTACACTACTTGTAGTAGTGAAACTGCTTGAGAGATGAATAAAAAAGTCACATGGGGACAGAATGCAGTTGCTGTCAATACTGTACAGTAAAACCAATGCAAGGAAGAAGTAGATATTTGCAAAGGTCAAAATAAAAAGAAGAACACAGAAAGGAGGGAGAAAAAATACAAAGCAAGTTTATTTCACATTTTTTTTTCACAGGGAGTTATTGCTGAGTTTCAATTCTCAATACCATATCGTCTTCCAGCAAAAATTATCCTAATAATAATTTTTTCCATATATTGCCCAACATTACAACAAAGCAAGCTTAGTGATAAGGGAGGGGTTACCCCACTCTACTTCTGAGTCGCCAATCCTGTTAGAGACTCCAGTAGCAACTCTACTTTCAAAACTGTCAAAATCATATTTTAGAGTTTGTCTCGTGTTTTTTTTGCAGATCTAATGGAGCACCTCAGGGTTAAAATCAAATCAACTTTCATTCAACACTGGGATTCATGCATATTCAGCTTTGAAAGGAGTTTACTGGTTTCAAATAGTTGTAACTGGTGTCAATATTTCGGTCAAATGATTTTGAATGTTCATCTCTAACAACTTCAATGGTGCTAAATGGTCTCCCCCACTTGAAATGAAAGTTAGATGGAGTTTTACGGCCCAGTTTTCAACCAACCTGTTCCAGTCAGGCTGGCCACATTTTTTTTTTCAGTTGTGGTTCACCGACTTGTTTTCCCCACTCCAATCCTTATGCTGAGCACCAAGCACAATGGCACTAGGTTCTTTTTGTAAAGTCTTCAATATGACCTGGTCAGGACTCGAACTTTCAACCTTCAACTGCAAGTCTGATGCTCTAACCACTGGACAAAACAGTCCATGACTAATTGACATTCATCATGCAGACAGAACCATTCAGGACTATACAACAGGGCTCGAAAAATAGGGTGCCCGGGTGCCCAAGGGTATCTTGTCTTAAGGCTTGGGCAACAAATATTCATGAAATCAGCAGCATTACATTCCTGACCAGACACCCCAGGTCACAGTTCAGACAGAGCATCACCAAGTTGCAAGTTGCCCATAACTACTGTAATATACTATGTTCCCACTAATGCACACCTTCCTTGTGTAACTATCAAATTCTCACATTGATTGTTATTTCAGCGGGTATCAGAATCATTAAATAGCAATGCAAAACCATGTTTTATTTCCTTCACTCAGGCAACAACAAAGCTATATTTGAAAACAAAAAAATACTAATTTCAAAAAAGGGTTTGCCCGAAAGGGCAAGAAGACATCAGAAAAACTTTTCAAGAAAGGAATGAATTTTTAATTCTAGGATTGCTACAACTTATTTTTTGATCTTTCCTTAATTTGATCACAACATCTGCTCTTCATTTTGCATTTATGATCCTTAAGCAAAACAGTTTGGCACCATTTCCCACAGACCCATTTCCAAATAGATATCACAAAGGATTGTGGGATGGAATATTGGTGTACATCTGCTACAGTAAAACGCCATTGACAAATATAATGCTTACCAAAACTGTATTCCACAATTCTCTGTAACTGGTATTTGAAGAAAACTCTACAGAGGAGCCAGCCTATAAATAGTGTAGACTTACTGATTCTAATATTAATAATTATTCACAAGCTAAAAATATTTGTTTACCACATAGATAAACATTCATCATAGCATCAGTTTTGCCCCCAGTGTAGGAATTACAACTTCAAATAGTAGCTACTGACAGAGCCAGAGATACCAGACTCCAAGATATATTTGGGGTTACCAAGCCTACTGCAAAGCACCATTAATGCCATCCCATTCAGTGAAGATGTAAAAAAGGAGATCCCTCTACTGCCAAGTTATAATTTTCAGGCTCAATTGTCACACAACTATAAAAAACATATCTGAATTTTTACAATTACAATGCTTTCAGCATATCAATTTGTACTATTTACGTGAAAGACTAAAAAATGTTTGAGATAAGGGTAATTCTAGGCATGAAAATATTTCAATATGGTTTGTTTTGTAAGAAGTTTGAGATGAGAAGAGATGTTGCAATTGGTTTATCTTCAGGAGCCATGTGACCAGCACCCTGTGAGAGAGGAAAAGAAAAATATTTAACATGGACTGAAAAAAAAGTGAGAACAATAAATAGCTACCTCGAGTAAAAGGTATCAACTTAACAGCAATGTGCCCTCTCCTTAACTCCCCTCCCTTGGTCTCCTAACCCTTTACCATTGTTTGGGTCCTGTTGGACCTATACGGAGAGCGCAGCTGTCACCCATCTTTACTGCTTCAAGAGGAGCTCCAAACTGCAAGTAGCTACCCGAAAATTCAACCACAACAACGAGAGGGCCAATAGTTTAAGGTCACGGGGTCAATAACCTACTGCAGCTGATGCAGGGCATGCTACGTCTCCTTTTCCCCCCACTCCCAAGGACCACAAATATGCCCCGATTGGAGCACAATAGTAAAGGGTTAATCTTAAGTATCTGCAGCATGGGTCTGTGCACACAAGCAGAGAGATTGGCATCAGCTCTGCAGTAAACACACTCCACAGGCTTATTTTAACCCTTTTTCATTGTTTGGGTCCTTTTGGACCCATACAGAGAGTGCGGTTGTCACCCATCTTTACTGCTTCACGCGGAGCTCGAAACTGCAATTTTGGCCACCACAGCGAGAGGGACAATAGTTTTAGGTCACAGGATCAATAACCTACTGAAGCTGATGCGGGGCGTGCTATGTCCACTTTTCTGCCCACTCACGAGGCCCGCAAATATGCCCCGATTGGAGCATAACGGTGAAGGGCCAATTGGAAAATGTCTGGGTGTAGTCACCTTATATTACACTGTGCCCACAGCATGTATGACAGCTCCCACCAAGCCTTCAGCCAGAATTTGGGATTTTGGGGTCTAAGTTATCACTGATGAGAAACTTGTGAGCTACATTCGAGTAAAAGCTTCTTTTCACAGCTTTTTTTCATTTCAAACCGCGGGTCAGGGTCCCCTGGAAGTTAAGTCCAGGAGGCAAAATAAACTCACAAATACATACTAGTGTATTCATACTACTTGTGAAACATACCTGGTAGTGATTTGAGCCTATTTAACTCCTAATGGACAATATGGACAAACTTACCTTGACTGTCACAAAAGCAATATTATGGAATTCTTTGACAAAACCCGCAATCTGATCTGAGCCGTCAGAAAAGATCCATGGCCTCCACTGAACCTCCTCCTCGGCCCCTAGTGCATCCACGAACCACTGGTTGCCCAAGAAGTTGCAGGCAGTATCCAAATCACCATTATACACAAGGACACGCAGTTCCTACAGAACCAAAGATATAGGATAAATTTTGTTGTCAAAGAACATTAAAAGATCATCCTATTCACATTCAGTGGTGTTGTAGTGTGGGTTCACCAAAGGTGTTTTTATACCTACAACCTTTATCCTGATCAAGTCCTTGATAACAAGAGCCTTTGTATGGCACAAGTCTGACCATGGTAACATCTCCAAAGTGTTTTAATACAGAATTACATGGTACTTGTCAGACAGGGACAGAAACATAGCCAGGGTATAACAAATGAAAGGGGGACTCATACTGCCAAGTTTTGTGATACATGTAGGTACTATCTACACTGACAGTCAGAATTTTTAATCTGGGGATGACTGCAGGGCCTGATGGCCTGTCTGGAGAGGAGCCTAAGGGGAGGTGTGTCCCTCAAAACTCTTCCACCATCACACCTGAAATGGCATTTGCAATTCTCATTTACACCTCACATCACACACATATATGTATTTTCAAGTAGATTTATTTATTGTCAAAATATGATTCCCTCTCCACTGGAAATCAAGCCCTT
Source organism: Holothuria scabra (assembly GCA_037179385.1). NCBI lineage: Eukaryota > Metazoa > Echinodermata > Holothuroidea > Aspidochirotida > Holothuriidae > Holothuria > Holothuria scabra. The sequence goes on from CM074182.1 coordinate 23,606,822, forward strand.
CCATGACCCCACCCCTGGCAGTGGAGTGGAGTCATAGTTATTTCCCTAAAATAAGTGACAAAAAATTATCTTGACTCACTTGACTGATGTCACAAGTGAACTTCTACACAGATGCCCTACTCTGTGCATGACTGGAAAAAATGTTCTGTTTCCCAGGGAGAAAAATTATTTCCAAGGAAGAAGCAGAATTTGCTGCAACTTCTCCTCCACCTATATTTCCTTTTACAAACAACAGATATACACAATCAACAAATACCTAGGGAATTTTCCCTCCAATTGCCAAAATTTCCTCCCAGAAAAGGAGCCTCACAGCTTCCCAATTTTCCACCCTTGGCTCTGTGTTTCAATGAATTCATCATAAATGTAAATCTTCACATCACAATTTCTTTTAAATTACAGTGAGAAACAGAACATAAGTGTGTTCAACTTCATAAGCAGAAACATTGCCTAACATTTTTTTTTTCTTTCTTTTCAGAAAAAATGTGCACAAAAATCTCAAGATTTTCAACTTACATGTTGTAAATTAGACAGTATGTCCTTGTAAATGTGAGAAAGGTCTGTGTAAGTTCGAACATACTTCATACCAACATTGGCACTGTAAAAGAAAAGAATTATCTCTTTCAGATTTTCACAAAAAAACTTCAACAAATACCTTTTCATGCTTATCTGTCAAGATACCTTTCCTACATGTCGCCAAGTACACTCTCCTCACCTCACAAACTAGTTGATTTAATAAGTGATAATATTGAAGTAGGGTGACATTTCCTCATAGCAAAAAAGGAGAAAAACCTTAGCTACTATCTAAGTGCAATGCCACCATGGGTTCACATAGCAAAGCAAGAAATTTTTGGCTTCACGAACCCACTGGCAACAGTCCCTCTTACTGTTCTAAGCTGTATGATTTAAGTCAAGAAGTTAGGATGCTGTGTCTGAAAATGAAATTATCTCTGAAAATTGAAGAAAGAAATTGAAATGTCATGTGAACAGTGAACCTGAATGCTTGAAAGCCAGATTTTCCAGCTGAAAACTGAACCAATTGGCACTCTATATTGCAATCATGATTATAGCTACCACATTGCAAGTGACCATTACATTTTCTGAAATTGTGCTTTTAAGACTTCTTGGTCTGGATGAAGGATAAAATGGGAGTGAGTGTCCTCCTCCCACTTTTCAAAAATTTCTGTATAAGCACATGCAAAATGGTGCTACATTTATCACCATTTTGGGACCCTTCAGGTTCTCGAAAATCCTCATATTCTATTACGGATCCCCCTTTTCACTTACATAACTTATGATTTCACAGGTGCACAAGTGGTGGTCAGTAATATGCATTTTTTTCCCTTTAGTAGTGGCTGCCAGTTGTGAGTGCCAATTAGAGCCAACCACATTGACTGTAGTCACATTCCTGACTGGGGTATGCATGAGTAATCTATGAAGTAGTTAAGTTATTATCATGCCTGACTAACCTGTATCCAGTCCAGTTATTGCTAAGAACATGAACACCTTATTTCTTCACCTTACTACTAATATATTCAGATATAGAGGCACCATATTCTTGGAGCTGCAGACAGTGGAGGGATAGTAACAAATCACTTCTTGCAGATCCAAGCCAATTGGCTGGTCATAGTTTACAAGTCTGAGTAAAGTCACAAGAATTTCAGTCACACAACAACTGAAGTCATAATTTTTCACAAATGACACATCATTTGGTCTCAGCCCAAATTGACACAAGCCAGTCTCTTTGCACAAGAGAAGTAAAATATTTGTCTCCTTCATAAAGACAATCAGTTAAGATTTTCCAAAAGTTTGCATTTTAAACTTGATGGAACAACATCTACTTAACAAATTTCTTCAATTATGCCTCTTTGTTGGAGTCTTCAGGATTTGAACAATTCCCAACAAGTCTTGAAAACTCAAAACATGAGCTGTCCATTTGGTGAAGTTATTTTGTAACTTTAAGTTATGGTACTTGAATCTCCATAGAAAACACTAGGGCATGGAAAACAGGTTTTGAACAATTCCCTACAAGTATTGAAAACTCAAAACATGAGCTGTACATTTGGTCAAGTTATTTTGTGAATTAAAGTTATGGTACTTGAATCTCCATGGAAAACACTAGGGCATGGAAAAGTAAGAACGTGCAATTAGTTTTACTGATAGAACTACTTTGTGAAAATTGTGGGAGGTAAGGGTTGAACCTGGAAGCTCAGGGGAACTTTCAACTGACAGTGACCTAATCTTTCTTCATTTACATCTGTTTACATGTTAAATTCAAATTAACTTGTGTTGTCAAAAACCAACACTGACCTTTAAGTAGATATCTAAGACAGAATTTTCACTTAATCAGGTTCCTGGATCTTGGAGGAGCATGTAGTCCATCTGGAGACTTGGGGAAAAAATCCTGGTCACCATGTAGATGCACAAGCTCCAGCTATTTACACACTAATGTCTTTTTTCTAAAACTAGTGGAACCTCTCGGCATAAAGGTTTCTAAATTCACATCTGAGTAAGGCTGCGATTCATATTGGCACACTACATTCGTGGGACACTTGGAGAAATTGTGAGAGACCCTTTAAATTTTTCTCAGAATCTTGAAAAGAAGTGTCATGAGTCCAATGACCAGACCTGGAAAAAATGCTCATTTTATAAGGTGAGAGTAAGATTCTCAATAATTTTCACTTTATTTACATGTTAAAGGGGGAAATTTCCCTACAATTGCAAGTATTTCCCACCAAATGCCCAAATTTCGAGAGAACGGTAGGTATACGGATTGGGGGTGGGGGGGGCAGGCAAACCCTGGATCATGTCCCATACCAGAATTGTCTCTAAGGGGAGAGTCATTTATATAACCAGCCAGTATGGGCAGTTGAGCAGGGAGTCACTTGCCAATAACTGCCAGTTGGATAAATGACTCTGTCCTAAGGAATCCACCCCTATGAATGTCAGCTCACACGTGAAAGTACACAAAAACGGTGAAAACACACTCAATTTGACACATACTTTCACTCAAACTGACCTTTTCTGGAAGGCCTAAAGTCATCTTTGTACACAATGCTATACTTTGTCTATTCTGCCTTGTTTTTTTCTCAATCTGCCTTGTTTTCTTTTTCAATCTTCCTTTTTCCAATCTTCCTGACTTATTGAGGGGGGAGGGGAAATTATATGTTTGCCCCCCAATATTTTAATTTGCTGCCCCTCCGGATTGATGCCCCTGCCCAGCTGCTCAGTTTTCCACCTATGCCTTACACCCTCAGGTTTTGAACTCTACTGAAAACATGGTAAGACCTTTTAAATAAGACATTTAGTTTTTTAGTACTACATGTCACGTGATTCAAGACTGCCACTTTAGATTCTGCTGGTAAGATTATTCATACATCACTTATATAATTATCACATCTCCGGTATCATTGGTCATCTTAAGATCAGTGCCATTTTTAAATCTCGGGTATTTCGTAACACTTGTTATTTATACCAATACCAATGCCCTATGACTTTTGTTATTCTGAACAGGTCTTTCCCAAATATTTTTTGAAGTTATCCACCAAAATGCTAACGCAAGGTATTCAGACAGATTTGAAGCCTATGCAGTCATCATTTTTATGTCTCAAACGTCATGGTAAGAATTAAATTCAACAGAAATTATGTTGTCTTGATTATAAACCAAGTTTTATTCCATAAGAGCTTCCCATTGGCCTAGAATTCACAATAAATGAATATTCATATAAGATGAGCATTTTGGTTCCTGATAAGCGAACCAAACTCTGGTTCCTGAGCCACTTTTGTCACTATCTCCCTGATGTTGGGGTGTATGAAAGGCAGAGTTACCGATACCCTTGATGTCAGGGTGACCCTAACTTAAAAACTTTATACTCACTTGCATGGCTGCCAATCTGGTAATCCTGACTTTACGTGAAGTGCAGTTTTTGTATACTCATTATTCAGATATGTCGAAAGGCTTGTGTAGTTAAGGCACGGAGGCGTCTCTCCTAGCTTGTTCACCGGCATGCTGTGGAATTTCTGAAAAGGTGGTAAAGGTGTCAACAATGTCACAAATCATAAAAGGCAATGAAATCATGCCAAAAAATTTCTGGTTTTTAGAAAAAGATTGTTTTTGCCAAATTTTGTATGTTTCCTCTGAGCCAACTGATTTTGTTGCTATACTTATATAGTCTTCCATGCTACCAGCCATCCTACACTCAGATCTTTCTACAACCATGTGAGATTTTAGTTCCTTGAAATTTTTAACAGTAAGTAGTTAAGTATCTAAGAAACATCACAATTAGCTTAAAACATGAATTTTTCAGGAGGGATAAAAACTTTCTTTGGCATAGTTTACATCATTGCAATTTGATTGAATGACACAAGCAATTTGAAATTACTCTCTCTTAAATTTAAATCATAATTAGCAATACTAACCTGTCTCAACACTTTTCCTACTGGAGTTCCTCGATACATAAGATCAAATTCTGGGATGTATCTGAGGGATCTCTCCTTTTTCGTCACATTTTTTTGTGATGCCCCTCCAGCACAGTCTGCTAGAATGTTGTAAGGGTTAAGGCCACTGAGCATATCATGAGCTTTACTCACCTATCAGAAAAAAACTCATAATTATTCATGTATCAGCAGAAATGATCAGCACTGAATTAAGGTTTTATTTACCAATGGTCTGCAGGTCCAACATGAAAACACTTAGGTCAGTGGATAAGTAAAAAAGCAACAGGCCCAGAAGGCAAGTTGATTTCAAAGATGTGCTGTAGACATTGCAAAAATCTTGATGGCCAGAACAAATCCACCCTTGTTTAAAATTTGCGGTGAGTGTAGAAAGTAAATGTCCAAAAAAGTTCAAGGTAAGAAATTAAAAATGATGGCACTTACACCAGCAATGCAATTTGGACTTGTAGAGTTGTAAAAATTGCAATCTGAGGGACCTGTACAGCAATCTTTCTGGAGAGCATCCCATAGCCTGGGTAAAAGTAAATGTTATGCAACATTTAGTCAAAAGGATGACAACAATTCACAGAAAAAATGTATCACACACCTGTTCTTTCATTAATGCTTGATACTTTACCCTCAATTTTTTCATTTTTACGAAGAGCAGTTGTGTTTCGAAAAAAAGGGCAAATTTCAAAACTGTATTACTTTAAAAATTTTTCTAATGAAAATGATCTTCTTAATTGGCAAGATGCCCAATCCGATACAAATTAAAAAGCTGGATAGTATTCTCCCAGATTGGGATGCACTTCACCTCCTAATACTGCTCTTCAAGACTTGAAATTTCTGCATATTGACTTAGCCGAGATATTGGTCCCAATGTAGAGCCTAGAGAGGATCTTATAAATAAATAATGCATCTCCACGACAAAGCTAGAGTAGCTGTAGCCAATTTTTAATTGTTTAGTGCCACATCCAACAAAAGACATGTGACTGCAATAGAAAACTGGTTGTGCTGCTATAATCTAATACATTTCAATTCGAAGCTAGGGTGGCTGGAACCAGTTTTAATTTAACATGACCATATCAACAGAATACCATGTGATAACAATAGAAGACGTAGCACTCCTATGACATTATTTCCAAGCAAACCACACTTGCTCATCTTTACATCCCTGGTTGGCCCAAGTGATGGCAAATCTGTTCAAACTGATGAAACCCAAATATTGTGCTAAGACTTAATCAAGAAACAAAAATAAAAGCCACAACACAACTAGATTAAGCAATTTCTAATCATAAGAGCAAATCTTACTTTCTGCCAATGATTCCGTGGTAAAACAACAAGTATATCAAAGAATTTGCAAGGTATTCATAGCTGGTTACACCATTCCCCACAGCAAAACCCTGAAATGACAAAATAGAGACTTAAATGTAACTTTCATACAAAGAAGTATAGACAGTAGTCACTATCTAAATCTGATAAAATCAAACTGGGATTGTCAAACTTTCCTGGGAGTACAGTAGTCATCAAGGGTGGAATGAAGGTTAGCAGAAACCATGAGCTACTTTCTGTGAAAAGCATCTCCTAATTCCCTCACTTGAGTAGAGAAGAAGCTAAAATTTATTTCACTTGAGTACAGGAGAAGCTATTACAATGATATCAAATTCCAATAGACTGTTCCCAGGAAATAATGTTCTGCGCCAGTCAAGTAAAACTCATTATAGCCCTGTATTCTGTCACCCCACTATTCCGAAAAATCCATTTTATTCCAACACTCCGACATTCTCTCACCCTTATATTTGATCAGGCTGGATTGTGGCATTAGTTTCATCCAGTAAACATGTGTTGCATGTTCCTGTATGTGAATCCAGTTGAGGTTTTAAATGATACTAGGATACTGGTGCCTTATGACCCAAGGACTTGATCTTAAGTGAATATGTGGGGAGGAGGAAACACTGTGATGTCATTAAAAAAAGGTGTCAGAATATAAGGTGTGTAGTAGTGTGCCATCATAACTTTTATCATAAGGTACATAATGACAGGGCTGGAATTAAGGTTCCAGCAGGGCAAGTTCAAGTTCAAGTTCAAGTTCAAGAAATTTATATGGCGCATTATTTAAAATAATTATTCTAATGCGCCTTACAAGACACAGTGGAGAACAAAAGACTAAGTTGGACTATCAGATACCATCAAAGGCACAGCTAAATAGGTGGGTTTTTAATAAGGACTGAAAATGTTCCAGAGAGCGTGCTGTCTTAACTGAAAGGGGCAGATTATTCCATAACTTAGGGCCTTGGACAGCTAGTGCGCGCTCACCAAATATGGATCTATATCTAGGAACAACCAGATTGAGAGTGGTCTCAGATCTAAGTTCATATTTTGTTTTCTTAAAGGAGAACATGTTGGAAAGGTAGAGTGGTGCCATATTGTGTAGGGATTTGTAAACAAGAAGCAAGATCTTGAATCGATTCCTGTAAAACACTGGGAGCCAATGCAAGTCCTTCAGCAAGGCTAAGGATGGGAATAACCTGTTCTTGTTAGCAACTAGCCTGGCAGCGTAATTTTGCACACGCTGAATCAAGGCCATTTTCCAAGCAGTTTTAAGGGCATCTCATGCGAACTGAGAGGGCACCAAGGCCAAACAAGTGATTTTGTACTGACCACTATGTAATCTCACAGGAAGGGCACAGGGCACAGAGGCCTTAAATTTTATAGGGCATCAAGGCCATTGCTGAAGATACAAAGGCCATGGCCTTCGTGGCCTTCGATTAATTCCAGCCCTGTAATGAGATCAAGCCATCATTTTGATCCTTCAATCAAAATCAGGTTCATTTATGTCAAATACTTGAATTCCACACTGTAACAAAGTAGTTTACATGCTAAAAGGCAGTGTCACAGAACACAGCTTAAAGTGGCTCACTGAGTTGGTTCATGAAATTCCACAAATTTTTCCAAACCTGTTCAGTTTTCTTCACATACCAATGACAAAATGGTCAATCTTAGACACTCCCCATATCCTACATACAAATAACAGTTTTATGAGTGAGTACTGAACGGTTTAATTCGGTTTTCAAAAATTTGTGACTAGACACTTTTTTCAAATTGTGTACAAAACCGTTTTGTCAGGACATTACAAAATTCAAAATTTTTCACTTTTTCTGTTACTATTGGATGTGAAACTTGACTTGTTATGCTTTCTATAAGCATTGTCATGTTGTAGTGACCTTTAACATTCTCATTAAATTATGATATCAACTCAATGAGTCCCTTTAAACAATGGTCCCATCTGCAAAAGTAAATGTTTATGAAAACTTCACTTTTAAGTATCAAATGAAACTATTCAATAGCAGGGATTAGTTTTGTTTTGTTGAAATTTTCAAGAAGCAGTTTGTTTATAACCAGAAAGCCAAAAGGCTTAGTGATTCCTTGCTGCTGAAATGTAAGGCCTTTTTTCACATTGACATTGCTTTGCAATGTTTTTCAATTAACAGGGCTCCATAATGTGCCCACAAAGTACACATGCAAGGCATCGAATCTTCCTACATTGAGATCCCCGTTGCCCGTCGTGAACCCAAATGACATTTGACCTCCACCAAAAACTTCTGGGACCATGTATTCACTATGTGCCATCTACATGACAAGTTACAGGACCCTACAAGTGACCTTTCTTGAAAGACTGTGAAGGAAAGCTTGTCAGGCTTTGAACATGCTGACTCCAAATGAACTTTGACCTTTGGGAAAATCAATAGGGATCATCTGCTATATATGACCAATCCACACAATAAATGTGAGATTAGTCACAATTACCCTTCTTGAGATACTGTGTTTACAAGCAATTTTACAAGGAATTTACCTTTTGACCTCTCGTGACCCCAAATGACCTTTGACCCTCACGAAAATCGATACGGGTCATCTACTCAATATGACCAACCCACACACCAAATATGAGCATAGTCACATGTACCGTTCTCGAGTTATCGTGTTTACGAAGTTTTCACCTTTTGACCTCTCATGACCCCAAATGACCTTTGACCTCCACGAAAATCGATACAGATCATCTACTCAATATGACCAACCCACACACCAAATATGAGCATAGTCACATGTACCATTCTCGAGTTATCGTGTTTACGAAGTTTTCACCTTTTGACCTCTGGTGACCCCAAATGACCTTTGATCTCCACCAAAAACAATAGGGATCATCTACTCAATATGGCCAATGCACACACCAAATATGAGATTAGTGACACTTACCCTTCTTCAGATACCGTGTTTACAAGCAATTTCTAAGGAATTTACCTATTGACCTCTGGTGACCCCAAATGACCTTTGACCTCCACGAAAATCGATAGGGATCATCTACTTAATATGACCAACCCACACACCAAATATGAGCATAGTCACATGTACCGTTCTCGAGTTATCGTGTTTACGAAGTTTTCACCTTTTGACCTCTGGTGACCCCAAATGACCTTTGATCTCCACCAAAAACAATAGGGATCATCTACTCAATATGGCCAATGCACACACTAAATATGAGATTAGTCACACTTACCCTTCTTCAGATACCGTGTTTACAAGCAATTTCTAAGGAATTTACCTATTGACCTCTGGTGACCCCAAATGACCTTTGACCTCCACGAAAATCGATAGGAATCATCTACTCAATATGACCAATGCACACACCAAATATGAGCATAGTCACATATACCGTTCTCGAGATATCGTGTTTACAAAGTTTTGACCTTTTGACCTCTCATGACCCCAAATGACCTTTGATCTCCACCAAAAACAATAGGGATCATCTACTCAATATGACCAACCTACACACCAAATACGAGGTTAGTCACACTTACCCTTCTTGAGATATCGTGTTTACAAGCCAAAGCGTCACATACACACACACACACATACATACACACACACACACACACACACACACACACACACACACACACACATACACACGACATCACCATCGCATAGATTCCTTGCCTGCCTTCGGCAAGGAATCAAAAATCATCATTATTATCCTAGTATCATTTAAAACCTCAAATGGATTCACATAAAGGAACATGCAACACATGTTCACTTGATGAAACTAATGCCACCAGCGTCTTTACTGAAATATGATTAGAAACACGATAATCATCTAACATACTGCGAAAACTTACTGTTAAAGGAGCTACGAAAGTTCCTTTGTCTATTGCAACGAGAACTTTCTTAGCTAGCAGAGGAGTATAGACCCCAGAGTAGCTTTCACCAATTAGAAAGAGTTGATTCTTGGTATAAGCTGGGTATTTCTTGTAGAAGTCAAGCAGAGCAGCGTAGTGGTCTTCTGTGATCTGTTTAAAAGCACAATGCTGAAAATAACCTGATGTGCCAAACCTGACTTTATTTAACGACTGCCACAACTCAAGCGGTTGAAAAAATATTCTTTTGCAACAAAATAATTCTAATAAATTTTAAATTACCATTTTGAAATATGATTAAATATTCTTAACACAGACAAAACGAAGAAATTACTTAGAGCTTTCAAAGCGTTTTCCTCATTTTGTATAAATTGACATAATGATTACAGGTACATGGTACAGTACATAAGGTGCAGGTTAGGGAGGCATTTACACTATGAGTACCATTTTTGTTGAAAGATTTTTTTTCTTTTTCAAGGCTAAAATCAGATAAAACTTTAAAGATTACTCCTTTAGCTTAGAAGTTTCACAAGAATAATAAGAGTGGACAATTTTCTACCAATAGCCATTTTTGAATCATTTTTACTTAGGACGAGGCAAATAAACAACGAACTTAGGACATCATTATAGGAGCATGGAGGGTTTATTGACAATAAGGACCGTGATACACATTAGTAAATAATTACATTCAACTCCTACCATTATCTTCCTCCTTTGATCTCCTTTTGACCCACCAAGGAAGGGGTTACTAATCCTCATTTTGCGTAATTAAATCAGTGCTGTCATTACAAGGATAAAGACAGTGGAAACAATACCAACCAGGAAGCTTCTGGCCTTCGGGTCGAAGATCCTTTTCCATTGAAGATTAATCTATGGTCACCCCCCATATGAATTGGCCATTCAAATGATGACCTAAATTGGTCTTACTGTTGCAACTGTTGCATTGGTTAGGCATACAACGTAAGTTGTACATCATGGGTGCAGAAGGCATAGGCTTCTTCTCACTCTCATGCTTACTGTACTTTTTTACATTTGCAAAAAAATGACCTTTTGAGGCCTGACTTACCAGATCATCACTTGTTGTAACATTACCATCAGGTGAATATGAGAAACCAACTCCAGCAGGTGATTCAAGATAAAGAACATTTGCAAACTGAAACCAAGTAGAAGTAAGTTTTTTGCCTGACAATTTTTTCACAAAAAGACACATTGCTGTTCAGAAATTTCAAGATGCATTGCTCTGAGTGGGAAGATGTAAGAACAGAGTTGCATTTAGAACTGAACTTTATAAAATGATCTAAAAGGCTAATTTGTAATTTGAGTGTTAATCTTCTTGATGCTGGAAATTTAGTTAAAAATTTACTGACACTACAGAGCAGTAGCATAGCCAGAGCAGGCGGAGGGGGTAACGCCCCCCAAAATTGATTCAATACCACATTTTGTCCCCGCCCCCTCCCCCCAAAAAAAAAAATCAACAAAGATACAATCCGTTTCTCACAATACAAAAATCTTAAAGTCTTCTTAATAGTTTTCTTCAGTAGATCTGTAGACCTACTGTTTGTATAGAACAGTTATAAATGTTGGCACACAGCACTAGACTTCTTAAAGGTTTATATTGCTTATACAGTGTTGCCCTCTTGAGCTTTTGTTTGCCCCAGCCCCCCTTACAATGAAATCCTAGCAATGCCACTGCTCTAGAGCCAGTCATTATGAACTCAAAACTGATCAATGCTCAAATCAACTACACATAAGTGTTGGGCAATATACCAGAAATAATTATTATGGTGATCCATTCTGTACCATGTGATCTTTTTAGTCTTCTCTCAAGCAGTTTAAGAAGTCAGCAAACAATAAGATGAGGCCAACAAACAGTTGGTTATCATCAACCTATGCCTGTATTTGCTTTTCCCTTGGTTCACTCAGAGTAGAGGAAACTTACATTAAACTTGTTCTGGAAAAATTATTGTCATGATTGATTTATGATTTTTTTTTTTTTGATTTATGTGAGGTTAATAATAACAATATCACCAAACACTAACATCATTGATTCATTGTCATCATGACAGTGAGATAACACACTCCTTACTAGCACACTTATCAAGTTTCAGCTAAATTTGTAGGTTGGGTTAGGTTAGATTAAGTTTTACAGCCCAGTTTCCAAACAATTGGTTCAAGTCGAGCCAGCCACAGCCTTTTTTCCAGTTGTGGCTCACTGACTTGTTTTCCCTACTCCATTGCTTATGATGAGCACCAAGCACAACGGTAGTGGGTTCCTTTTTTTAAGTCTTCGGCTCAGTTAGATTTGTGAAGCCAATTTTTATGGTGTGACTATTGTGAGTTTGTTAAGAAAACAATGCCAAAAATTGAACAATACTGAAAGTCAATTATTTTTTGAATTTGTTTTTCTGAAAGTTAATTATCTTAAGCTAAGAATTTTCTTATATGCAATCACAAATAAAACAAAAAAACAGTGGCCCATATCCCCCAAATTTTTTAGAACCCTTGAAGTAGATCATAGTTGACCAAATAGTAATAAATTTTATTAATACTTCAGGTAACTGCTATGACTACCTGAATCATTTTTTCAATTATACTGCTGAAAAGTGAACACAATTTTAATTTATTTGCCCAGGTCTCCATGTTTAATGTCACATGACAACATTTTGTTATTATTTAAATGTGTTCATTTCATGGTGAATATCTATTGTTGTTACAAATTTTCTTATTTGATTAACAATGCAAGATATTAAGAGAGTAAATATGAGGCAGTTAACAAGTTTTGGCTGACATGCCCACAACTCCCCCTAAAAAGCAAAGGACTGTTCTTTGTCCTTTAAGTTAAATATTTCTGCATGTAGTCAAAAGAGCAGTACCTTATTCCAGCTATTGTCATTGTATGTCAAGGTAACACCATCAGGTTGCATTGTAAATGGACCATTTTCTGTAAGTATTCCTAACATAGAGCTGCAACCAGGGCCACCATTGGTCCACAAAATGAGAGGATCTGAAGCAGGTTTAGACTGTGACGTTACGAACCTACAGCATGTGGGAAGCAAGAACACAATACAACAGTAAGAACAGTTAAAATTTCGATACAATTATAATTCACAAATAAACAGCATTTGATAAACTGAAACTTTTAACTCAAACATATGTCAAAACAGAGATCATAATGCCAAAACCAGGATGTGCAATTAGGAAGCAGCTAGCCTTATTTGCTTATTAATAGTACACTGAAAGATGAGGTTGACTAAATATGCCGTTTTGAAATTTACCAGTTTTGCAATGTGCAAAGTCGCCATGCCTTGCCCTCAATTCCTGATTCCCCTGTGTCAAGCAGCCTTGACGCTCCATATATATTGATACAAGTCTCTTTTTCAGGATGGCCTGAGCACTGAGAGGAAATTGTTTCAGAATTAGTTTGAAGAGCAAGTATTACCTTGAGAGCAAGTACAAGGTGAAAGCAAAGCTAGTCTCAAGAATATTCTTGCATTGTTGGAATCATACCTTGAAACTGCTTGCAACATTACACTGTAAACTCATGTTCACATATTCATTGAGTAGTGAACTGCATTCTTAGTCATCAATGTGTAGTGATATTTTAATGTTATTAGACTCTTCTGCAAGATACTTTTCAACTTACAGTTGGTGAATGGACCCAATTATCATGAGTGGATAAGCTGGGAAGAATACTTCCTTTCGCAATTTTCAATTTTCAGTTTGTGACAATACTTGTAAATATTGTACATTTGTGTTTGTCATGAAGGAACCAATAAATGAAAATGAAATGAAATAAGAAACACTAGGGCTGCCACAAACTTTGAAAGTCAAAGTCAAGACCTGCTATACCTAGCCACAGACATTTTCAGCACAAAAAAGGCCAAACAACGGCCTTGGGTTTTATGCCAATAGAACACTTGGCCAAAGCTACAACAACCAGGCTACAGCCCCATTCCATATCAAAGATAGGCCAGATTTTTTAGTAAATTTTTAACCAAATGGGCCTTGTTTTTGAATGAACTTCTATGATTGCAATTTAATGACCTTTAAAAAGTTCAGGTTGTCCCAATGAAAGAGAAAAAACAAATGATGAACAATGTTAGATCATGTTTCTGCCATAGAAAAGAGTTTGATTAGTAACTAAGCATTTTCCTTTACACTGCTATAGAATCAATTAGGAGTGTTAGTCCATACCATTGTCTTGATACTACTCATTAATGGTATCCATATGAGATATTTTCTACCTGATGAACTGAACTATTCCAGTACAAATAGTGTCTACTTACCAATCAGACAAGCTCAACGAGAAAAATGGTACTCAACTTCAATTTCATGACCAACAGAAAGAGAGCTATATTTTAGCCATGAGAGGATGACAACAGTTTAATCCCCCCCCCTTCCCACACACAAATGCACACTTTCTAACATCATGCATAGAGCACTGTATTTCATGCTGACAGGCATCAAGGCATTCTTGGACCCCTCATAAGTTTTTCCTCTGTTGTTTTATTTTTCTATTATTATTACCTTTGTCCTTTGGGGTTTTGTAAGACTTTTGGATTTCTGTTTTGTGTTTTTCAGGCATGAGAACAACTGTTCAATGTATATGAATTTTCCATACAAATCTGATAAACAACTTCTATAAGAAATTACAACTTAAGTTAAAAAATGAGTTTCTCTACCAGTAGTGTAACATTTTTCCTCCTGTGCCAGTGAGATAACCAGAAAACTGACTAAAGCTTGGTTGCTTTGTAAGACCAGGAAGAAATGTGATGGCATCAGGGTTGGAATCTGCCAGGCCAGAGCTGATGCAGCACAGCATAAGTAACATAACTTTTTGTAGCTCCATGTTGAATGCTGATGTGTACCTGAAACAGAGGAAAAATTGAACTCAAATAGTATTCATTTCCTTCTTTCAAATGCAAGGACATATCCATTACTTATCATTGTTTTATTATCATCATCATTTTCTTCTTCTTCTTCAGACATTGTTGGCCTTGTTATCGTAGTGCATGAAATGCAGACTGGTCTGTGGAACTGAAATCTTTCCCAGTGCTGAATTTAAACCTGTACTGGTGTCCTAGCACCTAAGTCAATCAAAACTCTGTTGGACTACCACTGCTCCAGAACTGGTAGCTACCAAATATTGAAAGAGGCACATAACAAAAACTGTGTAGACTAGAACTTTTAGAAGGATATCTTGTGGAAACCAAAATATTTTGAGTCCTATTTTCATGAAATAAGGGGGCAATGCAGTCTGCGGCCAATTTGTAGAATGTCTGTGCCCTAGTAATGGGCTAAGTTCTACTGGACACACATAACGTTAGTACATTACTAGTCCTTGAAGAGGACTGTATACTATGCTTAATGGTAGGACCTATTCTGTACCCAGTCCTTATCCATATGTCTCCTGAAATCATGATGATGAGAGGGACGAAACCAGTGCACAACTCTTCAACTCCTCACAGCTTCAATATTGCATCTATAATTACCATACTTGCCATGAATGGTCTTTGTCCTACTGTAACATTCAAATTTTTTGATTGGTCTTTCTTCAAATCAAGACGAGCAAGAAGGTGAAATTTGGAGGATAAAACAATCAGTAACACTAAGTCAATAACAGGACTTTAGCACACAGTCTGCCGGCATCAGCTTGCTGATACAGTCACATGGCCCGGTGCGAATGTAAAAAACACATGTATGCAGAGTCACCATGCTTGTGCACTTTGGCCACGGACTCTAGTATGGAGTATAAGAAAGTGGACATAGCAGAGAGTCCTGTTCAAGGACTAGTACATTACACTTGTCAGTAAGGGCTCTACCTGTTACTGCTAGTGTTATAGCAATAGGCCCTAGGCCTAGGTCTCTAAGTCCCTGAACAGGACCATGTACTAGGCTTAACAGTAGGACTCTTGAACTCCTCAAACCTGCGAAAAAAGCACCTGTATATACCATACTTGCCATGACCCATCTTTGTCATAACATTCAACTTTCTTGTCCGGTCTTTTTTCAAATGGAGGCAAGCAAGAAGGTGAAATTTGGAGGTTAAAACTACCAGTAACACTAAGTCAATAAAAGATTTTAGAATGCAGTCTGCCTGCTTCTGCTTTGCCAGTGCAGTCAGTCACATGACTAGGTGTGAGTGTAAAAAAACACAAGCAGATTAGCCTTCACAAATGGGATCCAAAATTTCACATCTTTGGAAATTTTTGGACTTTAGAAAAAAAATGTGTACAATTCAAGGAATTCATCAGAGAGAAAATGATTTTTTACATCTATCTATATCAAAATGGGACAAAATTTATGGAAATTTCCAAATTTGTTCCCAGAAAGTTAACTTCAAAAGGTGGAAACGCTGCAAAGCCATAACATCAGCATGAATGCATTGTGGCCAAGGTTTCTACTGTAGCACTGAAAAAAACAAGGTAGAAGTTGCAAAGAGTCCTTTTCAAGAACTATGGCCTCCAGGAGCTTAATAGAAGAAATGCTGCTTTTCTTTTTTTTTTTCCTCTACTCAATGAGCAGTACGATGTATTTGCTATGGAAAGACGTGAATGGTAAATGCTGTGAAAGAAGAAAAAGCAATGGTTAAACATGGATTCGAACCCCTGACATACCGGTATACAAAGTATAGCATATAAACCAGTGCCCCTGCCAACTGCGATACGAGCGCTGTTGCTGGTGGAGGGTTTTCAAATAATATAAGTACTAACAGTACTACATACATTACTATATGAAATACGTATATATTATACGTATATACACACATATACATATGCCTAGAGCCAAGAAATTACACATACATATACATAAGAAGCCATTCGCATATGTATGAATAGGCTAGGCCCTATATTTAAAGGCAGTCATTCGTCACCCCAAACTACAGTTTCAGTATGCATATATCAAAACTCTCAATTGGTACAGCTCCTTGATTGGCATCACATTCAAACAATGCATCATAGCTAAATTACACAGCATGGGCACTGAGAGTGACTTGTATGGCCACTGGGAAAAGCCATCAAGCAATACACTAGGATTGTGTCTGGATAAAGATGAGTTTTAGAAAAATGTGGGAGGGGCTAGAAGTAAGTAGGCTGGGAGAATTGGAACTGTTTGGGATGATGAAAATATGCCTTTAAACTAGGGCTGCCACGATATCACGATATCACGATATCGTCGATACAGTTTTGCACCGACGATATCGACCAATGTTTTGTCAAGATGTGATATCGCAATAAATCAAATAAATGACTAAACCACTGTGAAATCCCTATTTTTATTGTCTTAAGTCAGTAATCTAAACTGATCATAATTTATGATGTCACAAGAAATGAAATCTGCACTTAACCCACCACAAGAAAACATGATATAAAATCGGAAGCTGTTTCAAAATGCAGTGAATACTGTAACAGCTCACATACGTTCTAGACTTGTGAAGAGTTCTGCACAATCAATATTGCTACATGCACGCATAATCAATCTCCCCTCACTTTTGGTATGAAATCAGTAGTGGCTGCATGCAATAAACAGCTGTTTTGCTTCCTAGACGCTGATGGAGAATGTTTAGACTAATGCGCAATATCGCGATATCGCCGCGGAAATGCTGGCGACATCGATAAATGAAAAATGGTTACCGTGGCAGCCCTACTTTAAACGTACATGGGGTAGGCCTAGGCCTATATAATAATATTCCCATGTGTGCATATAGGCTACCTATATTTAGTGCACCCTAACCTCCTATTTATGCATATGTATGCTTATGCATGTCATTCACATATATTCACAGGCCTATGAACAGGCTATTATATCCCTAACCCTAACCTTTAAGTTCCGTAACCCTAGGCCCTATACTAACTGTTAGTAATACTATGCGTATGTATCCACGTATTACTATAACGTATGACGTAGGTTCTAGCCCCTAGTTCTAAATAAGAGACCAAATTCTTTATGCGGGAAGTTTTGGCATACCATATATAGGTCTTATATCACAGGGACGTTTTGGTAAAAAGTGGGGACGTTTTGGTCTGGGACTTTTCGACTGGATACCCTGTAGAGCTTTGACTAAGTAACATTAACAACAAGTAACTTAGGCCTACAGTAGGCATATGAGTTATGACGTTATTAGGCTACATACATGTCACTGATGCCTTTTTTGCGAATGTTAAAACCTTCCACTCCCAGTAGAAAATTGGTACAAAATTGGGAATTACCTAACAAATGTATTCTAGTTTGCTTATGAACTGCAGCCTTTCAGCCTTTGCTCTTGGCTCGTTTTAATTACGCAACAGGAATCAATGATCCAGTATGTCCCTTCTTGCTTCCTTCCTGCTTTTCAATTGTAGTCGGTCACGAGATTTTATTCAGGGCAGGTTGATGTTAGCTAGCGTGGCCAACTTCGGGGCCGTAACACATTCAATTCGATGTTTGCCTACGATAATCGGACTAAGATGGATACCAAATCAGTTTTTTTTTTTTTTTTTTTTTTTTTGAAGGGCAAAAGCAGTCTTCCCGGGTCATACTAAATGTATCCCGGCTCGCCCGGTTCGCCCGTTCTACCTAAATGTAGCCCGGCTATGCAATTTGTACGTACACCTTCTGCCATTGCTGATGAGATCCAACACCGCATTATTGAAAAGGTCGCTTTGTGCTCTTTTGGGGCTTTGGCATTGTCAATGAGTACTTACCAAATTGAATAGAGGCATGATCACACTTGTGGTAATCCGCGATGTTGCGGTTACCCCGATGAGATTAAGGAATTACTGTCAATAATTGTAACTAACACATGTCAAAACACGAAAGCTTTTCGTTGTAAGATAATTGCTCTTTACAAGTGATGCAAATCTGATCTTATGAGAGTTTTTGATGATTGTATTCGTATATGATTGATTATTCTTAGCTCTGGAGAAAATTTATTGTGAGACTTGGAGACACTGGATGTCTAAAGACAGTGTACTGTTGGATTCGAACCAAATACCAGAAAACCAATAAAAACATAATAGTAATAACAACGGCGACCATTTTCCTTCGTGAGTGGGGTCGTCGAAAGGCACTGCTCACTGGAAGCGGGGATTGTCAGAGCTGACAACTCCCCGCTGGAAGTGGCCAAAGAAGAGAATGGGGGGACGACCCTGGAGGTGGGGAGGGGGTTGGGAAAAACCTTAAAGATTCGGAAACTATGCACAAAAAAATAAGTATGTCATTATGAAAACTTCTTCAATTGAACAAAAAGCTAAAAAATTACAAAAATCCGCTTTAAAATATACATGATGAAATCCAGCCCAATGCTCTCCATATAGCACCTTCACGGTTGCTAAAGTGAAGTGTAAATAATGCTCTCAGCTCCCACTGACCACTCTGCTCATTGACTGACTACACTGAGATAACAGCACAAAGCTTCCTTATGTAGTCACACGATGTCTTTATGGAGATGAGTCTTCTGGCACCCTATCTGCAATTTCATGGTCCACTGGGCCAGGGAGTCTTTATCTTAATGCGCAATTAATGAAGTGGAAATACCCTGAAAAAGGCCTCAAAATCCGGGTTTTGGGAGCATCGGAGGAGTTAGCTTAATGAACACTTGATAAAACCGTTTCTCTAAAAATAGAAGGGAACGTATGAATGTGGCTTGACAGTTCTGTACACCCTCCCATGGATTAACTAAAACATGAACATTTAACACATATACACCACTATCCTCAATCGCCTTTCACCTTCGAAAGTGATTATCCATAAGTTTATTTCTCTGCTTGAAATAGAAAGTAGGCCTAAATATCCACGTATTACATATATAGACTGATAAACTGACTTTAACCTGCAGTGAAAGAATATTTAACATTTAAATGCCATCAAAATCAGATCTTACGAGAGTTTGATTGATTGTAATAAGCTTTGGAAAATATTTATTGTGAGACTCTGTGACATTGGATTTTTGAAGACATTGCCACTGTTGGATACGAACTAAATACCAGACAACCAATGAAATATAATACAAATAATAATTCGACCATTTCCTGTATTAGTATCATAGTGGGGTAGACGAGAGTCAATTTACTGGAAGTAGGCAAGGGAGATGAGAACTTCGGAGGACACTGGATACTGTCCACAAAATGTAGTCATCACAATGAAAAGTTAAAGGTGTTTAAAAATGAAATTAATTGCATGCCTATTAAGAAGGCAACAAAACTATCCTTCCTTTAATTAATTTGCAATTTTTTGAGGTATTTGCGCGCAACGCGACCGACAAAATAGCAGTTTAAAGACAGCACAAATTGTTTTACGTTTTCCTACTTTTTCTAAGTTTCTAAGTTTCATTGAGATGCCCTTTTCTACTCGTTTCTCCATCCATGGACACATGCATGTCTGAATGCAGTCATCAGAAAACCTGCTTAAGGGTCCCCACACAAGGGGACCCGCAAAATTATATATCATATTCCTTAAGGTCATTAGGAGCAACTGTCGTACCACTCACGTCTAATTCAAGAGGCCCCATAATGTAACATCGGTCCTGCTAGATCCACACTTCCCTGTCAAACCCGCCACTAGCGCTCACGGCATTACCCGTGGTGTTTCGATTTATAAATTTAAAGGGGGGGGGGTGGCCAACTCTCCAAAAACTCAGTGACTTGTTCACAGACCAATATGCTCGTGATAAATTAACCATGGTGATTGGTAAAATTCTTGAATTCGCTTTAAAATTCTTTCGTGATGTGGGAAGTGTTACCCATAAAAGAATAATTTAGCGACTTTTCAGTGATGTTTCTTTCAAAAGGAAACCTAAAGGTTTGAGTTAAAATGTTTTTTTGCGATCTTGTTAGGTAACAAGTCATAGCATGGTGTGCTATTGCTAGACGCGTTTCGCCCAGAAAGATTATTTTCGGGGCTCGTCAGTAGCAGGGTAGTGTTACGGTAGGTAATGTTTGCCAAGAATGTCACGCAAAAGATAGGACAAAATTATCCAAAATAATACAAGAAATTCATGGTAGAATTCAATGCAGAATTTATGAATAAAGGTATCTCTCAGATTGCCGCGGTACGCCGATATAAATTAGTGGCAGGCATAAGTAAAAGAGTTACGATGCGGTAGTCCTTATCGGTATAACCTTATCCCCGCATTATTTGCGGGCTGACTGGTGTGTCAAAGTTAACTATTGAATTATATTTAATCGTTGTTTGATTAGTGGTAGCGAGAAGAGGTGTAGGGTAAGTCGTGTTAACCAAAATTATAGCCAAAACGCTGGGTAGGTGGTACATCCGATGTGGCAGTGAAGCGTTCTTGTGCTATCAAGGTCTCAAGAAGAGACTAAAAGTTTGCCCGAAAAGTTTTTTATCCTTTTTTGAACGAAGATTTGAAAATTAAGAGCTTATTATATTGCAAAAATTTTGGAATTTAATATAAGAAAATTTAGTTTTTGGTAAGGTTATAATAAAAAATTTGGGTTTTTTATTAAGTGATATGCCTTTCAAGAGCAAAATAAGGTAGAATGTCGGGGTGATAAACAGAGTTGTCTGGTTATTTGTTGTACTGATTATCCATCAAAATTGGAAAATTTTGCCACTTTTAACAATCTGAAGCTTATATTATGACAGATTTGGGCGTTTTATGGAAGAATGTGACCTTCGTATAAGAAAAATCAAGTAGGGGTGATGTGTAGTTTTGTACAGTTTTGTTGGGGTTACTGAATATCATCAGGCAGATTAATGCCCTCGGACCACAATGGAAAATTTTCCGGCGGAAAAGTTTGGCTTCCCATATATTTGAAGTTCTGATATAGGCGGACGGAAGTGTTTCAGTTTGAGAGAGGACAGAATTGTTTTGTTTTTCTTTTGTCCGAAAATGTAATATTGCCCGAAAGACTATAAGTGGAGCGCACAGATATTTTTGAAAAATAAAGAACCCCCAGATAGCAGGAAAAGGCATTTCCCCGGCGGGCTGGTAACTAGAAACAAAGTACCGATAAACATTATTTTGAGCTTTTTTTCGTAATAAAATTTTCACTTTGTAATCTTGCCCCAAAAGGAAGAATAATATGCAAGCATGCATTGTTCTGTTGAGTAATTTTTTCGACCAAAATACTATCTAAGAGGAGCGCCACCCATCAGTTGACATGGAACGTATAGAAAATTGTTAAAAAAAAGTTAACCCCACAGACACCCGAAAATGGCATTTCCGAGACTTGTAACCAGAAATGGAGCAGTCGTTATTTTGAGCTTTCCTTTGAAATAGAAATTTCACCTCAATAGAAAAAACAACTTGCTAAGTGATCAGAAAATTACCAGATAAATGGTACTGCTACAATTAGATGTAATGGATTTTTCTCTTTTCGGGGGGGGGGGGGGGGGGAGACTATGCAGCGGTATTGAAAACATACTGTTTTTTACTCTACCAGGAATCTTCGTTTTATTCAGTTGCAAAATCCACTAAATAGATTTTTTTTAGTGACTGCCCGATCTCCAGACTATAATTGATCTTACTTCCAACGTATTTGAAAAACTGCCATGTTACAAAGTGGCTTCAAATAAATTTTCTGTCAGACTTAAGGGGAGACATATTCACGCCACTGTTTATCATTATGTGGAGCTCAAAACGGCCTGGCCCATTTTCGTTACCGTTGCTAGACTTCGGCTGTCGGGGAGGACCAGATGGCAGACCATTGGGCAATGCTTCTCGGCCTTTTGGCTAAGATCATGTGTAGTATCTGTTCTTTTCATCCAGTCTAGAATGGAGACATGCATGACAGACCAATAATGTAAATGGTCTGAAGGCCTTCAGGTTGGTCAAGTGTTGTCCTTGAGTGGACGTATGGCTTCTTCGGGAAGCAGTTTCAAGTTTAGTTTTGCCGATCCGGCCCTTTGCCAGAGGGTCGCGAGGACTTTGGAAAAAGTACCATTGGGCACTGCATGCACATGAACAACCTCTCGTTCGTTTTTGTAAGGAAAACTTGGAATTGTCAGTTTTCTTGAAGAATATGGTCTTCTAGTAAGCAAAATCAAAAAGACCGTCGGGGTGACTGAAGTTAGCAGGCCCACATTTTCTTTTTATCGTGGGCCTGTAGATGAAAGATCCCCGATGAAATTGCATTTTCTAAACAACAGGGGGAGGGAAGTCTTCCCCAACGGGGGCATGACCTTGCGCGCACGGACTGAAGATGGGAGGAGGGATAGCAGAGCTAGTGAGAAGTGATTAAAATCGACTAAAACCGATGCATTAAAAAAAGTGTTACAAACGAAAAAAAATCATAAAGAAAAAAAAACCAGTTCATGATCATCCATCCAGTAACTTCAGTCCTTTACGTTCTTCATTTTTAGGCCTTCCGCAAAAAACGCCGTCCTTCCCCGACGGGGGATGAGATAGGACAATTAAGGTACATGGAATGAGGTATAACAGAGCTAAAAAAGTGATTGAAAATCGATTCCAAATATGCTTTAAAATAGTATTGCAAAAAAAAAATTATGTTTAGGATCACCCACCAGTCCTTTTATTTTTTTTAAATATATATTTTTTTATTATTTTTAGACCTCCCCGACGAAATCGCCGACCTTCCCCGGCGGAAAGGGGGGGCATGCCCCCCCCCCGCTGGCGCCACCCCTGGCTGGGTGGTGTAGAATATGTCCACGAAATTTCCCGCCTGTCGCAAGAGGGGACCAAAGGGAAACCAAATTTGAACTTAAACCATATTCGAAAATAAATTAAAACTTTGAACTTTTATCGAGTTGATTGACACTCTTGTTGGTGCGTCGTTAAACCTCATCTAACAAACTAACTAAAAAAATGGGTCATATAGCGTTAAGCGTGGGTAGCACTGGAGTAATTTCGAATAGGATCAGTATACGGTCTGATTTTTTATGAGGTTTGGTTAAAATTTTCATCCAAAGTCAAAAAGAGCCAAATTTTGCCAATCTGTGTAAATGTATGATTTTTATGAGAGGACTACGAAAACGAAAAGTAGAATAACTTTTTCGTGTCATCATATCTACAGAAAGCGTTTTTTTTTTTTTTTTTTTTGCGTGCAATTTTTCTTCTCTTCTCACATTTCCTTGCGAATTTATCGGTCAGTCACCCCTGCCATCGTCCCTGCGCAACAATACCGCATGCGACACCTAAAAAAACTAGCAAAAATTCAATTCAGAGACACTTCCATTGAAAACTCCTGTACAAACATTGGGGTGTCGGCCTTTAAACAATTACGTCGTATGAAATATTTCAAAAGTGAAAATGCAATTCATGATATACAAAACGAAGACTTGGATTTTCAGCCCTTTTCTAATTAAGAAACACAAGAGAACGAAAGAGGAAAGGGGCATATTTGGGCCGGGTATTGATTCTCAAAACGAATGCAACAACAGGGGCCCTGTGCCAGGGTATTTTGAAAGGTTAACAGGGGCAAAGCATGAGTTGGATGCTTCTTCTCCTTCTTTTCCTTCCATTGTTTTCATATCGTCTTGCTAATATAGGAGACGGTCCCCCAACCCCACCATTCCATACCAATACCCCCTGTGCAAAAACACAGCGTAAGCACCCTTTTTTGTAATTGCGAAAACGCATATTGAAATATCAAACTTTCATTTCAGAGATGTTTCTATTAATTCAAAACACCTTTCCAGACATTGGGAGTGTTAACCTTACTTACAAAAAATTACATTACGGCGTGGTTTCATGAAATCTTTCAATAGGGAAACGCAATTCCTGATATACAAAACGAAGCCCGGCTTGGATTTTCAGCCCTTTCACAGACACGAAACACAGTAGGCCTACAATATTTCCTGCGATTAATATCCCTTTTTAAGTTATGCTAAGGATCGAAGGTATTAAAATTTATGTCAATCTGAGATTCTACGAATCAATGAAAGGGACATACTTTGTTGGTTTTAATTTACAAAACGAAGACTGTAGCAAGCCATCTGCTGGGAATGGACTATCTTTTATGTAAAGACTCTCTCATTAACTATCAAACACCTTTTTTAAAGGTTATGTGGTTTTTCCGGTAAGACATATGCCAAGTTTTCATATGAAAGATACACAAAAGTTCGCTTGGTATACAACCATCATTGATGTTGCTACTAGTACAATAAAGGCACAATTGTGAGTACGCCCTCTATCAGAGACTACCCACATTGCATAGCTGGGCTACATTCTGTTGCAACTCCCTGATTTAGGTAGACCCGGGCGACCCGGGCGACCCGGGCCCTACCCGGGCTACCCGGGCTACCGGGCTACCCGGGTACTTTTAGTATGAACGGTCTTCCCACCTTTAATCAGAGTAGACTTTCCTGTTTCATGATTGGCTCTTGAAGGTCATGTGACGACATTTTTCTCCTCCATTGGGATTTTTAGGAATTACTGCTTAATGGTTTTTCCTGATGTAATACCGAAGTCATAAAAATAATATGGAAGATTGGCCTACTTTGAAGAGTAATAAGAAGAAATTTGTGAAATTCAACTGTTGCTTCAAAAAGGGAAGTTTAGGTTGACTGTCCTTGTCCTTTCAAATATTCTTCATCTATGGCGGAAGCAAGCTCAAAATTTGCCGACCAGTAAACTAGTAGGCTATATGATTGGCATACGTATGAAAACAAGTCTTTTTTCGTAGTAAAAAGACGATATGGCATACGTACGTAGTCCGATGAAATAGCTGTCTGCCAATGTTACGTTAAAAAATTAGTGTAAATATCATTTTCGTGGTCCTGCGATGCATATCATAAACACAGATGGACAAATTTGTGTTCAACTGTTGTGAACACACAACACAGTCGCACTACATGAGATTAAAGGCATGTTCTGGTGGCTTTTCGCCTCCATCTTGGAAGAAAAACAAAAATATTCCACACCATGTCCTTCAAACCCTATCACAATACCATTTTCCTAACTCAACATATTTCACTTTAAAGATGGGTTATTTTTGTTTAAAAATACCTCTGCTTTTCAACAAAGCCGCAGAAAGTTATGTAATGTGGGCACATTGCTTCAAATTCCTCTTGTTTTTCTTTATAATTGAACATCCTGTTTGTCCTTGAAATTTGATACTGTTGGAATTTTTTAATATCTTTTCCTGTAGATCTAGCATTACCCTTTTCCATATGTAGGGCACAACCAACAATGTTGCTTAATATTGCCTGCAGGGGCATCATAATTATAAATAAATTGAATGCAATGTCAAATTAATGTGCCACAATGACATCACAGATGTCCCATGATGCATCAAACCACAAGAAAAATTTGCAATACTTTAAAAATTCCTATCTTCCAAACACTATAAGCTGTTGGAATGCAGTTTTCACCTTTTGAAAGAGAAAATTTTTCTGCTTATTTTAATGTTAATGAATTTTGTCTCCAGAATATGCCTTTAAAGGCAGTTTGGGGTGTAACTGCATATCTGGATTTTCAACATGATCTGTGTCTTCAAGTGATAAAGGCTTTCATTGTTTCCACACTGGGTAAAAAGCAATAAATGTACTGTCAGTGGACAACCACTCCCCTCCGACAGGCCGGCGATCACTCAACATACTGCATGCCTCCTTTTATGATACAGAGAAATCCTGCGTACGCCACTGCTGGTGTGTTAGCTTACCCCAAATGTTTATTAACTTAAAACATTTTGGTATATGTGATCATACTGTTAACCAAATTTAGTCAGATGTGAAAGCTGACTGTATCATTTCATAATGTGCTTCATTTCCTCCCCGGAGACGATAAGATGCAATCAGGCAGAGAATTTAGGATGTTTCGAATAGGCAAATGCAGGGATGGCGTCAGGATTTGTCCGACAGGGTAGCCAGCATTTCAAGGCCCCGACAAAGTTGATGAGTTAGTCCCGGTGGGACGTGACTTGGCAGAATTTGAGGCGCGCGTAGCGGGACGAGCGTTTTGGCATTTTTAAACAAATACTTAAACATCTGGAATTTATTTTTGAAGAAAAAACTTAAAATTTTTGAAAGAAATTTGGCCTTGTAAGGACCATTAAAAAGTTGGCGTGTTTATTGAAGAATCTATCCTTCATATGCATGGGCAAAACCAAAAACGTTTTATACGCGACAGCTGAAATTCTGTTGCATGGGGTTATATATTTAATCGTTTTAGGCCTACGTACTAAGGTCTCAAGACGAGACTCGAAGTTTTTCCGAAAAGTTTTTCCCTTTTTTAAACGAAGATTTTAAAATTAAGAGCTTATTATTGTAGAAATTTTGGAACTTGATATAAGAAAGTTTGGCTTTTTGGTTATAATGAAAAAATTTGGGTTCTCTATATGCCTTTCATGAGCCGAGTGCCATGGCCGAGTGGATGAAGGCGGTGGCATTTGAAGCGATGAAGCTTTGCATCAAGGAGGTCCGGAGTTCGATTCCTGGCCGGGTCAAAGGAAGATGGGTTTTTCATCCAAGAGCAATCTGCGGTTTTCTGGCCTTTTTGTTGAATTGGTTGAGGTTGTAATTCATACCATTCGTGGTCACTTTTATTGAAATTAGGTGGAATGCCGGGGTGATTAACAGAGTTGGCTTTGGGTATTTGTAGTACTGAGTATCCATCGAAATTGGGAAATTTTGCCACTTTTAATAATCTGAGGCTTATATTGGGAAAGCATTTAATTTATTTTTACTAATTTGGGAGTTTTTATGGAGGATTCTGACCTTCTTATAAGAAAAAATCAAGTAGGTGATGGTCTGTAGTTTTGTTGGGGTTACTGAATATCATCAGGAAAATTAAGGCCCTGGGAGCATATTTTGAAAAAAGTTTGGTTTCCCATATATTTGAAGTTTTATATTTTATATAGTGAAATAGGCGTTTACGGGGGCGTCAGTTTGGGAGGGGCAGAGTGTTTTTGTCCGAAAAGTGTAATCTTGACCGAAGGACTATCTAAGTGAAGCGCATAGACAGTTTTGAAAATTTGAGAACCCCCTGACAGCAGGGAAAGGTTTTTACGGGCTGGTAACCAGAAACAAAGTAGTCGTTATTTGTAGTTTTCTTTCGGAATAAAATTTTCACTTTACAATACTGCCCAAAACGAAGAATAATTTGCAAGCATGCACTGTTCTGTAAAGTAATCTGTTCGACCAAAAGATTATCTAAGCGGAGCGCCACCATCGGTTGGCGCTCAACGTACAGAAAATTGTTAAAAAATTCCAACCCCTCAGACAACCGGAAATGGCATTTCCCAGACTGGTACCTAGAAATGAAGCAGTCGCTATTTTGAGCTTTCATTTGAAATGAAAGTTTCACTTCAGTAGAAAAAAAAAACTTGCTAATTGATAAGAAAATTACCAGATAAAAGGAACTAGATTTAATGGTCTTGTCTCTTTTCGGGGGAAAACTGTATGCAACGGAATTGAAAACATACCAAATTAATGCTTTTGACTGTAAAAAGGATCTTCGTTGTATTCAATTGCAAGATCCACTAAAAAGATGAAATTTTCTACGTGACTGTCCGAACTCCAGACTGTAAATGATTTTACCTCCAACGTATTTGAAAATATGTCACGTTACGAGGTCGCTTTAAAAGTGTATCATTATGTGAGACTTTTGAAAACGGCCTGGCCGATTTTCGTTACCGTTGCTACTATTCGGCTGTCGGGGCAGGTCACATGGCAGGCCATTGGGCACTCACTTGAACAACCACTCGTCCGTTCATGTAAGGAAAATTCGGAATCGTGAGTTCCCTTGAAGAACATGGTTTTCTAGTAAGCAAAATCAAGAAGATTCGTACGGTTGACTGAAGTTATCAGGCCCACATCTTTTATCGTGTGTCTGTAGATAAAGGCTCCCCAACGAAATAAGATTTTCTCAACAACAGGGAAAGGTCAGCCTTCCCCGAATTTTTAGGCCTCCCCGAAAAAATTGCAGTCCTTCCTCGACAAGGGATGAGATAGGACAAGGTACATGGAAAGAGGTATAACAGAGCTAAGAAGAAGTGATTGAAAATCGATTCCGATAGGTATGAAAATGACATTACAAAACAAAAAGTAGGCCTATGTTCAAGATCACCCACTTAGTAACTTCAGTTTTTGTAGGTTTTATATTAATTTTTTGTTATGCCTCCCCGACGAAACCGCCGACCCTTTCCGATGGGGGGCCATGGCCCGCGCCCCCGCCCCGGACCCACTGGCACCACCCCTGGGCAAAAGTAAGAAAATTTCATCAAGAAGTGGGTTATGGCATTTGAAAAACACTTAATTATGTTTAGAAACACTGCCAATCTGGGTGCACAATTAAAACTAATCATATTTAGTCACAGTGTCCGAGCAGGCCAAGCGGACCGAAAAGAGATACCTAGGGACGTATTACCAGTACCGTGTGTATGTATCTCCGTCTGTCCGTTACATGTCCGACCAAGTGGGAAATATGTCATTCCATGCTGAGCCAGTCACATGACTTAATGAATTTGCTTTCATTTTGGAATGATTATCAAGCGAGTTACAATTAATGAGTATGTTCAAAGGCAATATCTCACCCCCTTGTTCAAAGACATTGCGGGGGAAGCTGTGTTAATGTTAAGAGCCAAATTTGTTTGTCGCCAGAGGTGACTTTGCAAGTGAGCATTCTGGTAAAAATGGGAGAGACAGCCCATTTTGTTAGTCGATGTAGCCTGAATTCGTCATGAAAATTATGGGTAGTAACGATCTAATACTTCGTTATAACGACTTAATATTAAAGACTTTATTAGTCGTATTAAAAACTTAAAATATTTTTTGTGCATGATACAATGAGCTAAGCAATGATGTGATATCATGTGTGATTGACCCAAGTTTACTTTTATTGAAAATGTTACAACTTTACCTGCTCACATCTTGAGAACAACACATCGGATTTCAATGCAAACTTCTCCTGAAATGCTCGGAATGAGTACCGCTTTAACATATCAAAACCAATTGATTTGACCTTCGACCCTTCTTTTAGGACATAACTGCCTTCCCGGCATGATCAGTGGCGTACGTAGGTCATACTTCTTTTTAAAGAAGGGGGCACTCAAATTTTCCTAGAATTGTGTGCAAAGTGTAAACATCACCGTTTTAGGGAGAAAATTTGCCTTCAAATATTTGAAAATATTGAGTTTGTATTGCATGACTTTTCGAATTCTGGGTTTTCTGAGGAAGTTTGAAAACTAGTTTGGGAATGGTTGGAGAATCAGAACCTCCCAAAATCTGACATTGTACGGTCTATATGATGATCGTTGTTATTAGGCCTACTTAGGTATATTAATGTTTTGATGCTCCTTGATGACATTAAAATATTTTCCGAAAATTTGATGCTTTTTAAGGCAAGATACTTCAAATTCAAGAGCCCATATGGAGAAAAGTTGGGTTTTTATGAATTCCAAGAAAATTTAAAAACTGTACTTCACGGTGTACGTAGTCACTTGATGATATTATGTCACAAATGTTAAATTTCTATTCTTAGTTTTATTGCTCGAGGTTGGAAAAGTTTCCCAAACTGATTAATGAGCAAGCGCTAATGCATTAGAAATCGCAATTTGCGAGAAGGTTTGCTCAATCTTTAAAACAAATAAAAAACAATAATAACTTTTTTTCGTTTTGATATCACCTGTTCTAATATGCTTTCTCAGTTTGTATACTATGTTATTTCTTGGGTTCTTTTCCTCCTTTTTTTCCTTGGGAACATCCTACTCGACAAACCCTCTGGATTTTTCAGAGTGCTTTCCTTCACAATGCCTTGATATTATGTAACGTTCTATCTTAATTTCTGTACATTTTATCAACTAGTATCAAATATTGTGACAAAATAAACATTTCATTGCAAAAGAAAAGTTCAGAATAAAGACTGCTTAAATTCTGCTTACAAGCCTTGAGAATGGCATTTCCGGTTGTCTAGGGAATTGTAATTTCCAAAATTTTCTGAACATTCCTGGCCAACCAGTGATGGCGCTTTGCTTAGATACGGTTGTCTTTCGGGCAGGATTGCATTTCTCAGTCAGAGAATCTTTTCTGTCCCCCGTCTGTCTGAGGGATCCCGATTTTTGATAATTTTCTCTACGCTCCGTGTCGAATGATGGTGGCGCTCCACTTAGATAATCTTTTCGGCAGAATTGCATTTCTCAGGCAGAAAATCTTCTGTCGCCTGCCCCCCTTCCCAAACTGAAATGCTCCTGAGCCAGTCTATACCCTCTGATGACTACACAGAATTAAAACAAGTAACATAAGTCTGAAAATAGCTTTGATTACCGTGCTATATGCTAGAAATCGGTGACATTTCCTTTTTAAGCTTAAAGGCAATAGTAAG
Organism: Holothuria scabra; assembly: GCA_037179385.1. Taxonomy (NCBI): domain Eukaryota; kingdom Metazoa; phylum Echinodermata; class Holothuroidea; order Aspidochirotida; family Holothuriidae; genus Holothuria; species Holothuria scabra. The sequence goes on from CM074182.1 coordinate 23,637,668, forward strand.
TGCTAATTTCAAAATGCGACTTTTTATTTGGTTATTGCACGTACGAAAAAAAATGCACCATTTTCAATATCTTTTTCAATCTCAAAGTGCCATTTCCGGCCATCTGGAGCGTTTGAAAAGTTTAAACATTTCTTCTACGCCATGCACGTGTCAACCCTGCAGGGATGTGTTATTAGTAACACCTCCCTGGTCAACCAATGAAGGTCCCCCGGGTTATATAGATAGTTCTGCTGACACTAACATCATATTTTGTCTTTTCCGCCACAAGCTGACCTGCACCCATCTAGAAAATCCTAGATCTGCAACTGCGATTTGCTTAAGAAGTTCAGATCAATTGAAACCAAAACGTCTGTCATACAATTACAATTTTCTGCAATATAATCTTCGGATTTTCAAATGTTCGTTAACAATAGAAAACAAATTCGTTTCTTTTTTCAATTTCGCCAGTAGATACTCCGTACAATAAAGGTCAAGTCGCCTTCAACCACCCCGACATTCTTCTTAATCTTGCTATTGAAAATACCACTTAATTAAACCCCATTTTTCAATTGCACTCAACCAAAAAAAAAAAAGATTTTTTCCAAAACCTTGGCAGTATAAAGTTTAATTTTCGAATCCTTCTTCAAAAAAAATTCTAGTTTTGTCTTAGAGCCTTAATACGTAGGCCTAAAATGAAATGCGTTTCCCCCAAAGAATTAACATTTATCAGTTCATTGTGTTTGTTCGTATGAAGGGTTGATTTTTTCCTTAAAAAATCCAGTTTTAAAGGTCCTGAAAAAAGCAAAATTTCTTCCGACAATCTGACGATTTCAGATTTACCTCACAACAGTCTCAGAATTTTTAAATACTGGAAACAAAGTAGGTAATGTGATCAGTTGTACAAGAAGAAAGTCACAAATAATTGCGCAATGGACTTAATGTGTTTTAAGTGAATAAGTTTCAACATTTTATAATCTGATAATTCGGCTCAAGAATGTCCTTTGAATTCGAAGATGGGAGTTGGACCGTTAGAATTCATTTTTCATGCTGTCAAATGCATATTTTTGAACTCCCATCTTTATAGGATGTTTCTGAGCAGAGATATAAAATGTTGAAATTTATTCACTAAAAACAAATTAGTCGATTGCGCAATAACTTCTGACTTTCTTGTTGTACAACTCACATCACGGTATCTGCTTTGTTTCCATTTAAAATTGAAAATGTTTTTATATGACATTGAGCACTTCCTGCTTGTTTGCATAGCAAAAAATACCTTATTGGGTATTCCAAGTAAAAGTGCTTTTGCAGTAACTCTCAGAAGAGCAAAGAAATACAAAAGACTGTAATTTGAGCAGTACAAGAAGAAAGTCACAAATTATTACGCAATGTACAATTTTAAATTTGAGAGAATAATAAACATTTTTATATCTCGACTCAAGAATGACCTATGAAGGTGGAATTTGGACTGTTAGGATTCATTTTTCATGCTATTTAATATATAATTTTAAATTTTTTGACTTGGGGTAATAACCTAAACGGGGAAAGGAAATGTATTGCCAAGTCTTCGGTGGGTAGATTTCAACTTTCCTTTTCCCCTTTCTTTACTCGTTTATTATTTTGATCAAAGGAAATTGTTTCTGTTGCAATGTTTATCAGTCTCTTGTATCTCATAGAGGTGGATGCAAATGAAACAGAAACGCTTTCTTTTCGGAGTCGAGCATCTTACAGAAGTTGGATGTTAACAAGTTGAAGTGCCGGCTAGACTAAACACTTCTTGTCGTATGCACCCTTTACTTTAAGGGACTGTAATTTTATATGGTTTTCAACACTTCCGACTTGAAAAATGGAACCTACTGTCATTGTGCTTGGGGCTCAGCACCTTTAGTGGTTGTAGCTTCCTTGGAAAGCAGTCTGATAGTTTGGAGTCGTCGAACGGCTCTTTGCCAAAGAAAAGAGAGGACTTATCAAGAAAAAGCAAGTGCAGTGGAATATGGAAAACCGACAAGTCAGTGAACTGCAACTACAAAAAAAAAAAAGTCGTGGCCTGCCCGACTTAAACCAATCGGTTAGCAACCGTCCCATTTCCCATGTAGCTGCATGGACTTAGGTCCACTGCCATCCCGGGACCATCAACGTTTGCGGAGGTAATCATTTATATTCGAAAAAGGAGACCTCTTCCTGTCATATTGGAAAATCCTAACTAAAACTGGCTGTACACTTTTACTTATACAGTTTTGACTTGAAGTTGAAATACAATATGCACTGCCCTGAACTAACGACTCATGAGGTAGGGACGTGTTAACATTTGACATCTAGTCAATTGGGGGACGAACCGGAGTCTTGTGAAATATTTGACGAAATTTCCGAGCTTGTTTTGATGCATATTTGACATTTTTGGAAGAAACTGGACTTTTTGTAGAGTTGTAAGGATTGCACATTTTCGTGTTTTCGGAAGAATCTGCCCTTTAAGAGCAATTTAAAAAAGTTTTAATGGGCGACTGAAATTCGTTTGGGGTTTCGCATTTCATTATAGGCCTTCATATTATGGCTCCCAGACGAACCTGAAAATTTTTCCGAAAACTCCGAGTCTTTTCTTTTTTGAAACAAAGATTTTGAAAATTAAAGCATATATTGGAGAGATTTTGGAAATTGTTAAAAAAATTATGAGGTAATATTTAAGATATGGGGTTGTGATTAACTAATATGCCTTACAATAGCAAAATTAAGTAGATAGTCGAGGGTGATAAAGTTGGTTTCAAGTTTTCTATCCAACAGGCATAGGAAGCGGGGGGCTGGAGGCAACAGACCCTTCCCCCACCACCCCCAAATAAAAATGAGGGGACGGAGGCATGCTTCCTCCCCCCCCCCCACATTGCCGGGTATGAAAACCCCTTTTTCGATATTTTAAAATCTAAAAAGAAGCAAAATTACCGGCGCGCTTCGCGCGTCGCAAAATGCAATATAGAATGCATTGGTTCTTGCTCGTAAATCAGTGCAATAAACTTTTCCAAGCTCTGGCAATGACAAAATCGGATATGTACCATATGTGAGACCGCATCATCAAGAGACACCGGCAGCTATATTGCTGTTTTGTAAACTGCCTCCCATAGAATTCCAATTTTCTTCAATGAAAGCTCTTAATTTTGAAATATTTTGTCTACAAAGGACAACAAAGTTTTGGAAACTTTTGAAATGTCATCGGAGACTGTCAGTTTGTAGGCTTAAGATAACATTATGTAGCGACAACGATTCAGTCGTCGTGCAATCGTCATCACAGGTGTCACAAATATATGAAGGAAGTGAAAATTCTTCAGTAATCCCCCAACTCTTTAAATTTCGCTAAGGAAACCCAGAATCCAAAGCTTTCTGCAGTAAAACCTCCATATCTAAATGTATTTGTTTAAAATGGGCATAAGTTTCGGCGCGCTTCTCGCGCTGCAATACGTCCCTGACACAGCTGTATTGACACTTGAAGGAAAAATCGGAAAACTTAGCTACTACTTACAAGCCCGAAACATGCCATTTCCGGCTGTTTGAAGGGTCGCAATTTTTCAGAATTTTCTTCACGCTCCGCGTCAACTGAAGCAAGACTTTATATTCCAGGCAGGGAACCATTGGCCTATCGTACTCAAATGCCCTCATACTCACCTACCATCAGATACCTTTCAACCCTGTCAGTTGAGTACCGTAGTATGTGTAGATGGATTTTTTAGTTATTGAAGTGTCAAAATGTTATCAATGTTGTAGAACAGTGAGGCAGGGGGCGATTGTCCCCCTGGCTCGAAGAAGTAAAAAGTTCGGAAATTTGTCATTTGAGACACCAGTCAAATACAGTGCGGTTTTTCCACCTTTTTCTTCGGACATTCTGAATTCTTCATAATAAAAGCCCCATATTTGTAACTATTAGTTATAAAAAAGGAGAAATTTTGCGCGCGCTTCGCGCGCCCTAAATCCCAACCCTTAATGCATCAAGTGTCGCTCATAGAGCAGTCAGTGGTAAACTTTTCCGAACCGTTACGGTGCCACTTTGTCTAAAAATAGGCAACAAAGTTTCGGGAGCTCTTTGAATGTTGCCGAGAAGCCTCAATCCGCACTCTTTAGATAACGTAATGTTACAACAAGATCTACTGTCGATATGGTATCTAAGATATATGCTAATAGAAAACGTAGATTCTCCGATAGTCCCCCAAATATTCAAATTTTCTTACAGGAAACCCTGAATCTAAACTGTTTTTGCACTGCAAGCTCCAAGCTGCAAGCCAACTTACGTTCCTAATGCAGTAGTGTTCACACTTAGGAAAAAATCTTATTATCTTTTATTTTTTTGTAAAAAATTGTTCTTGTTCGTAGAAAAAAGCGAAAAAATTAAGTATCAAAAATGTACCTTTTGATCAATGGGGTGTAGGGTGAGATGCCTGGTCCAAAATATTTCCGCTCCTCCACTTTCATTTTTGCTTCCTACGCCACTGTTTTATCGTGCAGAGAATTTTTCGGTTTTTCCACTTTTAACAAACATTAGAAAATTTGAAGCTATTTTTTGGTTTTTATTGAACAATCTGACCTTTTTATGAAAAAAAAAAGAGTAGGCCGCAGCGGCGGATCAAGGATTTCTTATGCGGGTTGGGCAGGTCTTTTGTGAAGGAATGGAAAAATATGACGGTGATTGCCAGATCATTTAAGCGTAGCGCCTCCATTAGTTGGTGCATTGAGCGTATAAGAAAATTCTTGGTTTCACAAACCCTTCTGATGGCCGGAAATGGCACTTTGCGAAAGAGAAAATAGTAAAACATGGTACAATTTTTATACGTGCAATGGCTTAATAAAAAGACTTTTGTTTTGAGACTAGCACTTATTGTCCCTAAGCTGAAAAAGAAGATAAACATTGATTTCTAACATTTATTTATGTTTCAGGTGATCAAAGCTACACTCATATTTCACTAGTTTTCGAGGGGGGCAGAAGATTCTTTACCTGAGAAAAGCAATCCTGCTAGAAAGACTTTCTAAGAGGAGCGTAAACATTGGTTCAGTGGCGGGGGGGGGGGGGCGTAGAGAAAATTTTTACAATCTTGATCATGCCCTCAGACAGCTGGAAATGGCATTTCCCATGCACGTGCAGAATTAAAGGAGTCGTTATTTTGAGCTTTCCGTTTGCAATGAAATGTTTCAATCAATGAGCAACTGAAAAGGTGCAAAATGATCAGAAAATTGCCTAATAAAATGCAAGGTGTAGCCATATTTGGAGAGTAGGGGGATAAAGGCGAGAAAGGGGTGTGATTAGGCGAGTAGGACATATCATATAGGTCTACTTAAGTTGAAATAGGGCATTATCAAAGTTGTTTTGTTCAACCCATTTTGGAACTTGGGCCTGAGGCACACACTACCACGCCCCTTAAAACCACCTGGGGAGGATTGTAGTTTGTTGGGGTTACATGTTTATTGAATATCATTGTGCAGATTATGCATATGTTATTGAAAAATTACAGAAAAAGTTTGTCTTTTGTCCTTTTGAAAATCTATAGGTTAAACATTGAAGGAATCTTATGGCAAAAAATGAAAAAAAAAAATGACTTTTAGGGCAAAATTGTAAAATTGGAGTCTTTTTTGACTCAATCTGCCCAAGTTCAAACAAGCAAAGTCATGACGTCTGAAGTTGGTTAAGGCTTCATAATATTATTTCTGGTACGGTTTGAATGGAAATTTTATTGGAATTTGATTTCAGTCTTCTGGAATAAATATAGATTGTTTTATTTGATTTTGGAGGCCATGGTTTCCCTCCACCCGCTATTGCTATCCTTGTCCTGTAAACCATGCAATTTTGGGTATTCTTAGTATCAAGCTTAAAATTATTTCAAAATTTGGTATGAAAAGCCCCTAGTTGATTGTTTTTAAGTCTTCTTTACTTCACATTCAAGAGTCATCATTAGGACGGTTAGGTTATATTAATTAAAGTGTACTTCAAGTCTCGAATTCTAAAAATATATTGGAGGTTGAAAAATGAAACTTGTTCATCCAACTCCCATTGTCATAGCTTTTTCATTGTTTAGATATTATGCACTTAATTCAAATGAGTCCATTACGCAATAATTCGTGACTTTCTTACAACTCACATGACCTGTTTTAGCCCCCTTTTAAAATCGAAAACGTTAAATGAACCTGTTTGCTTGCATAGCTTGTTGTATGGCTTAATTAATTACACTACCCTATAAGAATAAGAGTGCTATCACATATTGTTAAAAGGTGCAGTCACTTTCAGAAAAACAAAGAAATACAAAGACTACAATTTGAGTGGTACAACATTGGCATAGAAATTATTGTGCAATGTACCATTTCAAATTGAGTGAATAAACTTAAACATTTTCTTATCAAGTTGGAAGTTAAACTTTTGGATGCATTTTTCATGTTCTGTTACAAATAATTTTGCAATTTTAGACTTTAGGTTCACTTTAATTATTGAAGACGAAGTCTTAAATTTTCAGTGTATAGCATGGCTTATAGCTTGGTCTTCGTGTCGATTAGCCGCTACATAAAGACACAATTATCATTGTTGCTCTTAATTGGATTTTCTAGGTTCAGCTATCAGCGGTAGTGATTTTTAAAGGGTAAACGTTGGTTGACCGTAACGTTCAACTGCTCTAGAACCCATGGCAAATTGAATTTTACCGTTAAACCATCGAGTTAGCTCCATGGTTAAACTGACATGTTCTCCCCGTCTAACAATAATCATGTATACTTTTCAGGGTTAAAGCCTGATGGATGAAAGTCTGTCCCGTCAATCTCAGCTGTATATAGAACAAAATTATCGTCAGCGTACATGTCAGTGTGTATGAAAATTTCAAAAAATTTCAACATTTTCCGTAAGCTTACTGTGATTGCTCTTTGACTGCATAGAAACGGAGATGATCAAAACTTCCTTGTGTACATGAAAAGCTGTTCAAAGGCACCAGCGTGTGCAGGTGGGCCCAGCGGATCATGGCCCTCATTGACAGGGAAGAAACATGAGAGAGGGAGAAAAAGGAGGTGGGAAAAGAAAGGAAAGATGAAGGGAATGAAAAGAAGGAAAATGAAGAAAAAGAAGGGAAGAAAATGATGAAGATGGGAGCGAGAGGAATGTTGCGAAAATGGTTACAATGACTTATAAATTACAGAAGAGTACTGCAAACTGCCTCTCCTTAGACATGGGAAGTGGAGTGAGTAGGGCGCAGAAAAATTTTCGCCTCCGACCACCCTAACCCAACCCAACATATTGATGGATGAACCAGTAGTATTCAGAGGTGAGGTATGTGATGTAGCTATAGCTTTCAACTTGAATGAGTGACGTCATATTATCAACTGAAGCAACCCTAAATTGTACACCTTTCAAAACCTCTGAGTATACATTTTCTTCAGGGGTGGCGAATTTTTTTTTGCTAGTGTACTGTTTAAATGTCTGCCCAAACCGATTGCTGCCCTGCCACAGCTCCTGCTCCAGTATTTGAATTGATTTAAAACTTGAAATCTCAGGACAAAGGTAGTTCAGATGCATTTTGGAGTGCTTGGGAAGGGAAAGCTTCCTGGGATCAGGAACGAACGCCGTGTCATCTCGATCCGTTTATATCCGTCACTCCATGCAATTCTCTGATCCATGGTGGGTGTACTTGATTGAGCAACTTGAAAACGTGTGCTTGAACCCCTTTGGAATAGTGGTCTTGCCAAATTAATTACGTATTTTATAGTTCAATGACGTCATGTTTCCAAGGAGCAGGTACGCAAATAACGTCCACATAAAAGTTTCTTGTGTTGTAAAGGTGCTGTACATGTAGGTACGGTATTAGGACGTAGATTTTACACTTGGAGGTGTATACGCATCCACTTACGTACGTGCAACGCTCACTCTACACGTACACAAGTATTATGCATATGTACCGAGAGTGTTGTAGAAACTTAGCGGTCACCAATTCTTGCCACCAGAAAATTTAACTTTTTTAAGTGTTGAAGCTACGAGTTTGTTTGACTTCTGGTCTTGAAGCTTTGGCCATCAGCCCAGTAGTTATGCGACTGTCGCCATATTTCTTTGAAAGAAGAAAATTCCATCATAGGATTTAAAATGACGTAAACTTGTGTCGCCTGGTCCGGTTTCTAAATAGTTATCTAGGCAGGAGGCTAGCCTACTTCAAAAGCCAACGTTGGAGATAACGTTACTTGCTATTTACACAGGTGAAGGCGAACCGCAATATCATTCACCTACCTGTCCAACAGTTACCCACAGGCCTAGACTAGCCCAGGCCTTTGGTTTGTGCTAGTCTAGTTTGGCATTTCCGAGAAAGCCAGAAGGAGGAGGCAGTTCACCAGTATACAGACCTGGACTTCCCAGAAAAAACTTAGTCTGAAGTGGTCACTGTAGCACAGCAACAATGTCGGGTGGAGGAGAATCGTGAGTAACCAGTTGTCAAAAATTTTGCAGTTTGCAAAGCAGTAAAAGTTAGGCTAGGCCTAGCCGAAGACTAAGTTAGCCTAGGCATGTGAAGGAATAAGTTGAAGTGAGGTGAAAGCCTAGGCTAGGCCTATTGCTTTGGACAGATTGAAAATATTGCCTTTGCCAAAAATATATAGGCAGGGACCTAACAATAATTATAGCGTACGGCCAAATTATTAAGAAGTGTTCTAACACTAGCTAAATGGCTATCAGTAGGCCTAGGCTAGGCTCTAATAAATTTAAATGGTTTTTTACCAGGAATTCTTAGTTAAAAATTTGGTAAATGGAACTAAAACTAGGTTTGAAAAGCAGTTGGCAAAGGAGGTTAAGATAAACCCCAAAACTTTTCATGCCTATGTGAGGTCTAAGCAGAAGCTTAAGGAGGGTGTGGGGCCTCTCAAAGGTGATGATAATACTTTGGTTAGTAACCATCAGGATATGGCTAATTTGTTAAATGACTATTTTGTATCTGTTTTTACTGAGGAATCATCTTTGTTGGGGACATGTAATGGTTCTGATGTCTCTTCTTCAATCAGTTATGTCATTTTCTCAGAGGAACAAGTTTGTAAAAAGTTAAAGAGTTTGAAAGCTAGTAAGGCCCCTGGGCCAGATGGGGTCCACCCAGCCATTTTACGCGAATGCTCTGAGATTTTGTCAGTTCCTCTTTCCATCATTTTTCAGAAGTGTCTGGATTCGAGTTTTGTTCCTACTGACTGGCGGGTAGCAAATGTTACTCCAATTTTTAAGAAGGGGGATCGAAGTAATCCTTGCAATTACAGGCCTGTTAGTTTAACCAGTGTTGTGTGCAAAGTTATGGAATCTTTGATTAAGGATAGTTTACTTAAGTATCTTAGATAATGAGTTACTTAATCTGTCACAGCATGGTTTCCTGCCAAGCAGATCTTGTGTTACTAACTTACTGAGCTTTCTTGAAGATGTCTCTTCATCTCTTGATTCCGGGTATGGCGTTGATGTCATTTACCTTGACTTTTCAAAGGCTTTTGATAAAGTTCCATTAGGTAGGCTAATGGTTAAACTGCATAGGTTAGGGGTTCAGGGCAATTGTGCTGATTGGATAAATTCGTGGCTTCATGGTAGATCTCAGAGAGTTGCTGTCAATGGTAACTTCTCCTCTTGGAAAGAAGTCACAAGTGGAGTACCACAGGGTTCTGTCCTTGGCCCACTTCTTTTCTTAATTTTCATCAATGATATTGATAGTTCTCTTACATCTCGTATAAGTAAGTTTTGCAGATGATACTAAGCTTTATAGGAAAATTAGCATTTTGGATGATGCCTTACTGCTGCAGAAAGATCTAGATAGGTTATTTTCTTGGTCTCAGACCTGGCAAATGTCTTTTAATGCAGATAAGTGTAAGGTCCTTCATTTTGGTCCCAAAAGTTTTAGCTATGATTATAACATGAATGGTTGTGTTTTAAGTAATGTCACCTCTGAGAAAGATCTGGGTGTTGTAATAACTGGGGACTTAAAGTCATCAAAGCAGTGTGCAGCCACTGCTGTAAAGGCTAATAGAGTGCTTGGATTGATCAAGAGGAATTTCATCAATTTTAGTAAGGATATTGTACTTAATTTGTATAAGCAGTTGGTAAGACCCCATCTTGACTATGCAGCTCAGGCTTGGAGTCCCTTCTATGAAAAGGACAAGTTTGTTTTAGAGCAGGTTCAGAGGAGAGCCACTCGCCTCATTCCTGAGGTGAGAAATTTGCCTTATCATGCTAGGCTTAAACATCTTGGGCTTACCACCTTGGAGCTGAGAAGGATTAGGGGAGACATGCTCCAGGTTTTCAAGTTCCTTTGTGAAAGGAATCCCCTTCTGACTTGTAGTTATTTAAGGGTTCAAGGTAATTCTCGGGTGCGTGGGCATTGTAAAAAGCTTGAAAAGCCATTTGCAAGGCTTGACATTAGGAAGTTTAGTTTCTCCCATAGAGTTGTCAACGAGTGGAATTGTCTACCAGATTGGGTAGTAAACTCCCCCTCAGTTCACTGCTTTAAGGTTAACATTGACAGGTTTTTCCATGACTGTGGTAGAATCTGATTGTTTGGGGCTGTAGTCAAGCTTTGGTGGTTAGACTTTTGATTAGGGCTTGGTCTTCAGGGCATCTTATGGGGCCTTGGCCCTCCTTTGCCCTTCAACCTGTTATGTTATGTTATGTTACAGTTGCTTTGCAATTGCAAATTATCTCCAACCATGCAGTTTGCTGCTCCACCAAAAAAAAAAAAAAGAAGAAGAAAAATGTCCAGACCATGCCAGCCCTAGAATGCGACTCTGTACTTTGCTTAAATGGCCAAACCTCTCACCCCAAACTACAATTTTGGTACGGGGGTACCGAATTCTCAATTGGCTCAGCTCTTTGATTGGCAGCTAATTCAAACAATGCAGAGTACTGAAGCTATTACACAGCATGAATGGAGTGAGGGTGTTTTGATTACATAAATTGAGTTTTTCTATATACTCACCTTGAAGCAATAAACTGAGATTGTATTTGGGTGAGGATGAATTTCAGATAAATGTGGGAGGGGCTTCAGTAAGAAGGTTTGGAGAATTGGTACTGTTTGGGGTGAGAGAACTGGGCCTTTAAGGGTACAACTTACTCTGTACACTGTCCTTGGTCTTTCCATTTGAAATGGCACTAGGCCTAGGTGTATGAGGGATACCAGTAGCACAACCTGGGAGTCCTCACAATTTCAACAATTCACCTGCAGATCAAGGAGCTGTTGTGCTATGGCCAGCTCGACTTTAACCGATAGGTTGGGAAGTGGGCCCTAAAACTCTCTAACTGTAGACCAAGGTCTATGTGTAATTACTGTGCTTACCATGAATGATTTTTGTCATTTCATTCAAGTTTTTTGAATGCTCATTCTTCAAATCTAGTTCAGCAAGGTGAAATTTACTCATAACACAAACAAATACAGGACTTGACTCAGACAGCGTCGGATTGCTGATGCAGTCACAAGACCAAGTTTAAGTTAAAAAAATCATTTGCTGGGTTGCAGTGCAAAAGGAATGCAACATGTCATATCTTTCTAAATTGTGGACTTTGGAAAAAAATGTGTACAATTGAAAAAAGAACACCTCAACAAGGTACTGCATACTGTAGAAAATGACTTTAAAATCTGTTTGCCAGAAAATGTGACAAAATTTTAGGAAATCTTGAAATTTGTCATAGCAAAGTACAGTAAACTCCAAAATTTGGAACCCTACAAAAGGCATTAAAAGAGTGGTTTAAGGTCACATCAAGTTTTGTTTTGTTGGAGGGGAAGGAACATAGGACCTAAGCATTTTTGTGAAATTTGCCTTGGAATTGGATCTGTGGCTTTTAAGATATAAGCAGGTTACAATGTTACTTTTTTAATAATAAATGAACTTAAAGCAATAACAACTCCTCTCGTTAATGGACAGTCTTTTTTTTCTTTAAAAATTACAGCTGATTTTCTCCTAGGGAATCCCATGTGATCAGAATATGATTGCATACTATGAGTTACATGGAAACTTCACAAGCTTTGCATTTCCCACAGGGAGGTCCTTTCCCTCTAAATTACAATGTCAACACATCAGTCTTAAAAAATTGTAAAGGGAAACAAAGCATTCCTTTTCAATGTGCAGAAGTTGTAACCTCTGCTGCCCTAAAGCTCAATTTGGAACACAAATCTAGTAACTTTATCTACTAATATCTCAAGATATACATGTCCAGTTTGATTGAAAGTTTCACCCCAATGTGTAAATTTGGTTCTTCTAACATATGAAAATTAAATTTTTGCTTCCCCTTTAACCCTTTATTGTCCGGCTCCAGTCGGGCATATTTGCGCGCCTCTGGAGTGGGCGGAAAAGTGGACGCAGCACGCCCCGCATCAGCTTCCGTAGGCTATTGACCCCGTGACCTAGACCTTAAACTATTGTCTCTCTCATTGTTGTGGCCGAATTTTCAGGGAGCTACTCGCAGTTTCGAGTTCCGCGTGAAACAGTAAAGATGGGTGACAGCCTACAAAAAGACCAGCTGGACTAGGCTGACATTGGGTCTTCACCACTTTAGTGTGACAGTTATGTTACTGACTTAGTGCTGAGGCTAAACTTGGGTCAAATAAAAATTACGTGCATAAGTGAAAGTTTACCTCAAAAAAGAGATAAAGAGCACTCCAAACTTTGGCCTGCACAGGCAAAAATTTTACATGCTCACAGAAAATATTACATTTATTGCAGTTGTGTATGTAAAACCCATTTTTATTTGAATGCTAAGGCTGACTAACTAAATGGTTGTTGCTTTTTTAACATTATTTTCCAAACCGAATCTTTTTCCTTGTTTTCTATTTTTTCAGAGTTAAAGTTGCGGTGCGGGTCCGCCCGTTCAACAGCAGGTGAGAAATATGATGCATTTCTACTAGTTCATATCCTAAAACTTCAACAATAAATGCATAATATTAGGGTACCAACCAGATTTGTTTAAAGGGATGTTCTGGTGGATTTTCGCCTCTGTCTTGTAAGGAAAACAAAAAAATTCCATACCATGCCCTCAAACCCTACATGTATCACAATATCATTTTCCTAACTCAAGATATCTCAGTTTAAAGATTGGTTATTTTTTAAAAAAAAAACACCTCTGCACTCCCAACAAAGCTACAAAAAGTTATGTAATGTGGGCACATTGCTTTCAATTCCTTTTGTTTTTCTTTGTAATGGAACATCCCATTTGTCCTTGAAATTTGATACTGTTGGAATGTTTGAATATCTTTTCCTGTAGATCTAGCATTACCCTTCACCGTACATAGCGTACAACCAGCAATAGTGCTTAATATTGCCTGCAGCAGCATCATAATTATAAATAAATTGAATGCATTGTAAAATTGATGTGCCACAATGACATCACAGATTTCCCATAATGCATCAAATCCCAAGAAAATTTTGCAATAGTTTTAAAATTTGTTTCTTCCGAACGCTATATGCTATGGAGATACCGTTTTCACCCTCTGAAAGAGAAAATTTTTCTGCTTATTTTGAAGTTGACGAATTTTGTCTCCAGAATATGCCTTTAAGTCAGAAATATTTAATTTATCTTGATGCATGCCCTTTCATCAGTTGTTACTTCATGGAATGTTTAATTTCAGAGAAAAAGACAGAGGTGCAAAAGTTATCATTGAAATGAACGGACCTCAAACAAGAATATACAATCCTGAGACTCCCAGTAAGTTTGTTTTATTTTCAGAAGTTTCAGTTTAATAGAAATGATTAGTAATTCATTGCTTGGATGTTTGTTTAATTTGAAACTTCATTACTTCCATGGACTGCATTGAGTGCATTCTATAGTTTCCTTGATTTTATGCCACTGATATTTAAATAGAACTTCTGTATGAATGAGTACTGTATAGTCCTATGTAACCCATGAATGACCTTTACCTTGATTTCTGGCATGGTAAAACAGAACAGGTACTGGTCAAGTCAGCTTCTTGATAAAAGCTGACCAAGGTTGACACAAAAAGCAAATATTTCATCCATCATTTACACCTCTGTCCACAATGATTTGACAGGTGTCATTTTGTGTTTCATTACAGCAACTTGGGACTTCCATTATATTCTCAATTGATACTGTTTTTCTTGACAAAAGCAAATTGGCCAAGAATTGAAATACAGGATTATTTAAGCTCTAAATTGTAAGGATAAATACAGTATTATATAATTAGGCTACACATGTTATATGTAGGATATGTTCAGTTTTATTTTCATTCTTTTCACAATTTTAAGAATAGTACAAACTACATAGTTTGCTATTTACAGGATTGTGTATACATGTACATTAGAGGACTGACCTAAATATTGGATAAAGATGTAGGTATATATGCTGCAGTATTCCCCCAACGTACAGATTTTCAATCATGCTTATGTGTCATTCATTTGTGCCTAGATATTTTTATATGAAGTCTCTGCTGTATTTTTGCCCAAATTAATTGTTTGTTTTAAAAATTATAAATTCAATTCTGTGTTGTCAGAGATCTGTTATAGATCTATTTCCAAATAGCAACTACAGTACAAAGGATTGTGGGATAGAATTTTGATGTTTGTCATATTTGTCAAAGGCATTTTACTGTGGTGAAAGTTGACATACACCCAAACTCTATCCCACAATTCATGGCAATTGCTATTTGGAAATAGGTCTATTGACAGATGGAAATACATACCATTTTTGGCTGATTAGCTTGATAGTGCTGTGTACTTTTTTTTCCCTATTTTACCCATTCCGGTAGATCTCCTTGGTTTGGGATCTGCAATTGGTTAGCTACCATGTTTCCACACCAACCTTTTACCCTTACACTATGGCACCTAAAAAGTATAAGATTTGCTGGTGTTATATTTCAGTGAGACTGCAGTAGCCACAATTTGTTCTTAGATTCACTTGCTAGCAAAAGGTATTGCAAAATTTCTATGAGAACAAATTAAAAATGTAATGCTGCTATTAAGTTAAAAACTGTTAGTAAAATGCTGATTTTATTTACAACATGGTGTATCTACTTTGAAACTTTTGACTCATTCAAAACTTTTTTATCCCTTCCTTTACTTCTTTTTATTGTGACCATCATACAGAGGAAGAACCAAAAACAGTAAGTGCATGTTTTATCTTTTTATCTTATAGACCAGCTATCCACAACTGGTGGGCCTCAAAGCTTTCCATGGTGGGCCAAGAAATCTGCCATAAAATGTTAAAAAAAAAAATTAAAAGAAGCAAAATTAGGAAAAAATATAGGGATGTGCAGTATATGACACACAGATTCAGACGCAGTTGGTATTGCTTGTTTATGTGTCACGATAAGGAGCCACACTGTATCTTTCCCATAAACTTTTTGTAAGGTGGATCTAAGAAAAACTCTGAGAGTCAGAGTGGTATGTATTTCTGAGTGCATAAAGGTTGAGAAGTGCTTATATAGGCTGTTGTACATTTAGTGATGAACTATTGAAACTATGCTTTTCAGTGTTCCAAAATTTTTAGGATATGCAGAATACGTATGGAGTTTTGGTTTGTTGAGTTAGCAAAAGGAGTCTCTATGTTAGGTGCAGTAGTCAGATTGGTGTGTGTTAGTTTATTTGTGTTTTTGATATAGCCTGGGATCACTCTAACTCCACAAGGGAAAATTGGGACTTTGGTGGTGGTGATAGGTCATTTGAAGCCAATGGAGGTCAAACACTGAAAATCTTGTAAACAAAATGTATCTCAAGTTTTGCTTGAATAAATTTCATACTGTTTTAATTGAGTGGTCGTCCAATGGTGCAGAGATAAAAAATCTTGATATCTTCGGTGGAGGTCAATGGTCATTTCTACTTTGGAGTCACCATGGATCAAACACTGAAAAACTTTGTGAAAATGATATTGAAGTTTAGGAAGCTTGAATTGATTTCATATTTGAATTGAAATGTCGAAGAGATACTGCAAGGAGGGGAATTAGGTAGTTTTTGGTGGAGGTCAGACACCATTTTGAGTCACCAGAGTTTAAAAATGAAAAACAGGTCTCATAAACATAATATCTCAAGGAAGGAAGCCAGCTCACAATAAATTTTCAGGCAAAAGTGCTATGTTGCTTCCAATGGGAAGTCTTCCATATGTGTTCATATGGGACTAAAAATATTGTTTAGAATGTTTTAGCTGTTACATATCACTATTAAATTTGAGTTAAAAAAATGTTTCACTTTTGACCACTTCTGTGCAGTTTCCAACTTTTTGCTAATTTCTTAAATATCTAGAGAGCTGTTGTAGACATCTAAATGGCAATAATGATTTGTTTGTTTCCTAAAGTTGCATTATTTACAACTCTGTGACCAGTAAAATGAAAAATAGTGAAAGTTTTGAGTTGTATGTTCAGCATACTTCATGCTTGCCCACTGTGTAAAATGACTTCCAGGCACTCCTAGGCCTAGCAGTTCCCATATTTCACCCCATTTTTGTGAAATATAATACAATAATTTTCGAGAAATTCTGTTAGCATGAATGTTGTTGATTTGAAAACCCAATAGTTTCATGTCATTGTGGAACCTGGGAGAATAATTTTATTTCTGATCCTTTCTTTTTTTCAGTTTGCCTTTGATTTTTCATACTGGTAAGTGAATATTTATCTCTGTCATTTGGTAAAGTGACACGAAGCTCAATGCTTCATTTCTATCAGTTTTTAGTTTTATTTCTAGAAGTTTTGCCCATGGATGTAAAGTTTTCACAGAGGGAGTTTTTTCCATGTCAGTGAATATTTTAGCTACGTGATCATATATTTGTTCACGAACGAAGTGTACAGCACCAGCGGGGGAACAGTTGTCCCCCAATCTGATCCTTTCTCCATAGATTCCCCTTAATCCTGAATCAAATATACCTATCCTGAGACATAATTTTTCACCCAGAGATATGCTAAAACCCAAGAGTCCTCACTGAGGCTTTCCCCCATGGAATCCAATCGGATACCTTTGCACACCCTCCACCCCATCTGCTTAAGCCAAATGTATCTATCCTGACACTCAGTTTGTCGCAAAGAGATGTATGCTTAAACCTGAGAGCTTCTAGGTGTCTTCATTCCTTAACCCCACCTGCAAAGCTTCACCTGAAAACTTTGCCCCAAACATTTTTCATTGCCCTCTACTTCTTGTGCCTGCCTTAAACTTAAAAATCCTGGTGACATAAGGGACTGTTGTGAACATGATTATAAATGCTTGAACATTTGTTAGAAAGATAGAACATGCAGCCAGAACAAAGGACCCCCTTTGTACATGTTGGACATTGTTCAAATTTGTTGGAAAAGCAGTCCACATGATGCTTATGGCTTAAGTAGCATTATATGTTTGATGACATTTTTGACCAAATGCAGAGGTGCCAACTCTCCCTGATTCTCAGGGAGGCTCCCTGAAAATTCAAGGATTTTTATCCATTCCAACTAGCAAATACAGTATGACAATCTCCCTGATTCAAGAAAGTTTTTCCCCTATTGAGTTGCATGTAATTCTAAAAAATCTCCCTGATTCCTGTGTGAAACCTCCCTGATTTCTGGATGTAAATGTTGGCATCTCTGCAAATGTATGAGTATGTAGACTAGACTTAGGTAAGGGAATTATGCAGGACTTCACCTCAACTTAGTGTAGAAGTCTGTATCCTGCTTCATGGATGACTTTTGACTATTATATCATGTGACCATATTCTCCACCTCAACCATGAAATGTACTAGAAGTAAAACTGATTGGAATTTGGTTTACCTTTAATCTGCAATATTTAATTCTTGCAATACCATGAAAGAGGTTAGAAAAGAAGTATGGAAAAAATTTTAAGGTTTAGCTGTTATTTCCAAATAAGATCGGAGTGAGTGCTTCGCCCTTTACGTCCTAGACAGTAAATGTGTACCCTACAGCCTGTAGTCAAAGACCTTTGCACCCATACTACATGTGCTGTCAAAGCTGTCTGAGATCAATGTCCTCATGGAAAAGTAGGGATAATTTGTAGACTGGCCTCCATTGTAACAGTGGTCATTTATTTGTATAACAGTCACTTTAGACCTAGTGTCACTGGCTTAGTAAATTTGATCTGATATTACTATGGAAACATTAAATAAACAGGAAATGTTGATGGACAAAAGGTTTGACCACTGAAGAAAAGAGTCTCAGTGTAATCATGTTGATTAAAATTTGCTTTGGTTTCTCTTTTATTTGTGGGCTATGGACAGCACTTGTCAGCCATGCAGTAAATTGGATTGGACCCACTGAGATTTTAATTTGCATCTATTCTTAAAGGGGGTGAGCAGTCCCCCCAAATTTACTTTGAAGCAACAGCTAAATCTTTCTTACAATTTATATGCTCTCTTCAAAGTTCAGTATCTTTCATAATCTTGTAGGACTTCAAGTGTACTTCAAGTCCAAAATTAAAAAATATGTAATAAGGAACACGGAAAACGAATTCTAACAGTCCAACTCCCATCTCCATCGGACATACTATAGTTATTAAAATGACCCCGACCAGGTGGCATGTTTACAAATCTTTTATGCCATATTGAGTTATTGACCTAATCAAATGAAGCATCAGTTCCTGAATTAAAGTATGATATCTATTTGAACTTAAAAAATGAAGTGAATGTTTTCTTTAAAAGACTTAAAAATTCTCACAATTTTCCTCAGAAATGTTGAAAACCGCGCACAGAAAAAGTAAACTTCATAAATTGTGCTCAGAATTGTCACCAGGAAAAAAAAATGAAAGAGCAAACTCTTTTTTTTTAACTTGAAATAGCTATTATAAAACACAGTTTTCTCATTTAATTTAAAAATGGTATATTTTGCAACAATTTGTGGTTTCATTGTTGTACTGCTTAAATATTAGGCATACAACATTTGTATTTCATCGATTTTCCAACATTGGCACCTTGTTCCAAAATGTCATAACTATAGTACTGTTATATGGGACTAGTGGACTAAGACAAGCCTTAGCATGTATGCAAGAAAACATGAATCGTACAAAGTCATATATACATTTTTAATTTCAAAGGAAAATAAAAGCATGTTTGTGAGTAAATTCAATCACAACTTCACAAAGTGCTGGACAATGAGCTTATTTCAAATCAAGTGACAAAATTTTAACATTTGATATCTCGGCAAAGGAGGAAATTGTGGAAATTGGAATTGGATGACTAAGATTCATTTAAATATTTTTATATTCTTGCAAATGTAGACTTCAGCTGTTTAGTTACAAAGATCTATGCATACCTCTGCCATAGGTACAGATTTATCAAGGCATCTTTAATAATTTTAGTAAGGAAAAACAATGCAAAAATTGAGCAGAGAAACAAAAAGACAGACAAAAGAAGAGTCACTTAAAGTTGCTTGATTGTTTGTATCAGACCTGCAATGTTTATTACAGTACATCAGTGTGAACGAGAAAGATGGACCTCCTTGGTGTGGAAGTTTGCCCAATGTGCAGGAGCCCAAAAATCAATATCCCTCATTCATTAAGAATAAGTTCTATTCAACTTAAATAATCTGTCCTAAAGCTTGGTCTTCATTCCACACTGGTAACCATGCAAAGTCATCTTCAATAGCTATTTATAAACTGTTGGGGTCCTGGTTGCTAGTGCACTGAACAGTCTCATTGTTACTGTGATGGACACTGTCATCATTGGATATCATTGAGTCTATTTACTTATGAATAGAGGACTGATTGTGTCTGTTTGTTATACCAGGAAGTTTCATGAAATAGCAGGATTTATTATTCCTAGAAGTACAAAGGGGAAAAAATACAACATTCCCTTCTTTGTCAAGGTGCATGATACTAATCTTGTGATGAAGTATTAAGAAGTTTTTCAAGTACTAGATCTTTATCAAGTTTCAGCGGTTGGTGTAGATCACAGAATAGAGATATCCGTTTGAAAATACAAAATAAGAATTGTTTTTTAATTGACAAGAATGAATTGAAATCCACACAGTGAAAAAAATGGAACTAAAAATCTTCCCATTCTGTGCATGTGTTCTTCTTATTTCTTATATTTCTTTTGGTAGGTGCCTGAAAAATTTTCAATATTGCCTGAATTTTCCCAGAAATATGTGGGGGACTGTAGCATCCCCATCTCCCCACCACCTACACCTAAGATGAATTTTAAAACTTACTCATAAGATAACGTTGGGTTTGTCCTACCTACGTGTAGATACTACCTGAGAATTCCTTTCATACTGCTTTCCAAAAATTTGCATTGAATTGTGATAAAATTGTGCACCCAGTTCTTTGAGAAAAACAGGTTAGAAAAAGTAAAACCTGCAAAGAACCTCAGCACACGATTGGATTCATGAGTATAACCAGTCTATTAATCATTCTACAGTAATTGGCATTCATATAAAAAAGGTGCATATCAGAATTGATTTGTTAAATTTGTACAGTAAAATGAACTACTACTGATGGTTTTTAACATGCAGGGACATATCTTGGAAGTTTCAGAAGCTTTCAGTCCAGCTGAGATGGAACTTAAAGGACTAATCCTCTTATCCCCAACTACAATTTTTGTAGTAATCCATAGAAATTCTCAATTGGCCCATCTCTTTGATTGGCAGATATAAAAAGAAATGCATAGAACTGAAGCTCATATTTCATGGCATGAACTGTACTGAGAGTGTTTTGATTACACACTGGGGTTTTGTGTACTCACCCGAAGCAATAAACTAGATGGTGTCTGGATGAGAATGAGTTTTAAACAGTTGTGCGAGTGCTATTAGTATGTGCTTTAGAAGAAATGGTACTTTTTGGGTTAAAAGATTAGGTCCTTAAATATATGACACATTTTGATGTATGATTAGATTCAAGAATATAGGATGCTGTGCCTGAAACTGAAATCACATCTGAAAATTGAATATAGGAATAAATTAAATTTCAGACACATTGTGAACCAGCTAATGGAAGGAAAACACACTGCGAAATTGGACTGTCTGGTGGAAAGCTGGATGAATATCCACTCTGAAACAATGTTTGATATTCATAACAGCTATGTGTAGCCTGTAGTGAACTGTACTAGTCTTCCAAATACAATTTATTGTATATGCCTGTTATATTGACATAAAATCTATTTTGATGCGGTCGTTATGCTGGAGACAGAATAATTGATATCACTGTCAATATATTGTTTGCACTTGAATGATCCTATCAGTCAGGATTGGGATTGACTTTTCCAAAATGGCCTCTTGTTACCTGGCAACCAGTGCTACTTAAATGAAGGCTGTTATCTTCAGTGTGATAAGGTTGTCCAGTGCATAATGGTCCTTACAGGGCTTTCATTATTTGGCTTGCTCCACCTTTAGGGGAATAATCCCTTTTAAATGCAAACAAGTTTAAGGAAATGAGATAGAAAAATCACCTTTGCATTTCTGTTAAACACTTTTCCAGCATTTTTGTAGTTGTATTGAAGGGATATACCTTGTTATAGCAGTATATGAATTCCTTATGATATGCCAAACTGGAAATAATGGAAAAGATGAAAAGAAAAATAAAACTTTCAAACATTATTGAAGTTAATATTTTGGAATAAATAACCTCAACAAAGTAAGCAATCCAAAAAAAAAACAATCATAAATTATGGAGGTACAAAGGCACAGGTCTACTTCATGCATATGGCTATAACAACTACAACTAGAAATTTAAGTGGAGCAGATTTACAGTATTTACTCTCTGAAACGTTTTACCCATGCATTCCATCTCCATGTATTTTTCAAAATTTGAAAAATTTATAGGGGTTCTTTTTTATCCATTTTCTAGTTGGTACAAATTGAAGCTATTTTAACAGAGGGCAAACATATCTGTAGAGTTCGAAAGTCAACTTCTTCCTGTCAAACACGAAACTTAAATGGCCAATCCTATCACCTCAAACTACAATTTTGGTAGGGGTTTCCTGAAATTTTCAATTGGGTCAGCTCTTTGATTTACAGCTAATTCAAACAATGCAGAGTACCAAAGCTTATATTACACAGCATGAACTGCACTGAGAGTGTTTTGATTATAAACATCAAGCTTTTCTATACTCACCCTGAAGCAAAAAACTGAGATTGTTTCTGGATGAGTAGGAATTTTAGACAATTGTGGGAGGGACTTAAGTAAGAAGGCTAGGACAATTGGTACTGTCTGGGGTGAGAAAATTGGGCCTTACATCCTTTTGATGGATAAACTTGAGCATGACTGATTAAGCAGTTTTTTTTTTCCCTTCCTGGGTGCTCATTCTGTTTCATACTGGGCATGAAATAGTAGCCTGCTATCCAAACTCTGACCAAGCAAATAAATCCATTGGTATGCCTGAATGGAGGCACAGATGAGCCATGATAAGTTCCCAGAGATTACATAGGAAATCCTAAGCAGGACCTCCTCACTTTCCTAATGGAGTTGTTCCTGCCATGAACAAGGAATCAATACCAGTGAACCTTTTTGTATGTCCACAGCAGGGCATTGTGAATTGAAATTTCAAATTCTTCCTTTCATACATTTGCTACTCTTAACAACTTATACAAAACATGCAGGGGATTTTGAGGCTCAAAAAGAAGGAAGAAAAATAAAATATGCTCAAGGGATCACTGCAAGTTTGTAAGATAATCTGTATCTCATTTTGATGTTCTCAAGGTTTCAGAGTCTTTGTTTGACAACACTTGCTATTGTCCAGAAATATAATAGGCCTATTCCTTTATGTTTTAAACAATGAAATTAATTTAAACAATCTTCTCTTCTAGAGCTCTGTTTATGTAAGTCTCATTGTCTAGCGTACGGAATTTTCCCCAGTTTTTTCTGCAATAAACAATATTTTTAGTTATTTATATAATTCAACAATATATACTTTGACCCTTAAGGACTTTGAAACTCTTAACTGACAGACCACGCCAGCCAGGAGATCATTATATTTTAATTACACTCCAAACCGTCTCCTTAGATACAGCTTTAAATAGAACAATGTTTTGGTGACTTGATCAGGTGGATATGTGTAAATTCACTTAGACACCAAAAAATTTAATTTTGGGAAGAACTTCAGACAGGAAATAAGGTATCTGTAAAATTATAAACACCAATGAACTGTTGAATGATGTTGTATGAAGGCTGTAAGAGCAGGTACTGTAGGCGACTGTTACAGTCCAGTTAAATAGTAAACATGGTCCTTCAGATATCTCTGAGAGAAAAGTGTAAATCATGAATCCATATTTTAATTTCAGAATTTTACCCTCCAAGTGAAATCAACTGACTGCATTTGACCATTGTACATATATTTGCACTCTGTACCTGTTTGTGCTCTTGGTATATTTTTAACATTCAAGTTTCACAACAATTTACAGAGTAAAATAAAAGGTGTAACAGGTGGTTTACTGTTGCAACAGCAAAAAATCTCTCCTAAAACAATTTTGAGATAAACAAATAATGATAAGGTTTGCAAGGTGGGTCTACAAACTCTTCAGCAATGACCGCTAATCAAGTTGTTGAAGACAAAATCAAAGCTAAACATAGTCTGTGTAGATCCCTGAAGCAATGTCATTAATTTTTTTAGAGGGAAAACCTGCTAAGTTTTTCTTCACATATACCAATGATAAATTTAAGGTCAAACTTAGACAAGCTGCATATCTGTCATTCAAATAACTGTTTTATGAATGAGTACGCAACAGTTCAATCTGGTTTTTAAAAATTCATGACCAGTCACTCTTTCAAATTGTGCTCAAAATCGTTAGGCCTTCAAGTCAAGACACCACAAAATTTTAACTTTTTCCATCACAGTGGATATGAAACTTGACTTCTGATGCTAATGTAACTATAAGAAATGTCATGTGGTAATGACCCTTAAACAAAATCTTTAAGTTAGTTATATCAACTCAATGAATCCCTTTAACTTGCCATGAATGGTTTTACCAGAGCCTTCACTACACCACAGCCTCTTTGGAATTGAATTATTCTGGAGTGACTGTAGGATGTGCACTTCAGAAATGTATCATTCCAACAATTGAATGGGAGAAAATGACAACAGTTTATCTTTTGTACAACCAACTGGATAAGAAGGGTTTTCTTACCCCCAACCTCTCCTTTGTGAGGTCGGGTACAAGTATTCAGATTTTTAAGGAGCCTGGGTGCTCTTATTGTCTACCAATACATGCAATATGATCATGTCCGATGTTAAATGTGATTGGGGTATGCCATAATACCTATTTACTTCAATTTGAGGAAGGCTCTCATGAGGTGTTTCCCAAGGGCTTGGTATCCTATAATTGTTTATCTTTCCTTACTCTCCTTTCCTCTGTAGGTCTCATGACAATTTTACTGAGGATTCTGAGGGAGTTCTTCATCCAGTCCCTGGTAGCAACTATGCATCACAACAAATGGTATTTGATGATTTAGGCCAAGGTGTCCTGGATAATGCCTTCCAAGGTTTGTTTCAGTTTTTTGATTTCATACAAAATCTTGACAAAAACGTTTGTCCATTGCGAGCCCTTTGGCTAGAAATATGCCATGCCATTGGCTTTGAGATGATTGCTGTACTAAGTATTATTGATGGACAGGACAACTCTGTCATAAAGTCCAAAATCTTATCATTGCTAGATTCTCAAAACGAATCAATTTGGATGTGATATTAATAAACCATGAATTTATTCACATAGGATGATCTCTTACTTTGTATTTTGTATGCCATTATTTTCATCACTTACAGGGGTAATAGGTATAGTGGTATTTATTATAATGATGATGTAGATTTGTGTTTCAGGGCTTAGAAAGTATGAGGGAGTGGTATTCCATTTACAATGTCTCAGCTGGCAGTTCCACAACAGCTAGGCAGGGATTCAGCCTTCAGATTTTTCTTACTCCCCCCCCCCCCCAAGAAATAATACATATTTTTTTTATAGTTTTAGTGCTGAAGACATATAAAGGTCATTTTCTCAAATACTACCTGATTTTGTCCCCTCCCCCGATGCTGATCCTTTCATTCCCCCCATCATTCCTTTGCCCTCCATTTTTCCCCCTCCCCATCCCTTAACTTTTGAATTTCTGGCTACAGCCTCTATTTGTTTGAAAGGTAGTCTACCCTCCTTCCACCTCTCTCTGTGACAAAAGAAAACAGCTTCTTGTAAACCCTTGAAATCTTATCACTATAGATGCATAATTCTAGTATTTTTATTCCTGCAGGTTTCAATTGTTCGTTGTTTGCATATGGGCAAACAGGGGCTGGTAAATCGTATTCGATGGTTGGATATGGAAAAAACAAGTAAGTGAATTACTTACATTTGTTGTATATGTCAAGAATTCATGATGTGGAAGACAGAAGAAAAAAAAAGAACGAACCACAATTGAACAAAACGTAAATCTTAAACATTCCTCATTGTTTATTAGTTGTGGTTACTTGTAATACTTTAGATAGATTCCACTAAGAACCAGTATGCAACTGCACTTTGGACTCAATTTTGTGATTGGTTGAACTCATTTCCATGGATCTATGGAAACATAATGGAAGAAATCTGAATATGTTTGGAGACTGAAGTGTCAATATTTCAAAATCTTTATTCGTAAGCCTTATGTTTTCCAGCTTTATGTAAATGACCTGTACCTATGGAGATTCAGAAGAGTCATGGAAATTGGGAAAATGAATTCAAGGATGGCAAAAGTCTTGAAATTCAGGAAAATTATGTGAAGTCATGGAATAGTCATGGAATAGTCATGGAAAAGTCGGGAAAATTTTCACAAAGTGACTTTTGTTTCATTCTCACTCATAATATCAAAATGTGTGCTCACTCCTTTTATCAATTTATGATGTTATTCACCTCTGTCTTTGCTGGTATGCTTGAAAACTTTATAAACTTAAGTCTTCAAGAGAAAAGGGTGGAAATGTTTCAATTGTGCATGGGAAAATCATGAAAAATCACAAGAATCGATACCTCAGAAATGCCAGGATCCATGTAAGGAGTACAGTAGGCCCTGTCCCTGTCCCTAGACTGAAGATCAGACTGGCAGCTAAAATGGTTTTTAGGCCGTTGAATCCCCAAAAATAATAGTGTTGGCAGTGCTCAGGAGTACTATTAGTATGTAATGAAAATAATGTTATAAACCATTTTCTTACTATGTAGTTAGTTAGATAGAGTTTCATGACCCAGTTTCCAACCAGTTGCTTCAAGTTGAGCTGGTCACAGCCTTTTTCCAGTTGTGGCTCACTGGCTCGTTTTTCACTGGCTTGTTGCTTATGCTGAGCACCAAGCATAATGGCAGTAGGTTCCGTTCTTAAAGTCTCCTGTATGACCCGGCCAGGACTTGAACTCCCCACCTTCCGACTGCTTACTTTGTAGGTGTATGGTTTCTCTCTGTGTGATCAAGGATGATGGCTAGTATTTGATTTATGTATACCAATAAAATTATGTTTCCAGAAACCAATATACTTTACTAGAAACTACTATATTTTCATTACAGGGGTATTGTACCAATCACATGTGATGTCCTTTTTAAAACAATGGATAAGGGTGATGGAAGTACTGTAAGTAATAAAATTTCCTTCATCTTTCTTTTGTCATCAGCTTAATATTTACTTGATCTTAGCTTGATGCCAATTTTAGGAAAATAATTCCAAACATTTTACTCAAAATAAGTTTTTATTCTGTTTTGAAAATTTGTGAAAGTGCACAGAATTTAATGTGCCATCACAGTATTTCTTTTGATTATCATGAAAAAGTAGTTGGATGTGGAAATATAAATCCACATATGTTTAAAGTGCTTTTGTATGGAAGTGTATTGTTGTCACATAAAGAAAAAAATTAAAAATTAAACTTTTGAAAATTTCGAAAATCTTTTCATACGTACGACCCTTTCCTGGAACGAACCTTCCAAAAGTTTTTTTGTACATAGGAAAAGATTTTCCAACGTTCCAAAAGTTTTTTCGTACATACAAAAAGATTTTCGAACGTTCCAAAAGTTTTTTGTATATGTATGAAAAGATTTTGGAACGTACATCTCATTTATTAACCACAAATCATGGTTTACAATTAGTATTCAAAATGTTATCAAATCTGTAGTCCTGGAGAAAGTGAAGATTTCCGGCCCTTAAAAGGCATTGATCGTATAAACAAGTTTCTTCTCAGCAAAAGTTTTCTTCTCTCTAAGAAAGTTGACATAGGCAGTTTGGTCTAATACTTTAACAAGAACTTGATTATTATAAACTGATTGGTAGAAATAGAAGATACAAACAACACTTCTTAAATTACTTTTGCTTGTTTTTGCTTGTCTTAAAAATAGTGCTAAACAGGAAAGCAAGGAAGACTTAAAGTGTACCTCAAGTCAAAAAGTTAAAAAAATATATATTAAACAGCATGAAAATGAATTCTAACAGTCCAAATCCCATCTTTATAGGACATCCTTGAGCCAAGATATGAAACGATGAAATTTATTCACTTTGAAACAAATTTGTCCATTGTGCAATAATATGTGACTTTCGTGTTGTACAATTCACATCACCCGCTTTGTTTCTCTTTTAAATTAAAAATGTTTTTATGACCTTGAACTCTTCCTGTTTGCTTGCATAGCATGTTGCACAGAGAGGGCTTGATTAATTACATCACCCCATAAGAGTAAGAGTGCTATATCACTTGGTACAAGGTGCAGTAACCTTCAGAAAAACAAAGAAGTACAAAGATTGTAATTTGAGAAGTACAGCAACTGCATCACAAATTACCCTGCAATGTACCATTTTAATTTGAGTGAATTAACTTCAACATTTTATATCTCAGCTCAAGAATGCTCTATAAAGATGGCAAACTTTTATTATTCATTTTCCACACTGTTAAATGTATATTTCTGAATTTTTTGACTTGGGGAACACATTCTTTTTTATCAAATGTGGCATTGATGTTATTGCTGTAGTTCTGTCACTGATATCATTGCTTTAATTTTCTCATTATTACTATTTGTATTACTATGTTTTACAAAATTTCTTCATTCCAGAAATATGAGGTCAGTTTTTCTATGCTTGAAATTTACAATGAACAAGTTCGTGATTTACTGCAGAAGACAAACCCCAAAGGAGGGCTTCCAGTGAGACAGAACCCAAAACTTGGTCTGTTTTACTGTCAGGGATTAAAGAATGTACCAGTAGGTAGCTACAAGGAAATTGAAGACAAAATAGATGAAGGTATGTGATTCCATCAATAGTTAATACTTCATTATTGTTTGAAGAATTAATTTGTTCAAAGGCATAGTGGAGTCACCTTTATTTGGATTAGTACCGAAGACTATCCTACAGTATTTCATGAATCCCTCTTTGCAATCATGTGACAAGATCTGTCTTACAGTATGTTGTGAAATTAACAACACCCTGAATATGCAAAATCCTAAAAATCATGAAAGATAGTTGGGAAGAGTAACAGAAGGAAACCTGTGAAATTGAGTGTTTTGAAATAAATCTGGATGTCTCCTTTTGCCTTTTGCACTGTAAATGTATTTTTACTTAAATATGAGACCCACAGGCCATATACAGTTTATTCTCTGCAGATCAACAGTGTGTTTCGTTAATAGTGTATTCTGTCCAATCAAGACAATTTTATTCATTTAGTTGATATAAGATAATTGTTAAGTTTTTCGGTGTGGAAAGATCTTAGCTGATGGTAAAGACAAGGGTTCTTCCTTCTTTGAGCCTTATTTCATTTTGTAACATCATTTTGCCCATGATTTCCAAGTATAGTACCGAAACATGATTTCCATATTTTGAATTTAATAAAACAGAAAATTCTGCCTCTTACTAATAGGAAAAAGGTTTAAGTTTAGATGGAGACTGTAGTTTATTTAGATGACTTATAGTTCAGTTGAGTTCTTTGTCCCACATTCCTTAGGTGTGATATTACAGGATAGGTGTGTCAGAGTATTAGAGCACTGCCTACTCTATTACCTCTCTGCCTAAATTTGTTGTAATGTTTATCACAAAAGACTGTCTAGTATTTGATCATACTTTTTCATAAATTATTGACATTTGACATCACCAGGAACTGCAAATAGAACAGTGGCTGCAACTCAAATGAATGCAACTAGTAGCCGGGCCCATACGGTGGTCACAATCACTTTCAACCAAATCAGTAAGAATGAAGTAGGTCAGGAAACAAAGAAGACCAGTGTCATCAACTTGGTGGATTTAGCTGGTATGTTGCATGTTGATTTATTAATTGATATTATTTCATCTATTTATAAAATTAGAATGCATATGGGGTTTAAAATAACTGTACTCAGCAGAGAGAAATACAGTCTCACTGCACTGTTGTTATACCATGGTCTTTTTGCTGTATACCATCTAACATTAGGCTGTTCATTGCAAAGCCTGCACTGCTGTCTTAAGCACATCTTCTCACTGCATTGTACTTAAACTCGTCTACTGCATTCTATTTATACTCATCTAAATAAAATTCCTCCATTCAACCCCATACTTTTCACCTGACTCATATGGTCCCATGCCACCAGGTGGAGTCTTAAGTAATTTGGTGAAGATGCATTCTATCATAAAGCTGTTCAAAATGTAGCCTACTCAGTTGGTTTTACTTTATTCTGTTTGCTGCCTAGTATCAAACATGAAACACTCTATAGAACCTTTTCCAAAGAGCAAGTACAAAGGATTGTGGGTTAGGGTCTATGCATCATTTTGGTCAATGACTTTTTACAGTAGCAAAAAACTAATACACACACCAATATTCTATCCCACAATTCTTTGTAATCACTATCTAGAAAAGGTTCTATTACAAAGCCTGCTTAGTGGCTTTGCTTTGGGGTCATTGAGTGGTAGAGTGGTCTATTACCAGCTGCTTTACACCAGTATTTTCACATCTGCATGAGTTCAAATCCTGCTTGATGTATGTGAGTTTTACTTTCAGTACTCAGGCTTTTCTCCCACATAGCATTAGGTTTGCCACTGAAACCAGTTGCCAAGCCAGTGAAATCGGTTGCTGCCCAGGATGAAGCAGTAGAATCAGTAAAGAAGCTGACTTTGCTTTGCTTCACTTTGCTCTATTTGGTGTGTCATTTGCTGATCAACAGGGTTTAGATTCTGAGGACTAGTACCTCCCTGCAAAGGATATGAACAAACTTGGGCATTTTTGATGAACTAATCGTTTGCTTGATTTCTTTGGCATTGAATGCCAAATCAACTTTAAGCCAATAGCTAGAATTACATTAATTGATTGGCATTAAAAACTATTAATGACATTTAGCTAGAAATTGGCTAGGCAAGCAATCAAATTAGTCAACACAACTGAAGCTTAGGAAGCAGTGGCTGTGGGTACCACTAGATTAGACTAGAAGGTTAGTTACCAATGACTAATATTTAAAGCTTTATTATCTCAGAGAAGAGTGTAACCACTGTACAGTACAGAGTAAAGTTTGCATGTCTTTCGTCTACTAAAATCTGTTTACATTTTCTCATGGACAAAATAATTTAAGTTCACTAGTGTATCTCCCAATTTTTGTTACTATTTTTAACCTCAGGTAGTGAAAGAGCTGACAGTACAGGTGCTACTGGGGATCGTCTTAAAGAGGGTGCTAACATCAATAAGTCCCTTTCTTCTCTGGGAAATGTCATTTCAGTAAGTATATAGCTTGTCCCTCCTACTTAAAGTGGATTTTACATTATTCATATTCGGATGGGGATGGGGGCATGTTGCAAATCTCATTTGGTTTCCTTGTATATGAAGTAGCTGAATGCATTAATTCATTGCTGAGATGTAATGTCTTGGAAATCGGAGACGAGTTTGGGAGTTTCAAATTTGCTATGATATTGTAGTAAGACAGCAAACAACTGCCATATTTTGTTTGAAACTATAAGAATGATATTCCATCGCTCTCTGTGTTAATTAGGGTAATATGGGAAGCAGTAAGGTGTTGCTCTTTGGGTGCTTTTAATTCAAATTAAACAAAAAGAATTTTGTTTGTTATAAGAGTGAGCTAGGGCAGCGAGTTAGAAAGAAACCTTCAAACTAAAGAATTCTTAAAGTTGCCTTAAAATGTGATGCTGTTGGAGTTAGGTCAGATTTGTTAAGCCACTACATTTTAAGAGTCTGAAAATTTTGTCGTTTTTGACCCATTCTGTTATAAAGCCATGTGTGGTCACCTATTAGCAGTAGCCAATTTAGGCTCTGCGATGTCATTAGAATGGGCCAATTATGTGCTAGAGAGGAATTGCTCCAGTGAAATCCAACGACCTGTGTGGTCAAATCATGAGGAAAAATGTTCACAAAGATTTTCATGGCACCTGGAAATCTCCTTTTGGATGGTAAATAGAACCACATGGCTTGTGCCTCTTGATCCAGACACTTGAGTGAGGTCTTCAAAGAAAATTGCTGTTCTGAGCTCTTAACATTTGTCCTTTAAAGTATCATCACCCTCTGGGTCTGTAGTCAACCTTCTTTCCTTGTGACTTTATTTCATCTGTTTTATGGTCATATCGTCACATGTACCACCATTTAAATGTGTACAACTTGAATAACACTTGTCATATTTGAAATATACATGAAATTATACATGTAACGTGTGCAATTGTAAAAGGTTATTGAATTGTGATACTTGCATTAACAGTAAGAAAATAAAAATGAGGATCTGTTTTAGCAGTCTTCTTTAACCATTATATGAAGCACTGTGGTGTTAATCATTTTGAAAAAAAGACTTCATATATCCACTTAATCCTTTTCTGTAGGCTTTGGCTGATTTATCGATGGGGAAGAAGAAGGTCATGGTACCATACAGAGATTCTGTCCTCACCAAACTTCTGCAAAATGCATTGGGTGGCAACAGGTAAGATAATAGTTGAGACTTTTTTGCTAAATAAGTATTATCCATACATTTAAGTAATCAGAACTGGCCAGCAATATGGCAGTTTCATGCAACCTCTCATTCAGAAACAAAAGTAATATCTAGTTTATTCATTTATGAGCTTTTTTTTTGTGCTACACACTGATTCAGTCACATTGCGCTTGCCAACTGTTCCGTTTTAAGCATAACTGTTCATTTTCTGAGCTTTAAAAACTGTATTTTCTGACCGCTAGAATTAAGAATAAAGTCATAGTAAAAATGATGAGAAAGTCACAAAGCAACTGCTTGGCAGAAGAAATGTTTCCCTCCGCATGCATCTGATTAATGTCCAGATATATTGTGAATATTTACAGAGGAAAATGGGAATTTGGCCCCTACACAATTGAGTCTATTGAGGACAACGGTTATGCACTTGCCTGTGCAGTAGATAATTTGCTACATGTTATGTTTTCTTAGATGACATTGTTGGCATGTAGGTAATATGTTGCCAACATCTTTAGTGCTAGAAGCTGTAAGCCATCTCGCAAAGCTGTTTGTAGAACAACTAAATTTTGGCAATAAATTCTGCCTAAGTTAAGAAAACTACTGTGCAACACAACATGTTGCATGTGAGTGGATTGTCATGTCGCAACAGGACCCATTAGCTGAATGCAACACCCCTGTAGCACTCACCACCTATCCCCAGAGTTGTTATCTCTACTTAATCAAGTGAACAAACAAGCTTGAAGTTAGTCCCTATTGACCACAACTTCCTTATCAACAAGTTGCCAGACCCACTTGCTGCTAACTATCAATCGAGTCTATTGTTTGAAAGATTAGATATGCACCACAGTACAAGCTTTTATAATAAACATTCCAAATAAACTTTGTAAAAAAACCCGCTAAGACTGCTACTCAACGGGATTTTGAGTTTCCAGAAGGTGCTGCATTGCAGTAGTGGGTATCGTAGCAGCATGGCTAGAATGACCGGGAGAGTTAGATAGAGTTTTACAGCCCAATTTCCAACCCTCCTACCTCAGTCTCCTTCCCCAAAAATATACATAGCAGTGTGCTGTAGACTTTTCCACAGTCCCCAAATTACACCTAAATGTGACATGTTTGTACCCTAAGGAAATATACCACTCTCTTTAATCCTAAATGACAAAACCAAAGTAAAAACATTTAGGGGTTCATCAATAATACATAGACTGACATTGGAATATTTGTTTTCTCCTGCAGCAAGACCATTATGATTGCTGCACTTTCTCCAGCTGATATCAACTATGATGAAACACTGAGTACCCTTAGATACGCAGACAGAGCCAAGAAGATCAAAAACAAAGCGGTGGTCAATGAGAACCCAGTGGAAAAACTTATCCGTGAACTTCGCGAGGAAAATGATAGACTGAAAAATGCTCTATCTGGGGGTGCTCTGCCAACCCCAGATGGGTCAACTGGCATGAGCCCTGAAGGTAAATCTTCATTTTTGCTTATAGGACAGCAGGTTTCTGTATCTTTTCAAATTTCTTCTCTATATTAATTGAAAAGTTGATGATAATTTTGCAGAGATTTTCTTTGCATGGCTTCATAAAGTGTAAGATTAAAATAGAAAACAATGTCACACAAAGGCAAAAAAAGAAGAATTCTGTTTGGTCCAAATACCAAATTTTGCAGGACATTTTTTGCTGAGGTGTAAATTGATTGATTTTTTCACTTAATAACAAATGGTAGATTATGAAATAATTAGTGATATTACCCGTGACACTTTTCAGAGTTCACAATTTCTGTGTTGTTTTCCGAAAGGCATTGTGCGTGCAGATACTCACTGTTCTGTTGCTCTGAAGGTGTACATACGACTTTATAAACCTTCTCCTTTGCTACATGCGTTTTCATTTTTGGGATATATATGAAACTAAGTTTGTTCACATGTCTACAGACCTTTGACGTACACTTTAATTGGTATATAGTGACATCTTTTTTTTTCAGAGATTGAAAAGATGAAGAAAGAAATGGAAGAGGAGATCAGAGCACAGTTGATGGCAAATCAGGAGGCTATGAGTGACATGGACTGGGATTCAAAGGTTAGGAAAGACAAATATAAAAGAATATGAATGTTATTTGGGGTATGGGTATGGTGTCATCATAACCTTTGTGCCTGTGTACCCTAGTGTAAATTTAGATGGAAATCCTAAGGAAAGGGGATTAACATTGTCCCTCCCTACAATGCCCCTCTCTACTTCACCCCTCTCCTGGCTAGGGAGATACTCTTGATGTTTGGTTTGAGGAGGAAGGGTACCCTCTCTGCACTGTGCCAAAAGTTTGGCAGGATTAGTTGTGTGAAGGTGGGGATTACCAAGGTTAATACGAGGTAAGTAATGGAGCTTGTAGATTCCAAAACCATGGAGTTTAGGTTAATGTATGCCCCCATTTTTTGAAAATGTGCCTTATTTATACTTCACGTATTAGGTTGGGATTTGCTTTAAATGACCTGTTATCCACTCCCCCCCCCTCTCTATTCCAATTTAAACAAAAAAAACTATGTGTTACTGCTTGTAGACATTAAATATCAACTCAAAATATGGTAATACAGTGGCAGATATGGTGGCAGATTTAATTTGGTTTAAAGATGTGTTAGTATCTCTCTTTGAGTTAATGTATGTAGATGTCATTGGTTTGGTCAATGCTGGAAGTCATTGACTTTTGTACTAGTTGCTTCATTGATAGTTTGTTAACATAACATCTTTAAAATGGTAGCATAGCCATTGGTACTGTGATATGGATCTTATATGTTGAGTGAGAGGGAAATAAGAAAAGAAACCTATGGTCAGTGAATTCATAATGACTCAGCACATTTTGCCTGTCAGATTGTATAATATGGCAAATTAACACCTTTCCATATTTTGTAATTTGTGTGGACTATTTGATCGAATACTGACCATTTGCTTTGTCCTAGTTAAAACAAACAAGATCAGAAGAGCAGGAGAAAAGTGACGGTAAAGCTCAGCAGGAATCTCGTAAAAGTCGTGAGCCTCATTTTGCTAACCTGAATGAAGACAACATGCTTAGTGGTGTAGTGATCCATTTCTTAGGGGCTAGTGAAACCACCATCGGTAGGAAGGAAGCTGATCCTGCCCCATCAATAACTCTCAGTGGACTGAGGTGAGGATGCTTAAAAGAATGTAAGCTTTAAAGCTGTAGCGTAAAGGCAAGTTGGTGGGGGACAGGGGGCCAGCTGCCCTCCCAAGATTTCCAAATTGTTAACACACCAAATGCTAAGTTATGTCAGTGCCACTACAATGTACCACCACAGTGTTTGAACTGCCCCTTTTGAGATTTTGCCCTGGCGATGGCCCTAAGCTTGGAGAACTTATGACTAGTAATTCAACCCATATTAGTTATGCTACTATTATATTGTCAATAAATATGAAATCCTTTTTACTAACAATGATATATAGGAAGCCTTGATTTCTTTAGGGAGCATAAAAATGCTCATTTGTACCAGAAGAGCAAAGTCATTGAAATTTGATTAAGAACAGAGGTAGAAATCTCATGATGTGAGCATAATTGAAAAATAATTATAAATGACTATTTTGTGGCATTTTTCAGTATCCAGAAACAGCATGCAAAGGTAACCAATGAAAACCAGGAAATACAGCTGATGCCAGCAAGTCCAGGTGCAAAGATAAAAGTTAACGGAGTTCCTTTGACAGGTCCTCATGTCCTACAACACTTGGACAGGGTGGTTTTTGGTAAGTTTTAATCAAATAGAATAACTTTTGTGAAATTTTTTTTTGCTGGGTTTTGACATCTTGTTTAATTTCATAAAAAAATGTTGGACAAAGCTTTAGAGCCAACTTCTGATCCAGGGATCTTTGTACATGTTGAGAATCAGCTTGACAGCAGAAATAATCTGCTAGGAATCAGCTGCCAAAGACTCTAGGAATCAGCTGCCATAGATGTTTGATCTTATTACAGTGAAAAATGGCCTCCCTCCTTGCTGTGTTGTTTTTGGTAGCTACATGGAGTTTTGAGCTCAACCAGACACTGTGGCGATGTGGGTTCCCTGCTCTCTTGACTGTAGCAGGAGTGCAACAGTGGCCAGTAGAGAGTTAAAACTAGTCTTTATGTTAATATTACAGATTTATGCAATTATTTCCAATCCTACCTTGTTAATGGTGAAAGCATGCCTTTGTGACAATGAGTTATGGAGACACATGTTCTATTCAAGAGAATGTATCCAAGACAAAAGACAGAAAATGAGAGAAAAAGTTCTTCCTGACACGCAGTTCTATATTCTTTAAATTTCATGAATAACAGAAGACCAAAACATATTAAACAGTTGAAAATTTAACTTAAAAACACCTATATCATAATTTATAGGTCACTTGTAGTTTGTCCAGTGAGGACACTACATTATTCCCATTTTCACTGTAGAAAGCATGGTCAAGTGGTTAGAGCATCAGACTTGCAATTGAGAGGAAGGGAGTTTGAGTCCTGGCTGGGTCATACTGAAGACTTTAAAAGGGAGCCTAGGGCCATTGGGCTTGGTGCTCAGACTAAGCAATGGAGTAGGGAAAAGAAGCAAGTGGGCCACAACTGGAAAAAAGGTCAGCTCAACTTGAACTAATTTGATAGAAACTGGGCAGTAAAACTCCATCTAACCTAACCTCACAGTTGAAATGATTTTATGTTCTCAACAAATATTGACTCTTTGCTGTTCTTACCTCTACAGGATCTAATCACATCTATGTCTTCAAGAATCCTCTAAATGCTGTCGTCCCAGAAGGTTCTCCCCAAAGCATTGACTGGGAATTTGCTCAGAAGGAGTTGGCCCAGGCAAAGGGGTTCACCTCATGGGGTGGTGCTGGTCTCACAAAAGGTTAGTAATACCCCTTTCAATATATCTGTGTAGTTACAAGTTGGTAAGGTTTCCATAAAGGGTCATGGTCATTGTAAATGGCTTTTAGGAAATGAGGGAATATTGGAATGAACTTTCCTGAATGTAAGATGGGAATTCCGCCTAAGTTGTAATTAGCAATTGCAATACCAGAAACTTAACTGCCATCTGTATATTTTGCCTGAGAGTAAACAAAAAGTAAAACAAAAACTTATGTGTGGTCGTTAAACATCATGTATGATTTAAGATCAGATTTTGGAAGTGAAAGATAAATTCTATCTTGCTGAGAATTTGTACGTTGCTGAAGAACAAAGAAAGTTTTGAAATCTTGTAGTGGCCCCACGTTGATGTTCAATTTTTCAGCAAAGAGAGTAAAAGACTACT
Organism: Holothuria scabra; assembly: GCA_037179385.1. NCBI lineage: Eukaryota > Metazoa > Echinodermata > Holothuroidea > Aspidochirotida > Holothuriidae > Holothuria > Holothuria scabra. The sequence goes on from CM074182.1 coordinate 23,674,633, forward strand.
GCTAAGCCTTATTTTCAATAGATTTACCACAGACAATAGAGGCTTTTCATATGACATCATACTACCTGCCCTAGCAGCCACGTGGGAGTATATGGACATGTAGAAAACCACACTTTACACACTTCCTTTATTAATGTGTACTCAGCATGTATACCACAGTGCACAATGTGCAGTGCATTTAGCACAAAGCCATGTGTACTGGACATTAGTGTCCTCCAGCATGGCAGATCCATGACGTAATTTTAAAGCCTCTATAGCAGATCCTTTCTCTCTCTAAGTTGTTGAATTTCTTACCCATCCTAAATTATTCACTGGTCCTGGTAAATTCTTTTAAAAGGAGTGGAGAGATATTTCAATACAGATTCTGTTCCATGTCTTACCTAACAGAACAACAAAGGGCTCAGGATCAAATTTTGGAGTTACTGCCAATGGTAAATGAAGTGAATGCAGTCAGTGAAGAGTTGAATAAACACAAGAATTTTGAGATTGTATTAATCAGTGGAGCAGCTCAGGAAGGCAATAACAAAGAAACAAAGTAAGTTTTTTGACAAATTTGATCTTTAGATTTGAAGGCACAATTCAGGTGTTGTAGCCAATCTGTTCATTGTATCTGAAAACATGATGTTGTTGTAGATAGCAAATCTGATCTTGGGTTTTTGAAACAATCTTACAAAATGTGATTTGGGAAACAAGTAATTGGTTTCTGTTTTAAGCAGTACACCCAAAGTGTTCTTAGGTGTCCTGCATTTTGGATCTTAGGACGTGTCTCAGCCAGTGTGAAAATTTAAAAAAAGCATGGAAAAGGGAAAACTGGGAATTTGATTTGTGAATAGAAAAAGGGTTCAGTATAAAATGTCTCAAATCTCATGTGCTGATAGCATGTTCATTGCCTAAAAAATTTGCCAAACTGAAAATTCTTAGAAGTAAATATGGAGGAATTTTGAAGTAACATGTGGAAAATCTCAGGAAAAAATGGCAAATGTATGTCCTCATATAACGTTGGGCATAGTAATATAGAAAGGAAAAACGAACACATTCAAAGGTAGTTTTGGACAATAAATGTGTGATGTATTGATCTTTACTTTATTTCTTCTTTTATGTTTTTCTCAGGGTTGTTGTCAAAATGAAGAACCTTCTGAATGGCAATACCTGGCTTTGGGACAGAGGTAAATTCATCAACAGAAGATATGTCATACAGGTGAGCTCTTTGAGGGATGGTAGTGGGTCTTGAAGGTGGTAATTGTGGGTTTTGGAAGTTGGAAATGGGGCTTGGTGGGGTGACTGTGAGTACGAAAAGCACTAGCAATTTTCTCTGCCCGAAGGAGCTAAGGATGAGGTTAAGTCATGCCAGTTGTTTCATTAACATAATTTTTTTTTCAAACATTCGGAATGTGGTGAAAATTCTCCTTCCCTATCCCAAATGGAACTCAGTGTGTGGTCTAGTTGGTAGAGCATCTGACCCTCATCCACAAGGGTTTCCTAAGTTTGACCATTTGCCATTAGTTTGTGAAGATGACTCTACAGGTTTAGAAAACTTTGACGAATATCATGAGCTGACTCAATGTTACCCCTTTAAGTAATAGAAACCTTTGTGAAGGAGCTCATCAAGTTTCCTTTGTCAATCGTTTTTACAGGATCTTTATCAGCGTTTTCTTGACGGTGATGAAGATATCAGTAAACTTCCAAAAGAAGAAGACCCATTCTGGGAGCCTCCTGAAGATTCACTGATTGGTACAGCTAATGTCTTCCTTCAGAGCTTAGGATTTGCTCTTGACTTTGATGACAAAATAACAATTACAGACTTCAAGGTTGGTCTCACATTGTGCACCGTAATTATGTTTATAAGAGCTATACCAGGTCTACATAATGTGGGTAGCAGTAGCACAACTAGGATTGTGTCATGGCGGGAAGGGGGAGGTTTGAAGCAGGGCATGAGGAAAAGGTCTAAGGGAAGGACATAAAACGGATCTTTCAGGTTGTTTTGCAATTATTTTTTTTCAAGGTTTGGTCATTGATTCAACCCCAACCCCCCCACCCCCCACCCTGTGGCTAGGCCACTGGTGGGTAGCGTGTTATACCATAAAGCCCACAACCATCATAAGGGGAGGACCATGACTGTCGGTAATAATGTCCACAAATACCTCCAATCATTCTTCCCACCTTCTCCTGCCCACTAGATTTTCTCCAGAACGATTAATAGAGAATTTGGGGTTATGTAGCAAGTGTCATAATACCATAGATGTAATACCACCGAGTGCTGTATATCAAAGAATCAGAGTGGAATTAAGAAAGTTTTTGAAATACTACTGCAGTTTTTACCTGTTACAATGTTGTTAGCATCTTTCCTACTTGTAATAATTTGATTTTGAGCTGCAAGTGGAAAAATGTTTTTGCATGTTTCCTATAAATCATGTTGAAATGAATTGAAAAGAGAATGTATGTGAGCAACTTTGAAGAGTAACAGCCTGATGTAACACCTGTAAATTCTCTAAGAATTCTCTAAGAGTAGGGTAAGGGGTTAGTTGAGATGAAGAAGGTTAGTAAGAGTAATTCTTACTGGTATTGGAAAGGCTGTTACTTCAAGTACTACCTGGTTTGCTGCAGTACATGGTTAGTGAGGCACTGGTCCACATAGCTGAAAATGGATGCTAGCTTCAGTTCGGTGAATGAATTGAGCTGCACCATCATTGGGGAGTTTCATATACGTAACATGCTTTCAAGTTAGGACATTCAAACAAATTTTCAAGCAGAAAAATTGTCTCAAATTTGGTAAAATTATGATAATTTTTTAGCATAAGAAATGCTTCAAAGGGACTGGCAGGTTAAATATTGACTCCAACCAAGTCCAAATGGGAGTACTCAATTGCTTGTAGTTAAATGCAAATTTCTGCCATCTCATGCCTTGGCTAACCAGCTCACGGTGCCAGTCTTCAAAGAAAAAGGTTCTCTCATGGAGCAAACTATCTTGCTTCCAGGAGCCAAAGAATTCTGGGCCAAGAAAATACTGTATGAAATATTGCATAAAATGTTCTTAGTCGTCTTTTTTTATCTTTTTTTAATGGAATATCAAAGTTTATGTACTGTTTGTTTTTCCTCTCATAAAAAAAATCTGTAGTAAAACATCATTATTTCTGCTTTCAATAGGGCAACGAGGAGGGACATTTATATGTGAATATAACACCATGCACCCAACAGGGAAAACCCCTTGCCGATGAAGACAGCTTTGTTGAGGATCCAGCAGAACTGCTTGGCAAGCCATTCCATTTTAAGGTAACTTTTAATGTTTAGTAGTCCCATAAGAAACAAATGTGGTCCAAGCTTTTTCACAAAGGATGATGATGAAATACTTTGTAAGCTTTGTAACTTCCTTCTCGCCCTCTCCATTTCACCCCAGAATTCTGATATTGGCACAATATTTGTAATAAACCATTGACATTTTCACTGCAAAATATGCATATCATGATTGCTGAGTAGATTGTTAATAAGCATACACAATCTATTAATTTGTACATGCAAGGAGTAGAAGGATTATTAACTGGATTTGTTAGTTAGATGGAGTTTTACGGCCCAGTTTCCAACCAGTTGGTTCAAGTCCGGCCGCCCACGACCTTTTTTCCAGTTGTGGCTCACTGGCTTGATTTCTCTGCTCCATTGTTTATGCTGAGCACCAAGCACAATGGCAGAAGGTTCCATTTTTGAAGTATGACCTGGCCAGGACTCAAACTCCCGACCTCCCGACTGCAAGCTGGATGCTCTAACCACTTGGCCATGCAGTCGGTCGGAAGTTAGCTGGAATTGAAACTAGATGTTGCCCTCCTTTGCATATAAAGAAAAGTTGTTTCTTAATCATATGCTGGTGTGCTTTTGAGATTTCATATTGGTCTGCTGTGTAACGATATAAGGAAAACTTAGAAGACTTGATAACGAAATATAATTGTTTCAATTCTCTTTTCTAGGTGACTATCCGAAGTGGAGAAATCCATAAGTCTCGTTTCTCCAGGGGAACATTTGTCAAGTACCTGTTCTTTGATGAAACAGATTACACACAAACAGAAATGATGAAGGAAACCCTGTCTCCTGAGTATGATCACAGTCGGGTCATATCTGTACCTACCATCACACAGGAACACTTAGATCATTTTGAACAGCAGAGTATTACCTTTCTGGTGTATGGAATGCAGGTGGACACAGACCCTGACCCCAGGGTTGCTAAATTGACCACCAGGGTAAGATTTTACACCTCAATGGGGTTGCCATTAAGAACTCCTCTCCTTAAAAATCTGAACACTTTACCCAACTTGAACAACCTCACAAAAGGGAGGTCAGGTGTGATAAACTTCTTATCCATTTGGTTGCATAACAGATAAATTGTTGTTATTTTCTCCCATTGCACAGTTCAATTTTTTTATCGGTGGTAACCTCAGGGAGTCCAAGACTAAGTTCAGTTTGGTTAGGTAACACTTTAAATGGTTACAAAACAAATTTCTGAATCTTGGAGCAGATGGGGGGGGTTCCTTGTTCTTCTTTAAAAGTGTATGAGCAAAAACTTTGTCATTTTTTTTTATGTATGTGACTCTTTGGTAAACTTGCTTGTAAATGCTGGCATTTGAGGAAGTCATACATTATACTTTTTATTGTTTTTTTTATAAGACCATTCAAAAGAGGATTTTGATTTGGTCATAGATCTCACCTCTAAACTTGGTCAAGCTACAACCCTGCTCTTGATTAACTATCAATTCTGTTTATTTGTACAGGAGCTTAGGCAAATGGAGAATATGAATGCTGGCGTAGACAAAAGTCTGGCACGTCATGCCTCTGTTGGTTTCAACAAAGCTGATGGCACTGATGAACATACTCAGCTGAAGGGAGAACTGGTCCTCTTGAAACGAAAGTATGAAAGGCTGGAGAAAAAGGAGAGAAGGCTTCAGGTAGGGTTTTATTCCTCCCTTCCCTTTAGCGACTTTTCTTTGTTTTTGTAAGTAGTTAGGAAAATGAAGTTTTACAGCTCAGTTTCTAACCAACTGGCATATGAAGTCAGGCATGCCACAGCATTTTTCCAGTTGTGGCTCTTTGGCTTGTTTTTCCTACTCCATTGCTTATGCCTAGCACCAGGCAAGTTACAGTAAGTTCCATTTAAAAGTTTCCAGCATGACCAGTCAGGAGTTGACCTGCTCCTGGTTGCAAATTAGATGCTGTAACCACTTGACATTACAATAGGTCATCTTGCGTAAAGGCAAGAAATTATTCTGTAGGGTAGGGGAACTGAAGTTGCAAAGGTCACTTTACTTGAATTGCTGACTTGAATTGCTGTGTAAATTATTATTCAATGGCCAAGAAGTCATTGGAAGCTTGGGTTATAATAATTGGGGCTCACAGAAATCTTTTGCAGGTCATTAGTTCATGTCATGGGCTGCATATGACTTACAGGTTGTGACTAGAAAACTGAAGAACTGCACCATACGGTAAGTGACATTATCAAAGTCATTTAAGTTTTATTTGTCCATTATTCACCCATCTTGATTGTTTTGTCTTTTTCATCCTTAGGAGTTGTGTAAACAGTGGGATGATAAGCCAGCTGAAGAACAGGATTATGAAGCATTCCATCGAGCTGTCTCTGCCGTGGCATTCAGTACTGGCACAAAGCTCAAGACAAGGGTCCAAATGTTAAATAAGGTAACCATGGGGACAGAATTTCTTTTTTCCTACATTTGCAGTGTCGTGCAATCTTTTGAATGTCCAAATTGTACCATTTTCTTAAGCACTGTGACAATAAAAAAATAGTAATCTGCTGCTGCCTCAGCTTAGCTTCAGAGGCCGTATCCATGTTTCAATTTCATCATTACAATGACAGGTTGCAATTAATCTTGCTATAGTGTGATGTGCTTAATAAGAACAAATTCTGACTGAAACTGCTACAGTTTGGCTGAGGCAGCCATGGTTTGAGGTCTTGACATGATACCAAGCAGCCCCTCATTGAGTTGGTTAATGAATTTCAAATTTTGTTTTCAAACCTGTTATGTTTTCTTCACATACCAATGAGAAAAGGTCAAACTAAGACAATCCCTTATCCTACATACAAATAAACTGTTTTATGAGTGAGCATTCAACAGTTCAATTCAGTTTTCAAAGTCTTGACCAGACACTTTGTGGACGTATGCGCAAAAACAGTTACGAGTCAGGACACTACAAAATTCAAAATTTTAACTTTTTCCGTAACAGTTGGGTGTGAAACTTGACTCATCGTGACAACTATAAGCAATTGTCGTGTAGTAGTGACCATTTAACGCTTTTTTTGAGTTCACAATATCAACTCAATGAGCCCCATTAACTGAATGTTTGAATAGTTAATTAATGTTATGGCATTGATACTTCTTTCTTCTTCTGTACTGCTTGGAACTTTTTAATTGGCTTTGTAACTTGCTAACTTGAAGCTTACTAATCTTTTCCTAGTCATTATTTACTGAAACATTAATAGTTTAGAAATATTTGTGTGATTTACAACTCATGTGTGTACTGAGATTTACTGGCATGTAAGACTAATTGCCCTAATAAGTGAGCATCATTGAATAGGCTTTCAAGTGACTCATCCCTGTACTAGAATTTCCTGTTTTGTAAATCTGTTTCTTTCTTCTCCCACTGTTTTGAAAAATTTTACTTTATTCTACTTTTTCCATTCATCTTCTGCTTGAGCACCTAAATTGGATAGTATATTTCAATACAGTTAAAAGATTAAAACTGCATAAGTCATACTTTTTGATGTACTTTTTATTTCATCTTGTTTATCAAAAAATTGGTATTCTATTTTAACCCCTAACCCCTGAGTCCACTTGAAAGCCTGATTCTGTGTTAGCTAACTATCATTAGCCCTCCTTTTGTCAAATGTGACTAATGTGTTTATTTGATCTTTTGGTGTAGTGACAAACTCAATTTCTGCCTGAATTTTTTTTATCTTTGCATAATTCAAAAGTTAGATTGCTTTGTAAAGTATTGTATTTTCTACCAGTCAAATTATAAAATAATTAATTAGGCTAATATCCCGCAACTTCAACAACATTCATCACTATTTGAAATGGAAAATTTACAGATTTGTAAAATTCAGGCTTGGGTGATTTGTCAGGACACCAGAAATGGAATGAATTGTGCAGGCAAATGAGGATGTTTTTTTTTTGTCTGAAATTTTGTCAAATACTTGAGAAATTTGAATTTGTTGTAATTCTGTGTGAAAAGTGTTTTGCCTCACATTGGAAAGGTGTAACAGCTTTGCAAAATTGAGCTTCCTCTTCAGTTGGAGTGTTGAGAGAGGTTTTTGAGTATAAACTTATGGTCCTGAAGGTTTGAGCAGTGTACAGGTGTATTTTATGTTTGTCTGTCTGTTTGTAATTTGAAGGGGGGGGGGTCAGTTATACTTGCGTGCAATTCTTTCACCTTTCCTTTCTTTCCTTTATTTACTAGCACATTTCCTAATTTCTAAATATTTCATCAGCTAATCACTTACGTAGATTTAGTCTATCTCAGCCAAGATAAACATTGTCATCTTCGTGCCTACTTCCCTTGTATATATACATATATATATTTATATATATCCTTTATTTACTGTCCTTGTTTTGTGTGTGTTGCTCTGCATAATAGTTCCCTGTATATTATTGGCCTTTAGACACTTCCACTGTAGTCTAGAAGTAATAATAAAGATAGCCTTGATATAGCCATATAACTTTCAGTACTATCTTTTTCTGTAGTTCCATTTTAAAAAAAATCCTGAACTAATAGTTAACTAATAAACACTGTTGCTTTTTTAAGCTGGTATGATAATATCTCTTTTTCATGTAATTTGAAATAAATAGTTTTAACAAATGTGAGATTGTCAATTTTGTAAATTGTAAGAAATCTGTTTATAATTTTGCATTATAGATGATACTGCTTCCTGTTTGGGTGTCTGCAGTAGTTGTTCTCATTTTTTAATATTTGCTGTTAAAGTGAAACCAATAAATCCCAAAATAAGGTTTTTTGAAATAAAAGAAAAATGTATCTTCAACATAAATTTTCATGCATGTTAATATATTTTCTTAGGTTCTTTCATCATCAGTGTTATAATAGTGACCTTTGGTCTTTGTAGTGTATAGAATTAATCTAGTTTAGAAAAGACTTGCAGCTCTTCTATAGGATTAGTCGTTAATACAGTAGTTATCTTGTAGAAAAGTCCTGTTTGTGTAGATATAGGTTCTAGATGTTCTGTTTTAATCTTTCAAGTTCAGGTTAATTTGCTATGATCCTCACATATCTGTTTCTCCAACCTGTTTAATTTTGTAGGTTTTACAAGGCCATAAACTTGCCAAACAAAGACATACTAATGGCAATCAGGAAGTAAGGCTGACCTTAAACTCACCCTGTCTTTTTTTTTGTATTCGTTTGTCGTAAATTGTTCTGCAAGAATAATTTATCAGTTCGGTCACAGCTATCTACCAAATTAGTAAACCACGAGACACCAAGACAGGTTATGTATTACATCATTTGTAGGGCAAGTACACTACAGTACAAATGTAAGAAGGGTGTATTTGCTGTTTACTTTCTATGTTACCAAAATCAGGGTCTACCCTATGTTCCTGGGGTTCAGTGTCCCCAAGGTTAGATGTTCCCCATTTTGGTATATCTCAATGATTTTGTGATGATTACATGGTTCCTAATTATCGATGTTAAAGGTTGGATGTTCCCAGAAGTACGGATGCTCCCAAGATTCAGGAAAATCAAACCTCGGTAGCAGGGAACCTTGGGAACATTGACATACCCCCTCAAAATCATGCACATGTGACCTTTGGACATGTAAAAAAAATGAAGATGAATGGCTCATTTCAAAGCTTAAAGCCAAGGGGTAGCCAGGGGGGAGTCCACTTAGGAAACATTTCACCCCATCCCTAGATAATCAGAAGACACCATTGCCTTACAGAATATTCTACCCCCTTAAAGTACCCTCTTCTCAAATAGGCACCATCTTTCCCACAATGTCTGGCCTTAGTTTAGCTTATTAGCAAACATGATGATGTACCTCATAATCTGTCTTGTGTTCATCTAAAATTTTGAAGCTTTTAGCTGTGACAGTAATTGGCAGATGTATTCTTGCATGGTCATTATGTATTTAATACCTTTATATCTGACACTCTTCATAGATATTAATAGTCTTGGTTTACAACATCTGTGGGACTCAAGACCAGTTCTAATATTAGCCTCACTCTAAAACATTACCCCCTTACACGATTTCATTGCTGGAATTATTTGTTGTGAAAAATATTTTACTTTTTTTCTAATAAGAAGAAAGGGAATCACTTTGAGACTCCAATGACTGAGAATTTTGAGCATGTGGGATAAAATATGAAAGGTTTGTTTTAAAATGAGAGATGAATGGCTCTTAAAACTGGTCTTTGAGTTCCATCGTAGAGGTGTCCTTGCTTCAACCATCTTTCATAACTGTTTCTTCCACTGTAGGAAGAGGACTCAGTAAGTGTGTACAGCTTTGAGTTAGACGTGGAAAATCATAAAAACACTTACGATAGCAACAGCCCGAGTGGTAAAAGTGGGCAGCTGGTCAATGGTCATACTCAGGATGCCAAAGCCCTTAGTGGGCAATCTGGCACCAAACAGACAAATGGCGACGCCAGTAGTCACCACACTGAAGATACCAATGGTACCTCCGCCAAGCCTGATCAGACTAATGGTATCAATGGCAAAACAGATGATGTAAGAATGTGAACAGCTCCCAGCTTTCTGTGAATCTCATCAGCAACATGGACACCCCATACCTGTTCATCACTCACAAACCCCCCATTCTATCAGCATGTACCCCATCCCTCATTTCTTTCCCTCTCCTGCTCTCTGTCTGTGTTATGTTTCATCTGTCACACTTTTGTTTGAACTCTTTGAAAGTTGAACTTGTTGCTCAACTAGTACAGGCTAAAGAAATACAATGACATCAAGTTATAAGTTGTTGTAGTATGTGGTAATAATACCCAATAAAAATGCCCAGTAGCAATGCATTGTTGCACTATTGATTGATGCTGAATAAGCTGCAGAATATGTGATATGAACTAGAATTATTTCATTTGATATTCGCATGCATATTTATATGCATTAAACTGTACCTTGAACAATATTGCAGCTAAATTATGATAGAGTAGCATATTGTACAAACCAGTAATTTACAAATGCTGTTGCATAAAAGTCCAAGACAGTCTACCTGCACATGTGACATTCTTTTAAAATACTTGGGGAATTTATTCCCCCTTTTTTTTTTGAGGGGGGAGGGAGGGGGGTATGTTACAAATTTCTTACTACTCCATTTTTTGGCACCATTTCATCTTGGCACATGTCAGTACCCAGTACCTTTGCAAGTGAACCACATGTATAAACTACATTTACTCACTGACATCCATCATGACGTAACAACCACTCCCTTCAGTTTTCAATGATTGTATTAATTTCACATCTTCTCTTCTTGACACTGTGCATGTTGATCCCTCAGTCCATGTCCATGACAGGGCTTTTCCCTCGCCTTTTTCTTTTTTAGCAAATCCTAGGGGCCATTTAAATCTATACTAACTGCTGATATAATTTAAATTCACAGTTTAAAAGTTTCCAGCAAGCGGTTTCCTTTCCCAGAAGTTTGGCACTTATTAGAGATACCACCAGCTGGATGATTTCTTTTGGATGGTGGTGGGGGTTGGGGGGCTGGGCAGGTTCTACCTGGTCCTTTTTGTCTTATGTGCAGCTTTCATTCCTTCTTCTTAAGATGAACCAAGGCCACAGACATGTCAAAGGTCAAAATTCTAGTAGAATGTGCTTAGTCATGTAAACCTCAGGTTATCAACTACTCAGGTACAAGAGCCAGTTCATCCAAATTCATTAGCATTATCCAATCATGAAACATACCTACTAACTCTGTCCTTTGCCGCATGGTTTTAGGGTCATATTTACAGGGGGTAGGGGGCATAGTGGACATACCCCTCTTGACCAGTAGTATATTAATTAAAACAGTGTGTTTTGTTTTTTGTAAAAAGGGAATATTTTTAGATCTTGTTCCAGACTGATGATAATTGAAAGGATTTTTTTTTGAAGAATAACTTATAAGATCTAGAGTGTCATTCTGATAATTTTGGGGGAGAGATCTGGGGCAAAAGATTTCTTGTTAGGCATACTACGAACCAGTGGTAGCATTCACCCTACATGGAAGGATAAACTAATGATAATTAACTTGTAGCTCATTACCACTTACTTTTATGAAAAGAAAAAAAAACGGACCAACTATTTGTTTAAATTTCATGAAAGAAAACAGATGGCACCATTTTAAAAGTCTTCTTTTTGGAAAACTTAATTTACTTGTAAATGAATTGAAGGAGCAGACAGCTTTTCTGATGCAGAGCTGCAAGATGAAATTCACACTTTGTGGCTAACCTCACCACGGTTATTTGACCAAATTGAAGATCTTTTATACTTGCACCATTACAAGTAGAATTTTAACATCCAAACAACCGTTTTTCGTACGAAGTGGAAAGTTTTCAATGGGGCGATATGACCATACCAAACTAGCAATATTTCCTCCAAAAATGACAGTCCTCTTCTGTTATAAATTGTTTTTAAACTTGAGGTGTGCATAGGGCCACACATTTTCACCATCTCCTGTAAACATGACCCACAACCATGCCAATTGAAGACCAACAACATGAAACGCCCCAAGGTTGAAATGTAGCCCTGCATGACTTGAAGTGTACAACGGAGATGTTTTTCTTTTAATTCTAGTAGTGAATGTGCTCAAATTGGTAGGAATCAATTTATCATACTCTGCAGGTCTTTCCATACTTTTCTCATAGTCTTTGGTGAATTTTTAGTTTAATTTCTAGTGGTAGTTTCTCTGTAGTGAATTGTGGTATACTTTTATCCTTTTAAATTCCTTGATATTCATGTTATTCTCAGGCTTTGACTGTGATGCAGTGTTCTCATGAAGTATCAGTTTGTGCAGCTTTCCCATCATAATTCATAAGCTATCATGAAATGGCAAAGCAAATATGCAGTGCAATAGATCAAGTTATGTCCAGTTACATTGTCATAACTGCATTTAACTTGAATTCATAGAATACATACGTCTTCATTAATTTTCCAGCAATATATTCTACCTTCCCCTTCTCCATTTTCTGTATTGTCATCAGTCAGTCTCATAACCCAAGGTATATCTTCCAACTTAAGCTTCAAACCAGATGTTTTCTCTTGTGGTAATGAATGCATCCACCTCTCACCTGGGGTCCTCAGTTCAATTCCCAGACTGAGTCAAGCCAAAGACTTTAGAGCTGGCATCTACTGCCTTTGTACACAATGGTCCAAGTTAGCAGTAGATTAGGGAAAACACATCTGGAAATAGGATGTATGCGCTGCTACATTTAACCAGATAGGCTATAAGTTGAAACACAAAACCCCCAACTACACCAAACTACAACAAATCAAATCAATCCAACATACGCTGTAGGTTTACATCTTTATCTAAATTTGTAATAGGTGTTGTACCTTTCCATCAGCTGACAACTGTCTACCCTCACATACAAACATACATTTTTACATTATACATTATACATTATACATTATACATTTTTAAGCGCAAATGTAGCCCCCGTAGACCAAAGTCCATCTTAAAATTGGGCAAGTTTATAGATACCATTTGTATACAAGTGAGTGCTATATGTATCATCATACACATATAGTTATAAGACTTCTAGATTGCATGCCCTACTTGTACCCTCCACTCAATGTATTCAAACCCAACTCAAATCTAGTAATTTCCTTTTAATTTATACTTTTTCCCTCACCCCCTCCTTTCTGCCCTCTCCCAGACCCACAGCTAAACATGGTACTCAGGGGGGATGGTTGAAATGTCTCAGGGGAGATTTGAAGGGCAAGGTTACATACATAGGTCTAAATTAGTAGTTCCTAAGCTTGCAGTCCAGGAACCACTGTTTTCTTATGCTCTGCTCCTGGTACTAGGGATGGTTTGTTAGAAGGGTGGGGGTGGCAGGGCTGGACAAATGTGTTACTTAAAATCAACGGCAACTAGAAACCCTATATGGGGGGGGGGATGTTAAGAACGATGATTTAAAATTGATCTTGTTTAGGGCTTCCTCCATATTTCTCTAGAACAAACACCATTTGTCATAGTTGCATGTAAAGTGAAAAAATTACAAAACTTACCAATGTTCTTTTCTAGTGAAACAATAATACACTGACACAATGGGCACCTTACCATGAGTCATATAAAGTTGATACATTTATATGCTATAGAACCACATAGCTGGAAAAAGTATGGTTTACCTTTGGCACAGATTTTTCCTCAGATAGTTTTTTATTCTTTACTGGGCATTTTCTTAATTTGCCACGTAATATTTGAAATAGAGTTTTAAGCATCATGTTGAAGCATTCCAGTCTTGTTTTAAAAATACAAAAAAAACAACCCATGTTCATATTTAACACCAGTGCAGATAAAAGTGAGTTGGAAGGTGTACAACTATTATTTACTCTCCACTGCATAAGCTGTATTCCTCGAATTAACTTTAGAGGGCAAATCTTTGAAAAGGAATAACTCCCTCTCTAATAACCTTTCCACATATTTAAAGCATAAGACCTTGTTCAAGCATTTTTATTGGACAATTTTGTATCTGACTTACATATCATGTGATATATTATTTACTCTTTGCCATACATATATTGGACAATACTATCTATCTTTCTTACTCTATTTATCATTTCTAATATCAGCTGGGAGTTGACATTTTCTTATATCAAGTGTTCAACAAGAATGGCCCCCTTTTGATAGCATTTCAGAGGCTTTGAAGCATTCATCTGGAACTTAAATATAAACAAAAAATGTACCCTATGTAAATGTTGTTTTTCATTTCCAACAATGTTATGTACAGATCTTTGTTGTAAACCTTGAAAATAATACTCCCCTTTACAACTTATCTTCAGATGTGTTCATTTCATGTAACAGTTACCTTTAATCCTATAATCTCCGTCAAACTTTCAAACTTTGTGTCACTTTAAAAGGGGATGGAAAATCTTATTCCTGGTTATTTTAATATTTCTTAAACTGTTTGCCTGCTAAACAAACTTGTCACATGCCTTTCAGCTACTCACTGTATGCCTGAATGAGCTTTATAGTGTGTAATGGAGTTTGAAAAAAGGAGAAAATCAGTAGCCCTCCCTGTTCCCCAAATCATTTGTTTTTGTCATTCATAAAGCTAGTAAATCTCGCAACACCAATTATTTTGATACATGCTGTTTCAGTTAGTTAGATGGAGTTTTACAGACTGTATTCAGTCACATTGCACTTTTACACTTGTGTGAAATATGCTGGATTTTTTTTTTTCACTGAACCCTGCACTCTAATATTATGGGTTTAAGTTTGTTGAGATAACTAACCAACTTCATAAAAGTAACAGTATTTACAAAATTATTCATAAAGAGTCAATTAATTAGCAAATTTTCACCTCTCAAGACTCTTCAATAGAAAGAATTGATATCAATAAAGCAAGAAAAAAACAAAAACAAAAGAAGAGATGGAACTTAAGAAATCAGTTGAAGGCAAAAAAGTTTTAAGTACAATTTGAATCTCATCTGGCATAATGTTTTGTAGATATGACAAAAGATAAAATTTCTGCCATCACAGGTTTCAAGAATAGGCTCAAAGTTTCATGTACCAACTAGAATAAAACTTGCTTGTTTGATTTGCAAAAAATTATCTTTGCATCATACAAATTTCATGTAAATGAGACCAGATCCATTCAGTTTCTCATTTGATTTTCAAACACATCTCTGAAAGAAATTTATTTTATTCAAGAAGAGGAATTAGCTGTTCTATGTGCAATTCATCATCATTTTCAAGCTTGTGTTGCCCTCTACAGCAGTGGCATATCCAGGATATGTTTCTCTCATGGAAGGGGTGAGGGGCATGCAGCATGTTGTATGATTGTGAGCCGAGGGAGTTAGGCTTTGAAAAATCAGGTGTCCTTATATGCAGTCCAATGCCACATTTCCTGTGTTTTGGAGAAAAATTTGTGATGAAATGTCTCATTGTTGATAGCTGAAAAGGAAGAAACAGAGATCTGTGATGCCCAATACCCCTGGCTTGCCACTGTTTTGTTATGTTTGTCAACCATCATCAGTGACAAATGTTTTTTCAGGAATTAGGTTGCATTCATCTCAGTTGAATTTATAGCTTTCTATCGCAAAGCTTTCCATTTTGAACATTAGTAGTTGCAAACTTAGTTGCAAACATATTTCCATTACAAAATCCATTAGCATTGCCATATTTCATTGACCTGCTGTCCAAAGCATGATTTGTTTTAAATGGAAAATTAACTATCCCAGCAAAATTCATTTTCATAACCGACATGTTGTTCTGTCATTTTCATATACATTTATATTATTTCAGATGCATACATATTTTAACCTGAGGCTCTTAAAAACTGCATAAGAATTTAACATCTTTTGTTTATTTCACCCACATGGTGTTGGCTTACTAATTTTGCATTTTTTCAACATTTGTTCCATATTTAATCACCTACAATTTAAAAAAAGCATGTTTATCCAATGAATATAAATTTTACATGTCTTACCAACTGTGTACAACAATAGGCCTACTGTTCAGTAAAGGCAAATCTAGTTTGTTATGTTGTGTAAGTATTGTCCAAGTGAATAACAGTAGCAGAATCCTGTATATTTCTATATTCAGACTTATCCCATGTAGCCATTTGTAGAACTCTTGTAAACTAAATTGAAATAAGGATGAACAACTAGATTACATTGGGAGTATATGCTTGGTTAATATAGTCATTGCATAGGAAATGTGCACTGAGAGAGATTGGGTGGGGGGAGGGGGGGGGGGGAATATCATAATGAAAGTTTTAACAAAATTGACAAATGCAGATGGATTTGTAGGTTGCAGCTTATTTTTATTGAGGATGGTTGGTTTTTCATGCAGAAGGAGCTCAACAGTGCCAGATATCTTTGCTTAACTTGTACTGTAATATTGTTTAAAATCAGAAAATAATGTTTTCATCCCAGTTGTATTTGCTTTCCTTCACACCCTTCGCCTCCACCCCCACTGTACAATTTTCACCAACTTATCATCTTCCTAAACACATTTTTTTTTCTCTCCTTCACCTTTTCAGTTTGTCCTCCAGGGTGGTGACAAGGAAGAGACAAGTAGCAATGGCAAAGTTATCCATGAAACAAAAGATGGCAAGAAAGTCGAGGGTGGTAGTAAGGCGTGCATTGTACAGTAAAACAAAAATTCAGGAAAAGAAATTAACATTTTATTTAAGGCAATTAGGATTTTAAATCTTATTTTTCCTTTTTTTTTCAAGAGTAGAAACACAAAAGTACAGAGGAGTAGAGTTGTCAGTACCTCAGCATTGATATTATTCCTGGATACTCATTGTGTTTAGGCCAAGGACCACTTTTAACTTAAACTTTTTACTTTGTGATCATCGAAGTAGCTGAAACTTAGTAAAATAGTTCTCTTTCTTCATTTTGGCCCAAGTTCAGATCTTTATGAATCATTTTATAATACGGCAACAGCTCATAATTGTAGTTTGTAGGCTGCCAGTCCAGGAATAAAGTCCTCCAACTGGGGTCCTGTTTGGTTACTGAATTATTACTACCTTTTAGGTACAGTGAAAGAAGTGTGTGATTTAATTTCTATTCAGATAATATGAAAGACAGTTTTTGAATGTTGATGGTCTTTCATTAAATAAGGATTAGTATGGCCATTTAAGAAAACCAAATGTTTAGCTCTTGTGTAACAGAGTGGAGTACAAATGAGCAATTAGTGTACATCTTGAAAAATCATGAGGAAATTGTTCCTGAAACTACATGCTTGTTTTTAATTGATTGATAATTAATTGTGAATATCAAATTGTGAAAAAATTATCAAAACAAAAGCATTCCAGTTTATATTGAAAAAAAAAGTTGTACATATGTTTGAGTTTGATCCACCTTGAAAATAATGCTCACCTTGAAAAGTTGTAATCAAAGTAAAATGTACTATTTCATATTATGATCCGAACTTTGTAACATGAAATGAGAGTTGTATCTAAATAATATTGATAACGTAACACGACAGGTTTCTGAAGTCAAAGGAAACCCTCCTGGTCAGTTAAATTGTGGGTGAGTAGTTGCATTGGCATTAGAAAGCAATAAGTGTATTTACAAATTTCTCATCTGTATTATGTTGAAAAATGGGCAGTACTTTACGAGACGTTTGCTTCAGTGTAATAGTCAGAGAGGTTGACCTATTTATCAGGATAGCTGTGCAGGATTGAGAGTAAGTATATTTACAGATATATGTATATTTCTACATAAACATCAAATCATGATTAAATTGAGCAATTGAATTACATTTGGTAGTTTTAAAGCTTCCTATTGGCTTCTCCCTGTAGTACAATATGTCCTCAGTTTTACTTGGGATACTTTTACAATAAGTTATTCAAATATATTTCCATTTATTGTGATCCCAATAGTAAGACCTCACTAACAGAAAAGCAAGTTGATTTGTTTCAAGTAAACCAGAAAAATCAGAAAATAGAAAAATTGGAAATGATTTACACTTGTGTGTTGTTAGGCGGGAATATCTCGTTGAACATGAAAGAAAAATTCTGCTCAATACTTCAATGTAGTTATTTTAGCCTGGTCTCCAAATTTGATTTGTCATGGCAAAATTGTTTTGCTATTTAAACATGTACTACAGTTCAAGATCTAGATTAGGTTCAAAAGTAGTCAGAGTGGTAAGGTCTCACTGCCAGAATGGCAAGTTAGATTTGCTTCTTACACCAATTAATCACAAAAATGAAGAACGTTGGAATCCTGTACACTTGAGTGCAGATAGGCATGTAGATCTCATTTAAGGGAGAACAGTAGCGTAATACTTCAATTTTAATTAATTTACCCTGGTCTCCTACATATGTTTAGTAATGTCAACATGTTTTTGCTGATATATTGTTTCTAAAATAATCTTGGAGCTGCTGCTCATTTCTTCAAAGAACTGTTTATCTCAAATGAGCCAGTATTTCAACCTTCTCTTTCATTGCTTCGTACTGCTATAATAATCAAATAAGATTTTCATTGAAGAAAGAAAATGATCTCCATAAAAATTCACTGTACTATGCAAATTCCAGTAGGCAGCTTTGAATAGAGTATATTTGTATTGTTTCCATTTTCCTGGTAAGAGAATGTACTAATCAGAGTTTGTTCAATTTTCAATTACTGAAAAGTTGAAACTATACAAATTAAGAGAATTTAAAAGATCATTTGAAATACTGCAAAAATAATTTAAGAATGGCCTTTTCTTCTTATTCATATGAAAAGATGAATTAGTTGTTTTAAACAAAAATGCCAGATTGTAGAAATACAGTGACAAAAAAGAGCTTTTGCTGTTTAATACGACAACCTGGGAAGTGTTTACAGGCAATGCATCTTGGGATGGGTCAAAGGTGAAGTTGTACCTTTACCTTCAGGCCACATGTCTACTTGTGCTCCATCCTGAATTTGGGCACTGTTGTTACCAATGCAGCCAATGTGGAGCAGGGAAAATACACTTTGCTGGGCAAAATGTTGTATTTATGGGCATGCACACACAGGTGAAACAGTTACCCTGGTATGTTGGATCTTGTTGTGACTTAGCCCAAAGTACCAAACTCCCAACTGGTGTATTGTTGTGTAACAGTTTATTATCAGGTAGGGTTTAATGAAATCAAGGTACTTTTTAGATTTAAAACTAGTGTCCCCATTTATAGGTGATGAGTGTGGATTGTACAGTTTCCACTGGCTTGTAATATGAGAATTGACTGTCTTTCAATTTCTGATCTGTCCATTAATCTCTGACGTGATTGTATATTCCGTCCAAAGTGCAGGTATGACATATTAAATAGTGAATGAAATCAGTTTGTCTGTTTCTTCTTCTTTGGCCAGTGTCACATTATTTGAGCAAAGAATTACTCAATGGCAGGGATTAGTCCTCAGTATAAGCGGTGCATTATCTCATTTTATCAAAATAACTGCAGTGTGTGAAAAATTAAAAGTCAATGTACTCCAACATTGGGGAATTTCCTTATTCCCTCTCCCCCCACCTACGGCCACACGTGGAGTTTTGTGTTATTGAGTTTGGTAATTTACTGCTGCATGGAATTCAAGAGCACACAACGGAAATCAAGTTCAACACCAAGTTCAGCACATAGTGGTGTACTGCATTTCCTTATTTTCATGTAATACATTCACATGCCCACTAAACCTACACTCTTTGTGTAGCCTGATAAACATACCAAAACAAAAGTAAGGGTCTCAGTCCTCTATGTGAGTGGTAGATTAAAATACAAACTTTTACATTAAAAAGCCCCCTATAGGCTGAGGGTTGTAAAATGTGCCTACAGTTCTGTGCCTGTCTGTCACAAGAGTTGACTTGAGGGAGGACATGATAAAACAAACAGTTACTCCTTGTACAATGTACTATTAAGGAGGAAAAAATGAATATTTTCACATGATCCTCAAGGGCTAATCATGAAACCAGACTTTACAGGGTACCTGCATTTCCTGGGAAATAAATTTCCATAACTCTCCCAAAACCAAATGACTTTCTTGACCTTACTGTTAAATTCTTCCATAAAATAATTTAAAATGCAGGGTGAGGTGGGTAGAGAACAGTTAATTTTGATATTACATGTGGGAATGCATTTTGATATTTCAAATGACCTTTAGGATGGAAAAATTTCATGTCTTTTCTTGGATGTCACACTATTGCCCTGTATTTCAAAACTTTTCAAGGCTTTGGAGAAACTTTCCCAGTGACCAATTTTACTAGCATCAACTTTAGGGATCATCACAAAGTTGCTCGCTAACTACAAATTATCCCTAGAAGCAATAGGGATGAACTTTGGGTGTCACTAAACCCATAGCAAACAGCACAACTTAGTGATGAAAAACTGATCGCTAAAGTTTAGTGAGATCATTTTGAAACTCACTAAATTGCATTCGATTTAAGATTTGGTGATGGATTTTGGCATTAGCGATGATGGCTAAAACGTCAGTGAAATCGGCCCAAGGTTTTCCATGAGTGCATGAATTCTAAAGTAGACCACACAAATTAGGACTTCATAAGCCTTATAAATACATATGTCCAAAATTCAGGACTTTTTTTTTTATTTCCTCTTGGAAAGAATTAAGATAAGTTTATCATCATGCAGTGAATAGATTTAATAATTGATCTCTACACTACAAAGTGTACTGCATAGGTAATAGCAACCAATATTAGAAGTGGATTTTGTCACAAAATCTCGAAAGAGGAAACATTCTTCAACTTGCAACAAGAATCATGAAAGGAGCAAAGAATATTATTACCAGCCCACAGAGGAAAAAAGATTGATTCACAATGCAAAAATGATAGCAGTCAAAACTGACACAGATAGTTTCGGTTCAAGATGAAGACCTAACTTCATTTGAATTTGCTGCAGGGAGACTTACAGCTCTAATCATAAATGTATAAATGGTTCCCAGCAATAACCAATTATCTCCTCCTCATCCCTTAGAAATGCATACATTCTGTCAATTCTTTCCTGTTACAACTCCAGATTTTTTCTGTGGAGAAAGTTGCTGAGTGCATTAGTGAAGGTGATGACACCTGCCATGAACCTTGAAGGGCAAATCATCCAGGTGAAAATTGTTTGACAGGAGTTGTCAGGTTAAGTTATTGTGTAAAAGAAATCTACAGCCATAACTGAATTCAAATAGGCTAACCCCCTCAAGAAAATGCTGCCCTAAATAAATATCACATTCCAATTTTTTAGGTTGAAGTTGTCAGAGTTGACAATTGTCCACGGCAACTGAGTCATTGCTGAGAATAGGGTGAGGAGAGTTGTCTGTCAAACAGTTAAATAAAATTGATGCAACAAATGAAATGCTCTTATAATCACATGCAATTGTGTTCAGAAAATTCTTTGCAAATCCATAAGGCAGGTATTGAATGAGTGAATTGACAAATTAATTTAATTCACCCTGAAATGTACTAAGTACCAGAGGTATTAGTTTTTGCAATTTCATGTTGGACTCTTTAAACTAAGGCAGAAATGTTTGTGCTGCAGGAATATTGAAAAGGTATGCTACTTAAAAAAATTGGAATAAATTGAACACTAAGTGCCTCACAATTGCCATCATTAATTTCACTATGATTCTAACTGTAAATAAATGCCTCTGTTCCTTAATTCATTCCTGAGGTATACAATGGGATATAAAGTATTCAAAAAGTCTCATGGAATTATTAAGGATTAGTTTCTGTTGAAACTAGACCCAATTAGGCAGGCATCAAATTACTATTGAATAATCACATTGTTTTGAACAAAGTTCAATTTAAATATTTTCCATGAAATTAATTGAATTTTTATCATTTCACCCTGCATTATATCATACCCAAACCCTCAGCAAATGATGCACCTCCTCCTGATTGGTCCAAAGATAAGAGGGAGGAGCTACTTGCCCATTTTAAACATCCACCCAACCCTCATAGTATAGCAAGTAAAATAAGAAGTCTCAAGACTTTTCAACACATCTCTGTAACCCTAACCTAACCTTAAGAATAGCTGTCTGGCATTATATATCAGTTTTGAGACTTGTATGTCACACCTTACAAAACAAAATGTAAAAGAGTTGGTGAACATTCTAAAACATCACAAATCTACAAACTGATCTCAACCCCGAAGGTGCACAATTTTATGATAACAATGTCTCGCCTGAAAGATAAGCAACATTACTGTCATATTACTATCATTTGTAACATTACTCATCAAAACACGACTTCCTTCCTTGAAGAAAATTGTTGAAACAGAAAATAATACCCATGTTGTATATAAATGCACACATGCTTTCTTACATAGGCGGCCTACTGCACATATTACAGTTTGAAGACAGAGAAAGTCAGTATAGGCACACTAACACACAAGGCACTGTTCGTACAAATTACTAACAATTGATAGGTGTTTTTAAAGACTGTCTAGTGGTTTTCCTACTGCAGGTGAAAACCTGACATTATATATACTTCTGAAAGGGGTTATTCATAATGTTTAACATGAAAACTACCCTCTTTGCACAACATAAAGCCATCTGACAGGCATTTGAAGAGATGAAAATTCTAAAGAAAATTTCATTTGCCAAGGTGCTCTACTTAAAGGACAGCCATTATATTCCCAATATCAACCAGACAAGAAATTCAGCTTATTAAAGCATTCAAATTCATTTAAAATATTTTCTCTCTCTCTCCCTTTACTTTCCCGCTGAGTCACACAACATTTCCAACGTAATTTCTGAAATATTCCCTCTATATCATATATTTGATTTTTTACTGTTTTTAATAGTATCTATCAAGACCTCCCAAGTGACCAGCAATTGGTTAAGTCTGACCAAACTCTTAGTACCAGTTTATCATTCTCTACAAACCAGCTCCTACCTTCAAATTACAGGCCAGTTGAATTTTGAGGCATGTGAGTGCAACTGCACACCATCACTAACTTGCTTCAAATCACTATGAGTGTGACTTTTTGCACACCCAGATGAAGATTCTTTGCTCATATAAATTTATTTTTTAAGTTTAATAAAAAAAAGCACACCAATCTCATTTAATTAATTCTCTGAGGAGTCTGATTTGTAACTCACCCAGAAAATGTAAAACTCAAAAGACCTGATATTATACCAATCCCTACTTTCACATGCACCAAATGATTCAAATAAAATGCTTCCAACAAAACCCTTCAAATCATATAATGCCAAAAGCATGTTTTACTTTTCACCCTGACTTTCTTCCAGCTACATAACTTTCCATCCTTTTAATATCTTTTCTACATATTCTTACCAACAGCCAAACAGATATAAACGAAACCTATAAACTTTCAAACTTTTTCACTATGACAATATACAGTTATTGGTGAGTACCATCACTACTTGTTGTGTATGTAACACAAGGTGGATGAGTAAGGGTGTGCAACAGCTGCTGCAGTTTGATGGAGCCAGCTAAAGGCAATGGGTTCCATTTTTAGAGTCTTTGACTCTTTGGTACGACTCGACATGGGAATAGAACCCCGGCCTTCAGCATGAGAGGCAAAGGCTCTTACTGTTTGACCAAACATGCAGTCTTATTCTCTATCTGAAACCTTGAAATCTTAGTATGCTTTTACCACTTCTTGTCACATTATGCAATTAAAACTACTACACAAGTATATGAGGGTCAAAATTACCCCCAAACCTACTTTTGTGTGATCTATTACCCCTACTAACCTCCTGTTGGGTGGGGCAATTAAACAAGGACAAGTTAAGAATGTTGGGGGTATAAAACAGGTATAGTGCCACCACTTAAAGTCATCCTTGAGAGATGATTTTTTCATAGATGGACTGCCCATAGGCAGTAGGAGCAATATAGATTCCCACCTTCACATAATCCCTGTATGCAATAAACACTAATCCTTCTGTAGCATGATAATTATTTGAACTGAAGAAACCCAAAACTTCCTCAGGAAACGCACGGATGGACCATTCAACCAAGGAACACCTTTATCAAAATTAAACAAACTCTGGTTGGAGGTTCCCCATAAACAGAGTCTGTTAACATTCATCCATTACAAAACTGGTGAACCAGGAATTGATTCACATACAGGCCCAATTACTCACCAAGACCCCAATGGCAACAGTAACTATTACAACAATCTTTTATATTACTTACTCTTACAGTGCCTTGGTACAAAATATAGTGGAACTTGGTTCTGATCCAGGTTAGGGAACAAAGTTAATGGTAAGAACATGGCCACTTGACCTCTTGCTTATCACAACCCTGCAAAGTACTGAAATTCTCAACTTGACTAAATATCTCACAGCAAATCATAATACCATGTACATACAGGCAAATCTGAATTACGTAAACTGTACAAAAGTGCTGAAAAATTCTAGAAAAATTAACGAACTGATGGGAAAAAAGTTTCAACTGTGCAATAAACGTTATATATCATTTTAAAAACAGTTTTAAATAGATCTCAATCTTTATAAGCATTATACAAATTTCCCCAAATGTTATATTGAAAAAGGACAGTGGTATCAACTAGTCTGCACCTCTTCAAATGCATACAAGCAATTCATAGCAAACGGACAATATCCTTCAACATTAATGCATTGTTTGAGAGAAGAACCATTTTTTAAGGATTTTTTTTTCTAATTCAGTTTTCTTAAAATAAAACTAACATTTATAACATCTCTCAAGTATTATATTTGGCACAGCATTTTTGTCAATTCTGGAAAACCAGCCTAAATTTTAGAAGCATACAAATAGAACAGTTACTGTAGAGTTTTGACAGTTACATAATTCTAAGTTTAATAATAAGCCTCGATTGTACCTTAGGTCGACAGTTACTTTGACCCTTAAACTAAAAATTCAAATTTTCAAACCCTTACTCCACCCTGACCAAATTTGGTAGGGATACCTTTTAGAACCAAAAGGATCAATTTAAGAATATTTCTGACGCTAAAATTATTCTTCTAAATGGTACATAATTATTAAGGCAACAGTTAAAGTGTGGACTTTAAGTCAATTGTCGACTTACCAACAATTAATTAGCACAAACTGTCCGTCACCTTGATGTATAATCCATGCAAATAGAAGGACTTCTGACATTAGACACCATGTCAAAACCGAAAATACAGTCACTCCAATTTGGATCAATGTAGTGGACTATCTTATTTCATAAATATTTGATAATCATGTGACAATATTTTTCTAATTCAACTGTGAAATTTGTGATGAGTCACTTCTTGAACCTACCCTGAATATGTCATAATTTGACATAGCTTTGTCTTCAAATATTTTGAAAGATCCTTGGTTGAGAAATAGGAAGAAATTTGTAAGATAAGTCTAGTGTGACTGCTTTTGCCCTTGATGCTACCCCTCCTCAATCAAGCTGTTCGTATAATTTCCATTACAACAACAGGTTTGAAGGGCCAAACCTCTCACCCCAAACTACAATTTTTCTACAGGGGTATCGAAATTCTAAATTGGCTCAGCTCTGTGATTGACAGCTAATTCAAACAATGCAGAGTACCAAAGCTTATATTACACAGCATGAACGGTACTGAGAGTGTTTTGATTATATAAATTGAGTGTTTTTCTTTACTCACCTTGAAGCAATAAACTGAGATTGTATATGGATGAGCATGAATTTCAGACAATTGTGCAAGGGGCTTAAGTAAGAAGGTTAGGAGAATTGGTACTGTTTGGAGTGAGAGAACTGGGCCTTTAAACTTATCCTGCTATTGTAATATTTGCAGGAACAAATCTTGACTCCAGCTGCTACAGCTACGGCTGGGTGATTACAACCCATTAGGAACTCTCCTGGTTAAAAAATAAGAAAGCTCTGACCGTTACTCATAAAGGAAAGGTCAGAGGTCATAAAATCTCTAATCTGTAAATTTCTTTGTTGTAAGGAACCACTATTTCTTCTACACTTATACTCTATCCCTGGCCTGTGAGGAACTTTTGTCCTGTTGGTTATACAACGGATTTTACTCCCAGAGCAAAGTTAGAAAGTCTTTTATTTGTGGATATCTCAGGAGGTCCAAGACCAAGCTCAATGGGATTAGGTAATAGAGAAACATTTCAAATGGTTCCAAAAATAAAATCTGAATTTTTAAGCAGAAGAGTTACTAATGCTAAGGTTTTCACATAGTGCCTTAAGGTCCAAAATCCACTTCAATTATCTTTCAAAGCAAGAAGTTCCACAGACTCGTCTCACTTGTAAACACTAAGTACGGACAATATAATTGTAACTAAGGTAGGTTAATCTTATCCCTAATGTTCGGTTCAAAGAATGAATAACAGGAAAAATACTAAATTTTGACAAACCAAAATATCTGCTTTCATCAAGAGGTTCTGTTTAGTGTCACTGATGGAAGTGAATAAATTCTCCTACAGCACATCTCAAGTGTGGAAAAAGATAAACAGACCAATGGATTGAGTATATGACTACTGTGAATACCTATTTTTGAAAAAGCAAACTTAACATCCTTTTTCAAAGAAATCTAAGAATGCAGAAATGCTTTTTGTTGTAATTTCATTCGCTTTTTGGCGGGCCACATATGACTACAAGCAGCAATGAAACGTATACTTTTATCAATGTGGGACAGCAGCGAAACGACAAATACATTTTAAAACTTTTTTTTCTGGAATAATGTGTGCTTTAGATACTGGTAAACCTTCTACCACTACCAGCAAACTTCCGGCAGACACAAGAAGCTTTTGAAGACAATTCGGGTATTTCCCTCCAAATCAAAATTTTGTTCGCAAGTGAATTCTTCTCCACGAATCACCATTCTGCATTGTTACATTAAACCATTATACAAACTCAGCACACACACACATCAAAATTTTGTTGAGGTTACATAGAAATTCCCAAACCCTAGTACCAAAAATAATTTCAAATCTAACATTTATGATACAATCCTTCTAGGTACTGCTAAATAGACTACTATGAGGTCAACAGAGGAATATCAAATAGATCCATGGCACCCTCATTCTCTTCCATGTTGTAATGATAATCATGATCTGCTGGCGGTGGTGATAGACTCAGAAATGGAGCATAATCTGAAAATTAAAAAGACAATAGTAATTGTCAAAAAGTAGTGAATTTTCTTTAAAAAATAAAATACAACTCAAACCTTTCCAAAAGATATCACTTTTTCTTCAGTATTTTCAAACAAGAATAAATAAAACTTACACAACTTACAATAGTGTTGGAGAGGGGCTGCAAAGACTTGTAACTGCCATTTTGTAACAAATTCAAGTGTTTCTATTCAATTTTTAACAAACATTTAAAAATTAGAGGCAATTCAGAAACAGCTTTGAATTTCCCCCCCACAACTGGAAAACTTGCAAACAAAATGATCACATCAGAGGGCATTTACACACTCAATTAGCACCAATATGTTTCATGCAATGAAGCAGTATGCACAAGTATACACCTGGTATATACACTATTCAAAAGCACATTCACATGCTGCTCATTAAAGATATAAAATTCAACATCACCTGAAAGTCTGCCCTCTGTGAGATTTAGTGCATCTGTGATAACATCTGTCTAATGTTTAAAATGTTCCCTCTCATTTTCTGATAAAAGTATATTACAACTCACAGTCAAAAATTTTATCTTGTCAAAGGACTTTCTTTAAAATGGAAAAATGACCCTTTTACTAGATTCCTAGGAAACCTGCCTTTCTGATGTAAAAAAACCTATGTCAAATAACTGCCTGCATGTATCAAAGCGGTACACATATGCTTAATTTCGTTAATAGTCCTATTTCCAAATAACAATTGCAAAGGATTGTGGGATAGAGTTTTGGTGTGCGTCATTTTTGTCAATGGCATTTTACTGTGGTGAAAATTTACGTATACCCAAAACGTATCCCACAATGCATTGTAATTGCTATTTGGAAATAGGTCTATGGTGGAAATTCACCAGAACTCATGAAATTCCTTGAAATTTATGTTTCAAAAAGGCAAAGCAGCTTTTAGAAATTTAAACAAATTTTTCTTCCTGTAAGATGGAAATTTCTCAATGCACTAGGATGTGTGCATTATCTTATAAATGAACAATATACTTAATTTGGCTATGCTTGAAAAGCTTCAAATGGAATTTTTTGGATGTTCAAAATTTAACATAGGATTTTTGTGATTTCTGTAGTGTAAAATTAATGGGGCTAGATTATTCAAGTGAAAAATTCATGAAGATGTTAAATAAAGAAAACAAGTTTTAGTTTTTATCTAATGCCCTTCAGACCGCACCCATTGCTTTTTCATAGCCAAGATGTTGCCATTAGCACATTCTTGTCAAAACATGACTACCTTTACTTTGCACGTTATAAATGTTCTGCATTACCAGCAGATTGCTTCAAAAATGATCTACTGCAATGTTTGAATAGACCTATTTCCAAATAGCAATTACAAAGGATTGTGGGATAGATTTTTGGTGTTTTTCATTTTTGTCAATTGCATTTTACTGTGGTGAAAATTGACACACACCCAAAACTCTATCCTACAATTCATTGTAATTGCTATTTGGAAATAGGTCTATTGACCTCAAAATGCAGTACCAGCAGAACATTGAATAAAGTTTCTTTCTGGCTAACCTTTTAAATTTTGTGATAACAAAGGTAACCATTTCATTTGTCTCCATTCTTCATTAGTATATGTGAAGATTATGCGAGAAACACAAAAGATGTTCAAGCAATTGCCTGTTTGACATCACAGATTTCCAATAATGCCACACACTGTTGTAAATTGTACATTTTCTTTCAAAATTCATAACTTCTCAATTAAACATAGTATTAAAATTAAATTTACACCAAAAGAGAGAAAATTTTCCAATTAACTTTTCCTTTTTCCATGTCTTTTCCATGACTCCCAAATAAAGAATTCCATGACCTTCCTCTGACATAAAACTTTTAGGTTTAGATGACAACAATTTTTCATATTATTAGTAAGAATGAAACAATCTCACCTTGTGAAAACTTTTATGAATTTTCCAGAACTTCACACAATTCCCCTGAATTCTGAGTTTTCCAGACCTTGAAATAATTTTTTTAAAGTTTCATGACCTTTCAATGTATTCTGTGACAGCAGGGGGTAGGGGTGGTTGGGGCTGGGATGAAGGATCTGTTCCCATTGTTTTTTTTGTCTGTGGGCATTTTGTGCTAATGATGCAAGGGCAAATAAGCTGTAACACTTCTTCCCCAGCCACATATATCCTGAACACTGAATGGCTAATGATCACTAGTTGCACTTACCACTAAAATCAAACAAGTCATCAACAAATGGAGTACTGAGCTCATCGCCAAGAAGTATCTCTTTGTGGAATTCACTCAAACTTTCAGCTGAAAGGAAAATGAAAGTAGGTATGACCTCAATAAGGTATCAGAAACACGAGAATACATGAAGAAATCAGAGATCAAATTCTTGAACCTAAATTCAAACATCTTTTATTCTTTATACTTGTTTACTTCCTAGGTTTTAACATTTAATACATACCACACAATATGCTTTTCAGTCCACTCTAAACGTCACTTTCTTTTTTAAGTGGGTTGTGTAGCATGAATCTGTCTTTGACTGCCAATGGCAGTTTTAAGTTATGTCACATCCATCAGCTATGTTTTTAATGACTGAATTGGCAACCAGAAAGCCAAAAGGCTTAGCGATTCCTTGACGCTGAAATGTAAGCTTTTTCTTCAAATTGGCAGTGCTCTATTATGTTTTTCAAATTGGCAGTGCTCCATAATGTACCCACAAACAATAGGGATCATCTTTTCAATATGGCCAATAAACAAACCACATATGAAATAAGTCACACTGACCCTTCTTGAAATAACTTGCAAACAAGCTATTTCTAAGGAATTTACCATTTGACCTCTCCTGACCCCAAATGACCTTTGATCTCCACAAAAATCTACAGGGATCATTAACTCAATATGACTAATCTAAACACCAAATATGAGCATAGTCACATGCACCGTTCTTGAGACATTGTGTTTACGATGTTTTGACCATTTGACCTCTCGCTACCCCAAATGACCTTTGATTTCCACAAAAATCAATAGGCATCATCTACTCAGTATGACCAACCTACAAACCACATAAGAGCATATAGTCACATGTACCGTTCTCCATATTATAGGGTTTTTATGAGGGTTTGGCCTTTTGACCTCTCATGACCCCAAATGACCTTCGACCTCCACCAGAAACGATAAGGATCATCTACTCAATATTGCTAAACTACACACCAAATATGAGATGAGTCACATTTATCCTTCTTGAGATATTGTGTAAACAAGCTATTTCTAAGGAATTTACCATTTGACTTTCGTGACCCCAAATGACTTTTGACCTCCACGAAAATTGATAGGAATCACGTACTTATTATGACTAATGTACACACCAAATATGAGCATAGTCACATGTGCCATTCTCGAGATATCCTGTTTACAATATTTTGACCATTTGACCTCTCATGACCCCAAATGACCTTTGACCTCC
Source organism: Holothuria scabra (assembly GCA_037179385.1). NCBI lineage: Eukaryota > Metazoa > Echinodermata > Holothuroidea > Aspidochirotida > Holothuriidae > Holothuria > Holothuria scabra. Next base: position 23,704,760 of record CM074182.1, read on the forward strand.
ACCAAAAACAATAGGGATCATCTACTCAATATGGCCAACCCACACACCAAATATGAGATTAGTCACACCTACCCTTCTTGAGATATCATGTAAACAAGCCAAAGACGTCACACACACCCACACACATGACATCACCATTGCATAAGATTCCTTGCCTGCCTTCGGCAAGGAATAAAAAATCTAAAGGACTGGCCTTATCATAAACAGACTGGCCAATTAGAAGTCTGCAATTTTGCATTAAGAGGAAGGGGAGTATTATATACCTTAGTGCTGTTCCTTCATGGTCAGTCATGAGAAAAGGAAATAGTCCCAATTTGAAGGAACTAGTTCATGACAGCCAAAATTGAGTTTGGTCATGGAAAGCAGTGTGAAACTGAAAATTTACGCTTCCATTTAAAATGTTATAGGACCACGCCACCTGAATCTTATACTTAAGTTGTACAAGGCTACTTGGAACCAGGTCATGGGTCTAAGAACCCATCAATGCAATGGGTTTGTGTACTCATGAATATAGTGATAGATGAACCCTTTGGAGACAAAAATCCTCCATGACCCAACGGCACCAAAGAACCCTGCAGATACAGAAATTAGTTAGATGGGGGTTTACCCCTCAACTAACCGTTTGATTTAATCTAGTGCAGTGGTTCCCAACAGGGGCGGCACCACCCCCTTGGGGGAGTTTGGAGACTCCAAGGAAGCGGTAAGGGCTAAGGGGGCTGTACGGGGAGTTAGCAGGAAATGAGGCAAATTCATCAGTCGAAACACCAAAAAATAACAATGCTTCAATAATTACCCACCCCACTCATTTCAGCATAAATGTCATTATTGTACCTCGTCTACCATAGTGTTTAAATAACTTTTGCTTTGCAAACTTTTTTCTGATGGGAGGGTGGAGTATGGACAAACCTGTGATGTTCAGCCTGGAAAAGCAGAACAGAAAAACCGAGACACAATACTGTCTATAACAGCCAATTATGTAGCTTTGTTTAATATTGTTGTATGCTTTTGTTCAAGTTGTCTTTTATTATGAAGAAAATTCAGAAAATTATTCCATAGTATTTTTTGTGTGTTTCTTGTTTGATGGGCAGTAGGGGGCATTTGAACAAAACCAATGGACTAAAGGGGGAGCTGTGCTAAAAAGGTTGGGAAACACTGATCTAGTGGTTATCCAACTTTTTTACTAGTTTTGGGCCACTGGAATGTTTCCCCTACTCCCTTGCTTATGCAGAGACAGAAGTCACACAAATTCTTAGTGCAAGCTGCAGCAATGCTTGTGACTAGAAACATTGCAAAAGTCACTAATTTAAACCTGCTACTGCAGTGGGTATCAAAACAAAACATGGCTGCAAGTGTTTAGGTAACTGAAGTCAGGGTCACAGCCTTAACAAAAACCTTAAGGAAGCAGTTCAAACAATACCTAAGAAGTGTACCCTAATCCCTAAGCATGTGGTGAATTAACAATTTTGAAATTTTCGGGGTCCCCCCCCCCCTTAAGGTAGGCTATGACCTGGATGCATGACTATTTTGGCATGGTGTCAAACAGCTCTCCTTTTCAAGCATATGCTGTCAGTCCGCTGACTTACCAGGGCTTTTTTCTACTACTTCTGGTGGTTCTACTTTGATTTCTACAAATGATGGTTCTTCCTTCTCCGCTGGCTCTTCCTTTATCTGTACAGAGGCAACTGGAACATTACGTTGCCGAGAGCTGCGAAGGTTATGTCCAGACGGATGGCTGGTGGTTGCTGTTGACGTAGACGTAGGCAAAGTTTCTGCAGGAACAAGTCGACTGCCCAGTTGCACGTTTCCTGAAGTACTTGCTGCAACCAATTACATGACAGAATGTATGTTATTTCACTGTCTTTCAATAATTTCAAAAAATGAAAATTTAAAGCTGCATGACAGCTATATAGTGTAAGGATGTATTTATTATACTGTGCACTCTGACAATGTGAAACACACTAAACCATTTTGCACGAGACACAAAGGGTAACAGACACCAACACCCTCTGTCCAGAAGTCGATACTGGCTTTTTGTATCTGTGAATAAACTTTTCTCTGCCTTATAAAGTGGTGATGTGATATGTTTTATTGTGTTAGTGGGCAACATCAAATGTTGAATCTATACCTAAAGTTGTGATGTACTATATCCTACCTCCTATTTTAAATTATTATAATAAAATCCATCTAAACAGACAGGAGACTGTTCAACTCTGAGGAACCCACTTAATGTTTGCTTAATGTGCAACTGTTAAAGTGTAACAATGATGCAAAGTTGTGAAGCATGTCTTTTTTATGCGGGTAGAGGAAATGGTTGCAAATTTGACTAGATCATGAAATGAATACATTTATTTGTCTGAAATTATAATCCATTGTTTCTCCTGGGTTTTAGATGTCTCAGTGTGGTAATAGGCAATTGGTAAGGTTTATTTTAATTATAATTTAGGGTCCCCCATGTTAAGATGTTGTAGGGCGGCAACCCATGAAAAAGGGTTTTATATTGTAATAATAATTCAGGGTTTCCCCAGGGTTTTAGATGTTCCAGGGTGATACTATAGTCCATGGGTAATCTCTATTTTAATTATAGATCAGGGCTCCCCTAGGTTTTAAATGTTGTGAGGTAGTACAAGCCCATGGGGAAAAATGATGCCAACTTTGGCACAGACATGAGAAAGAACTGTCTCGTCTCCCTCAGCTGGTACAATGCAGATGACAATTAAGAGCAATTTTCCTCCACGTGAGGTGATAGTCAAAATCTGTGAGGTGGCCACATCACAAAAAGAATGCCAGGGCTATTCCTGTGAGTTCTTATTTAGCATAAAACTTGTTCAGATATTATAGTAATTGCTTAACCCTTTTACAGCCAGCATCCATAACTGCAAGAACACCCTTTTCAGCCAAGCAGTACAAAACTACACCGCAATTTTAGGACATAATATTTCTGGCCATGAACAAAAACTTTTCAGGATAAGTAATAATACGTAAGTGGCTGTGGAGAGTTAAAATGAAAGATGGAAAAATCTAACTGATGAATCTTCATAATTTCTGAGTGTAAAATGCTCACTCAATGCTGATATAGCAAGAGCAAATTACCTTTTTTTAATGTTAAAAAAGAGATTTGGATGGGATTAGACTACCATAATGGTGGCCAAATCACCAATGGGAATACAACCATGGATTTTAAATGTTCAGTTGATTTTATAAGTGAGCATTATGCTTGTTCAAAAACACCAGACCCCATTTTTCATTGATCTTAATTTTCAAAGAGTAAAATTTAAACTGATAACATGCTTACTAGGGAAGGGGGAGGGGTAAAGGGGTTGAGATGTACTGTAAAGGTCATTCTACACTTTATGTGACCCATTTATGTCATACTATATTTATATAAATCTACAGTATAATGAATAACATTTCAACAAGTGGGTAAGTAGGCCTTGGCAGATGGTAACAGTGGCCATGGTACTGTAGTCATACGTAGGTGTAAAAGGGTAAATTTGTAAGAAGGCAAGAGCATTTTTGCCCAAATAATGTCACCTTTGATCATGTTTTGCCCCAGCTTTGCCTGAAAAGATCGACTGCTTTTGCCCGAATTGGGAGGTCAAGTGTTCCCCCCACCTTGTATCCCTATGATGGCAGACTTTTTATATCAGCAATGGCCCCACTGAAATTCCTGCAAGATTCCTCTAGAAGTCCTGTACCACTCAACACAAATACCAGATCAGACACAATCTTTTATTGGGCCATGACACCCTTTGAAATGGAACTATGCCAGGAAAATCACCTTGGCCACATGCTGACATAGTTCAGCAAATTATGTAGAGTAACTAGTCTGCCAAGGCTGGCCAGCTTAAGTACAAAGCAATAAATAGTATAAGGAAATACTAAACCACATGAAATTATTATCACAAGCAATCACACATCATCAGATACAGTAATAGTGTACACTTAATTTTAATGTTGAGTTGTTAATGGCATGAAGAAATTTAATTCCTCTTGTCCACCCACTCACAAAGAAAAATGAACACTGGCTCTACATACATACAGTACCTGTACAACTGTACACTTTGTATCAATTCACATAATATGGTACACACATGGGTATCCCTGGAAAATGCATGCATGCACAGTACAATAAACAGTACGAGTACTACAGTTCTCTGTATTCAAAGTACAATGTGACACCTCTCATAGTGCTGCCATACTACAGTACAATACTGTAGGTTACCACACAAAATTTCTCTATACAGTAGCAATTCGCACTTTTGATGAATCTTACACCAGCCAATTGCCCCCACCCCAGTCTTTCTGCCAGAGGGTGGTAAGGATTTGTCCCAACTCTCCCCCCCCCTTCAAGAAGAAGGTGAAAAAAATCCCTCCTTTCTTTTCTGCAAAAATTAGAAACTTGTCAATACCTTTGTTTCTTACATAAAAAGAAGAAACCTTTGCAGCAGTTTAAACTTACATAAATAAGGCCTTTAAAACCCTTCAAATTGCACCTTACAGGGGCCTTGAGGATTCAAGCTTTTGTCCCCCAGAACTCACTCAGCCCAGGACAGCATTACTTTAGACTTGGGGTTTAGCATTAATAAATCCCTCATTTTTTGTGGTTCTGGTGGAATCCCTGACCCACCATCATCAGCAAATTCCAACTAGAGTCAAATTAAAATTGTTGGTGGGGGAAGTTGCACATGGAGTAACTAATAGAGTGGAAGTTGTCCGTGGGATACTTTCCAGGGGGTAAGTTATTATAGGGCAAATTGTCCCACCTTGGGCAGCTGTGGGGGAAAGCTTATACCAGTAGGAATTTTCCAGGGATATGATAATAATAAAACAAAACTTTACACATTTAGACCTTTTTCTAAAGTCCTCCCGACCCTCTGGTAACTTGAAACTTGAAACTGCTTCCCAGAGAAGCTATTACGTCCACTGAAGGACAACACTTAACGACCAACCCCTCGGTCTTCAGATCTTTACACAGTTACACCACTAGATTTAAGGATAACATGCACAGCAAACTGAAATGGATCTAAGCTGATTTTAACACTGTTAATGGCTGCAGACAATCATGGTTAAAAATTTTGGATAGTATCTCATTATGAAACAATACTCCTGCAGGGATGTGATGATGTAGCGATAAATTGCAAAACAAATGCATCTGGGATTAATCATTTAGAAATAACGCTCCTTCACATCAAGTTTCAAACTGTTGTTTTCATGTCACCAGACCTCCCTCCCTGTCAATTAAGTTTTTTTCCAAGAATCATACAATAATGTTTGCTTCTATGAGCTTCAACTTTTCATTTTAGCACACAGCAGTTTGAGGAAAATTTATTAATATAATTTCATTGATAAGAAAGCTTCTCATATTGTGCATATTTATATCTAAGTAATATCCAATTTCAAAGGACAGAAAGTCGGTTTATGATATCAATAATATTCTATCCATTCAATTGGCTATAAACTCAAATGACAAAGACACAGTACAAGCTTCAATGCACCTGGCGATAGTTTCACTCCTTTGCATAAAACATCACAAGATTACCTATTATTCAAAAGCTCCCAAAATACTAATTCCATTTAACTTTTATGTCATTAAATCTATTTTGGTCCTAATGTCTCTAAGTGTACTTCAAAAAACAGGAAAAAAATTCAGTTAAAATGAAGAATTGCATTCTGAGAGTGTAAGTGATGAAACGAAACTAACTATACAAAAATGCTATCATTTTGTTAAAGACTAAGGCGATTCCAACCAGTATCACTACACAAAAGACAGTTTGATCTATAAATACAAAAGACTGGCACCCAGCTGTGTCAAAGAAAATTTCTACAATGAAATAGATCCTTAAAAGGAAATTTTAGTGCCCACAGAAGACTCCATACAGCTAATGTGTTTAATCTTTTACCCATTACTGTATTTCTGTGGAAACAGGATGCTACTTCATTAACCTTCCATCAGCAAATTGTGGCAAAAATTAGCTCATTGTGCAATAAGTTGTGACTGTCTTGTTGCAGATACAACTCACATTACTATACCTCCTTTAGCATTGAAAAAAATGTTTTCATGACCTTGAACACTTTCTGTCTGCTTGCATAGCATGTTGCACATAAAGGGCTTAATCAATTAAATCACCCTGTAAGAGTGCCATGGCACATTGGTATAAGGTGCAGTAACTTTCAGAAAAACAAAAAGAAAGACAAAGATTGTAATTTGGGAAGTACAACAATGACTAGGGATGCACCGGATCCAAAATTTTGGATCTGGTCGGAACCGGATTTTGCCGGAACCAACTTGAAATCCGGCCGGATTTTTTTCCGGCCAGGACCGGATTTTTGCAATGCAGATGAATAAAGTGAAATTCAGAAAAGCAGAGAAACTCTGGGATATGAGTTACTAGCTGCTTTGTAATGTAATGTTTGTGAAGGACTAATTGGAAATGTCTATAAATTTGTCTTCAAGTGATGTTCAAGTGTATTTACCTTATTTTTTAACCAAAAATTGCAGTATAATAGAAAAAAGGCATGAAAAACTGTTCCTGCAGAAGTACAGCAAAACTAGCAAAAGGGGGCAAGTAAGAGCTCTTTGTACTGTATTTTCCCTCCCTAAGTGAGTACAGTATTTGTACTTGTAGAGAAAACTCCTGAGGAAATCTTTAAAGTTGTTTTGCATGTGAGTTCAAAGTTCTTTCTGAACTACAGTACATTATTCACCACTTGTTCAAAAAAATTGTACAAATTATGTAGACCAGTAATACTTGGCAATACTTCGCACTGCACCATTGTTTCATACACCATTTGTAGTATTTAAACATGCCATGATACAGTATCTAAAAACTGAAGCACATTTGTCTGCAATAATTTTTTGGCAGAGATATATCACACGTTCTGACATATAAGTATACACAATATGACGTTCTGACACTTAAAGGGCCAAACCTCTCACCCCAAACTACAATTCTGGTATGGGGGTACCGGAATTCTCAATTGGCTCAGCTCTTTGATTGACAGCTTATTCAAACAATGCAGAGTACCAAAGCTTATATTACATAACATGAACAGTACTGAGAAAGTTTTGATTAAATTGAGTTTTTCTATACTCACTTTGAAGCAACAAACTGAGATTGTATCTGGATGAGAATGAATTTCAGACAATTGTGGGAAGGGCTTAAGTAAGAAGGTTAGGAGAATTGTTACTGTTTGGGGTGAGAGAACTGGGCCTTAAAGTATACACAATATGATGTTATCAAACATAATACGTACAAAGTGTGTGATTAATTATTAGGGACAGAAAACATTGATAGTGACCCCATAGTCAACTTTAATTTGTAATGAGTAATGTGTTCTGAAATTCAAGATGAAACACATTTCCTGCTTGTACTACACAACTTTAAAGGCCCAATTCTCTCACCCCAAACAGTAACAATTCTCCTAACCTTCTTACTTAAGCCCCTCCCACAATTGTCTGAAATTCATTCTCAGCCAGATACAATCTCAGTTTAATGCTTCAAGGTGAGTATAGAAAAAGTAAATTTATACATAAAACATTCTCAGTACCATTCATGCTGTGTAATATAAGCTTCGGTACTCTGCCATGTTTGAATTAGCTGTCAATCAAAGAGCTGAGCCAATTGAGAATTCTGGTACCCCCGTACCAAAATTGTTGTTTGGGGTGAGAGGTTTGGCCCTTTAATTAATGGGCAAGTAGGTGTTAAAAAGTGAAGAAAAGTAAAGTGAAGTGTTTAAGTGTGTATTTGTAGACAACCCAATGCAATTAATCTGATGCACTGCCTTGAATGATGTGACTCAGATACAACTGTAATATGGATTATCCATTTTGTACAGTACTACTATGCACTGCAGTAGACTTATTTAAACTGCATGAAATGTCTTTTCATCCATTCAGTTTATTTCACACAGTTGGAGGAATTTAATGTCATATTTGTTACATGTACATGTAAATCAGTTTCTTTTTTAACTTTGTTGCCTGTTTGGTTCAGTCATTTTTAAGGACTACTGTAAATAAATGTGTTCAAATGTTACATAACATGCACTGATAAGCTATCATTTATGAACTTTAAATTAATTCCGGCCGGACCGGTTATCCGGTGCACCCCTAACAATGACATCACAAATTATTGTGCAATGTCCCATTTTACTTTGAGTGAATAAACTAAATGGGCAGGAGCAATCATCCCAAAGTGAAGATGCGTAGTAGACTGTCCAGTTTCATAATTGGCTGTTGGGAGTCATGTGACAATGTTTTTTCTCTTCAAATGTGAAATTCACCAGAAATAACTGCTTGGTTTACCTTGAATATGCAATACTATGTCATAAAATGTAATGAAAGATACTTTGAAGAGAAATAAGATGAGAATTGTGCTATTTAGGTTTTTCTTCAAAATAAGTTTGGGGGGACTGCTCTTTACCTTTAAACATTTTATATCTTGGCTCAAGAATATCATATGCCAATGGGAAGGGGGCGGACTGGAATTCATTTTTCATGCTGTCCAATATATATTTTTGAATTGTTTCATATGAGGCCACACTTAAAGCACAGATCCAACAAATATATAAGACCTACCTCCACTGTTGAGACCACCTATGGGTGGTATGACACTAGGATCCTGTGGGGGTACTGGTACGGCCACTGGTGGACTGGAGGCATCATCTTTATTTACTAAAATTACATATATGGCACCATTGTGAGACTTCAAATGAATCTGATATCGTTTCTTCTTGTCCGGACCCTGATTGATAGAAAAGTTGAGTAAGTCAGTTAGTTAGATGGGGTTTAACGACACACCAACACGAATGTGTTTAATATAGTGTCACCAAGATGGAAGAAGTTATACTGTTTAGGTTAAACTACCTGAAAAGGTAAAACAGGGAGTCAATTTCTACCCACTAAAAAGATAGCAACGCAGGGGTCATGTCAGAAATTTCTATAAAGTTTACTTTCGTTAAGAAAGCCAAGAATGAGGGAAGAATTGAAGAACTTTGTACTGTATTTCAAATATGGCCGTGTGTGACCAACCCAGTGTAGTGAGCTTGACATAGTTTGGTATCATTTATTTCCCTACAAGATGGCAACTGCCTGTCATTTTGAAAAACATGGAGTGACTACCTGGGCAGGTAATGTCAACACTGCCAATTCTCAGAAACAATCTTTGCCACAGAAGAGTGACATTTTAAAGACTGACTAGGCATCTCATATGCACTGGCCACTATACTGAACCATCATTTTATACATGAATGAAATGCACTTTGCCAGAAACAGATGCTCTGATTTATAAATTCTTCTTATGCAAAATATATAAGAAGTTATTGTTGTTTCAATGTTATTTCCATCATTTTGACTTTTACACTAACCAACTGCTAGATTGAGAATGTGAGAAGGGCACGACCTGCCACTATCTGATGTAACATTCTTTCTGTGAACTTGACACATTTTTTTAAGAAAGGACTGAAATCATAATTAATGATTTTGGGCAAAAGATTTTAAAGGCTTTTTTACTTGCTGGGTTTGAATTTTCTTAAAGGTTGGTTTCCATAACCAAGCAACATACAATTGGAAGCAGTACATCCGATACTCAAAACCTTGTCTTACATATTCCATGGAGAAAACCTGCTATGACCCAGTCAGTAAAACCTGTCAAAACAGACGTATGGCAGAATTAGTTATTTGTCAATAAAGACTCGTACCAAACAAAGAAATTTGGTGAGTATGTACAGCCAAAGTATTGCCTATGACCTACAGTAACCAAAAGGGAAAAGTGGTCATACCCCATGAGTTCACTTAAAGTCCCTTTCAGGCATGTAAAAAGTCCAGTAACCTCTCCTTAAAGGCCCAATTCTCTCACCCCAAACAGCACCAATTCTCCTAACTTTCTTACTGAAGCCCCTCCCACAACTGTATGAGATTCATCCTCATCCAGACACAATCTCAGCGTATTGCCTACGGGTGAGTGTAGAAAAACTCAATGTGTATAACCAAAACACTCTCAGTATATAGTTCGTGCTGTGTAATATAAGATTTGGTACTCTGCATTGTTTGAATTAGCTGTCAATCAAAGAGATGATATGTTTGAGAGTTTCTGTTACCCCATACAAGAAGTGTAGTCTGGGGTGAGAGGATCTGCCCTTAAAGCTGACACCTTAGATTACTCAAAACTGGCAATTTCCAACAGGTGTGTAGCCAAGATCCTGTCATGAGATGAGAGGGATTTGTGACGTGATATGAGAGGGGCCTGACGGGATGGGGATTTCTTGGCTACATTTCTGTGCCCCCAACAACAGGTCTATCACTGCCAATGCAAGGTCAAAACATCTGAAAGATTAAGTCTATTTGTTCATATTTTTGGAAAACAAAGGAACAAAATCGGTAAAATGAGACAATAGGTCAACTTGTCAAATTTCTATTAAAACAATTTCATAATATCGTAAACCCAACATGTACACAACAGGAAGCTGTACACAACAGCTTACTACAGAGAAAGCTGCATTTTAATGAGCAAAACAGCTGAAATCGATCTAGTTTGATCATAAGAACCAACCTTCAAAATTATTCATAAGCAACAAATTGAAACAACATTAAATCTTGGGCACGAAATTGCAAGTGTTGACAAGTGTTGATTTCCGGACCACATGAACACTCTATCACTACCCAAACCTATGCCCCACACCCCACTGAACCCCCTGGTCTAACATTCTGCAGCACTGTCATAGTGCAGTTGTATCTAGAGGGTGTGCACCTTGGATTGATCAGTCGCTCACTGAGTACAAAACTAATGGCAAAAACCTAAAACTACAGCACTTACTAATGGACCAACTCATGTTAACCGAATGGTATTTGGCAGTCATTATTTTTTCCCCTATCCTTACGCACACCTCAGAAGGTAAGGAAAAGTGGAAAACATGCTGCCATTTTGGATGGGGGGAGGGAGGGAGGGAGGGTAAAGAGGGTGCTACGGGCCATTTTGAGCATAAGTTGACAACTTGACACACACCTTTAGGTATGGTTTTGAATATAAGAAGAAACTGCAAAAATTGGCAAAATGATTTCAGTTTCAACAATGCCTAAAGCAGGGGATACATCTGTAGGGACGAAAAGTTCCAAGCACAGTATACTTAACTTTGATCGACAATGTTTTGCTTAACTTCATGGTTCCATCATGACCCAGTTGGTATTTAAACAAACCTTTAACCAAAGGATGTTTTAGGATCACTGGTGTGTGAGTGTTCCAGATCAGTGTTTAGATTGAGGAAGGAGACAGGCATTACAATAGGAACAAAGCCTTGTCAACAGAAGTTTGATATTGTAGATGAATGGGAATAAATCATTTGTGACCTGCACAGTACAGATTGGCTGATAGGTTTTGTTGTTGTTTCTTCTTAATAGCTCCCTGGTCGGACTTTACACAACATCACTTGTACAGACACAGTGTAATTGTGCAATAGTTTCCCTTAATATGGCCTGAGGATCATGGGAACAAATTTGCCATCATCGTTCAAACAAATTGAGGTGTACATAGGCATAGCAAGGCCCAGAGTGAAGCTGTCAATAATTATGTAATTCCAAGATGGGTCTGCAAAAGTTTGGGAGAACATTCATGGAGAAAAAATATCACATTCCATCTATGTACTTAATTTTACATAAATTGTTTAGAACTTGTAAAATTTGTCAATATGGAAGTACAGTACTTGAGCAAGCTTAACTACGTAACTGCACATGACTGGAACAGAATAGGATCCTGTGGGATAGCAAAAGACCATAACAGGCTGTCATCTTGCCAATCCCATAGTCACATGTCAGTGGCTACAACCTCTGAATACAACATTAGTGCAGTACTGTATGTCCATTATAAAAGGAGAGTGTGAGTTTTTGCACAGTACAGCATCTTAAAACCTGCTAAGCCCATGAAATCAGTTGGAATCTCAAGGAAACATACAAATTTTCAATTTTGTGAAAATGCTATGAAACTGGCTTTACAATTAGTCAGTCATTTTCATGCTGTATGGTCCATTATCAAAGACTATCTTAACTTGGTAAAATTGTGAGTAGTTCTAACCTTCTTGAAAGAAATCTCCTTTGGACATGTTCATTGATAATGGTATTTTGGTAATGGACCATTGTTTAATCTGGTCACAAAAATACACACACAGAAATATAAATTTGACCTAGACACAGAATATACACAAAGAATTTGAAATTCCCCTTGTAATCATACATATGCACTCCCTGTTCAGGATTTAAATTTCAGTACTACATACAGCACAGTGTCTTGAGCTACTTTAATAGTATTGTTGTACAGCATTTTCAAACGGAAGTGTTTTCTGTCAGTAAAACTGAAAAGATTCTTTCAAAGGTAGCAGGCTAGTGACCTGCATTACAAACGAAACAGAAATCATGGCAGTTAGCCCTGGGGGACTTAAAGAACTTCAAAGACCACATTCTTTGTAAAGTGCACTATGAAAGAAATGTAGGTATATGTGGTATTTTGTATCCGAGTAATCATGCATTCCAAAACACATTTTGCTGTAGGCTATGGATGAAATTCTGAATAATATCGGTTAATAGTTGGAGGGTATGATTTTGTTTGAACACACTGCAGTTATTTCATTATTCTCCATCTCATGCATGATGCAATTTAAATACCTATACAGAACATATGACACCATGAAATCGGAAGTGAAAAAGAAGGTGCGAGGTTTTCGCTCACACATGGCAACGTAGGTACTGTATCCAACAAAGATGAAGAACCATGTATGCAGTGCTTTGTCATGAAAATATCGGCTGCCTGAGAATGAAATTGCATGGATTGCATACTGTGGCATACAAGGTGCCAATACCTGACACACTTTGAGGATTGTTTGGCACCTTGGTGGAACCATTTTGTCACAGTTGTAGAATTATAAGTCCATTTGTGACAAATTTGGTCACACTGTCCAGCACTGGCTGTCTACAGCCTTGGGGGTTTTTTTTGTTTAAATTGTCATCAGTTGTTTGGTGGAGAAAGAGGCAATTTTCATTTACATTTAGTACTGTTCAATATTTCTTTACCTTAACTCTTAAATGGTGATTAATGCAGTATAAGAAATTTGGACACTGAGGGAAAGGGCAGGTTGCCTGTTGCTACCTATGTCTAAACAGAACTAAAATTTTATGAGCACAAATCTAAATCTACATTATGAATGAATGTAAGATTTGTGTCCACAGAACTTTGCTCTTGTATCACAGGAAGCTGTAATCATGTGCAAACTGTTTTTTAGTTGATGCTATAAATACCTCCACTTCCCGTCTGTAAATATAGTATCCCTTTTTGTAAATTCCAAAGTTGATAGGCTTTAAATAATTCCTGCCTAGCCATTTAAAGGTTACAGAGTGTTTATACTGTACTGTAGCTGTTGAAAAGCTCATACAGTACATACATCATTACAGTATTGCACAGGTCTGGGAGGTGTGGGAAAATTGACCCAACACTCTTTCTAGTTGATTTTGACAAACCAACAAAATACACCTTAAAAGAAGGGTTTAAGGTCACAACAAGATTTGGTATGTTAGAGGGGTACTTATTCTAGGCATTTTGGTGAAATTTGCTTTGAAATCCAATGTGTGGATCACAAGATATGAGCATGTAAAGTTGTCACATTTTCAACAAAATGTGAACTTGAAGCAAGCACATGTGACATCATATCCCCACATTAGTGCACAGTCTTTTGTTTTTCCTTTAACTTTAGAATCAATTTTCTCCTCAGCAATCCCATATTATTAAAATATGATTACATAAGTGGCATGAGAATTTAAAAAATTTGGCATCCCCAACAGGGAGGTCCTATTTCTACTAACTTCAAGGTCAACACAGCAGTCTGATAAAACAAAGGGAAACAAAGCATTCCTTGTCAATAGGAGGAAGTGATACAAGCTCTGCTGCCCTCAAACTCACTTTGGAACACAAATCTACTGACTTCACTTTCTGATATCATGAGAAATACATTTCTCATGGTTTTATTTTCGAGCTTTTATCACATTGTACAGATTTGGTTCCTCTCTTATATATGAAAATTAAATGTTTGCTTAAACTTCCCCTTTAAGTTTTTGTGCAACTGTACAACATTTCAAATTATGGAATGGACCTTATGCATTGACGACCCACTAACATAATCCTTAAAATGTAAAAAAAATAATCCTTGAAAGGTGAGCAAAACTATTTAGAAATCTCACAGTACGCCCCCATCAACAAATACTGGTACCATATTGTACTTGATGTTTTTGGTAGCTGACTGGCCTTTGAGAACAATTAGAGATGAAAGAGAGTATCACAGAAAGTTTGGGGGGTTGCTCCACAAAAAAGTAGGAGAATGTTGGAAAAAAGTAGGAAAAAGTAGGATTGTAAGCGAAAAAGTAGGAAAAGTAGGAGGAGGGTAAAAAAAGTAGGAAAAAGTAGGAAAAGTAGGACCACTTGAAAGCCTGCAATGAATCTGTCTGGACTCGTGCATAGCAATTGATCTTGTCCTTTCCCTGTTTGCAAGAGCGATGTTACAAATACATCCCCAGTGAAAGTTAGATTTGATGAAGTTTTACACCCAGTTTCTAACCAACTGATTTGGGATGGTGGATTTTATTCCCTAGTCCATTGTTTACCTCTCATTGAACAGTACAATAACTCAGAACAAAATAGCAAGATACTTTTATGAAACAGAGGACTAAAAATATTGGTGATGAATACATTTACAGTACTGTATCTGCATTTAATGCAAATTTTGCCATTTAAAAAAAGATACTGGATAAAAATATGAATATCAGGCTGGTGCTACCATATAGGCCTATCAGTGTTTCCAAAAGAGGTGGGAAAGGGGGGGGGGGGATTGGTCCCCTCTTCCAAAAGTATCCAAAAGAAGGTGGGTAAAATTTCCCCCCTCCCCCTTTGGGAACAATTAGAGATGAAAGAGAGTATCACAGAAACTTTGGGGGGTTGCTCCACAAAAAAGTAGGAGAATGTTGGAAAAAAGTAGGAGAAAGTAGGATTGTAAGTGAAAAAGTAGGAAAAGTAGGAGGAGGGTAAAAAAAGTAGGAAAAAGTAGGAAAAGTAGGACCGCTTGAAAGCCTGGATTCAATTTATTTAATTTGGAAGAAATCATACTTCAGTGAGGGTGGAAGGAAGGGGAAGGGGAACATCACAATATAAGAGGAGAAGACTCTGATGAACGCTACTCTAGAGACCTAATGAATTACTGGAGAAATGATTGGAATACTTAGCAGGTTATACAATGGTTAGACTGGGCACTTTTGATCAATCCAGTACATTTGGCGCCAATTAAATGACATTTAATCAATTTCAAAATGACAGCCAGAAGACAGCCACCATCTTGGATTTACTTTTTTCATTAACTATTAAAGCAGCTTATGCTGTTTGATGAAAAAAAAATAACCTTCATCGTTAATCTTCAATCTTGCTCTTCCATTTGATACCAACCCGATAGAAATCCTTCACGCCAGGTTTTTTCCGGTGAAATTTCACTAATTAGAGCGCTAATTACAATAGAAAAAAACTTCTTCTACTTTTTTCGGCTAAACTCTTATGCAAAGACAACGGGCTCTTACCTCAATTTGACCAATCACAATGCAAGAAATGAATGACGTAAAATTATGCCTACCCTTTGACACAACGATGTACGTATTGCCAATATATCACACATGTTGTGTACATGCATTACAGGAGTCCTTTCACAACCGTTCGGGCCCAACATAGAATGACAGTTAGTTTCACACGTATGTAACCCAAAGATTGTTTTTGAATGCCAAGCCACAGCATTAAATCAAAGAGAAAATGAACATTATCTTGAAACTTGGGACAGATTCAAATAGCACAATCAGTGACAAAATTAAAAACTGAACGATGGAGCCGGAACAAGTGAATGGGAATTTGTCACTGAATCTGGGTTCACAAATGAGACGAACGAATTGCGCAGCCGGTTTGATGCGATGTGCAAATTGGACACGTAAAGGCCGTTTGAATAACGTATGTATCAACTGAACGAAATTTCACTGTCTGTTTTGTTTACGTTTTGCTTGACTCCTTCTCAAAATGACCTTCTGAATATGCATCAAATTCATTGGGCGGAGCTAGAGCAAGATAATAAGGCAGAATAGCATTTGGAAACCGTTGAAATCTTTTTGAATTTTTTCGAATTTTTGCTCATTTTCGGAGAAAAGACTAAAGTACGTTAGTTTTTAAAGCTTTTTACATTTGTATAGAGTACAGCCCATACATTTGATGAACACTGGAAACGTAAAAATAACAGCATAAGCTGCTTTAAGCAACTGCCTTATAATATCACTAAATCCTAGTTGCCTTAAAGACAATAGTTACAATATTAAATTTATTTTGATGAGAAAAGCAAGATCATCCAGACCCATATTGTTTTTTTCAAAGTGTCTGCATACTACAGTGTCTCCTTCCTAACACCTTGCTGGTCCTCAATTATTGCATTTAACCATTCATTCAGATCTTCTTTACAAGTACGGCTTGCAGCGTAAAACATTGACAAAATAATCAAGTCTGAGATTGCAATTGACAGCCAAAGAAACTTCATTTGCACAATCAGTTTTTTATTTAGCTTGAAACATCCAATAACAAACCAGTGTTTTCTCAGCCTCTGTCTATACATTGTATGAGTGTATATAACTACCAATTTCATTAATTTAACTGCTTTGATATCATGATACAGTACTGCATTATCAATGTCAATACTGATAAGCATGCCAGTCACTCCCATCAAGAGTAGAGCCCTCATACCTATTTATTCAAGAATAAAATTAAAATGAATGCTAGCAGTTACATGGAATAATATTACTGGTAAGAATTTTCAGTTATGAAGCTTTCTCCATTGTTTCCATCATTCTCCAGTGAGAACTTCTGTTCAAGGAGTGTTGTAAATGTTAATGACCTGAGTATTGCACCAATACCGTAGTCCTGCACATTTCCACTCATGGTAACACCCACACATACTATACCTAAACCCAATTAGTGAAACCAAAGTTTCTCTGATGGTGAATAAAATATTGCAGCAAAATTTCATCATAAGTTGTGATACTGATCAGTGATCACACTCCAAAATAGACAGATCTTTCATTCTCCATTTGCACAATCCCATGCAACAAGTTTGGAAGGAAGCAGGCTTGCATTATAAATAACCTATTTCCTAATGTAAAATATGAAAATACTTAACTGATATTGTTGTCTTACTAGGCACTGCATTAATATGTACTGTAGGGAAGTTCCTGAGAACATGTCTCACTTTTGTTTTGCTAATGATGCAATTTATCAGAAAACTGCAATTATAAAACTTTTCCTTTAACAGAAGCCATGCTTTGGAAGTTTAAGATGGTTTTGTTAAAGCGGTACGGCACAGTATTGTATGATTGACTGTGAAGAAGATCATACTAACTTTACTGATATGACAACTTCACAGGAACTGCATCATGGGAATGGGTCACAGGTGAAGCTGTACCTGCACCTTCTTGGTAGGTGTCCGGTTATGCCATATTTTGAATTTGCACACTTCTTACTAGCAATGCAGTAAGTGCAGGACTAATTCACTGAGTAGACTACAATAATGCCTACAACTTGGCCTGTTTGTGTAGCAAATTGCGATGCGATACTGGATAAATTATTCCCTGAAACTACACTACATTTGCCTTACTGTAGTTCTCATTCTTTATCAAGGTGTGCAAAATATTACACTTCAAACAGTGGTATGAGGTAAGTGATGGTGTGCAATCACACTTGCCTGCTTCACAACTCAAAGCCTAAGACTACTGTAAGTATGCGCATGTGCATACATGGAGAAAAAACTTGTCACAGTACATTTGACCTTATGAACCAGCCAGAAGTCCTAAATGTTTCAATTTATCTACATTATAAACAAATCAGTAACTTCAGAATTATAATTAATAAAAAATTTAATACTTTTGCATTTTGTGAGATCAAATGCAAAACAAACACCATCAAAATTTGAAAGTAATACATAGTACAGATCAAAACTTTTCTAAAATTTGTTCCCCTTCCCTGCTTCAGCTGCCTTTTCCGTTTTCACAATGATCTTAAAGATTTTCCAGTGTGCAATACTTTCGTTGACTTAGTGTTGACAGTGTTTTGTAACACTGGTGAAAACGAGTGTGACTCAGTATGATCCATCTTTTTAAGACAAATTGCAAAATAAACAAAAAAAATCATTTTTTAAATATCAGATGACACCACACTCACAACTGCAGAAACAGGGGGAGAAGGAGGGGGGCTTTAGTCCTCCCCCACTTTTTCTACCATAGTTATTTTGCTATTATATTGTTGAATATATTGGGCAGCTTTGGTGATTAACCCCCCTTCAAAATTTGCTCCATAACCCCTGACCACGGACTTCCTATACATGGACAGAGCATACTGCAATGTACATTGTCGCTACAGTATGTATGAGAAAAAGCGCACCAAGATGACCGTCTGCTATGGTTTTGTGTGTAAGCTTGGACTTGCTTGAGTATACTCCCATATTTTGCAACAAGGTTGAAATATTTTCAAAATATGGCAAGCTAGGGTCAAAATCACTTCACGTATTGCAGTAATATGATATTCCTCCCGATTCAAGTTTAAATTTTGTTTAAAATATTACAGAGTCCTCGTCAAATCAGACGATTTATAACTTCATGGCAGCCATCTTGGTGCGCCTTTTTTGTCCCAGCCGGTAACGACCATCTACGGATAGGATGTACCTGTTACATGCTCTGTCCATGGATATAAGTCCATGACCCCTGAAACCATGCTGTTTCAATGATCCAACTACTGTAGGTATGAAAGTAGCAAATACACATTTTTGAACTCTGGTGTATTTACAGGTTGAAAGATATGTATGATCCCACCATCCAATCCTGTAAAATGCCTCAGCCCCTCAGACTCTGAGTATTTCACAAGAGGCAATGTGCACTGTTAAACAAGAAATTACTTAACTGGCTAACGACAGCACTAATCCCTAACCTAATCCCTAACCCTAACAAAGAATACAATCAATACAATACAATGGCAAACACCCAATAAAGAAACACCTTGTTAAACAGTGTACATCTACCCTTTCACACAGGCTACTATTGCATTACAGTACCTGATGAAACAGAATATTTGTCTACAAGCTGATGACGAAGGATAACAAAAAATATCATTTACATTCACTTTAGAGACACTAAACTTTCACCTGCAATCAATACATACAGACTGCTAACCTTGATAACTACTTCAAGATCACTACCCAGCACTTGACTCTTTGCCACAAATAGTTTTAACTGTTCAATTTCCTGGAATAAAAGCTAAAAGAGTATACTGTCACCTCTTTTAATACATATGCATGTACAAAGATACAGTACAGTATGTTATTCCCTAATTCATTTCTCATTGAAGCTTGAAGCTAGAAATACTATGCAATATAGAAAGAGGTAACAATTTGCTTTGATGCACACTGTAGTTCACTTTGAAAAACATAGATTCACTTTCAAATTTCCCTGATTCTGACAGTACAGCCAGCCCTGTTGAAACAAATTTTGCTAAGTATAGTCTCACATAGCAATTCCTAAGCAACATTAATACAGAGCAAAACTATATTCTCACTACCCACTTCCCAAACACACCCACTGACAACCACATGTAATTTCACAAACAGTTTTATAATTTTCAGTTCAATCTTCTGGTCAAAAGTGGCCTTGTCAACAATTTCTTTGGAATTTAGGAGCAGTTTAAACATTACAATGTTCAAACTGTTGTTTTAGTTAACATTCCTCAATTGAGTTTCAATATACAGTTAAAATTATGTAGCAGTTTATCCTAATTGTACACATTCTTGTTTTAAAATTAACTTTCAAAGGAGTTAGTTGGCCTCAGCTTCTATTAAGCATAGTCCACCATTTCTGTGTAACAAATGTTTCTATCTCAAAGTACTATACAGCCTGGCTAACTCAACTGAACTTTGCTTTTAATAGGCCCCCTGTGGGCTGGGGGTTGTAGAATATGCCAATGATATTTCCCGCCTGTCATTAGAGGCGACTACAGGGAAACCAAATTTGAACTGGAAGCATACTGTAACTCTAATATAAATTTAAACTTTGAACTTTTTACTGAGTTGACTGATACACAACACATTTGTGTTGGTGTGTTGTTACATTTCATGTATCTGACCTGTGCATAGAAGTACATTTCAAATCGGTATTTGAATAAAGACAACTTAGCCCCAGTGAGAAAATAACAATCTTCAATAATGAATGATAGCAAGAGAAGAAATTCCAGTTCAGATTATGATATTGTTACATGTTACATGATCTTTTCTACACAATAGCAGCTGAGAGAATGGGACTTCCTACCAGAATGCCATCACTATTTAAAGACATTAATAGCATAATTATAATTGTCTCTGCATTATTCTTCAACTTCAACAACACCATTTGCAACTATTCATTAATCTCGGACCACCTATTCACTTACATAACTGCTGTGAAAGGGGAACTGAACCTCAAACATTGGCTGATTATACATCAATTAGTACTTCAACTTTGTTGCAATGCAATGGTAATTGAAAAATGGTACCTCAGAACACTAGTACATAAAAAGGACTGCACTCATTGCTAACAAGTTCAGTACAACTGTGTTTGTGCATCACACTGCTGTATTGTATAGCTACCTGTTTTTCAATACTTAGGCCTCTATTTGTTAGTTATAACTTGGTTTATTTGGAAGGTTATCACACTCTTCCAATTCTTTCTATCTACTCAAAACTCGTAACTGGCATAGCTGTAAAATGCATGTTAAAAAATAATATTCTGCAGTCTTTTTGTATAATTTTACAGGTTTCAATGAAGAGTAACAACAAAACTTCTTTCCAACTTTTCCCACTGTTTCCCATTGCCTAGTTGAACCATGGTGAAGAAATCATGGAACCTAACACTTGGTTGCCCCCAATCAGTTACCACTACGAACTTCCTATATATACATGGGCAGAGCATATAAAATGTAGGTGCTATATAGGTTGTCCCCACTGCCTGGGGCAAAAAGGGCACACCAAGATGGCCTTGGTAATGCTATAATTTGAAAATGACTCGGTAATATTTTTATGCAAATGTTAAACTTGAATGGGAAACAATATTCCTGCAATACGTGTAGTGTAGGGCTGTGCATTTTCAGTTAATTCACCATCCGTTTAACCGATTTTATTAACCGGCGGTTAACCGTTTAACGGAAAATGATGTAATGTTCATACAACAACAGAAAGTCAACATTTCCAAAGAGCGCCATCACTTTTGTACAGGAAAGTACAAGTCTAAAAATGGAGCCATAAGTCATGTTCGCCCGTGTAAGTATGTGGCAAAAATGTTGGTATTTTGCGCTGAGTTTATATCATCTTGTCACAGTAAAAACCCATCCCGCATTTACTGAAACTTTCTTCAGACCATGTGCACTTTTTAAAATTCCACCAACAGTTGTATTCCCGGATAACCCTATGTTATATATTGTTATTTATTTCATGAAACACTCCCACACCGCTGTTTTGATGCAGCTTGCTTGCGATGCAGTGTTCAATACATGTACAGCGCTCACGTGTTTGTCAAAGTAGCGATCTGTACAATTGCACTGTAAACGGCCCACCAGCCACAAACAGCACAACCAAGCCCTTTTATCCTGCATAAATTAAGGAATTCCCAGCATTCTTACCGTAAAGTTATTTACAGTAGGACTTATGGAGTGTTATCATATGACGTCGTTACGAACAAAAACAATTACGCACATGGTCCCTTGCATGCAGTAGACTTGCGGGCGTGTCCATTTTTACCACTAAACAAGGGACCATGTTTTGCTGGATGACATCATATGCACACGATCTATTGCAAAATTTGAATTGCCTCTGCATTGTGATTGGTTCAAATACGTTGATTCTGAGCCAGCCAATCACAACTCGCGCCATCGCCTATGGGATTTGGTGTGTGAAAATACCAGACTTCCAAACGAATTTCCCCACTGAGTTTGCGTTATGACGATCGCACTTCGGAGGCTTACATAGCTGGCAGGTGCAGCCGGCCAAGCCCCGTGCTAAATTCACTAAGAAACAGCAGTACAAATCTCTGCCTACTTGGATTTTTCGGGTGTCCGACTTAAGTGTATTTCATTTGCTCATTATTCTGAAACAAGACGGTAAGGTCTGGACAAGAAGTGACAAAAATACGGGGATATTAATATCAAGAAGGAACCATAAGATAATGTTAATCGAGTCCATTTTTTGCTGTCCAAGACCCCTAAAAATGAGATCGTTATTTTTACGTGCATCGTAGGGTTGACTTCTACAGTACAGTACATTATCGCAACTACAACCCAGTTGGTTCAACGAACTGCGCGTGCTTATTCATAAAAGTCAAAAAGGAATGTTCCATTTTATATGATATTGGGCAAACAACAAAATGGCAGGAATTATCTGGTGCTTATGATCATATTTTTACGGGTTTAATTTTTTCCAAATACTGCTACTAACAATGAAAAATAATGAAATTTACGGAGGTAAAGCATGATAAAATATTTTGAATAGCTACAGTGGGAAGACTTATTCAAATATACTTTTGTGCCCTAATCATGGTCTCGCGGAGGTTTTATTGCCATAGAAATACAGGGCTTGGTCACTTTTGTTACAGCTCCCTGCTTGTCTTATGGCTTTCTTTTCGCTTGGTAATCTCTCAAACATGCCGCTTATTTCTAAAGTTGTGCTTGGGTGTTGCTATTGAAGGGATTAGAAGACGAGCACATGAAGTTCTGCCAACGAAAGTAACAATGGGTGCGCCACTTGTCACTCATCATAATGTACTTAATTCGGGAAGCTGCCGCGGAATTAATCCGTTCAATCGAACGGCCGATTTTAAAACTCTTTTTACAGTTATTGTTTGAGCGATAATTTGTGAGAAACTGACACTGTTTGTTGCACGATGTTTGTGTAACAGTTTACTAACAAAAGCATTGGCAATACAAAAACGGTTAATCTATGAAGAGGAATCACGCACGAGTAACCGACGAGTCGGTCGGTTAACCAGTTAACTGATTAACCGTCACAGCCCTAGTGTAGTGACTCTGACCTGACCTTACATTATTATGAAAATATTTTAACATTCTAGCAAAATTTGTTGATTTGAACTACTTCAGCAAGTCTAAACTTTCACACACACACAAAACCATAGCAGACCGCCATTTTGCTACACCTATACTCACACATACAAATGACAATGTACCATGCAGTATGCTCTGTCCATGTATATGGGATGTCCGTGGTACCACTCATGCACTATTATATCAGAACCCAAAAGTGGGTTCACAAATCCAAGTGTGATGCATGGGAAGGACACCAGCAGCCATTATCCTTGCCTAGTCACCATTTAAGGGACCACAAGGTGTAGCATTTATCCATTCTTGCAATTGGCTATGAGATGGGAGTCCTACTTTCATGCTTGTAAAATTGCTTTGGTTTTGTAAAAAAAGTCCAAAATGTACTTGTACTTTTCTTTTTCTATACAGTACATGAATGAGGATACCAAACCTTGAAGCAGTATTTACACGACATAATTTATGACCTCAAATTTTACAAATAACAAACTGAGGCCAGATCATGCAGTCTCTTGGCCTAAATGAGTTGAAGATTTGTTCTCATATATAGTACTGATATAGAATTAACAACAGGGTTCATTTCTCCATCAATGATACCACACTTCAGCCAATCTCCTGCCCGACAGTCTGTGACAAGTAAAAAATGATTCGGACAAGTTAACTGCTCAATACTGTAGCCTGCCAGGCAAGCAGCACAGAAGTCTTCTTCATATCGGAATTCAATGGCCTAGTACTAGATAATTATATATGGACTCAGTACATATTTGTGCGGACAAGTAGACTTTGGGAATTCCTAGCCCAACGGACAAGTAATAAAAAACTAATTTATCGAAGCCTGAATGATACCCAGTTTTGAGAAAGATGATAAAACTGCACTTACCACTTCTGGTACTGGCACTTCAAGTTGGGTACCTGATGGTGCTTGAATAGCTAGTAATGTATCCCCTTTAAAACATCTGCATAAGTCTTCATGGGTTACATATGCCAATGTGGAACACAATTTGTTAAGGAATGACTTCAGTCTACATATTTAGACACTTCCAAATCTAAGACAGTTGGCAGGACCAAACTGATAAGACCAGACTGATGCTTTAGAAGATAAGCAGAAATATTTAATCACAAGACCTGTACAACTTCCCCCAAAAAGCAATCCTCATAGCAATTTTCAAAACGTAAGTATCAAAAACACAATTTTACTAACAACCTGAATTTATTGCAAAGGTTTGGGAGATAAGTCAAATTATCAAAGTCATTTTCGTCCGTTTTTATACTAAGAAAAAGGTACAGAAACCTGATGATATCTGCAATACAGTTCTGCATTATAGACTCTGGTACAGTACCTTCAACTAGTATACCAGTTTCACCAAAAGGCTTGAAGCCATGGATTCACCTTTAGATATTCTCATCAGATTTTTACCTTGCTTTTTATACCTTCGCAAAAATTGGATACAGATAAATTGCATCTCGTTTCTTTCAATAAGTGGGCAGGAACTAATTCCTTTTCATAAGTATGAGCATCAACGGCAATTGTACAAACCCTGAAAACAGTCAGTACTCACTAACAGCACACCATCTAAGCAGCGTCATTTTTTCTAAAGGATATCTACTGTTTTCTTGGTCATCTTGTACATTTTTAATACTCTGATAAGCCCTTTGATGCTGTTTGTCCAGCTCAGCCTCCAATATTTCAAGATTTTCGATTTCTTGCTTTAAAATTTCAACTCTTTCACTGGCTTCCTTTGTGTTCGTACCTGGGCCACCTCCCCTGTAATATTAAAAGAAAGTTTTATGTCAATCACACCAGAATTGGCAAAACAGTGAGGCTAAATATTGCAACACAATACACCATGAATTGCACCAGAAGCTACAATAGTAAGAAAATTACAGATTTAACAAACCTTGCTTGACAAACCCTAAGGTTCTTTATCAACAATTCCTGTACAGTAGGTCAAATTATAAATATTATTGTTACTGAAGCCTATTTATGACACTGAAAATTTAAGGAACATGTGCTTTGCCATCATCAAGTTGCCTGCTTCCTTTAACAACCCTGCTGTCATGGGTGCAAACCTACATCTTGCTCAAGAGTCGGGACTGGAAAAAAAGAACCATGTTGGGCATTTTCAATTAGTTTTTGGGGTATAAAGGGGCCCACTGAGACCAAACAGAACATTTGTTACACCTGGCAAATGTTTGGACCATGCAGTACTTTGTTAAAAATGCAATGGTGCAATGGTGGCCTTTGTAAGGCATCAAGGTCAAATATGAAGGCCATGAAAGCCTTGTAGCCTTTTTTTATTCCAGGTTCCAAACCCTGATGGAGCATTTTCCATATTTAATTACATACATTTTCAAAAAATGTTAAATTTCCTTTTAACCAATATATTTCCCTGTAAATACCCTTGACTCCTAGAAAGATCCTTCTTACACTGTAGGTTTTTCCAACCAAGGGTGCTCACCTTGATGCAATACTATGAGTTTATTTTCATGCAGTTGGTATCCAAAATTCCAAATAGTACAAGTGTGCATTTAACAGCACTACAAAATGTACTGATACTGTGCAATGCATGCTGGTTGTACAAGACAGTTCACATTCTAATGTGTCCCTATTTCCTGTGATGGTGCAAAACATGTACGGTACCTAAAGTAGATACCAATTTACTACAATAGTACTAGTAAACCTATAGTTCCTTCAAAAAATTAATTCCTTCAAGAAATTTATGTCTTCATTTTTCATATTTTACAGTACTGGATTTCAACATTCAAAGCTGCATAATTTATTACATTTTTTACAATTCATTACATTAGCTTTTTAAACAACCTAATGATCTGACTTTGATGAGTTTTGACCTACTGAAAGCTTCCAAAATGGAACAGCAAAACTGGAATGAGGGAAGGGTATCGCCAGAAGTTAAAACCATTATATGTACCTAAATAGTTTAAATGCAACAGAAAATCAATGACTTGATGGTTCTGTGAAATGCTGCTGTTGGTTATGTGAAACCTAATGACGTTCATTACAAATTTAATCAACTGCAAAACACACAGAAACTGCAATCAATTGCAACTGCAATGTTTAATCAACTGTTTAATCATTCAAACCCATTGGTGGGATCCCTAACTTTTTACCATGGTAACCAACAGAAACCATTAAATGAGTTCTTTTTAAATATCCCTGGGTGATAACTAATTTGTTGTAAGCAATTTTGGGTTTCTATGATTTCATCCCCATGCAGTGGAAAACAGTCACTCCCAAGAAATCCAACAGCCAGATATAAATGTGAGACTCATGAAAAATAAGACCATCAGGACAAGGAGGTACTGTAACTTACTTCCACTGAATACTATTCTTAGATTTTTTCTCAATGAGACCAATTCCTTCTAAAACGTTAGTGATATCGTAGATTCTTCTTTTCTGTCGCACAGCAAGTTTATCTGCAGCCTGTATGAGAAGAGAGAAGAAAAAGTTTGATGCAATAGTTTGATCTGCGAAAGTACTGTGAGAAAAGAACATGGATACAGAGTGTTACATACTCTCTCGTGCTGTATATACTGTATGTCAGTTTATGGAGTCTACAAAATGACTAGTTTACCCAAAACCTACCTTGTTTTGTGAACCTATAAGCCCTACTTACCTCACCTATAACAACTGTTGGACAGCCCATCTGTTGCAGAATGATCACAGGTGGAGAAATATTACTGGTGGCACTATGCCACTCCCTGCTGAAAGCTTTCCTGACTCACCCTTACAACTTGTTGTTACCCGGAGTAATCACTTTTGGTGAAGTTGGAGTCTGGTGGCACTATGTGACCTCCTACTGTATACATAGTAAGAGCTATCCTAACTCAGCCTTGTTTCATCCACCCCCCAGCCAGAATGGAGCAGCAAGGAGGAGTAGACCCCAGTGTTGCAGTTAAGGATGAAGGAAAAAACCAAGTCCATAAGGGTGAGAGTGCCAAGAACATAAAAGCAGCTCACCCACGGTAAGAACTGGATGAAACAGATATTCTGAAATATGATGCATGGCCTGACAACTAAGACTTGATAGATTACAAGCTTTAAAGTAAGGAAAACGCCCTGGTAATAGGCTAAAGCAACTTAGTGTCATTCTCTGACCACATTTATCACCACAAATAATCCTCATGTTATCACAACATGGAAGAGAAATTCTCAAGTAAACCCTTGCAGCATAAAATCTCAAGAAGTGAAAGACACATAAACCAAAGAATGACTTCATCTCAGGAACTTACATCCAATCTCAAGCAACACAATTTTTGAGCAAAATGTTACTTGAAGCATAGTCTGTTTTGCCATCCCCAGCAAGTTCTGTATGGCACTGCCCAACTTGTTCTTGTTTTTACTATAGGCCAGAGACTTAAAAAACTTGCAGTTACCTGTAATTCAACAGACTGGCTCTTCATGTGGCCCTTTGCTATGATTGTTTCAATTAAGCTTATAATAGTCAAACTAGGCAAAGATTCACACAAATCAGGACAGGATCTATAACTCATGTTGACTTGATATCCATACCATACGGTATGGTAAGTGCATTATACTTATGCTGCGTTCCATTGAGGTTGTGAAGTGGAGAAGTCGTGCACTGCACCAGTTCACAACTTGTGAGAAGCGTTCCATTGGTAAAAACGGATGGCTATACACCATTAAACAGTAGCAATTATACGTAGACGGTACGTTCAACGTATGCGTAAAATGAGACTGTTCGACGAACAGGCAAATGGACAATCAAGAATTGTGGCAAAGCCGTCTCTGTGGGTAATATTCAACAGTATCAGTCACCGAATTATGATTGCCTTGATCGCGTTTACAACTTACACCAACTGAATATCATTTTTGCAGGTTTAGAGGTCAAATACGAAGGTACCTTGATTGTTTATCGCCTTTCGCTATGTCCGCCATTTTGAACTTGAGCTGCTTCAAAAATTCCCAGTTCCCTGCACGACTTCACGAGTTCACCACTTCACGAGTTGCAATGGAACGCTTCTCACCGCACGAGTTCACGACTTCACAACCTCAATGGAACGCAGTATTAAACTGTGAATTTGAGTTCCTACTGATGTCATTCTTGAGCCAAATGCACTTACTGTATGCTTTTAGAACTGTTGTCCTTTCTGGGGTTCCATTTGCCTTGAGCATTTCTCTTTCATGGGGCAGTATTCTTTAACATTAGAGCAGCAACTGCTTCAGTTGCTCAACCATTCTTAACCCTTTACCGTTGTGCTCCGATTGGGGCATATTTGCGTGCCTCGGGATTGGGCGGAAAAGCGGACGTAGCCCGCCCCGCATCGGCTTCCGTAGGCCATTGACCCTGCGACCTTAAACTATTGTCTCTCTCGCTCTTGCGGCCGAATTTTCGGGTAGCTACTCGCAGTTTCGAGCTCCGCGTGAAACAGTAACGATGTGTGACAGCTGAGCTCTCCGCATGGGTCCAAAAGGACCCAAACATCGGTAAAGGGTTAAACTTGGCCTGCGGAGTGTGTTTACTGCAAAGCTGATGCCACTGTCTCTGCGTGTGTGCACGTAAACCTTTAGCCCAGTGGTGCAGGCATTTTAGCTTAACCCATTACCGTTGTGCTCCGATCGGGGCATATTTGCGCGCCTCGGGATTGGGCGGAAAAGCGGACGTAGCCCGCCCCGCATCGGCTTCCATAGGCCATTGACCCCGCCACCTTAAACTATTGTCTCTCTCGCTCTTGCGGCCGAATTTTCGGGTAGCTACTTGCAGTTTCGAGCTCCGCGTGAAACAGTAAAGATGTGTCACAGCAGAGCTCTCCGCATGGGTCCAAAAGGACCCAAACAACGGTAAAGGGTTAATGTAATGGCCTGTTCAGTTTTTTTATTTATTTTGAACACTATTATGATCTACACTTTGCAAACACCTTTGTGCTATCCATGATGTAGTGTAACACCTATCAGTGTTACACTTGAGATGTAGGTACAGCAGTACTGCTTGGTATAGGACAAGAATAGTCACTCCAAACTTTGAGGTAACAGCTAAATCTCACAATTTTCTTCTCATTTCTCACCAAAGTATCTGTCATAATATTTTTGGACTTACATGTAAACGAAGCAGTTACTCCTAGTAAATTTGATTTCACAGAACTTTTAGGAAAACAATCACAAAATAGGACAGTCTACTGTACTACACTTATTCAAGTTTGGGTGACTGCGCTTCCACTTTAAACACAAATTATTCTAAGCAATTACTGTAGTTCCTGAACAGACACTAGACTTCAAGGGAGAAAGGTAAAAAAAATCTCCAACATTCTTCAAGACTTACAGCTTCAATTACACCATGACAACATGAGATGATGAGCCAAACATAGTAACTTCTTGGATAAACAATGACCCATCTGTATGCCATGTCCTCACACAGCAAAGCCAGTGAGCCACAACTGGAAAAAAGGCTGTGGTCGGCTTGACTTGAACAAATAGGTTGGAAACAGGGGCATAAAACTCTAACTCACACAGCAAAGAGCTGTGTAACTGATACTGCATTGCTTGTAGCATCAGTTTGCTTTCAGCATGTCCAGTAAGTCCCAGATTATTACTTCTAAGCTTTTAAGAAATTCTGCCTTAGAAGGCTTCAAGAGTACAGCACAAATCAAGACGTCCACTTCAGCAAATAAGCACACTCCCTCGAGACATTTACAAAAGCATACGGAAAAACTGAAATGGAGGGAAAACTGAATGTAAAAGGAACACCAGCTGAAGCACTTTTTGTAAAATACTGATACTATAGACAGGGTTTGAAGTTAGCATTGGTTTTTTCACTTGTCCGTCTGGCTTTCATTCCTTGTAAGTCACTTGCCAAGACACATTTCACTAGCCTGTAATATGTGAGTCACAGTCAGTGTATCAGACTTGTAACTAACCTAATGCAACAGACATGTTTGTGCTTGTATAAATGTTACCTGTATGCACAACTGGCTGAAATGCATAGCCAGAATGAACCTTCTTTTTATAAAAATGCTTTGAAACTTCAAAGTAAATGAATAATGCTTGGTAGGAAAACACATTTTTTGCTGTATAGATGGAATGATGAAAATAAAAGTCTGCATTTGTTGCACATGTCTTTGTTTGTATTTCTTTGATCACGCAGTTTTTATTTTGAACAGTTTAGGTTCATGAACTGAGTTGTACTCAATCAGTGCAATTGATTGATACAGAAACCACACTAAATAGGTATTAAAGCCAAAGCCTTATTACTTCCTAACTTACTATTGTTACCCCTCATCAACAAAGAGGATTGGTACTTTTGTGCTGTATGAAAAATGCACATTCTGTTCTGATGTGTACAACAGTTTTGAAGCCATGATGTAAATTGCTGCCATCAAAAGTTCATTTCAGCAAAATATACCAGTACACCCAGGAAACTGGTATGCAATATATTGACAAATTAATATATTTACATTTATTTTGGCCATCTTTTTTTTCTAAAGAATAAGCAGGGTTACAACTTGCCTGATGGGCTTAGCTGGCTAAAATTGTACTTGCCCACATGAATGTTAAACTAGCCCTGGGCTTGCGGGCTTACACTAATTTCTAACCCTGACTGCGCAAAATCCTTTAACCAATCATCTCCAAAATCTTAATAACATCCTTTGCCATGGCTATAATCATCCTCTTTTCCAAATTACATCCACATCTGATGGAATTTGAAAAACTGAAACCTTTTGAAGAGAGAGACAGACATTTTACCCCACAGTACCACAAAACCTCTACCCACATTTCATGGGTTGAGCTACATAAAAAGGGCTACTTTTGGTGACAAACATGGTCAGAGAATGACACCAGAACTCTGTAATATTCAATCCATAGGCTCTTTAATTGACATCCATTACAGTGTATACCTTCAAAGGGTCTCAAAATTGATTAACAATGTTATTTTATGTTATACTGGGTCGCCACTTCCAAGGCAAATAGGCATTCTAAAGCACATATGATAGGAAAACATTTGACAATGTCAGTTCGTCTGTAAGTTAAATTTCAAAAGGAACCATTTTTATTTCTAATCGAGAACAGTACAGTATGTGCATTTGGTGACCTCACAAAGTCACAACTGGTTTGTTTAAAGTTAAGAGTAGTTGAGAGAGAAATTCTGTATGGGGGATACCTGTGTCCAAATTATTTTAAATGAACAATCAGTTGATCACAAGGATTTACCTTACTTCAAGTAAAGGTTTTCTGCTACTAAAACCAGAAAGCCAAAAGGCTTAGTGATTCCTTGCCATCAAATACCTTACCTGCTTTCTAATTGACAGTGTTTGATACATTTTTCTTTAAAGTTTAGGCACAGAACTTTTGCAATTTTACCTCTGGTGACCTCAAATGACCTTTGACCTCTACAGAAAACAACAGGCTTCTTTCTCTCAACATGACAAATCTATATACCAAGTATGAGAAGTGTCTGTCACTACTATCTGAAGATGCGGTGTAAACTTACAAGCCATTTTTGAAGTTTTCGCAATTTTACTGCTGGTGACTTCAAATAAACTTTGACCTCTACCAAAAACAATAGGCTTCTTTCTCTCAACATGACAAATCTAAATACCAAATATAAAGAGTATTGGTCACTCCTATCTGAAGATATCATGTTTACAAGCCATTTTCGGCGTTTTCGCAATTTTACCACTGGTGACCTCAAATGACCTTTGACCTCTACCAAAAACAATAGGGCTCTTCCTCTCAACATGAAAAATCTACTTACCAAGTATGCAAAGTGTCGGTCACTCCTATCTGAAGATATGGTGTTTACAAGCCATTTTCTGTGTTTTTGCAATTTTACTGCTGGTGACCTCTAATGACCTTTGACCTCTACCAACCAGAAAGCCAAAAGGCTTAGTGATTCCTTGCTGCTGAAATGTAAGGCCTTTTTTCACATTGACATTGCTTTGCAATGTTTTTCAATTAGCAGGGCTCCATAATGTGCCCACAAAGTACACATGCAAGGCATCCAATCTTGAGATCCCCCTTGCCCGTCGTGAACCCAAATGACATTTGACCTCCACCAAAAACTTCTGGGGCCGTGTATTCACTATGTGCCATCTACATGACAAGATACAGGACCCTACAAGTGACCTTTCTTGAAAGACTGTGCAGGAAAGCTTGTCAGGCTTTGAACATGCAGACTCCAAATGAACTTTGACCTTTGGGAAAATCACCAGGGATCATCTACTAAATATGACCAATCCACACACTAAATATGAGCACAGTCACATGTACCGTTCTTGGGATACAGTGTTTACGAAGTTTTGACCTTTTGACCTCTCATGACCCCAAATGACCTTTGATCTCCACCAAAAACAATAGGGATCATCTACTCAATATGGCCAATGCACACACCAAATATGAGATTAGTCACACTTTCCCTTCTTGAGATACCGTGTTTACAAGCAATTTCTAAGGAATTTACCTATTGACCTCTAGTGACCTCAAATGACCTTTGACCTTCACGAAAAACGTTAGGGATCATCTAATCAATATGGCCAACCCACACACCAAGTATGAGACCCGTCACAGTTACCTATCTTGAGATATCGTGTTTACAAGCAAAGCGTCACATACACACACACACATACACACACAACATCACCATCGCATAGATTCCTTTTGCCTACGGCAAGGAATCAAAAACAATATTTAGAGTTCTTCCTCTCAACCTGACAAACTCCACTCAACCTGACAAACCTAAACCAAGTATGAAAAGTGTCGGTCACTCCTATCTGAAGATATGGTGTTTACAAGCCATTTTCGAAGTTTTCGCAATTTAACTGCTGGTGACCTCAAATGACTTTTGACCTCTACCAAAAAACAATAGGGTTCTTCCTCTCAACATGACAAATCTATATACCAAATATGAAGTGTCGGACATTCCTACCTTAAGATATCGTGTTTACAAGCAAGTGTCACAAACACACACACACACATAAACACAGGGCATACCCTTATTCAATGCCTTACAGGGTACACAGAACTGTTCTCCGTAAGGAAATGGTCAGAATTACCCTTTAGTCGTTTATGTCACACAGCACGTGAATGCCGCGAGCAAGGGCAGGCTCTCGCCTATCACGTGACAGAGCTAATTGCAGTGTCCGAATTTTTGGGTAGCTACGCCAGTTTCTTCTGGAAAGGGGGGGGGGCAAAGTTAAGAGAAAACAGGCGGGGGTGACAAATTTCCCCCACCTCCCCTCTGGTGGAAACCCTGAATAAGATATCAAGTATTTGGTTAAAGTCATTCACTATCAGAAAAAAATGGAAACCTGGCCTAGTCATGTGCACTTTCATGATTTAATTTGATGCAAATCTACAGCATTTTTCATTAAATGATTTAAGGAAAAGACAAGTTGAAACAAGTATCATTGCAAAAATGGAGTAATTACAGAATACAGGACCACTTGAGAGATGTGTCCAAGCATTTTCCATGTAAGTAAAGGCCATGCAGAAACTTCTGAAAAATAACATGTTCCTTCTAAGCTCACACTGGGTGGATGCACAGATGCTTGAATGCGAAGTCAAAAAATTTTCATAGGAGACTTTACTTTGAGAATGACGTCTATTCCTTTCAAAGACCACTAGGCCTAAGAGTGGATGCCAAGCATTCCATTGGTGAATGAGCTGATGTAAGGATGCGGAGTCAAAGTTGGGGCTGTTAGATATAAGATTTAATAATAATTGGAACATGCATACAGTATGAAGGCCTTGAGTTATAAAAATCCCCAGATGTGCTTCAAATCACACTCTGGAGAGAATTAAGGAGTGTGCTAGGTGTGCTGTTTTATTAAAGGTAAAAAGCAGTCCCCCCAACCTTTCATCTAATTCTCTTCAAAGTATCTTTCATTACATTTTATGACTTAGCTCTTGCATATCCAAGGTAAACCAAGCATAATTTCTGGTAAATTATACATTTGAAGAGAGAAAAATATTGTCACATGACTTCCAACAGCCAATCATGAAACTGGACAGTCTACTGCACTTCTTCAATTTGGGATGACTGCTCCTACCCTTTAAACTTCGACAGATTAATATGAACTCAAAAATCTTCATCTAGTTAAGCAACAAATTACACTCCTCAAAGTGATTTGAAGTGAGTGATAGTGTGCAATCACACTCGCACACCTCAGAATTCCAAGCCTGAGTTGGAGATTTTGAAAAAGAGGTGTAGTCACAGTGGCTTTTTAGACAACTGAAAAATGGCAGTCCCGAGAGCTGGATTGGAAATGATTAGTACGTGCCTGCCTTGTTACCTCTGAGCACTAGTAGAAAAGGGAAAGTAGTGCCAGTGTTCATCCATGCTCACTCTGGCATAAGGTCCTTGAAAAGCAAAATTGCTTCCTGACCCTCAAAACATTAAATATCCTCTCATCTGGATGCTTGTGGTATTCAAGACTTGCCCTGCATTCTATAGTTGTACACATTCAATAGGCACTAACATTAGAATTTGAAAACAGAAAAGGCCTGCTTTCTGAACTTGTGACCCAATTATAAGAACTAATCTTAAAAACAAGTTTTCCATTTCATGAAATTAGAAAACAGAATTTGAGTTTTGGTGTTAGGCTTGGCCTACACTATTTCAATAAAGCTTAACCAAAACAACATTCCAATCTGAATTTGAAGTTTCAGAAAACCAAGCAGTCCTGCCTCTAAGAAGGCCCCAACTAGGCCTAGGCCTATAGGCCTAGGCTACTTATGTGTAAGGCAGAATGTGAATCATTTGTCATGTCCAATTGGAAGAGGTAGTTGGTTAGCCTAGTTACTTAGATAGAGTTTCATGGCCCAGTTTTCAACCTATTGGTTCTAATTGAAGAGAGTCTTCATTGTTGGTGTACAGTACTGCCAAGAGCCATTCTTTAGTCTTGTGACATAACAAGTGTTACTGTTTCTGATACGTAACTTAGGTTAGGCCTTTGAGCCTGCTGCAGCACCTAGCATAGGCATAGACCTAAGTACATAATATAATTCAATTGGTGCAACATGCATTCGGCAAATAGCAAAAACCGCAACGTGGGGAAGGAACGTGAGAACTGTACAGGTTGAATTTGAAACTTTTCTCAAAGAGAAGTGATTAAAATGAAAATACTCAAGATCAAAATCTGCGACGTAGTTTAAAATCTAGCGTCGCACTTAGGGCTAGCAGTTAAAGGGTTTGGGGCTTTGGGCCGTGGAAAATTTTGGGCCACTGTCGCCGTACGTGTGACATGTGTCCGGAGGTAAAGTGCGAACAAAGGATTTAATCTCTTGCATACCTTTACAACACGCGTCACACCAATCAAAACAAAACCACGTCGAAGTTTAGACTGCGTTTATTTTAATTTAAACATGATACTTGCATTTTTAAGGTCTAAAACTCCATCTTGTGCCTCCTGAAGTAGCTCAACGAATCGGGTAGTGAGCAGTCCAAGGCTCTTTTCATGCCGACTTTGAGGAGAATTTAGGGACTGTCCGGGTGCAGCCAACGCCATGCTTACTTCACTGATGTTGGTAGATAGTCCGTACGTTATGCATGCGTCGTACCGTACGTACCTGGGCTAAGCTCTCAGGTGGCTACAGACTGTACATATGTATACGTTACATACGGTATACATACGCATCCCATTAGGTTAGTACAAATCCTCACACACTCAACGGTTAATTCGAATTTGGGTCAATGTACTATATTAGAGGGCGACATCTCTTAAGTGGAAAAGCGTCTTGTTTCCATGGCTACCTTATACAGTGAAAGAAACGTGTATGGTTTCTACAGAAGTCGAAAAGTGTCATGAATTCAAACAGATTTAGTACACCCTTGGGAAATATGACAAAAAAATCCATACAAGGAAGTTTACTGCCAATCTCATTAGAAAAATAGTCCTTTGCAAAGTGGAGGGGGGGGGGGGACTTGATAAAATGAGAAATGAAGCATGAAACAGTGACACTTTCTGCGGCAAGGGTATGGATCTGGAGCGGGGTGTAGAGAAACTGTTCAGTGTTTAGTGACTGTAGGTGGCCATTAGTGGGGTCCCTCAGGCTTTGTCTTTGTTTATTGTCTACATGAATTTAAAACCCTCATATTCAGTAAAATTAAAGGATTCAATATACTATTTAGTGTACAACCATCCATGATACAGGTAAGCAAGGGAAGGTGATAGGCCCCAGTTGTGGCCAACTAAAATCAGAGCACCACTTGCTGTCTGGATTTGTCTATAGGCCTAGGTCAAGACACCTTTTTCATATATCACTTTGAAATGAGGGACCAAGGCTATGGCCTGGATGACCACATTTATTTTATGCAAAGGATGCACAGGTTCACTGACCTGGGGGAGCTAGATCTGAGGATGAGGGGAGACCGTGTAAGCCATGTGGTAGAGTCCAGAATTTCTTAGTTGAAAACACCACCCAGGTAATCCCCCCCCCACACACACACACACACACCATTCTAGTAGGATATATCATACTTATGGAGGATCTTTAATTTATTAAAATTTGATTTTTCAAAATATTCAGTTGGTTCCTTTTTGCATTGGTAAGGGTTATGTTACATGTAACTTTACAATGGTTTTTAGCAAAGATGTCAGAACATGGATACTTACCTCTAATACTTTTCACCTAAAGGACATGAGGGCACCTGTCAAGAGTATTTTGATCATCATCATTCATTATACTCACTAGCAAGACTTGAACTGACTATTATCAAAAACAAGGAGAAAGTTCAACTCAGAAAATTGATGCAACAAATATATCTGCTCAACTTTCTCTATGTATTCACAATATTTACAATGTTTAATATTTACAATTGATGACATATTCTATAAAGAATTATTGCAGCCTCCTGAAGAGAAAGCTATTTTGTGGTGAGGAGTTATTTGAGTTCAGCTGACTCTCAATTGAAACATACAAGGATTTAATCTTGTTTTTATTCTTTTACACACTGAGTAAACCAGAGGAAGGGGCATACAGGCAGAGCCAACTCAATGGCAGATAAGCGATTTCATAAAGTGGAAAAGAAGTGACCCAAGTTGGTGACTATGCATGCAAAAATATGAGCAAAGAATGAGAGCATTTTCCTCTAAAAAGGAGCCTGATCCCCTTCCTCAACCCCCTTGAATGAAATATTCTTTGTACCAATGGTGAAAACAATATCTAATTTACCAAGCATCTTGCTATTCATGGGTCAAGTTCACCACAAAATAATTCTCTGTTTGATGTTGTCTTCACTGTGAGACACTGCTAGCAGGCATTTGACATCCACTAACATGTATGAACACACATTGCCGAAGTATAGTTTGCTTTAATATAACCATAAGGCAATTTCAGCCTTACAATATTGTTAGAAGGCTCCGAAAGCTTATGGTGGGTGCAAATAGCATGTTTATGTCCCTTCCCCTAAGATTAAAGGATCAATCCCCTTATCATTTCCCTCTTCAATAAAAAAAATGTAACATATTGATGTTTTTTTTTTTTTTTTTCAAACTGCATAATATTCCCATTACATAGTCTCTACAGTGTCTCAAATGTTTAAGTTATTTCCCAAGAATGACAATTTGTAAACTGCCACCAAAGATGGCTTTCTACAACTATACAAATAGGCTTTGGCAATACACCTGACTCTTGAGTATTCATGGACTGCAGGAGCCATTTATGCATTAACTCAAACTATTCCAGCAAACATTTTGTAAGACAGATTGCGATTGGGAATGTTGTTGTTCGCTTAAAAATCTTGAAAGGTGCATGCTTGTCAAAATAATTCATCATGCTCTTTCATGTCAGTTGATTAAATATGTATAGATGCATTGAAGTGCTACCAGCAGAAGCTACTTACAATGCTCTTTAATACAAAAACTCCTTTAAACCCTACATCCCAGAGAGGACCTTTTCTGCAACAGCAAAATGGTACAAATTTGTGAGAGCTCATAGAGATCAAGAAGCCACTTGTTTGAAAACAAAAATGAACGTTTTGCAAAGCACAAAGGTAGAAAATTTGATTCAAATTCAAACTGCAGAATTTAAAAATACAATGCTAAGTTGAATTAATCATGAACACATTCACACTTGTAATGCATTACTTGAGTTGTACACAGAAGGATGCAGTAAACTTGATTGAATTACGTCTCTACCTTGGAGTCACAAATCTCTCAATAGAATCATGTAACTGTACCAGTTTCCTCAAAATTGGCAATACTGGGGAAGTATTGTGATTTAGACATTGGAATTCCCAGTTGGTATAATGTGGCAGTTTTAAGGAAGTGCAGGATTGTATACATCTGGTCTTGTTTAAGTATTTTATTGATTCAAGTAAAGGTCAAAGGTTTTACGGTCACCGCAACTTTCAGGCGTTTGTGGCTTTGCAGATCAGAATAAAAAAAAACATTATTAAAGTACACAGCTACTGGTGTATTAGCGCTTCAAAGGTAGATATTGAATGTCTTAAAGCTGATCATAGTGTTTTCCTTTGTCTCAATTAAAACTACATTCCAAGGGTCATGACCCCATTCACAGTTGATCCTTACTGGGTGGAAGAAACCTGGATATAAAAACATTAAGAGTCATCCAAGCCTAAAATTAGCACAGAACCATCACAAATAAATTAATATTACATTTTTAGTTGCATTGCTTGTGAACTGAAGTCTATCAAAACCAATGAAAAAGTTTTCGACTGCTCAAATGAAATTTCAGGAAAGAGCTAGTGAAGTCCTTTGTGAGGATACTCAAAAAACTCTTGTATTGAATTAAGCTTGAAATAAGCTTGAAAAAGAATACAACCAAGACAAACAATTTGGTTGCAACCTAAAACCAAGTGTTCATGTACTTTTCCCAGTTATTTCCCCTCAAAGTCTCTATAACATGACAGGATGCGAAGAGAAGAATTGATCATTTTGCAGCCCCTTAGGTAATATTACATATCCTGAAGTTTCCATCCACAGTCATGTACATAATATAATGTAAAATTGCTACATGAAAAGGGTGCTGTAATGGACATTGGCTGTGAAAGGGTTAAGGCTGAAGCTTACAGACTAGGCAAGACCACTCTTCGACGGAGACCAGGACAATAGTAGGTCTACGTCATATATC
This sequence comes from Holothuria scabra, assembly GCA_037179385.1. Classification (NCBI taxonomy): domain Eukaryota; kingdom Metazoa; phylum Echinodermata; class Holothuroidea; order Aspidochirotida; family Holothuriidae; genus Holothuria; species Holothuria scabra. Next base: position 23,743,991 of record CM074182.1, read on the forward strand.
ATAAGACATTTGAAGGGCAACACAGCCATTACTACAGTCCAGATAGCCATGGTTGCCGATGCTGTCAGATATTAAGTGTTCTTAAGTGATACCTTCACATTATGCTCACAAAGTCATCCAAGTATAATGGAGGGTTGGCTTTGTAATTTTTACACTGCAAAATGTACCTTAGAGGGATGCAGGATGTCAATCCTATAAATCCTTGAATCAAATCTAGGAGCAGTTAGTATACCCCTAACTCAATGACCTCTCAAAATACATCAAAAGGAACATCTAGGTAACCACATCAGGTCATCTTGACCAGCTTCAAATAGTATGCTGACCAAAATTTGCTCAACTGAACTGTTGACTTTCATATGTGTTGTGCTTCCTTGTGAGATTTTTTAAGGTGTAGGTTAGGGCTGTAATCGGGTAGTGACATTACTAAATGTTAAGTCTCAAAAAAAACAGGTGATCATTAAGTATTTAATTTCAGCATCCAGTACCTGGAAATATTTCAAAGAATATAAGTAACAAACATGTCTATTAGATTTACTGTATCAATTTTGTCTCCACGGGCATGAAACCTGATTTATCTTCATGACAGACACTCTGTTGAACATGCTTTGAGTTTCTCATGACTGTTGCTGTGGGCATCAAAAGAAAAATTATGTTGAATGAAATATGATAAAGGAGATGAATATTTTCAGTGATGTTTTTGGAGCAGAAAATGGGAGCAGGAACTGTGGGCTAGCTCTGGAAGAGTAGGGACATGCACAAGATGACAGTTGTGATTGACTGCAAGTAGCATTTCACTGAACACTGATTTCCTCATGGGATTGTTTAGCAATTAATCGGTATACGATCACAGCTCTAACTTTAAGTGCTGTTCCACCCCATACACAACTGAAGATAAAGAATTAAGTATCATGATTAACGTACAACAAAACACAAACCAACTTGATCTTAAGCTCTGTCAAAACAAAGCAACGTAACTTAATGCAAAAGGAATGTCTTGTCCCTGTGAATGACTGAAGACTTCTAGCTTGTGCTAACCAATTAAAGAAACAAGGTGTTCACAGTATGCAACTAGTAGAAAATCAATGAAGCAAGTTCCCAGAAATTCTGATGTTAAATATACTCCTTATCTGTTATGTCCAAGATAGATACAAGGGTACATTCTCCACACTTCGATTAACTGATGGTCACAGGCTTCATTCCAGAAGTAAACCAGTGTTGTGAGTTGTAGGTTTAAGTTTCATGCAACCAGACTCCTTGCAACTAGTTGCAAAGACCTCCACACTTTGTGATGCACCTGAATAATCCAGTAGCCAGGAATTGCAATGTATCCAGTCTCATAGTGTGGACAGGGATTAAGAAACCTGGCTGATGTTAATGGAGTACAGTACATGGATAACTGACTCCAAAACTACTGACCAAGTATGATTAACCTACACCCAATGGACTTTCCAAAGACTGTTTCATTGTCATGCACAATAATTAGTAATTTATTACTGCTCTTCAAGGGCTTTGCAGATGTAACCCCAAAACATGGAATAATTTTGGATGCATGAGGTTAAGAAGTAACAATGGGTATTTGAACAAACCACAACAATACCAATTTCAACACTCACTACCTGAACAAGGTTAACAATTAAACATTCTTCACAATTATTACAAAAAATATGAATAAAACCCTTCTGTAACTTTTCATACAGAACATAGCAGGAATTCCTATTATACTTACTTCAAACAGGCCATCTCAGCATTTAGCTAAATTTCTTGGTTAATAATGTTTCAGTTCTGTGGCCTGGGAACTGGCTTTAAATAAATTGAAAAGGGCTAGACAGGGTATTATGGGTAAACTTTAAACCTTTTGGTTTATTCTTACTGCACCCACAGCCCTTTTTTCAGTTGTGGGGCACTGGACCTTTACCATACCCATATTCCACTGCTTGAATCAAGCAGCAGTACATAGGTTCTGTTTTTAAAGTCTCTGATATGATTTGGCCTGGGAATACAAATTGGTAAGGAATGACTTACTTAAACTTTTGAGAAAGTGTAATTAATATTTTAAGAACCACATACACAGCCTGCCTCAAAAAATTGCACTTTTCCTTTTGCATGACAGTATTGTACATTAGGTCCTTCTCAGAGGCACATTGTACACAGGATATGGGCAAGGGGTATGTCACACTCAAGAATTTGTCTTTCTCTTTGTTAATGAGCCTTTAAACATACAAATATATAAAGCTTCATTTATGCAATGCTGCTTGAAGGAATTTTATATTACAATATTAATTGATACCATATTAGAAGAGCACATCATTTTCATGTTAAACACAGTTCATAACTACTGCCAGTGTACCCTCTTTTTAACCAAACTCTATTAAATGGTGTTCCTGCCAATTAAATGCAAGGTAGACTAACCAACCATGCCAAAGTAAATCTACAGTACCATAAATAGTGTTATCTATACAATTTTTGTGCCAAAGATAACTTATAAACATTGAAAAAAAACCTTTGTAACTGAGCAGTGTTCTCAACACTACTGGAATATTACATAAGCAAAAAAAAAAAAAGGAAATATCTCTATTTGTTACGTATATTCCAAGGTACTGTCATAACTAAACGCACAGCTTAGCTGGGCCTCATGTCAGCCACTTGACTCGGTCAAGATCACTTGTTTCCCCAATCCTCTGAGTGTACTGAGAGCATTCTCTACTGGTATTTGAATTGTCCCCGTATCATCTGTCAAGATGGTGGCAACGCTCTCTCCATCCACAGATAATTCAATGGTGTTTGCGACAAGTAGCTTAGCTCCCGCACTGTCACCACTGGCCTGCACTCCAAGCTTGCTGGTGGCACCAGAATTGAACAGCCCAAAAGTGGTACTGGGATCTGGCAGTTCTTCTGCATGAGATAAAAATAAATCTTTCAGGACACTAAGTTCTTTGGAAAGAAGACTAACCTTCTCCTCCAGCTTGGCATTCTCCACTTTGAGTTCGTTAATTTTATTCAGAGTCTCTTGAGTTTTCATACGGCTCTTATCCCTGCTTTTGCGAACTGCCACATTGTTGCGCTCTCTCCTTTTCTTGTACTCTTCGCTGTTTTTGTCATGTAAGTACTTTTTGTGGGACCGACCCATCTTGCCCCCTCCTGAGGATTTCGATTCCTGCTTGTCAATCACATCCCCTGAACTAACACTTTCCTCTGCAGCAACAGGTGGTAACTTAGAAACAGTAATAGGTATGACAGCTGCCATTTTTCTTGGATGATCTTCTATCTTGGAAGCTAAAGAAGTAAAATTTCTGGACTATCACCTGCAAGAAAGCAAAGAAATCTTTTAGAATCATCGAAGTAGGCTGTACAAAAAGGGGGTTGCTATGCTGCAGAATCTCAATACTTTTATGCATGATCAATGGCAATCATGAAGCAGTGGAATGATGTGTTTAAGTTTTTCATGATACAACAGAAAAGAGCAAACATCCTTTTGGTGATCAGGTACAGTATCATACATAAAAAATCAATATGACAAACTTTCCATCACATAGTCTACAGCACAAGTTGGTTAAGCTACTGTGGTGCACTGTTTGCTTGTCATTCAAATATTCATAGCAGAGATTTATAATATCCTGATACTGTACATTTTTTGCTGAAAATTGAACAGATTATCAATTAAAACAAAAAATTAATGATACTTTTATACTAAAAAAATAATCTTTTTAAAGCACACTTACAGTATAAAGCACAAGTAATTATCCAGCTAGATGAAGATCAGTCTTATAAGAAAAATAAAATTCTAACCAGTTCCAACAAAAGAAGATTCCTACTTCTACTTTCCTACCTTATTGCCCTAACATCAACCTCATATCTCTTAAAATCTCACTGAAACCTCTTGGTGAAGAGCACAACTTTTGAAGGTTGAGAGCTACAAGCATCCTGTTTGGAAACTCAATCAACTGTAAATAAACTTCTCCATCAAAAGACAATGGCTGGGCAAATATCTTAGTCAGACCAGACAAGATCATCTTAACAGTTACACTATGCTTGTCTTAACAGAGGCTTGAGGCCAAAGACAAAATAGCACTGAGTTTAAGAGTTTCTACCATAAACTGTTATTTATACTTAAAGTAGAAAACCATATTTAGTCCAAACCCAGCTGTTCTCCGTAAAGAGTCAAAAGGTATCATGAACTTGTTAATGCCCCCTCATTCCGACTAAATTCTCCCTAAATTTTTTCTTTTTTTTCCTTTTGCCTTAATTTTCCTCTATTAACTGAAATTTATCTGATCAATTACTGGTGTTCTCTGTTATATGATTTATGCTTCATTGAGAATGTCTTCATGTCTTTATGTATGTGCTATGTCATGTTCTCTGCCTTTTGTTAAATTTATCTTACTAATCTAAAATATTGAGGACAAATGGTGAAAAAGTGTTTGCTGGTATTCTCATAAACGAGTGTTATACAAAACGTAACTATAGGTCGATGTAAAGATAATCTGACTTTAAACTGTATTTATGCTGATCTGTATATGTTATGTTAACTATGTATATATTGTAACTGTCTAGAAAAGAATGTTTGAAAGCGTTCGATTGTTGTTATATATGAACACCGAGTCTCGAAATAAACGGAGGGAAAAACCAAAAAAAAAAAGACTTAAAACACACAATTGCACTGTGGAAAAAATTGCACGGTGGGAAAAAAGGAGTATAAACAATAGGCAGAAATGAAACTTTTCTTTTGCACAACTTTTTTACTACTTTTTAGAGAAAATATAACTAAGTTATCAACCTTTCAGATTATCAAGTTAAAATTCTGACTACATAAATAATTGTACAAAAGTACGCTCTACAAGATATTATGATCAAAATGTACTCTTCCAAACATGGCCATGCTGAAAAGGATTTTACCTACAGCTAGCAACCGGCTAGTGTGACAATATCTCAATACATGTTATGTATTGAGATAAAAATTAGTACTTTGCAAGACCAACATCTTTTTCATATTGAACTATGGGACATGATGCCCAACTCAAAAAGCAACCTTTCCATGGCATGAAGTTGTTTGTATTAGGGGCCATTGCAAAACTCACTGCAGCACGCCTGATAGCAGGTGTGCTATCAGGCGTCTCATTATCAGAGCACACACCAAGTACTAATTCGCGAGCCCGCCCAAACATTCCACCACAGGCCTCAACTTGAACTTAATCCTAATTAGGGTAACAATGGGACGAGTTTCCTTAAATTTCTATGTTGAACGTTACCAGTTACAAAATCTTGAGTTGAGAACCACACATCAGATTTCAACTATAAATTTTACCATTATGCTTAGAATGAGTGGATACTCCTCTAACATTTGGGCTGTTGCATGCATATGCCTCCAAAATCATTGCGGATCTGCACATATGCAAACTCACAGAGTCGCCAAATAATCTGTCTAAAAACTAAAATTACACCACTCAAATTTGTCTATGTTTTGCCTACACAGAAAAATTGGTGCACCTAGAGAAATTACAAGTTAATGATTTCTAACAGTCACTTCAAAGCATAAATAGTGCACAGTGAAAAAGAGTGTTTTGGTCACATGTTAAACCTCACACACAGCCATCTTCGATTGGATTGTGCACTGTGGATTGACCCTAAGCTACAAGCCCCCCTGTGGACTGGGGGTTGAAGAATATAACTTGAACTTGAGCCATATTTGAAAATAAATTAGAGCTTTGAAATTTTCATCGAGTTGACTGACACTATATCATGTTCGTGTTGGTGTGTCCTTAAATCTAGTCTAACTAACTTACCTAAGCTACAATCTATATGCCTATCATTTGAAAGAAGAAAAGGAACTCTTCATTTTAATGGAGGGATGCAATCACCAAATATAATCTTTCCTGACCATTTTTCTGCTTGAAACATTGGTGCTAAGAATACACAGGAGAACCAAAAATCTTTACAACTGCTTGTTATATAATACCTTTTTTTGAAGATCTTTACATTTCCAAAGAAAAAACTTCAAACTTTTGAAAGCCCTGAGTGCAAGCTCGATTTAAAAGAAACAGCCCATTGATCCTCGCCTACATCTTTTGTACTGAGCCAACATTGGTTGGTTTGCACGAGCCCACTGTACTACTTAGCTACACAGGATTTCCCGCCAATTTACTTACGTTCAGCACTCTGTTTTATATATACCTGTGCGTGCAATGCCGATGCATGGTTGGTAAATCATGAACATGTATACCTATGTATGTGCATGTATACTAGTGACTGCTATTGAGGAGAGTGTGTTTAACCAGGCTGTGTGTTACTTGATAGTGCATTGCATTGACATAGTTGTACATAGGCCTTCACAGAAAGTAAGCTGTCCTTTACAATGACGCCTGATCACTGACTGTTTTGCACAGTTACAATTTCAAATTTACAGAAAAACATCTGGATACATAACACTGTGATGAATAATCAAGGCCATCTGAGTGAGCTGTTACAATGTGGATTTTGGAGGTTTGGAGGAAGTGGTGGGATTCTGGAGATGTAAAATCTGGAACATATTTTCAAAATTAGGCTACTGGTCCAGATTTTTGTAAAAATTGATATGTATGTTAAGAAATGGGTGCTTAACAAATGTGAGTCACTCAAATTATTGAAGTCTGATATTTTTACAATTAAATATTTTCAGTGAAACAGCCCTAGGTCTACCAACATATTAAAACTTAGTGTGACCTAAGACCCTTCTTTTAACAATGTAAATCACACAACTTCATGAAGTTTGATAGTTTTCACAGTTTCATATTTTTAGTCTTAGAACTAAGAACGATAGGAGATATAATATTTGATTTTTGTGTATTCGTTTGCATGAATTAATGTGAGTTCACTGCACCTCCATTCTGAAGTGGAGTTGCATTTGAAGTCTCAGTGTTGCAGTTGAAGTCTCAGTGTTGTAATCGAGTCACTAGATTAGTGACTCAAGTCACCAGTTTTCACACTTTTAAGTGACTCGAGTCACTGTACTACTTCAATGGGGAAATTACTTCTGAATTCTATCGAGTCACTATCATTTTGAGAGGAAGTGACTCAAGTCGTGGCTTGTTACAATGCTGCTGTTTATCAAATGTTTGTATACCTTTGCATAAATTATTCCAAGTCCACTGCACCTCCATTTTGATGTGGAGCATCAGTCGTAGTCCCAGTGGCTGCAAAGATCAAATAACATTTGATATTTTTGTATTCTTTTGCATGAAGTAATGTAACTTCACTGCACCTCCATTCTGACCTGGAGTCACAGTTGTGGTGGCTGTTTATCAAATAATGTTTGTTTTGTTTGTATACCTTTGCATTAATTATTCCAAGTCCACTGCCCCCCCCCCCCCCTTGATTCTGACGTGGAGTCACAGAGGTTGTTTATCAATGGTATTTGATTTTTCTGGCCTGAAGCATGTCGCAGTCAATGCTGGCAGCCACTGAGATTTGAGGCAGGGTATTCTGCAGTTGTACCCTTATGTTCTCTGAATGGCTTTTTTGGTCTTGCTTGGAAGAATCCTCTTTGGTTGCTGCTGTTTTGTAGCATGCTCTTTTGGTACTAGCCTAATTGGGTTCACTTGACCAGAAGTGACATCTATAGATAGTATGCAGTACGCACACGCATGTATGTAGGCTATTCCTTACCGTTACCATAACCTTATTAGCATGCATATGTATACCTGCCTAAACCTCATTGCTATGCATAAGCACTTACATAACCTTATCTAGGGTTGTCGCACTAAAAATATGACAACGCAAAAAATATCAAACTTCGAGGATTTGAGTGATTCACATTGTTAAGTACCCTCTTCTATGCAATCATACCAAATTTTACAAAAATCCAACCAGAACTTCTCAAAATATCACAGATTTTATGTCTCCATAATCCTACTGATTTCTCCAAATTGCTGTATGCTTCAGTGTTACGTTCTGTCTGCAAAAGTCAATCAAACACAACATCGTTACTGCTCACTCAGACGCTTTGATTATTCATCACTGTGTTATGCCCCAGATGTGCTGGCATGAATATGCAAGGTAACTAGGCAAGACACTCAGCGATCACACGTCCATGTCATGATTGCTTGCGTTATATGTAGGTACAATGCACTAACAAGTCACATATAGCCTGCTTACACACAATCTATGCTATAGCAATCTGTATACCTCCATACGTATTATAAGTGCGCAAGTATGCAATTCACTAACTATACATCTGCATTGCACACACAGGTATGTACAACATAGTACTGTACGTAAGCAAACTGGCGGGCAATCCCTTGTGGCTAAGCTGAACAAAGGGGTCATACATAAAAATACATACGTTTTTCCGCTCAGTACAAAAGATGTAGGTGGGGACCAATGGGCTGTTTCATTTAAAGGGGAAGTTACAGCAAAATTTTAATTTTCATATATTTTCATCACAGTGTGGTAAAAGTTCCATTCAAATCGGACATGTATTTCTTAAGATATCAGTAAATGAAGTCAGTAGATTTGTGTTTGAAATTGAGCTAAAGGGCAGCAGAGCTTATATCACTTCCTCCCATTGACAAGGAATGCTTTGTTTTGGTTTGTTCTATCAGACTGTTGTGTTGACCTTGAAGTTAATAGGAATGGGACCTCCTGGTGGGGCTGCAAAGTTTATTAAGTTCTCATGTCACTTTTGCAATCACATTTTAATAATATGGGATTGTTGAGAAAAAAAATCAACTTTAAAGTTTAAAGTAAAACAAAAGACTGAGCACTAATGTGGGGATATGATGTCATATGTGCTTGCTTCAAGTTCACTTTTTGTTGAAAATGTGAAAACTTTAAAAGAAGGGTTTATGGTCATTTTAAGCTTTGATATGTTAGAGGGGTACTTATTTTGAGCATTATGGTGAAATTTGCATCGAAATCCAATGTACGGTTATGATATGAGCAAGTAAAGTTGTCACATTTTCAACAAACAGTGAACTTGAAGCTAGTACATATGACATCACATCCCCACATTAAAGGGCAGTCGTTTGTTTTTCTTTAAACCTTACAGCCTATCTTCTCCTCAACAACCCCATATTATGAAAATGTGATCGCAGAAGTGGCATGAGAACTTTCCAAACTTTTGCACTCCCCATGGGGGTCCTTTCCCCATAAGCATCAAGGTCAACACAACAGTCTGAAAAAACAAAGGGAAACATTGAAGCATTCCTTGTCAATATGAAGAAGTGATATAATCTCTGCTGCCTTCAGTCTCACTTTGGAACACACATCTAGAAACTTTATTTGGTGATATCTGGAGAAATGTGTGTTTGATTTGAATGGAAATTTAACCACACTGCATGGATTTAGTTCTTCTTTCACATGTGACAATTAATTTTTTGCTTCAACCTCCCCTTTAATTGCTCATATTATGAGAACCACACATCGGATTTCAATGCAAATTTCAACAAAATGCTTAAGATTAGTACTCCTCTCAGAGTCTTACATACTAAATCCTGTTGTGACCTGGAACCCTTCTTTTAAATCAAGTGCGCATTGGGGCTGAGTTTCAGAAATGGAAAGATCATAAAAAATGCTACAAAATGATACCTGGAAGCAAGTGCGGTTATTTCTGGTACCCACTGTATTCATGTCACCTATGTTTTAAGCCCCAAAATGGTCGAGAAAGATTATTTTTGGCAAACGCTTCCCTCCATTATAATGTAGAGTTCCTTTCTTTCTAATGATAGGTTATAGGGGTCAAAGGTTCAGCCCCAATGAACAATCAAGTCGCACTTGGCTATGTGTGGGCTTTTACAGGTGACCAAAACACACTTTTTGGTTTCCCGAAAGGGAAATCCTTTGGACTCATGCAGACAACACTTTTGCAAAACATGTGTATGATCATGCATTTTAGTGTTGGCTCAAGCTATGGTTTGTAAGCTCAATGATTGAGAATTATTTCTTTGATTCCGCCTTGTTTTCAGCAGAGTAGTACCAAGCCAAAAATTGTCTTCATTTTGGATCATTGAGGTCATTGTTGCTAGGGTAGATCATTGTTAAAAGGGACAGCTGTGTGAATGGCATTGCTGGACACCAAAAATATATTGCAATGTGTGGCTTTTTGTTCCTTTTTGAAAGAATACTGTGACTTTCATTTGGTATATTTATAACTTTTGATTGCATAATTGCATAAACATCAAATTTGGTCTCCAAAATATGTAAACATGGTGCCGTCAGAAATATGTGTACCTTCTGTAAAATGTAGCAATTTTTATGAAGCTTTGTTTCGCTAAGCAGTTGTACATTACTTGACAGCAGGGCATAGTCAAATATTGTCATGTTTTTACAAAGTGACTGACATTTATCCATCAAGACTTTGTCAACATTTTTGCTTAGAATTATAATTTTACTATTCGTTATCCATGGTAAATATACTTTGATGGTCTTGCTAAGAATTGTGAGGTATTTTTTAGTTCAAGATACAGCTTTACTCCCTATTATTTAAGTGGAAGCCATTGTACCATCTAAAAGATCACACGTCGGGCCGACTTTTCGACCACAGTTAGGTAATAGCATGCACAATGCATGCATTCGGGTCAGTTACTGGTTGTGACCTTGTCAACAGAGAACAAAGTAAAATATTGCCATGTTTCTTGCATAGAGGCTAACATTTATTATTTTGATTTGTACATCAATACTTCCACAAAAATTTTGTTTAAATTATTTCTAAAGCTTTGTCTTCCACTTGGAAACTTCAACGATACCTTTGGTACAAATTGTTAGGAACTTTTTGACCAAGATGCACTCTTTACTCCCTATGATTAAGTAGAAGACACTGGACCTCCTAATAGGTCACTTATCCGGACGATTTTTCTATTCTTTATCCCAGTGAAAACACAGGCGTGACTTTCATTGAATCATTTTGTCGTGTCACTTAAACCATGGAAACCAGATCGAATTACTGAGTCTCACTCGCTATTTTCACAGCCTTAAGTTAAACTCAAAGAAAAACTTTGCAATTAGGCTACTTTGTTTAATAAGCTGTTCCTTGTTTGAATCTCCCTTGTTTGAGTGTCAAGGGAAAACACATGTTTTCATGCAAAAACCTATGATAACCCCTGGAAAAACATGTGAAAACCTGCAAATTTGGAACTAATTGCCTCACCTGTTTTTGTAAGGGTTCCATTGATATTAGTTACTATGAAAATTATACCATTGTATTTTCTTATGATTTTCTTACCAACCACATTTTGCAAGTTTAAGGCCATCCATCTTCATGGACTTGCAAACCAGAACCTTTCTTTGTATTACTGATTCTTTTTCCATGTCTTACAAGTAAATATGACAATATAATTAGATATTGTAATTCATGTGTCCTTCATTTTCTACCCCCTGGTTTGTACTTCAATTTCATGTATTTCCGAAGTATTGCCAAAAAATCACATTTCAGGTTCAATAACTCTGAAGATAACAACTTCAACCAGCCCAAATATTACAGATTTATTAACTGTTCCTTTGTTTCCTTTAAACAAAACCTCACAGCCAAGTTCAGCCCAACTCACAAAAACTGACTACAAACAGTGGACCATCAAACTTATCTACACCTTAAATTCATTCAGTAGTTATGACCGCAAACTTCGTTCTTGGCCTGTAATTTATCAAGTATATCTCTTCTCCCCACCCCTGAACCCATCCCTTGAAGGTTATTTTGGACTGCCCACATCTGAAGAAATATTTCTCCCTTCTTTCGGGAAACTTTTCATACTTGGGTTTTGATTGACTGTGCACTGATTGAACGATGCTTTGAAGGGATCGTTAGAAATTGTAATGCAGTTTTTCTCCTTTTTGTTTTGAAGCCTATTTGGTGAAATATTACAGTGAAAATATGTCTCAGGCCTAGGTGTACAAATTTTACTTTGTAGGCCTAGGCAAAATTTCGACAATTTTGAGTGTTGTAAATTCAGTTTCTAGACACGCTGATTTAGCCACTCTGTGTGTTTGGGTATGTGAGTATTGCTAGTTCCACAAGAATTTTGGATATAGTAGGGTTGTCGCACTAAAAATATGACTACACGAAAAATATCAAACTTCAAGAATTTAACTGATTCACATTGTTAGGTACCCTTTTCTAAGCAACCATGCCAAATTTTATCAAAACCTGACCAGAACTTTTCAGAATATAGCCGATTTTATGTCTCCATAATCCTTACGATTTCTCCAAATCGCCGTATGCTTCAGTGTTACGATCTGCCTGCAAAAGTTGGTCAAAAACAACATCGTAACTGCTCACTCAGACGCTTTGATTATTCATCAGTGTGTTACATACACCAGATGTGCCGGCATGAATATACAACGTTACTGGGCAAGACACTCAGTGATCACACGCCCCTGTCATGATAGTTTGCGTTCTGTGTACATAACATGCATTAACAAGTCGCACATAGCCTGCTTACACACAGTCTATGCTATAGCAATCCGTACACGTGCTTACGCACAAGTACACAAGTACGTAATTTACTAACCATACTTCGGTATTGCACGTACAGGTATATACAATGCAGTACTGTATGTAAGCATATTGGCGGGAAATCCCTTGTTGCTAAGTTGAACAATGGGCTCATACATAAACATATCAATGTCGGCTCAGTACAAAAGATGTAGGGGAGGATCAATGGGCTGTTTCATTTAAATCAAGCATGCATCGGGGCTGAGCAAAAAATCATTTTTTTTTCTTCGGAAATGGAAAGATCACAAAAAATGATACCTGGAAGCAATTGCAGATTTTTTTGGAACCCACTGTAATCATGTCACCTATGTTTTAAGCTTAAAAATGGTAAAGAAATATTATTTTTGGCGATCCCTTCCCTCCATTATAATGTAGAGTTTTCTTCTTTTTTCTTCTTTCTTACGATATATGGGTTGTAGGGGTCAAAGGTTCAGCCCCAATGCACGATCAAGTCAAAGATGGCTGTGTGTGGCATTTTACGTGTGAGCAAAACACACTTTTTACTCTCACCGTTGCAACAATGCTTCAAAGGGATCATTAGAAACTGTAACATATTTTTTCTTCTTTTCATTTTAAAGCTTATTTGGTGAAATATTATAGTAGAAATATGTCTTTGGTGTACTAATTTTACAGTGCAGGCTAAATTTTGACAATTTTGAGTGTCGTAAATTCAGTTTCACGGTATACCGGTACGTACCGGTACCACCAACCTAAAGGTATCGAAGTATCGTGGGGACTGGTACTCAACTGTCAGGTGAAAATCTTTTCTCAAAATTACAGCATTTGAAATAGAATGATACTAAAATGTAACAAAAATCCATTTGATAAATGCCCGGTGTCTCTAAACATTACAATAAAAACAGGGAATAGTCACTTGATAATCATTTCGCACCATTTCAGTCACAAATCCCCCCTAAGAATTTCGGAAATTGCCTTTTAACGTTACTTTCGCAGAACTAGTACCCTCCACACTAAAAAGGAACTTGCTTCCTTTCGACATTCTGCGCAATCTCAGAACCATCCCTGCCAGCTGCAGCGCGAGCTGGCCTCGCCTTCACATTGTGTATTTAGACGGAACGCGATTAGTCAACTTTGAGGTGAAAATTTTTTCCCAAAATAAAGCATTTGAATTAGAATGATACTTGAAACAAAAACCCATTTGATAAATGCGCCGTGTCTCTGAAATTGCAATACAAACAGGAAACATTCACTTGATGATCGTTTTGCACTATTTCAGTCACAAATCCCCTAAGAATTTCGGAAAATGCCGTTTAACGTTTCTTTCGCAGAACTTGTACCTTCCACACTAACAGGCCCTTGCTTTCTTTCGACATTCTACGCAACCCCCGAACAATCACTGCTCATCAGCAAATGCTTTCACATGGTGTATTAAGAATAGATACCATGCGTTGATTGATAGAATTCACTTTCATTATGATAGCACACAACATTATACGAGTGAGAAATTCGTTGTAAGCAGACAAAGAATCATAGCATTGCAAGCTCTGACATGAACGTTGCATTGACGATTTCTGATTCTAACACAGTGATTCAATGGGACTGCTCCATAACGCTCACTGTCTGTCTGTGGAAGAAAAACTTTCGTACGAACGCAACGAACGTTCTTTCAGAAATTTACTCAGTGAAGCAATGGGACTGAACACATAGTAAATCCTGCTTAAAACATTGGCTCGCATGTTCAGTTCACCTGATTAACTCACTTGCTTTGTTGTATTGATAGCTACGTACTGGAGAACAGTATAGTGTTATTGTACAACGGATTGCTGCGTGATGCATTCGTAAATTCAATCATGAAGCACTTACGCGACTGTCCATACATAGGTTAGTCCTTTACTGAGGACTAGCATAGGCCTAGCATCTCTGGGTTGGAAAAGGACTCAAGTGTATGTTGTATACACTGATCGAGTCCTTACGTACGTTTTGGAGGACTATCAGGATCGTATACCTTAGAGTTAGTCCTAACGTTATAATTACCGTTACTAGGATAGTACTAAGTAATAAATCTAGGCTTCGAACATGTTTACCACAGTAGGCTGAACAGATTTCTCATACATATTCTGTGTATAATGGTATGTCGCAATCATCATGTCTGTTGTAAACAAACCGCTGTCAAATGTTCACACATGATTATTTCAAGCATTTGAAAAAAATATCAAGCGATCATTATACAAACCATTCAAGAAATGCATAAAGCATTTATCGGTCACCCTCACTCTCGGAAGCATGCAAACCTGGTAACGATTGAGTGTAAAATGTAAATAGGTTGGTTTAAAATTTCGGTTCACCACGCCTTTCGCACGATTGTATTGTGCAATATCATATAGGAACTGCCGAGTTGGCGTGCTTTGCTAGCGCCCTCACTAGGAAGACGCTTTTGTAGGGGAAATTCCGATGTCGTCATGTCAACCGTTGGCGCCAACACCTACTTTGCCGGGTTTGGTTTGGTCAGTTTACAAAACATTGTAGCCTACTTAACAGGGTAAAGTACAAAGGAAGCTATGGTCCACAGAAGTCAAAACCGACCAAATTTAAAGCCCAATAATTTTGGAAGGATTGTCAAACTTTTATCAATATCTCAACGACGTGTTGCCGTGACTGATACAGGAGATGGCAGACGTCGGCCCAACCCAAGAAGGCCTAGGCTAATACTGCAGCCCACTGTGGGCAAAAAGTCTTGCAAAGAATGCATCCTTCGGGTGTTTGGCAAGTCACCAACTTATGCTGTATAACAAATGCGAAATAATAGGACGCACCCGCAGGACTTGAACACATGACCAGGGGCGGGATTTGATCTCTGAAAGTTGGGGGGCAAATTTGGGCTGACTACCAAACGGCGCCGGGGGTCCAGGACCCGCCTTAGGGTCCCTGGTGGGGTCCAGGGGGCGAAGCCCCCGGAAGCTCCTGGATGTTTACGAAATTGTAGGCCTTAAAATGATGCATTTTATCTTCAACTTTAAATTACATAAGATGGGCACTTAACAAAACACAAATATCACAATTTGACTTTCTTCAATTATATCCTTACTCCGTATGATTAAAGTCGGCCGGAATCTATAATGCAGACGGTGCCGGGAGGGAGAATGGATTACGTAAAGTTGAGGTTCTTCAGGGGCTCCCTCCTTGGTGCCCCAGATCTTCTTTTCAGAAAGCTATGAGGCTTTTCATTTGAGGTGAATTCAGTCTTTGTCTTTGATGGGGCGCGAAGCGCGCCAAAAAATTTAACGTTTAAGACATCTCAGTTATGAAACTGGAAGAAAATTAGAGAAAAGATGGGCCACTTTTAACCTTAGCTGAATAACGGCGGCCCCCTCAAGACATTCTTGCCGAAGCACAAACATACTCTGGTTTAGGCTATATAGTTTTTTCCGGTGACTTTCACAGAGCCGTTACCTGTAAATGGGGGCGCGGAGCTAGCCGAAAAAATGATTTTTTTTACTTCATCTCAATTAATGAAATTTAAAAAAAAAAAAATTAGAAAAAGAGTGTTCCCTTTCACTGCAGATGTATGAGAGTGACTCCTGAGGATATTTGTACTGAGCAAAAACGTACCGTTGGTTTCCTATAGAGTCCTTCAATTTTTCATGAGATTTTTATCGAGTCCTTATCTGTGATGGGGCGCGCAGAACACGCCGAAAAATGGACTTTTGAGACATCTCAAGAGAGAAATTAATGGAAATTAGAGATAGGGTGGGCCCTTTTCGCTTCAACCGAAAAGAGTGGAGCTCCAGATTAGGGTCAAATAAGATCATCGTCCTTTCAGAAAGCTTGGGGGCACTTGGTCAGAGAAGGGGACCAGAAGACGGGCACCTACCTGCCTCCCCCTTTCACTAGTAACGGTAAACCTGTGTACGGCCCGGGCACTGGTGATAAGTTTCAGCGATGATGGGAGAGGTGTTCAACAAGAAGTAACCCTAAATCCTGACATATTTAAAGCGGGTGCACGCGAAGCGTGTCGAAAAAAACAGCGTTGAGACATTTATTGGAGGAATATTGTTTTTATTTAGTTTTCAATGCAGTATATGACCTGTTTAAACATTATACAACTTGATTAAGTGTCACTCGCGTAGCTCTGTCAGTTCCAGTTTGTATTTTTGTAGCAAAAGCAGCCAGACTAAGGCGTAAAAAACTAAGTTCTGGAAACAAGTGGGAGGGGCAACCCCCCCCCCCCACGGAATCCCGCCTATGCACATGACAAATGCAGGATGAAGGACAGGTCCTTCAATCAATGGTCCTAATTTAGTTGAAAAGCCTACAGCTATTAGTACATGCTTTCAAGTTGTTCGGTCGGATTTTAGAAGGATTCCTTCAGCTTTTCTCCACGAATTCTTTAAGTCGGACTTTGTTGCCTGAGTGGGATCATACCCCATAAAATTTCCCACCTCAGTTGCCCCTTCATAAATTAAAAAGCCGAACGAGAGAGGGTAGCTATAGGCCTATAGCTCGTCTTTTGGCTGTCATGGAGGTTCCCCTGAGCTTTAAGTTCATCGTCTAAACTCCAACTTTTTATGGGCACGTCTTTCCCTCCAAAACTTTCCGCACTATAATACGTGTTTACTCACAACCAATTCCGGGGTAGTCCCCAAATGGGCTTCTGTTGGACTTCTCGCTGCATATGGAAACCTGCACAATTTTGGCCTTAATGCAAAGAAATAAATGTTGCTGCACACCCAAGGACTTTGCGGTTTTCATTGTGTCCGAAATTGCTGTGAGAATGTTCACTGGAGCGTTTTTGTGTCCAGGGCGTCGATTTGGAGGGGACAGGGGACATCCCCCACTTTTTTGAGTGGAGGGGACGCTAACGTTAAAGTCCCCCTCCCCACTTTTTGTGACGTGACACTTAAAAATTAGGCACTACCAAAACCGCTTGCAGTCTTATTGATGTTCTTTTTCCACTTGCGTATCAAACATACATTATTTATCGGTCTCTATGATAATGTCGATTGTTCGTGTGCATAGGGCACCAGGTCACAGTGGTTATGAAGGAGCACAAAAAACGGAAATTTGCTACATGTGACCCCCAGATCATCAAGTGACACCAGTAACTATTTGCATAAATTTACTTTCATAAAACTCAAAATTTTTTCCAATATAAGCCCTTCACTCAAAAAATTTCGTCAGAGAGCCGCATTTCGTAAAGGGTTGGATAACATTATGAAGTAACAACGATCTTTGGTCGCAGTTCAATCTCCCCCTCAATCTCAGATTTGCCAATAGGAAATTCAAATTCTTCAGTACTCCAACAACTTTTCAAATTTTCTTACAGGAAACACAGAATCCAAACTCTTCTGCAGTACAAGCTCGGTATTTTCAAATATTTGAAAAATGGCAAAAATTTCAGCGCGCTTCGCGTGCCGCAAATTACAGTGATGTTCACACTTAAAAAAAATCATAAAAGCTGGATGCTTGCCCACATCCCCTTCCCCTTCCCGAAAAATTTCTAGCTGCGCCGCTGTACACACCTTACCAGGACAGGAGAAAAATTTAGGACAGATGTCCCCCCCCCCCCCCCCACTTTGAAAACCAAATCGACGCCCCTGTTCGCGTTGAAGCCATACGGTCGAGTTTGTAAAGGAAGGCTTCATTTTGCAAATTTCTATCAACAAATTTGATTTGCTAGGGCAAAGTACGTGCCTTCACATGAACCAGTCAACCAATCAAATTGAATCTTACATCATTAGAAAGAAGAGTCAGTTAGCTTTCATTATTTAACGCAAGAAAAAAGTTGATCTTGCAATCAGGCGTAACATAAGGGCATACTCTTATAAGGCGGGGAACAGGAAAATTTTGAAGTCTTCACTGCTTTTAGGAGTGTTTTCATTCAGGTTAAAAAGCAGGCGCGTAGTCAGGATTGTGTCATGGGGGGTTGGGGTACGAAATGAGGGAAAAGTCTAAGGCTAGAGAGAAAAACCGCTATTTTAGGTGTTTTTTTGCATTGCAAGGTTGGGTCATGCATGGGAGGTTCTAACCCCTCACCCCTGGACCCCACCCTCCGTGGCACCCCACCCCAAATGCATTAAGTCATAGGGGGAGAACAAATTCAGAAATAAATTCCAGTCAATAGTTCTCCAGAAGTCCCAATAGACGGACCGGTGCTTATTGTTGTTTTACTTTACAAAAAATCATTTTTCATTGACTGTATAAAATCACCCTTTGTTCAAAAGATGCAATGCCAGCCGGTTCAAATTTTTGACGTCTTTTACCAACCGTGACGACCAGTGGCGTCACTAAGGGGAGCCAGGGGTTCCCTCTTTGAAAAACTTGTGTCTCCCACCATGTGCCCTTGAGATTTGAGATTTTCAAAAACAAAAACATATACGTCTTCTGTTGTCAGAATGGGACTAAGAAGCTCAATTTAAGATTTGATTCTTCTTTTGACAAAGAAAAGCAGTAACTTTCATGGTTTTCAACTGAAAATATCTCAAAAACACATGGGAAATTCCATTTCCGGCCGCTTTCAAAATTTTCTGCAAACTTCCGACTACCCCAATTGAAGCTGGGAGCTGCCATATTGAAGGAAGCACACAGCTCAGGTAACCCGTTAAGGTAGGATTAGACATACATCTTTTCTTAAGAGAATCAAATGAAACTGCTCATCAACCGCTTTCTCTTTCTAGTGCAGTTCCCCTTCTTCAAAATGTCAGCCAGATCCGCTCTTGGCAGTAGTTTCACTAGTTTTGTTACCAATAAAATATTACTTGAAGTTGCCCTGGAAGTAATTTTTAGACCAGTGTAAGAACAATATAATTACCCTTAAGTTACGATGTTATTACTTCACAAATTTGAAACACTTTAAAACCCATGAGCTTCCGGGGACTTCGCCCCTACATCCCACAGAGACTCCCCCTGAACTGTCCATCAGCTTCTTTCTCTATTGTTCATACCCTCCCTTTTCAAAATGTCAGGCAGATCCACTCTTGGTAGTTGAATCACTAGTTCTTTTTATTTTTACCAAATGTCTTACTTGAAGTTACCGTGAAGGTAATTTTTGGACCTAAATAACGACTTTAATATCTCACAAACACCCTAAAACCCAGGAGCTTCCGAGGGATTCTCCCCCGGAACCCCCACAGAAACTTGTCCCCTGGACCTCAACGGGGCCCTAAGGCCGGGCCATGGACCCCACCCAATCAGCCTCGCGCTTAGGGCTCGTTGGCGTCCCCTAGGCCATAAGTGGAGTGTAGCAGTGCCCCCTGCAAAACTGTTGTACCCCCTATGCCGCCCCTAGAATGAAAAGTCTGGTGACGCAACTGGTGACCACAGGCCTGCTGGTTTGACATCATGCCGTAACCGGGCGGGGGGGCACGACGTACAGTTATTTTAACCCCCTTTTCCAGAAGAAATGTTCAGTGACGAACCGTTCCGGTGATCTAGGACTAGATGTTTACGGTCCGACATTTTCTGGAACCCTCCGCGCCAACCAATGGGGTGCTTGCTTAGACATTTTTGTTTTATAATTTTAGAGTGCGTTTTAAACAATCGTAAGTGTTAGTTTTTTATTGAAAGATCATGATTCTGGCATCTCCAAAATGACGTGAATGTCATGGCAAGTAGTGCGATTATCATCTATACCAGAACACAGAACTAACAACATCTTGAGGTTGTTAGTTCCAACACTCTTCACAGAAACGCATCTATAGACATCAATCCCCCTGTTTTTTCAATATGGGGTGAATTGTAATTGAAATCTAACGAGAATGGAATGAATGTAACCTTTTTATGTTGGACTCCTCTCCATTCTGAAAAAAACCCTAGATCCGTCCTTGTGTTGAAGCAGGGAGTTTGTTTGAAGGTTGCTAACGTATGACAATGCTTATAATTAACATGGCTTTACTAGTAACGTTTTATGCTCATCCAATGATTTTTGGAAAACCTTAAGTTGTTTTCTTGTACCACTTCTCGTAACCGGAGGTTGTGTACTTGAAAAATGATAGGTCACATTTGCTTCAACCGATTTGAATAGTTAATTTCTCACCCATGAAAAATGGACATGGATAGTGGTGTCAGTGGTGAAGCTAGGCTGTTGCGCCTTGGGCAACGAATGAAATTGGTGGCCCTACCCCAATTCCAAGGGTAATCTTATGAATACTTACACAACTCAAAAAGTTAAATTGGTTACAGGATCATGCTCATTGCAATGATGACGCCAGGATTTTCCCAAAAGGGGTCCACGCTTCCCGACAGCGGACGAACATTTCGAAGCACCGGCAAGGGCGTTGAATTCCCGATGTTTTTAAACAATGAAATAATTAAATTATCTAGAGCTTGTTTTGTACAAATTTTTAAAACTTATGAAAGCAAATTGGCTTTCAACTTTGTAAGGGCGATTAAAGATGGTGAAGAATCTGCCCTACATGATAACCTAAGCAAAATCGAAAAAGTTATACGGGTTACTGAAATTCGTTTGGGCTTAGACATTTCATTGTAGGCTTACGTACTGAGGCTCTGAGAAGAAACTGGGAATTTTCCAAAAACTACTTACCTTTTTGAATAAAGATTTAAAAATTAAGAGCTTACATTAAACAATTTTTAAAATTTATATGGAAGAAAATTTGGGCTGTTGGTAATTAACTGATCTCACCTTCAAGAGCAAAATAAAGTAGACTGTCAGTGCGACTTAAGTTGGCTTGGGTTTTTTAATTTTATAGATTATCCACCAGAATTGGAAAATTTACTTTCTTTTGTCTTTTTTTAACAAATGCTGTAATTCTGAGGCTTGTATTGGAGAAAATGATTATTTTGTGACAGATGTGCGTTATTTTTATTGAAGAATCTGACCCTGTCAAATAGGTTTTTGGGCAACTGGTACTGTGTTGGAGTTACTTAATACCATCATGAAGATTTATTAAGATACTCTGATGATACTGGAAATTTTCTCGAAAAAGCTAAAAAGTTTTTCTTTCGCCTTTAAACTGTTTCACATGTATTTCAAAATCTGGAGCTTATATTTATACTGAAGGAATTTTTGAGCAGAAAATTTTAAAAATGAACCGGTTTTATTTGTAGAATCTAGGGGGATTTAAAAAATTGAAGTCTTTATTGAAGATTAATCTGTCCAAGTCATATGGGCAAAATTAAGACTGAAGTTGGTTAAATTTTCATATTTTGTCGTAGTGGATTTTTTAATTTAATTCTTTTCATAATGTTTGAAAGTCTGGAGCTTATAATAAAACATTGTTTGATTTTTGTTAGGAAAACTGGAAAGTTTGAGTTTCCTTGAAGTATATCTTCTTGAAAGCAAAACCAAGACGATTGTCAGGGCCGAAGAGAGACTGTTTCTAATAGGTCTTTTATCTTTCATCGTAAGGATGAAGGCTCCCTGATGAAAATGGATTTTTTTCCCCTACGGGGGGGGGGGGCATGTCCCGCCCCACTAGTGCTCATTTTGGCCCATGGCAAACAATAGTTCCAAGATTTTTTTGATCGATCTCGGCCGCCTCCTAGAGTGACGCTCGGATCAACTTTCCCTCCTTTCCCCCTCTTCTGTTTATGCCACCGAGGGGTGATGTCCAGCCTTGACCTTCTTGAGAACCTCAAAAGTGCAGCTATTTGTTCGCAAAACAGAATATTCAACGCGGCTTTCAGATGTACGGCAATGGATTCGTACTTACACATATATAAATATATGTCATTTTCCCTAAGCTAAGTAGTGCAATTACCCAACTTCCTCTTCCCCCATCCTTCCTCCTCCCTCTCCCCCATCCGTCCTCCTCCGTCTCCTCCCATCCCTCGTTACCAACGCCTATGCTATATTATCATTTTTTTCTGTTCCAATGGCACTACTAGGCTTTCGTACGTTCTTTTCGTTGTATTATTTTCAGAGCATATATTTAGAATATACGGCTCTGATTATTTTAATGATGGTGCGCCACCACATCACAATTAACGATCGATTATAATTTCTACTTTCTTGGCAGTTTTGATTGAGCAAAATTACAAATCTCTGAATGTTTTCAGGATATAAGTTTAAATCAGACTAGTAAATTTATTTTTATAAATTAAAAATTTTATAGATGGATAACTCTTTCAAAATGAGGAAATTTTGGACAATTTAGGGAAATTAGTGTTTTTGCGAGGAAATTAAAATCTGCTTTGTGATAACCGATTGCTGTATTGTAGAGTGAAATTCGCTCTGGTCAATAAATTTATGCCTAAAAAGAAAGATAAGAAGTAAAAAGAAGAGCCAATTAACATCATCAGCTTGAAATGTAATTTTGTAGGTAAATTTGTGGAAACTGGAAGAACAAAACACGTAAAAAGGCGACACGGATACTGCGGCATACATTTCGCAAAAGTGGTCCTAACATCAGTCTAAGGCATAAACAGTTCCCAATTCGCAGTGACTAACCTTTGGATCACAGAGTGGCGGGAATAATTGTTCAGCAATTTGTCTGTTCAGACTGTTATTAAGCCTAAGAAAACACTCACGAAGGTACCAAGCAGGAAGTGACTCATTATTAGCCGAGCTTTTTGTTTATCTTATCCATCGATCAAGCGAAGTGGGAAACTAGCCTAGCCTAACGTTAGGTCATTCGACGTTAGCCTAACATAGGGTTCCACTGCTGACTGGCACCATGGTTCAATTTACGTTAATTACGGCAATAAGTCTAATAACTCTGAAAATTGCATCTGCATCTCAGCCAGGAATCAAAACAAGAATCACACAATCAGGGCTTGATTTCTGTAAGTATGTATCTGATCTGTTCTTATTCTGGATAGGGACCATGATTCCCCCTCTGACTCTGAGCACATCCTTTTATTTCGAGCGCAATTATGCCTAAGTAAAATCATGGCTAAACACAGAACTGATAAGCACCCATGTTTCCATATTTTGGGGGACTTTAGCTTTTGCAAAATTGATTGGATATACAGGCTTAATAAAGAAAATGGATTAGGCTAGTCTTAGTGACTGTTCTGGAAAGACGGTCCTGGATTATTTGAAACGATTATGCTGCTGAGCAACTCGTAAACTTCCCAACTATAGGGGCACTTATATCCTTGATTTATTAATATCTAATTCTCCTAAATCTCCCCCTTAGACCCTTTTATTGATCATGTGGCTCTATTTTGTAGACTGAGGTGCTTCTTCCCGATCAAAAAGAAACCCTGTAGGCCTAGTAGCCTAGGCTTATCTGGCAATTCTCCAAGGGTGATTTTGCTGCTACGTATGAGAAGTGACACCTGGTATTTTGCCTTGGGGTACTTCAATGGGGGGAAAATAGCCATATATCAGACCATGCAATAACAAATACAGCATGCACTGTTTAACAGGACACACACTTTTTAAAGGCACGGCCTGATAAGTGTGTTCACTATGAGGTGATCACTATCATGAGTCGATCACTGTCTTCTAAACGCCATAGAAGCGAGTAGGTGCGATGTGATTGCAATACTAGAATAACTTGCAATGCAAATTCTTCAAACAACATCAATTATTTGTCATCATGTTTTAGATTTTTAAAGCAAAAATGTTAGTCATGGCCAGATTTTCAAGTTTCAGCAAAAGTATGAGACAGAAATTTGCAAAAATCAGTAAAAATGATGATGAGAATGTATTTCATGAAGTTTAAAGTAGGAATTCTAATAGAAAGGAGATTGTTTTGTACCATTATGTCAAAATCTGACCATAAAAATCGTAATTTGTAGGATTTTATTTCTTTGTTTTATGAAGTGATCGACTCATAATTACTTCATAAACATTGCTACTTGCACTGCCTCCTACATTTCAAGATTCATTTTCTACAAATTACTCAGTCCAAACAACACCAAAATATAGCACAAAGAAGAAGACAGATTACAAATATTACTGTCAAATTTTATCGATTTGTAAATGTTTTCATATTTTTGTGGTAACGAACTTTATTAGGTGATCGACTCATGATAAGCCCAGTATCCTTCTACACCCTCCTAAATGTCCTATTTAGATGGGGTTAGATGGGGATTGAACTTTTAGAATTCATTTTTTATGCTGTTTAATATATATTTTCGAATTTTTTGACTTGAGGTAAACTTCAACCAACATGTACTGTATGAAACACTGTAATTCATGATATGGAAGGTTTGCCTGATATTTCATTTTTATTCATAATACTGTACCTGATCACCAAAACCATGTTTTCTCTTTTCTGAACATTGTACAGCATGATTAAGAATTTAAATGCAGAGTTTTACTACTTCAAGATAACCATGAACCATTCATTTAAAAGTATTGAGAATCTGCAGCGTACCTGCTCTAGTCAAAGTCTTTGGTATGACATTCCCCCTCTCCCACATTACATCTTTTGTCAGTTCAAGAAATAACTGTGAAGGAGAAGTGATAATCAGAACACTCAAGGTCTTTTCAAGGTTTGCTCTAGATGCAGTTACTGTACTTAAGTTTGATGTAATAGACCATTGTGGTCGGCACTGAACTTAAATGTTCCATTATAGTATGTTACCAGACACTTTATGTACAATTACAGCAATATACTGGCACCCAAAGAGAAGGATCAATATTTGCTTCTTCTAAGACTGTTGTCATTTTCTCTCTGTCACAGTTCATAAGGTGGATCCATCTTTAAATTTTAAATCTACCTAGGGCAGTGCATATTGATTTGTACAGTACCATGCTACTGTACAGTAGATCTACTGTTCATATTATGGAACAGTGAAGATGGTGAATTTGCTTGTGTCTTACACCAGGGAATTGTTTGACAAATAGCTGTTTCCTTCAAGCATCCCTAAAGTATGCAGTAGATTGTTTAGTTTGTAGATTATTACCTACTGTACAGTCAGGCAATACACTTTGTAATCATTTTATCTTGGTTTTATCTACAGTCACTGATCCACAACAAATTGAGTCCATGCTTCCTGAGATTCCTGACTTTGCTGATAAAACAGAGATTGCTGTACTTGGAAAAGTAGATTATGAAGTAACCAAGTGAGTGTTTTGTCTTTCTTTAAGTTTTAATTCACACACACCAGGGAGTTGTTAGGGAAGAAGAAACAACGTTTAATAGTCTCTTGAGACTCTCTTCATTTCTGATGGTACTCTTGCTTTTTTCTTTAAAATCTTATCTCAATGCTTTGATCAACAAGGATTAGTGGCACATCATCAAAATTTCACTGAAAGACCAATTCCTTAAAACCTACTCCTTAACATTTGGTTGACAACTGTTATGCAAAATTGTGAAATTCTACGCTATCCGAGACACCACACAAAGTATCATTTCATTTGAAGACAGCAACAGTCTTTCTAACAATAATTTTGCTCCTTAAATAATGACAAAATTGTTCAAATCTGATGGAAGTGTATAGAATTTAACAATGCTCCCATCCAATGAAGAACAGGGAACAATTGAGGCACATAGTTTAAAAATTTGTTTCCAGTTTGTCTATGGAAATTCTTATCATAAGCTTCGTCTTTGGCAGAAACAAACCTCCAAATCAAAGGATAAACAGACAATGCCTTTGTTTAGGGATAACTTAGAAAAGAATGGAAGAGGTTGTGATAAAAAGGACTTTAGTCAAAATGGATTTCACAATAGAAACAAAGGGACCTGTCAATTAAATAGTGACACCTCAAAAGATATAATCCTTTTCAAGTTCGTATTGGCTGAAAAAAAACTTGTTCATTGTATCTCCTTCACCAGCAATTCCCTGCTCTCACACACACAATAGTGTACTGCAGCAGTGTTTGTATAAAAAAATGAAATGAAAGGGCTACCTAAAAATTTTGTGCATGGGATTCCTTAAAGTCTTTTTCTTCTAAAATACTTGTTTTAGTCTCTTGGCTGATTAAGGTAGCTGAGGAATATCCAATAGACAAGGACCCACATGTTTCTTCTGGAAAAGTTAAGACTTAATTGGGTGCAAGATCCTCAGCAGCATGTACCCCACAATATAAAACAAAGAAGTTTGCATCCGGGCATTTGAGAAGCAATTTCCTGCCCTGTATTCAGGGAAAATAATAATTTTTGTTTGTTTGTTTGCATTTTCTTCTGAAGCAGTTCAGTTTGAGGTTCTGGGAGGATAACTTTTAAAGGTCTTTATCTCTACTCAACCACCTTAAAGGCCTGATCCTCTCATCCCAAACAGGTCCAGTTCTCAGACCTATACTTACTTTAGCCCCTACCTAACTGTCTAAAATTCTCCCTCACCCAGATATAATCTCAGTTTATTGCTTCAGGGTGAGTAAACAAACTACAATTTGTAATCAAAACACTCTCATTACAATGCATGCTGTGTAATATGAGCTTTGGCACTTCTTGAAACTAGCTGTCAATAAAAGAGCTTATCCAATTGAGAATTTCTGTAGACTACAGAAATTGTAGTTTGGGTGAGAGGAATGGCCCTTCAAACTCCAAACATCAATGACACAAGATTTCAAAACACAGTTTTCAAAACAAGACCACAAAGTCTTTGTTATAATAATCAAAGTATAAGGTTTTTATGTTTGAAATGTATGAACAATCATTAGTCACAAACTCTTACAATCCAATTTTTTTTATCTTTGCAGCATCAGGATAAAGCAACTCTTCAGTCAGCCATCATCACCTTTAGGTGTTGAAAGAGACTTTGGCTTAGTGTGGCAGAGCAAGGAAATCCGTGTTAAAGTGGGTGGCAATTGGCATTATCAAACACATGGTTTGTAAGTCATCCTGGCATGATATCAGCATATGTACATTGAACACCAGCCAGGCACTGTCGTACAGTCTGCCAGTTCATTGGTCATGCAGTAAACAGTAAAATGGCTAGCCATCACAGTCCTGTTATCTATCAGCACTACAGTGAATAAATTCATCCCAAGGTTTATTGATGGTAGGATCAATGTGAAGGGAGATGAACAGATGTGGGACCTCTATGGGTTGTCATTAGGATCTTCACTGTCATTAGGGCATACATTCTGCCACCCTTGTTTTTGAAAAAAAAAAAGAGAAGCAAAACAGTAGAGATTAGATATGTAACAACCCCCCATGCTGCATTCTTTGGTTTTTAAGGTGCCTCTCAAGAAGGAATAGAGATGATTTTTGTTTGCATTTGTATTGTATAATCTGCTCTGTGTTGATGGAACAATTATTCTGTATTTTTAAACCTTGAGTGAATTTAAGAGTAGCTTTGTAATGGGCTAGATTGCTCTCATGGTAGGAATAAAAGGGTGAATCAAAAAGAATGCAGTAACAGTTAGACATGTACAGTAGGACTGTAGGGCTCTCTTCTATGGGATCAAGGAAAGCTTTTACCCACAGAGCAGTCATGTAAGGCTGTGACCTGACCATGTGACAGCTTAAATGATGAACCTATTTACCAACTGATCGGTAAATTAAATGTCTGCCATATGTCAGACCTTTTAGCATTTTTTTTGTTTGTTTTTGTTTGTTTTTGTTTTTTCTTTTGTTTATTGCTCAGTCAGGGTTGTGTTTCTGTGCACTGTAATCCATTTAGGCAGTGAAGAGCAATTTAATTGCCTGCACATGAACAATATGACTTTTCTAGGATGCCATTGAATTGTGGTTTGACTCTCATTTCATGTACCATTGGCCCCCTTACTGTAGCTCCTTGAGCTCATATTGCTCGTATGGTAATAAGTGAGTTCCGTTTGATGAGGTACTTTGTGGCACACAGAGGAGTTCTTGAAAAAAGTTATTTCACATAAAGGGAGTAAAATTTCCCTCAATTCTTCCTTTATTGCATGTACAAAAAAGGGCAATTTCCATCCAGTTTCTGGGGAATAAACCATCCAATTTCCCAACTTTTTTCATTCAGTACCCCTAATATAAATTTTTGAGTCATTTAAGTTTATCTTGGTATGGTGTCTTAAATATTTCTTATCCTCAGTATCCTCAGCCAGGACCAGTACATGAGTGGAAGGCTTTCCCAGTTGGAGCCAACCTCCCTGTCCTGAAACAAACAATTTTGAAGCCCTGAGAAGAAAGTTGACAAGTTGGCATGAGAATGGTGCATCTTAAATATGTGGTGTGCAAACAGCCTTAAAATTTTTGACTGTGTTATCAAAGACAAATTTTAAAAATGTAGAGACTGCAGATGATTTTGAAATGTTGGCACCTTTCTTTGTATTATGAAAATCTAGAGTATTACTTATTGAAGAATATGTTCAGTTTGAGAACAATACCACAAAACTGTCTGGGTGAATGGCCTCTGTAAAGGTTAATCTATTTATTCTAGCCTTTAAAGTGGCCCAATAACATTTTAAGAGTTGAAGGGTTCACACCTGGCAGAATGGTGTATTCCAGCTGCCATGCACCATTGTGTTTTTTGAAGCTTGTGGATTCAATTCCTTCAGGTGTACAGCTTTTTATACTGAAGGTACTTTAATTTTCCTGCCTCTTGGAAAGGGCTAGCCACCAAAATGAGTTGCCCAGAATGAAGTAAGTGTGAGTACACCAGTCTACTATACCGTACTATAACACTTTCACTTCTTTGAAGCATTGCCATTGGTGGGAGAAGGCATTATTTCAGGAGGGGGGAGTGGTCCACTTTCATCTATCTCCCACCATCACTGCATATTCATCTCTCATGTAATATATTTTTAACGTCATTTTGTACCTCTTTAATGCGACAGTATTCCCGTTAGTGACGATGGCAAGTTTGACGTTGGAGTTGTCATCAAATCATCTCCATTCAAGTTGAAAGTTGGTGAGTGTGATATTTATACAAGTTGGAGACTGTGGTATGTTTTAATGAGTATAGTTAGTAGTGTACCAGATTATACCATGTAAAGAATCATTTTCATCTCTTTAGAACTTAAAGCCAGCTCTGATTGAGTCTTACATTTTCCATGTGTTCTGCCACTCACACTTTTGAGGAAATTCAGGAGTGTGATAAGATTGCTGTTTTTATCTCATTGCTCTGTGAGGAGGATGACATGTCGTAATCACTTTGTCAGTCTGGATATAAAAAGTCACTGCCAGCTGAAAATTACACAGTTGCCATGGTAATGGTTTGTGATCCCAAGTTGCAGGTACGGTATAAGAGTCTAATCCAAGGTGGTATACAACAAGGTAACAGGGTTCTATTCTGGGGCAAGTTGGTTAATTTTTTAGATAAGGTTTTATATCTCAGTTTCTTCAAAACAATTAGTTTAAGTTGAGCAACCTTTTTTCCAGTTGTGGCTCACTGGCCTGTTTTCCCTGTTCCGTTACTTATGCTGTGCACCAAGCACAATGGCAGATGGTTCCATTTTTAAAATCTTCAGTATAACTTAGCCAGGAGTTGAACCCCAGATGTACCACCTACAGAAAGCAAGTCAGATGCTCTAACTACTTCACCATGCAGTCAGTCAGTCCGATACTGCACAAACCTCACCTAAATATCACAGAATTGCAACTTGCCATATATGGCTTTCTTTCATTTCAAGTAACATTTTAAGTTGATACTCTTCTGCTGTCAATTAACCTGAAGAATGACACTTACCATCCAATTTAACAGAGTACAGTATTTTACCCCTGGTTGGTTGTGAATCAGATGGGTCACACATGTTGGAAGATTTCCAAAAAGTTGTTAGACATAATGATCAGTCCTCAGTTATTTCCATTCCATTTTTTCCACAGACACTGATGATGCTGGTCGTTTGAGTACAGATTTACTCGATAGAAGATGTCATTTTCAAGTTGAATCTGTTGATGTAGAGCTGTATGGTGACAAAGAGTAAGTCAACAGTCAATTGTTCTGTAAAAGCCATAGGTACAACATGTGAAGGATGTACCTCAGTTTCTTTAATATTTTTAGGTAAAGATTTTTTTGCACTTCAGATTTTATCTTCAAAGAGTTGTTGTTAGTTAGTTAGTTTATAGATGGAGTTTTACCGCCCAGTTTCCAACCTGTTGGTTCGAGTGGAGCCGGGGATGGCCTTTTTTCCAGTTGTGGCTCACTGGCTTGTTCTCCCTACTCCATTGCTTATGCAGAGCATTACACACAATGGCAGTAGGTACCATTTTTAGAGTCTTTGGTATAACTTGATCTGGGAACCAACCCAGGACTTTCCGCGTGAGAGGCGAATGCTCTACCGTTAGACCAAACACACGGTCAATGAGTTGTTGTAGTCAAGCTGTTGTTAAAGTTTTCATAGTGATATCTTGAGTTCCTGGAATCCTTCATGGACAATTTTAAGTCATGTACTCATAGCATGGATTTAGAGGCCTACTGGTAACCACTTGCGAACCTAGGATGTACGGTATACCCTGTTATTGCATTTTCCACATGCCTGTCTTTTATCTTGTGAAGAAATGATGGTAAATGAATGCAGAAAGCCATTTTGGTTTACCTATTTACATGTGACTTAGATGGGTGTAATACCAATATCTTTGGCAAGTCTGAAGTTGGTGCATCAAGATTGGTTGGTGGGGCTGTTACTTGCTTAGTCCATCATATTGTGATCACATGATGTCAAAGGAATGGAAAATTTTCCTGCTAGATTGTTTTGTACCGTACTTGTCTTCTTGCTTCTTTCAGATTTGTCTTGTACCGTGCAATTACAGTGTTTAGCTTACAGTACACTGCCCAGCATTTACATGAGGGTTAAAAATATGTGTGGGAATTAAGCCAATTTCACAAGTCTTTTGGGTTTTTTCTTAGATGGTAAATAGGAAGGAGAGCAAGAATTGCATGATTTCGCACCTCAGTGTAAACATTGGTCCTACCTACATGAATTACTTTTTGGAGAGGTTGGGTGGAAAGTGGGGGAAGAGCTTGAGACTAAGGAATCCAATTTGAAATTAATCTCAAAGGTGGTGTAGAAAACTTACAAGAGGGAGGGGGGGATCTCTTAGATGATAAAGGTCTTTGATAATAGTCTCTGTCATGATTCATTCTTGTAATATAAGTGAAAATCTCAAAATGCAAGTCATGTGATGAGATGGAACCACTATTGTAGCAATATTATCTTTTGAGAGACTTCATGATCTTTTCAATGGTTTTGTGCAACCAACATGAAATGAAGAAGAGAGCATTGGATGGAATCAACTTTAGAAATGTGTATACTCATTTTTTATATGCAAAATCAAAATGGCATTAGGAGTGACCCATGTAGTACATTTTTCCATTCTGTGTTTCCGGCAGAGGGGCAAAGGGAGGGAGAGGGTGGGTAAAATCCCCCTCTTTTCATTTATATAGTAATTAGAAAATTGTCAATATCTTTAGTTCCTTTTTTAAAAAAGGACACTCTTTCAGCAATGTTTGAACTTATGCAAAAAGGTGGCCTTTAAAACCCTTGAAATTGCACCTTACAGGGGCCTTGAAGCAAGCTTTTGTTCCCCTGAACCCACTTGTAACTTAAACTTAGGACATTAACAATTTGGACTTGGGCTTTAGCAGTAACGGATCCCCCCTTTGTTACTGTGTTTTTTTAGTGGAATCCCTGCCATGTATCCCAAAGATCTTATTCAGTGCATAATTTCTGCCTATAGTATTAAAGGGATGCCCTATTGAAACCACTTTGTCTCTTAGCTATGTATAAAGACAAGATTGGATATGTCCCTCTTTAAGTCTTTTCTTGAACAGAGAAGCATGGTGTGATCATTTTGGGATAAGGACAGGTGGCACACTTTTCTGATGTCATAAGGGGAGGTGAGTGAACCTTGCACATTTGAAGGAAAAAGCCAAGTCATTGGTTGCGATTTCAAGCTCATATGCAGAAACTTAGTGAGTTTATTATTTATTGACTGAACTTTGTAACCATGTTACATATGAATTGGTCTTTTAGTAATTGTGTTTTCTCATTTTGGCAGGTGGTTTTACAATGTGTTTGAGGGCAATATTGAAGAAATGGCACAGAAATATGCTAATGAGCAGGTAAGACCACCTGTCTGCTATCTGGGATTTATTCATACTTGGTGATAATCCTCAACTTTTGTTGGCTAGTAATGATCAGGTGACTGTGTATTATCCTGTCGTAAAATCATCTTGGGCTGTTGCATTTTACCCAGGGTTGTGTTATTGAAGTGTGTTTACTTTTGATTCCTTGCCGAAGGCAGGCAAGGAATCTATGAGATGGTGATGTCGTGTGTGTGTGTGAGCCTGTAAACGATATCTTGCCTGGTACAAGCCGCTCACGAGAGCTCAAGCCTTGCACGTCTTTCTTTGCTCGCGTGGAGCTCGTAACTGCTGTAGCTACCCGAAAATTCAGACTTTGCAATGAGCTCTGTCACGTGATATGCATGAGTCCACCCTCTCTCGCGGCATTCACGTGCCGCCTGACTTAAATGCTAAAGGGGAATTCGGACCATTTCCTTACGGGGAACAGTTCTGTGTACTCCGTAAGGCATTGAATACAGGTATGTGCTTTGTGTATGTTTGTGTGTTTGTGACACTTTGCTTGTAATCGCAATATCTCAAGTTAAGAATGACCAACACTTTTCATATTTGGTATATAGATTTGTCATGTTGAGAGGAAGTACTCTGTTGTTTTTGGTGGAGGTCAAAGGTCATTTGAGGTCACCAGAGATCCAAGTCTGAAAAGCTTGTAATCGCGATATTTCAATTTAGGAATGATCGACACTTTTCATATTTTGTAATTGGATTTGCCATGTTGAGAGGAAAGCCCTATCGTTTTGGGTGGATGTTTGAGGTCATATGAGGTCACCAGTGGTAAATTTGCAAAATCCTCCTAAATTGCTCGTTATCAGGATATCTATGATGAACACTGCAGAGGTGCTATCACCATAGCAAGTTGGAGTCTAGATAAAATAAAGAGTTCTCTTTCGGCAAGGAATCACTAAGCCTTTGGGCTTTCTGGTCAAATGAAAAAGTACTTCTCTTTCTGCCTTTGGAATCAAAATATTATGGAATATGAATGAACAAAGGTATACAACAATGGACCTGTGCATTAGAACAGAATAAGCACTCTTGGGAATAAATGCTATTGCTGGATGCACTCAGGCTGCATCACTTGCATTAATCCTACCATCATGCATTATCCTGTGCTAATGCACCATCCACTGTTGTTTCATTTATAATTGTAATTGCAGCTAATATTTAATGTATTTGTTAGTTGATGCACCTTCTAGGGGTGAAGTTGAAACCAAATTAACACTCCATTGAAAATGTAGTGGAACATAATATTTTTTTACATTGTGCAGAACAGTGTTGCACCAGGTAGGAAATTTGTACCCGGGTACCCGAACTGTATTAACCGTCGGGTACCCGGGTACCTGATCGTAAACCTTGCAATATCTTTTGTCCGCCCCGCAGGCTAGGCTAGGCTATGCACAGTATAGTACGTAGGCCTATGCTGTTTCGTGAAATGGTATAGGGGCTGATGTTAGAAACACACATCGTGGGAATTGTTTCTGGAAAAGTGCAATTTAACAAAAGCAAGTTACAGAAACAAACAAGGTAAGCAACTTCATTTCAAATAATTGTGAATGAGTCTGGATGTGGGTTAATACATTTGTTACTTTCAATAACCATTTTATTTTGCAAAGATCAAAAAGAAATCATAGAAAAACGCTACCCGGGTAGTAATTTTCTACCCGGGTAGCAAACACGTCAGTCCGGTACCCGGGTACCCGCTGCAAACACTCAGTGCAGAACAAAATATGAGAAAAAACTCCAAAACTCATGATGAATAGTGTGCTATTAGTAAAGATTCTCCTGCTTTTTCTTTCCAAAATATCTTGAGAATTGGTGGCCTTGCCAAAGCAGAGTTTCCCAAGAAAATCCAATACCAATCACTTACTCAAAATTGTATTTTGCCAAGACATAAAATCACATTTGACCAATTACTGCAAGATTTTGAACATCATGGCATTATTTGGAAGAGAACATGTAGTGTGTCGTTGAAACCTCAATACATCTTTTCGTTCTGGTTTTGGATAGAGGTCAAAGGTTGCATGAGATCTCTGTAGATGAAATAGCAAAACTGTTAATTGCTCAAGATGCAAATTCTGATACCTTACATTTCCAAAAAAATCTTTTGTGTTGTTGGAATAATAGGTCCTGTTTTATTGGTATGTAAATTTTTCTAATAGCAGGAAAGAATGAATGCTTTTGTTTTTGGCAGAGTCTATATAAAAAGTCACTTTGAAGATCCAAATGAAACTAAGTCAGTACTGATGGGTCTTTCAAAATTCTATATTAAAAGTCACTTTGAGGATCCAAATGAAACTGAGTCAATACTGATGGGTCTTTCAAAATTCATACCAAAACTAAAAAATGTTCACAACTTTATTGATGATAATATTTTTCTACAATTTCTTATGGAACAGTATTTCAAATGTTGCAAAAAGTTATTTTACATTTGCAACAATTACTTTCAAAGGTGTCAGTGACTATAAGCCTAAATATAATTATTCTTTTGTTTTGAATCAGATTTGTTCCACAATATCAAAGCTAATTAAGGATGACCTGGGACCGATGATGCGGTCAATGGAAGGTCAGTCTACTTTATATCCTTTCTCTGTAATTCTCAATGACTTGTACACATTCTCATCATTCCATTATGATTTTATTGTAAACTAATCATACTAGAATTTTCATTTATTATTATCAAGTATTCTAGGTTCAATGTAAGTTTATTGCCATATGCAAATGATATGTATTTCAGTCATCCGATAAGTTGGTGTCATGGTCGTCAGAATTTGTGAATTGCCCTTGTGTTTACATTTATATCACAATAAGCAAGTTCAGTAATTCAATGTAGGGACGCGGCATATGCAATAATCCTCCAAATTATCAGGACAAACAAAACCCTCCCACATCTACTACACATCTTGAAAAATTTGAATTTTCTTGAAAATTTTGTTGAGTCAATCTTTTTTAAACTATCCATTATACACAGAGGGATCTTTAGTGTGGTTTTGTGCAGAGGACTATTCCTAATGGCCTACAACTGAACAAGTGGTTAAAAAACGAGGTGGAAATTTTTATTTAACTATTTAACAAGTAACCAAGGCATGCTAGTTTTTATTCTTGAAAATTTACCTTTTTTTGTAAGTTTGAGAGATAAGTGATACCATAGCATCATATATTTTTCAATCTTGCTACAATATTTGTCCCAAACATACCACACTTTTTTTTCTGTATTTTCCATTAAAAGAAAATAGTGAAATAGTTATCTTCTTGACCACAATTATTTTGTGGTCAAATTGATTAATACATGCATGTATATCATTTCAATAATCTGATTTTATGTGCACAGACCTTGAGAGAATTTTAAAGGTAGGCTCTTTGACCTTTTGTGAAAGTATATAGTATATAAACCCTTCTTTCACTTTAGTTACAAAGGATTGTTGGATTGAATATTGATTGATCCATACCAGATCTGTATCCCACAATCCTTTGTAGCTGCTGCTTGGAAAAGGGTCTATGGAATCCCACAGGTCATGAAATTATACTTTTAAATTTTGTAGACCTTGTAAAATTCTGTAAAATTCTTGAAATCCCACGACGTTCATTATGACAGTTTTAGGAAAACATCTTTTCTTGACTGAAGAAATTGTTTTGGTACTTCTGTAGTTTATAATCAGGAAGCATGTAGTTAGCCTGGAATATTGATGTCACAGAATGCTTTGAAGGTTAGTCAACCCTCACCCCAAACTACAATTTCTGTAGTAGTCTACAGAAGTTCTCAATTAGCATAGCTCTTTGACTGACAGCTAGTTCAAAATATGCAGAGTACTGTAACTCATATTACACAGCATGTGCTGTACTTAGAATGTTCTTATTACTGATAGGGCTTTGTATACTCACTGTGAAGCAATAAACTAACATTGTGTCTGGATGAGGATGAAATTTAAACAGTTTAGGAGGGGCTGAAGTAAGTAGGTTAGGAGAATTGGAACTTCCTGTTCTGAGAGGCTTTGGCCTTTTAATTATTAAAAGCTCATAGAAAGTCATACAGTTATAAGTGAATCTGATCAGTGCTTCAGTTTAGTGACTGTAGTCATCCATTAGTGGGGTCCATCAGCCTTAAATCATCATCAGTTATTGTCTATATGAATTTCAAACCCTAATATTCAGTTAAATTGAGGGAATCAAGATGCAGTTCAGTGCAAAACCATCCATGATAGGCCTACATTTAAGTAAGGAAATTGAAAGACTAAATGTACCAGACCCCAGTTATGTTCAACTAAAATCAGACCATCACTTGACTGTCCAGATTTGTCTATAGATGAAAGGAAGTTTAAACACTCTGTAATAAATTCTAGTCCAGACATTTGTTTCTTTCATCAGTAGTATCTAACTTCATCTTTTCTTTTCTCTTAGTTGTTGCTTCAATCATCCCAGATGTTGCTGCACTTGATCTCTCTCTGATAGCCAGACCTACTATGACCTCTTTCATAGACATCCCACTTAGGGTAAGTAAAATTAGTTTGACAGTTAGTTAGATAGAGTTTTACGGCGAGGTTTCCAACCAATTGGTTCAAGTCAAGCCAAGCCCACCACAGCCTTTTTTCCAGTTGTGGCTCTTTGGTTGTTTTCCCTGCTCCATTGTTTATGCTGAGCACCAAGCACAATGGCAGAAGGTTCCACTTTTAAAGTCTTCGATATGACCTGGCCAGGACTCGAACTCCCAACCTCCCGACTGCATGTAAAGTAAGATCCCATCTACTGAATATGTGATTTAGTTGGTAGAGTATCTGACTCCCACATGTTAGTTCTGGTGTTCAATTCTCAGGCTGGATCATACCAAAGGCTTTAAAAATGGAACCTACTTGCCAGTGTGCTTGGTGCACAGCATAAGCAGTGGAGTAGGGACAACAAACTAGTGTCCCATAACTGGAAAAAAGGCTGTGGGCACCACTGGATTAGATCTAAATTGGGGGGTTAAGCCTTATCTAACCTAACCTTAATGTAGCTCAGGGGTAGAAAAATCCACTCGTTTTAGCTTACTCTGTCTGGTGACTTGACAGGACACCTTATGTAATAAATGTGTTGTAGAATCTTAACGCTAGGAAGTAGTTTTTCATTGTAGGCTCTGCTGTCAGTTGAACAACATCAACTTTAATAAAAATGCTAAGAATGGAGTTGTGGAAGAATTACCATAACTTACTAGTCTTCTGCTTTCTCTCTGGCAAACTTGCTCCATTCAGACAGAAGTGTCTAAAAGGCATCGTTTTAGAATAGATAGAAGAAGCAGTTGCGGCCGCAAAACTTCAGCAAATGCTGCCATATTTTGCATACATGCCCATTACAATTTCACGTTCCATGTACTCTTGCTATAGTTCAACCCTTGGCACATTATTGAAAATGCTTGTTTTTTATCTTTTTTAACAAAAATATACACAAAACATTTGACACTTTGACTTGTATGTCAATGAAGTGAGGGTAAATATTTCTTTCAAATGAGATTTTATTGCATTGGATATGGTGAATTTGAATAAGTAAATTCAATTCTAAAAATTTACAAAGTGTGTGTTGATGTTGTTATCAGTAGTGCATTTTGAGTGCAAGTAGTCTTTTCCTCAAATAAATATTGTGATAATAACAAATCAAGCTTTGTGGCATGTTTGACAAGTCAAGCTTTGTGATACTGTTTTTGATGTCAATGGCTGATGGATGAAGTTTGAGGGAAGCATTAAAGTGATGTTGGATCACAACCTCATATCAAATGGGTGATTATCTAAATTCCAATTAATTCAAATAGGATTTGAAATTTGATATCATTTTGAGTCATTTCCCATCCTGTTAAACAATAATGATGATTGTTCTCTGTTTAAAGGAAAGGTTAAATTTTGAAAATAATATTCAAACAGATTTAAATTCACTAATCCTTTGTATATCTTTACAGGGTGAAGTTTATAATGTGAACAATCGCATGGAGTCGTCAGTTGCCATTCCAAGCCTCCCAGAAGATGGTGATGATTCCAGTATGTTTTATATATGGCTGACAGAATATGTACTAAATAGTGCCAGCTTAACACTTCACAACAATGGATATCTCAGCTACAGTCTAACACAAGATCAGGTATTGTTGAATACTATTGATAATTAATTACTTGTACCTTTATTTGTAGTAAAATCCATGTGACATAATGTTCTTTAAAAAACACTGTTTTTTAAAGAACATGATGTCACACAGATTTGTGAAGCCTGGCTAGATTTACATGATTGCATTTACTGTTTTAGAGGCATAGACATCACATGCAGATTTACTGTAGACTACATACATATGTAAATGTAGGCATATAAATGATCAGTATTCTAGCTAGGGTGGCCAGTGAAGGCCAGCTTTGCAGGCATAGACTCTTTTTGACTAGCATGAAGAGTGAATCTCCATACTGGCAACCAGCTGGCACAAAACTCAATGACAGTAGAAAATGTCTGAGAATATATGAAAATATGCCATTGCCATCAAAAGCAACCCACATTTTTAGTATCTGGTCATTTATTTAATGCAAAATAAGGCATTCATCTGGCTTGCATAAGGTTTTCCATGTCGTATGAAGAATAATGTAATGTAGCCAAATGTTTAGATTTTTTAGTGATGATCATGTTTCTGTTTTGTTCAACAGATTCCAGAGGATAGCAACATCACCTTAAATACTTCAACATATGAGGTTTCCTTACTTCTACCTCAGGTACTAACTAGTTATGTGATTGTTTAACTTGAAAGGTTGTAATAGCTTGTAAGCTTCCCATAGAATAGTGGTAGCATAGAATGGCAAAACAATGATCCAGGGCAACTTTTGACTTACCTCAAATGTCCCTGGTAATAATTAGTTTGAAACAAATCTATAAAAGACTCTCCTCTCTAACACTATAACAAAACATATTTCCTTTTTTCCTTGCCTTTTTGCTTTTTTTCCTATAATGAAAATAATTTATTATCTTTTGCAATCACACTTAACTGTGTTGGATCTAATGGAAGTGCCATGGATGCATCTTCACCCCACCCCTCCCACCCCACCCCAATTTCCAAGACCAAACTTCCTAGGTACCAAAAAGTAGAACCCTTAATGGTGACATTCTGAAAATTCAACCAGTACTAAATAAATACACCTTTGTGTATTATATTATTGTCCTATAGTGTTATGTTAATTATTTTAAACCCTGCCCAGGGCACCCTCCCTAGTTATTACATCTAGTACCCCCCCCCCACCCCCCAAACAAAAATCCTGGATTTGCCACAGCTTAATCACATGGAGAATTTGATTTCCATAGTTTTTCTGTGTGTTTTATTTGGGATGGTAGGCTTGGTCATAGCTAGAGTGGTGCTAGAAGTAGTAGAATGGACTTGGCAAGTCCACCTTATGGCCCTATATTCTTCCTTCTAGAGGCTGTTACTAGCTCTTTCCTTAAAATTTCAAGAAGAAAAATCACCTGTCAAGATGATGCACATTAGCCTAAGATAATTTTTAATTGGATAAAGATTTTGCACGTTTTTTTGAGGTAACCTCAGAAAAATATTTTCTTCCTTTACTAGGTCAGCAAAATGTACCCCAAGATGGAAATTCAGTGCAATATTCAGTCAAGAGAGCCACCAACTGTAAAAGTGTCAGAGGAACTGGTTGAGGCTGTCGTCTCTGCTGATATAGCTGTTTCAGTCGTAAATGAAGATAAATCACTTACACATCTATTTACTGTATCCAAGGTATGAACTCAAACATGCATGTATTACACCATGGTTTCTGTAGTCATGAAAAACCTGGAATGGTCATAAAAATTTGGAAAATTATGTTAACGCCTGGAAAAATTCTGAAATTCCTGGGAGGCATGTGAAGTCATCAAAATTTGGAATGGAACAGTGACATTGTTCCATTCAATATGCATTTTTTGTGGCTCAGTTTCTAATCAACTGCAGTGGTGCAACCAGAGGGAATGACAGGAGTTGTAGCCCTCTGTCAAATGCCTTAACCCTACTTGCCCCACCAAATGAAATTTGAAGGGAAAAATATTTGGCAAAATATGTTGAAGTAAAACACTTTACAAATACCCCTTGAAAGTATGGGTCTTAGTTGTATATTACAGACTGTAAGTGCCATTTCCAGCAATCTGAAAGGCATTTTCAAGCAAAATTTTCTCTGTATGATACATGCCAACTGACCGTGGCGCTCAGCTTAGACGACATCATTTCTGCTTGCTCCACTCTCTCAATGCTTTACCCCCACAGCCCCTCCAAAAGAGCAAGTCTGCCTATGCCACTGAATTTAAGTTGGGCCAGCCTTGGATTTATTGACTCATTCAGCTAAGCTCACAGAAAGTACAGTAGTCATTGTAAATGGTTGATGACAATTTCCTAATTAAAACAGTGATGTTTTACTTACTTGGTAGAAATGAGGAATGTATAAAACTCATGAATGTATCCCCTCAGTCTGACTCAGTCACTAGAAACAATTCTACAAATGTAGTAGTAAATACTCAGAAGATTCCAACCAGGAAGGATCCCACAAATTCATGGTATCAAGTCTACACTCTTTACCTAATGGAACCTACTGTCATTGTGCTTGGTGCTCAGCATAGCAACGGAGTAGCAAAAACAAGCTAGTGAGTAATATTTGGAGAAAAAAGGCTGTGGCGGTCTGACATTAACCAGTTATTTAGAAACTGATCTGTAAAACTCCATCTACCTAACTAACTAGCTACTCTCTTTACCACTATTATTCAGAGAACCGGGAAGTTGCTGTCCTAGATTAAATAAACTGTTTACCTGTGGATATAAATAAGCTACTTACCTGATAATCACTGGACGGTATCCTACCATTAACATTTTATGACACGTTACAGATTTTGCAATACAGATCAGTTTCAATAGGATGTTCAATATGTATTGTGTGATCAGTTTCGGAACGTCTATTATCAAGATTGACCATACTCAAAATGAATCAGCACTTTATGGTATTTTTCCTTTATTCATATTTTTGCTAAATCTGTTACCTCCATTTCGATCTCTGTTTGTGATCAAAGTATGCTCCTTATGCAGTAATGTCATAAACAGTATGTGAAAGTTTTAAGGTTGTTGTATTGTGTTATGCATGTAGATACTAAGCTGCATGCAGTATACAGATTCATTTTCAACTGTAAAATTCAATGTTTTTTTACACTTGGCACATCACATATTACTTGCAAATAAATGTTTCATTGAAAATAAAGCTAAAGCAAAATTTAAATTTCATGATAGTTTCATATGCCTAAGCTGTTAGATTTTATGGAAGCAATTGTTCTCCTTTGTATGGTGGCTCTGAAACCACAGAACCCCAAAATTAGTTACCATGAATCATGGACAACCTGTGGATTTTTTTTCAGAGAATCTAAAAGTGGGTTCCCATGGGTTACTGTGGTGACAAGCGGTGGAACCCACATACGGGTACCAGTGTATGCTAAATTGCTATGACACGATTTCCATGCAATGACCTGTCAATTTGACACACTGATGTTGGGGGAAAAAAAGTAAAAAAGAGGGTTTATGTTTTTCTCACATTTGATGTGTGTGCAGTTCCACAAAACTGAAATTTTAATGAGTCAAATTTTCTCTTACTGAGTGTATTGAGCCAACATATAATTTCTTAGAAGAAACAGTGATGCATATCCATGGTTTTTGAAATCTTGTGTCTTCCAAGCTGTATGGCCTCTCATCGTAGCTTTATCCTTTTGTCTTCTTTGTCCTTAACAGACCATTGAAATGGCTGGGACCCTTAGTGTTGTTGATACCCAACTAACATGGAACATAGAATCATTTTGGTGAGTACCTTCATTTTATTTGGACTGAGGTAGTTGTCAAGATAAAATAAAGTTACTCTTTGGTTTTAAAGGGGAAGTTTAAGCAAAAATTTAATTTTCACATGTGAAAGAGGAACAAAGTCAACACAGTGTGGTGAAAGTCGCATTCAAATCGGACATGTATTTCTTGAGATATCAGTAAATGAAGTCAGTAGATTTGTGTTTAAAAGTGAGTTTGAAGGCAGCAGAGCTTATATCACTTCCTCACTTTGACAAGGAATGCTTTGTTTCCCTCTGTTTTATCAGACAGTTGTGTTAACCTTGAAGTAGGAGTATGACCTCCCTGTGGGGGATGCAAAGTTTTTAAAATTCTCATGCCACTTATGCAATCACATTTTAATAATATGGGATTGCTGAGGAGAAAATCCAGTATAAAGTTTAAAGAAAAACAAAAGACTGTCCATTAATGTGTGGATGTGATGTCATATGTGCTTGCTTCACGTTCACTTTTTGTTGAAAATGTGAAAACTTTACCTGTTCATATCTTGAGAACGACACCTCGGATTTCCAGGCAAATTTCACCAAAATGCTTAGAATAAGCACCCCTCTAACTAACCAAACCCTGTTGTGACCTTGAACCCTTCATAAACCCTTCTTTTAATGACACATTATAACACAAATGTGTTATGTAGTGTCACCTTGATAAAAAGGTAAAGTTGAAATACCATTTCAGATAAGGTTCAAATTTAGTTTCAAATGTGCAAGAAGATTCAAGACCTAACTTTGAGTTGTCTCTTATGAAGAGCAGGAATAGTTTGTACAATTTTATTCTACAAGCCCAAATCAACAAGGCAAGAGGATAAAATTGAGTGCAAATATATCCTCTTAAGCCTTGAATTGGTTTCAGTTAAACCAAAGCAATAGATTTATATCTTGGTAAATGAACCAGGCACTTTGCAAACCTTTTTCACATTTTATTTATTTCTTTTATTTTGTTTCCAGGATTTGTTTTTTTTTTTTTTGGGGGGGGGGGGGGAGGAGGATTGGGGAGGGGGTAGGGGGATCTCCTGGATTTATATTACTGTATACTTGTTTCTTTCATTTGTGATCACAGCGTCTTTGTTGTAAAACATCTTCTATGGTTTCAGGTGCCGTATTGATCTTCGTCAATCTGAAGTTGAAGACTTGGATGTGAGTTTATTGAAACTTTTGTTCTTTCTTGTTCATTCACAATTATTGTAGAACTGAACTATTTTCATATTTTGATTGCTGGCTACAGTTGTTGTCTTTTGTGTCTAAATCACTCATTGTAATTAATAAATATGACTGGAGGAGGTTAAATTTGAAGTCATTTTAAGTTATGTTTGCTTTACGCATTGCTGGCTAGGTAGAAGAAGACATCACAAGCTTGGGTTCACCCTACCAAATTCCAGATTCATATCCACACTGACCTATTCATTGGAGTATGAGATATGGTAACAAATTATCAATACACATGATTTATGTGGATTCACAAATACTTAAATACTGTAGTGTAACAACTGCAATGTAATCTATCAAAATGTATCCTCAAGGCAAGGGCACATTGCCACATCCTTCTGCAACCCAACTGGGAACAACTGAAAACAAATTTTGTTCACCCTTTCTGCAAACCCACTTTCAGTCCCATTCCATGACCAAATTCTGATGTCAAACAAGTTTTACATATGTGGTGATAGAGTTGGAAGTGTTGTTTCGTTGTAGGGTTGGGTTGTGGCAGTGTGAAGCTGTCAGTGGCCTGACTGCAACCTAATTCTTAGGTTTTAGCAAATGAAAAGCACTGTGATGGCAGGAGAAAGTAAAAATGCATTTTGCATATGGCAACAACCAGAGGGGATGGATCTACAATGATTGTTGGTCATCTCCAACATTTCCTTCTTGGAGTTTTAAGTTATGGTAAAATGGCTGCCCATTGTTGATGCTTCATATAAATTGCCTTTTGATTTTTTTATCCTTATTTTTCAGTTTGACATTGTCAGAAGTGCTCTGGAGTTTGTCTGCCATGCCTTTATTAAACAGTA
Organism: Holothuria scabra; assembly: GCA_037179385.1. Classification (NCBI taxonomy): domain Eukaryota; kingdom Metazoa; phylum Echinodermata; class Holothuroidea; order Aspidochirotida; family Holothuriidae; genus Holothuria; species Holothuria scabra. The sequence continues at coordinate 23,788,121 of CM074182.1, forward strand.
TATAAAAGGTACAGTTGGCTCATTGCTTAAAAAACATCAAGGTTAAGGTTATGAAGGAGGTCAAAAGAGTCAAAGCCCTCTCCTCACCCCCACACTCCACCTCAACCTCCAGTGCACCCCATCAGACCTCATCTTAGGAGGCCTCGGTGACCCTTCAATTGGTTGTGTAATGATGTCAAAGGTTTGGGATGAATAATCCAACTTGATGGGGTGTACAGCATCAAACCGCATCTAAAGAGTCCTCTGTGACCCTTCAATAGGTTGTGTAATGATAACAACAAATGTTTGGAATGAATAATCCAATTTAATGGGGTGTACAGTATGTGTGTGACGTGGGGGGTTCTTAAAGCTTAGTTACTCCTTACCTTTATCTGTAACAGGGGTGGATTGAAAATATTTTCTGACATGCATACATAAATAAAATCAACATCAACATGCATAAGGGCAGTTATTCATCACCTCAAACAGTTCCAACTCTCCCAACCTATTTACTTCTAGCCCCTCCCACAGCTGTCTTAAAGGGCAAGAGCTGTTACCCCATCTTGAAGCAGTGTAGCTGACTGTCCTGTTTTATGATTGGCTCTTGTGAGTCATGTGACAATATGTTTTCTCCTCAGATGAAAAATTTATTAGGAGTTACTGTTTGTCTTACCTTCCACATCCAATATTCAAGTCCTAAAATATTGCAAAATATACTTTGAAGAGTAATAAGAAGGAAATTGTGAGATTCAGCTGTTGCTTCAAAATAAGTTTGGGGTGACTGCTCTTGCCCTTTAAATTCATCCTTATCCAGACACAGTCCCTATAATATTGCTTCAGCATATGCCCTGGTGAGCATACGAAGCCCTAAAGTGTTATCAAAACACACATCAGTGCCAGTGCATACTGTGTAATACGAGTTACTCTGCATTTTTGGAGTTCGTTGTCAATCAGAGAGCTTTGCCTAGTTAGAATTTTGCTAGATTCCAGGTTGAATTGTAATTTGAAGTGATGAATAACTGCTTTTAAAAATCACTTTAATTGAAACAGCAGGAGTCATGAGGTGGTGGGGGTATGGGATGGGGCTAGGCGATAGCTTTTTGTCTCCATTCTAAATCCCAAATAATTAAATTTTCAGCCCTACTAAAGAATTAATCTGCTTATAATTTCATATTTTGAGACTTGTCAGTCTTGGTTGATTAAGAAGACTTACTATCTCTATGGACCTGCAGGTCAGTGTGCAGTGTACTATTTGACATAAACATTTTGAGAACAGCCTGTATCATGACCTCTGAGAAATGCATTTAGCATTTTGTACTAAGTCATTTAGGATGGAATATCAGAATGAAATAATCACTTGAAAATGCTTTTCACGTTTTTTATAACCTCCAGACATGGGGACCACAGGAGTAACATTACCTGAGCTTCCTGGTGACTTGATATTAACAGACATTGTGTTTAGCCAAGGGGAGGTGAGTTTTTTTTTTTGGCTGTTGTTCTTACTGTTGCACTAATTACTGTTATAGATGAAACATTTGTCCTCCTGCTACTGTTTCTCACGCTAATAAGTGTGGTTGCAGTGATTCTTGTTTGCTACTCGAAAGGGACACTATTTTAAATTGAGAGGAAGGGTCATTATCCTGATGTGCCATTTTTCCGAAAATAAAATGAGGGTCATTATTTCGAATTGAGGATAAGGTTTCTTATGCTGAGATAAAAATGTACTGGTGATGTGCCAAGGGGGTGGCGGAGGGAGGGGGGGACTTCTTAATGCAAATAACAAACTTATTCTTGATTTGGAATAGTGACAATTTGGAATATCAACCTTTGTTCTTAGAAAAACAGTTTAAGGTCACATCAAGTTTTGATATGTTAGATGGGTACCATGGTATATCGGTGGAACTTGCATTGAAATCCAATGTGTTGTTCTCCAGATATGAGCAGGTAAAGTTGCCACATTTTCAACAAAGAGTGAACTTGAAGCAAGCACACATGACATCACATCCATACATTAATGGACAGTCTTTTGTTTCCCTTTAAACTCCACAGCCAAACAAACAGGCAAAACCTTGTAGACATGACATTTTTATGTGGATATTGAACTGTGGGGGGATCTCATACTCAGCTCGTGAATTACTCATATTTAGCATGTTGATGGTCTTTTTAGGAGGTTGCTATCTATTGTTTCAAGTGAGGGTGAAAGGTCATTTTGGGTCACATGATCTCAAAAGGTTTCATCCTTACTAGTATACCTCAGTATTTGTGAGGGATCTCATGCTTGTCATGTGGGCATCCATGTTCATTATTACAATATATCTATGGCAAGGAATCACTAAGCCTTTTGGCTTTCTAGTTAGTCTATTTAGTTTTAACTGCTAAAAACCTTGTATAGGCTAAGTGTATTAAGGTGTTGTTGCTTGCAAACTGTATATGACCATGTGTTTGGTCTAACAGTAAGAGCATCTGCCTCTCATGCAGAAGGCCCGGGTTTGCTTCCCAGGTGGAGTCGTACCAAAGACTCTAAAAAAGGAACCTACTGCCGTTGTGCGTGATGCTCAACAAGCAATGGAGTAGGGAAAACAAGCCAGTGAGTCAATACTGGACAAAAAAGCTGTGGCTGGCTTGACTTGAACCAATAGGTTTGAAACTGAGCTGTAAAACTCTATCTATCTAACTAAACTGCAAACTGTATATGAACATGTTAATAGTTTAAGAATAAATAAATTTTGTGAAATTAGTTGATTTGTTGCTACTCATTATTAGTGGCATTGTTAGGGGGTGGATCTCATACCCCATACAGCCAGCAGGAAATCCAAAAGCTAAATAATATATTACTAATGAATATTTACCTATTCCATAAAATAGAAACTCCAGTGCAAATGATGGAGCGCACCAAGAACCCTCAATTTTTCCGAAAAATTTAAGGTCCTTAGCCCACCATTTCCCTTATGCCACTGTTAGCATTAAAGGTCATAATTGTACAGACAGTCCGATCGAAGTCTCCATTAAATTAGTGTGAAGGTTTGAACATGATTAAGTATTGTTTGTGCCTTAAATTTCTTGATGTGTGAATATGTTTTTCATTCTGTTATCAGTAAGCTATAACCCTGTTATTCTGTATTTCAATTGTTTTTTATTTTCACCTTCAGGGATATGTGAAGATTGGTTTTGATCTGCAATAAAAGTCACCATGAATATCCTGGAGGCAAATGTGTGCTCTGTACCACTCAATAAAAAAAAGAAAATTTGACAACCTTTGAGAGAACTAAGATGATGACCAACCTTGCCTGTATGAGGGTAGCAGATTCATGGCAGCTGAGTTGTACAGAAACAAAATTAAAAAAAATTGTGATTACTTTCTATAGTCTTTTGGATGTGGAGTTATACAGATTGTCTCTTTTCTTTTGTTGCCAATCATGAAGTAAGTAATTTTATCAGAATTAATTTCTGCAAAATGTTTATATTAAGCCAAAGATTATGAAACAAATTTTTTTCATGTAAAGATTATCAAATTATGTCAAGTTATTAGTATTTTTGTATGCATGTTGGTACTGGAAAGCCCTGCCTGCATGATGCGATTTGATGCATTGCATTGTGATCGGATTATTCAAATGCATTGCAATGTATGGACTGCATTATAAGTAGTTGCAAGCAGTCACATGAGCCAGTCTCATGTGACCCTACATGTTGGGTCAAATGAGACTGAAACCTACAACTGACAACAATGGTGGACTTCTAAAAAGAAGGCTGTGAAGATCAGTTATGAAAATTAGGGAAAGGTATCGTTGCCTCTTCGATGTAACAAATGGAGAGTATATTAAATGTGACAATTTTGTGAGAATAGCTTATTCCATCTGCTTCTAGTTGCATAGTGTGGACTTGAGGTCCTTAAAACGAGTAAACGCAAGGTGGTCGTCGGTTGCATAACTGCAACAATATAGTCTCATCACAGTTAGTCATGTTGCCTGGTGTGGACTGGGAATAAGTTGAACAGGAAGAAATAAAATGGAATGTACTTGGATAAAGGTGGAAGACCTGCATGTCAGAACACAAATATTATGTAATCTTTATTGTAATGTTAAATGTTGACTACAAACAGTTTGTTTTATATTGGAAACACAGGGAACTTCTCATGTATTTATCACAAAGATTATGTAATCTTTATTCTCATGTTAAATGTTGACTTCAAACAATTCGTTTTTTATTAGAAACACAGTGAACTTCTCATGTATTATTGGTCATAACTTACAAATTTTTAATCATTGTTTTGGTATCATTTGAAAGATGAAAAGAATTTCTTCTGTACTGAGATACCAACCAAGGTTGTTGCTGATAAAACTGACAGCTGGATTACATTTAGATGTATATCCCCAAAGCAAGATTATTTGGTTGCACATATTGAAAGAAAAAGGACTTAAGTGCATGTCACTTGATTCATCAAGTTTGAAAGGGTGACCTGCTTTCTCAGACCCTTTGAGTGCTCCTCCACTTGAGTAAAAACAGTAGTTGGAAGTTTAAAGGGTGTTATTTGTGCTAAACATTGTTTTCATTAGTACTCATTGTGGGATATGCAGGGGTTACATGTTTTGTATGTCTTAAGTATATTAATCTTTTTCTGTTGTTACTGAACTATTTGCTCTATTTTAATAGTCCCACTGCCAGCTGCCAGTTGCATTTTCACTTGCAACAAATTTCAGTTGTCCAGTTCGTCTGCTGGTACTGTTTCTTCATGATTTCTTGACAACTATCTTCTCTTTCCCCTCCCCCTCCAAGAACATTTCTTCTCAAGATTTTGCCAGCTGCCTGAGGGGCAATTTATTATGAGCGAGATGTTGTGAATTTTGCAAATTGGAATTCTCTGGTTTGTGTTTTTCTCCTAAATATTCACTTTTTATGCTTCATTAGGAAAAGTCAGGGTCCAAATTACTTCTTGTGGAAACCATCATGTGCTGTAATTGCTAACCACCAATTCTTTAGTGTAAATTGTTAAGTTAACATATGACGATTTGCAGTTTAAATTTCTAAATTTGACTAAATTGTGGACTGTCAAAGACTGTCAAAAGATCTCACAAGTTTAGGTTGTCAAAAAAAAAAAGAAGAAAAAAGACTGTCAAAAAATCTACTCATAAGATTACGCCTGTTCATTGTAAGGAATGCAAATGGTGTATGCGGTTCCAGGAGAAATTGTCCTGGTGGGAATTTTCTTGGAAGGGTTTTTCCAGGGAGAAAGGGATTTTTTCTGAATGGTAGTTGTCCTACCACATAATAACCTGGTCTCTCATACTGAGGTGATGTAAGCATTGCTTTGTACTTGTACCTGCCTTCCACTTTGATGCAACAACTGATACATATCTAAAATTCCCTATATAGAAACAAAGTGTAACATGTGAATACCTTTTTTTTTTTTCATGTGGAAATTTTGAAATTGCTTTAGCTTTTTGAACTTTTTTAATAAGAAGATCTCAAATCTATTTTTCTTACTTCAACTTTGTTTCTGTCTTTCACAATGTCACCTATCTATGCACCCTTCAGAATCATGAAAAAATATTTTAATACTTTTAGAGAGTGTCTTAGTACTTTTTCACAGTGTACTGTTGATATCTTTTTTATGCAATCATGCTTGTCAATTACATCAAATTTAAAAAAGGAATGATATCACAAATGTAGCAAGACTATGGATGTGTCTAGGTATGTACAAGTCCATGCCTCCCTTACTTCTGATCAGAATACATAAAAATTGTTTCAATAACTGAAACATTTAGAGGATGCACAGCTTACAAGTAAAAGACTGCAAATAAAACTTATTGATTGGTGATACCAAAATTTAAGGGAAGTGTGGGACCAAACCTGAGTTTCTTCATGCCAAAGACTTTAAAATAAGTGACTGGTTGAATCAGGCAACTCGAAAAAGATGCAACTGATAACTGCCGCCATGTACTGTTTTTTTTTTTTTTTTTTTTTTTTATGTTTTTCCTCATTACAATAGCAAGATAATTTAAAACTGCTGTTGTGACAGGCTTTAACAGAAGACAATGACTGCAGCTTGGTTCAGGCAGCTGCATCTCAGTTTTTGATATGACACCTTAAGGTCACCTTAATTGAAATGAGACAGGTTACAACATGATTTATAGATGAAACAAACAGTCAAGTGATGGTCTGATTTTGTCGGCATAACTGGGGTCCACCAGCTTGAATCTTTTCAATTCTTTGCTTCACTGTATCATGTATGATTGCACATTAACTCACTCCTCCATTCCTTCCATTTTCTGAATATGAGGGCTTAGAATTGTATATAGACAATAAAATTAATACAATTTAAGACTGAAGGCCCCAACTAATGGCGGCCTTCACTGGCTGCTCAGATTCGTGTATTGCCAATCAGGGAAAATTACAAGCTAGCGTTTTCCAATGTTTTCCGATTTGCTCATGTCTTGACTACAAATTATTTGCAGTTGCCTTGGGTTCATTTCTGAGATCTCAGTATTACAGAAGTTGGCATGGTCAGGTCGGTCAGTATGGCATTGTTGCTAGGCAACCAAATGCTGGAGGGCAAACAAACCCTCTCATGTACTTCTGTATTATGATGACTAAGGTGCAGCACTAATTGGTACATTTTGTTTCATAGCACAGTATGCAATGTGATGTGTATGGAGTCCTGTATTGCATGGTTTTGGTTTGGTAAATCACTTTAGCTTGACTTGTTGATCCCAGTTTCAAGCTCACTCAAGGATTTGCAAGAAATGGCATCAAATTCATACATAATACATTAAACGGATATCATTGACTCATTTACTGGTGAACTTATTCTCCAGGCTTGAGTCCTCATTGAGCAATGGGATTGGAGTGAAATCATCTCTGGTTTGTTACTAATGCACAAAGCGTAATAAATTGCTAACATTCCAAAACACTGTTGTACCTTTCTTATGCAGAAGTGTGATGTACCTCTTTTACATAGTTCCTGTAAGAGTATTTAAAAGTTTCCAACTGATTTTAGGGACAGCATCAGATATCAGTATGGAGAAATAACAAGTGCCCTTGAAAGAGTGCCTTATGTACTGGTCACATTTTAAACAATGTGGGATTAGAATATGATCTGATTTTTGTGAGTTTTAGATAAGGTCTTCTTCAGCAGCTGTCAGATAGAACCTAAAATTTGTCAACCTGTGTATATGTGCATGATCTGTATTGTAAAATTCTGAAAATCCAAGTTCTTGCTAATTGCATTAAGACATCTCATCAAAAGACGTCTTCTGTCGACTAGATGTGTAAGATAAAAGCTGCCTGTTGATGTGACACCACAAATCAAGTACTTTTTTGATTTTCCATAATCATGTGATGTAAATATTTACAAAGATTGGGAAATTTGGGGTTCTCTCTGAAGATAATGGAGATTTTAGCTAGCTCTAAAAAAAAAAAAAAAAAAAAAATTGTAGTTTGATCTGATATCACTGCAGTGTGACGAGGACCTTAAACTAAATTAGTAGTGTATGAAACGCTTGCCAGTGGTTCTGAACACTCGTGTTGAAGGTGTTCTAAAGATACCATAAAATACTTATTTCTTTCATAGAAATATCTTTTTGTTGAAGTAAAATTGTTTGTGGGTTTTATCCCATTAAACTGTTGTGTACACTCTATTGTGTCTTTTATTAATCTTCCAAAACATTCTTGGTCTGCTATTTTGGGGTAACCTTTGTATTCTGTTCTCATTCTTTCTCTTGTAACATTAAGAGGGTATTAGCGTATGATACTTTTGTAAAATCAAAGAGTGGTTATTGTAAGACATTGCTATTCAAGTATGTGCAGAACTATGCTCCAGATTTTTTGTGCTGTAATTAATTACACATTATGTATGCAACATACTGATTTCGTTTATTTTGTTTTGTTTGATCCATAAATTAAATGGATATCACCTGGCAATTTCATGTGCTATACATCCTCCTGTGTAAGCTGCATTTATTTCAGGGAATGTTTCAGTAATAGTGCCTCTAGCTTCCTTTATAATGGTCACAAGAATGTACTTGAATGTGTTCCATCTTGTATCTGAACTGATAAACATGTTTAGTTTATGATAGTGGTTTTATTTTGCAGTTTCTTACAATGGTATGTATCGAGGGGGCCATTTTTTCCCTTGTTTTATATGCTTGTTCCGCTTGCCAATTGTTCTTCATGACATTATGTGCACATAACCCTACTCTCTTCGATCTTCATTTTCATCATCACTGACAGCATGATCAAGTGTTTAGGGCATTTAACTTGCAGTCGGAAGGTCTGGCCAGGTCATTCCAAAGACTTTAAAAATGAAGTCTACTGTCATTTTGCTTGAGGCTCAGAGAAGCAATGGAGTAGGGAAAACAAGCCATTGATCTCTAACTGTAAAAAAGGCCCTACTTACTACGTTTTTATTGCATAATCATGGACCGTGGAGAGGGGGGACTCTTTTTTTGCTGTGGGCATTTTGGGCCGCCTTAAACTGCATTTATTTTATTGGACATATTGGGCCGCTTCGATGATTAGCCCGGGCACTTCAAAATTGGCTCCGCTGTCACTGATAATGTTTATTCTTCCCTGTTATTTACTTTGTTATAGGGAGTGATCTACTTCAAAAGCCCTCCAAGGTTTCCTAGATCAGTTCCTTTTGTAACTTGTTTAAAGCCTGCCACAATAACTTGTATTTTTGTACTTCATGTTCGTTACAAAGAAACAAATAAACTAAATGAAACGAAACTTAAACCAATTGGTTAGAAGCTGAGCCATGAAACTCCATTAAACTAATTCATCATCACACACTTTTCAGAGATACTGCAAAGTTAAAAGATCAACACTTTGATCTGCATGGTGACAAATTTATGTAACAGATCATTAGGGAAGTCCCTTTGAATATATGTATTTGTTTTCCATAAACTCAAGATTCACAGATGAATTCTGACGAAGGCAAAATGAGCTCATAAAACCAGGCCTTTATCTCCATCATCTGGTGTTTTTTTGTGGGATATCTGATATGCAACTGTCCTTGGGTTGACACCATAATGGATGGATAGATTTTTCCAGTGTTTATCAAGATGTCTTTTAAAAGTTGCAGTCTTTGAACTTTATCTTGGAATGATGTTCAAATGTTTTTGTGATAATGAACTTTTCAATAGACACTTTGATCTGAGTATCACATCATCATTTAATACAAATGCTCTTTTGATGCCAGCTGACATTTTGTAAGAAGAAACAGAAAGGTTTCTGACTTTGTGAGTAAAGTATTATTGCAAGACAAGGTGATGAGATGGGAGGGGCAGGGGTGGCAAGATAGCAAAAAAATACTTAAGAGGCAACTAAGAGCTTTATTAATGCCAATGTTTATTACATTTTTGTAGGAGGGAGACTCCTCCTCCCCTCTCACTATACTACAGACTTGGATGTTGATTGGAATAATGCTATAAGGATCTCATCTGGGGTTAGTGTTGGGACACCCCAAATTACTGTCAGCTTGTGTTAATCAGTGTTGGGAAACCCCAAATTACTTTCTTAGCTTCAGTGGTAAGGGGGAATTGTGGTGGTAAGTTTTCCATTAGATAGGCCTATAGAAGTTGAAAAACATCAAGATATGTAGTGATGAATTTCACATTTTGCAGAGGTTCCTTTTAGTCAAAACTAAATTTGATGTACTGTGTGACACCATGGTTACACTTTGTCTGGATGGATCATATTGGCCCCACTGTAGTTGATATACTTGATGATTATTTAAGTATAGTCTAAACCATTCAAATCGTAATCAAAATGCTGACAGCATTAAAAAGGTTACTACTTCATAGACTGATTACAGTGAAAAGGATACATTAGTTGGGGGGGGGGGGGTATTACATTAATCAGTCACCTTATTTTCCATTCATTTTCAAGAAAATGGACAAGATTGCATTAATAATACCTGTTGCCATTCCCAAAGTGTGTTAGTAACTGGTGATATTTTCTGAAATTTAATTTGTCTGCAATTATTAATGATGGAGGGAAATATATTTTTAAATTGATAACTTGACTTGTTTAAGAAGTATCTTCATTGTTCATGTCTATTTTAAATGTAAAATTAAATGAAGCATTGTGCTTCTTCCCATCCAAGAATGAGGTTTCCCACAAGGCTGTTGTTCTTTGACAAAAATTTCCAAAATTGTGTTCCTTTTTCTGTTAACTTCTTCCACTAAAATGCTGAGGATTCAAGGGCATTGGAAAAGCGTGGGAGCCAAGGGGATGGGGCTGGTAAAACCCTTTTTAAAGTAGTTGGTGCAGAATGGTATGCTTCCACTTTCTCAATTCAAGGAAGCAAACTGCTTGCTTTTTCAGTCTGGAAAAATGTGAAAAATATGCATCAATTTCTCTTAAAACTTGACCAAATTTTGAACCAGTTTGCCTCCAATGAATCACTATAAATAGTTAAGGAATATTCCAATTCCACTTTCTCTCATTGACATCCAGAACACAAGGCAAAAAAATTGGTTCAGCCCTATTTCGACACAGCCTCTTATGGCTATGAAAATGCTTCCATTCCATGTCGATGTGAAGCAAAGGTTACAAGCCGTCACTTCCTGTGGATATGTATCTAAAAATCAGTCATAATTTATCTCTCTTTTCTTTTGGATGATTTATTCATTGAAAAATCAACAAATTACAATGCAGTTTGAGATTTTTTGTAGCAAATTCTTCCGAATTTGAAAGAGGAACTGCCTTTCGACATTGGTTCCTACCGCAAAGAGGAAGAAACCTTTCTCAGTCAGGTCTTTTCTCACAGTTTTCCAGGTGAAGTTTCCGTGATCGTTTCCTACATTCTATATACCTTACTTGTGGCATCGCAGGCTTAGAGAACTGGCAGTCAATTACGGGAGGGCGATCGAGAAAGGTGGACCACCCCCCCCCCCTCACACACACACTTTTGGGGAATGCAACCATTACTTCGATTTCTCCGCTGTAAATTCTCGACGGAGATGGCCATTGCCTCCTTCCAACATTCGAGTTTTGATTGACGCCAATCTCCTTGCCTGTTTTTTTTTTTTTTTTTTTTTTTTTGCTAGAAAACAAGTTCGTCGTGAAATGCAAATAGAGGAAAGGGCGCGATGGGCACTCTTTTTAACAAGAAATCTCCTAACTAGCTAACAACAGGCCTAATCCTTAACCTTATCCCTCACCCTAACAAAGAATGCAATCGATACACATGATACAATTTCAACAGCAAGCATTTCACATCAGCCGGCGGAAAGATCTGATATGATCTGATTCCCTCCTTTCATCTGTCTAAAAGGCTTTTTAAGTGGGAATCAGATGCGCACTGTTTAACCAAGGAGGTTCTACAAGAAGCCGCCTTGGTTTAACAAGGTGTTTCTTGATTGGCTGTTGCAATTGTATTGTATCAATTGTATTCTTTGTTCGGGTTAGGGATTTGGTTAGGGATCAGGGTTATCGTTAGCCAGTTTGGATTTTTTTTTTTTTTTTTTTTTTGTTAAACACTGCACATCGCCCCGTCAGAGTTTGTTTCTATAATTTTTTCACAACGTTAATTCCGTGCCACATTTGTACATTGACTTAAAATTAAAACCATCCTTGATTACGTTGTAACGTCGTGATCCCTTACAAAAATTCCCAGTACATTTCTTGTAGGAATCCTGTAGGAAAAACACATTTCCTATAGGAAGTAAGCCATTTCCAGTAGGAATTTTAAGATTCCTACAAGAATTTCAATTTTCCTATGTAGGAATTTGCTATTTCCTACATAGGAAAGACCATTTCCTGTAGGAATTGTCGAATTCTTACAGGAATTTCCTACGTAGGAATTGGAGAGTCTATTCCTAATACACTGACCATTGCATTCATTGGCACATGAAAGGAAGTCCATTGTCATTGGTCAGTAAAGCCTACCGAGTCACAACAAAGAGCTTTTCAAATCTGTCCTTTGTATGTGTTTTGGGCTGTGTAAAGCTATGGACTTGACCATATGTTGTAGTATAGCAGCACAGTGTATTGCTTCAGTGCAGTAACAGGCTTCAGGGCTTCAAGGAGCAAATAATGTTAAGTGGTTCTAGCAATGTTCAGAATATTACTGTTGCTTACATGGTGGACACTCATGGATAATCTGAGAAACATATTTGCTTAGGACTAGGCAGAACAGATATATCCATGCACGAGTAATTCAGGTCATGGCATATTCAGATTCTTGATATTGGACATTTCTTTTGGATAAGAAGCTGGGATAACTGCAGTTATCTGGACATATCAACGAGTGAATAACCTGGTTGTAGCTTATTTTAAACTGCATTGCTCTGTCTGAAAAGGCCATAACAAGCACAGGGAACTTGTTCTTTTTTCCTTCTATTTCAAAGTTTTGGAGATAATTTAGCCATCTTCCTTTTAATCGGAGCAAATTAAGGCATTGAGCGCAGCAATTAATGATGGAGTTCTGGATATTCATTTATCATCCTCTCATAAAGCCTATACCACATATTTCCGTGGAGGATTGTTGACCTGTTTCAGTAATTGGAAAATGCATTCAACTATGGGCATGGCACTATCGCCTATGCACAAGTCCCCAGCAATCAGCACCATGATGCTCATAGCCTCAAATGTTTATTTATGAACAGAGATGCAAAAGACACCCCACAATATAAATGGAATGACCCATGTGGGAAGTGATTTCCTACGTAGGAAAGCCATTTCCTATGTGGGAAGCATTTCTTACAGGAAATTTAATTTCCTACAGGAAGATGCCCAAAATCCTATACATTTCCTACATACCAATTTCCTGTAGGAAATCATGTGGGGAATTTTTGTAAGGGATTGGTCACAGTGTATATTGAAGAGGGCTGTGGGAGCTGTCTATTCTTTGTTCTGTTTGGAATTTTTATCCCACAAATGTTCAGAAATTTTCATTCCCCTTGGCTCTTCGCCAGAGAGTCTAGGGGACTTTTAGAAAAAAGAAATTTTCATTCAGCAGTAATTTTCACAAAATTAACTTTTCTTCTAACCTGAAACACCTCTTCAACGTTTCTATATTCTGTGAAAGAGTCAGTTCAGAAGGGGAACACGAGCTGACGTGATTGGTTACAGCGTAGTGAATGTTGTCTAGTCTTGCACCCGTGTGGAATTTTGTTACCCGACAAATATTCAGAAATTTTCATTCAACAGTAACCAACACAATATTAACGTTTCTTCTAACCTGGAAGACCTCTTCAATGTTTCTATATTATGGTAAACAATCAGTTCAGAAGTTAAAAACGAGGTGCTGGAACAAAAGGTTAATATTCTCTGTCAAAGTCTGATCCAACTTGACCTGTCATTGGTAGTGAGGGGACTCATGACCCCGCGCTTATCACCAGTACTAGCAATTAACGCAATTATGACATGACAGAAGCCGCAGATGGGTTGTGCCCATTTTGGGTTTAGGAGGGACCCATAGGGGGTCGTAAAATTTGTCTGAAAAAATGCATTTGAAAACTTTTAAAATATTGAATTACTATGATAAGTGAACGCCGCTTTTGAGAACTATAGCTCAATTGAGGTTATGTTGCTGAAAGAAATGCTATTCTCAGCCTGGGCTGTCAATTCTGGTGCATTTAGCGTGAGATGAAGGCACACATTTCGACGTAATCTTACACTCTGCCGAGGAAGCTCCAGTTAGTTCTGTTTTTGTTTTGTCTCCATCTTAGTGAAAAATTTTCGTTACGCAAACGATTTGTCATAAGGTTGCCGAATTCTTGCTTACAAACATTTGACTATTGCAGCCGCTGTCTATAACTAATGTATTCATAGGGCAGGATTATCCTGCTCTGATAGAGCAGGATATTCCTGCTTCTGATAGAACAGAATAATCCTGATCTATGAATATATTGCTATTTTACTCAATGATTTGTTGAAGATAGCTCGGAAATCAGTCTGTTGAAACTTGTACATACATATTTTCAACGTATTTTTAATTCAAGCAACAAGAATTGCCAGTGCGCATGCACAAAGATTTAATACTTGGCTGTATGGTCTGCCATGGCTTTGCTGTAAACTGCAAAATTCAAAGAGAATATCTCACACCTTTATGACAAGTCACATTAGGCCTTTGTTGTGGAGTATGAGTTATGTTCATCGATGCACTAACTGGGATGGTATACATGTAAAGAGCAACATAACCATAATCCTAAAAAATACTCTCTTTTACCTTTCTATTGGTTATAGGGATTGAACTTATATTTTCCGGATATATCTGTACTTAATTTAAGGCTGTCGGCAATATGTGCCGATATGCCTTCGAGAATGTTTCACTGAAAATTCCCCTAGCATGAAAGATTTGAAAAGCAAGCAATTGTGGTCATGCAGTAATAATGGACTGGCAAAACCATTTCTTGCAGTTTTGGGGTATTTTTGGCTGAAAATCTCTCTATGGTGACCGGGAACCGTGGTCGTGTTCCTCAATCGTCAGTAGTCTTCAGCGAGTCTCACTCTTGAATGAAATGTACGTTCTTATTCTTAATTATGACACGATCTCTCATACAAAACAGTTGATTGGTATCCTCAAGATTCACCCAAAGGGTTGTTCTACGTCCGTATCACTGAGGGAGATTTTTTGAACTCCGGGGAGCTTTATTCTACGAAGGAATTGCGCGCAGTGAATGGATCATCCGGGCTGGATATAGGATTTTTTGCATGGCATCACCGATGCCGATGACCCGCAAGTGTTTGGGGATCGATCCTCTTGTGCCTCATTAAGAGGAGTCCAAGGACGTATCCAGTCGAGGGCTCATGCACTTTGAAAAGGGGATGGCACTGATGACTGGGCAGAAAATGTTTCATGCTCTCCGAAAGATTATCTTAGCGAAGCGCCAAAATGGGTTGGCGTGAAGCGTATCTCTCGAAGCCTCAGACAGCGGAAAATTACATTTCCCAGATTTGCAAGTGGAATCAAATTAATCGTTAGTTTAAGCTTTTGCTCAAAAGATGCATTTAGAAACTAGAACTTATTGTCACTAAGCTTGAAATGAAAAACGTCATTGTATTTAATAACAGAATTACATTCAGAGTGAGCTCAGAGTTTCGTAAGCAGTTTTAATTCTGTGTATGTCACCATTAGAGGGTATGGACTAGCATAGGCGTACAAGAACATTTCAGTTGGGGGGGGAGAGAAAATTCTCTGCCTGAAAAATGCAACCCTGCCGAAAGACAATCTAAGCAGAGTGCCACCCATAAGTTTTCTCGGAGCGGAGAGAAATTTTGGAAAATTCTCGATCCCTCAGACAAACGGTAATGGCATTCCTGGGTTTGTAAGCGTTTTCATCAGGCGTTATTTTTAGATTTAATTTTGCAATGAATTTTTTAAAAAAAGTGAAAAATTAAAAAGTGAAAGATAATCAGAAACTAGTCTAATAAAGTGCAGCGAGTATCCATATTTGGTGTTAAGAAGGAACAAAGTCGAGAAATCACATAGGTCTATTTAAGTTGGAATAGGCCTAGGTCTTTGTCATTGTTTTACAAAGTAAGAAAAAAAAACCTACCCCGTCGCCCCCATGTTTATTAGTTAGTCTGGTTCGATTAGGTTTTATGACTCAGTTTCTAACCAATTGGTTCAGGTAGGACTAGCCCGCGGAGCGGACGTAGTCTTTTCGCTCAGCTCATCGCTAGGAAAACCACTGAGGGGAGGCAACCTAAAGGGGGCTGCAGCCACAGAGGCGCAAAGCAGGCTGAGGTCGGACTGGCCATGGTCGTTTTCCGAGATAGGCTTAATGCTTATTCTGAGCACCAAACACAAAGTATTGCGCCTGTAACTTAACATACCTCCTGTGAATAATCAAATTTGAGTCATGATTCACACTGTCGCCAACTTGCTGTCATGAAACATCTATTTCATTTTCGGTTTTTACCATCCCTAAATTTGTGCATTTTCTCAATAAGAAACAAAATTAGGGATTGTTGCTTGTTTGAGACTCTGCTTAAGAATTTGGCTCAATTTCCATTTTAGTAGTTTGTTTTATCGGCAATATTCTCTAATCACTGGCGGTATGTCAAAATTGGGGGTGGGGTTAGGGGTGGGCTCAGTCTAGGGACAGGTATTTTTGGGGAGAAATTCCGCGCCTGAGCGCAAAACCGATCCCAAATCGCCCTTTCCTGATGGAATTTTAGGGGGCCTAGGTAACAAGTGGGGGCCCTGGTACATCCGAGGGTCAAGCGTGGCAAGACTATCTAAGCGGAGCACCACCATCGGTTGGCGCGGAGCGTACAAGAAAAGTTTGGGCTTTACAAACCCTCCAAATGGCCGGAAACGGCACTTCCCACGTGTTTAAGCTGCATGTACCCAACCTTGAAATACGAATCTCATGCCTGCCACTTCTCAAATAATGAGAATAAAATATCAATCTATGAAAAATGGTAATACATACATTTTAGGGACCCCAAAACTGGACATTTCTGATCTGTGGCCTGGGGGATGAGACTATAGGGAACCGGTATCTCCCTTTCCCTTGGGAAAAATTGTAAACTTCAGGAGGACGTAGATCGCAAATGTGGTAATATTTGAATGGATTTCAGCTTTAATAGGAAAACCAAAAGTAGTTGCATGTGTCCCCCTCTGAGAAACTTTCTTTGCGTTAGATTTCCTACATGCAAAATGGTGCCATGTTTGGCAAAACTTTGAACTGATTATAGGCCTGCGTTTTAAGATTTTCCTTTTTGGGGAGCATGAAAAAATTTCAAAATACTCATTTTTAGTCTTTGTAGAGATTTCACAAGTGGCATACATACTACCAAAGAAACAATGTTTTCTGGTTTACAGTGTTGTCTAGATGCAAAATGGTGCAGTATTTATTCAATCATAGGTTCATTACCTAGTCAAAATTAAAATACTACGAGTAAATCTCTCAAAGTATTAAACCGCAAAACAGAAGTAGGGATCATGTGGGAAACATATGAAATCCGGACCTTGTGGACATTTTACAAATCAGTCCGGATGCCAGTGTCAACTAGTAGTAGTAAAAAGAGGACTTGTCGAAAAATCGTTGTACAGTGGTACTTGTCATGGACAGAAGTGAGGCACGACATAACCTACTTGTTAAGGATAGAAGGGAAGAATTATTCGAAGGCGGTACCTCACCCTCATGGCATATTTTGTGTATGATAAAGTATAGGAACTGAGGAATGGTCGCGTAAAAATGGTCTCCAGTGTATGATTGCCTTGTTTTCGGTAAATCAACCAGCCATCCGAAAGGCAGAAAGGATCTGAACCTAACAAAGTCACATTCGAGTTTATCGTTGAGACGTTGTTTCATCTTCGGAGTGAAATGCAATAAACGAGAGTGCAGATTATATACGGTATCTAATTTAGTGAAAGTAGGCATTTTGAAGTAATTACTTGATTTCATACGTACGCAAAAAATGTGTTCTACATGTACATTCCATAGGCGACGGAAGCTAGGGGCAGGGGGCCTGCCCCTCCAATAATTTTTTATTAGATTTTTTGGGGGCATGGCCCCTCCAATAACTGAATGTCGCAAAATAAATTTTTCAAAAGTAATTAAACAAATTTAAGTTGCTTTTATTATATTTTGGCTATTCTTGGGATCAATTATTACTTTTCAGGGGGCAAAATTTACAAAGCCTCAGGGGGCTTCGCCCACTGAAACCCCACATTAACGATAACCTGCAGAGGAGGCTATATTCGCCCTTCAAACAGTTAAAGCAAAACCTTTTGCAAGCTATATTTCCTTCAAACTACAGTATCTTTCTTCTTCTTCTTCTTCTTCTCAGATCAGGGCCTTAAACATACTGAGCGAGGGACATCTGCTCCCTAGTCCCCTTATTGGCCGCAATGATACACATTTGCCCCGACCAGTAATAATGTCCCTTTTAGGATTATAAGTAATACCTATGCAAAGGTACTTTTTTGCTTCCATTAAGTCCCCTAAAAAGGCTAAAATGTCAGAGCTTCCGGGGCCCTGTTGCGGGCCCCTGGACTTCACGCATATTGCCTCAGGATTTTAAATAGAACTCCCTATTGATAAAATGCCCCCAAACACTTTGGATCTCTTGAAATGCCCTGCCTTTAATTATCAATCACATGTTCAATTTTGAACATATTCAACATTTTGGCTTTGCCTCTTAAATTACTTTTAAGTATGTTTCTCCTTTATCAAACGCCATAGTACTTCCCCATTCAACATTCGTCCCTCACCTCACCCCTCTCCTGGATTAAATTCATAGTTTAGAATCCTTAATTTGAATATGATTTTCGACCATTTTGAAGCCTCTCAAATCACTAAGATCGCTGAGCTTCAGCCTCAGTCCCCCTTTTTCGTCACATCAACAAATGGTGGCGCTCCCCTTAGAAAGTCTCTGGGGCAAAATTACATTACAGGTATGTTTTTAATAACTTTCTAATCACGTTGCAGTTCGCGAACTTATTTAGAAGTAAGCATTTTATAAAGCGAAGATAGCGACTGCTTAGATTCTTCGTATGAGCCTGGAAAATGCTATTTTCGGCCATCTGAGGGTCTGATTTTCCAAAATTTTTCTACACTCCGTGCCAACCAATGATGACACTACGCTTACTAGATAATCTTTATGGAGGAATAACATTTTGTGGTCAAGAAAAAACCGCAATCTAAAACGCTCCTTTCTCCTATACCGATCGATGCTCTTTTATTTTGACTCCTAAAAGTAAGCAAATTTAATGACAAGTTTACTTCAAAATGTAGCGTAAATGGAATAAGACTGCATGTAAAGACACATAACTTTCAGGTTTATCCTCATGAACCACCTTCAATTACTTAGTTCAGTCCCTCCTTTTGGAAATGTCTGAATCCGGGCCTGGCTGTTCCCCTGGACCCCACCAGGGGCCCTAAAGGGGGCCCCTTGACCCCACGCCCATGGGGTTTTGCGCTTCGCGCAAAACGGGATGCCTTACGGTGTCACAATTATATGTCGGCTGCCGAAAACTTGTGGCCCCCAATAAGAATCATCTTACACTGCCTACTACATTGCATGTTTTCTTAATTGTTACGCATTTTATTGATATACTGTTTTTTTTTTAAAAAATACTTCAAAGTTTATTTCCGTTCAAACATTTTATTTTTTCTCAATTACTTTATCAGGACGTAAAAAATGTGGGGGCCTGAAAGAAATCTGGGGGCCTAGGTCCTCCAGGTCTATCCCACCCCGTGGCTGGGCTGAAGGTCCAAGGGGAGAAACTCCCGCCGGTAGCTCGATCTGAGGTTTTAGCACACGGTACGGTCCCCATTTGGATTAAAACTTAAGTCTCTGGGGAGCATAAGATAAACTTTTTTGATTAAACCAACTCCAAATAACGGGGGGGGGGGGGGGGTAGTGCATGGGGAAAGGAAAAAATCCGTGGGGACAAATGCGCTCTTCCATGAACAAGTTTTCGGTCCCTTACAAAGTGTCCATCCTCGCACAGCCCTGAGGCTGTTATAACGTTAGTCAGGGAATGATACGTCGCCGAGAAAGAAGTTTTCAAAGTCTGCACTGAAGGTTCAGGCCGGTCTGCAGATTGACTCACGTTTGTTCCAATCAAGCATTGTTGATGGAAAGAACTTGGAGAAAGACAGCACAATAATTATATATATCTTCTTGTTCCCGCCCCCACCAATTTAATTTTCCATCCCTTATAACATAACATAACAGGTTGAAGGGCCGGAGGGCCAAAGCCACATAAGATGCCCTGAAGTCCAAGCCCTAATCATTTAACTCTTGGAAGATCCAATGCCAGAGTGAGTGTGGATGAACACCGGCGAACTTCGCCTTCTCTTTTCGACTAGTGCTCAGAGGTAACGAGGCAGGCGTGTACTAATAGCTCCCAATCCTGCTCCCGGGACCGCCATTTAACGTCCCCATCCGACGGACGTGAGCATATCCCCAGTCTTTAGCCACTTTCCCAAAGGCTGGAGGGGGTGGAGGTTATACTTGCTCTGCACCACTGCTCAACAGCTGAACTGAGCAAGCGGACATCTTCCTGAGTCGGACAACTTCCTGAAACGGACAACTTCCTGAAATGGACAACCAATTTCCAAGTGGTTCCACCGGGATTTGATCCGGGGACCTTCAGTATGCAAGGCAGTACGCTCAAACCACCGAGCCGTCTCCACCCTTATGATCTTATGATCCGTCCTAGGCTGTCGCTTTTCAATTCCTTTTCTTCGTACTTTTTCTCCTCTTGATTTCCCCATTTCTTTCTTCGTTGCATTCCCAAAATTTTCTCTTTCCCTCGCCGCTGGCAGCGCCACTTCTGGGCGATCTCAGTATCAAGTTTGGCACCAGCGATCACTATCTTTACCAAGAAGAAACTGCAAACACCCCCTCACAATCTTTCTGCCGGGCTCTTTACTATCTGTAGTCACTTAGTTACCGTACTTAGTATAATAATGGGTAATAAGATTCGAGTTAATCACGCAGGCTCAAAATATCAGCGCATGACTTACAACATGACCATGGAAGACAATCAACTGATGATTGCTAGTGACACACACACGTACGTACATACACAGTAGTACAAACTAATTATGACTGTCTAATACAAACTGCATGAGCAAGTGAAATTCACCACGACATTGCTACGCTGATGTCACACATTTCAGGGTGAGGTTAAATTTGAATTTAAATACATCAGAAATATAAAGTGATTTGCCGATGTTTCATTCACCTTGGATGTACGGAGAGAGACGCGGTCGTCCTCGACTTAAAGTGAGACAGGTAGAGTAGCCTAACAACAAAATGCTACTTGGTTAGGCCTAACGTGTTTACTGTTACTGTTACTTGATATATATTACTGTTACTAAATTACAATATTACATGTAGCTAGGGCATAGGCCTAGAGTGGTTATCGGTCGTTTCGCCCCCTTGCCAGTTCGCCCTGGTCGTTTCGCCCCTTGCCAGTTCGCCGCCTAGTGGAAGTTGCTTGGCTCCCACTGTGGAGGTTGTTTCGCCCCCAAATACTCCTGAGTTTGACCACAGCCTCACAGGCGCTCAGCACTAGTACTAGTATAGGCTGGCCAACAAACCAGCCAACACTATAGGCTACACATATAAAACATGTTTGTGTTTTGTATACGTGCAGTGTTGGCCAGCCTTTACTAGGGGGTCCGTTAGTTTCCGCCCATGGTAGTTTCCGCCCCATACTTTCCATCCCTGAAAACCTTAGGGCCGAAAGTATTGTTTGAACTTACATGTGTTAATAACCACTTTTAATTTTTAATTTCAAATCCAAGTACAAAACAACAATGAAGTTTATTGATGGGCCTAAAACTTTTTCAAAATTCTTGACGAAAAGAATGATTTGTAAAATCTTTTTGAACACATCAAGTATCGTCACAGACTTCTATTATTTTTTCGTATAAGTAGTCTGTGTGTCTATAGGTAGGCTTATGCTGAATGTGTGAACTATTGTTCACAGCACTGAATAATGTATACCTGTACGTAAGTACGTATTACAGTATTATACTAAAGCAGGGAGCAATTTGTTCGGGTTCGCATCACAATTTGCAATGCAAAAACGAGGAAAATTTGATAATTGCGATACATTATTCAATCTTGAATAGCAGACTTGCGATGCAAAATTTCAGCAGGTCTTTGTTGAATGTTCACAGAACAAAATAATGTTAGGCCCTAGGGGAAAATAAAAACAGAAATTGGAAGTCATGAAAACTGATCATGCAAAACAACAAAAAAAAATCACGTACTTGCTTTGCAAACTATGTTTGTTTCTAAATAAAACCAACAGGAATTTTCACTTTCAAGAGTTCTAACACATGAACTCGCTTGGCAGGAGATGCATTGTTTACTACTACAAAATACACAGCCTAAGGGCTGTAACAGTGTACAGGGGAAATAATAACCCCAGGCATCAACAGCAAAAGTCGCGGAAAGTCAAACATGCTCTACGTTCTCAAATCACTGTGTTTCAAACTCCTAAAAAGGGTGAATATTTAAGGCTGTAAACATGGTTTGAAATCATAGATCACAGCATAAATATTGCATGCTTTTGTTCACGTTGCATAACTCACGATTCCGTGCTGTACGGCTCTAACTGCATGCAAAGAAACTTATTGCCAAGCCACACTTCATTCCAAACCGGCAACTGCCGATCAATGCAAGTTTGCCCTTGAGACTAAGCTAGGCTCAGAAATCTTAATGTAAAACCTTGTTAGGATAGAACAGGAGCCAAAGCAAGCAACTCTGAAGGAAAATATATCGTACAAGAAAATTGCTGAAGTAAAGTTTTAAAAAATATTAGACAGGGCTTAGTTTGAGTATTTTACACATGCTGTGAAACCATTTAATGAAACGAATGTCATCTAGATAATTTTGTACGCCTATCAGCTTTACGTTTTAGGATGGCTACCCTGAGAAGGAAATACCTGTACAGTAGAATGTAGGCTTACTCAGTGCAATACCCTGAAGTCAAATATTAAGGGACACTAAGGAGATCGTAGGTTCAACATATTTTTGACAACTTATGAAGGGTTGAAGAAGCCTCAAAACTTGCCATTTGCTCAGATTAGGTTTTAAGAGCTACTAAATTAATGGAGCTGATGACCTCTTTTTTCATATAGCTGTATTACAGTAGGTTATTAAAAGGGGTGAAATGTTTTGGAACATTTTGGGGTGAATCTCTGTCCTAAAGGCACAGGATGAGCTTGATTCTACACATTGGCAGTTACTCTGCTTGGTTTTACAATAAGGAGATGGAGCCTGGATTAAAAAAATATAATGGGTGTGGGTAGACTAATTGATAGTCAGTATGTCATTACAAGTAAGAAGTGGCCTAATTTTAGGTGAGTGAAATCAGCGAAAAGCCAGAACTACCTGGTGACAATCTGGACAGTGACGATGAAGAGGATTAAGGATGGTTGCATCTGATGTCAATAAAAGATGGCACTGCTCTCAAATTGGTTGCTTTTATATGTCATTCTACTGCTCCTGATCTAAAATGGTACTTGGCAGGACAATGAAGGCGATAAAGAGGATGCTTTTTGTTAGGCTTTCTAAGATTGGGTATAAACCAATCCAATGAGGGAAATACTTGCTATTAATAAAGTGCCATAGACAATTTATTTTCATGGCTTTATTTGGTCATTGAATTGACAAACAAACATACTCAAATGAAAGGTAGCAAAGCAAAACATTGAGAAAAATGCTGAGGAGATCCCATAAAACTTGTCGTCAAGAGCAGCTGTCTACACAGCATTTTTTTGTGCCTGAGTGTAAGCCTAGTTATACTGCATATGTGATATGGGTCATATGGATGTATAGCACATGATGTTTCATTTCCTGAAATATCAGACCTAACCTTCAGTCTTTGATTCTGTAGTTTTTTACAAGCTTCTATACAACTAGGAAATGTTAATATAAAAAGTTGCTAATCATTTTTGGGGGATTGCTAATCAATTTTGTATAATGAGTAGCAAAATTGCTAATCAAAATTTCAAAAACAAATTGCTCCCTGTAAAGTCTACAGTGAGAATGTTGCTTGAAAAGAGGTCAACATGGCAGTTAGGGGTGTCGCATTGAGTAGTAAAAGAAATTGATGAAGTTTGAAACTCTAAGGAAAAGTTGATGGAATCTTCATTTGACAAAAGTACCACTGATATCACATTCCATTCCAGTATTTTCCGCCTCCCAAAAAGATGTTTTCTGCTAAAAATAAAAATCGCAGAAAACACATTTTTTGAGGGGCAGAAAGTAGCGAGGGTGGAAACTAACTGTAACGCTATACTACAAGGGAGCACCTGTGGTTTGACATGGAATAAACTGATCTTAAAATGCAGTTGTGTAGTTGTCATCAAAGTAATTTTCACAAGTTACGACTGTTTTCAAGAATGTGACAAAAACCAACCAGTGATAAGTCAAGTTGACCTGTTATTCTCTTGCATGTCTAGAATAAATTTAAGTTTGACCTGCAAGTTTAGCATTTGTTCAAAAACAATACATTATACAGTGTCATTCCGCCATTGGTTAATTCCGCCATAACATTCCGCCACAGGTTTCACACCTGTGGAAAAGCACTTTTTAAAAACCTATGAAATAAGAGGCATTGTTGTCATTGCAACTACCAAAACAGTCATGGTTGGTTGAATAGATTGAATGGAAGTGCAAAGAAGTAAGAACTTTGAATAGAATTAACATGTACTTACTGATGGATTTGATTGTAGGCTGTGGGGAATAAAGTTTAATCCTTTTAAATGTATGAATGGTGGCTGAATAATGTCTTTAGACTTGTAAAGCAAAATATCAACTTAAATAATCACACATCAGCATGTGTGTGTACATGTATAGGGGATTACTGTACTATCATTGTACTCAATAGGGAAGTAAGCGTTCATTGGCCTTTCCACCATGGCGGAATGGCCCTTTTTCTATGGCGGAATGAGCACATTTCCAATGGCGCAAAGTACTGGTGGCAGAATGGCACCGACCCCATTTAAAAATTTTCGATTTTTCTTGCACCACTTATTGGAAGAAAGAAATAGAACCAAACAAAACAACCACAAGATATGATGTGTGGACGTTAACATAAAGAAGCACATGAACGATGTAGTAACAATAACTCAGATAGAAAGCCTACATCAATCTACTGTCAACAAAATTAACATTCAGCAATTATGCACGAGCGAACGGTAACACGGTTATGAGTAAGGCCTAAATAGTACAAATGAACAACTTGTTTAACCTTTTAAAAATGACCCAATCTCATCCTGAAAGAGAAAATTTAACTTCACTGCATGGAAATAGTTTTTTTTTCTAAAACATTCACATGTTGGAAAGGGAACTACCTGATTCAGAAAATTTAGGGGGCGCACTGGTAGGTTTTAGGGGGCGAACTGGCAGGTTTTAGGGGGCGAACTGGCAGGTTTTAGGGGGCGAACTGGCAGGTCTTAGGGGGCGAACTTGTTTGGGGGCGAACTGGCAAGGGGGCGAAACGACCAGCTATCGCCTAGGCTAGGCAAGGACAAAACCCATCAGTTAGTCAAACTTAAAGCTAGGCTGTGCCAAAATAGGTAAGGCTGGGAATTATGTTTAACAGGAGGCATGTTTTAAGGAAGTATGTTTTATATTTTGAAAAAATAGCTGTTCCTTAGCTATTGCACCAATCTCACAGAAGATACGCCTAGTTCAGAAGTCAGTCTCCACTGGTACTTTCCCCCAGGACTGGCTTACTGCAAACGTGTCACCAGTTTTTAAAAAGGGAGATCGATCCATACCTTTAAATTATCGCCCTGTTTCTCTCATCAGTATTGTTTGTAAGCAACTGGAGCATATCATCCAGACTTAGACAAATTTATTTTTTCCTACTTGTCCGACAGGCTAGCTTGTCTAAGTCTACTTGCCCACATAAATATCTACTTGTCCAATTCAAATCTGCTGAATACGTATAATTCTTAAAGTCTTAAAGTACAAATGCCATTTTGTGCAACTCAAAAATTAAAGGCTAGGTGTACTTGCCCGGCGGGCTGCAACATCGAGCATGGTAGTTGCCCAAGTGATTTTTTACTTGTCCCGGGTTGTCGGAAGGGATATTAAGTGACAGGCAGCATGGATTCAGACATGGCAGATCATGTGAAACCCAACTGCCTGGTCTTGTTGATGATCTTTCTCAAATCTTAAACAATCGCACTCTTGCGGACTTATGTGTTATGGACTTTTTTTTGTACCAAAAAGACGAAAGGTATGTAAAAGTGTGCTTTATCTTAATAACAATTGTGGGATTATTTCAATGTTACATGGGAAACAGAGCCTTTATATTGAGGTGAGTAGTGACTCTACATCTGATTTTATAACAGGGTCTCTGTGTCTGAGGGGGGTAAGGGGGAGTTGTCTCTCCTTTCCCAGAAGAAGGTGAGTAAAATCTCCCGTACCCTTTTCATTTCCCCCAAAATTAGAAAATTGTCAATATCTTTGTTTCTTACTTGAAAAGAAGACACTTTTGCAGCAATATTCTCACTTACATAAATAAATTCCCTTTAAAACCCTTCCAATTGCACCCTACAGGGCCCTCACAGCAATGTTTTGCCCCCTAAAGTCACTCATTACTTTAGCCTAGGTCAGCATCACATTGAACTTGAAGTGGAGCGGTAATAAATCCGCCTTACTGTGTTTCTTGCAGAATCCCTGCTATCACTCTGAAGAAAGCAAATGCACTGACACACATCTACATCAAGGTGCTAGGCCTACTGTGACCTAGCAGCCCTAACTGTGTTTAGGCATTTTGAACTTTAGGT
Organism: Holothuria scabra; assembly: GCA_037179385.1. Classification (NCBI taxonomy): domain Eukaryota; kingdom Metazoa; phylum Echinodermata; class Holothuroidea; order Aspidochirotida; family Holothuriidae; genus Holothuria; species Holothuria scabra. Next base: position 23,814,331 of record CM074182.1, read on the forward strand.
GACTCAAGGTGGCCTGCACCTTAACTTAGACAGTAAGACTTGAAATGACTCAACTAAAGCTGAGAGAGAACTCAAGATGGCTCAAATTGACTCAACTTGTTCAAGACTCTAATTCATGACTAGAGACTCAACACCTTGTGACTCAAGGTGGTTCACACCTTTTAAAACTAAGATTGAAGGGACTCGAATTAAGGTTAGGAACATGACTTGACAAGAATAGTATTGGTAAAGACTTGATACAAATTTAGATTCTATGCCTTGTGACTTGAGTTGACTTAGACTACAGTAGATTTCAAGTGACTTGATTACAACATTGACATACGGTCATGTTCAGTGACTAATACTTACCAGTCTTTTGACATTCTGTTGACATAGTATTTGCTTCCCATACTACTAGGTCAGCAATCTTACCATTGACATTGAAAAATTTACTAGATAACACTAGTGATATGGCACATGCGTGCACACAGTCAGAAGAGATAAACTGTACGTGAGGCTGCAAAAAACAAACTGTTATTTGACCTAGCACCATATCTATAATACAAAAGCCTGCAGTACACTACAGTGCATAGTCCAGGCCCAGGCACTGTAGCTGATTCACATAAATTATGACAATATTACTTGGATAGTAATATTTGGTGAAACCAGTTGTGTGGTGAGATCTTTGGCTAAACTTACAGGTCTACTAATCTACCATGTTATAGCTGAACAGCATGAGTAACCTTAGAATGTTACTTCCAATTGCTTTCAACATACCTGAAGCCTTGTAGGTTTACAGTACTAGTTTATAATTTGCATGATTCCCTTTTAAGCTATTTGCAAGGAAACACTATAGCATGCACACTACAAGCTGTAAAAATTTTGCAAAGAAAAAAAGAAATGCCATATCAGATGCCATCCCAAGTAGAGTTTATGTATTAAAAATTGGTAAGAATGTGTTATGTAGCACTACTCCATTGCTGGAAACAAACAAAGATCTAGTTTACTTCTAAAAGGGCCTTGGTGCCCATCAGGTAGTATAGTCTTACTTTCCAAAGCCATATTAAATACAACCATGTATGTCTTTACAGTATGTTCCAAAACAGCCATACATGTATGCAAAGTAAGGTTTGTTTGGCCTAGTTGATTTTTGAGATTGTTACAGTAAATGTGCCATAGGCTAAAACTGTATTGATGTAAAAGGGCCGTTGCCTGAAATTGATCTCGCAGTGTTTTCATCCATACTACTCCTAAGGATATGCAACTTGTTCTTACGCACTTTGTGCATCATGGTGTCATACTGTAAGTTCTCAATGGTTACAAAGCTATGCACCTCGCACTGTACGTAGGCTTTGGTGGAAGGATGTACATAGATCAAGTTGTATACATTTAATTCACTGAATAACATTTCCTAGACATGAGACGATAATTATCTATAGATAAATAACATTGTTTACCATCCTGTGTGCTTGTTATCATTTTTGTATTGTTTTGTATTGTTTTAAAACAGTGTGTATTTAATAAACATAGCATGCTGATTTTATTATTGATCATTAGCTTCATTTATTTACTCTTCTTACAGTAAATCCAACAGGTCATAATCTACCAGCAGACTCCCCCCAAATCTGTATACATTTGTATTGATTTACATCATGGGGTAAGGTAACTTCTTTCCTAAATAGCTCTATATAGCCATGCATGCCATATTGCCCATGGTGTATATATTGCAAACTCATATTGTGTTCATTCCTCCCCCTCCCCTCCCCCATTTCAATAAAGCATGACTAACACTATCCTCATTGGCAGACCTTCATCTTGCTACTGGTTACTAACTTTCTTGAAAGATACGAGAGGTGCTTGTTTACTGAACTTTTGTACTTGGCAATGTTGTTCCCACTTGGCTGGAAATAGACCTGCCTAAAGATCTTTCCATTGGGGTAGGCAGGGGAGAAGGGTGATTGACTGGTATGAAGTGCTTCATTTGCCAGTACAGAATGATGGATTTTGATGATGAAAATTTTGCTTAAAAGCTGCCACAGACCTCAGTCTTTGGTTTCAGTCCAAGTATCTTACAGCCTTAAAGCACTTTAGCATTGACTGTAAGTTGGAAAGCTGTGACTGACTGGATAAAGGCATTGGGGTTTAAAGAGGCTCATTGAGATGATATCGATAACTTAATGAGAGTCTCAAAGGGTCACTACCACATAACAGTGCCTAACGTTAGCACAACAAGTCAAGTTTTAAGTCCATAAGTCACAGAAAACGTCAAATTTTGAATTTTCTAGTGTCCTGACTTGTAACAGTTTTGTACATAATTTGAAAAAGTGTCTGGTCACGAATTTTTGAAAACCGACTTGAACCGTTTGTTCCACGCTCATAAAACAGTTATTTGTATGCAGGGTATGGGGATTGCCTAAATTTGACCATTTGTCATTGGTTTGTCAAGAAAACTAAATAGGTTTGGAAAAATTTGTTGAATTTCAAGAACCAACTCAATGAGCCGCTTTAAAGGGATGTATTGTAGCTAAGTGACCTGCTTCGGAGTTCAATTCTTGCTTGAGTTTCAAGTGAATTGGATTTTTCATCAAAGAACAACCTGCTGTTTTCCAATCAGCCTTTTAAAAACTGCCCTTTTAAAGAAATTCCAAATTTGATCTGAATTGTTGAGTTGGTAGATTACAGAATTTAAGTCGTAAGTTACAGGCCACAGGCTTTTTTCACATTTGTGGCACCTGGGCATTATAAAACAACTGCCTCTAAAGGCCTGATTATTATCATTACATTTTCCTCTTGTACTTTTAAGTTTTCAAAGTATCAGCTGCTATATGCCAATTAATCACCTATTTTTATCCCCACATTGGCTCCAATGTTGGAAAATTTTCATTCTTTTGCTGGTGGGTAAAGTAACTTTAAGTATATAATTTCGTGGGAAATTCATGGAAACTGTCAGCAGCAAAATATGTTAACGTTTCTCTATAAAATACAGTATATCTGCCACAGCAACATGGAAGTAATGGCTCCTTGCAGTTGGTTAACTACTGGCCTGCCAGTGGTACGGTATGCATCAGTACTGTACATGATCAATCACTCCATCATCTCCTGTCAAGGCAGAGATCCTCTACAGTGCATCCCAAATAAAATAAGTACTGTATAGTCAATGACCGTAAATATCGCGCACCCCAGAAATAGGATACCATACAAATTTCACTTTATTGCAGTAGCAACACAAAAGCCTAGCCATTTGATGGTCAGATATTAAAAGAGGGGCATTTTTCATCAAAATGAATCCATTTTGAGTTCAATTTTGCTTTAAGGTCGTTCAGGATTTTGAAATATATTACCTAATTTTCACCTACGATTTTTTTTTGAAAAGCTGTGGAAGCAGTGTCACAAATCTGCTGTTTTCTTGGACACACGATGTTATTGCCACTGGAAACTTTGAGGGTCTGTTTATTAACATGTTGTGCATGTTAACATGTATCAGTTTTGCAAAGAAGAGTGATGTAAAGCCTTTTTCTTTTAGCTATTATGGCAAGGGGTCAAAAACATTTGTCTTAAAATTTGAGGTAGTGTTACAGGGTGCAACCAACATGCTGTACATTCCAATCATTTATCCCGTCCTTAGGACATCTACTACTTCAACAAAAATGTGGTTCTAGTCAGTTTTAACTCATTTAAAGACTGAGGAATTGCCAAAACACCATTTTTGGTAATGTATGACAAATGTAGTATCTGATTTTACTCCCACAAAGGACGCCATCACTAAATTTATGGGTCCGCAAAACTTAGGGACAAAAAACAACATGAAGTTGTGACAATAGAACCCAACTTAAATCAACTATTACTGCCTTAATTTCTATCTAATTAAATCATGTTTCATATCAAAATAAAGCGAACAAATGATAGTTTGGCCTGGTTTTAAGTTTTTTAACTTAAAGGGTGCAGTTGACTATGATGTTTGCAAAATAGTGCTGGAATGCACGAAATTTTCATATAACCATGCTACTTGTTGCTATGATGTGGAAACATTGGCTGTACTGGCCTTGCATACACTCTATTCTTTTACAGCATGTTTGGATTGTATCACTTTTTTCACCTATATATTTACATATGCTGCACAATCTGAAAAAGTTGTTTGGTCAGCTGGTTGTTGGTGCACAAGCTTTGATTGCTTTAAATGCCTTGGAATGGAATTACCTGCCACATTGTTGAAATAATTCAGTTTTATGATTTGTTGCATGGTAAATGCAAAATTTTACTGTAAAGAAATGGCTTTAGGCTGGTGATGGTGTGAAGTATAGTGTTTACCAAGTCCTTAAAATTATTTTATCAGTCTATCTGTCCCTTGGTCTCTGTGTCTGTCTGTCTTTCTGTCTGTCCATCTGTTTGTTCTTTCATGTAGTTCATTCACTTGACATCATCCTTTGATATTGTGTATATCTTACCATGCAATGACAAGTTTCTCATTGCAATTACTATACAAATACCAGATAGGGATTGTTTTTTAACATCTCAGTATAAGACAGGAAAATATGTTAATTTCTTAGGGAGGGGGTAAATTATTCCCCCCGATAGAATTAAGACTTTCCACATTCCTCCCTATAGTCTTTTATATAAATGAGGCTTTCACTCCAAATGCTAAAATTTCCCTGTATGCCCAAATTTCCCAGGAAAAGGGACAGCTTCCCAACTGTTTCTACTCATGACTCTGTATGCAATGAAGATGAGTACTATTTTTATATTATTATATAATATAATATATAAAATATAAATATTTATATTTATATTATGCTGACCGTAGAGTATAATCTATGTCTTCAAGAAGTCCCCATACTGATTATAGACTTGGAGTAGATATTGTTATGGGATGAATGAACAGGACTTCTAAAAATATTTATTTCCTTGGAAGGAACCTAAATTTTCCTCAACCTCCCTGCCATTGGTATTTACATTACCCCACTACTTACCTCCTATTCACCTATATAATCCCACTTACCTGCAGATAAACTAATAGCACCAACAGAGAGGGTGTCTTCACTACTTTTATCAAGGAGCAAGGAAGCCCTAAATCTCCCTCTTCTTGCTTATCAACAGACCGTCCTCTAGTTTTGGGGAGGACATATTGTATCTTTCCTCCAGTTGCGAGGATTTCCTTTCGGATACCCAAATTTCCTAGGAAGACACCTCCCAGCTTCCCAACTTTTTTGCACGCATGTGAATGAAGAACAGGAGCCTTTATATGATAATCATTTGCCTATTAGGATAGTTCGGTTCCCAGCATGCCATTTATTACCTGCATAGGTATAACCTCTGTACAGCTTCATACCATAATCATTTTCTCTGGGAAGGAGCCTTCTAGTCTCCCAATTTTTCCAGCTACTGTACAGTATGGATGCAGATCATACAGTAAGCCTAGAATTTTTCTTAAGGCTGAAAGCTCATTTGGACGGATCCTGAGACACTTTCCACTTTCCCTGTACCACTGATCTTTCTTTATGTGATACATAGATACATGTATATTACTTTGTTTGCTTTAAAGCTGTGCACAATATGAAATCTGAATTGAATAAAATGGAAATAGTTGTCTCACTGAGTTAATCGAAAGCATGTGTGGAAGTTGTTTCAAATTGTCTGTCCATGTATCCTGAAGTCACATTTTCATACTCCTGTAAAATAATGCTGTGATGAGATTAAGCTCCGCGACTCCAGCATGTAAAGTAGCGTTAGTGGGCTACAGGTATGGGATCTTGCGTAGCCTGAAACACAGTAAAAAAAGATGCAAGTTCCAATTGATTTAAAATGATTTATTTGTTGATTGAGTTCCATAAAACAGATCATCAAGTTTTAATTATTCTGCTGACCTTAATATTTATTAAATATTATGTTACTCAAGTGCTCCTCATCTGCTGCACAAGTGAAGAGCTTGTGGGCTCAGGCTTGGAAACCTTGTGGGACTTTGGAACTAACTGCAGTCCCCTGATTGGTTAAAAGTTGTGATGCACCAAATTAACCAAATATTAATGATTGTGCTGATCTAAATGACCAGTGTGGAGGCTGTAAAGGGTGAAATTGGCTACACCTTGAAAATACGGGATGCAGCGTACACGTGGAACTAGAAGGAGGTGGGTTGTCACCTCCACCAGTAACACGTGATGGGATACAGAAAGGCCCTGGGAATCTAGAACAAAAGGAAGGGAGAGTTGCTCGTAAACAACAAGATGGCGTTCCTGTTAAAGGTCATGGGGGTGCACCATACTACATGACATTCCATTTGGATAGATTGTCTCAGTATTTTTTTTGTATTGTTCCATTTACATTAAAAAGTTAATAGCTTAAAACATTTACCTTTTTTATCTTCATTGGTATTAAACAATAAAGGTATTTCACATAAAAGTATTTCTGCACTTGAGTAAATAGAGTGGAGACAAAAATCATGTTGTTGGTTTTGTACATAGACTAATAAAATAAAAGAATGAGATGTTTCCTTAAAGTTTGTACTTTTTAACTATATCTTCACATCATTTACCAAATGGCTGTTTATTAAACCAATGTATCTTATGAGTATAAGTGGTGTCTACACATATCAGCAGTTAAGCTTTAATGTGGCTTTAAGAACGACTCTGCTATTGATATCAAATAGAGATACTATCTGTACTAGAACCAGTGCTTACAGTGTAGCTTTCTAAAGCTAGGAAACAAAGGATCCTGTCAGAAAATGCAGTAAAGGATCTGTGTCAATTGATACATGTATGCACAGTATACTTGATTTTTGCCATGTGGAATTGAACTCTGGGATTCCTCCAGAAACACAAAAGGGGGGGGGGGGAGGGGCAGGATATTACTGCTAAACTCCAAGTCCAGATTTATGCTGTCCCAGACTTAAGGTATGTGTTCATTAAGGGGGACAAAAGCTTGCTTCAAGGCCCCTGTAAGGGTTAGTTTGGAGGGTTTTGAAGGTCATTTCTTTGTGTAAGCTCAAATTGCAGCAAAAGTATGGAAAGTAATGTATTGACAATTTTCTTATTTGTATGGAAATCAAAGAAGGGGGAGGGGGTATTTTACCCATCTTCTTGTGAAAAGCAGGAGAATCCCTTCCTTTTCCACCTCTGGCAGAAACATTGGAACTATTAATAATACTCCTGATTCAGTGGGATGATTTGTTTTCAGATAAACAGGACATTCACTAGTAGACTGGGGTCTTGTAAATTTTATGGGAATGAAATTATTTTGTTTGGGAGCTGATGTTTCCATTAATAAGAAATGAGGCCAATTATTGACATGTTGGGTCAGTGCACAGTTGTTACACTTTCCCTTGCAAATTGAATGCTTTGATTGGTTAAAGCAATTCTGTCTTATCTCAGCATCATTGATATGGCCTATTTACAAGCTAAGGATCAACCTCGAGCAATACAGGTCTGTCTTCTCAGCAGTGTTCTAAGTGGGTTGAGTAGGATTACAGAATTAGTTCCTTTTGACAGTGCTCTCAGGGCTGAAATTTAACTCTTGTCCCACTGCCAGCAATGTGAAAAATTTTACAAGACAACCACCTTTTGCTCTTTAAGTTTGTCCAAGATTGTACAGGTAGATGTTTTTTCTTAGTGGAATGGTTTGTGTACTGGCAGGGCTCGATTTTTATGAATGTCCGATTGTCCGGGACAACTAAAATTCCATACGGACAACCGAAAGTTGGCAGTTGGTTGTCCAATGGACAACCATTTTTCTCTCACAATGAATTATATTCAAGCAGCTTGCTTTTGTCTGATTGAAGAAGTAGCTATATATGCTGTCTGATCAACTCTTTCCAACTTTTTCTGTTATACAGTTTCAGACTTCATGTGTTTTAGTCTTGCAAAAATCATATCTTTTTATTCTTCGAGACCAATTATATGTACACACAATTACTATTTTGTACTGTAATAGTGCCCAAAATAGTTCGGACAACCATATTTTCTTTAGGACAACTAAAAAATACTGAATTGGTTGCCCAAAGAACAACCATAAATTTTTCTAAAAATCGAGGCCTGTATACTATCAGCAGGAAAGTAGCCTACCTCATGAATGAAAATCCTTTTATAAAGGATTAATATTTAGACAGTGGCACAGTATGGACTATGGACATTGCTCTAGAGCAATAAAAGTAAAAAAGATGGAATTTAAAATAAATTTTTCTTCTCTATGGCCACAACAGGAAATACTGTTGTTCATCCTTTGTTGGAACAGCCTGAATTTCACTTAGGTTTTCCCATGGACAGCCTAAAAATTTCCTTAAAAATCAGACTGGAGTTCCATTATGCAGTATGGTATTTATTCCTGGAAAACTTTACATGGGTTTTGTACTTCCTCTTGCTGAAACAAAAGTTTATGTGTTTTCTAAAGTGAAATTAATCTAGTCAACATAGCAAGTGCTGGGTAACCCTCTCTTTTTTGTAGGTCATTAAACTAGCCTTTAGCCTTTCTTCATCCAAGGACAAAGAAGGGTTTTGTTTGCAATTAGGCCTACATAATCACCCATGAGGTGTTTAAATATTTGATTCGAATAAGTGGGTTTTTGTGCTGCTTCTTTGTCAAAGACAAAGACAGAAAGGCATGATGAAACAGAATGGAACCAAAAGCCACAAGTCCCCTCAGAGTAAGGGCAAGGTTATTTTTTTTTTTTAATTTCAGACAATAAAATTGTTCAGCATTATATGACCCCAATTTGAAGAAGTGTAGTAGACTGTCCTGTTTCATGACTGGCTCTTTAGAGTCATGTGACAATATTTTTTCCTCCTCAACTGTGAAATTTACCACAAGTTACTACTTGGTTACCTTGAGTATGCAACACTGAAGTCTTAAAATATTATGAAATATCCTTTCGTGAGAAATAAGAAGAAAGTTCTGAGATTCTGCTTTGGCTTCAAAGTAAGTTTTGGGAAACTGCTCTTGCCGTTTATGCCTGATGAAATAAGCCTGAAAGTAATGAAGGCTTCACATTTGAATCAACGTATTTGTCATACTGATTGATTCAATCCTCATGGTCCTTCAGGGGGTTCAGGCAGGCCATTCACCCCACTTATGAACAGTTTGCAATCTAATTGACTTTGTACATAACTGCTACAGTTGGACTGTTTAAAGGATTTGAGGAATTTATGGCATTAATTATGGTCTCCAGCCAAAGTATGATGTACAATAGTTACAGGAATGGTGCACTCACTCAAATACAGTTACTTATTCAGGTAATGAAGTGAATAATTTAAAAAGGCATTGTGATGTGCATGATCAATGGCACAAAGAAGTAGGCTCTAATACAGAATAAGTGTCAAGTAACAAACCTCTCTCTTCAGAAGTTGAATGGGTTAGCCCTTAAAAGTATTAAAAATGACTCAGTTCTAGCTCTACCCCGGAAGGAACCAAAGAGAAAGTTGCATCTCTCCTTGGCCAGCAATCTACAGATTTATGCAGATCAATAGTACTATAAATCAAGACTGTAGTAACCTGTATAGAAGAAAGACGCAAATCTGAATGAAAGTATTTTTTAGTTTTAAACAAAGGTAAAACTCACTTGATATAAACACGGTGTCCTTGTTTACATGAGAAAAAGTACTCTTGTACCAAAAGAGAAAAATCAGGTGAATCTCGTTTGAGGTTACATTGAGAGACAGCAATTATCTAGACAGGCCTTATGCTTCAGTTCAATGAAATTTATCTGTCTTCCCCTTTCAAAAACAGCAAATGCTCTTAAATGACCTTGTGTCAGTTTTTGGTGCTACAGGAAGAGAGTTTAATCTGGTGAGCACAATAAAATACTACTAAACATTCACAACAAGTTCCAATTTCAAAAAGGATTTGAAAATCCATGTTATTTAATTCCAGTTGATAAACACAATATGGGACATTTCAAATGGGCTTCCAAGACTTTTGAAATCTATGGCTTGTATTCAATTGATGTGGCATTTTAGCCTACATATATATGTTCAACAACTGTGTAAATCCAATGGGATATTAACAAGTTGAAAATCAGATTGTGTTAAAACGTGACATGCTCATTTGCAAAAAGTAGTGGTCACTTTGAAGGGGTAGCTGTAAGGAATAATATATTTTTATATGTAATGCTTAAGGGTGAAAAACAATTGAAATTGCCTATAAATTTCAAGGCTCCATAATTTTACTGTAACAATTTGTTTCAAGTTTCTGTACTTGCTGTAGACGAATCCGGACAGCAAGTGATGGTCCGATTGTAGTCGGCCATAATTGGGTTCTATTACCTTTTAATCTTTTGATATCCTTGGTTACCTGTATCATGGATGGTTGAACACTCAATTGTATCTTGATTTACTCAATTTCACTGAATTTGAAGGTTTGAAATTCACTTCGACAATAAATGAAAAACAATTAAAGGATGATGGACCCCACTAATGGCTACCTACGGTCACTAAAAACAAGTGCTGATGGGATTTGTCTAGTTCATTTTTTTAACACAAGAATGTTGCAGCAATACAGTAGAAAAAAATACTACTTACGAAAACTTTTATGAGTTTGTTAGGAATAAATTACATCCAGAGTAGATGTCTTATAAAAATTGTTGTTCTAATAATGTGATATTCATCGGCAAATATTGAACATGTCCAACATATTGTACTGAAAAGTCATTACATTTGTTTCCTGTCTTTAACATGCCTCCTGTAGCTCCTCTGCAAAATCTAATTTTCTTTCCCATGTTTGCATGTGTAATCAATCCATATGCCCGAATAGTCTTTTTGCACAAGGTGAGAAGTTATTGCTCATTACTATCAGCAGTTAAATTTCAGAATGGCACACTCTGTCTGATTTTAACTTGACTTTTGCTTTCATTAATTCAGGAAGCTAGCCAACAGAATTCGACTTCAAAGAACACAGCGACTGTTGCTGAAACAGGAAGCATGAATGACTGCAGGCTAGGCAGTGAAAGGCTTTCAGAGTCACCAGACCTTGCACAGTCAAACGTTAGTCAAAAACCAGCTGCTGCTTGTAGAGATCATTTTCAAGAGGAGAAAAATAGAAAAATTGATGAATTTAGAGACAAAGTAATTTCACACGGAGAAGAAGATACAGATGGTCATCAAAACTCATCAAACTTTGCTGTAATTCCAGTCACTGAAACTGATTCTGTGAATAGTTGTGGGAAAGACTATATACCAAAAGATGACAGAACTCAAGGATTGTACACAAGCAGTTTAGACTGTGGAAGTAATGTGAATTGTAGCGTCCAAGAGTTGGAAAGTAGTTGTATTCTCGGGGAAACACAAATTGGCAAGGAAGGCTCTGAGATGGGGAACACCCACTGGAGTCATTCCTACACAGGAGTGAGGCAGCCTGTTTCAATGAGGCCATCGTGTAGGTCAGATGCAGCGGAGTTGGGGTTAGTGGATGACTTGAATGATCTTTATGTGCCAATTGTTGGATATGAAATGATGGAGCAAAGAGCCAGGTTTACGGTAAGACACTATGACTTCATTTGCATAAAACCATATTTCTTAGACCAAAATATTGAATTATAACGTCCAAGCATTCTTTGAGAGTTTATTTTGTACAGGATATATGACACATAAATTATAACTTGATACAAATGTTCATTCATACATGTGTGTAACATTTTTTTCATGGGGTGTGTCAATAATTTTGACAGACTAGGAACTTTATGCTTTATGAGAAAGTGTAACAGCTGTCATTTCTTTTCCTTTACTCAATGGGATCCAGTGCCCCTATCCACCCTCCAGTATATGTGCCTCATAAAGACCAGAATTGTGAGAAGGACAGATAGAGGTACAGTAGTGCTATATAAGTTTATAATAAGTGATATTATAATCAGCTGCGGTATTGCTTCCCAACATTGTTTGGTTATGCTGGAAATAAGGCATACAGAAACTTGTAACAAAAAACATGTTCTGCTACTGAGTGCACAGTAGGTGTGCAGTTGCAGTGTGATTTAGTAAATTTACTATCAAGTATTAACAGCTCACCATCACTGTATGAGGGGGAGGGGGGGGGGTATCATGGGTGACACAAAGGCATGAATCATGTGGTTGTGATTTACCTGTAATTGTTAAACAGGGTCATTTCAGATGAAAATATTGGCTTCAAGGGAGTCACTTGGAAACAGCCCTTGTTTTCAGGATTATCACAGGAAGTTGCCTCCCTGGGTGATTGGATTATGGGAAAAGGAAATACAGTGTGTATTGGGTACAGCATTGTATTATTATGGGTAAAATTCAGGATTGTTTGAAAAAACCTTAAGGGAATTGCCTTTAAAAAATTTTGGTAGCACTAAGAATGAAGCAAATTACTGTTAGGTTTAAATACAGTGGAACTGTAATAAAAGGTTCCAAGTTCAAAGAGGAAGTTGCTGGCCTAGTGTTCCATGTGTGTGTTACTGTACACAGTATGCATAATACAGTATGCAACAATATGGTAAGTACATCCCTCTTGCTTTGAATGAGTTCAATTTTATACTGTAGGTTGCATACCTTGCCACAGTTCATACAGGAATACACTAGAAATGGTGACTGCCGCGTACTCCAATACCCCTATGTTCCGACAATCTCTATATTTATACTATATTTATCTACGATAGAGTTGTTGGAACAAAGGGGTGTTGGAACAAAGTCTGTGTTGGAATGTAATGGATTTGTCGGTAAATAGGGGTGTCAGATTTTAGGGGTGTCGCAATATAGGGCTGTAACCAGTAGAAGGCCACTGTACATCTCTGAGGTTTAGCTCACACTGCCCCTAACATACTGTTTCATGGTCTGTTCATAGTACAAAGCAAGAAAGGGGTACGTATATTATACTGGGATGCTAGTGTTCCATGTGTGTTTAAATACTACTTTAGATACACAGTATGCATAATGTGGAACAATATGAGAATTATCCCAAACTAAATTTAGACACAGCCTGGATTTGAAATGAGCACGATTTTGCACAGTACAGAGGCCTACCATGCCACAGTTCTTTCAAGAATATGACTATAGAAATATGCTACATCTGCTCAGTGAGCCTGTCAGCATTTGCCTAAATATGTCTCATAAATGTTCACTGTACAAAATGTTTGTATAGCATTGTCCTTGGTGGAAAAGGAAAACTAAGATTGACAAACCAAACTTATAAAGTTGTTCCTAGTATTACTCTGCTTGCCTTAACCTTCGTTATGACAGCTTCATTATTGATGACAGTTTTCAGAATCAATAATTGAGCATAAATGGAGAATACTATTTTTGCAAGATATATTGTATATGCAATTTCTTTGTAATGCAGAACTCAACTTAGAATAAAGTACTGAAGATTATCAAAATCGTGTAGTCTGCAAACCTTTAGCATACACCCTTTGTTTACTCCAAGGTCAGCCTTGAACTGAGACAAATCAAGTGTAAAATCTGCTTTTAAAATACAATAGAAGTTCATCAGGGCTGGCTGTATACATATTGATCTTTAGGTTGTCAGTGATTAATACATTTGTTTAGTAACACCTCTGTGATTACTTTTGACACCTAGAGCTCCCATTCAATGGTTTATATTAAAATGTGATGTCTACTTGTCAGTCCTTGTCGGTATAAACTGATAAAAATATAAGAAAAAAATAAAGGACTACTGTAGGAGTGTCATGAATATTCTGTTCAGTTTTTTGTCAACTGTTTCAAGATGGTTGCACTGCATTGGCTGTAAACTGAAGATGGGGCAATCACAAAGTGAGTGTTTCTTCAATTTGATTTTGTACAGTAAGGGTCCCAAGCCAGCCCACACTGGTTTGTCTTTGTTGTATATACTTAACAAAACAATTTGTTCCAGACCAAAAAGTTCAGATAAGTAGTTTCTGCACAGCTGGTCTTTGCAGCAGAGTAGTTACTGTTGATGGTGCAATTATTGAGGATTTATCATCATAAACTTGTGCCAATGTCATGTTAGATGTGGCATTTTTGAATACAAATTTCAAACAACTGTCTCCAGGCTGTTTGATGTCAAGGCTAACAATTTGCATTAAATCATGTTTCTTAGCATTCAAGCAATTCATACTTTACACCATGGGCGGAAAAATTTGGGAAGCTGGGAGGCTCCTTCCTGGGAAATTCGGGCATTTGGGGAGGAATTTCCTTTTGTTGTACCTGAAAACATACAAAGAATTGTGGAAAATTCTACTGACTTCCTAGGAAATAAACATTTTTTCCAGCACTGCAGTTAAAACATGCTCCATGCCGTAAGATTGCTTTCACAAGCATTCATGCAACATATTTTGATACACAAAAATTATATGGTCACTTTGTTATTAAGCACATGGTATGATAGATCTATGTACAGTATGATGTAGCACATTATACACTGTTGACTGTACTGAGCAATTACAGGGCATTCTTTATACAGTACCATTGTGCAATTACTGACTATCAAAGCACTGTACATGCAGAACAATACAATGCAGGTATTATGGATCGAGTCATACCAAGGGGGTTCTGCTGGTATATGGAGAATCTCCTTTGCACTGACTAATGGTGCTAGTAATACAGATAATAAAAGGCCTAGTCTTTTTATCCCAAACAGTTTCAATTCTTCTCACATAAACCCCTCCCACAGTTCTGTCTTAAGCTCATCCTCATTAACACGCAATTTTACAGGAGTTTAATGCTTCAGGGTGAATAATACAAGATCCCTATGTGCCACCAAGACACTTTCAGTACAGTAAATTCTGTATATTAGGTGACAGTATGCTGCATTGTTTGAACTTGGCTGTCAATCAAAGCAGTGGCATAGGAAGCATGTGATATGTGAGTGGGGGTCAGAGCAATTATTGGACTATGCACCTCACCCAACCCCATTGACCAAAATGTACAATTTTTATGCTTAATTTTTAGCTATTTTCTAACTAGTACCATGGAGAATGATTTTTTTAAGTAAAAATAATTGTATGTTGTAAATCATTTTATCCACTGAAACTTGGCACTTCATAAGATAGAACTCTTTTCCCAGTCATGCTACACTAGACAACAATTCTAGTTTATCTATGCCCTCTGCAAACTAAGGAACATTGATAACATTTTAATTCGTCAAGTTAAGTAGAATCCATCTACTCACAGACTATTCAACTGACAGGGTTGAAAGGTATCTGATGAAAGTATACGAGAGCATTTGAGTATGGTAGGCAAATGGTTCCTGCCTGAAGTCTTGCTTGAAAGACTATCTAAGCACATTCGAAAATGGCATTTCTCAGGCTTGTACATAAGTAGCAGCTGTGCAGCAGGGAGGTAAAAAAAACTTCTTCAGGGGAAGGGGCAAGCACCAAAATTTTTTGAGTTTTTTTTTTGAAGTGTGAACACCACTGTATTAGGGACGGCCAAAATTTTTGCCTTTTTGAAACAAATATTTGTGGATATGGAGCTCGTATGCAGAAATTTTTGGATTCTGGGTTTCTTGCATAGGGAAATTTGAAAAGATAGGGGATTGCTGATCAAAGAATCTGCTCTTCCTTATTGGCAAATCTGAGAATGATTGCACAGTGATCGACTGAAGCTTTCCAGTAACATTTAAAAAGTTTATGAAACTTTGTTGTCTATTTTAGAACAAACTATTTCAAAGTCAAGAGCTTATTTTGGAGAAAATTTGGAATTTTATGGAAGAAAATTTATAAAAATAGCATTGAAGTTGCCACTATCACTTGATGATGTGGTGTCACAAATGGCAAATTTGATTTTGTTTTTTCCAGAGCTTGAAAAGGTTTATCCAACTGATTTATGAGACAGTACTTATGCATAGGAATTGCACATTGAGGCATGGAACTGGCACAGAAAATTTTGCTTTTTGAAACAATGAATTACAAATTGGCGTGTGTATTGAAGAGAACTCTGAATTTCATGAGAAAGAAGAGTTCGGATTATCCCACAAACAGAAAAACTGTTTTCTGACCTGTGAAGTGGAGGCATACCTCTGCCTTCCCCCCTCATTTTTCACTGGGAGCTACCACCTCTGCACCCCCTCCCCCCTTGCTTCCTACTCCTATGAATCAAAGAGCTATGTCAATTGAGAAGTTCTGTTGACTACTGCAGCAAGAGTTGTTGTTTTAGATGAGAGTTGACTGTATTTAGGTGTATAGTAGGCTTCCATATTGTTGAAAAAATTGGAGTACAAATACACTAACTGGAATCTTCTTTGTTGCCTTGGCCGGCTCGACTTGAACCAATAGGTTGGAAACTGGGCCGTTAAACTCCATCTACCTAACATACTATCTTTGCTGAGAAGTTTTGTTGAAAAGTTAATGGGAAAGTTTGGCACTTCTAGAAATTTGTCCATCATCATGTTCATATGGCTTGGTCTCACTTAACTGCAACACTCTGCGTTACCCTGTGGTTATGGCAAAACCCCAGATTAACCCTGTTAAAAACCACCAGTCTGTGTTCTCACATACGCTGAGTGGGTAGTGCTACCATAGTAATGAGTTCACCAGTCTGAAGCAGGCACAGGATTCAGCCTCACATTCAGCCCCACATTCAGCTTCACATTCTGAAGCTAGCACAGGATTCGGCCCCACATTCGCCTAGCACAACATTCGGCATTATATTCACACCCAGTACAGGATTCAGCGTTACAATTCGTTTGCCTAGCACAGGATTCGGCTTGTAATACCCAGCACAGGATTCAGCCTCACATTCTAAAGCTAGCACAGGATTCGGCTTACTCTCATGTGGCCCAGGATACGTTGTAGATATGCAGTGCATATACTGTATCAACAACGAATCCTGTGCTAGCACAGGATTCTGCGAATGGTGTGAAGCCGAATCCTGTTCTGGGTGAATGTGAGGCCCAATCGAGTGCTAATGTTAAAATCATGTGCTGGGCGAATGTGGGGCTGAATCTTGTGCTGTAGGTGGGCAAATCAGTAACGAATCCTGTGCTAAGTGAATGTAAGCCGAATCCTGTGCTGGGGCCTGGGCGAATGTGGAGCCGAATCCTGTGCTAGCTTCAGAATGTGGGGCTGAATGTGAGGCTGAAAGGCTGTGTCTGCTTCAGAATGTGGGGCTGAATGTGAGGCTGAATCCTGTGCCAGCTTTAGACTGGTATGAGTTCAGACATTTTACACACCAATTATTGCAACTTTAATTTTGGAAAATACAGGTCATCAATGCCATTTAAAATTTTGACCTTGCTCGGTTAAAACAAACATGGTGTTTAAAACAGCAGAACCCTTAAACAATGGCCCAGAGTTAACCTGTGAATGTTTCATATTACTCTAGTGCCAAGTAACACACTCTTACCTCTAGTGTGGGGTACGTGAGACCACAGTCATAAGGGTACGATATCTGGTAAAAATGGTTGGGAGTGGAAGTTTGATCTTTTTTGAAAATCATTTTCTATGCTTATTGTAGTTGTTTGCAGCTGTTGTGCTTTTGTACTGCACATTGACATTGAGACTGATTGTCAAATTGAGAGAAAATATCACCTCCTGTTATTAAGCTCCAGATGCATTCATTTTTACTGTTCATGGATAGGCTATTGGTACTGTTCAAGGGTACATGTACCATCTTGGTTGTTTAATACAGGAAAAATCTCAGTGAGGCATTAAAGACTCTTTTAACATACAGAACAGTACTGTAGCATTACAATCGATTGCAAGGCATAGCATACATGTATACAAATTTTGACAGAATCATACTTCTCTGGTGGTAAGAAATGGCACTTTCCATGTCTTTTTTTTCTCAATTTATTGTTCAAGCAGCAATACTTTGTTTGGGGTAATTTTATTTAGCATGTTGAGAATCGCTGGAATTAAGAGTGGTTAATCCCTATCTGAATTATGGTAATGGTGGGAATTTTGGGTTTGAAATGGCTTTATTTTAGCATGAGTCAACTATTAAAAACCAAACAAGTGTGTCATTCCCATACTTTATTGACCCTTGTAGCTTCCACCCTGTGTAACATTCCGTGTTGGTCATTTGTTGTATTCTGTGTACATGCTTTGCATTTTGTAGAACTTACTCCATGATATGACATACTAGCAATGGACTTGAGCTATGAATTGTGCAGTATGTGTGCCACTCTAAAGTCATTGAAACCAAGATAATCAAAACACCGTATTATTGGCTCTACAACCCTCTTTGGTAAAAAGAAAAGTAGGGACATCATTAAATGAAAATAATTTATGAAACACTATCAGCAATAAATATTTTTACTGCCTTTTTAAATTTCAAAGTGCTATTTAAGTTAATGTAAAATCTAGTAATGAAGCAAACCAAGCAAGATGCCAAATCTCTCCACATACTGTCAGACAGAGGCTGAGCAGACCTCAGCATCATCTTGGTCAGCTCAGCCTCTGT
Source organism: Holothuria scabra (assembly GCA_037179385.1). Lineage (NCBI taxonomy): Eukaryota > Metazoa > Echinodermata > Holothuroidea > Aspidochirotida > Holothuriidae > Holothuria > Holothuria scabra. Next base: position 23,832,621 of record CM074182.1, read on the forward strand.
GATGATGTCAAATAATTTGAGACCGGGGGCACCCTCGCATTTATCCCCTAATTTGTCCAAATTTTGTAACTTTCAGTAAATCTATTACAGCAAGGTAATTAAAGGTTTCAGAAAACCCCTCGTTGGCAACTGGTATGCATGACAAAATAGACATTGTCAATGTACCAAATAAATACCAATGCATTGATACAAAGAAACTTCAAAAATTTCAAAACTCCGCAGCACGTATTGTCAAAAGGAAAAGTAGAAGGTGTCACACAACCCCACTTTTAAAGGAACTTCACTGGCTTCCTATTAGGGAGAGAATCAAATTTAAAATACTGCTTACTTTTTGTGCTCAGCATTTAAGGCAGCCTGTTTATATCTCTCAGCTTCTGTCTCCTTATACTCCTGCTCCTGTTCTTCGTTCCTCCGAGAAGGCTTCCCTAGCTCTTCCTAATCCACAATTGAAATCATATGGTTACAGATGCTTTGCATATGCTGCTCCCTACTTGTGGAACCAGTTACCCAACCATATTCAGTTATGTACTAATTTTTCTACATTTTAGCGTAACCTCGACTCATTTGTTTGCTTGCTCCTTTGATTGAAATGAATTTGTTGTTCAATTTTATTTTTGTCAAGCGCCTAGAGCAGCTACACTTTTGTTCTGATTTGGTGCTATATAAGTTCAATGTATTATTATTATTGGTTTCGGTGAAAGAGAAACCTATGCATTCACGCAGGAGTGTGTGTGTGTGTGTGTGTTTGTGACACTTTGCTTGTTAACACGATATCTCAAGATAGGAATGTCTGACAGTTTTCAAACTTAGTACATAGATGTGCCATATTGTGAGGAAGAACCCTATTGTTTTTGGTGGAGGTCAAAGGTCATCTGGGGTCACCAGGGGTCAAAGTCTGAAAACCTTGTTAACGCAATATCTCAAGATAGAAAACTTGGATAGATTTCATATTTGGTTTGTAGATTGGTTATCGTCAGAGGATGGTTCCTATTGTTTTTGGCAGAGGTCAAAGGTCATCTTGGGTCATCAGGGGTCAAAGTCTGAAAATCTTGTTAACACAATAACTCAAGATAAGAAACTCGGATAGCTTTCATATTTATTATGTGGATGTGTTATGGTCAGGAGATGGTCCATATTGTTTTTGGCAGAGGGCAAAGGTCATCTGGGGTCACCAGGAGTGAAAATCTGGTTAATGCTATATCTCAAGATAGCAAACTTGGATAGATTTCATACTTAACATGTGGATGTGTTATTATCAAAAGATGGTCACTATTGATTTTGGTGGAGGTCAAAGGTCATTTGAGGTCACCGGGGGTCAAAGTCTGAAAATATCGTTTACACGGTATCTCATGATAGGAAACTTGGATAGATATCATATTTGGGTATGTGGATGAGTTATAGTCAGGAGATGGTCCATATCGTTTTTTTGCAGAGGTCAAAGGTCATCTGGGGTCACCAGGGATCAGAGTCTAAAAAATCTGGTTAACGTGATTTCTCAAGATAGGAATCTTTGATAAGTTTCACATGTGGTATGTGGATGAGTTATGGTCAGAAAATGGTCCCTATCAGTTTTGGTGGAGGTCAAAGGTCATCTGGAGTCAACAGGGTGGAAGTCTGAAAAACCTTTTTAAATGCAGTATGTCAAGATAGCTGTCTCTCTGTATGTATGTTTTTTCGTCTATCCATCTATGGCTTTTATGGGGGTCAAAATAGGTGTTAACACATCTTAAGGTGGGAAACTTTAATAGATTTTACACATGGTATGTGGATGCACATTATGGTGAGAAGATGATCCCTATTTTTGTTAGTGGAGGTGAAAGGTCATGTGGGATAAAATTATTTTTTGAACATGCTTGAGTGAGAAGATAATGGTACATGACGACATTATTCTAATGGAACATTTATGTATCATCGAAACCTCAATGCATTTTTGCATTCTGGTTATTATTATAAATCTTTATTTGTGCCGATCTAAAGTCAATATCACTGATCCCTGAGGTAGCGTGTGCCAGTGGAAGTGTAACAACTGCCATTTTTTGGAAATTATATTTACACAACATTATTTTAGTAAAAATGAAAAACTTATGTGCATATTAAGAACTACTTCATTGCAGGACAGCAAGTTGTCAGACAAACTGTACATGATGAGCTGTAAATGTACTTCATTTTTTGCTTAACATTTCATGTAAAGGCAGTGGCCAGCTCGACTTGAACCAATTAGTTGGAAACTACTATATTGCCTAACATTCCTCCACCCATCAGTGATGCTATTGTTCATTTCTCAGGTGATACTGTAGTCTCCATTTTTGTACAGTTGTTTAGTTTTCAACTCCTTCACTTTGTACAGTATGGTTTGGATGTGAAACCTCGTAAGGTTTTACCATGAAATCAATGTTGCACTAATATTGCATGCTCAAGTACCTGTACATGTAGCTTGGCATAAACCTAACATGTGTACTGTAAGATTCATTTTTTGGATAAGTGCATATATACAGCATGAAGGCTGAGAGAATATATTTTTACATACAGTATCATGTACAGCTTCTTGGGTCGAAGTGAGTGCAGATATACAGTTGTGCCAGCCTCCTTAAAAAATTGTATTTGCAGTACATACCGTATGTACACACTCTTGGGTAAATAGGGAGGGCAAATTATACTGTTTGGTGGCCTAAATACAAAAACTTGGTCTTCAAAAGGAGGCTTGTCAGGTGGAAAGCTGGACAAATGGTTAACCAATTCTGTAATTGCACCATACTCATTGGACTGATGTACAGTGTTTTTATGGATACAGCACACCTATAGTTACTGTACTATCAAATTTTATGTACACACAGTAGCACTGAATAGTAGTACAGCAGCACTATGGCCTGCAAATCACAAGAACTTGTGTAAATTATTCAGTCTATTTGCTTTGTAAATTGCTAAGCAACTTTTAATGGTATACAGATATGTACATATGTACAGTATTTTACATTATGCACCGTTGATGCATACTTTAAGGATAGAGCCCCATTTCCTGACATTTGTTGTATACTGTTCTATAAGCTAGGGACATCAAATTTGCTCAAGAAAGGTCACATGACTGTACAATCAAAGTAAAGATTACCTGTTTTTGAAAAACAGTTAGTCAGGCTTGTACTGTACTATACAGTAGCTAGCTAAGCAAAGCTATTAAAGTACCATTCATGTACTGGTTATTTCTATCAGGGAGCTGTTTCTCTCAATGTTAGGAAAGAATTATCACCATCCTGGGAGTAGGTTGTACAGGGAGGGGATCCTGGGAGTAGGTTGTATGGAAAGGGGATTTTCAGAAAGTGTATCATCATGGCAGAGATTTTGTTTTGTCAGGAACAGTTGCCAAGTGACATTTTGATGGTCAATTAATGCATTCTGTACAATCCTACTGTACGTAGTCCTTGTCCAGAATGAAAATAGTTTTGCAAGTTCACCAATTAGTGGAATACTGTAAAAAATTGCACAAGGTTTGCTCTTTGTTTCGATAAGTAGTGGTGGGTGGAAGAACTATTACAATATACTGTACCTCGTAGCACTGGACAGAATTTAGAAGTATTGAGTTCCTGGTTTTTACCAGAAAATCTGGTAGAAAATCAGACCTTTATAGTACTTTCTTACTGTAAGTGATGAAACTTACTGTAGCAACTAGAAGAGCAACCAGGAGGTCAGGAGTTTGATTCTTGGCTGAGTCAAAGAAAGGTGGGTTTTTCATCCAAGAGCAATCTACGTACGGATTTCCCATCTGAACTGGTCTTTCAAAAAAAATTAACAAATTTGATACAAATTGTTTGAGTTGGTTTCTACCTGACGTGAAGTTGTAATTCATAAGCCAATGGCTTCTCCCACATTCATGGTCCCTAAGCATCATAAAACAACTTCCCTTCAAGGCCTGATTATTACTGTACTTGTACTCAGTGAAATCTTTGCACTGATACTCATGACTCGGGAGATGAAACTCAAGTGTATACACTTCAAGTTTAAGCTGTACATACAGCAGTGCTGTATGTACTGCAGGGCTGCACCATTCTTCCTTCTAATTTTTACACATTACCTACAGTACCTGTAAATACTGTAAGATCAAGTTCAAAATACCTGCTCAAGAAATATGATATCAAAACAAAGCATACTGCAGCTGCCATACAGTGTCTGTGTTACAGTACTTACTGTATGTTGACATGCACTCACAAACATTATAATGGGAATCAAGCATGTAGCTACAGGTACTGTAGATGCAGTATCTCTGTCAAGGGTGGGTAAGGGTGGGATCTCCCCCTCTTTCCAGCAGAAAGAGGTTAGGATCCCCCCCCCCCTTTCCAGAAGAAAAAGGTTGCACAACAATTAAAAATGACAGTATCTTTGTTTCTTATTTAAGAAGAAGACATCTTTGCAGCAATGCTAAATCTTAAATAAATAGCCTTTCAAATCCTTCAGATTCCATCCTATAGGGGCCTTGAAGCAACTGAATCCCATTGCCATTGCCCACTTATCCACCTATCTGAATTTTTTTCAAGGCCAGGATCAATTTGGAGTTGGGGTTTGGCCATAATAAATCCCCCTCCCTTATTTGAGTTTCTGGAGGAATTGCTGGCTATATAGGGAAAGTGTTGGTTGACCTACTGAAGATGAAAATTGATTTCATGCTGGGGTATGGTCCATGTCATAGTGACAGATGTTACAGTGGGTTACATAAATGACCCTATATTTGCTGATAAAAAAAAAAACAATGGAAGTAAATTTATAACATCTCCTTTGGGAAGGAGATCAGTGCAATTCTTTTCCAAAGATCTACTGTAAGTGTTGGCCTACAAGGTGTAGGGCCTATGCGTGGTAGAGTGAGTGACTTGGAGTGTGTTTTCAGGACATCACATGACCTTTGGAATTCTACAATATTAGTGCATACAAATACAATATTATCTACTGTAAATTTATAGTTCTGATGGTCAGGTCAGATAATCTTTTCCTAAGAGATTCATGGCTAAGTTATGCAAATTTATACATGTATGTGACACTTATATGGAGGTAATGAGTGGGTGGTCAAGTTACCTGACTATCACTTGGAAGGTCTGGCATTTAGTTCCCAGGCCAAGTCATTCCAAAACTTCAACAAAAATGGAGCATACAGTGATGTGGTACACAATTCTCTGGAGTACTGTAAGAATTACAATCCAGTGCTCCATAACTGAAAAAGTGACTGTGGGCACAGCTAAATTAAACCAGAAGTTACAAAGTTGAGGTGTGAAAGCATCTTAGAACCCCTAGTTCCTCAAAGGTAGAAAAGAGAATCTGACAGTTTCAAATTGTGATGCAGATATGTAGCATCAAGGGAGGTTTTATTTTTTTTTAAATGCTTTTTTGATTCCTTGCCGAAGGCAGGCAAGGAATCTATGCGATGGTGATGTCGTGTGTATGTGTGTGTGTGTGTGTATGCGTGTGTGTGTGTGTGTATGTGACGCCTTGGCTTGTAAACACGATATCTCAAGAAGGGTAAGTGTGACTAACCTCGTATTTGGTGTGTAGGTTGGTCATATTGAGTAGATGATCCCTATCGTTTTTGGTGGAGATCGAAGGTCATTTGGGGTCACGAGAGGTCAATAGGTAAATTCCTTAGAAATTGCTTTTAAACACGATATCTCAAGAAGGGTAAGTGTGACTAACCTCGTATTTGGTGTGTAGGTTGGTCATATTGAGTAGATGATCCCTATCGTTTTTGGTGGAGATCGAAGGTCATTTGGGGTCACAAGAGGTCAAAAGGTCAAAACTTTGTAAACACGATATCTCAAGAACGGTACATGTGACTATGCTCATATTTAGTGTGTGCATTGGTCATATTAAGTAGATGATCCCTATCGATTTTCGTGAAGGTCAAAGGTCATTTGGGGTCACCAGAGGTCAATAGGTAAATTCCTTAGAAATTGCTTGTAAACACGGTATCTGAAGAAGGGTAAGTGTGACTAATCTCATATTTCGTGTGTGCATTGGCCATATTGAGTAGATGATCCCTATTGTTTTTGGTGGAGATCAAAGGTCATTTGGGGTCACCAGGGGTCAAAAGGTGAAAACTTCGTAAACACGATAACTCGAGAACGGTACATGTGACTATGCTTTTATTTGGTGTGTGGGTTGGTCATATTGAGTAGATGATCCGTATCGATTTTCGTGGAGGTCAAAGGTCATTTGGGGTCACGAGAGGTCAATAGGTAAATTCCTTAGAAATTGCTTTTAAACACGGTATCTCAAGAAGGGTAAGTGTGACTAATCTCGTATTTGGTGTGTGCATTGGCCATATTGAGTAGATGATCCGTATCGATTTTCGTGGAGGTCAAAGGTCATTTGGGGTCATGAGAGGTCAAAAGGTGAAAACTTCGTAAACACGATAACTCGAGAACGGTACATGTGACTATGTTCATATTTAATGTGTGGGTTGGTCATATTGAGTAGATGATCCGTATGTATTTTCGTGGAGGTCAAAGGTCATTTGGGGTCACAAGAGGTCAAAAGGTAAATTCCTTAGAAATTGCTTGTAAACACAGTATCTCAAGAAGGGTAATTGTGACTAATCTCACATTTATTGTGTGGATTGGTCATATTTAGCAGATGATTTCTATTGATTTTCCCAAAGGTCAAAGTTCATTTGGAGTCAGCATGTTCAAAGCCTGACAAGCTTTCCTTCACAGTCTTTCAAGAAAGGTCACTTGTTAGGGTCCTGTAACTTTTCATGTAGATGGCACATAGTGAATACATGGTCCCAGAAGTTTTTGGTGGAGGTCAAATGTCATTTGGGTTCACGACGGGCAACGGGGATCTCAATGTAGGAAGATTCGATGCCTTGCATGTGTACTTTGTGGGCACATTACAGAGCCCTGTTAATTGAAAAACATTGCAAAGCAATGTCAATGTGAAAAAAGGCCTTACATTTCAGCAGCAAGGAATCACTAAGCCTTTTGGCTTTCTGGTCTAAATCCATGGACCCCTTGTTTGGTCTAGCGGTAGAGCATCCACCTCGCACATGGAAGGTCCGGGTTCATCTCCCAGGTTGAGTCATACCAAAGACTCTAAAAATGTAACCAACTGCCATTGTGTGTGATGCTCTGCATACGCAATGGAGAAGGGAAACAAGCCAGTGAGTCACTACGTGAAAAAAGGCCGTGGCTGGCTGTATTTGAACCAATAGGGCTGTAAAACTCCATCTAACTAACTAAATTCTAAACTCATGGTTTTGTTCATGTTCATGGTATATTGTATTTAGTGGTCAGGATTTCTGCAGCTTATAAGCAGTATGAATTATTAAAATGGTGATTTCTGTTTTATTTTATACAGTACAATATTTTGTTGGCTATCAGCTATAAAACTGTATTTACTATTTGAGCAATCATATTATTACAATTTCTGTAGGTTGGGAATTTTTTCTACTTTGCCAGGTGTTGGCACATTTGTGTACAATAGGGTGACATGTGAGGAAGCTGACTGCATAAATTGTAATTTGGCAGCTGATACAGTACTGTCCTGTTGAAGTCTTTCAACCTGCAGTAAACATGTGCTGAACACATTGTACAGCAATTTGATATGTATGTGGCAAACTGTGTTAAGTCTTGTAATTACAGGCTACAGTATGTGCAGTACTTTCTCTGTTGAATTGATCACTGTAGTCCTAGCTGAGCTAGACCTTAAAAAGAGAAAGAAGTCCTGCATAAATTTATTAAATATTTACATCCATTCGGTTATGGGACCCATGTTTAAATCCGTTTTGCAGTACGAGAGAGCTGGGGGAAGGGGGGGTATATGGCTTTATGACTGTTTTTGGAATGGTTTTGAAAGGAGAGATGCATAGGACGGGAGAAGGTTAATCTTACTGTAGCTCCTAAATTCAGACAGAATGTAATGGGGTCACGGTACAGTATGTCAATCTGTTTTCTTTTTTATTTATTATTGAGTAGACTGTTAAGTTGCACTAAAATTTTGCATACTGTACCATGCAGTTTTCTGTACAATACTGTACATTACTGCACATATCTTAGAAAACACTCACTTTGGTATATTTTAAAAAGCAGTAACAGTTGGATTGTGCAATGTACTGTATGCAATGATGCATCCTCATACAAACTTTGGTAAGAAAGATGGTGCAATAAAATTCAGCACAGTATCAAGTTTGTGTGCAAACAAATTAGGTTGATACTGTGCGTAAATTGTATAGCAAATTGCAGTCATTGTGGAGATGAGTTTACTGCATGTCCAATTTGCCTATATGTACTGTAGTCTGTATCCATTCATTATTGCCTGCAAAAACCAGAGGGCTCCGTCAAAATTAAAAAGGAAGTGTTGGGTAGGGTTGGTCTTTCTAGTGGTGGGGACGTGTGCAGGGTTACTGGTTTTTGCTAGACAGTTATTTGCACAGGCAGTTAGGCAATTTAATGTAATACAGGTAAATAGGGGGTAAGTATTGGGGCTCATAGACTGCTAACTAACTAGTGAGTTTTGGGACTTATATATTTATTGGTACAGTTTGGTGCTTCCTCACAGTATGTCTACTTGTACATGACTGACTGCCTGGTCAAGTGGTTAAAGCATCAGTCTTTCAGTCAGGAGCACGAGGTCAAAAGTTTTGAGTCCTTGCTGGGTCATACCGAACTAACCGAAGACCTTAAAAGGGAACCTACGGTACTGCCATTGTGCCCAGTGCTAAGCATAAGCAATGGAGTAGGGAAAACAAGCCAGTGAGCCATAACTGGAATCAAAACCTACAGTAAGTATGAAAGGTTTCCGGAAAGAAGGGAGAAAAATTTCTTCAGATGTGGGCAGTCCAAAATAGCCTTTAAGGGATGGGTTCAGGGAAGGGGAAAATACAATGGTATAATTTTCATAGTAACTCATATCAGTGGAACCCTTACAAAAAAGGTGAGGCAATTAGTTCCAAATTTGCAGGTTTTCACATGTTTTTTCCAGGGGTTATCACAGGTTTTTGCATGAAAACCTGTGTTTTCCCTTGACATTGACGCGGAGATTCAAACATCAAACAGCTTATTAAACAAAGTAGCCTAATTGCAAAGTTTTTCTTCGGGTCTAACTTTAGGCTGTGAAAATAGCGAGTGAAACTCAGCAACTTGTACACTACAATCCGGGTTTAAGTGACGTGACAAAATGATTCAATGAAAATCATGCTTGTGTTGTCACTGCGATAAAGAATAGAAAGGTCGATTGGATAAGTGACCTAATAGGAGGTCCAGTGTCTTCTACTTAATCATAGGGAGTAAAGAGTGTATCTTGGCCATAGAGTTCCTAACAATTTGTACCAAAGGTATCGCTGAAGTTTCCAAATGGAAGACGAAGCTTTAAAAATAATTTAAAACAAAATTTTTGTGGAAGTATTGATGTACAAATCAAAATAAATAGTAGCCTCTATGCAAGAAACACGGCAATCATTTACTTTGCTCTCTGTTGAAATAAGGTCACAACCACTAACTGACCCAAATTCATGCATTGTGCATGCTATTACGTAACTGCGGCCCGACGTGTGACTTTTTAGACGGTACAATGGCGTCCACTTAAATACTGTAATAGGGAGTAAAGCTGTATCTTGAACTAAAAAATACCTCACAATTCTTAGCGAGAGCATCAAAGTACCATTTACCATGGATAACTAATAGTAAAATTATAATTCTAAGCAAAAATGTTGACAAAGTCCTGATGTATAATTGTCAGTCACTTTGTAAAAACATGACAATATTTGACCATGCCCTGCTATCAAGTAATGTACAACTGCTTAGTGAAACAGAGTTTTATAAAGATTGCTACATTTTATGGAAGGTACACATATTTCTGACGACCCCATGTGGACATATTTTTGAGGCGAAATTTGATGTTTATGAAATTATGCAATCAAAAATTATAAATATACCCGATGAAAGTCACAGTATTCTTTCAAAAAGGAACAAACAGCCACACATTGCAATATATTTTTGATGTCTAATAATGCCATTCACACAGTTGTCCCTCTTAACAATGATCAACCCTAGCAACAACGACCTCAATGATCCAAAATGAAGACAGGCTTTGGCTTGGTACTATTCTGCTGAAAACAAGGCAAAACAAAGAAATAATTTTCAATCGTTGAGCTTACAAATCATAGCTTGAGCCAACACTAAAATGCATGATCCTACACATGTTTTGCAAAAGTGTTGTCTGCATGAGTCCAAAGGATTTCCCTTTCAGGAAACCAAAAAGGCAGTGGCCGGCTCGACTTGAACCAATAGGTTGGAAGCTGGGCTGTAAAACTCCATCTACAGGACTGTAATTTAACCCAAGCCTACTTATATGGTACTGTATAAAGGTCACATAATGATGTCATCACAGCAAAAGGACCTCTGTACTGTAAATTGTGCCGAACTGCAAAATTAAATATCGCTATAGAAAAATTAAAGAGCATTTGTTTTCAACTTTTAATCATTCATTCCATTTGGGTACTCATTTCAATTTTTTCAGTGGGGGAACTACAGTACTTTTCAAATCTCTATTAAAATCCTCGACAAAAATACATGGGATAACCCTGCATCAATGTTGAAGTTTCAGGATGCTTTGGGCTACCACAACATTGAATGAGGGAGTGGGGGGATGGTATCCGTTCACATTTTATAAAAGATGCACGTTCATGAGTCTAGCTAGAGGATTTTTGAGTGGTGATTGTTGTACTTTGTCAGTGGTTATATTTAGTCTATTTTAGTCCTCCCCTGCCTCCTGTTCTGTATACCATTTATACCTATACTTACCATCTGACAGACTAATAACCCTGTTGTAAAACAGGGAGTTTTGGGTATTACCAGTGTTTCTGTTGCAACCCTTGAAGCAACAACACTGATGGTAGAGCTCAGCAGGAAGGAGCATCTCCCAAAGTTTTTCTCATAATAATGGTGATGGTTCGAGATTGATGTCTCCTTTGAAATCAGATGATGAGTTAAAAATTTGAGTGGTTTAATTTGGAATATATTAACTTTGATTAAATGAATATTTAGAAATTTTTAGGGACTGCCACTGACATAATTAGAACCCTAATGATGTCACATGCACAGTGGTTATAGTGTACTGTACTCAGGCTATAGTAACTATAACTTAAACAGGATTGGAGTTATTATAGTACTGTAATCTAGCATGCCTCATACAATATGTCACCACAAAGTATTTCCGTTAGCCAGGTCACAAGACAGTTTTCAGCCAAGTCATTTTAAATCATGTGATTCCTAGAACTTTTTCAAAATTCTTTTCATACTGTGAGATAGCCTACAGTACTTCAGATTTTCATTGGTATTGTAAACTACATGTACATGAAGTCATAAGGTGTGTGGGGTTGTTGAACACTTGTATTTTTCCGGTGGTCCTTTTATTCTCGGAACCTAGAATAGTTTGCTTTTAAAATACAGGAAGTCGTTGCTGTGGAGTTGGAGGTACAATAATAAGGTCATCTTGGTGAGCTCACTGTAATTACTGAAAGTGCCTTTTACAGTACTGTATCAACTGAAAAACAAGTGCCTAGGGTTTACTGATCACTATAGTACAGTATCAGGGTACTCTAATTTCTGAGTGGTATAGGTTGTTACAGAGTGGCACTTATTTGGAAAATAGTGTACTCTACAGTAAGAATTTAAAGGGCAAGAGCAGTCATCCTGACTTGAGGTGGTGTAGTAGACTGTCCTGTTTCATGATTGGATGTTGAAAGTCATGTGACAACATTTTTCCTCCTCAAAACTGAAATTCACTGGAAACAACTGCTTGGTTTACCTTGAATAAGCATTTAGTTAAAACCATTAATTCAAGGTACTTTGAAGAGAAATTAGAAGGAAATGGTAAGATGTAGCTTTTTGTTCAAAATAAGTTTGGGAAGACTGCTCTGGACCTTTAAACCCAGAACATTCATCAGAGCTGGAAGCAAATGACAGCACTGTACTGCAAGACGTGCATGCCTCTGTATCAGGTCTTCAATAATGGCTGTAGTGCCCCTCAGAAATGTCTTGTGCAATAACATACTGTACTTACAGCTAAATCATGTTTTGGCATTTTGTGCTTTCTCAGGCCTATGCGGAGTCCTGGTTAGCAGTTGCTTTACAAGATACAGTTAGTTGATGCTCATAGCTTCACTTGGTATGATTTATTATGGCTTTTCTTTAACTAAATCAACAGATGTTGAGACTCTCAAAAAAGTAGTTACAGTAATTTTCTGTACAGCATTTTGTGTGGTTGGAACAAGTACTGTAGCTGCCACTCTGAGATTATACCATTATTATATATACAGTACCATGCGCAGATCCAGGGAGGGCTTTTAGGGCCTCAGCCATCCCTTTTTTGCCACATCAACATTATAACATACAGGAAATTTATGTAACTCCCTCACACCACTTCATTCTCTTGGGTCAACACCCCCCTTTTGGAACGTCGCAATCCATGCCTCTGTACAGTACAGTACAGTACAGTACAGTACAGTACAGTACAGTACAGTACAGTACAGTACAGTACAGTACAGTACAGTACAGTACAGTACAGTACAGTACAGTACAGTACAGTACAGTACAGTACAGTACAGTACAGTACAGTACAGTACAGTACAGTACATGCATTAGGGGTAGTGTTTCCTCTGTAGAATTATACACTGGATCAAAACACTCAGTATGAGAAAATTTTAACTCACAAGAAATTTCAGTTTTGTGGACCTGTACATGTATATATCAAGTCTGGGAAAAAATTAAATCCTTATTTTTCATTTTTTCCCCACATACAACAGTCTGTCAAATTGACAAGCCATTGTGTCAAAATTGCCTCATACTGTATATACTGTAGTGGAAACGATGATTAGAGCTCTTCTGTACTTAATAATTTAGTACCATTAGTAATTACTTTGAGGCCTTAAAGGGCAATTCTCTTAAGACACTAAGGGCACATTGATTTAGGATCAAATTTGGTTTTCTTTGAAACCAAATTAATTTCTATGAAACCGTTACCAGAGGGAAAACCTTTAATATCTTGTGGATGAAAACCCAGCCACCTTACAGTATTTTGAACTCAACTGGGTATTGAACCTCAGATATTTTGGTTACTTACTTACTGTAGCTTGATTTCTTAACATGCATCTGCAGTACCTTTGTCCATATGGGCCACAGCATACTTTGTACTATGCCCAAGTAAAAGCAATATTGCTTTGTGCCAGAAACCTCAACATTGGGACCTTTGGGTCCAATCCAGAAGCCAAGAAGCCTATTCAAGGGATTCTGTTGTGTGTTTGTATGTAAATTTTTGAATCGTCCCCTTTTGCAGCAATTATATTCTTAGGTTTTCTCTTGCATAACCATCATTTCAGCTTCATTGATGACTCCCTCACAAGACAAAACCTTACCTTATCCCACCCAATGGCCTTAAGGACAAAAGGGGATATGGTAGAGTAGTACTGTAGCTGTATCACCTAAAGTAGTGTATTCCCAGAGGGGTTGCATTTTTTTATGGCTAGCAGACTCTCATAGGGACTTAGGGAGAATAAAGTTGGACTGGAACCTCATCAGGAAATTTCATAATTGTAATATGATATTTAGTTGTGAGTGGTGGGATCTTTATTTGCTAATTTATTACCATAGGCCTATGGTCTATATTTTTATAAACAAACCATTCAAAAATTGAATTTCCTGTTTGGATGTTGAGTTGTGTGCAGACAATCTATTTAGACTCAATGAAAAGCGTTTTTTCACTTCAAAGAAAAAGGAAAAGTACTGAACATCTTGAGCACTTTTTCCATAGTGAATTTCAAGTATGCATGTTTGCACAAATTGTTCCACTAACAAAGTTTTGATCCTTTAATTTACAGATATTCAAACTTCATGTACAGAAGAATGCCAAGGAAAGCTGGTTTATCTTTCGTCGGTACACAGACTTTGTGCGACTCAATGACCAGGTACTGCGCTTCACAGTTTGTATGGAAAAAGGACAATGATTTTAGTTGACAGATGTGAATCTCATTAGTGTGGTTCAAACATTGTTTAGTAAACTATAACTGGAAAATTGTCATCTTCATCTCAGATACTGTAGGTCTAAGCTCTGATGTTTTGTTGGTTTACATTGACCTTTTGTTACAGCTGTTACATAGTCAGGATGTTAGATTGTTATTCCTACAAGGTTATGGGCAAATTGATTCAAGTCATGGTTAGGTTGGATGGAGTTTTATGGCCCAGTTTCCAACCGATTGGTTCAAGGGAAGCTGGCCACGCCCCATAGGTTTAGGGTCTCACGGATGAAATATATTTCACCAATTCTGTCAAATTCTGGTGTCAGGAGTACAAAAAATGGAAAAGTTTGCAGTTTGGAATATGGGTGGGAAGAAGTTGTTTGGGCAGGAGGACTCCAGAAGTTTTTCTCATACTTTCTTGCATTGTGAACAGCTGTTGCTTTACCCTGGCCAGACCAGATGAAACCTTCTGTGGTGATCAGCCCTAATGCTAGTTAACAAATATATGGTCATAACGAATAAACTAGTTACTGTATGCTTAAATTTAGTGGATTACAGTGTGGGGGTATGTCCTTCAGTTTGGTGCAACATGTAAGATTTTGAAATCTATACCCAGTAATAGCCCAGTATACTTTTTTCTATAGTTTAACTGTATTAATTGTGATATTTAACTGTGATATTTCAATACTCCATCTTCAAATTCTACATTTTGGTGACTTTTGTGTCTACTACCTGCTACACACAAGGGAAACTTAGGACTCCCAAATTTAGAAACTTCATAATATAAGGTCAAGCACAGTTCCCCAAACTTATTTAGAAGCAACAGCTTAATCTCAAAATTTTCCTATTTCTTTTCAAAGTATCTTCTGTAATGTTGTAAGACTTCACTATTTCGTATTCATGGTAAACCAAGCAGTAACTTCTAGGAAATTTCACATTTGAGGATAAAGAATGTTGTCACGTGACTTTCAACAGCCAATCATGAAACAGGACACTTTGCAACACTGCTTCAAGTTGGGGCTATTGCTTTTGCCCTTTAAAAATGATAGTTTTGTTGTAGTGTTAGTATGTCTCTTAACATTTTCTGATTTTGTGAACAGTTTTTCTTAAGCATTCACACTTACTCCGTATGATGTTGTTCCATTCTTTATACATGAGACACAAGTGTTCATTGCAGATAAGAATACTTTGTGTATTAGACTTCCTGTTGCTGGTCAAATTGCTGTACATACAGAATTGTAATGTGATGGACCTAAGGTTCAAGTGAAAGTGATGGTACAGTATAGTGGTAATTGCACTTTATACTTCTATCATACCTTCTAGTGATGTACTATACTCCAGGATGCTGTAATAAGTCAGAGATACAGAAACATATGGCCATGAGATTGCTTCTTAAGAATGCAACAAAGGTACTCTACCCCAGTTGATGAAAGACGGTGTGGGGTGTAACTGGTATTGTTACATAATCTGTACCCTCAAGTAATCTACAGTATGCTTTTACTGTGCTTTATAAATTGCATGAAAAGCAATTAATACTGTGCATACTTAAGAAGCCTGTTAGCCAAGTCCAAATATTTTATAACTTTTGTGTGTATTTTGGTATATCTGGCACTGTTAGTTAATCAGATGTGAAACCTGATAATAACAAGTGAATAGTGCACTTCACTATATCAGGAAAACTACTCACCATAGCATGCTGTGTGCAAGTAATTATGCAATTTAGATTTAGCAAGCGAGAGTATAGTTACTAAATAGACCGACCAGCAGGGTGGTGGGGATACACTTGTCCCTGTACAAATTTTAATTGCGGTATTCTCACATGCTGTGTTGTCTCGACAATGACCCTTAAACTTAAAATCTACATTGCCCCTGTCTTACCTCCTATCTACAGTTGAAACCCTCACTTACCTGTAATAAGGTCCTGGCAAGTCTTGATCACACAGTAGGGGAGGCCGGTCTCCTATAGAGGGTGGCCTACAGCTTCCTCTCCCACTTGCCTGTCAGAGAAACTTTGATGTGTAATTTGGTTCTGGTCAGGATTTCTCTCAAAAGTATGGGTTTTTCTGGTTTCTGGATCTGGTTTTTGAGAGAACTCCTTAGAAGTCTGTTTGTGACAATCTACAGTGGGTTTGGATGAGTATAGTTTTTCTTTGGTGTATTTTTCGGGTCTCTTTAGGATTCCATTTAGTCTACCATTTAGGCTGGCATTTCTGCTATGAAAACTGTTTGGTTCTCTCCAAACCTGAAAACCAGGCATTTTGTTGGATGGACCAAAAATTTTGTTATCTCAGATGAAATGGGAGCAAGTTTGGGGACATCTGTTCAAATAAATTTTCCTCATTTTTCCTGAGGTAAAAAATCTTTGTCCTGCCTGCAAAGTGCCACAGATTTCGGTTTTGGTGTGAATCCATAAAGGGAAATGCACTCACCCCAACTTAAATTAGTTTCTAGAAGACTGTCCTGCTTTATGATTGGCTTGTGAAGATCATGTGACAATAGTTATTCTCCTTGATTGTGAAATTTACCACTAATAAGTGTTTGGTTTACCTTGAATATACAATGCTGAAGTCCTAAAATATTATGAGGAATACTTTGAAGGGAAATAAGAAGAAAATTTTGAGATTAAGCTGCTGCTTCAAAATAAGTTTGGGGCTATTGCTCACGACCTTCAAGAGATGTTTTTGAACTGAATATTATGTTTTACAAACACATAAATTGCATTCTGTGTTTTGTCTTCTTACAGCTGCAGTTTCTCTTCCCAAATTTTCGTCTTGCCCTCCCTCCTAAAAGATGGTTTGGAAATAATTTTGATCCAATGTTCTTGGAAGACAGACAACTTGGCCTACAGGCATTCCTAAACAATATCTGTGGCCATAAAGATATTGTACAGAGGTATGCTTTACAGTTTTCTCTCGGAAACACATCTTCGATGTCCTCCTACAACTGTACTACATCTATAGTTGCCCCAAATTAATTTGAAACATCAGTTGCACCAATCATATTTTTTTTATTTCTGTCAAAAAGCCAATCCCCATGGTTTCACCAGACACAGTGCAGGGGTATACTTTACCTTATGTTAATAACAGATCAAGTGTGATAGGTTACAGTGTCCATTGCATGCTGAAAAAAAAAATTCCAAAAAGGCTGAAAAAGTAGATCAGAACTATCTTTCTGGGTGTAAATTTACATTTGATGTAGTTCATGATGCAGGAGGCCGTTTGAGATTTCTGAAGCTTCCAAGCACAACTGATTGCTTATTAAGCATGCTTACAACTTTTATGTTTGACTGGAATAATGACCTTGAGGTCAAAGTCAAACTCTGTCTAGAACAGTGCTTCTGAACCGGGGTCCAAGTGCACCCCAAGGGGTGAATTCCAAATGCTAAGGGGGGTGGGGTGGAATTTGGAAAATTGGGGAATTGGGGGTGAATTATAAACAAAGGGGGGAATTTTGTGAATAGGGGAAAATTTGCATGAATTGAGTTTTCATACCCAGAATTGAAAATTCATAGCTTCATCTGATCGGTAGCCATCAGTCAGAATATAGCGTGTATGACTGTACATAGTTGGTGTTTAGAGGGATAGTTCTCTAGTTGTATGAATTGATGGTTACCGATGGCATTGATCGTCTACCAATCGAGTTCAGTAATTTGATGTTGTATAGTACTAGGGGTGAATGGTGGAAAAATTTTTTCCCAAGTGGAGAAGTGGATCATAAAGGTTGAGAAGCACTGGTCTAGAACTTTTGAATGTTAAAGGTGGAGGATTATCTGGTTTTAGAAAACAGACAGTTGTAGGTATTTGAGATCTGAACCAACATCCAATTATTTGCAACATGTTCTTTGAGTTCAGTTTTTCAACATTTTTTCTTTATACTGTGTCTACAGTGTTATTTAATTTTAACTAGTTTTAACGACAGGGGTAATGTTGAACAAGCATTTCCATCACATGATTAACAGTTTTCCCTGTACTCTCTTCATAATGCATGTGTACTATCACAAATTCATACTGTGCAGTGGCATCACTTTGACTGGTCCATGATGCCTTGGGGAGTTTAGTGTAATGTGACTCTTGGTCATGTCTCCATATCGAAAAATGTATCCTATACTTAATCTTGTCAAGACCTGTTAACAATACCAATGAGATGCCCATTTAAGCATTTAACAATGGCCCTGAAGGTTGACATTTGATTGTAGTTTATCTCAGATGAAACTGAAAGGGGATCTATTGTAACCGTTCAATGCTCTGTAAGTAACTTGATCCCATTACTGCCAGCACTTATTTCAACCCCTAAACTGTTGGGCTTCTATTGGACAAGAATGGTAATCAAAGCAGTTGTTCATTTAATCACCTAATTGGAATAAAGTACCAGTGGTCAGGTACCATAATTGGGACTACAGTTTGTCCCCCAGAACTGTGGTAGCCATGATGGATATCCTTAATAAAGGTAAATATTTTTCCATGGCATAAAGTGTTCAATTTCTATTGATTCCAAAGGACGGGCCTGCATTGTATATCAAACTTAACATCAGTTGTAGCAGTCAATGGAACAGGACCCAGACAAAGCATAAAAAAAAAAGAATAGGTGCAAAAAAAAAGCGCACTGTTGCAGTAATAGATCAGATAAAACAATGCTTCTTTGGTAAAATACTTTGTTAGCTCCTTGAATGAGATTAGTTTTCAGTTGGTCTTTGAAATGTGGCAGTGAATCATGTTTATTCATTACATGAGAGAAATCCCATTTATCTTATAAGGGTGCCCTTAAAGCACTTTAGTGTGCATACTTACTGTACATGTATGTGCAGTACACATCATTGCCTAAAAAAATCCCTTTTCATTTTCTCTCAGTGATTGCGTGCGAGAGTTTCTTTGTATTGATGATCCGCCAGGACCTCATGATAGCATCGAAGAAAGTAGGGTAAGTTGTTTTTAATTTGCCATGAAGCCAATCAGACTCATTGGACTGCTATTAATTAGCAGATTTCCCTCATTTATTAGCTCAACAAGTTGAGCTATTGTCATGGCAATGCGTCTGTCTGTCTGTCTGTCTGTCTGTCCGTCTGTCTGTCTGTCAACATTGGAAAAAAGGCTGCTGTCTACAGATTCTTTGACCGTTCCATGTCAAAGTTGGTAGGCTTAAAGCGCTTGTCAAGGGCTTGATATATATGGTAACAGCAAGTAGGTCAAAGGTCATTTGGGGTCGTGAGAGGTCAAAGAGTGAAATCACGAAAAAGCCTTCAACTCCTTGTGGTTTTGTTGGAATGTTTTCAAATTTGACAGAAGTGTTCAGTAGATGATTGGTCATCAAAGTTGTGTTTTTCGGTGATGTTGAAAGTAAGACAGGGTCACAAGAGGTCAAATTATGAAACTGTGGTGAAAGTTTTTGATTAGAGACTTCTGTGAATTTGTGACTTTCTATTTCATTGAACAAAGTATAAATTTATGGGCATGTCAAGTTGGATTGCAAAGAGTTGCCATTTGGGTGATCTGAATGACCTAAAACATTGAAAAGGTCCTAATCAGGCCCACAAAAATTGACCAGGCCACTCTGCCGATCTGACCGAGCGACTGTTCCCATTGACATCTATATAGTTGCTAGATCACGGGAGTAAGTGGCTGGTGACGTACACATGGAACTCTGTGTTATGACTCCGCCATAGGGCAGGATAATGGCTCCTATTACCAAGCATATAAGCTTTGGTTGCTTTTTAAGCTGCATATAC
This sequence comes from Holothuria scabra, assembly GCA_037179385.1. Taxonomy (NCBI): domain Eukaryota; kingdom Metazoa; phylum Echinodermata; class Holothuroidea; order Aspidochirotida; family Holothuriidae; genus Holothuria; species Holothuria scabra. Next base: position 23,852,330 of record CM074182.1, read on the forward strand.
TCCGGAGCATGAAGGAACACAAGTGCTCATTTCTTTACAAATAAATATAGAGAAAAAATGTAAAATTTAATGAGAATTTCGTCAATCGAGGTGTTATTTTGGGGAAGCAACATTCGCAATCGTTTGGAGGCTTTGCCGTTAATTAGTCTCCCATCCACCGACAGTATAGATCTTTGACATTAGGGTGGTAAGGCTTCACTGTAGTAAAGCTACGTACAGTATTCACGCATGCTACGCTTCCCAAACGTTCTGTAATACGCAACATATAGGTGTACGTAGAAAACTACTCGTTGTTGATGCCAGCAACGATGACTGATTGGACGCGATACAGTATACAGTATGTAATATGTGCCGCGGCGATGTGTCGATCAAGTGTACTGTGCAGTGAAAAGGACAAACACAATGGCAAGGCAGGCACTTTTAATTTTCTTCTGCCATTTTCCGTTTTCCTGTGCGAAATTACAACGGAGATGACATAGGCTCCGATTACATAAAGTGACAGTAGACTGGACATGATTTAACTGTTTCCTTTTTCACATACTTGACTCTGTCAAAGCAAATGTTGTGTCCGGCCCGGGCTAAACCGAAAACGACAACATAAAAGAAATACACAAACGGAAAGAAGTGTTGCTTGCTTGCTGTCTTACTTTGTTCTGTTCTCTTTATGCTAACCTCGTGCTAGCGTCTATACAAATAACATAACATTCAAATTAGGATTAACTCATACCATTCAAATTAGTGAACACAAATGAGATGGCGCTATATTAACTTCTCTACATTCTCTCCTCTTCTTCAAAAATAATGAACTCATATCAAAATTTTATACTGTCGAAAAATTCATTTCAAAATAATGTACATAAATACAAGGAACACCTTATATTTCACATGAAATGAAATTCTCTCATTAAAACATAATAAACTTACAATACACGTTGCTTACGAATACGCTGTGACCTTCTGAGTACTGGTACACTGGTTAACTTAGATGGTGAACAACTTTTACCCGGGGAAGACACAACAAATGGCGATGAGTTTAGTTCTGTTACTGTTTCAGGAGATTGTTTAACTGGTGACTTTGTTTCCTTGACTAACTCTGTGTCGGGTTTACTTTCTATCTTAGATTTTCCGCTTTCTTGAGAATCACCACCACTCTCTCTCTCAACTAACTCATCATTCCTCTCAAATGTAGTGTCTAAATCCACCAAATGTTTTGAGTTGTTATCGTCCAACACACTGGTAGGTCGACTAACGAAAGTTGCTAAGTCTGCTTGAGGTTTACTCCTCATTTGATCTATGTGTCGTTTCCAAATTTGGTTATCTACACATACATGATACGTAACTGACCTAAAATTTAGTCACTGTACCTTCGGCCCACTTCCCTGTGTAACGTCTAAAGTCAAGTACCAATACCTGTTCTCCTACTAAAAAATTTCTAGTATGAGAAGTCTGATCTGATCCTTGTCTCTGAGAAATTGTAAGTCCTAAGTCTGGTTTCATAACAGTTAACCTGGTTTGCAATTCCCTTTTCATGAACAACTTTGCTGGTGTGTCTCTGGTAAAAGAATGGGGCGTTGTCCTATAAGACAATAGAAATCGATCGAGTTTCACTTGAATGTCACCCCGATCAGATTTAACCTTTTTCATCGCTTGTTTGAAAGTTCTTACAAATCTCTCGGCCTCACCATTTGATGCCGGATGTTTAACAGCAGATTTAATATGTTTAACACCATTTTGTTTCAAAAATATCTTAAACTCTTCTGCGATAAATTGAGGTCCATTGTCAGAGACTAACTCTTTCGGTAGGCCATACCTAGCAAAAATAGTTCGTAGCTCAGAGATTGTTTTCGATGTAGTTGTGGATGTCATTAATATTACTTCAGGCCACTTTGAATGGGCATCAACTACGATTAAGAACATATAACCTAAAAAGGGGCCCGCAAAATCTATATGTATACGTTGCCATGGTTGCGTAGGCCACTTCCAAGTGTTTACGGGTGCCATGGGCGGTGCCGATTGAACTGCTTGACAGACATTACATGAGGAAACTAATTGTTCTATTTGTTGGTCTAACCCTGGCCAAAAGACGTGCATTCTAGCCAAAGATTTCATTTTTGCCATACCAGGGTGACTAGCATGCAACTCCTTCAGTACATAATCTTGATACTTGTAAGGTATTATAACACGAAGTCCCCACAGCAAACAATTACTCTCTATAGAAAGTTCATCTCTCTTCCTGTAATATGGAATCAACTCTGGGCTAATGGTCTGCTCATTAGGCCAACCATACAATACAAAATGCTTAACTCTTGCTAGAACTTTGTCATTATTTGTAGCATTGCCAATTTCCTTAGCACTTACAGGTAACGATTTGATTTGAACGTTATTCATATCTGTAGCCTCTTTAGTCCAAAAAACAGTGAACTGATCAAAACCGCTGCTTTCAGAAGCATTAACATCCCCTATTGGCAATCTAGATAAACAGTCAACATTTGCATTCTGCTTAGATGTACGATACTTAATGTCAAACTCGTAACCACTGAGAAGAATAGCCCAACGCTGCAGTCTTGAGGCAGCTAAAACAGGTATTCCTTTGTTCGGACCTAGTAAATATTTGAGGGGCTTGTGATCAGTAAACAATATAAATTTCTTGCCACAGAGATACTGGTGAAAGGTGCGAATACCATATACAATCGCCAGAGCTTCTCTCTCCAATTGAGAATAATTTTGTTCAGCTTTAGTAAGTTTTCTAGAGGCAAAAGCGATCGGTTTTTCGCCTTCAGGAAAACAATGAGAAATAACTGCTCCCACCCCATACGGCGAAGCATCTACCGCTAAAGTTATGTCTTTGGATGGATCAAAATATGTAAGAACTTCACTTGAAGTTAAAATTGCTTTAACTTGCTCGAACGCTTTTTGACAATGATGAGACCAATTGAAAGTTTCGCCCTGTTTTAGTGCGTCGTTCATGGGTCTCAAAATTGTCGATAAATTCGGGATGAATTTTCTGTAATAATTGATAAGGGCTATAAGTGACTGAAGCTCGTGTTTACTCTGTGGAGCAGGTGCTTTAAGAACTGAATCCACTTTGACATTAGACGTGTGAATCCCCTTAGAATCAACTACATAGCCTAGGTACTGAATTGAACTTTGGAAAAAAGAACATTTTGACCGTTTCAGTCTTACACCAAAGTCACTAAGTTTACATAGAACTTGCTGCAGATTTCTTAAATGCTCATTGTCATTTTTTCCAGTGACAATGATGTCATCTAAATAACATCCCACCCCACTAAGACCGCTAAGAATTTGGTCCATACACTGCTGAAAAATGGCTCCTGAGGAACTGACGCCAAAGGGAAGTCTAGTATAACGAAATAAACCTAGGTGTGTGTTTATAGTGACATACTTTCTTGACTCTGGGTCTAAAACTATCTGCAAATAGTCATTGGATAAGTCAAGTTTAGAAAACTTTTCTCCTCCATTAAGTTGAGCAAATAATTCCTCTGGGCGGGGTAATGGTAATGGGTATTCATGCTGATGCAAAACTGGGTTGATGGTAACCTTATAGTCACCGCATATACGAACGTTTCCATCTGCCTTTCTAACAGGTACGATAGGGGACGCCCAGTCGGAAAAATCAACTTTTTCCAAAATTCCCTCTCTTAATAATCTCTTAAGTTCGTTGGAAACTTTTTCTTTCATAGCAAATGGAATTGGCCGTGGTTTGTAAAATTTGGGTACTGCGTCAGGCTTTACTCTCAACTTTGCCTGAACACCCTTTATTATACCAAGTGATTTGTCCATTACATCACTTTGAGCTAGCATCTTTTGAAGTTTCTCTTCCAAACTAGAAGACACTTGTACCATATTAATTTCTGACCAATTCAGTGATAACTGATTTAACCAGTTCCGACCCAATAGTGAAGGGCCATTACCTTTAATAACGAATAATGGTAGAAGTTTCTCCCTACCATTGCACTTCACTTTCACATCACATTTACCTGACAGAGGAATCTTCTCGCCAGTATATGTTTTCAACACAACTTTTGTAGGTTTTAATTCTGCCTTTTCTTTTAACACTTTATCATACATACTATGAGATAGCAAGGAAATGGCGGCACCAGTATCTAATTCCATAACTAGTTTTCATGTTCAATTTCAACTTCGACCTCAAAAGCTTTGTGTGACCCTATCAATTTCACATAATACACTGTTGCATTTCCTTCATCACTACTCTCAATTTCTGACTGACTACTATATTCAGCACTAATTTCGTCATCTTCTTCCCTAACTTGTTTTACTTTAGAACTTTTCTTTGCCTTCTTAACAAACTTACTTCTGTTCTTATGGTCTTCATGTTTCCTTTCATCTGACTGTTGACGACATACACTCTGCAAATGTCCAATTCGACCACAATTAAAACACTTATAGTCCTTCATACGACGGTTGCTTTTCGCGTGACCTTGTCTTCCGCAGCAGGAACACTGTACTTTGTTGCATAACATCCTTGACGACATGTTGTGAATAGACTGAGAACCCTCCTTGATAATGACTGTATTTTTTGCTGCCGATTCCATACTTAATGCAATTTTCACAGCTTTCTCCAGCGTTAACGAATCGTCTTCCGAAAGAAGCCTTTTCTGTATGTTTGTGTCAAACACTCCGCATACAAAACGATCCCTCAGTGCGTCTTTCAAGAATGTACCAAAATTACAAGAGCTGGACAAATGTTTCAATTCGGCTAAGAACGCAGAAATACCCTCCGAGGCACCTTGGCTTTTATTATAAAAACGGAATCTTTCCAGTAGAACAGGCGGTTTGGGATTGTAATATTCCTTCAAATGTTTACAAATATCTGCCAAGCTCATTGAGGATGGCTTCAAGGGCGTGACCAAGTTTTTAAGTAGTCCGTAGCCTTTAGGACCCATAGAAGAAAGTAATATTGCCACTTTCTTACCTTCTTCTGTTATTCCGTTTGCAACAAAATATTGCACCAAGCGTTCTTCATAAGACTCCCAAATTTCAACGTCAGGGTTATAAGCCTCCACTTTAAATGTAGTCGTTGCCATACTGAAGGTGAAAACGGTGGTCGCCAGAAGTAAAATGTCCTGTGTTTTCATACTCACAGCTTTTAGCCCGGAAATAATATAACTGGGTAACTTTTCGTTAAATTACTCACAGTTCAGGATTTCGTTATCCTAAATCAACAGTACATCCCATCCTCGTCGCCATTTGTTGTGTCCGGCCCGGGCTAAACCGAAAACGACAACATAAAAGAAATACACAAACGGAAAGAAGTGTTGCTTGCTTGCTGTCTTACTTTGTTCTGTTCTCTTTATGCTAACCTCGTGCTAGCGTCTATACAAATAACATAACATTCAAATTAGGATTAACTCATACCATTCAAATTAGTGAACACAAATGAGATGGTGCTATATTAACTTCTCTACAGCAAAGAAAATTAAAAACTCGGGAGCGCTTAAAGTTGGTACACAGCACAGCGTTCTGTAACGTTAGGCCTAAAGTTAGGCCTATAACTTAGGAGTTTGTACGGCTAGCACAAAGTAACGTTAGTCTAACGTTGCAGTGGTAAAGGGCTGTGTCGTTCGCCAAGAAGTGGCAATACACAGTAGCCTATGGCTACTTACTATGACGTATCAAAATAACAAGGGATCGGCCATCAGCACATTGGCTAAATTGACTGCCTTCTTGTTATTTTCTATGACGACCGTTCATTTGTAGGCAAGGCTAATTGTTAGATCTTATGCCTACAACTTGATGTAGGGCTAGGCAGGCTTAGCCTAGGCTAGGCTATTTCATTTGTTTTTGTTGATTGAGACAATTTCGAAAGGGCTAGTACAAACTTGGGATGATGATATGAGCAACTTTTTTGTGCCGTTAAAGGCAGGTGACACTACAGTGATTTCAGATCGGATAACGGTCCGACTTTTATGTGTTTTTGCCTTTAGGGGGCCTAGGCCTAAGTTACAACTCCATCCCTGGTCAGAAAAAGGCAAAAATTTGCCAACTTGTGTAAATGTATGACTTGTATAAAAGGAGTATGAAAATGAAATGTAAACTAGGCTAGCGGCCTAGCCTAGGGCCTAGGCTAACTTAAATATTCTGTGACATCACATCTTTTATCGGAGGTGTGTACAAAAGTCGGACTGTTTTTCGACCAAATAAGGTTCTGTTTAGCGATGTAACTTAGTTATAGCCTAGGCCTAAGCCTAGGCTGTAGTGGTAACAGAACACTTTACTGTGATGGAAACTAAAATCACTTATCAATATAGGCCTAGCAGTCATAGAACAGAATCTGAATAAATACTGCCGCTTTTGATCGCTTTTTTCCCTTTCATGTGTCTTACTTGGAAAGCACTGTCAACCAACTTAGCCTTGTAACAGTCATTTATTTCTTTAACATATTAGGCCTAGGCTAGGCTACATCAAGCCTATGCTGTGTAATAAGATACAACTGGTAAAAGGAGAAGTTGATCCTCCTTTCGAAGTTGAACAAATTTTATTTATTAACTTAGTAAACATCATGAATTTTGTGGGTTTTCTCCTATACCCATCAGACTAATTGCCTTTATTGTTTGAATTGCCATTGTGCCCAATACTAACATGAGGCCTCACCTATTAACTGTGGGACTAAAGAACTTTGTTAAGGGGTACATAAGTATGTTGATGAGCTAGACGACATTAATAATTTGTCACCTCACTATAGCCTAGAATGCTTGCAAGTATGCCTAGCCAAGTTGTAGTAAGGACTGCAGACCACAACTTTTTTTTTTTTGTAGGAGGCTGAGCATTAGGCTAGAGAACTTTCATGCCAATGGGCCATTCAACTTCTTGAAAATTAGCCACACCCCCAACCTCAAAGTAACAGCTTTCTGACTCATTTTTTTTGTAAATCTGACACCTGATTCTAAAAGAACAGGTCAGATCCAGGCTATGCTTAAATTGTGCATTTTACCTATACTAAACCATTTTTTAAGCCTAGGTCTAACCTTGATTTTGGAACAAATTTAAAGTTTTTTGAAAAATCAATTGTTCCCTAACGTTAGACCTTCTACGAATAAAAAAGAATCGTGCAGGCCTATAGGGAGCTATCTGCAACCAACTACACACCTTTACTGACAACTAGGCCTAGCCTAGTCCAATCAGTACATACTAAAATTCCTTAGCCTAGCCTAGGCTTATACTACATATAGTAGCAATGGTGGTACAATGGTATTACTGAACAAATTATAGTGTAATGAGCCGTAGTACAAACTTGAACAGTTTTCATGCAGATTTGTGGTGTATCAAACTCTGCACCAGACTTTACAGCATATGGCGTAATTGTAACATTTGATTAACTTTGCTGTAGTGACATGAAGCACAAAGACAATATCACTATGATGGCCTTCACTCTAGGCTATTAAAACCAATACACAGCTCACCTGCTGTAGCTAACAAACACTAAACAGTAATGCACTCTACACCCTTACACTGATTCTGTCTGAGACTAGGCTGTTGTTAAGATGTCACAGCATCCATCATCATGGTCCCTCTTTGCAAGAAATAATTTGGTGCAGTTTTGTAGACTACATCATATAAACTTTTGAGTATGGCATATAAGGGAGTCACTTTCAGGGAAATTTAAAAGCTGTGGTTGTCTTGACTTGAACTAATTGATTGGAAACAGGGCCATTAAACCTCATCTAACTAACTAACTAACTAACCTATAGAATTGAGCCTACAAATATAAACAAAAATTGCAAGCTTTGCAGTCTCTTACTCTCATTCTGTAGCTCAAAACATGCACAATACCCCAGACACTATCATAACTCTTTGCTCTCAGCTTTGGTCTCTATTGAAACTGCTTAACAATAAATGCGTTGAAGACTCAATCGCAGTTGAGCTTCAGCATCATTGATGCTCTTGTTTGATGTTTTGTCTAGAAAAGTGGCTGCTGGTAGGAAGTGTTGTGATTATACTGGCATGTTTTTATGTGATAATTTTTTGTTTTAATGGCATACCTTCGTTTATTAAGACATTATTGCTCTTGGACTTGTTAGGGCTTAGCAATCAGTCACAGCAATTTAATTTTACCGGTGCTGTGAAATGGAGGTGATAGCTATGGATGGATTGCATTAAGGTTGGATACAGTCAGCTAGATAAACTTGTATTTTAACAGGTTTTATGTCTAACAATTGAACCAAGCTTTGCATTTTAGTAGTGTTAAGACAGCTTTCATTTGGTGTTTTAAGGTAAAACAGACTATTGCATCTTTCAGATGTCAGTTACGTCTTGTGACATTAGAAGACAATCCAGATTTGTATAATATTGGAATTTGTTGAAGTTAGGAAGAAATGTCAGTGTCAGTAAGCAAAGTAGAGTCAAGTCAATACAGGCTTAGCTATGCAACATTTGGAAAAAATAAAAATTTCCTGAGTTCTCTCCAAAAAAATTTAAAGAAAGGACATTTCTAGATTACACATTTCCTCACCCATTGTCTACCATACATACTCCAAGTGTCATAAATATTTTCTTCTAAGTTAATTTCTGTTTATGGGGTCAAAACCTTGAAATACAATTCCTCAATCAATAAATACTTTACCAATACAACTTTTTCTAATCCAATTCACATGCAGACTTTTAAAGAAATTTAATTGGGTGGAAAACTGTATCTTGTCACCCTTGATAAGAAACTCGTACAGTATGCCCTGATGTGAGTGTGCCCGGCAAGGGTGTAAGCCATATGAGGCACATTTATTGGCCTGATAAGCTGTGAGGCTATATTTGATGTGAAAGAACTCTTTCAAACTTTAGCGAAAACTCATTAAATGGAGAACGGAATGTTCTCAACATGTGGCTAATGATATAGTAGTGGTGGGAAGAAATGGTTTTCCTCAAAATTTTATAAGGTGTAAGGTCACACTACACATGGCAAAAAATTTGAGCATTAATCCAAAGTGAGACAAAATGTTTCATAGATCTTTCAGCAGGGTTCCAACATTATGAGGTGAAAGAGGTTGGATGTGGGAGAGCATAATGAAAATACCAGGCAGGTTGAAATGGAATGCAGACAGGATTGGAATTTGTACCATAAAAAATATTTTGTCCCATATCCACACTTCACCCAGGCCAAAGGATTAGGGTAGACACCTTTTTTGCATTTAAAGTCCAAATCTCCTCACACCAGACAGTTCCAATTCTCCTAATCTCTTCACTTAATCCCCTCTCACAACTGTTTAAAACCAGTGTTGTAACAAGACACGACTCGAGTCACTTCCTCTCAAAATGATAGTGACTCGACAGAATTCAGGAGCAATTTCCCCATTGAAATAGTACAGTGACTCAAGTCAATGACTTGACTCGAGTCACTTAAAAGTTTGAAAACTGGTGACTCGAGTCACTAATCTAGTGACTCGATTACAACACTGTTTAAAACTCATCCTCATTCAGACACAATCTCAGTTTAAGGCTTCGGGGCAAGTATACAAGACCCAGTTGCAATGTGTAAACAGAAGTGCATGCCATGTCATATGGGCTACAGTATTCTGCATTTTTTAATTTGGTGTCAATCAAAGGGCTGTGTCACTTGGGAATATTCATAGACTACTACCAAAAAACAGTAGTCTAATCATCAGCATTGACTACCTGTAATATTATTTGATCTCTCTGAGTTTAAAATATGTGCTTGTAATGTGGTCTTAAAGGGGAAAGAAAAGCAAAAATTTAATTTTTATATGTGAAAGAGGAACCAAATCTACACAGTGTGGTTAAACTTCTATTCAGATCAGATATTTATTTCTCAAGATATCACTAAAAGAAGTCAGTAGATTTGTGTTCCAAAGTAAGCTTGAGGGCAGCAGAGCTCGTGTCACTTCCTCACATTTTAATGCTTTATGCTTTGTTTCCCTTTGTTTTATCAGACTGTTGTGTTGACATTGAGGTTAATAGGAATAGGACCTCAGTATGGGGGATGCAAAGTTTGTTAAGTTCTCATGCTATTTATGCAATCACATTTTAGTAATATGGGATTGTTGAGGCGAAGATCGACCCATAAGTTTAAAGAAAAACAAAAGACTTCTCACTAATGTGGGGATGTGATATCATGTGCTTGCTTAAAGTTCCCTTTTTGTTGAAAATGTGAAAACTTAACATGCTCATGTCTTGAGGACCACACATTGGATTTCAATGCAAATTTCACCAAAATGCTTAGAATTAGCACCCCTCTAACATACCAAATCATGTTGTAACTTTAAACCCTTCTTTTAACTCTGAAAGTGATTTTGAAAGCAACTTTTTTTTTTCGACCAAAGATGGAGGAGATATAAATTAAAAGTTACAAAAATCTGAGCAAAATCCGATCCGATATCACTGTAGTGTGACCTGGCCTTAATGTGGGCATTCCATTGAAATTTAGGTCTGTTCCATTGTTTACAAAAACTTAATTACTACATAAGATTTCACTAAACATAACTTTGTATGGAGTCGTCAGCGCTACATACTTTTTAGTATTGCGTGGGTTTCTAAAATCTTTGTCGTCAGAATTGTTACAGTTTATCTACATCCACCTCTTCACCTTGACTATAAATGTGTCAATAACATGGTGGTGGTGGCAAACCATGTAGGTCTCATGGTGCAGTTATGGACGGTGGTCATATGGAAGAGGCCAACAGATGGGTATTGCACAATGTCGTTGTACTACCTTAAATGTCCAGTGAGTAAGAGACACAGGTGGCTTCTTTCCATTGCCATTTTATTAGAAGAGTATTCATACATTAAATACCAATAATTGGGGATGGGGTTTTTGGAGCTTGCCTGTAATAAAGGGTTCAAAAGGGTTAAATATCAAATTTAAAGAATATCTGGGTTTCTTTTCAGGCCCTTTGTGAATCCCTGGAAGAGACTGTGTACTCTTTAAGGAGGGACCTAGCAGAACGAGACCGGAAGATAGAGACGTTATCAGAGGAACTCAGCAGAGCTATGAGAAGGATTGAAGAACTAACAGTGCATCAGATGATGTGAGTTGTGTATCTGGTGTTCTATTTTGCCATGTAAACTAATCAAATGACTATGTTTAAATGTAAAGGTTTTGTAAACATGCTCTAAGAGTATATCTGTGGTTAAGTCTGAGACCAGAACTCTCCATAATTGAACTTAATGCCATTGTGTGTGATTCTATGCATAAGCTATGGAGTAAGAAACAGGCCTTTAGTTTTTTATCTCACCTCACAAAAAAATTAAGGGAGTGTGGTATTTGTGCTATTTTGTTAAACTTAAATAGATTTGTATGAGCTCCCATTTTCATCAAGGTGTGCCAAAAATGCACTCTCCTTTCTGTGATTTGAGGATAGTGATGGTGTTGATTGCAGTATAGAACACTCAGAATTCAAGGCCTGAGGGAAAACAATGCATTGCCTCACAACTGCAAAAAATATCATACAGTGCATGGCTAGAGTAAATTAGAAGGCTAGAAAGTTTAGGTCCAAAACTCTGGTTGATGAAACTGAAAATAGCGATGTCATATTAGAACACTTCAAGTAAGAGTTAAGGAAGAATTGTGCTTGATTTGTGTGGAGTATGAAACTTTAAGTGCATATCTGAAGGTTTTATTCAGTTTTCATATATGTGTGGTTCATAAAATGTACAGCATAGGTACAGTACATTTGTAACCTAGATTGAAGCTGAAACAAGCAAGGTTCTTGTCTTCCATATCATGGATTGGGCAGTCACCTGTTTTTTATCAGTTTTGTTTAATATACAAAAGTTTCCTATGTGGAATGTAAAGATTATAAAATACTTGCATACCCCTCACCCATTCATGTTCATTGTGACAGAGATGCCTTCATGATGAAACTTTCCTTCTTACTTTTTGAAACATCCTCTTTCTCTGACTGAGTACATCTTGTTACCTCAAGGAAGAAATGAAGCACAATACATACACACTTGATACAGTCAGGTTTAACACCTTAATTATTAGTTGACAGCGTCAGATAAACCAATACAAAAAAGTAACGTTTGGGGTTAGCTTAAGGGCCAGGGGTGAGTTCATTGCATTCTTAAGGAGCAATATTACAGCATGTTATTCCCCTGCCTCCACAAGAATTGAGGAACTGATTCATTTCCCCCCTCCCTTTTTCAGGCCAGATGGACAAGCAGCAGTGTCTTCAAGTGGAAGTGAGGCCACTGATGTAGACAGACAGTCCTGTGCAGAAGCTGACCAACAGGACTATACCCCAGATCAGGAAGATGACCCTATAGTCAGCAGGTATATACCCAACCCTACTTGACAGTTTTGATATGTTGTAAGCTAACATGGGGACATGTTTTGGTACATGCTAAAGTCTATCTCAAGTAAACAATTTTCAGAGTCATGTGTCTCATTTAAGAGACAGTACCATGCATGGCGTTGTAGCCATGCACCAGTGTCATGTAGTTATGACATGTTTTGCTTCATTTTATAAGAAAAAAGTTATTCAAAGATATGCTAGTGAAGTAAATGGATTAGGTCAGGGAAGAAGGTAGATGGCTTTAATACATAAGTATATGTTATGTTAGATAGCTACCAGCTGCATGGTGAAGTTGTTAGAACATCTGACTTGCAGCTGGGGGGGTTGAAGTTCAACTCCTGGGTGGGCCATACTGAAGACTTCAAGCAGAAAACTACTGCATTGTGCTTAGGACTTAGCATTAGCAATAAGGTAGGTAAAAAAGCCAGTGAGCCACAATTAGAAAAGAATTGTGGCTGGCCCAACTTAAACCAGTAGGTTAGAAACTGAAATGCAAAACCTCATCTAACCAACTCACTAGTGCATTTAGTACTTCAGCCCTGACTTAAAGGGCCAAACCTCTCACCCCAAACTGCAATTTTGGTACAGGGGTACCAAAATTCTCAATCGGCCCAGCTCTTTGATTGACAGCTAATTCAAACAATGCAGAGTACCAAAGCTTATATTACACAGCATGAACGGTATTGAGAGTGTTTTGATTATATAAATTGAGTTTTTCTATACTCACTTTGAAGCAACAAACTGAGATTGTATCTGGATGAGGATGAATTTCAGACAATTGTGGGAGGGGCTGAAGTAAGAAGGTAAGGAGAATTGGAACTATTTGGGGTGAGAGAACTGGGCCTTTAAGATGTCACATTACACTCCAGTGAAATTACATGATAATTTAACTACAGAACATCAACAGAAATAATTGAACAATAGAAGGTAACCTCTGTGAAACTGTTTTCTTTAGAGTTTGATATTCACATCATTTCTATTCTTCAGCTTCTCAAATGTCAAGCCATCCTTGCCTCCAGTTCAAACCAAAGGTGACACCCCTCCAGTCTTTACAACCATCCCACTGGACAGTGATACTACTCAAAATTCAAAAGATGCATCTCTCAGTGCCCTTGTTGCTAATCAAGAAGTCATACAGGTCACGTGATGTATCCAGACAAATTTTCCAGGAGCATTCTATTTCTTGCCAAAGACTTGGAAAAATATTGCCGAAGATTGCCAATATAGAAGGACCAGCCTTTGATTTGCAAGTCTTACTGCATGTATGAGCAAAGTGACCTTCTGTCATGCCATATCATATGTGCATATGCATTCATATGTGTGGGAGTCATTTTTTAATAAGGGTAGACTGCTGAAGGACAAGTCTACTGTCTACCAAGCTGTTATGATGGACTTTTAAATGTAAATTGAGTTTGTTGAATGCTGTTTTTGAAAGCCAGTCTGCAAGCTCATGTCGCAAATAAAAAGGATGTACTTGCTTATTCCATCCTAGGCATCATATCAAATCCTTGGGCTGCTTTTATCTCACATAACTAAGTCAGATGAAACATCCAGACAAAACATGTACATTCGCAACTGTTATGATATAGACGAATATGGACAGCAAGTGATGGTCTGATTCAAGTTGGCCATAGCTGGGATCTATCACCTTTTAATCTTTTAGCTAACTTGCTTACCTGTATCATGGATGGTTGAACAATATGTTGTACCTTGATTCCCAAAATTTCACTGAATTTGATGGATTGAAATTCATGTAGACAATAAGTGGGGACAATTGAAGGCTGGTAGACCCCACTAATGGCTGCCTGCAGTCACTAAACACAAGTGCTGATCAGATTAGTCTCTAGCTCTTGAAAAAAGGAGGCTTCAAAAAAAAAAAAAATGGATCAGATTTGAAACTACAACCACAGATATATTTGTCAATTAAATTTGCCTCCAGAGGTAAATGGTACATTAGTGAAAAATGGACATTGCTTGAGAATTCTGTATAAATCTGTCAATGATAAGGATTGAAAATCACAGCAGAATTCAAGCTGATAATACAATTCATTTTGGACTCATTATTTTTAGTATATTACTAGAGTCATGATTGCTGAAATCAAAAGTCATTAAAAAAACATTGTCATGACTTTGCCAAGATAAATCTTGTACTGTGTATTGTTTATATTTCCCCATTTTTTTATGTGTATTTAAGGAAGTTTAAGGGCAAATTTGCCCATAGAGCAAAGAGACCTTGTGATTGTGTTGATTTGCAGTATTGCTTTCATTGGTGGAGCTTAAAATAGCAAAATAAATGGAAGTTGACATCAGTCAAAACAATTTTCATTTGCTTTTGTTTTATGGGTGACAGAAAGTGTGGATGGAAAACAACGAGGCAATGGAAGGCAGTACCATCTATTCTCTAATGAGTGCTTCCTGTAAATTATTGAAAGGCAAAACAGGTGTGTATTGGTCATTTTTTGAGGGAGTTGATCAAAGTTGTTTTGGTTTTACATTCAAAAACAGGGACTGTAAAAGAGGCAAGTATATCGAAAAAGAATCACAGCAAGGAAACGTAAGAAATTTGGGGCTGCTTTAGTTGGAATATGTAATTAAAATATGTCCTGAAATAAACCCCTTCCCTCTTTTAAAAAAATGTAACGTCCCCAGCATATTTATTGGGAGTATATATGGTACAGTTTTTTTTTTTTTTTATGATCTTTCAAGCATGGTGAAGTATACATTTACTTTGAAAATAATTGTCTTGATTGTAGATGAATACTGCCAGGAAGCAGGTTGCTTGGCTTTTTTGGAGGATTGAGTTTTGTGTTTGAATGGACATTATGCCATTGAATGGCAAATTGAATTGTTACAGAATTATTGCATTGTTAAAAGCATGTTAGATTCATATTTTGATGGGTTGATTTGGGAATCGTGCATTACAAAACATATGAAATGGGATTAAACTTTATTTTGCAATGAAGTTGATGTTAGATTGCTATGTAGAGTCTTCTTGTTAGAGGAAAAGAGCTTAACTGCAAATAACTGATGACGTAGCTAGCTCTCAAATTTTCAGACATCGATTTAGCAAGTCTTGCTAATAAAGTCAGTATTTTTGAATGTGTATTTTGACATGTATATGAAATTATATGACTTGAATCCTGAAATGAATCAAATTGACTGATTATGGGCTTCCAAAATTTGACTGTTGTGTGAATGTTTGTTTAGTTTCTTGTTCTCTTTGAAAGTGGGTGGTGGGTGGACTTAAGAACAGTCATTGTTTAACTCCAGATACAATTTCTTTCTGTACAATTTGGATATTACTAATGCTTAAAGCTGTATAGAATTTGCCTGGTAATATTTTGCAATGCTAAATGACATTAAAAAAAGAATAACTTCAAAAATGAATTCAATGTAAAAATTGTGCTGGAACAGTATTTGAGTAGCTAAAATCCTCCTCTAGTGCCATTCTAAAAGTTTATGGCACACACTATGGTCTACAGACCTTATGCATTGACAACACAGTGACACCATCCTTTGGGGCCTACACATGGAAAATGGAACACATGACCTAGCCCAGTAGGATTTGCCTAGCATGGGTAGCAGACTAAGTGCATATTCTACTAGTTGTCAAATCAGCTACCTGCGATGTGCTGTTGTTGGTTTGTTTTGTTCCCAAAGGAGGGCAAACCCTCTGCTCTGTGACATTGTATGCATAGGGTAGCCAGAGATGTTTGAATATTTAAGCACCTCTGATGCAATTACATTTTTTTTTTCAGAAGTTGATTGGGCAATCCTTCTGGTGTACTGATGATGATAGGAATAATTGAAATTTATGTGCAATTTAAAGTCATGTGAAATTTTAAACAGTGTTATACAAAATTATTAGAGGAAGAGGGTATAGCATACATTGCAGGTTTCTTCTTTTTTGTAAGAAAAAAAGACGTCTTTTAAATCAATTGAACCAATCTTTTCACTCACAGACATTTAAAATATTGGTTTTAAGTTTCTGTAACTCAAGTTCATTTGTGATGTTACTTTAGCTATTAAGGCTTTCAGTTGTTCCCATTTGTGCTTGGAATGTAACAACATATTTTGGTACTATTCTGTTTATCAATTCGCCTTAAGTTGATTAATGCAGTTGATAAAAGTTGATATGTATATGTGCTTGAGAGAAGTACCACTTTTGGATAATCTTTCTATAATTTCATTGCATTATCCATTTCCAAGTGAGAAATACAGTATAGGGTAGCAATTTCTAAAACCATGACTTTTTAATTATGTTAATGAGCATTGTTAAATTTCAAAAAGTAATTTTTAAATTTGTTAAGTTTCTTTCCACTAACAAGTGCTTAAAAGCATACATTGGGCATTAAAACTTTTTCCTAGATTTAATGTTCTGTTCAGTTGTTATGGTCTCATCTTCATTTCTTGTTTAAATAATCCTTTAGCTCAGTTGATCTTTGCAAAGCACTAAATAGCACTTAAAATGCTTTCTGTCATAGTCAAGGGAGGAACATAACCTTAGCTCAATTGAAAAAGGTACCCAAGCAGAAAAAATATAAATCCTGACAGCTGTTGCTGCTTTTGTGTTCAGTGTCATAAAAGAATACAATCACAATGTCTCACATGGGTGGAAAAAGTTGGGAAGCTGGGAGGCTCCTTTCTGGGAAATTAACAGTTTTTCCAGCCTCTTCTCAACATCTATTTGACTTGCAATGCCAATAATGTTAACAAAAAAAGTCTTTTGCATCTCCAATCATCAATCATGTATACATTGGAAAAGAATCAAGAATATTTAGGTCCCGAGAAGGCATTGAAAATGCCCAAACCTGTCAAAGGTAGCGCTGACCTGTGCTTGCTTTCAAAAGTCAATTTTTTGTTCAACTATAGCATTTTTTGATTTGTGTAATTTACAAGATGTGATGAAATTTCTCTGAATGGCAATATTAGTGTTTTAAGTATACAGTCTCATGTACTTAACATTTATTTAAAAGCATTGCCACTGTTTAAGCTATCAAACAAAGTGAATGATTTTTAAGGCTCCCATTTTGGACATTTAATATTGGACTTTAGAGAAGTTTTCACCTTAACTGTACATCTTGCATTTCTGTCTGTTCAAAATGTATGTTTTTGTGTTTAGTTCTTTTCTCTCATTTTCTGTCTGAAAAAACACCTTAATTTTTCTTGCTTTAATCTTGTCACCAACTGTTAAAATAAAATGAAGTGCAATTAAAGTAAAAAGTCTTAACATGTTTGCTTTTTGTGTACAAAACTTGCTGTATTGTAGAAAGTATGGTAACTGGATGGTAAATAATAACATAAAAGGAACAAAATTTCAGAAATTATCAATTTCTATTTGCAAAGCAAAAGCTATATAATGCAAGAGATTATATAAAACAATGGCAATAAATAACAAAGTCTGTAATAATGACCTTTAAACAAAAATCCTGCTCATAATGGCCTTTAATAAAAAGAAATTCCAGCTCACAATGGCTTGAAAACAAATCGTGAGGCTAGAAGCGAATAGCAAGTTTTAGCCATCTCAAGCTGGCAACTAATGAACCAGAATCTATCAGAGAAGTTCCTGTTCAGGTATCTTGATATCAATAAAGTTAAATGTCTTTGCCCCTTCAAAGACTTTTCGCTCAAAAAAGCAACAAGGTTGATTTAAATAGGGTTAACTGCCACAATTACAGAGACAAGCTTCACCCGAGAAAACACCCTTTTCTCGGGTAACATTGGCTAAAACACCTATTCAATTCTAGCAGCATGATCTTGAATGCCATCTCATACCTAAAGGGAAAAGCTGTAAAATATTCCATTAAAGTTTCCCAAGGTTCCCAAGAAGTACCTTATATAGTAGTACAGTGCATACTTATATTACATTATATGGTCGTTTCAAGTTCACTGGAAAGTTTCAGGGATGTAAAGCAAACACAAATCTGGGAATGATTTACAGAGCACACAAATCTGGGAATGATTTACAGACCATTCAAATCAAAAGAGCCTGCTTTGAAATCTCTCCAGACGTCTTGTCTGTTATGAGGTCCAAAGGCCATTTACAATTACGATTCAGCCTAAGTGACATACCATACTAGAAAAACACTAACAGGTTAGCCATGACTGGTTTTCTTACCTACCATTCTGGCTTTGACTTTAACAGCCTATTTTAGCATTTAATACATCACAGGCTATTGCGCAAGAACCAACCCATTTATCAGCGAAAGCACATTGACTGATGAATGATAAATTGAACAATGTCTTGAACTCTGCAGCATGAAATTCCTACAAATACATTTTGAAATAATACCGTTTCGGTAATGGCTGAACAAACAATTTGTGAGTTCCCAATACCTCCAAAGACAAACAATTGCCACGGTTGAATGAAAGAATACATATGGCTCCCATAGCAAACTAGGCAACAAAGA
Organism: Holothuria scabra; assembly: GCA_037179385.1. Taxonomy (NCBI): domain Eukaryota; kingdom Metazoa; phylum Echinodermata; class Holothuroidea; order Aspidochirotida; family Holothuriidae; genus Holothuria; species Holothuria scabra. Next base: position 23,871,024 of record CM074182.1, read on the forward strand.
AGGCCTTGCAGCATTTCTATGAAGCAATTAACATCTGTGGTATAAGATACCCAGACAGATATTTTATTTTGGAAGACTAAGCCACAGACGAATCCAAACGGTCAAGTTATGGTCTGATTTAGTCGTCTATAACTGGGGTCCATCAGCTTTATTTTTTTTTGAAATTCTTTTCTTACCTGTATCATGGATGGTTGTACACTACAAAACCTCTTGATTCCCCCAATTTCATTGAATACTAGAGTTGTATGTACATCATAAATTTACGACGCTTTATGGCTAATGGACCCCACCAATCAACTTCACTCGCTGCTTGGATTCGTCTATGCGCAATTGACCTTTGAGACAGTCAGTCAATGCATAATGTGCAGTAATATTCTACAAGCACACCATCAAGCAATAGTTACAATAAGAATAATTCTGGCTTCGAGGCAAATGTTTCTTAATGCTAAATGACCACAAATGTGAATGAAACCATGTCAGGTGGCTTATAAACTAAACAATTTTCTTCAAATTTTGTTTCCTTTTCAAAGTCCACTTCAGATAGGAAAACAACAGATTTCTCTTCAATAAAAAATTATTTTAATTTGATCCTGCAGAGGATTGAATCTTGAATCCCCCTGTAGCTAAGCACTGACCTCCATATGCCTCAGGCATGGTCCACATCTACTTTCCACTTTACCACAGCAGCAGTGGCAGTCTGCAAAGCAAACCAATATCACACTAGGCTGAAATTTACCACTCAAAAAGCAACACTAACTGATAAGCCTTGACAGTTCATATTTAAGGCATTGCATATTGCACTCTAAAGTAACCTTGACAAGTTGGAAAGTGACACCACCATTTAGCATGGAAGAATAGAATGATGCCAGTCCGTCAGAATTCTTCTCCAAGTACCCTATTCTGACGCTACACTATTTACTCTGGAAAAATAAAATGATGCAAGTCCATCAAAATTCTCCTAGCCTGTCCTTAATGTGTCCTGACTTCAAAGAGCAGAATGCCAAGGTCCTCTTTGTTTTTGTTTGGCAACATTTAGCAAATGGTCAGCCTGTCCCTGTTGCATTCAGCATTCCAGCAAGATATTCCTGAAGGTCAGGGGTCAACAAAGCTAGGCATGCACTAAGATGTTGATCATTTGAACTGCACGCTGCTCTCAGAGTGTCAACTAATACTGATCGGGTTTCTGTGAAGCAAAAAAGATGAAAAAGATGATGCAGTTGCACTTCATGTCGGTATTCAATATCAGTATTGTCTTCATCTTCTTCTTCTTTACATAAGGACTATATTTTACCTTTAGTTAGGAAATAACACTCCTTGATTCTTCATCTTCAATTCTTACTGTCATTTATTGCATTATTTTAAGTGCCAGCAATTTTGACCAATGTCCCCTTAATCCAGCAACCTTGGTACTGAACTTACACAGTGAATGGGGGATGGTATGGTTAAGTGTAAAGTTTGCTCATTTTTAAAATATTGGCATTACCCATGTCAGCTTATAGTCTATTGAGGAGGTGTTACTTGGCAGGAGATCCATGGAAATCCAGGAAATCCTCTACTTTGAGTTAGTTAGTTAGTTAGTTAGTTTTACGGCCCAGTTTCCAACCTATTGGTTTAAGTCGAGCCTGCCACAGCCTGTTTCCCAGTTGTGGCTCACTGACTTGATTTCCCTACTCCACTGCTTGTTTCAAGCATCAAGCACAACAGCAGTGGGTTCCATTGGCATGACTCCACCTGGGAATAGAACCAGGCCTTCTGTGTGAGAGGCAGATGCTCTTACTGTTAGACCAAACATGCAGTCTCTCCCTTGAAGCTAACTTGAAATCCCTAAGGTCAACCAGCAGTGGTGAATTTTCAGGCTTGAACAGTTTTTCTAGCAACTTTTAACAGATTGAATTATTAGTACAAGAGAAAATAACCATCTGCTTCATTGAGAGAAGAACTAAGATAAGTTTATGGACTGCTTCAAAATTGCTAGCTGTTATTGAAAAATAAATTCTGTCTTTTGAGAATTATCAGCTTAGTTTTCTGTATTAAGATGGCTTAAAATTAATATCTGGTATTTTCAGGGACCTCTGTTGACCTTCCCTATCGAACATACAAAAACTGGTCACCTGACTCTTGAATCATTTGTCCACTGTCCCATTTGAGGAGTGTGCCAACCAGTTGGAACTTGTTTCTATGAAACGGTCATTTCAACTTAAAAAAAGAACTTTAAAATTTACCACCATAATGTAATTAAGTTAAAGGTTTTACAGCTCAGTTTCTTACAAATCGGTGTAGGTCAGGCCGGCCATGTCCTTTTTCCCGTTGTGGGTAACTGGCATGTTTTCCCTACTCCATTTCTTAGGCTGAGCTCTGAGCATAATGGTAGTAGGTTCCATTTTTAAAGTCTTTGTTACAGTGCCTATTATCACAATGAAATTATATTTTCAAATAACCCTTTCTAGGTGACAGAAGGTTTACATTGTATAATGTGCAATACTTTGCTACAATTGTCTCCTGCACGAATCAGAACTCGTGAAAAGCACCTTAGACAGAGAGGTATCAAATTTTTAGGCAATTGATTATTACAGTGACATCTGCATTATATTAAGTATGGCTAGTCACACACCAAAGTCATGTGCATTTTCTTACCTATGGGGTAATTTGAGTATATAAATGTTAAAAACTTTATTGACACTTAGCTGTTTCTTCAACATTGTTGAAAACACAGAAATGTAAGCAAAGTGGAGGTCCATTTGCAGGAGATTTGTTACCCATGATTGTTGGTCAAGGGGTCAAGGGGGGGGGACTTTGTATCAGAAGGAGGCCAAGCTGCAATACAGTGCTGCTTTTTTGTCCACAAAATGGATTTCCTGAAAATTTTGCTCAAGATTTACAATCTCCTGAAATCAGAAACTTTTTTTAAGCTTTACATCTTGGAAAACAATGTTTTCAACCATTCATTTGACACATGCATTAAACAATTCACAAATCTGGTTCACACAAATATTTGTATGAACACACTCAAACAATATCATAACAAACATTAATTAAGGCAATAATAATATAGCCTGATGTGCAACTCACCACCTATTAAAAAGACAGTAAAATAACATTGGCCAATTAAACAACAGCATGCAGCCTTCCTGACTCACAGCAGAAATTAATGCGAACTTCCTTTAATCACAAGTTCTAGACTGAGCATGAAACAAGGAAACAGATATATTGTACGTACCATCGCTGACAGTTTGATATTTCAAGACCTGGGTAAACAGAGCTAGGATCTTGGGAAGATTTTGTAGAGCATCCTGCTGTCCTGTTTGTACTAGATGAGCCAGACAGGGATACACTGTGTCATTCTCTTCCAAATCTTTCTTGAGGGGTAACTTGGTGAGCAATGCTGGTAACACCTTTTATCAGAATAAAAAAGATAAGTGTGAACTGCTGAGTGAAAAATCACCCATATTGTGAGCACCTCCCATTACTATAAATGAGGAGTACTTTAAGTGTTGGTGTTAGGATACAGAATTTGAGGAAATTACCCCCACCTGAAAAATATTTTCAGGGTATTTTGGTTCAAGCAGTGCTAGAAACAGAATAAAAAAAGTAAATGTGAAATGTTGAGTGAAAATCCCATAATCTGACCACCTCCTACTTAAGGAGAAGTATTCACAGTGTTGGCATTGGGATGCAAAATTTGAGAAAGAAAGTTCCCCCAATACCTCTTCCAAAATATTTTTTGAGGTATCTTGGTTAAAGGGGTCTCTCTCTCTATAAGTTGCATTATAAAACATTAACCTTCTTCACACCTGTTGCACACACTTCCTTCCCTGCACACAATTATTACAGTTTGACCCATCCCTCTTTTTTTTTTGAAAGGGGGGGGGACGAGTGGGGGTGTTGGTCATCTTTGTGTACACCTGGAAAGTTGTTCCATCATAAAGGCTTTATAACAAATTAGGTAGGACACTGGTACCACCTCTATCACTGGAGAAGCAAGACTTTACTGCATCTAAGCCTGTCACAAACTTCTGACTTTGGAAAGAAGTCTTAAAGAGTGAACCCTCCATTTGATGAAATCTTAGGAGATAAACTGTACTTAGAATAAAATATACATAGTTATTATCTGTCTCCCTAAAGCCCTGCACAAAAATGTCTTTTCCTCTCCCTTTAGAAAGATCCAACAATTATTCAGACCTCACCTGGTCAATAGGCACAATCTCCCTGTTTGCTGCCACCATCCTGCAGACAGCAGCGCACACGTTATCCACAACTTGCTCCCCTCTATTTTGACTCAAGATGGCTGAAAGAATTTGAAGAAGAGGTGGATAATGTCTGACATGTTAAGGAAGTAATTATATGACATCAAACATTCATATGGTGTTAAATTAACATGTAACAATACCTCTATATTTTTAATTCCTAAAATCTCGGGTTAATCATTATCCAGTACTGGCAGATTTGTAGTGTTATTACTTTGTCCTGAGGTTAGATTAAGTAAGAGGTTTATGCCTGAACTTATAGTTAGTTAGTTAGTTAGTTAGTTAAACAGAGTTTTGCAGCCCAGTTTCCAACCTATTGGTTGAAGTCAAGCTGGCCACCGCCTTTTTTTCCAGTTGTAGCTCACTGGCTTGTTTTCCCTACTCCATTGCTCATGTAGAGAATCATGCACAATAGCAGTAAGTTCCATTTTTAAAGTCTTTGGTATGACTTGACCTGGGAATCAAACCCAGGCCTTCCGCATGAGAGGCAGATGCTCTTACTGTTAGACCAAACATGTGGTCTGCCGGTTAAATCTGGTGACACCTGCAGCCTTTTTCTCAGTTTTGGACACTGGATAGTTATCCTTCCATTGCTTATACAGAACAAACACAACTTACAGCCGGGAGTTCTGGATTTCGACTCCTCCCTGTTCAAACCAAACAGTTTTAATGAATGGAATGTACTGCTATTGTGCTTGGTGCTTAGTACAAGCAATGGAGTAGGGAAAACAAATGAGTGAGTCACAATTTGAAAAAAAGCTGTGAACAACCTTACTTAAACCAACTGTACTGTTACTAATGCACACAATGACAAAAAATTCCATTTTAAAGTCTTTGGTATGACTGGGCCCTGGAATCAAATATCAGACCTGCCAAGTGAGAGTCGAGACCACTCACTTGGCTTTGGAATGCATACAAGTCACTTATTTTGAGTATGAGTACAAACCAGTGCACACACTTTAACAGTACAAAAGATTGCATTTGCCCCAAAACATGGTCTTCAAAAGGGTTGTGGCCACACTGCATGGTCGACTGAACCAAGACTATAATGTAAGTAAACAACTTTCCCCGGTCTTGAAGGACCTTAGCATGAAAAGCTTTGCTTCTCCTGCGAGCTTCCTATACTCCCCGTTATTAGTATCTAAACCATCACTCAGTTTTCATTTTTTGGTCACAACCCTGAGAACCCTCTGGAAATTCCATAGCAGTTGGAGAACTTACTCCATTGATACCCGATGAAGTGATAATGAAGCTAAAACCAAATTGAAAAAAACAAAGCTAAGCTTGGAACCATAATAAATTTGTAGTATAGGGGTTTGAAAATTCTCAGTTGGTTAAGGTTCTTTGATTGACATCAAAATTTGAAGATTCAAAAAATGCAGAGCAGCTTATAATCCACAACATACAGATTGAGTGTTTAGTTTTATATTTATTATAGCCTTGTATACTCACTGAAACCTGACCTGGAGGAATAAAATTGTTTTGTGACAGTGTGTTTGGTCTAAAGGTAAGAGCACCCGCCTTTCACACGGAAGGCCCATGTTCTATTCCCAGGTCAAGTCATACCAAAGACTCTTAAAATGGAACCTACTGCCAATGTGCATGATGCTCCACACAAACAATGGAGTAGGGATAACAAACCAGTAAGCCACAACTGGAAAAAAGGTGGTGGCGAGCTCTACATGAACCAATAGGTTGGAAACTGGGCCGTAACACTCTTCTAACTAACTAACTGCACAAGGAGGTGTTTGTGGGTTAGTTAGTAAGAAAAGATTAATTGACACACCAACACGAATGTGTTTTATAGTGTCAGTCAACTAGATTAAAAGTTCTAAGTTAAAATTTATTTTCAAGTATGGTTCAAGTTTTGTTTCCCTTTAGTCACCACTTACGACAGGCTGGAAATACCGTGGGCATATTTTACAACCCCCAGCCCATGGGGGTTGCTTCATGGAGGAAGCTACAAATTGCATGTTGGGAGAATGGAAACTGCCTGGAATGATGATAACTGCCCTTAAACTTGAGTAAACATGACATCATATGAGAGTAAAGGATACTGGTGCATCTGTTCCCCTCCATACTGTACAAGGACACCAAGACCAAAGACAGAATTGTTGCACACTTCATCATCTTCATCACCAGAAAGTCTTGTGAGCACTGGTAGGAGATGAGGCGTAAATGCTTGGATGTGTGTTTCCATGGCAACTATTGTCTCTGACAATACACCTGTTGCAAATGACTTGTCTGAAACAGGAGAGGGTTTTTTCTGGGAAGAAAAGGAAGTTTTAAGCAAATTTGTAGAGAACTCTCCTTTTCAAATAATGCTTTAAAAGCAACATCTCACAATTTTGAGACATAAGGATTTCAACAATCCATGCAACTATCATACACTCCCCGGAAAATGCATTAAACGGCACAATGCTTTTTTTCTGGTGAAAAAGAAAGTTTTAAGCAACATTGAAAAAACAAAAGTGTCACACATCTTAAGCACCAAACCGTAAAATATACATAAATCCATGTGATGAAAATATCTTACCGTTTTAGCAAAAATGAGCTGGAGCATTCCAGCCAAGTATGGTGCAAACTTTTGTCCCCCCATTGTCTTGGCCATTGATGGTATGAGGTCACCGGCGTACTCCATCAGCATGGCATCCTGCTCTGCCTGCTCCTCCTCATCCTCTTCAACCACACCATCATTGTCTTCATCTTCACCCTGGCAAGCTGTCTGGTGGCATAAATGATAATATCAATAAGCTGCAGGTGCCTCAGCCTAGCTGTATCAGCTGCACTACTGATTTTTTTTTTTTATATACATACCTCAGTAGAGTGCTTTCACCTACCTCACAAGCCCCGCCTTTCTTGAGGGGCAAAATCTAGTGTATTACAGATCTGGTGTAGCTACAGCTGAGGAGGAGCAGCTGATGACCCATGTGTGACTGTTGCACTAAAACATTGTTGATTTTTGCCCAGCAGTGGGCGTGGCTTACAAATTGTGATGTAAGCACTCTATAGAGTGTTTAAACTGATATCACAAGCCCGTCCCCTTTCTTGACTGCTGAGGAAAAAACTGTAGTGCAACATGTATGATGTTATATGAAAGCACGCTATAGCAGGTGTAGATCCCTTTTGCTATGGTAATATGTGTGGTCACAAAGCATGGATGGTACTGTTGCAGTTGTTGTTCTAGACTTTCATTCCACATAATTGACTTCAACAATAGTGTTAGTCTGCATCAATGCAGCAGGCAGGTTGCACACAATTGTATGAGGATATGACTTTGCATAATTATCTGAATGCAACGTATGTCATAACACCTTTCTCCAGGAGAGGCAAAAGATGGGCTTTCCTTTCAAAAATTTCCTTTAAATTTAATCCAGAGAATATGTAACATTATGGGCTATATTTTATGCCCCCAATTGTGCTTTAAAGGAAGTAAATTCTCATCACAAACTACAATTTTTATACTTAAGTCTACAGAAATTTTCTATTGGCACAGTTCTTTGATTGACAGCAAATTCAACAAATGCAGCTCACATAACACAGTGTGTACTGTATTGAGAGTGTTCTCATCACACATAAGGTATTGTTAACTCACCTCCTGAAGCAATAAACTCAAATCATGTCTGGATGAGGATGAATTTTAGACAGTTGTGAGAGGGGCTTTATACTTAAATAGGTAAGGAAAATTAGAACCATCTATTATAAGATGACTTTGTTTTTAAATTTGTTTACCCATTACATGTTGTCTCAGAAAGAGTTGGCAGGGAATTTTAACTCAGCTTATTCAGTCAAATGATCAAGAAATATTTGTAAGAAGGGAATTGTGTATGCTAGTAGTACAACCAAACAAAATATATATATACCTTTTGCTGAAAGACACTTTTAACAGCTTCCATTAGAGAAGAGAGCAGTGCATCTTGGGATGCAAAAAGAGGGCCAATTGTCTTTAGTATATCATTAAATGTCTCCAGTGTTGCCATGACAACCTGTTTTTCTTCATCTTCCTTAATCATCTCAATTAACCTCATCAGCACATCACTGGCATTCTTTACAAATTCTGGTATGACAAATTATGAAGAAAAATTGAGAATAAAGATCATTTCTTTAATTTTTTTTTTTTTTTTGTAAGTTGGAAGTCATATTAAAACACTATGTGTGCAGGAATCTAGAGCAATTTCATATTTTGACCATCCCTCTATTCAATAACAGGACTGGTAAAGAAAAGTCTAAGACCAAATACACTTGGTGCAGACATAGTTACTACATGTGGTTCCATTTTAAGGCTAAACTTGCTAACCAACTCTCCCCCCTCTCCAAAATCTGAGTGGAAACTTTATCAACAAACATTGCATCTAATAAAGGTTTGCATGCAGTCATACTAGCTTGAAGTAGTGCAGTAGACTGTCCTGTTTCACGGTTGGCTCTTGAGAGTCATGTGACAATATTTTTTCTTCTCAAATGTGAAATTTTGTAGAGTAACTGCTTGGTCTATCTTTAATATGTAATATATAAGTCCAAAAATATTATAAAAGATACTCTGAAGAGAAACACAGAGAAAATTGTGAGATTTAGTGCTTGCTTGGGGTGACAGCCCTTGCCCTTTATAAAGCAGTGACACATCCACTATTTATTATACAACAAATCAGGGCTGGAAATTTTAGAATCTTCGCTACCAGCTCACATGGACATTTGATCAAATTTATCCAATAGCCCAAAGGTAATTTCTATTTGCCTTATAATGCATAGGCAATATTTAATCTACACAGCTTTAACAGCATTCTGTAGAATAAGGGGCTTAGAGTACGTAGCCAAGCATGGCCTCAAGTAGCCTTTAAAGGGTGGACTTACATATTTGTTCAATCCTGCAACAAATTTTGTTGGGGATGAAGGGTGATTGATATACCAACTAACATGTCGAATATAAACTCAAGGAAACTTAAGTTGAATAGTTTGTGTTAGAGTTTTAAGGATTGTCCGATAAGATATCTTTGTCCATATTTGTTTGCTTACCTCCATCAGATTTTTTTTTTTTTCAACCTACATTCAGCCTTCAATTCACCAAATGAGACACACTATTTTTACATGTCCATAATGTACATAATTCCTTACCTTCTCTGCTGACTGACACCTCCCCAGATAGTATCAGTTTACCCAACATGCACTGCAGCTGACCTGTTGTTATTACAGAAGCTTTCCTTATACTTGATGCTGAAAAGTGATGGAGCTTCAACACCTCTGCAGTACTAATTTCATAAAACTGAGCAAAATTTAATCTGGGGAGTGAGAAGAACCAATGGGAGGAGTCAAAACAGGTTAAAATTATATTCCATAAATATCCTATAAAATGGGCACGTAACACCATTTTCACTCATCTCAAGACTAGCGGGCTGTCGTTGCCACAAAACCGAGCAAATCACTCCATGTTTGTCCCCCTGTGGGCTGGGGGTTTAGAATATGCCCATGGTATTTCCCACCTGTCGTAAGAGGCGACCAAAGGGATGGACCTGAACCATTTTATCTAGATGACACTATATAACACAACCCTGTTGATGTGTCAGTAAATCCCATTGAACTAACTCTATAAATAAAAGATTGTTTTCCTAATAGCACTTAACGAGAAAGTGGAAAAAATTTAGATATTCCCTTTCTACTCTTTTTAAAAGAAATTGCTCATTGCAATAGACTCAGTTAAGAAGTATTAGGCACTTGCCAGTATTTCTAAGATAATACACAGATACTTCAAAAGTATGGCCCTAAATTGGCAGAATCAAGTGGAAGAAAGCTGGCAGATCCATTTAAATTCAAGCCCTTTGAACAATATCAAACTGAACTTATAATAGGGACTTCCTTCATGTCCAGTATCTGTACTTTTTGTCAGTTTCACAATCATCAAAAGTATATGTGAGGCAAAGGTTATGCATTGCTTCTTTCAAAACATGAAAAATGACAATAATTTTTCCCTGTTATTTCATTTTTTAAAAAGGACACTCTGGGAGAGAGTTAAAACAAAGAGCTTGTTCCATATGTTGATGAAAACGAAATAAAAATATCTTTCAAAGTGCTTTCTTTTCATTGATCTGTGGGCTGGAGGGGGTTGTAGAATATGGCACGGTATTTCCCACCTGATGATCATACATAAGAGGTGACTTAAGGGAAGAACTTGCACCATGCTTGAACTTTATTTGAAACCAAACTTAACTTGAACCGTATCCGTAACGATATTCAACCTTTAATTACCTTTTTATCTAGTTGACACTATATAACATATTCGTGTTTAGTGTGCCGTTTAACATCATCTAGCTTCATTGATCTCATTTTAAATAAACACCACTATCCTCTCTTACCACACTGATATTTTACGTAAAAATAACTAAAAAGTAAGTTGAAGTATAAACTGAGTGTTTGTATTAAAGTGTTGGATATTCTTTTTTGATGTTTTCTCACCCTATATTTATCGCAATTTCTCCCAAAGCACTGCAGGCATCCTCTTTCTCATCCAAGTAAGCATTCTCTATAGAATATCTGGAAGGTAAAGATACAAATAATACACAGTTATGAAACACAAAAAACTAGAGTAAACTGTTCATGGCACTGTGCAATTTAAAAAATGTGACATTTGAAAGTACGAACTGAGAAGATGCTTTTAATCCTAAGTACGAAGTATAAAGTTTATGAACTCGTACATTTATATTTTCTTCAATTAATCAAAACAAACATATCTGAATAGCAGCCACTTGCAGTGATGTTGTGCTTAGTAGAGTATACAAACTCTTTTCACTTTTAAAGAAAAACATGGACATTTTTTCCAGACAAATCAACTTAAATTTATTACCTCTCAAGGAGATAAAAAAGCCCGAAATTTTGTCTTTTACCTATTTTTTAAGTCATGAGAATTTTCAGAGGAGATCTTTCTCCTCCTCTGCACTATCAATTATTGTTAGGTACCTATATGCAAGGGTTATGTATGTTAAGTACAAGGTAGGGGTGGGATAGACAGTTAGTGAGTTTTACAGCTCAGTTTTCAATAAACTGATTTAAGTTAAGCCAGCCATGGCCTTTTTTTCCAGTTGTGGCTAACAGGTTTGTTTTGGCTATTCTATTGCTTATGCCAAGCATCATGCACAACAGCAGTAGATTCCATTTTTTCAATTCTTCAGTATTATCCCACCAGATGTCAAACACAAGACCTTCCAGCTGCAAGCCTGATGCTTTAACCACTTGTTCATGCAGGTGTTGGGAGGGGGGAGGATATGGGTTGAAGAAAATTCTTATATTTCTAAATCAGTAAGTATTATGACCATTCCCACAAAAACAAAAAGAGATGAACATTATGATGATAAACACTAGTCCACCACTAAGATATATTGCAATACGTAACCTGTCTTCAATAATGGGCAAAAGTCATTTTAAAAAACAAATGTACAGTTTTCAATACCTTCCTAGGAACTGTAACTAGTCTAATGTTTCTAACAACAAGACTGCATAATATTTAGTTCATGTACCATTCTTTTGAAAAACCTATGACACATCTCAAATGGGGTTTAAATGACTGCAACCTAACAATTTCTTACCCCTCAACATCGTCATCATCATCTTCATCCTTGCTATCATCTGCCGTCTCTAGGTTCTCCTCTTCCCCATCCATATCATCCAATAAATATGCCATCTGGTTTGAATCTTCACTGTAATGTGCCTATGAATTGTATGTATTGAACAGTATATATTTTGAACAATACAGAGACAAGCAGCTATAAATGATTACAATAGAGTCCTACAAAGTTTGTAATACTTGCTGTCATAAAACTGTGAGCACACACACAAAAAAAAAACCTCCAAGGAAATACTACACTATTTAAACAAAAAAAAGTTGAACTACCGATGGATGTACAAGACCTTTACCTCTAAAAGGATAAGCCTTTAGGATCACAGAATACTGCCAATTATTTTACGTACTATCCTTGCCTCAGTGAGAAAAGATAAATATTTGTAATCACCAACTTTGAAAGTAACCCACTGATGCCATTACAAAAGAAAATCTACTTGAAAATCACACATGACATTGTACAGATTTATACACATTCAAAAGGACAGCATTCCATGACTTTCCCATGACTCTCTAGGCCCTTTATTAATATTTTCCAGGACCTTTAAAAACAGTCAGATCCAAAGCTGCCATCTTCTTTCCACTAACTAATGTTTGCAAATATTAGCAAATCATACCAATATGTCTGTTCCCTTCAATTCAATGAGTTTTTCAGGACCTTTTGAAAAGTTGCTCATTTTCTCTGACTTTTCAGGCCTGGAAATTCAAATTTTAGTTTTTCCTCACTTTCCGGTATTTTTAGGACATTTATGAACCCTGTTGGTTACAACATTGTCCCATGACACTGATCATAAAAATACTGGTTTATGCATTTTAAACTAGCTAACTAGAGCACCGATGGTGCAATCGCTCAAACCATGAAAATGTATGAAAAGCACAAAGGGTAGCACTATGGCAGTTGTGTTTGACAAAGTCTCAGCATTGGATCATACAATCTGTATTCAGAGAAGGCATTTTGCATTATTTATAAAACAGGACAGTGGTACATGTGAGAGCAAAATCCTGCACATCTGTAGAGGTGTGGATCTTTAAAACCCTATTCATGTTGGTGACACTCATCCCCACCCGTAGAGATGTGGACTTGCATCTTTAGAACCCATTTAATGTGGGTGACACTCATCTGCACCGGTAGAGGTGTGGGCTTGCATCTTTAAAACCCATTTAGGTCAGTGACAATCATCCCCATTCCCCACTTGAAGACATGCTGACTAGCATCCAATTTGAAATAGGTGTTATGCATCATGAACTAATTTCATGACATTACTTATAAGTCAGTGACCACAATAGAATATGTGATCTCTCAGTGGTCTAACAAGACAATTTGCCTATAGATCTTAAAGCTTTAATGTGTGCCAACATGGAATATGTAAGATCATGTACTAATTTCATGATAACATTTGGAGGTTATGACTTATAAGGCCATAATAAGCATATGTGACCACTGATCTAGGAAGACAATTTACTTATCTCCGCTACATGTGTATGTCTGCTGTCCCTATATGGATCAACTATAGTAATAGCCTCCAAAAGGTCTGAATTTGATGCTGCCACAAGAAAATATATAGGGACCTACATACATGATACCCTGATTAAAATAAACACCCATGTACAGCAGTTACAGTAGGTAAGTATATTACAACTTAAGCACAGTGATGACCTATGATGCCAAGAAAACTATTCCCCATGCAATGGACAATTCAATCAGTACAGGGACTACATACTTGTCATGCATGGCTGTTAAGTTCTTGAACAGATTATTCCACAATATAGAATGTTTTAATTTATCTCAGATAAAGTGATAAGCCCTGGCTGCCTTGCTTTAATACTACTGTTACAGAAAACAGTAAGTTTATAGTTCATAATTAGCAAAGCAGAAGGTATAAAGCTTAATGGGCTGTGATAACACAAGTAAGAGCTTCCTCCCTATACAAAAATAAAACAAAGTTGACCCTCTTCATCCCATCCACAAGCAAGTCTAGTTTCAAAGCAGTGTAATGTGACTGTGCCAGCTATTACTGTATGATACTGGCATTTGTCCTCTTGACCGTGAGTATTTATACAAAATGCCTTCGTGCACACACATTGAAAATACTCCAACATCTCCCTTTAAACTAACCTAAACAACCTTACAGGATTGACCTCTTCTACACAGACAGTTTTAAAGTGAGTGCAGTGTAAAGAAAACACTATATTGATTTTGTGAGACTGGTAAAAATACAGTAGAGCCATGGCACAAAATTGGTCAAAAAGGTGTCAAAATTATTCTTCATCCCAAATTGGAAAAGTAATTTGTAATCTGTACATGCCACTCATCCTTCTAGGCAATTTTGAAGACAATTTTGCGATGCATGAAGGGGAAAATAGCATTTCGAAATATCTCCCTTTATATGGCCTCAAATGACCCTTCGATGACCTTTGACCTACATTTTTACACCCCTCCTGGAAACCCTTCAATAGTTGATGAAATGAACCATGTTTGGTGACTATTGGACTCACGGGTGTAAAGCAATACCACATCAAGAAAAATCAAGAACACCTTTTGACCTCGTATGACCTTGTATGACCTTAGATAACAAAATGAATATACAACACTAAAGAACCACTATATCAGGAATACTGTGACCACCTTTCAAGAACATACAACACTATTTGTGGGAGGAGATACAGTTTTAAGATATTCACAACACAGCCATTAATGACCCCTAAATGACCTTTGACCTCAACTTTTTGAAGATGAAAGATAGCCCAATGTTCAATGACCAATGTGTCCAAGTTCCTTTAAAATCCGTCTAAGAATGTGCGTTTGAGAGCCATAAGGCAATTGTGAACAGACATGATAGATAGATAGACAGATAGATAGATAGACAGAGTGAGGGCACAGGATCACAATAGCTCAAACAGCTCTTGAGCTGGTTTGAGCTAAAAATGACTTGATTTGTCTTGGACTTGCAAATGGTGATGAGTTAACAACTTCTAATGTGTCATGTATTGCTTGTAGCAAAACTCAAGCTCGAGATTTCATTGCATTTGTTGACAGAGCACGGTATAGTTCACAGAACTCTACTTACCACTACACCCTCCACAGATTGCAGGGAACTGTAGATAAATTTCAGTAATGTAGGTAGGTGAGGGGTTAGTTCTTCCTTCATAATGGTGGAAAGTGAGGCAAAGAGTCCATATCTGTTGAGAAAAACAAAGGATATTTGAAATGTGCTGAACATATTCAAGAAGAGTTGTACACAAAAAGCTTTAAGCAGTTACTTTAATACATTTTGGTTTTGGGGGTACAGTGGTCTTTAAATTCTGCATGCGTTACAAGTTAATATGCTTGGAGAGTGAAGAAATGTTTACGGTTAAATAATTTTTGTACAAAATACAACATAAACAGTGTATGATGCAAACAGACCCAATTGGTCTGATTCTTGATGAAAAAAAAAATAGTTAAAAATTTGGGGTATAAATCATGGAGTATGAATCTTCACTAGACCTTAAGATTTGCTTTTGCAGATGTTTAAAGGAATTTAAAATAGCATGAATATTCATGCACCATAACATTTAAAGGGCAGGAGCAGTCATCCCAAATTGAAGAAGTGTAGTAGACTGTCCAGTTTCATGATTGGCTGTTGGGAGTCATGTGACAATGTTTTTTCTCTTCAAATGTGAAATTTACCAGAAATAACTGCTTGGTTTACCTTGAATATGCAATAGTAAAGTCATAAAGTGTAATGAAAGATACTTTGAAAAGATATAAGATGAAAATTGTGTTATTTAGCTTTTTCTTCAAAATAAGTTTGAGGGGACTGCTCCTTACCTTTTAAAGAACTGCAGTTACAAGTAATTTAGTTCAACTTTCAACATTATCACTTTGGACTTACCAAAACTGTATACAAGGTTTGAAATATAAAGCACAACATAACCCATATTTTTTTAGTTCCCCTTTGGTTGTTACAGATTTAAAAATTTACCTCCATGTTTATATCAAAGGATTTGTAAGTGTATAACTAATAAAACCCTGTAAAATGATTCATATTGAGTAAATAATGATGAGAATTGTAGCTATGTTCTACACATTTTGCATCATTTACCCAACTATGTCACATTCATATCACCAGACCTCACCCATCATCACAGTTGCGTTTAACTTACATACATCTCCTAAGATCAGGGTCGTCAGCTTCATTCAGGAGTCGTAGTCCGTAGTCTACGCAGTCACCAGCCAGAGGGTAAAAATGTTGCTGTCCAACTGATCTTGCCAACACACCAAGAGTATCTTAAGAATGTAAATCATATATTGCATTAAATAGTACATTTAAGCATTCCTTGCTGTGTTCTTTTGTCAAGTTCAGTAATTACAACACACAGCTGAAAATTTGAAAAATTAATGAGAATAATTGTACTACTTGAAAAAAATATTCTGTAAATTTAGCAGGATCAAAGATTCAAAATTCTGATCTTCACAACAGACTGAGAAAATGTCCAGAGTCAACATGTTGACTTTTAAATAAATTGAACCTCATTCGGGTCTGCAGTAGAATATCCTTCAAAAAAAAAGAAAAAACAAGTAAAGAAATCTGATGCTAACAAGGTGCATTCTGAACTTCCACAAATTTCCTGGACAATTTGCCACTGCGTTTTCAGAGAGAAATTTTGGAAATCTAAAAAAGTACATTTACTTCATTTCTGATTTCAATGTCTCTCATTCTCTCGCTCTTTGATAAGAAACAAAATTTAGCAGACAAAATACTTCCTGGTTTGGGCATCATTTAAAACTCTCACACTGCAGCTGTCTCAGAAAAACTTCCAACTGCACTTAGCATCCTTCATACATTACAATAGCAAAATGGAGTAAAACCTGCTGTTGTAATGGACAAAAAAGCAAAACATTTTCCAGGTTGGCTGAGGCAGCTACAATCAATTTGACATGACTTCTCAGTTACATCCAACTCCTTAACATTCTCTGATTTGGGGCATTTGTAACTATTTGAAATTCCATATCTTTTTTCCTGACTGGAAAAAGGGAAACTTAACTTTCCTTCAATTTCCAGTTAGGTGTGAACCCTGGCAGAACAAGCTCAATTGTGAGAATAGGGAATGCTTTACAACAGGAGGCATAATTCTAAAACCAGTGGGCCAAAAGGTGTAGTGATTCCTCTCGGTTCCAACAATTAAGTTTTTTTTCCCCAAATTGAGAGTGCAACATAATGTACCCTCAAAGTACAAGTTTCCTCCATTGAGATATCATGTAAATCAGGTTCAGATATTTGGACCATGTGAAACCTGAGATGACCTATGACCACCTGGAACTAAGATTTTGCTCACTATATTGCATTCAAATAATATGTGTGAAATTTTGCAGTATCCAAGACTCCAACCATGAGAACTGAGTAAACATGGTACTGAGACTTTGAACCCTTGTGACCCTAAATTTCCTTTGCTTACAAGCAAAAGGGTCACATAAACACACACACACACGCACATACTTGTAAACGCCGTCAAATGGGGACACTTGTATTTTGACCTTTCAACAGGGAACGGGCTGTAGAATGGTCTAGTAGTTTGTTTACTGATAGTAAATGATGTCCCTTGGTACAACAGAAAAGGAGGGCGCTCAATATATTTTCAATCAATATTTATCTAGATAATTGTAGGTGTGTATAGGATTCTCCACAGGGAACCAGGGACGTAACATGATACACACGCGTATCTGCAAATGCGGACGGAAAAAAGGCACTATCTCACTATCACTGATCCTATATTTTCTTTATTTCAATAGATATCTTCATGGAGACATCATTTAGCACTAAGGGGCTATTTAAAACGATGATTTAAAACGGGGACCATCCCCGGTGTATGCTGGGTCCCCGATTGGTAGGTGTGTATTCACAAAATCTTCCCCGGTTGACGGCATTTGTTGACGCACACCATGCACACACACACATACACAAGACATCACCATCGCATAAGATTCCTTGCCTGCCTTCAGCAAGGAATCACTAAAGTGAAAAATGAGACCTACCAATGGCTTGACTCTGGAGGGTCATGTGATCGGGAGTTGGAGATGATACCAAGTATGTTTGCAGCTGAGTCATAGTAGATTCAAAGTAAGGCAGGAATTCTTCCTCTACTGCAACAGCTACAGCTCCTACAGAGAATAGAAAACTTGAGAAATTAAAGAAGAAAATTGCAACTATTTCATGAACTGCTAATGCTAGGGTGGCCATTTGTCTGGGTTCCGGCAGGGAACAACCTGCTTTTGACCCTGCTATCCTCTATTCCAGTTCACACTGCGCTGGGATTTAAAAAGTAATCCTCTTTTCTATTTCCAGAGATGTTCCATTTGTTAGACTCAGTATCCCAATTTCTCGACTCTAATTGTACAGCTTAGAGCACTTCAATGGGTGTTTTCGGCCATCTGAGGGATTTGTGAATCCAAAAATTTTCGTATGCCCCATGCACCAACTCAATGTGGCGCTCTGCTTAGACAGTAGGCCTCCTTTTCTATATAAATCAGGGAATGACCAACCTAGAAGATGAAGGTACCATTTTTGTCCATGAATTAAAAGAGGCAAATGAGGTATAGTATGTGACCCACAGTTAGCATATAATAAGACATGCAGAAGTTAAAAAAAAACTGGATTGCAAGTCAAAAAACTTAATTATACTCCATTTACAATACCATCCATTCTTACAGGCCTCACCAAATTCACTCCCCAATTTGGCGAGTAACATTTTCAAAGTGGAAGGCCGATTTACATGCCCCTAACCAATGTGACATGGTGTCCTACAGCAGTCACTCACCTATTGCACTAACTGCTAGTTCTTTATGATGGAGTTTTGTTGTTGTCTGTAATGTTTCTAAGAGCTGTTTCATTAGTGCTGGCACGTATGGCACTAAATCTTTCCCTATAAGATAAGAGAAAAAATGGAAAGTAAAGATTTTATTTAAGTCTGCACATTGTAATAACACAGATGACACAGAACTGGCACTGAACAGGGGAATTCAACTGTCTTATCATACAGAGCACTGCATCATCCTTACACAAGGTTTTGATGCAATCTTATTTCAGTCCAGTGCTCTGAATGTCAAAGTACAAATATTCAATAAAGGGAGCGTAAGTAACACGTCTGAAATATAATCATTTTTGCACGAGAAACGAGCATAAGGGTAATGTCTCTTCAAAAGTTAAGCGTGAAATATTTGGGCACATGCTCAACTGTGAACCCTGATTTAAACTGTGCAATCATTCTAAGTTGCCTGCCTCTAAATCTTTAAAAATTTGTGCCTAACTGGCTATCAGTTTGGCAACTTAAGACGTTAGGCATTACTGTACATCAAAACCTCACTCTTTGGCTGTTGCTGCCTAGCCAAGCTGCAGCACTGGCAGCCATGTTCGTTTACAAAGTACAATGGCAGCATCAACATTCAGAGATACTGTTGTAGTGTGCTTTCAAAAAACTCAAAAACATGACTGAAGCTACTCCAGTTTGGCTGTAGCAGCTGTATGCTTAAAAATTTGAGATGGTGTTCTACAAAGAATATCTGTGGAAGGGATTTACCAGGAAATGGAGACACAATTCGATTAGTAATCCTCAGATTAGAGATAGTATTGAGTTCCATGGGATATTATTCAATGAGGTTTTACAAGGGCTATGTACAATACATCACAGATTAAGTAATAACAAATTCCATTTTCAAAAGGGATTTTCCATCCCAAAACGGACAGCTGTAAATGTACTATATCACACATATCTGCTGTATTTTTGAGCAAATGCTGAAAATTTCAAAGGTAAAAACTCGAGGGGTATGGGAGAATCGAAATCTTCTTAAATAAATTTATGTGACATGCATGCTATTAAACATACTGAACATTAGACTGAAAGCAAGTAATAGAGGGCATAGACAAATGAAACATGTTATGTATGTCCCCCTTTATGTATAGCTGTCACATTAATTATTTGGTACATAAATTCCCCTTTAATACTCCCCTCACAATGTTACAACAACTTCAAATTTTCACTCTGGGACTTCAAAAAACTTCGGCATAACTGGAGAATTAACCAGTTTTGAATGGTTTCTTGAACAACATGTCCTGTTTTTTGTCTAATTTTTTATATATGTGAATTCCTTTTCCACTTGAAGGGCACCTACAGTCACGAGATATATCACGATACTTCAACTTCAAATGCAGACCCACCAAGATTTTCACAGAACATCTCCAGAGCATAATAAATTCTAGACAATCCTTTCCGTTTAGACTCCTGAGGATTTTGCACTGCTTGGTTCAAGTAGCTCAGAAGGAGAGGAACAAGCTCCGAGTGAAATTTGCTGATGTCCGGCTGCATGTGAAATGAAAACTGACCAAGAGCAAAGAGAGCGGCATGTCTAACCATAAAGGATTCATGACTTATGTTTTGACAAATCGACATCAGGAAGTTTTTCAGGTGTCTGCAGAAAAAGAAAAAGATTGATATGAAATTATAACAAATAGTTAACACGTAAGTGTTTCAGTCTGAGTAAAACTAGATACTGTGTCATTTTAGGCCATAGCTGTCTCAGGCAAAGTGCAGACAAATTTTGGTTCCATCCAAATTATAACCGCAGGTTGTAATTATCTATCTTTTAAAATAAGGAAATGAAAGAAAATAGCTGCAGCCCTCTGCAGCTTGGCAGAGGCAGCTGTAGCCAGAGGTTTTGACAGCAGCTATTCTTGATCAGTTTTTGGTCAAAGCACAAATCAGATGATACTTTCCTCTAAGTGTTACAAGTCCATGTTTGAGCAAGGCAGCAGTTGCTATTCAAACTTCTAACCAGACATTGACAAATGCTGGTAACAAATGTTTTGTCAATAAAGTATTACATAGATAGCAAGCAAAATGTATCAGTATTTTGTCCAATCAACATATGCCTTTGAGGAAAATAAATTGGTTGTTCATAGAATAATTGTTACGTAACAAAACTGATTGTTCCACATGCTAAATGGTAGTTGCAGAAAATTATGTGGTGATTACAACTGGAATTGTCGGAAATCAGGGAATAACAAGTTGGTTGGCTTCATCTTCATTCTTAAAAGAGGAAAATTATATTTGATGCACTCAAAGAGTTTGATTGTTCACAAGCGAATCAAGTCAGAGAGAAATTCTGATCATCTCTGAAACAAGGATCTCTGTTAAATCATTAAATGCCAATTGTCAACATGATGGCATGAACAGGAAATGCTGTCCTCTCTACAGGCATGGGGAATGACCTTGGAAGGTCCAAGAACAAAATTACATCACAATTCTTACTCCATGAAATATCTTAAAAATCTGTTTACATTAATCTAATGCAAAAAAGGAACAATCTATTACAACAGACCTGAACTTGTCCTTCCCACAACAGTGACTGTTAGTTATTTTCCTCTGATTATATGAATGAGTTAACCATTAAAACTGGTTTTCCAAACTTTTCCAAATTGCAGTAACAAAGGATTGTGGGATAGGCTTTTGTTAGAAAGTGGTTTTTGTTCATGGCATTTTACTGTGGCATAAAATGATGCATACCAAAATTCTATCCGACAATACTTTGTAACTGTCGTTGGAAAAAGGTCTATTGTTCAAGAATAAACTAAGTCAATCTCCTAAGATCTCTGCAAAAATAATAATGAATAAAAAGATGCTCATAAAATCTTTGTGATAATTATTCCTCACTTTTGTTTTATGTAATCAGCACACCCTTCTGCCAGAACTGCTAGACTCAGAAGTCCAGCCTTTCTTTCTCCAGGATTTTGACTCTGCAAGGCTGGCTGAATGAATTTAAGCACATGAGGCAGTAATTTATCTGGTGGAAAGTTTAATGCCATGACATCAACAACCTGTAAATAAAGAGCAAAAATGTCAAAAATATTATATATTGATTGCTTGCACCAAATACGATAAAGAAGATATAAGAAGAAGTAGCCTGCTGAATAAGGTGAAAATTGTTAAAACTATTCCAAAAAGAAATGAACCAAACAAACGTACAGCATTTGAACAAAAGGCTTCATGAATACTCTCTTCTTCGTGTCTTCACTCTTCTTAAAATCACCCAAATTTGTGTAGCCCCATATTCTCAAATAGCTGCTTCATCAATAATTTAACACAAATATTACATCTACCGATATCTATGAAGTAATACTTAGGACAATAAATTTCTATTAACAAAACATCATTTTGCTCAAGTTAACAAATAAATAACCTTGCATGTTCTCCATACATCTTTAGCGCATGATTTTCTATTCCTGACTATAACGATTGCCTTTGTAGCATTCAACCTTTAAAATGAAAAAATCATACCATAGGTTGATTTCTAGCAGTATAACACAGGATGGAAAATTTGGCTTCTGCTGATTCTACACAAGCAAGAGGGGTTATAGATATTTTTATTTGCAACAACTTTCTCTCATTAGGATGGCAAAATAGTGGCCAATTCAGCCCAGTTTTATGCCCATACCACACAAAACAGGATAAGTCTCCACTCCCCAAACCAAAGCTAAGTAAGTTTGCAATTTTAACCACCCAAATCTGACTTTCTTAAATGAGCTATTTCAACATTAAAGAGGGTTTGTGCACATATTCCTTCAACTAAACCGAGAAGGAACAGGAGGATAAACAGTAGTTTATTTATTACAATTTGCATCAGACTGACCTGAGCTGCAACAAGAGACGGTTTCTGAGTCTCAATCTCATCATCTTCATCATCGTCATCTTCCTCCTCATTGGGGTTTTCACACATTATTGGAAAGATAACTTTCAGCAAGGGCGCCACCAATTTGTTCTTTATGACAGCCTAAAGACAATGATAAAGAGTCAAAATATGCTTCAATCTTCAAAGTAGTAAAAATATATAAAGTTCAGTGTTGACATTGTACATACTATCCCTAGCTGCAAGAAGGGTCAACTTCAGTTGGTTCACTGCAGTTCAAAGATGATTCAGACACAACTTTTTACCTTCTTCTTCACAAACTATCCATTGATTTAGTTAGTTAGATAGAGTTTTACTGCCCAGTTTCCAACCTATTGGTTCAATCGAGCCAGCCACAGCCTTTTTTCCAGTTGTAGCTCACTGGCTTGTTTCCCCTTCTCCATTGCTTATGCAGAGCATCACCAAAATGGCAGTAGGTTCCTTTTTTAGAGTCTTTGGTATGACTCAACCTGGGAAGCCAACCCGGGACTTCCACATGAGAGGCGGATGCTCTTACCATTAGAAAAAACATGCGGTGCAAACTATCCACTGCATGCAGGTACCTATAATACTGTACATGACTAACAGCTCAAAAACCTGAAACTTTTATCCACTATTGTTAGTCTGAAGGAGGGGTGTAAGGGGAGGGTTACCTTCTGAGAAAACTTCACATCAGGAGGAGACCTTTTCTCTGAATTTTGAGTATGTTCATGCAGTAAAACTTCATGTATGTAAAAAAAAATTGAAATAGCCTACAAACTGTCCCTTTTATCTACCAAAATATCAGGACACTGAATAAAATCTGTCATTTTTAAGCAATTTTATTTTCAACTTTTAGTCAGTGTTCAAATCAACCTAAAACATTAATGCATTTTACTGTAGGTCTATGTTATATAATAGGGCATTTTGGAAGGGCACCAGGACCATCAGTAAAGGCCTGACAGAAATATCTGTTGTTGCTGTCCATTATTTTAAATCCTGCTTCAAATAGTTACAGTAAGGATTTTCGAGATCTGATGTTTTGGTTATAATGTGAATATTTTGCTCCTTGCAGACTCTTTCAGCCTTACCAGGAGTTGGTAACTAAGAGAAGTACAAAATTGACCAAAATGTTACTTGATATCAAAATGAAAATTGTTCCTTTCAAAAAATGATAACTGAAAAATAGTCAAAATTCTCTGACTATACTATTTTATTTTGGTGACTAACCTTCTTCCTGAGTCGCATTAGTGAGCTCAGATTAGACAAGGCCTTAACTCTAGCATTGTCTCCAAATGATACAGTACTGGCAATCTGTATAAAAAAAAAAGAAGAAAATCTTACAACTTCTCAAAAACTCTAGCAAATAAATTAAACATCAAACAGATAAAATCTAATTTGACAAACCATCTTTCCAAGTCAATGCTTTATAATCCTTTTTCCTGGCTAATCATGATTTCAGCTAGTTATACATGCAACTGAAGGTGTGAGAGATTTTACAGCCCACTTTCCAACCTATTGGTTCAAGTCCAGCCAACCACAACCTTTTTTCCAGTTGTGGCTCACTGGCTTGTTTCCCTACTCCATTGCTTATGCAGAGCATCACGCACAACGGCAGTAGGTTCCATTTGTAGAGTCTTTGGTATGACTTGACCTGGGGATAGAACCCGGGCCTTCCGCATGATAAGCAGGTGGGCTTACCATTAGACCACACAGGCAACTAAAGATGTATTGTGAGAGTGACCACTAAAAGCAAGTTACTTTATCTACAGGGAATCAATACAAAAAGCATTTAAAAACTGATGACAGAACAAGATTTCCACATTACTTAAACTTTACCAGTTATTTTATTTTAACATTTTCTTCAGGTCCAAAGTTGGAAAGATAGAATACAAAAAATAGTTAACTCAAAAAATCCACAACTGCAGAAAAGTTCCACCAATCAGAAATTTGATAGCTGCAATAAATTCAATTAATATTAAGAACTTTATCTCTTGGACTCTGGTGGGAATCTGTGATTCTGGCTCACAGGACAACAGTGCTTCTGATGTAAAAGAGGAACACCAAACAGGCTGGTAATGATGTAAGGCAATGCAGCTATGCTATGTATGGCAAGCTTTAAAAATGAAAAATACCCATAATAAACCTGAAATCTTACCTCACAACTTAACTGAACAAGGGGCTTAAGATATGGTGCAAGAATTGAGACCTCACTCTCCAGCAACTCATCGAAAAGCTCCATGGCATCACATCCATAATCTTCATTCCAAGCCAAAAGTTGCGGCATTAACTCAATAACTGGTGGAATAAGTTGTCTAAAAAGATTCTGAAAATGTGACCAACACATAGATCCTAAGCAGGTAATACTCGTGCATTAGGACACATACCACTGCATCTTGACAATTTCTAATTCTGGAATGAAGGGACACCTGTGTAATCAGGCCTGACACCAGGGTTTTTTCTTTCAACCATATGGCAAAGCTCTCTTTTTAGCAAATATGGTTTTTGGGGAATATAGAATATACTTCATTAGATTGTTTCTTATTTTAGGTTACTTATATTGCAAAACATAAGCACAAAAGTGGTGAACTTCTGCTTCATTGTTATCCTGACAAATATAACAGATGTTCAGAATTTCTTGCAGTTGGTTCTGGGTCCCCATCAGAACACTTTTTGAAATCTCTGCTTAATTATTGTAAAAAAATTTAAACTTGCTATTGATTGCCAACAAAACACCACTTTAGACTCCCAGACCAATTAAATAATTGTACTTTAAACCTTTCACTAAGAGTTATGATTAATAACATCTACACACATTACATAATTGGAGTCATGAACTTTGCCCTTCCCCAAGGCAGATGGGAAAGGGAAGGCTTCTCCCTGTTGTGAGAACTTCTTTCCGAATAAGGGGATTTTAAAATTTGAGACCAGTGTTTATGGCTTTTATTTTTCATGCAACATTGAACAACTTAAAACAACTGACAACAATCAAAAATATTTTGAATTCTTCAATTCTATTCTGCATAGTGCTTGTTACAAAAAAATAAAGCACTTTTGCTTTTACAACTCACCACTTCATCTGTACCAATGCATACAACCAATGATGTTAATGTTCTGTAAACAAAAGAAAGATGAACTTCATTTCAGAAAATGAAACCAACTCAAGAAATGAAATTAATTCAATTTAACAGCTCATAGCTTTAACTACACAGGAACATCCAAGGGTTTAATATGCATGTAAATAGTCAAACTGGAACATTTATAATTACTAGCATGCATTGTATGTGTAAGCCTCGTTGTATTTGTTTGGCCTTAGTCTGAGCAAACGATGTGATAGTAACAAGGTCAAACAACACAATGATAGTCAATCAGTCAACACACTCTCATTTCCAGAATGCAAAAACATGTGATGAGACAGAATCTTATTTAGGTAGGGTATTCCTCCTTGAATTTGAGGAAATAGATTCATTAGGGGATGGCAGCTCATGACTGGGCATTTTAACGAGGTTGCTTGCAACAAAATACCATAGCATTGACATCTGATAGTTAGGCCTATAGAGTATAGATATACACAATTACACATTGATGTCATATGAAGCAAATGATGTGAGGGGACAAACCGTGCAGCTATATAATGAGGTAGATGACTTTGCTACACACTGTTCACGACGTGATCATGGTGCACTGATGACACACTGTTCACAACGTGACCTTGGCAAACTGATGACACACCGTTCACAATGTGATCGTGGCACACTGATGACACACTGTTCACGGCGTGTTCGTGGTACACTGATGACACACTTTTCAAGACGTGATCGTGGTACACTGATGACACACTGTTCACGACGTGATCGTGGTACACTGATGACACACTGTTCACGACGTGATCGTGGTACACTGATGACACACTGTTCACGACGTGATCGTGGTACACTGATGACACACTGTTCACAACGTGATTGTGGTACACTGATGACACACTGTTCACGACGTGATCTTGGTACACTGATGACACACTGTTCACGACGTGATCATGGTACCCTGATGTAGACTTAGGCACATTATCTATACTAACCATTACAAAACTGGACTTTCTGCATCCATGTTGTTGTAAAGCTGTTAGGCTAGGCGCTAATGTCTGCTAAGGACGATCTTTCCATACTATGACATCATATCTATATGGTCTATACTATATCCATATTTAATAGCAAACTTTAATTCGTCCGTTACGGTCAGCTGACTGTGAATTAACCAAGATGAACTCACAGTACACACTACTGTATATCTTTGGCTTGTCACTTTATTAGGAGTTGTGCAATTTAGATATGGTTATTAACAAAAAAACTATTCCTTGTGTTTGGTCTTTGTAATCAAAATCACCTGGTTGTGTATAAATGGACAAGGCTAAAGGGGCACATGGAGTTGAGATCAATAACTCAACAGGAGTGTTTGTTGGAGGGTACTTCGAGATGAAAATGCTTATTGCATACAGGATTAGTCAAGTTTTACATCCAAAAAGGAAAGGTTTAAATTTTGAACTTGTTTTTATCCTGGCAAGTAATATTTTGTGCATAATTTGAAAAAAGTTTCTTGCATAATTTGAAAACAGACCTCAAACATTAATTATTTACTCATGAATCATTTTTTGTACACAGGATATAGTGATTGTTTAAGTTTGCCATATTTCATGAGTATCTGAAGAAAACTCGACAGATCTGGAAAAAATTGACTTTGCGAACTTCACAAACCAGCTCACTGTGGTCCTTTAAACAACTTTGAATTTGTGAACTGAAGAGTACAATGAACTCCCAGAGGTTTACACTAGAGGTGAGTTCAATTAGACTGTGCCTTCATTCATTTCTTGTGTTAAACTCTGACCATGCATTATCTAGTACTAATGAATGGTCAACCATTATTTTACCTAAATAATTCATCCGTTGTCCTTTCAGTTCGCTGTTTATTTGGTCTATCATGTCTCTTTACGTAACCAGAACATTTTGAGCACAAACCTGATTCCGTTCAACGGTACAAACTTGCTCTCAGGGTCCCGTAACATGTTAGAAATAAGTCGAAAAAGATCTCGAAACATTGGCTGCAGTGATTCAGCACTTGCGCTGGCCACACATGATAAAACATGACTGGAAATCTGAAATGTTGAAATAAAACATAGATATCCTGAAAAAAAATGCATGATACCAAAAATGAGATCAGCTGTTTAGGTCTTTTGGATCAGGGGAACTGAATTTGTATTTTTGTCCAGTCAGGATGCTGCAAAATTGTCTTGCACTGATATTTATTTATGTTTAAAATCATATGATAGGACTCTGAATCTAACTTTTGTAGCGTATTGGTCAGCAAACTAACAAAACATGGTTATTTAAAAACCACATACAGCTTTCACATTTGTGGTCAATTAATATCTTAGACCTACTGTCTAGAAAGGCCAGATTAATCATAACCAAGAAAAGAGGCACTATTTCTTCAATCCTGGCAATGTGCTGTCATGTATTTAGCTGATCCCTACAAGTGAAGGCTTCACTGGGTACAGAATATAGCCAAAAGGTTGAAAGACATAGCATGCCAAAAAAAATGGACAAAAACATTTCTGAGTTTATTTACATAGTTGACAACTTATTTGATAACTTCTGTTCCCCAAACAGATTATTAAAGATGATCAAATATAAAGCCAGTCTACAATTATCCAACACATTTAAGTTTATGGATAAATGCTTATGCTGCAAGATTGACAAAGCTTGCAGATTTTGCTGACTAAAACTTTCTGAATAAATTCAGTCCCCTGATTGGTCAATAGTTGGTTCCCACCCAGAGACAAAACTATTAACAAATCTGAGGACATTCCTTGACCAATGAGATGCATGGGTGTCAATTTTGGTAAAGGGATTGAAAATAAGCTCATTGACTTGAAGTTTTACACAGCAAATTTTTGCCACAACTGACCATGCCCCCTCCCCCCTTTTCCACTTATCAGTACAAATTGATGCCCACAGTTAGGTGGCTGTAAGAGTGAACTTGACTGTGACTATGAAAAATACAGGATGGAGAATTGGATGCTAAGTTTTCCTGTACACCAAACAAATCTGAAATGGTATAAGGGGGAAAAAATGACTCACTTTATTACCAGAATGCAAAAATGCATTGAGGTTTCGATGATATATAAATTTTCCATTTCAAATAATGCCATCATGCACCATTATCTTCACAGTCAAGTGTTACACTAGCATGTTCAAAAAATAATTCTGTTATTCCAGATGACTTTTGACCTCCATTAAAGACATACATAGACAGACAAACATGCAGACAGAGAGAGACAGACAGCTATCTTGAAAGATCACATTTAAAAATGTTTCAGACTTTGATCCCCCAGCTGACCTTTGACCTCTGCCAAAAACAATGGGGACCATCTCCTGACTATAACGCATCTACATACCCAAATATGAAATCTATCCAAGCTTCCTATCTTGGGATATCATGTTAACAAGATTTTCAGACTTTGACCCCTGGTGACCCCAGATGACCTTTGACCTCTGCCAAAAACAAGATAAACCATCCTCTGACCATAAGGCATCCATCCACATATACCAAATATGAAGTTTATCCAAGTTTCCTACCTTGAGATATTGCGTTAAACTTAAAGTTTTCAGACTTTGACCCCGAGTGACCCCAGATGACCTTTCACCTCCACCCAAAAACAGAAGGGTTCTTCCTCTCAATATGGTGCATCTATGTACTAAGTTTAAAAACTGTCAGACATTTCTATCTTGAGATATTGTGTTAACAAGCAACGTGTCACAAACACACACACACCCACGCATACACACATACACACGAACGCCATTATGATCCCATTGGTTTCTCTTATCATCGAAACCAAAAATAAAAAAAAAGCATTCACCACTGCACAGCTTTCCCAGTTACTAGTTAGGATATTGCAGATAAACATCATATGTATAGGTATAGGTTCACAATGTACATAGGCTAGCCTAGGCCTATGTGTTATACCTAGGCTTAGGCAATGGCAAAAGTGCCAAGACATGCTGAAGAAAATTATATCGTAGAGAAAAACTTTAAGCCTTAAGCTCACAAAAGTATTGCACATTGTTGTATGAGGGACTATTACACACGCCTTGACAATATTTTAGATGTTCTTGGCCACATGGATTTTTATTGACCCTTTTCAGTACTCGATCCTGCTTTGTGAAAGGAATGTAGGCTACTGCTGACTAGCACAAACGTATGCAGAAAGTACCAACGTTAGCTCACTTGCTGAATCAAACCAAACATTTTGGGCTTAAATTTCTCAGTTAAGGGAGGTAGACACTTGGTGTTTTCAATTTTTCCAAAAGCCAAGAATTGACACTGTAGAACATCGTTAATTTATTTACCTTTTTCCCCTTTTATAATGGCGAACTTTTTTCCGAGATTCCATTGTCGAAATTTGCGAGATCCTTTAGCTAAGCTGTACACACTGAGAAAGCAGTGAATGTGCCGCGAGTAGTTGTTGTGATTGCGCAAGTATGTGATCGATCATTGGTGTATGGAACAATCACAATTTCCACAAAAATTTCCTGTTGAAGTTCACTTTGTCTTCTTGGCAGGTGTCGAATGTGCACTTCTCCTTCGTTATTACGTAGTGCAAAATATTGAAGCAGTTGCCTAACACGTCTGCCAAGCAAGCTATATTTCAGCATGCACCTGCTCAAATCTTATGCCATCCACATGTGTTCAAACTGCTAATTTTAGCTTTAGGCTTAGTGCAAGAGAATTTTGGACCGGGCGGCCAATGTTTTTGTTTTTGTGCCAGGGGAGGGGGTGGGGGGGGGGGAACTCTTCAGATTTTATCCTGGTTGTGCACCTGTGGTCAAAAACAGCTAGTGGAGAACACTGTTACCTAAAAATGACATTCATTCCAAGTTTCCTATCTCAAGATGTCGTAATAATTAGGTTTTCGGACTTGACCACTGGTGACCCCAAATGTACTTTGACCCCCACCAAAAGTTATATGGTTCGTCCCTTGACAATACTGCATCTACATACCAAGTATGACATTCATCTAAGTTTTCTATCTCAAGAAATAGTGATAACGATGTTTTCGGATTTTGACCCCTGGCGACCCACATGACCTTTGACCCCCACCAAAAACAGTAGGTTTATTCTCTTGATAATAATGCATCTAGATACTAAGTATGACATTCATCCAAGCTTTCTACCTCAAGATATCGCGTTTACAAGGTTTTCGGGGTCTGACCCCTGGTGACCCCATACGACCTTTGACCCCCAACAAAAACAATAGGGTTCTTCCTCCCACTGTGGAGCATCTATGTACCAAGTATGGCATTCATCCAAGTTTCCAATCTCAAGATATCGTGTTAACGAGGTTTTCGGGGTCTGACCCCTATTGACCCCAAATGACCTTTGACACCCACCAAAAACAATAGGGTTCTTCCTCTGACAATAACGCACCTACATACCAAGTATGACATTCATCCAAGATTTCTACCTCAAGATATCATGTTAACAAGGTTTTCAGAGTTTGACCCCTGGTGACCCTATATGACCTTTGACCCCCACCAAAAATAATAGGGTTCTTCCTCTCACTATGGGGCATCCATGTACCAAGTTTGAAAACATTCACACCTTCCCTTCTTGAGATATCGTGTTAACAAGCAAAGTGTCACAAACACACACACACACATACATCCACACACACACACACACACACACACGCACATACACACATACATACACACACACGCCATCATGAATGCATAGGTTTCTCTTTCATCGAAACCAAAAATGGATAGTTTATTCCGAAAACTGTCAGACAGCAATCATACGTACCTCCCTCTCAAGACACACAGAGCTATGAAGGGTGCTGTTTAAGAATTGTAGCAGCTCAGGCCAGCTGGACTTTGGTATTTCATGTTTTGAAATTGTAGCAATTATTTGGCCAACAGAATTTTGGACAATCCTCCTATAAAAAGACAAGACAACATAAAATTAAACTTGGAGTGATCTTTTTCTTCTGAGGAAAACAAAAGACAACTACTATCACAAACTTAATAGAGACCATATTCCACAGAAAGGAGTGTCTAGACTTTAAAAAATCCATATTTTATGCATTTTTGCATTAAAAGCAACCTGTGTAATCTTAAGGTGGCAGCTGCATCAGGCTACCAATTCGACTTATGTAGCCTAAGGTATAAGGTTACAAGGTTACACCCTTAATGCATGTGTAAATGCTCAAAGGTCAAAAGGCAAATATTCTGCTGGCAGAATATTCTGCTAACTTCAGCTGGGTTCAAAAGGTAGTGTATTTGCTTTAAAGTGCAAATGCAGTTTCTCCAACTTGAATAAGTGTAATAGACAATCCAGTTTCATTGAGAGCTCTTAGGAATCAATATTTTTTTCTGCAATTGTAAAATTTACTAGGAGAAACTGCCTGAATGTGAAACATTCAAGCCCTTAAATGTTAAGCAAGATTCTTGGAAGAAACTTTGATTTAATATAGGAACATGAAGTAAATATCTGCATCATATAGAAATGCTTTGTGATGTGCTGTTCTCTCTTCAGCCAATTCACTCTTTAAGTATGTCCAAAAGAAACAATTCTGTATACAAAAAATATCTTTTGGGTCTATTTTGGTACTACAGGACACAATGTCCATGATGGTTTAGTTAAATGAGGTTTAGCAGCTCAGTTCCTAACCAACTGGTTAAACTCAGGCTGTCCGGAGACTTTTTTCCACTTGTGGCACACTGGCTTGGATCTCAAACTTCATTGCACTAATGCTGAGGACCAAACACAATGCCAGTAGGTACCATTTTTAAAGTTTCCGGTACGACCCGCACCAGGAGCCCAACTCCAGACCTCCCAGGTGCAAGTTGGATGGTCTAACTACTTGGCCATGCAGTTCAAAAACCTGCATCAGCTGCAGCAATGTGTTTTTCTTATACTATTACAACAGCAGGTTTAAATTGATCTGGCTAATATAAAATGTTAGGAAACAAAACATGGCTGCAGGTGCTGCAAAATTTAAGAAGTTTTTGACATGATTCCTTCTACAAATGTACATGCTTGATAATGTATATATGAAATTAAAATCTTGCTTTCATAAAAAATTGACTTACTCTGGTTCTTTGACTATCAGTTGTAAGAGGAGATGCTTCATTCTAAAAAAAGAACAGCAATGATAGTAAGAGGTTTGATACAATACTCAGAGAAGACAGAAAAAGGCAGGTTTTGTACCTGACCTCTGGTCATTGGGGATTATATTTACTGTAGTGTTAATATAAAAATCACATTCACATGATGGAAGAAAATTGCATTTTAGGAAGACAGATTGTTATTCTTGCTTTGGATGTCATAAATTGATAGAGATTCTAGAATTAATGGCAGTGACATTTTGCAGTTGTCTCATCTGTAGAAAGAAAAAAACTCCTCTTTTCCAAACACTGTAATACTCTTTTCTTTACTCATAATATCTCATTTTGAAGATGTTAGTGTTGTCGAGAATTACCCAAGTTGTTATTAATATGGTTTTTGTACTGAAACATAACTTTTCCATGATGAAGTAAAAATTTTCCATTGTGCTTCCTCTTAACATATAACATAAAAATTGAGGTAAAGAGAATAACTAATTTCGATATCACAAGTGCAAATATATTTCATATTAAGAGTGACAAGGGACAAATCACTTTGTGAGGATATCTGTGACTTTTCCAGATTTCTTGTGTCACTTGCACAAAATTTCCAGGAAATTAAAGACTCTAACAAGCTTTAAAATATTTTTTTTTCAGATTGCCATGCCTTTTCCAAGTTTCCCCATGACAATGGGAATCCTGTATTTAGCCTACATGTTACATGAAGTATACATGTTGACACAGTTTTCTTTTATTTTTCTTTATAATTGATTTTCTGTTTCTTCTTGAAATTTGATAGTGTTTTAGTGCTCAGATATCTTTCCACAATATGAAGCAGAATTTTATCTTTGCAATGATCAAATTGTGAATAATTCATATGTATAAGCAATATTAGTTTTCTCTAGAGTGGATATGTGTCCTTTTTATGTAAAATATTCTGGCCTCTTGTACTACTTAAGACCTTTAGGGATAGAATTTTCCACCCAGACTGCACCCTGTTTATAAAATTAGAACAAAGTAAAGCTCAGATCTATCCATTCTCGACCAGTTTAAAACCATCCCTTCAACCTTCCTTTTCGCTCAATGTTTTTAACTTCACTTTTAGGCACCAATGAAGCACATTAAGCATTGTTTAACTTTGTATCCTGCAATACATAAGACTTCTGATCATCATTATAAGTATTTAAAATTATAATAATAAAGTCACATTATTATTACTGTTATTATTTTTATCATAAGGATAATTATAAAGTATTCCCTTTTTTAAGCAAGACTTGACTATTTTGATTGACACACTCTTCTGTGCTGTACCTATTCATAACTGTAAACAGACTGACACATTATTATTATTATTAAAGCATAAATCACTCACTGTTGTTGGTCTTCTACTTTCAATGTTTTCCATTTTTTTGCAATTCTCCTTCTCAACAAGACAGCTGCTAACTGACGAACCTTCGGAAAAAATAAAAAAATAAATGAAAAGAAAAGAGAAAAGATAAAAAATAATACACATACTGAATCAATTTTTATTCTTATCTAAAAGTCTGTTCTTTTATAAGCTATGATAACACAGATGATAAATTGATCGAGGGAAGGGGACAATCCTGACCAAGAGGAAAAGTGTTTTTTCCTTCTGACATACATCCAGTATTTACCAATGTCTTTCCTGAGAAATTGGGCACCCCAAGAGCAGCTCCAGCCCTAATGTGGTTGGTTCATACCTTGGTGAGAGGAGATCAACAGGATTCAAAACATTGTTAAAAATATTTTTAACAAGTGCATTCAAGTCCCCAACCCAATGTATGCCACTGCAACTAATTCTTAAAATATGTAAGTCTAAAAACATGGTATGAAAAGGACAGAGATGGTTATGTGCAGTATCAAGGGGGAAGTGTATAATATTTACATATTAAGGCAACCTTTTAGTTGAAAACTTACTTCTTAATCAGTTTCTCAATCTACTTTCCTAATTGCACATCCTTCCTCTCTCAAGAAATGAAACTGGTAAGGTTAGGTTGAAATTAGTGACATGCATACCAAACCCCAGTCACAAAACATATTTATAAAAACAACAAAAAGACAGTTTTCTCATTACCTACAGTTTACTGCACAAAAATGTAAGGTATGATTCACTGTTACCTTTTTGTAACTGTTGTGACAGTGAGTGAAGGTCAGATTAGTCATATGCATGGTTCAATTTTGTGGTTGTCCAGTTGTCCAGGACAACTTAAATTCCATAGGAACAACCAAAAGGAAAAGTTGGTTGTCTGATGGACTACCGTTTTTTTCTCAGTGAGAACTACTGTAAAAAGCAGCTTCCTTTTAGCTAATTAAATGCTATACAGCTGTCTGATCAACTCTTTCAACTTTTTTCCAAGTATACAATATTTCAGATTTAAGTTTTTTGGTCTCTCAAACATCATATCTTTTTATTCTTCAAGACCAATAATTCATGAACGCATTCACTCACTGTTTTGTAGTTGTGCATAAAACGTTTTGGACGACCAAATTTTCCTGCAGACAACTAAACATAGTGAAATGGTTGCCCGACAGACAGTCATAAATTTTTCTGAAAATTAAAGCCTAATATGTTTGCTTACCTGTGGGTTTTGTGACTCTGAAATAACTTTTACCAGTTCTGCTACAAACAGTGGATCTTTGCTGAGTTGCTGCAAGTGGTGAGTTCCCTATAGGACAAAATAAAACAAAACAGATGTAAAAGAACGAGTTTACCTACCCAAAGATTCATGATGCCACATCTAGAAATGGGAAATTACAAGATAACATTCTCCTATTGAATAGTTTCATTTGAGTCACAAACCGGAGATACAGTAATTGAACATTGAACTACCTATTTTAACAGAGACACTATTGCAAAGGCAAATTAAAGCCTTTAATTAGACAATTTTGTGATTCTCATAAAGATTGATTGTTTCTTTTTCAGGTCATAATTTTGAAGAATTTTCAGCATTGCAAAAAATCCCCAATCATTTGCCCACACAAAATAAAAACTTCTCGGTTCAGTGAACATGATGGTTTTTTAAACTTAATCCTTTCAACGCAAAATACAATGTTAGTAGTCCACAGAAATTGTCAATTAGCACAGTCTTTGATTGAGAGCATGGTCAAAAAAAAAAAAAAGATGCAGAATACTGTACATCATATTACACAGCATGGACAGCAATGAGAGTGTTTTGATTACACATTGGCAAAGGAGTACGGGATAATTTTTGTGGGGAGGGCAAGCGCAAATTTTGCCCAAATAATGACATCCTTCATCCCAATGGACCAAATGTTTTTGACTGAATTGGGAGGGCAAGTGCCCCCCTCCCCCCTGCTTCATAGGCCTTTGCACATTAGAGTCTTTCGTGTTCTCTCTGGAGCAGTTAGCTGAGATTGTGTTTGGAGGCGGATGAGTTTTAAACAGTTGTCAGAGGGGCTAAAGTAAGTAGATTAGGAGGAATGTAACTGCTTGATATAAGAGGATTAGGCCTTCATGCTGGATTTCAATGAGAAAATTTTCCTCTTATAAGGTAGGTTTCTGGTTTTAAAAGAAGTCTCATTGTATTATTTATTAGCTTAGTGAACATTATGAGAATATTCGAAACTGAGAAATTAGCAAGGTTTAAAATAAAGTTGAAAATAAGCAATTATTTTTGCAAAGTAGAGTATTATATAGTTATAGACTAAGTTATGCTGGGACAACCTACAGTAGCCAGGACCCAGCATTATGTTCCTGTGCTTTTCACTTCATTACTGGGCCCTTGGCCAGAGACATACAATAGCCTACTTCAACTTTTTGGCATCATTTCACCAACCAGTGTTTCTGACAGAGGGGAAAGAAGGTGGGTAAAATCCCCCTTTTCATTTCCTTAAAAATTACAAAATTGTAAATATCTTACTTTCTTTTTAAAAAGAGGACACTTTTGCAACAATGTTTGAACTTGCACAAATAAATGGCCTTCAAAACCCTTCAATTTGCACCTTACAGGGCCTTGAAGCAAGCTTTTGTCCCCCTGTACCCACTCATAACTATTGCCTAGGACAGCATCAATTTGGACTTGGGGTTTAGCAGTAATTAATTGCCCCCCCCCCCTTTTTGTGTTTCTGGAGGAATCCCTGCCAACCACTTTGTCTCTCTTGAAACTGTTTTTACAAAGAAAGGGACCAAGATGTAACTACCACACAGGATAAGAATATTTTTGCATTTGATGCAAGTTTTTTTTTAAAAAAGTAATGTTTGTTTTATTTCAATAGAATAGATTATGAAAACCTTCTTGAGAAATTCTTGAAAGATAGAATCAAGTATAACATAGGCCACAGATGATGTTTTCTATCGGGGGGGGGGGCTACAAGTTTTCAAAACACACATAATAGTGACACCCTAAGGCATCCGGTTTTGCGCAAAACCTCATCGGTGTTGGGTCCAGGGGCTCGCCTAAAGGGCAAGAGCAGTCATCCCAAATTGAAGTAGTGTAGTAGACTGTCCAGTTTCATGATTGGCTGTTGGGAGTCATGTGACAACATTTTTTCTTTTCAAATATGAAATTTCCTAAAAATAACTGTTTGGTTTACTGTGAATATGCAATAATAAAGTTGTAAAATGAAACGAAAGATACTTTGAAGAGAAATAAGACAAAAATTGTGTTGTTTAGCTTTTTCTTCATAACAAGTTTGGGGGGGCTGCTCTTTACCTTCAAGGGCCCCTGATGGGGTCCAGGGGCAAAACCTCGGTGGGGGTCCACTGGGCAGAGCCCCGGAAGCTCATCGATTTCAGTGATTTGAGAGGTCCAAAATGGTCAAAATTCATATTCAAATTAAAGATTCTAAACTATGAATTTAATTCAGGAGTGGGGTGAGGTAAGGGACAACAATGGAATTGTTAAGTACTATGGCATTTGATAAGCAGTAACATACTTTACAGTTATTTTAGAGGGGGCAAAGCCAAAATGTTGAAGCTACTCAAAATTGAACATGTGATTGACAATTTGAGACTGGGATCCAAACTGTTTTGGGGCATTTTATCAATAGGGAGTTCTATTTAAAGTCCCGAGGCATTATGAATGGGGTCCAGCTCTGACATTTTAGGCTTTATAGTGGATTTAATGGAAGCAAAAAAGTTATCTGTATAGGTATTATTAACAATCCTAAAAGGGACATTATTACTGGGGCAAATGTGTGTCATTGGGGCCAATAAGGGGACTGGGTACATGCCTCTTGCCTAGTATATTTAAAAGGTCCTGATTTGAGAAGAAGAAATAAAATTTGAAAAAGAAAGAGAGCCTGCATAATTTTTTTGTTTAAACTGTTTGAAGGGCAAAAGTAAACTCTCCAAAAGTCTAACATTAATGTGGGGTACAGGGGCAAAACCCCCAAAAGCTTTGCAACTTTTGCACCCTGAAAAGTAATAATTGAGACAAAGCATAGCTGAAATATACTGTAATAAGAGCAACTTAAAATTCATTTTGAGACATTAAGATATTGGGGATGTCCCCCGCAAAACTCATAAAAAAAATATTGGGGGCCAGGCCCCCCCTGGCCCCCACGCTTCAGCCGCCTATATATAAGGTAAGAAATCATAAGCTGTGTTATGGAAGGCCACTGCAGTGTATGGCAATTTGACCGACCTTTTCCTTTCTAGGCCTATATGTTATTATGGCCTACCCCAGCTTTGTGGCTATTCTCACGTCAACTAGCCACTGTGGGAACAACACACAGTGACTGTTTACTTGCATGTCAAATCTGTCTCATGTTATTGCATGTAAAATGGGTAGCAGCCATCCACTTGTACCTATACTACAGGACATGCATATTTAATATCACTTCCCTTTAGCCCTCAAGGAAGGGATGCAATTTATTTCTTCTTGCTTGAAGTTCAGCAATATGGAGGTGAATTCATAGTTTGATATCCAGGAGTCTCCAAAAGTGCAATTCAAATGTTCTGGGAGGAAAATGGAGTAGGCTATTCCTTGTTGGAAAGGATTCGCTGCAGATAGGCAACGTGCGAGTATGCAGTCACTGCATACCATTCACATGGGGCTAATCAAGATACAAGTAAGCAGTCACCGCATGCTGTTCCCACAGGGTGTAGACAAAGTTTGTATCTGAAGCATAATGCGGGGAAAGATTTAAACTTTGTTTCAAAATCAAAGTGGAATAGGGAGAAATAAGGGTTACTTGGTCTTGGCAAATTTGACTTATTCTTCTACTGTATGATCTGGTGTTAGAATTTCCAAAAAGGGTCCTATCCCTGTAAGAACTTTTTAAGAATTATGGGTATGACTGATTTCTAGGAAGACTAAAAGGTTAATGGTCCATGTAGTTGACTATTCCCTTCACCATCATACGAAACAACAAAATGGCCACAAGTGGATGTGCATGGTAAGCAGTTACCACGTGCTGCTGGCACTGCCGCTAGCTGACATGCTAACAGGCCCCACGTAGACCTAGGCTTTAGGGCCTAGGCCTACTTTTTAAAGCTGGGCCTATAATCAGAGAGGCCTAACTTACATAGGACAACCTGTGGGAGGCCTAGGCTAGCCTACATTGCTCACCAAATGGCAAATGGTGTTTTTTCGTGATTGAATCATACAACACAGACATAATTTCGATAACTGGTGAATGATTTCCCATTTTAACATCAACCATCAAAAGTTATCCCCCCCCCCCCTTCCGGGGCTATAAAAAGTTTGAAACATTGCTTCTTTTCATAATTCGCGCAATTGGTGCCAACTACTTTGCAGTTCAGCCGTCTCCGTACCTTTGTAAAGTTAACCTAAGCCTGCATTTTTTCAGTATCCTATTTACTTTGTTTTAACACTATTTGAATACTAATTACAACAATTATAGCAAAGTTATTCAACCTCTTTTATAGCATCATTGGATGGAAGCAAAAGTTTAGCCAAAGTTTCTTCCAGTGAACACATGTTGGTTGTGATAGCATCCATCTTGAAATTCGAGGTTCACTGTTCGGAGATTTTCCACAGACCTGC
The DNA here is from genome assembly GCA_037179385.1 of Holothuria scabra. NCBI lineage: Eukaryota > Metazoa > Echinodermata > Holothuroidea > Aspidochirotida > Holothuriidae > Holothuria > Holothuria scabra. The sequence continues at coordinate 23,910,704 of CM074182.1, forward strand.
ACAATTAACATGTTCTTGCGTCCAAAAAAAATTGACTGACAAATGGAGTACCTAAATTTTTTCTTTTTGGGGGGGGGGGGGGATATTGTTCCTGATTGTCCTTACTTAAAAAGTATGATTAAGTTTTCAAAGAAAAAATGAATGCAATGAGTTGAAATGCAAACTGGCCGAAATTCGATGCAATTTGACGGATTTAACTGCCTGTATTTACTCTCGGAGCGCATGATGTGAACTTTGTGAAGTGCCGCCTTCAAGTTTGAGCAGATGTACGTACGGTAGGCGTCTATCTGGTTTTTGGATGGGGGATTTTTTCAAGTCGGCAGTGGCGTCACCAGACTCTTCATTCAAGGGAGACACTGGGGAAACAACAATTTTGCAGCGGGCACTGATAGACGCTCTTCAAATGGCGACGGAGACGCCGTGTGCGTACGAGGCTCAACGGGTAGGGTCCAGAGGACCGTCACCCAGTGGGGTCCAATGGGCGAAGCCCCGGAAGCTCATGGATTTTAAGGGGTTTGTGAGTTGTTAAAGTCGTAATTTAATGGTAATTCTACTGTCTTTACACTGGTCTAAAAATTACTTCCAGGGCAACTTCAAGTAGCCTAAGCTTTTATTGGTCAACTTAACTATAGTAAAACTAATATCAAGAGCGGACCGGCAGACATTTTGAAGAAGGGGAGCTGAATTAGAAAGAGAAAGGGAAAGTAGTTGATTCGGCAGTTAGATGTGATTCCCTCAGGCAAAATGTAGGCCGAATCCTGCTTGAACGGTTACCTGAGGTGTGTGCCACCTGGCAATTGGCGTAGTCGGAAGTGTGATGCAGGAAATTTTGAAGAAAACAAAACCCCTCAGACCGCCGGAAATGGCATTTCCCATGTGTTTTTGTGATATTTTGAAATGAAAATCATGAAAATTAGTGCCTTTTCTTGTCAAATAAAGAACCGAATCTTGAAAAATTTCGTAGTCGCACTCTTACTCCAGAAGACGTATCGTTCTTTGAACTTCTCAAATCTCAGATGGGGGCACACGGGGGGGGGGGGGCAGAACTTTCCAACCCCCCCCCCCCCTTGGCGATACCACTGATAACCGGAACCCTGGATCATGTCTCTGACGGGTCTGGCCGAATTCTTTTTTAAACAATCCAACCTCAAGAATGCAAGCGCACACTCGCATACGCGCACAGATGTTCGAATATATTCAGACACGCGCAAAGACGAAACATGGATAGAATTCCTATTAATCAATCATGGAAAAATGAAATTTTCCCAAGCTTTGGACATGTAGATCTATGCAGCCAACTTGTAAGTAAATAGGGGTGCATTCAGGGACGTCGTACAAAATAATTTTGGGGGCCCGTGGGAAGTCGGTATTGTTTACCGTTCACCAAATTCTTGCGCTGAGAATAATCAGAGTTTGTTCCAAATTTTTAGAAAAATTTCTTCCAAAAAGGCTGTTGTGTTTGGGGATTTTAACTTTCCAGATATCGATTGGCATTCCTGTACTAGTGGGTTACATGGGAGGGATTTTCTTGAGGTTGTGACTGATGGTTTCTTTACCCAGCATGTTCTGTTTCCCACTCGTGAGGATAATTGTCTTGATTTGGTGTTAAGTGCAGATGAGAACATGGTCAGAAATGTAGCTAATGGTGGTAAGATAGGGTCCAGTGACCATGACCTTATTTGTTTTGAGTTACATTGTTTCAGCAATCATGCTAGTAGTGACAAAAGAATTCTTGATTTCAGCAAGGCTAACTTTACTCGTGCTAAGGAGCTTTTAACCATAGATTGGGCGGCCCGTTTGTCTCACTTGGGTCCTGCTGAGGCATGGGGTGTTTTCCGGGATGTTGTTTCTGACACAACAAAGTTGTGTATCCCACTTAAGAAAGCTGTGGTTAAAAATAGGCCAATTTGGATTTCTAAAGAAGTTCTTAGAGCAACTAGGAAGAAACGTAAGTGTTGGCGTCGCTATAGGGCCAGTAAAAGTCCAGAAAACTTAGCAGCTTACAAGAAGCAGGAATTCTTAGTTAAAAATTTGGTAAATGGAACTAAAACTAGGTTTGAAAAGCAGTTGGCCAAGGAGGTTAAGATAAACCCCAAAACTTTTCATGCCTATGTGAGGTCTAAGCAGAAGCTTAAGGAGGGTGTGGGGCCTCTCAAAGGTGATGATAATACTTTGGTTAGTAACCATCAGGATATGGCTAATTTGTTAAATGACTATTTTGTATCTGTTTTTACCGAGGAATCATCTTTGTTGGGGACATGTAATGGTTCTGATGTCTCTTCTTCAATCAGTTATGTCATTTTCTCAGAGGAACAAGTTTGTAAAAAGTTAAAGAGTTTGAAAGCTAGTAAGGCCCCTGGGCCAGATGGGGTCCCCCCAGCCATTTTACGTGAATGCTCCGAGATTTTGTCAGTTCCTCTTTCCATCATTTTTCAGAAGTGTCTGGATTCGAGTTTTGTTCCTACTGACTGGCGGGTAGCAAATGTTACTCCAATTTTTAAGAAGGGGATCGAAGTAATCCTTGCAATTACAGGCCTGTCAGTTTAACCAGTGTTGTGTGCAAAGTTATGGAATCTTTGATTAAGGATAGTTTACTTAAGTATCTTTTAGATAATGAGTTACTTAATCTGTCACAGCATGGTTTCCTGCCAAGCAGATCTTGTGTTACTAACTTACTGAGCTTTCTTGAAGATGTCTCTTCATCTCTTGATTCTGGGTATGGCGTTGATGTCATTTACCTTGACTTTTCAAAGGCTTTTGATAAAGTTCCATTAGGTAGGCTAATGGTTAAACTGCATAGGTTAGGGGTTCAGGGCAATTGTGCTGATTGGATAAATTCGTGGCTTCATGGTAGATCTCAGAGAGTTGCTGTCAATGGTAACTTCTCCTCTTGGAAAGAAGTCACAAGTGGAGTACCACAGGGTTCTGTCCTTGGCCCACTTCTTTTCTTAATTTTCATCAATGATATTGATAGTTCTCTTACATCTCGTATAAGTAAGTTTGCAGATGATACTAAGCTTTATAGGAAAATTAGCATTTTGGATGATGCCTTACTGCTGCAGAAAGATCTGGATAGGTTATTTTCTTGGTCTCAGACCTGGCAAATGTCTTTTAATGCAGATAAGTGTAAGGTCCTTCATTTTGGTCCCAAAAGTTTTAGCTATGATTATAACATGAATGGTTGTGTTTTAAGTAATGTCACCTCTGAGAAAGATCTGGGTGTTGTAATTACTGGGGACTTAAAGTCATCAAAGCAGTGTGCAGCCACTGCTGTAAAGGCTAATAGAGTGCTTGGATTGATCAAGAGGAATTTCATCAATTTTAGTAAGGATATTGTACTTAATTTGTATAAGCAGTTGGTAAGACCCCATCTTGACTATGCAGCTCAGGCTTGGAGTCCCTTCTATGAAAAGGACAAGTTTGTTTTAGAGCAGGTTCAGAGGAGAGCCACTCGCCTCATTCCTGAGGTGAGAAATTTGCCCTATCATGCTAGGCTTAAACATCTTGGGCTTACCACCTTGGGGCTGAGAAGGATTAGGGGAGACATGCTCCAGGTTTTCAAGTTCCTTTGTGAAAGAAATCCCCTGCTGACTTGTAGTTATTTAAGGGTTCAAGGTAATTCTCGGGTGCGTGGGCATTGTAAAAAGCTTGAAAAGCCTTTTGCAAGGCTTGACATTAGGAAGTTTAGTTTCTCCCATAGAGTTGTCAACGAGTGGAATTGTCTACCAGATTGGGTAGTTAACTCCCCCTCAGTTCACTGCTTTAAGGTTAACATTGACAGGTTTTTCCATGGCTGTGGTAGAATCTGATTGTTTGGGGCTGTAGTCAAGCTTTGGTGGTTTGACTTTTGATTAGGGCTTGGTCTTCAGGGCATCTTATGGGGCCTTGGCCCTCCTTTGCCCTTCAACCTGTTATGTTAAGTGGTGGTTGCCCAAAAGACTTTCTACGTGGAACGCCACTATCGGCTGGCGTGGATCGGAGCGAACAAAAAAAAAATGAAAACGCCAGACAAACGGAAATGGCACTTCCAGGCTTGAAAGTAGGCCTACCGAATATTGAAGCCTTCGTTGCTTTGAGCTTCAGTATGCAATATCATTTTCATGATAGTAAAAATGGAAAAATTTGCAAAATGATAAGAAAATTGGGTCTACCAGGACACCTGATTAATGTTAAAGTAAACTAATCTTTCAAACTTGGTCGTGTGTTGCATATTAAAACCAAGAACGGGTCTTTGTTCCACTAAGAGTGAAATTGGCTGGGAGAGAACTGACACGGCGTGCGACCATTAATTGGCTCCGGCTGGGGGGGGGGGGGGTGTTTGTTAAAAATGCATCTAGAGTACTGGAAATGGGACTCCTAGAGCCTAATTACTGCTGCCGAGAATTGCCATCTTCAGATGTTTCCGCCTATGGTTATTAAACTGTCTATTGGCACAACGTTTTGCAGATGATTGCAGTTATTTTATCTACAAGTTGACGTCGTAGGCTTGACGTCATTGCATTGGGTTTCAACGTCCTACGTACGGTTTAGGAATTGCCAAGGATTGTCTAACTCAGATTGTGTGTGTGCGGCTGTGAATGATGTATATATGTACGTAGATTTAAGCTTTTCGAGTAAATGAAATAAAGACATTGTTATATCCCTAAAGTGTATTTCACATAGTACCTTTTTACACTTTTACTTTTTATACATTTTTGATGTAATCGTTTTGTACGTCAAAGATGACATCAGCTACACAATAGGCCTATATAAAAGTCACTTGAATGCAATCCTTGTTTCCTGGAGCTTTTTTAATTCAAAAACATTAAATATTCTCAGAAAAAGATTTAATCATGTCAAAAAATGATCCGAAAAAAGTAAAAAGGGTTCAACAAATAGCTAATACAAAAAAGGATAACTTCCGTTTGAATTACAGAGTCAGACGTAGCGTTTCCGACCGAATTGGTTTTCGTTGAATAGTATGTTTTGCTGAGCTAGTTTATATTTCAAGTTATTCTGGTAAAGAGTTGTCAGCGTAGTATGGTTCTGGAAGAGACGGCGATTTCCACAAATTTCGTCATAGCAAATGACAAATATTGTTGAAGGACATCATATCCCGTAAACGACAAAATTTTGACACCAACGTGGCAACAGTTCATGCAAGGAATGGTGGCAAGGAAATGAATCGAATAGGAGAGGAATGCGCGCGCGTGCGTGTGGTGTGTATGTGTGGGTGAGGGTTCACACTCTAAAAAGTTGAGTGAAAACCTCACCAATAAGGGCAAGTATAACAATTCTGAAATTGCTGTATTGAAACTATAGGGTTACATTTTTGAATACATTCAATACGGAATAACCACGGACTTTCTATGTACGTGGACAGAGCATGTAACGAGTACGTCCTATCCGTAGATTGTCGCCAGCGACTAGGACAAAAAGGTGCACCAAGATGGCCGCCGTCAAGCTATAATTTGTATGATTTGACGAAGGTCCTGTAATATTTTGAACAAAAGTTAAACTTGAATGGAAACCAATATCGTGTTCCTGCAATACTTGTAGTGATTTTGACCTTAACTTGTATTATTTCGAAAATATTTCAAGTTTCTTGCAAAATCTGTCGATTTACTTGAGCACGGTCCAAAGTCTCACAAATCCGCAGCAGACAGACATTTTGCTACTCCTTTTCTCACACGTACGGTAGCGAGAATGTACCTTGCAGTGTGCTTTGTCCATGTATGGGAATAACGTACCATCTTTACTCCCGATCATCCACTATTATTTCTGTCCTGCGATATTGTGAAATCTCCTTGAATAGTGATGTAACGTGATTTTTGTACTGGTTCTTTGCAATCACCAGTGCTGTAATAAATCTATTAAGTAACAAACATTGTTATCAACGGCTACATGATTTCTATTCTACATGACCGTCTATTGCTATCCGTTCTCAGGCTGGTGTTGATTCTTGTAACAATTATGGCCATCGTGTTATAGCCTATGGTGTCAAACAGTTCAAATACGGTGCAAATCCTTCGATTTAGTTGCCACTTACGACAGAACACCGTGGACATATTCTAAAACCCCCGGCCCACAGGGCGCTTTGTTGTCATGGGAAGAGTTTTTGAAATGTACTCTACTATATATGCCAATTCGGTCGTTTTAAGTTTAACTCTTTAAATCAGTTTAGGGTAAAGATCAGTAGGAGTGAATAAATGATATTTAAATCATGGGACTTATTTTAATTGGTTGGACGTCATGGAGTGAACATCGTTTCGGAAGGGTTCCTGGTAATTTGCTTGTAAGCCTTGTATTGTGAAGTATTCAGGTGAGAACCGTATGGTATCTGAAAAGATACACATAATGCTTTTCTGGAATATATACACTAAAAACTAAAGTGCTATAATAACACTTTCGCAGCTATTCCTTTGGCACTTTCTACGGGACCTAAGAAGGACTCCCCCCCTTGGTGCTATACATATAATATTTGAGTAAGTGCCTGCTTTATTATCACTTAACAGTGCTATACCAACTTCCATCTCCATGTGTGTCTCTATGTTACCATTGATAAAATAAAATTCATTACGGAATATTAGTTTTTAAGGCGATGCAAAATGGCTGCCGCGGTTTTAAGGGAAAAGCTGCCGTTGCCAATCAAAGTACCCGGTCCCTGATCCATTACTCCGACTAGCTGCTTCAATAAGCGGCAGGATTAAATTACCGTCATTCTGGTACAACAGAAGCCCAAAAACTTTCGGGTTCAAATAACAACTTATAACAAATTATGAAATAAGGGATGGTAAAAATTGGATCAAATTACTTTTAGTGCACTGAAGGGCTACATCTCCTTTCAGTTTATTCTGGGATACACTGCTATCAAATGTCAACTTTCATGGCTGTTTTGAAATGCTTAAAAAGGCATATAATTGGTACTGAGGGAACAGTTCTTGACGAGATTGAGCTTGGAGTGTTTTTGGAAATGTCATATTTTCAAAGCTTATTTCGGGTGAGTATTAAGTATTTGGTTTATTTTCTCGGCCCTTTGGCCGGATGGCATTGTACCCATGACCAATCCTGATGAAAAAGTGCATAAGCATGTTCGTCATTGAGAATCTTACATTATATATTTCGTCAGTGCTTTTGTTAAGTGGACACATTTTTTTTTTTGGAGATAAGAAAAACCATTAAAATTACAAAGCAATTGGCGATAAGCAATTCTAAGCACGACAAGCACTAAATTATCACATTCTTAACAGAGTACACCGTGAACTATTTACTTAGTCCCTATTAAATTATGAAAAATATAATAAATTGGTACTGCCACCACTATTTCAAATAACTGGATAAACACCTGTCAAGTGCTAATTAAAATAATATTATCATTTACTAGCACCCTTGAAAGTGCTGTGCAAATTTGCACTTAAAGATGAAAATTTGGTTCTTTGGGTACCGTTTTGAAATAGCACTTGAGTTTTTTCAATGTGTGTCCTCTTTCTGCAACAAATTAATGAAAATTAAAACCCATACAATCTACATAATTATAATTTGTAGTAATTATAATTAAAATTTATTTATTCCAGTATGATATAAATGTATAAAATATTTATTAAAAAGGAGTAATAAGATAAGATTATAAAGACACTGATAAGACAATATAGTTATACAGAAAGATCGATTTTAAAACCTCCGGGCAAAAAACTTGAATTGCAAAGCAAATCGTGCAACTTTTTTGGGATGATTTGAAAACGACTGCTCTGTAGACGAAAGAATTCTTGAATAAAGTTATCCTGTATTTGGTTAAAATGAATGGATTTCTTACCTTTGGTTTTCGTATTGAAACATTTTCATGCATATTTTGGGCCGATCCTTACAAACTCATTTTCATGAATCTTACATCAGTACATACCTAAATATCACTCCAAAAACAAACAAGTGGCTTCAGTCACTCTCTGATAGAGTAGAAGTTTGAATTCACTTCATTAGAGTGCTAATTGACTGCAAGATTACCGAAATTCACTCCAAAAAAGAGTTAAATTCACTCCTAGAGGAATGAAAGGTCACTCGTCAACCAATGCCTACAAAGATCACTTTGTTTTGTAAGAGTGGTCCCCGTAGATGCTCCATTAAAAGTGTAACGTGGCCTTTTGGAGCGAATTTTACTCTTCTTGAGGTAAATATCACTCTTTAGGGGTAGACTTAATAATTTTCTCTTTTCTAAGCGAAATGTCAATGTTGTTATATTCAGAGTGTGTTTTTATTACGATTCCAACACGAAAAGTAAATTTCGGCCTTTTAGTATTTATAAAACCGGGGTTAATGTCCGAGTGGGTAGTTGTCTGGGTGGTACTTGACCAAGGAGTATTTGACCAGGGTAATAGTCTGTCAAATGTCACCGACATATACTCACCGGGACAAAACCCCCTGGACAACATCCCCCGGACAATAACCCTCCGATCAGTATGTACCTGGAAGGGTCGTGTTTGTCCTGATGGTATTAAACGGTGGTGAATGTCCGGTGGGTAATTTTTCTGGGGGTATTTGACCAGTGGGTGTTCGGTCCGGGGCAACCGTTCTGCAACCGTTGTCACTAAAGCCGTCTTCAACGAATCGACCCAGGGAGCTGTTGATTTGACAGCTCCCTCATCGACCTCTGATCTGGGAGTTACTTGAGACAACTCCCTCTCTAACAACTCCTTGCTCTGATAAGCTTTGTGATCGAGGAGAAAGGAAAAAATGTGAAACAACAAAGAACTTGAAGAATCTCTATCCCATTATGATCCTAAACAGTTTGAGAGCTTAACATTCTGACCAGAGAGTTGCTAGCAACTCCCTAGTCTGACAGTATTGGCTGTAGTGACTGTGTTGACTATCGGCCTAGGAAGAAGAAATCAGAAACGTGAAGGCAATTTGTGAAGATATCGTTGAATCAGTCTGTGGACTTCTTAGGCAGTAAAGTGTCATATGTGAAGACTAAGGCTGTAATAAAAGCGGAACCAACTGAGCTAAACTCTCCAAAAGAGAGAAAGTAAGTAAATTTGACTCTGATTTGCAGAAAATTTGATGAACCCGAAAACATTTCTTTTCGAAACAATATGGTCCTATATATAGCAGTACAGTAATGAAGTTCATGGGGTCCGTAAAGGGGCAGGGTTGGTACAATATAGAGGCAATAATGAAAGATACTTTACTAGGCTTGATGAGATGGCCACCGCTCTAAAAAAAACTTTGAAATAGTTTACAGAACCTCTTACGGGAAATGTGACCTGGGCCCAAAACGGAAACTGTATCCATGCCTCTGTCCATACACATTCGGTTCCTGAGGTTTATATGCGCACGCCGCTAGTTCCTTCTTTCTTTCTTTTCTCTATAGTGTCTCCATCTATTGATGTGCAAACTTTTTTAACGTTATCTCTTTCCAATTTATCGTGTAAATTATTTATATAGGGGAAAACAATTCATAAGTACTATTCTTTAGTTTTCTCCTTTTCGATCATATCCCGATTATGTTTACATTAGGCTTGGATTATGCATAATGTAAAAATATCTATATTATTTTTACCATTGTCTTTTCGTTACATGTCATGTGTTTCAAAATGATGAAAATAAATGGTGTCAATTAATCAAAATCAATATGTAGGCGGGAAATATGTATTACGGTCAGCCGTAGAAAAATTAAAAACCACATAATACAGGGGCAAGTCAGTTTTCGTCTCCGGTGACGTATTGTCGATGGTTCGAGAGCTTCGCATAACCTTCGCTCGAAATAGCCTAAGATAGTTCCAATCGGTAACTTGTCGCATCTATGGAAGGGGGCACAACGTGGGATAAAAAACGAGCTCAGCACGTAGCCTACAGCGTTACCTTGTTTTCATCAGTACGTGGATAAAACATTATCTGGGTGTCTGGCAAAGTCGAACAAAAATAGGGGTCGCAGAGCTACTTTACGGTAGATTCAAATGCAAAATTTTTATCAAAAATACAATTTAGACACAATGCAATGCTTTAAACCACACGCGAGATCCCCCGAATGTTGTGGATGGATTAAGGAAAAATGACTTCACCAAATTATCATGTAAACTCAAATTTTGGAATACGTGTTGTATGTGCGGGGTTGGTTTGCTTATCCCGATGATTTGGAGGATGTACGCATGTGAATAGCTAACAAAAACCAATTACAAGATTACTGGCTTACTGCTGAAAGTTATAGGACTGCTCAGACAAAAAGAATGTACAACCTTCATATGAACATGCAATTTTTATAATAGGCTTAACTACAAAATACCCCCTAATATTCCGCGTAGCTTGTTTTCGAAAGTGTTCTGGGTAGTTTGTGATATAAATCTTAGATGCATCTTATAAAACAGTGCAAAGAGACAACATTTGTGCCGACATCATCAATATCTGATTGACTAAGAAAGAAACTCAAGACGTTTTTAATAATAATTAGAAAAAAAAACAATAAATGTTTAGTCCATTCAGACGTATGATACCTGACACAGTAAATTACTCCTTTCTATAGTTTGAGAGAAGTCATCATTTACACTTGATAACGTCCTCATTTTGCCAAATTCATGGCATGTATACATTGTATTACATTATATTAGCAAATAAATTTTTATATATTATTCCTTTTTATGCACACCTAGGAGAAAGCATACACAAGTAACAAATTTCCTCTTTTATGAGAGCTCGATCCTCTTCTTCAAAATCCAAAAAATTTAATATTGCAAAAATCTATAACTAGAAAAAACTATAGGTTGAAAAAGTAAGTCTTTAGTCCAGCTTTAAATTGTGAGGTAACCGTGACACTTCGGAGAGAGAATGGAAAGGAATTCCAGAGTTCAGGGCCTGCAACCATAAAGAAACGGTCACCGTATGACTTTGGAAGTGGTGCTTAGATTCGTCCAAACCTCCATTAAAAACATGAAACACTTCAATGAATTGTATTTCACTGCTTACGTTAGCACCAGAGCACTACTTTCACGTCTTCTTTGCAAAAATGTCTCTCAGTCTCACGTTAATTGCTGTCAAAATAGCATTTCCAATGTGGGTAGTACATATATAAATTATCCATAAGTCCGAGTATGTTGACCGTTCTTATGCATTCGCTGAAGAGCTAATTGAGTGTGATTATAAACGGAAACGGGATCCAAAAATGCCAGGAATACAGGGAAATTCTCCTTGCTGTCTCTTTTTGAAAATTCACGTTTCATGATATAGACCGAATTGAATGTGGATCAGGCACCAAATTTACATCCAAACGCTCTTTTAGAGACCTAAAAAATCCGCCCTGAGTTGTGCCTATACAGTCTTCGTGGTTAGAAACTTAGCCTGGGAAAAGACGGAATGACTGTTCCACCCTTTCCGTGTCGACATTTTCCTGTGAATTTTTTAACAAGTTCTAAAAGGGAAATATTGTGTTTAAAATGCTCCAACAAAGAGTAAAAAGAAAATGGCACAGACACTATCCAACAATTCAGTCTAATTATAAACCCCAGCAATAGCTATATCTCTTAAAAGTACTATGCGCAAGAAAAGCCATGGGCGTTGCATCATTTAAAATGTTGAAAGTTTGGGTGAACAAATTATTCTTGAGCAAAAAACAACTGAAACTCTGTCTGTGGGGAACCTATTTCTTGAAAAGAAAGCTACCATACTACCTTATTTTTGATAATCTATCACCCTGTGTCAACAAATATTAATTTTAAAAAGGTGAATTTTTCTTGCAAAACAAACGCAATATTTCCCTTACACTCAATGAGGAAATTTGTTGAAAATGGTTGATATATGGTAATCATGAAACTTGCAAAACATTGTACCGGCAAATTGCATCTAAGAGCCTTCAATTCCTCGAAAAATTCTCAAAGGGGGAGGGACACTCCTCCTCCCCCTTAGACCCCCTCCCCCATATCAGTCACAAATATGCTCCTACTTGCAAATCCCTGTTCCTAAGTCGTCGCTGTCCCTTATATTTTACCAACATACGTGACCATCAAGTTGGCTGTACATTATGACGACTCCGTAGGTTATACAACCATTTGGCAAATGCTGACGGTTCGGGTATGGGCTTACACTGGAAGAGGTTGACAAAGACTTTTCGAAAATTCGGATGAGAAATTCCATACACAAATGGATTGATGATGCTGTTAAGTGCAACTACCGTTCTGGTATAGTGGCTTGCGCAACCGATGAATGAACAGACTGTGTGTGGGGTGAGGCAAACGATGAAAACACAAAAAATAATGAAAAGATTTTTTGTGATTTGAATTTGTTTTACAGATATTCTTCCTCTGCCTGCGGTTGAATCTTCATGTTCCGATCTGTAAGGAAGAGTAAAAGGCTCAATTAAAAGAAGTGGCTTGGTAATGGTGCATGGCGCCTAAACTTGGGCCAAACCTCTCACCCTAAACTACAATTTTGGAACGGGAGTACCCAAATTCTCAATTGGCTTAGCTCTTTGATTGACAGCTAATTCAAACCATGCAGAGTACCAAAGCTTACATTACACAGCATGAACGGTACTGAGAGTGTTTTGATTATATAAATTGAGCTTTTCTTTACTCACCTTGAAGCAATAAACTGAGATTGTTTCTGGATGAGGTTGAGTTTCAGACAATTGTGGGTGGAGCTTTAGTAAGAAGGTTAGGAGAATAGGTACTGTCTGGGATGAGATAACAGGGCCTTTAAATGAAGCGTAGCAATCAGGGGAGTGGAGTGTGAACCCCACCAAAGGTAGAGCCTGAACTCCACTAAGATGAACGCAGTTGAAATGGGTTTTCAACAACTGTGAAAGAGGTTGACGAAGAATTTTCGGAAAAAGGGACACTAAAGGTTTGATGACGTTGTTCAGTGAGAACCAGGCCTAATTGAAATAACTTGACAGTGAGATACTTGGCTGTGGCCTACGACCCTATTCCTGCAGGGTGGATTCTGTCAAACAGAAAACATGAAGGGGACTACTTAATTTTTTTTTTTTTTTTTTTTGGGGGGGGGGGGGTGATGGTTATCATTGTTTAACACCAAAAATAAATAGGAAATAGGGTATACTACGGTACTTACTTGTTGGAGCTTAAACACAGAATAGGATGGGTGACTGAATTTGCTGAAGGATACATTGAAAATATCGTACATATTTACCGGTATATATCGCTTTAAAGTCTGTGAGTGTTCCTGTTGTTTTCTGAACCTTTAGACCGGTTGTGTAATGATTACATTGTCATATCTCATGCTAAATGCATCCTGTTCATTTAAGCACACAATTTATTCATAAATAAAAGTTGATGTAGTATCAGCTATGCCCTATATACCCTTGTCAATGAGCAAATAATGATCGTTTTTGTACGAGGTTTTGGATATGAGGAAAAAAAAGTTACTTGACGGGAAAACCCTTTATTAGATTTGATTTGAGCCAAGAAACATAACTCACCGAAAAGCTCGTAAATTAGAGTAATCAATATTTATTTCAACCATATCGTCGGGTGTGAAGATTTCGCGAAGCCTATAAATATGCATCTGGCTTGCCAGAATACGTCAAAACTATCTACTCAGCACTCAGATATCCACATTTTCTCTGACTTTCGTCTATATGCAGATATTACTTCATTACACAATTTTTCGGCCCCTTAATTGTTTGGGGGCCTGGGGATACTTTCGGTTATGGGCGGCGGGTCATCACGCACTTGAACCAACTCATTATAACGAGCTTCTAATCTTGTTTGAAATCCAGGGTGCAAAAGGTCAGAATTTCAGGCGTATTTAAAACATTTAAACATCAGAATTATGGTGCGTCTTATCTGCTTCGCTTAAAAATCTATTTTCGTTGCTTTGATCATCTTGTTAAAATTTCTCTGTGGATTTCTATTTGAAATGTTCTTTTTTTTGTGTGTGCAATTATACGTTGATGTTAAGAACATTCTCATGAAAAGCATGTATAAAGCTGGAAATGTGTGAACATATAGAATTAAAAGTAAATATAAGAATGATATTGGAGATGCAGGAACTTGAGGAAGGGTAAAAATGGATGCTATGTTATAAAAGGCAGATCATGAATATTCATTTTCACGTCATCTGGATTCTTCAAAAGTTTCACTAACACTGGTAACGTTTATTAAATTACTTAAGTTGGGTAAAATTTGCCCAGCAATATTTGAAAAATAGGTTAATTAAAAGATAAGTTAACCCTTACTTGAGTAACTCCCCCCCTCCCCCGGGTAACCAGATAACCGCTACAGATATTGGGAAATTTAAGTACTCGATTTCAGTGATTCAAATGTGACCAGTGTTTATGATATTTTTCACCCGACAACCTTTTACAGCGAGGATAATCATGTCTCAGACCTTTTTTTTAACTTTTAATTTATTGCGTACATAGAATTGTTAACACAGGAATTGATGCAAACTTTGAGCATTTGTTTCAAACGAATGGGTCAGTCCTTGGCTCTGAAAAACTCTATAAAGCTCTCCAATCAAGAAACTGACGTTGTATTCTACCTCATAACACTACACTTCTGAATTACATGAGAAAGCACAATTGATCAGCTTCAGTGTACAGTTAGATCGCGAGGAGTAAGGAGTTCTAAAAGTCCCCACGACTCTCTGGCGAAGAGCCAAGGGGCGAAAACCAAACGATTACTCCCGGAGGAGTTCTGCTCCCTTAAGGAGCTTAACGTCCCAAATGGACAAGTACGCCCTCCAAAGGGCAAACACTGAGTGGTCCTGCTCTAGACTGGCTGAATAGAGAACAGAAGCCACAACCTGGATGCAGTTTAACGTCATGCCCAGGACGCGAGGAGTAAGAACGTATTCGACGTTTTCTCTCCTTTACGCTCCAGTAAACTCTTACAAGTTTGTACTCTCTTGTAATCTCTTGTTTATTGTGCTTTCAGCTGCATCGTTTCTTGCTTAGTCTTACTTATTGTTACAGAAAGAGTATGTGTAGCAGGTCAAACGTGGTCACCTGCATCAAAATCGGTGATACAATCATTTAGCAGCAGCTTCTCGTCTCTAGCAGTCAAACTTAGAGGTGTCGTTTAATTTTAGGATTATCCCGTTCGTGGTTCGTAGAAAGGGAGTCACTGGTGTAAGGCTATAAAAATGTCATTATATCCAAGTCAGCCACTGTTACCTCTCATTGACTACTATCAAAAAGACCAGTGTCATGGACCTGTAATTCTTTGTTATTTCAAAGAATTTCCACTGCATGCTTTTTCGTTGATTAATGTGATTTTTTTTTTTCTAAACAATTGGTTAGGAACTGGTTCGTAAAACATTTATCTAAATAATTAAATGAACTGTAATTAAATTACCTATATGCCACACGAGGTGGTAATGTAGTTATGTTACGGCCGCAATCTTTACTTGCAATGAAAAAACTAGTGTTCCCTCTTTCTCACCACACCCAACATTAGGGTCTTTTCGATCTTTTTTTTTCAAAAAGATATTTCGCTTGGGGTGAAGTTGACTGGTTTTGAAAGATTTTAACTAATATGATACAATTTTCTAAAAAAATGGTTTTCAGTGGTTTTCTTAAACGAGTTGTGGTGCCAAATGGATTTATTTCTGTTTGCATGGAAAAGGGGATCATTCAGGAATACTCGACCAAGTCCCTAAAGGTCCCGAATGACATTTAATCTTGGGCGTCTCCTTCAATCCTATGTGAAACCATTAGTATTGGCCTTATTTAATAAGTTTTAAAACTAAATTGTTAGATGAAAGGAAATTGTGATGATTTTTCAATAAATGGTAATGGTTCAACCGTTATTTTAAAAACCTTGTACCCTCGAAATGTGATTAGTAGGTAATGTCAACTTCCCGGCTGACTGAACGCAATCAGTATTGCAATGATCTTAAAACTTGTAGATCACAAGTTCTACAACACTAGCAAACCTTAGTTTTATATAAGCCCAGGTCACACTACAGCGATGTCGGATCGGATAACTATCCGATTTTTGTCGGTTTTTGTTGAAATCTCCTCAATCCATTGACGGACAGAACTGAAAATTTTTCCTTTTGTGTAAATGTATGATTGGCATGAGAGGACCATGGAAATGAAATATAACCTATTTATTGCGTGACGTCACGTAAACAAATAGCTTTTAGCAGACGACGCGTTGCGGGTGCGACGTCATGGAATAATTACGACAAGTAAGATTTTCATAGTCCCGCAATACAAATTATATATTTACGCCGGATGGCAATTTTTTGTTTCTTTTTGACCAAAGATAGAGGGGATATGAAGTAAAACGCAGAAAAATCCGAGCGAAATCCGATCCGATATCGCTGTAGTGTGACCTGGGCTTTACAGTGAAAAATGAATAAAAGCAAATTCATGTTTTTAAACTGCCTTTGCCACAGTTATATCGAAAACTTTGTGAACCAAGGAAGATACCCTCTGGATTACAATAGTTGGTTTGAGTAACCTACCTTGCACATGTCGTTACTGCTGTTGAGTTGCCGTTCTCATGAAAGTTGACCCCCATCTGTTTTTTTAACAGTATGTTATGTCTCCTAACATGAAGATATATATTTGTGTAACAAAAAGTTATAATCGCCAGCGGTACTGGAAAATATGCAGTTGCCAAAATGAAGTCATACACGGCAGCGTTCTCGTGTGAAGAAATAGCGTCACACTGGTGTTTTTCTTCGTCAAAGCCAAGCTTGCCGATCATGTAGGGTAGTGGTAACACTGTCGCAGACGAGGGCAAGATCCAGATGAATACTATCCAGAGAGCTATGACTCTTCTTCGAAAAATGAAGGCATATGATTCTTTTGGTTTACATACAATAATGTATCGGTTGATTGAGATCAAGGCCAGTGTGAAGATGCTACAACCAACACATGTCTGTGCAAAAGCTACGCCAATGGTGCAAATGATCTCCAATCCTGTGAACTTGACTGGGGTGAAAAATGAAAGGGAGTACACGGAGGCTGCAAGGGCCAAAAAAAAGTCAGCAATTGCTAAGTTGATAACAAAAACGTTAGCAGACGTTTGAAGACATGATGACAAGGTAACTGCTAATTCCATTACCAAATATGCCAATAATTGTAAGCAAAACACCTATGACACCTAAGACAATGTGCTCGACGTTTGAATCAAGAAAATAATCCATTTTATTTGGTTAAGTTGACTCTTCTGCTCAAGGAGGAACCTACCAACTGGCTAAACTGAGACACAAATCTATCACTATTCTGAGATGGCTGTTTTTTCTACCGGTATGACATTTGCACGGTTGTCATTCTTGACGCCAGAACGGAAGTTCAGGCTAAGACAAACTTTTTTTTCCTCACGTATTATCCTCACTTAAAGAAACACGTCATACTAATAACGATAATTTCCGTAATTTTTGATGATTGCAAGCTGAAGATCAATGACACTCCTCGCAAAGTGTTCGACGCTTGGCTGAAGAATTGAATCCATTTTTACTTTGGTTTAGTAGACTTGTCTGTTCAAGGATTGTTAGTTAGTTAGATGGACTCTTACGGCCCAGTTTCCAACCTATTGGCTCAAGTCGAGCCGTCCACGGCCTTTTTCCAGTTGTGGCTCACTGGCTTGCTTTCCCTACTACCTACTGTTCAAGGAGGAATCTCCCAACTGACAAAATAACAGAACATATTCCAAGACGGTTGCTTTTTTTCTATAGCAGTATGACATTTGTACGGTTGCCATTATTGACGCTAGAACGAAAGTTCCGGCAAAAATAAACTGGTTTTCCTTCCCCCATTATCTTCGCTAAAAGCAAAATTTTTCTGAGAATGAAGATTTCCTTAAAGGCCCAATTCCCTCAACCCAAACAGTACCAATTTTCCTAACCTTCTTTCTTTGGCCCCTCCTACAGTTGGCTGAAATTCATCTCTTTCCAGACACAATCTCAATTTATTGCTTCAGGGTGAGTATAGAAAAGCTCAATGTGTACACTCAAAACATTCTCAGTACTGTTTATACTGTGCTATACAAGCATTGATGCTCTGTATTGTTCGAATTGGCTGTCAATCAAAGAACTGAGCCAACTGACAATTACCCCTCTACAAGAATTGTAGTTTGGGGTGATAGGATTGGCCCTTTAATTTTGGAGCCGTCGTTGGATTTTGTAGTGTGAAGCGTGTTTCTAGTATTTATTCTAGTCTTTATTGTTGCTGAAAGACAATTAGGAATGGAAGTGCTAGGATGGCGTGGCAGTATTAAAAAGGGCAAAAAGAGAAGTATTTTGATCATCGCGATAAAAAGTTAGGTGACACAACCCATTTCCAATTTTAAATTTGCACACAGTGCTTTCTCTTCATCATATATAAATATTGTATTCTATAAGCTAAAACAATCGGCGGTGATATATTGGTAGAACAAAATAACTACGTTTTGATGGCTGTCTTGAACACCAGATTCATTTGTCTATTGAAGTGGGTAGAGTAAAATACCAGTTTTAATTGTGAATATTTGTAAAAGAATTAAGTTAAAACCCAGTGCAAAAACCCTGGCCCATGCACGTTGGCGTTGTTTTCTCTCTTCATTGTAGGCTATGTGAAGTTTACTCCACACACAAAAACACACATACAAACTCACACAAGGTCTCGTGGTATTCTCTGACAGAAAGAACCCAACAGAAATGATTGCATCAAATTTATCAGCCAATCGGCCCATTGCAGCTAAGTTCGATTTGACTCAGCTTTGGAAAAACATGTCATGTTTGCTATTATAAACGCACATACAAAACGTGTTTGAGGTCAGGGATATGTCATAACATTTCCCTGAGATGTAAAAACCAAGATCTTTGCTAGTTTTGCTTTTTCAGCAATTAGGCCATAAACGCGACTAGCTATGCTCTCCAATACATTGAATGGTAGTATCAAACTGGCAGAACTAAAAGCGCCTCAGTTAGAATGTCTCCGTGAGTCCAATACAGCTTTAAAAGGCAAGAACTGTTGCCCAAAATTTGATCTGAAGCAACAGATAAATGTAACAACTTCGTTTGGTTTTTCGTCAGCTCGTTGAGGTGCTGCCAGTATTAGGCATGAAATGCAGCTTAGTGCCATTCCTGACCGTTTTCTTAGTGTTCACCTTCCAGGAATCGCCATCCCTCGATACACGAATGATACTAGGGAGGTATAACTATGTTATTCTTTCTTTCG
This sequence comes from Holothuria scabra, assembly GCA_037179385.1. NCBI lineage: Eukaryota > Metazoa > Echinodermata > Holothuroidea > Aspidochirotida > Holothuriidae > Holothuria > Holothuria scabra. Next base: position 23,929,800 of record CM074182.1, read on the forward strand.
GAGATCGTAGTGACGCAGATTACACAATTTGGAGCGGCATCACTCTCAGATGTAGCTTCCGCTACTTATCCGCACTTAACGTTACACTCTAAAAACACCGGGGTTAAATTTAACCAGGATCGATGTTCTATTTACTCCAACACAATCCTGGTCAACTTTTAACACAAATCCTGGTTAAACTAACACAACTGCTTGTTAAAATAACACAAATTCTGGTTAAAATGACTAGGATTTGAGTCAATTCAACCAGGAGTTGCGTTAAAATTTAACCAGGATTATGTTGGAGTAAATAGAACACCGATCCTGGTTAAATTTAACCCCGGTGTTTTTAGAGTGTACACGCGAAACCGACCCGTAGCAGCGATATGTACACGAATCCGATCAACGCTTTTTTTTTAGTGACTTAGCAGGGTCCATTAATCTTCAGTCGTCTATATTTATTGTATACATGAACTTAAAAACCTCATATTCGGTGATACTGAAAGAATTAAGATACAATTTAGTGTACGACCCTCCATCCATGACACAGGTAAGCGAGAAAATTGAAAGATTAAAAGGTGATATACCCCAGCTACGGCCGACTGAAATCAGACCATCACTTGTTGTCCGGATTCGTCTATACAGTTCCTCGTTTACATCACCCTGCACTTTATTCTGACACACCTTATTACTATTTTAATCCCACCCACTAAAACATAGCACCAATTTTGTGTAAAGTTTTCTTCATTATATGTGTAAGCGCATTTTAGATAATTAAATTGATGCTATTTCATTATCGTCGGCTGCAGCCGCATTATAATATTATTTGAGAAGTTTTTTTCAAAGGTGGAAACCATGTGTCTATCTCACTTTTGCCAAATTTCGAATTATAAGGTTTATTTTTACTTCTTTTTCCTAATCTTTCGGCCAAATGGACAGCTTATGGAAATCGTGTAACCGTAATTATTTCATCTTTTTCCATCGATTTGTATTTTTTCAATCAGATCCTCCCGAAGTGGGTCACGAAGTAAAACGAAAAACAGGAGAGATTTCGGTCTGTACATAAGCGGAGCACCACCACCTTTTGGGGCGGAGCGTACAGAATATGTGAATTGCAACGCCTAAGACATCCGGAAATGGCATTTCCCAGACCTGTGAGTAGAAGAATCGGAGTAGTCATTATTTTATTTATAAAATTACCACATTAAATTTACCACTACCATTTTCAGGGTAAAATTAGTTTACACGCAAATACATCCTTCCGCCTTCCCGTGTTTTCTGAAAATTGACATCATCCCAAGGCATTTTCCAACTTTTGCCCCAAGTGAAAATTGTACCATTTCGGGCAAAGGGCTGAGGTCGACTATATCTAAGCGGAACGCCACCATTTATTTGCGCGGGGCTTATGGAAAATTGTTAAAACTGCGACCCCTCAGGTAGCCGAAAATGGCATCTCCCGGGTTTTTGTGCGGAATCTACGCATTCGTTTTTCAGTTTTCATTTGCATAAATTACCTCTTCAATTAAAAATGAATATATTGAAAAATGATCGGAGAGCACATTGTATTTTTGCAAAGTGTTCAGCCATGGAAGGTGTCGCGCATTTGCGTACAAATTGTACTACAGAGTGAGAGAGAGAGAGAGAGAGATGGGGACGTCGAGCTTCGATTTTCACGTTTCATATATCTATACACATTCAGGGCACGCAATGCAATGCGTACTGTTACTACCGTATGTAATTAAGTTCATCTCCATTTCAATTATTCTTGTTCCTTCATAAATGTATAAATGATCTTAGAGGTAATTACTAATTACTATGTAAAACTAAATGTTCAATAACAGTGTGAAAGAAGGTGCTCTAAGAAACCTTTATAGGCTAAACTGGTAGTGACACTCCCTGAGTACATTGAAAAATAACACAAGTAGCAAGAAAAACACATTCAACATTCAGCATGTTCGTTAATGTAAAAAGTTAATAAATATTTAAATAGTTAAGTTACTTTTGAAGAACTTGATAGTCAGGGGTGACGCCAGGATTTCCCCTGGGGGGGGGGAAGCTTCCCGACGTGGGGGACCAGCATTTCGAAGCCCCGACATAGGTGATGAGTTGTGGGACTTTACATGGAAAATTTGAGGCCCGCGTAGCTCGCCGAAAGTTTTGACTTTCTTTCTAACAACTAACTGTTTTGAAGAAAATATGAAAGTTTGCATAGGAATTTGGATTTTCATAAGGAAGATAAAAATCGGGGTGTTTATTGAAGAATCTGCCCTCCATATGAACAAAATAAAAAATATTTATATGGGCGACAGCTACAATTCTCTTGGGGTTATGCGTTTTATTGTAGAACTGCGTACTAAGGCTCGTTTAAAACGACACTGGGACGTAAACTCCATCTAACCTAACCTAACCTCAGAAGAAAGTGGACATTTACGCGAAAACTTTTTACATTTTGAACAAAGTTTTGAAAATTAAGACCTTATGTTGGAGAAATTTTGGAACTTAAGGAAAGAAACTTTGTTTTTTGTTCAATTGGTAGGGTGATATTGAAAAATTTGGTATTTTATTGTTTGGAATATACATCGAAAATGAAAAATTTTTCCCTAATCTTTTGCAATTTTTAACAAATATTGAAATATATTGAAGCCTAGATTGAAAAAAAAATCGTAAGTTTATGAAAGATTTTTCATTTTTTTTGGAAGAATCTGAACTTCTTATGAGAAAAATTAAGTAGGTCGCGGGGGCGATTTTTAGTTCGTTGGAGTACTGAATATTATCATGCAGATAAATCCCTCGCTTGGCTTCCTCCAAACAGATATTTGAAGTTCCATAGTTTATATATTGCCTAGGGAGCTGTTATTCCAAATCCCAGCTCCCTGTAGTAACATAGGTGGAGCGTTTTAGACATTCTGAGGGAGCGCCCCAATTGTTAGCTCGTGCTCGGAGAAATTTTTTAAAACTTGGAAACCCCCAGACAGAAAATAGGAAATGGGAAATTTCACAGGCTTGTAATTAGAAACAGAATAATCGATATTTTGAACTTTCGTTTGCAATAAAATTTTCACTTCAATGGAAAACCCATTAACTTACTAAGTGGTAGAAATCACCAGATAAAATGCAATAATCTTATTAGATTTTCAAGTAAAAGTAAATAATAATTCCTGTATTGCCCAAGCTAAGAATGATTTGTGAGCATGCATTGTCCGTCAATTAATTTATTTGACCAAAACACTAAGCCAAGCGCCACCGTCAGTTGACGCGGAGCTCACAGATTTTTTAATCGAACCCATGAAATAGCCGGAAATCATTTCTCATTTCCCATACTTGTATCAAAACAAAACAAAACAAAACAACTTGCTAAGTGATAAGAAAATTATCAGATAATAGGTACCACTACCATTAGATGAAATGGTGTTGTCTCTATTCTTTTGAGGGGGGGTATACAATGGAATTGAAAACATGTTTATGTTTTTTTTACTCTTTTTCGACTCTTCGTTGTATTCAATAAACGGTCCACTATATTGATGAAATTTTCTTTGTGACTGCCCGAATTCCTGACTACAAATTTTCAGTCAGACGTTTGGGGAAACATTCTCACAATAAACGATAAAAACTACTGTTTATCATTATGTGTAACTGAAAATAGCCTGGCCGATTTTTATTCCCTTGCTTAAATTCGCCTGTCGGGGCAGGACAGAGGGCAAACCATTGGGTACTGCATGTACCTGGGGAATTTTTCCAATCATTTTGTATTTTCTAGAATTTTACTTAGAGTATAGCAAAGTCCTGAAAGAATTCAGATAACAGGCCATTTCGGGCACACAAAATTAAAAAAGGCAATCTGAGAATCATTGTTTCTTTTAAGTCATAGACTTTCCGAATATGTCGCTTTATTGTATTACCTTTACTATTTTTCAACAAAATGTGAAGGACTATAATACTTTTTATTTTGGGGCAAATGTCTGAAAGAATTTGGATCGACCATTCTGAAGTGGGTGTTGTGTTGACGAGGAACTAAATTAGGTAAAGAGTTATTTTTTCTTGAGCTGTCCTAATGTGTGGCGAAGTTTTAAAAGCTTGCTGACTTTTTAAGAAAACTGTACCATCTATAGCAGTATAAGATGCTTTTCGTTATTTCGTTGTCGTTTTTCGGGCATACTTTTTTTTTAGATTTCGGGCACGCTTAGGACTAATATGTGTAATTAAAATCATATTAGGTTTTTAAAACTCAAATGGCTGCTCGAATTTTCCCCAGATTCCTGTCTGAATTTTAAAGTTTGCCTAAATTTTGAGGAAGTCTGCCCTCCTACGCCTATGTATACTGAGGGAATTTTATGGCAGAAAATTTAAAAAAATGGTTTTATTTGCAGAGGAGAATTGAAAATTGGGCTATTTAGTGTTGAACATCAATCTGTCCACAATCAAATCAAGACTAAAGTTGGCTGAGTTGTCATGTTTTGTTGAACGGTGAAAATGTTCTTTTTTTTCACGGTTTAACAAGGAAGTTTTCTTTCTTCCTTTTTCAGAATTTTACTAGCTTCTCTCGTATTTTGTGTCTGAATTTCTAAATTTAACTGAAAATATTATCGACATTAACAGGAAGAAAATGGTGAATGGAACTGTACGTAGATATGGCAACTTTATTCAACAGCTCGACATTTCTATACTGGGGGCTTGTTATCCTTCATAAATATGCCACTACCCACATTTCGTTCTTTAAATTTTTATTAGCTATGTCGTGCACATTATGATTTTGATGCTAGGTAAAGCAGCATGCGATGTCATTGTCACATAATATAGGACTAATCGTTCAAATAAATAAAATTGCAGGTATCCATGCATGAAGTACGGTACATTGTAAACACAAATTAGTCAGGTGGTGTCTGAAATGACTAACCATCGTTAGTCACTCGTATTTGACTAATTTGTGTTGATATCCGATTCATGTGGTAGTAGTGGACTGAAGAATATCAGTTAAAACTTAGTCAAGGAGGCTTAATATTTATTAGAGACTTATTCGACTGGCTCAAATATTAGTCAAATAGAAGTTAATATTGTTGATTAATGTGATTGATCGATTCAAGCACTGTTTGACTAATTTGTGTTTACAGGGAATAAACTGTACATTGTGAAAAAAGAAAATATGGGAAGACTCGTTCACCTCTCTTCAGAAAAATAACCACAAGAAATTTTGTGTCTTGTTTAGTATATTCACAGTATAGAGTTTTGCGGTTTTCCGCATGAAGTATTGAATATCTTCAAAAAGAGATACTTTGATCAGTCTCTTTCCTGTTTTTCAATTTCCTTATTATTGTGTCACACTAGTGTTCTGTATGAGTCTACATCAGTAAACATGACTTGCTTAGAAGCTATAGTGCTCCTTTTGGTCAATTATACGTCACGAGTCAGCTTTAGAAGGTATAATATGTCGCGGATTTGGCTAAAGTGTTCAAATTGTGGCAACTTGCAAGAGAGTATTTTACCCATATTGAAAAGAGAATTACAAAACCACAAAAACAAATCTAAGAGTTAAGTAATGACGTGTGTATCTAATAAAGTGGTTGTTTTAGATTGAAACAGTTCTACCTAGATCTGTAGATGACTGTTTCATCCTCCAAAGAGGTATAGGAGCTTATAATCTTCAAAATTGCATTAACAAATATTTGCAAATGATTTCATATTACAATGAACAACAAGGGATGAGTGAGCATGAATATCAGGCAAGACTCACATCCATGACCGTGGCTCAGATCATCAAACGTGATAAAACCATGTCACGCATGATACATCCATGTTATAAAAGTCTGAAGGCCATGAGGTTCGACATGCCAAATCTTGTTATATTCCTTGGACCTAGCATCCTTGAGGAGAAGACCTTTGGGAGTAATACGTGGTTTCGTCCTCGGCGGCTGTTCGTCAGAGAGGGGGACTTGAAAGAGCCGATGCGCACTTTTTTTGTACTGCAATCATTTATTATAAGTTTTACTTATCATGTATCACACATTTTCAGAATATACACGTGATATTTCAATAGTGATCAAAACAGTGATTGATGTCAGAAGTTAAACAAAAAGCAGGCCATCTTTTAGAAACGTGCTCATTTGATACTATAAAATATATACATATTTACATATCCAATACATATTTTCTTATTATATAGAAATTGACATATTACATACCAATTTATCATAAGCTGATGGTACAAATATTTCTAGATGTACTTTTTGTGGGGAAAGGGATGAAACTATTGACCACCTATTGGCGAATCTGGACAGATTGTGATGGTCTAAGTTTAGCCGGTCATTACTGGGGTCCATCACCCTTAATCTTTAAATTTCCTTCGTTACCTGGTCCATGGATGGTTGTACACTGAAGTGTATCTTGATTTTCTCAACTTCACTGAATATGAAGATTTGAAATTCACGTAGACAATAAATGAAGACGATGAAAGACTGATGGACCCCACTAATGGCTGCCTACAGTCACTAAAAACAAGTGCTAATCGGATTCGTCTATTCTGGGAATGCAAGTATACCTCCCGAGTTTATCTCAGACACTGAACAAGCTGTAATAGGAAGGCAATTCTGCTTCTCGAAAGGTGATTTCTTTTTCGGTTAAAAAACTAATTCTCATGCACCCCCTATAATCTTTCTCATTTTTCATGCAAAATATTTTATTTTTCAACAAAAAATTTCCTTTGGTTAACGAGTTTATGTATAAACTTAAAGACACTGTATCGTGGAGCGAAACGGGGGCGGCAGCATGTTTTTAGAATTGTTCTTTTCTCCTCCGCGCATCAAAAACTGTTACAGCGCCATCACCCTCCTTGGCCGTGAAAAATGTTCGTGGAATCGACGGAGGGAAGTTGAAGCATGGAAGTACTAGACGGTACTCTTTCGGGTGATGTGGATTTCTGCATGACATTTGCAAATACTACATACAACGAACAATCGTCGGCAATAACAAGAGATATCGGCGAGGGCAACTTTTCCCAAAATTAACATGAGATTGACGGCACGGCTTCCAGGAAACGCTTTATCAGCTTTAGTTAACGAGTAATTTGTGATGTTTAAAGCTGCGAGAAGGTAAGGAAAAGAGAAAAGAACAAATACGATGGCAATTAGCAGACATTGGCAGTAATTCTGCGAAAAATCCTTTACTTGGCGATGTGTAGTATTACGTACGTGTATATGCAATATAAAATTGAACAAGAGAGAAACTTTCCCAAGATTATGGGCACAAATTCCCAAAGGTCCGATACAATACAGCAAGAAACAAATTCAACTTCCATCACGTTGCATGTGCGTGGATCCTTGTTATTTATTGAGTGTATTGAGAGTATTGAGTGTATAATTAATGCTACAGTAGTTTCTACCGGGGTACACCTTCAAATTAAGGCTGATATATCTTAAACAGCTGTGAAAGGGACAAAACTTTAGTCATTGCCAGTATGAAATTACATCAAGCACAACACTCTTTGTCCTACAATTGAGTTACATAGTGTTTAATAAAATATATCCCACAATTAGAAAGACTTGTGTGAATTGACAGATTTCAGACTACACTCTGATCACATATGATGGCCTAGCTAGCTCGAAAATTGGCTTTTCACCCCCTAAATTAGGACAAAATCAAAAAAGAATAGTTGTGTGATGCACAAAAGTTTAGGAAGGGTTTGCTTGATGAAATCATTATATACAGTATGATTAGAAATAAATTGGACTGACCATGTTCAAAGGATAAGAATGCAGTATCCAATTGCAACCAGCTCAGTACTGTTGTAAAAATGCCAACAATTTCCACTGAATGCTTAATTGACATGTGACAGCAAATTGCATCTAGGGATAGTCTGGCAATGATGGTTGTCTGAAACAGTTCTTCCACACCCGACCTCAGGAGAACTTAGTTTACTAGACCAAAGATTTTAAGACTTTTCAGGGTGCTTGCTATAATCCATTACCTAACCTCATTTTAAAACATCAGGGTATTAAATAGCCCTCAAACAGGTCTACGTCGTCAGTTAAATGGCCTAATGAAATGCTGTACATGTAACAGAATACACATGCAGCCCTGTTAACTAAGTTATGGGGGGTGGCAATTAGAACTTCCCTCCACTGATACCCGAAGTGTAACAAAATATAAATCTATCAATCATTTAAAGCCCCACCCCCCCCCCTTACCCTCCAAATTAGAAAAAAAAAAGGTTCTAGCTACCCCACATGACAAAATTTCTTGTAAAACTATGTTTGCCACTGCTAGGTGAATCTCTTCATTCCAGATGGTTCCCACCAGTTCTGGTAAAATGTCTAACATCTTTAGCTCCTCAAAAAGCACACAAACTTTTGTTGCTAAGAGACTAACCCTGTCAAGTAGCTGTCATGTTTAATAAATCAGAACAATTGCAGTGCATGCAACTGCCTTTTGTAAGGAAAGCATAGCTCCCTACTGCATCTTCTGAATTGGTCAATGGAAGAGCAGTCACTTATTACAAAGGTTACTCTCTCATAACTAATCGACATGAGTATCCATATTTTTTGAAAATGATTCCCTTCACAAGCTAGCGTACATCTCTCATGTTTCATATGCTAACTATTTTGCATTTTAATTAACATCATATGAAATAAACATCATATTAATCCAGGCCTATGTGTCATTCATGTAACAGCTCAGTAGCCTCTGCCTGTCACAAGAATCTTCAACATGGCTATATGTACATAGCATGAAGTAAGTTAAAATATCATACCAGAGTAAACTAACCTTCAAGAGTACAACATTTTCAACAGTTTACTGAAACTAAAAGGTCGTTACAATTACTACATGTGACATATTACTTATTTATACTATGCTCTTCTTTGTATCCTTGAAGGCACTAGCACTACAGGAACTGCATCAACTGTTCTGGAAAAAAAATCACCTACAATACCTACTATATGGCAGAACTCATGCATGGGAACCTACCATTATCTTCTTGTTAGGCTGGAAGGAAAATTGATGTCTTCTCTTTAAAGAAGAAAGTGCAGGCCAGGTCTGTATGGTGGTTTTTGAGAACTACATCTCCACTGCAAGCTGATTGCCCAGAGAATTCAACTCATTCAAACTTGCTTCGTATGACTGTCAATACTTACTTAATGCAATATTCCAAGGCTGGGGAAGACGGCGGTGTCATCATGTTAGGATACAGTGACAGGAGTGCAAGTATAGGAGTGGAAAGGCCACCCAGAAGTACATTGAGATGGGAATTGCATATCATGATATCAGTGACAAAAATGTACTTGTAGACCCAAACTATCATGCAAGATATATCATGAAAGTTGCATGAAAGCCTTGAATTCCTACATTTTAAAAACTTCATTTACAAAGATGGTAGTAGTTTTCATATCACTTGAAATATAAATTTTTTTCAGAAAAACACAAGTTTTTGTATCATTTTTGAAGTGAATTAATAACAACATGCAAAATGGAAGAGTTATGTTTTGTTTGGGAATTGTCTACTATTATAAAAAAAAATAAGAGCTTTCCACTGTCATGCTTGTTGATCAAGAAATGTATTATGGCATGTTGATGGGAAATTTTAAGTGTAAAACAATAAAGTGAAACAGCTGGTACAAGATTCCAGTAAGAATATGGTACTCTACCTGATTTTCATCTTTTATTTTATGTATTATTTCTGTCAATTGACTTTTTAGGAATTCCAGTAATTATTATAATTTTGTCATAAAATTATTTAATATTACTATGAGATATGAGTGACTTACATATTTCCTATACCTTTACATATGCCTTGAAGACTAGTTGGGTCAGGCTATTCACTAACAGAGGTAGATCAGAAAAATGATGGGGTATTTACAGGATGTAGAAGAATCTATTTCCAGTGGTTTACAGCAGTTATGGTAGTGTTATAAATTGCATTCCCTGGAGCAAGGACCTGTAGCACAGATGTATAGTCTACCTACCATTTCTTTTGAATGAGAATGACAATGGCAGTTATGATGATTTTGAGTTTGCAATTACTGAGCCGTTCATTCTCATAAGCATGCACCTAGCATATTTTATTAGCATTCTCGGCTGGGCCAAAATGAGGGGGGAAGGAGGGGGAGAAAGGAGGAGATGATACTTACCATGCACACTGTCCTGAAGGTTGAAAGGCTGACAAGAACTATCCACCTCCTTTTTGAAGTTTACAAATCCATCCCTACAAAATGTATGGTCAAACTTTGAATAGATCACATTCTCCTTTTTTCTGAAGGGTGTGCAGCAAGTTTTTACATAGTTTTCAGACTTCAAAAAGGATCACAATGAAGCCCTATTTTAAAAGCTGTGTTCTACACACTCCAGTACCTTCTCCAATTTAAACAAGAACACCAGCTTAGTGCACCTCTGCAGTAGAACTTCAGCAAAGCTGAACTGAGTTTCAAAAGTCTACAATTACATACAACTTCATTCTTATTGGGGACTTCTAGGTAGCAGTAGGGTGGACCTGGGTGGACAACGCACAGGGGTCCATGGAGAATTCAAACATCCCAGAGCTTGTGTGTGCAAGGTTTCACTCCTATCCCATACCCCCACCCCCACCCCCCACCCATGAATATTAGAGCTAGAGGCTTTAAGAAAAATGAATTTGGGCACCCCCTTTCTTTCTAGCTTCCCCATGCATCTAGAAGGCCTTTTTATGCCATTGATTGAGTACACATGCAAATACCAGTAATACCAGTAAAATTGATCAATAAGAGTGGAGTAATTGTTTCAATTCATGTCAAAATTTAACCAATTGGTACTGATCTTCGTGTATAAAGTGCTATGTATTCCTAACTTTCTTTGTGGATATGCTACATTCCCTTCAAGTGTAGCGGTGCTGTTTGTACAGTAAGCAAGTGCATATACTGTATGCATGCAATTTGCATAAATATTTTCTCCTTTGGCAAACAACTTAATTCTGCATCATTGCAAAATCATTCTACGTCTAAATGTACAAGTCCCTTCATAACTAACAGCAAACAATGATGGATATTAGGACATATATGAGACCCATCGAAGCAGTACCGCAGTCTCCAATTAAGAGGCACCATGCATGCACCAGCATGCACCTTTGCCAGGCTGGTTTCTAAATGGTACTCAGGTGGGGACACATAAAGTACGTACTGCACAATACCACAAATAAACAAGCTTGTGGATCAGGTATAGGATTAAACCAAATTAGTGGAAGAGAGCTGATAAAAGAGTTCTCATGGATTGCTCAATGCTAGAATTAAATGTAATCAAAAGTTTTATTCAAGTCATATTTGGTCCTTGGGAAGTTGGCATAACGTACATGAATGTGGCAACACAGACCCAAAGCATGTCATGACTGAACCTGAAGGAAGTACTGTTCAAGGAGTGATGTCAATGTTTCAGTACAGATGGGCAATGCTTACAGTATCAAGTCCTGATTTTACAATTGCTCTTATTCAAAATGAAACACAGGGATTTGGTTTAACCCATTAATAGAAAATGTCACGATTGAAAAATTTCTGTGTCCCACTTACCATGGCAAGGGCTCAAAACATGAAGATAACTAGGAAATGTGTATTTTCAGCACAAATAAAATTTACACTGGAAATTAAATGTTCGTCTGTAAAAAAAAATACCCTTCCAAATTTTCAACAATTCTTGGCAAGGAGCTTCCCATTTTGCTGGTTTTTCCACCCTTGCTCATGGCATATTCAAATCTAAGAAAAGAAATATTTTGATCATTTGCAAAAGAAGTTTTAGAAAACACATTTGATCAGTGCAAGTGTAGGATATGTAACACAAGCTTGCTCCAAGTTCATAAAAATTGAATAAAAAATCTGATAACTTTACTTGCATATATTTTGAGCACCCGAAGAATTGAGTTAAGAATGATGGGTAACATTCTACTTCACCGTATTAAACATAAATTTATTTGAAACATTCTTCTACAGGATATCTTTAAATTGAGAATTAGGGTCTACTTCTGGAGGTAGAATATTCAAGCTAGGCCAAGTCCTCTCACTACTTCATACATTCTCCCAACCTGTTTAATTGTAGCCACCCACAGCTGTTTTAAAAGTTTTCATTGCGCAGACACAATCCTGGTCTACTGTTTGAAGGGTACATCATCAAAGTGAGCATACAAAACCCTGTTGAGTCAGACTGCACTCCCTGTCGGAATATGAGCCACTCTGCATTCTTGAATTTTATATCACAGATCTGGATGATGCATGGGTATTTCTTACACAGTACAGTTACTACAAATAAATAATCTATAATTATCAATCTGAATATCCTGAACATGCAGTTTCAAACTTCCACTTCCTTTGGCATACCAACGTCTCTATGAAACAAAGGACTGAAACACCTTTAAAAAGGTTCCTGCCATGATCATTGAAAACCTAAAAAGTCATGAAATTTGAAAAAATATTTTCCAGGGCCTGGTAAAGTTTTCCAATTAAAAAAATTGTGTTAACCAAGTCATGAAAAATTCATAGAAATTTTCACAAATTTTCATAATTTGATGTAATAGCTTCCCCCCCCCCCCCAAAAAAAAAAAAGTTGTGCAATTTCTTTTAATATTTGGTCCTGGAAAAGTGAAAAATTAGTTTCCAGAAATGTAGGAACCCTGCTCCAACTTATGATTCATTTGAAGCTTACAAAAGACACATGCTCCACTGAGTGCACCAAAAATTGTTCCTATATTCTTGTTGTCTTTATTGTGCATGATATGATAGTCCCATTATTTCTTTCATGCTTTTTAGTAACTGGAATAAAATTCAGACCTAAAGTTTCAGGTATAGCTGATGTTATAACATATAAATGAAAGGCTTCAATACAGTTAAAAGCTGGTTGGCAATACTGTTCAGGTATCACACCATCTTCCTATTCACAAAACTTCATACACAAAACACATTTGGCCAATAAAAATTGCTTTTGTGATGTAAACCATTAAATGGCAAGCAAGGCAAGCAATCTTTCCAGTATTGACGTGGTTTTCTAGGTCCTGCCAGGATACTCAAAATCATAAATCCATCCTGGTTGGGAAGCATCAGCCCAATTGTAGCTGAGATTTTGAATCTTCAGTCCAGTGGAACGTGACACTGTACATGACTAGCATATGCAGAGGTGAACTTGACAACTTTGGGTGGATCCTTGGGCTGGTCCTCCTGTGTCAAAAAAAAAAAAACAGCATAATATATGAAATGCCCACAGAAATATTTTTGCTCTGTCCTTGCTTACTTGAAATTTTTCTGGATTGCTTAGTAATCTGCATTGGTACTTCTTCAAATTAAATGTAATAAGCAGGCTCAGCTGGAACTAGAAATGTACAAAAGACACAATTTTTTTTCTTTATTCTCCTTGTCACAAATTCCAAAAAGATGAAATTGTTCTCATATTTCTCACTTTCTTGAAGAGAGAACTACTCATAAAAGATTTCTTTCAAACTTGTGGTGCCAAAACTTGATTACTGGACAAGGCCAGAGCTTCAGAGGTGAGGTTGGTATTACTGTCAGTAGGTCGTGGAACTGGGGATAGGCAACGTACCATTCCAGAAATATTTTGAGCAGAATCCAGATCAAAATGGAAATTCAAAACATGTAACAAAAACTTGATATTTTTCCATCAGGTACAAGGATTCTCTTTTCAAAGAAACTGAAACCAATGCATAGTGAATTTACCTAGATAGTCTACTTTCATGTTTAGACTTGACTGCTTCCTCCCACATTATATTGTCTGCCTCTGCCTCTGCCTCATCAGTGTCATTTTCATTGTGGCAATCCAGAAAATCTTCAACTGAACTGTTGACAAAATAGATTGCACTGCACTAAGACCTGTACTTCAAGTCACCTCTTGTCCAAGCAGGCAATAATAATGGAGCAATTAGCAAAGTTTGAAAACTACATTTTATCCTTTATATCATATTTTGAAGATAAATGAACCAAGAAAATACTAACAAACTGACCAATGGCAAAAAATTTGCAACTTGGGTAAAGGTACAGTATTTTTTATCCATGGACATGTTCATGCCAAATGCAAATGGTGAATGTTCCTACCATGCAGTTTCATGATACTGTTTTAATCTAGGGAAATCTCAGATCCTCTTTTTCTGCCCTTTGATATCAAAGCATGATTAATGAAAAGCTTAAAGGGCAAGAGCAGTCTCTCCAACTTGAAGTATAGTGTATACCATCCCTGTTTCATGATTGGCTCTTCACGGTCCTGTGCCATTTTTTGGGGAGTCATTGCTTGGTTTTCCTAGAATATGTAATATTGAAGTCCTAAAAAATTATTAAAGATACTTTTAAGAAATTAAGAGAAGTGAAAAAGAAAAATTGTGAGCTTTAGCCTTTGCTACGAAATACAGTAAGTTTGGGATGACTGTGTTTTTGCCTTTCAATGTGGAAAAATGAAACACCAGTGATTACAGATCTGCCAGGACTGAGCCTATACAGCACATTAAAAAATTACAAAACAAATTCGGTTTAACAAAGGATATTTTTCTTTCCTGGTCAGCTTTTTGATGTTAATATCCGACATTTCAAAAGCACGTTGGAAAGCAGGTATATACAGTATGTTTTGCAAGCATGTGACTGCATTTGAAAAGTGGTCAACCAGTTATCACTAGAAAAAAACTTGCATTTTCAGAATTAACACCCAAAGAAACAGATTGGGTAGTATATTGTTGGAATAATAGATAAAATAAGTAATAATAAAAAAAACATAGGACTTCTGACTTCATAAATCCATTTTGAAATGATGAGAGTAGCCTAGCTAGCTTAAAAAATAAAAGGAAATACAACTACTGTGAGTAGAAGAGAGATGCATAACTGACAGTCAAGCTAGGGTACTATACTCCAGAAGAAATGCTTACTGTCATGACAATAGTCAAAGCTTTAGAACTTTATGAACAATTACAGTAAATATAGCACCCTCCTCCCACACTGTGACAAAGACATCACACTTCCACTGCCGAAAGACAAGGGAAGACTGGCATCCAATACTCCCATTCCTTTTTGTTAAGGTAGAGTGCAAAGCAACTCCATGAATGCTGAAATCTTGAATGACCCTTTGTGTTATGGCAATTTATTTTGCCATACACCCCTGTAAGTGTTCAGTAAAACCAGGAGTGCCTGAGAGGTGCTAAGGGGAGCAAGGTGGGACAGGGGATTCACCTCCCAGTTATGATGGATGGTCCCCACTGTATATGGGAAACATTTTAGGAAACAATTTCCATTCTTTTCAAGGGAGCATAGGTGGGTATGTTATTTATTGCCCAGAAAATGACAAGTAACATTCCAATTGTGTACTTCCTTTCTAATTCTTGAAGGAAATGCAATTGTCCTTTAAAAAACCACAATTAACTTGAAATTTAATTTTCAAACCCAAATCAACATTGAATTTAAAACCCAAATTTTCAATTTTTCTTTCATAACATTTTATTCAAAATAATTCCCAGACAAATCTCTGGGTTTGGCCACAGATTTGGGTTGCTTGTGCCTATCATGAAGGATTTCATCATTCCCTTGGAAAGAGACTGCATGGCACCATGCCGCATGTTGTGACTTATTACATCACGTACTACAATGCTATAACCATGGGTGAAAAGAGTTGTGAAGCTGAGAAACTCCTTCCCAGAAAATTTGGACATCTGGAGGAAAATTTCCTTTTCATGAAAATTCAGGGAGATTTGTGGGCACTTTTACTCTCTACCTGGGAAATAATGCAACTCCCTTCCTCGAAAATAAATATTTTTTCCAGCCCTGGCTGTAATACATGTTGTAGTTAGATGGAGTTTTACACCCCAGTTTCCAACCTATTGGTTCAAGTCGAACCGGCCACTGCCTTTTTTCCAGTTGTGGCTCACTGGCTTGTTTTCCCTACCCCACTGCTTATACAGAGCAGCGATCATGCAAAATGGCAGTAGGTTCCTTT
Organism: Holothuria scabra; assembly: GCA_037179385.1. Taxonomy (NCBI): domain Eukaryota; kingdom Metazoa; phylum Echinodermata; class Holothuroidea; order Aspidochirotida; family Holothuriidae; genus Holothuria; species Holothuria scabra. The sequence goes on from CM074182.1 coordinate 23,945,700, forward strand.
TAGAGTCTTTGGTATGACTGCAGGACCTGGGAAGTGAGCCTTCTGCATGAGAGGTCGATGCTCAACCGTTAGACCAAACACACCATCTGTGCAATACATGTTGTATAAGGGAATCGTGCATATAGGACATTTATGATGTTTGTCTGAACTCAATGAAAGTTCAGCTAATCTTGGGCAATAACTATTGGTTTAAAGTTGAACAGCCATTTGCAATCCTCCCTGTGTTTGGCTTCCATAATTACCTGTAGTTGCTGATGAGGGACAAACTGGCTCTAATATACTGTCATAGTGGCCCTTGACAGGAGTAGATGTCAATGCTGCAATTCAATGGAATATCATATTTACAGCTGGTGATGCAAGTTTGCAGCACAGGATGAACTGTACGGATGTGATTTTCAATTATTATAACCACACTTCTAACTACTGTAAACTTGATAATAGGGCAAGGCTCGTTTTTAAGGGAGGTATCTCACAATTTTCTTCTAATTCCATAATATTGATATTGAGGCAAACCAAGCAATTAAGTAAATTTCACATTTCAGGAAAGAATATTGTCACTTGACTCTATAGCCAATCATGAAACAGGGCAGTCTAACTCCTGTACACTTCTATACTGTATACTGGGGTGAATGCTCTTGTCTTCAAGGAAGGGAACACACCATATTAACATAGTAACTAGCCCAATTTGTAAAGGTAAATTAATCAAGCACATTACAATTATAATTCTGAAAATGTTGGCAACGTCAAAACATTACCATAGTGGATATATTGTGCAATTGGGAGAAAATAATATTCACTCAGGCTTTGTGGACAATTAATTGATACTGCAACTCTGCATCATTATCAAACAAGATTCTGGATAAAGGCCTAACAATGCTCATAAACTGTGCAATATTTTAGTAAATATAGATATAAATTTTCTAGATAGTAAAGATGAGATTTACTAGTACCCAACATGAACCTGTCATGTACAGTATTGTGTCAGTCAAATCAATATAAAGTTCAAAGTTTAAATTTACTTTCAAGTACAGTTCAAGTACAAGTTAGTTTTCTCTTTCATCACCTCTTACAGTAGGCAGGATCAAACAGGCTTCGCCCCTGGAAGCTCTGAGGTTTTAGCATACTGTATCTCTGAATGAAAAATGTAGTCTCTGGAGAGGTATGTTATTTGAATTCTTTTCAGTAAATCCAAACCCAACTCCTTTCTGACCAGCTAACATTTGGGCAGGGGGGAGGGGGAGTGAGGGGGACCAAGGACAAAATCTATGGAGGGCAAATGCCCCCTCTTGCCCCAACATAGAGCCACCACTCATGGTACTAATTAAAGCCACGAAAACGTTATGAACAATTCTGAACTGCACAAGGTAGACTGTTCTGTGCTATAGTGTTGTGAACCATGGAAGAACTACCTAGAAGTTAGCTGGGAAAACATGCTTTTGGAAATTGAAAGACTTGTTTTAATACATCCTGCAGTTATTTTCACTCACCTATGGGTGTAACAGCTAGCAACTATGGTGAGGTATGTCATTCACTTGGCTTTGTCTGTGTGGCCCACTGCATGTACAGTACTTTGAAGAACACCTGAAAAGTAAATCAAGACTATTTGCAATCAAACAGTATTTTATCTTAGGGAAGAGTGCATATATCAGACTTCCATGATTTCAAATCACATATCTCTCAATGATTAAGGGGTGGTGTCAAAATTGGTTGTTATAAGAGTCATAATAATGATGATTGATGATGATGTGAACACTAGGCCCCATTAAAACAGAAAGGGACAAGTGGGGGGGAGTGCAATCTATTCTGTCTAAAGGAATTTTAAATCAACCTACCGATTACCAGTGGCATCAGCAGTGGCTCTTGTATACCCCCCTCATGTAAAAAGTATATTGGGCAAAATGTGTAAGAACTTCACAATTAGGCATTAATTTTTATTGCATTTTGCATTTCATGTACACTCAACATACAGATTCCCGGCCCAGTCTCACTGAAGACTTTAAAAATGGAACCTACTGCCATTGTGCTTGCAAAAGCAATGGAGTAGGGAAAACAAGCCTGTGAACCAAAACAGAAAAAAAGGTCAAGACTAGCTTGACTTGAACTTCTTGGTTGAAACCTAACCCAGAAATAGCATTTATATGCCAAGACCTCCCTAGATCTTGGGAAAACAACTTCTTATACTGTATGTACAGGTACAGCAGCTATACTATGCTTAGCCTACCTTACAGTACCCTTCATAGCCCAGGCCTCCATTTTTAAAATATTTAGTGTTGTCTTGGGGCAACCATTTCACTCATTTTAGTTGTCCAGAAGGAAATTTGGTTGTCCAAAATATTTTTCACACAATTACAAAACAGAAGGCTACTTATGTTCATCAAGGGCGGATCCAGGGAGGGGGGGGGCAACTAGAGTCAACTTCCCCCCCCCCCCCGGAATGAATGATGCTTATCAAAGCCTTCATTTCCTTTTTTGGCAATTCATAAAACTAGTATCAATTACTATGCAGCTGGAGGTCACTCAAGCATAAGCAAAGTTACAGAAATCAATTACTGGATAATGGCGTCTTGATCCTGCACACCTGATATATTGCACCAGATAATCTTCATTTATACTATAAATCCAACATGCTCAGGCTTACAGACTGTTGTTCTCATCAAGTAAAATCTTTGGCAAATTACTGATCCATGCAGCAAAGCTGAGCACTTACTCATTGTCAAGTGGACTGTAGGCTAATGAAACAGCTAGGATTATCTAAGTGATAGCATATTGTAGGTCTATGCTTGATAAAAAGTTTTGAGAAGGCAATATTGGGGAAAGTGCAAACTCCTGCGCCAGGCCCTCTCAGAGATCAAAAGTAAACTAGATGGGGCATGTATATGAGCAAACCGAGGACATAGGCTAGTCAGATTTTTCAAAAGAGTAGTGCGGCTTATTCTGGGGATACGATTTTGATGAAGTGGTAAATGTAGTGCTGATCACTTCTGCTGTAGGCCTAACCTGTGCTAGCTCGTCAAAAGTTTTCCTAGGCATAGCTATTGCTACTATAGTTATAGCCCTTGAACAGGGCTGTGTGGTATACGTTACATGGTCTAAGCTCATTAGATGTGGAGTGAAATGAGCTTAGGCCATGTAACGTAACACACAGCCCTGTTCAAGGGCTACTATAGCTATAGCTACTTATTAAATTGTCCTAACGTTAGGCCTATGCATACTCTGCACTGTACATATGCTAAACACGGGTGTGGGATGCATGGGTAGTGTGTGGATCACTAACGAGACGGGAATCCTGTTTACTTTTTACTATCAGTAACTGAACAATCACATTTCACTTACCTTTGAGCATGATCTGTGAGATGATGTTTCGCAAAATCGCCGTTATAAACAAGAGGCTTGCCATTCCCCAATCAATCAACCTGCTTTTTCTGCGGCGATCTAACGTTTGGTACTGTAGGGCCTATTCCGCGTGAGAATGGGAAAGGGAACTCCGACTTTCGTTTGCTACTGTATTTTTCTCGTTTGATTTCTCCTTCTCGTGACAACGTTTGCAAACGCTGTTCTTCGATTTTTCTTTCTGAAGTTCTGAACAGGAAGACATTTTGCTGTCGTTAGACTAAGACTAGCCCCTTCGCTTCGACCAATCTGCCAAGTTCAATGCAGGTTTCCTAGGCCAGTTCGTCTTTTTAGAAATTCCCAAGATCACTTCTCGAATAACAACGTATAGCCTCTCAACGTTGACCTACAGTAATAATAGCCTATAAGAGCATCCAAGTCAAACTGATGATTAAAACACAAAACAATTAAGCCGGAAATTTTATACAAATTAGCCACCTTGGCATTCTTATTAGAACTTATTCACATATTTCATAACTAATTAATAAGTGACTTAAAAAAGTAGAAAAAAGAAACAATCACACAATATTTCTTTTTTCAAAGTGGGAAGGAAACGAATGATCGAGACGGTTCAAAATTCCCAAGATATTGGGAAAATTCCCAAGGGTCTCTCTGTTGTCTCTGAGCAAGGTACTCACTTGTATCAGGAAAACAACTCCCTGCTACATACAAATTAACACATATACTACGCCTGTTAACGCTCACACAAGCAAGCATATGCAGCAGTACGCTATCCCACCCAATCGTATGAACTGTTATCATACGGTGTCTATGGGCTACATCCGGGATTTTGGGTGGGATAACAAATTTTTTGAAGGCTGTCCAAATGTCGCCCCCGTTTCGCTCCACGATACCGTGTCTTTAAGTTCTGTTTGCAAGTTGAAAAACACTTGCATAAAATCAAATCCAGGCAGCCATTTTCTCTTGAAACCCTGCAAACTCCTTTTTGCAATAACGATGCGCACTATTTAACAAGAATTTTCCTAACGATTAGGTTAGCTAACGATAACGCTGACCTCGATACAGTGGAACAAATGCCTATAGTCAATTCCTGTTTGAGTCCGGACTCAAAACAGTGTGCATCTAACACATATAGAAGGATACAGAAAGCAGAACGTCTGAGACTTTTTTACTTCTTTTATTCACATTTTCCTATGATCTGATTCAATATCGAAGTAAAGTATGCTGATCTTATCAACGATGTATAAGTATTAACATGACTGCTTCTTATGGTGTTTTACTTTTTTTTCGTTTACTTGTAACTGTCTATATTTATCTATTCAGAAGTACAAACAAATTACTGCATTACGTAACATATGTAAATTACTAAATAATTGTAACATCTGCTTTGTTATTGAAAAAGTGTTTTAAAAATTCCTTCATTGAACATAATATGCTTTTTGTTAGTTTTATTTAAAAGAAGAGACCACATTTTTGCTTTACATATTCAATACTATTTACCTTCTAGCAAAAGGTCAAGATGAAAAATGTTAAAAAGCGTCAACATAAAGCCCCATATTCTCTAACATTGTGCCTAAAATATGTACAGTGTTACGATAACACTCTTAAAATTTTAAAAAAATGTGATTGGAATAAAATTTTTGAACCGACGAAAAATCAACTTATACTTGTTAGAACATATTAAAGGTTAAATAAGGTGAACAAAGCATTAAAGAGATAAGAAGGCATTAAGCATTTATTCCCTCACACAAACATACATTACCCTTGTTTACTATGAGAACATAGATATTAAGCTACATTTGTATTTAAAGGGATACTCATCTCATCCCCAAACAGTTCCAATTCTCCTAACCTACGTACTTAAGTCCCCGTCACAACTGTCCAAAACTCATCAACAAATCTCAGTTTATTACTTCAAGGTGAGAAAACAAAACCAAAAGGCGGACAGTTCATGTTATGTGTTATGAGCTACAGTACTATGCATATTTTCAATCTGCTGTCTGTCAAAGACTGAGTTGTGCCAATTGAAAATTTCTGCAGACTACGTCAAAAATTGTAGTTTGAGGTGAGAGTTGACTGCCTTTAAAGCATGCATAGCTTACACAAGGTTTATTTAAATTCATGATAGCCTTTTTATACTTCATGGTAAGTTTAAAGAGGCTCATTGAGTTGGTTCATGAAATTCAACATTTTTTCCAAACCTGCTAAGTTTTCCACACATACCAATGACAAATGGTGAAACTTAGACAACCCTAATACATGTATGCAAATAATGTTTTATGAGTGAGTACTTAACAGTTCAATTCAGATTTCAAAAATTTGTGACCAGACACTTTTTCAAATCATATACATAAGTGTTACAGGAGAGGACACCACAAAATTCAAAATTGTAACTTTTCCAGTGCCATTATGTATGTAACTTGACTAATTATGTTTACTATGAGCATTGTCATGTGATAGGGACCCTTTAGAAATCTTATTTAGTCATCCATATCAACTCAATGAACCACTTTAAGTTAAAGCTTCAAAGGTCACGAGAAGTAAAACGGGGAAACTATATTCAGAAATTGGCTTGGGATTATGTCCAACAGAACCCAAGTTCCAGAACGTACGGGTCTCCACAGCCAAATAAATGTTGTCAAACTTTTCTGATTATTACAAGCATTTCAAGTTGTTCCACAGAATTTTACCATTTCCACAATTCGATACGGGTATATACTAGATCAAAATTATTTAAATAGCTTACACAGAGGATATTTCAGACCATTACAAATGAAGTAAGCCATCAGTTGGATGAGATGTCACGGCTACAGCTCAGTTTCGAATCAATTGGTTTGAGTCGAGCCGACCCCGAAAGGCTTTTTCTAGTTGTGGCTCACTGGCCTGTTTTCCCTACTCCATCGCTTATGCTGAGCACCAAGCACAATAGGGAAAGGTCCCATTTCCAAGTCTTCTATATCACCCGAACCATTGTGGTTCTAAGGGACACTTTGGGGACTCAACCCACTCGCCCCCCCCCCCCCCCAAGGATATTTTCCGAGGTTGTGTATTTCCTTATGCTACATTTGCGCTTATTGCCAAAAAATGCCCTTAAGATCTATTCCACGCTGCTTTTCCTCCTTTCTCCAGCCCTTATTTTCCTCAGGTCACAGATCGTCGAGTCAGCCCATGGCCGGCCATGCACCCGTTAAAATCGTGTTTACTATATATAAAGAAATAAACTGACTCCATCGAGATTTTGCATATCTAAACATCTTGATCACTGCACAAACACGAACATCGAAAAATAATCCACAAGTAGGGTTTGTCTAGCCTAATAATGGTTGAATGGTGTAAAAAAATGAACGTGTAGGAAACTTAAATTAATCAAATATTACTTGTCAAATATATACATATAGTTGCAATCCTCTTGAGGTTAAAGACCACTGAAATTTTACCTTGGTCCAAGACACCCCCAAAATTGTGGGAGTTTATGATTTTTTTTATAAGGCATTAAAGGTGTTTTGTATGAGATGGTCAACTTTTTCTCCAGCCTTACTTTCTTCACCCCATCTGTATTGCTTTACTTGGAAACCCCGCTCACTTGAGTACAGGTTCAAAACTTATGCGACTGTATCAACTACGGTATGCAACATTCTCATTTTCAGATAATTCAATAAAATGTCTCAACATCACAGTTATTGATGTGGTGACATTGCGACATGGTATGAAAGGTAAATATATGGTGTTAAAAGAAAAGAAATGTTTTATTTTCCTTGTCCTCTGCTGCAGATCATATATTTACACAGGTTTGCAATTTAGCTCTTTTCTAACCAGAGATGGAGAAGTATTGAACTCACAAAAACCAATGCTTTAAAAGAAGTGTTTCAGGTAACAGCAGGATTTAATATGTAAGAGGGGTGCTTATTCTAAGCATTTTGGTGAAATTTGCATTGAAATAGGATGTGTGCTCCTTAAGATATGAGCGTTTAAAGTTTTCACATTTTCAACAAAAAGTTAACTCGAAGCAAGCACATATGACATCATATCCCCACACTAGTGCACAATCTTTTGTTTTCCTTTAAACTTTAGTGTCGATTTTCTCCTCAACAATCCCATATTTTTGGAATGTGATTGCTTAAGTGGCATGATAACCTTACAAACTTTGCATCCCCAACAGGGAGGTCCTCTTCCTGTTAACTTCAAGGTCAACACAACAGTTTGGTAAAGCAAAGGGAAACAAAGGATTACTTGTCAATGTGAGTAAGTGGTACACGCTCTGCTGCCCTCAAACTCACTTCTGAACACAAATCTACTGACTTCATTTACAGATATCTCGAGAAATACATGTCCTATTTGAATGGAACCTTCACCACACTGTGTAGATTTGGTTCCTCTCTCACATATGAAACTTAATTTTTGCTTTAACTTCCCTTTTAATCTTTGTTACGGTTCTTATCAGAAGCGTTTGAAGTCGCGTCAAAGAGTCGTTTACCTACACTACTATAGAATGCTTTCACGTTACGTCACAATTGGTAAGTCACACCCACTGCCGGGCCAAAAAATTATCAGAGTTTCATCTGCGGTACAACAGTCACACGTTGGTCGTCAGCTGGTTTCTCAGCTAGTGGTTAGAGCATCAGACTCGCAGTCGGAAGGTCGGGAGTTGGAGTCCTGGCGGGGTCATACTGAAGACTTTAAAAACGTAACCTACTGTCTTTGTACTCGGTGCTCAGCATAAACATTTGAGTAGGGAAACAAGCCTGTGAGCCACAACCGGAAAAAGGCCGTCGCCGGCTCGACTTAAACCAATTGGTTTGAAAAGGGCCGTAAAACTCCATCTAACCTATCCGCAGCTAGCCTACATTAAATGCGTACTACACTGTCACTAGATTTTGCCTGTCAAAAGGGGTGGGGCTTGTGACATAAGTGAAATCTGTAGCTCCGAAAGACCCAACATTTGTGTTGTAAATCAATGCAAGATATGATATATGTAAAGAAAAAAGTTATGTAATGAACTTGAAGACTTAGCTTACGGCAACTACACAAATATTTAGGTTTATTCTGCATTTTAAATCGCAAGCAGTCCATTTCTCTGATTACGCAAACTTGCTAAGCCATTTTTATTAACATCCTTACGTCATCAATATAGTCATATCAGATTGAAACTCTTTCAATGCCCAATTCTCTCAACCCAAACAGTACCAATTTTCCTAACCTTCTTACTTAAGCCCCTCCCACAATTGTCTGAAATTCATCCCCATCCAGACACAATCTCAGCTTATAACTTCATGGTACGTAAACAAAAGCTCAATGTGCATATAATCAAGACACTCTCAGTGCAGTTCATACTGCAGCGTAATATAAGCTTTGGTACACTGCATTGCTTGAATTAACAGCAAGTCAAAAATGCTGAGCCAATAGGGAATTTTTGTAAAACCCCTACAAGAATTGCATTTTGGGGTGAGAGAATTGGCTTTAAATCTTTCTAGGACGATCAAAGTTTTCAAGCTGAATCAATAGTCTCAAGTCAACTTGGCATATTTCCCATACCTGGTCGTTCTGAGTTTAATTAACCTGTAGTTCTGGGTCTTCTCAGAACCAGAAACCAGCCTCTGTCGTGCCCAATCCACTTATTCCACACGTTCTTCAAATGGCTCCTCACCGACGTTAAACTTCAAGAAGGCTTCATCTTTTCGTGACAGTCATTTAAAGTTTCAGGTCGAAAATTATGGATGTAAGGGATTGTTTCTTCAACACAAAACTTAAAAATACGTAAATATTTCCGCAACTTTCAACAGAGAGAACTTCCCTTCAATTTATATCTTTTCTGGTTCTGGACCGCCAGTGGGTGTTTCCTTTGTCAAATTCAGAGCGACATATCAAAGTCAATTAACTTTAAAATAGTTTGTTTTAGCTCCTTACTCCTCGAACAACCCATCGAACTTCGAAGAAACCTGTCCGTGCTTCTGAGTGAACGGGGCCTTTACCGAACAGTGCACAATCTTTTGGCCAATGGTGAAGGCTCTGGTATGGGTTTGCACATGAACATACACTTTAAGACTTTCCGGATATTTGGGTGACCAATTCCATAAATGAAGGGATTTATCAAACTGTTGAGCGCTACTAAACGTCGAGTATAGTGACTGGTTTTTTCGAGAAAGGAACAAATTGCGTGCGGAGTAAGGCATACTATGAAGACACATAGAATAAGAAACAGGCTTTTTGTTATCTGTATTTCTTTAACTGACATCCTCGTCTCATTACTCGTCGAATTTATGTTCCTGTGTATAAAGCAGGAAAGATAACAACAAATTACTCAAATTGTATCTGCACGTCTTTGTTACATTTTGAAAGAGGGGCGTCGATCCTGGGGAGGGGGGAGTAATTGCCTCACTAACGAAAATACTGTGGGAAAACTTATCGTTTGTCACCTGCAACAATTCAAGCAGATTGAAAAAACAAGCAGAACAAACAAAATGCAACGCTATGGTATACAGATGACTTAAGCCTATTAAAGTTGTAATGATAGAAAGTACTGCAAGTATAACGCGCCATTAATCTATGTTTTGTGTATATTGCCGTCAATGTGAGTGTGCATGTATTATGTGAGTGTTCCGGTTTTTTCGGCTTATAGACGGATCCAGGGACCCATTTTACTGACAGCAATATTAGGGATCATCGCGAGTCGATAGCTACCTAGAAATTATCGCTAGTTGCGACAGCGATGACTTTGGGGTTTCACTAAACCCAACCAAGAGATGGAAAACTGATCGCTGAAGTTTAGTGAAATCATTTTGAAAAATCGGTTGCTAAATTGCGATTTCGGGTTTAGTGATGATGGCTAATACACGATTTAAAGAACACAATTTAAAGGCATTTTCTGGAGACAAAATTCGTGAACTTCAAAATAAGCAGAAAAATTTTCTCTTTCAGAAGGTGAAAACTGCATCTCAATAGCTTTTAGCATTTGGAAGATACAAATATTTAAAGTATTGCAAATTTTTCTTGGGATTTGATGCATCATGGGAAATCTGTGATGTCGTCGTGGCAGATTTATTTGATATTGCATTCAATTTATTTATAATTATGATGCCGCTGCATACAGTAGTAAGCATTATTGGTGGTTGTACTCTACGTATGGTAAAGGGTAATGCCAGATCTACAGGAAAAAAATACTCAAACATTCCGACAGTATCAAATTTCAAGGACAAACAGGATGTTCAATTATAAAGAAAAACAAAGGGAATTCGAAGCAATATGCCCACATTACATAACTTTATGTAGCTGTGTTGAAAAGCAGAGGTATTTTTAAAAAGCCAATCTTTAAAGTGAGGTATCTTGAGTTAAGAAAATTGAATTGTGATAGAGTTTGAAGGATATGGTGTGGAACATTTTTGCTTTTCTTACAAGAAAGAGATGAAAATCCACCAGAACATGCCTTTAAGGTTCTTGTTTTTAAGATTTTTGTAACCCCCCTCCCCCAGTCCCATCCACAAACCAGATCGGTGCTTCTGTTTTGAGAGGAAGATTTTTGGCACTAAATACGTTGCATAGGCGTCACATGCGTTACCCAAGTTGCAATCCAACCTAAAATGAAACAGTTACTCCCCTTTTCTGCATGATAGAATGACGGACTTCATATAAATGGACAGAGCATATACAGCACTGCACGGTAGATTGTCGCTACCGTACGTGTGAGAAAAGGCGCACCAAGTTGGCTGTCAGCTATGCTTTTGTGTGAAAGTTTGGACTTGCTAAGCAGGGGCGGCACCAAGGGGGGGGGGGGGCATGGGGGCAAATGCCTCCCAGTCAGAGCCTTTGCTCCCCCAGTTGCCCCCCCCCCCCACTCAGCTCCTGAAGTGTAGTGTCCTTTCAGGAGTTTTCAAGGCAAAATAATTAACAAATTATTTTCCCCCTGTTTGAATCATTCCCAAACTTTTCAAAGTCTAGCTTGCATTAAAATCATTTGGAATCTTTGCTTTGGATGATGCATTATGGACCAAAATACACCTATCCTGAGACTTAATTTTTTACCAAGAGATTTGCTAAAACCTCATAGCTTCCGGGGGCTTCGCCCCCTGGACACCCACCGGGGCTCTGCCCCTGGACACCCACCGGGGCTCTGCCCCTGGACCCCACCAGGGGCCCTAAGGCGGGCCCCTCGACCCCGTCCGGTAAGTCTCGCGCTTCGCGCTCGATATGCGCTGCGCCCGAAAATTTTTTGCCCCCCAACATTTTCTTTTGCCCTCCATTTGCCCCCCACTTTTCAAATCCTGGTGCCGCCACTGTTGCTAAGTCAATACCCAGATTTTGCAAGAAAGTTGAAATATTTTTGAAATATGTCAGAGTACGGTAAAAAGTACTACACGTATTTCAGGAATATTATATCCTTTCAAATTCAAGTTTATTTAAAATGTAACAGAGTTGTAGTCAAATCAGACTATTTATAGCTTCACAGAGGCCATCTTGGTGCACCTTTTTGCCCGAGTCGGTGGTGACAATCTACGGATAGGACGAACACGTTACATGCTCTGTCCGTGTATATGGAATATGGAATACACATCAGAGAAGGCTTCAGCTTTAAGTGACTCATTGAGTTTGTTCATGAAAATCAACAATTTTTACCAAAGCTGTTAAGTTTTCTTCATATACCAATGACAAATGGTAAAGTTTAGACAGTCCTCATGTCCACATGCATATATCTGTTTTATGAGTGACTACTTCACGGTTCAATTCGGCTTTCGTGACCAGAAACTTTTTCAAATTATGTACAAGTCATTCTACAAACGGTTACAAGTCAGGACACTATAAAAATCAAATTTTAGCCTTTTCCGCAACTATTGGATATTAAACTTGACTAATCATGCAAATTATAAACTTTTTCATGTGGTAGTACCCTTCAACACTTTCATTAGATTATTGTCAAGTCAATGAGCCCTCGAACTAACTCAATCAGTCTTTCAGTCAACTGGTCGTTCGTTCGGTGGGTCGGTCGGTCAGTTTGTCCATTAGAAAGGCTAGATGGTTAAAATTAACGTACCCATGACTGCTTGCATCGATGGCCTCGTTACTCCCAAGTTGTAAATCGAGCTGTCGTCGCAATTTCTGATTGTGCCTCCTGACATGAAGATAAATGTTTGCATAACAAAAAATTACAGTAACTAACGGTATCGGAAAATAAGCAACAGCCAAAATGCAGTTGTAGAGTTCAGCTTCTTTGTGACCTAACAGTGCATCACAGTGACCTCGGTTAGGGTCGTATCCTAGAGCTCCGACCATAAAAGGTAACGGTAGAAGTGTCGCAGCAGCTGATATAACCCAAAGCAGAATAATCCAAAGGGCTATCAACCACCTTCGAAAAATTAGATTGTACGTCTCTGTAGACTTAGTGATAACAAGGTAACGGTTCACGGAGAGAGACGCAAGTGTGAAGATGCTGCAGCCGACGCATATTTGGGCTAAGGCGACATCAATGGCGCAGATGGTGTTCCAGCGTTGAAAATCTCCACGTACCAAAAACGAAAAAGAGTGCACGATGGCCGCAAGAGATAAGAGGAAATCGGTGACTGCCAAGTTTACCACAAAAATGTTAACGGAGGTTTGTAAAGACAAAGAAAGGACCACAGCTGTAATTATCGTCCCATTGCTAATTAACGAGACTGTTGCTAAAACGAGGTCTATTGTTCCTTCGATGTCCTTTGGTAGCCAAAGATTCATTTTCAATTTTTGAAGAAGTAGCCAGCCTTTGTTCTCGTGAAAAAGTGATGCGAATGCTTAAATAGTTTGTTTTATGATATGCAGCTTCTGTCACCGAATCTGAACACCGTATGACAGTGAAAGGTATTACCAGAACTACATTACACGATGCGGAAAGGGATGTACTATCAACGTCAATGTGACATTTCGTGAGCCTTCCTCTAATCTTTTAACATTTTACGATTACCAAAACTTATGCAATTGGCCTGTTCTACACTCGCCGATTAAAGGAAGTATAAAAAGCCATCATGTTTAAGAATTTTTGAAGAGATGTTGTTTTCACATATCCATGCTGACCAATCAATCTTGGAGAAAAAGAATGGTCACCGGGACGGTTATACTGGTAGTTCAGGTTGAAGGTCAAGGTATCAAAGAACACAAGCCCGGTAGCCTGACAATTCATTTATCGGTATCATAGGTTTCGCACCGACCTGCTTTGGTGGCTTTAAAAATTTCGGAAAGTTCAGGGGAATTCGGGCTGTCAACGTGTGGTGGTGGGGGAGGGGTCAAAAGCTCACCTTTGTAAAACTTTCAGGCATTTCTAAATTGTATTTTTACTGCATGAATATGAAAAAAATTAATTAAAAAAGCCAAATAAACCACTTAACGACTGCTCCAGACAGAAAACAAAGTTTTGTTAAATAAAAGAATTATAATTTATAGGTGACTTGATATAAGCCGGTAAGGGAGTAGCCGGAAACTATTTATTCAAATCCCAAATCTCAGATTTCATTTTCACGAAAGAATATCAAGACTAGTAAACTGCTCCTGCTTCACAGCTAGAATGGAGCACAATTTTTTCCCATTAGAGATGTTGACCAACGGTTTGGGGAGCTACACTAGGTACCTAGTTTCTTAGGTCTCACAAATTTATTGGCATCAGGGTTTCATTTGACATGTTTACCGTATGTTAAGGTTTTAGGTTTCAACAAGTTCCATTTTCGAATTGAATTTTCCACCTCTATCTGGACAGCTTCTTTTGCATATATTTTCCCCCAAACTATGACCCAATACGACATTCTCTTATACTACGCTCTAAAAAGATATTCAGTAATTAATCGTTTTTCTAAACGTTTTACCCTTTCTTTGTAAACACGTTTAGAAGCTAAATAGATGTGTTTAATATCATTTCGTTTTAAAAACGTTTATTTGCTAAACATTAAGTGTTTAGTACCTACATATTTTTACCCTTTTAACGTGTTTACAAAGTGGGACAAAATAAGTGTTTAATGCTAACACGTTTTTAGAGGGAATTGCATCGCAAAAGGACTGACTTCTCGTCACACGTAATAGAAGTAGTATATGTTACTAGTTGCAAAACTGGCATTTTCTCAGACGGACTCTTTCTTGCAAGTGTGACAAGAAGCCGATATACTTTTTGCCCCACGTAAGACAAATAGCCGGGTTGTTGAAAAATTGGTCCCCTTCCCTGTACTCTCGGCATGAATCTCCCGGAAATAAGACATACTTAAAGAAAATGGTGAGAAAATGCGGAATTTGTAAATCTTTTTTGGAATTGTATTTCGTTTCACTTTCATATGAGCAAAAGTTTGCTCAAAAATATGTACTGATCTATTTTGAAACAGCACCGGTTCCATAAGGCAATGTTTCAAAAGGTTTTTGTACTTCTGTCAACAGTTCCAGTATTAGTTCCTGCTTAATTTAAAAAAGAAAACGCATTTCCCGCTTAACGGTTTTCTGTAAATGTCATCAGTGGAAGACGTACACCATAAAAAATTCACGCTTCCGAGAAGGAGGACAATCGTATACGTAAATACAAGTACAGTGCAAAACATTCGTGTAGGCCTATAGATTAACAACACAAAAAATAAAAGAATTCACCAAAAGCGGAAAAGTGTGGTCAATTTGTTTCAGGAAAATTAACAGCACATTTCCATGTCGGCTGTGTATTCTATTTTTTGTTCTGTAACTCTACAGCTTGTCTGTGAGATTCATTTTTACCGTGGATAGGTCCTTAGATCAAGCACACGTCATTTAAACTGGTTGTTTTTCCGTGCATTGAACTATGGTGGTTCCTTGCAAAAGACCTCGGTATAAGCAAGCTTTTGGAGAGTATTAAAGCTACATATCATTGTGTAATATAAATAGTAAAAAGATGTGTTAATATTATGCAGGGTGAGATGTTTTTACTGCTATGACAAAGTAGTTCAACACATGTATGTCATTTTCCCAGTGTGTGAAACAGATCTGCTTGGCTTAATATTATATGTCGTATAAGTTTACAAATAATAGAAACTAGTAGGCCTAATCGCCTGTTTTCAATATGCAAAGTTTAATGATATATTGGGGCTTTTAATTCTTCTGCAATATATGCGTCAAAAATGATTTTTAATCCAATTTGAAAAAATAGTTGAATAACTCTATTCCGTTAAAAGACGTTCACCAATTCTTTGGAATAAAATATGACTGAGTCTGAACAATTTAAATTACTAAGTAAATTAAGAATGACTTCCATTAGAGTGTAAATTCACTGCAGGAATAGGCCTAGTGAAATTTACTCCAAAAGAGTGAAATGTCACTCTTGGCGGATTGCCTACAGTGATCACTCTTAAAAAGAGTGATCACTGGCTGTCTTCGTTTAAAAGTGAATTTTCACTCTTCTTGAAGTGGATTTCACTATTCCTGGATTGAACTTATTCTCCAATGAAGTGAATTCACGCTTCTTACTCTATTTAAAGAGTGACTTATTTCACTCACTCTTTTACATTCAGAGGTTGTAGTGTGCGGTACTTGATGAACATAGAGATTATACAGTATATAGAGCGTTTCAATGACGTCACAAACCACGCCCCTTTCTTGGCCTGCTGGGCATAAGAGATATGGATAAAAATTACAGCAAGCACATTTTCTGTAATCTCGATGCACTGGTTTATATCTTTTCTGTAATTTTACAATTTCTTTCAGTGTATACACTTGCATTTTTCCCGGCAATGGGCGTGACTAGTCAAATTATGACATCACATGAAACATGTCTGTAAAGAGCAGTCAAAACAGATAGTTCGTCATCAGTATTAAGTAATTAACCAAAGTGTGACGTCAAGTGACAACTCAAGCATGCTCAGTGTCAGCAATTGCCCTATCCCCACCCCCCACCCCCCCCCCAAAAAAAGGATTCACGGATTAGCCTAAATGGATCTCGTTAAACACGTTATACAACATTTGAGCTCAATAAAAGTTAGTTTATGTGTTAACGTATTCTTACAATAAAAACCATAAGGAACCTTTCAGTCACCGGGGCGGGGATCGGTTTCATTACAATTGCTACAACAATTTTGGAACCATGACTGAAACAATATCAGTTCATATTCTAGTGAGAGTCTCATTAAGGACGCAATTTCGTAGACAAATTTGAGCAGCTATTGCAGTCGGCTTTGAGAGAGGTTTATCAGACTTACACCTTTTTAATTAGATGCTTACGTGCAATTATAACCTTCATTTTCAGTGAATAAAGAGGCATTTTTTATTGTACAGCCATACATAATGTAGGCAAAAAAAAAAAAAAAAGAGTTGGAAAGGTTAAAACTATTGCACTATACCAGTTATGGCCGACTAAATACGACCATCACTGGACTGTTTAGATTCGTCCGTAGGATGTTGTTATAACAAAACAACTTTATATTCTGCCCACTGACTTTGAATTGTCACACAGGTGCTTTTTACTACTTTTGAAAAAAGGCTAATGTTTCTCTCCCAACATTTAGAACGAATCGTCACCTTTGAAGCTTCATGAAGTGATATACTCCAAAATTGGATGAAAGCCAATTGATACGTTACTCAAGCTATCTGTTGTATTTGCCTGGTATGTTTTGGTCGGGAAAGGGAGATCTAATGACTTCCTCTGGTCTGACTATCATGCTGTCATTTATGGCAGATAGAGCTCATGAATATAATTACTAAAACTTTTTCTACATATTCAATGATACGAAAGATTGCACTCACTTAAAAAACGTTTAAGTCACGAATTTAAACAAAGATAACTTATCCTTATAGAAAACGCCAACTGACAAATATAGCTAGAATGGTCAACGTCTGATTGCAGGACATGTAGGCCGGCAAATTGTGTACCAGCGTACATAATAATTAAAACACACAATCATTGTATCCTATTTGTAACAGAGTTCGAAGGAAAAAAAACATCTTATGTAGTACCCACTACCCGGTATACCTAATGCTGGATCGCCGGCGCAGGGGAAGGGTTTAAGGAGGGAGTGGTGTTTTTTTCCTCTCAGAAATTCTTTACTATTTAAGAACTACCAATTGCAATCCGGTGCATCATTTGTCATTATTTGAGGTCAATGTTTTGGTTCCATTACAAAGTTAGTTTTTGCGAAATTCGATTAGAGTAGGGCGAGGAAGGTCGCCTGGCCAGTGGCGGAGCTGCCATATGGTCGGGGGGGGGGCGGTCTCCCCCCCCCCCTGACGGACCAAAATCGTCTGTCGGCGCCCTTTTTAGGTTTTGAACATACTTTATTCTTGCACCATTATTGGCAAAAGACGTAAATTAATAGCGTTGTTTCAAGGTCCAGATAACAAAATGCTCAAACAGCCACCAGATAAGTAACTGGTACTACTGCATTTTGTTCTGATGAAAAGGGTCTTCTGTAATATAGGGATGGGTTTTGCCGAAACGTATACTTTATACGCACTAATGAATGTTGCACTGATGAATGTTGACGCTCACCCTCCCGGCCAATAAAAGATGTTTCAAAGGGCGCAACAATAACTGTAGCGCAAATAGCCCTCTTGTTGTCGGGGATAATAGTCAACATAGACAATAAAAAAGGTTTATAAAGATACCAAAATAGCTTCCAAAGCATTTTTCAAAATCATTTGAAGAGAAAATTGAGGTTAAAATAAAATAAACTGTTACAATAGTTGTAATGATTAAGGGTTTTAATAAGCAGTTTCCATTTTGCTTTTCTTCAAGTGACCATTCTCATGCAGCTGAGGCTATTTTTGACACTGCACGATAAACCCATGAAAATAATTATTTCTGTACTGTCGTGGTCTCAAAAGCCAGAAAATTGCATCTAATAAGACTAGGTTTAGGCTACTTTTATTTATAATGGATTCGGTATCTAGAGGGCCAAGCAGACCTTTTGTCTAAGCTATTTCTTTCAATGTACCTAATTAATGGCTATTTCAGAGTAGTCATATGATGTAAATTACGTCAATGAATGTTTCTTCGTCTACTTATCTTGATTTCCAGATGCCGAAAATATACACCGAACGGTGATTAATTTCCATAACTTTGTCCCCTTGTAAGATTGCTTACTATTTAGCTCTAGCAGGTGTAATCTTAAATCTTCTCAAAGAAGCCCAACATTACATTAAAATTTTAAATCGAGACCTGACAATAACACAAAATGTAATGACCGCCTCAATACTAGAATGTGAAAGAGAGGGACAGAAACATGGGAGTCCGCAGGTAGGGGCAAGGGGGGGGGGGACATGCCCTCCCCTGGAAAATAAAAAACCTGAATAAACGAAGAAAACATAAAGAAAAAGATGAAAAAGATTAACATGAACATCTCTTAACAGTTTCCCCAGTGTTTCCCCTATTTATATTCTGTAAATAGACTTTAGAAATGCCATTTCCAGCGATCTACGAGGCATTTTGGGCCCAAATTTTCTTGCGCTCCGCGCCAACTCATGGTGGCGCGGAGCTTTCCCCACTTAAAGAATTTTGCCCCCAGTTTTCTTCTGCGGAGGCCCATGGATAGAAAATATAAACATGTTTTGATAGAAGTCTTCTACCAGGTGCGGAAAATCAAATGGAAAGTCTGAATAGCCGTGGCTTCGATCGTGCTGAGACTCAGGGTATTTACTCCTTCGAAGCGCCCCTGCAGACCATTTCCCCCCCTCTGACCGAAATCCCTAGCTCCGCCACTGCGCCTGGCCCCAATTCTGGCTACCCCGATGGCAGAACAATACGTTGAACATTTGCCAATTTGTACCTGCGTGGACACGGGCTAACGTCGTCCAATGGCATATGTGATATATTATTGGTTTCAGGGCTACTCACTGCCTCTTATTTATGGACCCCGACGGGTTTACTATCCCTGGTGAACATTACATGAGGTCCAGCTCCATTAGATGGCCAGTAAATATGGTTGGTAATGCAGGATAATCCCCAAAGCCCTACCAAGGATCATGACGACGAGTCGTTCGAAGTACGATATGGAAACCTGAAAGATAATGCATTCGAGATCATCACTTCGAGACATCACATTTTTGTAAGCAAAGAACAATTTCAAGTTACAGGCATGGGCAAATTGTAAGATGTTGTCGCACTGCGGTAATAGCCAGGCCCTTCACAAATTTATATATATTATACGTGTCATATTGGAACAATAGTTGCAAAATACCGCTATATCATATTTACGGAGTATAGAATTCAAGTAGTAAAGGAAACAATTTATTTACCAAAATGCTTTTAAATTCAAACATATGATTGAATGGTACTTTACAATGATTTAGCATGTTATTTGTGGAATCATGACCATCTACATTCCGTCACACGTTACCGTAAAATGATAAAGATCTTTTGCTAATAGGATCCACCTTATATTTTGTGTTAGAGGTCAAGAGCAATCGCCCCAGAATTATTTTGAAGCAATATTTAAATCTCACCATTGTCTTTTTATTTCTCTTCAAAGTATCTTTTGTAATATTTTAGGACTTCAATATCGTATCTTCAAGGTTAACACGAATGTTACTCCTTGTAAATTTCACATTTGAGGAGCACAAATACTGTCACGTGACTCTCAAGAGCCAATGATCAAACAGGACAGTGTACTACACTGCTTAAAGTTGGGCCTACTGCTTTTGTCAAGCAAGAGGGATCTCATTAATCAGTTCGAGTACCAAGCCGAAGGGCTTGCATTCTACAAATCTCTAAGTACAGCAACATGTTGTGTTTTAGCAGTGATACAGGTTTACTTAACCCATTTCTAATGTTACATCCAAATTGCAGTTCAAATTATTTCCGTAAAACGAAACGAACATTGAGGACTTTGAACTAAGATCGTTCCCTAAAATAACATTTACATCACTGTTTTTCCTTGAAACACAGTAATAGATTATAAACACTTGTAAAATTTGGTAGTAAAACTGAAAAAAAGAAGTAGAAGTTTAAGGAAATTATCCCTGTTAGTGTGCAGTGCAGAGAAAGTCGCATGGGAAATACGTACTAATACGTACTAATTTATTTTGCGTCATTACACAAGTAGTAAAGCCAGCCATCCATTTGTACGATATGTGTTATCCGTATGCGTACGAGTATGGTGTACGTTAAATGTGTGAGTATGCAAAAATAGTTCCATCCACTCATACGCCAAAAACATGTGCTGCATTGCGTATATAATCTCTAGTACGGCCATTTTCTGCCTTTTACTGGCCTGGATTGGATTGAACAAACACACTATACAACCTTCGCCATGCCCCCTGTTCGTTCAAATTTGCAACATTCGCAGAAGGAAGAGGAAGAAGAGGGAGAGATACTGAGATATTTTTAACGCATACACACGGCGGATAGCGCATATCGTACAAATGGATAGCAAGCTTAACGGACATCAGCATGTTGTCTATAGACGAATCCGAACAGTTATCGTATATGATGGTCTGATTTAGTAGGGCTCAACTGGGGTCCTTCAGCTCTAATCTTTCAAATACGTTGCTTAATATTTGTATCATGGATGTGTGTACAATTAAAACATTATACCCTGATCCCTTAAATATCAATGAATATAAAACGGTATACAATTAGGCTACACATAGACAACTAAATTGAGAAGATGTAAGGCTGATGGACTCCATAAATGGCCGTCTTCAATGGCTGCTCATACTTTCTTGTAAACTCAAAAGTGTTACTGTGGTGATGTTTGTTTTGCGTACATTTTCCAGGAAATGATGATACGCCGTACTTATTGTGTCAAGAGCATGATGTTAAAGTGAAGGAAGCTCAAATTCATACAACAATTTGTGATTCATAGTTCATGTTCAGTAACGGTGAATACTCCGTCATGCGCACAATAAGGCAGTTCGGTAATTCGTTAGCGAGTGGAATAAAAGGCACAGCGTGGGATACATAAGTCCAGCCCAACACACAGTGCACAGCATTTCCTTGTTTTCCTGCAGTACTTGCACACAAAACTAAGCCGAAATCTGAATAGCCAACCCGAACGAAAATAGGAGTCCCGTCCTACTTTACAGCAGATTACAATGCATTGGCTATTTTTGCACCAAATTCAGATAAAGTCCACTGCACGGAAACAAACTTACCATTCCTTGTATGTTAAATGGTTGGTTTAAGAAAGAATGATGTCACCAAATTTTCAGGGAAACTCACATTTTGGAACACGTGTTGTAGGTAAGGGATTGGTTTGTTTATCCCGACGATTTGGAGGATGCGCGCATGTGCATCGCAATCAAAACGAATTGCCGAACTCGCTTATTGAAATTCTGCTATTTGGGGAAGCATTTTGGCTGTTCGTTTTTAGAAGGTAACACACAGCTAATGCTGGAACAGGAAGCAATAAAGAATGACATTTCAAGACGTTGATCAACACTCTAACAGACAAATATTATGGGAGTGCTAGGAAACAGGCTAGACTATATTTATAAATTTCGGCGAATATAACATTTAAACTACCTGTTGCAAAGGTATTTTCCCGCATTTCCACAATTTCAGTTATAGTGTTGCTACTAGCTTAGGGTTACCGTACGCAGTTTGCAGTGGCGTACGCAGGGGGCATTGGGCCATGCCCCCATCACGGATGCCTATTTTAATTTTAAGATCCTAAAAGCACGTACTTTAGTAATTCACATTTTACTTGAGAAGGTGCATATGGCACCAGATTGCATGTAAGGACACCCAATTGTTCAAAAATTTTTCAAACCGAAAGAATTGTCTCCCGAAAGCCCCCTCAGTAATGCAAAGTTTACTTTGAATTCCTAAAACATAGCCAAATTTTGTCAAATTTCAAATTTTACTTCAAAAGGTAGCATGTGTGGCATTGCCGCATGTAAGATCACCTACCTTTTCAAGAATTCTCAAAAGGAAGCGGCCCATCCTTTAGACTCCTTCCCCGACCGGCGTAGACATACGTGACGGGGGCAAGGGAGCGGAGGGTTCAGGTGAGGTGAGCAATAGTTTGCCATTTATCATACAAAAGATGTTAGGAGTAAAATCATTTATGGTCAGGAGTTCGGGCAGTCACATAAACAATTGAATGAGTTTAGCGGATCTTGAATTTAGCCATAATGCACAATAGAAAAAAAACAGCACATTTTCAATTCCGTTGTACAGTTTTGTCCCCGGAAAGATTCAAGACCATTTCATCTAATCGTAGTGGTACATTTTATGTGGTAATTTTCTAGCCACTTAGCAAGTTGCCGATGTTTTTATTATTGCAAATAACAGCTACAATTTACTGCTTTGAGACCGTTCAGGTTTTCTTTACAATCAATTCAAAACCGCAATTTTCGGCCATCTGAGAGGTCGCAATAATTCAAAATTTTCCCTCAGCTGCGCGCCAACTGATGGTGGCGCTCCACTCAGTCACATTTTTCAAGTTCAAAGTATTTTTTAATTACTTTCTGATCACTTTATAGTTTGCGAACTTATTTTGAGTATTTTATTGCAAACGACAAAAGAAGATAGCGACTTCGTAGATTCTTCGTATAAGTCTGGGAAATGCTATTTCTGGCCACCTAAAAGGAGGCGCTTCGCTTAGATAGCCCTAGTCTTTGTGGCAGAATTACGTTTTGTGGACAAGAAAAACCCCAAACTGAAATGATCCCGTTCGTCTATGCCGATCACTGATGCTCTTTTATTTAGACTCTTAAAAGTACAAAATTTATTTCGAAAGGTAGCTCCATGGCATTAGATTGTGTTTAAAGACTCAAAATTTTCAGTTTTATCCCCATTTACCACCACAATTCAACTTTTAACACGATTCCTGTCAAAGTCGAACATCTTGCACCATTTTGCATCTAGAATGTTTGAAAAGGCCAAAAACTTTCCCTAGGCCGGGGATCAATCAATTTACTGTATGCCCCCTTCAGAAAAATCATGCGTGCGCCACTGGCATTGCTCTCCAGAGACTTAATTTTTTATCCAGAAATATGCTTAAAACTCAGAGTTTCCGGGAGCTTCGCGCCCTGGACCCCCTACCAAGGAACGGACGCTCTGGGCTTGGTTTCGCCATGCGCCCGAAAATTTGTGCCCCAACATTATCCCTAACCTTTTTTGCCTCCCCCAATCTGAAATTCTGGCACTGCCACTGAACAAGACCCAAATCAGTATTTTCCAGTGGACAACGAACCCTCGTCGAAAGATAATACAATCGACGCATATCTGAGCTACGGCGACATTTATCGTACACATGGTGTAGGCCTACAATCCCTGCATTAAGATCGGACGGTATCAGAAAGAAAATGAATGAACCATGGCGGTGAGAGACAAGAAAATAGCGGTAACTGCTACATTAACCATAGAAATGTTAGCGGAAATTTGCAAACACGAAGATAAAGCAACAGCTAGTATTAAGATTCCATAGCAAATATTGATAAGGTTATATCTATTACTCCTTCGATTTTTTGAGCCATTTGCGCTTATACTTACTTTCTTGTTCAAAAGGCGTTAATGACAACTGCTTTGTTTTTATGACAAACGTATTAGCTTCTTTCAACGAATGCAAAAGTGAAATGTGATATATGACCTATGAAGGAATTTCTAACCATCGAAATACTCTGCTGCTGTGCGATTGTTTATCTTTCCATAACTTTTAATGACACTACAAGCAGTTATATTGCCGTGGTTCGTATCTTGCCTTTTTAACCCTTTACCGTTGTGCTCCAATCGGGGCATATTTGCGCCCCTCGGGAGTGGGCGGGAAAGCGGACGTAGCACGCCCCGCATCAGCTTCCGTAGGCTATTGACCCCGTGACCTTAAAACTATTGTCTCTCTCGTTTTTGTGGCCGAATTTTCGGGTAGCTACTCGCAGTTTCGAGCTCCGCGTGAAACAGTAAAGATGGGTGACAGCCGCGCTCTCCGCATGGGTCCAAAAGGACCCAAACAACGGCAAAGGGTTAAAATAAGCCTGTGGAGTGTGTTTACTGCAAAGCTGATGCCGCTGTATCTGCGTGTGTGCATAGCCCCGTGCTGCAGGTACTTTTGATTAACGCTTAAACATAGCCTACTGTCAAACATACAGTAATGATCCATTTCCTGCCACAAAATACATTGCTACCGTGAAGACAATTCTGGACAGTCAAGTGATGGTCTGATTTTAGTCGATCATAACTGGGGTCCATTACCTCTACTCTTTCAATTTCCTTGCATACCTGTATAATGGATGGCTGCACACTGAATTTTATCTTTATTCCCTTAATTTTACTAAATGTGACGGTTTAAAATTCATGTAGACAATAAATAAATGGATTTAAGGCTGATGGACCCCACTAATGCCGGCCTACAGTCACTACAAGCTCTGATCGGATTCGTCTGTAGAAGATGAGCACACGTATAGAGTGCTTTTAACTCACAAATCCTTCCCCTTTTGTAGTGTAGTACGCTACTGCGTTCGACTCGTATACTCGAGTAACTCGTCTTAAACTGATAAGCGTTCGACTGTACGAAAGGTCATCAAAACGTAACAACTCAAAAAGTAACGGGCGTCGGGAGCCGGTTCCTTGTGTAGCCTCTGACGCAACTTAACCTATGTCATGCAAAATGGCAACCCGTAACGTAACCAGGTAACTCTTCCTTCGGAAAGATATGAAAGTTGTCATAAAACAGGCACAGGAGAGATAATCTGCCGGAACGTTAATTTGTTATATATTTGTAACGGTACAGATTGGTGAAACTGGCATACCGAAGCACATGATTCCTTCTGTTTCAAGCCATTATCAAGGAGCGCAAGATAAACAAGTGGTCACACTATTCACCGCTATATAAAGTATAGGACTTCGAAGGCAGCATTACAGCTCATGTTGTGTGCAGCTTTTTGTATATTTAGGTCTGTAGTACAAGTATGCTTATTATTAGCAGGCCTACACGCGTGATCGCAAGTTATTACCGAAACAGTGCCGTCCGACCATCCCCCCAATTTTGAAATTCTGGTGCCGCCACTGCTTGCCTGTTTTCCCTAATCCATTGTTTAGACAATATAGGGGCCTAAATTTAAATTAAACAGTGTCCAATCTTCGAGAAACGGCGCAGTTTTGCATATTATTAGCTGAGAAACTTGAATGCATTTTGAAAGATTCTACAATGTAGGCCAACTGGTTGTCATGCTTAGTGCTACGCAAAGTCCAGCAAGTGATACCCACGTGATCTGCACTATCTGATGTTTTTACTCATTTGCCGTTCACGTTGTCTACTAAGCACGCATGTCCCGCAACGAGGTCAGAATTACTTGAGTTGCAACTCGAGTAGACGAGTCGAACGAGTAGTGTCGGTAGCTGAGAAGAAGTGGACGACCCACGTGCGACTGTTGCACTAAAACACTGTTGATTTTTGCCCGGCAGTGTGCGTGGCTTACCAATTGCGACGTCACTTGAAAACACACTGTACGTGAAGGTGATTTTTCTTTTGATTGTGACATTTTGGGATTATAATATCGTAATATCATACTATGAAGTAT
Source organism: Holothuria scabra (assembly GCA_037179385.1). Classification (NCBI taxonomy): domain Eukaryota; kingdom Metazoa; phylum Echinodermata; class Holothuroidea; order Aspidochirotida; family Holothuriidae; genus Holothuria; species Holothuria scabra. The sequence goes on from CM074182.1 coordinate 23,971,461, forward strand.
ATGGATTTTTGCAGAACTCCATAGAGACGTGTTGCAAAAATGCTTACATATTTGCTTTATTTTTTTCATGCAAAGAAATTATGATCTTATTACTTTACTCGTATTTGTATTTATTTAAATAATCCGAAAAATGAAAACGATAAGGTAGATATTTTTAAAAGTGTTTAATTAAAACCCAACGTTGGCAGTCTTTTCCTAAGTAACAAAGAAGACTCTATTAAATAATAATGGAAAAGTAAATTTCGAGATGGATTTGAACCAGCGAAATTCTTTTAAATGTCTAGCTGACCTACTAAGCCTTTTTCTCTTTTGTTGAAAGGCGAGCTCACTGGCCCGCCCGTTTAACCCTTTACCGTTGTTTGGGTCCTTTTGGACCCATGCGGAGAGCTCGGCTGTCACCCATCTTCACTGTTTCACGCGGAGCTCGAAACTGCGAGTAGCTACCCGAAAATTCGGCCACAACAACGAGAGAGACAATAGTTTTAAGGTCACGGGGTCAATGGCCTACGGAAGACGATGCGGGGCGGGCTACGTCCGCTTTTCCGCCCACTCCCGAGGCGCACAAATATGCCCCGATCGGAGCACAACGGTAAAGGGTTAAAACCGTTGTTACAATATATACAGTTATAACCCTTTTCATCTAGATTGTGCAGATCTACCACTCTTGATGACAGCACAAACACAAATGTGGAAAAAAGAGCATATTTTCCACCGAACATCAATTAGGGTTTTTCTAGCGTAATAATGAAAGTAAGGTCAACTAGAAGGTGTAAAAGATGAAAATGTAGGAAGCTAACCTAATCGAACATTAGTGTCAAGTAAATGTCATCTATATAGCTCCGATCCTCTTAACGTTTGAAGATCATTGACATTTCACCTTGGTAGAAGATACCCAAAAATTTGTGTAGTCTCTGATTTTCATAAAAGGCATTCTTGGCGTATGGCAAGCGGTTATAACATGTAACTCGCAATTTCACTTAAGTGGATTTCAGTTCTACTTTAGTGAAATTCAAACCACTTATATAGTATGTATTCCACTTAAGTGAAATGCATTTTACTCAAGTGGAATTGAATTCCACTTAAGTGAAATACAATGTTTTCGACGAATATCTTAGCTATTTCACCATAGTGAAGTAAAATTTCTCTTGAGTGACCTTAAATTTCAAGTTAGAAGAATTCAATCTCACTTAAGTTGAATAAAATGTTTAAGTCGAATATCCTAGCTATTTCACCTAAGTGAAATACAATTTCACTTCATTGAATTTCGATTTCAAGTCAAGAGCAATTCAGTTTCACCTAAGTGGAAAACAATTTCACTCAAGTGGAAAACAATTTCACTTAAGTGAAATGGAATGGCGAGTCATTACATTCAGCTTAAGTGAAATTCTGTCAATGTCCACTTGTGATAGATTGACGCACGTTCACAAGGAGAATTACGTAAAATTTGGGCTATGGAAACGTGCAATAATCTCAAGTAAAAATGATTCACGTATTTTCAGCGCTCTGGTTTTGGCCAACTCAAAGTCTTGAGCTTGCCAATCACATTTCACTTGAGTCGAATAGACCTGGAATTTTACTTTAGTGAAATAGAATTCCACTGAAAGGAAATTCAATACAATTCCTCTTATGTGTACAACTGAATTCCTCTTAACAGAAATACATTCCACTTAAGGGGAATTAAATTTCACCAAAGTAAAATGCATTTCACTTAAGTGAAATTATATTACACCTAAAGAAAATGCATTTTACGCAAGTGGAGTAAATGTTCAAAACAGTTTGCCATATAGGCTTCGGTATGAGCTGGTTAACTAATTCTTGAGCCTTCTTCACCCCTTTTCTATATTGCGTCATGCACTGTGAGCTCCGCCCGCGCGAGTACAGGTTCAAAGTATGCGACTGTATGCGGCTAAGTTGTGTACAATTCCAATCTTCATATTATTTAATAAAATGCCTCAACGTCACAGGTATGGGTGGGGTGACGTTGCGACATCGGTAATAACAGGCAAAGGATACAGTCGCGAATTCTGGTGAAGAAGTTAAAGAAGAGGTGTTTTATAGTACTCTGATACAAATCGTATATTTACACAAGTTGGAAATGTTTTCGCTCTTTCCGATCAGAGATAAAGACGTTTTTAGCTAAATCTCACAAACTTAATCGGGCTGTAATCACACCCGAAATTGCTGTAGTGTGATCCATGACTCTACAGGAAGACATGATATATGCCTGGCAGAGAAAATAGCTCCACAATGAACATTGCGTGTTCATGTTAAAGGTAGCAAACAACGTAAATATTAATTTCAGACTTTTTCTGAATTTATAATAGCAAACAGTCCATTTCTTTATATTACAAATTATTTTGCGAAGCCATTTTTTATTGACCTACCAAGGTCATCGACAAAGTCACATCAAACTGAAACTTCTAAAACATTTTTGAGGAGATTTTCGAAATTCACATATGAAAAACAACTTTGCATGCTTCCAACACATGTTCGTAACGAGTTGAAACTTTCAGTTCTGCATGTTCTTAAACGTTAAACCAGAGAGTTGCTAGAGAGTTGTTTTAACAAGCACCCAATTGTTTGTCGCGTGTTTAATCCAGCTACTCAAACGCTGCTATTTCACACGTTCTTCAAGTGTCTGCTCGCCGACGTTTCTCTTCAAGAGGACTTCATCTTTTCATGACAGTCCTTTAGAGTCCACAGGTCCGAAATTATGATGTGAGGAGGTGCTCCTTCAATACGTTACTTTTTGGAAAATACGTACTTATTTACGGATCACTTTCAATCAGTGGCGGAGCTGGACATTTTTCCGGGGGACGGGGATGGCGGGTGGGGAAAGTACCCAAATTTTTCGATTTTTTTTCAGAGCAAGAAGACTACTGTACGAAAATTTTGCCTCTTTTGAAACAAATATTTTTAAAATATGGAACTTGTATTGCTTTAAATTTTTGATTCTGTGTTTCCTGGAATGAAATTTGAAAAGTTGGGGGATTACTGAAGAATCCTCTTGGCAAATCTGAGATTGCACGGCGATCAAACATCGTTGTACATAATGTTATCTAAGGCCTACGAACTGAGGCTCTCCGACTACATTTTAAAAGTTACGAGCTTATATTGCAGAAAAATTTGAATTTTATGAAAGAAATTTTTGAAAATAGCACTGTAGGTGCCGGTGTCACTTGATGAAATGGTGTCACATATGGCAAATTTCCAATTTCGTCATTTCTAGAGCTCGGCAAAGTTTACCAAACTGAAGATATGAGCGAGCACTATAACATTAGGAATTGCAGTTTGCGGCGCGCAGAGCGCTTGGAAAGTTTTGATTTTTTTTTACAAAAAAGGTGACAAATATGGAGCTTTTTTGGAGAGAATTCGGAAATTCATGAGTGAAGAGTTGAAAAAGCCCACGAACTTATATACATGGACAGAGCATGTAACGTGTACGTCCTATCCGTTGATGGTCGCCACCGACTGGGACAAAAAAGGCGCACAAAGATGGCCGCCTTGAACCTATAAATCTTCTGATTTGACGACGAATCTGTAATATTTTAAGCAAAAGTTAAACTTGAATGGGAAGCAATATCATATTCCTGCAATAAGTGAAGTGATTTTGACCTTACCTTGCCATTTTTTAAAAATATTTCAACTTTCTTGCAAAATATGTTTATATACTTGAGCAAGTTCAAACTTTCACACAAACACATAGCGGACAGCCATCTTGGTGCGCTTTTTCTCACACGTACGGTAGCGACAACGTACCCTACAGTATGCTCTGTCCATGTATAGGAAGTCTGTGGAAAAGCCACACTATGTTGACTGGTGTCACAAATGGCAAATTTCCGAATTTTTCATTTTTCACAGCCAGGAGGAAATCGCCCTTGCCCCCTTTAGCTACGTCACTGCTTTCCATAGATTTAACTTTCATTTGTTACCGGTATGTTGGTGTTTTCCTTAGATAAAATATATTTGTGGTTCTAGAGCTCCAGTGGGTGCCTTCTTTATGCAACTCTGAGCGTTGTATCAGGGTCAATATACTTTAACATATTTTAACACATTTTTGCCCTTTCTCCTCAAACTGCCCATCTAATTAAGGACAAACTGTCAATGCGTCTGAGTGAACTAGGAGTGATGTAACTGAACAGTGAACAATTTTTTTGCAAATGCTGAAGGCTCTGGTATGGGTTTGCATGTGAACATACTCTTCAAGACTTTCCGGATATTTGGGTGACCAATTCCATATATAAAAGGGTTTATCAAACTGTTGAGGGCTACTAAACCTCGAGTATAGTGACTGGTTTTTTCGAAAAAGGAACAAATTGCGTGTGGAGTAAGGCATACTATGAAGACACATAGAATAAGAAATAGGCTTTTTGTTATCTGTATTTCTTTAACTGACATCCTCGTCTCATTACTCGTCGAATTATTGTTCCTGTGAATAAAGCAGGAAAGATAACAAAAATTACTCAAAGTATGTACTTCTTTGTTCAATTTTGAAACAGGGGCGTCGATCCTGTGGTCTAAGGGGCAATTACCCCACCAATAAATATATTGGGTGAAAACATATGGTTTTGCCACCTTAATAATTCAAACAGATTGAAAAACAACAGATAGAATAAGCAAAATATAACATTGCGGTGTACAGATGACTTTGGAGCTCCGATTAAACGTCAGTTTGAGCCAACTAAAGTTAAAGTAACAAAAATACTACATTTTTAATGGGCCATCTATCTATGTTTTGGGTATATGTCCGTCAGTGTGAGCGTGCATGCATAATGTATGTTTTGTCATAGACGAATCCGATCGGGAACACGATCTAGGGTCCGGCTTTTAGGAAGATTTTCCCCCATCCACAAACCAGATCAACGCCCCTGTTGCGAAAGGATGTTTTTTCGCACTGAACACGTTGCATGGGTGTTACATACGTTAAGTTAGTTGCAGTCTTACTTCAAAAGTTACTCCCCTCCTCTGTTGGAGTAAAAATCTAAGAAGACTTGAGCTTACAGATGCTCATTGGGTTGGTTCTCGGAATTCAACATTTTTTCCAAAGGTGTTAAGTTTTCTTCAAAACCAATCACAAATGGTCAGACTTATACAATACCCATATCAAGTGTTTTATGAGTGAGTACTTTACGGCTCAATTCGGTTTTCAAAAATTCGTGACCAGACACCTTTTCAAAGAAATGCACAAAACCAAGACACCACAAAATTCAAAACTTTAATTTTCCGTAACTATTGAACTTGACTAATCAGGATTATAAGCATTTTTATGTCATAGTGCCCTTAAACATTTTCAGTAAGTTATCTATATCAACTTAAAGAGTCCCTTTAGGCTAGCTAGTCAGTCATTCAGTTGGTCAGTCGGTCAATCGGTCAGTCGGCCAGTCGGTCAATCAGTCGGTTTGTCAATTAGACATTTAGGCTAGATAGTTAAAATTGACGTACCCATGACTGCTTGCATGGATAGCCTCGTTACTCCCAAGTTGTAAATCGAGCTGTCGTCGCAACTGCTGATTGTGCATCCTGACATGAAGGTAAATGCTTGCATAACAAAAAATTACAATTACTAACGGTATTGGAAAATAAGCAACAGCCAAAATGCAGTTGTAAAGTTTAGCTTTTTTGTGATCTAACAGTGCATCACAGTGACCTAGTTTAGGGTCATATCCGAGCTCTCCGACCATAAAATGTAACGGTAGAAGTGTTGCAGCCGCTGACAGAACCCAAAGCAGAATTATCCAAAGGGCAATCAACCACCGTCGAAAAATTAGATCGTACGTCTCTTTAGACTTAGTAATAACAAGGTAACGGTTCAAGGAGAGAGACGCAAGGGTGAAGATGCTGCACCCGATGCATATTTGGGCTAGGGCGATATCAATGGCGCAGATGGTGTTCAAGCCTGGAAAATCTTCATTTGCCAAAAACGAAAAGGAGTGCACGACGGCCCCAAGAGATAAAAGGAAATCGGTGACTGCCAAGTTTACCACAAAAATGTTAACGGAGGTTTGTAAAGACAAAGAAAGGATTACAGCTGTAATTATCGATCCGTTGCTAAATAACGATACTGTTGCTAAAATAAGCTCTAGTATTCCGTTGATCGTATTTCCTACAAAAGAATCCATTTTTAATTTTTTGAAGGCGTATCTACCCTATGTCCTCGTGAAAAAATCACACGAATGCTTAAATTCGATGTGCTTTTGCAGCTTCTGCCATCGAATCTGAACACGATCTGATAGTAAAAGCTATTACTAGCACTACACTACACGATGCGGAAAGGGATGTACAATAAACGTCATTTCCTTGAGTCTCCATCCAACCTTTTAACATTTTATGATTACCAAAACTTATGCAATTGACCTATTCTACACTCGCCGATCAACAGTAGTATGAAAAAGCCACCATGATTAAGAATTTGCGAAGAGACTTTTTTCACGTATCCATTCTGACCAATCAATCGTGGAGAAAAAGAATGGTCACCGGGGCGGTCATTCTGGTGGTTCGGGTCAAATTACCAAAGAATACAAACCCGGTACAATTCATTTATCGGTATCATAGGTTTTGTACCGACCTGCTTGAGTGACTTTATAAATTTCGGAAAGTTCGGGGAAATTTGGGATGTCAACATGTGGTGGTGGGGAAGGGGTCAAAAGCTCACCTTTGCAAAATTTTTAGGCATTTCTAAAATTGTATTTTCACTTAATGAATACGAAAAAAGTTATTTGATAAAAAAGCTAAATAAACCACTTTACGACTGCTCCGCAGACAAAACCCACTTTCGTTAAATAAAAGAATTATAATTTCTAGGTGACTTGATATAAGCCTGTATTAGGGAGTAGTAGGAATTTATTTATTTAAATCCCAAATCTCAGATTTCATTTTCACGAAAGAAGATGAAGAATAGTACAAAGTTGAATGAAACACTGTTCCTGCTTCACAGCCAGAATGGAGCACAATTTCTTCCCATAACAGATGTTGACCAACGGTTTGGGGAGCTACCCTAGATACCTAGTTTCTTAGGTCTCACAAATTTATTGGCATCAGGGTTTCATTTGACATGTTTACCGTATGTTAAGGTTTTAGGTTTCAACAAGTTCCATTTTAAAATTGAATTTTCCACCTCTATCTGGACAGCTTCTTTTGCATAACTTTTCCCCCAAACTATGACTCAATACGACATTCTTTTATACTACGCTCTAAAGAGATTTTCAGTAATTAATCGTTTTTCTAAACGTTTTTACCCTTTCTTTGTGAACACGTTTAGAAGCTAAATAGATGTGTTTAATTTCATTTCGTTTTAAAAACGTTTATTTGCTAAACATTAAGTGTTTAATACCTAAATATTTTTACCCTTTTAACGTGTTTACAAAGTGGGACAAAATAAGTGTTTAATTGCTTACACGTTTTTAGAGTGAATTGCATCGCAAAAGGACTGACTTCTCGTCACATGTAATAGAAGTAGTATATGTTACTAGTTGCAAAACTGGCATTTTCTCAGACGGACTCTTTCTTGCAAGTGTGACAAGAAGCCGATATACTCCTTGCCCCACGTGAGACAAATAGCCGGGTTGTTGAAAAATTGGTCCCCTTCCCTGTACTCTCGGCATGAACCTCACGGAAATAAGACATACTTTAAAAAATGGTGAGATAATGCGGAATTTGTAAATCTTTTTTGGAATTGTATTTCGTTTCACTTTCATATGAGCAAAAGTTTGCTGAAAAATATGTACTGATCTATTTTGAAACAGCATCGGTTCCATAAGGCAATGTTTCAAAAGGTTTCTGTACTTCTGTCAACAGTTCCAGTATTAGTTCCTGCTTAATTTAAAAAAAAAAACGCACTCCCCGCTTAAAGGTTTTCTGTAAATGTCATCAATGGAAGACATACACCATAAACAATTCACGCTTCCGAGAAGGAGGGCAATCGTACACGTAAATAAAAGTACAGTGTAAAACATTCGTGTAGGCCTATAGGTTAACAACACGAAAAATAAAAGCATCCACAAGAAAGCGGAAAAGTGCTGTCAATTTGTTTCAGAAAAATTGACAGCACTTTTCCATATCGGCTTTGTATTCTATTTTTTTGTTCTGTAACCCTGCAGCTTGTCTGTGAGATTCATTTTTACAGTGGATAGACCCTTAGATCAAGCACATGTCATTTAATTTGGTTGTTTTTCCGTGCATTGAACTATGGTGGTTCCCTGCAAAAGACCTCAGTATAAGCAAGCTTTTGGAGCGTATTAAAGCTACATATCATTGTGTAATATAAGTAGTAAAAAGATGTGTTAATATTATACAGGGTGAGTTGTGTAATATAAATAGTAAAAAGATGTGTTAATATTATGCAGGGTGAGTTGTGTAATATAAATAGTAAAAAGATGTGTTAATATTATGCAGGGTGAGTTGTGTAATATAAATAGTAAAAAGATGTGTTAATATTATGCAGGGTGAGATGTTTTTACTGCTATGACAAAGTAGTTCAACACATTTATGTCATTTTCCCAGTGTGTAAAACAGATCTGCTTGGCTGAATATTATATGTCGTATAAGTTTACAAATAATAGAAACTAGTAGGCCTAATCGCCTGTTTTCAATGTGCAAAGTTTAATGATATATTAGGGCTTTTAATTCTTCTGCAATATATGCGTCAAAATGATTTTTAAACCAATTTGAAAAGATATTCGAATAACTCTATTTCGTTAAAATTCTTTGGAATAAAATATGACTGAGTCTGAACAGTTTAAATTACTGAGTAAATTAAGAATGAGGTTTATTTAATTCTGAAATCTGAAAAGGGGACTTCCATTAGAGTGTAAATTCACTGCAAGATTAGTGAAATTTACTCCAAAAGAGTGAAATGTCACTCTTGGCGGATTGCCTACAGTGATCACTCTTAAAAAGAGTGATCACTGGATGTCTTCGTTTAAAAGTGAATTTTCACTCTTCTTGAAGTGGATTTCACTATTCCTGGATTGAACTTATTCTCCAATGAAGTGAATTCACGCTTCTTACTCTATTTAAAGAGTGACTTATTTCACTCACTCTTTTACATTCAGAGGTTGTAGTGTGCGGTACTTGATGAACATAGAGATTATACAGTATATAGAGCGTTTCAATGACGTCACAAACCACGCCCCTTTCTTAACCTGTTGGGCAAAAGAGATATGGATAAAAATTACAGAAAAAGCGCTGGCAACTAAGTTAAGTTTGCAAAGTTGCAAGCACATTTTTCTGTAATCTCGTTGCACTCCTTTATATCTTTTCTGTAATTTTACAATTTCTTTCAGTGTATACACTTGCATTTTTCCCAGCAATTGGCGTCGCTAGTCAAATTATGACATCACATGAAACATGTCTGTAAAGAGCAGTCAAAACAGATAGCTCGTCATCAGTATTTAGTAATTAACCAAACTGTGACGTCAAGTGACAACTCAAGCATGCTCAGTGTCATTTATTGTCTTCTCTCCCCCCCCCCCCCCAAAAAAAAAAGAAAAAGAAAAAAGGATTCACGGATTAAATGGATCTCGTTAAACACGTTACAACTTTGAGCTCAATAAAAGTTAGGTTATATGTTAACGTATTCTTACAATAAAAACCATAAGGTGGTTGGGTTTCATTACATTGCTATAACAATTTTGGAACCATGACTGAAACAATATCAGTTCATATTCTAGTGAGAGTCTCATAAAGGACGCAATTTCGTAGACAAATTTGAGCAGCTATCGCAGTCGGCTTTGAGAGAGGTTTATCAGGCTTACACCTTTTTAAATAGATGCTTACGTGCAATTATAACCCTCATTTTCAGTGAATAAAGAGGCATTTTTTAATGTACAGCCATACGTAATGTAGGCAAAAAAAAAAAAAAAAAAAGATTTGGAAAGGTTAAAACTATTGCACTATGTCAGTTATGGCCGACTAAATACGACCATCACTGGACTGTTTAGATTCGTCCATAGGATGTTGTTATAACAAAACAACTTTATACTCTGCAACTTCATACTCTGACTTTGAATTGTCACACAGGTGCTTTTGATTATTTTTGAAAAAAAGGCGAATGTTTCTCTCCCAACATTTGGAACGAATCGTCACCTTTGAAGCTTCATGAAGTGATATACTCCAAAATTGGATGAAAGCCAATTGATACTTTACTCAAGCTATCTGTTGTATTTGCCTGGTATGTTTTGGTCGGGAAAGGGAGGTCTAATGACTTCCTCTGGTCTGACTATCATGCTGTCATATTTATGGCAGATATAGCTCATGAATATAATTACTAAAACTTTTTCTACATATTCAATGATTCGAAAGATTGCACTCACTTAAAAAACGTTTAAGTCACGAATTTAAACAAAGATAACTTATAGAAAACGCCAACTGACAAATAAAGCTAGAATGATCAACGTCTGATTGCAGGACATGTAGGCCGGCAAATTGTGTACCACCGTACACAATAATTAAAACACATAATCATTGTATCCTATTTGTAACAGAGTCTGAAGGAAAAAACATCTCATGTAGTACCCACTATACGGTATACCCAATGCTGGATCGCCGGCGTAGGGGGAGGGTTGAAGGAGGTAGTGGTGTTTTTTTCCTCTCAGAAATTCTTTACTATTTAAGAACTAACAATTGCAATCCGGTGCATCATTTGTCATTATTTGAGGTCAATGTTTTGGTTCCATTACAAAGTTAGTTTTTGCGAAATTCGATTAGAGTAGGGCGGCGGGGAAGGTCGCCTCGCCCCAATTCTGGCTACCCCGATGGCATAACAATACGTTGAACATTTGTCAATTTGTACCTGCGTGGACACGGGCTAACGTCGTTCAATGGCATATGTGATATATTATTGGTTTCAGGGCTACTCACTGCCTCTTATTTATGGACCCCGACGGGTTTACTATCCCTGGTGAACATTACATGAGGTCCAGCTCCATTAGATGGCCAGTAAATATGGTTGGTAATGCAGGATAATCCCCAAAGCCCTACCAAGGATCATGACGACGAGTCGTTGGAAATAAGATATAGAAGTCCCGAAAGACAATGCATTCGAGATCATCACTTCGAGACATCACTTTTTTGTAAGCAAAGAACAATTTCAAGTAACAGGCATGGGCAAATTGTAAGATGCTATCGCACTGCGGTAATAGCCAGGCCCTTCACAAATTTATATATATTATACGTGTCATATTGGAACAATAGTTGCAAAATACCGCTATATCATATTTATGGAGTATAGAATTCAAGTAGTAATAAAGCAAACAATTTATTTACCAAAATGCTTTTAAATTCAAACATATGATTAAATGGTACTTTGCAATAATTTAGCATGTTATTTGTGGAATCATGACCTATTTATATCTACATTCCGTCATACGTTACGGTGAAATGATAAAGATCTTTTGCTAATATGATCCACCTTATATTTTGTATTAAAGGTCAAGAGCAATCACTCCAGAATTATTTTGAAGCAACATTTAAATCTCACCATTATCTTTTTATTTCTCTTCAAAGTATCTTTTATAATATTTTAGGACTTCAGTATCGTATCTTCAAGGCTAACACAAAAGTCACTCCTTGTAAATTTCACATTTGAGGAGCACAAATACTGATAAATGACTCTCAAGAGCCGATCATGACACAGGACAGTTTACTGCACTGCTTAAAGTTGGAGTCAAGCAAGAGGGATCTCATTCATCAGTTCGAGTACCAAGCCTAAGGGCTTGCGCTCTACATATCTCTAAGTATAGCAACACGTTGTGTCTTAGCAGTGACATAAGTTTACTTAACCCATTTCTAATGTTACATATCCAAAATGCAGTTAAGATTATTTCCGTAAAACAAAACGATCACTGAGGACTTTGAACTGAGAATCGCTTCCCTAAAATACGTCAAAAACATTTGCTGCATTGCGTGTATTTAACCTCTAGTACGCAGGAGCGTAGCCAGGATTGTGTCATGGGGTGTGTGTGTGTGGGGGGGGGGGGGGGTTGGGGCATGATATGAGGGAAATCGTCTAAGGATAGAGAGAAAAACCTATTTTTTATGTGTTTTTGCATTACAAGGTTTGGTCATGGGGATTTCTAACCCCCAAAACCACCCCCGTAGCTACACCACTGCTGGTACGGCTATTTTCTGCCTTTTTCTGGCCTGGACTGGATTGAACAAACAAACTAGGCAACCTCCTCCATTCTCCCTATTCGTTCAAATTTGCAACATTCGCATGAGGAAGAGGAAGAAGAGGGACAGATATTGAGACTTTTTCAACTCATACACATGGCGAAAAGTGCATACGGTACAAACGGATGGCTAGCTTAACGGCCATCAGTATGTTGTCTATAGACGAATCGGTTACCGGTATATGATGGTCTGATTTAGTAGGGATCAACTGGGGTCCTTCAGCTCTAATCTCTAAAATTCGTTGCTTAATATTTGTATCATGGATGTGTGTACACTTAAAACATTATCTCCTAGTCCCTTCAATATCAATAGATAAAAACGGTATACAATTAGGCTACATATAGACAACCAAATTTAGAAGATTTAAGGCTGATGGACTCCATTAATGGCCTTCTTCAATGGCTGCTCATATTTTCTTGTGAACTCAAAAGTGTTATTGCGGTAATGTTTGTTTTGCGTACCTTTTCCTACAGGGAACTATGATACGCCGTACTTATTGCGTCAAGAGCATGATGTTAAAGTGAAGGAAGCTCAAATTTATACAACAATTTGTGATTCATAGTTCATGTTCCATAACGGTGAATATTATGGAACGCCAAAACCGCCATCGCATATGACGATGTACTTCCATTTGGTGGCGTTATTTTACATGACGATGTTAGTTCAAATGGCCATCTATCCAGGAATGATGACGTTCTTCCGTTTTTCGACGTTACCAACTCAAACGGCATTCGATCACATACAACGATGTATTTCCATTTGGTGGCGTTATTTTACATGACGATGTTAGTTTCAATGGCCATCTATCCCACGAATAATGGCGTTCTTCCGTTTTTCGATGTTACCATCTTAAACGGCGTTCGTTCAAACGGCGATGTACGTGTATCCAAGACGTGTATCTAAGGCGTGTATCCAAGGCGTGTATCCAAGGGGAATTACCAATGATGACTATTCATACCTAAAGGATGGCTTTGTAAAAGATGCAGCCAATCACAGAACGTGTTTTATAAAACTTGCCAAAATGCGCCAAATCCCAAATAAGAGGATTGTATTTGAGCTGGAATAGCAGTCCTAGTTTCGCTAACGTTACACGGACGGCATCATGGCTTGCGAACTGAATGCCAGCCTAGAAGAGATGGTCCAAATGGGATTTACAAACCGGCAAATGGCAGAAATGTTGAACGTCAGTAAGAGGACGATAGAGAGAAAAAGAAGAGAACAAAATTTGAGAAAGCGGGACGTATAAGTTCGCGCACAACAGGTGAGTAACCAGGCAGTAGCCTAGGCCTAGATCTCTTTATATGACAACCATTGTGATTGGTTTGATTTTACTTTGCTGAATATGTACATTTGAGAACAGGAACTCCCCTTGGATACACGCCTTGGATACACGCCTTAGATACACGTCTTGGATACACATCGCCGTTTGATCGGACGCCGTTTAAGATGGTAACATCGAAAAACGGAAGAACGCCATTATTCCTGGGATAGATGGCCATTTAAACTAACATCGTCATGTAAAATAACGCCACCAAATGGAAATACATCGTTGTATGTGATCGAATGCCGTTTGAGTTGGTAACGTCGAAAACGGAAGAACGTCATCATTCCTGGATAGATGGCCATTTGAATTAACATCGTCATGTAAAATAACGCCACCAAATGGAAGTACATCGTCATATGCGATGGCGGTTTTGGCGTTCCACAGTTCGGTAATTCGTTGCCGTGTGGAATAGGGAGCACAGCGTGGAATGCACAAGTCGAGCCCAGCACACAGTGCACAGCGTTTCCTTGTTTTTGTGCAGTACTTGCACACAAAACTAAACTGAAATCTGAATAGCCAGCCCGAACGAAAATAGGAGTCCAGTCCTACTTTACAGCAGATTAAAATGCACAGGCTAATTTTACACCAAAAAGCAATTTAAACATAGTCCACTTCACGGAACCACACTTATGATTCCTTATATGTTATATGGTAGGATTATGAAAGAATAATGTCACCAAATTTTCATGTAAACTCAAATTTTGGAACACGTGTTGTAGGTGCGGGATTGGTTTGTTTATCCCGACGATTTGGAGAATGTGCGCCAGTGCATTGCAATCAAAACGAATTGACTTACTCGCTTATTGAAATTCGAGCAGGAAGCAATGAAGAATGACATTTCAAAACGCTGGTCAGCACTCTAACAGACAAATATTATGGAGTGCTAGGAAACAGGCTAGACTATATTTATAAATTTCGGCGAATATAACATTTAAACTACCTGTGGCAAAGGTATTTTCCCCCATTTCCACAATTTCAGTTGTAGTGTTGCTACTAGCTTAGGGTTACCGAACGCAGTTCGCAGTGGGGACAGGGGGGAGGAGGGTTCAGTTGAGGTGAGCAATAGCTTGCCATTTATCACGCAAAAGATGTTAGGAGTAAAATCATTTATGGTCAGGAGTTCGGGCAGTCACATAGACAATTGAATGAGTTCAGCGGATCTTGAATTTGGCCATAATTCACAATGGAAAAACATCAGCACATGTTCGATTCCGTTGTACAGTTTTGTCCCCGGAAAGATTCAAGACCATTTCATCTAATCGTAGTGGTACATTTTGTGTTGTAATTTTCTAGCCACTTAGCAAGTTGCTGATTTTTTTTATTATTGCAAACAACAGCTAAAATTTACTGCTTTAAGACCGTTTACGTTCTCTTTACAATCAATTCAAAACCGCAATTTTCGGCCATCTGAGAGGTCGCAAATATTTCAAAATTTTCCCTCAGCTTCGCGCCAACTGATGGTGGCGCTCCACTTAGTCACATTTTTCGGGTTGAAAGTATTTTTCAATTACTTTCTGATCACTTTATAGTTTACGAACTTATTCTGAGCATTTTATTGCAAACGACAAAAGAAGATAGCGACTGCTTAGATTCTTCGTATAAGTCTGGGAAAAGCTATTTCTGGTCACCTGAAAGAGGCGCTTCGCTTAGATAGTCTATATGGCAGGATTAAGTTTTGTGGACAAGAAAAATCCAAACTGAAATGGTCCTGTTCGTCTATGCCGATCACTGATGCTCTTTTATTTAGACTCTTAAAAGTACAAAATTTATTTCGAAAGGTAGCGTCATAGCATTAAATTGTGTTTAAAGACTCAAAATTTTCAAGTTTTATCCCCATGTATAGAAAATACCTTCAAATACCTTCATAATGATTATTGAATCTTCATGTTAACGGAACCAAACAGCGTAAATATTAATTTCAGGTTTTTCTCTGATTTTAAAACAGCAAACAGTTCATTTCTTTATATTACAATTTATTTTGAGAAACCATTTTGTACTAACCTGCCTAAGTCATCGATACAGTCATATCAGATTGAAACTTCCTAAATCTTTCTAAGAAGAGCCGTTTTTCAAAATGCACATATGAAAAACAACTTTGTATGGTTCCAAAACAGGTTCGTGCTGAATTTAAACTTTCAGTTCTGCGTCTTCTTAGACCAGAGAGTTTCTAGAGAGTTGCTTAAACTAGCACTCGATTATCTATCGCGTGCTTATTCCAGCTACTCATACGCTGCTATTTCACACGTTCTTCAAATGCCTGCTTGCCGACGTTATTCTTCAAGAAGGTTTCATCTTTTCGTGACAGTCCTGTAGAGCCCACAAGTCCCGACTTATGATGTGAGGGATTGGCTCTTCAATACAAAATTTTTTTGGAAAATGCGTACTTATTTACGGATCACTTTCAATCAGTGTCGTAGCTAGACATTTTTCCGGGGTGAGGGCAAGTACCCAAATTTTCCGAATCTTTTCAAAGCGTGAACACTACTGTACGAGGGGCGTAATTTGCGGCGCGAAGGCGCCGAAATTTTGCCTTTTTAAACAAATATTTGAAAAACATTGAGTTTGCATTGCAGTAAATATTGGATTCTGTGTTTCCTGATATGAAATTTGAAAAGTTGGGGGATTACTAAAGAATCCTCTTGGCAAATCTGAGATTGCACGGCGATCAAACAACTTTATAATGTTATCTAAGGCCCACGAACTGAGGCTCTCCGACTAAATTTTAAAAGTTAAGAGCTTATATTGGGGGAAATTTGGAATTTTATGAAAGAAAATTTTATGAAAATAGCACTGTAGGTGCCGGTGTCACTTAATGAAATGGCTTCACATATGGCAATTTTCCAATTTCGTCATTTCTAAAGCTCGGGAAAGTTTACCAAACTGAAGATACTAGCGAACACTACTGCATTAAGAATTGCGATAACTAGGTGTCACAAATACAAATTCCGATTTTGTCATTTCCAGAGTTCAGAAAAGTTTACCAAACTTTGCTTTTTTTTCTTTTAAAAAACCACAATATCATGGGAGGTTTCATTGAAGAGAATTCGGAAATTCATGAAGAGTAGTTGACCGGTGTCACAAATAGTAAATTTCCGATTTTTTTCATTTTTCAGAGCCAGGGGGCAATCGCCCTTGCCCCCTGTAGTTACGTCACTGCATTTGTTTTGTTGGTGTTTTCCTTCAATTAAAATCTTTTTGTGGTTCTAGAGCTCTAGTGAGTGCTTCCTTTATTCAACTCTGAGCGCTGTATCAAGGTTAATATACTTTAACATATTTCAACATATTTTTTCCCTTACTCCTTGAAATGCCCATCAAAACTGCCAATACGTCTGAGTGAACTAGGAGTGATGTAACTGAACAGTGCACTATCTTTTTGCAAACGATGAAGGCTCAGATATGGGTTTGCATGTAAACATACTCCTCAAGAATTTCCGGATATTTGGGTGACCAATTCCATATATAAAAGGGCTTATCAAACTGTTGGGGGCTACTAAACGGTAAAGTGACTGGATTTTTTTTCGAAAAAGGAACAAATTGCGTGTGGAGTAAGACATACTACGAAGACACATAGGATAAGAAATAGGCTTTTTGTTATCTGTATTTCTTTAAATGACATCCTCGTCTCATTACTCGTCGTATTATTGTTCCTGTGTATAAAGCAGGAAAGATAACAAAAATTACTCAATGTATGTACTTCTTTGTTGAATTTTGAAACTGGGGTCTAGGGGGCAATTACCCCACCAATAAATATATTGGGTGAAAACATATGGTTTTGCCACCTTAATAATTCAGGCAGATTAAAAAACAACAGATAGAATAAGAAAATATAACATTGCGGTGTACAGATGACTTTAGAGCTTCGATTAAACGTCAATTTGAGCCAACTTAAGTTATAGTAACAAAAATACTGCATTTATAATGCGCCATCTATCTATGTTTTGTGTATATGTGAGCTGCATGTATGTTTTTTTTTTCATAGACGAATCCGGCCCGGGACACGATATATGGTCCGGCTTTTGGGAAAATTTTTGCCCCCATCCACAAACGAGATCGGCGCTCCTGTTTTGAAAGATGTTTTTTTCACACTGGAAACGTTGCATAGGTGTAACATACGTTACGTCAGTTGCAATCTAACTTCAAATAAAACAGTTACTCCACTTTTCAGGTGGAATACACATCAGAGAAGACTTCTGCTTATTGAGTTGGTTCACGGAATTGAACATTATTTTTTTCCCCAAAGCTGTCACGTTTTCTTCACAAACTAAGACAAATGGTCAAACTTAGACAATAGATACCCATATCAAGTGTTTTATGAGTGAGTACTTAACAGCTCAATTCGGTTTTCAAAAATTCGTGACCAGACACTTTTTCAAAGAAATGCACAAAACCAGGACACCACAAGGTTCAAAATTTTAATTTTCCGTAAATATTGAATACAGAACTTGACTAATCATGCTAACTGTAAGCATTTTTACGTCGTAGTGCCCTTAAACATTTTCAGTAAGTTATCGGTATCAACTCAATGAGAAGTTGGCGAACGATTTGGACAGCTATCCTACGTCCCATGACTTTTTAGGTGTCACAATTTTATTGGCAGAAGAGTTTTATTTAACAGTGGTTATGGCCAGGTTTAAGGTTTCAACAAGCTTCATTTTCAAACTGAATTTTCCACCTCTTTCTGGACAGCTCTTTTTGCATAACTTTTCCCCAAAACTATGGACCAATACGACTTTCTCCTCTGTTAGCCTACACTCTAAAAAAAGGTGTTTAGAAATTAAAACGTTTTCTAAACACTTTTTGCTTCCACTTTGTAAACACGTTTAGGAGCTTAAAGGTAAAGAGCAGTCCCCCAAAACTTATTTTGAAGAAACAGCTAAATAGCACAATTTTCGTCTTATTTCATTTCAAAGTATCATTCATTACATTTTATGATGAAACTATTGCATATTCGAGGTAAACCAAGCAGTTACTTCCAGTAAATTTCAAATCTGAAGAGACAAAATGTTGTCACATGACTCCCAACAGCTAGTCATGAAACTGGACAGTCTACTACACTGCTTCACTTCGGGATGACTGCTCCTGTCCTTTAACACATTTGTGTGATTCCTTAAACATTTCTCTTTTAAACACTTTTAATTACTAAATATGTAGTGCTTAATAACAAAACATGTTTAGCATTTAAATGTGTTTACAAAGTGGGGAGGGTAAATAAGTGTTAAAATGCTTAAACACTTATCAGAGTGTATTGCATCGTAAAAGGACGTGACTGACTCCTGGTCGCCGTGCGAGTCTGGCACTATTTGAAAAGGTGACTTTCTCTCAGGCAGACTCCTTTTTGCATGTGTGACAAGAAGTCGAGACGCTCTTAGTAACTACTTGCCCCACGAGTCGGGTTGCTGAAAAATTGGCCCGTTCCTGTACTCTCGGCATGGATCACAAACAAAAAAGACATAGCCCTTTTTGATGCAATAACGAGAAAACTTGGAATTTGAAAATCCTCTTTGAAATTGAAGCCTATTTTTTTTTTCTTTCATTTCAGCAAAACTTTGCTAAAAATGTCTCCGGTTCCATTAATCGTGAGGCAATATTTAAAAAAGGTCACTGAATTGCTGTCAGCAGTTCAAGTATCAGTGACTGTTCGTTTTCAAACAATGCATTTCCTGCTTAAAGGTCTTATATTAACGTCATTAATGGAACACGTATACCATAAATACTATGCGTATGCAGGCTATGCCTCCGAGTAGTAGGTCCATAGTATACTTAAATTAATTTCGCGCTAGTACACTGTAAAACTTCCATGTAGATTTACAAAACAAAGAACACAGACATTCATTAAAAATCATTCATTATAAAAAAAAATTAACAGCACTTTTGTTCTGTAATTCTACAACATGTCCGTACGATCTTTTTACAGTAAGGGCCAATGTAACAACCACATATCGTATAAACCGAAGTTTTCCAAGGCATTAAACTATGATGGCTCCATGCAAAAGACGTGAGTATAAGCTTTTGGAACGCACTTTCTTTGAATGCTAAAACATGTATTTAATAAAGAAAAAAAGAGAATAAGAGCTATATATCATTGTTAAAGGATGTGTTAATGTTTAAGGATATATTGTAGCCAGTGAAATCTCCTACAAAATGCGTGACTGAAATCTTTTAATGTATTTTAAAGCACACATTTGAAAAGACTTTCAGCAATTTTTTGGAATAAAATATGACTGGTAGTTTGACCATTTTGAATTACAGACTAAAGTAATGATGAGTTTTATTTACACTCTAAAATCGAAAGAAGGCTTCCAATAGAGTGTAAATTCACTTCACGAATAGTGAAATTCACTCCAAAAAGCAAAGTTTCACTCTTGACGGAGTGCCTACAGTAATCAACCTTTAAAAAGAGTGATCATTGGAGATACTGTTTAAAGATTGAGTTTTGAGTCTCCTTAAAGTGAATTTCACTACTCCTGGAATGGACTTATTCTCTAATGAAGTGAATGAACACTTTTCATCACTCTATTAAAAAGTGACTAAGCTCACTCTTTTACATTTAGAGAGTATTATACTATGACATTTAACAGTATATAGAGCGTTTCACTGACGTCACAGGCTCCGCCCCTTTCTTGACTGCAGGACAAAAACTGTAGTGACGCAGTGCAATAGGTAGTACGTAAACAGCTGCCTGAGGAGCAGCGGCTGACCGACGAAACTTCACTGTAAAAATATCTGTAACTTTATTAGGCGCGGATCCAAGGGAAGGGGGGCTTTTACGGCCTCAGCCCCCCCCCCCCCTTCGTCACATCAACAATAACGAATACACTAAAAAAAAAAGCATAATGCTTATCTACGAGAATATTCAAGGGGGCTATTTCAGGCTCATACTTTTCCTCACAACACAAATCCAAATACTAGAACCTCGTATGATATTAAGTCCGAGTGAATAATCAAAAGGGATGGGCATCCCTTAGGCTCCTTCCCGACCGGCATAGACGTACGAGACAGGGACAGGGAGAAGAGGGTGTTCAGTTGCGGTGAGAAATAGTTTGCCATTTATCACGTAAAGATGTTACGGGGAAAATAATTAACAGACATGAGTTCTAGCAGTCACAGACAATTTCATCAATTCAGCGGATCTTTAATTTAGCCAAGAGTCACAATACAGAAGCATTAGCATATTTTCGATTCCGTTGTTTAGTTTCCTCGAAAAGAACCAAGACCATTAATATATTAATGGTGGTAATTTTCTGATCACTTAGCGTGTTCCTGTTTTTTTCTTATTGTAAACAAAAGCTTAACTTAGGCCTATAGAGTGTATGTTTAGATTCTCTTTACAAGCACGAGAACGCCATTTTCGGCCATCTGAGGGGTCGCGATCATTTTCAAAATTTTCTCTACGTTCCGCACCAACTAATGGTGGCGCTCTGCTGAGATAGTCTTTCGGGCAAAATTACATTTTCCGGGTCAAAGTATTTTTAATAACTTTCTACTCACTTTGCAGTTCGCGAACTTATCTTGAAGTGAACATTTTATTAAGCGAAGACTGCTTAGATTCTTCGTATGAGTATGGAAAATGTTATTTCCGGGTGTCTGAAGTCTGATTTTTCAAAATTTTCTCTACTCTCCACGCCAACTAATGATTGCGCTACGCTCAGAAAATCTAAATGGCAGAATATTGTTTTGTGGCCAAGAAAAAACCGCAAACTAAAATGCTCCCGTTCGCCTACATTGATCGGTGCTCTTTTATTTTGACTCCTAAAATTATGCAAATTTAATGACAACTTTTACTTCGAAAGGTAACCTAAATGGAATAAGACTGCATGTAAAGACACGGAAGTTTTAGTTTTATCCTCATGAACCACCACAATTCAACTTTTAACACTATTCCCGTCAAAGTCGAAAAAATTGCACCATTTGCATCCAGACTACTTGAAAATGCAAAAAATTTTCAAACGGGAGGGGGACTCCTCCCCCAGGCCGGCGATCACTGAACACACTGCACTCCTTCTTCAGAGAAATCATGCATACGCAACTGGTACGTAGTCGTCATTACCCGCTTAAGATCAGCCCCCATTTTGGAAATGTCTGGATCCGCACCTGTTTACAAAACAAAAAATAAAGATATATGGATAAAAAGTACAGAAAAAGTTCTGGCAACTAAGTTTACAAAGTTGACAGCATTTTTCTGTGATCTCGTTGTATTCCCTATATTTTGCTCTGTCATTTTGAAGATTTTTTTACAGCGTACTGTTGAATTTTGCCCGGCAATAGGACGTGACTAACCAAATGATGAAATCATGTATAAATGTCTTTAAAGGACAGTCAAAACAGATACCTCGGCATAAGTATACAGTAATTTACCAAACTGTGACGTCACGTGAAAACTCAAGCATGCTTAGTGTCAGCAACCCCCCCCCCCAAAAAAAAAAATAAATAAATAAAAACTGAATTCGCAGATGACATGGGTTTCAAGAAACATGATACAACATTTGAGTTCAATTTAAAGATAGGTAATATGTTAACGTATTCTCACAATAAAAATCTTCAGTAACACTTCAGTCAGGTGGGGTCGGTTACACCACACTTACTATAATCATTGTGGAACATGCCGGAAAACAGTTCATATTCTAGTGTGATATCATGAAGGAATCAATTTCGTAGGCCTTGAGGAAGGTTTATCAGACTTAAATCTTAATTTCATGCTTACCTGCAATTATAAATTCTTATATTCTGTGAATTAAGGAGTATTTTTAAAGTGCAACCATACATGGCGTAAGCAAATAAAGATTTGGAAAGGATAATACCCATGGACCCCTGTTATATATGGCCGATTAAATAAGATCACCACTTTTTTCTTCGGATTCGTTTATAGGATGTTGTTATATCCAGGGGACTGTAACACTCCGCCCAATGAATTTTAAATTTTCAAACAGGTTTTTTAAAAATGAGGAAAAGATCCCCCTCCCAATACTGAGAACGAATCTTCGCCTTTGAAGTTACCTTAAAGGGCAGGAGCAGTCATACCAAATTGAAGTAGTGTAGTAGACTGTCCAGTTTCATGGTTGGCTGTTGGGAGTCATGTGACAATGTTTTTTCTCTTCAAATGTGAAATTGACCAGAAATAACTGCTTGGTTTACCTTGAATATGCAATAGTAAAGTCATAAAATGTAATGAAAGATACTTTGAAGAGAAATAAGATGAAAATTGTGTTATTTAGCTTTTTCTTCAAAATAAGTTTGGGGGACTTCTCTTTACCTTTAAGTGATATTCTCCCCCCCCCCCCAAAAAAAAAGAAGTCAGCCAACTAAGTGTGTTACTAAAGCTATCTACTATATCCTGTATGCTTTTGTCGGGACGTGGAGGTCTAATGACATACCCTAGTCTGACAATCAGGCTTTCTTTATAGTTATGACAGCGAGAGTTCATCAATAAAATGACCAACAAATTTTTCCTAGATTTTCAATGAGTTTGAAAGATTGCTTCCAATTAAAAAAGTTTACAAAGTTAAAGATAACTTAATGGAAACACAGACTGACAAATAAAGCTAGAATGGTCAACATCTGATTACCGTGGCAGGACATGCAGGCCGGCAAATTGTGTACCACCGTACGCAATAATTAAAGCACACCTTGTATATGAAATCATTGTATTCGATTTATAACAGAATCCGAAGGGAAATTATTTTATTAACCACTGTCCTGTACCCAATACTGGATCACCAGCATTTGGAAGGCGTCTAAGGGGAAGAGGTGTCTTCCTTCCTTTAGAGAAATTGTTTAATATTTAAGTACCATCACATGAAATCTGTTGCATCATTTGTCATTATTTGACGTCACTGGTTCCATTACAAAGTAAGTATTTCCGAAATTCGATTTAGGATTTTTTTTGTTAAACAGTGCACATACCCCAAAATGTTAAGCGAATTGAACTCTGCAATGCAAGGAAATTTTAGAAAATCATTCAAATCTGCATCCAATGAAGAGTGTCTATTAAACTACTTAAGATATCGGGATCTATAGAACAGTAACTTGTACATCATGTGATTTTACCAATGCACTTCGTTTTTTCACTTTCAACCTTTCTTCTTCAAGACCCAGAAAAAGTGTCGTTTATTCTATTAAAAAAAGGTAATGGAAAAGTAAAAATTGAAAACGCCGAGCAAAGGTTGGAGGAAGAACAAAAGAAATAAGTTGAGATTTAGAAAAATGATTGATCCATCACTCAGTTTGATACGTATGCATAGATAAAAGGGAGTTAACTGGTAATTAATTGATAAACCAAGATGGTCACGGGAAAAACTTTATTAAAGGTAAAGAGCAGTCCCCCCAAATTTATTTTGAAGAAAAAGCTAAATAACACAATTTTTGTTTTTTTTTCTCTTCAAAGTATCTTTCATTTCATTTTATGACTTTACTATTGCATATTCAAGGTAAACCAAGCATTTATTTCTAGTAAATTTCACATTTGAAGAGAAAATATTTTGCCACATGACCCCCAACAGCCAATCATGAAACTGGAAAGTCTACTACACTACTTCAATTTGGGATGACTGCTCTTGCCCTTTAAGTGAAACATCAAACTGAAAATTATTGATAATATTTGGTATTTACCACGGATAAAATCTCTTCCCTGAGGGAAAGAGAGATTTGATGTCTCGCTGACGCTTCATCATTAGGTCTGGATATGAGTTATGTGCTCAGTCTTTCCACACGTACGACGTCGAAGAAAAGTTTCCGTAACACGGTACCTGAATTTCCCAATATCCAATGATTATTTCCCGAAATTTTCTGTTGACAATTTCCTTCAGCCGCTCCCTACTCTAAAGATTCGAAATTTTGTCTGGTATTGAAATTTCCCTAAATCTACAGATTTTCCGCGATATTTCTCCAAATGTTTAAAATTACCGGAATTTCCCGTCTGTCGTAATATTTTCTTGAAAGTGGAAACACTGTACGTATTCGATGCGTGCGTACCCAACTACTGCACATCGTCATGTTTAATGTGCAAGTCGCGTGACATATGTGGACACATTTTGTTCATGCCATGCATTTTGTGTCACACCAGTGATGCAACCAAGGGAGAGGGCTAACAATCCCGTTTTCACTACATGTAAAAATTGAATTATGGCTAACACATGTAATTTACCCCTTCGAGAACTTCTACGATTTCATAAATTTTTCAAGTCTGCATGGCTACGCCATCTTTTGTTCCGCACCAACAGCAGCAGTTGCGCAAATAAGACTTGCTAGCGGACGGGACTTTACAAAAAGTAAGGGATGAAATAGAAATTTGGGGGACTCGATCTGTAATTGCAGCTAGATTAGGCATTCTACATATTGAAATATATGTAAACATATTATTATAATATGCAATGGCAGAAAAAATCCTTCGATTTTTTGGTACATCGTTTAAACGTTTCTGAAAGAAAAAAAAAACACTCAAAGGGGAGGGGGGGATCGTTCGCACCCCGACCCCGCTTGGTGACGCCCATTTAGTAATGTAAGAAGTACCGTATAAGGGAAACAATTATTCACCAAAATGCTTATAAATTTAAACATGGGGCTTATAATATTTCAAGACTTCAGTATCGTATCTTCAAGGTAAACAAGTTAGTAACTCCTTGTAAATTTAACATTTGAGGAGCAAAATACTGTCACGTGACTCTCAAGAGCCAGTCATGGAACAGGACAGTGTACTACACTGCTTCAAATTGGGGTGACTGCTCTTGCCCTTTAAGTGTCATTAGTGCGACTACCAAGCCGAAGGGCGGGTGGTGCGAATTCGTTACTGCTTGCACTCTATATAGCTATACATCTATTTATATAGCACCATGTTGTGTCTTAGCAGTGACATATGTTTACTTACCCCATTTCTAGAGTTTTTTTTTTCATCTCATTTATTTATTTTCTTTTTGTACATATGACACAAACATTTATTTACAGCTTTGCTTTCAGTTTTTGTTTCTACTTTTACAATTAACAACATAATGTTTACATCGTTGACAACACATAAATTAAATTGTTACATATTACTTGTATTTGTTACCCCCTTTTTCATTTTACACTCACAAACATTCCTGATGCATGTCCATATTTGGAACAAAAGATAGAGTTGGTAAAGTACCGTCACAATAATCTTTCCTTCCATAATTCAGTAACTACGGGTTCATTAATAATGCGTTAATAGGAATATTTTCATAGCCTGTTTCAATTAAACGTTTCTTTAAAGCGCACAGAGCGTATATCATTGTTATTTTTATTCAAAATATAATGTTCCACTTGTAAGGAGAACGCAAATTTATGACAAAAGGTTAATACATCAGGAGTTTTACTACTTTGTTTACAGTTGAAAAGAAAATACTTTGCATGAAGTGGAGGAAGTTGATAGGATGAGAAATATCATCCAGATAACCAAATTTTACAAGCTCAAGAGTGACATCGAATTGAGTTTTGACAAGGATATGAAAAGTGCATTTCCAAAAGTCGTTTACACAAGGACATAGCCAAAATAGATGGTCTAAAGTTTCATTAGAGGAGTTACAAAAGCTACAGAGAGGCGAATCTTTAATTTTAATTTAATTTTAATTTTGTACAAAAAGTTGTTTGTTCCTAATATTCTATGTATGAATCTGAACTGGAAATATTGTATCTTAGAATCTCTAACTGCTACAAGGGGTAAAGTAAAAATATCCTTCCAATCATACGAATTACCACTGCCACCGCCTTCCCACTTAGATACTGCATTTGGCTGCAAAACATTTTCTTGGAGAAAGTAGTTATATGTAATCTTAGAAGGTCGAGCACTTTGGAGGAAGTAGTGAAGTCTTTGAAGGCTGGCTTCATGAGGTCTAAAGTTTAATCTCCAAATGTTTGGGATAGCAGATGTTACACCATCACAGAGTGTAAATAGAAAGGTCTCAGTAATATGAAATTTAGTGATAAATGAATCATAGCTTAGGATGTTACCTTCATCGTCAAAAAAATCGCTAACAAGAAAAGCTCTTTTCTGCTTCAGCAAATGAGAATAAACAATATCATTGTCAATTTTTACATAGGAATTATTTAGAACGCATTGATTTGAATATATATTTTCATTTAATGGGCGAAAGTTGAAATCAGACCATGCACTACAGACATTAAAAATGAATGGGTTTGAAATCTTTATGTCATTCTTTGAAAAATTGCATTCAAATAAGAAGCTCCCTCCGTATTTTCGTAATGAATCGTCAAACAAAAGTTTCCAAGGACCAGGTCTTTTCTCTAGGTACAGTTTCACCCATTTACACTTCAGACTTTTGGCAAATAAGGCCATACTAATCATATTTAGTCCACCGTTCACTTTCTTGTTAATTAGTACTGATCGTTTGATTTTATCTGGTTCCCCATTTCTAGAGTTACATGTCCAAATCGCAGTTCAAATTATTCCGTAAAACGAACTGAAGAGGACTAGCTTTCAACTGAGAAACGTTAACTTAGAAAGTAACATTTTCATCATTGTTTTTCTTTGCAAAAAGTTGCACGGGTAATACGTCTTAATTTATTTCTCTTGCGCCATTACACAAGAAGTAAAGTTAGCCACCCATTTGTCCGATATACGTTATCTGTATGCGTATAAACTTGGTGTACGTAACGTGTATACATATGGCAAAAAGTCCCATCCATTCATACGTCAAAACATGTGATGCATTGCGTACCTACCGGTATATAATCTCTAGTAAGGCCATTTCTTGCCTTTAACTGGTATGGGCTGGGGAGAACAAGACACTACACATCGTACGTTATGCTCCCTATTCGTTCAAATTTGCAACATTTGCACGAGGAAGAGGAAGAAGAAGAAAAGAGATTTTTGATTCCTTGCCATAGGCAGGCTAGGAATCTATGCGATGGTCGTGTGTGTGTGTTTGTGACACTTGCTTGTAAACACCATATCTCAAGGTAGGAATGCCCGACACTTTCCATATTTGGTATATAGATTTGTCATGTTGAGAGGAAGAACCCTATTGTTTTTGGTAGAGGTCGAAGGTCATTTGAGGTCACCAGCGGTAAAATTGCAAAAACACCGAAAATGGCTTGTAAACATGATACCTTCAGCTAGGAGTGACCCACACTATTCATACTTGGTATATATAGATTTGTCATGTTAAGCGGAAGAACCCTATCGTTTTTTGTAGAGGTCAAAGTTCATTTGAGGTCACCAGCGGTAAAATTGCGAAAACGTCAAAAGTGGCTTGTAAACACAATATCTCAAGATAGGAGTGACCGACACTTTCATATTTGAGATATAGATTTGTCATGTCGAGAGAAAGAACTCTATTGTTTTGGCCAAGTTCAAAGGTCATTTGAAGTCACCAGAGGTTAAACTACAAAAGCTCTCAAATGGCTTGTTAACACCTTTAGAACCTTCTTGTTTTTTGATACAGATCAGAGGTCATGTCAGGTATTCAGAGGTCGTGAGAGAATCAAAGAGCCCTTTCGGTTGAGGTTAAAGGTCATCTGGGGTAACTGGGAGTAAGTGTTGTTGGGATTTATAGGTTATCAACATGATATCAGTGTGTTTTAATCTTTGTTAAATGAATCCTTAACATTCTGTGCCTAAATTGTAAAAAAAAAATCTATCAAACACTGTCAGTTTTGAAAGAAGATAAGGTATTTCATGGCAAGGAATCACTAAGCCTTTTGGCTTTCTGGTTTCTAAATTCCTCCCGACTCTCTGGCAAAAAACCGTTCGGAGGAAGAAGAAAAAGTGATTTTGACAATCCTAGCTCTCGTGTATCTCCTTCATTACAACTGAACAAAGAAGGATTTAGAATTGCATTTAGACAAAAAAATGAAGACATTTAAGCCTGATGGATCCCACCAATGGCCGACTTCAATAGATGTTCGGATTCTTCTATAAACGCCATAGTGTTGTATTGTTTGTTTTGAGTACCTTTTCCTCCAGGGAATGATGTTTATTCCGTACCCACTGCGTGGAGAGCAGAAGCCCAAAATTCATAGGACAAATTGTGATTCATTAGTGCATGCCTCATAACAGTGAACACTCAGATATGACGCACAAATGAAATTCTGCTCAGTCTATGAGGAAGCTTTTTGACCGTTCGTCTTTTTAAGGTCAAGCACACAGTCCAAGTTGGAACAGGAAGCAACGAAGAATGAAATTACAAAATATTGGTCAACACTGTAATAGATAAATAGTGCTAGGAAACAGGCTAGCCTATATTTATAAATTTCGGCGAACATAACATTTAAAATGCCTTTTGCAAAGATGTTTACAGTGTATCTACTAATTTACGCTTGCGCCGTTTGAAATGATCACACTCATGTGACTCACAAATGCTAGATGCATAGCAACAACCAATTCCAATAGCATGTTAGTCTTGTGTTTAAACGATGGCGTTGTATCTTCCAGTAACTTATTGTAAAATCTCATACCTACAGCCCGCCCTCATTCCAATTTCTGATTCTAATAACCCACAATGAACGAAACTTACAGTCTAGATGGCAAGCGCCCTCATTCTGTAAAATCTGAGAAGTGGAAAATTTACTAACGTCTTGACCAAGACTAATGTAATGGCATGAGTGAATCTCTATCTGTAAAGTTAGTGTGAAATGTCAGCAAAAAGCTATGACATTACTTGGTTGTTAAGAAGTAAGCTTTCCTAAGGAAAATCATTTGGAAGTTATGTCAGTATCTTTCATGATTCTCAAATATTCTTCTTCAAAGTTTGATGATATTTCTGAAGCAACTTGTTGCTCATGCTCAAATAAAAATAATGATGTGGAACGTTGCACAGTGTTGACATTTCTTTCGTTAACCCTGTATTAAATACCACTTAATTACTGATCAGATAGTTTATGGTTTGGTAATTGATACTGATGATTTTCAAGGACACAATTTAAACTTTCAAACTACAACCCTCAGATTATGACGTAGGCCTAGTAATGCTACAATTGCCCTTGAAATGAAGATTGCATTTTTTTGTAAGAAGGGGCGGGCACATTCTTCAACAAAAACCAGAATCGCTTAAATAACAAGCCTTAAATGTGAACCGTGCAATTTCAGTTTTTTTTAAAGCTGAAACAGTCAGTTCACAGATTTCAGATTTTGAC
This sequence comes from Holothuria scabra, assembly GCA_037179385.1. Lineage (NCBI taxonomy): Eukaryota > Metazoa > Echinodermata > Holothuroidea > Aspidochirotida > Holothuriidae > Holothuria > Holothuria scabra. The sequence continues at coordinate 24,001,057 of CM074182.1, forward strand.
TCTCGACAGTTGAAGGTAGGCTAATCATTGACAGTAACAGAAAAGCCGCCTTCAAACCGGACGTTATAGTCACAGGGGAAGAGGGAAAGTCTAAACGCACATCCTCCCCATGGCTGTACTGGAGGGGAGGGAAGGGGGCTTCAACCCCCCATTGGCCAAAACCTTGATGAATGGGACAGACTTCGGCGCTTCAGTCGGGCAGAGAATGGGAAAGGGGTGGGATCTGGAGTCGGGCAAACAGTTACGTCTTCCTGAGAGGAAGAGTCTCGTACGGCCATAATCCTCCCTATTCAAGGTCCTGAAAGTGGGAATGTATTTACTTTTAAGAACTTTCAGTCCATTTAAAATCACATTTAACCCTTCAAACTTGCTGGTTAGCATAAATGTTAATCTCTTGTTTTGCCTTCCATTGGTAATACATACGGTGTGCAGTTATACGCAATGGTATGTTCAAAATTGATATAGGCCTACTTCTCTAATCTTAAAGTCACTGTTTTGTCAGTGAATTTTTAAGATCTTTCAACCCTGAATAAACCAAAAAGCCAACTCTAATGTAAAGAGTCATCAATGTGCACATGCATAGCAGATCTCCTCTAGCTAAGCTCTAGCTAATCTTTGAATTCCCGCATTAAGTTAAGGCAGGTGGGAGAACAAGCCATTTTTGGGAGAGGCAAATCTTTCAAATGCACCTCCCTGTACACTTCATCCATACCTTTGTACAGAGACTGATTGGACACAAGTGGGGGAGACCTTCACATTCTCCAGGATGCCACGACAAACCTCGATAGCTAGCCCCTTTGAATAGTTTAAGAAAACAGCACCGATAGAAAGTGTGCAAATTTCGAAGTAACAAAAAGTGTAAAATCAACGGTCCGAGTCTGTTTTAACGATCACTAATATTTTGATACGTTCGAATGTTACTAAATTTGTGGCTGATGTGTTGCAAATTCCCCATACTAGGCCCTAGTTGGAAGGGTTCTACCGTTTGGAAAACTCACATTCGACGTTTCCGGTAACATTTTTATTTGGAACCAATACTTGACCACTCTCATGTTTGGTGGTGAATATCTAGTAAATATTAGGCAGTTAGGTATTTTGTTTTATGTGTCGTGTTGATAGCAGTACGTTTTGTACATTGCGGGAGTATGAGTAAATGCAAAGATATCCCACAAAATTGCATTTGTAGTGACAAAGCTCACAACAAATATTATACTCCGGAAATTTGGGGGATGTAGGAATTTGTGACGAGGAGACTATTGGATTCATTTTAAACAAGATTTTAAAATTTTCGCATATCTGGAATGCGGCCAACGCCTTTAGCCCGCTTCTACTATCCGACTAAAGATCTGTAAAAGAGAACAATTGACCAGGAATTTGCTGACAACTGCAATTGTTACAGTATTTCATCTGTTGCAAAGTGTGGTTTGTTTTCTCCTCACGGACTTGGACAGAGCATGTAACGTGTACGTCCTATCATTTTTGCCACCAACTGGCTCAAAAAAGGCGCACCAAGATGGCCGCCGTAAAGATATAATTTGTAATGATTTTACGGGAAGCGATAAATCGCACCCCTCTGGCAACCACTTCATATTAATAAGTTGATACGTCAATATTTAACTATTCATATCATGTCTTACCGGCGAACAGCTCACAGCGACGCAAATAGAAACTAAGTTCGAAGTGTGACTCATGATGATAATAACATGTTTCACAGTTCTTGTGCGCGATCGACGGCTGAATCTGGGTTTGACAGGAGCCAAACGGTGTATGGTAATTGTCAAATTGCTTTGATTTTGGAAGAAATTATCAAACTGTCTTCTTCTTCTTCTTCAAAAACGGTGAGACATCCAAAAGGACAATTTTACATCGCGTACGTGCCGTGTGATCAGTCAGGCCCTCAAAGAGTTCATAATGAAATCCACCGGCTTTGGGTGACTTATGGCCCCCGCAATAAGACTCTCCGGGAGGTTATTCCAATCCCGAGTAGTATTAGGGACAAAACTGTACTTAAAACAATTAGTCCTAGCGGAGGGGGGGGGGGGGCGAAAGTGCAAAGCATGCATGTTACGAGAACAACGAGTAGGTTTACACAGATTAGACAGGGGGATGTTAGCTTGGCCATAAATACCTTTGGCAAAAATTATGAGCCTGCAACGTCTGCGGCGGTCAGACAAAGTATGTAGACCTAGATCTTTGAGGAGTGCGGTCATAGAGCCAACTTCACGGGAGTACTCGCCGGATATAAACCTAGCAGATCTTTTTTGTACTCCCTCCAATCTATCTTGGAGTGAAATCTGATGTGGATCCCAGACGGAACAAGCATACTCCAACAAGGGCCTTAGTAAACCTTTGATAGGCCGCCAATTTAACATCTTTGGAACAAAATGAGAGGTTCCTGCGTAATAGGCCTAAGATCTTATTTCCCTTATTACAAACAAGTTGGATATGTTTGCCCCAGCTGAGGTTCTTAGTGATAGTCACCCCCAGATCGTGAATCAACCCTTGTCAGATTGGCCCCATTAAGAGTATAATTATAGATTATTGGGTTACGCTTCCTAGTAACAGACATAACATTACACTTAGCCGGGTGGAATCTCATACCCCAAGTTTTGGCCCACTGGCCCAAGTTTATAATGTCCTTCTGTAACTCGCTGCAGTCACTGGGATTATTGATGACCCTACAGCAAACACAGTCATCAGCAAACAACCTAACTTAAGAAGAAGCAGCACTAACAATATCATTAATATAAGACAAGAAAAGTACTGGTCCAAGGACAGACCCTTGAGGAACACCGGAAAGGACTGGAGCAGAAGCAGAACTAGTACCATTAACAACAACTGATTGTGAACGGTCAGTAAGAAAGTTATCAATCCAATTTATGACTTGCCTAGACACCCCCAAGGAGAATAACTTCGTCTTAATAAGTAGTTCATGAGGAACTGTATCAAAAGCCTTCTCAAAGTCCAGGATGAAGACATCAACTTGTTTATTTTTATCTAAGGCGGAGGTCCAATCGTCCACAACAGACAGTAACTGTGTATCACAACTATGATTTTTTCTCAACGCATGCTGTTTAGAGGAAAGGCTGTTATTCGCTTGATAGTGATCCATCATATTTGAGCTGATAATATGCTCAAGTAGCTTACAACATATACAAGTAAGAGAGACAGGGCGGTAGTTGGATGGGAGAGAGCTATCGTTCTTCTTAAAAATAGGACAGATATTAGCCTTTTTCCAGTCCTTGGGGACTTGACCACTGTTGATTGATTGCTGGAAAAGATGACTGATCATTGGAGCAAGGTCAGTAGCAAGCTCTCTAAGAACCCATGGGTGTATGTTGTCAGGACCCATGGCTTTACTAATCTTAAGGTTTTGCAACAACTTTTCAACCCCGAATGTAGAGATGGAAATATCGGCCATTCTACTACAGATAGGTCTTCTCTGTAGCGGAACAGAGTCGAAGGAGTCTCTGGTAAAAACACTACTGAACTGGCTATTCAAGGCTTCAGCCTTATCCTTATCACTATTAGCTATTTTACCGCAGACCTGTAAGGGGGGGGGGGATACTATGATTATCTTTCCTCTGACCATTAATATACCTCCAAAGGGGTTTGGAGTCTTGAGTAATATCATCTATCATGCCGTTAATGTATTTCCTATGAGAATTGAATACCTCCTTCTTAATACTAGCGCGAAGGTCAACCCACGTATTGTAAAAATATAATTTGTTAGTCTTCTTATACAAAGCATGAAGTCTGTTCCTTCTCTTTATCATCCTACAGATATACTGTAACAGCACTAACTCAGATAAGGCATTCTAGTGTATATGTAGTGACTGCTCTGGAACTACAACTATCCATACAGTGGCACAACAGACATGTGGATAATCGTGAATAATCGTAATATAGCTTCTTCGGGAAGGAGTGTAAGTTTTGGTTTCGCCGAACGGCCCTTTGCCAGAGGGTCGGGAGTACTTTAGAAAAAGAATGGAGAAGAATTTGACCCAACTGAAATTCCATGACACCGACCATGTACCCTAGATAGGATATATCTCCATTGGCGTACGAGCTAGGGATTGGGGGCAAGGGGGCAGTCTGACCCTCTCCCACCCCCCCCCCCCTTAGCCTCCAAAAAATCCACACATTCTAGAATGTGGCGGGAAATTGGAAAAATTAGGACAGGGATTTGCAAAAAATCGTACAATCAATGGAGTTTTAAAAAATGGCATAGTTTTTCTGAAAATTCCTTTACGTGCCCGCAATTTGAAAAAAAAAAAACCGCCGTAAATCGCGGTACTAGAATTCATGAAAAGTAAAGATTCCAAAAATTTGCTACACATCCGGGCAGCGCAAAAGTATTATTCGTGAGCCTACTAGTTTTTACTTCACCCTTTTTCACAACACAATACCCGAAATGGTAGACCCGAAAACACAAAAGTAAATGATCATAATCAGGCCAGGGTAACATATTTCACAATAATCAAAGAGATATAAAATCGGGACACATTTGGGAAGCCCATCGCCTAAAATCTCAGGCTTACTTTTAATAGTATCAATTCTCTTAGCCTTCTTACCACTGGCGTAGACAAAGGGGCCATGGCCCCCTGTTCATGCCCGCAAAATAAAAAAATGAATGAATTATAAAGAAATAAATTACGAAAGTAAAAGGTACTTTAGTCACCTTGGCCTAGGCTGGCCCCCTGCACTTGAAGGGTCATAGTGTATAATTAGTATACATATTCCAGGGTTCGTTCCGCATTTCTGTTGATGTCCAACGGTGCACGCACGCTGAATGCGAACACTTTTTCAATAGACTCAATCAGTGTTACAACAAATGCCATCACGGCTGGGCGTCAAAACAGTTGGTAAGGCGCGCTCGCTGAGCTCTATGCGATATAGCTTACTAGTGGGCGCGCTTACACTGTCGTCACGGTCACAATGGACGGTAGGTTCCAGTTTGTCTACTCTCTGCGTGCAACCGCGCAAGCGTTAACACGCGCAACACCAAATGTACACTCACCCATATATATATATATAGATTAGACTTAACCCTTTACCGTTGTGCTCCGATCGGGGCATATCTGCGCGCCTCGGGAGTGGGCGGAAAAGCGGACGTAGCCCGCCCCGCATCGGCTTCCGTGGGCCATTGACCCCGTGACCTTAAACGATTGTCTCTCTCGTTGTTGTGGCCGAATTTTCGGGTAGCTTCTCGCAGTTTGGAGCCTCGCGTGAAACAGTAAAGATGGGTGACAGCCGAGCTCTCCGCATTGGTCCAAAAGGACCCAAACAACGGTAAAGGGTTAAAACAAGCCTGTGGAGTGTGTTTACTGCACAGCTGATACCACTGTCTCTGCGTGTGTGCACGTACACCTCTAGCCGAGCGGTGCAGATATTTTATATTAACTCTTTACCGTTGTGCTCCGATCGGGGCATTTCTGCACGCCTCGGGAGTGGGCGGAAAAGCGGACGTAGCCCATCCCGCATCTGCTTCCGTAGGCCATTGACCCCGTGACCTTAAACGATTGTCTCTTTCGTTGTTGTGGCCGAATTTTCGGGTAGCTACTCGCAGTTTGGAGCCTCGCGTGAAACAGTAAAGATGGGTGACAGCCGAGCTCTCCGCATGGGTCCAAAAGGACCCAAACAACGGTAAAGGGTTAATATAGCGCACGATGTGACATAGTCATTCACGTGCACTTTACAAGTAATAAATGAGAAATAATACTATAGGTTGAAAAGGTAAGTCTTTAGTCCAGCTTTAAATTTTGAGGTATTCGGGACACTTCTGAGAGAGAAAGGAAGGGAATTCCAGAGTCTAGGACCTGCAACCATAAAGGCACGGTCACCACACGACTTGGAAGTGGTGCGTGGAACTACCAATCGTAATGTGTCAGTGTTAGATCTGAGATTGTGAGTGGCATTAAAATCTTTTATCAGCATGTCATTGAGATATTTTGGCCCTTGATTATTTAGGCATTTGTAGACTATTAACATCATTTTAAACTTTATTCTTTTATCAACTGTGAGCCAGTGCTCGGATGAAATGTAGGAGGAAACAGGATCATATTTTTTAAGGTTATGCAAGCAACGAACTGCCATGTTTTGCACTGTCTGTAATATACTTACAGTATGTGTACCTTGGGAACACCAATTAAAAGACTGTTTCCATAGTCAAGACATGATGTCACAAAAGCATGCAATACACTCCGAGTGGCTTCTATAGAAAGATACTTCCTAATAGAACGAAAGGCTTGCAGATGCATCATAGCACCCATGTGTTCTTGCGCATGCTCTATGCCAACCAATGCGGTCCACCGTGTTGTCATCTATCCTGAGACAAATACGGGCAGTGGTTTAAAAGAAAATCAGGTAATTCGGGTCATAGCGACAGTGTGAGAATGTCTTCCCATTAGCTTGGAATTCATTTAAACCCATCTCGTAATTTGACATTTTCAACAGATTTTACTAATAGAAGTAAAATCATTTATTGTCGGAAGTTCGTGCAGTCACATACATAATTTCATCAATGCAATACGGTAGATATTTAACGAGTATCTAAGCGGAGCGCCACAATCGGTTGGCGCGGAGCGTACAAAGAAAATTTTGAATTTCAACACCTCCCAGAAGGCTAGAAATGGCATTTGCCAGGTTTAATTGTCTTTAATTCTGATGAGAAAAATTGGTGATTCTTCTCAGATTCAAACACACTTTTGAGATACTGATTAGCTCAGTTCATTACTCCGCTGAACTTTGTATCATAGGATTGCAAATCCGGAATCCTGCTGTATGATGCAAGCAGTGTACTCTTCAGTAAGGTATATTTCCATAGGCATAGGGGAGCATTTCAGTTTGGGGGCAGAGTATATTTGCCCGAAAATTTAATTCTTCCCGTAGGACAGGCAAAGCTGAGCGCCACCACTGGTTGGCGCGGAGCGTCCAGAAAATTCAAAAATTCGTACCACTTAGACAGTCGAAAATAACATTTCCCAGGTTTATAAAGGGGATCCAAGCAGTTGATATTTTAAGTTTCAATTGCAGAAAACGTTCACTCCGAACTGAAATTTAGCCAAAAGAGACTACGCGGAACGCCACCATTAATTGGCGCGAAGCGTACAGAAAATTTTGAAATATCCGACCACTCATACAGATGAAAATGACATTTTCCGGGGTTTTAGGGGGATGTAAGCAGTCGCTATTTTGAGTTTCCACTTGCAAAAAATGTTCACTTGAAACTTAAATTCTATTCTGCTTTGAAGCGGTCTAAGTGGAGCACCACCACACGTTGGGGTGAAACGTACAGGAAATTTTTGAAAAATTTGACCCTTAAGACAGCCAAAAATGTCATTTCCTATGCTTAAAGGGGGGTCTAAGCAGTCGCTATTTCGATGTTCCGTTCGCAAAAAATGTTCACCTGAAAGTAAAATTCCACTAGGAAGGCTTCCTACGGGGAGCTTCCCCACTGGTTGGTGCGGAGCGAACAGAAAATTTTAAAAAATTTGACCCCTGAGACAGTCGAAAATGACATTTCCCAGGCTTACACTCTAAAATCAAAAGATTCACTCTTTGATCGAGTGAAAATGTAAATTCACTCCATTAGAGTGATAATTCACTCCAAGAGGAGTAGAGTTCCCTCCAAAAAGAGTGAAATTCCCTTAAAACGAGCGAAGTTTCACTCTTGATGGAGTGCCCACGGTGATCGCTCTTAAAAAAAAGAGCGATCATTGCAGGCACTCGTGGAAGAGTGAATTTTCCCTCTCTCTCTAGTGAATTGCACTCTTTTTAGAGTGAACTTCACTCTTTTTGGAGGAAACTTCATTCCTTTTGGAGTGAATTATCACTCTAATGGAGCGAATTTACACTTTTCACTCGATCAAAGAGTGACTAAGTTCACTCTTTTGATTTTAGAGTGTACAAGGGGATCTAAGCAGTCGCTATTTGATCAGAAAATTACCAGATAAAATGTATCACTATCAATCGATGAAATGGTCCTGCATATTTTCGGGGGAAAACTACAAAACGGAATGGAAAACATGGTAGTGAATTTTACTCTTTTGGTATTGGGACTAAATTCAATGTATATTGATAAAGTTGTGTGACTGCCCGAACTTCCGACTATATACATGATTTTACCTTTTGAAAAATGTAACATTTCAAGGTGTGTTTTAATTTTCAAGCAGACTTATGGGAAGACATTCTCACTCTGCATCATTAAAGTATCGAAAAACAAATTACCCGATTTTCATTTCCTTTGCCCGTGTTTGGCTGTAGAGAAGGATAGATGACAAACTCTTGGGCACTTGAACACCCTCCTCTCTGTCCATTGAATTAATTTGTCAATTGAAGACGTCCCAGCATTTTTCAACCTTTGCCGGAATATTTGACCATTTCGGGCAGTTTTGCAAAACTACAGTATTAAGTGGAGATGATGAAAACCTTTTTCACATTCTGCCCAAATGTGTCGCAGATCTTTATTATTTTCCATGAAAATTTTACTTTAAATATAGCGTTTTCTGTTTTGCGGCAAAGATTTGAAGCTATTAAAATAATCGGCGACACTGTAAAAAATGGTACAATATCGCTGTAAATTTACAGAACATAACGATTACGTAAAAGTTCTGGTAATAAGTTTCCAGAACTTTTCTGTAATCCTTATTTATCTCTTTATTTTTTGTACTTGTAAATCTATGGTTATTGTTTACAGTGCATTTAGGGTATTTTAAAGAAGGGCAATTTAGGGCAATCTAAAGAAGGCTCAAGAATGATTGTTTCTTTTAACTGTTTCAGCCACAGGCTTCCCAAATGTGTGGCGATTTTTTTATGTTTGATTTTTCGTTACAATGTTACCCTAACTATGATACTTTCTATTTTCGGGCAAATGCTTGAAAAAATTTGGATTTTCGACAATTTCGGGCATTGTATTGTGATTATCTGTGAAGTAAAAGTCACGAAAAATAGCTTTTTGCGGTGTCCGAAGGTGTAGCAATTTTTTTGAATCTTGACTTGGTTTTTCATGAAAATATTTTTGCGACTATATGAGATTTCTCTCCAATTTTAGAGGCATATCTTTTCAAGATTTCGGTCACATGTAGGAATATTCTGAAAAAAAAACCAATCACATTTTAACAAAATTTAAGGGCTGTCCGAATTTTTTTCCAAATTCCTGCCCGAATTTTCCCCAAATTCCTGTCCGATTTTACGGAAATTTGGGATAGTCTTCCCCCTGCCCCGTCTCGTACACCACTGGGTATGTCCACTCTACCCAAGATCTAAGTGAGGTCCTGTGAGGTAATAGTGGTAAGGTTGCAACCCTTGAGACTGCATTGACCCAACATGGGTTTGGTTGTTGCACTAGCCAATGACTGGCAGCAATGACCGTGCAAAAGTGCAAATTCCTTCCAACAACATTTGACTATAGTTTTGGAACAAATTTGTGAACCCCCAGGAATTGAAAGAATCCTGCAGTTGGATAGAAACAGGCCAGACGCTAGGAGCAAACTGATCCACACCAAGGTAGCCAATTTCAGCCACTCCAAATCTGCTAGAAAATTATTTATCCAGGAACTCGACGAGTAAAAATTCAAGAGATTCCGAAGATATGAAGCTTGTTACAGTCTACCCGAATTTATTCCGAAATTCAGAATGGGGCACAATTGCAGAATACTCTGCCGCTGCGTGGATCTATCGCAAGTGCATCTATGTCACAGTAGTCGGGTAGCCCGGATTGAATATTATCATCGACTAGTATGAATTTAATTTTTTCCCAGGTCGCCAGTGGGGGGGGGGGGGGGGTGCTGGGGGGATGGGCGATCCAGTGGGGACTCGAGTCCCCAAGCCCCCCTTCGTAGCTACGCCACAGTATCTGACCAAGAATACGATCCACTGTAAATTCACATTTGGGATCGCAGTAGCTTTCAAAGTCTTTTCCTTGGTGAACTTTACCACTTTATTGTCATGTGCATGATAGATAAACATTGTTAAACACTTTGTGTTATCATTGATTTTATTAGTGGCATTGAGATTCAGTCTCCACTCCCTCGGGATAGCAGAATTTTTCCGTAATATAATGTAAAAGGAAAAATACTAGGTAAATTACATTTATGGCAGAAAACATTTTAATATGCACTCAGTCGACTCTCTCATTAAAAAAATTAATTTTGTCACTTTTCTACATGTCGCGAAATTGACCAGTTTTCCTGAATTCCTCGTAATTACCTGGAAAGGAATGGGACTGCAACTGATAACATAATTTACATTTGCATACAGTTTGAATTTCAATTATCGATAGTGCGCTATAGCCTATGGACATTTTCACGGTTCTTTTGTTTTTCCATGATCATGATGAGTGTATGATAACATTAACGAGGATTTCCGTTGTTTAAAAAACTACACATCTGATGAACCCAAATAGCAAATGGATCGTAAGAAAAAGTTTAGTGTTCTACATAAGGCGTGGTCCGAAATAGGTTTGAGACCTTTGATATCACTCTACTGACATTTTATCGGAAAACTTGAAACTGTGTGCTCTAAATTGCTATTAGTTTAAAATAATTATAATTACATAGTTTACATATAAGATAATGGAACATTATGTAGAAACAAGTAGGCTAAATGATCTATTTAGTGAAAGTAAAAAAAAAATCAGCTTTGGAAAATTTTACGGCGGGGGGGGGGGGGGCGCCGGGTGCGCCCCACCTAAATCCGCCACTGATGTAAAGTAGCGTTAGTACGGGCCAGATCTTGTGTAGCTGGAAACAGAAAAAAAAACGGATGAGAGTTCCAATTAATTTTCAAATTGGTTTATTAATTCGTTGATTGAGTTCCAAAAAGATCAAGTTTATACATGGTGATTGCATGCTTCTGCTTCGAGCTCTCTTGCACGAGTCCCCCCCCCCCCTCAAAAAAAAAAAAAAATAGTGGGAGCGGCAGGCTCTGAGCTTGCAAACCTCATGGGAGATCGGAACACATGTAGTCCCCTGATTGGTTAAAAGTTGTGACGCACCAAATTAAATCAATATTAATGAATGTTCTGATCCAAAAGACCAACGAGGAGGCTGTAGAGGGTGAAATTGGCCACACCTTGAAAATACGGGATAGGGCGTAAACGTTGAACTAGAACGAAGTAGACGCCCACGTTCACCGGTAACACGTGGCCGGAAACAGTAAGGGCCCTGGGAATCTAGGAAAAAGGGAAGGGAGAATTGCTCGTAAACAACAAGATGGCGTCTATTTTAAAGGTCAGGGAAGGTGCACCATGCTACATGACAATAAGCACTTACAACACCATGACAATATGATGTAGCCATTTTTATCTTGTGTACTATCCGCGTAAGTTACTATGGTATTTTCCTATGCGCAAGTAAAGATTTTTGAAAGCTTGAATAATGTAATGACCAAAGGGCAGTCCAGTTATTTCTCGGTCTTTGCATTTTCTCTCGGCATTTCATTTGAATTTCAACTTTTCTCACGTGCTCGCGTTTGTTAGAAATTAAAAGACAGTGCCCCGCCCGATCCGACGTGAAATGCTTTTTTTTTCGATATAGGCTACTTAGTTAAAGGCATATTTTCATCATCCCAAATTGTTTCAAGTCTCCCAACCTACTTACTTCTAGCCCCTCCCACATTTATCTAAAACTCATCTTTATCCAGACACAATCCTAGTTTATTGCTTCATGGCTTGTCCCAGTGGCCATACAAGTCCATAATGTGTAATCAAGACACTCTCAGTGCCCATGCTGTGTAATTTAGCTATGATGCATTGTTTGAATATGATGCCAATCAGAGAGCTGTACCAGTTGAGAGTTTTGATATATGTATACTGAAACTGTAGTTTAGGGTGACGAATGACTGCCCCTTTAATAAGCCCTTCTACGGGAACTTTGTTTTCCACGCAGTAACACCCTTGTTCGGTCAATACGTAATAACTTCTGAAAGTTATTCGAAAGGAGATATTTTGTGGGTTCAAAGTTGTTTACAAGGGGAACACATAACGTTGCAAACAACGTGATAGTATGTTTATCAACTTTGCAGTTCGTCCAATACTGTTTTTCACAAATTCCCTAGAATAGATTCCTATAATTCGCAAGATCAAGCTCTAACTAACGTGTTACGTTGTGCAACACGCGCAAATATTCCCAAGATCATCGGGAACTTTCCAAACGCCAGGCTCTTATGCTACCTCGTATATGAATATTGAACTCCTTGTGACGTTAGTGTGTCGTCTGTGTCATTAATATGAAGTGGTTGCCAGAGGGGTGCGATTTATCACTTCCCTGATTTTACGCCGACGCTGCAATATTTTAAACAAAAGTTAAACTTGAATGGGAAACAATATCATTTTCCTGAAATACGTGTAGTGATTTTGGCCGTACCTTGTATTATTTTGAAAATATTTCAGCTTCCTTGCTAAGTCTGTCAATTTACTTGAGCAAGTCCAAACTTCACACAAAACCATAGCAGACAGCCATCTTGCTTCGTCTATACTAACACGTACGGTAGCGACAATCTAACGCGCAGTATGCTCTGTCCATGCATAGAGAGTCCGTGTTTCTCTTTTGTTTGACTACCGTTACTAAAGGTTTATCCTGCACAAATTTAACGTATACTGATCATTGGATCTAGGGCATGCACAGACTTTCAACGCCGCACAAATTTGAAAATTCGCATCCCACATCCACTCGGCAACCTGTCACCTTTTTTATGCCCCTCACATTCAGGTGATTGCCCACCCTGTCTCCCATATTGGGTCGCCATTTACTGATTGACGAAAACCTGCTGTGAAAAGTGCAATTTCCTGTCATCTTTAGGCCGCCCACGATTTGCAGTACCCTCACAACCACCGTGACGGTTAGATAGTCTAGACTCCCAAAATTCGTAGGCCCATGGCACTTGGACCATCTGCAGCCCTCATTGGCTCTGATAATTTTACAGAGCCCACACCATACAAACTACTGGTCGATTTGACTCGAATGATGCATTGGGTTTGTGGGCTAAGACGTCCTATGATTTTAGGCTTGCAACCCTAATATCAAATGACTGGACTAACGTTGCCCTACTAAACGTAAAATAGGGGTTATACCAGTGACCGGTCTCACGTTTTCTAAAAGAAAAAAATTGGCGAGATATTTGGTTTACTCTGCATATATCAACGTTACTAAAAACTTGTAAGTTAAGGCACTGCAGTAACCTTTGACTTTATGATATACTGCCAACCTGAAAGCCCATTATCTATAACCAGTTTCGATAATTTTCCCGGAAAGACTGGAGTGAGGGGTCATTATCAAGTTCATTTGTGAGAAGAAGGGTATCCCTTTCTTTGACTCATCTCTGCCAATTGGGTGTAATTGAACCCACATAATTATCAACCTCATTTGAAAGTAAATATTTGCGGTAAATGGAGCGCAAACAATCGACAAGGGCTCTCCTATGTTAGTTGCATGTTGCGTGTTATCAAACGGAAACGAGAAAGTTTACAAATGTTTTTGCGGAAGGAGAACCTTTAGTGTTATATCTCATACGCACGAAATGAAAGCATTGGAATGTACATGTCTGCTTTTTGTTCAATTAGAAAACCAAACTTCCTCATTGCTTTCTTAACCATCTTGGAGAAGAGGCTGATTTTTTTTCTTCACTGTGTAATAATATACCCATTAAAGTAATCGGAGCTATGGATTCATCCGACTACTTAGAAGAGGGTAACTGGACAACCTATACTCCCGTTTCACACCAGGAAGGAAGATCATTTGGAATCGTCTTCTTCAGGATACCCCTGGGAATTGCCGGTAACTTGTTCGTTCTACTAACGGTAGCCTTGTCAAAGAGATTACAAACAGTTGCCAACGTTTTTGTCGTCAACTTGGCGCTTGCCGATATCCTGACTTGTTCATTACTCGTTGGTTACTACGTGTCAAATTGGATCACGTACCACTCCCATGGTCTGGATGTCTTCTGTTTCTTTACAGTTGCACTTAGCCAAGCATGTGTGGGATGCAGCATCTACACCCTTGCCTCAATTTCGGTCAATCGTTACGTCATCATCACAAAATCGATCCGCTTTTATCAGATGATGTTCCAACCCAGGGTTGTTGTTCCATGGATTTTCTCAATATGGTCTGTCTCCATTGCTGTGTCTATTATTCCTCCTTTGGCTTGTGATATCGGAGAGCTTGGTTATGACTGGGATACGAGTCAATGCAACACAAAGTCTAGTCATCCACATGCTACGGTTTATGAACTAATTCTGACCATCTTCTACTTTCCCATACCACTTGTTGTAACCATTGTTTGCTACTTCTTTGTTTATCTTCATCTTCGACGTCACAATAAAAGGATGAAACATCACGGTGGTTTGAATATGACCTCAACTTCGACCTCAAACGACGAAGATAGGTAAGCGTGAAAAAATCACATGATGAAACTTATACTCTTCCTTTTTGAAACATTGTTCTTCTTTGACTCATTGCATCTTATCGCTTTAGGGAGGAAATGAAGCACACAACATATACACTTGATATAGTCAGATTTCATATCTGATTGATAGAACCTACTGCCATTGTGTGTGATGCTCCGCAAAAGCAATGGGGTAGGGAAAACAAAACCAGTGAGCCACCCGAAAAAAGGTCGTGGCGGGCTCGATTTGAACCAATAGGTTGGAAACTAAAATAAAGCCCAATCTAACTAACTAACTGACTGATTGATAGCCAGCGTGTTTGCTCTAACGGTAGGACATCCATCTCCCACGCGAAGGCCCGGTTTCGATTCCCAGGTCGAGTCATACCAGAGACTCAAAAAATGGAACCTACTGCCGTTGTGCGTGATAAGCATAAGCAATGGACTAAGGAAAACAAGCCAGTGAGCCACAACTGGAAAAAAGGCCGTGGCCGGCTCGACTTGAACCAATAGGTTGGAAACTGGGCTGTAAAACTCCATCTAAGTAACTGATCGGATAGGCAACACCAGATATACCAAAATACACAAAAAGTTACGTAACATTTGGGATTAGCTTACAGGCTAATCAGGTATAAAATAATGGCTTTTCACGCAATGCAAACCCAATGAAAGCATAGACCACTTGAGCGTACAAATCATTTGCCAACCCAGATATAGTTAAATCCCACACCCACGGTAATCTACTGATTGGATCTATGACTTCAGGCTCACAGCTGTTATCAAAATTGTGTTTCTCTATCTGGCGGACAACAGTCTGGCATCTGGTGGACAACAGTCCCTGTGCCGACTCGTTTTAGCAACCACCATCTTTGTCGACCTTAAACTAAAGAAGGTGTCGCGTGGAGAGAGCCCAATCGTCATCCTGTCGGTACCCAACGGTCTTATGGCATGGGTCGTTGTGCCACATATACAATGTTCCCTGACCGATTGGAAGTATGGAAAAGCCCACTGCTACCCTCCACACACGATTGAGTAGGCATGTTAGCCAAATTCAAGCAAAACTTACAAAACATACCTGACTTAAACGAGATTATTTTGATAATTTAGTAATGCATGACGTCATATTTTAGGTATAGATGGTTCTCAGTGACGTCACAACGAGGCATTAGCAACCGCCGTGTCTAAGGTTAAGGGCGTACATATATAGGTTGCCCTCAAACATTGCTCAGATACACCACGTAAAAGGCTGCCATGACGTCCCTTGAGAACTATCAATTGGTTAGTTAGTTGATAGGTTGGTTGGTCGGTTGGTCGGCCTATCGTTTGGTCGGTCTGTCGGTTGGTCAGATGGGAAATAATGACACACCAGCACGAATGTGTCATAAAGTGTCAACTAGATTAGAAACTCACTTAAGTTCAAATATGTGCCAAGTTTAAGTTTCAAACAAGGTACAAATTTGTTCAAGTCCTACACTTAACTCGCCCCTTACGACAAGTTGGAAATACCGTGGGTATATTCTACGACCCCACCCTACAGGGAAACAGCATGATATACACTCTCGGCAAAACAGGTGGACCTTCCCCATGGGTGCCGGAGGTAGCTGTCGCAAAGGGTGACATCATTATCCCCGCGTTTAAACGAACTCCACAACCGAATATGGTTTAAAGGGAAATCCTGCGTTTAAAATGTTCCAACATAGCGTTCAAAGAAACTAGCTGAAGACATCATCAAACCATACACTATCAACCATACACCTCAGCAATAGCTTCATCTCCTCAAAATGTTATGAATAAGAAGAACAGTAGAAGTTACATCATTTGAAATGTTGAAAGTTTGGGTGAAAAAAATAAATCTTGAGCAACAAATAACTGAATTTCAATCTGAAGGGAACTTATTTCTTGTAGAGAAGACCATCATACTGCATTATTTTTTAACCATTTATCACTCTGTGTCAATAAATTTTGGTTTAAAAAGGATGAAATTTTCTTGTAAAACAAACGCAATATTTCCCTTTAAAGACCTATTCCGGACTACTTTAGCTATTGGAAAGCTGTTGTGCGGACCGAAGTACATGATGTACATTGAATCCCCACCCCAGGAATCGATGATCACTTTTGTACAATTTTAGCGTCGCTTTGGTTTAGATTCATGACATTCGATTGACTTTCCATCTTATTCTGAAGTGTGAGTTTAACAAGCACGAATACCTACAACTATCAAAGAACAAACGAAAAAGCAGGCAAAAAAAAAAAAATAGCAACGATAATAAACCCAAATATTTATTGTTTCAAATCTCATCGTTCAAAGTCTGTTTTTCTTTATTAGCATTAAAAACAGATGTAGGAAGCTGCTTATCTCAGAATTATTTCCTAAAATCGAGATTTTATCTACTCTTTACTACTAAAAAATTGAGAGTAGTATTAAAGTAAAACAAACAATTTTTGCCTTATGACATTAAATTAGGAATTGGAACCATTTCTATGATCTGTTATTATGTTTATTTTTTGTGTTTACAATAAAGTCTTCAACTTTCACTTTTGTGAAGTTTTTGAAGTCTCGAGACCGTTGTATAGTAATTTTGTTTAAGCAGAAATATTTCTCAATTTGGAATTCATCCTAGCAACAATATACCAACATCTAATAAACGAAGAACAATTATTGTTCGCTCAAGAATGTGTTGTGATTTCATGTTAACATAATTTCATTGTGTCAATAAAACAAGGAAAAGAAAAAGATTTTCTTTTGGCATGTCAGGATTTAATGCTGATATAGTCTTTTTCCTAAATTGTGACATGTGTAACGCCCTTGTGTCCCACCATCTTAGGTACGTTGTATCAGTCCTTCAGCTGCAAGCTAAAAGTTAGAAAAAACAAAATTGAAAAGATTTATTGCCACAATACAATTTAGGATACTTCACCTCTTAAATTTGTCCCAACCTGCCCTCTGCAAGCCCTTCCCTTCCCCATGACAGTATTTTGTCTCCCTGCGGATGTAGGTCAAAACTGACTGATTTTTTTTAATTAATCTTTTATGCAGTTAAATAAAAACAGGGGAAAGTGTTTGGAATTAACTGAATGTTCTACGACAATGAAATTGCAAGAATGGCACATTAGATGTCCAAATTTATAAATGATTATTAAGAAAGGCAACCTCAAGTTTTGGTCTCTCCTACGTCCTCTCGAATTTGTATTGCAAAGCATGTCCAATGATATATCCAATAGTGTGTTTGTTTTGCTCATAAATAATTTAAGCTCATAAGATACAACGTAACTGTTACGGTAGAACTTTTTTAGTCCCGTTTACTCCAGTTTCCTTTCATTGTTCATGAATAAGTACATGGAGTATAGTTACATGGCAGCTAATATGAAGGAAATAATGCAGCCTTGAAGTAAAAAAAAAAACCCTACAGAATCGTACTAAAAGTGAAGCATAGGGCTGTTGACGACCCGAATAAACATTTCACTTCGAAATCAAATTTTTAACCATCACTTAACAACTCATCGTTTGATGCAAGCGCTAGACAAACAAACAAAACAGTAGTAAACTTTCAAATAGTAACACACACAGACAAAGAAAACTATTGTTCGTTATTATTGTTATTGTTCGTGTTATTTTTACGGTAGAACTAAAGAACAAATAATAAAGAGACAAATGAAGATCACAGAGCAATTCTGGAAACATTTTACTAGAAATTTTCTGTTACCTTTGTCATTCTCCTTATTTTTTGTTCTGTAAATTTTTTACAATGACTTTGAACCACTTTTAAATGTGGATAGAGAAAAGTTCCATTTTTTTTATTTGCATAAGCGGCATACGCGTTCTTCTGTGCAAAACAACAATATCATTTTAGTATTTCAAATATATACCTATGTTTTGATTTGTATCAAATCAATTTTCATGAGCAATCGAAAGAAGCATGATAAACTTTTTTTTATTTTTTGTTCCTGGAAATAAGGTTATCATGCTTTTTTCAATTCGGTACATTGTTAAACTCTTAAAGAAGTTAACATTTTCAACTGGAAACGCAACTTGGCTCTCCCTTCTGTTTTCTTACTTCCCCTTCACCTAAAGAGAAACCCTACGCTAAGAATAATTACATTAAGAAATGAACTGCACTAGTTTATCCTTCAAAGTCTTTGACATCTTTCGTATTTTGCTTGTTTCATTTATTAAAGGGCAAATCCTCTCACCCCTAACTACACTTCTTGTAGGGGTACAGAAACTCTCCATTGGCCCAGCTTTTTGATTGACTGTTAATTCAACGATGCAGACTACCAAAGCTTATATTACACAGCATGAACTGTACTGAGAATGTTTTGATTTTACACATAGAGCTTTTCTATACTCACCCTGGAGCAATAAACTGAGAGTGTGACTGGATAAGGATGAACTTCAGACAATAGTGGGAGGGGCTTAAGTAAGAAGGTTAGAAGAATTGGTACTGTTTGGGACATGAGGACTGGGCCTTTAAAATAAAGAAAAGGTAACCGTTAAGCATAAAATGAATAATGATACCTGAAAGGAAACAAGGCATTACTAAGTTCGAATCATTTTTTATTCCTTTTAGACCGGTCACTACTGTTTGGCGGCCTTCTTCAGGATTGCAGAGGATATCTCGTCGGCAGATCCAGATAACGAGAAATCTCTTCATTATATTCTGCGCTTTTCTCCTGTGTTTCCTTCCATATGTAATTTGTTCCATGATCGGCTGTGCAGTCAACGCCGGTAATGCCACGAGAATCATTGTCAGCTTTCATAGCGTCATCAATCCGTTCATTTATGGAATCAGTCATCCCTTATTTCGTGAGGTATTCAAGTGTATATTCACCTTTAGACCTATTAGAGAGCCGTCTACAATGGGGAAGCTTTTCAACAGAATAATAGCTTAAAGGCACACAAAAATAAAAATAAAAAATTTCACCGGATTCTTGATGACGTCACAGACCCTTGTCTTAACTTCCATTGCGAATTGATTCGATATAAACTATCAATATTGTCATATCAGCGATAGCGTATCGAAAACCTTTTGCCTTAAAGACGGTGCATCGAATCAGTTCACAATCAAAGATAAGAGGGTATTCTGGGTATTCTGTGACGACGTCATCCAGCATCCGGCATAGTCTTTATTTTGCGTTTTCAAGAGACTACACGTCATGTTGAAAAGGACGCCTATGAAGAGCCCACTACGCAGGCCTAATACATGTGGTGTGACTAGCTCTGCCGTGGTAATCATTAGTGACACAAATCCTTCAATGTATAGCAATCGAAATCGTATATGTTCATTAACATTTGATGTGACCTACATTTACGATACACTAGCATCAATTTAATTAGTACACAAAATTAAATACTAGAACAGCTTTCATTTTCTATTAATGATGATGACTTTCCCTTCATAAATTTGATTCAAGACATTCATGACTGGAATATTTCAAATTGTATCGCTATTTGCTTGAAGATAGTTTTTTGATCATAAATCAAAGGGGTCTTAACACGAAGCACATAAGTTTTCAAGTAGGCTGAGCATGAAACATTACCTCTGTGTAATATAGGCCCTATACTCGTTTACATATCTTAGAACGTTCGTCCTTTTTAACTAACGTAGGCTACCAAAAGCCTATAATACTCAATAAAATGCAAAGTGCGGATATATTATCCTAAACAGTTTAAAATATCTCTGTCAAAAGAAAAAACTCCGGTTTGCAGCTCTATTTAATGATATCTATCTAATGAGCTAAATTAGACTCTGAAATCATATTGGTCCGCCAGGGGCGTCGATTTGATTTTTAAAAAAAGGGGGGGGGGGCTGGCCTAAATTTTTCTCCTGTCCTGGTAAGGTGTCTACAACGGCGTAGGTAGACATTTTTTCGGAAGGGGAGGGGATGGGCAAGCATCCAAATTTTACGATCTTTTTAAGTGTGAACACCACCGTACTAGGGACGTAATTTGCGGCGCGCGGGGCGCGCTGAATTCTTGCCCTTTTCCAAATATTTGAAAGTATGGAGCTTGTATTGCAGAAAAATTTGGATTCTGGGTTTCCTGGAAGGAAATTTGAAAATTTGGGGGATTACTAAAGAATTTGCGTTTCATATTGGCAAATTTGAGAGTGAGCGGCGACCAAAGATCGTTGTTGCTACATAATGTTATCCAACCCCTAGGAAATGAGGCTCTTCGACGAAATTTTTTGAGTAAGGAAATTTGTTAAAATAGCACTGTAGTTACTGGTGTCACTTGATGATCTGGTGTCACATATAGCAAATTTCCGATTTTTTCAGTTCCAGAACTCGGAAAAGTTTATCAAACTAAAGCTATGAGCAAGCACTTCTGCTTAGGAATTGATATTTGCTGCGCGCAAAGGGGCGGAAAAGTTTGCTTTTTTGAAACAAATTTTCGAATTCTTCATTTTTCAGAGCCACGTGCCTCCTCTAGCTACGCTACTGGGTGTCTAAGAGAAGGGGCACAGAGACAAAATGGTGCTAAATGTCTCAATATTTTGAGTTACCAGGAAAACTCAAAGGTTCTCAAAGATGGTCTTGAAAGTGTGGGTAATAATTTAAGGGACTATACGATCAATGTGAATTAAAATACCGGGTGTATTCTATAAGTAATTAAAATCACAACGTAAATTGTCATAGTTTGCGAAGGATTTCTGCAAAGGTTCTGATAGTAATGAACCATCTGTAATGAAAAAAGTTAAAATAAATCCA
Source organism: Holothuria scabra (assembly GCA_037179385.1). Lineage (NCBI taxonomy): Eukaryota > Metazoa > Echinodermata > Holothuroidea > Aspidochirotida > Holothuriidae > Holothuria > Holothuria scabra. Next base: position 24,022,147 of record CM074182.1, read on the forward strand.
TGAATTGATCAAAAGCACACTTCAATCTAATACGGGAAAGTCACAGACGGTCACAGATCAAGGAGGGGGGTAGTACCCACTGGTGCTTCTGAGACACCGCTGCATAGGCCTACCGGTACAAGACTGTTGATACAAAAAACATTCAAATATGTTCTTTCGAACGACACCTCATTACACACTGTCTGCAGATAGAGGTTGAAGGTGTTCTTCCAATTCCAGATGGAAATCTCTTATCCAGCAAACTTCAGTGTGATTTTACTTCTCTGATAATGGTCTAAATACGAAATGGTCGAATCGCTACACGAATGTGTGATGTGCGCGTGTCGGAATTTTGCATTAAAAATCATTAATTTTTTCTGAACAAGTTGCATACACACAGTACAGAGACATTATCAGTTTCCTTAAAATGTGTTTGCCAATTTCAGCCTGACAGGCTGGACATTCACTAAAGACTACATATTCCATTAAAACATGGTAAGAGAAGATTCCTCTTCTTCAATTTCCTAATTATTGTGCTCCTTCATAACCACATCCGCTGGCTAATGCACACGAACGATCGACATAATAACAGAGACCGATGAATAATGTGAGTATGTTTGATATGCAACTGATAAAAAGAACATCAATAATACTACAAGCGCGTGGAGCGGGCAAAAATTGGAGGATTTGCAAATTAAACATGTGGAATTATTGATACAAAAAGTCGATCGTAATCGGTAGAGGACACCTTTCATGACCTACATGTATAGTATTTTTGGTAGTACATAACTTGGGGGACTTGTACGTTAGTGTGCCCTCAACTTCCCCTGTCCCCCACTAAATCGAGGCCCATGTGGTCCGCTATAGCTTGAACACTTTGTTTTTAAATAGCCTAGCTATATGTCGTGTAAGGTAGTAGTGTACATACTAATTGAAGCAGCCTAACAAAATAGAGTACCGTACCGTCATTTGCAATTGATAGTTTGTACGTGTTTATTGCAGCAGAATTGTTTATTTCAGAACTGAAGACGAAAGGGATGAAACGAAACGTTAGTTAAGAAATGCTGTGCTTCTTCAATATTAAAGTTAACCAAAGGTCATAAAATTGAAACAAAATGAAATGGTTAGGATTGTCTTATTAAACATGGCGTGGGTTTCGGCCACATTTGTTGTTTTATTAAGTCAATATTTTGGCAAGTTACTAGGTGAAATAACATTCCGTCTCGAAGAAACACTCAACATGTAATTTTTTTTTGTAACGATGCCAAGATGACAAGGTACCGACAGGTACAGACTTCTAGTATGAACAACTCGGCTGAATACGAAGGTGTGAATTTGTGTGTGCGTGTCTTTGTATTTATGTGTGTAAATATGAGAGTAACCAAAATGAAGCAGTACTAAGGCTAATATCGATTTCTCAATTTTCAAATTGCACTGAGTTCGTAGACAATACAAAGCAATAACATGAATACATACGATTCAGGCAGCAGCAATCTTCAAACTTTGCAAAAATATATCTTCGACTTGAATTTATGTGAGAGTGGAGTGATAAGAACTTTGGATTTGACTCTACCGTAAAACTGAGGGCATTGATTCATCAATTAAATCTATTTTCATTGAATTATTATGCTCAGTTTTCTATAAGGGTATTTTAAGAAGGCGGAAAAGGAGAAACGACATAATTTTCACATTTTCACATTAGGTAAATATGAGTAAGGATCCCTTACAAGTTTACATATAGAGAATGGCATTTCTAACAGAGATGAAAGTGACCGTAAAGTTGTCAATAATAGAAGTATTAGCACCAGGTTGCACCAGTAGGGCAAATATTTAATATAAAGAACAGCGCTTAGAGATAGGCTATACAATCTATGATGCTTTTGCTTAACCAGTTATTCATAAACACCTGATTGCATCATTCTCTTCATTTTATAATGGCTTTGCATTCTTTTTCTTTTTTTAGAGTCTTTAAACTTAACTGGGTATGATCGTGCAGGGTCTTAAGCCTATTACTTCCTGTAACTCTATAGCTATAATAAAAAGCTTACCTGGGAAGGATTAATGTGTATCATGTTTTGCTCTTTATTAGAGGACATTTTTCTAACTACGATTATTTAGACCCAATAGATTCATTGGTACATATGGCTAGGAAAATTTACTCTTTAAAAATGTATATAAGCATACAAAACTTACTTCGAGGGCATTAGGCATGAACTTGAAAAGTAGCATTTTGAAATACTGTACTGAAAGAGCCCCCAGAACGAAGGGATGTGGTTGCTGTGAGAAGGCAATAACCAGGTACTTCAGCTATGTAAATTTCATTTCATGCAATTGTTTTGTGTCTATGTGAATAAAGAAATCATTGAAGTATAACTTTTTATCTATTTTTATCCATTTTTTTCTTGTCGCGTTTGTGTTAAGGCGAAACGCACATATCAGATTTGATACTTTAATTGTCGATGAAGATATTTTAGTGAACAAATTTAATGGAAGTAAATAATTACATAAATATGGTACAGAGGACCTGAAATATTCCTTGTTTCTTTTTTAAATGTCTTTATAGGAAAGATAGTTAAGCGCCCAAGGTGCAAGATAGACCACTCCCTGCACGTACTAAACTGTGAAGCACGTCATGGAGCTGTGTGTCTGCTATTTTAGTTAGCAAAATGCTCTTGAACAGTATCTATGTTACGTACCGTCTTTACATTACAATAAGGTTGTTTGTCATTAGAACACTCAGGAAAATATCATAATGAGTGGCACAGGAAGCTGTTATCAGCAAGGAGGGAGGTGGGAACCTGGATGGGGGAGCCGAGGAAGAAGAGGAATGGGAGTAGGGGCAGTGGGGAAGGGCCAGTGGAGGAAGCATGGGGTACCTTACAAAATTCATTCGTGTTTTGTTTTCAATATATGTGTGTTCTGCTTCAATACCTGTAGTTTTTAAGGTACATTTACCATGACAAAGTTCAATCTACTGTTGAAAAATGCTGATATACGTTGATCACAGAGGGAACAATCAGGGGTTTAACGTTTTTTGCCCGTAAAATGAACCCTGGCAGAAGAACACTTTGCCCCCCTGCCTCCTAGCTGCTTTTTATCCCTATGGAGGAAATTGGTAGTTAAAACGCCCATGGAGCTTGAGTTAAAATAAATTTTTCATTTTAAACCAGCTGTTGAACTCGTAGATAGGAGTAAATTACTGATCTCCTCAATAAGTTCGTTTGAAAATTCAATTACGACTTCCTCGACATCATTTGATCGAAGTTTAGTTTTAAGTCGAATGATTTTTTTATTTTCTTTTTAGTGATGATTATAGCGGGCATATATTCTAGCCCTGCAATTCAACCCCCAACTGTTCACTCTATCGGTGTTCTAAATTTTTTGCTGCTATTATTCTCCCTTTCAGTTTTTCTGTACTTTCAGCAACCAGAATCTGTTTGGCCTAGGCCCACGTACTTAACTAATAACATGAGCATAATCACTCCATTACCACAGGAATGAAAGACAGCATTTTTTCTCTGATTTTTGGTACGAAAGTTGGTAATCAGTAGTTAATTAAACGACAGAGTGCATACTAAATGATGAAGACACTGAGGATGCATTAACGAACTGATTTCCTTTCAAAGCAAGAAATAAAGAATGAGCAGAAAACAAAACTCTCTATTTGAAGGTCGTTCTACTAAGGAATGCAGCCGGTCCCCTCAGTCCCCTACCCTCCTGCACTTTCTGTCAACTCCTCAGAAGGAAATTCTTTATCATGAGAAGCAGTAAAGACAACAAAACCTGAGCAATGGAATCTAACTGGAAGAAAGACAAATTTGGCCGTTTATTCTGTCCATTTGAACAGTTCAAGTCAAAAAGTGGACTGAGCGCACTGTGCAGACGTTACACGTGCTTATGTATACGTAGTTTGTGAATTTGCTTCCTATAATGGCGGATGTGTTGCCCCCGACGAACTAACAACGCTTTTTGGGACGAGGATCTATCTTTCGGCACAAGATAGGTCATGATGGCCATAAGCTATCTTTTTTTAATAATATGACACCTTTTCATGAGTTCAATTTGTGTGAAACGATCCTAGGTGCAAAACTGTTTATTTTACCTAACAATTACTCCACAATGCCATCCCGTCCGGTCACATCACCGGGTTATTACATAAGTAGTTCACAATCCAACATTTCGTAGACTGCAACTCAGTTGCTATAAAACTCAAGAGGAGGAGAAGCAAGTGCACATAGACGAATCCGAATACTGTGGATGATTTGAATTAAAGTGTACCTCATGTCAAAAAATTCAAAAACGTATATTAAACAACATGAAAAATGGATTCTAACATTCCAAATCTCAGCCGAGATGTAAAATGTAGTTTATTCACTAAAATTAAAATGGAACATTGCGCAATAATTTGTAATGTCATTGTTGTACTACTCAATTTACAATCTTTGAACTTCTTTGGTTTTTGTGAAAGTTTCTGTACCTTCTAACAAGGTGTGATAGCATTCTTACCCTTATAAGGTGATGTAATTATTTAAGTCCTCTCCATTCAACATAGTATGCAAGCAAACAGGAAATGTTCAAGGTCATTAAAACATTTTTAGTTTTAAAGGGAAACAAAGCAGAAAATGTGAGTTTTACAACAAGACAGTTACAAGTATTGTTCAATGCACTAATTTGTTTTAAACCAATAAATTCAATATTTTATATCTCAGCTCAAGAATGTTCTGTGAAGATAGGAGTTAGACTGCTAGAAAAATTTTTTCAAGCTGTTTAATATATATTTTTGAAATTTTTGACTTGAGGTACACTTCGAGTCGGCCATAACTGTCGTCCATCAACTTTAACTTCTTTCAATTTTTTTCTTCCACTGTCTCATGGACGATTGTACACTAAAAAGTGTCTGTGCTTCCCTCAATTTTATTGAATATGAGGGTGTAGAATTGTATACAGACAATCAAGTTAAGACTATTAAAGGCTAAAGGACCCTACTTATGGCCGCCTTCCCTAGCTGCTCGAATTCGTTTTAAGGAGAGTCAAAACTAAGATTATGAGAATCGGCAAAGAAGACACAGAAGGAAGGACGCCCCATACAGGGCAAGCTGATGGCATAGGGTAGCGGACCACTAATTGTAAGTCCCATTGACTTATACACTATATAAGGCTACTTCCGGGGCCCTTTAGCTCCCAGTAGAAGTTCTCAACCGGGGCGTGCCACCCCTCTGATTGAAGCTCACAAAGAAGGCTTTCATGGCAGTGTCAAATTTCTATACTCATGATTATTGGAGTTTTGAGTTACAGAGCCTTGAATGATAGGTAGGTGTTTTCGCCAAGCTACTCAGAGACGGCATTTCACAGAGCTGAGTATACAATAAAAAATGGCAGGAAAATTGGTCAGATTGCCTTTAATGTTGCACAAGTTGTATTTGAACTCATTGCCTACAAAGTCCAAATGAAAAAATGATCATATTATACGAGTAACACAGTCAGAAACAACATCCCATAAATTTTAAAGCACTTCATCTGTCAGTCAACATTTTCCCAGTTACGAGTACTGGAGTTAGTGGTCCGCTACCATAGGCCAAGGAGAAGAAAGGGATAGACGTAAAGATATGTAGGAAAGAGTTCGGCTTAGGAAAGGCGGTTATGAGTCTATGACTTTCATTTATGCCAGACCCACCACCACCAGTACAAGCTGAAGGAAGCAATAGATCAGGTGTTTAAACAAGTTGACCAGGAACTAAGTTGTTGAAACGGATGGGGAAAGTTTGAAATTAATGTTCTGCAAGCCAAACCCATTTGAGGAATGAAACTGCCCCGGGTATGTGACATATGATGAAAACGTAAAAGTTAAACTGAAAACAAACAGCAGCGGCGCCAGAATGTCAAATCTGGGTGGGGGGGGGGGGGGGAACTGAGGGCAAAGGAAAATGCTGGGGGAAAAGATTTTCGCGCACAGCCGGTGGGGTCCAGGGGCAAAGCCACGGTGGGGGACCATGGGGGAAATCCCCGGAAGCTCTGAGGTTTTAGCCTATCTCTGGGTGAAAAATTAAATCCCAGGAGAGATATATCATTTGATTTTTTGGTGGATCTTACTTTAAGGTTAACAACTTCTTTTCTTTGGGAGTATCATTTCACATTTGCGGGGTGCCACCGAGTACCACTAAACTTGTCAGTGTCTTAACCAGACTTTTTCATTTGGGTGGGGTGCTGGGGATGGGCAAAGTGTTGAAGCCCGAGTGGTAAGCTGTAATGACACCATCTAAGCAGAACGCAATCATCAGTTGGCGTGCAGCCTACAGAAATAATTGATGGATGCATGAGGGAGAATAAGAAACAATAGAAAAATAAATGAAGCAAGCTAGGTACAACGTCGCGTACTACCAAGACAGGGCGACTTTGTATCATTAGTGATATGCGTACCACATGTAGATTGGAAACCTCTGACATAACCCGGAAGGATGTAGGCCTCCTTAAAAGGCATAGGCAAACTTTTCGTCAGTATCAATTGCACGTTCACCCACGTGCCAGGGCACTCCCACCCCAACCCAAACACGCACACACATAGGCCACATACACTTCCATTCCAGCAACTTTATTTTTTTTTTGGGGGGGGGGGAGGGGGGAACTGATGGGCAAAAACAATCTGAAGGGTACTTCAGCATTACCCCAAATTGTATAGAAGAACATAATGGGGAATACAGGTTAGAGATTTTAGGTATAGAGAGGTTTCACCGACATCACACCGGAAGCGCAGCCTACTGAAGATATCAGTAACAAACATTGACCGAGCAAGAACAACCATTATCTACTGTAGTGTATGCCTAACTTTGTTTCCGGACCCGTTAGTTTCTTCTCCTAAAATCTGTACTTTCCTCAATTAAAACGTTATTTAGTCATCTTCTTCGCTTCTGGGGAAGAAAGAAGTCGACATAATACAGTACGAAATTGATTTGTAGCAAAAGAAACTAACGACTATGGGAGAGCGAAACTAACGAATTACAAACTAATTGTACAACATGTATAACATTAGGTGAGTGCAAGTGCGGCTAAAAAAATTTGACTTCAGTTTCAGTTTCATTTATCATCTTTTTCTCCTCAAAAAGGGAAAGAGACTGAAAATATAAATTAAAAATATAACAAATGGAAGTGATACAACAAAATGCATCAAAATACCCCCCCCCAAAAAAAAACGAATCAAGAACAAAACAAAGTAAAACAAATAAATCAGTGGCGTAGGAAGCAAAATGAAAGTGGGGGGGGGGGGGGGGGGCGATTTTGGACAATGCACCTCACCCTACCCCATTGACCAAAATGTACATTTCTGATACTAAATTTTTTCGCTTTTTCTACGAGCAAGAACATTTTTTTTTTAAATTAAAAATAAAATCTGATTTTTTTTCTTAAGTGTAACCACTATTAGAGACGTAATATAAGGCGTTCGGAGCGCGCCGAAATTTGGGTCCTTTTACACATTTGCACATATGGTGCTTGTACTGCAGAGAATAGTTTAGATTCAGGGTTTCCTGTAAGGAAATTTGAACACTTGGGGGACTATCGAAGAATCTACGTTTCCAATTCGCATTTATCTGAGATAGCATGTGGACTGAACATCGTTGTTGTTACATAATGTTATCTAAGGAGTTCGGATTGAGGCTTCTCGACGACATTCAAAAAGCTCCCGAAACTTTGCTCTTTTTAGACAAAATATTTAAAACTTACAAGCTATTTTGAAGAAAATTTAGTGGGGAAACGGCACTGTATCGGCTCGGAAAAGTTTACCACAGACTTCATTAAGGGTAACAATTAAGGGCGCGCGAAGCCCGCCAAATATTTTGCCTTTTTAAAACCAATAATTACAAATATGGAGCTTTTATTAGGAAGAATTCGGAATTTTATGAAGGAAGAGTTAAAACCGCCCTGTATTTGACTGGTGTCTCAAATGCCAAATTTTTCACTTTTACGAGCCAAGGGACAATCGCCCTTGCCTTCTGTAGCTACGTCACTGCTCTGTGGTATTGAACGTTGATAACATTTTGTCACTTCTATAACTAAAGAATCCATCTACACAGACTACGGTACCCAACTGACAGGATTGAAAGGTATCTGATGATAGGTGAGTATAAGACCGTTTGAGTACGGTAGGCCAATGGTTCCCTGCCTGAAGTATGAAGTCTTGCTCGAAAGACATAGGCTATCTTCATGTTGGTTCAGAGCGTACAGAAAATTTGGAAAAATCGCGATCCCTCAGACGGTCGGAAATTGCATGTTTGGGCTTGTAAGTAGTAGCTAAGTTTTCCAATTTTCCCTTGAAGTGTGAACACCACTGTGTCATGGACGTATTGCGGCGCGCCGAAATTTCTGCCCTTTTAAACAAATACATGCAGATATGGAGCTTTTACTGCAGAAAGCTTTGGATTCTGGGTTTCCTATAACGAAATTTAAGGATCTTGGGGATTACTGAAAAACCTGCACTTCCGTCATATATTGGTGGCAAATCTGAGAATGATTGCACGACGACTATCGTTGTTGCTACATAATGTTATCTAAGGCCTATGAGCTGATATTCTCCGATTACATTTCAAAAGTTTCCCAAATTTTGTTGTCCTTTTAAAAACAAGATATTTCAAAATCAAGAGCTCTCATTGAAGAATATTTTTAATTCTATGAAAGACAGTTTACAAAAAAAAAGCAATATAGCTGCCGGTGTCTCTTGATGATGTGGTATCACAAATGGTGCGAATCCGATTTTGTCATCTCCAGAGCTCGGAAAAGTGATTTACCTGTTTATGATCAAGAACTAGTGCATTCTATATTGCATTTTGCGGCGCGTTAAGCGCGCCGAAAACTTTGCATTTTTTGGAGATTTCATATGATGAAAAAGAATTTTTCATACCCATGAAGTGAGGGGGATGCTTCCGCCCCTCATTTTTCACTGGGGGCTGTCCCCCCCTCCCACATCCCCGGCTCCCTACGCCTGTGAAATAAATTAAAAAAGTAATAATACTGATCATAATAATAGCACGACCTGACACTGCTTCGAACAAACTTGCACAAAACAGACACCAGTCACCTGTAAATTTAAGAATTAGAATTAACCCGAGAATTTATCCATAATTATCTTACAAAACTTAAACAAATCAGTTCACAAGCTTTACTGATTTTTTATCACCATAGCTCCCCGTATACCATACAGTTTGGGGTGTACTTACTTAGCTTTAAAATTCTCTTACAACATTTAGTGGGATTGACTTCAATTTGATTTATATTTTGACGAAGTGGGTGTCGGCTGAGAAAAGTTTTATACAGGACTTACGTATCATACTGAATAGAGCTCGTCTGTCCTGATTTACTTGTGCATTTACGGCCTTAAAAATTGTTATTATAGTTAAAGTAACCCCGAGATAAGTGTAGTCAACGGTTTGTATGTTTTTTCCCCAAATTAGAGCGTAGATTTTTCTGCCTTATTTTACCCGTTGAAATTTTAGTTTTTTAGCCGTTATATTTGGTGTGCCAAATATTGCAATAATCAGATAATCATGTGCACCACTGGATGCATGCTTCCTGCAGTTCATTTTCCGATTCAGCCAATAGAATGGTATCATATGTATATAGTTAGTTAGTTTGATGGAGTTGTACGGTCCAGTCTCCACCCTATTGGTTCAAGTCGAGCCGGCCAAGGCATTTTTTCCACGTGTGGCTCACTGCATATAAAAAAGTAAATAAATTAATGAAAACTTCTACTTCGTCATTACTGAGAACCTCCTTGACTTGTCTCTTTGTTCCTTTTTTGGTTAATTCCTCGTAACTGAATCCTTTTGCTGACAATCTCTTCCATTCTTTTTCCTTAAACAAGGCTTTTGTCTATAAGCATTTATGCTTTGAGTTAAGGCTTCTTTCTGCCAATGACAATGCTTAAAGCATTTTAGTAGGAAAACTGGAAACAGCCTTAAACAGTACACTTCAATTGCCTCCCTTTGACTTAAATACGTCATCAGATTGAAGCATTGTTCAAGTCTATACGTTTCGCTGAGATTTAAACAATCTCTTCCTCATTAAGAAACAAAATTGTTAAAGAAAGTTACAGAAAAATTGTTACTGACTTCAAATAAAATGATACATATGTGTCGCATATCGTCAATTTACAATAATGTCATAACTTTGTTAGACGGCTGTCAACAAAAAATCTAACGAGAGACGAGTGTTAGGAATGTGTCTCTTCTTTGGAATTTTAACAATGTGCGCTTATCCCTGTTGATATCAGCATTAATTGATGTAGGAATATGTAGGATAAAAGCAGGATGTCCGAAAGAGACTACAGAACCCTGTTTCTACCTTTCTTACAACTGGTTGGATTTCTTTCCTAACACATCCATGGTCAGGATTATCAAAGTAGACCAATAGCAGATAAGAACCATCTCCAGACTTTCTCTTGCAACCAACCATCTTGGATGTCGTCATGTTAACCCAACTGTCACTCATTATTTTGCACTAAAGTTTGCAGTGCCCCACTGATGTATTGTTGTTGGAAATCTTCACTGCAAGGAAGGCAATAGTATAGCGTGCCGTCTGTTCAAGTGCACCGAAACGTCGTTCCTGAGTCAAAGTTCCTCACTGAGTTCTTTTTGTTGCCTTTAAGCCTAATTACCGCTTCTAATTCATTAAGATATAACCTTTTTTGTACGGTCACCTCAAGAATTAGCGACATCCCTAGCTATCCTATTTTTAGTTGATTTTTAAATATTTGTTTAATCGTATATATGTACATATATATATATATATATATATATATATATATATATATATATATATATATATATATATATATATATATATATATATATATATATATATATATATATATATATATATATATATATATATATATATATATATATATATATATATATATATATATATATATATATTAGAAGTATGTCCACGTATGCTCCATGTAATATAAAAGAAAAAGTAGAAAACAACAAAAATATGACAATATAAGAGCACAAACAAGATAAGAGAAACGTGTATTTCAAAGACACCAGTCTTTGTCATCAGCGTCAATGCGGAGTGAAGAAAAATTTAGAAACAACAAGAAACAAAACAAAAAAAAAACCAATACAAATCCTATCGAGAATGTTAAACAGTACCGGCTTCCCTGTAAACCAAAGAAGGGAAGTCGCTCAAAACACCAAGATCTGTGTTTAGGCCGCCGGTATGTGTTGACAGTTTTAGCATCCATTTGCTTTCGGATTTAAGCCTTTGAGTGACAGATGGGTAATTAGAATTGAGTAGGATACATCTTAAATTAGACAAAGAGTGGTTTGAGTTACTGGTGAAATGTTTGGATATAGGATAATTTAATGATTGGTCTAGAATAGTTTTTTTGTGGTTGTTAAACCTCAGTCTAAATTTGGTGCCGGTCTGACCCACATAGTTGCTTTTCTCACAAACGCCGTCCCCCTCCCTTAAACTGTGACACGGCTAATGTAGTTTATTTACTGTGCTGCAACGTGTGTGAGAAAGTCAACAATCAATCAATCTATCAATTTTGACTCTTTATATCCTTTATAATAACATGAAAGTAAAGAATTATTCTTTCCTCGAATATTCTGTTCTAAACTTCCACAACCTGTTTTAGAGGCAGTTAACTCTCAACCCAAACTACAATTTTTAGAGTAATCTACAGTAATTTTCAATTGGCACAGCTCTTTGATTGACTGCAGAGTATTGTATAGCTCATATTACTCATAATGAACTCCACTGAGGGCGAGTTATAGACAGTTTTGGGAGGGGCTTAAGTACGTCGGTTAGGAGAATTGGAATTGTTTTGAGTGAGAGGAGTGAGCCTTTAAGTGTAATAACCGTCATTATTGTAGAGGATTATAAAGACATGTTGCCATGGTAACGAAACTGACCGTGGTGATCTTCGATCGTTGTATAAATGAAACAGGAAAATGCACATAAATGACTTTGCAGCCATAGAGAAATTTTAGTTACATTACAATTTACCGGATTTTAAGCTAGTTTTGTCCAAATTGAGCTTAAGTAATAGCTACATGGCTGCATGGAGAGTTTTGTCAAGTCTCCAACGGGCTTTGCCCACTAAATAGACCTCTTGAACTTGTTTAAAAGTAAAACAAAAAATCGCCAAAAATTATCTTGAAACAACCACAAAATTTTCTGTTTTTCTGTCATTTTTCTTCTAAGAAGCTCTCGAGATTCGGGATTTTAAGGCTTAAACATTCAACATTCAAAGCTAACCAAGATATTACTAATTGTAAATTTTACAATTCAGTGAAACACTCATTGTCACACGAGTGTCAAGAGCCTTTTTACAAACTAGTATAGACTAGCATCCTTGTTCGAATTGGGGTGACTGCATTTGCCCTTTAAACAACTGATAAATGCAACTTTACATAGGTGTTGATTCAGTGTTCTTAGTGTTCCTCAAGTAAAAATTCAAAAACTCATATTAAAAACCATGAAAAGTTGATTCTAACAGTCCAACTTCCATCTTCACAGGACATTCCTGAGGTAAGATATAAAATGTTGAAGTTTATTAATTAACTCAAATCAAAATGGTACACTAATTGCGAAATAATAATTTGTGATGTCATTCTTGTACTTTGTACTTATTTGTTTTTCCGAACGTGATAACACTCTTATGAGGTGATGTAATTAATTAAGTCCTCCGTGTGGAACATGCTATGCAAGCAAACAGGAAGTGTCTAAGGTCATAAAAACATTTTTAATTTTAAAGGGAAACAAAGCATGTTATGTGAGTTGTACAACAAGAAAGTCACAAATTATTGCGCAATCGACCAATTTGTTTTAAGTGAAAAAACCCATGAAAACTATACATAGGTAGACTTAGGTAGTTCCTGTGAACATTTTGGACATTATTAAAGTAAAGAAGATTTTCACGTAGAAATGTTTCCTTGTAATATTTTGTCTCTCAGTTTGTCAAACAGCTAATTATTTATCATTTACTTAATAGTATGGATAAGACCCCCAAGAGTTTTCTGACACTTCGAGTCGAGTTACATTATAAGAAAAAATGTCTTCCCTAGGTATCCATGGTTACTGCTCCTGAGACGCCTTGGACCAGACGCGACATATCTGTCAAAAGAATCTTATAGACGAATCTGGACAGCAAGTGACGGTCTGATTTCAGTCGGCCATAACTGGGGTCCATCAACTTTTAATCTTTCGATTTCCTTGCTTACCTTTTTCATGGATGGTTGTACACTACATTGCATCTTAATTTCTTCAATTTCATTGAATACGATTGTTTGAAACTCATGTAGGCGATATATAAAGGCGATTCAAGGCTGATGGACCCCGCTAATGGCTGCACAAAGTCACTAAAAACAAGTGCTAATTGAATTCGTCTCTATTACATATTTTTCTACTCATTTGTTGATCGAGAACATAATAGATTTTTTTGTTTATTGCCTATATTAAATGATTTCAAACTATCCAGGATATAAATCCATTAAATCAACTGCTTGCCTAAATCAGCAAATCCCTCACAGCCACCAAGTCACTCGAAAATTAACAACCTGCTTTCTTAGTAACCGCTTTATTTTATTTTGATGATGTTGTTTTTAGTGAGGCGTCAAGTTACCTATGTCAACAATTGAGAGAATAAAATATACTTGACTTATTTTGATTAAAGGCCAATTACATGCAAAGTCAATGAAAAGCAGGTTGTAAGTTGGATAGGATTGTTATAAGGAAGGAGAATTATTCTTTAAACACAGATAATAACATAACAGGATCTTTTATCTTTTGACAGTTTGAAAGGAGGTGCAACTCTTTTAATTCAAAAGATTTAAAGTTAGTCTAATAGAGTTGAGGAAAACTATTTGTTTGGAATTTGTGACCAATTGAACGTCCGATAGGTCACTAATTCCACTCTGTTCCACTTAAAACACCAATATTTTAAATCTTACAATTTAAGAGAGAATGAAGATATAAGAACTTACTCGCTAAATGTAAAAAAGAAAAAGTGAACTAAGTCACTATTTAATATAGTGATTACTGTGAATTCACTCCATTGGCGTGTAAATTGACTCCCAAGAAGAGAATAATTTACTCCAAAAGAACGAAGGTTCACTCTTGGTGGAGTGCCTACACTGATCACTCTAAAACAAGAGTGATCACTGTTGTCACTCGTTGCAAAGTCAATTGCACTCCTCTTGGAGTAAATGAACGTTCTCATCGCTAATAGAGTGAATGTACAGTTTTCACTCTATAGTGACTTTGTTCACATTTTTACATTTAGCGAGTAAAGTCATAAAGCTGGCTTTGTATAAATATAAAGTTAATTGACAACTTAAACACTTAAACACGTGGCACAATTTAGTTCTATTGAGATTTTGTTCAAGTGAGCTGTCGATATTTCAAATCAGTAAAGGATCTGCGAACATTATATATATATATATATATATATATATATATATATATATATATATATATATATATATATATATATATATATATATATATATATATATATATATATATATATATATATATATATATATATATATATATATAAATCAAATTGGTAAAGCTGGAAAAAGCAAACAAAACCCTACTTAAAGTTTCTCACAAATCAATGCGATCGTCAGGGGATCTCGGTTAACAATGAACACAAGCCTTCGCCGTTCTGTCCAGTCTTGTTTTTTGGGCAATTATTTGTATTTGTATTTGTATTTGTATATATATATATATATATATATATATATATATATATATATATATATATATACAAATACAAATACAAATACAAATAATTGCCCAAAAAACAAGACTGGACAGAACGGCGAAGGCTTGTGTTCATTGTTAACCGAGATCCCCTGACGATCGCATTGATTTGTGAGAAACTTTAAGTAGGGTTTTGTTTGCTTTTACAGCATAAATACATGGTCTATATATATATATATATATATATATATATATATATATATATATATATATATATATATATATATATATATATATATTGATAGAGGGGTGGGGTTAAATCGGATGAACAGTTATTCATGTAACTCAGCATAAGTATGTCTTCACAACTAGCAGCCTTTACAATATCATGTCCGTTTGAGTGGAGGAAGTAGAGGGCTGAAAAATTTGGGGGAGGACCAAAACCACCAACCCCCTTAGTCCCACCCCATCTTTCATCTACAAAGCTGCCACTTTAAGCATTTGACAAAAGGGGCTTTCGTGTCAAACTTTTTTATATTTTTAAACATCAAACAAGTTGGGAGTGTTTGAATCAGATGTGGAGGAACCGTTGGACAGTGACTGACCGCATACGAAAACTCTTACACTCTGAAATGTCAGTAAGTTAGGTATTTTACCTAGTTGAGGTGAGTTGAGTTGAGTATAGACAGACAGAAAGACAGACAGACGGACAGACAGACAGACAGACAGATAGACAGATAGAACTAATTGGTTTAAGTCGAGCCCGCCACGGCATTTTTCCCAATTGTGGTTCAATGGCTTGTTTTCCCTACTCCATTGCTTATGCTGATCACCAAGTACAAGAGCAGTACAGATTCCGTTTTTAAAGTCTTCGGAATGTCTCGAACTTCCTACCTCCCGAATCCCGACTGCACTGCTTATATTTAAATCTGACTGAATTATTGGGGGCAAAACGATGTGTTTGCCCCTAATATTTTCATTGGTGAGGGACAGTTACCCCCTCCCCTGTTTTGTAAAATAAACATGAAGACGTACCCTTGATCCTTGTAATTTTAGAAAGATGGGGAAGGGTAATGTTTATGTCGATTTAAGTGACCGATGTAGTTGTTCATTCTATCATTTTTGGTTTCTGATTCTATTAAATGGAATATTGCTATTAAATGGAATATTGTGTTATTCTGCATCATCATGGGCACAGCCTTACAACTTAAATAATTTTTAAGTGCTTACTTTCACAAAAAAAAAAAAAAAAACTGAAAAATTTTCTCTACCTCACCCAAAGATAATGTTTTAAGAAGCGTTGATTTTGCATCATTTGAAATTGTAAATTACAACTTTTGTGTTAGTCAGTGAGCGATTTCTCAAATATGGGGAGATGTTTGCCACTTTGCCTGTTCCGATGGATCGGCGAATCCACTAACTCCATTCTGCTAATAGCAATTGGACTAAGTCCGATATGAATCGAGATTATTGTGGTGATAATGGCCTAAATCACGATGGTAAGGCGGTAGAGGAGGTGTGATCACCTAGTTGGGTATTCACTATGGGCGGCGATCCCGGGAACAGGGGAATTTTTCCCTCCTCATTTTTGAGAAATCGTCCATTTACCTTTAATTTGTGTAGAGTTATTTTGGCACATAAGATAATATTCAAATTCCTAATATTCAGAACAAATATCTGACATATCTGACAACTCCCTCTCTACAAGCTTGGTTCGAATTTCAACCCATCGGCGGAGTCAGAATGTCCACATTGAGAGGTTCGAAGGGGGCAGTGGCAAAGGAAAACATTGGGGGGGGGGTATCTTAAACCGATCGCAAAGAGCCCGCTTCTGAGGGTGGAGTCCATGGGTAAAGTCTCTACAAACTTTGAGATTTTAGCATATCTCTGGGTGAGAAATTGACTTTCAGAAGAGGTAAGTTACTATTTTTTCGGTTGACTAAATTACCGAACTAGAGGAGCAACTTGGGGGGGGGGGGGGTAAGGAAAAATCTGAGGGACAAAACTCCCTCATGCTACCCTGTCAGGACGGACGGCCTCTCTTGTCGTACCTTCAGCTCTGTGTATGGACTTAGCTGGCAGGGTTTGTCGACCTGTCCGTTTGTCACACTAGCTTAAAAGATAAAAACGGGAAGTTTTTAATTTTACTGTTTGCTTGTACCAGTCTCTAAGTCGTCATATGTGGATCAAATAAATAATGAAATAAAATATACATGAGCGTCAACTGAAATTACATTTTTTGAAGTCTTCAATGGAAGTCCAGCTAAAAACACCTTCCTCGTTTGCCCAGTGCTTCGAGCAAATGAAATGGGTCAACATTGTGGCACTCGGAAAGCGCACAAAGCGCTCGTGACGCTTCTCTTTGTTAGCACACGATCCGAAAGCTGTGCATGAGCGATTGGCAATAGTTTTCAATAAGCTGATAAGGTATTCACCTTGTTGTCGGTGTGAAAGAACCTTAAGCTAAAATATCTGCACCACTCGGCTAAAGGTTTACGTGCACACACGCAGAGACAGTGGCATCAGCTTTGCAGTAAACACACTCCACAGGCTTAGTTTAACCCTTTACCGTTGTGCTCCGATCGGGACCCAAACAACGGTAAGGGGTGAAACTAAGCCTGTGGAGTGTGTTTACTGCAAAGCTGATGCCACTGTCTCTGCGTGTGTGCACGTAAACCTTTAGCCGAGTGGTGCAGATATTTTAGCTTAACCCTTTACCGTTGTGCTCCGATCGGGACCCAAACAACGGTAAGGGGTTAAACTAAGCCTGTGGAGTGTGTTAACTGCAAAGCTGATGCCACTGTCTCGCACGTGAACTGTGCACGTAAACTCGGGATTGGGCGGAAAAGCGGACGTAGCCCGCCCCGCATCGGCTTCCGTAGGCCATTGACCCCGTGACCTTAAACTATTGTCTCTCTTTCTCTCTTGTGGCCGAATTTTCGGGTAGCTACTCGCAGTTTCGAGCTTCGCAGTTTCGAGCTCCGCGCGAGACAGTAAAGATGTGTGGCAGCGAGTAGCAGCTACCCGAAAATTCGGCCACAAAAGAGAGAGAGAGACAATAGTTTAAGGTCACGGGGTCAATGGCCTACGGAAGCCGATGCGGGGCGGGCTACGTCCGCTTTTCCGCCCAATCCCGAGGCGCGCAAATATGCCCCGATCGGAGCACAACGGTAAAGGGTTAACTAACATTTGGTTTCGTCTCGTGGATTGGTAGAGTGGATTATGGGGGAGGGGTGTCCTACCTCGTTATCCATGACAGAACCAGGACGAAGATTTCGGAGGGAGAAAAGATATTTCAGTTAAAGGTCAAGAGCAGTTTCTCCCATCTTATTTTAGAGCAATTACAACTGACTTTCACAATTTTCTTCGTATTTCTCTTCAAAGTATTTTTCATCATATTTTTAGACTTCAATATTGCATATTCAGGGTAAATCAAGAAGGAAAATTCATTTGAAGACAAAAATATTGTCACATGACTCTCAACAGGAAATGAAACAGGACAGTCTACTACACTACTTCAAGTTGGGGGAGAGAAACGGTCTCGATCCCTTCCCTTTTCAGGAAGTTTGTGCAATTAACGTGACTTAGATGGAAAACTGTACTTTGAAAAACTTTCAATGTCTCTCAATGGAAAATGTAAAAGAGTGATTACAGGTATTGATAACTCAAATATTGTCTTCTATTTGCCTCGAATATATCTTCAACCTCTTTATATGGTCTGGTATTGTTTCTTTATTCTCGATCCATGATCAAACTCACAAGTAAGTGTACATCAGTCGTAGACGATTGACCCAATTGAATTGTTAAAAAATATGAGAAATGGTGCTACTCGTCATGATTCTTCTCGATTAACGCTTAGCCCGTTTAATTTTCCCCTCACATATTTGAATAATTTATCGTTCTCCTCTCAAAATGTTGTTATTCTCTATGGTCTTGGAAGTTTTCAGCGGCATTGTTACCATGGCAACCTTTTCACACAGCCTGTAACTGATCAACGTTTGGTTTGCAAGGTGAGAACTATACCAAGGGTATAGACTATCGATCGATGGAAGTGAAAGTCGTGGGCCGAGCACATTTATCAGATTCAAACGAACGATGAAGTGACATTCACGAGTCTTTCCATAAATATTTAAAATAATTCACGATGTACCAACCCGAGAACTAATTCAAAAGAATGTGACAGAAAACAACTTAATTATTGTAGGTTGCATTAATAATTAGTTATTTGTTGCTTTCCTTTTCATGCTGTGTAAATTTTATTACCGTGAAACTTCAATATTGTTTTCGTTGAGGGCACAATGGAGAATAGTGTATCGAATAAAGTTTTTTTATACTCAAAATTTTAAAATGCAGTGATATTGTGGAATACGATATTCAAGTTAAAACCATGCCACTGTGGCACGGCTAATGAAAGAGACAGTAGAACATTTTTAACCCTGCAATAACAAAGGTATTGATATCTCTAGATTTGAAAGTGATAGAAAGCAACTCACCGTCCCTTATCATAAGAAAATGGAGGTAAATGCTACGTCACAATTTTCTGAGGGAGTTACTATTGCAAAGCCAATATTATTTGTTGCAGTGTTCTTGGGGATTATTGGAAATGGATTTGTCATTGTTGCTGTGCTTTGTTCGACAGGACTACGTACTATCCCCAATGCCTTCGTCATTAACTTGGCTATAGCAGATATGGTTATGTGCTTATTTGTCTTTCGGTACCTTTTAACTTCTTTCGAGTCGATCCCTTTCAAAAGTGTTACTTGTACAGTTGCCATCGCGGGGATTGAAAGTTGTTATGGATGCATCTTGTACACGCTGACTTCGATATCGATAAATCGTTACATAGCTGTTACAAAGTCGAGACGATTATATCTCGCGATATTTAAATGCCGGTTTGTTGTAACTTGGATAGTCATCATATGGGTGCTGTCGATTGCCGTTTCTATAACAATACGTCTTATAACCATAACGTTAAGCCAAAAGTTTTACAATTTAGAGGATTCACCATGTGAGTTAACTGTGCGACCTTGGGAAGAATATACCTTTGTTTTAGTAGCGACGGTTTACTATTTAGCGCCTTTCGTTATCATTACAGGAAGCTATTCACGAATATTTATACACATACGTCGACATAACCAAATGATGAAGAATCATTTACTAAAAATGGAGCTGAAGCCGACAAACTCCCGGGATGTTTCTATTGTATCTAAGAGGTAAGCGCCATTTCAGGATAATGTGTTTACATAGGCTAAAATAAACAAAATATCAATTGCAAGATATTCCTTCCAGAGGTGGGTTTGGAGAAACAATCGGAATCCCCGTCAAGGGCGACTACCTGTATTAAAGAGGAAGTATGACAAATTGTTTTGGTACTCTCTTGAAGATGTTGGAATTTCATTGATGAAAATAGAAATTGTGGCTAGTTTGTACATTGAATTTACGGAGAAAATGAGGAAATATATTTTACTTAAAATTACATTTTATGGACTTGTATGGCCACTGGGACAAGCCATGAAGCAATAAACTAGGATTGTGTCTGGATAAAGATGAGTTTTAGATAAATGTGGGAGGGGCTAGAAGTAAGTAGGTTGGGAGAATTGGAACTGTTTGGGATGATGAAAATATGCCTTTAATTAAAAGAATGGTTTGTCGTCACATCAATTTTTGGTATGTTAGAGGCGTACGGTGATTTTTGCATTGAAAACCGATGTATAGTTATCAAGATGCGAGCAAGTAAAGTTGTCACATTTTCAACAAAAATTGAGCTTGAAACAAGCACATATAACCATGGAGCTACCACCTCCGAGGTGGTAGCTCTGTGGCATGACATCATATTTTCACATTAATGAACAGTTTTTTTTTGTTTTTTTTTTTTTCAAACTTTTTTACTAAATTTCTCCTCAACAATCCCATATTATCGGAATAATATTGTAAAAGCATGGAGCCTTCACTTAAAAGAAAAAAAATTAAACATTTTGCTGCTCCCCAGCGACCCCCCAGAAAAACCGTGTGTAGGCCATTGGTCATAATGGCAGATTTCTTGAATGTTTCAAAGATTGCACAGTACATATTTAAGGTTAAAAGTGGTGCGACATGAAAATGGCAAAACTGGGTTTTCGGTGTAAAAAGCATTAAAAACCAAGAAATGGCCGCAATTTCCTCAAAATCCGTCAAAATTTGACCATTTTACAAGGCAATTTTGGATTTGCGCTAACTCAGTAATAAACAGCTCGATATGCAAATGATGTGTTGTCATGAGAAAGACATGCCATGTATGGCTAATGTTATCCTTTGTTTTGACTATCTTCATTTCAAGGACAGTTGAGGGTTTTATTTTGAAATTTTAAAGTGTGTGCTCGAAAATAATCTGTACCAGTTACCAAACCATGAACTATCTCTTGAGTAATTAAGACATAATTGATATAGGGTTAACAAAGAAATGTCAGCACAATGCAACACTTAACATTATTCCTTTGCATCAGCAAAAAGTTGCCTCAGAAACATTAGCACTTTAAAGATGTACATCTTCGGAACTGTACAAGATACTGAAACAATTTCAATGGATGTTTACCTTAGGAAAGTTCACTTCGTGACTGCCAATTGAAATTAGTACATTTTGCTGACATTTCATACTACCTTTTAGTCATTCTATCAAATTCGTTTTCTTTGCTTGGTGTGAGCGGGCGGACCTTTACCATGGGCTTGGATCGTGGATGTTAGATGGGTGAGGGTTGTCTCGAAGACATCGCCAAAAATCCCCCCCCCCCCAACCATTCTCCAAAGTGATCAGAAATTAGACTGTAATGACATCTTCAACTTTAGTTTGAGATCAATTTATAATGATTTAAAAAGAATGTAGGCTTACTTGCATGGTAATAGCAATAAAGCTGAGGTACATAACGGGCGATTTGGTAGTAGTCTGAGTAAGAAAAGGAATGGATTGTGACTTTTCCGTGTACTGAAGGGTTTGGAAACGACTGCATGGTCAAGTGGTTAGAGAATCCGACTTGCAGCCGGAATGTCTGGAGGAGTTCGACGCCTAGCCGGGTCACACCAACCTATTGAACCTTTTGGAACCTATTGCCATTGTGTTTGGTCACTTGGTGTTCCGCATAAGCAAGGGTAGGGGAAACAAGCCAGTGAGCTGCAACAGGAACACAGTAACCTTGGTAGGCCTCAACCAGTTAGAAACTGAAGCCTAAAACCTCATCTGAATATCTAACCCTAACGGCTTGGAGCTAAATGATGTTACCAAGTAATATTTGCAGACATATAGTAATGTGTATAATACCTTCTTAGCACCTTCAAACTTTTTTAACCTCCTTAAGTTTATGAAACCATTCATTTGAAATTCAGTTGACCAAATTATGTACCCAAGGGCGGTAGCAGGATTTGCCCGGCATGATGTGAAAATCCCTGAAAAAGGGGGGGGGGCAGCATTTGAAAGTCCTGACAAAGGTGATGTGTGCCCATGGGACTTGACTGGCAGAATTTTAGGCGCACGTAGCGTCCCGAATTTCAGGGGTTAGTTAGTTAGTTAGTTAGTTAGTTAGTTAGTTAGTTAGTTAGTTAGTTAGTTAGTTAGTTAGTTAGTTAGTTAGTTAGTTAGTTAGTTAGTTAGTTAGTTAGTTAGTTAGTTAGTTAGTTAGTTAGTTAGTTAGTTAGTTAGTTAGTTAGTTAGTTAGTTAGTTAGTTAGTTAGTTAGTTAGTTAGTTAGTTAGTTAGTTAGTTAGTTAGTTAGTTAGTTAGTTAGTTAGTTAGTTAGTTAGTTAGTTAGTTAGTTAGTTAGTTAGTTAGTTAGTTAGTTAGTTAGTTAGTTAGTTAGTTAGTTAGTTAGTTAGTTAGTTAGTTAGTTAGTTAGTTAGTTAGTTAGTTAGTCAGTCAGTGAGTCAGTCAGTCAGTCAGTCAGTCAGTCAGTCAGTCAGTCAGTCAGTCAGTCAGTCAGTCAGTCAGTCAGTCAGTCAGTCAGTCAGTCAGTCAGTCAGTCAGTCAGTCAGTCAGTCAGTCAGTCAGTCAGTCAGTCAGTCAGTCAGTCAGTCAGTCAGTCAGTCAGTCAGTCAGTCAGTCAGTCAGTCAGTCAGTCAGTCAGTCAGTCAGTCAGTCAGTCAGTCAGTCAGTCAGTTAGTTAGTTAGTTAGTTAGTTAGTTAGTTAGTTAAATGGAGTTTTACGGCTCAGTTTTAAACAAGTGGAATAAGTCGGACCAGCCACGGCCTTTTTTCCTGTTGTGGATCACTCTCTTCTTCTCCCTACTCCTTTGGTTATGCCGATCACCTAGCCCAATGGCAGTACTTAACTGTGCAGGATGTAGCCTCCATATCATGGAACATTAAACAACCATTGTTTTTCTGAGTTCTTAATTTTCACAGCAAAAGATTCGTGAAATGGAAAGGAAAAAAAGTTCAGGGTATTTAATCTTTTGTCCTTTGGAAAGAAACGATGTAGGTTAATACAAGATGTATGCGTTAAAATAATATTTTTTATAAGAATGGTCAAATGAAATTTGTTGAATCCCCAATCGTCAAATGTAAGATCACGACGGTAGATACATTAAGCGAGACCGGTAATTCGCTTAAGGCTATGCACATGCGCACATCCTCCAAATCGTCGGTATAAAGCCCCTGTCACACTTTTCCGGGCAGATTATACGGGCTTTTTGCGGACGAGGATTTTGTTT
Source organism: Holothuria scabra (assembly GCA_037179385.1). Taxonomy (NCBI): domain Eukaryota; kingdom Metazoa; phylum Echinodermata; class Holothuroidea; order Aspidochirotida; family Holothuriidae; genus Holothuria; species Holothuria scabra. The sequence goes on from CM074182.1 coordinate 24,045,510, forward strand.
CTGAGGGCAGGTAAAGGATTGGGTGTGTTTTCGCGTGGAACTTACGTGTTGGATGCGCGATACTTGCGTTGGTTTTGCATGCGTGCCTCAACGGGAGAGCTTAGTGTTAGCTCAGGGATACTTACGGGCACTGCAGGTTACTAGCTTGCCATTCACGTGTTTTACGAGTTGCATGAAACGGGCGAGGTGTGTCGATTGCGGGCATATTTTTATGGCGGAGGAAGTTTCAGAACGCCAGCAACTTGCCGGTAGAAAGCCCTCGGATTACCAGCAGGAAGACAGTAACTTGCCCGCAATATACCTCCACTTTCCTCGCTCCATACCCGCAGAATTGGCGCGCTGCACGCAAGTTGGCAGTAACAACACCGTCTCTTTCTCGCAAAATGCACGTTCCATGCTCGCATCTGACACGGGCTCGCGCGAAATTGCCACGTGGTCTACCACCAACCCTCGTTCTTCAAGCGGGTTAACTGCTGGTGACTTGCGGCCTTTCCGGGAACCTCTGCGGGCAAACTACCGCTATTTACCCAGGACAAATTTGGAGTATGTTCAAAACTTGACTGAGGGCAAAGTTTACTTCCGTACACTCCTGCGGGCAAGTGCGGGTAAGATCTGGGGGAGATACGATTAGGTCCCTGCTATCTGCAGGGAGCTGCGGGCAGCAAAAAACTGTCACCGACAAGTTGCACGCAGTACTTGCCGGAATACAAACCAGTCTTGCAACTGCAATACGTGTTCCAAAATTTGAGTTTATCAGTGGCGGCGCCAGAATTTTAAAAATAGGGTCACACTAAGAGCAAATGTTAATTGGGGGAGGGGGGTTAGTGGGCGCTGACGCGAAATTGAGATCAAAGCGCACACACCTTGGGGTAGGGGTCCACTGGAAAAACCCCTAGAAGCTCTAAGGTTTTAGCATATCCCTGGATGAAAAATTAAGTCTCTAGAGAAGTTTATTATTTGTATTTTTCGGCTATCCCAACTCCTAACTGACATAAATGGGGGGTGTGGTGGCAAGGATCAAATCATGCCCCCCTTTCCCCTTCCCGGCCCCCCTCCCCGGGCCTCCGTAGTAGCGCCGCCACTGGAGTTTATATGAAAATTTGGTGGTATCTTTCTTTATTCATCCATAAAAAGGCGAGGAATCTTTAGGGTCGTTTTGTGCATTACACTGTCTAAATTGTCCTGTTGGTATAAAAATTTCAGTTGCATCTTAATATGCCGTAAAGTAGGTCTGAGATCCTTATTTTCGTTCCTGTTGACTAAACACTAGGGCGACACACACCTATCCGTTTTTAGCGGTCCGTTTTGAATGTCAGCGTGCGCGTCTCTAGTCCGAACTCAGAAATTTGCGAAAACACCTGTCATCTAAATTCGCGCGTGATATCGGATGCCATGCCATGTTTGAGGGCAAGCCTATATGCAAGTAAAGGCTTGCCCTTAAATATGGCGGCTGATGATGCCTAACTGTTACCTCACTGAGAACTATCTGTAGACTTTGTGCATTTCTTGACACAATGGCGTAAAGTACACCCAACTTTGGGTGCAAACAATGCATCACAGTCATACATTAGCTGATTTGTCAGCCAGTGGAATTCGCACATAGTCTGTGTAGGCAAATTATTATGCTTGCGGACATGTGTTCCATCGTTTGGCAGCCAAGGGTGACGTCAGTGTGTCGTCAATGCACAAGGTCTATATTTAAAAGGCAAGAGCAGTCATCCCGAATTGAAGAGGTGTAGTAAACTGTCCAGTTTCATGATTGGCTGTTGAGAGTCATGTGTCAATGTTTTTTCTCTTCAAATGTGAAATTTGCCAGAAATAACTGCTCGGGTTACCTTAAATATGCAATTGTAAATTCATAAAATAAAATGAAGGATACTTTGAAGAGAAATAAGATGAAAATTGTGTTGTGTAGCGTTTTCTTCAAAATAAGTTTGGAGGAACTGCTCTTTACCTTTAACGGACTCTACCACGTTGGTTTCAATGCTTTTTGGAAGTAGAAAAAAATTGGAATAAACTGGAAGTGGAGGAAAGCGATCAATCGGAAAAATGATCTTAGATGGGGGGTTTATTAGGTTTTGGAAGGCCGAAAAAGTACGGTGAATATCACCGTTTGCTAAGAGAGTTGAAATTAGACGCTCAAAGATATCACCAATATTTCAGAATGTCTTCCGACCAAATGAAGTGTATTTTGAGACTTGCATACCCGAAATCCGCAAGCAAGATACACATTTGATGGAGTCTGTCACCCCGAAAGAGAAGGTAGCATGAGTAATAATGAAAGAGCAGGCTACCTGGGTAGAATGGTTGTAGGCTACCATGAGTCGGTCACTCAATGGGAATTTCAACATAAAAATGCTCAAAAGCCTTTGATAAAGTTCTGATAGGTAGACCTATGGTCTACCTGCGTAGGTTAGGTATTCTCGTCAAATGTGCTAACTGGGCAAACTTTGAATTGCGATTTTTTTTTTACCCTTTAAGTTTTGAATAAAAATGTTACTCTGACTGTGACATTTTTTTATTTTCCATGCGAATGTTTGAAAGAATTCGGATATTCGACCGTTTTTAGCATTGTGCTGCGGAAAACTGTAAAGTAATTCTCACCTATAAAACCTTTTTCGGCTTCCAGAACATATGATAGTGACCCTTGTCCAAGATCTGTGCATTGCAATGTTATACCAGTCGGTAAAATCATGGTCTATTTAGGACTAGAACGGGGCGACTGAAAATTTTCACGATTACAACTCGAAAATCTGTAAAGATTCCAAAGAGTTTCAACTCAAGATCACGTACCTTAGTTTAGAACGGATTTTTTAAAGGTGAAGAGGCCTAACTAGGCCAAGGAAATATTTTTAATATAAATGTAATTATATAGGTCCAAACTAATGACTTGTAACAATTCCAGTTGACAGGGTGTCAGTTCTATTCTCATACTTATTTTGTCAAGTTGTGGGAATAGAACACCTGGGCGTTGGTTGAAAATTTTCAACTCGTCACGGAATCAGTCAGACACGCTGAAATTATTTTAGTCCAAGCTACCTGAAACTTTTATTGCTATGATCACTTCAAGGCACCATGAATACATATTGTGCACAGTGCAGGCAGATGGCCACTGATATACCTACCAGACACTCTCAAAACGTCTTCAGTTGACTTCCAAATTTTCTTCGTCAACTCGGCATCTTTGCAATTTGGGTGTTTTACATTGTAAAAAACCTCTCATTTTCTAACGAAATCAATTGACTTTTCCATGTTTAAAATTTCTGTCATTGTTTGCTTTTGCTTGAATAGACCTTATGCCAATTAAATAGAGGGCGCTTCAAACCTGCAACCTGGGAAGGATTATTCCATGTATGGGACCACAGAAGTGAATCGTCACCATGGAGAAGGCCAATGGTCACAATGCTGATTGGGAACTCTGTTGGAATAATCCTTCCCAGGCAATATTACAGCAAACTGGCATGAGGTCTATAGATCAACTGGTTGCTTAAAAAGATTACTTGCCATGGCTGCATTGAGCGCATCTATCAATCATCCGAAAAATCGATCTTGATGTGATTTTTTCGGACGCAAAAGCGGACGACGGACACTATTCGGATAGGTGTGTTATGCGCCTACTTAATTCATTGTATTCGAATTGTGCGTGCACCGGAGGATTGGCGCGCTCGCATTCGGACTGGAGTTCCGACGCAAAAAACAGAGAGGTGTGTTTCCGCCTCGAGACCTTTGGTTTTGTTGTATGCGCGCGCTGCACGAAAACAAAGAAACGCTGTACACTATGTACCGAGCTCGGTTTGTATATCCCATGATGTGCCTCACAATTCCATGCGCAAAAAATTACCAATCTCGCTAATTGAAATGTCCACTGAGATGAGTGCTTCATTTCCTTTGGAATTGTTCTTCAAATATTTATTGAGACGCATGCGCTCATTTCTTTATTATTTCGCAGATCTCGGCACAAAAGACGTAATTCCAAAGTGCAGAAAATTCGGGTGAATTGGACTTTATTCCTGGTCGTCTTTTTCTTCATGATATGCTTCGCCCCGCATTTGTTTTGCTGTATCGCCAAGAACGAGAAAAGAAGAACGATATGTTCCGATGCCACCAATTCCTTAATTGTCGTAAATAGTATTATCAATCCTATAATTTACGGTATATTTATTCCTAGTTTTCGGCTGGTCTTCTTAAACATGTTGAAATGTAAGCAACGACTGGAACCACCATATGTCGGGGGATGTCTTTGCAACATGTGGAATTGGCCAGGTAGATAATTCCTGTTGAGGAAATTTCTCCGAGTCTCCGAGTTGCACTCGGCTTCTTCGAATCAGGATCACAATATTTTTCTCTCCGGAGTTTTGTGGCTGTCTCCTACATTTGTGATTCGATTGTAAAGCTTGGAAGGCTATTACTACTCTATATATAAGGATACAACCTATTTAAGATGCAATTCGACGTGAGGACATTTCTCTCCAATTATTAGGCCAATTAAGGTGGCACAGCTTGGATTTGCTGCTAATGCTAATATGATGCCAATACAAATAGTGTTTTTAGCCCGTTAATAGTACGGTAACTTTAAATTCTGTGCCAATTAAATGCATAATCCAGGTCTCCGACCGTAAGAAATTGACTGTCGATCTACTTTTCTATACGCATTCAGTAAAGGCTATCTGATTCTAAGTCTCTTCAAAGACAAGACTTCCTTACGACATCACTGTAAACACAAATCGTACAAACATTGCCTGAATCGATCAATCACGTTCAACAATATTGACTAATATTTGACTCAAATTTGACCCAGATAAATTAGTTTCTAACAAATATTAAACCTCCTTGACTAAGTTTTGATCACTGATATTCTTTAGTCGATTACTATGAAATTAGTCCGATACGATCACAAATTAGTGGCTAACGTGGTTAGTCAATTCAGACATCACTTGAATAATTTGTGTTTACGGTTTTGTTATTACGTAACCGTTCAAAGGTCGTGGGCACCTGCTTTCACAAACAGACAGGGAAAAATAATATTTCTAATGTGGCGCTCTCTTTACCCGTTCCGTTCAACAACCTTTCTCACAAATATTATTGTAACGCTGTGTTGTACTGCGTTACATATTTTCCGTCTGCTCAAAGGAGAGTACGTTTGAAATTAAGATTTTAAATCAAAGTATTGATTTAATATAGAATTTATGACCAATGCAGTCAAGCAGTGGTGCCACTGTCGAAATAATGGATCTTAGAGAAATACTTAATTTAAGCGGACTTCTATATGGACCGTAAGAAACGGGACCTTGTGCAGTGCCAAAGTTATTCAAGGATGGCCATGAGTCGGTCAATTAATAGGAGTTGTACATTGTGTACGTGCCATACGTTATGTATGCAGTGACCTACTCAAGATACTGACTCGATACCCGCCCCCCGTTTACCTTATTGAGTTAGATGGATTTTTACGACCCAGTTTCTAACCTATGGATTCAAGTCGAACCAGTTGTGGCTCAGTGGCTTGTTTTGCGGAGCACAACGGCAGTAGGTTCTATTTTTAGAGTCTTTGGTATGACTCAACCTGGGAATAGAGCCCGAACTTCGCGTGAGAGGCGAGTGCTCTTTTTTTCTCTTTTATTGGGCAGTTGGAAGGCGAGCCCACTGGCTCTTACTGTTAGACCAAACACGCGATCGGCGACATATTGAGGGGCGAAAGTGGTGATCACTGTTCCTTCGTTTTGAAAACCAACAATTAGGTCTAAATGATACTTATTTCAAAACATTTTAAGTCAAAGAAACATCACTCTTCAAGAAATGTCACTTATTGAACGCACATAAGTATGGGCGCGAAACGGAATATTTTAAATGGCCTTCGTGTCGTACAGAAATAAGGACGCTTTACAGAAAATCCCATTGCTAAAAGAATCAACGTGTGAAAAACGCGTTCTATGCGTTCATAACACATTTCCATTTGTATTATCCAGAATACTTGACGCACTCCGCCGCGCCTTTTAAAATAAGATCCCTAGTCGTTTATACATTGTAAGCGCGTTAGAATTTAAATTCGAGTATGAAGGTGCGCAGGTGAAGATGCCGTAGAAACTTGCCAAACAGTAGGCCCTTGTAGAAGCCACTCAAAACACGTTCACATTAAAAACATATGTAGGCCTAAGTGTAGAAAGCTTAGATAAAAACAAAGCGTTTTATGTAAGTAGAACTTATTGAGTGATGACGTTTTTCAGTATATAATTTTGCACTATAGCAAAGTGGCCTGCGTTATCAATCTTTGATTCGGTTTTTGGTCCGGTACGGAACATTTTAGGCATGTAGTCTTTTCTGCTACTGAGTACTTAGCCTCCTTAAAATTATTTTTTTCTTTGCGGCGTTCTACAATCACAGAGTGTTTTATTATTCAGCTTTAGCAACAACTTTAGAATGAATATGTAGGCTTAGACGACCAATAATAAGGCCTGTTAACTTCTCAACAGCGCCTGTGTTTCGCGCAACTGATAGGACCGATGTGAGAACGCCCTCTATTAATTTTCACTCGGCTGGGCAGTCCCATTCTTACTCGTGCGGACACGGGTTTCAATGTTTTGCCCCAAAGATGACGTCAGTGTGATGTCAATTCATAAGAATAAACTACACGTTTGTGTGATTGCGCATGCTCTACGCCAATCAGTGAGGTAAGCGTCGACACCCTCATAAGGATACCAGCCAAGTTCTAGCGTCAATTAGCCACTACATCACTGTCGCCCCTCGAGCTGCGTAGAAATTTCATATTCAAAGGTCATCCTTAACCCCAAATATCCTCCTTTTTTAAATCATCCATCAAAACCCCAAAATATAATTGAATGTAGAGATACGAAATTTCATCAAATTAGAAAATTCAAAAGAAGCAGAGTAAGCCGTACATTTTACAAAAAACAGAGATAGTGTTTGCAATGGATTACATATAGTAGCCTTGTATGCTCACCAGCGAATGAAAGCTTTCAAATGTCATTGTCAGATTAATATTTTAGAGAAATTCAGTATTGAAGTTTTAATGTTACTATTTCCTTGCTTGTACGTGTCGTGCATGCTGAACACGGTTTATAAAACAGCTTGCATAATCAATAAATCATAAACATATATTTAATGTATGTGAACCATTTCTTGAGGCCTTCTGTTAAGGCCTGTTTACATGAGCAACATTTGCATAACATTCTCAAGAAAATTTCCAAAACATCCACCTGCAACAAATCCAAAACATGCTTGTTTTCGGTTTGTTGCACAGTGAAGCCAGCATGTTTTGAAAATGTTTTGCAAATGTTGCAAAGGAAATGTCCTGTCAATTCTTTTCAAAACATTCTCAAAATATTTTCAAAATGTTTCAGATTGTTTTTACTCTGTTTACACTGTGCAACAAACCGAAAACAAGAGGGCAATCCACGGAGTTGCATATCTCATCGCTAACATGTGCGCAAGTTGGTTACAGAACTTGAACTATTTATGTGCTAGAAGTTTTATCTGTGCTGTTTTTATGCTACAGTAGAATTTCATTGACAAAAATTACCATACTAAAGCTGCATGCCACAGTCCTTTGAAATTCCTATTTGAAGTCCATTTGGGAAGCGATTTTTTTCGTTCCAAGGTACGGAAGTTTTTTTTTCGTAAGATAGCGAGGGGAAAGAATTTGGCACAGACCAATCAAGTTCTTGGAACTATAGGCGCACCCTTTATTCAAAAACAAAAAACATCATTTGGATATTAAATTCTGAAACCGGATTATAAAAGAACTGGAGAAGGGCTACCCAATCTTTGTAACGGTTGCCCTTTTAATCCAGTAGGCCTATCTAAGATTTTGGAACAAATTTATTTTTAAGATGTTGGTATCCCCTTGCAACACTCTAAAGAAAACTAGCCTGACTCTTACACTTAACTGATACGACTAATACGGATATGGACGCAACGATTAAAAAAGTAACACGCTTTCGGGGACGCTTCAGACAAGGGCGTAATTGTTATTATTCAGGCTCTAGCTGTATGAGCGTATTCTCCATTTTGTCGCGACGGCAAACTTCACGTGTGCCCCGGAGCTGATATGCGCATCAAGTGCGTCTCAATTAAAAAACTGGGCGTGTGCGTAATGTTGAACGCGTGGCGTAAGAAGATTTCCGGCCGACGCACAAACCTTTTCTGCGCACTGGCCTGTGGCGAATCCTAGCCCGTGGCAAGGAAACTGTCACGTACGTTTTTTTGGCGATGCTTCAAAACCGCCAAGTTTTCAGGGCACTAATATGTAAGAAAGGTAGGCCCTATGCCTAACCTAATGTTAGTCACCCACAGTTTCATATCTTGGGTTATTTCTTGCCACGGGCTAGGATTCGCCACAGGCCAGTACGCAGAAAAGATTTATGCGTCGGCCGAAAATCTTCTGAAGTAAGTTCCTCGGTAACTGTTCTTTGGGTACACCTTGACATAAAGTGAATGATTTCCCTATTAAATTATGTCCATAAATACCGACATACGACGTTTTGAATTCCCAATTATCGGCCAGGCTCAGCCCATTTCAAATTCGAACTAATGCGAAAAAACGTATGTGAACGCCTCTCAAATATGATGACGTCATTGGAGGCACGGTTAGCAACACTGTACCAGAGAGCTCACAATCATTGAATCATGTGCATGGTAACGCGTGTTAGCGCATACATAATTGCGAACACCGGTGCTACAATACAGTGAGCGTGGCTTCTGACATTGTGAATTGTGCATTGCACGGTTACTGCTTAGTATTTGCAATAGCATCTTGACCAAACAGCTCATACAGTAAAGACGCGCTCGTAGTGGGGATGCGCTTGTTGTGGTCTGTCCATACATGTTCATAGCTGTTCTTTATAGCGCCCGAACCGCGTCTTTCTTGCACAAAACAGAACTATTTTTACCTTTTTACCTTTGTATACTCTTGAATTTGACCGACTACATTTCGGAGGCCAACTCCCATTGCCATAGTTATATATATAGCTATACGGTTCGAAATTCTGTGGACCTTTTTTTTACTTTTCGGGCAGTTTTTACTTTACTTTTAGGACGCAAGGGGCGCATTTTTCTCGTATTGAGGGACACTAGACCGGTCATAGGGGGCAGTTGACCCTAGTTGCCCCCCCCCCCTCTGGATCCGCCCTTGCTTCCGGCCATCGATTAAAAATTGTTACTAAGTTTCACTTCGTTAAATAACTTATTCAGTTTTTACTTACAAATGCCGTCAGCTGAAGAGTTGGTAAGGCGCTCTAACAGTGTCGTCACAATGGGAAGTAGATTCCAATTGGTCTAGATTCTATGTGCAGTCGTTCAGGGGTTTAACACACCCTTATAATAGCATGCACGCATGTGTGGTTGCGCACAACCTACTCTATGGCAACCAGTGACCTGAGCGTGAAAACCTTGAACCATTCTTTCCTTTTTCAGTATGAGCAAGTTAATTTCTCTTTTCAATATATAAATAATAAAACGTATCGTTGCAAGCCTGTGTTTGACTCTAGTTCACACGTGGTTCCGGTTTTATATGTGTGTTGTCTTTCTGAAAATTCAGAGCGAAAGGCGCGTTGAGTGCACGGTGACTTACCGAAATATGCATTTGATGAGAACTGGAATCAGTTATCATCTAAACTCATATAATACCCCAACCTTCAATCCCATTAAAATAAGAAAACCAAAAAATTATTCACCTCGAAAAAGTCTTGACTTAACCAAATGTCCAAGGGAAAAATTTTAATTTTCTCAATTATATTTCTCTAATTATATAGTGGCGCAAATATTGAATTCGGAATTACCGAAGTGTGTATATGTCTTTTTAACAATTCTTCTGCAAAAATGTTGGTTTAGTATACATTCCAAGGCATTTAAAGGCCCAGTTTTCTCATCCCAAACAGTACCAATTCTCCTAACATTCTAAATTAAGCCCCTCCCACAATTGTCTGAAATTCACCCTCATCCAGACACAATCTCAGTTTATTGCTTCAGGGTGAGTATTGAAAAGCCCAATGTGTATAATCAAAACACTCTCAGAACAGTTCATGCTGTGTAATATAAGCTGTGGTATTCTGCATTGTTTGAATTAGCATTCAATCAAAAAGCTGAGCCAATTGAGAGTTTCTGTTTCCCTACACTAGAAGTGTCGTTTGGGGTGAGAGGATTGGCCCTTTAATCTACCATTTACAAGTGAGGAGTTTTTTTTTGTGGATCTTTGGAACCCTCAGGAATGTTTGCACAACGTCACATGCAAACGTATTACCATTACTGAGTGAAATTGCGAACCTTTCAATTGCCGTATCGTTTGAACCAGGGATAATAAACTTGGAACGATCTTGAAATACGCCGCGTTCCATTTAGCTCGTCAAGTGATAAAGTGGTGCATTTGCAGAACCGTTTCATAATGCTCCGAAGTAGTGAAAACGGATGGTTATTTACACTGTTGGCAGTAGCAATTATATGTAGCATGTATGTCCAACGTAGAAGTAAAATGAGACTGTACGAAGAGTATGCAAATCGGTAAGCAAAATTACCGCAAAACAGTATTTGTGAGTGACATTTAGCAAAGTCACTCACCAAAAAAGGAATTACTTATTCACATTTACAGGGCTGGGTATCAGTTTTGCACGCTGAGGGGTCAAATGCGATGGTGATTTTCTTGTTCGATGTCTTTCGCTACGTCCGCCATTTTGAACTCGAGCTGTTTAAAAAATTGCAGAATTACCGTTCAGCCGTTCTCCAGTTCACCAGCTGCATTGGAACCCTCTTTACCTCACGAGTTCACCAGCTGTCCCTTTTACTCACAGTCATGCGCTGCTAATGGCAGTAGCGTGTTTAAAAGGGAGTGGCTGGGGGCGCAGGCCCTCCACCTCCGAAATCAGTCGGGGGAAAATCACTAAGTCGGGGGATTTACGGGTTTGAGAGGAAGATGAAAAGTTTGAAGTTTGTAGAGATACACTGAGCATTCAAACCTTAACCACCAGCAAAATGGTTGTCAAACCAAAAAAAAAAAAAAAAAGGAAAAAAGGTACTCGAAAATTCGGACAGCACAAGTATGCAACTAAAGTGGAGAAAAGCAAAGAAAAAAAGGTCATCAAAATCCGTGTCAGTCGGAGGAATCAAAGGTTGTGCCCTTCCGCCCCCCCCCCACCTTCGAAATCCTTCATTCGCCGCTGACTAATGGCAAGTAAACCACACGCAACAACATTGGCCGGTCAGGAGTTTTGCCTTTGCGTGGCACGTTGTGCTCGACCAAAAATTTCGTAAAAATTCATTTACATGAAAATATGTGTTGCGCGTCATGGTTGCGTAGTATACGACAGATTGCGTGGAAAATCGTATCTTGTAAACGCACCTATAGAGGCTTTTCACATGACGTCATAATACTCTCCGGCGGCCATGTTGGAGTACACCGTAAACCATGTAACTACGTAGCAAACCATACGGGACGCGCTTGCTCGTTGAATTTGTATACACCGCGCATGTCACAGTGCACACTGTGCAGTGCGCTCGGCACAAAACCACGTGTATTTGGCATGAATGTCCTCCAGCATGGCGGTTGCGTGACGTAATTGCAAAGCCTCTATAGGAGCAGTTGGATGGGGCCCCCCGATGATTTTTCAGAGATACGGTGAAAGAGGAAAAGAAAGAAGAGAATGGGCTGACAATGGAGAAAAGGATAACGATGAAGAAAGGAGGAGGCCAGAAAGAAGACGAGAAGATGAAAAGTGCAGGTAGGCCTAAACTTTTTGTATTTTACTTTTAATAGAGATTTTCTGTATCTTTACAGACACTTTGTATTGCTACAATAAAAAAAAGGTTGTTTAACATGTATTTTCTGTTTATTTTAAAAACCATTTCTGTCTGCTTTTTTAACCAAATTTTACTGCTTTGTAAAACTCTTTCTGTAAATTTTCAGAAATTTTAACAGTATTTTGTATTTTCCTGATTTCACATAAATATACTGTCATTTAACAAACATTCATTTTGTTTTTAAGCTGAAAAAGAAACAAAAATAAGCCCAAACAAACAAATAAGAAATAGCCAGAAAATTTTCAATATATAACATGCATCGTTCTGAGAAGTTTCAGTTTAAAACAAAAACATTTTTGGCAAATTTATGGCCCTATTTGAAAATTAACTTACATTTATTATATAAGCATACTTAGTTATTACGTTCTTAGTTATAAATATCATACAACTGGGGTTTTGTCACACATTTTTAAGTAAAAAGAAATTGTAAGGCCCTAATTTCAGAGCACTGACAATTGGTATACTAATGTCAACTCATCGCCACAGGCGCTCATGCACTTGATTGGGGCAAATTAAAAACGTTTCACAAATTTACTTGAAAGAGTCTGTAAATTTACCACTTTATGACGTAAATCTCATTTTGCATAAATGGGTGGAGCTTATTTTGTGGGCATTTTCCTAACAAAAGGATTGCTGTTGCTTTGAATGATATCTTCTTTGGCGTTTTTTAATCAGGAAGTGATAAACTTATTGTTTACCTTGTCTGGAAATGTTTGCAACCAATGTATTTGCATTCTTTGTCATATTTTTTTTAAAAACAATTATTATATTGTACAAAAAATGTGACTTTCCAATTACAAAGTTCCTAGAGATGGCAGTCTACTTGACAACTATATGACAACAAAGCATCCTCAATGTGTTTTGATTGAAAACAACTTCGTAACGACACATTACGTTGGTAAGCAAATACCTGACCACGTAATGGTGAGATGTATGTTACGTAACAACATATGAAAGGTAAAAAAGCGATTGTATAATAAATATTAAAACGTCGGGAATGAAAACAGTAGGCTGTAAATTCACATAAAATTAAGGTAAACAAAACAGAACAATTCTGTAATTCGATTTTACAGTAGACTTTTGTAAACTAATTTACATGCAAAAACTGTAAAAAAAAACAAACCCTTAATGTTTTTTCATGATTACAGTCTGGTTGTAAAAAAAACATTATTTGGTTGGAAAAAATTTGCCATAAAAATTATGTAAATTTACAGAGAAATTTTTTAACAGTGTATATCCAATGTACATTTTGTGGCTTGAAGAGGAAATGTAGTCACCCCAAATTGATTTAGCAGAGTAAGTCGTGCTATTTTATGATTGGCTCTTGATATTTTCTCCGCAGTTATGAAATTGAATAGTAGTTAGATACTTGCTTTACCTTAAATATGCAATAACGACGTCCTAAAATGTAATGAAAATAGGAAGGGTTAGTAAGCTACTTGGTTAGTTGGTTGTTTGGTTAGTTAGTTGGTCGGTCGGTGGGTCGGTCAGTTGGTTGGTTAGATAGACAGATAGATAGTGTTTTACGGCCCAGTTTCCAACCTTTTGGATCAAGTCGAGCCGGCCACGGCTTTTTTCCAGTTGTGGCTCGCTTGCTTGTTTTCCCCACTCCATTGCTTGTGCGGAACATCACGAAGAACGAAATAAGATGGGAGTTGTGAGGTTTAACTGTTGCTTCAAAATTAGTTTGTGGTAGCTGTCCTGCTGTTTATTTTCCCTCCTTTATTTATTTTAATTTAAAAGTAGCCTACTCGTTTCTCATCGAAATGTCTAATATCACTTAATTAATGGATCTAGCGTTGGCATCAAAGCCTTTGACCAAATTTTAAATATATTAATTTATGATGTACAGGTTACCACTTATAAGTGGTTGTTTTTTGTTTCTGTGTCTTCCTGAGGAATTTGATCAATGAAATTTTTCCTGCTTAATATTACTATACAATCGCAGAACCAGTTCCTGTTGTCGACCTTACTCTATCATTCGGACCCGTTCGAAGGCTAGAATAGGTAACTTGGAGTTAAACGGCCCAGTTCTGACCAATTTGTTTAGGTCGGGACGGCCACGGCATTGCAGTTGTAACTCGCTTGTACACGCTCGAAGAACTCAACGGCGTACTTTGGCGAATCTCACCAAATCTAGTCTATAAGTATACAAATGTGTCCTTCCCTTTAATATTAAAACTATGTCTTTAAGCTGTTGATTTTTTAAAGATTTCGTGTCTAGACCACGTTCAGCTACTACATTTTATGGCTCTAATTTAACCATTGATCCCGCTTGTCGCACGCCATGGCTGACGCGACTGGCAAGGTGCAGCTTGTGCATATTCATGACTCTAAACGCAAAACAATCTTTGATGGCTTCCCCTTTGTTGGTGCCGATTTAATAGTAGATTTTAAAGATTTTTCAACGCTTTTTACATTTGTGTAATTTTGTCCAGAGGCTTTCTGGAGTAGCAATTTGTAAGGGGTATGTCACAGGAGGTAACAGCCAGTACCGCGTTTTTAGAGGGGGGGGGGGGACTTTTGCCGACTCGACAGAGGCTACCTCAACCCCGTCACTCGCATAACAAACTACTTAATATGTACATGCCGTCCCTACTTTCCTGACGAGTGTATCCAATTTGGAAGAAATGACACCACTAGCGTAACCAGGGGACATGTCCCCTAACAGATGCTATTATATCATAATATTTCCCATTGTCTCCACAAGGAACTGTGCCGATGGGGTTATCTCTAGGTAGAAGGTTTGGGACTGGCTCTTCCGCTAACCCCCAGTATACGAATTCAACACCATAACTGCTCTGCTAAATGGGTGTCTATGGCCTAGTATGATAACGGCAGGTAACATACAACTTCCATGTATTGTATCAAACAAACGTTTTCAGAATAATTAGTAAAACATATTACTCTCTCAAGAAATCTTTCATCGTCGAAAAGCAGATCTGTGCAAACACAATTTGTAGTAACAGACATCACAATTTTCACTAATTGCGCTAACAGGGTGAAGGAAGCTTATGAAAGTGTATTGTAAGCTGGAGTCTCTTCCATGCAGGGGCGTACGCACGATTTCTATGAGGGGGCATGCAGTAAGATAAGCTTTTGTTTGCAATAAGAAAAAAAAATCAGGAACATGCTAAGTGATCATAAAATTACCACGTAAAATGTACTACTACTGTTATTTTCAATGGTCTTGGTTCTTTCGGGGAACTATACAGCATATTCTGCTCGAAAAAAGAAACAAATTACAAATTTACTAAAAAAACCTCATTTATCGCCATTTGTATATACTTAGTGAAGATGATATGTAAACAAACAGAAGGAATCCGATTCAAATGGAAATATTATTTCGGTTGATCTGGGATATGTTACGGCTAAAAATTTCCGATACATCCCTCGTCAATCGGAAGTGGCACTCTGCTTAGGTAGTCTTCCCAAATCTGCTCAGGTAGTCTCCCCAGAATTTGCAGCTCTCAGCCTGGTCCAAGCGCTGGGTCCTGAATTCATTTCGAGTGTTTAGGAAGGTGGAGTTGACCGCGAACTTTGTTCTCCGTTCGTGACTTTTCCCATAGGACTGTAGTCTTGAGAGATATTATAGCCTGGGCTCTCATATATTTTTTTGTGTCCAGGTTTACAATGACAAACCGGTGTCGTGTACCCTGCAGGACAAGGCAAAGCTTCGGATTTACCACAGGTTCCAACTTTTGATCTAACGATTTGAACCCGGAGCATGGCAGACTACTGAACTTTTTCTTTCTCCTTAATTTCGTCTCATTTCTCAAATGGTATGTTAAACATCTCAAGTGAATGATATTGTTTGGTACACAAATTGCAAAAGAGTAAAATTGAAAAGTACCTCTGAGCTAATACATGTCACATTTAAAGAATTGACCCTTATTTTATTTTTGATTTTTAGGAATACAAAATTGCAAAAGAGTAAAATTGAAAAGAACCTCTAAGCTAATACATGTCACATTTAAAGAATTGACCCTTATTTAATTTTTGACTTTTAGGAATATGACTAACAGAACTCTGGTTAATGCAACAAATATTGCTCTATTTTGCATCTACTTAAGAAATGGTTCAAAATCTCTGTAAATTTAGAGAAAAAAAAATGAGGAGATATATTAATAGTGTAATAAGTTTCCAGAACTTTTCTGTTATCTTCACATCTCTTTTTTTGTTCTACTGGTCTTACGTATTGTTTTACAGTTCAGACAAATTTCCAAAGAGGGAGTTTTTCGTACACGAAATCTTCCTTGCAATGGCGTAGCTATGATTTTCGTTTGGAGTGACAAACTGTATGGCATTGCCGCCGGCGCCAAAGGGCTTCCCGAGATGCAATCTGGTTCAAAATTTAGTATTACTTTGAAGTCAAAATTTTGGTTCTATTGCAAAATATTTTTCATAACTCGATGGGGGTAGGAGGGGGAGGTTATGCCCCTTCATAAAAAATCATAATTACCACAAGAAATTAAGGATTATATACCTTTATTAAATGCAGTTTTTACTTTAATGTTATCCTTTTTAATTTTTTTTTTTGTTTTTGGCAGGAAAAAATTATGTTAACTTTTGTTGTCTGCTCAGTTCCGTCATAGTTCTGGGATGACTGCTGAGCAGACAAGATGTTTTCTCTTTGAACAGGGAGTTGTCCGTTGCCCTGACAACTTCCTGCCTTGAATGTGTCCAGAATTCAGTGTTTCATTAAACGAACAGGTGAGAAAAAAAAAATAAATTGCCGTCACGAGGGAAATTCGAATTCGCCTTCACTGATTTCTTTCTTTCTTTTTTTTTTTTTTTGAAGATTCATATTTGGTATATAGATTTGTCATGTTGAGAGAAAGAAGTCTTTTGTTTTTGGTAGAGGTCAAAGGTCATTTGAGGTCACCAGCTGTAAAATTGCGAAAATTCTGTGCCAAAAATGTAAAGAAAAATCTATCAAACACTGTCAATTTGAAGGCAGGTAAGGTATTTGATGGCAAGGAATCACTAAGCCTTTTGGCTTTCTGTTTTTTTTTTTTTTTTTTTTGAAGATAAGTAATCTTGACCAGAAGCTTTCTTTTGAATAATTTCTGCCCGCAGTCAGGATTGAAACCTTTCTTAGGAGGTTTATATGTTTCATCTGTTCTGCTTAATGTTATAATTAATATGTAGATTTTGTAGAAGGAAACGCCTTTGACCTGGTAGGTCTGATGCGTACGGTAGGAAATGCATTCTTTCAAGCTTAGCACCGTCAAATATGATTAATTCCTAAAAGGTACTCAGCTTGAACGGTATATATCACGGTTAACAAATGCATTCTTCCTAGCTTAAAAACGACAAAATCTGACACCCGTACGTATTAAGTGGTGATCATGGGGGCCATTGTGAATATTCAATATTGGACATTGCTCAGATGCACTTGAGCATAGTTATCCTGTAGACATCTTTTGTCTAAGGTCACGTGATTTTAAGGTGGGGAAAGCAAAACAGGTAGACGGATTCAAATTCATGACGACATTAAACATCGCAGTGGGCTCAAGTAAGACGTTCTAGTCCTGCATTTAAATTGGTTTGGAGAGTTTTTCGAGGAAGAATGTGACCGAAAGATTTGAAAAAAGACAGACTTCCTTAGAAAAATGACTTCTTGCAAGGTTTTAAGAGTTTGGTTTCTTTCGTGGAATCACCGTATTTAAATCAGGTTTTATTTGCCATTGGTTTCATTTCTTGGAACTCAATGCCGAGGAGTCCAAAGAAGCCGTCAGCTGCTGTCCTAAAATGTCGGTTTCTCTACGTTTTGTACTGAATTTGACGGTAATGTTTGAGAGGTTTCTTCTCATTTCATTATCGCCAAGTCGACAGAAAATGTCCGTGGTAAGTGCTTAAACTTTCAATCCATATAAGAGATTATGTTGGCTTGGCTTCTTTCTCTACGTGTTTTTTTCAGGACAGGCGGCTAAAACTGGAAGAGTATTTCTAGGATGTGTTTGTTTTCACAACTACTAGCTTGCATATTTTACATAATTAACCTATGTATCAGGCATTTGTGGAGGAGACTGAATAATTTAAGGCAAAGTCTACCCTACCTGTCCAACTGGGACGTGCTTTTGACAAATTAAAAAGTAACACCAGACATCAACAAGTTTAGTACAAGCAGTATTAAAATACAAAACAGACTGTCACAAGGATTGTTTTGAAGGCACATCAGGGAAACTTTTATTTTGACAATCCATGAATGTGCTAGACTAAAATGAGTTGGCTACCTGAGGAAATTTGGGTTAGTTAGTTAGATGGAGTTTCACGTCCCACTTTTCAACCTATTGGTTCAAGTCGAGCCTGCCACGGCGTCGAGCCGGCCACGGCCTTTTTTCCAGTTGTGGCTCATTGGCTGTTTTTCCCTACTCCCTACATTGCTCATGTGGAGCATCACGCACAACGGCAGTAGGTTCCATTTTAAAGTCTTTGGTGAGGGGATTTGTGAGACACAAAATTCAAGGCCATTTGCCTAATACCTGAGGTGAGAAATTTACCTCATCATGCTAGGCTTGAACATCTTGGGCTTAGCACATTGGAGCTGAGAAGGATTAGGGGGGACATGCTCCAAGTTTACAAGTTTCTTTTCGGTTCGACGACATTTATTTGAGTCAAAAGTTCTCTGGATTTACATTTAACACAATTCAAAAAATAATACAACGAATCAAAACTAAAGAGAGACTCAGGAGGAAACGCAGAAAAGCTCCATAGAGCTTACAAAAGAGCCCTCCGAAAAAATAACAAAAACAAAAAGGGATCTGAAAAGGAATCTGAAAGGAGTCTCCTTTTGTCTTGTAGTTATTTAAGGGTTCAAAGAATTCCCGGGTTCGTGGGCATTGTAAAAAGCTGGGAAAGTCTAGTTTTGCAAGGCTTGATATTAGGAAGTTTAGTTTCTCGCAAAGAGTGGAATTGTCTGCCAGATTGGGTAGTTAACTCCCCGTCAGTACACTGCTTTAAAGGTCCAGTTCCCTCACCCCTAGCAGAACCAATTCTCCTAACCTTCTTACTTAAGCCCCTCCCACAATTGTCAGAAATTCATGCTCATCCAGATACAATATGCTGCGAGGGCAAATAGGATGCTTGGGTTGATCAGGAGGAATTTTAAGAGTTTCAGTAAAGAAATGGTGCTAAATTTGTATAAGCAGCTGGTTAGACCCCATCTCGACTATGCTGAGCAAGTTCAGAAGAGAGCTACCAGACTCGTACCTGAGGTTAGAAATCTACCTTATCCCCAAAGGCTTAAGCTGCTTGGGCTTACCACTTTGGAGCTGAGAAGGATTAGGGGAGACATGCTCCAGGTATGCAAATTTCTCTCTGAAGGGAATCCTTTGTTAGCTTGCAGTTATTTAAAGGTCCAAAGTAATCCTCGGGTTAGAGGCCATTGTAAAAAGCTTGAAAAGTCTTTTGCTAGACTTGACATTAGGACGTTCAGTTTCTCTCATGGGGTTGTTAGTGAGCGGAATAGCCTGCCTGAGTGGGTTGTTAACTCCACATCAGTGCACCGTTTTAAGGTAAATAGTGACAAGTTCTTCCATGACTGTGGTAGAATCTAATCTTTCTGGGCTCGTTAGGTGTTGCTGGTTTGCTTTTGTTCTTTGGGGGTTTTTGGATTACAGGGCATCTTATGGGGCCTACACAGCCCTCCTTTGCCCTTTAACCTGTTATGTTATGTTAAGTTTATTGCTTCAAGCTGAGTAAAATAAAACTCAATATAATCAAAACACTCTCAGTACAGTTCATGCTGTGTAATATAAGCTTCAAGTTGGTACCCTGCATTGTTTGAATTAGCTGTCATTCAAAGAGCTGAGCAAATCGACAATTTTGGTACCCGGACCGAAATTGTAGTTGGGAGTGAGAGGTTTAGCCCTTTAAGGTTAACATTGACAAGTTCTTTCATGAATGTGGTAGAATTTGAAAGTTGGGGCTGTTTGTTTAGGTTTGGTGGTTTGACTTTTGAATAAAGGCAGTTATTCGTCACCCTAAACTACAGTTTCAGTATACATATATCAAAACTCTCCATTAATTGGTACAGCTCTTTGATTGGCATCACATTCAAACAATACATCATAGCTAAATTACACAGCATGGGCACTGAGAGTGTCTTGATTACACATTATGGACTTGTATGACCACTGGGACAAGCCATGAAGCAATAAACAAGGATTGTGTCTGGATAAAGATGAGTTTTAGATAAATGTGGGAAGGGCTAGATGTAAGTAGGTTAGGAGAATTGGAACTGTTTGGGATGATGAAAATATGCCTATAAGGATTGGACTTCAGGGCATCTTATGGGGCCTTGGCCATCCTTTATTGCACTTCAATCTGTTATGTTATGTTATGTTAAAATATGCAGTAAATGTTTTTCTTTCAGGAGATGAAAATTGCATGGCAGTGCAAAGTGTTCCAAGATACTGGCATTCAAAGCAACACAATTTCTTTTTGATATCTGTGATGTCATATCGCAGCACATTATTTTGACATTGCATTTATTTATAATTTTGATGTCTCTGTATGTAAGCACAAACTAGTCAAGGTGGTGTATGAATTGACTTACCACTTAAGTCGCTCATATCACTTAGTCACATCTGACTAATAAAGGACTAATGAATATCAGTCAAAACTTAGTCAAGGAGGCCTAATATTTTTTAAGAAACTATAATTCAACTGTGTAAACTACATTCAATATTGTTGAATAATGTGATTGGTCAGATCAGTAACCGTTTTGACTAATTTGTGTTTACGGGGCAGGCCGGGATATTAAGCAAATTTGTTGCTATACTGTAAATATGTTGCATGACAGGGGCGAAACCAAGGGGGGGGGTGGTCACTTACCTCCAGTTATATATTAACCTGAACAAATTCACTCAAAAACAACCCATTTATAGTAAAAACAGTAAGATGTATTTGGTGGGGTGAGGTGTAAATCAATAGAAGTGATTCATTTCATTTGGTTCCGACGGAATTATCATTTCCGGTTACTTGAGGTATTTTGGCTAAATATTTCCTGCGCATTGCTCGTCAACTGATGGTGACGTTGCACAAAGTCTCCAGATAATCCATAGTAGGACCTGATATTCCACATCTGAAATTTATTTCGAGTGTTTCAGGTGGGTGGAGTTGACTTTGTCCTTAAAGGACCCAAACTCATTCGATTTTGGTACGGGGGTACCAAAACTCTCAATTGGCTCAGCTCTTTAATTGACAGCCAATTCAAACAATGCAGAGTACCAAAGCTTATGTTATACAGCATGAGCGGTACTGAGAGTGTTTTGATTATATAAACTGACTTTTTCTATACTCACCTTGAAGCAATAAACTGAGATTGTATCTGGATGAGGATGAATTTCAGACAATTGTGGGAGGGGCTTAAATAAGAAGGTCAGGAGAATTGGTACTGTTTGGGGTAAGAAAACTGGGCCTTTAATTCTTTTGTAACGTGTGCCATAGGACTGTGGTCTTGATATATAGGCCTTAATTTAGAAATTATGCCACTTCCAGATACGGATGCCAAAAGTAGTACCAAGATATAATTATGCCCGGTCTGATCTCCCGTAATATGTTCTTCCCACGGCCACAATGACAAAGCTGGTCCCGTGTACCCAACAGAATTAAGCAAAGCTTCAGATTGGCTTAGGTTCCAGCTCTGGACCCAACGAAACGTCCGCAGCATTGCAGATCACTTAACTAATCCATCTCACATAAAGTATTGACCCTTATTTAGTTCTTTGAATATAAGGAATATGACTGACCGAAAATGTCGGTGAGCAATGCAACAGATATTGCAATATTTTGCATCCAAAAACCCTTGAAAGCCCTAACAGATTCCAAAAAGGAGGGGTGTCACTTTATTTTGTTGTGCACGAACTCTACCTTACACTGGCGGAGCTGGGGATTTTAAAACCTGTGACGACGTCAAGGCCGTGATCATGCATGGAACTTACTGTCTTAACTGATCGTCACGTTGACTACTGAATCAGGTACTGCTACAATTTTTTAATGTTGTATATAATAAGTAACGTTAGCTAGGCTTTTTAAATATTTGAATTTTGAGGTAGGTACCACAATTATACCCCGCATAAGTGATTAGAACGTTCAGATAAAGAAATACCATTACATTATTTGCTAGTGAGTATGATTGACATTTGGGGTGGCAAATGGTATTGCAGAATCATCGGTCTCGGGGAGAGGTCGGATAAGAGCCACGATTGTTGAATATTTAAGTTCCGGCAGGCGCAATCTGGTCCAACATTTAGTATCATTTTTGGTCAAAAATTTTGACTCGATCGGGACAGTGATTGGGAGCCTTCATACCGCCCTCTAGATGATGCACTTGAATAACGCTCTTGAATAACGCTGAACTTCAACCGTTGACTTTTCTCCAGCGTCCAGGAATATGGTAAAATTTGTTTGTTTGTTTGTTAATTTTTCATTCGTTGAAAGCAACTAATTTAAGCATTTTGATGATTTTTTTTATTAATTTCCCATGGTCGGTTTTCGAGATATTAGAAATTAGCGATTGAATGTGAAAAATTCTCCACTTAGTTTGAACTTGAAGCAAGCAGGTATGATGTCATGGAATCACATTGATAGCCTAATTTTTCTAATTCACCACTGACCACTTTTATACAACTCAGTTCAGATAAATTGATGCATGAAGTGCATCCTGAGCAATGAAAACTTCAAGGCTAGGGCATTCCTAATCAATCCAAGGTCTTTTTCCAGACTCTCTAGCAAATAGGATGGATTGTAAAGATAACAACGTAAACGCAAGATACTTCTTTTTTCTAAAAGTCCCCTCGACTCTCTGGCGAAGAGCCAAGGGGCGAAAACCAAACGATTACTCCCGGAGGAGTTCTGCTCCCTTAAGAAGCTTAACGTCCCAAAGGGCAAACACTGAGTGGTCCTGCTCTAGCTCTAGACTGGCTGAATAGAACAGAAGCCACAACCTGGATGCAGTTTAACGTCATGCCCAGGACCCAAAAACCAAACTTCCGACCTTCTGGCCGATACTCACACCTGCTTGCTTCAAGTTGCAAGGCCTTTTTTGAGTAATATCGGCGCTTTGCCAGGATTGAAATCTGTCTTACGAGGTTCATATGCTTCACCTGTTATGCCTATTGTTGTGTGGATTTTGTAGAACAAATCCCTTTTATTTGACTTGGACAGAGTGATCACGGGGCTTATGAATATTCAATATGCACATAGCTTGGATGCACTTGGGCATGCCTAACATCCAGACATCTTTTGTCTAAAGTCACGTGATTTTAAGGCGGAGAACGCAAAAGAGGTAGATGAATTCACGACATTAACCATCACAATGTGCTCAATAAGAACTGCGTCATCGTTCTAGTCCTGTATTTTAAATTTGTTTGGAGAGTTTCTAATGAAGAATTTGACCAGAAGATTTGAAAAAGACTTCTTTAGAAAAATGGCATTTTAAGGGATCCTTAGGAGTTCATTTCTACCATTAAGACATAGTATTTATCCTGTTTTTTCTTTAGACTTGCTCAATTTGGAAGAGTCGGGAAGGGCCTGTCAGTAGTTGTTCTAAAATGTCGGTTTCTCTCTCCGTTTTGAAGGAAAGTTGATGGGTTTCTTGGAATCTAATTATCACCGGAGCCAACAGAAAATATCTACGGTAAGTTGTAAAGTTTCAATCCATATAGTAAGCAATATGATAGTTTGGCTTCTTTCGCTAGGCACCGTTTTAAGGGAATGGGACCAAAAACCGGATACAGTATTTTTAGGATATTTTTCGTCTTCACAACTACTATCCTAGGTACCGCATGACAATGAGTTAGCCAATCGTAGCATCACAAATTTACCAAAGCATTACAGCATAGATTTTTAGCTACAGGGGCGGAAGAAGTTTATAGGCTATATGTACCAACCCCTATTAATCCGCAAGGGTTACGAATATAAGTTCTTTTTTACACCCATTAGTGATATAGTCTAAATCACCCTCAACCCACTTCAATTGGACAGCAGTACTCGCACTAACTTTTCATCTGTCCAGAAAATAATGCAACAACTGATTATACACACAACTCAGCGAGGACCTGTGCTAAGGAACTTTTTTCCCCGAAAGGTTATTCCGCTAATAGTGGTGTGGTTGGAAGAGAGTGCACTTATGTCATGGATTTCTAACCGACCCATTAAAACTGCGCCTAAAGAATATTGTACCATTTTGTTGATGACCTTAATATATCATGTATCGTGTCCACCTATAATTGGTTTGGGAACTAAATGATTCTCGAGAAATTGCAAAACACAATGCAGTAATGTTTTCTCATATTTTTCTAACCAACTTCTAAAAATGTAATTGTTGCATGTCTAAAGTTGGGTTACAGATTATCATTTTCTCTAACACGTTTGACTACGCGATTAACCCTTGGCTCATTTCCTGTAAGATGACATACGTTGTTGTTTTTAGGATATATCACTTTTACTTTATTGCGCTCTTGTACACTCTGAAAACAAGAATGAACTTAGTCAATAGGGTGAAAACTATATGAATTCACTCCTTTATTTAGTGTTAATTCATTTTGAGAGTAGTAAAATTCATTCCAATAAGAGTGGAATTCTCATTGCCGATTGGCCGGCAGGTTTCACTTGTTTATAAGGAGTGGTCCCTGTATTTTGCCACTCTATCAAGGGTGAAATTTGGATCTTTTGGATTGGATTTCACTCGTCTTGGACTGTATTTCCACTTTTACTCTTCAAAATCGGATATTGCGTTAATTTTAGAATTTTAGTTCCCCACTACATGGTATTTTGCTTTCTGTTTAAATTGCCATAAATAAACATTTGATAGAATCACTGGAACTACTAAGGTATTTAAATTGAAACAATTTCATTTCGATTCCCTTTTAACATTTACTTTGCAGGTTATTGATTCGTTTTATTGTGATTTCTACCGTGCGTATTTACTTGAAAACATGCTGCTGCTGCATGCAACACATCCCTATTAGTCAAATTTAAACTTGGAAATATATATGTAGAATACCACTTGGACATTTTTTTTCTGGGGGAGGGACCTCGTATGTCACATAGTTCAAATGAACATACTCTGTAGACTCCTCCATAAAATACTGGCCGAACCCACCTTATAAT
The DNA here is from genome assembly GCA_037179385.1 of Holothuria scabra. Classification (NCBI taxonomy): domain Eukaryota; kingdom Metazoa; phylum Echinodermata; class Holothuroidea; order Aspidochirotida; family Holothuriidae; genus Holothuria; species Holothuria scabra. The sequence continues at coordinate 24,070,434 of CM074182.1, forward strand.
TAATATAGAAGTGTACATCCGATATCAGTCAAATCTTTCAAATATTTTGACAGTATGGAATGTCATGAATTTTAAACCGAATCATTTTAACTTCCATTTCTTCTGCCTGTAGCATGTACTATTTTGTGTCAGCCTATATGTGCAGCGATGGTTTGGGAACGGATACAGTTTACTGATGAGCAGGAGTTCTGTTGCAACTCCCTGTGATGAGACAGGAAATGAGAATTCCTTCGTTCCATGACAAACAAAACTGGGGCCTCCCTTCCATTTGTGACCCAATCTTGTTTAAACACAACACAGTGATGAGATACGTTCGTTAAAGATAATATTTGTGTTGAAAATTCCCCTATACTTTTACGCCCCCATTTTGTAGAGTATTTTGATGCGTACTGGTCAATAATGTCACCAACCGGTGTCTGATAAACTCATCGAGTTTTTCAAAGTAAACATTTTATTCAAATTTCCTTTTAAATTCTTATTTCTCTTGGTTGCAAAGTGGCTATCTAAAACGCTTTTGCTTCAGGACGTGTATGTTGGTGTCCAACATGGATTTTTCAACAGCCAAATATAAGAAGAACAAATCATTGTATGGGAAAACCCTTTGACAATTAGTGATATCGAAAAATATTCTGTGGGTACTTTCTTTGCCTACGTAGGCGTGTTGCAAAAAAGTCTGCAACTCGATATAATTCAGCATCCAACAATTGGAAAGATCAACAAATGCTTGAATTCTTACCAAATTGGTTGAGCATAGGCGGTATGACGGCACGAAAGGGTCCCATCTGGAGGGACCACCTCCCCCCATGTCTTACTCCCTCCTGTTGGCTATGGTTGTAGAATATGCTCACGGTATTCCTATCCTGTTGTTAGAGGGGAATTAAACCGCATTTAACCTTTTAAAATACATTAACTGCCTACCTACCTATCCACCTATCTGATAGACACTCTTGGACTTGGGGTATGATCTTATAGTAACAATAATTTTTGTTTCTACATATATTTAGGCAAGTGTAACATAATTTTCCTCTATCGCTCCGTATCCCCCTTTGTTCCCAGTTTTGGTTTGGTCATAAAGGTAAGCAGCTCAATAAATCATATCACATCGGTCGCACTTTACTCACGCATACTTATTACATGGGGATGATTACATGGGGATGATATACTCCGTGTAGTCAGTCACTCAGTCAGTCAGTCAGTCAGTCAAGTCAGTCAGTCAGTCAGTCAGTTAGATTGAGTTCGACCCAGTTTCCAACCTTTTGGCAAGTCGAGCCGGCCAAGGCCTTTTTTCAGTTGTGGCTCCGTGTAATTGTACTGTCACCACTCATCAGTCAATCACACTCTTATTGACTGCAGTGAATAACCCCATGTTCGTCAGAAGTACTTCACTGCCAAACCTAAATACGTTGTTTGAACACGAAGATACTTTTCTGATACATAACATGTATTTCAACAATTGCATTAAATTAGTATTAGAAAACTTACCTCCCTACATTCCCGAATACTTACTCCTCTTAAATTATTTTGACGAAAAACTAGCGGTTAGTTTCCTTCTCCTTTTTCCCCACCTGTGTTCAGTTTATGAATTTTTATTGAAGCTCGACTTGGAAACAAATGGTTGAAAACTGGGCCGTAAAACCCCATCTAACTACTTCAGACCAACAGACAAAATCGTCTGTCGGCGCCCTTTTTAGGTTTTAAACATACTTTACATTATTGGCAAAAGACATAAATTAATAGCATTAACAGTATTAAGGCCCAGAAAACAAACTGCTCAAGCAGCCACCAGTAACTGTACTATCTGCACTTTCTTCTGATGAAAAGGGTCATCTTCTGTAATATAGGGATAGGTTTTGCCAAAACGTACTTTCATGTTTTATACGCACATGTTTTTGTTGCTGTGCTACGTTAATTGTTTTCACACCAAGCGTGATTATAAGCTTACAAAATTAAATACACAGACTGGCATAAAATTCACCCCCTCCCCGGCCAATAAAAGATGTTGCAAAGGGCGCACGATAATTGTAACGCAAATAGCCCTCTTGCTGTCGGGGATTATTGTCAACATAGGTGATGAAAAGAGTTTATAAAAAAAAAAACTAAAATAGCTTCCACAACATTTTTCAAAATTATTTGAAGAGAACATTCAGGCTAAAATAAAATAAACTGTTATCAATAGTGGTAATGATTTAAGAGTTTTAATGAGCAGTTTCCATTTTGTATTTCTTCAAGCGAGCATTCTCATGATAAATGGCTGTTTCTGACACTGCACGATAATCCCATGAAAATGCTTATTTCTGTACTTTCGTGGAAAAGCCAGAGAGTTGCATCAAATTGGCCTCGTTTAGGCTAATTTTATTATGAATTCGGTATCTACAGAGCCCAGCAGACCTTTTGTCTTCGCTATTTCTTGTACTTAATTAATGGCTATTTCAGATCGAGTGTTCACATGTTTCTTCGTGTACTTATTTTGATTTCCAGATACCAAAAATGTACAACTAGCGGTATTTAATTTCCATAACGTTTCCCCCTGTAAGATTGCTTGCTATTTGGCTCTAGCAGGTTTTATCTTTATCTTCACAAAGTAGCCTATTATTACATTAAAATCTTAAATCAAGACCTGACAGTAAAAAAAAATATAATGAACGTCTTCATACTAGAATGTGAAAGAGAGGAAAAGAAACATGGGTGTCCGCAGGTAGGGGGCAAGGGAGGAACATGCCCTCCCCCGGTAAAATAAAAAACCTGAAAAAAACGAAGAAAACAAAGAAAATGACGAAAAAAAATTAACATCAACATTAACAGTTCACTCAGTGTTTTCCCTATTTATATGCGGTAAATATGCTTTGTAAGAAATGCCATTTCCAGCAATCTGAGAGGCCTTTTGGGCCAAAATTTTCTTGCGCTCTGCGCCAACTCATGGTGGCGGGGAGCTTTCCCCCTAAAACAATTTTGTCCACCCCGAATTTTCTCCTGCGGAGGCCTATGGATAGAAAATTTCAGAATTAGAAAAACTTGCTGAGGAGAAATGGCAAATAAGTCTTCTACCAGGTGCGGAAAATCAAATGGAAAGTATGAAAAGCAGTTGCTTCTATCGTGCTGAGGCTAAGGAAAGCGCCCCTGCAGACCATTTTCGCTCCCTCTGACCGAAATCCCTAGCTCCGCCACTGTTCAAATCCCGTTACAAATTTGCACATGTCACCAGACTTTAAAGAGCCATTAATAAATTAGGGTAATTTCATATGGAATCATTATTGCACCTCTACTTACGATATATTTCAAGCCTTCGGTGGTTTTTAACTTGTCATTTTAAACGTATTTGTTGCCAAAATCATGTTAAATTGCGATATTATCTTGTCTGGTTTTAGAATGGATCTTCATGGTGTGGAATATTCTTGTCTGAAGATGACGTGAAATGATCTATTCCATTAAAAATTTCATTGTTGAAGCGTCCCTTTTCCAAAATAAAATGGAAGCTTAAATTCCAGCCCGTAATTAACTGTATGTAAAAATGATATGACGTCTTATGAAAATGCAATAAAAAATATGTCCGATCCTGGATGTCACAGCTTACCCCCTTGTTTTAACGTTGATCCCGAACTGATTCCCCAACCGTCAATAATATGAATGCATTTTATTCAGTTTCACTAATGTCACATTATCGAAAATGTGTGAAATCGATTGTTTCCCAGTCGAATTTAAAACAAAGGTATGCTGTGTGACGTCAATAAAAATTCGGCAGACGATTTTATTGCATTTTTATGAGACGACATATCATCTCAAAAGGCCTATTTCTTTCACCCAAACAATTCCCTTAACCTACTTGCGTCACTCCCACAACCAGTGGCGTAGCCAGGATGAAATTTTTAGGTGGGCCTAGGTAACAAGTGGGGGTCTGGTACCTCCGAGGGTCAGGGGTCAGGGGGCAAGACTATCTAAGCGTAGCGCCACCATAAGTAGAAGAAATTTTTGGGCTTCATAAACCCTCCAGATGTCCGTAAACGACACTTCCTACGTGTTTTAAGCTGGATGTACCCAAGCCTTGAAAAACGAATCTCATGTCTGCCACTTCTCGAATAATGAGAATAAAAATCAATCCATGAAAAATAATAGTAAATACATTTGTAGGGACCCCAAAACTGGGCATTTATGATCTGTGGCTGGGGGATGAGGCTAAAGGGAACTGGTTTCTCCCTTTCCCCTGGGAAAAATGGTAAAGGTAGATCGCAAATGCGGCAATATTCGAATGGATTTCAGCTTTAATAAGAAAACCAAAAGTAGTTGTGTCCCCCTCTGAGAAACTTCCTTTGCCTTAGATTTCCTAGATGCAAAAAGGTGACATGTTTGGCAAAACGTTGAACTGATTATAGGCCTGCGCTTTAGGATTTTTCTTTTTGGAGAGCATGAAAAATTTCAAAATACTCATTTTTAATCTTTGTAGAGATTTTGCAAATGACATATATACTACCAAAGAAGCAATATTTTCTTGTTTTTAGTGGTGTCTAGATGCAAAATGGTGCAGTATTTGTTGAGTCATCGGTTTATTACGTAGTCAAAATTAAAATACTACGAATAAGTCTCTCAAAATATTAAACCTGCAAAGCAGAAGCAGGGATGTGGGAAACATATGAAATCCAGACCTTGTGGAAATTTTACAAATCCACTTGGACGCCAGTGCCAACTAGTAAAACGAGGACTCTTCGAAAAAATCTTTCTACAGTGCCACTTGTCATAGGCAGGAGTGAGACACGACATAGGCCTACTTGTTAAAAATGGAAGGGAAGGATCATTCGAAGACAGCACCTTACCCTTATGGCATATTTCGTGTATGATAAGTATAAGAAAGGTCGTGTAAAAATGGGTCTCCAGTGTATGATTACCTTGTTTTCAGTTAATCAACCAGCCATCCGAAAGGCATAAAGGGTCTTAACCTAACACAATCACACTCGAGTTTGTCGTCGAGACGTTAGTTTCATCTTCGAAAGGAAATGCAAAAAACGACAGTGAAGATTATATACGATATCTAATTAAGTGAAAGTAGGCATTTTGAAGTTATTACTTGATTTCATACTTGCGCACAAAATGCGTTTAACACACATTCATGTTTTCTTAATTGTTACACATTTTATTTACTGTTTTCGAAAGAAATACGTTATTTACGTTCAAACGTTTTATTTTATTTTATTTTTTCTCAAATATTTTATCAGGACGCCACTGCCCACAACTGTGTAAAATTTATCCTCATTCAGACACAGTCTCAGTTCGTCGCTTCAGAGTGAGTACTTAAAACTCCAGTGAGTAATTAATACTTTCTCAGTGCAGTACATGCTATGTAATGTAAGCTTCAGTTCTCTGCATTTGTAATACTAGCTGCTAATCAAGGATCTGTGCTACTTGAGAATTTCTGTGGACTATTACAAAAACTGTAGCTTGGGGTTAGAGCATTAACCCTCTAACATATGTCCTCACAAGACAACTTACTCCTCATGCGATTGTTTGCATGTGTTTTTGTTACTGAATTTTATACAAGTACTACTATGATTAATATTTTCTGACATCGCTTTCAGGGGAATTGGGAAGTATATAAACAATGATACTTCCACAAAACAAAGAACACCCTTAATTATGTAAATATTCTATAGATCCAAGCATTTTTTGTTTGGGGGGGGGGGCATACAAACAGAATTACAAATGTAATATGATGTAGGGATTGTGAAATGAGTCATAACTCGTTCCATGGCTAAGTGTCGAAATTTACACTAAAAGTAGTCCATTGTGTAATAATATTAAACCCTACTGTACAACTCATATCTTTTTAGTTTACATGACCTTCAAATACACCGCATGCTGTACAAAGATGTATCATAGCAAGTCAACCCCCTTGTATTAAGAGCATATTAAGCATTTTGTACAATTGCATTGGCTAATAGAGAAACAAACGAAATGCTATTTGAGTAAGGGTTGAAAAGAAGGGTTCATTGGGAAGTTTAGCCCCGAGAAATAAAACTGTTTAGTTTATAAACATGTGTCGGAAAGCCAGAAAATTTATCCAAATATTCCAATTCCAAAATATAAGTTTGTTGAAGTTGACTCCCTCAATTTTAGATGGTATATAGATTGTGCAACAATATTTGATGTCATTTTTGATTCCAGGCAGGCAAGGAATCTATGCGATGGTGATGTCGTGTGTGTGTGTGCGTGTGTGTGGATGTGTGTGTGGTTGTGACACTTGCTTGCAAACACGATATCTTAAGATAGGAATGTCCGACACTTTTTATAATTGGTATATAGATTTGTCATGTTGAGAGGAAAACCTTTTTTTTTGGTAGAGGTCAAAGGTCATTTGAGGACACCAGCAGGAAAATTGCGAAAAATTCGAAAATTGCTTGTAGACACGATATCTTCAGACAGGAGTGACTGACATTTCTCATATTTAGTATATAGGTATTTCATGTTGAAAGAAAGAACCATATTGTTTTTAATTGAGGTCAAAGGTCATTTGAGGTCACCAGCGGTAAAATTGCGAAGACACCGAAATGGCTTGTAAACATGATATCTTCAGATAGGAGTGACCAATACCCTTCATATTTTGTATATAGATTTGTCATGTTGAGAGAAAGAAGGCTATTGTTTTTGGTAGAGGTCAGAGGTCATTTGAGGTCAGCGGTAAAATTGTGAAAACTTGGAAAATGGCTTGTAAACATATCTTCACATAGGAGTGACTGATAATCTTCAAGTTAGGTATATAGATTTGACATGTTGAGAGAAAGAAGCCTATTTTTTTGGTAGAGGTCAAAGGTCATTTTAGGTCACCAACAGTAAAATTGCGAAATTTCTGTGCCTAAAATGTAAACAAAAATCTATCAAACACTGTCAATTGAAAGCAGGTAAGGTATTTGATGGCAAGAAATCACTAAGCCTTTTGGCTTTCTGGTTGCAATAATTACCATAGTAGTTTTAGTTTGATAGGATGTTACGGCGTCGAACTTGAAAGGGATGAGTGTATATTTCATCATTTCCCCAGATTTTAAAGGACATAACTGAACGGAAACAAAATGTGGATCTTCTAGACGGGTCATCTACATGTGTGAATGAGAGTAACGGCGGACGTACTTCCAGATGGGCCAGACGGATTATGATTTGAAAACAGCAACGGCCAAATACAAACATCGCAGGAATTATCCCAAAATGTGTCCTCGGAAAATAAAGGGAGTATAATTGCTCAAACTTAAAAAACTATAATTTAGAGAAGTAGTATACTAGGCAGTAGTGGTGATGGTGCAGGAGGCCGGGGGGGGGGGGCATGGGCATGAACATGCTAATGTTGTGATACGAGTGTCAAACGTTCATTCTTTTGTCCATGAAGGTTTCAGTACAAATGGTTTATTAAAACTTGGAAGTTTTCAATTTCGTGGCAAAAAACAGCGTATTTCTTTGCAAGTAATATCTTGACTGAGCTTCGGAATGGCTTCTTTCTTCATTGTTCACATATCAGCTTGAGAGTAGACCTTATGCATTGACGACACACTGACGTCATCCTTGGGGGCAAAACAACGTAACACGTGGTTGCACGCATAGTAATTCGCCCGGCCCGTCTATAAAATTATGTGCTAATTCGACTGTTGACAAATCAGCTTTCTGCATTTGTGGGTGTTGGTTTGTTTTTCACGTACAGGAGATATATATGTGTATAAGTTTTGGTATAGATATGACAGGCTGATTGAAATTGGGAAGACCCGTATTTGGACTTCAGTCTTATCAAAATATGGAAGGACTATTCCATTGATAAAATGTTCCCAAGTATCAATGTTTTTATAGTGTGTCTGAGGTACACTTCATTAGATGGGATAAGTGGGATGGAAGGAGCAAACGAAAGGTATAGAGTGCTTTCACTTCAGAATTAATAAACTTCAACCACTGCAGGGCAAAAATTGATGGTGTTTCAACGCATCAGTCATGCGTGGTTCGTCAGCTGCCTCTCAGCTAGCCACGCAATAAATGCGTACTAGACTAGACTGCCCGTCAAAAGGGCTGGCGTCAAAAGCCCCATCCGTTTTGATGGGGAAAAACTAGTGTAGTACGTTGGCTAGTGTCGCTACCTGACTGAGAATCAGCTGACGACCCACGTGTGACTGTTGCTGTAAAGCACTTTTGACTTTTGCACAGCAATAGGCCTGGGCTACCAATTGTGACGTCACGTAAAGCATTCTATATACGGGCACTAAGGAATAATTTGATATGGTGTAAACTCTACATTGAACAAGGCTTGTCAGCATCTTTTGCACAAGATTCAAAGCGAATACAATAAATGAGATGAAATAGCTTTGAAAATTTACGAAGCGTAGATGCATAGCCTTTTGGTATTATCCAAGATTTTGTAACTTTATGTCGGCTGGAATTCAAGCAAGCAGTGTATTTTTGCCCTAAAAACTTTTCACCCCCTCGCCTGACGCCCCATGTTTTTGCTATCCTTCGTAGAAATCGGTCATACTTGCCTAAGGTACAGTAACAAAAACCAACGGCAGTTTTGCATGGTATAAGTAGATACTATTTATTATTTTCCAGACGAATATAGTTGCTTGGAATCATTCCTCTTCAAGATGCACCGTATATATATATATATATATGTATATATATATGTATATATATGAATATGTATATGTATATATATGAATATGTATATGTATATATATATATGTATATATATATATATGTATATATATATATATATATGTATATATATATATATTAGACGGATACATCACGACCGTGGCGGTACGAGGTACTGGTGTGGACAGTTGACGCGGATGTTGTCCCCTCCCCCAACCTTTCCTACCGGCTCCCCCCTGTACTGCAGTCCCCTCCCTTACGTGTCCTACAGGCACCTCCCCCAACTATCGTACCGATTTTAGAGAAATCAGCATGGTCTAAAGTGAAATATTGCGTTTGTTGTACAAATTTTATCCTTTTAAAAACAAAATTTATCGGCAAAGAGTGATGAATAATTGAAAAAATAATTTGTTCACCCAAACTTTCTACATTTCAAAAGAATCATAACATCTTGAGCATATGAAGCTATTGCTGAGGTTTATTGTTGAGACCGAACGATTTGATAATGCTGTGTCGGAGCATTTTAAATGCAATATTTCCCTTAAATTGAATGATCTCAATGTTGACATCCGTCGTGTCTGTCATTGTGTGGCTACATTGATGTTTCAATCACATGTCACTTTAAACATCAGGAACATTTTGTTATTATAAGAAATGAGACGATGGGGCATGCGAATCTTCACAGATTTCACTGCATGGCACAAATTCTATTGTTACTTTTGCTCAAGTCGGAAATGTGTTCGTGGGATATCTTGGGGGCGTTGAGTAAAGCTTTTTAAAACCGTCACAGAATCGTGTATGACTGACACGGGGAAATTCAAATGATGTCACGTCAAAACCAAATCGCAATTTCAATAAGTTTATTTCAACTATAGCTTACATCAAAGGTACTAGGGGAAATCAGAATTGTTTTTACAACTTCAGTTCTGCACCAAAATCATATTTTCTGACGTTGTGACTTTTCACATTTGATGAGAACGTCTTGATCCTGTGTGGCATTGTTACCCGAGAAAAATTACAGAGCAACTATACTTTGGTACCCCAAATAGTGTTGCACTGTCGGTTGTGAAAAGTCAGTCAAGATCCAATCAATTGGATTTTCAAGTGTTCCAAGTGATATCCGCAATTAGTTCCTTATGAATACCTCCTTTGAGATTTGATTCCTTTACCTAACAAAGCCAGACATGTTTCCCTTAAAGCTTATCCCCAGGAAGCAAGAAAAATGAAGAAATGAGCGAAACATGGTAAGCGCAACGAATGTTGGGATATTTAAAGTGACGGAGTGCAATTGTTTAAAATTTTACAATAAAATTTACGCCTTAAGGAGTGGCCAACTCTTCTCCCTACTTCCCTTGTAATGTTATAGTGTAACAATAAATGCGCAGTAAATTATTCCGGACAATATGAGCCGAATCAGAACGTTAGTCACCCGTCAGGCCACCAGTAAGATTCGGACAAAATGAGCCGGACGATTTGGTCCCGCCCGGGGAGGGAGTCGCAGTCGGACCCAGCGGGGAGTACCAACCGAGGAGGGACTCAGCGGGGAGTCCCCACCGGGGAGGGATCCAGGGAGGGGAGTCCTAACCGGGCAGGTGCCCAGGGAGAAGTCCCACCCGGGAAGGGAACCAGAGGGGGAGTCCCACCCGAGAAGGAATTCAGAAAGGGACCCAGGCGTGGGAGTTCTACCCTGGAGGGGAGGTCCCAGTCGGGAAGGGACCGAGGAGGGGAAGTCCCAGTCGGACCCAGCGGGAAGTACTAACCGGGGAAGGGACCCAGGGAGGGGAGTCTCAACGGAGGGGAGTCCCAACCAGGCAGGGACTAAGGTAGGGGAGTTCCAACCGGGGAGGGACCGAGGGAGGGGAGTCCTAACCGGGCAGGGACCCAGGGAGAAGTCCCACCCGGGAAGGGAACCAGGGGAGTCCCACCCGGGAGGGAATCCAGAAAGGGTTGGGAGTTCTACCCTGGAGGGGAGTCCCACCAGGGAAGGGACCGAGCAGGGGAAGTCCCACACGGGGAGGGAACCAGCGAGGGGAAGCCCAATCGGACCCAGCGGGGAGTACCAACCGGGGAAGGGACCCAGGGAGGGGAGTCCCAACCAGGCAGGGACCCAGGGAGGGGAGTCCCACCCTCGAAGAGACCGAGGAGGGGAAGTCCCACACGGGAAGGGAACCAGCGAGGGGAGTCCCAACCGGGGAGGGACCAAGGGAGGGGAGTTATACCCGGGAGGGGACCCAGGGGACCCAGCGGAGAGTACCAACCAGGGAGGGACCCAGTGGGGAAGCAGATTATCACCCGGGACGGGATCCAGGGAGGAGATTGTTAGGGTTAGGGACAGAGGGACCAAGGGAGGGGAGTCCCACCAGAAAAGGACCCAGGGAGGGGTTCCATTCGGGGGTGACCCAGGGAGGAAAGTCCAAACTGGGAAGGGACCCAGGGAGGGGATTCACACCATGGAGGGGGCCCAGGGAGAGGAATCCTAACCGGGAGGGACCAAGGGAGGAGTCCCATCCAGGGAGGAGAGTTCCACCGACGAGGGATCCAGGGAAGAGATTCCCACCCGGAGAAGGACGGAGGGGACGGAGGGGAGGCCCAACACACCCGGGAAGGGACCAAGGACCCAGGGAGGGGAGTCTAACCGGGGAGGGAGCAAGGGAGGGGATTCACACCCGGGAAGGGACCAAGGGAGGGACCCAGAGAGGAGAGTCCAACCGGGGAGGGAAGTCCCACCAGGGGAGCGACCCAGGAGGGCAGTTCCACCTAGGAAGGGACCCAGGGAGGGGTTCCACCCGGGTTGTGACTCAGGGAGTGGAGCCCCAACCGGGGAGGGACCAAGGGAGTCCCAACCGGGAAAGGACCCAGGGAGGGGATTCACACCCGGGAAGGGACTAAGGGAGGGAAGTCCCACCCAGGGAGGGGATTCCCAACCGTGAAAGGGACCCAGGGAGGGGGAGTCCATCCTGGGAAGGGACCAAGGGAGGGGATTCATACTAGGGAAGGGGAGGGACGTCCCGCTCGGCGAACCGGGAAGTGACACAGGGAAAAGGGTCACACCCGGGAAGGGACCCAGGAAGGGAAGTTTCATCCGGGGAGGGATCCAGGGAGGAGAGTCTCAACCGGGAAGGGCCCCAGAGAGAAAAGTCCCACCCTCCCCGGGACCCAACGAGGGGCAGGGACTCAATTCCATTCTCAACCGGGAAGGGACCCAGGGAAGAGTCCCACCTAGGAAGGGACAAAGGGAGGGGAGTCCCAACCGGGAAGGGAATCAGGGAACTAGGGAAGGGACCCAGGGAGAGGAGTCCCAGTTGTGGAGGGATCTACAGGGGGAAACCCACCTGAGAAAGAGTCCAGAAAGGGGAGTTCCACCGGGACCCAAGGATGGGAAGTCAAGGATGCAGCCAAGGAGGGGACTCCCACCCGGGGACGGACCAAGGGCAGAGAATCCCAAGGAGGGAAGTCTCAGGGGAATCCCGTCCAGGTGGAAACACCAGCCGGGGAGGGGACATAAGAAGGGAGGGACCTAGGAGGGGAGGGGAGTCCTAGGATGGGAGGGTATTTCCAGTAAAAGGACGCCGGCAGAGGATGGGACCCAATTAATCAATTTTGGGGGTGGGAGGGTCCCGCAGTTACATTAAAATTACCGCTCTTTTTCTTCATGCTATGGGTTGTCTCATATATCAACTCCTTTTCATCATGGTTCGGTTGTTGGCAGCGTTTTCTTCCCTTAACCGTCATGCAGGACACATCTACAATAGGTTAGAAAAAAACGGGATAAAACATCATTTTGAAAGAGGACGGTATTAAGCAAACAGTATCATCACTACACAGTTGGTAAGGAGCGAATAAGAAAATTGCAGGGAATGTTTCAAAGGAAAAGCAGAATCTGAGACAGGGTTAAAAGTTTCGAATGGGGGAAATATTTCAAATATTGAAAGTGTTATTGCGTGAGGAAAATAATTCATGCGTTCAAAAAGTCGGGACCTGATCATCTTTGCAACACAAGGGGGCCCAAGGCTTTGATATTAGGAATCATCACCACCACCATCACTGCTCCACCTCCTTCAACTTCATCTCGGTGTCAGTCTGTGGACGAGCAACTGCTTTTGAAGGAGTTCTTGGACATCTCGACTGAACTGCGAAAGTGAAAACGGTTTACGTTATAAAATATTGGCAGGAACGGGCACGTTATACAGAGGAATGAACTATTCAAACTATTTTTTCTTTTGAAATTTTTGGTCTTTGCCTCGGTTGAAGATATTTTGTTGATTCTGTGTCAATCGAGTGAAGTGGGATTAGTAAGAGTTATCAACATTCAATGCGTTCATATGGCAGGCGCGGATCCGAGAGGGGGGGTTTAAGGCTTCAGCCCCCCTTTTTCGTCACATCAACAACTTGCGCAGGGGTTTGCAAACTTTTGAACCAAGTCATGTTGCTGTGGCCATCTGGGTGGCCCCAGTGGAGCAGGTATAGGTTATATTAGGTGGCGTCTTACCGTCACCCCTTGCACCATCCGTCCCCTGTTAGATTGACAATGTGCCAAGACCTACATGCATACCCCTGGTATAGAAGGACAACGATAAAAAAATCGGAGAAGTGCTAATTATAATACGACAGAATTGAAAACCTGTTATTAGTTTTTGCACGGAAAATTGAGCTATTCGTTTTTTCATTTCTGTTTCGGCTAATCAGGCTCTAACCTGCAACCCTTTATGCAGTAAGTGGTCGCTCAAAAAGCAGTCAGTGGTGAAGTTTTTCGAGCCGTATACAGTGCCGTTTCCCTAAAATTGTCTTCATAATAAAAGCTTTTGATTTTTTTTGTCTAAAAAAATTTCGGGAGCTTTTTTAATGTCGCCGAGAACTATTTCTTGCAATACAAGCTCCATATTTACAAATGCGTAAAAGGACCAAAATTTTCGAAACGCAATATTTAGTAACATGCTATTGAGATGCAATTTTCACCAATAAAGAAGATATAAGTGCCTTGACTTGTTGAACCCCTTAAAAATGTCACCGGAATATCCCTTTTTCAATTGTTCATTAGTGTAAACGCCGATATGAAAATTGGAAGAATGCAGGTCGGTCAGGTGGGGGGGGGGCGGGGGTGATGATGGTACAACCTTATTTGATGATGAAACATGAAAACAGTCAAAAGTGCAGGAGGCATGTGTCTACCCGTTCCTCCAGTTGTTGAGACGTTAATTAATAATCGTGGATTTTCTTCGTAATTTCCTGCACACTCCCCTCACAATATATTTCTCTCCTCACAATAATAGAATTTACTGACAATGATATTTTAGGACATATATTCAGGGTAATTCAAGCAGTGACTGCTTGTTATTTCACATATGATGAGAAAAATATAGTTAAATTATCCGCAAGAGCTGTTTATGAAATATGATAACTGCTAATCCAGATTAGGGCGCATGCACTTTCCCGTTGATGTTGTTTCCTTTTCAAACAAAGGGTTGTGATACGAAGAAAACTTTTTTCGAATGTAAAATTACATAGGTAATATACAAAAGCTGGGAATTAGATTTTCATTGAGAGAAATTAGGTCTTTACTGGATGTGACAATTTCATTTCATTTTGTTTCATTTGTTTCATCACATTACATATTACAATATGATGTGAAAGGAAGTCATCCAGAAAACCAAAATTGGCTTAACAAAGTGGATGACTCCCTATAACCAAGAAAAAAGATAAAACTATGACATGTCTCCGTATTATACACTCACATTTGGAAAAATTATGAGCATACTTGAAAGATATTAAGAATAATTTCAATTTTACCAAGGGAACTTAATAATTATTCTTAAAGATAAATTTGATCTAATTAAGGCTAATTTTATTCTACCCCGTCCTTTCGTTATAGAATTTAATGAGAATGGTTTCACTAAAAAATTAAATAGTCACACTAGCCGAGCTACTTTAAATAAAAGGTGGTCATTTTCTACACCTACTTGAGTGTTCATTTGAGACAACGTGAGGGCTAGTTTTAGCAGTTCTTTGCCCTGTGTAGCAAAGGGTATGTAAAAACGGCAGCACGGTTGCAAAGTGACCACACTTTCTAATTTAAGTTGGACGTAAAAATTGTATATTGAAGGTGAACCAATAAGTTAATCTCGTAAATTTCATGAGTGAAATGAGAAAGTGAATGAGAAAAATATTGCCACAGGACACTCATGACACAGGGTAGGCCTACTACACTACCGATGACTATATTTTCACTATAATTTCCACCCATACTAAATCTTAGATGTCCTAAACTTAAAGCGTTTTCATTCAACATATTCTTAGGAAGGCTCTAGCCTTCACCACCGGGGTTTCTACCACCAAGTAGGACCTGTCGACACCCATCGATAGCAATATACCACCAACTGGGATTTGTCACCAACTGGGGCCTAACACCAACTGAGACCCGCGTCAACACCCATCAGTTCCCATACTACCAAGAAGTGGGACCTACCACAACCAAGTTATCAGTTCTGTACCGACGCCATGGGCACATATTAATGTCCACTAAATGGGAACAGGCCTACTCTGGGATTCCCCTACTCTTCCGATCAGAGTCCTCCCTTGGTACTATTAACATTTTAATTTACTTGTTACCCTGTCTAATTTCCTATACGGTTTGTAGGTTTTTTGTTTGGACCTGTGTTCACACTTTATTTCAACCCTCATTTCAGATCAAATTATCAATTGGCCACAATAATTACCCTGATATTTTTTTGGAACTGAAGAGGATTCATCTTGCAGCTGGAACAGGTTTTGCGCGCTCCTGCCAACCAACGAAAGATGTTAAAGTAGCAATTTATCCAACCTGTACCCATCGAAATTTCTGCCAAAAATTTTATTGCACGCTACTAGCCGACATTGAAAAAGGCTCTCTTCGTGTTACCGTTACTCTCTGTATGTAAACACGACCCTAGTTTCTGGTATAAATTTTGTTTCATTCAATATCACATCGATTCTGATGGTGCTTTCGTATAATATTTAAACATTTATGATTACCAGCTAGGTGGGGTAGCGAAAGTGGACAGAGGATGTAAGCCCTCCTGTAAATTACTCATTACACATTTCTTTAATCGAGGGTATCAGAGTAAAAATGAGTATTAATTTTATTGTTTCAAGCATTAACAGTATGTAACATGTGAACGCTCTATGTTGTGGCTGTGGTAAAGATATGCAATATCAAGGTGAATTTCCGGAGACAAAAATTTACTGACTTCAAAATGTACAGAAAAATTTTCTCTTTCATGAGGTGAAAACTGCCTCTCAATAGCATAAAGCGGCACATCAAATTGACATTGCATTCAATAATTTTGATGCCACTGATCGGAATATTAAGCAATGCTGTTTGCTAAACCTTACGTATAGTGAAGGGGAATACTAGATTAACATGAAAAGATATTCAAACATGTCGAATGTATAAAATTTTAAGAACAAGCAGGAAGTTCAATTATGAAGAAAAAAAACTTGAATATGACACAATGTGCTCATTACTTTACCTTCTGTTGCTTTGTTGAAAAGTGGAGGTACTTTTTGAAAAATAAGCAAATTTTAAAGTGAGGTATCTTGAGTTAGGAAAGGGTATTGCGGCAGGGTTTGGAAATATGAATTGGAATACATTTGTTTTTCTCACGAGGCCCTAATGAAAACCCACCAGTACATGTTTTTTGACAGCAAATTTTTTTAACATTCTAAATCACCATCAATTCTACCCAAATTTTCAACTTCTACATTCTAGCAAGTTTTCTTTCATATCCACGAACTTTCATCAAGCAACTGACTGATTATCCTTACAAAATTTGGTCTCAACCAGAGTTACGTAAAAGAACACTTCCCTAATTGAGGTGTGAGGCTTGAACTTAACTCTGTCACCTGCCCCCCTGACGATTTTATTTTAATTAAGGGACCATGTATTTCAGGTAACAGTTTTTCAGCTTCTTTTCTATAGGAGCCCGCCCCCCCCCCCAAAAAAAAAAATCTTGTAGACATTACACAACACCAATGACGGTCCTAATCGTCCTCTGCCAAATTCTGGGCAACCTTGTATGGAACAAAATAGATGAGCTATACTCCCAGTTTGAGGATAGAATTACACTAGATACTTCAAAAAGGGCGCCACAATGAAAAACGTCATAACAATGACTTCGCTTGATATTACAATCGGAAGTTTAGGTGGACCGATATCGACTATTCATTTTGGCCAGGAGGGGGATTAGGAGAACTACATCAAAATGATCTTTTCCCGTGCCTTAAGATTATGTATTTATGGATGCTAACTATCTATCTATCATAGGTATGTGGAAATAGGGCCTTATTTGGAAAAAGTACATCTGTAAGAGGACACAGAAATTCCTTTCATGAATCTAAACGTTTTGTGGCAAATTCAATCATGTGTACAAATGAAAACAAAAACCTGTTCATATTGAATCCAGGATGGACACCCTCTTAAAGAGAGAGAGAGAGAGAGAGAGAGAGAGAGAGTGAGAATGCTATGACGGTGGTTAAAGGACATATGCTAAATGAATGGCAAGGTGGGGAATTGCGTAAATAGGAGGTGAGTATCGGTGCTCATAGACTTCGAAACCAGTGAAATCTTACCTTGTCACCAAAAGAGTTCAATTTTTTCATCAGGTATATGTTATATGACCGGTGGGGAGGAGACGGAGTCTGTATATGGCTGTGGCAAATCTTGACAAGCTGAAAGTGTAAAAGAGAAGACGTGTTATACACTCACATTGCCATTGGAGTGTCTCTGAATTTCTAAGGGTATGCGATACAGGTTAAAGTGTAGCCTACCTCAAGTCCAAAAATTCAAAAATATATATTAATTCTGACAGTTCATTTCCCATCAACTCATCAAAGGACATTCTTGTACTAAGGTATGATAGCACGCCTGCTCTTAAGAGTGCAACATGGTATGGCAAGCAAACAGGAAGTGATCCAAGTCATAAAAATATTTTTTAATTTTAAAAAGGGCATTTGAAAACAGGTAATATAAGTTGTACACCCTACATTATGAACGAGAAGGCTAGAGAGCCTTGTTTCGTTTGTTTTAACACTTCATAAAAACATGTCCAAACATAACAAGGATGGCCGAATGGCACTTTATATATCCACATTAAAGAGTAAGCATGCAATTCCTAGACGCAAGGAGCAAAAACCTTAGCGACACGGCAAGACGAAACACACAAGAGATAGACGTACGAAAACCGCCCCTAAAAAAGTGAATAAGAGCTCTCCCTACCTAGGAGTCATTTATCTGAGTAATTTAACATACTCAAATAAATAGAATTGCAACGAATGCAAGCCCTATACGCTGGGCTGCTTAAAACTGCTTAAAAACCTTAAGCATTGATCTACAGATTGCAAGAAACTGTTACACCTCAATAGTCCGTAGCTATCTTGAATATGGGGCTGGTATATGGAACCCTTATCAAAAACTCGAACAAGAAGACATTGACGGTCTTTTGAAAGGATAAAACTTCAGCAAGGCTTATTAGCAGCGACGGGGCTCGCGGAGAGAATTTTTAAGTGTGTGGGGGTGGGGGTTGTAATCACCAAAGCGGTCCTATTTGTTCAATAATATAATGCAGTTGCAATGGAAGACTGCGGCCCAAAATATCTGTTAAATTTCAGAACGAAATAATGAAGAATTACAGAGAAATCACAGAGAAAGAGCTAACAATTGAAAGTTATTTGTCAGTTTATCAGTTTACAGGCAATACTATATTGTACAATAGGAAAGTGGTGCGGTTTCTGAGTGACTATGAGTCAAGAAACAAATATTTTCGTCTATCAAAAAACAACTTCAAAACGACAGAAAAACTGCCTCGTGTATAAAATATTTATAATCACTTCCCAGCTGTTAAACATAACAAATTCGAAACTTCACTGCTAACTAGACCACTACTTCTACTAACATAATTGAAAATCAAGTAATAATACACTGTCTGTAGAACACCCCCTTTCCACTCCGCATAAGGGCTCGCTCCTTCCTCTCCACTATAATTAATTGGAGCACATTGTCAGATAATGACGTAGACACACAGAAACACACACACACAAACACATGGACATTTAGGTGTCACCTGACACGTTGCTAACGCTCTCTATAGTTTTTTCATTGCGTCAGTGCCCAATGGGTCCCTGCAGCGTACCAACGATGGTGACGAAGATTAGAAAAACCTAATCACTAAAAGAAGAACATCCACCCCTCCTACATCGCAAGAATTGTGAACTATGGACCAGCAACTACTCGGGCTGTCAAGGAGCTCTTTAAGCCCCACTGATACGTTCTTTAAGGCTTAGGACTATTAAAGACTCCCCTAAGGTTTCACAAAGGAGCATTTTTTTTTGGGGGGGGGGGGGTAATCTTCCCCATCTGGTTCTAAGTTAACAAAAATCCTGACTAGATTATTAGCAAGCGAAAACTAACTTACGTAAGAGACCCGTCTCAATGCTCGAATGGTAGGAAAGTTCATAGTAGACGAAAAATAAGAATATGCCTGTGCTAGATTTAACAAAAATTTATTGCCAACTTTTCGAATGTAAATCCAGTGGCGTAGCTACAGGGGGCAAATTCCTCCAGTGGCTCTGAAAAGTGAAAAATTCGGAAATTTGCCGTATGATACCCGGTTTTACTACTACAGTATGGTATCCCAACCTTTCCTTCATAAAATTTCGAATTTTCCCAAAAAACGCCATAATTGTAATTATTTGTTGAAAAAACAACATTTTTCGCGCGCTTCGGGCGCCCCAAATTGTGATCTCTACTGCAGTGAGTGCTCTTACATAAATCAGTCTGGTAAACTTTCCAGAGCCACTACAGTGCAATTTTCCTAAATTGTCATCAATACAGGATGTAATTTTTTAAAAATTCTGTCTGAAAATGCAGCAAAGTTTCGGAAACTTTGTCGTTGGGAAGCCTTACTCCACAGGCATTAGATGGCATTATGTTACAAAAAGGATCTTCAGTCGTCATGAAATGTCAGCTATATGCTTATTAAATAGGAAACGCAGATTCTTCAAAAATCCCCGAAATTTTCAAATTTACTTACAGGACACCAAGAATCTAACATTTTCCGCATTCCAAGCGCCATGTTAATGCCGCAAATTAAGTTGCTAAAATTGTAATATTCATATATAAATTAATCGAAAAAAGCCACTCCCACAACTGTAAAAATTTTTACTCATCCAGACGCAGCTACAGTTAATTGCTTCACAGTATACAAGACCTCAATGTGTATTCAACACACTCCTTGAAGAGCACATGCTCTGTAGTTTGAGCTCTACATTTTTGAGCTTGTTGTCAATCAAAGAGCTGCGTTAAAGGGAAATATTGCGTTGAAAATGTTCCAACATAGCATTAAAAGTAAATAGCTCTAGTCATTTTCAAATCATTCCGTCTCAACAACAAACCCCAGCAAAAGCTTCATCAGTATTAAAATATTAGCACAAGAAGAGTTATGGAAGTTGCATCTTTCGAAATTAGTGAAAGTTTGGGTGAACAAATTATTCTTGAGCAACA
Source organism: Holothuria scabra (assembly GCA_037179385.1). NCBI lineage: Eukaryota > Metazoa > Echinodermata > Holothuroidea > Aspidochirotida > Holothuriidae > Holothuria > Holothuria scabra. The sequence goes on from CM074182.1 coordinate 24,090,574, forward strand.
AACAACTGAATTTCTACCTGAGAGAAACTTTTTTTTTTGCAAAGAAGGCTACCATACTGCCTTATTTGCAATTATTTATCACTCTTTGCCTATAAATGTTGGTTTTAAAAATATGACATTAACTTGAAAAACAAACGCAATATTTCCCTTCAATTGAGATGACTACTACAAAACTATCGATTGGGGTCTGAAGATTTAATAAGACTAAAGTATGATGAACTAAATGAGTCATCGTCTGTACTTACTGCTGCAAGGAGGAAGGCTCTACACAATATGGGGTTACTTTTAGCAGACTCTGCCCTATAAAACAAATACAAGGAACCCCCTACTATCGCAGCATGGTATTAATGTAATAATTACAGAGTAGCCCAGTCATACCCTAATGATTGCAATTTTAGAAACGGTTTAATTAATGCCAGATCTCAGAAATTTCAAACGACGGGTTTAAAGATGATCTGTCACCTCGTTAGAAAACAATAGAAACTTTGTGGATGATGTCACAGAATACCTTTATTTTGACTTGTAAACCGATTTGATACTCTAACTTAACGATTATATCACATCAGCGATAGCGTATGAAAATTTGCCATTTATCAACCGTGTATCGAATCATTTCAACGCTATAGACGTTACAAGGGTATTCTGTGAAGTCATCTAGAACTTCCAGCAAAGTTTTTATTATATCCTTAGGCAGATAGACCCTACAGCTCTCCTTCGTGGGTTCTTTTGTTATTTGCCATTTCACCACAAAAATGAACAACCACCCAAACGACATTTTAGAAATCTTGAATCGACACCCCATGAACAAATATTTAATTAGGTGAATTGATTTTTGCATACATTGTACCATCGGAGTGAACATGGTTGAAAGAAATGGATGGAGATAGTTTCGTAAAAGTATTTCCTGCCAAGGTTTAGAAAAGTTATGAAGAAGTCCACTAGACAGGTAAGATAGTAACGATAAAGTGTAGTTTTTCTGTGTACTTTATGCAGAAGAAAGGAAACCGTTTATTTTTGGAATATTAGATTACAAGCACAATAACCTGTGGACGTAATTGTTGTTTAGCAAAATATATTCTGTTGTATGTAAAAGAACCGTGTATTTTTATTTTGTATCTAAAACATTTTTACGAAAAATAATTGCCTTTAGCTAATTATTTCTGGAATAAGTGTAAGGTTAAATTCTATAAGTAGAACAAAAAATAAAAAGGTCCAAAATTCCTTTATTTGTTCTGACTGAATAAAGAAAGATAAAAAACGAGGACAAAGAAGCCCTTTCCCCCTTCAGGACCTTTTCTGGCCAAGGGTGTAAATGAGAATAACTTAATTGTCCCACGGGACGCGGAATCGAATTTTTGTCAGCAACTTGTGTTCGTGGTTACTTTGAAATTTAAGTGGCTAGTTCACCTTGTAATTACAGGCCAGTCAGTTGAACTAGTGTTGTGTGCAAAATTATGGAATCCTTAATCAAGGACTGTTTGCTAAAGCATCTCTTAGATAATGGGTTACTCAACCTAACTCAGCATGGTTTCCTACCAAGTAGATCTTGTGTTACAAATTTGCTAAGCTTTCTTGAGGATGTTTCTTTGTCTCTCGATTCAGGTTCCAGTGTGGACGTCATTTACCTTGACTTCCAAAAAGCTTTTGACAAAGTACCTCTAGGTAGACTCATGGTAAAATTGCATAGGTTAGGCATCATAGGCAAGTGCGCTCAGTGGATCAATTCGTGGCTCAATGGTAGGTCTCAGAGAGTTGTTGTCAATGGAAATTTTTCTTCCTGGAAAGAAGTCTCAAGTGGTGTACCACAAGGTTCTGTTCTTGGCCCACTTCTTTTCTTAATTTTCATAAATGATATTGATAGCTCTATCACTTCCAGTATAAGTAAGTTTGCTGATGAAACAAAGCTCTATAGGAAGGTTGGAGGAAAGGATGATTCTTTATTGCTTCAGAAAGATCTGGATAGGTTATTTTCATGGTCTCAGACTTGGCAAATGTCTTTTAATGCTGATAAGCGCAAAGTCCTCCACTTTGGTTCTAAGAATCCCCACCATGATTATACTATGAATGGTACTAATTTGAACAAAGTGACTTCTGAGAAAGACCTTGGTGTAGTTATTACAGGAGATTTAAAGTCATCTAGGCAGTGTGCAGCTACTGCTGCAAGGGCAAATAGGGTGCTTGGGTTGATCAGGAGGAATTTTAAGAGTTTTAGTAAAGAAATTGTGCTAAATTTGTATAAGCAGCTGGTTCGACCCCATCTCGACTATGCTGCACAGGCCTGGAGTCCCTTCTTTGAAAAGGACAAATTGCTTTTAGAGCAAGTTCAGAAGAGAGCTACCAGACTCATACCTGAGGTTAAAATTCTACCTTATTCCCAAAGGCTTAAGCTGCTTGGGCTTACCACTTTGGAGCTGAGAAGGATTAGGGGGGACATGCTCCAGGTATACAAATTTCTATCTGAAGGGAATCCTTTGTTAGCTTGCAGTTATTTAAAGGTCCAGAGTAATCCTCGGGTTAGAGGCCATTGCAAAAAGCTTGAAAAGTCTTTTGCTAGACTTGACATTAGGAAGTTCAGTTTCTCTCATAGGGTTGTTAGTGAGTGGAATAGCCTGCCTGAGTGGGTTGTTAACTCCACATCAGTGCACCGTTTTAAGGTTAATATTGACAAGTTTTTCCATGACTGCGGTAGAATCTAATCTTTCTGGGCTCTTTAGGTGTTGCTGGTTTGCTTTGTTTTGGGGTTTTTTGGATTACAGGGCATCTTATGGGGCCTTTACAGCCCTCCTTTGCCCTTTAACCTGTTATGTTATGTTATGTTATGTTTGTGGTTCGGTAACAGCAGGGGGTAAGATATATCTGAACACAGCCATATTCATTTCAGACCCCCATTACTAGTAACCTAATTATGCTACATCCTTCGTATATTAGCTGTCGGTGAGACACCCCTTATATTTTCTGAATTTACATTGAAAATATTTTTCGCTTAAAAAGAAATGAGTTGTCGTTGGCAAATTTTTAATTTTTCCCTGAATAAGCTTCAAGTTAAATTCCCTGAGTAGAAAAAGCAATAAAAAGTGTCGTAAAATAAGTCCCGGCACCAACTTGATAATTTGTTCTGCAATTTATTTAATTTAATGAAATTTTTTGTTCTGACTGAATGTAATAAGATGAAAATATTAGGACAGAGACACCTGTTTGTGACGCGTCCCTAACCCCCTTAGAACATTTTCTGACTAGGGGAGATTTAAATAACAATACCTTATCCTTAAAACACGCTGAATTTGAAATGGGTAGTGTGCTGAATTTGCTAGCTACAATCCTGGACAAAAATACATGGGACAGTCCCCCGCTCCCCCGTTCAATGTTGCAATTTTTAAAATTTTGAGAATATTTTCTCGAGAACAACATTGAACTAGGGGGGAGGGGATTTGGGAAAACCAGCGAGTCTGTGCATACGTGTTGCTACATTTGGGCAAAAATGTCCCATCATTTTTGTCCAGGATTGTCTGAACTGCTGTACACATATATAGGAGCGCAAACATATACTGTAGATCGTGTTGAAGCGGTCGCATTTTTGGGACAAGTTTGAAAGCCGTGTTAGGAAAGTCGCGTTAGGGAAAGGATAAAGTCAAATTCTCAATTTTGTAATCTAGGAAACAAAAAGTTTATATAAGTAGTTAATAATCTTACAGCTATTTCTCACGAAATAATTAAAAACATTATTTAATCAAAGCCAAAGCGGAACGATTCTTTCATTCAGCCGAAAGTAGGAACATTAAAATCATCAGTTTGGACTTTGGAAATAAGCCACAGACTAAAGAAGAGGACGCCTTGGTCTGACTGCGATCTCTAAACTAGGGTAAACCAGACGATCTACCGTTTGTTTTTATAATTTTTTTCACCAAGGATGACGTCATAAACATGCAAAATTGGGGCATGTAAAGATGAGTGGGTTTCACATTACTGCAGTAATAAATAGTTTCATCCAATGTAGTTTATTCCTCGTTTGCCACGGTCAACCGTAAAATTGCTTAAATTATCATTTTGAAATAGGTCCCTTCATAAAAATTTGCGGTCGACCGTCAGTTCCATTTAAATACTGTGTCGGTCAACGGTAGATCGTCGTCAGGTCAATGGTAGATCGTTAATTGTGGGGTCGCTATATCAAATTAACTGCAATTACACCAGAAGCCTATTCTCAGTGACGAATTTTGTGTTCAAAGTGTAATTTTTCTCATTGTTTCTCATACAATATGTTATTTTTAACTTCACGTGGTATCAAGAATTTATTCCTCTTCTTTTACTTCATATTTGAATGCCGTCTGAAAATTTAAATGGGCACTTACACCTGTTTAGAATTCGCTCATCCCAGACCCTGGGTTACCCAAATATTGAAACGACTGGTTAGATTAGTTTATTTCCTGCCGGCTTAGTATCATGCATGATCATCTTGAAAGTGTTGAAATCAATGATTAATCATGCCACTGTCCCTTCACATTTATTTACTTAAACCCAAGATTAACATATTACTGCCAAAATTAAAAAATGTTTTATGCTCCTCTCTACGGCAGCTGCTCTGCGGTACATCCGTATGCTCCCATACATGTGTACAGTCGTTCAGACAATCCTGGACAAAAAAACATGGGACAGTCCCCCGCTCCCCCGTTCAATGTTGCAATTTTTAAAATTTTGAGAATATTTTCTCGAGAACAACATTGAACTAGGGGGGAGGGGATTTGGGAAAACCAGCGAGTCTGTGCATACGTGTTGCTACATTTGGGCAAAAATGTCCCATCTTTTTTGTCCAGGATTGTCTGAACTGCTGTACACATATATAGGAGCGCAAACATATACTGTAGATCGTGTTGAAGCGGTCGCATTTTTGGGACAAGTTTGAAAGCCGTGTTAGGAAAGTCGCGTTAGGGAAAGGATAAAGTCAAATTCTCAATTTTGTAATCTAGGAAACAAAAAGTTTATATAAGTAGTTAATAATCTTACAGCTATTTCTCACGAAATAATTAAAAACATTATTTAATCAAAGCCAAAGCGGAACGATTCTTTCATTCAGCCGAAAGTAGGAACATTAAAATCATCAGTTTGGACTTTGGAAATAAGCCACAGACTAAAGAAGAGGGCGCCTTGGTCTGACTGCGATCTCTAAACTAGGGTAAACCAGACGATCTACCGTTTGTTTTTATAATTTTTTTCACCAAGGATGACGTCATAAACATGCAAAATTGGGGCATGTAAAGATGAGTGGGTTTCACATTACTGCAGTAATAAATAGTTTCATCCAATGTAGTTTATTCCTCGTTTGCCACGGTCAACCGTAAAATTGCTTAAATTATCATTTTGAAATAGGTCCCTTCATAAAAATTTGCGGTCGACCGTCAGTTCCATTTAAATACTGTGTCGGTCAACGGTAGATCGTCGTCAGGTCAATGGTAGATCGTTAATTGTGGGGTCGCTATATCAAATTAACTGCAATTACACCAGAAGCCTATTCTCAGTGACGAATTTTGTGTTCAAAGTGTAATTTTTCTCATTGTTTCTCATACAAGATGTTATTTTTAACTTCACGTGGTATCAAGAATTTATTCCTCTTCTTTTACTTCATATTTGAATGCCGTCTGAAAATTTAAATGGGCACTTACACCTGTTTAGAATTCGCTCATCCCAGACCCTGGGTTACCCAAATATTGAAACGACTGGTTAGATTAGTTTATTTCCTGTCAGCTTAGTATCATGCATGATCATCTTGAAAGTGTTGAAATCAATGATTAATCATGCCACTGTCCCTTCACATTTATTTACTTAAACCCAAGATTAACATATTACTGCCAAAATTAAAAAATGTTTTATGCTCCTTCTCTCTACGGCAGCTGCTCTGCGGTACATCCGTATGCTCCCATACATGTGTACAGTCGTTCAGACAATCCTGGACAAAAATACATGGGACAGTCCCCCGCTCCCCCGTTCAATGTTGCAATTTTTAAAATTTTGAGAATATTTTCTCGAGAACAACATTGAACTAGGGGGGAGGGGATTTGGGAAAACCAGCGAGTCTGTGCATACGTGTTGCTACATTTGGGCAAAAATGTCCCATCATTTTTGTCCAGGATTGTAGCTTTTCGTGTTCGCGGTTTGAAAGTGGCCAATCTGCCAATTGTATGCTCTATTCATGTTGATTAAGAGAAATCTGTACCACGTACTACCCAGAGACAGCCATATTTTTTAGACCCTCTTTACTGGAAACCTACGACATAAAGCGTCAAAATCAAAGCTCATGTCAAATTTTAAGACGAGACAGTTTGCAATGGAAAAATATTGAAGACTTACTTCATACTACAAGAACGAGTTCTCTGGGATATTTCAATGGATAGTAAACCTTGTAACATCTGACTCTCCATAGACAAAAGAGTGAAATATCTTGGTCCTACTTCGTCTCCTTCACTTGGTTGTTATGCTTAGTTCCTGGTCAACTAACCTAAGCAAAAAATTACTTGCACCATTAACTACCGTAATAAGTCAACCGATGAATAATTTCAGGGCAAAGAAATGCTCATTACGATGAAGATGAAATATCTGTTTTTGTTTTTTTCTTGTTCTTCCCTTTTTTCTCCGAGAACAGACCAAGGCAAGACGTACTTGGAAGACTAACTCTTTAGCAAGACGGAACTCATCATCACACCAATGCAAGGCTGTTATTTATTCCTCCTGTGTCGTCGTCGTTATTGACATCTTTGTTGTACTTTCCCGCCTTCAGAGCTACAATACTTTACATAAAAGATGCTTTTTAGATCTGCCATACAAAATATGCGGCTTTGGCTATGCCTTGAATATTCATAGCAGTCCAATGATCATTCTTGGGAGTACAAGCCTCCTTAACAATGCGGATGATCAGATACTAGAATGCATTACAATTGACAAAGAGCCGGAAAGAGACTACCCGATGGAGCGGAATCTGTTTTCCAAGCTCCTAAGCTTCCAACTGAACAAGGAATATGCCGCAAGCATGCTGCGTAGGTGAGTCTTCATCTCGCCATGGAGCTATGAAGTTTCTGCTAACAGGCTGACGGCTATCTGAAAGAATGAAAATCAGGGGAAAAAAGACCCCGATGGAACAACAAATTAAAAAAGTGATACATACCTCGCCAAAAGGTGCTAACACAGGTGTACGAGGCGAAAGGGTCGGGGGCCATGTCATGTTTACACCTACACGGAAAACTGCTAAGCCAATTCTGTGGTACGCCAAAATAGTAATTTGCCAGAACAGAAAAAGAAAAGGTGGAACGGTTAGGTTGACATTTCCACGAAGAATAAAATGCAATTTTTAAAATTTACGACACGTTTGGGTAGCTAATACAAAAGAATTGTCCCCGTGTCGCACTTCATAGTTTTGCGCAACTCAAAGCCCGAATTGGGCCGAATATCAGAATATCAGAATTCTTTCCGACATTTGCCCGAAGAAAACAAAAAGCATTTCATATTCAGGGTAGCATTTCCTTGCAACAAATTAGGGTAGCTTATAAATAGTCGTCTACAGTCTTGTCCAAAGCAATTCCCAAAATGGCCAAATACACAGTTATTTTAAAAATTTGCCCCAAAATAAAGCAGCAACATAGTCAAGGTAAGGGATTCTTAAACATTCTAAAGGATACAAATAAATGCCACAAATCCGGGCAGCTATGGAATCTTTTTCTTCATCCCCACTTGTCCCGAAGTATAAGAATTAACATTCTGGCTAAAAATTTGGGATATTTTCAGTTGCCGTATTACACGGACACTGACAACGGAAGGTGTACAGGTATATCCAGTGCGTAAAACTTGGCCGAAAAAAACAAAAGGGCCATCAGAATGCATCTTGTGTCACGTGCCATGTTACTTATCGACACCGATTCAGGTTAGGCCTATATCCAACTTTCTTCACACTAAATATGGCTACTCCTAACACTTTATTGGATACATGCATGATCATTTTTATTTCAACTTTTTATTGGTTTAACATTCCATTGCAAAAAGAAAGGTTAAAAACGACTTAAATTCTGCTTCAAAGCCTGGAGATTACGATATTTGTACGTTCCGCCTAGACAGTCTTTCGGGCATGATTACAAAATAACGGCTGCTTAGATTCTGTTCACAAGCCTGGGAATGTCAATTTCCGGCTGTACAAAGAGATTGAATTTTTCAGGCAGAAAATTTTTTGCCCCCCCCCCCCAAAGTGGAGTGGTCTTGTACACCTATGGATGCTGATCTTGACATTTGCAGCTACAAATAGACCTAAATCATCGGTTATACCCCCAATTTTTATCATCTTAATCTCCGTCTCTTGAATAAACTTCAAGTCGTTAATATGACTCACTATCTTGTAAGTTGTATAATACAACTAATTATGTCGTAAATACGGGTTTATGTTGTAAATACGACGAATTGACGACTGAATAAGGACGCAACTTGAACATCATTTCCATGAAACTGAGGTGAAAACGAGCTCACGGGAGTAACAGTAACACATACATCATTTTGTTTTCACCTAACCTTCGCCTGAGGTCGCGCAGACTCTCTCGCGTCCTTCCATTGAGCAAGTTCCGTGGTGAAACTGGACCAATTTTTTACAAACCTGTTGGAAGTACGGAGTTAGCGTCGAAGGTTCCTACGTGTGAACATATTGACATTTAATGCTACAGGAAAAACTCATCAATAACAATAGTAGAGAAGTCGTGATGTTGTCTGGTAAGACAATTTAAAATTTGACATATTTAAAATTTGACAATATAAAATTTGACATATTTAAAATTTGTCAAATATGTCACACTGTCTTCCTCACTCGGTTCAATGCTTTTATTTTTATCCAAGATATGAAATTCATATCTGGCCTATTAATTGAATCATTAGAGATTTCGTCCCCTTGAAGGAACGACAAAATTGCCTTCGACTGCTTTAGGGATTATATCTCCAGATGTCACATTTTTTCGGTTAACTCACTTGCAGTGGACAACAAGTGGCTCGAAGCATAATGACGTATTTTTCGCAGTTATAGAAAATTATCGCTAAAACTGAACTTCATGGATAATTAGTTGATATTAACAAGAATTTTAAACCAGGAAAATCGGTCCAAGTTTGGTGGAATTACAGAATTTTTTTAGCACGAAAACTGCAACAGAACGATGGTCAGTTCTTGTCTTTCGTGCAGGGTAAATATTTGCGCCGACTAAGCAAACAATCTCTTGTGGTTAAATGACGTCAAAAATCGGCCAGTTCGTTCCCTGGTCGGCCAGTTCGTTCCGCCGTTCTTCAAGCGGAAAGGTTTTTTCATGTTTCACATCTGGTCCACATCTGGATTTGGAGTAAGGGCGCATTTGTCTGCTTCTTCTTACATTGTAACGCGCGTCGGCATGTATACAGCCAAAAACCTGATAGTGCACACTTTTTATAAAGTGATTTCACAAAACGTCACAATTGGTAGGCCGCGCCCATCGCCGGGCAAAAATCAAGTGTTTTAGTGCAACAGTTGGGCATGGGTCGTCAGTTGCTCCTCAGCTGTAGCGATGGGGTAGGAAAAAACAATCCAGTGAGCCACAACTGGACAAAAGGCCGTAACCGGCTCGACTTAGACTTTAAGCAATTGGTTAGAAACTGGGCCGTAAAACACCATCTTACTAACGCAGCTAGCTACACTAGCTAACGTACTATAGTTTTGGCCCGTCATAGGGCCGGGACGTGTGACGTCATTGAAAGCGCTCTACAGTCTGCACTGTGTACTTTGGAGCAATGTGTAGGCCTACTATCGGACCCTAACTTTGCCTTCCATGCTGAACAACCCGCCATAGTCATAGCAACCTAACCTTTGCCTCAAGTTAGTAAATGCTCTTAGTCTAAGTATACACGTAACTAATTAATCCATTGCTCCGCGTAGGAAAATGTAAAACAAAAAATCGGGAGAATGAGGTTTTCCTGTCCCTTAATTTTTACTCCAGGCACATGCTGAGATTTTCATGCAGGATAATATGAATAAAAAATATCATGTTTTTAATCGGCTCAGGAACCAATATCCCTCAATAATTTTTCTTATATCAGCCTAACGGCCTACTAACAGGACGATGCGACTAATGGCCCATTTAAGATGTTTCTATGACACTTAAGGGCAAGTCTAGTAAGGCTATTGTACTTTATACCAGTATTTAGAAATGCCAGATTTGTGAATGGCAGTTCCCTAAATGGAGGAGTTACACGAACCCCATCAGGGGGTTTGCCAATCGACCCACCAAGCAGCCTAATTGGAAATTTAACCTCTGCAACATTTAAGCTTTATTTTATTCTACATGTCACGTGCTATTTCCTGTCATTACCATGAAGCAAGCTTTTTTCCCTCTGAATACAAATGTTACTTTGGCCAAGGCGCCGTCAATTTGCACTTGGGGGTTTAGCAGTAATAAATCTTTCCCAGCTTTTTGAGATTTAGTCAGAAGTCTTTGTTAGGGTAAACGTACAGAATGACTTATTTTTTGAATAAATACAAATTTTGAAGGCGTAATAGCGACTTTTCGATTCAGGACGGTGAGTTAAACACACGCGCAAGCGGCGTTCCGTCCTGACTGTTAAGGTGTTTTGGGTTTTGAAAACACGGTACGAGGAAAACCACCATGAAAACAATGTACAATCCTGTTTCTAGATCGAACGTTAGATCGGCCGACGATCGTTCTGAAAATCAACAGGACGGAGTAATGTTGCCTATTGCCCATGCGAAGTCTCATTTTTTGCTGCGCGTTCCGTCCTAGGCTCTTTGTCTACCGTCTTGGAATCGAAAAGCCCCTAATGTAGAAGCGGAACGGCCGGTGTTTTCCGTTTCCCAATGATTTTTGGTGAATATGAGCATATGCACAACACGAATTACAGGACTCGCTTATGTGGGACCCTTTTTGCGAGTTTTTTCTTACTTCCTTTCCTTTAATTTGACCCTTCAGTTTATCAAGCTGATAGTAAACCAACCGGTCCCTTAACTTACGATCTCTGTATGTTCATTTGTATAACCAAGGAATTGTAACAGAAAGAGAAGCATCGAGCCAACCTGCCAGACAACATGAACTCTGAATAAATATATCGTACTCAGCTTCTAAATTTGATTGACAGGTCCCTTTGTTCTTATTGTTAAGCTTACGTTGACCTTCTTTTTTATTGCATCTCCCCCCTTTTCAAACTGCAGTAATCCTGTAATAAAAATCATTGCAAAGAACATCCTACCGATTAGCCAGCTAATGTCAGACTTTAACTCTGTAAACACAAATCGGTCAAAACCGTGCTTGAACTGACTAATCACGTTAGTCAACAATATTGACTAGAATTTGACTATTATTTGACCCAGTTGAATTAGTTTCCAGCAAATATCAAGTCTCTTTGGCTGAGTTTTGACTGATATTCTCTAGTCCAGTACTACGATGTTAATCAGATGTCATCACAAATGAGTTAAATTTGAGTGACTAAAGTGGTTAGTCAATTCAGATATCACTTTGACTAACTTGTGTTTGAAGTACATTGACTTTACCAAAACGACTGTTCAGCCACTCCCAAATTGTCCAAATTCCAGCATCATTCTAATCTTCATTGAGAAAGAAATACACCTTTTTGAAAACTACTCGCTTATGGGAGGTGATATTGGATGCTGACATTGATGGTAATATTTCGTACGATTCAAGATTGTTCCTGAAATAACGAAAATTGTATCTATACTCAGAGTATAACAAAAAGATACACTGTACTCCAATAAGCGAGTTTGGTAATTTGTTGCCACTTGGAACTGTGGGGCACGATGAGGGATTAACCAACAGAGCCCAGCCCGTACCGTACAGCGTTCCCTTACCTTCGTCAGTACGTGCGTACAACCCTATGTGTCTAGCCAAGTCGAACGAAAGTAGAGGTCGCGGTGCCACTTTACGGCACATTTAAATGCAAATTTTTACACCAAAAAGACAATTTGACAAAATCCACAACACAAAACTACACTTGGGGTTTCTCGATCCTCATGCTATGCAGGAACCAAGAAAGAATGATTTCACCAAATTTTCATGTAAACTTAAAGTTTGGAATACGTGCTGTAGGTGCGGGATTGGTTTGTTTATAGCGACGATTTGGAAGATATATGCATGTGCACAGCCACCAAAACGATTTGCCGAACTGGCTTATTGTTTCTCCGTGATTAAAACACGTTGTTTGTTGTCTATTTTTTCTCATTTTCAGCAAATTTATGAATCTCACCGTAATATCTTTGAAAATACAGATTGATGGAAATTCTCTACTGACTTAAAAAATATGACGAATAAGGAAAAAAGATAAAAAATGTACATTTTTTGCATGACAGCTACCATTGAAAAGTTAACGAATTCACATACGGGGTGTGTCTTCTCATTCAAGTGGTATTTTTGCAACGAATCGCTCACCCTGTACTTGATTAAGGTACTAAGATAAGAATTTTGAAAAGAAAAGCTAGGTAAGGATTGGAAAAGAACATCTTCAAAGGGTCTAAGAACGTTGTATCTCAATCTTAAAGTGTACCTCAAGTAAAAAATTCAAAAATATATATTTAAGAGCAGGAAAAATAATTCCAACAGTCCAACCCCCATCTTCATAGAGCATTCCTGAGCTGGGATATAAAATATTGAAGCTTATTCACCTTAAACAAATTAGTCCAATACTTTGTGGCTTTGTGACCAGTTTTGTTTCCCTTTAAAATTAAAATGTTTTTGTGACCTTGAACACTTCCTGTTTGCTTGCATACCTGTAGCATGTTGCATAGATAGGGCTAAATTAATTTCATCACCCCATAAGAGTAAGAGTAATATCACACCTTGGTACAAGGTGCAGTAATTGTCAGAAAAACAAAGAAATACGAAGATTGTAATTTGAGGAGTACAACAACGAGAGAATGTTATCACAAATTATTGCGCCATGTAACCATTTTAAGTTGAGTGTATAAACTTCAAAATTTTATATTTCAGCTCAGGAATGTCTTATGAAGATGGGTGTTGCACTGTTAGAATTCATTTTCATTGACTTGAATACATATTTTTGATTTTTTTGAATTGAGGTACCCTTTAATACCTCCCTGAAAAACTTTTCACTGAAGAAGCATAGGAAGTAGTGATGTAGTCCCGTTCGGAGACTTCGAGTCAAGAGTCTGTCAATTTTTTAACTTTCAAGGACTCGAGACCCTCTTTTATCTCAAGGAGAAAAAAGCAAACCGTCTGGTCGAGTCCTTCAAATTCTAAAATCACGAGTCTAGAATCGACTACGTCACTGCCAGAAAGGATAAAATAGAAGATCAGTTCATCAGATTTCGGAAAATCTCACACATAATCCATGTAACTTTCCATGGCCATTGCCGGTAAGAGCACCCGCCTCTCACGCGTAAGGCCCGGATTCTATTCCCAGGTCGAGTTATACCAACTACTCTAAAAATGGAACCTACTGCCACTGTGTGTGATGTTCCGCATTAGCAATGGAGTAGGGAAAACAAGCTGGCCTGAGTGAGCCACAACTGGAAAAAGGGCCGTGGCCGGCTCGACTTGAACCAATAGGTTGGGAACTGGGACTTAAAACTCTTATCTAACTAACTAACACACTTCATGGCCATTGAACCAAATCAACAGCTTCTTTGCATGTAACTTATAAAAGTTTCCCAAATTTCCTCGGGGAAAACCCTGAATCTAAACTTTTCTTTTGCAGTACAAGCTCTATATTTACAAATATGTAAAATGACCCAAATTTTCGGCGTGCTCCGCAAATTACGCTCATAATAGGCCTACAGTAGTGTTCACACTTATAAAATATTCAGATTGCTTTAACTTTTTTTAAAAATTGTTTTTGCTCGTAAAAAAAAAAAATTAGCACGAAAAAATGTACCTTTTGGTCAATGGGGTAGGGTGAGGTGCATGGTCCAAAATTGTTCCATCTGCCCATTTTCATATTGCTTCCTTCGCCACTGATTTTAATCTGCATTCAGTATGCGTAGTAGTAAAGTCCAGTCCCAATTGTCATAGCTTGTTCCGTTGTTGCGATATTTAATGTTGAAATTTATTAACTATAAAAAATAGTCCATTGCTCAATAATTTGTGACTTTTTTGTTGAACAACTCACATTACCTGCTTTGTTTCCAATTGAAATAAAAAATGTTTTTATGACCTTGAACACTTCCTGTTTGCTTGCATAACATGTTGCACATAAAGGGATTAACTACATCACCCTATAAAAGTGCTTTCACCCCTTGGAACAAGGTCCAGTAACTTTCAAAAAAACAAAGAAATACAATGGTTGTAATTTGAGTGGTACAATCACTAATAAGTATTGCGCAATGTGCCATTTTAAATTGAGAGAATAAACTTCAATATTTTATACCTCATCACAGGAATGTCCTAACAAGAAGGGAGCTGGACTGTTAGAATTCATTTTTCATGCTGCTTAATATATTTTTGATTTTTTTTTTACTTGAGGTACACTTAAAGGACTTTTTTTCACCAGGGAGCTAATACTTGGATAACAGCTGCCTGGTTACCCAGTTGCTTTCATAGCCAACATAGGGTGTCAATCATTAGCACACATCATCTTATCAGCCACCTGGGTGCTATTCACCCATTAATATAACATAAATTGTACAGTGGATTTGTTGTTTGAATTTTGATTCAATTCCATCCATTGACCAGATTCCATATTCATCGACTTTTGCTTGCTTGATTTCAGTAGCTACTCTGTCATCTTTCCGAAGGGTACAGAACAGTCATAAATATATTTTCATCAAATGAAATATTTTACACTTTTTCCTGGATGTCTCCAATGAACTGAAATACCATAAGAATGCAACATAACAAGTTCCACAGGAGATCTGGATGACAACAATGATTACATGACGACGATGATGACAATGACATGATAAAGACGACACTGACACTCTATCCAACTCAAGATTAATCCTTTTAAATTGTTTTTTGATACCAGGTCCATGGACTCAGTCACAGACATAAAAATACAAATCAACACAAAGGCAGGTTTTTCCCTTTTACCGAGCATTTTCGGGGTTTATTGTTATATAAATTGTTATTGTTGAAGCTGACACATTCATGACATAAAATGAAACTGTTTTAAATACCTATTTCAGTATATACTGACATGTCAGAAGTAGAAAAGTACAAAAATAGAGGTAAGAAATATCCACGTATACAATTTAACATGATATGTATTCCAGTCATAAATACATAAACGGACAAGCTCGGGAGACTGCTGGGTGCTGAACATATGAAATGTTGATTAAGTACATAAGTGCTTTCAAACATGCAAGAATTAACAGAATAGCAAAAAAATTCCCCACATTGCTTTTAAAGATGTCTTCCCACCATCAACGCCATTATGAAACAGGTTATGTTTGAATTATCTCCTTTAGCATCAGACTAAAGGCCTCACTTCAGCTGATAATAAAGTTCCTTTTATTAGATAGTACAGCACAAAAATATGCCATTCAAAAGAAAAATAAATCAAAATAATTTCAATTGATTGTAAAAAAAAAGCGTACATCAGTAACTGATCCCTTGGCACGTAAATGGCAACTTTTTAAGTCCGTCTCATACGATTGAATGACATATCACACAATGAGACCGATTTGTTCATATTTAACAGTTTAAGCGAATGGTACATCTGAAACGATTCTCCAAAATAAGACTTTCATCCTGTAATCAGCTTCTGGCGATCATTTTTAAAAGGCAGTGAAGAAAACTGCCTTGCAACCATACACGTCAGAATAGCGAGAATGCATGCGATAACTGCCAAGACAACCACCATTGCAATGATTGGGAGTTGCTGATAAGGTAGGTCTCTAGAGGAAGCAGCTTCATGTGGTACTGTGAAGGAAAAAGAAGATTTCTATATTTACTTTTGATCAAGTTATGAATCAGGGATCGTACACATTCCAAATGACAAAATTTCATGACTTTGACTGAGATTCCAGGACCTTTAAAGGGCAAGAGGCATCACCTCAAAATTATTTTTAAGCAACAGCTAATTCTCACAATTTTCCTCTTATTTCTCTTCAAAGCATCTTTCATAATATTTTAGGACTCAAAATTGCATATTCTTGGTAAACAAAGCAGTTAATACTACTTAATTTCTCATTTTTAGGAGAAAAAATAAACATGACTCCCAATTAAGAGCCAATCACAAAATAGGACAGTCTACTACACAACTTCAAGTTGGAGTGATTGCTCTTGCTCTTTAAAACCAGTCAGGTACAATATTTCCATCTTTTTCCCACAAAAGCAAAGTATCTGAACATCTGGAAAATCAAAACAATTAGTCCAATGCCTAAAATTTCCTGACTTTTCCAGGACCACATTGCTCATTTTCCTGGACTTCCAAGGATTTCCAGCTCCTGTACGAACTCAATAAATGACTGGTAGTGATGTCTCCAGATTTTCGCCATCATGGATTCAAAAAGATTGAGCCAGTGGTGGCACTAGGGGGCTGGATGGGGGTGAAAGGGGGAAGTGCCCCCTCAGATTTTGTCCTCGTCCCCCAATTGTATCCCCAGATTGGTCAGGTAGAAGTAAGGTTAATCGTAAAAATAAATCATATACCTTTCCTGAGACTTACTTTTTCATCCACAGATATGCTGAAACCTCAGAGCTTCCAGGGATTTCCACAGGAACCCCAACCACAGCAGGGGGTATTTGGGCTGGATTTCACACTGATTTACCCAAAATATTTTCCCCCCAACATTTTCCTTTGCCCAAAGGCCCCCCCCCCTCCATCATCTAGACATTCTGACCCCACCGAGCTGAGTCAACTCCCCTTTTTGTAAGTGCCATCTAAAGTACACTTGCATCAATTAACAAACAGGTTTACATTTGATAATGCAAATAAATCATAAACAGTGAAATTTTTGGAACAGATCATATATTTAGACTGAATATTCACCCCAAAGATTGAACTCATATTGGATGATTTTTGATTTTCCACTTCACTTCAGATTATATTAGTTCCTAATTTAAAAGGATTTATACCTAAATACATGCAAGCACAAGCCTGTGTGTTGGCAAAAATATGCCAGTTGATAAATAACTACCCCACTGACAGTCCCAGACAATTAGATTAGCTTGATTTATGACAGTTTCGGTTCCTAAGTAAAAGACAATTGTGATCATCTTGCTCACCTTCACAAACAATTCCTTCAAATTCTTCTGGACACAAGCAGTAATTTCCTAAACCTTCCACATTAATACAGCTGCCTCCATTCTGACAAGGGCACTCCTCACCTGAATAAAGACGTACACAAATATATAAATACTCATTCAGCACATCTATATTTGAATCTGATGAAAGTCAGTCTATTGTCTTTATATTTTCTATGGGTGCCAATATGGGGGGAGGAAGGCACCCCCATGAACTTTTTGGAAACACGACCAATTAACTTATCACACTTTAAAAATTTTCTGGCTTGAATTATCTTAGTAATATGAAGATTTTAGGCCTAAACTTCTAACCCTAAACAGTTCTGAAAACCTCCTTAACCCTTCTCACAAGGGTCTCAGACTCATCCTCATCTAGGCACAATCTCAGTTTATTGCTTCAGGGTGAATATATGGAGACTCAATGTGTAATCAAAACACTTCAGAACAGTACATACTGTGTTATATGAGGTACAATAATCAGCATATTTTAAATTTGCTGTCAATAAAAGAACTGAGGCAATTGAAAATTTCTGTAGAATACTACAAAAATTGCAGTTTGGGTGAGAAACGATCCCCTTCAGTTCTGGTTTCTTAAGTCACCTGGAGTACTTCATCCACTCCATGTTTGCAAATTACATGAGTCAATTTGTGAGCTGTGCTGAGGAAGAACATGACCATACCTTTATTGAAATCGAATTTTATGGCAGATTTAATTCCAAATAATATCAAAAAGCACATTTTAGGTATTTACTCTGGAGAATAATTACCAACCCTTCATTTAATGCTAAATGTTGTTTCAAACCTTTGCATTTTTACTGGCAAATACAACCCTTGAAAGAAAAAGAAAGGTAGCTAACCTCCATGTTGGAAGAATTGATCTAATCCAATGTCTCTCCTTCCTCTAGACGGTGAAACTACTGCAAAATAAAATATTTTTGAGTAATTTGTTAATGACATATATGCATTTTAACTGAAGATATTAATCAATCAAAATCAATCAAATCAGATATCAAGTCAAATTACATTCAAATGGTTTCTGATGTGTGGCATTCATGTACTTCAACACATTAAAGCAATCTAGCAATGACACAAAAACTAACACATTCACGCACCTTCAGTTATTTGAAAAACATAACCGTTTCCTGCTTGATCATTGTCACTGGTGAAGGTAAACCAAAGTGGATTGCCAAACCCGCCTACACTTGTAGGTAGCTGCCTTGGAGTATCATCGACTGTTTGCTGAACATTTTCACCAATGACCGTACCATTACCCCAAGTAAGAAAATCCCCCGGCCCCAGATTGAGAATGAATAGAGTAATATCCAAAGTAGCAGCTTGGTTGGAGCTTTGAATAATTCGTTCTTCTCTGTAACCACTAGGGTATGGCCTAGGATAATTCTGTGAGAGCACAAGTCCACTGGGGAGTGATGACAGATCCGTGATTTCTGAGAAATAATAAGATAACAGGGAAGATGTATGAGTGATCTTATGATCGAGTTAATTTGAGCACAAAATGTAGAAATCCCTAAACCATTATACAGTCACAATTGTGTCAAAATAGAGCAACGTTGGTCAGCTATGATTACATGCAACATATGCTCTTGTGAGGATCTCAAGGTGTACAGTTATAGCATGGCTGAAAAGGAAGGACCTCACAGTGACAATGTCATTCCTATCTCAAGATATCGAGATTACAAGGTTTTCGGTCTTTGACCTCTGGTGACCTCAAATGAACTTTGACCTCCACCAAAAACAATAGGGTTCTTCCTCTCACCATGGCAAATCTATATACCAAATATGAAAAGTGTCGGTCATTCCTTTCTCAAGATATCGCCATTACAAGATGCGTCACAAACACACATAGACACACATACACACGACATCACCATCGCATAGATTCCTTGCCTGCCTTCGGCAAGGAATCAATATGCACATTTGCATATTTTACTTTGATAAACTGCCATGAGCACACAGAGCTTTGGTATTACTCTTCAGCATGGTTGTACTAGGCCCCTGGTATAGGTACCTTGACACAAGCTTAGCTGTGTATTCTTGTCGCCTTGGCCTTGCAAAGTTACTGATGTATGCACTTAACAATTATAGGATGCATGTTGTGGATGTGATTGTTGAATGTGAGGGTCATGCAGTGTTGAAGTGAGTGTCATGTTTGTCTCAGTTATGATGTAGGAATGCATCAAAGTCTATGAAATGTTAAGTCAATGGTGTGACAGAGATATGCATTGATGCACAGAAATTTTTGATGCTTAAATGAACATTCACTGGCCATGCTTGGAGGCCAGAGTGTACACCTTACAATTAATAAGTGCATCAGGGCATACCTATCCTTAACTTTGTCACAACAAAACCTTTTGCATTAACAGCAAACCCTCATGGCTAATGCAAATCTTAGGAAAAACTGCAGTATAGCCAAATGCTTAAGGCACCACTAACTGGTTCATAACTCCAGTTACCTACTTCAATTAGCAGCTAGCAGCTTTCAAGTGATGACCATTCTGGTACAATAGAATCCCAAAGACTTAAAGCTTTAAATAACAGCTCACATCAAATTCTGAAATGAGTGCTAAAAAGTAGGATCGATATACTCATGGTGCATTGAAGGGCTAGATCCTTTTTCAATTTAATCTGAGATGAACTGCTATCAAATGTTAACCTTCAGGGATATGTTCAAATGCTTGAAAAGGCATGTAATTCGTATTGTTAACAGTTTTTTTTAACAAGCTAAGGCACAGGATGATCCATTTTTTTCCAAATGTATTGTTGAATTACATCAAACACACTGTCTTTAATAATCCAATCATTTGCAAATAGTATTCCAAATAGATTTAGAGTATTACATTTAGCTGTGTAACACAAACATTACTTGGATGATTTAAGTGGGTTAGTTCTGTACAACACAAAGGGCATACTTAAAGGGGAAATTGGCCTTGTACTATATGCAACTTGCATGCTCAGCATACTTTGATGTTGCCAGGTCTATACTCACTGATTAACAGAGACATCAAAGAAATGCCAAAAAGTTCCAATTTGAAAAAGGATTTTAAATTACATGTTCTCATGAGAGAGTACCAATTTTGCCAGACTATGACTGAGAAAATGCTCCTTTTGCCAATAATCCCTGACTATTTGTAGCATGGGAGTTAGTAAGATGAGGTTTTAATGGCTCAGTTTGGACAGTTCCTAACAAATTGGTTCAAGTCAGGTCTGTCACAGCCTTATTTCCAGCTGCGGCCCACTGGCTGGTTTTCCCTACTCCACTGTTAAAATACTGAACACTAACCACAATGGCAACAGGTTCTGTTTTTAAAATCTTCCATGAGAGGCTGTCCAAGAGTAGGAATCCAGATCTGAGGACCTGCAGGTTGGATGCTCTAACCATCTGACTATGTGTACATAAGACAATGTAACTGCTTTCTATGGTATAGCACTTGGGAATGCTGTATTTGGGTATTATTTTGTGAGCAGGTCAAAGACTTTGTAAGAAGTAATCCAAAAAACTGTCCATATGAGTTAGAAATTCCTTTTTGAAAATGGAACTTGTTTGTAATCAACAAAAAGAGGAAGAGGTAAAAGGAACACACCTATTGAACAAGAAGCACCACCGAAACCAGGGGGGCACAAACAAGAAAACCCAGGTGGATCTGCTATGCAAGTAGCACCATTGTCACACGGATTAGGTTGGCACACATCTGGCAGGGAAATAAAAAATTAATTTTAATAAACTGAAAGGACATTAGCTTTATAATATAAGATGACACTGAGTGCATTATTAATATACAACTATTGCAAGATGAATATGTTACAGCAATTAAACAGTCACTATATAATACATGGGATCAAATATAGATGTATGTTTATATCCATTATATATAAATATATATATATATATGCTGCCAAAATATAGACAAATCTGATTAGAGCTTGTTTTTAGTGACTGTAGGCAGCCATTAGTGGGGTCCATCATCCTTCAATCATCTTCATTTATTGTCTTCGTGAATTTCAAATCCTCATATTGGGTGAAGTTGAGAAAATCAAGATACACTTCAGTGTACAACCATCCATGAAACAGGTAAGGAAGGAAATTTAAAGATTAATAATGTGATGGACCCCAGTAATGGCCGACTAAAATCAGCCCATCACAATCTGTCCGGATTCGTCTATAGAACTATTACTACACCTAAATTGTTTCCTCTTATTTCTGTGTTATGGTGTGATGCTTCTTGCACCGCTTCTATATATATATATATATATATTCCTAACTGCGGATTAAGGTGAAAAATTGTCTGAAAAGAACCACCTGCAAGGCAGATTTACCCATAGGGCGAAATAAACCATTTCCCCTCAACATTTTGACACACATTTTTAAGGGGAATACGAAACGGTATGACAAATTCCTATATACCATACGTAGTCCATGTAATTACTTCAATGTATAGCAACTTAGGTACACGTATCCATTAACACGAATGTATGAGGGGTCATTGAAATAATGTGTTTATATATCTCAAAATGCAAAAAGGGGAAATATAACATATTTGTTTTATTTTTGCCTTAACCTTCCCCTTGATACTGATTCCCCCTACCGGTCGTCTATATACATATATAATTGAAGCATCGTATGATTTTAAACCTAAAAGAATTCAAAATGGACTACAACCAGTACAGCATTGAAAAGAGTACAAAAAAGTACATTAAAGAGCTGCCAAGATAGAACAAAGCAGAAATGTACAGTAAAAAGTGCAGTGACGAAACTTCCCAGCGAGCTGTAAAAGCTATATGTTTATAAAGGCGTATCAATAAAAGTTTTTTTTATCTTGAGAAACATGTTAGCGCCTCCCACTTGGGTAAATATAAAAAATTATTGGTGTGAAATTGTGACATTTATGTACGTAATCTGAAGACAGAGAATGGTAGGAAGCAATTACAGCACTGTTGCCTTTTTTAGACACTCAAAGTAGACACTAAAATTGTACATTGAAAGATGTGTTCAAACCTTCCAAAATTTTGTGCAAACAAAACCTCACAGAGTCTCAAGGAGAAGGGTTAGTCCAAATTCCAAATTAGTACAAGTTAATACGCTACAGTGCAGCTCTCATTTGTTTCTAGTATAAATAACTCTCTTTGAGCAAAGTAAATGGCAAGAACACTCACTTCCAATTATTGGAGTCTGGCACCGCGGTCCCATGAAACCTGTTCCAGAACAGTCACACAGCTGCACTCCTGTCTGGAGACATCTACCACCGTTTAAGCATGGCTGTGGTGTACACCGATCTGTCACGGTGCTTGCTACAACAGAAACAACACCAACAAAACATCTGATTACACTCATTAACTACAAAACTGTATGCCAGTACTAATTACATTGGTATTACATATTTGCCATGTAGAGTACCATTATGCTATCATTGAGTGATCATCTGCAGAGGGTCACATCCCCACTTACCTTATAAAACTTCACATATTCCCCCTGTAGTGTTTGACAACATACTATCATTTCTTAATAACAATATAATATAATATAATATAATAACAGCAAAATAAAAAAATAGGTTTTTGGAATATTTAGTAATGTGGTCCCACCAAAGAGACTGTTTTGTAAAGTGTTGTAATATACAATTTGATATTTCCTCTTTGAGACAATGTTGTTCTATATTTCTGTAATGCTCTTTAAGTCTACTATCCCAGCAGAACATTCCCTTTGAGACCCTTTGTCCAATTTCCATTAACCAAAGGGTTTCAATGATGTTCAAAAGGTTCCAAAGGGTTTTCAAAAAGGTTTGGTTTATGCAAAGGGTAATTTGGAAATTCTCTTTCACATTTGTTCAATTTCCATCAACAAGCAAAGGGAACCATTTGGATGCAAAGGGTTTTTCTAAAGGGTACCATTTGAAACCTTTTGGGATCAAAGGGTTTTATCCCAAACTATTCCAAAGGGAATTTTTAGCTGGGATAATACATGGTGCAATGTCTAATGAACCACTGAAGACAAAAGTAGGCATAAAACAATTGGCTGTCAATATATCAATGTCATGCAACCGGCACTGATCTTTTCACCACAACTTTTTTTTCATCCCTCCTATCTGACCCTCTAATCAGTGACAAATATTTTTCAGTTCCCACCCTAGTGCATTCCAGCATCACACTTGTTAGAGAAGAAGCTGAGGAAGCAATCCCTGTACTCTGATAAAGGTTAAAGGTAAAGAGCAGTCCCCCAAAACTTATTTTGAAGAAAAAGCTAAATAATGCAATTTTCATCTTATATCTCTTCAAAGTATCTTTCATTACATTTTATGACTTTACTATTGCATATTCAAGGTAAACCAAGCAGTTATTTCTGGTAAATTTAACATTTGAAGAGAAAAAATATTGTCACATGATTCCCAACAGCCAAGCATGAAACTGGACAGTCTACTACACTACTTCAATTTGGGATGACTGCTCCTGCCCTTTAAGCAATCCCACCATACTTATTTTGAAGCAAAAGCTTCATACCACCATTTTCTTGCTTTTTTTTTTCTAAATACATTCCATCATATTTTATGACTTCAATACCGCATATTCAAGGTAAACAAAACCAAACCAATTTACTTCTAGTAAATTTCACCACTGAGGAGAAAAAAAATGGTGTCACATGACTCTCAACAGCCACTCATAAAACAGGACAGTCTAGTACGCTAGTTGAGGTAAGTGTTATTGCTCTTTAAGTTTTGACCTAGTGGCATCAGGCACATGAAACCTAGTCGTTGGGGCACCAAACAAAAGTAGCCTAGTTTTGACCTAGTTGCATCAGGCACATGAAACCTAGTCATTGGGGCACCAAACACAAGTAGCCTAGTTATTTCTTGTACATTGCAACTTTTGAACATTATTAAAACATGAAAGCCTTAGAACTTTGTTTATAAACTTGAAATGTTTCTGCACATTTTTTTTTGTCTCGTACTTACATTTTACCGTCACAAAGAACAGACATTCCACAAACTGGCCATCTAATGTGGAAAAGACATAGGTAACAGGTGTAGTTCCCACAGGGAAATTCTGCCCGGGCATATGTGACCTGTAGCTGGCAGCCACCTGTTGGCCAGTGACAACAGCCATTGGTTCTGTCCATGAGGCAGGTGCTGTAATCCCCTGAGTTGTAACTGTTATCTCATCACTTGGACAGTTAAGAACGAAAGGTCTTGGGGAGTCTGAAGAATGCATAGGAAGGGGAAATAATTTTATGGGGTAACATTGCATTGTGAATTTCCATAGCAAAAACCATGATAAAATCTTGTAAATGCGATTGGTTCAAAGCTGTGCATTTTCCTTTACCACAAATCAACAGGGATTGAGAAGATGTTTCAAGTGAGAAGAAGTGTTAATTTCACCTTAATTACTGTTGCATGGGAATTTTGTAATTTTTGTTTGGGTGAAAAAGTTCCACACAGATACAAAACTACACATCCTCATCCTTACAATGGCCAATTGCAACATCAGACAATGATGACAGATGTTATTTTTGGACTTAATGTATAATTGTATTGCAGAATTTAAGTCATGTAAAACTTTTAAACTAACTCTGATTGTAACTTTTAAAGGTCAGATACAAATCAAGTCATCTGTTAAAGAACAACTTTCAATGAGGAACAGAGTATAAGCAACTGCTTATTTCTATGAAACAAGACTTTGAGGGGAAGAACAATGAATAAAAATGAGAAAACTAAATCGTAAAGATAATCCATTACAGATTTAAAGGTAACAATTATGATATTTAAACTTTAAAACCCTGAAAATTACAAAAATCGAAATTGAGATAAGCATAAATGAGATGTACTGAAGTTTAAATAAGAAGTCATAATAACAACTGTTCATATAGGTGATTACATGAGAGAAGTACAATAGATAATTACCAGGTGGTACTTGACAGAATGTCCCAGTGAAGCCATCGATGCAACTGCACATGAAATAAGTATTAAACGGGGTACACAGAGCACTGTTTTGACATGGGCTGCTATCGCATGGATTATCCGCTGTTAAAAAAAATATAATATCCAATACATTACAGGCCTGATCTCTATAAGAGGCTTTTTGACCTTTGCTTTGATATTTTTTCCTTTCTAGATTCCTTTTTTTTATTTCGTTTCTAGATTCATGTGTTACATTAGGATAAACCAATTGGGCTAACCGCAGCCTTTTGTCAATGGCTTGTTACTATTCCATTGCTTATGCTGACCATCAAGCAGAATTGCAATAGGTTCCATTTTAAAAGTCTTTGATATTACTCAGTGAGGAATTGAACTAGCCCTCCTGATTTCAAGTCAGATGCTCTAACCACTTGACCAAACAGTTGGTCTGCCAGGGTCATGTGATTACTACATGAAAATTGCTCCATTTTCGATTGCACCACCTGGACTGGCAGTTCTCTGGTAGGCTTATGTTTACTGTTGTTTACAGATTCAAGCATTTTAAAATGTAACTTATTTGACAAATGGAAGTTGATGTGGTGGCCAAAAGTGTCTGGAGGAGGCCTGAAAGAGGGGAACTAAAACTAGGGAACTTGTCCCTAGAAAATCAAACCTACAAAAAAGAAGCTTTAAAAAAAAGAACATCAACAATTTGTATAGCTCACAAGGCTTAAAAAAAACCATTTTTTAGCAACCATGGAGGCAACTGCCAAAATTTTCTTGGGAGTTTTGCACCCAAAACTCTTCCCTAGAACTAAAATATTTCTTTTCTGCTCAGCAATGGAAATTTTGCCCCCTGAGATTTTCGAGACACACATGATAGCGACTTATGCCTATTACTTCTCTAAGAGTTAAAAATATTTAGGAAAGAATGCATCTCAAGCTTTCTCTTCAGTAATGGTACATCTAGATATACTTCCTGACTGTGTATATCTAGATATACATCCTGATGGTGTATATCTAGATATACTTCCTGACTGTGTATATCTAGATATACTTCCAAACTGCATACTCTTACTTGTCATATCACAACTGATAAAAACAGGACAGCCTCTTACCGGGTATTTCGCAATCTTGGCCAATAAAACCGACTGGGCAGCTGCAGGAGTATAACACAGCCTGAGTGAAACTATCGTACGTGTTGAAGCACTCGCCTCCATTTTGACAGCGACCTCCAGAGCAGGCATTAAGTTGTGGATTTACAACTGTGAAAATAAGATCAGAAGGTTATATTCTTTTCATGTATTGAACAGAAGAATGTCCATACAAACAGATAATTACGAAGAAAAAGCAAATACCATAAAATGCAATGAATAAACAAAGAAAGGCCTGTGTAAGAAAGTTTGATAAGAAAACTTTAAAAGCAAAGGAAGAGGAACAAAGAAAGAAAAAAATGGGGATTTTTATGCAGTACATGGCAGATGAAAAATAATACTCATAAATTCTAAAATTCATTTTATTTTGAAAGAATTATTTTTCATGTACCACTCTTTCAAGCTATGCATTCAACATTGATGAATTCAATGAAAGTGTAAGGCAACACAGCAGGTTAATAATACTCACCAGATGGAATCTGGCAGTTAGGACCTGTGAAAACACTTGTACAAATGCAGGTATACTGGGGCTCATAATTGACATTGTCAGAAGCACTGTTGTAACTGTTTCGGCATGTTCCACCATTTAAACACGGACTTGAGTTACATGAGAACAGAACAACGGGCAAGGAACCTTCAATGAAAGAAATAAAAAAGAAAAAAGTTTTGTATTGACAAATCCAAGCAGAGAGTAAAGGCAGCCATAAGTGGGTCCTTCGGTCTTAAATCATCTTAATTTTCTTGCAATGCTAAACCCTCATATTGAGAGAAATTGAGGCAAAGAATTGGAAAGATTTAAGCTGACAAACCCCAGTTTTGGCCAACTTAATCTAACCATGACTTGACTTATCTGATTCATCTATAGTGCACCAATGAAGCAATGTTCCCACTTTGTAGACCATGTTAAATTCATAAGAGAAGTATTTTTTATAAGATGAGACAAAGAGCAAATTAATAAAATCCCTCTGGTTACCCCAAAGTCAATCGTTTTATATTAACACATAATTAACTTTCCCCTATTTAACATAACTGTGGTGATAACTTAAAACTAAATCAGTAATTTTATGGTTCCTAAATAGATATTTATTGCATCTCATTAACATCTTTTAGCATATATTATACAAAGTTTTTGATTTTCTGTGTGCAGTGTTTTCTCATTCCCCTTGGCTGTGGTCACTTTAACATCAAAGAATATCTAGTGTTTCTTAAAGGTTAGTTAGTTAGAAGGAGTTTTACAGCCCAGTTTCCAACCTATTGGTTCCAGTCAAGCTGGTCACAGCCTTTTTTCCAGTTGTGGCTTCCCTACTCCATTGCTTATGTAGAGCTTCATGTACAACGGCAGCAGGTTCCATTTTTTGAGTCTTCCGTACGACTCCACCTGGGAATAGAACCTGCATGAGCCTTCCATGTGAGAGGCCAATGCTCTACCGTTAGACCAAACATGCTGTCCAGTGTTTCATGAAGGACACAAAGTTTCCTATATTTTCTAACTCTACTGGATACATATCTGAATCTATAGTCCTTCATATTTAGTAATGCTTTTTACTCATAATACTTTGACAAAAATTTTTCTCATGGCTTAATTAAATGAGGTTTTACAGCCCAGTTTCTAACCAATTGGTTCAAGTCAGGCTGGCCACAAAATTTTGTCCAGCTGTGCATCGCTGGACTGTTTTCCCTACTCCAGTGCTTTATGCTGAACACCAAGCACAATCACAGCTGGTACCATTTTGAAAGTCTTTAGTGTGACACAGCCAGGACTCAAACTCCAGACCTCCCAGCTGCAAGTAGGATGCCCTAACCATGAAGTCAATTCCTGTTTTTCCTTACGAAAAGAAAAAGAAGTGAGAAGGCAGCACCTCCACAAAACATGTAAGGTTATTAACATTTTAAATATCGGTTTACTTGTAGCAGTTACTAAAATCAAGCCAGCGTTAAAAATAAAATGCCCTTACTGGTAGTCTGATCGCAGTTGATACCAGCATAACCATTTCTGCACATGCACACGTAGCCTCCAACGGATGTCTCTAAACATGTACCGCCATTTTCGCAAGGGAAACTGTTGCATGGATCACGGTTGATTATGAGACCTAAAGAAAACAGATTCACGAGGGCATTAGGTAACTTTCATTTGTTTTTTGGTATGTGGAAAAATGAACTGAGATCTTCACAATATGGGGAAACTTCCATTCAAATCAGACAAGTATTTTACAAGTTATCAGGAAATTAAGTTACTAGATTCGTGTTCCAATGTGAGCTTTGCAGCTGCAGAGGTTATATCACTTCCTCACATTCACAAGAAATGCTTTGCCTTTTTCACTCTGTTGTATTGAACTTAACATTAATAGAGTTAGGATGCCTCACAAATGCAAAGTGTGTAAAGGTTATATGCAACTTATGCAATCATACTCTGATAACATGGGATTGTTGAGGAGAAAGTAAAGTCTACAGCAAAACAAAAGACTGTTCATTAATTAAAGGATGTGATGTCACGATGTGCTCGCTTCAAGTTCACATTTTGCTGAAAACATGGCAACTTTACTTGCTCCTATCTTGAGAACCTACACAGAAGATTTAAAAAAAAACTCATCATAATGCTTAAAAAAAGTACCTCTTCTGCACAGCAAAACTTAATTTGATCTTGTTATCATCTTTTAAACAGGCCAAAAACAGACATACATTTGTGAGACAAAAGCCACAGACTTACTGTCCTGACAATTAAATCCACCAAATCCATTTGGACAAGAACATCTGTATGCATTACAAGTTGTCGTCAATCTGGTACACTGTCCGCCATTCTGACAAGGATTGATTGGTAAGCATGGATTAGGAATCACTGAAGGAAAGCATAAGAAATAACATGAGTAATATCTGCTCCCTATGAAATAATGTCCAATTTGCTAGAGAGGGAGTAAGCAGATTTTTGTGCGGGGAGGATCTCTAACTGTAATGTGAGTACAGTGAATGGTACACACTTCTCGTTTTTCTATTCTGTATGATTTTTTTGTGAATACATGCATTTTAGGAAAATTAATCTATGTGTGAAAATAGGCAGAATATAAACTTTTGTACAAAGGGACATTTCATTTTGGAAAACTAATTTGAAGTTAATAACAACAAATTTGTTTGGGATTGCAAGGAATCTACATTTACAAGAATCAAAGGCAATTGAGGGATATGTCTTTAGACTGACATGTTGTCAGCTGCTAATTTCTGAATAATTATTGTTCACAGGTAAAATTACTTGAATAAAGAACTGAAGTTTACAATAGAATTTTTGCAGGAAGAGGCATACTACTTGGGCATTTGGATGTAAGTGTTGATTAGGCCGAATGTTGCATATGTCTGTCTCTGAAGCGTAATACAAAACATGTTTTTGTGGGAAACTAATACTCGAACATTAGAACCCCAAATGAAAACTACTCTCTCCATTATCAGCTTCTACTGTCACGCACTGAGGAGTGAATCCTATGTCTTAGTGGTGGACAGTTCTTCTGAAATAGACTGAGCTGGCTCTGAAGCCAACGAGAGATGCACTTTCCTAGAAAGGGCTTAAATCTTTATGCAAGTGTAGTAAAACTACAATAATATTTTGTACTAGAAGTTTTTATATGCATCATGAGATCGTAATACTTTTGTGGCACCAGTGCATCAATTGTACCCAATGTGAGCATAAAGTAGATCATGATGACAATAAAAAGAGTTTTCTTTGATTTTGAAAAGTTCTAGGAGAGCTTTATACTTATACAAAACCAACT
Source organism: Holothuria scabra (assembly GCA_037179385.1). NCBI lineage: Eukaryota > Metazoa > Echinodermata > Holothuroidea > Aspidochirotida > Holothuriidae > Holothuria > Holothuria scabra. The sequence continues at coordinate 24,120,594 of CM074182.1, forward strand.
CAACACACATAATATATCAACAATAACAACTTTACACACACCCAGTCATAATCAGCTGACGAAATATATTGGGGCGATGTGCACTGTTTAACAAGAAATTTTGTCACTGGCTAATGATAACCCTAATCCCTAACCTTAACCCCTAACCCTAACCCCCTACCCTAACCTTATCCCTAACCCGAGCAAAAAATACAATCAATACAATACAATGGCAACAGCCCATCAAGAAACACATTGTTAAAGAGTGCGCATCAACCCAATATATTTAAACCTTTGTCTTGTTGTTCTTAACGGTACATATAATTTAATAGTTCTGTCAATTGTAACTGTAGAGGGCGTGCATTAAATCTATTTTGTAATACAAATATCCACCTAATTCAACTGCACAAAGTCACTTACCAGCTTCACAGTTAGGCCCATGAAAGCATCCTTGACACTGGCATGTGTACTGATAGCAATTACTAGCATCTCTGAAGCACTGAGCACCATTTTGACAAGGACTGGGTGAGCAAGGATCGATTTCTGTCATTATAAATAAAATAAATTGTTTTGTCAACCATATTTTATCAAAACACACCATGGTCTATATGTATTGATAAAAGGTGAAGTAATTTATATTAATTTTATCTCTACAGAATTCCAATCAGAAAAAGTTAGTAAGTGGAAAATAGCTATCCTCAAAATCTATAGTCCTTATGAACTAGCACTGCTGCTTATTCAGAGTTCTAATGAGCATATTCATAAGAATACTTAAACATGAACCAACTACAGACCAATAACACAAAGCAATGGAATACTAGTAGACCAAAACTGATAAAATAGCAGACAACAGTGGAAATTAATATTCAAGGAGTTTAGGTGTAGAACATGGGATGATGAAGCAAGTTTTCAGTAGTTTAGAAAAAGAGTGAGACGGTCTCGGCATGAAGAGGATATAAAGTGCTTTTACATGATGTCACAATTGGCAAGCCACACCCAAAGCTGGGCATTGTGTACAACACTAGATTTTGCTTGTCAAAGGGTGTGGCTTATGATGTTGATGAAATCACTCTATGGTAGGGTAATGGAATACTAGTACATTACAACCAAACTATTTCAGAAACAAAAAACCAGCTAAATTTATTCACTACAACCAAATGAAAAGAAAAAAATTACCTATGTTACACTGGAATCCTGTGAAACAACCAGTACAGATGCAAGAAAAGCCTGCACAATCCTCTGTTGTGTCGGGTATACACTGTGCACCATTTGCACAGGTGTTGAACTCACAAGGATTAATAGCTAGGGAAGAATGAGAGTAAAATTTCCATGAACTAAAATATATAAAAAATATAAAGAAAATGCTCTAGACTGCAGTTTGATAAGATTTTTGAAAGTTATTGAATCTTCCGAGATATTGAATAGGTATGTTTTGCAGAATGTTTCAATAAGATCTATATGTATGCCCTTTTGTTGAGGGAATATTAGAATGATTTTAAATGAAAGGTTAAACAATGAAGGACTGTGCATTCACACAGGATAATGCACAATCCAAGGGTTAATGCAAGTGATGAACAAGGGTGTAGTTGGTGTGCATCCTGCAATCGGCAAACTCCTGAGAATGCATTAATCTGTCCTAATTCACAGGTCCAGAGTTGTTTTAACCTTGTTAATTCATATATTATTCATATTATAATATTTCAATTCATAAGATGGAAAAGGCATGCAATTTCCTTGGCAAATAAACACATTAAAATAGCACAACCCTGGGTAAAATGGAATAGCCCAAAATGAATTTATGCCAGGATAATACACGGTCACCTGACTGTTACGGACTGTCAAGTTGAGGATTATAACCAAGTATGAATGAACTGTATTTATTCATTTTGTTAAGAGAGAGAACAACAAATCTGTGAAAATTGAAAAATAATTTATGGCAATAATAAAGTTTTAAAGGATTTAAATAGATACTAAAATAAAAATTTAAATGAAGCTTACCTGTCTGACAAAAAGCTCCTTCAAAGCAGGCTGGGCAACGACAAGTGTAGGAGACACAGCTTTGGTCTTGGACACAAGTACCTCCATTTTGACAATCGTTATTTGAGCATGCATCTTGGACTAGAAGGAAAAACAAATTTGGAAATGATTTATGACACATGAAAAAACAGCAATAGTAGAGTGGTCATGTGGTCAATTTTGGTATTCAAAGTAAAGAATATAAAAATGACATCATTACTTTCATGAATACATGCATAGAAGAATAATAATAAAATGAAGCCTGTTCATTTTTTTCACAATTGGTAAAGCTTCCAAATTATTGTATTTGTAAGTAAAAATTTTTTTAAGATTATATCAATATGTATGTACACCTTATAGAACAATCTCTGAACAGGTTTTTAGAAGCAGGATGTAACATATGCTCATTGTTTTTTTCCATATGTATGGCAGCATGCTTTTTACTTGGATTGTAGCATTTAGCATCAGGAATGGACACGCTTCTTAGGAGACGTGAAATAAAGGGAACATGAGATGGACCAGTCTTTTAAAGTTTACACGCTGTGATTATTTTAGTTCCAAAACAACAATCCAAACAATAACTCCCCTGTAATCCCCTGCTTTCCCCCATCAAAGAACAGGAAAATTGTTTGCTTCAGCAAGCAGAACAATTGATTTCCTATCTTTGATTTACTTTTGGGTAATTTCCAATTGCATTTGGTAATTGATACTTATCCTGTCAGAGTGACCGATTTCTTGGGTTTGTGATAAACAGAGCCTAACGCCACTGTCTTCCCACTGAATATTGAAGAAACCTCATGGGTTTAGGGAATCCATATATACTAAATACTTGGAAGGCATCAATCTCAACTTTAACTTGTGATGGACTAGATGTGAGAACATTGCCCTTTAGCTAGTACTACAATCAACAGTAGATCCTTTGGCATGGGTCCCATGTAAAAGTTTAACTCTCTCTGTGTGTGGTGTTTGGACTCAAAAGGAAAACAACTTTTTTAATCCATATAATAAAATGTAATCTGTAACTTGCAATGGATATTGTTAAAAAACTAAAAAATGTGGAAGCTCTATTTGGTGTTAAAAGGTTTCGTAAAATGCGACACCAAAACACACAGCTCCCAACATTTCAGAGACAAGAGAAGGATTAACAGTTTTGGAAAGTGGGAATGGTAACAAAGTGCATGGCCAGCCTAAACAAGTGGGGTCCAGTTGCTCACCTCAGCTAGAGCCAAAAGGGCAAAGCCCAAGGGCCAGGTAGGATTTCCAGGTGGTGCAACCTCAAGAGACTCCTGGCTCTGAGGTGTTTTAGAGGCTCAAGTAGATACTTTAAAGGGATAAATTTCACATAAAGCAAAAATAATTAAATATTTGCATTCAATGCAGTCTACAAGACACCAATATGTCACTCATCAGTCATATTGACTCAGAATGAGCATTTAAGGCTATGGGACATAAAACACATATAGGTATGAGTGGGTCAAACGACGGCCAAAGAAGACGGCATGAACAAGACATGATTTTAAGGAATTTCTTGCTTAAGGCAGGAGAGTTGGAAGCTGTGCCTAAAATATCTATACCAAGTACTTACAATTTTCACAGAATTCTCCTGAAAAACATGGATTGCATTCACATGTGTAAAGTGTGCAGGATCCTTCTACAGCAGCACATGCAGCACCATTCTGACAAAGGTTACCATCACAGGCATTAATTTCTGCCAAAAGATCAAATAAATGATAAATTGAACAACTAGTATAGTCAAAAGGGTTCTTTTAGACACCACACTGATATAAAAGAGCCACTTCTATAACATACTGGCTCATTTGACTTCGTAATCCGAATTGCTAACAAAAATATTCATCTTACCCACTTCGCAGAGAGTTCCCTGGAAACAGTCTGGACAGACACATGTAAAAGCAGTGAGTGAATCGATGACACAGAATGCTCCATTTTGACATGGGTCTGGATCACATGGATTTGCTGTAAAATGATAAACATGCATAAACTCCATCACTGAGAGAAAATTTGTGCTGTTTTGTCTTAAATTATAGTTTAAGATTATTACAAAACTTACATGGCAACTTGGAATGGACAGTTTTGATTGCAGGATTGTTACTTTCAACAAAGAGGGCATAAAAAATTATCACAAATAAATAAATGCTGTGAAATTCCTTAGCTTAATGTTAATTTTGTCAATTAAACTGTAAACTGCACTTTTAAAAGTATACTTTAGAGAGTCCAGATAGTCAAGGAATTTACATTACCTTATTAAATAGCCCTCACTAAAGCTGCCTACCACTAAACAGTCTAAAAACTGGACTTTTGGGTTGCAAGTCAAGTTTTTAATTGATGTTAACACCCAAAGTTTATAGCCAATCCAATGCTTGTTGGGTTTATCATATTTTGATTGATTCTATGGTTAGAGTTGCTATAAACTGCAGGTGCAAACATCAAGTAAAAACCTGACTGAACTGCACAAAAGTCAGGTTTTAGTTTGTTTAGTGGTAGGCAGTTTTAGTAAGGACTATTTCATGTAATGAATGTGGATTTGGTTTCCTGAACCTCACAAATACAACATTAGACATACATATATATACATATATGGCAACAGCAAAAAGGATGAGTAGACACACACTTCAAAGATACATGCTCTTATTTTCATATCTTTCATCTGATAAAGATTTCTGTTACTTCAATACCCTTCAAATACAACCAAACTTCTTTATGTCTCATGATGCAAATAAAGTGTTCCAAGTTTTAGCCATTCCAAGCTGACTACTATTAATCAAGAATTTATCACTGAGCTTGGTGTTCAGCTATTTTGTGATTAATAAGGTAAAAAGGGTTTGTTGTTGAATTGAAGCAAGGCATAGACATTTGTGAAAAACCTCATCACTGGGTAGTAGCTCTTGACAAAGTTATAGGTTAAAACTCTTTTTTGTAGGGTAAATTTGGTGAAAATCTCCCATTGTATGGTGGGTCTACAATTATTTCATCTCTCAAAGATTGTGAAGAATTGTCATGATCAATTGACTACTTCACATATAAACTTGAAACAGCCTATCACTAGAACTTTCAATGACTAAACTTTGTGTTTATTTCTACTGGTTTTATTTTTTTCTTAATATATTTTTCTGGTTGTGAAGTGTGAGTGAGAAATACCTTCATAAAGATAAGCACACTAAAAAATCACCACAGTTTTCTGCTCGAAAGGGAAAGCTGGCATTACAGGTTACTTCTTGTCTTTTTACAATGTGGAGCAACAATCTGGTTATGCCTGTGATTTTGGCTTTACTCTATATTGAGAGAAATATGGTATGAAATGCTGTTGTTATTGAAATAGGAGTAATTTGTACACTGACTAGGACTCTCCACACACAGGAAATTGTTTGATTCAAATTTTTGGCACTTTGCATACCTTCAAGAACAGTCACATCAAAAGAACAGGAGGCTGTGTTGCCAGAAGGATCCGAGACAACTACAGTCACAGTTGTGACACCAACCATGAAATATGCACCCGATTCTGGTGAAACGGAGATTATATTTGCAGTACCAGAGTTATCACTTGCTGTAGGGTTATCAAAATCAACACAGACCCCTTCTTGTCCATCAATTACGGTAACTGTGGGGCTGACAGGACAGGTAACCATTGGATCAATACTATCCACTGTAGCAGAAAAAAATGGCAGAGTGTTTGTATCACCAATGATGTGTTCCATAGCTTATGTCACACTCCAGGTATGGATGTGTTTTATCTTTTCCACATATATACACACATTATTTTTAGGTAGTCTTAAATCTTCTCAGAATATGAAAACCATTATTTCAAAGATATCTTGGCTAGTAAGATAAAAGCAAGCAAAGTCAGCCAGTTAGCTGGTCCCCCTAAAGGCCCCTTAGTCCAGCATGTAACCGACTTTGTCAGCTGGATGACCAGTTCTAGTGGCAAGCCTATGCCAAGCAAAGGTGTAGGGGGGTAATTCTCTATGATGGGGCAAGAGCATTTTTTGGCCCGAATAATGTCAACTTTTATCAAGTTTTGTCCGTGTTTTGCCCGAATAGACCAACTTTTTTTTTGCCTGAATTGGGCGGACAAGGGCCCTCCTGCACCCCCGGCTCATATGCCTATGATGCCAAGTAGGGGGAAAGTCAGTGTACCTGGAGAAAACCCTGTGTACATCCAGTGGGATTCACACCCATGTACATGTGAAACACATTGGTGCATAGCAGCTGGAATAGATCACTCTGCCCCTCCACATCCTACTGGTGAAATGAAAGGCACTGCCTATTTGGAGCATTATGAAACTTAACACAACTTGTTCTCCTTGGAATTATTGTTTTTAAAAAAATTCTAATGTAAAAAGAAAAAAAAGGCATCCTCACCTTCTGTAATGGTTATATTGAAAGTGCACTGAGCAGAATTAGCAGAACTGTCAACAGCTGTGCAAGTGACCAAAGTTGTTCCTGTTGGATAGGTTCCCCCACTAACTGCGTCACAAGACACTGAGACTGCGTTAGACGCATCAGTAGCAGTTGGATCTGAAAACATTGCTGTTCCACTTCCAGCAAACAATTGCACAATAACTTCTACGTCAGCTGGGCAAATAATAACAGGTCGTGTAGTATCCTCTGAGGAGATAAAAATCAATTGTTTGGGTATCTTTAAAGACACATATTAAGCATCCCAGATTGTTCCAATTCTCCCAACCTATTTACTTCAAGCTCCACTAACAGCTGCCCATAACTCATCCTTATCTGTACACCAAGATCCCAGTTTTTGCTTCAGGGAATACATACCCTGGTGAGAATACAGTACTCTAATCTGCAATCAACACCCTCAGTGCAAGGCTGTGTCATGTGAGCTATTCTGTATTTGGAGTTCACTTCAATCAAATGACTGTGCCAATTAAGAATTTTCGAATCTGGGTAAAACTGTAGTTTGGGGTGATGAATGACTGCATTACTGAAAGAACATTTACTACCAAATCTTAATCCAATGGTTCATTACATGAGTGTCTAGAAAGATAAGTCAAATATTCAATTTGAACAAAAAGCAAAACCAGGATAAAACCGTAGCTCTTTCTTTGATATTCTTTCTCGTAAACTTAATAGCTTATTACATGAGGTAATGTTCTGAATATAGATGACCTACCAATAATGACAGTCACAGTGAAGGTACAAGTGGCAACGTTGTTGCTTGAGTCAGTAAACATGTAACTCACAAGAGTTACTCCTTCTGGGAAGACATTTCCAGGCGTATGAGTTCTATCCGTCAACTGAGCAACACCAGAAATGTCGCTGGCAGAAGGCTCAGCCCAGAAAATACCAGTGATGATGTTTCCAAGCTCAAAAACTTCCTGTATATTTGCAGGGCAGTCTGTGATAGTTGGCGGTGTAGTGTCGACTATTGAAAGATTTGTGTAAAACAAAATGTTACCCATCAGAGAGCATTGATTTGAAGGATTATCAGTCAATTAATTCATATTGAGAAAAATTCTTGATTACCTTGGACATTAAATGTCAAGTTAAAAAGAGGACAGCTGCATTTATTCCACCATAAGGGTGCATGTGTATATGATGATCATACATTAAGAACTCATCTGTTTAAAAATTCAGATCCCATTTTTGGAACTATTTGAAATGTTTATATTTTACCTAGTTCAATTGTGCTTGGTCATGGACTTCCTGTAGTACCCACAAATAATAGATTTTTAACTGTGCACAGGAAGTTTGTTGGTTATGTAACACCTGACCACCCCAAGGTCTGGTCAGAGTGTTCTAATTTTTACGTAGGTGAGTTCCTAATGTAAACCATTTTGGCTAGTGCTTAAATCTGAGGCCGAGTGAAAACCGCAGTAACTTGACAGGTTAAATTTCAAATGCTCAATCAGTACAACTTGTAAATTAATTACATCTTCCACATGCATGAATTTTCATGTCATGTGTTAAATGTTCAAACATGGAGCATGCTTTGCAATACATTTTTTTTTGTGTATCAACATTGACAATTGTCATTATTCAAAAAAATATACCCTATGCTCCGTCTCGTCAAGAACTGATCTCAGTGCCATTTGTATGCCCATTTAAACATTTGAAAATGGCCATGAATGTTGACATTTGATAGTAGTTTATCTTAGATGAAACTGAAAAGGGATGAAACTCTTCAATGCACTATAAGTATTTTGATCCTCTTTTTGCCACCACTTACTTCAGAATTTGTTGTAAGTTGTTATTTGAACCCCAAAGTTGTACTGAGCTTCTGCTGTACCAGAATGGTAATCAAAACTGCTACTGATTGAAGCAGCTAACTGGAGTAATGAACCAGGGGTCGGGTACTAAAACTGACAACTGCATTTTTTCCCAAAAACCTGCAGTAGACATGACATATCTCCTTAGGGGCTAGTACTCTGTAATGTTGAATGGACGTAACCTTTCTGCATTCTTTTAAACCTTTATTAACCCAATTATGGGAGCACTGCTACAAAAAATGCCCAATTTGGTTTTAAAAGTACCCATTGCTTGGTGAAATTTACATTACATGGGTAGTTTTTTACCCCACAGGTTAGTATGAGGCACGCTCAACCATATTTAGAGTGTATGTACTTGAAAGAACTGATGAATATCTTACTTGTTGTAACCGTTACTGGGAATGTACACACATTGTTGTTATTGCTGCAGTCCGTGAATATATATGTCACCTGAGTGAGGCCCACTGGGAAAGCATCTCCTGGTGCAGCTGATCTGCTGGTAAGACTAACTTCCCCACAAATGTCAGATGCCGATGGTTCTACCCAGAATGCAACAGCCTCAGGTTGCCCCAGTTCTATTTCAACCTCTACACCAGATGGGCATCCCGTGATGTCAGGAGGAGTTGTATCAACTAGAGGTAAATTTAAAAATTTGGTTACAACAATATTTTAAGCAATATTTCTTTCAAGAAGAAATCTGGTCAATTCAAAATAAGCAGGGCATCTGAACGAACCTTCAAAGGTTCCCTTTTACATGTCTTCCTTCAAATGTTGATGTTACGGTATCACAGGTTTCCTTGCATGGTAGGAATGGGAAATGATGCTTCTGACTATTTCAAAGCTGACATACAAAATGAAATAAATCCAAACACCCTCCTGTTTGAACTTTCCAAACAAGTTGGAACCATCCAAACAAGTTGGAACCAATATAGGGTTATAGCTATAAAACCAAGTTAGTTAATTTAGTAAAAGAAATTTTTTCAAAATTTTCTTTGATGTCAGTTTCCTACTGGCATTGTAAGTGAGCAATTTTCCATTTATGTAACAAGCAAATACTTTCATTGACTTTGTACAGTTACAAATAGATGCCCCATGTTCAATATCCCTGCCTATAAAAACCCCATCCACAACTTTTTGATACAGTGAATGAAAGTCATAAAAAACCAGACAAGAAGTTGCCCTACTGCTTGCCTTTCACATCTCACAAGCAGTGGCACATCGGGCCGGTATTATTCCACCTTTGTTTACATCTTCTGCTAGGTGTGTCTTGTCAATCTTGTGGTTTCTTGGAGCGTGCTTGAATGAGCTAAGCAGGAAGTCGGGTAAAATTTCATTACCCCACCAAACCTTGCTTTGGTGGGGGGTCGGGTGAGTGAAATATCTAATAGGGTGAGAAATTCCTCATGCGGCGTAGCAAGTGGTATGGTCAAGTCCTTTTGTTTATCAACAGGGAAGCATAGAGGTTCTAAGCAGGAAGGGGTTTTGCTCCCTGACATAGAGTACCATGCAAAACTTGTTAAAGATTTTGACCTAACCTACCACACATGAATACCATAGATGTATACTTATATCTGAATTTTTTTTCATGATCAATTTCCACCATTTTGATTATGGAAAATATGATGTGAGCTCATATTTTCTTTTTTTCCCAGCTTTTCAACTTGAACACCTCTTAACATGCAAACAACTGACAGTGCATAATTTCTCAAGCTTACTTCACTAGAGTGCAGAATGGCATATCAAATAACTTTAACACAGCATCTTTCAAATGACCAAGAATTATTTTTCAGTCACAATAGTTTTTGTCATACATTGTATTTGTATTTTGATTTCAATTAAAAAGCAAAGAATTATTTTTCAGTTACGACACTTTTTTGTGTTGGAAGTTCAATTTACCTGTTGTGACCATGACTGGGAAGGAGCATTGCATAGAGTTACCAGAATTATCTATGAAAGTGTAAGTGCAAGTTGTTTCACCAACAGGGAAGGTCTGTCCAGACATGCAATTGGATGTCACTGTCACTGACTCGGATATATCTGTAGCAGTTGGCTCAGTGTAAGTTATCATGGTAGAAGTAGTACCCAATTCTACCACAGCGTTGACGTTGGGGGCATCAATAGACGGACATCCAGTTATTGCAGGAGGTGTTGTGTCAACTGCAAAAAGAAAATAATTAAATATTTAATGTCATCTTAATTCTAATCTGAAATTATGCATCGAAATTATTTTGAGTGCTCAAAAACCTTATACCTCGACCATACACTATATCCACAAAATATTAATGTACTGAGATCAAAGAGCTTGCAATTTTTTTACTTAGTGGTACATTATCAGGCCTTGATTTTCAGAAAATTTTATGGTTGTCCTTTGGACAACCACTTCAGTATTTTTAGTTGTCCTAAAGAAAATCTGGTTGTCCAAAACATTTTGTCCAAAACATTACAGTACAAAACATTAATTGTGTCTATGTATAATTGGTCTTGAAGAATGATAAAGATATGAGTTTTGCAGGACAAAAACACTTGTATGATGGAAAAAGTTGAAAGAGTTGATCAGTCAACAGTATATACTTCTTCCATCAGATGAAACCAAGCTTCTTGAATATAGTTTATTGTGAGAGAAAAATGGTTGTCCATCGGACAACCAACTTTCAACTTTAGGTTGTCCGTATGGAATTTTAGTTGTCCCGGACAATCGGACAACCACGAAAATTGAGCCCTGATTATGCATATATTCCGTATTATTTGTACTTCTCAAATGACATTTTCTTTTCAACCTAGGGTAACTGTACCTTAAATTTCCCAGCACTTCCTGGTTACTGCGTCAAAGTCCTTGGAGAGGCAAGCAGAACAAGGAAGGACCTCTCTGGGTGACCTCTTGCAGAGGTCACCCTTCCTATTAAAGCTTGCCAAGAACTTACTGCGGGTTAGTGGGGATTACAATGTACAATGCGTAAATAGGAGGTAACGAGGGGCAACAATGAAGATTAATTATTTAGTTAGAGGGAGTTTTACTGACCAGTTTCCAACCAATTGGTTCAAGTCGAGCTGCCCACCTTGAAAGCTACAAAATCTGATCACCTCATGATGCTATCTCCAGACTTGTTTATTTATGGTATCAATCTTTCTGTTTCATGTCAACCAAGGGCAATGTTGTGTCCACTGTCTGTTTAACACATTTCACTTGTTCAAGTGTTTCCTAAATGCAAATTGGTGTGATCTTTAAAATCTCGGAAACACAGTTTGATTCCAAATTTCAGATGTGTCATGGCACTTCCACAAGGCATCACCACATTTTCAAGAAATTACTCTGTGAAAAATTAAAAGCCAATGGGTGACTTTCCCAAATATTGGTCAGGGGAGCCATGCCCCGCCCCCCCCCCCCAGATTCCTGTTAACGATAAAAGATACTTGGAATGCAAGTTAAAAGAAAATTGTGAGATTTAGCTGTTGTTTTAAAATAAAATTAGGGTGACTTCTTTTGTCCTCTAAAGGTAATTTCACAATTCTCTTCTTGTTTCTCTTCAAAGTATCTTGCATTGTATTTTAATACTTCAACATTGCATATTCCAGGTAAACCAAGCAACTATCTCTTATATATTTCACAGTTAAGGAAAAATGTTGTCATACGACTCTCAACCGCAAATCATAAACAGGACAGTCTTCTACACTACTTCAAGTTAGGATGGCTGCTTTTGCCCTACAAACTAAGTTATCATGCACCTTTGTTGAAAGATTTTTGAAGTAAAATGGTCAATGGTGCTCAAATTTATTTACCTGGTATAACCTGCACATCGAAGGAACACATAGCACTATTTCCAGAATCATCTGTGCATGTGTAAACAACGGTGGTTGTCATTCCAACCATAAAGAAAGTTGGGGGTGTGTGAGTTGCGGCACTGATTTCTCCTGTACCAGATATATCATCACAGGAAGGAGGAGTCCATGACAGCACAGCACCAAACTGACCCAGTTCAACTACCTCTTGCATATCCTCTGGTACGTCTACACATGTTGGTGGTGTTGTGTCCTCTGTGATTGAATATAATTTGGATTGATGGTTACAAATAATAAGCACACAAAAACAGATGGAAAAAGGGATGACAACAGAAAAATTTCAGCAATTTTAACAACTTCAAGACATGCAAATTACATGCCATGAAAAGACCCTCTTCAGAAATGTACACTTCTAAAATCCTGATCTACAGGCCTTTGATGTGTTTTTCAGCAGGACGTTTTTTCAAGAATTTGCACCTTCAGAACAAAGCAGAGATGCTTATAAGGCTTGTGTACACAAGCTGCATGCATGGCATGGTGCATAATCACTGTTTCGATTCCCTGGAAAAGACAATCAGCTTAGAGAGATATGATGTGTAGACAACAACGAGAGTGATTTGTCAGAACATTCAGGAAAACTAGAAAGCCAAAAGACTTAGTGATTCCTTGCCATATGATATATTGTAATAATGAACATGGATGCCCACATGACAAGCATGAGATCCCTAACAAATACTGAGGTATACTAGTAAGGTCAAAACCTTTTGAGATCATGTGACCCAAAATGATCTTTCCCCCTCACTTAAAACGACAGGGAGCAACTACCTAAAAAGACCATCAACATGCTAAATATGAGCAATTCACAAACTGAGTATAAGATTCCTCCACAGTTCAATAACCACATAAAAATGTCATGTCTACAAGGTTTTGCCCTTTTGTGACCCCCCCTTTGACCTCTACAAACAAGAGAAATCCCCCATGCAGATATGATGCTGGTAAACTATGTTGTCTATTAACTTGATAAAGAGATATTTTTGAAACAAGCTCTTTTAAATCAAAATTTCGGGTACTGAGGATGGCTCTCTATATAATGATATCTCCATGATCCAAAAAGTTTACTGCACTGAGGTTAGTGTTAGAACAAGCCCTAATCCTAACAGTCATCCATGAATTGGAACATATAGTAGAGACATCTCAACAGAAAGGTGTAACCTTGGCTATTAGTGGTGGTCCTTTTGTATTTGTTTTTTGGTGTAATGCGCTTCCCAAAGGCTATGATGTCCTTGAAAATTAACAAAAAATGGGAACCCTATTAATCCAGAAATTAACAAGATTTGTAATTTGCCTTAAATTGTTTGCTTGTAGGAACACCACATAACAACGTACAAGTCAAGTGTCCTTTGTTCGATACAGAGTAGATACTACTATGCTTGTTTTGATTACATGAACTACAGTACTTTCTGAAAAACAAGCCTTACTGAGAGGGCTAAATAAGCATCAGACACTATCTCTAGACAGGTAGGAAATGGTTAAATCCATTGAGCTGTATGATTCAATGAGAAAACCCCTCAGGACACTGTGGCAGTCAAATGTGATAAATTAGGTAAGATAACAGTGACCAGCAATTTTCACAGACTGGTGGGTCAGTTACAATTTGATTCATTCAATTAGACAATCTCAGTTCAAGCATGCTCAAGGGTATTTGATCCAAATGGTCAGTTATTTAGTTCTTTTTATAAAACTAATTACCTGTGGTGTATTCAATTATGTAGTTCCCACTTACATGTCCTTATGAGGACAGTGGCACAAGGTTTGTCTGTAACTTTTAACAATCTTTGATACTAAATTTAATGTGATCTTCATTTTTTCTTTAGGGTTATGGAAGAAACAATGTTTGTATGCTCTAAAAGAAATTTTGGGCATCATACAGAGCACTCGATCTGTTCAAAGTTAACATTTATGAAGTTCCCCACTGAACAATTCCTCTGCTTTGTGGGCATGGATTTTGTTCTACCCACTTACTCTTATGCGTATTAATACTGACACTACATGTTATAGGGCAAAACTTCAAACCAAAATCAACATAAATACTGTACCGAATGCACTTTTAAGCACTTTAGACATTCTTAATACAGTGAGATTGCATCAGTACATATTTTGAAATTTCCCAACTTGATCATTTACATAATGAAGTGGATTCCAAAACCTTACCTGTGCATCTTACATTACCCATGCCATTCAAAACTCTTAACCCTATGCACTAAAGAATATTAACCTTAACAGTTACCCTCTTTTGATTAAAGTATGTGCAAGGTTTAACCTCTGATGACCCTAAATGACCTTTGACCTCCAGTAAAAAACAATAGGGATCATCTACTCAATATGGACAATCCACATGCTAAGTATGAGATCCCTCACAGTTACCCTTCTTGAGATATACTGTTTACAAAGTTTTGATATTTTGACCTTTGGTGACCCCAGATGACCTTTGACCTCCACCAAAAACAATAGGGATCATCTACTTAACATGGACAATCCACGTGCTATGTATAAGAGCCCTCACAGTTACCCTTCTTGAGATACAGTGTTTACAAGGTTTTGACCTTTTTACCTCTGGTGACCCCAAATGACCTTTGACCTCCACCAAAAACAATAGGGATCATCTACCTAATATGGGCAATCTGAATGGTAAGTATGAGATCACTCACCTTTTTTCCTTCTGGAGATATCATGTTTACAAGCAATTTCCAAGGTATTTACCATTTGACCCCTGGTGACCCCAAATGACCTTTGGCCTCCACCAAAAACAATAGGGATCTTCTACTCAATGTGGGCAATCTACATGCCACGTTTGAGATCCCTCAGAGTTACCCTTCTTGAGATATCATGTTTAAAAGCGGGCGTCACATACGCACACACACACACACACACACATACCCACACACGACATTACCATCACATGGATTCCTTGCCTGCCTTCGGCAAGGAATCAAAAACGTTTACATGCAAGGTTGCACATTTTCTGTCAAAATCTGTACGGGGCATTGCTTGTCATGAGGCACATTCAAACAGTTGTGGAGGTTGTATACAATAGTTTCAGAATGCAGTCCAAGACCACTTGTGAAATTTAAAAGAGTGTGAAAATTACAAGTTAATTTAAAATAATTCAACAATTATCTGTATGAAGTCTGGTTTAGTGAGTATGACAGTTGCAAGTTAGCAGATAACATACTGCAGTAAAGTTTGGAATTTGCAAATGAATATTCATCGAGTGCAAGTAGTAGAGGAACCCCTTTCTTACATCATGGGTTGATATAGCAACACAACACACAATCATATGGCATTGGAACAATACAGAGGAAACTGCCAAAAACACAGACTAGCAAAGATTTGTAAGTTATAGTTTTATACATGAGTTTTACTGCCCAGCTTGTAACCAATTGAAATTAAATCAAGCTGGTCAAGGCTTTTTTTCCAGTTGTGGCTGACTGGTTTGTTTTTCCTACTTCATCATGCTCACCCTAAATACCAAGCACAAAGGCAGTAGGTTCCATTTTTTAAAGTTTTTGTATAACCTGGCCAGGACTCCGATTCCAAACCTCTCGAATGCAAGTGGGATGCTCTAACCACTTGACAATTCAGACTAGCAAAGTAGACAAAATCAACATTATAATGCAGGAGTGCGGGAAACATCTCACCTGTTGTTATAATAATCATGAATGTACACATGGCTTGGTTGTTGCTGTTGTCCGTAAAAGTGTAAGAAACAGTTGTTACTCCAACGGGGAAGAAAGAATTGGGTATGTGACTTCTTGTGCTCACCATGGCAACGCCAGAAACGTCGCTCGCAGTTGGTTCTGTCCATGGAACATTCAGACCAGAAATTCCAAGCTCAATGACATTACTAATGGTAGATGGACAGTTCATGATAGTAGGAGGTGTTGTATCCTCTGTAAATTCAACAAAAAGAGTAAGTGAAAAATTGTTGACAATTTTGGTTTCATGAAAGCAGAAAAGCATGTAGGTGTGAAATTGGAGAAAAGAAATTTGTATTCTCCAGAGTGAACTGACTCCAATAGAGTGCTTTCATTTATGTCAAAATCCTTCCCCTTTTTGATGGGTAAAATCTAGTGTAGTAAAAATTAAGTGTAGCTAGCTGAGAAGCAGCTTGCGACCCACGTGTGACCATTGCACTACGACACTGCTGATTTTTGCTGGGCAGTGTGCGTGGCTTACCAATTGTGACATAACCTGTAAGCACGCTATATACACCTACAGCCACAGGAAGAATGATTCTCAGCCGATGCTTAATTGTGCACATTTTTTAAACATACACTGTATGTTTATTTCCAATTTAGTACAGTGAGGCAGGAAAAACTGATAGGTGTTATTTCCATAAAGAAAAATAAAAAACTCTTTTAAGGTCATTTACAGCTCTGACCACTGTAATTTTAGGGAAGACTATTATCTGTTATGGAATATTAGCCTTTAAGGAGGTCCTCCATGGCTACCACAGTTTTTAGGGAAAAATTGCAGTGGCCAATTATTGTAACCCACCCCTTCATTACTCCGAAGAGCTGCTTCAATGATCAGCAGTTTTGATTACCATTCTGGTACAATAGAAGCCCAACATTTTTGGCAATCCAATAACAATTTACAACAAATTATGAAATAAGTGATCAAATTACTACATCCCCTTCAAGGCTTTGCTCTGAAATAAACTGCTATCAAATGTCAATCTTCACAGCCATTTTCAAATGCTTAAATTGGTTCTGAGAACAGTTTTTTTTTCTAAAAGTCCCCACGACTCTCTGGCGAAGAGCCAAGGGGGGAAAACCCCTGGTTCTGAGAACAGTGCTTGACAAGATTGAGCATAGAGTATTTTTTTTCGAAACATCAGGGTTTCATGTGTTCTCAACATAAAAATAGACCCACATTCCCAAATAGTGAAAGTAACTCTCATGACCAATTTGAAATAAGACTCTCACATGAGAATGATACCAGCTTCTGCATCACCGGAAGGGAGACAGTGGGGGAGGGGCCCTTTTAGATTCTCTCAGTACCCTTTGTGAGTATAATAACATGCAGTATCACAACAAGGTTCCATCCAAGTCAGGTGAATTTGTGGAATTTGAAGGGAATAGCCTGTCTATCCTTTTGTAGTTTTTTGTTGATACGGCTCAATGTTACAATCAATCCACGACATTTTTAACTTACCTCCAACAGGTAGGACGTAGAATTGCCATGGGACGTTTTCCATTTAGCTATGCACTATGCACTACAACCCCATCCCACAGTCACATGCAATTGCTATTTGAAAATTAAAAGGGCCTATTGGAGGATATCTTACATCAATGGGAAATGCTGCAGCCCTCAATTGTAATAGGGAAAAAAAAAAAATAGGGTTTTGAAAATACATAAATGTTCCATTTCCAATGATGGCATCATGTACTATATCTTTTTACTCAAATGTTACAATAAACTAGCATGTTCAAAACATAATTTTTTTATAACAAATGACCTTTGACCTCCACTGACAATGTGTAATATGAGCTACACTACTGCTTATTTTTTTTTTTTTTTTAATGTGAATCAAAGAATTGTGACAATTGAGAATTTTAGTACACAACATGTATATGTCCAATATAGGTGCAATGTCAACAGGCTGAGTATTTGAAACTTTTGTTTCTATTCAAGGAACTGTGTCTTCAACTAAAAATGTTTGACCTTCTTTTGTTCCCATTTGCTATGAATACTAAGTGCTTTCATCTTGCTTTCTGCCAATCAGTGTCACTCACCAGTCACTACTGTTACAACAAAGGAGCATGTGGCATCATTACTTGAGGAATCCTGAAACACGTAAAGAACAGTTGTCATTCCAACCATGAAACTATCCCCTGGTGCGCTAGTTCGTGTTATGAGTGACACCATTCCAGATATGTCAGTTGCTGAGGGCTCTATCCAGAAGCCTACTCCTGTTGGTAGTCCCAATTCAATTGTAATCGTCTGATCAGCTGGACAGCCAGTAATAACTGGCGGAGTGGTGTCCTCTGAAAAAACAAAGTTTCATGATCAAGTGTTAATTTGACCTTACCATTGCGCTATGCAGTTGAGAGTGCTAATTTACAATGGCCACTTGTAAGAGCCTTCTATAGTCATTTCATACAATGAAAGGTTACTATGTGTGTACCAATGGCTACACATGCTTCAATAATATATGTTGAAAGTAACAGACTGAATAAGTTCTTAAAGTGTACCTTAAGTCAAAAAATTAAAAAATATATATTAAAGACCATGAAAAATTAATTCTAACAGTCCAACTTCCATCTTCATAGGATATTCCTGAGCTGAGATATTAAATGTTGAAGTTTATTCACTCAGTTTAAAATGGTACATTGCACAATAACTTGTAATGTCATTCTTGTACTAATCAAATTACAATCTTTGTATTTCTTTGTTTTTCCAAACATTACTGCAACATGCTGTGCAAGCAAACAGGAAGTGTTCAAGGTCATAAAAACATTTTTAATTTTAAAGGAAAACAAAGCATTTTATATGAGTTGTACAACAAGAAAGTCACAAACTATTGTACAATAGACCAATTTGTTTTAAGTGAATAAACTTCACCATTTTATATCTCAGCTCAGGAAAGTCATATGAAGATGGGAGTTGGACTGTAAGAATTCATTTTTCATTTTCTTAAATATGTATTTTTGAATTTTTTGACTCGAGGTACACTTTAAGTGAAACATATTCAAATGTTGTTAGCTAGCACTGTTAGGGTTATGTAAACCGAATATTTTGCTGTTTACATGTCTTTAAAATGAGGAGCCTATCACTCTGTGCTTAACATTAGTATTGACTACAGACTGCAATTCCTTACATGATGTATGAGAAAACAAATATTATATACATATCTGAATGATAGTTGAATGACAGAGAGGAGCAACACAAGTAAAAACACCAAAAAAAAAAAAAAACCAAATTTGATTACAAAGAGGAAGAAAATATTTTGGAACTTTGGCAAGCAAAGAACATAGTGTGGAAAATGAACTTAGCAATAAAACAGTGCTAATTCATATTAAAGATAAAGAAGAAAAGCAAAAAGAATTATAATTTTTATAATTATTAATGTTAAAGTTACTTAAAAAAATTTCATCAACTCACTAGTCACAACTCGAACGGTGAGTGTGCAATCGGCAGAATTTCCAGATTCATCCGAACAGGTGTATGTAACAATTGTATCGCCCACAAAGAAGAATGATCCCGACTGGTGACTACGTGCTGACACCATGCCAGTGTTTGAAATGTCAAAGCATGTAGGTTCTGGTAAATCTACATTAGTACCTTGGATTCCAAGTTCTACGCATTCTGACACCTCTTCTGGTAAGTTGACGCACATGGGCGGTGTAGTATCCACTGTGAAATGTTGAATACGTATTGAATGAACAGCATTCTGATCTAAATGTCATTATTGCAGTTAAATGAATGTGCATGCTGAGATTTTGCTTCTTACAAATTTAGCAAAGACACCCCATGAGACCAAAGGTAGTGTGAGGTGTAACTAGTATCTGAGTTTGTTACACAATCTGTGTCCTAAAGTGATATATGCTTTCATTGTGTTCAAACTGCCTGAAAAGCAATTACTGCCAATTAATCATACTTGACTGGTCTGCTAGCTAACTCCAAATATAACATATTCGTTTTGTGTGTTTGGGTATATCTGGTGCCATCAATATAATCAAATGTGGAACCTGACTATGTCAAGTGAGTATGTAGTGTGCTTCATTTCCTTCCTGTGGTGATATAAGATGCTATCAAACAGAGAATGGAGGATGTTTCAAAAAGCAAGAAGAAAAGCTTCATCATGATGTATACTCATAGTAAAAATATGCTGAGTTAATGTTCTAGTAGTAATTTCAGTATTAAAACTTTTATCCAAACAAAATTTTCAATGGTTTAAAATGATGCAGATTTAACTTTGACACAAATATTTATACGGAAAACAATTTCACCTAAAGTAAATCAGGAAACTCATATTTGAGGAATTGTTAAAAGGCTAACTTAATAAACTGACCAAGTGAGTAATGCCTTTGCCAAGATGTCTATGCTATCTACCATGCAACATAGGAAGTCATCCTGTAGAATACTCCCTCTTATCTTAAACCGTACAGAAAAGTTTGACAATTTGTCATTGGTAAGAAAGCTTAACCACTTTGGGAAAATTTGTTGAATTTAATGAACAAACTCAATGAACCGCTTTAAAAGGTATCTTCAATATTTACCTTCCTTATTAACTCTAATTCAAAACGGTGTGAGGTAATAGTGATTGAGGATCTGGTTTTGCAAGTCTTCCATAGACTGGGATATTTATAAAACCTGAATGCTCTCTAACATTTATTTTGCAATTGCATGAAAAACATACCTGTTATAACAGTCACAGTAAAGAAACAGGTGTCTGTATTGCCAGAAGCATCAGCATATGTGTATGTAACAGTAGTTGCTCCCAAGGGGAAAGAACCCCCTGGCATATGGGTTTGTGAAACTACTTGAGCAACACCTGAAAGATCTGAAGCTGTCGGTGGTGTCCATGTGGCTATACCAGAGGTAATGCCCAGCTCCACAATGACAGTTTGATCCAATGGACAATTTGAAATAGTAGGTGGAGTGGTATCCTCTGTGGGGAAGGCAAGCATGCATTTAGACGTAAAGTCAGATACATATTTTGAGTCATAAAAATTCACCCCATATTAAGTACATAAACTCAACTGCAGCAACAACAGGGCTGGAAAAAAATAATTTTCCGGGAAGGGAGTAAAATTATCTCACAGAAAGAAAGTAAAATTTTTGGAAGTTCTCCCTTTATTTTCATGTACAAAAAAAGGGAAAATTCCCTCCAACTGAGGATATTTCCTTCCAGATGTCTAAATTCCTACAGAAAAAGTCTCCCAGCTTCCCAACTTTTTTCACCGATGGTCATTATTTTAATTTTATTACGGCACATGCCCCTTCCTATTTGAAATATTAACTTATAAAAATACAGTCTGAAATTCTCAAAGCAACACAAAATACTACAATAGCTCATTGTGGAACATGTTTCAAATATAGTTTGTAACATTTTCAATCATCTGTCTTTCAATTGGCAGTGTTACAGTCCATATTTTGCATAAGTCACAGTGCATCAATGATATTAGGGGTTGTTACAATACAAAATTAAATTTTCAATAAAAATGTCAAAGGAAGTGCTTTAAGAAACCTCAATAGGCTAAACAGGTAGTAAAACACTTCCCTGAGTACTTACAAAGAAAGAAAAAAAAAAGAACACAAAAGAAAAGAAAGCACAGCAGCATCCAATATTCACCAGGCTCATTTTAATGTTAAATGATAATAAGTATTGAAATAGTGATCAGTTATAAGTTACATTTGAAGGACTTGATAGTAAGTACATATTATGAAAGATATTCTGAAATATAAGAAAAAAAAACTTGTGAGAAATTAGCTGTTGCCTTGAAAGTTTTGGGCACCTATTTTCCCCTTCCATAAAGTATTTGCATTTGCTTGCAACTTCTTCCCTAACAATGAAAATGATATAATATTGAAAGTGCCAGTCGAAGATAAACGTTGTTAACCTCCTCAATAAAACTATAATATAAAGAGGTACCTTGTTATAAAGTTGGTAAAAACTAGTAGCACCTTTACTTTTGTCTACATCCTATTGGTGGACACACCCAAGTGGCAAGCGTATGTACAATTCAATAATCAATAAAAAAGGTATATATTACCTGTTAAAATTGTCACAGTAAACGTGCAAGTCTCTGTGTTGCCACTTGCATCCGAGAATGTGTATGTAATGGTTGTTAGACCCTCAGGCAATAGATCACTGGGGGCATGGCTCCTAGCTATCAAGTTAGCTGTTCCAGAGATATCTGATGCAGATGGTTCAGGCCAATTTAAGACGGCACCTGGAAGTCCAAGCTCAATAACTCTTACCATATCACTGGGACATCCAGTTATAGTGGGAGGTGTTGTGTCCACTGAAATGTAAAAAGCAAAGTTGGCTAAGTTCTGCTTTATATTCATAATCCTTATCCAGGAGAAAAGACCTGTTGCAATTTCAACAGGTTTGAACAGGTGTTAAAAGGAAAAAAACAGAAGATGTTCCAATTTACTTCTGGAGTCAAAAGGAGTCAACAGGTAACACTGACGATACTAACAGGTTCCTGTTGATACCTGTTAAAATCCTGCTGAAACCTGTTGATTTTGCTTCCAATGACCTTTTGTACCTTTTTCAAACCTGTTCAACAGGTTTTAACTGGAAATTTCTGTTGGGTATGTATTGAGGGATGTTGACGTCATTCTCCAGGAGTAACAATGAAACGCGGTCACACCAGTGAACTTTGCATTGAATATATGTGGCACAGTGGACACCACACAGCAGAATTTGTCCCACTTGTGCAGAAGACTTACATGTATCAATTTAGTTGACCAATCAGCTTGTTCATGTTGGTGTCCTCCAAAAGAGGGCATACTTTCAGCATGAGGTCTTTTTCTAACCTGAATTGTGTAAATTAAAAACAGTTTTTGCCAGAGGGGGAGGGGGGGGGGGGATGGAAAGCTATTTTTATCAAAAGCTATACTGAAAATCAAAGCTTGACAACAAATATATTAAACTTTTGTTCCAGCACTTTGTATTTCCTGTTTTAATGAACAGGATTATCAGATACTGAATAGGACTTTCAAGTGAGAGGAAACATAGATTTTCTGTTTATTTTTGATGAACCTGAATTTTGTAATTTTGCTAGGGTAACGAAATTTCACGCACAGCTTAATCCATATGGTGGCTAATCACAATGTCAGACCATGATAGCTGGTCATTTTTTGTTACTTTAACTTAATGTTTAGTTCAGTTCAGTTTATTCTCATCCTCTGCAGAGATATAAGAGGCAATAAAAATAACATTAACAGGATTAATTACATTTTACAAGAAAAAAAAACAAACAAACAAAAACAGAGAAAATAGGAAAAAATAAATAAAATAAGGTAAAAATTGTATGAAGAGAGAAAAAATGTCCAATTAAATCTGGACCCAACCTGAGACTTAAACGCTATTCATAACTTTCCCAAAAATAAACTCAACTTTACTGGTTTCTTCTTACTTTTACTTTGAAATAACTGCTCCATTTTTAATGTATTTGGATTCCTCCTGAAATAATGTTTTAGTTTCTGACATCTGTAAATGCAACACACTCAAATAAATAATGAAACTCATCCCCGATAACCCCCTAACACACAAGGTACAAATTCTATCACGTAAGGCTATATTTTCAAATCTCCCAGTTACTGTAGGAATTTTAATATCACTACAACAAAGAGTACATAAATTAATCCGTTCCCGCATATGAAGTATTTTCAAGTGTAATAAATGCATAATTAAGTAACAGAATTATTTAAGTCATATAAAAGCTTGTAAATACAAACTCTAATAACCACTTTAAGAGAGACTGTAGTAATAATATACTTGTATTTATTTTCAAACCTGTATTGACTGTTGCAACAAATATGCATCTGTTCTCATTGCCACTTGAGTCAGTGAAGGTGTAAATGATAGTTGTATCTCCCAAGTTAAATGTCTCTCCAGGCTGGCGATTTGAGGTTACCATTACACTTCCAGAAAGATCAGTGCCCGAGGGTTCGTTCCAGATTATAACTCCTTGAGTAATTCCCAATTCGACCACTGTTGATGCTTCTACTGGACAATTAGTTATAGTTGGTGGAGTAGTGTCAACTAATACAGGGAATTGAGGAAAGAACATTGTCAGTTTTGTTGAACTTTCCTTATCAAGTCATGAGCACTTTTTGGAGGAACATCCAGAAACAATACTTTAATGGTCATCCTTTACCTTCATGTGGAATAGAATAATAACTTTGAGGTGAGAGTCCACTAACTTTAATATTTTTTTCCTTTTCCAACATTACAATTACTTCCTCTATTTACACAGGATGAATAAAAAGGATCTGGAAGTTGCATTTCCAGCAATCTGGGGTCATTTCAACAAGACTTTTTCTGGATCCTTAGCCCCATTCATGGTGGTACTGTGCTCAAATATTTTGCCTGCCCCCTCTTTGACAAATTTCTGGCTAAGCACCTGATATAATAGACATAAAGGCAGTCACCTTTACAATTGTCCCTATCACTGCCTAGCTTTCCCTATCATGATCATTTGATCTGATCCTAAGTTTTTTTTGTACTTTTATTTTTGCTAAAGTATAAAATATTGATAATTTATATCAAGTATCGGAAAGACATATTTACATTTTCCAAGGCAATAGGGCAATATTCAGCAAAACTTTCAGAATGTACAATAAACTGGAATCTGATAATTTATCCAAGAAAACCTTCAGAACAGGGAAACCTTACGGGGGTCTAAAATGTGTAATGAAGTGGAAACAAGGGTAATGAACCTGTTTCTACAACCACCTCAAGTTAGCACAAATCCAAAAAAAGATAACGAAATGTCACAAAAACTCCAGATGAGTATATCTGCCAATACGGAAGGCTAACAAGCTCCAAACATGTGTGTCTGAACTGCAAGCGTGGCAACAGAGGAATGGGGGAAGGGGGGAGGGGGAGGTAGTAAGAGGGGCTAGGGAACCACATGTGCTAAGTGTCTGCCAGATGGCAATTAGGGAAATGCATATGTAAATAGGAGGTGAGGAGGAGGGAAATAGACTGTACCTGTTTCTACAACCACAGTGAAGGTGCATGGTGATGAGTTCCCACTTGGATCCACAAAGAGATACAAACATGTTGTCTCCCCTACGTTGTAACTGGATCCAGAGGTACAGGTTTGAGACTGAAGTAACATTGTAGACTGTGAGTTATCTGTTGCAAAAGGTTCGGGGTAGGTCACGATGGCTGATGCGGTTCCAAGTTCTACGGTAACCGTAACGGGTTGCGTTGGACATCCTATCACCGTTGGGGGTGTTGTATCCTCTGCAAGTGAAAACCAAAGGCATCTTTTAGTTCTGATGGTGGCAGACTAAACCTTACAATATATCTTAAATATTTTTGTTTACCTGCACAATATGCCCTCAATGGCTATGATAACAAAAGGCATTAATGATCATTCAGTTCAAATAACTTCTTCATTGAGGGCATTGATCCATCTTCTTTTGGAATTTAAAAATGACCAAGAATACAAGTCTCAAACAAAAAAAAAAAGAAACTAGATCATACTGTCAAAATCTATTGCAAATTTTAGCTAAGCATTCCAGACAATTAGGTGAAAACGTCCAAAAATATTTCACCTCTCTATTAAACAACATCGTATCACACAGTGTGGTTTTTTAAAGTGCAGAAAGCGCACAGATATTGAAGGGGATTCCAGTAGCCGGGCTAACACGGAGCTTAATTCTCAAAGGGAAGTCCAATGGGTGACAAAAATCACTGAGAAAACAAATCTGCTGACTTCGCTGCAGCAAACTTTAAGGTACAATCGAGTCATCATAATGATTCTGAAAGTATAAAATAGTTCCACATGTTGTCACAAGTGAAATCAGCAGTGTTTCAGTGCAACAATCACACCTGGCTGGTCAGCTGCTTCTTAGTTAGCTACACTAAATGCCATTACAATAAATTTTACCCATCAAAAGGTTAGGTTAGGCAAGATGGAGTTTTACGGCCCAGTCCCCCCCCCAACAAAAAAAAAAGCAGGGCTTGTGATGTCAGCAGAAGCACTCTATATGAAAAACAAAACCTTCCAGTCCAAGTCTCTCTGACACAAATTGATTATAATTAATCCAAATTCCCTTACCCCGTGTCATCAGGAGTATGTGCAACTTGATTATAATCAAATTTTCTTACCTGTGTTAATGGTCACAACGAATGTACACACTTCAGAGTTCCCGCTTGCATCAGTGAAGATATAGGTCACAGTCGTTGAACCCAAGGGGAAAGAATCCCCTGGCCTGTTTGACTCTGTGGTAATCTGTGCAACTCCCGATATGTCTGTGGCTGTTGGCCGAGTCCATGTGGCAATTCCAGTGGTAGCAAGACCAAGTTCAACGAAGACAGTCACATCATTGGGGCAGTTTGAAATTACCGGTGGTGTTGTGTCAACTGTGTGAGATAGAGGCACACATTCCGAAAGTTAGTTCACAGCTATATCAGCTTGTTGATTGAAGGTAGCCTGGATAGTTGACAAGACTAAGGGCACTGAAGCATTTCAAAAGCTGTAGTATGGTATTTATTACTTTACTTTAACAAAGTATCTTTGCTTGAATGTGTTTTTGTAAAAAATGGTTGCAACAGATTGATAATTTGAGGGCACTGATCATGTAAGAAACTCACAAAACAGTTGCACCCCACACTAACTGTGATCTTCTGCATGCTGCTAAATTCCTGAAATGTAGCACCTTCTGGACACTCAAAATTCCTTTGAATGGTTGTCTCGACAAGTAACTAAGCAACTAAGTTTATTTGGAATGTTTATTCTAAAAGGTTGGAACTGGTGTATATCTTATCTCTCAAACATTAGACTCAATAGTCAGCAGCAAGTGGCTCTGGCCACTTGTTGATAAAGAAGTTTTGGTTCAATGGGGACTAATTTGGAGATTGTTTGTTTAATAAATTAAGTAGAGATAACAACTCTGAAGATAGGTAGAGTGCACTGCAAAGGTGCTGCATTTGACTAAGGAGTACTGTCCCAACATGTGGTGTGTCTTCGTTGCATTCTTAATTAAGAAGCAACATCTCAGCATGTTGCAATTACCTGGCAAACTTAGCAGTTTATCACACTCTTCAATATTGTAACCTTACTTCCACCCAATTTCTAGAAAGAATGAACCCATGTGCACTGTTTGAGAAGACACAACCTTTCAGGATAAACATTCTAAATTAACTTAGCCAAAGAACCTGCCGCATCAGCCACTTGACAGGATTTTGTGCTTCCAGAGGTTGCTGCATACATTCCAATTACGGACACTGAAGCAGCATGTTGTAGTTCTGCAGCTCACATTTTGTTTGGAAGCAAGTTTTTGCTGTCAGTAAATTTGGGAAAGGGAAAATATAAATATGACAATGTCTTAAATGACTTAAAGTATTCTATAGCCAAATGTGAGCAGTTAAGAGATGGTCAGATTTAGCTGGGAATAGCTAGGGTCCATCAGCTTTTTCTTTCAAATTCCGTGCTCACCTCTAAGGGATGGTTGTACCTTGAAATACCTCTTGATTCCTTCAATTTCACTGAATATGAGGCTTCAGAATTACTCATCAACAATAAAATTGAGATGATTTAAGGCTGATGGACCACGCTAATGGCAGACTGTACTATAGCTGCTCTGAGTTGTCTACAGGAACTGATAAAGGTCTCACCTGTATCCACTGTTACACAGAATCTACATTCCGCAGTATTTCCACTAGGATCAGAAAATATATAAGTAACTGTTGTGGGTCCAACTAAGAAGAATTCATTTGGCATGTTACTCCTAGAAATTGTATTGGCAGTTCCTGAAATATCAGATGCTGATGGCTCTGGCCAAGAAACAATTGTTCCAGCCATTCCTAATTCAATATCGACAACAATATCATCTGGACAGTCAGTTATGGTCGGTGGGGTGGTATCAACTGTTGGAAAATAAATCAAGGTAGATACACCGATTTAATCCACTTCAAAGAAGCAATCTTTGCTTACCGTATCGTACATAATGTTGCTCCACCGTACTTTCAACAAATATTCTCATTTAACTATGACACACATGACCGTAACACAAGGCAGTCCGGATATCTCCGATTACCACGTTTTAATTCAAATTTTCTGAAGCAAAGTCTACACGTAAGAGCATCCTCCATCTGGAATACCCTCCCTAATGAAGTCCAACTCTGTAAATCAATTTCTAGTTTTAAAAGTAAGTATTGAAAGCACTGCATAGAAAAGTATCGATTAACGAAGTATTTCATGTAACATTCACCATTCTTATATTCACTGTATATTGTTTAGGTTAATGTTCATATTTTCCTCTTTGTACTTCTCACAGGGAGTGCTCTGTCCCAATGATAAGCCTACCAAGGTTTTTTAGAGTACTTCCTTTCGTAACTTTCAAAACGTAATTTGTTACAACACTGTACATATGTAAATATTGTTATTATTGGTCGTTACGATGAAACAAATAAATGAAATGAATGAATGAATGTGTCCTTTGGGAAATAGGTTTAAACAAACAATCAGTTTTACTCACACAGTTTCTATTCAACAAATTCAGAAGATGGGCAACAATGGGCTAATTTACTTGATAGTTACGATTTGTTTAAAAAATTGCATAGCATTGTTGATATGTAGTTACTTATATAGATTTAAAGAGCCTATTGCAAAAGTGCTTGATTGGTGCATTGGCCAAACCTACAGGGTTTTAAAGATTGTTGGTTTAAGGTTGAATCACACTTTATCTGACCTGTATGTATTTATTTTGAATTTTCTTGCTCAGGACACCACATGTTAATGAGCTAACTTTGTTATTTTTCAATTAAATGTCACTGGAGGTTAGCAAAATAAATGACAGAGACAAAAATGTGTATTTATTTCAGATGAGAAACAAATCTAATGTCTTGAATGCTTGTGATGTCACAAAAGAGAAAAACATAAAATGGTTGAAGAAAGCATGCAGCTTTCACCTTACAACTGAAGAGTGCTCAATTACTAACCAGAGTCAATTTGGGTGTGGCACCACTCCAGTACACCACAGGCACAAATGCCATCTTACATTGCTATTATTTTGTAGAACAGATTGGGCAACTTTGGTGATTACCCTCCCCTTCCCCCCCCCCCACTTCATCAAATTTTGCACTGAGGGACCTGAAGAACGAACAGTCTCACATGTATGTTGTGCTCTGCCACTAGCTATGGTGGGCTAACTTCTCTTATACTTACAATAGTACATTAATTTACTTTCACCAAACTTTGCATGTTCATCAATTCCCAAGGCAGAAAAACAAATGACAGCCTTAAAATCAAACCACATTAACTTTCCTGGTAAATTCCAAACTCACTATTTGCATTAAATTTTTTTCCATACCTGTTGTGACAGTAGCTTCAAAAATGCAGAAAGCTTGATTCCCACTTGAGTCGGTGAAGGTGTAGGTAATGATTGTGCTTCCCAAAGGTAACAATTGTCCTGGCGTACTAGTAGACGTTACTGTTACATCCCCAGACAGATCAGTTGCAGTTGGTTCGGTATAAAATACAGCTCCTTGAGTAAGTCCTAATTCCACAACAGCTGATGCCTCCAGTGGACAGTTGTCTACAGTTGGGGGAGTGGTATCAACTGCAGGGAGATGCAATGAAGGTCATTTGATTACACCAATCTTTTTCTCATCAATCTCAAATGTAAATACAAATGGTTGATCTTACTCCTAGTATGATAAAGTTATATGCCAAGTATAAAAAGAGTCTATCATCTTTTATAAAAATCATATTAACCCATACTTTTAAAGAACAAAAACCTGTCAGCTCCAGTCACCTCACATAACCTTTGACTGTTAGATCTCTTTACTTCTGATGATTGTAATGATGAATATCAATGTGCCCCCTTTGGGCCGAGGGTGTAGAATATACCAACGGTATTTCCCTGGTGTCATGAAAAGCGACTTAAGGGATGGACATCAACCATTTTTCTAGATGACTCAATCTATGGCATTTGTGTTGGGGCATCTTTAAATCTCATCTGACAAACTAAATCAAATGTAAATGCAAAGGGTTCTTTCTCCTAGTACAATAAAGTTATGAACCAAGTATAAAAAGAGGCTAACATTGGTATCTTACTAACTGATTGTTTTTAAGAACTAAAAAACATTCAGTTCCAGTGACCTCACATAACCTTTGACTTTTACCAAAACAATGAGGCCATTTTCTAATTATAATGCATCCACATGTCAAGTATGATTCATTCATGCTCCCTTCCTAGGGGCACTGTGTTAAAATGATTTTGGCATTTTACCTCATCTTATGTTATAATAAAATAATCTATCATCTCCACAAAGAGCAATATAAATCTGAATTTCAAGAATTAAACAAAGAAAAGCACTGTTTGTCAGTATTTGATGTACTGCCTGGGGTAATACTGAAAATCCTAGACTGTAGTGCTCCACTGCGAGATTAATGGAGCTACGATATAAGTTCTTTGGGGCTATTGCTAGAAGACTTGAAATACTATTTATGGTGAAAGACAGTATTAACATACTTGCAGCACTCTTTTTTACACCATTTGGAGAATAATGAAAAATGTTGGATAAGGCATTGCTGAGGCAATTCACATTCACAGTGGCAATTGTCATAATTTGTGCATAATTGTCCAACAAAAGTGTTCATCCACAAAAATTTACTTTCGACAAAGGAGAAATTATTTATGCTGCAATTTTACCTAATTATTGCAAACTATCTTTCTTCAAAATGAGAACTTTACCTCAATTGTGTTTAAGAATTTAAGAAGCTAAATATCAAAGCTTTTAACAGATACTAGAGAATATTTGTATTAAAGTTTGACCATTAAAATCCAACAAATTTTAGTGAAGTGATTAAACACAAACTGCAAATCAAAAAGGCAAAATAATTCCTGCACGAAAAGATATGATTATTGATGAGACAAGATGTTAAGAAAGGTTAGTCGATGTTCACTAGCAGAATTTAAACATTTTCTTGATTTGATAAACCCTTCTGTTGACCCACTCAGCATTTTGAAGACTTTGATGCACATTTGCTGTAGAATAAGACACAGCTATTCCACACATATTGAGTTAGTTTGACTTAACATTTGAAGAACTTTGAAACACCCCTGTGTCATGACTGGAAAGAACATAAATCACATTTGACTCACCCTGCATCACAACTTAAATGAACATGACACACATTTGACTCACCCTGCATCACAACTCTGATAAACATGACACACATTTGACTCATGGATGCCTGGGGGTCAGAAGATGCATTTGATCCACAAAAGACCTTATGCACATGAAATCCACAGAGAAAGTATGCCCTCCTTTGAGGGCAAAACAATTCAACACCAACAAATGCAGACAGCTGATTTGTCAACCAGTAGAATAGGTACATAGTCTGCACTCTTGCAGGGCAAATTCTTAAGCATGAGGACATGAGTTCATTTTTTTGCCCCAAGGATGACATCAGTGTTTCGTCAATGCATAAGGTCTATTGCTAAGTGTACTAAATACTACTTACTTGTGGTCACAGACACAGAGAAGGAACAGGGTGAAGTATTCCCTGTCGGGTCAGTAAAGATGTATAAGCACATAGTATTTCCAACAGGATAGCTGTCTCCAGAGCGACAGGTCTGAGACTGCAGTAACATTGGAGCCATTGAGTTGTCTGTTGCAACTATCTCTGGGTACGTCACAATAGCAGAGGTTATTCCCAGCTCCACCACTGCTGCCACACTTCCGGGTGTTGGACAATTCAGAATTTGTGGTGGCGTGGTGTCCTCTAATTATGATAAATAAACAAAAATGCTTTGAAATGACATTTGGAATTTTTGATGGATGGGATAGCGAATACATTATAGATTGTGAGCGACATAACTCAACCATAGACTGTACCTTTAATTAATAATACAGAATGGTACATATTACATCAAAGAAACAAGCAAGATTTCTTAGTAAGTTCATTATGCTAGAGCTCTTGCCATAACAAGCAAAATGGTAACAAACTCAATGTGATCCCGATTATCAGAAAGCTCTGACGAGCCGGCACAATTCATCTAGTCAGCATTCGTTTCCACATGCTTTTTCTTTGCAAACCAGTCAAATTTAGCAGGCTACATCAAATGGGCAATAAGCCATGCAGTGACTAGGCTTAACAATTCAGCATCACAACACTCAATTTTCATAGCATGAATACACACAAGCCTATGCACCAGTGGCATAGCCATAGGGGGCCTAGGATCCCCAAACTTCTGCCAGGCCCCCACAAAAAATTTTCAAGGCTATGTGTTAAATTTCAGTTGCACTTTGACTTTGGTCCTCTCAAAATGTGCTCTGGTCCCCTCAAATATGAATTTCTAGCTATGCCACCGTTACACTTTTCATCAACATGCAATATTCTTTTTCCATTTCGTATGCATACCCAGTGTTTGCTATACAAGGGCAAAAAGAACTGCAGATGTTGTAACTGTGGATCTCACAGAAACATAGACCCTTCTTGGGCTTAGAATTTCATCACATGGGTTGGTCTTTTCTCTCTTCCAGAGAAGTGAGAAAAAAAAATCAAATGAAAAAAAACTTCTCCCTCCAAGAATTTCTTAAGACACAATTATGATAATTAAATCCCTGAATGTCTAGGGGGAACCCCACTAACATTGAAACTGCATGGTAACTATTACTATGGTAAAAAGGCTACCCTATCAAATTCTTTCTTGGTGTGACCTGGGTTTTGGTCATTTTATGTGAAATGTAACCACTTTGCAGAATAGGTTCATACAAAAAGAACTTCAGTAGGTATTCTTTT
The DNA here is from genome assembly GCA_037179385.1 of Holothuria scabra. Classification (NCBI taxonomy): domain Eukaryota; kingdom Metazoa; phylum Echinodermata; class Holothuroidea; order Aspidochirotida; family Holothuriidae; genus Holothuria; species Holothuria scabra. The sequence goes on from CM074182.1 coordinate 24,153,118, forward strand.
AATTGTTAAGTAACTTTCTACATAAAATGGAAATATCATGGCAAATTACTTTCAGAGTCATTCAGTATAAAAAGTTTAGGTACTGATCATATGGAATTCCAGCTCATTGACCATCTAGTGGAGCTGACGAACTTAATTTACAGACTGGCAACTTGTCCTAGTAGTGATTTATAGACCAAGGGCTTGGATTAGCAGTAAAAACTTAAAATTTGCATAGCTGCCAAACATGCAGGGTTTATGAGGGTAGTTGAAAGCTTTGCTATGAAATGATTCTTTTAACAAAAGTAATCAACATGCAGTGGGGGCACTATGCTGGGGAGATTAGGGTAACTAAGAGGGCACTCACTTCTTCAGATTTTTTCCTTGCCCCCTCCCCCTCCCACCAGTTAGGTCAGTAAGGAGCTAGTTCAACCAAGAAAACAGATAACATACCTCACCCAGAGATATGCTAACACTTCAGCACTTTCATGAGCTTAGCTCTTGGACCTGGATCCCACCGACAGATGGGAAGAGCAAAACTGAATGCAAAGCCCCTCCGACATTTTTCCTCAACCCTAGTTTGCCCCCTCCCCAAATTTAACATTCTCGCACTACCACTGGTAATCAACAGGCTTATATCAATTCAATTTGAAAATTTAATAGTTTCAAAGCAATACCTGTCAGAACTTGTATTATGAAAGGACACTCAGCGCTATTTCCAGATGAGTCGCTGAAGATGAAAACACAGTTAGTCTCTCCGACTGGGTAGTTGTCTCCAGGCTGACAATTTGATGAGACTATCACATCTCCAGAAAGATCACTTGCTGATGGTGCATTGAAATCTACTTCTGCTGTTGGTGTTCCCAGTTCAATGGTTACCACCACAGGAGGCCTGTCTTCTCCAGGGCAACCAGTGATTGCTGGAGGTAGTGTATCAACTACAGGAAGATAACGAAATTAATATTTGTACTCTGATTAAAATCCATAGAAAATAATTCAGAACTTCTACAAAAAAAAGTGCATATTAGAAGAAATCAAACAATACCAAAAAGAAACCAAACAACACCAGCTCAAGTCAATTGACTTCTCTTATCTCTATACTGTTCCTTCATCCAATTGGTTCATGGGGTCAACAAAACAAAACATTTTTAAACCAACTTGCTGACATCATAAGTTGTCCAGATAAACCATATTGATATACGTATAAAAAGAGTTATGCACAAATATCACAAATCCCTTTAATTTTAATTCCAGAGAACTTCTCCAAGGTTGTACATATGTTAAGAATATTGCCTTTTTTTTGCATAAATGCCATTACATGATAAAATTTAAATCCAATACACTGCACACAGTTGAAGACATCACCTTGTAAGAAAGCACTATCAGTTTTTGGTTAGTCTCTAAATTCCTTTCATTAAACAGGAAACAAGGACTTTCTTGCTTGGCTGTCTTCCAAATAGATGTGATAAATTGTACAGTGAACTTGGCATTATTCAGTATGCTGACCTAATTGGTGGCATAACTGCAATGCTTTCATAGCCAACATATTGAACAAATATGATCCAAAAGTTTTAATGGGATAGCGAGGGAAATAAGTAGTATTTTGCTTATCTTCATATATGAATCTTTCACATGCATGAGGTGAACAGCCAGGTAAATTTTGAAAGTAACTTCTTCCAATCAATCGTTTAACTTAAACCTTTGGTCAACTAACTTAAGTATGACCAGGGCTCGAAAAATAGGGTGCCCAAGGGCATCTTGTCTAATGGCTTGCGCAACAAAACTTAATGAATTGCACACCAGAACATGCCCGACTGGGCACCTCAAGTCACTGTGCAGATAGATCATCACTGTGTTAGAAGTTTCCTATTATCTATTGCAATAACACTACTACTCAATGTACTGTACCTCTCAGTGCTTGCTACAGTGATTGTTACTGTAATGCCATGGGTAAACAAAGTAATTTTAACAAAACATTACTATGATTTCCTGATTTCCTTTATCTTTTGATATTTTCTTTATTTAGGTAACAATAAAGCTATGTTGGGCAACCAAAAACTACTAATTTAAAAAAATGGGTTGCCTAATAGGTCAACAAGACATTAGAAAAATTTTTAAGCCCTGATGACTGATTAGAAAATTATTTGCCTGAATTCTTCAGTGCAGGACATGAGGACCACAAGCTGTCCTCATTTCTTCTATGTCATATTGCTCAAAAAAGTTGAGTGACCAATGAACTAACCAAGCAAATATATTAATTAGTACATGTAAATGGAGGGGCATACAGATGGGCCAAGACAGGCCCAAGATAAGCTTCTCATGATTTCATTGGAAATCCGAGCAGAGTTGCCTCACTTCCCAGATGGTGTATGCACCATGTTACAGGAGTAAGGACTAAATTGATCCTTCAAAATGAAAAGGATTTTGTCACCTGATATAACCTCCACATTGAAAGAGCACTGATTTGTGTTCCCTGAGTCATCTATACACGTATACATAACAGTTTCCATTCCAACCATAAAGAAAGATGGAGGTGTGTGAGTTGGGGCCGTGGTTCGTCCTGTACCAGATATGTCATCACAGGTAGGCGGAGTCCATGACAGCACGGCACCAAACTGACCCAGTTCAACTTCCCGCACAATGTCACCTGGTACACTGACACATGTAGGTGGTGTTGTGTCCTCTGAAATTTCAATATGAATCAAATCCTTGGGGTTTAATTATTACTGGAAAACTGCAAAAATGGCATTTCATTTATAAATTTTGTTCCTTGTCATCACATGACACTGATATAAGCACACTTACTACAATCATTTACACCTTGAGCTTACATTTTATTTCTCCTGTAGACAACTTTAGTCCCTCTGAAAATGTTGGTGTCAATCATAAATCCTTTTCCAAACAGCTTTTACAAGGCATTTTGGATAGAAAGTGGGTGTGTCTTGCATTTTTGCCACATACTAAAATGCCATTGGCAAAAAAAAAAAAAATGAACATCAAACCCTTAAAGCCTTTGTAATTGCTATTTGGAAAAGGATTAAAAGGGAAATATTGCATTTGTTTTGCAAGAAAATTTCATCCTTTTAAAACTAATATTTATTGACACAGGTTAATAAAAGATAACCCAAAATAAAGCAGTATGGTAGCCTCCTTTTCTAGAAATATGTTTCCCAAAGATAGAAATTCAGTTAATTTTTGCTCAAGAATAATTTGTTCACCCAAACTTTCAACATTTCAAATGATGTCCATGGTTCTTCTTATGCAAAGTATTTTGAAGAGATATAGCTGTTGCTGGGGTTTATAATTAGACTGAATTGTTGGGAAGTGTCTGAGCCATTTTCTTTGTACTCTTTGTTGGAGCATTTTAAACAAAAAACTTCCCTTTAACATGTTTAACCAGCTGGGCCCATTAGCCAAATGCAGCACCTCTCTAGCTTTCTCCGTCTACTGTATCACTGGAGTTGTTATCTAAGTTTAATCTCCCGAGCAAACTCTAGCTCCCAGACACTATTGACCACAACTAAATCAACAAGTTGCCAGAACTTCTTACTCCTAACAATCAGTTGAGTCTACTGCTTGATGTGTGTGTGATGCTCTGCATAAGCAATGGAGTAGGGAAAACAAGCCAGTGAGCCACAACAGGAAAAAAGGCTGTGGCCAGCTCGACTTGAACCAACAGGTTGGAAACTGGGCCGTAAAACTCCATCAAACTAACTTACTGACAAATCAATTGCTTGAAAGCAAGGTGTGAGATGATGGATGACTAATGATCTAAAAAAAAAATCTGTTGAAAATCCTGCTGGACAGGGTTTTGGGTTTTTAGAAAGTGCTGCATTTCAGTAATGGGCTGTGGGGACAGTATGAAGCTTGGAAAACTGTGACAGAATAGTAATCATGACAATTGGACATTAAAAGTCTAAATTTACCTGTTAAAATAATTATCATGAAGGTACACACAGCCATGTTTCCACTATTGTCCGTAAAAGTGTAGGTTACAGTAGTCACTCCCACTGGGAAGAGGTCACCAGGAGCATGTGATCTAGAGCTAACCATAGCCACTCCAGAAATATCACTTGCAGTTGGTTGTGTCCATGAGACAATACGACCAGATAAACCAAGTTCAATAGTAAATTCCATTCTATCTGGACAGTTCATGATGGTAGGTGGTGTTGTATCCTCTGTAAATTATTAAAAATAATGAAGTCAAGGTTAAATCAATGCTGAACTTTGCATTAGCTGAGGAAATACACATCATTGTGGCTTTAATTAATGCAAACAATATAGAAGTTCACTGCCAGTGGCAGAATTAACAGTGGGAGTGAATCTTCATCTTCTTAAACAAAGGACCAATATTAACCACGTAATTTTATACACAACAAAATTTTGTGGAAAGAGAGAAAATTACAAAATTTGTGATAGTAAATAGCAACATTTTTTTCTTTATTAAAGTACATACCCTTTAGGTTGATAAGATAGTAAACATTGAACAAAAGACTGTGCATAATTTAATAATTCAAAATAATTTGGTAAATAGTGTTAACTTTTTTAAGACTGTCAGCAGAAAATAACATAAAATGTAACAGTTCATTACATGAGTGGACTTAAATGATCTATACCAACCACTGGGCCACTGATCTAGCATTTGTATCATGCACAATTGCTCGCTGTTATGCAATATTCACTTTCTTAAACTGTTTATAATAAGGCACCACAGAAGATCTTGTTCTAGTACTCATGTGACTAAAGCAGATACTACACACATATGTATATTTAAGCGGCTCACTGAGTTGGTTCATGGATTCATTCAATTTTTTCCAAATCTTTTACGTTTACCTCAAATACCAATTATGACAAATTGTCAAACTTAGACGTACATATTCCACATATAAATAACTGTTTTATGAGTTAGTTCTTAACAGTTTAATTCCGCTTCCAAAAATTTGTGATCTAAAACTCTTTCAAATTTTGCAGAGCGCCATTGCACGTCAGGACACTGTGACTACAAAATTCAAAATTTACTTTTTCCAAGACTATTGGATATGAAACTTGACTCATGATGCTAACTATAAGCATTGTTGAGTGGTACAGCCACTTTAACGCTCTCATTAAGTTATTGATGTTAACTAAAAACGCTCTTTTAATGCATTGGTCATAGGAGATTATATCATTCAGTCATGATTTGAGAACAAGAAACATGATAAAGCATTTCTTTTAACTTTTTGAAACATCCTCAATTCCCAGCCTGATTACATTTTATCACTTCAGAGAGGAAATGAAGCACACCTACCCACTTAATACAATCAGCTTTCACATCTGACTAATTGACTGACAGTACCACAAATACCAAAATACACAAAAAATTATGTAACATTTAATTGGGGTGAGCTAACAGGCCAGTCAACTATGAGTTAATGGACACTAATTGCCAGTGTAAAAACACACTGAAAGCCTATGTCACTTTAGGAATCAGATAATGTAGCAAAGTCCAATACCACTTACACCTTAAACTGCCTTTACATCACCTCACAGGTGTCTTTGTTCAATTCTTAAAAAGCAAATTTACAGCATGCATTGTTCTTAACCCTTTACCGTTGTGCTCCAATCGGGGCCTATTTGCGCGCCTCGGGAGTGGGCAGAAAAGCCGACATAGCATGCCCCGCATCAGCTTCCGTAGGTGATTGACCTCGTGAACAGTTGTCTCTCTCGTTGTTGTGTCCGAATTTTCGGGTAGCTACTCGCAGTTTGGAGCTCCGCGTGAATCAGTAAAAATGGGTGACAGATCGCGCTCTCCGTATGGGTCCAAAAGGACCCAAACAACAGTAAAGGGTCAAAACAAGTCTATGGAGTGTGTTTACTGCAAAGCTGATGCCACTGTCTCTGCGTTTGTGCACAGCCCCTTGCTGCAGATACTTTAGATTAACCCTTTACCATTGTGCTCCAATCGGGGCCTATTTGCGCGACTCGGGAGTGGGCGGAAAAGGGGACGTAGCACGCCCCGCATCAGCTTCCGTAGGCGATTGACCCCATGACCTTAAACTATCGTCTCTCTCGTTGTTGTGTCCAAATTTTCGGGTAGCTACTCGCAGTTTCGAGCTCTGCGTGAAACAGTAAAGATGGGTGACAGCCGCGCTCTCCGTATGGGTCCAAAAGGACCCAAACAACGGTAAAGGGTTAAGAAATGGAAGTATCTTTGCATTGGTGCTGCATGTTGTTTTCTGTATTTGTGTCCACTCACGACCACAATAATACACACTGATAGTGGTTCCACATAATGTCACAACTGGCAAGCCTAGACTACTGCCGGGCAAAAATTAACAGTGTTTTAGTGCAACAGTCAGTGATCGGAGTACCTTATGAATCAGTGGGTAACATGAATCAGGCATTGTGTACAAAAACTTGGTATGTACACTGCAAGTAGCACTCATTTGATGACTGGCTCATACTTCCACCAGTGATGCTGCTGACAACAGCCATGTTAGTTCAAATTACCCCATTCATCTGGAGGTTTCTTCCTCTAGGTAAATGGTGCAGCTTTCAATGATAATGCACAGGCACATGACCATAATGCAAAAATAGGAGCTGGGGATTTAGTAGGAAAAAATGGGCACACATTAAAACAGCATTTTGGTAACCAGTGACATTTGAGCTTATCTCTACCCTTGTTCATTTAGAAATCCGCACCCAGGTCAGAAAAATGGTTTTAAGAGGCACAACTTAGTTTTCTCAATTTCTTTCAAATTCACCCATTTGCTATTATAAGGGGGTCCATCCCCATGAGCTATGATGTTAAATTAGATATACATTATACACAATATGTGTACAGTGTGCAAATGTAAAAAAATCTTCTCTTCAAGCCTATTCCATGTCCAAAACACAATTCTGCCCTGTAAGTTGATATGGAGCTCTCCCAGTATTGCAATGATTTTGTGGCAAAAACAATACAAATACATCAGTGGTAAGTTACGGTTTCGCAGCGAGACCATGCGTAGCCAAAGTATTAAATCAATACAAGTACTCACCTGTCACCACTGTCACCACAAAAGAACATGTTGCACTGTTGCCATTGATGTCTTCGAAAATGTACAACACAGTTGTCATCCCAATCATAAAACTGTCCCCAGGCGTGTTAGTCTGTGTCACCAATATTGTTTCTCCAGAAAGGTCAGAAGCAGTTGGAATTGCCCAGAAAGCAGGGCCAGAAGGCATCCCCAACTCAATTGTGACAGTCTGATCAAGTGGACATCCCGATATTTCTGGTGGTGTAGTGTCCTCTGTGGAGTATCAATTATAGTAATGGATATGTTTTTAGAAGAGCCAAGTGTTAAATTGATTGTTGTTTGCCAGTTTGGGTAGAGATAGCTGGCATTCATGAAATAAAAACAAGTAATAACAGACAAGTTGGATGAGGTTTTAAGGCTAATATTCCAACTAGACCTTCATTTTTTGACTTTTTGTGTGCACCTTTTAAAGGGACTCACTGAACTGATATTGACAACTTAATTAAAGTGTTAAAGGGTCCACTTACCACATGAAAATACGTACAGTGGGCATAATAAGCCAAGTTGCACATCAACTTGTTCAGGAAGAAGTTAAAAATTTTGAATTTTGTGAGGTCCTGACTTTTAACAGTTTGTGCATAATTTGAAAAAAAGTATCTGGTCACAAATTTTTTAAAACGTAATTGAGTGTTAAGCACTCACAAATAAAATGTTTATTTGTATGTAGGATATGGTGATTGTCTAAGTTTGACCCTTGGTCATTGGTATGTGAAGAAAATTCACGAACCAACTCATGAGCCACTTAAAGTATAAAATGAGTACATATAATCTTTTTTGGAGTATGTCGGTCTAATGAATAGAATTTATGCTAATACTCTGTGGTTGCATTATCCTATCTACCTCAAAGCTGCATCTTAAATTGTGCATGTGAAAATGACAGGAAAAGATGTGTTTAATATGCAGACAAGATTTTGAAGTGAAATTGTGAATACGTGAATAGAAGAAAATATTATGTAAATAAATATTAATACCGTCGTAAATCTGCACTTCATTTTCATAGGCTAAGCATTATCCAACTCACCAACAAATTAAACCAACATGTCCAATGACAACACCATATTTGTACAAATAACATGTTTAAAGTGAACCCAGGTATTGGTTACTTACTGGTCTCAACATTTACAGTGAGACGACACTGAGCATTATTGCCAGATTCATCGGAACAGATGTATGTTACTGGTGTCTCGCCAACAACAAAAAAAGCTCCAGAAGCGTGACTGGAAGTTGTAACCATTCCGGTGTTAGAAATATCAACACATGTTGGTTGAGGCAGTTCTACATTAGTTCCTGGCAATCCAAGTTCCACACATTCTGTCACCTCTTGAGGTAAGTTGCTGCATACAGGAGGTGTAGTATCCTCTGAAATAATTATAGTTTATACTTTGGTTTATGATTTCGCATCAGAACAGGTCCACACTTGGAAAGCAGAAATACTGATGAAGTTGTACTTTTTGAAGATTGGGTTATCAATTTCTTTATTTCAAAGGAAACCATGCTAACTTGGTACTAACCTCTGATGAAGTAAGATTCAAATGCATATGGTTATTTCTTTTCCGTGGTAGCACCAGGGTCATTTGCTCCTCAGTCAGAACCTTTGCCCCAAGATACCCCAATTCTGAATCACATATACCTATCCTAACATGTTATTTTTAAACAGAGACATGCCAAAACTTAGGAACTTCAGGTAATTTTGCCTACTGGAACCCCACCAAGACTTTCCCCCATGTCGTCCAACAGGATATCTTGACATTCAATTTTCCACCCAGAGTTATATCTCTGAGCTTCTCAATCCTGGACCCTCAACCAGGCTTTGTATCTGTAGTCCACCAGGGCACTTAAGGCAGGCCCCTAGATGTTGCACCCACTAGGAAAGCTTGCACTTCACATTCAGTTTCATGCAAAAATGTTTTGTTCCCCCATTTTCCCCTTTGGCAACAACCCCCCCCTCACAAATTTTTAAATCCTTAAACCAGGAACTTTCTTCAAAGTGCATAGTTGTGTATCTTTGTATCATCCCATTTTCACAAGACCCTTTTGGGCCTTTTGTATCTGGTGTAATACAATGTCAAAGCTTTGCAGATTATATAGCAAGAAAAAACAAACAATGCAGCAACATGTTATTTAGCAATAACAATGCAAAATGAAGATGCTAATATTTTTCTTTATGTTGAAGGCATCATCTTAAAACTACATAATGATACATGCATTAAAATGTGCAATGTTGCCTGCATAGTGCTTATCTTTTGTTGAATAGAATGGAGGATCCAATAAAACACAAACCTGTTTCAACTGTTACAGTAAATATGCAGTTATTTGTATTTCCTGATGCGTCAGTGAAAATGTAGGTGACCATAGTATCCATTAATGGGAAAGAATCCCCAGGACTATGACTTTGAGATATAATTTGAGCAACCCCAGATTCATCTGTAGCAGTAGGTGTTATCCATGTTGCTATGCCAGAGGTCAGGCCTAGTTCAACAATGACAGTTATATCAGGAGGACAGTTGGATATTGTTGGTGGGGTTGTGTCCACTGGAAGAAAGATGATTAGACATGGCAAAGTTACAAAGAGGTTGATTTCCATTGAGACAAGATACATTTATGCTCATCACTTAAACACAGTAATTTACTGCTCCTTGGAGTAAAAAAAAATGCTAATGGGATCTAGGATAGTATTACGTGAATGGTTCTCATCCAAATCTATTACAACAATGATCAGTAGACAAACACCATATGGACCAAATTTACAGCTAAAACAAATAAAAAAACTCTTATATCTGAAGCTAAAACACATGGATAAGGGTACTTACTGACAATAAAACTCAATCACAATCTGCAATTAGTTACATTTTCTAGCAAATCCCTTAACCATTTTGGGAACCATGGATTGTGGAGAACTTAAGAGATCAGCTCTCAATAGAGCTTACTGGGGGATCAATGAGACTGGGCAACCATGAGATGGGGTACTCAGGGGGGTATTTTGATAGGGAGACAAAGCAATAAGCTGAGTGATCCTTTTCTCATATTTCCCTTCTTTTCCTTCTCTTTTCACATTTCTTGTGATTACGGGCAGTCGCTCCCATGACCCCCTTGATGCCTCCCAGGGAGTCACCATAGGGTGGACCCTAATGCCGGCTGTTGCTTAATATCTACAAAATCTCGTGCTTCCAGATAGAAACTAAAATTTAGCACAAGACCCAGGTCCAAACATCAAATTTTATGATCAAAATTTGTAAAAAAAAAGAGCCAAAGTTAGAATCAACTTGAAAATAGAATAAGGAAATAGCATAACCTTTCATCAAATGACAGAATGCCTCTGTATCTTGTCAATGTACCTGTTCAGTTAATGAAATACTGAACAGTGTAAAAAAAAATTTGATAGAACAGCTTACATACTGTGGAGAAAACTAAATACTGAACATATATGTTAATTTGGTTTTTCTACAGTTTTAAAGCTTGATTTTTTTGCTGTTTTGCTGCTGAAGAAAAACAACATACAGTTTTCCAGCCTTCCTAAATTAGCATGCCTACGGAAGAGACAAAGTTTCTGAGCAGCAATTAAACAATGGCAATTCTTTGCATGGCAGACCAGTAAGTACAGAGATATAACTTTAAAAGATCTTACCTGTATTGATAGTCACACAAAAGACACACTCAGCAGTATTTCCAGTTGGATCAGAAAACAAATACGAGACCATCGTGGTGCCAACAAAAAACAGATCATTTGGAGCATGGCTTCTACTTAGTAAGGTTACGGTTCCAGAAATATCTGTTGCTGAAGGTTCACTCCAAGGTGTATTTATACCAGGTATCCCAAGTTCAATAGTTCTTTCAATTGCAAAAGGACAATCTACTATGTTCGGAGGGGTTGTATCCACTGTTAAGAAATAAAAAGGAAATACAATAAGTTTTTGTGATCATTGCTCTCATTATTGTCACAAAGATGGGACAGGACGATATTATCGATAGGAGAGTACTATCATACAGAAGGCTTTTTAAATGCAACCTATTGCCATTGAGTTTGGTGCTCAGCATAAGCATCGGAGTAGAAAAACAAGTCTGTGAGCCACAACCAGATAAAAGGCCAAGACAGACCAATTGGTTGAAAGCTTGGCCATAAAACTGTACCAAACTACCTTATAATCATCCCATCACAAAGAAATAATGAAAAGATCTCCATCTTCACACTGCTGATATGAGGTTCTCTTCCATGCCGAAAAAAATACCCTTAGAACAATCTTGTCAGGAGCTGTTCTCAGTACTAATTATATGCTCATTTAAGCATTTGAAAATGACCATGAAGGTTGACATTTGATAGCACTTTAATTTCAGAATAAGCTGAATGAAAAGGGATGCAGCCCTTCAGTGTACTTTACATAATTTGATTCCCTTTTTGATAGCAATTATTTCAGGATTTGTTGTAAGTTGTTATTTGAACCTCAAAGTTGTTGGGCTTCTATTGTACCAGAATCGTAATCAAATCTGATGCTCATTGAAGCAGCTAATAGGAGAAATGAACCAGTGGTCGGGTACTGGGAACCGCAGTTTTCCCTAAAAACTGTGGTAGTCATGACGGGTCTCCGTAAAGGCTAGTATCCCATAATGCATTCTCTAATTAAAAGGGCGCAACAAACTACTAGTGCTTGATCTGGAAGCAGTAACAGCATGATGACATTGGTTTGATGGTTTAAGTGTATTCCATGCCAGCAGAAACAACAAGAATTTTGGGAGCATTGAAAAGGCATTGCTCTGTACAGCATTATTTACAAAGTGATGCTGAGGGGATAAAATTGGACCTACAGTAGTTATCCATTTCAAGAATTTGTCCAACTCGGGTAGTTTTTCAATTTCAGAAGCTGTTCACTTAGTGTTGACTTTAGAGCAGTGGTTGCTAGAAAGCAAGTTTTCTCCACCCTTCCAGCTTTCGGGAAAGTGGACAAGGACACTAATGTTCTAGCGTGGCAGGAAGTTATAAATAAAGCTAGACCACCTCCTTCACCATTGGCCACTATTTGAAAAAAGGGGCAAATCTAGCCGTTCATTCACTCTCATTCTGGCATGACAGGAACCTCCCCTTAGCTCATTTGAAAAATTTGAAGTACCCAAGCAGAAAAAAAAATCATGAGCTTTTGTGTTCAGAGTCTCAGAAAAATACAATCATAATGCCACTACTGTGCCAGCCACTGGACATATCCTGAGTAGCTTCATGGATCAATGCCTACTCAAAATACTTCATTGAAACTGACTTAATCCATCTTTCCTACTGTGTGCCTACTATGACCAGTACCAAATTTGAAAGGTAGCTAGGGGGCTTTCCCCAGCATAGTATCAAATCTTCAACTGGCCAATTGGCTTCCCAACCCTCCTTTTTTTTCCCCTTTAACTTAAACAGAACCTTGCTGCCAATAACATGTTGAAAATTCACTTTACCCACATTTTTCTTCATGTTGCAAAATCTGCATGCTGTGACATTGCTTCTTGAAAAAGGAACATAGACACCCCAGTACATCAAAGGTGGCATGGGGTGTAACTAATATCTGAGTTTGTCACATGATCTGTGACCCTAAATGAGCTATGCTTTCATTGTGTTCACACTGCGTGAAAAGCAATTAACACATGCTGACTGAACTGTTAGCTAACCTCAAATGTTACATAACTTTTTGTGTATTGAAACACATCTTTTACTGTCAATCAATAAATCAGATATGACACTTGACTTAATCAAGTCTGCATGTCGTGGGATTCTTTTCCTCCCTGAAGCCATAAGAGTTAATCAGGCAGAAATGAAAGATATAACAAAAAGTATGAGGGAACGTTTCATCATGGAAACAGGTTAAGGGTGCAAAGCCTGTTCCCAATAATTAAAACTGGATGGGAATATAAGGGTGCTGGTGCTCACATCACTGGTTGGTATTGATTGGCATAGAGCAAGGGTAAGAACACATGCATGACTGTTCTTGTGTTGAACGTCACAACACTTGGGGGATAGCATGCAGGAATTAACCAAATTGGAATCTACTGTTCATTGTATTGACAGTGTAGGCTCACATTACCAATACCAACTCTTTTGATGCCTAGCCATGGCAGCATTTATTTGAAACACTGAGTCTTTTCTTGAAAAATGTAAGGGGCAACAAGGTAGTTATGGTTATTATAATTCTTATAGATGACTAAACTGTAAACACAAACCTGTTGTAACTGTAACAGGGAATGAGCATGTTGCTTCATTTCCGCTTGAGTCGGTAAATGTGTATGTCACTATAGTAACTCCAAGAGGAAAGTTTTGACCAGGTTGGTGTGTAGAAGATGGGTTTGCTGTCCCAGACAGATCACTAGCAGATGGAGCAGTCCAAAAAACAGCTCCTTCAAGGAGACCTAATTCTATTGTTGTAGATGCCCCCATTGGACAGTTGGATATGTCTGGCGGAGTTGTATCTTCTGTAAATGGAAAGGAAATCACAAAATAACTCTTTGCCCTGTTAGGCAAGATAGCGACAGTATTTTTTTTTTCAGGAAGACAAGATTGTTACCACTTGATGTCAACTGCAAGGCAGAGGCATCAACTCAGGGGGGGAGGGGGGACTCAGGGGCGGGGGGAACGGGACAAACATTGTTTTTCCTGACTCTTCAATAATTCAGGCAGTTTAAAAGACAATATGCAGAATAAACAAAGTATAATATTGGAGTGTAATGATGACTTTATGGCTTCAAGCAAAATTTGAGCCAATTGGGGTGTTAATTAAACTGCATTTATAATGCACCATCTATGTTTTGTGTATGTGCCTGTCAATGTTAGTGTGCATGCCTGTTTGCTTGTGTCCATATATGTGTGCACTTGCATTCATGTGGGTGGATTGCATACAGACAAATCCCCTTCATGGAATGATCCAGGGTTCTGGCTGTTGGAAAATATTTGCCCACTCCCCCAGATACACAAACCAGACCGATGCCTGTTGAGATCAGCCATCAGGTCTGAATTCAGTTATGTTTTTGAGTTGGACTGTTATTCATGGATTTCAAGTTAAATGATCCACAGGAATGGTACTTCTGTAGGAGAACAGAGATGAAGCACCACAAAATCTGATATAAATACATATATAGTATATATTACCGATTACAATCATGCATTCCACCCATCTGTGTAAATCTTAGATCAACTTGTGAAAATTTGCATCTAAATTTGGTTTGGAAATAGTTTTAATACTAATTAACATTTGTCAATACTTAAACATTCAAATAATCTTCAAAATAAAAAGAAAAAAACAAAGGATCAACGCACCCGTCGTTACAACAATATTGAAAGTGCATGTCATGGAGTTTCCAGATGGATCTATGAACAGATACAGGCACATTGTAGTACCCACATTGTAACTGTCCCCAGAAACACAGCTTTGAGACTGTAGTAACATTGTTGATAAAGAGTTATCTATGGCAAGTGGTTCCAGGTATGTAACGGTAGTTGATCCGATTCCCAGTTCCACAACAGCTGTCACATCAGTTGTTGGACATCGTGTAACAGTTGGAGGTGTGGTATCCTCTGAAAGTAGCCCAAAAGGGAAAAAACTAATTCTTAGTTTCTCATCTACCCCCAAATACAAAAATAAAAATTACTCACTTTTAAAGTCACCACAATATTTATACTTTGTGCTGCCATACAGAAATGTAACTACATTTTTATGTATCCCTATTGATGCACTACATTTGCTTGCCACATCGGTTCAAGTTTAAGTACTTACTTAATTATTTCTTTGCCAACCTCTTTGATATTGCTGATATCAGAAACACTGACCTAATTCTCCTACCAAACAATAGCCCTATGACTATTCCATGACTATTTCATTACCTGAACATGACTATTTCGTGGCCGAATTACATCTTAGATTTGAAAGAACTTTACGACATGACGATAGTAACAAATAAACGAACCAATATGGTGGATTATCTATTCCCTTTTTGAAATTGGTAATGGAGGAAGTGATAATGCTATAATCTTTTATTCCTCATCATTTTGTGAGGTTAATTTGCAATTACAGATATTTAACTCTTTGCAACATATAATTTCACAGAAAACCCCTAATTTACCATTGCCACATACATACTAGGGTTTCATCACGTAACCATTGAGCTATTGCATTCTGAAATAGCTCAATAAAATCTTATGGTGTGTAAGGCTTGAAGAGGAGAGTTTTTACCACTGTACCATCTCTTTGGTTACACAAGAGGAACCTGCCCTTAGCTCATTTCAAAAATTTGAAGTATGCAAGCAGAAAAAAGATAAATCCTGACAGCCAGAACTTCTTTTGTGCTAGGTGTTATAGAAGAATATACAATCACAACGTCTCTATTGTGCTGGTCACTGGACATTTCCTGAGTAGCTTCATGGGTCAATGTACAAACACACAGTACTGCATTGAACTTGACTTAATCCAAGGTTCCTGCCATGTGCATACCATGGTGGGTACCAAATTTGAAAAGTAGCTAAGGGGCTTTTTCCAGCATGAAAACAAACGCAAATATTGCAGCCCCAAAACAAGGATCTACAGTAATCTGTGTAAAGCAAAATAAGTTATGCTATGAAAATAGACATGGACAGGGGTGATGAAGATATCAATTAGGGATGAGGAAAAAAGTGAAAAATTATTCATTAGAATAAGATAATTTGCAAACATTAGCAATTCTAACATGGAACCTAGTATTTGTAGAATCCATAGATATATGTTGTGTGTACAGAATACCATCTTCTAATAGCTCAGAAGATAGGGATGGGGATTCCCTTCAGTATAGCAAAGGAGTAAACATACCAGATCAAGTGTATTTTCTCAGGAACATGATCCTTTGGTAAAAAGGACATTTTCAGATTTTAAAATTACAGTTTAAAATGGTGCAAGCTATTGTATACCTGTTAACACCTCTATAGTGAAAGTACACAGAGCACTGTTCCCGGATGGGTCGGTGAAAGTAAAAGTACACTGAGTCTCGCCAACGTTGTAAGTATCTCCAGATGCGCAGTTTGAAAACACCATCACATCTTGAGAAATGTCAGTGGCGGATGGCAACGAAAAATCAACCGCTGTTGACGGCGTGCCAAGCTCTATGGTGACTGTTATTTCGGGAGCATCAATTCCTGGGCAGGCCGTGATTGCAGGAGGCAGTGTGTCAACTATAAATGGTACACAATGATGAAATATTGTAAAATAACAATGGTTTGAAAAAATCCTATTTGGAAATTTAACTTTTGAGTTTATACTTGGACTGCACCCTCACTTTTGACAACCGTCTTGATTATATCCATCCAGCATTAACCAGCAGTAAGCATTAAGTACAGACTTACATAAAATTGGCATCATTAATATCCTCGGCTATTCCAGTTGTGTGACAAGTTCGAATACTTAAACATGCAAACATGATCCACACTGATGATGAAATAAGTCCCCAAGGATACATTATGTTTAATACATTATACATTGGAACAGATGATGTACATGTTTTTTATAAAACTGAGATTTCTGATATTCCAGGCAAGGTTCCTACACTCTAAAGTACTGAAATTCCAGACTTTTTGTAAACTTTTTAAAGACTAAAACAAATATTTACTACTGAAAAATAAATAATTTCATAAAGTTCATTTTTTAGTACTTACCCAGCATAGACACATCCAACAAAACATGATTGGACCTATCATATGTGAAAGCCTTCGTTTTTCAAACTTCATGACCATATGGTACTCAGCGGTGGGGGGGGGGGGGGTTCAGAACCCCCCATGACCCATCCTTGCAATGCAAGAAACACCTAAAATAGGGTTTTTTCTCTCTTTCCTTAGACTTTTCCCTCATTTCATGCCCCAACCCCCACCCCATGACACAATCCTGGCTATGTGCCTGATGGTACTTTTTCCAGACCAAACACCCTAAAGTAGATTTTCAACACTATCATAAAATTCCAGACTTTTTCCATACTTTTCCCATTTTCCCTACTGCATGGAAACCCTGTCCAGGGCACCATGTGACAAACTTCCTTTCGAGTAGCTATACCAGTTATGAGTTCCACATGAGCGAGGAAAAATGTGTGAGGCTTGAGCTCAATAATAACAAACAAGAACACAGCCCTGATTCCTGCCTCATCAATGCACAAATGCTTTCGAGATGCAGACAGACCACCTTAAGTATCACTGGGATGTAAAAGTAAGCAAAAAAATTACCTTCAATGACGTTAATGATGAAAGAGCACATAGCTGTGTTGCCTGATGCATCAGTGAATGTATATGTCACAGTTGTCATCCCCACCGGGAAAAAGTCCCCTGGTTGATGTGATCTCATTGCCACCATCTGTGTACCAGAAATATCATTTGCCATAGGCTCATCCCAGGTTGCAACTGTTCCGGGTAAACCAAGTTCAATTTCTATATTCATAAGGTTTGGACAGTTTAATATAGTCGGAGCAGTTGTATCCTCTGTGAAGAAAATGTTTGAAAAGTTTCAAATTTCTGGTTTGGTTCTTTAACACATAATGGATGTTTAAAATTTGGTGAGATTGAAATTCTGACAGCTGCATTTGATATTATATCTCATCAAACCAAATTGCGAAGTGGTGAATCATTAAAGTGGTGCTTAGAAAAACCCACAGCACATGTATTTCTACAACATGAAGCATTACAGAGAGTATTCCATTACCATGATGCTAGGAGGGGATAGCAAGTTTTAGCCATCTCAAGCTGGCAACTAATAATCCAGAATCTATCAGAGAACTTCCTGTTCAGGTATCTTGAGATCAATAAAGTTAAAAGCGTTAGTGCATCCTTAAAAGACTATTTGCTCAATAGAGCAACAAGGATGGTTTGAACAAGGTTAACTGCTGCAATTACAGAGACAAGCTTCACCTGAGAAAATGCCTTTTTCTCAGGTAACATCGGCTAAAACGTCCTATTCGATTCCAGCAGCATGGTATCCATTATGAGTTCACATGATAAATTGAAAAATGAGGAAGAATGGTATCGAAACTCCTTCACTAAAATTATGCTATTTTCAGTCACAATAAGGCAGACTGAAGTGATTTCAGAAAGTGATCGTACCTCATGCAAGGAATGATTTCATTTTCTATCTCAGAAAACAGAGCAGCTTTGATTATTCATAGCTGCTGCAACATTCTAGTCTTTGAACACCAAAGTATTATTGTAACTGTGCGATCACAATATCAAGGTAGCTGGGTTTTCACATTATACATTATTTGTGCAGAAATAATTTAGTACTTATTTCTAATGTATGAATTCCATTTTGATATTTATCAAAAGCTATACTTTGCCCAATCTTAAAATGAGGGACACCTGAACAATATTTCTTCCACTCGCAAACATTGACAGAAAAAATTTGAACAAGCTGCACCATCTTTAAACACACAGTTTGTCACATGACAATGAAGTATTTCAAAAATGTGGTGAAGATTTATTTCACCACATTTTGAAAATATTTTATTCAAATGTGGTGAAAATTTATTTGCAAACCATATACTTTACCTATCTTTTCTTCACGTTATTGGACAAAAAACTGATACTAAATGTCTACATTTCAAAAAATTTATCCTATACTTAACCTTGTCAAGAACTGTTATCCATACGAATTAGATGCCCATTCAAGCATTTGACAATAGCTGTGAAAGTTGACATTTGATAGTAGTTTATCTAAGATGAAACTGAAAGGGGATCTAACCCTTCAGTGCACAATGAGTAATTTTATCCCATTTTTGCCAGCACTTATTTTGGCCAGCACTTATTTGAACCCCTAAACTGTTGGGCCTATACTGAGAAAGAATGTTTATCAAAGCTGTTGTTCACTGGGGCAGATAATTAGAGTAATGAACCACTGGACAGGTACTATGATTGGGAACCACAGTTTTCCCCCTCAAACTGTGGTAGCCATGCCGGAAATCCCTAAAGGTAAATATTTTGTCATGTACAAAGCTCATTGAGAAATCTCACACCTCAGTTTTCCATGTTACTTAAATATTTCCCTTTTACTGTTAACAGGATTCAGAGTGAAGCCCTGTCCACACTGTGCGACTCGATGCAACGCAACGCATTGCAACAAGATAGTTCAGACATGTTGCAGAGTGTGGAATGCTTTGCAACTAGTTGCACGTAGATATGCAACCCTGTTTAATGGGACCGAACATGTTCCATCGCATGAAACTGAAACGTGCAACTGACAACATCCACGGACAGAACACATTCCTGTCTCTTCAACCTAACAAACAAAGAGTATGTTAAACGTTAGAATTTTGCATGAATTGCTTCATGGACCTGCGACTTGTTGCATAATGTGAACACTATGCTCTAAAAACTAGTTAGTCACTCACCACGACAAGACAATCTTGTTGCAATAAGTAGCATCGCATGGTGTGGAAGGGGCTTAACACTTGTGAGAACTTACCTGTGTTAACAATAACTACAAACTGGCACACAGCTGCATTGCCAGAACTATCAATGAAGACATACATTACAGTCGTCTGACCGACAGGGAAAAGGCTTCCAGGAATATGTGATCTTTCATCAAGAGTGGCCACTCCAGACAGGTCAGTGGCGAAAGGTTCAGTCCAGGAAACTGAACCTTCCGTGGTACCTAGTTCAACAGTGACTGTTGGATTCACTGGACAGTTACTGATGACTGGTGGAGTGGTATCAACTGTGAAAGAAAATTTAGAATTAATGTTGTTTAATTTTTTTTTTTAAGTTTTTTAATGTTCAAATGCACTTTTGGCAGCAATGCAGAAACATAGGAGAGGCAAACAAATCTTTCAAGACATTTTTCCAGCAGGTAGGCGCATAGCCAGGATTGTGTCATGGGGGGGGGGGGGGAGGCTGGTTTCATGGGGGGGGGGTTGGGGCACGACATGCAGGAAAAGTCTAAGGATAGAGAGAAAAAAAAGGTATTTTAGTTGTCTTTTGCATTGCAAGGTTGGGTTATGGGGGGGGTTCTAACCCCAAACCCCCTTTTGGCTACGCCACTGCCATCAGGATGTTTATAATACACAAGTTTAAATGTCTTAGGTAAAACAAACAATTTTCAGTCATACACAGCACCTTTTCAGGTACCTTTAAGGCAAAAGACCTACGCATCTTACAGGGACAGCAATTTCTGGCTCCGAGATATTTAATCTAATGTTTGACAGAACTGTTTAATTGTAAAGATTCACAATCTGATTCACAATTCATTGCAGAAATGTTATAGTCTAAAGTAATGATTCACAGTGGAAATGAGTTAAAAAACTGTTTGTTTCCTAACTTTTCCAGCTGTAAGTCCAACCCTCTATCCATTTGACAAAGCAGTCAGTGTTTGGTTCAAATTCTCATGACATATTCTGATGACAAGATTTTTCAATATAAACTAACACCAGAATGCAAAAATGCATTGAGGTTTCGATGATACATAAGTGTACCCTTTCAGATTTGCCATCATGCACCATTATCTTCACACTCAAATGTTATACTAGCATGTTCAAAAGATAGTTTTGTTATTCCAGATGACCTTTGACCTCCACAAAAACAATAGGGACCATCTCATGACCATATCGCATTTACATACCAAAAATGAAATCTATCCAAGTTTCCTATCTTGAGATATTGTGCTAACAACATTTTCAAACTTTGACCCTGTTGACCCCAGACGACCTTTGACTTCCATCAAAAACAATAGGCACCATCTCCTGACCATAACCCATCAACATACCAAATATAAAATCTATCCAAGTTTTCTATCTTGAGATAATGTGTTTATGAGATTTTCAGCCTTTGACCGCTCGTGACCCGAGATGACGTTTGACCTCCGCCAAAGACTACAGGGACCATCTCCTGACCATAACCCATCCACATACCAAATATGAAATCTATCCAAGTTTCCTATCTTGAGATGTCGTGTTAACAAACTTTTCAGACTTTGACCCCCCGGTGACCCCAGATGACCTTTGACCTCCACGAAAAACAATAGGGACCATCTCTTGACTATAACGCATCAACACACCCAAATATGGAATCTACCCAAGCTTCCTATCTTGAGATATCATGTTAACCAGATTTTCAAACCTTGACCCCCACACATACACACACAGGGCATACCCGTATTCAATGCCTTACGGGGTACAGAGAACTGTTCCCCGTAAGGAAATGGTCGGAATTCCCCTTTGGCAGTTTATGTCACGTGGCACGTGAATGCCGCGAGCGAGGGCGGGCTCTTGCATGTCACGTGACAGAGCTGATTGCAGTGTCCAAATTTTCAGGTAGCTACGCCAGTTACGAGCTCCGCGTGAGCGAGGAAAGACGCGCGAGGCCCTAGCTTTCGTGAGCGGCTTGTACCCGGCAAGGTATCGTTTACAGGCTCACACACACGCACAGACACACATATATACACACACACCATCATGAATGCATAGGTTTCTCTTTCATCAAAACCAATACTCCATGACTTCAAACAGATAAACAAACACTTAATTCAACAGGACATTCTCTCATTGATAGCTTCCCATTCATAAAATGTTTTACCATTGGACATACTATTAAAATCTGTTCTCAGTTTGATCTTACACGACCAAGATAGGCCACAGCCTTTTTCCCAGTTGTGACTCACTAGTTTGTTTTTCCTACCTTGTTGCTAATGTTGAGCACCAAGAACAATGACAGTAGTTCCCATTTTAAAAGTCTTTGAGATGACACAGAGCTAGGAATTATCCATCTCTAGACCTCCTGCCTTTGATGCTCTAACCACTTGACCATTCATTTGAGGGTTATGATCATACTTACTCGTAACAACTGTGATGGTGAAACTACAAATGGCAGTATTGCTGCTAGTATCTGTGAATATGTATGTTACAGTCGTATCTCCAATTGGGAACGACATTCCAGGTTGATTACTTTGTGACAGTATCCTAGTTGGACTCAAATCCGATGCACTTGGATCAGTCCAGAAGATAACAGGATTTGCAGCTCCAAGTTCTATCATTTCCACTATGTCTGCAGGACAGTTTTCAATTGTCGGGGGTGTAGTATCAACTATAAATTAAAAGAAGAGACAGATACATACAGATAATTTTTAACTGGGAATTATATTTTAATTTCTAATTATATGTTATTTGTAATTATATTTTAATTTGTAATTATTTGATAAGACTAATTTGCATTAAGATAAGATTTATGTACAGGCAAAAGACAGTTATAGAACATGCAAAAAATAATTAAAACTATTCAAAAAGATTTCAACCAAAAGTTATGACAGCCAGCCCATCAGGAAGACTTCATTCATTGTCCACAGATATGACAGTAATGTTGCAGACAAACATTAGATATTCTTATGAAGGGTAAATAGCCTCATCATTTTATTTCTTGCTTTAAAAAGTACAATTATGCAGTTGGACCGGTGGCAGTGCCAGAATGTCAAAATTGGGGGGAGGGGGCAAAGGAAAATGTTCAGGGGCAAAAATTTTGGGGTGCAGCACAAAATCCTGTGGGTGGGGTTCCAGGGGTTGAAGCCCTCTGAAGCTCTGAGGCTAAAGCATATCTCTGGATGAAAAATTAAGAGTCAGGAGAGGTACATTATTTACTTTTTAAAGAATATTTTTGAGGTTAACCTAACTTTTAACTGACCTAACTTGAGGGGGGGGGGGGCAAGTGTTGGGTAGGGTAAGGATCAGAGAATGCATTTTTGCTGTGTATTTTGGCTCACTTTTCATGCAGTTTTGGACGTGGTCTCTCAGAGAAGATTTTTGTGCTTCATTTTTAAATAACTGACATAATTGGCCACTGGAACAGGTTTGTTTCCAGTGACTAAATTTTTTTTTTGCCAGAGTAAGTATGAAGTCTCATGCTAGGTTTGAAAGGGATGTCCTGTCTTTTTGCAACCTCATTTTAAGCTGCAGAGATGTTCACTGTTTATGAGTTTACTTCTACAGTACTATTATGAGGTTCTTGATAAAATCCCTTTAATTACTGTTTTGGTAAAAAATCATACTTACCTGTGGTAACTCGTACAATAAAGATACATTCAGCAGCGTTACCACTGTCGTCTGTAAAGGTATAAATAACGTTTGTGTCTCCCACAGGGAAGAAATCTCCTGGCATTCTTGTTGATGTCACAGCAACCATACCAGATAAATCTGAAGCAGATGGTTCTGGCCATGATACTTGAGACCCAGGCGTTCCAAGTTCAACCACAAATGGTACTTCAATTGGACAGTCACTAATAGTGGGTGGGGTGGTATCAACTGAAATGCAAAGCAATCATTCAGAATACGTAGTTAAGAAGTAGTTTAGAAATTTGGATATACTTTGACAAAATACCAAATTTCAGGTCACAATTGGCAAAGAATAAGAAACTAGAAAGTTCTGTACAAATGTGTAACAATTTACAGATTAACTTTAGAAAATCTGCTCCCATGAAAGCTTGACAAGTTTGCTTGTTCTTGGATTCAAAAAGTAATTCGAACGACAAACATTTCGTACTCAACTCATCTTCAGTGGATAACAATCTTAAAACATTTTAAGGAAACGGTTTTACAATTTAACACTGTGATTGCTGAAAATAAATTCTGTGGAAAAATTACCATAAAAACAAACTTTGACGCAGTAAAATCAGTTACAAATTCATTGACATATCTATGAAATTTTCCAGGGAAAATGCCACTCAGCAATGGGTAGTTGCAAAGCAAACAAGTGTGAGCAAACAAGTCATTCAATACCTGTGGTTTCATGATGACAAAGTATTGCCCAGTTCTAAGTATTATTGCCCAGTTTAACTGTCAAGTTGTCATGTAAAATGATTTTATTATGAAGATATTCCTTATTCTGTATTAACTATATGGCATTTCAACACAAGGACACTTAAATAAAATGAGTTATTCTGCAGATTACAATATTTGATTGCACTTACCTGTGGTGACTACAACATCAAAGGTGCAGGTGGCTTCATTGTTAGCACTGTCTCTGAATGTATATATTATTGCTGTGACTCCTACTGTAAAGAAGGTGTTTGGCATTCTGTTGACTGTAACTTCGACTGGGGGTGACAGATCGCTTGCTGTTGGTACCACCCAAGAACTCAGACTGCCGGGTGTTCCAAGTTCCACTACTTCAGCAACACCAAGTGGGCAGCCCATGATGGTTGGTGGAGTTGTATCCACTGAAAGTTGGAAAATGGGAAACAAACATTTAGATCTAAACTTACACAAGGTAGAAAAATTGCATAATTTCATCCAAAATCACACATCTTAACCATGAGAGCATTTGTCTCAGTCTGGTACATATAAAATTAGTTTCCATACGGACAAATAGCTGAATGCTTTCAATAAAGCACATTCATGATTGATTCAGTTCAGGGTAAATAATGTCTCCACACTCCACTGATCACACTATTTATTGACTGACAGTACTTTAACAACAGCAGATGTACAAGCACCAGTGCAATGCTTGTGTAGTCACAGTATTTAACAGCTTGCTGAGAAAGAGTCTCTTTTATGCAATTTCATGTTCCACTCTGAGTTAGCTAGTTAGTTAGAAGGAGTTTCACCCCCCAGTTTCCAACCTATCGGTTCAAGTCGAGCTGGCCACTGCCTTTTTTCCAGTTGTGGCTCACTGGCTTGTTTTCCCTACTCCATTGCTTATGAAGAGCATCATGCACAACTGCAGTAGGTAGATTCCATTTTTGGAGCCTTTGGTATGACTCGACCTAGGGATCGAACCCGGGCCTTCCATGTGAGAGGCAGATGCTCTACCACTGAACCAAACACGCGGTCTACCGTGAGACACACACAGTATCTTCATGCACATTTAGTCAGATAGAAATGCCAAAAGAAAGGTTCCCAAATCTGGGTTTTTGTAGTGTCAGGAAAAATATATTTAAAGACTGGGCATAGACATCTGGTTTAAGGATGAGGGGGGGGGGGAATTTTCCAACAGCTGAAACAGCAGATCATGTCAGTGACTGGACTCATCTATAAGCATTTCACCCACACAGATGCAAGCACACACCTGCTACACACACAAATAGACATGCACACACATTCACACTAGCACCCATATACATAAAACATATATGTATTCTTGCTTTAAATAGGCTCAAAGTGATGTTTTCCAACAGCTCTAGAGTCATCTATACACCACAATGTTAGATTTTGTTTATTCTGCCTGTTGTTTGTTTTTTTTTTTAAATATATATGCTCTAATTATTGCGGGTGCCAATATTTTCATCATTGGGCCGAGTGACCCTTCCCCCCCCCCCTCTGCCCGGTCCCTTGCTTATAGAGTTTTTATTTCATTTTATTTCATTTTACATGAAACTGTTATTTGGCTGGAGACACCTCCACAAAGCATCCTTCCAAGCTGTGTTTTTATATTAAAGGTCACAAAAATAGATTTATGTTTTTTTCCATTTGAGGAAACTTGAGGAAATTTTTCAGATGCAGGAAATCATTTCAAGCTTTGTGGTATGTAATCAAGGGATCTTGGCAAAAGAATTAAATCCTACACATCAAAATATTGTTCTGCATGAGCCACTTATTCAAGGATCAGTTCACTCAAATGATGTAAATGGGTGAATGATATTGAATTTTACCAACGAAATAAGGGAAAGAAACAGCTATTCTTCTTATCTTCACTTTTATCCAATAACAATCAAAGTTTATTAATTGCTACTGAGCATACCCTGGTGAATTTTCAAGGAAATGATTTGGAACACAAAGTGCAAGCTGTGTAATATAAGCTACTCTGAATTGTTTTAAATTGATGTCAATCAAAGAGCTGTGCTATTTGAGAATTTTCATAGATTCCAGGTAAAACTGTAGTTAGGGTGAAGAGTGGCTGCCTTAAAAAGCTGATATGTAGATATATTACTTACCAGTGGTTACAATAACATTAAATGTACAGGTGTTGACATTTCCACTGCTATCAGTGAACTCATAGGTGACAACAGTGGCTCCAACCATGAAAGCTGTACCCGGAGCATGAGATTCAGAAAGCAGCTGTGCAGTTCCAGATATATCTGATGCAGTGGGCCGTTGCCAGATGATGATAGCACTTGTAACACCGAGCTCGACAGTTTCAAACTGGTTTTGTGGACAGTTCATGATATCAGGAGGAGTTGTATCGACTGAGAAAAGGAGAGAGAATCATATCCACTTTTATTTTCACTTCCATCATAAATTGATTGGGACAGGTATTCCTTATTACCTACTCTTACCCCATCTGCCAATGGTAACAAACTCGGAAAAGAAAGATCAGGCCACCTTACTGATTCGTTGGGGGGGGGGGGGGGGGAGGGGACTATGGGCCAAGCAAAGCTTTTAAGTAAAAGTCACTCATGCCATGCATGAGTGACTTTCAACAATACAAGTTTCCAGAAGTCAAGATGAGGTTCATGGCTGTGTTCCCACTTGATCTCCCTATGCTGATGGCCCCAAGCTCAATCGACTGGAAAATTTTGTGACCAACCAAGTCAGTGTTCCCCTTTGATCACCTGCGCGAGATCTGATCCCCTCCTCTGGTTCAAGTAACAGGAAGTTGTTTCATTGAAATTATGTGGGCAGGTCAGGTTTGTTTACACAAGTTTGTGTGGCTTGAGGAGCTTTGCTGCAGATGTACATCCATCATTGATCTTAGGTCACCTTGATCCCCTGTTTTGTTCCCACTTGTTTTCTTGATTGCCTGCGTGCGGTCTGATCCTCCCCAAAGGGGTGATCAAGCTCTCGGGATCTGATCCGGGGAACAAAAGCGTTCCTACTTGTGAATTGATCTGCGCAAGGTCTGAACCAGATCTGATCTCCTGGTTGTTCTCAAGTGGGAACACACTCCATGTATGCCAGGAGATTGATCTGCAAAGGAGTTAAGAAGATCAGTTGTGGTTGGCGTTTCTGGCAAATGGGCATTTCCTATAATGAAGAGCAGGCCAGTAATTTTTTTTCCTCTTGAAAAAAACAAAAGAAAGGCATCCCAAAACCTGTTAGTGACATTCTTTTTTAAAATTTATAGTAACTATTTTAACATATGCAGGTTGGTGCATTATCCTAAATGTGAGAAACAATCGTGTAGCTTGGGTCAGTACATTAACTGGACTTCAAAATGTGATCAATTGTAAACAAAAGTGCAGGAAATATTATAGCAATGGTCCTAATATGTGTCAATCTGATCACCCATTCGAAGTTTGCAACCTGCTGCAAAGAAGACAAATTGAAAGAAAGAAATTGCTCGCTTGTGACACCAAGTATTCTGCATACTCACTTGTATTAACAGTAATGGTAAATGTGCATTGAGCAGCATTGTTTGAAGCATCAATGAAAACATATGTTACTTGGGTGGGTCCAAGGCCAAAGAAGTCATTTGGAACGCTGCTACGAGAAGAAACCATTGTGAATCCCGAGATGTCTGAGGCCATTGGTTCTTCCCATGATACTGTCGTACCCAATTGCCCTAATTCTACATTAACATCAATATCTTCAGGACAATTGCTGATCGTTGGTGGAGTAGTGTCAACTGTAAAAGAACAGAGAATATTTATTTCATGGAGAGGTACCTCCTTGCTTATAGAATATGAGACAGGTCAAAGTTCATATGAGCTCCAAGTTGGTGTTAGGTATTATTTGCTTGCCACTATGCAGTAAAAAAGCAAGTGGCATTTACATAGAGGTGACTAACAGATGTTAAGAGATAGCTCTTTGTATAGATCAATTTCTAATCATTCCAAATTTCATGTTCTTCATATTTACTCCTAGATTTGGTCACCCTGACACTTGCAACATGGTATCACTGCAGTAACTTACACATATGTTACTGATGACTTCCTGTGTCAAATGTCAGATATCCTGTGTATAATCTACTAATAGCATATTTTTATTTTCCTTTGTCAGCATGTCATCAAACAGTTCTAGATCAATGAGAAGATTTTATAATAGTGATCTCTAGCCACCCACAATTGATCAAGTTAGTTCGATAGATGGGAGTTTTACGGCCCAGTTTCCAACCAACTGGTTCAAGTGGAGCCTGCCACGGCCTGTGACCAGTTGTGGCTCACTAGCTTGTTTTCTCTACTCCATTGCTTATACTGAATACCCAGCACAACGGCAGTAGGTTCCATTTTTAAAGTATTCGTTTAAAAGGTTATTCTCCTCCAGACTCCCACAAAACTAGTAAAAACAAAACTACAAAACAAGAAACCTATAGGTTATTTGCGTAAGACGATCATGCATGGAAGGGCCCACAAAAAAGATTTAAACTTCACTTTAATGCAATGCACTAACTTTAAAATGTCTACCTCCAATAAAATACGAATGTATACTATACAAATATGTTGAGAACCAGTTTAAATGTTTGCCCATACTCTGAAATACTATCATTTGTTCTTGAACATAATAACCACTAAATTTTTGCAAACTTTTTCAAATATATTTCTGCAGGCTAGCATTTTTTGCTAACTTACATTAGGTTATTAATATAAACTGAATGAGCCCCTTAAAACTAACATCTTGTTGAACTTGTTTGTGAGGTAACATAGGAAGCAGTGAGGTTAATTGGTTATTTTTAGAAAGAAGGTAACCTGAGGGCAGAAAAATTCACCAAAACAAAACCGTTATTTACCTGGAGTGACAGTGACAACAAAGCTGCAAGTGGCAATGTTTCTTGAAGCGTCCACAAATGTGTAAACCACAGTTGTCATGCCAACCGTAAAGAACGAGTTAGGTAGATTGGACCGGGACTGTAACATAGCGGTACCAGATACATCACTAGCAGTAGGTTCTGGCCATATAACTGATGTTCCTGCCATTCCAAGTTCTATTGAAACTGTTAAGTCATTTGGACAGTTCATGATATCGGGCGGAGTTGTATCCACTAGTAAGAACAATAACACAAAGTAAAATATAAGAATGCAAGAACATGACATTGGAGCCTAAAGTAGACATTTACTTCAGTTTACAATGAGTAGAATATTTCTAGAGGTTATTCATAATACATAAAAAGTTTTAAAGAGGACAAATTCTTAAAACCAATATTCAGTAGGAACTGAAACTCCATGGTCACGTGTAATGGTTGTTAAGCATGCCTGTGAGAGGATAAGTCCACTTAGCCAAAGGGTTTTACATCTTAAAGTCTGGTTTAATCTAGTGGTGCCCACCACCTTTTCATTCAGTTGTGGGCTCTGGGTTGTTATCTCAAAATGACTGTTATCCCAGTATGAGAGCTGAAAAATATGTACATTGATAGCATACAAAAGTAGTGTCTTCTTGCCAATTATCATTACTGGGAAGTTGGATAGTTTTCATTCTCACAGAGATCTAAAAATTATGGACTGGCTAGTTGATTAAAAGTGACATGAAATTTTTATTTGAACTTACAACAAGTACACAAAATGTCCAACAAAATGGATTCACTAAACACTTACCAGGAGTACAAGTTACACAGAAGCAAACCATGGCAGTATTTCCGGCAGTGTCAATAAACGTGTAACATACTGTCGTTTCAGTATCAGCTGGGAAGAAGTCACCTGGCATGTGAGTTTGAGATAAGATTGCAGCATTTGAACCCTTGTCTGTGGCGATAGGTTCTGTCCAAATTGGAAAACATCCGATTTCACCCAACTCGATAATATCCTGGAGAGCATCTGGAACCTCTGATATAACTGGTGGTGTTGTATCCACTGAAAGATCAAACCCATTACATCTGATTTGCATGGATCATTGTTAAAATTTTTCCCAGTTGTTGCCCTCACTATTAAGTATCGTTGCCAAAGGGAGCTTAATTTGCAGAAAGGTGTGCTTCATAATTACTGTAATTACAGATTAATAAACTGTATTCAAAGTCTGTATGTTATTACCCTGTTATGACAGGTTATTACTCTGTAGAAACAGATACATATTCTGTTATTACAGATAGTAATCTGTGAAAACAGATTATCTGTAATCAAAGATTACTAATCTGTTTTTAACAGGTTTTTAGCCTATGAATACAGATTATTGATCTGAAATACAGAACATTAGTGTGTAATTACAGATTATTGATCTGAAATACAGAGTATAAGTATGTTAGCAAAGATTACTAATCTGTAAATACAGAGCAATAATCACTTAATCAGTATAAAAAAATTAATAATTTGTGAATACAATTTAATAATCTACAGATCACAGATTACAGATTAAAATATGTATATGCATGGCACCAATAGGCTTTTGCAGAAAAGACAAAAGTAAATTTGATGTGGGGTTTAATGCACTTTTGAATGGCATTGATGTCATTAAATTACAGACTTCTGAATGAATAATGAAAAAGAGAAAAAGTAAAAAAAAAAAAGAGGAAATTTCCTCTGAAGAAAGGAAGTATCTCTAGCCTACTCATACAACACCCAACATGTAAGGCCCCCAGGACGTGCACATTATCTTAAATGTCACTAGCCCCATGGTGATATTGTCATCATGTCAAACTTACAGTGGTGTGAGGAGAACATGTTAAACAATAATGAGCTGTGCAGTTGGTCAGGATAATGCACCATCTGAGCGTTGATGCAAGCCAAGCAAGAAGGCACTGCATGAATGCATTCAATGATAGCGGATTATCTTGTCCTAATACATCTTTTCATTGTTATTTTACTGGTTTCATTCACACACAACAATATTTTGATTGAAAAACAGCTAAGATAGAAATTTCGTTTGCAACATACCATATACAACAGAAAACCCCCAGCTAAATTTAGAAGCCCAGGATGTTAACATTTATTCACTACCGAAGGTTTATCACAGCAGTCACCTGGACATAATGAACTTAGAGAAGTTGAGGATTACTACCATTTTATGAATGGGTTTTAAACCAGAATGCAAAACTGCATTGAGGTTTCCATGATACACAAATGTTCCATTTCAAATAATCCCATCATGTACCATTATCTTCCCATTCAAATGTTATTCTAACGTGATCAAGAAATAATAAAGATGTGTTAACACAACACAACACAAACTTCTCAGTTTATGGAGCTAGACACTTTGAGTTTTCAATTCTTCCTAAAGTCAAGAATTGTCACTGTAGAATACCATCAATTTATTTACTTTTCCACCCATATACAAATCATATGGTGAACTTTTTTACGATGTTCCCTTGTGGAAATTTGGGGGATCCTCTAGCAAGCAATACACACTAAAACTGAATGTGTCCCGAGGTGTGATTGGCTGAAAGTATGTAATCATTGGTGCATGGAACCAATCACAAGGTTTTAAAAGAGATTTTCTGTCAAAGTTCACCTAGTCTTCTTAGCAGGTATCAAGAGTGTCCTATCCTTTGTTATTAGGTGATGCGAAATATACGAGCACAGTGCAAGTACTTGCCCAAAATACGTCCCCCAAGCAGGCTATGTTTCAGCATGCATCTGTTAAAATCTTTTAAACTTTTCACAATGTTGAGTGTTCGACAAAGGTCCTTAACATGTGAAAAGGGGAATTTTTGGAGGATTTTTGTAATTGCGGATTAGAGGGTGGAATGGTAATTACTCTACCTAAATCTGGATACTTGGCATCTTTGTAGGGACCATCTCCAGACCTTAACCCAACCACATACCAAATATGACATCTATTCGAGTTCCCTACCTTGAGATATTGTGTTAACCAGATTTTCAGACTTTGATCCCTGTGACCCCAGATGACCTTTGACCTCTGCCAAAAACAAAAGGGACCATCTCCTGACTATAATGCATCCACATGCCAAATATGAAATCTGTCCAAGTTTCATATCTTGAGATATCATGTTAACCAGATTTCCTGACTGTGACCCCTGGTGACCCCAGATGACCTTTGACCTCCATCAAAAACAATAGGGACCATCTTCTGACTATAACGCATCCACATACCACACATGAAATCTTTCCAAGTTTCCTACCTTGAGATATCGTGCTAACAAAGATTTCAGAAATTGACCCCGGTGACCCCAGATGACCTTTGAC
Source organism: Holothuria scabra (assembly GCA_037179385.1). Classification (NCBI taxonomy): domain Eukaryota; kingdom Metazoa; phylum Echinodermata; class Holothuroidea; order Aspidochirotida; family Holothuriidae; genus Holothuria; species Holothuria scabra. Next base: position 24,185,099 of record CM074182.1, read on the forward strand.
CTCCGCCAAAAACAATAGGGTTCTTCCTCTCAATATGGCCCATCCATGTACCAAGTTTGAAAACTGTCACACATTCCTATCTTGAGATATCGTGCTTACAAGCAAAGCGTCACAAACACACACACACATACAGGGCATACCCGTATTCAGTGCCTTAGGGGCACACAGAACTGTTCCCCGTAAGGAAATGGTAGGAATTCCCCTTTAGCTGTTTATGCCGCGAGCGAGGGCGGGCTCTTGCATATCACGTGACAGAGCTCATTGCAGTGTCCACATTTTCGGGTAGCTACGACAGTTACGAGCTCCGCGTGAGCGAGGAAAGACGTGTGAGGTCCTGGCTCTCGTGAGCGGCTTATACCCAGCAAGGTATCGTTTACAAGCTCACACATACGTACACACACACATACATACATACACCATCATGACTGCATAGGGTTTCTTTTATCATCGAAACCAATAATAGCTCAGTTGCCAATAAGCTGTTAAGCAAACTTTGTGCTGTGAAAATGTATGTTATGTGATGCAGAAAAGAGGAGAAAAAAAAATATACCTTCAATAACGACTACCATGAAGGAACACACGGCTTCATTATTAGACGCATCTCTAAATGTGTAAATCACAGTTGTGGGTCCGACAGGAAAGAAGGAATTAGGGGCATGAGACCTGGTTACAAGCATGGCTACTCCTGACAGATCCGAAGCAGTCGGTTCTACCCACTCAACACTTCGTCCAGGAAGTCCACACTCTACCAGTGCATCTATAACCGTTGGGCAATTACTAATGACTGGCATTACTGTATCCACTGGTAGAAAAAATTGTTACAGGAGATAAAGTAAATGTAATTTTTAGGTCTTTTTAAAGTCAAGAACATTTAAATGCATACCAGATTACAAATCCCTTGCTGAGGATTAAATGTGAGAAGACTCAAAGTAAGAAACTACCCTGAGTGAAAAAGTGGTAAATACATACCAGTAAACCATAACAACTTTTTACAACATAGAATACATTGGTCCTATTTTAATGTCAGCAGACCTTTAAATCTCATCTAACTTAAATCTAGAAATCTCTAGTCACCAATTTATTGCCAGGCAAACAATCTACTCAGGAATTTTGCACTGATGGGAAATCTTTCAGTGTTGTGCAAGGACAAGACTTTTGAAAATCTTAGATTTAGTCTAAACTCTACCATTTACTTTCTTCTCAATCCTCACATTGGTGTTTTTTAATCTCTACTTCAAACTGTGGTCACACTACAACAAATTTGGATCAGATCAATTAGTTAGATGGAGTTTAACAGCATAGTGTAAACCAACTGGTTTAATTCAAGCTGGCCATGGCCTTTTCTCCGGTTGAGGCTCTCTGGATTGTTTTCCTAGCTACTACATAGCTTATCAGGTTCCAATCCAAGCTACTACATAGCTTATCAGGTTCCAATCCAACTTTCATGAGTTTTTATGAAAATCTTATCCATCTCTGGTCAAAAAAAAAACAAAACTTGCCAACCTGTGTAAATATATGATTTGTTTGGTAAGACAATGGAAATTAAATTTATACTTATGATTTTTTGACGTCACATTGGCAGACCAATGAAAGTTGCCTGTTGGTGTGACATCACAAAAAAAACAGGTAGCACTATATTACCATAAATCCCTGATACAAATCATGAATTTACACTCGTTGGCAAATTTTGGGCCTTTTCCAACTAGAGATGGAGAAGATTTTAATAGAAACTCACCAAAATTCAATCAGAATTCCACCTGAATTCATTGTAGTGTAATAACGGCTTTTGTACTACCTTTTGGGGTGGGCTTTCAATCCTTAATGTTTTTGTGTCGTGCACTTTCATTTTTTATTTTAAGGGCTGTCCCTATCTAGTTCTTACTAATTACGATCTTGTGTCTTTCTTTTTATGGTTGGTCCTTTACACAGTTCTTCCCCTTTTTCTCTGTTGTTTAAGCCTTTTTCTAGTTTTTACACAATAGACCAGTTTGAAATTTGTTCAAGGAGCAGCATAGTGCATTATAGGTCAAAGGTCAAAGGGCAACAGTGTTACCTGTGTTTACAGCTGATGGCAGGATATACACACACGTAAAACCATAGTGCATTATAGGTCAAAGGGCAACAGTGTTACCTGTGTTTACAGCTGATGGCAGGATGTACACACACGTAAAACAGTATGCTATGTGCCACCAACTATGTGCAGATGTAAATTTTGAACTCATCTATTATCTGCAACCTCCTCAATTACATTTGTAGACGCTAACATTACTATCATATAATTAAGAAGTAATACTCTTCAAAGTCTTTCAAATGTAACACATAAAAAAATGTATTTACCAGGTACTACAGTCACAACAAAAGAACATGTTGCAGAATTTCCAGAACCATCAACAAAGACATACATGACAGTTGTCATTCCAATATTGAAGCCATCTCCAGGGGTGTGAGTCTGAGTTTCAAGTATTGCAATGCCAGATAAGTCAGTGGCAGTTGGTATCGTCCAGACAGCAATTCCTTCCATTAAACCCAATTCGATGGTCACAGTTTGACCAGATGGACATCCAGAGATATCTGGTGGAGTAGTGTCCTCTGTAAATGTCGAATAAACAGTGTTTTTAGGATATTAGGAAAAACTAGTTAATCAGTAGAAATTCTAGCTTTGCAATTAAAAACTAGAACAGCAATGCTGTTGTGAAGGTCACACAACTTCTATTGTCTGTTAAAAACAGGAACTCAAAGAACCAAATTTTATCTTAAATTATTCATCTGTTTCCAAAACCTCCTTACATCACAGAATTAAATGCAAGGAAATAAGGATGAGTGAAGGCAAAACATTTGTAATTTTACATGTAAATCTACATCTGAAACAGTTTTATGGCAGATCTAAATATCACTGCATATTTTCTCAAACCATGAATGCCTCGACTGTGTACTGCATTTGGCAGTAAGATAAAATAGATAACTAATGTATGGTGGTGCACCTATAAACTGCTCAAGTATTGCACAGTACATAGTTACAACAACAAATCCACAAGTTAACACTGCATGGATTTGCACTGATCAAAATAAAACACAGTGACTCAAGAGGTTCCTTGTGTACAGTACTGTGCTTGAAGTCAAAACAGTTATATTGCTATTACTTGGCTTGGCCAATTCATGATAAATTGAACAGAACAAAATGGGAGATATCTCCACGGTAGATTAGTTGCAACAGGGTCTGTTGCAACTCCCTGGTTACAGCCTGCTTCCCTTCATCCTAGCTGACCACTGCACAGGTGATTATAGATACCATCTAAACAAACATGAATACTGTAAATGCTTTGTTCAACCAGTTTAAACCCAAGACCAGGTTAAACAGCCTGCATAACCATATGCAGAATAAAAATTGAACACACAATCAAGCACACTGCTATTACTGCAATAAATAAACAACTAAATGCTCAGCAGGCAAAACCAACTCCTCCCTACAAAAGCAGCCTTAAAACACAACTTAAATTTCTTATATTTCTTAAGTTAGAATGCAAGAAGGTAAGTACAAATGATCTGTTCCAAAGCAATCATATCCAAAATTTCAGGAGAGTGGTGTGTTGCACACCTCACCTATGCCCACTGCATGTGACAGTTATAAAGGAATGTTGGAAACCATTTGACAATAACACATAGACTAGAAATTGCAATTTAATTCCAATGTCAATGAACGAAAGTGTATGTTATAGCAAGTTACACAAACACATGCAGGCTACTGATTCTTAAGCCAGTATGGTAGAAAATAAATTGTCTTTGTGCATACAAAATCAAGATTGTAAGTAAATTGTGTTTAATTGTTCAGCCTTCAAAATAGCATCAGGTGAGGTATATGCATGAGGCAGTATGGGCATTGAGAACAGAAATGGGTAAAACTCAAAACATTGGTTTTGTATAAAGGCCTGTATATATGAGCAACATTTGCAAAACATTCCCCAAACATTTCCAACACATCCACCTGCAACAAATCCAAAACATGTTTGTTTTCGATTTGTTGCACAGTGTAGCCAGGGTATACAGCATGTTTTGAAAATATTTTGGAAATGTTGCAAAAGAAATGTCCAGCCAATTCTTTTCAAAACATTTTCAAAATGTTTTCAAATTGTTTTTACTCTGTCTATGCTGTGCAACAAACCGAAAACAAGCACGTTTTGGGTTTGTTGCAGGTGAAGTGTTTTGCGAATGTTTTACAAATGTTGCTCGTGTATACAGGCCTTAAGTCATAAGAATATATTGGTTGGGTCATTGTAGGTGATAAGGGTCATTACCTGTTACTACAGTTATTATGAATGTGCACGTAGCAGTGTTATCACTGTCATCACCAAAAATATAAGTCACAGTAGTTGAGCCAATCGGAAAGTCACTGCCTGGAGGATTTGACCGAAGAAGTAGTGTTGCTGTTCCTGAAACGTCAGTCGCACTTGGCTCCACCCAAGTAGCTGTACCAGTTGCAGATCCCAGCTCAACCACCACTGTCTGGTCAGCTGGACAGTTGGAAATCACTGGTGGCACAGTGTCCACTGCGAGTAACAAACCAATGTTGCATGAAAATACCATTCCAAACAAAATCTGCACTTCAATAAATCTGCTTTCTGTTTGTCCTCATTTGAACTCAAAATATTTAGTTCATCAATTAGGTATTATGTAAATAAATGTGTAAGTGATTTCACTAGGACTCAAATGTGTAAGGCTTCATTATTTAACTCAAGAAAGTATACAATATCCAATTGCTAAGTGATGTTTAGATCTATTGGCCATTTGTGGGGACCATCTTCTCCTTTGATTCATCTAAATGTATCATCAATAGTTGTAGTCAATTCAACCTGAACTTTAAAGGTAGTGTGACATGTCAGCAAAATGTCCTGGTTTCTATTGGCAGTTAAGGAAGGAATTTTCATAAGGAAAAGTCTGTAGGAATTATTTCAACATCTTTTACGGTTCTCAAGATATGCCTTTTCAAAGTTTGATTGTTTCTGAAGCAAATTCTTGCTTATGAAAAAGAAATGGCTTGTACTCAGAATTTCAGAATGAAAAAAGTCCATGACTTTCAAGAGCTTGATTTGAGTGATACTTCCAGGGCCTTTAAAAACAGTCAGGTCCAATATTTTCATCATTTTTACACAAACTATTTTCCATATTTGAACTTCGAGAGAAAATTGGAACAATAAATTTAAACAAGGACCCTGATTAATTGATATTTCTAGGACCTTTTAAAAAGAGTCAGATCCAACACTTATCTTTTTTCCCATAAAATATTTCCATATTTGAACTTGGAGAAAAATCAGCACAATAAGTCCACTCCCTGATAATTTCCCAACTTTTCCAGGACTTATTGTAAAATTGCTCTTTTTCCTTGACCTTCCAGGCCTGAACATTCAAATTTCAGTTTTCCCAGACATTCCAGGATTTCCAAGGCCTGTTAGAACCATGTGCTCTGCTTCAAATACTATGAATTGTGACCAGCCAACAAAAGCCAACTCACCAAACTGAAATTCAATACAAAAGCTGCAAGTGGCAGTATTTCCTGACATATCTCCAAAAATATATGTGATCGTTGTTTTGACATTAGAAGGGAAAAAGTCTCCTGGAACATGAGACTGAGATACAAGAACAGCCGTGTCAGAAACATCTGTAGCAGTGGGAATTACCCATGTTGTGATGTTTCCAGGAGATCCGAGTTCAAGTACAGGAGACAGGTCATTCGGGCAGCCAATAATTGTTGGAGGTGTTGTATCCACTGAAAGAAGGAAAGACAAATTTCAAAAACACCAAAAGATCTTTCTCAAAAAAATACCAAAAGATCTGTCTCCTTACAATTTGGTTTAAAAAGTTACCCTGGTTACTTGAATACATGGAAAACAGTACCTTGAGAAATTTAAGGTATATGACTAATTTATCAAATTATGAATAAATGTCACTGGGCTCTTCTAACCCTGACTTCTATACTTGCAGAAGGTGCCGTGTGGTATTGTCCTTTTACTATCTCCACAACCAGCTTTGAAAATAGAATGAGAATTTAAAATGAGTCTGTCCTAATTATATGTTCCTTTTTAAAGTAACGAAGTGAATTGGAATTAGGATTATTTTGATTTAAACAAAAAACACACACAAGAAGACCAGAAAGTGAAGAGTCATACCTGTAGTAATGATGACCACGAACGTGCATACAGAGGTAAGTCCATTCCCATCTATAAAAGTGTAAGTTACCTCTGTCATGCCAACCATAAAAAATGAATTTGGAGCATGAGATCTGGTTGCTACCGTAGCTATTCCTGATTCATCAGTTGCTGTAGGCTCTGTCCATGTCGCAACTGTGCCAGGAAGTCCCAGTTCTATTACGTTTTGAACAACTACTGGACAATTGCTTATTTCAGGAGGGGTAGTATCCTCTGCGAAAGAAAGTTAGCAATTTAATAGTGGAGTATTTTGACCCAGCGGCAAAGCTCCTATGCACTCAGGGGGCTAAACTCCAGCCGCCACAGAGTCTGGTCTCTGAGATAATACTTTGTGTGCAATTAATATTTGAAAGTGGGAAACTTTCTCCATCTGGGCCTGATATGGGATTACGCCTCTAATTACAGCTACTAAAACATTGAGTTAACATCAAGCTGTTAGACCATAACTTTTGATATCTATATCACTTATGGTATCAAAATACCGACTTTGGACTGAATGGTCATGTTTTACATGCCAAGCATGATCTCAGGGGGGGTAGTATCCACTGCAAAAGAAAGTTAGTAACTTAATGGTAGAACAGGGGCAAAGTTCCTACGCATTCAGGGGCAAAACTCCAGCCCCCACCAGGTCTGATCTCTGAGATAATACTTTGTTTGCAATTGTGGCCAGGAACTTTCTCCACCCGGGCCTGATATAGGATTACGCCTCTGACTCTAACTACTAAATCCTTGAGTAAACATCAGGGTTTGGACTACAAGGCATCTATATGGGGCATCCATCATCTCTTTAAACTGTCATGTTATGCTATGTTAATGCCAGACCATAGCTTTTGATGTCTTTTACTGATGGTATTAAAATGTTCACTTTGGTCTGAATGGTCATATTTTATATGCTGAGTACCATCTAGTTATGGTGTCATTTGGTGCTTGTTTGTTGTCTCTTCTTGAAAAGGGTTTGGACTTGAAGGCATGTTATGGGGCATTTATCATCACTTGCCCTATAAACTGTCATGATAATAATTGGCGAGATAAAATATGCATGGCGGGAATGAGAAGGCAAGACCCCCACCCCACCCCCACCCCCTCCCAAGAAATAAAATCTTAGGTCTTCAACAGAAGGACAATACACATTACCCCAATGAAAACTACAACTCTAATTCTGTAATAGTTGAAAATTTTGAACAATTTCTCAGCTGGGCTACTTGAAAAGACAGTTTTTTTTTCTGAGCCCAGCCAATTCCTGAGCTGATGTGTGTACCATCTCCTCCTCCTCCCCCCACTATCTCCTCCTCTCCCCCCCCCCCCCCCCCATAAAGTCTGGTTACTCTGGCTACATGTCTGGGTATGCAGGTGTTCAAACTGACTTACATCAGTGCATGTGGTTTATTGCACATGACTTTCAGACTTTCAAAACTTAATTCTCTTGTTGCATCATGCACACATAATTTGGTCAGGGGGTTCTCAAAACACTCCTGTTCATGACACCATAAGCAAGAGTTAAATAACACCAGACACTGCAAAAATAAGACTAGCAATAGTTAAGCTACAGATGGTCCTTTTTTTAATTTTCGTTAAACAATGCATTTGTTCATTAAGAGAGAAATGGGCTACTTTTTTCCACTGATTTTTTGCAATCATTTTTTTAAAAGGCATTTTCCAGCGGCTTTTCATTAAAGTCTAGCAAGAAATATGAAAATATTCCTGACCATATGTCCTACAAACCCTGTTGCAACACCTTTTTTCCTAACTTAAAGTGGGCATGACACGGCCACAAAACCTTTTGTGTATTGCAAGATTTGATACAGTATATCACAAATATCATCTCACATCCCATTAAAACGCTCTACAATTCGGCATAAATGATATTTAAAGGAAAACATTAAAAATCCAATTTCGAAAAATGCCGCAACAGGTCACCTGACTTTTATGACGTAATTGGTGGCACAAACCACGCCCTATTGAAGAAAGCGCATCTAGATGTGGAACTAATGTAACACTCGGTAAAGTTATCTTATCTTACCAACTCCATGAAAACCATTGCATCACAATACTCGTCAAACTTAGAGAGCAAAAGGGGCGGAATATGTCGAGATTCGGAGCAAATTATGGCCAAAATGTTCGCGTGCATATGCGTGCGTAAAAACAGTTCTGTTTTTGTGCAAGAAAGACGCGATTTGGGCGCTGTACAGAACAGGATGGGCAGTCCACAACGAGCGAGTCCTTACTTCGAGCGCATCTTTACTGTATGAGCTGTTTGGTAAAGGTGATATTGCGAATACTAAGCAGTCATCGCGCAATGCACAATCCACAATGAAGTCAGTGGCCACACTGACTGCTATCGTAGCACCGGTGTTTGCAATGATGTACTCGCTAACACGCGTTACCGACCGTGTACATGATTCGATGATTGTGAGCTCACTGGTACAGTGTTGCTAGCCTTGCCTCCAATGACGTCACCATCTTGAGACGCACTCACTTACTTTTTTCGCTTTCGGATTTCAAATGGGCTGAGTCTGGCCTGTAACCGGGAATTTGCAACGTCGTATTTTGGTATTTATGGACATAATTTAACAGGAAAAACATTCACTTTATGTCAAAATGTACCCAAAGAACATTTACCGAGAAACTTACTTTGGCCGTGTCATGCCCTCTTTAAGATATCTCACTCTGAAGATTGGTTATTTTCATTACACGATACCTCCACTTTTCAACAAAACCACAGAAAGTTAGGTAATGTGGGCAAATTGTGCCAGATCTCATTTTTTCTCTTTTTAATTAAATGCACTGTTTGTCCTTGAAATTTGATGCTGTTGGAAAGTTTGAACACTTTTTCCTGTAGATCTAGCATTACCCAACATCATATGTAGTTAATTAGTTAGTTAGATACGGCACAGTTTCCAACCTTTTGGTTCAAGTTGAGCCAGCCACAGCCTTTTTTCCAGTTGTTGCTAACTGGCTGGCTTGTTTTCCCTACTCCACTGCTTATGCTAAGCATCATGCAGAGCATCAGGCACAATGGCAGTAGGTTCCATTTTTTGAGTCTTTGGTATGACTGGACCTGGGAATCAAACCTGGCCTTCCACATCGGGAGGCAAATACTCTACCGTTAGACTAAATACCATATGCAGGGAATAGCAGACAATCTTGCTGAGTGTTCCCTGCAGAAGCATCAAAATTGTAAATAAATCTGAGTTGCAATTTTAAACTGATACCCTGCGATGACATCACAAATTTCCCATAATGTACCAAATCCCAAGAAAAAATTGGATTGCTTTGAAAATAAGTATCTTTTGAATGCTACATGCTGTTGAGGTGCAGTTTTTATGTCCTAGAAGAAAAATTTTTCTGCATATTTTGAAGTCAATGAATTTTGTATCTTAAAAATGCCATAACCTATTCATTACCATTCCCAGTAAAAGTTTATGAAAAGAAAGCTGCTTTACCTGTTTCCACACAGATCATAAATTGACATACACTCGTTAATCCCGCAGGATCAATGAACGTGTATACAACAGTTGTTTTTCCAACTGGGAAACTTTCGCCTGGACCATGTGTTCGATCCACAAGTGAAACGATTCCTGAGTTATCAGTTGCCATTGGTTCTGCCCAGACTGCAATCCCCACTTGCATCCCTAATTCTACTACAACTGGGTCTACAGTGGGACAATTCATGATTTCAGGGGGCGTTGTATCAACTGCAGAGAAAAAATGAAAAGATTTTATATGCAAGGAGAACATATTTTGCATTGATCTGTTTGCTTACAGTTTCACACAAAATGTTTTAGTAAACACCCCCTCATTCAAATGGTTTGAAATAATATGACCATTAAACTCTTTTTCAAGCATGACCAAAGTTTAGAATTTGAGCTAATGCTTGGACAAATTTTGCTTGTTTTTGGTCAACTGTTTAAAACTTGAGAAAATTTTTCAAACACACAAGTTTTTCTCTTTAAAGAAAAATGACAAGGCAACCCATCAGGTTATGCATCTTATCTTGTGTAACCTCTCCTAGCAAGCCAATAATTTACTTACTTAGAGTTCTTACACTCAGTCTCTGGTTCTACTGGTTTAAGGTCATCCACAACCTTTTTCCCTGTTGTGGCTCACTGGCTTGTTTTGCCTACCCTAATGCTTCTGCACCCAAGCACAGTGGCAGTAGGTGCCATTTTTAAAGTCAGGCTAGGAATTGAACTCCAGATCAACCAGTAACTAGGCCTCATTGCCTCAAATGCCTCTGCCAATATGAACATTGCTACAGTACTGGTATGAGGCACTACATTGTCATATTGCCAAATTAAAAATTGGCCTGCAATTTGAGAACCTGGAATCAGATTGGTCCAGAATTTGGCTAAGTAGACTCAGTAACGACCCTGACCCTTTTATTAGTAGCTTTATAGAGACATTTGTATTTTCATGTCATGATTTGATTGATTTGGTTTTAGCAAAAATGGTAAAAGGTCACTGTGTTTAAATACCCTTTAGGTCCCTGCCAATTCATTCCTTGATCACCTGACCACTTTAATATTTCGATAGAATATGTTTTTATGAACAAAATTGTTTTCGAAAATAATAATTTAGACATAACAAACTGTAAATGAAATAGTTATGATCTATTACAGATGGCAAGGTTGTTTTAAATCCCACATGACAAGCTCAGTGGTACTTCTACTAGACATTGGGGCATGTCATCAAAACTGTTGAACTTAAAGGTGGACAAGCTTTTCTTTTCACAAGACAGAAAGGTTTCTACATTGCTCTGGAAGATGATGTCATGACAGAACTGACGGTATAGCAATATTATTAAAATTTGTGGAGATGGGTACAAGCAATTCACATAGGAAACTGTTTAAAGAGAGAAAATTGGTCTGACTCATGTATGAGCAGCAATCACACAAGTAGCATGTTTAGTCTTCAACAGGTGTGTTTTACTTTAGAGGGAAGAGCAAAATGGTTCTTCTATCATATGAAAGAAGAGAGATATTTTCAATAATCTTTGCTAAAATGTGAATTAAATTATCTTCAAATTGGAATTATTACTCCACCATGTCTGATTTCCCTGCCTGTAAGAACTCTATCCACACCTTTTTGATTCAGTGAACAAAGGTAAACAAAAACCAGATGAAAAGTTGCCCTAGTGCTTGCCTTTCACACCTTGCAAACAGAGCCTAATCTGACCTGTCTATGTGGAACCTTTGTTTATGTTTTCATCTTTCTGTCTCTTACCAAGCTGGTGGTTTCTTGAAGCATGCTTGAGTGAGTTAAAAAGGAAGTCAGGTAAAAGTTGATTACCCCACCAAACCTTGCTTTTGATGGGGACTCGGGTGAAATATGTAATAGGGTAATGAATTTGTCATGACATTTCCTTTACATATGAAAATTAATCCACACCACCTTTGGTGGTTCTTGCAAATTTAAAGGCCTAATTCTCTCACGCCCCAAACAATATTTTTTGCAGTTGTCTACACAAATTATCAATTGACACAACTTATAATTGAGAGCAAGTTAAAAAAAGTCAAAAGCGCAGATGCCGAAGCTCATATTACACAACATTTATTTAAATGAGTGTATTTTGATTACACATTGGGGTCTTGCATGTATACTGATTCTGAGGCAATGAACTGAGATTGTGTCTGGGTGAAGATGAATTCTAGACAGTTGTGGGAGGGGCTTAACAGACGGGCCTAGCCCATTATAGCTCCTCTTGACAGACCTGCCTATGACAAGTCAGGGAAGAAGAATCAGTGTACCTTACTGATTTGTTGTTTCTTCCTCATAACTGTTGGAGAAATTCTCCTATTCAGACCCATAACAGCAGTTAAGTGTGTCATGTATGATTAATTTTTAACAATGCAATTTCTCAGAAGTCAAGATAAGGTTCATGTGTCAGTCAGGAAGTTCAGCTGTACAGTATATTTGCTAAGCAATTTACTGTACAGTAGTTGTGGTTGCAGTTTTTTTTTCTGAAATCTGGGTAATGGGCCTTTCCTCTAGTGAAGCAGTAGTTAGGAGAATTGAAACTCTTTACGTGAGAGGATGAGGCTTTTAAGTTAGGGGTCCAAATATTTGTTACAGATTTCACCATAACAATCATCAATGGCACTCACTCATGCAAGTAGGACTCCCAAAGAGAAAACAAATCATTCTTTTGAATAAACATTTCAGAGGTTGCAAGAAATCAATCAATGATGAAAAGAGAGATCTCACTTACTAGTTTGTACAGTAATAACGAAGGAACAAACAGCCATATTGCCACTGGAATCTTGGAAAAGATATGTGACTGTAGTTGATGTAATAGGAAACATATCGCCAGGAGTGTGGGACTCCACAACTAAATCTGCCACACCAGATACATCAGAAGCTGTCGGTGGCACCCATGTGGCTATGCCAAGTAGGGTTCCCAGCTCAATGGTTACAGTTTGATCCATGGGGCAGTCTGATATTACTGGTGGCTGAGTATCCACTAAAAAAAAAAAAAATGTATTTTGATGAGAACAGTTACCACATAGGCATGGAAAATGCCAGTGTAATATCAAGTGAAACATATTTCTGAAATACCAGTTTATCCCAATAAAGAATAAACTTTCTAAAAGGAGATAAAGAAATAAAAGGCAAATGTTGCCAAAAAGCTAAAACACTGAACTTAATTTGATAAAATAAAATCTGTTCATATTTTAACTATAAAATGCTCTCCTGAACTAAATTGTTGGATTTGATCGTATTTATTGTCAACCATAAAACCTGTTTAAAACATGGAAAAAGATTTACCTTTAAGGTTATGTGTCATAATTAAAACAGATTTTAGGGAAAAAGGGTGGTGGTGGTTCCCAATTTAAGTACCGAACACTGGTTCATTTAATACTCCAATTAGCTGCTTCAGTGAAAAGAGATTTTGACTATCATTCTTGATCAAAAGAGGCCCAACAGTTTTGGGGTTCAAGTAAGTGCTGGCCAAAATGGGATGAAACTGCCAATAGTGAATTGAAGGGTAAGATCCTGTTTCAGTGTCATCTGAGATAAACTGCTATTAACCCTTTACCGTTGTTTGGGTCCTTTTGGACCCATACGGAGACACGGCTGTCACCCATCTTTACTGTTTCATGCGGAACTCTAAACTGTGAGTAGCTACCCGAAAATGCGGCCACAACAACGAGAGGGACAATAGCTTAAGGTCACGGGGTCAATAACCTACGGAAGCTGATGCGGAGCGTGCTACGTCCACTTTTCTGCCCACTCCCGAGGCGTGCAAATATGCCCGGATTGGAGCACAACAGTTAAGGGTTAAAGGTTAGCCTTCCAGGCTATTGTCAAATGCTAGAATGGGCATCTAATTTGGAACTGATAGGATAATTTTTTCAGATGATACTGTACAATTACACTGAAAACATGTTTTCTCTAGTATGTTTTTTATCACAAATCACTGAAATCAGGAAATATCTTGAACAAACCAGGCATCAGGTAGCCAGTAAATTACTAATCTTGATCTGCTTCAGGCATTTTCATGTATGCCATTCACTGAGTTCCTATTTTTTCCCCTTTTTTAATTTTTTTTTTTTTTTTTAATTTTATCCATCCAGTGATTTTAAGCTTTATTCTTTACTGGTTTCAGTTTGTCTTGGTTGCTTTTATTCTTTGTTCCTTTTTGTCCTGTCTTTTAGTAATTTTATGGGTGCGCATTTGAGCGCATTTTATTTTGCTTCATTCGAGCCGAGGAGGGCTGATTGAAACAGCCAAAATGTTCTCAAATCAGGGTGTCTTTTTATCTTTGTATGTACAGTTGAAATTCCACTTTTAAATATTTAATGTTATTTACATACATATATATAAAAATATATTATCAAACACTGGATCAACTGGTAGGGGGAAATCAGTATACAGTCAGAATTTTAAGGCCAAAACAAAACACTAAAATACATGAGAGTTTATTTCCCCTTTGCTTTGCTTTATAGATACGCACACATGTTATTTCAATAGCCCATCATACATTTGTGTTAAAAGATATGTGTACATTAGACAGTAGACATTGAAGTAATTACACGTGCTAGGTATGATATGTGTTTCAAAACGTTAAGGGGAAACAGTTTTTTGCCCTTTGGGTATCTATGCCCTATGGGTTATTTTTTCAGACAATTTTTTGTCCTAATCTGCAATTAGAAATAGTTGTATTCAATTTGCAATCATTAAATTGAAAGAAATTGAAAGTGCTGGAAAATAAATTCAGAGAGAAAAATCAGGCCAGAAACAGGAATAGTACCTGGGTCTCTTGCGTATAGAGCAAGAGCCTCAACCACTCAGTCACTGTGAAACTTGTAGATTCAGATGAAGAACAAGGTACAAATACTGATGCACTCAATTTTTCTCTCCTGTGTCCACGGTAGTTCCCCAAGCAGAGTGATGAATCATCACCAGGTCAAAGTTAGGTGGATGAAACATTTATTAAGTAGGTGGAAAGTTGTATTTGATTTTTGATCATGACATTGAAATTAATGCCAAGTGCTGGCATAGCCTTTTCTCACGAGGGCAAGTACCCAAAAATTAATTGGCCCAAAAGTATCATGGTATAAAATTATCCCCTATTGCACATTCTAGTGGTATGTTTACTTATATATGTAGGTCGCACGAGTAACAGTAATACATTCAATCATGAATTTTACACCAGCCAATCCTAGCTTGATATAGTAGTTAATCGAGCAAGAAACATTCTTTGAAAACGGTTCTTCTTATTATAATTATTTTCATGTGATTCATGAAACAAGATAGTCTACAACAGTAATTTGTGTCTGTGTGACTGCATATTCCATTTAAGTGGTTTCATTTTTATAAATGAGAGACTAAAAACAATTTACCTGTTTCTACAATAATATTAAATGTGCAATCTCCAACATTCCCACTGTCATCAATATACGCAATGCGGACCATTGTCGTTCCCACCAAATAAAAATCTCCTGAAGCGTGTGATCTAGACAAAAACACTGCAGTGCCTGAAACGTCAAAGACAGTTTCTGGATTGTATGTCACGATGACTCCAGGTGTGCCAAGTTCGACAGTCATTGATATTTCCATGGGACACTGGACAACTGGTGGAATTGTGTCCTCTGGTTAAAAACATGAGAAAAATTACAAACAATTTTGATAAAATATTAAAATGAGAACAGTTGATAATGAAACTTACTACATACCACAATCTACTAAGTGCGGAATGATGTAAAAGGTAAGACAAGTTGTTATACCAGTATTCATATCATCCATTCTATTGTACATGCGTTTCAGTTATTAAATTGGTAACAATAGAGACTGAAAACAAATGAACCAATGATAAGCTGCACTTGGGACTTGAGCATTTTAGAGTAGAGTCTTCACACTTTATGTCTTCCTTATAGAAGAAACTGATGTTGTTCAGGATAATCCTTTTCCATTTTATTCACAGAAGCCTATGTTAAATGGTCCTCTTGCAAAGAAGCCCCCTGAACATGTCACCTCTCAACCAACAAGTGTACCCTTACAAACAAAGCTGCCCGGACAAAACAGTCAGCTCTGAAAAGTCCTGGTTAGAGGTTGTTTAACAAGAAAATGACAAAATTAGATATTCAATGTGAAAAGCTTAAAAACCAAAAAACAGGGTTATTTCTGACTTGCATAAATATGATGGGCCCAATATACAAAAATTTGTGAAGTCTAGGGAGTGACATGCCACATGTGGCTAATGTTAATCCTTTTTTTTTTTTTTGCTTTCTTAATTTCAAGGACAATTGTAACATAAGTATGTCATGAGGGTTTTATTTTAGGAGTTTAAATTGTGTCCTTAAAAATCATTAGTTTCAATAACAAAACCATAAACTATCAGAGGCAGGCTTCGACAAATTCATTTTTTATTACTTGTCCATCGGGCTAGGGATTCCCAAAGCCTACTTGTCCGCATGAATATGCACTAGTCCATATCAATTATCTAGTACTAGCCATTGAATTCCTATGTGAAGAAGACTTCTGTGCTAATTGCCTGGCGGGCTACAATACTGAGCAGTTCACTTGTCCGGGTCATTTTCTACTTGCCCGGGACTGTCAGGCGGGGGATTTGTCGAACCCTGATCAGAGGAGTAACTAAGAAATAATTCATTTAGTGTTAACAAAAGGTATGTCAACACTGCACAACATTGCACATCATTATTTTTGAACAGGGAGAAACTTTCTCCAGAAACATTCAAACTTTGAAGATGTGTATCTTGAGATGGGTTATAGATATTGACATAACTGCAACCGTATTTTCCCTTAGAAAACCTAGCTTGCTCCTTAACTGATGAGTAAAGTCAGGGCTTTTTGCTGACATGTCACACTACCTTCAAGTTCGACAAAGAAAGTTTTCCCTGATTTGAAATATTTAGAGGGAAAGCGGTAGCAAAGATTTAATTTTCATATGTGACAGAAGGACCAAACCTACACAGTCTGGTGACACTTCCATTCAAATATGACATGCATTTCTATAGAAATGCAGTGACTAGATTTGTGTTTCAAAGTGAGATTGAGGGCAGCAGAGCTAATATCACTCCCTCCCATTGACAAGGAATGCTGTGATTCCCTTTCATTTTGTCAAACTGTTGTGTTGACCTTGAAGCTAATAGAAATGAAACCTCAATGTAAAAAAAGCAGTTTGTGAAGTTTTCACGCCACTTATGCAATCATATTTACATAACACAGGATTATTGACCAAAAAAGGGAGTGCACTTTTTGATGAAAAACAAACAATTGTCTATTAATGTGAGGATATGATGTCAAATGTGCTTGTCTCAAGT
Organism: Holothuria scabra; assembly: GCA_037179385.1. Classification (NCBI taxonomy): domain Eukaryota; kingdom Metazoa; phylum Echinodermata; class Holothuroidea; order Aspidochirotida; family Holothuriidae; genus Holothuria; species Holothuria scabra. The sequence continues at coordinate 24,202,083 of CM074182.1, forward strand.
TTACATGGTGTTGAAAATGTGACAACTTTACCTGCTCATACCACAATTCAGATTTCAATGCAAATTTCACCAAAATGCCTAGAAAAAATACTCCTAGGTTCTAATATACCAAAACTTGATGTGACTTTAAACTCTTCTGTTAAAATGGCCACAAACATATTATGATAAATGAAAAGTGGAAATCAATAACACTAAATGGGTAGCAATGCTCAACTAGAAAGCCAATGGTATTTTTAGAGTTCAGTATTATTTGCATTTAAATGAAATTGAACACAAAAGAATAAAAATATTACCATCAGATACAATGATGAATTGTGCAAGGTAATAAAAGATAATTGTATTTGCAATGAATACTGAGCAGTTTGATGTGCTGTCAATGACGTATGACATTTAAAAAGGTGAGAACACATTTTCACTTCATTCTTTGTAACATAATACCAAATTTAAGTTATAAAATGCATCTAGAGATCTAGATTTGAAAAACCAGAATGCAAAACTGCACTGAGGTTTCGATGATACACAAATGTTCCATTTCAAATAATCACATCATCAGATGACCTTTGACCTCCTCCAAAAAAATAGGGACCATCTTCTGACCATAACGCATCCACATACCCAAATATGAAATCTATCCAAGTTTCCCATCTTGAGATATCGTGTTAACAAGATTTTCAGCCTTTGACCCTGGGTCATCCCAGATGACCTTTGATCTCCGTCAAGAACAAAAGGGACCATCTTCTGACTATAACACATCCACATACCAAATATGAAATCTATCCAAGTTTCCTATCTTGAGATATCGTGCTAACAAGATTTTCAGCCTTTGACCCCCCCGTTACCCCAGATCACCTTTGACCTCCATCAAAAACAATAGGGACCATCTTCTGACCATAACACATCCACATACCAAATATGAAATCTATCCAAGTTTCCTACCTTGAGATATCGTGCTAACAAAGTTTTCAGAAATTGACCCCCGGTGACCCTAGATGACCTTTGACCTTTATCAAAAACAATAGGGTTCTTCCTCTCAATATGGTGCATCCATGTACCAAGTTTGAAAACTTTCAAACATTCCTATCTTCAGATATCGTGCTAACAAGCAAAGCGTCACAAACACACACACACACACACACACTCACACACACGCATTCACACGCATGGCACACCTGTATTCAATGCCTTAGGGGGTACACAGAACTGTTCCCCGTAAGGAAATGATCGGAATTCCCCTTTAGCTGTTTATGTCACGGGGCATGTGAATGCCGCGAGCAAGGGCTGGCTCTTGCATAGCACGTGACAGAGGTCATTGCAGTGTACGAATTTTCGGGTAGCTACGCCAGTTACAAGCTCCGCATGAGCAAGGAAAGATGTGTGAGGCCTTAGCTCTCGTGAGCAGCTTGTACCCCGCAAGGTATCATTTACAGGCTCGCACATACACACATACACACACACGCCATCATGATTGCATAGGTTTCTCTTATTATCATAAGAAATCAAAAAAATACTGTACACGTACCTGTGGCCACAATGACATCAAAGGTGCATGTATTTTGATTCATAGCATTATCTTGGAATATATATGTGACAGTGGTAGTTCCCACTTGAAAAGGTGTATTTGGACTATGACTGTTGGATATGAGGATAACAGGAAGAGAGAGATCTGTGGCAGAAGGTGCTATCCAAGTCACTACAGTAGTCATTACTCCAAGTTCTACAATTTCAACTATGTTGTTTGGACAGCCGCTGATGGTTGGAGGAGTTGTGTCCTCTGAAAGGCAAGCAAAATATTAACCATGGTCAAACATACCAAAATGTTAACATTGTCAAAAAAATTTATCATTTACTACAAAACAGGGTCAGTCTTATAACTTTTCATTGTAACCCATTACCTTAGCACTAAATACACTATTATTGAAGAGAGTGATGAATTTGAAACAGCTTAACAAATAACATTGGTGAGAGGTGTTGGGTGGACCTGTCTATTCTTGAAATCACACTATGGATTAAGAAAAGATATTTCCATGCATTTGCCAGAACTACCCCTATTTGTAGATTACTGTAATGAACTTGTCGATTTTGGCATATGCCCTCTGACCCCCCATGAGTCAAAGAAGCATCATGTTTGTTTGAGTTGCTAAATAGAGGTTTGTTTGTTCCCCTAATGTTGCATCAAAGCAACTTATTGAACATAAAAGGTACATAATTCCATCATAGTTTAAGTGGCAACATGCATGGAGTTCTATAAAAAGTTGGGCCAGATTGAATTCTGTGCGGAAACGCAAAAAGTGTTCGATGTTAATGAAAAACATTGATCCACCTCTCCCTGGGGTAAAACAAAGCTTGTTTATTAAGTGAATAACCAAAACCAATTGTTTCATTTTCCCATGACAGTATACTGCCATTCTGATCAGATATAAAATTTCTGAACATGTCCTGTAGCCTACTGTCATATTGACTGGAATAAGAAATGTTACAGTCTCACAAAATCCCACAAAGGTATTTGGGGTGGATGATCTGTGATCAGAAAACAGTGAATCAGATTTCACAGTTCACAAATGACAGTGAAGCACCATACCAAAGGTAAATGAAGAAAGACACAACTTTGTAGAAAGATAATCCTACCTGTCTGGATCAAAACCAGGAAAGTACACATAGCAATATTGTTACTGTTATCAGAAAATTGGTATGTTACGGATGTAATGCCAACCGGGAATCTATCACCAGGCTGATGGGTCCTCTGTATTTGCATGACAACCCCAGAGATATCTGATGCTGAGGGCTCTTCCCACACTATTACTGCATCAGCTAGTCCAAGTTCAATAGTCTCCACAATCATTGCTGGACAGTTCTCAATTGTGGGAGCAACTGTGTCCTCTGTTGACAAAAATTTCATGGAAAAAGATTCAAACCTGACTTACTGTACTTTGCTGAGAGGGACGTAAACAGGCTTTTGGTGTGGGAGAACAGTTGACTCTTCTTCTCTGGTCTTCACCAGTGTCCATAGGGGGGAGGGTTTAAGGGTAGGGGTATCCCATTAACTTTTTAAAAACTTTGACCATCTTAAAGAGCTTCACAAATACACAGAAGTCCAGCGTCCTGATGTTCTTTCCACCTATAAATAATAATTCCTAATTTTGGCAGAAAAGAAAACTATTGGCAAGTCTGAATGATTATAATTAAGTCTAATGATAGCACTGAGTTGCTCTCCTGAGGTTGTAAATGCTATGAAATTGCTTTCCTGGACAAAACAGTTAAGAAAGCACACACATTATTTTCCTCTGCCAGGGTCTTTCAGGAGAGCAATTTACTATCCTCCAAAAATGCCTTTCGTAGAAAAAAAGGAGGGGCGCTACAATTCGTGGGTGGGGAAGAAGACAAAATGATCAAAGTGGAAAGAGCATGACAATATTTTGTAAGTTTGCATGAGAGAAATAAGCAAGGACATAATGGAAACAGTAACACTACCTCCCAACCAAATACCAGGTGATCCATAGTAGGGCTGACACGTTTAATCAGTAAACAGGTTGGCCTTTAAATTACCCCCCAACCCCTCACCCCAGTAGTATCCCTTTTTTCCCCCAAACTTTGCTTTACATTTTTTTACTCAAAATGAGGTTTATCAGCCAGCCAGTTTAATGACCAAATAAAAGTAAATAATAACTGACACTTTATTCACAGCATCAAGGGAGGGCAATTTGTTCTCAATATTGGGGGACATTATCTCAACATTGAAAAAGAATAACTGGGTTAAAAAAAAGTCAATGGATGATTTCTTAATTATTGGGGGCCATATGTCCCCCACTCCATGGGGAGTGCATAGCATAATCTTTGAAATGCTCTTCTGTTTGTAGCTATAGTTTGCCTACTAAATCAGCTTACTCCTACACAAGTAATACGAACTGATTCACTGTAAGGAGTCTCAAATGAGACTGTCATAAAATCGTAGCCGAAGTCGCTGACAGGATTGCTCCTTAAAACTGAGGAGGAGGCCTGTAACATCTGCTTGGCTATTTCACACCATCCTGCTGTATAATTGCCTATACATAAACTGTGTGTAGGATCGCACATGTTTGCCTTTAGCATTTACTTTCATGCTGCAGTGTGTAAGTACCTACTGCATGCACGCACCCATACATCTGTACATAACTTGAAACTTAAAATCAACTACTTTACAATTCATGCCTGATTTTTAATGCTTCCTGTGAACAACCTCAACATGGGCCTTGAGTGTGTTGTTTGTCCACTTCAAGTGCAACACTTTTGCATTTTGTGTTAAAGGATTAGAGAAACAACCCTGCTTTATGAAGAACATTTTTACATTACATAAATGGCACAGTTCTTATGAAAGTGACAAATAGACTTGATAAATCTGAATGAAGCTCCCTCTGTATTTTATTCAGGAGCACGGTAGCATTGCTATCCTGCAACAAGAGCCCAATGGGCACTGTGGTTCCTTGCTGGATATTATAAGAACTGTACCGCCAGTCTCCGAAACAGAGCTAAGCAAAAGCTCATACTGAATGTTTGTAACATCTTCACAAGGGGTATTTTAGTACTAATATTACATGAAATCAATGATTAAATGATTTTTGTGGCCTTACTTACATTCAACTTGTATAATGCTTGGTGATCCTTCAAAAACACTACCTCATTTCCATATGTATTTATGCTTGTAATCAAACTTGATACTATCAACAATAAACAATACACAATGTGGTCAGAGAGAGAAAAACACCCCTTGTATTTCTCTCGTAAGTTATTTTTACCTGCTCTCAAATAAAACTTGCTATTACTTTAAAACAATCTACCATTTGTCCTGTTTGCTATCTCTACACAGAAAACAGGGTTTATTCAGCAGTTAAGCAGAAAGCAAGTGATTAATGGGGTGTGATAATAGAATGAGGATTAGGTTACCCCACAGAGCACAGCAGTATTAAAGAGACATACTGTATAATCCATGCATTGCTTCCACTGGCAGAGAGACCAGTTTAATGCAGAGTGACCTGTGCTCAGTGAAATCTAGAGATTTCAGTTATTGCTCTCTTAAAACTTTGAATGATCCAAAATATGTGTACAACCCGAAGGAATCATTTAATACTGAACGAACTTAAAGGCAAAATTTCTAAGGTGTTTGGGGGTGTGAGCATGCAAAACCAGGTGAGATAAAAAAATCTACTGAACCTATCTTTATCTAGCTTACAAGATTTTCTGAATAACATTTCCAGCTGTTGCCCTCCAGTGACCTTGATGACCTTTGACCTTAACCAAACACAGATTGATTTGAAATCTGTCCTTTCTACCTTAAAATAGTGTGTTAAAACATTTTTCGGTGTTTGACCCCTGGTGACCCCAGATGACCCCTTGACCTTCACCAAACATATCCAGTTTCATCCTTACACAATAACACATCCATACACCAAGTATGACATCTATCCAACTTTCCTACTGTTGAGAAAGTTTTTAGTTTTTGACCTCTGGTGACCCCAAATGACCTTTGACCTCCACCAAAAACAATAGGGCACACCTTCTCCCTATGACAAATCTATGTACCAAATCCAAGTTCCATCCAACCTTCACTCATTGAGTTAGAGCGTACCGAAGCAAGTGTCACACACACACACATACACACACACGCCAACCTGACTACATAGGTTCTTTTTGCTACCGCTAGGAACCAAAAATTATGGAGTGTTCACTAGTAGATTTTTGGGAGAGCTAGTAGATTTTCTCTTCCTAGGCTAATTAAAGGAGTGCTGAGGAATGCGATCCTGTCAGCCCTGCTTATAAATCAAGCCTGTCTCTGTAGCTCATTTGCATCAGACTCATTCTTTGGAAAGGAATATGCTAAATTGGCGATTTTTAGTCAATCAGTTGTCTTTACTTTGGTAGCACCTGCCTCTAAACTAGTCATAGTGTCAACCTTCCTATCCAAGCATTTTTTTCCCTCACAAAAGCCACTTGTGACAAGATTACAAAACTTGAATGATGCTGCTAGCCTACTGATATCAAATAACAGACGACAGATAAAAGAAAGGAATTTTGTCAGTGGAATAAGGGGCCTGTCAATAATACTCTCGTTGGGCCTTAGAGCATACGATAGATTAAAACTTTCTAGTCAATCTCTTTCCGAGTAACAGCTCCCTGATATACAGTAGACGAATAAAAGGTATCTTACAAACCTGTTGAGACAGTAATTGTAAACATACACATCATATTTGTATTGCCTGAGGGATCACTGAAAGCATACATCACAGTAGTCATTCCAAGAAAGAAGGAATCTCCAGGTTGATGTGTTTCAGTCGTAATTTCAACAGAGCCTGAGACGTCAGTGGCTGTAGGTCTTACCCAAAAGGCTGTACTAGATGTAATACCCAACTCAACAACAATGTTCTGATTCTGCGGACAATTGGAAACAACTGGTGGCACGGTATCAACTGCAAAAAGAGATGTCACATGGATAAGATGATCAATGGACAAGAAACAATGCTTTACTTACGGGTGAAACCCAATAGAAAAGACATTTTGTCTGCATTTTAAACCACACTTGTCAGTGTGTCTCACTGGTAGGAATTTTCACTTCAAATATGACTCCCTGCATGAACACCTCCCCAAAACGATAACAAAGTATTCCAGAACACCAGTATGAGGAAAAATGTTTCCACGATATTAAATAATATCAATCCATGATAAAAAACCATGTTCTTTACCTGATGGAAATGGACCATGGGTCTCAAATTATTTTCACTTACTAGATATAATCTCAACACAAAAGTTGCAAAGAGCTGAGTTTCCTGTTTCGTCTGTAAATAGATATGTCACTGTCGTTGTTCCTACGATGAAGAATTGTCCTGGACTATGGGATGCGTCTAGAGTCACAGCATTAGATACATCAAAAGATGTTGGTGCTGTCCAATCAACGACAATTCCAGGCAGTCCCAATTCAACCGATGTTGTGATCCTACTCGGGCAGTTAATAATGGCTGGAGGTGTTGTATCAACTTTCAATGAAAAGAGAAAAACTTTGTAAAACCTATATTTACTACAAATCTTGTGAATACTTTTTAGTTGCCATTGATAGAATATTAGATATGAAACTGTGACAAAGAACTCCACAGACCAACAAAAAAGAAATTCAATAAATTGCTCAACTGAAATTGTTCACCTGAAAAACAAACAGTCAGAATCTAATATCTGTTTGTCTTCTCCATTTGGATCTACGTATACTTGACTGACTTGCAAAGCAGCAGGCTAGATGTCACCCCCACACTGGAAAAAATTCTGTTTGCAAAGAATCCTACAATTAGGTCTGTTGGGAACATATGCAAATAACAACCCTTCCCCCAAAAAATTGATGATCACAGTATAAATTTGTAAATTCAGAAAAGGCAAAAAATCAGTCAAAAAGAAGAAAAAGGCAAAAACAAATTTGCCTCATTATTTATGCAACTTTAAGTCTACTTCAAAAATGTGGTCTTACATAGCCATGGTGATAAGAATTGTATCAACTTAAAGCCGCAGTCACACTAAAGCAAATTCAGATTGGTATCCGATCCAACTTTTGTGAGTGTCTATAACTAGAAAGCCAACAGGCTTAGTGATTCCTTGCCGTATGATATATCATAGCAAACATGGAAACAAACGTGACATGCATGAGATCCCATACAATTATCCTACTTAATTGAGATATAATACTAGTAGGGTCGAAACTTTTTGACCTCATGTGACCCAAAATGACCTTTTGACATCTTAAAAACAATAGTGATCACCTTACCAACACGTCCATCAACATGAGTAATTCAAAATTAAGCTTAGTACAGAATGAGTATGGAAGTACTACCACCATGGTATGAGATCCCTCACAGTTATCCCCCTAAAAATATTATGTCTACAAAGTTTGATCTTACTGTCACCTCAAACCTTTGATCTCCACACACAAGAGGAATTTCTCACACAGCTTTAATATTCCAGAAAACTGTCTCATTACTTGATAAAGCGGTATTTTGAAACCATTTTTATCAAAAGTTTGGTCAATGGGGACAGCTCTCCATTCTGAAGTCTCTATGTTCCGATGCCTCTATGTTTCGAAAAGTCTGCATTGAGGTTAGTGTTTAAACAAGCCCTCATCGACACACTCTCCTACAAGCAGTAGATCAAATACTGTGTTCTCACATACCCCGCGCTCGAGGTAACACTTTATTACCTCATGCTCGAGTAACATGGGAACGCGGGTTAACGCGGGGTCGGTGTTTAAATTTCAATCCACCTCAAATCGCAAGGTTAAGCAGTTTTAAACATCGTGTTTGTTTTAATCAAGCAAGGTCACAGGTATTTATAGCACTGATGACAGGTATTTTCTTACATTTTGCTGTAATCGGTGTGTGAAATATTTGGTCTCGTTACTATGGTAACACTATCCAATCAACCAAACACTGGGTACGTGAGAACACAGACTGGAAAACACGGGGTTAGCCTGTGGTTTTGTCTGATTGTAAACACGAGTTAACACTGGGTGTTGGGGGGTATGTGAGACCAAGCCTAAAGAGACATCTGAACAGAGATGTGTAACCTTGGCTATTACTGACAGCAATTTTTGCTTTATGGGGGAAATGCCCCACCCATTGTCTATGGTATCCTTTGCAAATTAACAAAAGCAGATATCCCTATTAATCCATAATTTAACAAGACTTTTAATTCGCCTTTTGTCTACTTGTACTGTAGGTACAGCATAACATACAGTACAAGTTTTCCTTGTTTGATACACAGTATACAACATTATGCTTGCTCTTATTACCTGAACTACTTTTAAATGACAGCAGCAATGCAAAATAAAATCTTAATACTTTTGAAAAGTGTCATAAAGGGTAATCTTGAAGCAATGGTTCTATGCATTAAGCTTTATGGTACACTTTTTCTTTTTTTTTGGGGGGGGGGGGGGATAGTGACATGGATAAAAATGAAATGTGAGACAAGAATTCCCACTCGATGATGATATTTGACATAGCTACATAATCCTTCGCACAGGGGTTACTTTTTTGGTGCAGTTATCCAGAAATAAGCAGAGATGAGGCAAGTAGTATGCTGATACATTTTATGCTATCAAAAATTTAAAACAAATTCTAGAATGAAACTAAGTGACAAATAATCACTGTAGAGCATATTGAAACTGTAAAGCAGAAACACCAATCTAGACAGACACCAATGTTTAAAGTTTGTTCAACAAAATTCCTTATACAAACACACTATTTGTTCAATTCCACCAGCTTCTATGTAAAGGACACTAATTTCTGAAGGGTGTCAATCTACAGTATTTCAAAGATGACTTTCAGTTTAGAAACTTGATCAGTGTACATGAACTTCTCCATCTCCAGACAATGGCTAGGCAAACAACTTTTATTTGTGGTCAGATGAGACAAGATAATGTGGACAGTTATTTTATGCTGGATTTAGCAGAGGTGTGACTTTCATGGAAGTCTGACATTTTGACCACAAAAAGGGTACTGAATGCCTGCAGGGAATGGCAGGAAATAGTAGTATATACAATGGGCTGTCATGGTTATGTACTGAGATAAAAATAAGCTTTCTTCAGAGGGTTTATAAGAATCAATTTACACCACTTATACAGTAAAAAGCTTAAGTCAATTGAGCTGTATGTTTGTATGAGGTAATCCTTCAGGACACTGTGGGGATAACTGGCAGTCAACTGTGAAAAATTGGGCGAGATAACTGTGACCAAATGGCAAAGAATGGGTCAGTCACAATTTGATTCACTCTGTAAGGCAATGACAGTTCATGTGCGCTGAAGGGTATTTGATACCAAATGATCAGTGTAAATTAGGTTCTTTTTTGTAAAACTAACTAACTGTGGTATATCTAATTAATCAATTCCCACTTCCAATTAATGCATGCTTGCATACTGTATCCTCATGAGGACAGTAGGCACAAGGTTTGTCAAATATTAGCACTTTTTGCCACTAAATTTAATGTTTTCTTCAGGTTTTCTTTAAGGTTATTGAAAAAGCAATGTAGGCATGTTATAAAAGAGATTCTTGTGCATCACACAGAGTACTCTCTGTTCAAAGTTTATACTTTTGAAGTTCCATATCAGTCATCTACTTAGTGTGCACAGAAGCATTTTCTAATATTTTCAGACTATGTCCCTAAATGACCCTTATATACAGACTGTTTAAACTCACATGTTCCACATCAGTTTCATGAAAATCTATTTACTTGTGGCTGCAAAATCAGCATACCCATGAGCATTGAAGCATGTATGCCAGCCTGATGAACAGATTTTGCCTTTTAAGATTTTATATTTTGCTCTGCCCACTTTTTCATGTATTAATACTTGGAACTTAATGTAATAACAGGGCACAATTTCATGCCAGAATCAACATACTGTACACTAACTACCATGTGATGTGCCTTTTTGTGCACCTTAGACCTTCTTCCTATGAGTTTGCTTCAGTACTTTACAAATGCATTTTCAAAATTACCTCACTAAAGAATTTACATAGTGAAGTTAATAAACTGTTCCAAAAAATTATATACCCTATGCCTATTACATTACACATGCCAAATTATTCTTACCCTTTCACCCTAACCACTCATGGATATTAACTTCAACAGTTATATACTCTTTTGAGATATAGTGTTTGCAAGGTTTAGATGTTTTGAACTCTGATGACCCCAAATGACCTTTGACATCCAATAAAAACAATAGGGGTCATCTACTCAGTATGGACAATCCACTTAGTAAATATGAGATTCCTGGCAGTTACCTTTCTTGACATATGGTGTTTACAAGTTTTTGAGCTTTTTCATCTCTGATGACCCCAAATGACCTTTGACCTCCACCAAAAATAATTGTGATCATCTACTTAATATGGGCAATCCACCTGCTATGTATGAGATCCCTCACTTTTACCCTTCTTGAGATACAGTGTTTACAAGGTTTTGACCTTTTTCCCTCTGGTGACCCCAAATGACCTTTGACCTCCATCAAAAACAATAGGGACCATCTACTCAATATGGACAATCAGCAAGGTAAGTATGAGATTGCTCACATTTTTCCTTCTGGAGATATCGTGTTTACAAACAATTTCCAAGGTATTTACATTTTGACCTCTGGTGACCCCAAATGACATTTGACCTCTACCAAAAAAAAATAGGGACCATCTACTCAATGTGGACAATCTACATGCCAAGTTTGAGATCCCTTGGGGTTACCGTTCTTGAGATATCGTGTTTACAAGCAGGCGTCACACACACACATACACACACACACACACACACACATACACACACACGACATCACCATCGCATAGATTCCTTGCCTGCCTTCGGCAAGGAATCAAAAATCTTGGATTTTCAAATTGGCTAACCTACAGGTGTAAATATATGAGTTGTACCACACGACTATCATAACTAAATTTATGCTGATTATTTAGGTATTCACCTGGACAGACAAATTTTATTGGGCTACACTACACGATAAAAAGTGCCTGTCAGTATGACCCCACTTAAAAATCAGTTCACATTTTATTTTCATAGACATCAGATGCTAACAAATTTTGGACACTTGTGTAAAAGAGATGAAGAAGATTCTAACAACAAACACAAAAACTGGATCGGTATCCAATCTGAATTTGTTGTAGTTTGACTCTAGCTTTAGAGCACTAGCTTTTTACGATCATAAATTACACTTGAAGATGGTGAACACCATAACAAACACATTGGATTTTGAAGGGTTTTCTAAATCTAGAATCATGCTGGTATAGGCACTTAAAGTATGGAATGGACTATTCTACATCCAATGCAATTGCAAACACATTGCTTAGTCCAGCTACACAATGTAAGGAAATTACATAAAATTTGGCATGGCCCCCATCTAGCCTGCATAGGGTCTCTGTGTTGGCTGCCCCCTTAGGCTACCTCCCCTCAGAACCTGCCGGCAATAGTATCAATTTCCTTCAGACCATAAATCAAGAATTTCATTAAAGTTAATTAACCTCATATAAGACAATGGCATTTGGCCTAAATCTTAACATGAATATGTTTATTACAAATCTAAAAAGGAAATTGTATTGAACATTCATAAGTCTTTATGAAGCTACGAATTAGATACCATACTGTAACCTGTGTCTAGCATATGGTTGAGCAATGGTGTTAGAGAAGTGAGCTTTACAATGTTTACAACATACTGTGAACAGTACTGCAGGACTATGTGATACCTAACATTACTCGTTTTTAACTGTTTTAATGGTTGGAAGCTTTCGGATTCAAGTCAAATTTAAGTGACTTCAGCTTGTAACTAATGGTGAGTCATCCGTTTAATACACCCCTTCTGTTTAATACACCCCTTGCTAGAAAACAGATTTACAAGTTTGCCAGAAATTTGAAAGGATATGCGATAAAAATTTTGAGAAGAAACTGTCCAGTATGCCTGGATACCTCCTTGTTTGCAAGTGGAGATTCTTCATTTTGAGAGAGATGTTGAGTGAATGTGAATACTCATATTATAGTATAAAACATCCAATTGTTCTTCAAATATGTAAATGAACTTTCCGTATGTTTTCTACGCAATTGAACAGATTTGGTCTCCAACCGGCGGACAATGGATATTTCGTAGCGGTTAGCTGGACGAAAAAATTTCGTCCGCCACGCTGAATATCCCCCATCCTGCAACTGCACGTAATCAGGGAGATATCACTTGGAAATGATTCAGTCAGGTTCAGTCTGACTGAACTTGACCTAGCAACAGGGGCACTCTCATTGGACATTCATGTTTAAATATTCTTGAAATTATTTTAAAAAAGCAAATTTGGCATCTAAGTCATCTAAAAGAGAAAAATTTTTCAAAAAAAAAATTCTTGAAATTTTTCAAAAAGAAGAGGGGAGACACCACTTTACCTTAGAAACCTCCTCTAGGATTTCAAGTGAACACTCAAACCTTTCAAGCCCTTTATTGAAATCTCTTAGATACTTTGCTTTTCAATTGGTTACCTCACAGCAAACAACCGTTCCTGCAATCCTCCATACACCACCTACCTTCAGATTGGTTATAAAGGAGGTATCCTTTTGCATTGACCAGTTTTGAGGGTGAAAATTTTCCATTGTCCAACATAGCTCACCACACACGCTCAAAATTCTAGGGAGTTGACATTTTGCCTCCTTCCCCCCTCACAATTCCTATGCACACTGCTGAGGACATTCTTCCTCCCCGCTGAATTAGTTCATAGTAAGAAGGAGTTTTATGGCCCAGTTTCCAACCAGTTGGTTCAGTCCCCATCAAACATGCTGCTGAACCTGAGACAACAAACTACAACGTACCAACCATATTTAGCTTATGCATAGTACATTGGGGGCTATTTTGAGACTGTGCCAACACACAGTATGTCAGTTATGCTCCAGACATAAAAAAATGGAGTTCAAGTATTCACCTTCTTGTTGTTGTAGTGAATGCAAGATTCACTGGGAAATCACATTGATATTCACCCACACAGAATATCATAGGAGCCTTCATTTAGTTGGTATTTGTTTTGTGAGAAAGAAATAGGAACGAACCTGGGAAGCCCCCTTCATTGAATATTCTGATAGATTACCATTAAGTAAAGTATGTACTAATTTTTGCTTGTTTGTCTTGTTTATGTGGCAAAAAAAGGAGACCTGAGGTAGGGGAAGCCCCCTCTATTTGATCCATTCCATTTCCCTTTTGCTATAAGAAAGTTTTTCTATCCCCTCAAGCACAACAAAGAGACTTTGGTAAAGAAATGTAACAAACTGTACCTGTATATTTATTAAGTTTAATTATTGCTCAGTAGGTTTCATAAGCTCTTTACAATATTGGACTGTGGGTTTTCCCCACCACAATGATGTAAAAAACGTGTCAAAAATGGCAGGTTAAAATATTTAGGTTTTTTTAACGGATGTCAGTTAATGTATATATTCTTTACCTCATAATTTATCTAGGAGTGACACCATTGATGTCCATTAAACGAAACTTACCAGTTCTTATTTGAACAAGAAAACGGCAGATAGCTTCATTCCCTGTAGCATCTCTAAAGACATATTCAACAAACGTGTTCCCAATCATGAATTCTGATCCTGGTGGATGGGACCTTGAAACAAGAAAATCTGTTCCTGATATATCAGAGGATGTTGGTTCTGTCCATGTTATTACAATACTTCCAGTGCCAAGTTCAATTATTTCTACAATGGGGTCTGGACAGTTCAGGATATCTGGTGGAGTTGTATCCTCTGATGGAAAATTGAAGAAATAAAGACACTGATGAAAATAACAGGACTTGAATTTTTCTTGTTGTGCAAGGAAAATAATCTACAGACAAACAATCATATTAAAGTAGCCAATCAGTTCACACTTTCTCAATTAAATATAAAAATTAGGTATGAATACTTCTTTCACATTCTACAAAAAAAGGTTTGAAGTGATGATGCTCTTTTTTACTTATCCTTAATAATTTCACGCCACCATTCTGGGAAAGTCTTTTTAAACCTGTTGAGAATGCTTTTTCTTTTTTTCAGATTACTTCTGCCCCAGTTATCACTCAATTGTTTCCCTATATTTTTTTTAACATTCTTTGAGTATTCCAGAAAAGACCTTGTCCACATGACATCATAGAATCATTCAATCTGAAGCAAACACTGCTGATGGACACAAATCCACACAATTTGTCAAATGGCCCAACTTAGACATATCCTACATGTATACAAATAACTGATTTATGAGTGAGTAGTTAAAAAGGTTACAATTTGGTTTTCAAAAATTGGTGACCAGCCACTTTTTCAAATTCAGCACAAAACTGTTACAAGTCAGGACACCACAAAGTTCAAGTTTTAACATTTTCTGTTACTATTGGATATGAAACTTCACTAATAATGTTATTAAGAAGCATTTTCATGTGATAATGCCCTTAAATACTTTCATCAAGTTATTGACATCAAATCAATGAGTTCCTCTAATTGTTCTTCTCCCTATTGTTTAGTCATTCAAGTGCCTGATGAATTGATGCAATAGAGGCAATTGTCAAAATGAATGACCATTCTGCTCAACTCTAAAACATTACATCAAATTATCATCATATGGCATTGGGAATGTTGGAGTAAATATCATGAGAGTTTGGGGATAAGTCAGAGTAACAAAAACAATGCCTCCCACTCACCTGTATTTATAGTCACTAGAAAGTTACAAATTGCATTGTTATTTGCAAGGTCTGTGAAAACATAGTTCACCATTGTTATCCCTGGTGAAAAAGTTGACCCTGGAGAATGGCTTTCAACAACATTGACTTGTCCTCCTAAATCAGTCGCCATTGGAACTCTCCAAAAGATTGCTGGATCAGGATCTCCAAGCTCAATTGTACGAAGAATGTCATCAGGGCAAATGTCTATAACAGGTGGTTCTGAATCGACTGAGAAGAACAAATTTCAAATGGAATGAAGCATAGTACAGTATGTTTTATGATTGAATTCTGAACCAAATAAAAAATCACTGTGCTATTTGTTTCCCCTTCGAAAACATCTCCATCAACTTTATATGCTACCTTCTATTTTGTAAGTAATTTCAATGTAAGAGCTACTTGCAGCAAGTCACATAACTCAGCAAGCATGGAGCTATGTCTGGTTTTCGAAGAAAGTGAAGGTTCACTGCTTCACTTTGTGTGGACCTCCTGGTGCCTCTCCTACATGTAACAAGTTTGTCATCAGATGAATGCAGAATTGTACACACATGAAAGCTATGGCTCTGGCATTATGATGTTGTCAACATAGGCTATAGTATAGTATTCAGATAGAATGTAGATTTCCTGCTTCTGAGATGTTGCCTGAATTTTCCCAGTAAACTGCATAACATTGTCCAGTTATCACTTAGCCCTCAAACAGCTAGGCTGTGTTGTTGTTACATGGCCTCGGCTCATTCCTCTCACAACACAGCCCTTGTATGGATAACAGTAATAAACATACCCACTAACCATGACAATAAAATATGAATACTTTTATAACTTTAACTACCATACAATGATCAAAAAATGTGTTATTGTTGGGATTTCACTGTGCCAAAAACACTATTAATAAGGATGATTTAAGACAAGATATAAAATCTAGCATTGGGGGTGTTGTAATCTGCGCCAGTAGCGGCCAATATCTTTTGGTGTACGATAGGAAGGGTATAATTCTGCAAGGTGACAGAAGCACTTGAGTCTAAGTGGCACAATATTCAATTGTTATTGTTACTGAATCAAAGTTGGCATTATGAAGACATCATACCCAGGTGAAGTATCAAGTTTTGACAAGTTTTTCGCATTGTGACCTTTGACCTCTGCTGAGAACTGTTGTTGAGAACAAGAACCAATCTTGGATGAAACTTTGTGAACATCTTTTGTAGAAAGGTAGGCCTAAATATGGTGCCAGAGATCATATGTGTGAAGTTTGGTGAGAATATAGGCCCAAATGTCTCACCCCAAGCAGTACCAATTCTCCTAAACTTCTTGCCCAAACCCCTCCCACAATCGTCTGAAATTCATTTTCCTCCAGACATAATCTCAGTTCATTGC
The DNA here is from genome assembly GCA_037179385.1 of Holothuria scabra. NCBI lineage: Eukaryota > Metazoa > Echinodermata > Holothuroidea > Aspidochirotida > Holothuriidae > Holothuria > Holothuria scabra. Next base: position 24,218,654 of record CM074182.1, read on the forward strand.
TTCAGCCTGGGTGCGCATACGCCTAGAAATACTAAATGTGTTTATCAAAACACTTTCATGCTGTTTAAAATAAGCCTTGGTACTTTGCATTGTTTGCATTAGCAGTCAACTGAAGAGCTGGGCCAATTGAGAGTTTCTGTTACCTTATAGAAGAAGTGTAGCTAATGTTGGTTTGGGGTGAGAAGATTGTCCCTTTGAGGAGAGGCAAGAGATGATCGACAGTCCACTGGCGTCCTGGCTAGGGGTTTCAATTGTTAACTTTATTTGTGAAAGAGCTGTGTTGTGAGAGGAATGAGCCTAAGTTAGGACCTAGGCCTAGCCTAGGCTAGGCCATGTTAGGAACACACGGTTGGCCCGTGTTCAACTTAGGGCCTAGGCCTACCGCTAGCCTAATTACCCTACCACTATGAAGTATGATGCTCCAAATTCCTCCTTCTTGATCCCCTTCATTCTAAGAATGATTGGTCTACACAGCTGGATGTGGTTACAACATTCATGGCTAATATGTTAATTATAGGTGATTTTTTACAACTGTGAGGAACTCGCTGTTGTGGCCTGAGTAAAGGGCGCAAATGCGACCGTCCGTACATAGCCTAGGCCTAGTCCTTCACTGCTAAGAACTTACGTTAGGCTAGGCCTAGGCTAGGTATGGCTACGCTAGAGGCCTACGCTTTTACCGTAACGTTAGCCAGGCTTGCATGTTTCTCGTTGAGAAATGAGGAACACGGCTAAAATCCGCCGCATCATCATTTTTAGACCGGCTATTTACCTGTAAGGGTAACGGTAGACTGCTCGTGACCACCCGTAACCAAAACCACGGCCCCGAGGTCCCTGGGTACAAGGCCTCGGCCCCGTGAAATCTTGGTAGCGCATTTGTATCTTTCATTTTCATGATCCTGATAGTGTAAGGTAGCCTACTACTTCAATTCGTCAAGTAATTGCACTAGCAGTCTAGCACTTGACTTCACACCATATAATTGACTATGCATATGTTAATACTGTCCATTGCACCGCACTGATTGAGTCTTACGTACGTCCTCATTTTGCAGTCAACTCATGCAATCGGACGTAAGGGGTGTGACTGTAAGTGTATCAACTTTTAGCCAATCAGAATGTTTGTACGGTATATTTTAAAGTGTAACTCAAGACAGAAAAAATGCAAACGGTGTATTACACAGGTTTCTAACATCCAACTCCCATCTTCATAGGATATTCTTGTATGAGCTGAGGTATAACTTGTTAGTTTATTCACTCAATGATTTGTGATATGTCATCATTGTTGTGACCAGTGATAATAGTCTGTTTCATTCAAGTGCATGGTGAAGCACCGATTAAATGCATTCAACAAACCTTTAAAACTCCATTCAGCCCTGTTCCTATTAATTGATAAGTCTGGTAAGTTCCAGCCTACCCTATCTTACATTCCACAAACCATAAATAACGTGTTCATTCCGCCATAGCAATAGCACTTTACCGCCATGGCAGAAAGGCATGTTTTCTTTGGCAGAAAGTACCTACGGTGGAATGGCACGGTCCGCGTATTTCTTTGTTTCTCTGAAAGTTACAGCACCATTGTATCAAGCTGTGATAGCCATTTACTCTTATGGGATTAAGCCCTCTCTGTGCAACACGCTATTGAAAAAACAGGAATCGGTCAAGGTTAAAACGTTTTTATTTGTAAGTGGGAACAAAACATGCATGTAATGTGAGTTGTACAACAAGAAAGTCACAAATGATTGCGCAATGGACTTTTTCGTTAGGTAAATAGGCCTCAAATTCAACATTTTATATATCGGCTCAAGAATGTCCTTAGATGATGCGAGTTGCATTGTTAGAAATGCATTTTTCATTTTTTTTTAAAATATATATTTATTTTTTTTACTTGAGGTACACTGCAAGTGTTCAAGGAGTATGGTAACAGTTTTAATTAAAATTTGCTCTTGGTTTTCTCTTGCGATGAAAAGTAAGTACTGGTAAGCATGAAGTTCGTTTCCTTTCCAAAATGAGAAATTCCGAAATTAATACCAGATCATCAAGTAATACAGTAATGGTCAATTACAATGGTGTTATCCCATGCAACTTTGCTTTTAAGAATTTCCAAAATCTCCCCAATACAAGCTCCAGGCCTTTTTCAGACGAGTTGTAAAACCAATAGTTCAGTAAAGGCCACTCTTATAAAAACCAAAATTTTGGATTTTTTTCGTGACTCCGAAAGTGTAAAAAATCGAAGATTTGCCTTATGTGACGACATAACATTAAATAACGGTCTACTACAGTTGTTTTACTAAATTTTTCATAAAAATCTACATTTTCTCCAGTTGAAGCTATTGACACTTTTTAATATTTTTTACAAACAAACAGAGTTTCGAAAATTTTTAGATATCACCAGAAAGCTGATCAAGAACACGTTCAGTCATGTGATTATTTTCGTTGCTACAAGCAGCAATCTTGTCATCAACGCGACCTTATTAATAGTTAACTAATGACAACGACATTTAAAAACAAAGATGACATATTCCGAAGTAACATTGCCTTTCTACAAAGAGTGTTTAATGTCATTCGCAATTATTTAAAAGCCAGATCTTCCCACCCAAACAGTTCCAATTCTCCTAGTAACCTACTTGCCTTAGCTCCTGAGCTCCCACAACTGCTTAAACTAGACAAAACCTCTGCTTCACGGTGAGTATACAATACTGCCCCAATGCAGTAGCCCTCGAACAGGGCTGTGTGTTCGTTACATATCCTAGGCTCATTCCTCTCACAACACAGCCCTTGCGCGCGGATAACGTGCATAAACGTAGTCACTCACCAGGATGCACAAAATATAAAATGCCTGACCTGGTTTAATCATCAACAAGTTTAAGTATCATACAATGAACAAAAATGCCGTTATTGTTGAGATCTCACCAAAATAACTGCAAATAGGGATCATTTGGAACAAAATATAAAGAAAAATCCAGCGTTGCGTCGTGTCGTCGTCTGCAATTGCGTATCCTGGTGAGTGACTACGTTTGTGAACGTTATCAGCGCAATGGCTGTGTTGTGAGAGGAAGAGCTGTGCCAATTGAAAATTTTTAGATTACCACAAAAACTTGTGCTGAGTTTGGGGTGATAAATAACTGCTTTAAAATGATAGCGTGTGATAGCGAACCGTAACTTACTTCTTACAAATATTCATGCTTGACCTTCAAACAACAACAGCGAGTCGATCCAAGATCGCTATTTCATGAAGACTAAAATACTACCAGAAAGGTTTTCGAGATAAATGGATGAAAGAATTCTGCGGACAAATTCCTAGAAAACCCAGTGAAATGTGATTCGTTCTTACCATTACAGTTCGAGTGGCACAAAGCCTCTCACGCTAGGATATTCTTTATATGCAACAGTATAGGGCTACTCGTTACCGTATTGGCTGCAGCTACACGCCGTGCACCTTCCCATGGGTGGTCCTTGAATACAGTGTACAAACCATGGAAATAACGGCACGGGTATAACGGTATTACAACTACTGTAGTGTTAGTCGTGCTCTGCGAGAAAGTTTATTCGCAAATCCCACTCCGCTCGCTACACGTGTGTCAAATAGTGGCACAAAGTATAAGGTTTCAATGACGTAGTGTAAGAAGGAGGATTTTTCTGTAGAGAAAGTTGTCATGCAACGGTGCAATCGGAAAACCTGAAAGGGTGTCATTATTTAACATAAAGAACAGTGAAAGAGGAGGAGAGAACTGATAATTAAAAACTAACGAAGAAAGGTTTTCCGAAATTGAGACGACTCAAGACGGGACAATTGAAATCGTCGATCCCGTTTGCTTTAATCGTAACACATGCGATGTAAATGGAACGGTCGGGGAAGTTTTTTTCACATAACTGCGGCCAAAAGGCCGACTGGATGCGTGACTTTCAAGAGGTACACTGTCTTCTTCTTAAATTACAGAGAGTAGAAACTGTTTCTTGCGTAAAAAGTACCTAAGTACTGCTACTGTATAAATATCAGTCACTATGTAAAAAACATTTGAATATGCCCTGCTACCAAGTAATGCACAACCACTAAAGTGATACAAAGCTATATAAAGATTGCTACATTTTAAGGTTGATGCGCACTGTTTAACAAGGTGTTTCTTGATTGGCTGTTGCCATTGTATTGTATCCACTGTATTCTTTGTTCGGGTTGGAGATTAGGTTAGGATTAGGTTAGCTATAGTTAGCTATCGTTAGCTATCGTTACCATTTATGCAACCAAAAGTTGTAGAAATACCCAATGAAAGTCTCAATCTTTTTTCAAAAAGGAACAAATAACCAAACATTGCAATATATATTTAATTTAGTGTCCAACAATACCCTTCACACAGTTTTCCCTGCAAACAATGATCTGCCCTAGCAACAACAATCTCTAACTTCCAAAATGAAGAAAAGCGTTGCTTCCTACTGTGCAGCAAAAACCAAGGCAAAACATATAGGCATAATTCCCCTTTAGTTAAATCGTAGCTCCTGCCAACACTAAAATGCACGATTCTGCTTAGGTAACGTCTGCATCACTCAATAGGTATTTCCTTTCGGGAAACCAAAAATCAGTTTAGGCAGGAGTATACAACATGACAGGGCGTATCGTATGGCTAAGTAGGCTACTCAACACTTGCTTCAGTGTTGGCAAATATGCTTCAAAATAAAGCTAGTGACTGACTTCTCGTATTCTATTAATAGTATAAAAGGTCAGGATTCACATCAATAGACATTCTTCTATCATTTCTGTTTGCGACCAGCCAAGGAGCTGGGAGACAACTGGTCCAGTCGTTTACTATCAAGAAATAGGATTGAGAGCGGAGACGCCGAAACGAAACAACAGCCCCTCTTCCCACCATGAGCAACTCCTAAAGTTCAAATTAATACTAGCATTCTGTACTATCCGCAAGGGCATGTATAACACGCACTACAATTCTGCATATTTGCAACTTGCAGTTCTTGTTCTGTTTTTTAATAACGTTATCTTAGGAAGATACAGACTTGAAGTTGCACAATCCATCAATTCTACCATGACAGAGCCGGAAGCTCTGGTGCAGCTCTCTGGACACAGCCAACTTTGGTGACTATTTAGCAGGGAGTTGCAAATAAAACTTGTATCTCCCTAATTTTAAGGTAGTGACTGTTAAGGTTGAATAAACTTTTACAATTTGTTAGAAATGTTAGAAAGATCTTGTGATACTTACGTTCTATTACATTAACGAAGAAGCTACAAATAGCTTCATTTTCAAATCGGTCTCTAAAGGTATAGGTAACTTCCGTTTGTCCAATAAAAAAAGTATCTCCTGGTTGGTGACTACTGGTACTGGTCACTGGGTTGCTAATATCATTAGCCGTCGGAGGAATCCACATAGCCACCGCAGAAATGGCTACTCCGACCTCAACAGTTAAGGTAATGTCCATAGGACAGGAGATAATGATAGGCCCATCGGCATCCACTGCGAAGAAAAAATGAAGCTTATTCCAATTGTATAGCTGTATCCTATTAAGAATAAAAACAACACCTGCGATTTGCCGGTAAATTCAAATCGAGTAATTAGTATCCAAGGGGTTTGAAAACCTTCAGGAAAAGATTGGACGGACCTAGCTGTGATGATTTTCGTAAGATTTATTGAGAAGATCTTGCCTTTTGTTTTCCTCTACTACTTGACATTGATAACAGCAATAACCTGATAACAGTAAAACAGTTTAGACCACTACCATCAACTTTAAAGAAAGCGTAATTTAGTGTAGTACATAACCAGGAGGGGCAACAGGCGTATAGCTCGGAGTTTTAAACAGGGAATACGGGGGCATACGAAACTTCCCTGGAACACAATGTCTGCATTACCTTTCCCTCCACAGAACTAACACCAAATCCCAGATTTTCCATAAGGGCATTAAGGCTGGATGCCGATTTGTCGTGAGCTTCCCTCCCCGCCCCTGAGTCTAGGCCACTTGACAGCGTACAAAGCATTGAAATCTGATTGTATGAAAGCAATGAGAAATTCAAAAAGACATTTTCATGTGGAAATTTCTCACTATTTAATGAAGGAGCTGTAATTGAGGATCTGGTTACAACACACGTCAAGCTCAACTAATGCCCGTTTTTCCTGAGGGTAACCCGGGAACTGAATGTGACAAATTTTAGTCGTTACCCTAAATTACCGTACATTTGATGCAAAAGAAATGCACAGAACACTTTTATTCCTTCAGTTTAGCCCCGTGTAGGGCAGTTGTAATTGTACAAGGCATTTATGGTTCAGACAAATGGGTTAAACTAGGGATGCTATCAAGCCTGATTATCTGATGAATGGGGCAAGCTGTCGAAAGAGAGGTAGGTCACTACCCAGTGACCTGAAATGGTCAAGACTTACTGATGGAATTTCGGAAAGTAAAATCATAAGGTGAAAAATGTTTGGGCTTTTTACAATTTTTAAAAGGAGAGAGGGAGCATAACGAGAGCCCCAAATGGGGGCATTATTTTTTATGTCAATTATTATCAGGTGAACAAAAGCTTAAAATAAACCCAAAACAAGTATCCTCAAAAACAGTTTAAGAAACCAACCTAGAGCATTCCATTCTAATCTGAAGCCATCCCACCGAATATTTCTGTCTGTTGCAAAGTACAGCATCACTGTATCTGTATTTAAACTAAACTGAGGTGGAGTCGCTCTGCCCATCAAAGTCCTGTTGTCAAAAAATCGTAATTCAAAGTCTCCATCCACGAAATCTGAAGAATTTGCGTTTTCAATTGTGGTAAATGTATAATTCAAGCCTGTCCCAACCCATAATTCATCTTTAAAGCTTTCTATGCCGAAGGCTTCATCTGCAAATCTGAAGTCAATTCTTCTAGCCCCTGGAATGTAGAGTAAATACGTTGCAGACCATCTGTCCGGATACATATTAGGATAATTTTCGGATTCAAAGAAGCCAGATGAACAGTTAATACCGTAGCAGGTAATAAAATCCCTGTTTCCTGAAACGTAATAAACACAAAAGGTTTGTTTTCAATATACATACACACACACACACACACACACACACACATATATATATATATATATATATATATATATATATATATATATATATATATATATATATATATATATATATATATATATATATATATATATACACACAAACTAAGAAAAGTATCCACGCGTGCTCAAAAATTATAAAAGCGATGAAAAATAGTGAGTTACACAAAGGTGACATCATAAGAGCACAAATTTCCAATACAGAGAAAACTGTTTATTTCAGGCACACCTGTGCCTTTCTTCAGCACCAACAGTGGAGTGAAGATAATATACTGGAGACCTAGTACACTGAACTCAATGGAATACTTATTGCAAATATATATATATATACATATACATAACCGTAATAGTATGTTAACCAGTCAATGGTGAAGTGCTCAACCCCTGCCATGCTGCAAACGGAGCTTAATATTCAGAGGTTGCAGTATGGGCTTTTACAGCACGGCTTTACAGAACTGTTTCTTAAGGGCCAATAAGATAGTTCCTCACTCTTTAGGAGCCTGGAGTAGAATATCAATGGAAATGCATTACGGTTAGGAAAAGATCATGAAAGATTTTGGAGTGCCAAAAATAATAAGTTCATGAAAACAGTTGGTAATCACGATTTCTCGAGGTAAGAATTGTCGACACGTTCCGTACTTGCCACATAAATATATCATATCAAAATGGAACACATAAAAAACAATTTTAACGATTGTAAGATACGTTGATAAGATATCATTTATATCACAAGAGAGAATAGTTTTGGATTGGTGGGGTTCATCCGTCAATGAGACAACTTTTAACCACAAAAAGCCTAAATCTGAATAGATCGGAGGTGGTTCCTCCATCATGAACGGGGAGACTGAATTTCCTATCAATCCAATCTTTAATCGTATTATGTATAGAATTATAACTTTTTCACCAAGCAATAACTCTGGTGCAAGGTGATTTGTTATGATAATTTTAATTGCTTGCCTTCATTTAACACTTTCTCGGAATGCTGTGATTGTACAGAATGTATTCAACTGCATCCGCCCTAATCAATCACCGGTTGATAACCGTAGAGAAAATGCCCGGGTTTCTTTCTCAGACGACCAGTTTGAATTTTTATCTACGTCAATTACTTTGTGCAAATTAATACCTATCTTTTCTTTTCTGCTAAGTGATTTCCGTACGTTTAGAATATTAAATTCACCCATTGGAAGGAAGGTCCGTAGTACTTTGTTATAACTTGAATTTGTTTTTAGCAGTGGGGGATCCAGATGATAAAAACCGAAAACCGGCAGCAGTGGTGGGGAGGGGGTCGGGGCAAACCTACCACAAAAGAAAACGTTAGGGGAAAACACTTTTTGCTGGCGGAATCATGGGAAAACAGCGGTGGGGGAGTGGCGAGGCCCCTCTAGCTTCGATGCTTCAGCATATCTCTGGATAAAGAATAAAGTTTCACTGCATGAATCGGTATATTTTGTCTTGGCATATAAAGTTAAGGGTCTACTAATGGACTTTTTGGGGCTGCGTGGGAAAAGTCTTCGTAAGGGTACAGGAGACGAAGTCGTCAGAGCCCCCAGGTGCTGTCACTGTTATAAACAGTGGAAGGACTGGAATGACAATTCTTTTATTCCCATCCCCAAAATGACTTACGCAATATTTAGAACACCCGCATGGATGAAGTTTCGATTACCTACACTGCTATGACAACAGCAAACTGACAATCTGGATTTGGCAGTAAACGTGGATAATGTACATGAAACGTTAGACAACGATGTACCTTTCCCCAGCCAACATGCCCAGTTGGGCTCCAGCTGGGCTTCAGCTGGTCTACTTGCTGGGCCCCAGCTGGGACCCATTCGTGTTTGTAAGGTGTTCCCACGTGGGGCCCAACTGGGCTAACATTTCCCAGCTGATGCCCAGCTGAAGCTCAGCTAGGTTTTAGTTGTTGAAACTGGGCCCAGCTGGGCTTCAACTGGGAATCAGTTGGAAATGGCTAGCACAGTTGGCCCCACGTGGGAACATCTGACAAAAACGAATGGGTCCCAGCTGGGGCCCAACAAGTAGCCCAGCTGGAGCCCAGTCGGAGCCCAATTGTGCATGTTGGCTGGGTCATTAGCACAAGATAATGCAAAATGTTAGGATTAATGTAAGTGATGCACGAGGGTGCCGCATCCCGAGTAGTCCTACATTCAGTGGACAGCATCAACCCGAGGGTGCATTTTTCTGCAATAATGCGCAGGTCCAGAATTGTTCCTATATGCATGGACAGAGCATGTAACATGTTCGTCCTATCCGTAGATTTTCGCCACTGACTGGGGCAAAAAAGGCGCACCAAGGTGGTCGCCGTGAAGCTATAATATGTATATGATTTGATGGCAACTCTGTAATATTTTAAACAAAAGTTAAACTTTAATTGGAAACAATATCATATTCCTGTAATACGTGTAGTGATTTTGATCATAACTTTCATTATTTCAGAAATAATTTCAATTGTCTTGCAAAATCTGTCGGTTTACTCAGTTGAGCAAGTCCAAACTTCGAACAACATAAATCATAGCAGACACCCATCTCGCTACGTCTTTTCTCACACGTGCGGTAGCGACGGTGTACCGTGCAGTATGCTCTGTCCATGTATAGGAAGTCTGGGGTTCACTCATGCACAATAATAGTTTGATTTAAAAGACTAAAGAGAAATGCACATTTCGTTTGTGAACAACCATATCAAAAAAGCACAACCCTGAGTTAATTGGAATAGCCCAACACGAGTTTATGCAGGGATAATACACGGTCACCTTACCGTCATGGACCAATGGTGTTGAGTATGAATGGAAGTCTTACAATTCATTTTTTTTTCATTTATAAAGACTTACCAAGGGGGACTTGATCGCATCCAAAACCGATTCTTCTACGAGATGTACAATCACACACATAGTTTGGTTCGTTTGCGGGCGCATTATCAGGTAAAGGTCTTGCAAGACAAGGTTCATTATTGCGACAATTTAGTGCTTCTGCCGCAGTACATTCTACAAAAAGAACGAAAGAGAAAACATTTATACATTCATTCTGCTATTGTCCTTGAGAATACAACCCCGCACTCATGAACCATTGAAAGTTGGTGAGAAAGGTCCGACCAGGGACGGATTACCGTTCCATGGCCTATGTGCATCTTGAAAAAGAGGAGATATTTGCAGCTAGGGACACTGAAAAATGTTTGATGCTGCCAAAGAATATCTCCAAGTGTAGTGCAAGTATTAATTTGGACGGAGTGTACAAAACCATTTGAGCCCCAGACAGCCGGAAATGGCATTTCCCAGGCTTTGAAGTAGAATCAAATCAATCGTTATCTTGAGCTTTTGTTTCCAAAAATGCTAACTTCAATAAAACATAAGAAAATTTGAAAAATGATCAGAAAATTAGAAGATAAACTGTACAACTTCCATTTTCCGGGCAACCGCAATGATCTAATTAAAAGGTATGACGTACTGTCATAAATGTCTATCATAGGACACATCCTGTACTAATCCAGTGGAGCACCACCTTCAGTTAGCGTGGAGCTCAGTGCAGAAAATACCTCACAGATTACCGGAAATGACATTTTCGAGCCCATTTGAATTGATTTTTTTCTATTAATTGTGATCTCACCCCTTTCAATAAAAGTCACTTCTCTACGAAAAAGTAACTATTTTGGGGTCAAAATATGATTCAGGGGGACCTCATGACATTTCTCCCTCCCCGTAACGGCACCATTGTTTATTCGCCTGTGCGTGCACCTTCCCGTCTGTCCGTGCAATCTGGCAGTACGCGAATTCGGTAATTCGTTTTCATGTTGGTGGCTCAGCACGTGCGCACATACTCCAACCTTGTCGGGATAAGCAAACTAATCCCACAACTACAACACGAGTTCCAAAATTCGAGTTAACACGAAAATTTGGTGACATCATTCTTCAGTTCGGTTCTGTGCAGTGAAATTTGTGTAAATAGACCTTATGGTGTAAAAAATTGTGATTATGGTGCTTAGTGTTGTGTGCACGTACTGCACGAGACCAAAGGCAAGCGTTACACTACAGTATGTGCCGCGCTCGGTTTGTTTATCTCACGCTGAGTCCCACAATTGCAAGCGCCAACGAATTACCGAACTGGCCAATTGAAGGAAACCCTAAATTCTTTTGCGACTTTGGCCCATTCTACCATTTCGAGTAAAATGTTGTGCAAGACTATGAAGTGTAGCTGAGTGCGTTGAAATTGTTTTCCATGCATAAGCTGTTAGAATGCATGCCGAAACTTTGTTATCCCGATGGTTTTCGTCGAACTTTTGACGTGAATAAGGTTCTTTAGAATTAGGTTTTTAAAAGAAGTCGTTTACGCTTAGGAGTTCTGTGTAATTGAAAACATGCGAGATTTGCTAAGGCTGGTTGTCCGAATTTTCAGGGCCTGTCCGAAATTCCTTCCAGAAGTTTGGTGAGCAATATGCTCCCGCCCCTTGCCTCGTACCCCTATGGTTTAGATCTTTGATATCAACCTATCGCCACTTTATGTGAATAAAAGTGTGTACCTTAAAATTGATAATATTTTGTGACAATTTTGAGTAAATACAACATGATGTACAAACGAGAATGGTGACGTCAAATTAACGGTCAGCTTCTATCAGACGCGATTTGACGTCACCAAATACTTAGTATAAATTTGATATTCTTAGTCCTGCTATACAAATCATATATCGTATCTGCACAGGTTGGCAAATCGCATGGGGTACTTTCCGACCAGAGGTACAAAAATAAAACACAAAATTCGGATTGTAATCCGGTCCGATATTGCCATAGCGTGACCTACGCTTGCCGTTCGCCATGGCGGAAATCTTGCTGAATCGGACAAACTTCGGCGTCTCACTCGGTAGGAGATTTCACCGCCCCCTGAGAAACAGCGTTCCGGCGAATCATGTTTTTTTTCTGTTAGGTCATGGCCTCCACTGGTTTAAATTAGGTATGCTGACATCGATTTTTCTTCTCTTTTCGTTCAAGTCCTCTAAGATGCACATCCCATTGTCATCATGGGATTTAGAGGAAAGGCGAGCCCCTTTCATAAAACCATGATCAGGTCCTATTCCAACGAAAATAGGCTTATTGGATGTTCTATATTTGCTCACGATACTCATCTCCTTAAATTTCTCGTCTTTGTCCCTTCTTCACACCAAATATGGACACCCCTTGGACTTTCTTAGACAAATTTCCAATCATTTTGCACTTTTTCATTTTTTATTGATTTGAATATTTTATTGCAAAAAGAAAGCTCAAAATGACGACTGTTTACACTCTGCTTGCAAGCTTGGGGAATGCCATTTCCTCCTGTCTGAGGAGTCGCGATTTTTTTTTTTTTTAATTTCCGCGCCAACTAATGGTGGCGCTCTGCTTGAACAGTCTTCCGGGCAGGATTGCATTTTTCGGGCAGAGAATTTTCTGCCACACCGAAGCGATCAGCTGCTCATATTTTCTCACGTAAGACCGTAGTGTAGTGTAATGACCAGGTAGAATTTTCTACCCCGGAAGAAAAATGTTCACGTACGCCTATGCCTTTCTATAAACGAATCCGATGGGCGCCCGCGCTTAGTGATTGTCACTAGGCAGTCATAATGGGGTCAATCAACCTTAAATCGTCTTCATTTATTGTCTTAATGAATTTCAAATCCCCATATTCAGTCAAATTGAGGGAATCAAGATACAATTTAGTGCACTTCCATCCCACGATACAGGTAAGCAAGGAAATTGAAAGATTAAAAGGTGATAGACCCCATTTATAGCCGACTGAAATCAGACCATTAATTGCTGTCCGTATTCGTCTTTACCCTATTATGGAGACATATGCATAGATATTAAGCTATTAACGAAGTTCATTTCATGGTAACTTTACCTCAACGTATTTACAATAAAAAGTCTACTGATGGAACATCTCAACTTTCTAAATACTAAAGAACCTGTGGACGTTAACCTAGATTTAACCCTCTAACCGTTGCCCATGGAAAGCAATTAGGCGGAAAGGTTCTTTTCATAAAAATAAATTTAACCGTTGTGAAATGCATTTTGACACTAAAGTTTGTGATTTTTTGAAGATCATTCGTTTGAAAAAGTTAGGCTTTTTTTCTGAAGAAACTGAAATCTTTATATCACACATGGGACAGATACGGATAAAGGAGAAAGGCACATTTACGCCGTCTATTGTACAGAAGGAGATAATGTCCCTCCCATCTTCTACTCCTTTTTTCTTCTCATAACCTCAACTTTAACCAAAACAAAGATTTTTTCAAGTATGGGTTCACTGTTAACAGTAACTTGAAGTCTTCCCACTCAAGTCATGTATTGCACAACATCAACCCAAACATGCGATTTAAGATTAATATTTTATTGAATTTTAAAATGCATTACATTCTACGTTACAATGCTATTATACAGTGGCCCTTTACTTGCAATATGACTGTATTGTGGCAGTTCAGGATGGCTGAATTAGGGTCGTCCCGCTCCGAGTGTCTTCTATTGCAGGCCACGTGACAATATTTAGAAATACCCGTAGACAATGCTTTTTGTCCGTATGCAACTGGGAGCAAAAACCAATAATATAAATGGTTTGAGGGCCGTGAGGTTGGTCAAGTGTTGTCCTTTAGTGGACGTATAGCTTCTTTGGGAAGCAGTTTAAAGTTTGGTTTCGCCAAACGGCCTTTTTTCAGAGGGTCGAGAGGACTTTAAAAAAAAGTAAACTGTGAGCCACTAAAATTTTCAGGCATGTTTCCGCGCCTTCTGCCAGAACTTTTAATTAGTTTTCGAGATATTATTTAGGCCAAGCCTTTGACATCTAGATTGCAATTACTGCTTGCCTCGAGAATTTTGATCGACCTCTAAGGTTAACATAAATTGTGGGTTCTTAAGAAAGGCATGGTTAAACATTTGCTAGTTTTATGCCGAATTAGTTCGCAGTACCTCCCTAACTTGTTACAAACGTACTCAGGGGTTACACAATGATAACCCCTTTAATATAAGATAAGCTATTTTGCTCAAGATTTTGATTATGAGCTTGGGTTTTCAGAAGTTTGGCTTGTTGGAGTTTTACGTCCTCGAGTTTTCAGGTGCGCAGCCAATAGGGCTCTGAATTCTCAGTATTCAGTAAGCTATAAACTACACTTTAAAACAAAAGAGCAAACTTAGTCAAACTCTACTAGAGTAAAAAATGTGAATTTACTCCATTAGAGTGTTCATTCACTCCAGAAAGCGTGATATTCAATCAAAGAAGAGTGAAAAACTAGTAGGGTGAGCGATAGAAGTGTTGGGGCAATTCCCCTACCTCTGGAAGAAGTTGAGGAAAATCATGGATCTGGTCAGGAAAAAGCACTTGCAAGTAGTCTGTTTGTCTGGCCAAGTCTGCCTGAGCAACAGAAATGACCGTCTTGTGTGTTTGAATAAGCTTCAAACTGTTTAAAAACAGCACCATTTGCCTCTCAGCTCTCTTGGTAGAGCAAAACAAAAGTTCTTAGGGGGGTCTTCGACCGGTCCCATAGAACAGGTTCTTCTTACAAATTTGACCTTTTATAAGACGTTATAATCTTCTCCTGGCAGGTAGCAAGCGAACGGTCGAACCTCTGATTTGAGCCGTTGCATCGCTATGTTCCGACAAAACGGCGCCAAAGTTAACTTTGTCGGTTCCAAAGTGCATTATTGTTGGAACATAGAGACGTCGGAACATAGAGATGTCGGAACATAGGGGTCTCCAACTGACCACTGACAGGGTGATTTGTTCCAAAATAACTCAGTTTCTAATGAATAAAGAGAGAGCACTGCCCAATACTCGCAAACGTTCTACTAGTTTAAGCAGCTCCCTGGGTTAAGAGGGTGTTACGGACTGACGGAGATGGTCTTAACACCCTCCTGGTAAAAAGTGTTGTGGTTTTGACCAAAACCACTTCTTCACAAGTATAACGGCACTTTTTATCAAGTTTCTCAGAGCTTAGAAATAATATTTGACATGGATTATAATTGCCCATTGCTTGGTTATTACTTCATTTGAATAGTTTCTTGTAAGAAAATTTTAGAAATGTATTCTTTGAAGTTTATAAACTAACGTTCGCTGTTTCCAAATTGAATTGACATTGTCTTTCATTTTATGTTACTTTGCAGCCATTCCTTCCCATTTTTATGTTTAAACAAAACAGATTATATTCTTAGTTCTCCAACTTACAAGCTGTCAAAGAAAAAAATCTTCACTCTATGTTTACTGAGTTTTAATAAGTACAGCACTGCTCAATGTACCTTAATTATGACATTTAACACGGAAATTAGCGAATTTAATTAAGTGGAAGAAATGTTATAATGGGAACATCAATAAGTCAAGTTGTCAGGAACTTTAGTCCCATTTCCCACATTTTTACCCCTTCTTGTTAAATTGTTACAGTAGAGCACGATTTTTCGGTGTGGAAAATGTCGATGCACCTTGGCAACTCATACTTAAGTTCAATCGAATGTAAAGTTTTGCCCTGGCGATATCAAGACTTTTTTAAGATGCGGTGTGGCAGCATCGAGAAACTGTGGCAGAAGTGATACGCATCATGCCGGTAGAGTTTCGACATTGTCAAGATTAGTGGCGGCGTACTACTATTTAAATGCCGAGCTACCGAAAAAGCGTCTTGCCTCAGTCGCGCTAGACCCCAGCACCATCGTAGTGGCATCGTATCATCACTGAAGTGGTCGGTTTGGCGTCGGTTGTTCTGGTCATGAGGCTGCGAGACCAACTTTGATACGACGACGTCAAAACGACGATACAACTGTCGTGCGATGCTGCAATCGTGTTACTTGACGGTGGCGGCACGAGTCACTACGGTGTGCTACGGTGGGCCACGATTGGCCGCGAGC
Source organism: Holothuria scabra (assembly GCA_037179385.1). Taxonomy (NCBI): domain Eukaryota; kingdom Metazoa; phylum Echinodermata; class Holothuroidea; order Aspidochirotida; family Holothuriidae; genus Holothuria; species Holothuria scabra. The sequence continues at coordinate 24,234,555 of CM074182.1, forward strand.
ATGTGTACGACTTCGTTGCTATTGTCAATGATTGCAAAAACGTACTCTACCCTAGCAAAAATTGTAAATGCGGGGAGGGGGATTCAGCTTATTGAACGAAGTGTGTGAATTGACATTAACAAAACATCATGCCCTTGAGAGGGAGTATAGATTAAATTATTTTTGTACATATGAAATGCAGAAGAGGTGAGGGCTTTGAAGGAAATCACATGTATGTAAAATTGCCCGACACTTCTCTTCGAATGAAATTTCTTCTATACTCTTGTAGTCTTCAGCCTTCAGTCAAAAACTCCAAAAAGCCAAGAGAGCCAACAGAAAGTAAATGGTCACAAGAAGCAAACAAGGGCGACATAAACAAAACAAAAAGGTAACTGGGCCTTGATAGACATGCAGTGACAAAATCACAAAGCAACAAGTGAAAGCAGTGAGTAACCACTAAACAGGATCATGATAAAAAAAAAAATCTCTCTAGTGACCAGTACTTCACTTTATCTCCGTTAAAAAGCACACGACCAGGTCATTATCAGGCCGGCCTAATACTCTCACCCAAAACAGTGAGCCATTCTCATAATCCTAATCTTAAACTCATCCTTACCCCGGACACAATCTTATTTTATGGGTCCAAGGTGGGTATGCAAGATCTCTAATGTGTAATCACAACCCTGTCAGTACTGAATACATGCTGTGTAATATGACCAAAGGCACTCTCTGTTTTTTTTAACCTTGTTGTCAACCAAAGAGTTGTGCCAATTGAGAATTTCTGTAGGCTACTGCAAAAATTGTAGTTTGGGGTGAAAGTTGACTGTCGTTGGGTCAATTAGGTCATCACATTAGTACAATAATTCCAATATTGTACTAATGTATTAGCCTTTTAGGAATAAACGCTGTTCTATTTTGAAGTTCCTTTGACGGTCCAGTCCTTGAAGTTGTCTAGTTTTATGATTGCAAAGACGAAGAAGATAGTCAGGTACAATAGTGTTAACCTCTGTTGATGGTAAAATGCTGCCGTAAGCAATGGAAATCAACAACGCGAAAAATCAACACAATTTGAACAGTGTTTTTTTTTTAACAAACAGGCCATTGTGAGTAGAGACTTTTAACGGTCTGACAAGTTTTTCTCCCGCTTAATTTCCAGATTTGCCCTCCTCATCATTTTAGTCGGTCGATTCTGTCCAACTCCTTTCACCAATTAGGCTGACTTTCATCACAGCTTTCGGTTATGCTCATATATACTACCATACGCTTGAAGAACTAGTCCTCTCACCCGAAACAGTTCCAATTCTCCTACCCCACATGCTTTAGCCCCCCCCCCCCCCACAACTGTCTACTCATCTAAACACAACGGCAGTTGACTGCTTCAGGATGAGTTTAAAACTAAGAACCCAATGCGTAATAAGTGAGAACACTCTCAGTATATGTTGTGTAATATGAGCTTCATACTCTGCATTTTTGAACTTGTTGTCAATCAAAGAACTTTGCCAATTGAGAATTCCTGTAGACTACTACAATTGTAGTTTTAGTGTTTGCATTTGAAGCGAACAGCAGCCTTTTCGAACTTCATTTATAGCTCCAGACACTGAAATTATGCTCCTTCTAACCGAACATAAATTACTCTCAATCATTCCCTAAGATCATTCATACTTCTTGCTGATCTTTTAACAAATCAAATCGCATTTCTCATCTTAGAATAACTTATATTTGTTAACTTAAAAAAAATGACACATGTGAACTGTTTTTCTCCGAAAAGTGAAATTAGATTCCTCTTGTAATAGAGGTAATGGAATGTACACGTTATGTACTACATGCAAAACCCATGACCCATGAAATATCTAGTTTCATCATTCATGTCTAACTGGATGTCTTTCTATCGATGTTCACAAAGAACAACATATATTTATAAGTTGAAAAAACAGGCGTTGCCCACGTCACGCTGATGGAAGAATCCCATAATGATACCATCTAATATTTTCAAAAATGAAACTAATTACCTAAGACTAGAGTCATCTTCCGTCGATCGCTATCAATTGAAAATTTAAATGAAATCACGACTTACCTCTTCCAAGTTGAGCACGAGAAACTCCAAAAATACCAATTAACAGTAAAAGAAAAATTTTAAAAAGTTCCATTTTTTCGGTTCTTTGTGGATATCCAAATATACCCTAAAAACGAATAATGGGACTGCGCTTAATGCAGCAGTGCACAGTCTGAAGGTCTCTGCCGCAGTGAACGGATAGACCTAAATCACCAGACTTTCCTTATGGTTTAGATTCAGCGGACCAGAACGATCTTGGATTTGTATTGTGTGTGTTTAAACCAAAATCCTTCCAGTCACACCATTGAGTCAAATTAGCAAGTATGGTTATTGTTTAGTAATCAATGAATATTATTCACATAGGCAGATATGGAACTATTTGAACTGGTTTCACAACCTGTTCCTACACCTACACACAGCTAATACACAAGTTTATTTCCCTTCGTTTGTAGGCAAACTGATCTCTGATAGCTTCACTGGAAACGAAAAAGTATTACGATTGCGTTCAGTTTTACAAAAGTCTTTTTGTGTACATTTCAAGCCTTCTAACTGCTACTGTTTAACGCATATTCCCAACTTCTAGCCAGCAGTGTTGAAAGGTGCAACGATCCCTATATATAAGGACCCGGACAGCAAGTGATGGTCTGATTTCAGTCGGACAGAACCGGGGTCTACGGTCTTTTAATCTTTCAACTTCCTTGCTTACCTGTATCATGGATGGATAAACACTAAATTGTATACTGATTTCTTCAACTTTTTCACTGAATATGAAAATTTGAAATTTACGACAATAAATGAAGACGATTTAAGTCTGATGGACCCCATAAATGGCTGCCCACGTCACAGTCACTAAACACTGGTGCTGATCAGATTCGTCTATACGTTGCACTTTTTGGTGGGTTTTCCTCCCTAACAGACATTCTTCTTATCCACATCGCAATATCCCAAGATTACACACCCTCCCGATACCTCAGAGCTTTCGTAACTCAACCCGCAGGAGCGGGCGCTGTGGGCTCGGTTTCGCGCTGCGTCCAAAAATTTTGACCCTAACACTTCCGTTTTCAGTTGCCCATAGCTTGCCCCCAATTTTGACATTCTGAGGCCGCCAACTGGTAGAGAAGACACCTTCCATCCTCACTACGACCGCCTGGGAAACTTTTTCGTGGATGAATACGTGGAAGGTTAGTGGTACGTTTGACCAGAATATTTGATGTTTTTAAAAAACAGGGAACTTTGACCATCAGCCATAGACCCGGTCTGACACGACATACAACTGTAAAGGAAATAACACACACGATGAGCTTAACAGTTTAAATGCTAAAGCGTTGGTCACACGAGAACATTCTCGGATTAGATTTCTTTCCGATTTTTGTGATTCTTTTTAGTTAAAATCTGCTCCATATCCATCTAGTCTGAAAAAAACATAAATTCACCAACCAAATGAAAATATATGATTTGCATTACAGCAGGCCTACTACGAAAGTCAAAGTTACACTAATATTCTCGGGACTTCACACCGCCCGACAACTCATTTCGGACACACGTAGACCGATAAAATTTGTCTATCGATGTGACGTCACAAAACTGTATGAAAAATTTGATTTTCGCAATTTAATCAAATATTCACACAGCTTCCAAAATTTTGTGTTCTTTTCAACTAGCGATGCTGAAGATTAATATGTAAAACTCTTAAAAATAGGATAGTAATACCATTAAATATCGCTGTAGCGTGGTCCACTATCACTGGGCATATTACATAAAAAGAACAAAGAACTTAAGTTTTTCTTCTAACAGATATTCATATTCACACTTGCAGATAAGCTACATAACTGGGTCTTATATCACGCAAGATATTGCTTGTCAGTACATGTTGCATAAATTAAACAGGTCCATTATTTATATGCTGGAGTGAGAATCCATGTACACTAGCTAGTATTAAGTTTTAAGTTGATTATCCATGCTAGAACAGACAAATTTAGGTTCAAGGACAAGCTGAATGGCATTCCTCAAGATTGTATAGAATGTATAATATGTTTAAAAGAAAACTATTTCCACCGGTTACAGCCTTTTTCATGGTTGTTTTGTTTTCGTTCAAAGGGCGCACTTTGGTCAAGACTCGTGAGTGACGTCTGTATGTATAAATATATTCCGAACGTGTTGGTTCACTGTAACTGTTCCAAGAGTCATGATGACGTAAAGAGTCTACCTTAGTAACCTTACAACAAGTTCCCATTTCAAAAAGTATTTTCGAATTCTATGTTGTCCCTCATTTCCATTAAATATGGCTGTTTCTTCAGGATTCATACCGAGAATATAGGAAAGAGTGCGACTTTTGCTAATAACCCAGCCTTATTGTCACAATTGCAAGTAGTTACCCCATGTATCGATGTATATTCGTCGCAAAAAGTTGCAAAAAGGATTCCCATGGACTATAGCTATGACTATTATATGTCGCATTAAGTTGTCTGATTTTGTCAAAGTTTGGCAAATAGTTATGCAAAAACCCAAAACCTATCCAGTAAGAGGCGGAAATACATTTTGAAAACAGAACTTTATTTCTTGAGATTCAAAATGTGAAAAACCGAATGGGTCTTTGAGAGCTAACGAAAAATTTTACAAATTGATAATTCATTGCTTTTTATAAAAGTTACCAAAACAGGCACGGTTCCAGACATTTTAAAAGGAGGGTTAACCGGAACGACCCTTTCAGTTAGAAAGAGCGTAAAAAAATTGAAAATAATCCCGACCCCGGAAAGTCAGAAATGGCATTTTCCCGACCTGTGAGTAAAATCTACAGACAGTAGTTATCTTGGGCAATTTTTGATACTTCGTGAAAGATACTTGAAGTGAGAAATACCAAAGTTTCGTTTAAAAAGTTATTGTTTTGTGGATCTCTCTAGCATGCATGGAAAACAGTTGTCTCAGTTTGCTAGTTAATCCCTATCCCCACTCCCATGCCAATTTAGGGCTATAATTGCAAGAATGCTATGTTTGAGACTGACGTAATGAAAAAAGAGTGAATAGCTCGGATATCCTTGATTTTTAAAAATTTTCACATCATTTGTGTTTCGATTTTTACGCTATCGATCAAGTTTCACTAGAATAAACTTTCAAAACATGTCTGTAGATTTATAAACAATTAAAAAAACATTGAGAAAACGAAAAAATGATGTTAATTGTTACCAAATATTCGCAGCATTTTTCCATATCCGCCTTTTATTTCTTTATTTTTGTTCTGTAATCCTACAACATGTCTGCTATATTTTCACAGTGCATTTCAAGTTGTTTTATACTCCATATTTACATCATTTACCGCAATGTTTCCTTCTTCCTCTTTTAGCATTTCAACATCATAAATTACATAAATTACACTCGTTACAATAATTTAAATTAATGAACACGAATTGAATTAAATTCTATTAACATTTTTGTGTTTTCCAAAAGTGATATATATATATTTTGGTTCTGCATGACATCGCAAAAGTTCCGTTTGAAATTTTCAAAGCTCCTTACGTGTAACTCGCAAACTCCACCCTTCCTCTGCGTACGGTTCAGCAGTGCTGTAAATGACGAAAAACGTAAGCGTAACACTTATAATGGTATTGTATTACAATGATGCATCACAATTACTGTAATTTCAAATAAAATCATCGAAGTACTGACATCCTAGATTTTGTTACGCTCGATTTTTAAATGTGGAAATATTTACCCATCGATATCAATATTTCATATGAGAACATGCTATTCGAGCTGTTGATATCCGAAACTTTTCCATCTCAATATATGAAGTGTACCTCAATTTAAAAAAAAAATTCAAGAAATATATTACAGAGCATGAAGAATTAATTCTAACGGTCCAAGTCCCATCTTCGTTTAACAGTACTGAACTGAGGTATAAAATATTGAAGTTTATTCACCCAATAAAATCGTACATTGCGCAATGATTTGTGATGTCATTGTGGTATACTGCAAAATATTTCTCTGTAAATTTACTATAAAAATTACTAGCAACCAGTTTCACAGAAGTATTTTTTGTAATTCTGAACCGTACTGTAAAATAACACCCGTTTCTTGAATTTTACAGATCGGTTACATTTAACATAAAATTTCTGTGAAACTGGTTGCCAGAACTTTTTATGGTAAATTTACAAACTGAATGTAGTTTTACAGGCCAACAAAATAACATGATATTAAGCTGTTTTTTGTTGCCAGTAGAATTTATTGCAAAAAAAAGGACGGAGACAGCAAACGGAAACACGAACACAACACACTGAACTTGAAAAAACTCCACACTAATAGTATTTACAGGGATATCAGGGACCGCGGAGAGGGGGGGGGGGCTTCTTTTTGCTGTGGGCATTTTAGGCCGCCTTAAACTGCATTTATTTTATTGGACATATTGGGCCGCTTCGATGATTGGCCCCCCTCACTTCAAAATTGGCTCCGCGGCCTCTGGATATTAAGAAGTGTAACGGCTTGAACGCCAACAAGCATCGCCAAAGTCTAACGTTAATATTAACATTAGGCCTCACGTTCATGGTTGCATTACACAGTAGGCCGTTGACGTTAGGCTATCGATTCGCTCTGTAGTCTTACCAATCAAATTCTTCGCGCTTAAAAATATTAAGTTTTTGGCCTTTGTGTTTGAAATGGTTGTCTACGATTTTGCTTTTGTGACGAAACAACAAGTACTTGAGGCTTAAGTGCCAGATATCGTTTGGAAGGATAACAAAAACGTCGTATCTTACGATTGTGACTATCAAACATCAGAGCAATTTGCGTCGCGGGCCTGGTAAATGCTGGAAGCTCATGCATATATAAGCAAATTTATTACAGCGATATTTCTTAAATTATTACAGATAAAGGTTGTAAATATACGAAATTGCTTGTATTTCCACTTCAGACTGTTTTATTGATGTAATACTTTTTCTGGTAGATGTTTCCAGTAAAAACGACTGTAAAATAATCAATTACAGATACTTTCTGTAGAAAAAGTATATGAAATAGTATATGAAGTTACAGTCATTTTTTACAGTGTACTACTCAAATTACAATCTTTGTATTTCACTGTTTTTCATGACAGTTACTGCACCTTATACCAAGGTGTGATGTCGTTTTTACTCTAATGGAGCGATGTAATTAATTACGCTTTTCTGTACAACATGCTACAGTATGCACAAGGAAACAGGAAGTGTTCAAGGTCATAAGAACAGTTTTGATTTTAAAGGGAAACAAAGCATGCAATGTGAGTTTTACAACCAGAAAGTCACAAAGTATTGCGCAATGGACAAATTTGTTCCAAGTGAATAAACTTCAACATTTTATATTTCAGCTCAGGAATGTGCTATGAAGATGGAAGGTAGAATGTAAGAATTTAGTTTTTCCGCTCTTTAATATACATTTTTAAATTTCTTGACTTGAAGTACACTTTAAGCGCTAAGCATTAATTAAACTGTTAAAGTAAATCAATTGGGACACCAACCTGAATTACCTGTTGCATGGTCAAGTGGTTAGAGCAACTAGCAGCCGGAAGGTCTGGAGTTTGACTCCTGGGCGGGTCAAGTCGAAGACTTCAAAAATGGAACTCACTGTCATTGTGCTTGGTGCTAAGAGTAAGCAATTGAGTAAAGAAAGCAAGCCAGTGGGACAACCGTGGCTGGCTTGACGTAAACCAACCGGGTAAGAAACAGAGCCGTAAAACATCTTATAAGTCTAACCCAATTGAGTTACTAGACTGTCCTGTTTCATGATTGGCTCTGGAGAGTCATGTGACAGTATTTCTATTCTTCAAATGTGACATTTACTAGGAGTGACTGCTTGAATTATACCTTGAAGGTGCAACAATGAAGTCCCGTAATGATATGAAAGATACTTTCAATTCAATTCAATTGTTTATTCAAGCAATGCAAATATTAAAATTGTCATCGAAAATCGGAATGTTTCAAAAGCTCAAAAACAATTAAAGTTAGGAAATATAAAGCAACCAAAACAATAAAAGAAAAGAATCTAAAATTGGGAACACAAAATCTAACATGAAACAGAAATCTAACAAGGAGAGTAAAACAATTTCACGGCGGCTGGGTAAAAACTTTCAATAAAACGCCTGTTTCCTTTAAAAGTGCGAAGACGATTATTAGGCAAGAATTTAAAATAACCATAAACAGGGTGGCTCGAATCTTTCATATTTTTCCATTCACTTCGTGGACCTATCTAGATATGTTTTAATAGGAAAAACTAGAAGGAAACTTGTGAGATTCAACTGTCTCTTCAAAATAAGTTTGGAGTGACTGCTCTCGCAATTTCATTATAGGATTTCCGGCTTTCAATACATTATACTGTCAAGGTTTAAGTTTTGAGATCGTGTTGAGCCCTTTCTAAGTATTTTACGCTTCGTCATTGAGATTACCGTCAAGAAATCGGACATCCAATATCTTATTACCAAGATACAACACATATAGGGAGGCTAACAATGCTGATGGAACAGAGTATGTTCCATACTTGTGCCTCATATGTAAAATGTCCGCAAAAGGCATGCGCAAATACAAGTTATACAATAAATTCAAGGGTTATTGTAAACACGCCAGGTTTTTAGTTTCATGCATAAGACAGACTTTAGGCTAGCTGTTTTTGAAAAACTAATCGAGCAAAGATATCCTACCGATGGGGTAAACAGAATTTTACATAATTATGTAATTTTAAAAAATATTCACAGTATCTGCATTAGGAACCACAGTCTTTCTTGTTTAATAGTTTTATTATTTAGGGTCTGGTTGATTGACGGGATATTTGTCCGACACACCAAGGTGAGTATAGACTAAATGATTAATTCTGGATTAGTTCATGGTACCGTTTAACTGCTGTTCAAAAATATCCAAAGGCTAAAGATCAGACTTGTGGCGTCAAAACCGATTGAAATTGAGTAAAATCTGTTTGGTTAATACTTTGAGGCAAGCTCTCTATGTCAGGACTTTTTATTGTTTTCACTCATCATATACAGTAGCGTCAATATTTATTCAGTGGTGGGAGGGACCATGACTACTTCCGACAAATATTCACCGTGTAAAATGTAAATACAATTGGTGTTTTCCAAAAATGTGGAGGAGGACGAACCCCCCCCCCTCCTGTAAGCCTACAGAATTGACGCCGATGATCACATTTCAAATGACTTCCTCTCTCTAGGCAATGGAAATGTTCAGGATGCAGCCGTCTGGAGTTTTGCAAAACTCATTTCCATAGCAGACTTTTCCTCGGTTACAGAAACGCAAGAAAGGGTGGGGGGGGGGGGGGCACGCTAATTTAAAGTATCTCGTACGCTATCTATTTGCAAGTGTTTCGTAATTTACCCGCGTGTCAATGAGGATCACTGGGGGACAACCATTAACCTCGAACCCCTTTGTTGATCTGGGAAAGTAGTTATCCAGACGAATTCTAAAAATTCAATTCTTTGAGACTGTGTTACCCCCAGGTCGACCAATTATATGTCAGTGGCCTTCCTCCTTCGTTGGGCAGCCAATGATTTGCCTAGCATCCACAGTTCTTAAGCAGCCTTTCACTTCTATAAAAGATACCGCATATTTCGGTAGCAGGGTATTTTTGTCAATGGTGAAGGAACCGAGGGGTAAAAAATCCCCCCCCCCCTTCAAGCATATTTGCCTAGCGCTCTTAGAAGTAGAAATACATGGAGAATTTTTAAGTGGCGGCTAAACATATTCTTTGATCTGTCAAATGCACCTAAGGCTAAAAACCCTCTGAAGTGCCTTTTCCGGCCGTTGCGGGGGTCGGTGGAGGTGGGGGTATATGGTTTGGAAGCCGAAAATTTTCTTGTATGCGAATCACCGACTGATGGTGACCCTCCACTTAGAAAGTCTTGCTGACTTTCAACCAGTCCTGAATTTGAATACTGCTTCACCATCACCAGTCGTCGAAAGAGGTTATCCGTTAAATACTTAGATATTTTTTCTTCTTGGTGAATATCACTTTGGTACTATGTATTAATCTGAACCTTTACTTTTGCTTCTTTTTTTAAACTTTCGTAAACAATTCCATTAGCTAACCAAAATTACCCTTCTAAAGCCTGCACCCATTTGAACAATGAAATGGTGGTGGAGTGGTAAAATGCTCCATCTTTTTAATAAACAATATAGTTTCGAGCTTATGTAAAGATACCCCATTAAGGCAAATTAACATTATAGAATTAAGAGAAACCAGCCTACAGCCCTGTGTAAACTAGACACATTTCAGATTACATCTGTCGGACACAAGTTGCCAAAACACGTTGTGTCCAAAAATGTTGCCAGTGTGTACAGGGCAGACACAAGTGGCAACATGTGTATCAACTTGTGCCCACGACACATGTGTTCAGTGTACGCAGAGGCAAAACATTTGTATCCAGTTGTGTCGACAACATGTTGCGACACATTTAGGCCTGTGTACACTGGGCGCACTTCAGACACATGTGTTGAAACATGTTGCCAAAACACGTACCTTGTGTCAGAAAATGTTGTCACTGTGTACACTGCACAGAGCAGACACAAGCGGTAACATGTGTCGCAACTTGTGTCCAGTGTACACAGGGGTAAAACACTTGTGTCCAGTTGTGTCGAAAACATGTTGCGACACATGTGTCCTGCAATTTGTCCAGTGTACACAAGCCTTTTGATATAAAATAAATTCAATTGATGTGCCCTTCTGCCCGGGGTGCATTTTGGGATCACCGACAAAGGCTTCCAAAACCATGTCCACGTCATGCTGTGGCGTTGCTTCTTCAGAAAGCAACACAGACACCCCAGTAGATCAAAGGCGGTGTGGGTGCAACTGTATACACGAATCCGGACAGCAAGTGATGGTCTGATTTTAGTCGGCCATAAGTGGGGTCCATTACCATTAAATCTTTCAATTTCTTTTCCTACCTGTATATCATGTATGGTTGTACACTAATTTGTATCTTAAATTCTCCAATCTCACCAAATATGAGGGTTTGAAGTTCATATAAACAATAAATAAACTGGACGATTTAAGGCTGTTGGACCCCACTAATGGCGGCCTACAGTCACTAAAAACAAGCGCTAATCGGATTCGTGTATATCTGAGTTTGAAGTTATCCATGCCCTTAGATGGTCTATGTTTTTCCTGTGTTCACATTTCTTGAAAAGCAATCAACACATGCTTGACTGGCCTGTTAACTAACCTCAAATGTTACGTAATTTTTTGTATTTTACTATATCTTTTTGCAATCATTTAATCAGATGTGAAACCTGACTATATCAAGCGTGTTGGAAGAGAACTTCATTTCCTCCCTGAAGCGATAAGTAATCAGGCAGAGCGAGGTGGACGTAACAAAAAGTAAGAAGAAAAGTTACATTACGTGTATCTTACCGTCCAGCCTGCCACAAACACCTGTGTTTATTGAAGTACAAGTAAGGATCAATGAAACAATGTCGTGTATTTTTTTTGTTTTTGTTTTTTGTTTTAAGAAGTTACATTCTAAAAATGAATTATTAATGTAACCTCATATAACAGCTACTATAGTCGCACTGAAAGAACTTGCTTGTTCCAGTCCGTCTTTGTTGAAAATGGGTTCATCTACCCTGGTTAAAGATTATTTTAACTAGTATGAATTTGCAGTACTCTTAAAACACCGGGGTAAACTTTAACAAAGATTGGTGTTCTGTTTACTCCAATAGAATCCTGGTTAAATTTTCCATGATATCCTGGTGAAACTAATGCAAATCCTGTTAAACTAATACCACAAGTTTTGGTTAAAGTAACTAAAAATTCAGTTACTTTAACTCGGAAACTTAACCAGGGTGGTATTGGGCAAATAGAATTCCAATCCTGGTTAAACTTAACCCCGGTGTTTTAAGAGTGTATGGTGCCATGATTATAGGTGTATTTGTAGATGAATGCGGCGTTGGACCAACTGTGGGACACTGGCATTTTCTAATTTGCAGCGTCTGCTATATTTCTAAATATACTAAATGTCTAGGCTAAAAACGAATAGGTTATAAGAGAAACGGTTTTACGCCATGCCTGACACTCCGTCATACACATATTTAGTCAAAAGTGACAATTTCGTGGTCAAAGTCCTATACTTGTATACCCTATGTTGGAAAATAAAGCCCTTCCTCTTTCGTCAAGAAATATAACCACGAGCCTTCGATCCTCATTTGCACGCAATATACAACAAGTATAGATCACGGAATTGCATATAACACGTCATATGTATAAGTTCGAAATCTAATTTGTCCCGTGGGTGTAAAATTCCTTTTGCAAGAATTCATTCATATAACGCCACACGGTTGCCTTTTAGTCGCATGGTTTTCTGGAAACCTATTACGCTATATTTATTCAGAAGTATCTTTAGACCGTTATACAATGAAGAAAAGCCCAACCTCGACAATTTCAGTGTAACCTTTTGAAGGGCTTAAAGAAAGGGACATTGTATCTGACCATAACAATAAATAAAGTCTGGTCTGTTACAATTTATACACTGTGCAGGTCATGTGGGCAGAACTATTGACATTTTACGGTGAGCAACCCTCTACCAGTTCACACATTCAGATACACTGACCCGAATCAAATGCCCTTGGTGAATAATATTTCCTATTGTCTACCGATTCATAATACACTGCTAAGCTGTTAAGGTTTTAATATTTTTTGCAAACCCAGACTCACAGAAGGGTTAAATTCGGCTATTCTATAAGCTCATGTGCAACATTTGATTTTGAGGAAAGTACATTTCTGTTCTTAACAGTTTCAACAACCTTCCTGTCTGCCTGCCTCCCTGCCTGCATGCCTGCCTACATACGACTAAAGGTTGGGAGTTCGAGTGCTGGTCGGGTCATACCAAAGACAAAGACTTTAAAAATGGAACCTACTGACATTGTGCTTGGTGGGTCGGCATTAATAATGGAGCATGGGAAATAATACAGTGAGCCACAACTAGAAGAAAGGCCGCGATGGGCTCGACTTGAACCAGTCGGTTGGAAACAGGGACGTAAAACTCCATCTAACTTACACAAAACAAAGATGGCGCATTAGAATTACAGTAGCCTTTTATTACTTTTATAGACCCAATTTTTAAGTCATCTGTGTATATTTTGTTACTCTGTCTGGTGTTTATCTGATTTTAAATCTGCATGAGTTACTACGGACAAAACGATATTTTCCTCCAGTATATTTATGTTTATTGGTGGTGGCAATTTCCCCTTGCCCCAGGACGGAAAGCCGTGGATATAAAAACATCAGTGTTGAACCGCCTTATGCGGATAAGCACATACATGTTTGGGGAATTCCTTTTTAAGCGTTCTCTTAAAGTTTCCGTGGTTTGTTTTCCGTTTCTTTGAACTTTTTGTTTTTGGTGGGGTGCATTGTAGTAACTTTGTCAGTTGACTGGTTGACGTGAAGGGCATTTACTTAACCTCAAGCCCGACTTACCCCGCCGTGAGTTTCCTCGACTGGACGCAACAAATCGTCTTGTCCGGATAAAGCCATGACTTCGTGAAGAGTGCCCTGTGCAAAATTTCGGCCAGTTTGAAAGCAAGAGCTAGGTACACAATGGTTTAGTCACCGACGATCAGGCATTGCACTGTGACGACAACATTTTGGCGATTTTCGAAACCTCAGAAGAGGCGTATTTTCCCTCGCAATTCTCTAAGAGTTAAAGAACAGCAATACTTTTGTTGCTGTAAAAACATCATTTGCATAAATTTCAACTATGCAAAAGATGAAGGTCACAAATCAGTGGCATGTCGCCTATATCTGCCCATATGCGTGACGTCATAGCCTGTTCGAATCTGATGTAGAGACATGGGCACACGGACTTATTTACATGGGCACAGCATGTAACGTGTCCGTCCTATCCGTAGATGGTCGCCGCCGAATGGGACAAAAAAGGCGCACCAAGAAGGTCGATGTGAATCTTTAAATCGTCTGATTTGACGACGCCTCTGTAATATTTTAAACAAAAGTTAAACTTGAATGGGAACAATATCATATTCCTGCAACACGTGAAGTGATTTTGACCTTACCATGCCACACTTCAAAAATATTTCAACTTTCTTGCAAGACCTGGAAATTGACTTGAGCAAGTCCAAACTTTTACACAAAATCATAGCAGACAGCCATCTTGGTGCGCTTTTTCTCACACGTACGGTGGCGACAATCTACCGTACAGTAGTATGATGTGTCCATGTATTCGGGAATCCGATTAGCGCTTGTTTTTAGTGACTGTAGGCTGCCATTAGTGGGGTCCATCAGCCTAAAATCGTCTTTATTTATTGTTTACATGAATTTCAAACCCTCATATTTAGTGAACTTGGAGAATTTAAGATACAAATTAGTGTACAACCATCCATGATAGAGGTAAGCAATGAAATCGAAAGATTTAAAGGTAACGGACCCCAGTTATGGCCGACTGAAATTACTGTAGATCATTATTTGCTGTCCGGATTCGTGTATAGAGGCTTTGCAATAACGTCACGGAACCGCCATGCTGGAGGACATTTATGCCAAATACGAGTGGTTTTGTGCCGAACGCACTGCACAGTGTGCACTGTGATATGCAGGATGTGCACAAATTCAACGAGCATGCGCGTCGCGTATGGTTTACTACGTAGTTACATGTACTCCAACATGGCCGCCGGGGAGTATTATGACGTCATGTGAAAAGCACCAGTGACTTTATTCCCTTATTAATATTTAAACGAGAAAACAACAGCTGCACGTAACTTGTATTATGGCTACGTAGAGCAGGATATAGGAACCTTCTCTATGTATGGCTATGACAAAAAAGAACGCCGTCTCGCGTGCTCAGCACGGATTTTATAAACACGCATAATTTTTTTTGTTTTGTAAATAACGCGCATGCGTGCATGCACAAACGTTATCAAATCATTATCTAGTTGTGGCAGCGCGTCTATGCGCTGCACATAACCCGATTTCGTTAGGGCGCGCAATAAAAGTACTTGTAGTATATTTGTAAAGCGCGCGTTTTATTGCTTTAGGTTTTTGAAACGCGTTCAAGTGAAGCTAATTATGTGCACTCCATACGCAGGCAAGCCCTAAAAAGTAGCAAACTGTTAGTGCACCCAAGGAAGAACCGACTGGTTGGTCGAGACACTGGTCGGACGTTCCGCCATTTTGACCTTGGACTCTAGTCAATAAATACTCTTACTTAGAGATTAACCAACGTTATTATAAACGTAGATACCAAACTCCTATCCCTACACTGTCATACACACCAACTCCTCGCGGAGGCTCAATTGGAGGGCGGAAGTGTTCATTTGACATGAGCACAGAGTATTCGGTTATATGCGTGCACAATTATGCATGCGTAACAGGATATTCCATTGTAACGAGATCACCAGCGTGCGTGCATTTTCAAAGCAAGTTCTTTTCGCGCACAATGCAGTTCTCCGTGTGCAGTCCGGAGTATTAATTGACGCGTACTTTCACGTGCTTAGAAAAAGAACGCAGTAGTTGGTTTTGTGTTGTAAGCGCTTAAAAATGTAAACGCGTCCATAGGTGTGCGCTTGTGAATAACCCATAGAAACTGACCAATGAGTAAGTCAATGAACTTCAAATATTCAAACGTTCTTAGGTAGAAAGCCTCGAAAAAGCCTAAAAGTACTGTTACATATATAAGTGAAATTTATGAAAGAAAGGTGTTTGCAAGAATTGCAATGTTTTTAAATCACACGTTTTTATACTACCGGAAGAATTCAATTAACTGGCAGCTTTCAAAACGACCGATCAGTGATCAGCACTTCCGCTCCTCCGTTTCGGCCTCCGTAAGTAGTCAACGCGCCATTTTAAGTTTGGTATTTTAACTTGTAATATCTTTGAGATTAACTAAGCGGAGCAGCCACCATTGGTTGCCGCGCAGCGTACAGAAAATTTTGAAAAATCTAACTCCTCAGAGAGTTGAAAACGGCATTTTCCAGACTTAAAAGTAGGATCTAAGCAGACGATATTTTGATCACAAAATAATCAGATAAATGTACCACTACTATATCTATCTATCTTTTCAGGGAAAAACCTTTTAAACGGAACTGAAAGCATGCTATTTACTAATGTATTTTACTCACGGACTTAAAAACATGGACAGAGCATGTAACACGTACGTCCTATCCGTAGATGGTCGCCATCGACTAGGGCAAAAAGGCGCACCAAGATGACCGCCGTGAAGCTATAAATCGTCTGATTTGAGGACGACTCTGTAATATTTCAGACAAAAGTTAAACTTGAAAGGGAAACAATATCATATTGCTGCAACACGTGAAGTGATTTTGACTTTACCTTGCCTTATTCGAAAATATTTCAACTTTTTTTTCCAAATATGGTGATATACTTGAGCGAGTCCAAACTTTCACACAAAACCATAGCAGAGGGCAATCTTGGTGCGCTTTTTCTCACACGTACCGGAGCGACAATCTACTGTAGAGTATGCTCTGTTCATGTAAAGGAAGTCCGTGATTTTACTCTCTTGCGACTCTTGGCTGCATTCAATATATATTCAATTGATGAAATTGTCTATGTGGTTGCACAAAATCTCGACCATAAATGACTTTACTTCATTGGTAACACCTTTAGAAAAAGTATCACTATCAGGTGCGTTAAAATGAACTTTCACGCTTACTGGGAGACAGTCTCGCACTGTATCCGTATGGTATTAAAAACGGTAACCATTGCCATAACTTGGCTGTAGGAGCAGGATAGAGGACAAACTATTTGGTACTGCACCAGTGTATCCTCCCTTTTGTCGATTGAATAGAAAACTACCCAGCATTTTGCAACCTTCGCTCGAATGTTTTACCGTTTCGGCCAAAGTTTTCGAAAGACTACATTGTGAAGTGAGACTGAAGAAACCCCTGAAGCTACCCGAATATGTCGCACATCTTTGTCATCATTTTTATTTTCATGAAAATGGTACTTCAAACATAGCGTTTTCTGTTTTTTGGGCAAAGATTGAAAGTATTAAAACAATCGACCATTTGGGCATTATGTTGCACTAGATTTAAAAACAGGACGAAGAGTTGTTGTTTCTTTTAAGCTACATGCTTCTCAAATATGCCGCGATTTTTTCTTTATCTTTTTGACTTTTTGGGGTTGGGTTCTGCCACCCTGTTGGAGCATCATCACACGCCAATGATTATAAATGGTTGTCGAAACTGGTTAAACATTTGAATGCAATATTTCAACAAATTTCAACGAAAATAAATGTTCCTTATTTCATTTTTCAGGGTACATACAAATAAGGGATTCCTTTGATTTGAGGCTTGAAGCAATTGCCTACTTTCAGGGTATCACATTTATTTCAAGACCTAGTCCTTGAGTATCTTACAATTTTGTGAGCTTAGTCAGTTACCGTCTGCGGTGTGTCTTTAAAAATATATTCATTTGCACACGAAAGTGAGGCAAAAACCTTGAAATGGTGTTTGGAAACCGTGACATTCTGAGATTAAAAAAGAAAGCGAGAATCTCACGGCAAAACCGCGAAACTTGGCAGGTCTACGTTACTTTAAAATGGGAACTTCGGAAGTCGTGTACGATGGTCCCTTTAATCTGACTGTCATGCAGAACAGATGTGACCTACATTTGTAGTTACTTCTTTTCTAAAAATTGCAAGCAAGATAAGAAATTTACTTCTTGTGTTGTGTATAGTTCAATGCAAAGATTGTGATAAAACAAACTACTTTACGCGAAAAAGACCCCCATATGCAAACATGAGTCAAACGACAGAATTTCTAGTGATGGAATAAAAGTTAACCACTATTCAGTTAATGTCATACAGAGGTCAGTCTCGCGCAGGCTATATTATAACACTTTTGAAACTGCATTTTGCTAAATGCAAAATAACTCGGTTAATTTACTCGAGTAACATGCAACGGTTTGCACCGTGTTAAAACCACTGCCGCACGGTCCGACTTCGGTTAGCATAAAGAAATAGTGTAATTTAACCGCAATACCAGATTACTCTCTGTCCAAATGAAACAACTATCTGACCGATTAGGTCTGGTTCTGGAAAGGGTTTTAAGGTCATTGTCCCATCCCCTGACCCTCACGGCCATGGGTGCCGCAGGGGCATATCATAGGCATCCATGCCTTTGGTTTCAATCAACCTGGTACACACTAAAGAAATTGTTCGTAAATGGGAAACCTCTGCAGATATTCAACTACAAGATTGTGGCGTGACTTTACATTTTTTGTTTTTATAATAAGGCTATAGACATCGATTACCTAGTAGAATCTTTCAAAGAAAACTTTGATGAGCAAATCTTTGCAACTTGTCCAAGAATTTGACATTTTTGAAATTCCAATCTAAATATCGATATTTTCAACTATACTGATATTCGTTCTGTTGTTTTGGAGATTTTGAGAAATTTATAGACTACTTTTGAATAAAATAATCATCAGAAATTTGCTTTAGATATTTGGAACATTCTTCTAACATTTCTGACACTGGGTAGGCCTGTTGGGCGAGTTCTCAATAGGTTCTCTGTCACTTTATGACATTTGTAAGGTATATACGTACTGCTATTCATTAAGGACTCCCCGGTTCATGCACGTATTGCATAGCCATAAGGGGGAAGGCTCATTTAAACTTTTAAATAAACCAGTTCACACCTCCCTGCTCAAACAAAGGTTCACCGTCTTTAATAAGGTCATGCCATAGTTTTCTTTGACTGTGCTCAAACCTGCGTTTACACTTATAGCGTTGGCGGGAGGCGTGTTAACTATTTGAATTTCTTTGTATATGATCCTACCTAGTATCACGACAAATCTTCCAGAGTTAAAAAGGTGTCTTTGAGCTTTCTTCGGCACTGAACACAAATAGGGTGGTAGGTAATTTGGTTCGGTTTGGAATTTTCTATAATATGTCACGTATCGATACAATATTAATGCGGTACTGTTACCGAAAGTAAATGCTTTTCTTACGTCTGAGCTAATATTATGTAGACAAATAGACAAACGCATATGTGTACTTACGAATGAAAGACTGTCATGTGTGGATCTGAGTCTCGATGCCAGACAACCACATTGAACGTGTGCGGTTTTTCTCGACAAGGGATATATGGCGGGCGAAATAACTCAATGCCATATAGGCGTATGGGAGCATTTTACTTCTGGGTAGGACTGGGAGTAAGAAAAAATTGCCCCAAAATTGAATCCTGCCTCAAAAAATTTCTGAGGGGAGCGTCACCATTAGTTGGCGCGGAGCGTACAGAAACTTTTGAAAAATCTAACCGCTCAGACAGCCGGACATGGCATTTTGCAGGGTTATATGTAGAATCTAAGCAGTCGGTATTTTGAGCTTTCGTTTGCGATAAAATATTGACTTTAAATAAATTAACAAACTGAAAAGTGATCAGAAAGTTACTTTAGAAAACTGTTTGTTGGAAAGTATAATTCTCCCGGAAGACTATGTGAGTGGAGCTCCACGATTAGCTGGTGCGGAAGAAAAGTTTCGAAAAATCGATACCCATCAGATAACCAGAAATGGCATTTTTACGCTTGTAAGTAGAATCTACACTGTTAAAAATTGCTTTTAATTTACAGGAGAAAAATAAAGAGAAACATGAATATTACAGAAACATTTTGGCAATATTTGCCACCCTTTTTCTCTATTCTCTATTTGTCTCTTCATTTTTTGTTTTGATAATTTTTAGCGATTTTTAAAAGTGTAAGCAGTAGGTATTTTGGACTTTCGTTTGCTATAAAATGTTCACTTCAAATAAATAAGCAAACTACAAATTGTTCAGAGAGTAACCAGAAAAAGGCATGGAAGTAGACATTATTTTGATGTGTGGAGGGGTGTCTCAAAGGACTTAGATTTAACTGAGATGGTTTCGTGTTCTGCTTCGTTTTGAAAATGTCGCTATTTTAAATTGTTAAGGTGAACGCGGGATTCCATTTTCACACAAACTAAACTACGATGTGCAACCCTGCAATTTTAAGTTCAGCATTTGTTTTGGCAAAACACTATCTAAGCGAAGCGCCACCATAGGTTGGCGCGGAGCATACAGAAAATTTTAAAAATTGGACCCCTCAGACAGCCGCAAATGACATTTCCCAAACTTGTAACTGGAAATAAAGCAGTGGTCATTTTGAGATTTCGTTTGCAATAACAGAAAGAAATCAGCAACTTGCTAATGGATCAAAACATCACCAGATAAAATGTACCGCTACCAATGGACGGCCTTGTATATTCGGGGGAAACTATGCAACGGATTTGAAAACATGCTAATGTCATTTACTCTTTTGCGACTCTTGGTTGAATTCAAGATCTACTGATTTGGTGAAATTTTCTGTGAGACTACCCGAACTTTACTTTTAACACTTCTTGAAAATATATCACATTACGCGGTCGGTTCAATGAATGTTCAGGCAGACATTCTAACATCGTCTCACTAGTATGTAATTGAAAAACAACCTACCCGAGTTTTAATTACCGTTGCCTGAATTTTGGCTTTTGGCGGATAGATGACAAACTATTGGGGACTCAGTGCAACTGAACATCCTCTCTCCTGTCCTTGTAATTAATTTCGCAAATTAAAACATCAGAGAACCTTTCTCATCCATCGCCCGAATATTTTAATATTTCAGGCAATGCTTTTGCAAGACTAGAGTATGAAGTGTGGTTGAGGAAATTTCTTTTTGCATTTCGGGCAAAGTTTTGAAAGAAATCAGATAAACGGACATTTCGGGTATTGTGTTACCCAAGATTTAAAGGCAGACTGATGAATGATTGATATGTTTCCCAAATATGTCGCGATTTTATATTCTATATTTTTTTGCTACATATATTACCCTGACTGTGATACTTCTCTATTTTTCGTGAAAATGTTTGAAAGAATTTTGATATCCCACCAGAAATTGGAAATTGTGTTGCAAAATACTGAGAAGTAAAGCGAATAATAGCTTTTTTCGCTGCCCGAAAGTTTAGCAAATTTTTGTACTCTTGTTAATTTTTTTTAAATGTTACGATGAATATGTTTTTCCTTTTTCGGGCATACTTTTTAAGATTTAGGGCCCTCTTAGGAGTTCTCCGAGTAATTAAAACGACGCAAATTTTAAAAACTCAAGTGGCTGTCCTTTTTTGTCAAATTCCTGCCCGAATTTGAGACTATGCAAAACTCAGGACAATTCTCCCCCTGTCTCCTTCCCGCCCCCTACACCCATGCTCAATGCAACATTTATTTTGGTCAAAAAGTATTCAAGTAGCAAACGATTCCTACAGGGTCTCCTTGCCTATTTAATTTATATATAATTTGAGTCGCTGCAACGGAATTAGTTTCCATAGCAAAGAACGCAAATAGCCTACTAAGGGCAAAAGCAGTAAACTTCAACTTAAAGCAAACTGGCCTGTTTCATGATTGGCTCTTGAGAGTCATGTGACAGCATTTTTCTCCTCAAATGGGAAATTTACAAAGATTTACTGCTTAATTTACCTTGATATTGAAGTCCCGAAATATTATTAAAGATATTTTGAAGAGAAATGCGAAGAAAATGGTGAAATTTAATTGTTTGTTTAAAATAAGTTTGGCCGGCGACTGCTATTAACATTTTTAATCAGACTCGTAGCCAAGAAGAAGAGAAGAGTAAAGTCCTTCCCCTGAAAGCTCCCTAGAGATTTGAAAGTTTGAAGTTTGCCATTGCCCCACTACATTTGTATACATTTGGCCCTGAAAAAAAATGGTCTGCCCCGGAAAATGTTTGGCTAAGTTGTTTGGCCGCTACGAGCTGGTTAAAACCAGGAAAATGCCCCTTCTTAATATCTTGAAATATTGACGTTTACACAGTGGCGTATCCAAACTTTTCATTTGGGGCTGAAGGGTAAAGTTTTTAAGTGGGAGGGGTAAGCAGTTACCTACACCGTGACTATCTGTACTACCACATCAGCTGGCGCGTAACAAACAGAAAATTTTGGCTGGAATTACCATCAAGTCAGATCGGGTGGAACTGGCCCTTTTTGGCCTCTAAAATAAATTCTATCTAAATACTAGTTCATCTTTTAGAAAATATTGTAGCATTGTACGACTGAGCGGGGTGCTGTTAAAGACTTTATAATTTAGCATCAATGAATGAAAATAAGTTTCATCACTATTTATAATTCATATCAAAAACGACCGACTGAATCTTACTATAAGGTTCAATCATTACATCAATGGTCGGTCTGCACAGGGAGTTGCTAGAGGCTCTCTAGCAACTCCCTGGTCTGCCTAAACAGTATGCCGTTTATTGCACAATTTGAATGTCGAGCTTTCACTGTGTACATCCACATGCTTTTTGTATGTATCTTTCAATTTGTCCAGCATTTTGAAAAGCACAATTTCCTATATAGCAGAAGGTTTCCTCACAGAATTTTCAGAGATTTGTTGTTTGGAAACTAAAATTCACCATAGTATGTTGGATCATTTGCTTGCTTAAATGATCACTTAGGGTAGACTTTCTTTATAAGCCTTCACATGCAGTAAAATCTTCAAACAAGGGGTGTGACCATGCAGCTAATACGTAATAGCTCCATGGTGTAGCCAACAATGAAAGTGTTTACTGTCATGAAGCATTTGAATTTTCTAGAAATTAGGTCCGTTTTGAAATAAACCTATTCATTTCGACAAGGAAACATTTAGTCTATGGGCCAATTATCGAAATGCTTCCTGAGCAACTTTTATCGACTGTTTTTTCTATTAGATATGGTCCCTTCAAGCATCGCATTCTGCTCGTCTGCCATTCAATAGGAGTTGGGCGTGGTCGTGGAATCCAAAATGGTTGCCACAATGGACATCACTCTGGATTAAAGGGAGTCTCCTTCTTTTCTGAATGCCCACACAAGGTGTCATATGGAAAGTTTCTCCGTCGGTAAGCATAGGCGTACGAGGCGGGGGGGGGGAGGGGGGCAGACTGCCCCCCCTAAATTTTCTCAAGACCTAAAATTCGGGCAGGGATCTGGAAAAATTCGGGCAGCCGTTTGAGTCTTAAAACCTGGTTTGTTTCTACTTACACAGAAAACTCCTAGGCGCGCCCGAATTCCTTCAAACACCAGATATCAAAATTCGCGACACATTAGGACAGCTTACGGGAAAAACAATTTTTTGTCAGCCTCACTTCATATTCTTGCCCAAACCTTTGCCAGAAATGACACAACATTCGGGCAAAAGTTGCAAAAAAGTTCTGGGATATTTTTAATTGCCAGATTACAAGCGGAGAGAGGATGTATACAGTCCCCAAAATTTTGCCCGAACAAATCAATCAAAAGCTATCTTGTGACGCACCATATTACTAAATGACAATCACCAATAGTCACCACAAGGCTGACACGTACTTGGTCGAGAGGTATTTGGGCAGCATATGAATGAGATGGCGATTTTTCACTTTTCAAAATGATCCTCTTAAAATTGTGCGAAACTTTTTAACCTGCAGTGCTGTGGGACCGAAATTCGGGCAATGGTAAACAAATCAGCCTAGCTTGTGCATTGCTTACTCATACGAATTTAGTGTGAACAAATCTGCAAGTAAGTCTGTCCACAAATTCATGTAAAAACATCTAGCAACGTGACAAGCCGGGTTTTTTTTCAAACGGCGTTAGTAGAAAAATCATTTATATATAATCGGGAGTTCGGGCCGAGTCATATAGACAGTTGTATCAATTCAGTGGAACTTGAATTCGGGCAAGAGTCGCAACAGAGTCACAGACATACAGTACTCATGTTTTTAATTCCGCTCTACAGTTTTCCCCGGAAAGATACAAGACCAGGTAATGTTTTATACATTCCCAGGTGCGGTATATCATTATATTATGCGAATACAGAGTATAACATGTTTTTGCCTTTTTAGCATACGTTTTCGCCACAGCACAATTTTTGTTTACAAAACATTCCAACTTGTATTTGTTACAACTTTTTGTTTGTCATGGGTCTATACTCATGATTTCTTCAGTCGATTGATTACCAGTAGAAAAAAACATCGTAAATATCATGCAACTAAACTATCCCGTTATGAATAAAACTTGAAGGTATCGTGAAAATTTCATTTCGTTTTTAATTTTGTATTCCCTTGCCTGAGGCAAAAGGAGTCTATGCGGCTATGCCGATGATTTGGCCACGTTTGTTTTTATTTAATGGGTGCGGTTTGTGGGGATCAAGTGTGCCAAATCCGTTGATATGGGCTCAGGTCGTTTGCTCACTAGGAAATAATTTGCGCCCTTGTTTGTTTAAATGCATATAAACAGGCTGCTACCTTGCTTGGGAATCGCGCGAAAATTGAGTTAATCGGTTTTTATAAGGGCCAATTTGTTGCATGGCATCACCACTCAGGTGATTTGGGCCTCTAAATCTGAGCTAAACAGGCTGCTAAAACAAACGGGATCCTTTTAAAGTTCGACGAAACTTATATTTAATAGGCAGCCGGAATGCGATGCAATGCCATCCAGTGGCGTAGCCCCCTTGGGGGTGGGGGTAGGCCCCCGATTTTCTTCAGGCCCCTCCCCCCAGATTTTTCGCGTCTGAAAAAAAGTAATTGAAAAAATAAAATGTTTGAACGGAAATAAACTTTGAAGTATTTCCTTCAAAACAGTAAATAAATAAAATGTGTAAAAGTTAAAAAAAAGCATGGATGAATGTGTGTAAAACACATTACGTGCGCACGTATGAAATCAAGTTATAACTTCAAAATCTGCCATTTATTGCATTTCACTTCGAAGATGATACTAAAGTCTTGACGACAAACTTTAATGTGACTTTGTGATCTACATCCTTCTGAAGTTTACAATTTTTCCCAAGGGAAAGGGAGATACTGGTTCCCGTAAGTCTCATCCCCCGGGCCAAAGATCAGAAGTGCCCATTTTTGGGGTCGTCCCTAAAAAGTGTATGTATTACCATTTTTCATAGATTGATTTTTTATTCTTATTATTTGAGAAGTCGCAGACATGACATTCGTATTTCAAGGCTGGGTACATCCAGCCTAAAACACACGGGAAGTGCCGTTTCCGGCCATCTGGAGGGGTTTTAAAGCCCAAAATTTTCTTGTACGCTCCGCGCCAACTGATGGTGCAGCGCTCCGCTTAGATAGTCTTGCCGTGCCTGACCCTCGGAGGTACCAGGCCCCACACTTGTTAACTAGGCCCCCCCCCCCAAAAAAAAAATCTCATCCTGGCTGCGCCACTGATGCCATCTTCCCCTCGAAGTTGAGAAGCCTTGGGATTTTCGAGGGTTTCTGATGTTTTTCAATTTTCAAAATTATATTGATGATAATCTCATGCTGCATGACGTAAAATAGTTTGTAGAACGCGCAAACAAACTCATTTTCCAATGATTATAGCTTAATGTAGTCATCCAATGGTAATGCTCCTTTTCACCTGTGAGTTTTCTGACCTTTTTGTAGATTTGCTCATTTTTGGTGAAAATTTTATTGCAAACGAAAGTTCAAAATATCGACGACTTTTATTCTGCTTATAGGCCTGGGAAAGGCCATTTCCGACTGTCTGAGGGGTTGCGATATTGCAAAATTTGATGTACGCCCCACGCCAACTGATGGTGGCGCTTCGCTTAGATAGTCTTTCGGGCAGAATTATATTTTTCGGGCAGAGAATCCTCTGCCCCCCCCCCCCAAACTGAAATGCTCCCGTACGCCTATGTCGGTAAGTGAAAACATTCTGTTTGGAACAAACGCCATACATATACAAGCTAACGGTGAAAATGAGGGAAAACATTAACAATAGTTGCCCAGCGTAAAAAAAACAGGGGTGGGGGGGGGGATTAATTGTCTTTGAAACTGCCTTTGCTCACTGCTTATACATTCTTTAATTTGATCAATATTAGATGTAACTGTCTTATTAGAGAGATTTATTATTAAATATCACTCACTCGGTAAGCATTTTCGTTTGCTCAACATGCATGGCTTTTCGATCAGAACAACGGTGATTACAATGTGTGGATGCTGAATACATAGTCAGAGTCAGAGTCAGAGTAAGTCAGTGTAAGGGTGGATTTTCGAACTGTCACGTATGTCCTGTTGTGAAGTGCCGTGACAGCTTATCGTGCTGGTTTTGATGAAATATCGAGAGCGCTATATGTGTTGTGATAGCTTCTACCATGTAATATGGATTGAAATAGTGATATCTCTGTTTTTTGTCTATAGTTTTTTGCAATATTACATTTTATTACTTGTAAAGTGGACGTGAATGACTTTCTCACATCGTGCGCTTTATTTAGTCTAATCTATATATATAAATACAAAGTAAGTAAACCAATATCAGAGTCTTATTGAAGTCTCGAGCCCGACTGCAGTCGAATTATTTTCCCCGACTCGATTCTTCAGTTAATTGGGCTCGAGCCTAAAATTTACTACAGTTTTCTTTTAAATATCGCAAAAAGACACAAGAACCCCACAAACCATATCGGTTAACACCCCTTTAAATAAAACCTGTGCAAACTCTTGCACAAAATCCTACCGCATCCAAGCCAACATTACAACTAGACTAGTGAGCGTAGTTACTTGCCTGGAGACGGGCAGGAGCGAAACACAATTCCAAAAGCCATCACTGTCAGCAACAAATTCAAAACACTACCTATTCACATACACGTACATGCACACACACACAGCAGGGAGGTGTTATTAACACCTCCCTGCACACAGCAATGAAGATTGCAGTGACATACCCAGAGCAAAGAAGCGCAGCCAGCAATATTTACAGGCGGGATCACGGAAACTCCTGCGCTAAGGTACACTAAGTTACGGTCACTCGAGTTATGTTATAGTCGAGCAAGAAACATGTCAAGCCATCCATATATGACAATTGTTTCATTTTGGCACATGTGAAAGCTCCACTAGAAATCAAACTTAGTTGAGAACAAGTTCCAAAGTACCAAATTTCGTATGAAATAATTCCAAAACTCTCCTTTATAAAGAAATATCAAATGACAGATATATGCTTTTATTTACTCTATTCCATGACAATATAGCGAAAAAGAAAAGTAAATACTTAAAAAAATACAGTTTAAAGTCTTTTTCGTGCAACTGTTTGTCGAGTTGCGAGTCTACCATTTTAAAATATGTACCCTCTGTAAAGACATTTAAAGTTCAGTCCAATAGATCAATCTTACTGTTTTTTAATTGAACAACACAAATACTACACCACCCCCCCCCCAAAAAAAAAAAAATGAAAAAGTAAAACACAGCAACAACAACAACAGAAAGATATGATCAATTCATGTAAAACAAACTGATTTCCGATCGTTTATGTTTTGCTAAGCAATTATTCCCTTTGAAAATAGCTTGTGAATTAGAAAATATGAATAAACATAACACTTTTCTTCGAAAAACACCTCACACTGTGAGGATTGGGTGCACAAAAATGAATCTACGAGGGCTTATTTGAGCGATGAAGCGAGGCGGAAAAGATTAACAATAGACATTTTTTGATCAATGAAAGATGTAACTAAGAGTAGACATTGATTGATAATATTATGTGTGAACAAAATTTCTATAATGTGATGTCATTGACATGGGAACGTGTAAAGGTCGTTGTCCTTACTCTGCTGTTGAATCAGTACACTGGCATATTATAGGGCTGGTTGTTTACGGGTCTGGAAACGGTGGTTTTTGGATTCTTTGGTAAGTTTTGTTTGGCCAAGGTAACTGTTTTGAAACAAAATCATAATGAAAAATTTATAAATGGCGAAACAATTGGTGTTCAAGACCTGATCCTCTCACACAAAACAGTTCCACTTCTTATAACCCATAATCCCCCCCCCCCCCACAACTGAGTGTAAAATCATTCATCCAATATATCTAGACACAGACTCAGAATATTGCTTCAGGGTGAGTATATGGGACCCCAAAATGTAATCAAAACACTCTCAGTATGTACAGTACATGCTGTGTAAAATGAGCTTTGATGATCTACATTCTTTGAACTACAGCTGTGAATTCAAATTCTTGTGTACTACAAAAGCTATAGTTTGGTTTGAGAGGATTATCCCTTTAAGTTGTGTGATACGGGAGACTTTCTGGTGTGAAACCCCTCTGAACTAGTGTTAGTTTATCCCTGAAATTGAGGGCTATCTCAATATGAGACAAAGGTGCATAATGTAAGTTACCCAATTTGTATTAGTCAAGAAATCTGTCGTGTTTCATGATTGGTTCTTAAGAGTCATTTGACACTTTTTTCTCAAAATCATGATATTCAAGAAATTAACTCATTGTTTTATTGGTATATGCAATAATTTAAGCCCTTTATAATCATGACAGAGACTTTGAAGCAGAGTAAGGAAGGAATTTTGTGAACTGGCTGTTGTTTCAAAATAATTTGAGTTTGGGGTGACATATTGTTTTTACCTTAGTTAAGATGATAACTGCCAAGTCAGGTAATTCATGGTTTCAGACTCGAGTCAAGTTATTTTGGTTGAAAACAGGAAGTCAAGTCAAAATATGCGACTTGATTCAGAGTCAGTGACACAACTTGTTATTTGTTACAACACTTCTTTTTTCGCTATCCAACAAAAAGTCCAAAGGCTGTTCCTGTATGATATGATTGGCGTTCCATACAAAATTGTTCTCGGGATCTATCAGAACGAAATTTTTATTGAATGTGATCTTCTTTAGTTGTCAACTTCAAACTGTTCAGATGTTGATAATGCCGAATGTACTAATACTAGGCCCTACTTTTGAAATTTTGATATGAAATGCTTTGAGAATAATGCCAACAACTATGGCTGGTGATGTAGATGAAAGCTACAAGGAACAGATAAAAGAACTTGATTACTTTTACTTCTTAGGTGAGTCATTTGATTCTTGTTCCGAACACGTTAAACATTGAAAGGGAAGTTTCGCGAAAGTGGTATCAAAGTAAATATAGCGGCTTTGGCCCTCTGTGTGTTAGCTGGCCTTAGGCCTAACGTTAGGCTAGGCCTATACTAGCCCTTGAACAGGGCTGTGGGTTACGTTACATGGCCTAAGCTCATTTCACTCCACATCACAGCCCTTGCCCCGCTAACACAGGGAATCCCATCACTAGGCGACCTTGGCCAGGGTCGTCATCTCTCATGTTCACAAATTACTATTTTTTCTCACCAAACTTTACACAGATGACCTCTGACACCACATCCACCTTTCTGCATAAGCTGTTCACCCAGGTTCGATGTTATAATGGTGTATTTTGCCTCGAAAAATTGAACGTAACACTAACTCAATGCCCATATTTGCAAGCTTTCAAACGACTAAGTACTAGTAGTCGGTCTTCGATCTTACTTAACGCTGACACGCCTGGCTATGCCTTGTGTACCCGGGCATGCGCTGACACGCTCGATGTTAATTTAGTTGACGCTGATATTAATTTCATTAAATGCTATCATTAATCATGTTATCATTACTGATTAGGAAGTAAAATGCAAAAGACCACTGTGGCATTTTTTTTACTTTTGTTCGCAAAATGTTGCTATTCATTACCCATGTTAGAATGTATCCCTGAGTTTTCCACTAGTTCCGCGAAACGCCATGCGCTGTCGTACGTACAAATTGTACGGCAGGGTGTGGAACTTGAGACAGGGTGTACCAGCGGGTGTCAGCGGGTTTCAGCGCGTGGAATAGTAGGACCCCTCGTCGTCGTGATATCATAGAGTAGGATAGTTCCTATATCCTGCTCTATGCGTGATATCCACTTTGGGGTCAAAGGTCATACCAGGGGTTTCCACTTATTCAAAAAGTTTTCACACTTAGAGAAATTTTGTCAACGTTTCAACAATTTCAAAAACACTTAAGCTTCAAATATGAACAAACAAGAATTTTTCATATGAAATTTGCATTCATTAGGAGGAATGATAGTTTAAGTTATCGATTTGGTGAAATGGTTACAACGTTCTAGGAATGATTTTTCACATTTGCAAGTTCATGTAGAAACACTTATTGTACGACGGCTCATTCAAACGAAGGAGTTTCTAACCAGAATCGAAGTGTCATTTTGCTGCATTTTGACCTCAGACTGTCCATGAAAGCCGATATATTGGTAACTTTTCGATTGAAAGTCACTTGCACATCATTTTGTGGTAATATAAGTTCGATGTGTGTAATATTTGCCAGTTTTGAACGTATTTTGTTCTGAAAGCCCAATGATGGGATTCCCTGTGTTAGCGGGGCAAGGGCTGTGACGTGGAGTGTAATGAGCTTAGGCCATGTAACGTAACACACAGCCCTGTTCAAGGGCTAGGCCTATACCAGTAGGCTGTAGGCCATGCCTGCACATTTCCCTTATTTGATTAAATTAAACAATTTTGGGTAACGTAATTGGGTTTTCATACCCGGAAGTGGCATAGGCTAAACACATGTACATGCCTGTAACCCCAACCCTAAACCCTAACCCAGTGTTAGGCCTAGCCTACTACTAACGAAGCAAAAAGGTCAAATGACCCCTCAGACTGGGATCAATTCAAGGATTTCCGGTGCTCTACTGATCGTATTATTCGCAAATCTAGATCAGATTATCTCCTTAACGTTGGCCAGAGCCTGGAGTCTGGAGATACGAAGCCATTCTGGCGCTTAATTAAAAACGCTAGACAGAACTTTTCAGGTGTTGCTTCCCTAAAAACCGTGAGAGGCATTGCCACCTCCGCCATTGAAAAAGCAAATGTTTTAAATGCACAGTTCCAATCTGTATTCACTCACGAGGACTACAATAGTGTCCCTACCCAGCATGGGGATTTTCCAGAGATGGCACCTATTGATGTTACAGTCCCAGGCGTCGAGAAACTGTTGAACGATCTCAACATCCAGAAAGCCCCCGGTCCTGATGGGTTAATACCAAAAGTTCTTAAGGAATGTGCCAGTAGTGTTGCGCCAGTACTGACTATCATCTACCATAAATCAATCTCTATGGGTCAGCTTCCTGAAGATTGGCTGACTGCAAATGTAACTCCATTATTTAAAAAAGGAAATCGCTCGGATCCTAGTAATTATCGTCCTGTATCCCTTACATCTATTCCATGTAAGTTGTTAGAGCATATCATACATTCAAATGTCATGAGTCACTTAGAAGACCATGGCTATCTTCATGACAAGCAACATGGTTTCCGCAAGGGTCGCTCTTGCAAAACCCAACTAGCCTTGACAATCAATGACATTGCCAGAATCCTTGATGATTAAGGTCAAGTAGACGTTATCATTATTAGGGGTGCACCGGATTTGGAATTTTAAAATCTGGTCGGAACCGGATTTGCCGGATTTAAACCAAAATTCCGGCCAGAATTCCGGCCGGATTTGCCGGATTTGGTCAAATGAAAGAAAAGGAACCTACTGGTGGGGTTATACCTTAGGAGCCTTAGTGGATGCAGGTCTTTTTGACCTCCATATCAATCTGCATCATCTTAGCCACCATCAGCAAACATAGAAGCGGTCAGGAGCTGTGTTATGGCTATTTTATTTGTGAGCAGAGCTTTGGTATTCCCTTACAGAAACTGTTGAGGTCATGTCTAATTTGGGTTTTGTGATGTGGCATATTTAATGAATGGTTGGGCTAATTGACAAAATGTTACTTCATACCAGCCCTGAATGAGATACCCAAGGGTTCAGATCAGTGAGGGATAAAATCAAGATGTATTTTGAACACTTAGCTGACACTTTTAAAGCCGGACATGCAACATGTTGAAAATGATTTCATAAATGTCTGTCTATGCAAATTGAGGGACTAAAGTATGAAAACATTGGCAGTCAATATCCAAATTGAAAAGGAATCAATTACAATTTGAAAAGGAACCAGTTACAATTCCTATGGTGATTCA
Organism: Holothuria scabra; assembly: GCA_037179385.1. Taxonomy (NCBI): domain Eukaryota; kingdom Metazoa; phylum Echinodermata; class Holothuroidea; order Aspidochirotida; family Holothuriidae; genus Holothuria; species Holothuria scabra. The sequence continues at coordinate 24,266,358 of CM074182.1, forward strand.
ATGCATGTTTTAAATTTTGGTTTGGTAGATTTCAGTATAAAACCTATGCTATACTGTGCATGCAAAGTGGTGGTAATGATGCTAGTAACAGTGGAGGGGTCAGGTAGGAATCATCTCAGGAAGTTGTCCATCTGTCATCGGACCATAGGATGTAGGACTATGCTACTGTACTGTAAGTAATGTGAAACTTTCTAGATGTACTGTAGGCCAATCAGTCATTGGCATTATATTTCATCAATTTTTTATCTGTTACTTGCAAAGCTGATTTCAATAGTCACCACCATTTGTACTCTTTTAGTTGACAAGTAAGGGTATTAATGTGATTAGAAGATTTGTTAGTAAAACAGCTAAAAGGCCCCAATAAAAAAAATACTTTTTTCTCATAACCATGGCAAGACTGACTCTGGACACTAGTGGGTATATTTTTTTTTAAATTTGGTGTTACTGAATTTAACCCTTCTTGGTCGACCTGTAAGTCAATGCTGCCCCTCATCACTTCCTATTTATGTAATTCCCCAGCTTGCCTGCAAGCACTGACTGGCATCAGTCCTATGGCACTGGGATAGCACCCTCTTAACTAGAGGGCAATGCAATAGCTCTTCCTCTCTCAATGCAACTTGCTAGTTGAATGTTTTAGTTCACGTTCCTTGGTACTTACACACCATGTACACCAAGTAGCTATCGCTCCACGGTGTCAGGACAAGTCCGAGCTTGAAGACGGGCAAGAGGGGTGAGGAAGAGCTACCATGTCGCTCTCTACTTCTAGAGAGCGCTATCCTTGTGCAAAATGACTTATGCCAGAAAGTGCTTGCAGGCAAGGAGAATTACATATGTAAATAGGAGGTAAGTATCAGGGTTCATTGACTCTGAAACCAAGTAAGTTTTGTTGATTGCTTCCATCAACTTGAATTGCATTTTGGCTAAGAAAATTTGACATCTCACATCTTTTCTGATGGTTTTTGAATATATATTGCCCAAAATAACTATAAATCTAGCAACTGACTTTTGTACATCAACTTGAAAAGAGCACCAGCGAAGATTTATCTGAATTTGATAAGCTGTGGGTGGATTTATTGACACTGCTTCACAAAATATTTTAAATCACTGGGACCTTTTATGAATAATTATACTGTACATACATTAAGTACTGAATGGGGGGTGACCAAGTCCTTCATCATATTAGAAAGTTTGCAACTACTGATAACACCCTATACAGTAGCTAGATCTTTAAATAATATTGTTAGTAGCACACTCCCATCCTAGTCTTTAGCATTTCATGACATTTTATTGAATCCTGTAGTAAATTAAGTTGGGTTGTACAGCTTACCTACAAATCCGGCAAATCCGGCCGGATTCAAGACAAAATCCGGCCGGATACCGGATTTGGAAAAATCCCAAAATCCGGCCGGAATTCCCGCCGGATTTGAAATCCGGTGCACCCCTAATCATTATGGATTTCAGTAAAGCATTTGATACCGTTCCTCATGAGTGGCTCCTAGCTAAATTAAAACATGCAGGGGTTTGTAACTCACTACATACCTGGTTTAGAAATTTTCTCACTAAAAGAACTCAAAAGGTCACTCTCGATGGAGTGTCTTCTCCCCCAGTGAGCGTGACTTCAGGAGTCCCACAAGGTACGGTTCTGGGTCCCCTACTCTTCCTAATCTACCTCAATGATATTGCATAGACTTTGTCTTCTGAAATCCGTCTTTTAGCCGACGACTGTATTTTATATAGGCAAATTAAAAATGAACATGACACTAGAGAGCTCCAAACAGACGTTGATAAACTCTGTGCATGGGAACAACGCTGGCAGATGAAATTCAATACAAAGAAGTGCTGTGCTATGCACATAAGCCATAAAAAGAATGCAATCAAATACTCCTATCAGATGGGTGATTCGATTTTAGAAACAGTTGAAAATCATACGTACTTAGGGCTGGAAATAAATAACAAATTAAGTTGGGCCAATCATGTCCATAAGGTGACCTCAAAGGGAAATCAAATCCTTGGCCTGCTTCGCAGAAATCTGTATAGTTGCAACCGTGAGGTAAAAGCAGTGGCATACAAAACCTTAGTAAGGCCACGGCTTGAATATAGTGCCTCTGTCTGGGACCCCTATCAGAAAGACTTGAAAAATCAGCTCGAGGGGGTCCAGCGCCGTAGTGCAAGATTCGTCTGCAAAAACTCTAGGCAAAAGGCCAGTGTCACAGACATGGTTTCTAGTCTAGGGTGGGAATCACTGGAGCACTGGAGGGCTGCCCAAAGATTGACCCTTATTTATAAGTCTGTCAATAAATTAGTAGCAATTGATACTGATTCTTACCAGTTAGTTCCTTCTAGTGGTGTGTCTACTAGAGCACATGCCTCTAGTTCTTTTGTGAAATTATCTGCCCACAAAGATTGTTATAAATATTCACTGTTCCCTAGGACTTTTGCTGAATGGAACTGCCTCCCACCCAGTATTAGGGATGCCCCCACTGTGAGTGCTTTTAAGTTGGGGTTAAATTCTGTGAGCCTTGAAGAAATAGAGCCCATTTTAGTAATTAGTACGCTGCTCAGCCTTCTGTGTCTGCATGTTACATCCTGTCTCGCAGAGTTTATGCAGTATTTCACCAGAACCAGAACCAGTTAGTACTACTACCACTAGCCTATGCGGGGGCCCGTTAGTTTCCGCCCTCGACAGTTTCTGCCTGTTACTTGGGGCGGAAAGTAATGTTTGACCTTACATGTTTCAAAAAAAAAAACTGTTCACTTCGAATTTCAAATCCAAGTACAAGACAACAATGAAATTTTGTGTCTAGAACTTTTTCAGCATCCTCATCAAAAAGAATGAATTGTATGACCTTTTTTCCTAATTTTAACATCAAGTCTAGTCACGAGCTTGTTTTTTTTTTATGTATAAGTAGTCTGCTTGTCTATAGGTAGGCTTATGCTGAATGTGTGAACAGTTGTTCACATCACTGAATACCTTATACCTGTACATAAGTACGTATGAGGCTAGTATACTAAAGTCTACAGTGAGAATGTTGCTTGGAAAGACATCTGAAACATGGCAGTAACGGGTGTTGAATTGAATAGTTAAAAACATCGATGAATTTTGAAACTTTAAGGTAAAGTTGGTGGAATCTTCATTTGACAAAAGTACCACTGATATTACATTCCATTCCTTTTCTTTTTGCCTCACAAAAAGATGAAAGGGGCGGAAAACACAGTTTTTTAGGGGCGGAAAGTAGCAAGCGCGGAAACTAACTGTGACCCCTAGGCCTAACCCTATTTACTAGGCCTATGTGTACATGTATAACTCTAACCTTGTTACTTAACTCTAACCCAATAACTGTGGGTATGGAAACACAATTAGAGCCCAATTTTGTGGCAGATATTCGGTTATTCCAGTTGTTTTTTAATCTTCAAAGTAATGCAAGCATTGATGAAATCTTCTAGTGTTACTTCCACTTTTTTTTTCCACAATTTGAAAAAACGTATAATAATCAAAGCAAAAACCCAAACAAAACGTGTTTTCCAAATTTCTATGCGAAAAATAGGCTTTAGAAATGCCATTTCCGGCGATCTGGGAGGCATTTTGGGCTGAAATTTTCGCATGCTTTGTGTCAATTCATGGTGACTTGGAGGTTTTGACCCTCCCTAGAAATTTTGCCCCCCCCCCGACTTTTTTTCTGCGGACGCCCATGAGCACTAATTGTAAGCCTTAGAAAATGTGAGAAATGAGGTAGTTAGGCTAGACAAGTCAGATAGGTTTTTACACCTCAACTTACACTTGTGGTACTTTCAAGTAAACCTATTGATTTTTTTCGTGAGTTCCACTGTCCCCAGTCTCCAAAGGGTTGGGATGCTTCAAAATTATCTATTGTAATGTTATTATTTTAATCACATTTTAAATTCCCTGGAAGAACCACCAATGTGATGTAGAACCTTGGGCAGGTCACCATGGCTGGTATTGAAAAAAGTGTCATGATTGGTGATTTGGCTATGGTTAAAGTACATATTGCTGTGTGTAATTCCAGTCTTGATATTTATTGTTTCCTTCTACTTGGAATTGATACACTAATGTTTGCTCTCTTGCTTTTTTCTCCATTTGTTTGTTAACAGTTAAGAATCAACTTCTTGCCCATCAAAGCCCAACAATTGGATTGTTCCCAATAGAGACTGATGAAAACTGTAATGTGGGCTCAGTGAGGGAGAGTGTGTACTGTGCAGTGGCGATTTGGGGGTTAGGCCTTGCATACAGGTACTACTGTACAATGAATCTGTGATTCTGATGTTGCATTTACAAACGTTGTATGCTATGGCTCAGTTCCTTAACATCAATACAGGTGTCTAAAATATACTTATTTTATTCTAGTAATTGAATGTGCTCAAATAAAATTGACATTTTTTTTCACATTGTATACATGTGTGTAATACATACTTTTCATGCTTTCAACATTGAGGAACTCTACGAGCAGCTTATATTGTGAACAATAAATAATGGAAACCATCACACAGGCATTTCCAGAAAGTGTCAATAGAAAGAGGCACCAAGGTTTATTTGATTGCTGTCCTGGAAAGGGGTCTATGGTTAGGATGTCCTCTTTACTTTTGGAAGGGGGTTGGGATGCAATATGGTGGTACACTGTACTTGACACATTTTTCTTGTTCACATAAGACAGCCAATACATGATTGTTAGTGCATACCCCTTTCTGGAACCCCATGGGAAGTACATATTCCAAAAATGTGCATACAGAATAAGATCAACAACTGAAATGTAATTAAAACAATAAGGCCTAATCTTTGACTTTGGAAATGCAAAGTAATTCAACAGCAACAATTGAAGAACTGCAGTGCTAGTGTGTAAAACTGTGGTTTGGTGCTTATGTCTCTGTATTTTGTACTTAAATATGTCATATTGAAGCCAAATATTAACAGATTTTTCAATGTAATCATATGACATGTTTAGGTAAATTTTAAAGTAGTATATACAATAGATCCTTGAAAATTTTGCTTATTTAGGAAACTTGTGCTTAAAGTGAAAAAAGTTTGTTTTTTGTTGAAATGGACAATAAATGTAAGTGTGGTGTTCTGTCATTGTTTTGTATAAACAGGAAGATTGATGATGATAATGGAAGAACATACGAGCTTGAGCAGAGTGCTGTCAAGTGTATGAGAGGAATTTTATATTGCTATATGAGACAATCACAAAATGTAAGTCACCTGAATATTGAAATATGCATGAGGGGATTTCACCCATTAGATTTAAGTAGCAAATTTTAGCTCTTATCTGCTTTGCAAATAACCTGGACCAAGAAATTTACCTCTTTTGCAAATACACTTTGCTCCGTGAACTGTAAGAGTTCTTTTATAAAGCCCTTCTCTCTGTATGCTAAGTGTAGTCTGAGACAACTCCATATGGTTGGTTATGTAATCTAGGCAGACAGAAAGGCAGCTCATGTGACTGCTTGCAATGTGAGAGGACATGAACTGTTTAGTGAACTAACCAAGTGGAAAACCTGCCTTGACAGGCAAATGGCAGGGTTTTGGTAGCTAAAGTATCTAACTCTGATGGACTTTAATGGAGTTTTACGGCCTCGTTTCCAACCTATTGGTTCAAATCACGGGGACCTTTTCTTCTTTTCCAGTTGTGGCTCAAACTCTGATGGGAAAAAAGTAGGCATGGATATTCGTACATTCTTCGAGATAATATTGAGACTAACAACTGCAGTGGATCTAAAAATAGTAGCTTCAAGTGGGTCGAGGAAAGTGGAGCTCTTGGCAGTTGCATTTGTCATTGGTCTGGGGTGGTAAAGGAAGTTTTCATTTTCAAGCACATGAGTAGTTGACAGTATTTTGAGCATCCTTCAAACAATATTCCCCTTTTCTTTTATGATTATCACTTATCAGATTCATATTTTAAGTACAGATACCATATATTTAGGGAGATAATATTTAATTGTTACATGTACTGTATTTATGTAACAGTTTATTGAGTAAAAGAATTGAGTATAAGAATTTTCTATGTAAAAGTAACCTTCCAGAAGTGTTCTTAATGTCCATCTTAGGGTGACTACTCTATTGTTCAATAGTTTCTCAAAGACAGTTACTATGTGCAAAGCCAAAACATTAAGTCATAATATCAAAACCTTAGGCTGCAGGTGCCTTAGCCAAGCTGCAAGAGCTGCAGCAAAGCTTTTCCTCTTGGTGCATTGCAATAAAAAATTAATTTAAACCTACTGTTGTACAGCAATGAGCATTGAAACCAAACTTGGCTTCTGCTGTTGCCACTTACTCCAGACAGCTGTAGTTTAAAGGCAGTCTTTCATCACCCCAAACTACAATTTTAGTGGTAGTCTGCAGAAATTCTCAATTGGTAGCACTGGCACTCTTTGATTGGAACCAACTTCAAATAATGCTGAGTACATTAGCTCATATTACAAAGCATGCACTAGAAGTGTTCTCATTTATACAGTAAGGGTCTTACTGTATATGCTCATCAGGGTATGTCCTGAAGCAGTAAAATGGAGTTATGTCTAGATGAAGATGAGATTTTGACAGCTGTGGGAGTGGCAAGAAGTAAGTAGGTTGGGACAATAAGAATTGTCTGGTTTGGTGAATATTTGCCTTTAACTGTTTTGACATTGTGCTTAATGCAGAAGGTGTCATTCATCTACCATTGTATCAGGTTTATGTACTTTGCATGACAACCAGGGCTGTTGATTTTTTTTATATTTTTTTTATTTAAATGTATTATCCATGGAGATCAATTTGAAGACACTTTATGCATCTTGTTTTATTTTTAAATAATAATATCCAGTTGGAGAAGTTCAAGTTTGACCAGAGCGAAGAGAATGCATTGCATTCCAAGTACGACATCATCACTGGTGATCCCATAGAAGGGTCCATACACTGTCTGCAATTGGATGCTGTGGCGCTTTTTGTCTTGTACCTGGTGCAGATGGTAGCTTCTGGACTGCAGGTAAAAGAAAGGGATTGGTTTTACTCAAAATTTGGTTGCTAGGGGAGGATAGACAGTGCTTCATGAATAGTCGATGAAGTGTTTGGCAGAAACATGATCATTTCCTCTTGTCACTTTTAAGGGTCAATCAGAGATTGACAGAGGATATTGACTGTTTATTCCAGCACCTTGTTTTTCCCCTTCTAAACTGATCGTTTACCAGAATGTATAAACATTGAAGAGATGTTACAGGTCAGAAGAAACATGAACTTTATGTTAGTTACTGTTGAATGAAAATGTCTGAACATTTGTCAAGTAACAAAATTCCACACAGCTGCAAGGCTAGACAGCCTCCACTATGCTTTGTCCAATTGTGAGGTTAGACCAGGCTTTATCAATTAAATTTTCTGAAGCACCAATCTGCTAAATGTTATTGCCACTGATTGCCTCCCTGGGGAAAGGGTATAAGGGGAGGGAGTGTCACCCCCCAGTAATGAGATTACTGAAATACTTAGTTGCTGAAGGTGAGGTGTTTATAGTAGTGGATTAGGGTAGGGTACAGGCCTCAAATTTTTGCATTTCAGAAGGGGCCATCATGAAAAATGGTGCAAAATTTGTTCAAATTTCCTAGCCAAAATTTTTTACAAGCTTTACATTTTTTGCTGATTCACCGTTAAAATCGACAAAACCCTGCCTCTAACAAATGTAAGCAGTGACCGTGATTTTACTTTCATGTGAGAACAAATAGGATGTTATTATATCCTTGTCGGCAAGTGACATCAGTCTGGGGGAAGTACTAGATTTATTTACCGTACCTATTTTTGAGACAGAACAATTCTTGTCAAAAAGGTTATGAAAAAGGTAAAAATTTTCACTGTTCTCCCAGTAAGTTTTTGCGCCACTCCAAACCATGTCGTGGGCCACTTGTGGCATGCGTGCGACTATTTGAGGAAGCCCGCATTAGACTGTGATGCGTGGCATTTTTTGTTAGTTTTAAGTTAATGCACAAATGTGGTGCAGAGTTAAAATTGTGAAAAAATTATAAAAACAAGCTGATTGCTGCTTTATATCATGTTGTGAGGGATTATGTTTCTAACCCACCCAACTACATGTGAAGGAAGGGGATGAGATTACTGAAATACTTAGTTGCTGAAGGTGAGGTGTTTATAGTAGTGGATTAGGGTAGGGTACAGGCCTCAAAATTTACCAAGACCACTGAGGCCATGGCTGCTGTAAATTTTGTTTTTGCATTCCACATGCATTTTTCACACACTTATCAAAGACCACTTTTGGCCAACGATGTGTCAGTCAAGCTGCTCGATACATGTTGAACTACTGTAAATACTGAGAACAATTTCTTCATCAATTCAATTTCTGCAGGAGCATTCACAATGCAGTGCATGTGTGCCAATATTTTTTCACTTTTGCACTGGTCTGTTGAGATTTGATTTGCATGCTTTTCAAATCAGTCAGTCTTAGCCTTCTGTGCAAGCCCTTCTTCTGTTCTTCTTTCAAGTGTGTTACCTTTTGACCTAGGATGAGAGAACTTTGGCATTCCTTTAACCAAAAATTCTTGTTTACAAAATCCATTTAAGCCTTAGAGTGGGAAAAACAAATTTTGAGTCCTGGGGTACGATATACAGAGCTTTATATTAAGGAATAAAGTGTTAAGCTCTCGATTCTCAGAGTGCACATGATCCTGTACTTTTGTCATCTTAAGAAATGTGTAAACTCACGTCATAAGTGTTTGTATATCAAATTTACCGACAAAAATGAAGAAACTGTAAGAAACTGTTAGACCTGTATGACACAAGTGTAATTCACCATTGTCATTCATCTGCTTTTAGTGCCTCCTTGAGACACTACTGTATTGCTTGCAGAAGATCAGTTTATCCTTCATCACCGGCCTCCATACTGTAGGTGTGTAAAAATCAGTGGGGCCCCACAGTACATTTGAGTGAGAGATTGTCGTGGATGTTGTGTCCTCCACTGGCTGAATTTTTGTCTGGGTGCTTCACATTTCTGTTCAAGATGAATAGTAATTTTTGTCTTGGCAGGCCTCAATTTTCAGGAAAATCTACTGTATGGTTGTCCTTCAGGCAACCATTTCCTTAGTTTTTACTGTCCACAAGTAAATTTGGTTGTCTGAAACATTTATGCACAATTGCAAAACAGTACTTGTGTTCAAGTATTATCAGTCTTGAAGAATAAAATGTATTATTGGTCTTAAAGAATAAAAAGATGTGATGTTTGAGAAACAGAAGCACTTGAAGTTTGAAATATGTTGTGATGGAAAAAGTTGAAAGGGTTGATCAGTAAGCAGTATATACTTTTTCAATCTGAGAGAAAAATGGTTGTCCATCGGACAACCAAATGTTAACTTTTGGTTGTCCCTGTAGAACTTTAGTTGTCCCACACAATTGGACAACCAAAAATATTGAGCCCTGGAGGGCGTCGCTCTTTGTAAAATGCTTACTTAAATCAATTATGAATGTAATTGTAGCTCTCTTTGGTGAAAAAGTAACATTTCTGATTATCATCACTTAAAGTTCACACTTAAATTTTTACTGTTTCCATTGTTGAGAAGTTTCACATTGATAACTGTTGTGCTTGTGGTTCAAATTTTGTCCATGCTTCACATTTTTTTTGTCCGGGTGCTAAAACATTCTGTTCCTGTGCAGCACCCTTTAATATACAAAACAGTCAATGGAGAACACTGGGGTGCCTGATGTATAATTGTCTCCATCAGGTTTATTTTTTGTAGATACTAGCACCTTGAATTCATGTTTCATTATAATATTTTACATTGCTAAAATCATATCCTAACATAAGAGCTACTGTAACTTTCATTTCAGAATGCTATGTAATCCAGTTATTATACAATAATTTATCATATCACGAGACATTGTAGGATATCAGATTGAATTCAATGTTTTTTAACAGTAAACTATTGTCATTGTGGAAAGATGACTTCATTTGTCAGATTTAGACCTAAAATGAGGTTTTGTAGATCAGTTCCTACCCAATTGGTTAAAGTTTTATCTGGCCAAGGCCCTTTTTCTGGTTGTGGATTACTGGCTTGTTTTCCCTTCTCTTTGTCGTATTTTTTGTAATGTTCTCTGGAGCTGTGACATACTTTTGTAGTTTGTGGTAGCACTCAGTTGTTTTTATAGTGTTTAAGAAAAATATGGGAAACGGCAATGCAGTGAAGATATTATACCAGGCTTTTCAGAAAGAAAAAAGCCCAGTACAGGCTACATTGTATCACCTGTGTAACAAAAACAGTCCTATTGTTTATAGTAGTGCAGTGTATCCATAACCTGTCATGCATTTTTTTTGTACCAAAAAGACTTTCATTAACTACTTTAAACCTTCTTCATGTTATTAAACAGTAAATATTCTTTTCCTTTTAAAATTTGGCAAACTATGGTTTTCTTTGTTCCTAGATTGTGTACAACCTTGATGAGGTCAGCTTTGTCCAGAATTTAATTTACTACTTAGAGAGGGCATATCGGATACCTGACTATGGTATTTGGGAAAGGGGAAGCAAATATAATACTGGCAAACCAGAGCTTCATGCCAGGTAAGAAGCAATTTTTTATTTATGTTTGTATCATCAAAACCTCAATGCATTTTTGCATTATGGTTAAAAGTCAAGGATGTTAAAAAAAAAAAACTAATTTTACAATGCTTTTGCAAGAGTTTCATAGATTTTCGTTTTTAGAGCTGATTTCTAAATGTGAAACTTTACTCCAGAGAGAGTACTGCTTTTTCTATATCCTCGGGGGATAGCTATGTCCGGAAGAGAACTTCTGTGGTATTAATTGGTCTGTCATGAGTGGTTCTAGGCTGGCTTATAGGGCAAAAGCAGTCAACCCAAACTTGTCCTGAAGTAATAGCAAAATCTCACGGTTTGCTTTTCATTTCTGTTCAAAGTAATTTTCATACTGTTTTAAGACTTCAGTATTGCATATTCAAGGTAATCCAAGAAGTTAATTGGTTAAATATCACATTTAAAGAGAAAAAATATTGTCACATGACTCCCAAGAGCCAATCATGAAACAGGACAGTCTACTACTGTACTTCAATTTGGGAAGACTGCTCTTGTCTTTTAAAAGAATAGGTAGCTGTGACCAAAAATCATAACATTCATGAACCAAATCAAAAAGCCCCTTTTAAGTTGTACACCAGAGTTTGAAGTTAGCGCTTGCCCAGTTGCTATTTACAACTGAAAACGGCCTCAGAAGAGTAAAGAATCCTTCCTCTGTAGCCCAACTGGTGCCTAAAGAAATGTCACCAATTACCACAGGTGTAGGACCTTTACCCAAAATACTCTCAGACTTTTAACCAAAAGTTTTTACACCAAGTCCAGACCCCACCAGACCTAGACTCCAGAGCATGAATGAAGCGCCCGCGAGCTTTTACTGGCTGTTCAAGTTACTCGGTCTGTGATACACAATAAAATTGCAGGCACTGCAGTGCCATAAATACATTTGGTCAGCCATGTCTCTTACAGGGATAAAATTTAATGATCGTCTGGATGTCCCAGACGACTAAGACTTCTGTAGGATGACCCAAGTAACCGCCTAAGGTTGTCCTTTGGACAACCAAATTTTACATTTGGTAATGTATATTGAGACACAAAGTATACAACAAACACTCCCGTGTAACCAAAACATCTAACATTTTATGAACTCGCATTCCAAATCACATCGGTACCTTCACGAAAAGCAGACCAAACAAAACAACAGAGACCATGGTACATACAACTCCACACAAGCAGAGTCGTGTTAGATCATTGTTTCAACTGCACTGTACCTAACCTGCTCATACACAGCATGCACTTACCAGATAGATGACTGGCGGTCAAAGAATTCTGCCATTTTTTCTACTAAAATACTGTGCAGTATGTTCTACGTGCATGAGAGCTGGTACATATTGTAAGAGCTTCGTGGAATTTTTGAAACCCCCATAATTGGGCTAGTCCAGTACCACGTAATTCAACCAATTACAGTGTAGAATTTGCACGCTAGCTTACAGTGTACTTTTTAATTAACAAAATGAATTGTTCCAGTAGAGGGGTGAAATGTATTTTTAAAATCTTTGGTTCTCTGTTATCTTCACGAGCTGGGGCGAAAAATTCTTGAAAAGGAGTGTTGAAACAAACAAGCTTTGTGTTCAATAAGCACTTCATGCTTAGGATTGTTGCAATGTACCTAAACAAGGTGTGGTTCTGTTGCAGAAGTTGAACACAAGCAGTTCCATACATATGGTTAGATAGGGTTATTGCACTTCTTTTGATTCACTTTTTTAGGGCATGATATCGAGTTATTTGTGTCTTTGATAATTCAGACATCAACAGTATTTTGGCTTTCAAGGAAACAACCATTGTTTTCTTTCAAACATATAATATTATTCAAACACATTATGTTATTTAAACTTAAGTGCCACTCCTTATGGATTATGAATAAAGGAATCATTTTCAAATGCGTCACCAGTGGGAAGGTGTTATTTATTGTCACGTAACCGAAACTGCATTTTTATGGATTAATGGAATGATTCACAGAGTTATTTCAAATATTTCTTTAAAAAAGAAGCATCTAATACATTTTTTTAGGAAAAGGTTCAATAAAGTTTGATAAGGTACCATTATCTTCATTTGCTTTTACTGAATTTGAAACCCATTTGATGAATAGCCTAAGACTTATAAAACAAGATTAGGCAAGCTGTAATAAATAATTTACATTTATATAAACATTTTGCACTAAAAATAAACCTAAAAGCACTAAAGAAATACTTTACTATCCCTGTTCTAGAGTTAATCTCCTCAAAGACAATCCCTTTAGTGCTGCAGTAGCTCCAGTGATGTGTTTAATGATAATTCACATCACAACAGAGCTGCCAAGACTTCTTAATTCTGCAGAAGACTTCCTGAAAAAAATTTCACCTCCAGACATGCAAAATATAAAATCTTCCTGACTGAGAACAGAATTCCCCCCCCCCCATTGAAATACACACAAATCCTGAAAATCTTCCTGATTTATGAGGTAAATCTTCCTGATTTCAAGACCTCAATGTTGGCAGCTCTGTCACAAGTACCCATTTAACCCAGTGTGGAGAGAAACAAAGCATACAGCATTAATAAAGGACCCAAGCAGGCATCCAACGAACACTTTGAACACATTCTGTTTATTGTAATGAATGTATTTATTGTATCAGCCCATTCATGTTTACAAATAACTTGCATTACAGCTTGTTTGCAGCAGAGTTGATGAGATGCACTTACATTTTTTCACAAAAAAATGAAGATCCTAGTTCATCTACATTCCGCGTGGAATCGTTACATTTGCTGAATGCGCAAAGCCTAACATGTACTCATATGTAATAGTGTGCATGCCCTATCCCAATGATGATGATGATCCCAATGCAACCAATGATGTAACCATGAATGGATCTTGTGAAATTGTTTTTACCAACATCACACGGTATTGCATTCCAGTGGCTATTTGACATTTTGTGGGTCAAGCATTATTGTATTGTATCCCAGTAGTATCTGTGTATTGTATGTAAGTAGCATCTGTGGTCATCCGTTTATGTGTACGGTAAATATTTGTATATTAAAGTTCTGGGCATGTTCTGTGCCCAGCATCGCTGTGCAATCCCAGTTGCATGACATCAGACAATTACTTACACTATGTGTATTATTGTATTGAACAGTTGTGTTTCCAAAAGCATATCCATCGTGACAGAATTGCCTTGACGTTAACTTACCAACACACTATAAAAGAAACATGAATTATCAGATGGGAAATTTTGTTTATTCTAGTCTTCAGTTTTTTTTTTTTCCTTTCATTTATACTTATATAAAATCAATTTTTTTTCTTGAGATTAGTCAATGCCTGACATTTATCATTTTTTTTTCTGTTCAGTTCAATAGGAATGGTGAAAGCAGCAATGGAAGCATGCTGTGGTTTCAATTTTTTCGGTAAAGATGGGGCTTCATGGTCTGTTACCTACACAGACCCTGATTCAAACAGCAGGAACCGTACAACCTTGGAGAGCCTGTTGCCTAGGGAGAGTAGCTCCAAGGTGAATTAAAATTATGTATTTGATATTTTGGTGACATTGTAACAAACCCATGTTCAAAAAAAGACATGCCAAGTAGATAGGTTATATCTGGAATGAAGTACCTGTCACAAGCTCAATATATGAAAATGAAGATTTTTCATTAAATATTTATGGTTTGTGTTTGTTGTGATCCAAGGATTGTAGTAGATATATGCCATAGCATTCTCTTCTTAAATACATCATTGCCATCTATCCTTCATTGCTTATATCAAATATGCACTAGGCCCTGCAAACAATGACCTCATTATCCAATTTTGCTATTACCTCTGCTACAGTAGACTAGTTTTGCTATGATTTTGCTAGTACCTCTTGCCTGTTGATTGGTTGCAAAAGATGAATATTCATATAAACATTTAACGACTCACTTTATCACAGTATTTAAGTCAATTGGACTTCTTAAATGTGTGGGTTTTCAGTCAAAAATAAATTACACTCAAAATTTCCATTGACTTTTGTTGTTAGAACTGCTTTGCTATTAGGCTTGCTTCATTGGTCAATTTTTCTTTGAATATTAATTTTTTGTGTTTGTTGTGATTATATGTTTGAATAGTCTATAAGAAAGAGTTTTTGTATGGTGTGATGAAGATTTTATGGAGAGGTGCCAAAGTTTGCAGGTGTTGGCATTAGGAGTCTAGCTAATATTATTTCATTAGAATGGTGTTATATGTTATCTATTAAGGCAAACTGCCATCATCTCGTACCCAATTTTTTGTATAATAAAATACCCTGTGTAGTGGAATACTTGCAGATTAATTGATGTTGATCAAGGATTTAATAAAGCAATTTTTAGCTGCTTAAAAAAGTGAGCAAAACTGTGTTCACTAGTGGATAACTGTTGAAAAGGGCAAGTTAAACTGACTGGAGTCTTTTTGATGTACAATACAATAATAAATTATATGGTAAAGATTGGCGTCAATTAGTGCTTGTCATGCTGTGCTCGATAGACTGTGCCGATACCAGACAGTGTCTACATTTCCTATACATAGGATAGTTATGATATGTCCTATATTTTCCATGTTATGCTATCTTTCAAAACACTAGTAAGCATTGGAATGCACTTACTCTATTAACCTCTTTCTTACCAGCTTTTAGGAAGCATGTTGCGATAATTCTGAATCCATGAAAATTTAGTGAAAATTGGCCTTAATTTTTCACAGGATGAAAAACCTTCATTCTGTAGCAGACCAGATGATCTCAAACCTTTTAAAAATGAATTTCCTGAATTGCATTGATAAATGTGATGGAATCTAGTGTCCATTTCCATAATTGACAGGTTCAATGGTTTTTCAGACATAATATCTGTAGAGTTTATGTAAAGGTCTTTCCTTCTTTGTTACCCAAACTTTGCAAAATGTTTCCAGAAATTGTCAAAAAGTACTGAAATTTCCAGACATTCTGAAAATTTGGGGACAAGTGGATATAAAGTTACTAGAGGGATCTCTAATGACAGATAACTGTTGGAAGCCATCATACAGTCATGAGTGGGTTTATTAGTGACTTTTTAACAAAATATCCTGACAATTTTGATCATAGAAGGTGTGGTAGTGTTTGCATTGTTGTTAAATTATGACATTGAGAGTTTGGTGAGTATCCAAGCTGAAGTGTAGTTGTGGAGGTTTTAAGTGTTTTCCACAATGCGCAGGTCATGTTCAAAGTTTGATTTAGTTGAAGCATCACCCTAAGGACCTAATACACGAAACAAAGTGCTAACGGAGCAAAGTCTGCAAGGCTCAATAGAGGACTAGGATCAGGTTTTAAAAACCATTAATGTATGTAAAATGTTTGAGCACAAGATTTGGGAATATTGAGAATTGTGATTTCACCAAAGCTGTTTTTTACTTTGAATTCAGTCAAAGAGAGGAAGTCAGTCTTTCTTGGTTTCTGTCCACAGTTGAGAACATGGATGTGCAAGGCATGTTGGGAAGGAAACTGTACCACAGCCAGAGACTGCACATTTAAGATCGGTGATCTGATATTCATAGCACAATTTTGGACTGAAGAACTATGATTATTCTGACATCAAAAGCATATGTTAGGTTAGGTTATAGTAAGGTTTAATGCCTCAACTCACAACTTTCTGGTTCAAAAGCAAATGAGAAAGACTTTTTGGAAGAAAATACTCTTTCAAAAGCTTAACTTGCCATTTACTGCTAGAGTTGAACAATGTGGTATTTTAATTTGGCTAGGAAGAATAAAGCCGCTATTATTGACTGTGACTGTCGTGAACTTTGTAGGACTTTAACTTTAGGCACAACCAAATTGAATTTCATAATAAGTCTGTTGGCATATAGGGTCCATAATAATACCATGTAACTCACTGACCCTTAATTCAGCAGTTCATTTGTTTCAATGTTCTAATCCAAGTACCTTTTATTATTTTTTAGAATTTAAATATTGCATTTCTAATGTAAAGCAATAAGTACCCCTCATACATTTCCAATTTAGTAAGAAAAATAGTGTCACATAATTCTTACATGATGTCAAATAGTCCTTACAAAAACTGTCTTCCACTAAATGGTTTAAAACCTGACTTTTTTTTGGGTGATAAGTCACGTTTTTAGTTGATGTTAACATCCTCAGTATATAGCCACTTCAATGCTTACAGGGTTTTATCATATTTTTATTGATTTAGGGTTGTAGTGGCTATAAACTGTAGGTGTGAACATACACTAAAAACCTGACTCAGATGCCCAAAAGTCAGGTTTTTGACTGTTTAGTGATGGGCAGTTTTGGTAAGGGCTGTTTCATGTAATGTAAGAGCAATTCATGAATAGGATAGATTACAAGACTTATTCAATTGGAATAACTGCATTTCCTGTTTAATCCGTCAGAACACAGATGCTGCCCTTTTGACTATGATCAGTTTTCCAGCATTCGCTGTGGAAAATAAGGAACTGGTCAGAAGAACACAAGATAAAGTGATCCGCCACCTAAGAGGAAATTATGGTTTTCGAAGGTTCAGGAGGGATGGATATGGCACAGTCCTAGAGGATAAAAACAGACAGTTTTATCAGCCAACAGAACTCAAGGTAAAAAGAGAATTATGGTTTATGGAAAGGTTGTCTTTTGTGTTGCAAATGGGAAGCTTATTGGGTATTAATTGTAGTCATAACCTTTACAAAAAGCATATTTTCAATAAGAATTCTTTCAACATGCGTGTTTAGAATTTGGATTGAAGTAACTGTGCCGTGGTTAAGTCCTGATCTTCTGGGTCCAATTAATTTCCCTTTGCAAAAAGTTGTACAGTGGCCCCTGGGGATGAGATTTAACAAGAAAAAGAAGCACCCTCATATTGAACTCAAGCAAAAAATGAGGTTGTGTCAAATTTTGAATCCTCAAGTCAATGAAGCTGAATATAGCTTTCAGAGAAACAGTTATTGGCCTAAACATTTATGTAGCCCTTGCATTATAATATTTATTTGCTTAACTGTGCACAATATTTGTTCAATACACATACGTCTCTTTCCAATAGACCTATAAAATATCATATGAATAGACTTAAGGTGACATAACAGTTTATGCATCCATTGTTTAATTAATATGGTATTTGATAATCATCTGAGCTGAATAAACAATCTTTCCTATCTTCAAATTTACTGTGTTTGTAAACTATTATCACATTTGTCTCTGATATGTGAAAATGTTTACCTAAAGCTCTTACGACCTTTAGCTAAGAACTTTCTAATGGGCCCCTTATCTTCTTTTTACACTAAAACTGAATAATTAAAACGGTCATCTAAACAGTATCTGATCTCAACAAACAATTGTGACCATATGAACGTGTAAAGCCAGCTCCATTTGTCTATTTAGGTTTAAGGTTGACTAAAAAAGGTGTCAAGTTACACAAAAAGAGTGTCTACAACTTGAGAACCCTAAGGCCAGGAATTTGCATGGCTGAGTGAATCTTTTCATTCATCTCTAGAGAAACATATTATACCTCCAAAATATGTGGGCGAGAACAGTTCATCAATAGAAGGTAAAAAATGTATGATCCAGAGTGTCTCCATTGTATTTACTGTGATGTTCAAGTCAAAATAGGTGTTGTAACTAGTGTAAAGTGCGGGTCACGCTACAGTGAGTTCAGGTAGGGTTATGGTCCGATTTTTGTGAGTGTTAGTTGAAGTATTCTCAGTTCAGGAAGAGTCCAAAAGTTTAGCCTATATTAGGAGACTCTCAAAATGGAAGGTAAACTAATTTATTTCACGACAAATCTGAATCAGAATTTGAATTAAAAGATAATTGTGATGTGATCCACCCTCTACATGTTTTTTGATTCCTTGCCGAAGGCAGGCAAGGAATCTATGCGATGGTGATGTTGTGTGTATGTGTGTGTGTGTATGTGACGCTTTGGCTTGTAAACACGATATCTCAAGAAGGGTAAGTGTGACTAACCTCGTATTTGGTGTGTAGGTTGGTCATATTTAGTAGATGATCCCTATTGTTTTTGGTGGAGATCAAAGGTCATTTGGGGTCATGAGAGGTCAAAAGGTCAAAACCTTGTAAACACGATATCTCGAGAATGGTACATGTGACTATGCTCATATTTGGTGTGTGGATTGGTCATATTGAGTAGATGATCCCTATCGATTTTCGTGGAGGTCAAAGGTCATTTGGGGTCACGAGAGGTCAATAGGTAAATTCCTTAGAAATTGCTTGTAAACATGGTATCTCAAGAAGGGAAAGTGTGACTAATCTCATATTTGGTGTGTGCATTGGCCATATTGAGTAGATGATCCCTATTGTTTTTGGTGGAGATCAAGGTCATTTGGGGTCACGAGAGGTCAAAAGGTCAAAACTTCGTAAACATGATAACTCCAGAACGGTACATGTGACTATGCTCATATTTAGTGTGTAGGTTGGTCATATTGAGTAGATGATCCCTATTGATTTCCGTGGAGGTCAAAGGTCATTTGGGGTCACGAGAGGTCAATAGGTAAATTCCTTGGAAGTTGCTTGTAAACACGGTATCTCAAGGAGGGTAAGAGTGACTAATCTCATATTTGGTGTGTGGGTTGGCCATATTGAGTAGATGATCCCTATTGATTTTCCTGGAGATCAAAGGTCATTTGGGGTTACCAGTGGTCAAAAGGTCAAAACTTCGTAAACACGATAACTCGAGAACGGTACCTGGGACTATGCTCATATTTGGTGTGTGGGTTGGTCATATTGAGTAGGTGATGCCTATTGTTTTTGGTGGAGATCAAAGGTCATTTGGGGTCACGAGAGGTCAAAAGGTCAAAACTTCGTAAACATGATAACTCCAGAACGGTACATGTGACTATGCTCATATTTAGTGTGTAGGTTGGTCATATTGAGTAGATGATCCCTATTGATTTCCGTGGAGGTCAAAGGTCATTTGGGGTCACGAGAGGTCAATAGGTAAATTCCTTGGAAGTTGCTTGTAAACACGGTATCTCAAGGAGGGTAAGAGTGACTAATCTCATATTTGGTGTGTGGGTTGGCCATATTGAGTAGATGATCCCTATTGATTTTCCTGGAGATCAAAGGTCATTTGGGGTTACCAGTGGTCAAAAGGTCAAAACTTCGTAAACACGATAACTCGAGAACGGTACCTGGGACTATGCTCATATTTGGTGTGTGGGTTGGTCATATTGAGTAGGTGATGCCTATTGTTTTTGGTGGAGATCAAAGGTCATTTGGGGTCACGAGAGGTCAAAAGGTCAAAACTTTGTAAACACGATAACTCGAGAACGGTACATGTGACTATGCTAATATTTAGTGTGTAGGTTGGTCATATTGAGTAGATGTTCCCTTTCGATTTTCATGGAGGTCAAAGGTCATTTGGGGTCACGAGAGGTCAAAAGGTCAAAACTTCATAAACACGATAACTCGAGAATGGTACATGTGACTATGCTCATATTTGGTGTGTGGATTGGTCATATTGAGTAGATGATCCCTATCGATTTTCGTGGAGGTCAAAGGTCATTTGGGGTCACGAGAGGTCAATAGGTAAATTCCTTAGAAATTGCTTGTAAACATGGTATCTCAAGAACGGAAAGTGTGACTAATCTCATATTTGGTGTGTGCATTGGCCGTATTGAGTAGATGATCCCTATTGTTTTTGGTGGAGATCAAAGGTCATTTGGGGTCACGAGAGGTCAAAAGTCAAAACTTCGTAAGCATGATAACTCCAGAACGGTACATGTGACTATGCTCATATTTAGTGTGTAGGTTGGTCTTATTGAGTAGATGATCCCTTTCGATTTTCGTGGAGGTCAAAGGTCATTTGGGGTCACGAGAGGTCAATAGGTAAATTCCTTAGAAATTGCTTGTAAACACGGTATCACAAGAAGGGTATGAGTGACTAATCTCATATTTGGAGTGTGCATTGGCCATATTGAGTAGATGATCCCTATTGACTTTCGTGGAGATCAAAGGTCATTTGGGGTCACCAGTGGTCAAAAGGTCAAAACTTCGTAAACACGATAAATCAAGAACGGTACCTGTGACTATGCTCATATTTGGTGTGTGGGTTGGTCATATTGAGTAGATGATGCCTATTGTTTTTGGTGGTGATCAAAGGTCATTTGGGGTCACGAGAGGTCAAAAGGTCAAAACTTCGTAAACACAATAACTCGAGAACGGTACATGTGACTATGCTCATATGTAGTGTGTAGGTTGGTCATATTGAGTTGATGATCCCTATCGATTTTCATGGAGGTCAAAGGTCATTTGGGGTCACGAGAGGTCAATAGGTCAAAACTTCGTAAACACCGTATCCCAAGAACGGTACATGTGACTGTGCTCATATTTAGTGTGTGGATTGGTCATATTTAGTAGATGATCCCTGGTGATTTTCTCAAAGGTCAAAGTTCATTTGGAATCAGCATGTTCAAAGCCTGACAAGCTTTCCTGCACAGTCTTTCAAGAAAGGTCACTTGTAGGGTCCTGTAACTTGTCATGTAGATGGCACATAGTGAATACACGGTCCCAGAAGTTTTTGGTGGAGGTCAAATGTCATTTGGGTTCACGACGGGCAAGGGGGATCTCAAGATTGGATGCCTTGCATGTGTACTTTGTGGGCACATTATGGAGCCCTGCTAATTGAAAAACATTGCAAAGCAATGTCAATGTGAAAAAAGGCCTTACATTTCAGCAGCAAGGAATCACTAAGCCTTTTGGCTTTCTGGTTTTTGTTCGCAATCCCAAGTATATATATTTCTTTATATTCACCTCAACTTGAAGCAATGATTGGCTCTTGAGAGTCATGTGACAGTATTTTTCTCCTCAAATGTGAAATTTTCTAGGAGTAACTGTTTGGTTTATTATTATTATTATTATTAAAAGGCACTTAACATGGAATATGCAATATTGAAGTTTTAAAATATGATGAAAGATACTTTGAAGAGAAGTTAAAAGAAAATTGAGATTTATCTCTTTCCCAGATTAAGTTTTAGATGACTGCTCTTGCTCTTTAATATATTTTCTTTTCTTTTTTGAATTTAATTTTTTTTCCTTTTTTTTTTATGGCAAGTCATTTGAATCTATTGAGAGTCAGTGGCCATTGTTCTACATTTACATGATGTTGGATGGTCTGGCAAAAAATAAACCCGATCAAGTAGAAGAATACTACCAATACCTCAAGCCTCTCATGAAAAAAGGGAAACGTGGTAAGCTGCCCCTGAAGGCTACTTTCATATTTGCCTCAAGAGTAATTACAAGAGGTATGGCAAGAATACTGATACTGAAAATGATTGGGAAAACCTGGAGGCAGCAGCTTGAGCAAAATGACACCAATCTTTGTTTACACCTTTATTTTTATTGTCCACAGTGAACAGTAGTAGAGAGAAAAAAGGGAGTTGTGCCCCTTAATTGTTCCTATTTAAGACCTGTCCAGGTGTGCTCTTCATACACCTTTCAAGTACATGTACGGTATACTGTTTGCTATGTAATTAATTTTGTGAGTTAAAAATGTTTGTAAGTATGAGACAGATAAATGTAATCCTGGTATTGTAATCAGCATTACAATAAAAATTTCTGATGTCCAGCTTCCAGTGTTTGTATTAAGGGGTTGTAGACTTACCTTACTGACGTGTGCTGGTGGGCGAGCACAACAGTGGCTCTATTCAGAGTGTGTGTCAAGTGTGTGGCTGGCTCTCCTCTTCACAGCCACAGCATATGCAAAAGGGGAGCGGCTTAAGACTACACTTCAGTGACTCTGTGGATAGTAAAGGCTCATCTTTCAGCAATGGTTGTCATGTCCTTTTGTTATGGTAGCAAAAGGAGCTGCTCAGAAAACTTTCAATGGATTATTGATTAACTGTGCCTTATTTGGGATGCAGTTTCAGTCAGTGTAGCTCTTTCACCTAATTCAAAGATGCATGGAGAGCTACTTCCTTTCATACCAGTCTACCACTCAAAGCAGTTACTAAGGAAAGCTTTTGTTAGTGAAAACTCACAGCTCTCCTGCTATCTCATTAAGTGTGGACTGGGCTGTGTTCACTGAAGAGTGCACAAGCTGAACAATGGCTTGGAGTTTTGCCCGTCAGTAAACCCCAGGAAAAATTGGAGACAGTCCCTAATTGAAGGTTAAACATCTCTTGACCTGTCCATTAGCAGAGAATAATGCACTCTCCTGGGTTAATGCTTCAAACTGTATCCATTCTTAATCATCAGCTTGAAATTAATATAAACCTAATTTAAATAGAGTATTCAAACATTAGTGCAGTTATCCATTACTATGAGTTTATCTTGGGATAACACACAATCATTTGACTTAAATGGACAAATAAAAGCTGAGGAATACAACTTAGTATGAGTAAATTGAAGGATAAAGCTTTAACATTCGGAATTTTTCTTCTTAAAAATCAGAACACTCTGGCATAATGGTATGTAGATTGTAATAAAATCCTACTTAAAAGCAATATTTCTTTGTTGTAACAAACCCCTACCACTTCTAGAATCACACTTAATCCCTGCCTAGTGAAGAACTTTTGTCCTGTTAAATAAATGACGCATAAACTTCCAAACATCCTGTGTACAATTAAAAAATTTTTTTGTGGTCACAACAGGAAGTCCAAGATCAAACTGTTGGATTAGATGAGAGATATACATCACAAATGCTTCCAAAAATAGGTCTTAATTTTCAAGCAGAAGAGTTGCTATTTAATGAAGGATTAAGTGACTATTGACAATTTTGATGAAAACCTTGGCACTGTTTGAGTCATTCAATGGTATCAAAAGAATAATTGTTGGGTAGATGAATTTTTGGACTGAATTTGCTCTGATATGACAGACATTTTGCAGTTTAGTACTTTTCTGATGGTGTGTGATTCTCTCTTCTCATGTTTTGTGATAGATAGTTAGTTAGATAGGATTTAACAACACACTAACACGAATGTGCCATATAGTTTCATACTGTTCAAATTTTGATCAAGTCCTCCCATTTAGTTGCCTAATATGACAGGCAGGGAATACCATGGACCTGTTCTACAACCCCAGTCCCACAGGGGGGACATATTTTGTGATAGAGCACAATAAAAATGAGTCTGACATGTTGAAAATTGAGAATTTCTGCAGACTACTACAAACATTGTAGTTAGAGTGAGAGTGAGAATGAGAGTGAAAGTGAGAGTGAAAGTAAAAGTGAAAGTGAGAATGAGAGTGAGAGTGAGCCGAGTGAGAGTGAGCCTAGTGAGAGTGAGAGTGAAAGAGTGAGGGTGAAAGAGTGAGAGTGAGCGTGATGAAGTCCAGCCAGATGCTGTCCATATAGCACCTTCACGGTTGCTTAGGTGAAGTGTAAATAATGCTCTCAGCTCCCACTGCCCACTCTGCTTATTGACTGACTACACTGAAATAACAGCACAAAGCTTCCTTATGTAATCACACTATGTCTTTATGGAGAAGATCGAGTCTTCTTGCACCCTATCTGCAATTTCATGGTCCACTGGGCCAGGGAGTCTTTATCTCAATGCACAATTAATGAAGTGGAAATACCCTGAAAAAGGCCTCAAAATCTGGATTTTTGGAGCATTGGAGGAGTCAGTGAGAGTGAGAGCTGAATTCCTTTAAATTATTTTGCTGAAAGAACTGTGTCTGAAAATTTGCTTTGTCTTTTACTTTTAGTTTTCTTCCAGTCTTGGGTTACTTAAACGTGAAGAGAATTAAGTGTGTGTTATTCATCGTTGCTTGTACCTGACAGCCCCCCCAAAAATATATTCAGTTCTAAAAATGCTTGTAGGAATTGGTGTTTAGCATATGCACAGCAGTATGAGAAACAAACCAGTGACCCGTAGTGGGAGAAAAGGCTGTGGCTGGCTCAATTAAAATCAATTGGTTAGAAACTGGGCGTAAAACCTTGCCGTAACTAACCAATTGAATTGTAGGTAAGGCATATTTCCTACCTCAATCAAGGATTTTTGTCTCTGATCTGTTTAAAATCTTCAGTACTAACTTCAAATGGAAGTGAGATTGGTGTAATCTTAGTCTTATTTCATTTCAAACAAGAAGAATTTGTACCAAAGGTATTCATGGTGTTTCTTTTACAGGAATTTTTATACCCAAGTTCTTTTTCGTACCAAAGAATAATATTAGTCAGGAACAGGAAAGACATGGATCACAGGAGAGAGACCCTAGTCCAGAAGATGGGGATAAGTGCCTGTTCTTGTGGGGGCAATCTCTGTTAATAATCGCCATGTTGTTGAGTATGTCATATATATTTCATGTTTTATCCATTTAAAAATAACATGAATTTTACCACAATTTTTTTTCAGGTATAAGAGTTTAGTATTTGAGGGTCTGGAAACCACCTGACTCAATTACCTTATCCCAAAACAGCTAATTAATTACTGGCGATATTTGCATTCTCTTTGTGACTTGCTGCTCAGAGGCTAAAATGGCACAATTTTCCAAACTCTTCCATTTTTTATGGAACTGTTCTGCTTTCTAAACTGAAAAAATGAAAAAAAAGAAAAAGAAGAAAAAAAAAGCCAAGAATCTCTTTTGTACATTTGATTTTTAAAAGGTTTTGGATTTTGATTGGAGGATCTATAATATTGAAGTTAATACCCGTAAACTCTAGAGTCAAATACATTCTCCACTAGGCTTTTATTAAATCCAAGATGAATAATGTATCTTAAGGATAAAGGAAAGAGATGCATGTGACTTTTTTCAGATATTTTCACAAATCTTCAAAATGGTTGAAAATGGGGAAAGGGGGGGCAGGG
This sequence comes from Holothuria scabra, assembly GCA_037179385.1. Lineage (NCBI taxonomy): Eukaryota > Metazoa > Echinodermata > Holothuroidea > Aspidochirotida > Holothuriidae > Holothuria > Holothuria scabra. The sequence goes on from CM074182.1 coordinate 24,291,622, forward strand.
GGAAGGAGGGAGTGGGGGAGGGAGTAGCAGGGCTAGAAAATTTCAAAGCATAAGTAGTTAGTATCATCTACGGAGGCCTCTGATGAAAGGAGATCTCCATTTTATGGCAGTTTGTATTTCAGAAAAACAATAAATTCCAGTCAGGATGCTTTCAAAATTGTTGAAAAAGTTGAATGGAGCAACCACTAGGTGATAAAACTTCCGTTGTGGAAGGATTTTCTGTAGCAATTACAATTAAAGGGTGAATGGGTGACCTCTCCTGTTTGTCAGATAGAATTTCAAGGTGAAATCTCTTTTTCATGAAGTTCACTGTCATTCTGCTCACGTTTCAATGGTTATCATAATATTTAAAGCCGGAATACCATTGAACGTGATGCCTGCTATATCTGTGAAACCCGGTTACTGGCAAGCAATTATAGGACCTGATATTGTACACTGATGAAGCTGATTATAGTGAAAAAAAATCACAATTAATGGGGGAGTAGGATTTAGACTTCTTTGTACCTGAAAGTTGTATTATTCTCATTGTACCTTTGGCTATACCTTTTAAACTACGAGTAACCAAGTTGTTTTCAAAATGATAGTATTATTATTATTACAATAACACTCATAAGTATGGTGCTACTTTTTGGCCGTAAATCTACAGTCAATGGTACCATACCTAATTGCATTCTTTAATAAATGGATCTCCAGTTTACATTTAAAACACCACAAGACCCTACAATTTTGAAATTCACTGAAAGTAACCCCTTTTGTTTAAGGGCCTTGAGCTTTTGTTTGTTGGGCGACTGTTAGCTATAATAGTTAATATCAGAGAGATTAACCATTTCCTGAAGTAATCACTGGCTTAATTATTGACACACTAATAGGCTGGACACAGACCCTTGAACACTATGCGCCACTTAGCAGGCAACCAGTAAAATTCATTTAACACATCCAATCTATTGTCCCTTCCACTTCACACCAAAATGAGCCTTGTAAAATGGTTTTGAATTCTCTACAGAGGGTAAATGATTTTTACAGAAAGATCAATGAGAATGACATTAGCATAATCCAGATGTGATCTCACAAGTGTTTCAACAATTTGTTGAGCAGGTTTTTGTGACAAGCTTTTTTTGGTATCTTCCAAATGTTATGAGGATTAAAAGCCACTACTTATACATACCATCATGCAGTCATACCATCCCAACTTGAAGTAGTGTAGATAGACTGTCCTGTTTCATGATTGGCTATTCACAATCATGTGACAGTATTTTTTATCTTAAAATGTGAAACTTACTAGGAGTAAACTTCTGCATGGTTTGTCTTGAATATGCAGTATTCAAGTCATGCAAAACTGAATATTGTGAAAACTACTTTGAAGAGAAATATTAAAGAGGAAAATTGTGAGATTTAGTTGTTACTTCAAAACAAGTTCAGGGTGACTGCTCATGCCCTTCAATGTCCAAGGTCTCATCCAATGACACACCAAGGTAGTCTTTTTCAGCTTCAAATGTTTAATTCATGTATATATCATTATGCAAATGACCTACTTTATCTTTTAATAGATAGACCAATCTAAAAAATATCTTATTTCTTTTAGAGGAAAAATTGATAACAATGGATGAGATTGATCCTATTGGTCGTTACCTCGGATCCAGGAATCGAAAGATTTTCAGACCCAATACCAGGCATGCAGCATTTGAGGTAAGAGTAAGATAGGATAAGGAAACATTGATATCCGATGCTTACTGTACAAGTTTTGAACATTGTTTTTGCAAGGACATAGAAAGTTGGGGCGAAGAAGAAAGTTAAGGTTGCAAAACTTGATATGGTGCACATTACTGTGAAACACACCCAGTGGCACTTTACAAAGAACAACAAATCAAGAAAAAGATTTCCTAAAAAGATGAGTTTTCTAATCATCCTTAAAAGAATTACTGGATGCAAGAATAGATGGCCTCCCCTTCACCATAACCAATCACAATTAAGACCATGTCTGTTGACCTTTTTGTAGCTTCTAAGAGTTTGTTTTCAAAATTTGGTGCAGAATTAAACCTGTGATTAAATTGTGAAAAACAAGCTCTAATTGTCCCTTTAATATAACAGTCATTTAATTTTTGAACAAGGTTAAAATATTCATGGATTTTTATGTTAAAGGAACAATGGCAGTGTGTTTTTACAATGTTTTTTCCACAATTGTAATTCAAAACCACATTAGTACATTGACTTCAAACTAACAGAAAAAGGTCTGTGATCACAGTCAAATGTTATGCATAATTAGTTACAGTGTAATGGAATGTTTACCTGACGACTGTTCACAATTTTCATCAAACATTAACTAGACCAAAACATTTTTTCTAACCTGTAAGACCTCTTCAATGTTTCTTTATTCTGGCGAACAATGAGTTCAGAAGAGAACAATGTAGTACTAGAACAAAAGATAAATATTTCTTCTAAGGCTGTGACGCTAGGTTAAAAATTGGAAATTGGTTTTGGTGGCTGTGAAAACCGGTTTTTCAAATCAAAATCATTTTTTTTCAAAATCTACTCTGACCATATGCATAACACACTTACGTACGCACGCGGAGTTCTTTATTGTGGTTCACGTACGTACACTGCATTAGGCGCCACAGGTTTTGAATAAGAATTCTCACAACTGTTTGTCTAAAGTTAAATGAAAACTGAAGTTTTTTAACAAATCCTTCAACACACCAGCAGTAAGTACAACCACTTTCCATTAAAAAAGTGTGGAATGCCTTATCAAAGTAAAATTTGAAATGGAACAAAAACCACAATTGGTTACTAAACGGTTTTTTTCTAGTAACTGGTTTCTCAGTTTCTTGAAAATTCCAAAAAACCAAAGCAGACGAAACCGGTTTTAACCGGTTTTCAAATCAAAACCAACAGCCTTGATTTCTTCTCAAACTCTGATTTCTCCTTTAAGAGAGAAATCATGGAATACTACCCCCACCCCCATCTCCCCTATCAAAAAAGAAAAAAAAAATAAGGTTTGTATACAAAAGTCACCACACCTTTATGATTCCTGTTTGCAGAGTTGAATATTGGGATACAGCTTCTTACCATATTACCAGTATATTCACACTACATCTTTACCAACTGGGCCACGAGAAATTTATATAAATGAATTAGTTGCATAGATTGTATGGTGGCCATGAATAGGGTGTACAAGGGGGCAGCAATAATTTAGACCTAGTTAAAGTTCTTTTTGAGTGACAGTGTGTGGGAGTTGCTTTTGAAGGTAGTCCCATTTCTGTGCCTTTAAATGGTCCTCCACACCATAATGCAATTTTAGTGCTTCGTGGTACAACAACAGGTGCACAGGCATTTCAAATGTAAATAAACCTTTTCTGAATTGAATTGTGTTAGGTTGTTGACTTGCATGTGTAGTTTAATTTCTTGCTCTTGTTTTGTTTGCTTGAAACAAATTGGAATTATTGTGTCAAAGTCAAGAAGGATATTATAAGTTACTGGTCAACAGACGCCAATGAATGCAAAGATCATTTACAGGCTTTGAACGAAGTTGGAATGCAAATAAGGAAGGAGTAATTTGTATGCAACTGTTCATTTACATTCTAATAACAAATTGGTTAACTCTTATTAACCCACAAGATGGGAATAACTGGTGTATTTCTTGACAGCCTAATACCACTGTTTCAAGTAACTTTTATGAGACAGACTTTATGAAAGTCAGCTTTGCTTGTTAAAGGGAGAGTCGCTTATCTAACTGAGTAGTATGGGCAGTTGGGAACAGGAAATACACAAGTGACTTGACAAATAACTGCCAGTTAGATAAATGACTCTGCCCTAAATACATCTTTGTTCCCTGGACTGTTCTGCAATCTTCATCCCATCTAACCTTTGGAACAAAGACAATAAAGATTAAATTCAAAACTGAAACAGTTGCAAAATAACCTTCTTTCTCCATTTTCTGATTTTCAAGGAAGTTGCCAAAGATATGACAGTACAGATGGTTTTTATAGCTGAAAGCTCAAGACTACAGTCTACTCTAGCAACATATGGCATTCAGACACAGACTCCCTCTGAACTAGAACCCATTCAAGTGTGGTCACCACAGAACCTTATCAAGGTAATAGCCACTGTCTGTTTCAAATTGAGTCTCATTTTTAAGCCTGTTTTTATACTCTCACCTCAAACTAAAAATTTTTGTCCACAGAAATCATTGATTGGTGTAACTCTTTGATTGACAGCAAATGAAAAAAATGCAGAGCACTGTGGCTCATATTACACAGCATGTACTGTACACATTGGGGGCTTGCGTATCCACCCTGAAGTAATAAACTGACATGTGTCGGGATGAGGATGAGCTTGAACCAGTTGTGGCAGGAGTTTAAGTAAATTAGGAGAATTGGAATTGTTTGGGGTGAGAGCATTGGCACTTTAAACATTTCATGTTGTACTTTTTATAATACAGCAATCGGAATGTCAGTCACACATTTTTTTTGCAATTGATATTAGATGGGGGTAAACATGAGCAATTTGCAAAGAAATTTGTCCAATTCTTGTTTCTCCTTCTGCAAGGTTTTAGAACATCTTGGCCATAACCCACGCCTTGGACTGACAGGACGACCCCCTCGACCTATTGGCAGCATAGGGACAGCCAAACTCTATCGAATCTTTGGAAACACCGTGCTCTGTTACCCTTTGCAGTTTGAGCAGACAGATTTCTACCTGTACCATGACCTATCCCTTCTGATTGATGATTTAAAGGTATGAAGCACACCCTTTACAAAATATTATAGCTTTTTTCTCTCTAACCTTGACATCTGTTGAATTGAAACTGTCACTTGGGCTAAATACTATTTAGAAGTTCATATAGCCTTTTTTTATTTTACGACTCTTTATTTTTTTTTTGCCTTGTGTGTTTTTGGTTATGAAAAAAAATCCATTCCCAAAGATTCCAAAAACTTTTTATTTGTCTTAACTGACCCATGACTGATTGTTTTCTTCTTGTCTGGCATTTTATGGATGTGGCTTTTTGTATTGATTCTATAATATTTGTTCATAATAAAAAGCAAGTCAATAAACTTGATAATACTTTTCTGTTGTGAGAAAAACAACACATGAAGTTCTCTCACTGCAGGGAGAGTTGTGGGGTGCTATACTGCCAGTGTTTGGAAATTCTTTGCAGTACGTTCTTTTATTGTTCAACTATGCATAGAAGCCTCAGAAAACCTTGAATGCTTTCATTCAATTAGATTCACCCAAATAGAAACTGTGAAAGGCAGTATATAATCCCAGCAATTGAAAGTTAAGGTCATCCAAATTGGGACGAATTGCAATTAAAAATGGATGATCGGAGGATTTGAAAGGCCCAGGAGTGATCAGGATTGATTATAATTGTATAACCTTCATAAAAGGTGGGGGTTTTGTTTCTATTAAGAGCTGAAACTTTGCAATTTAGGAGTTTTTAAGATGGAGTTAGGAGTTTTTAAGTATCAGCAGAGGGAATTTGCTCAAATAACTGTCCATTTAAGGTGGTTACATATTTTATGTCCTGTAAACTCAACATACTGGATGAAGTAAATGGACATGGCAGTGTTAATGGTAGTGTTCTGTCTGTGGATGTGTTTGGTCATGTGACAAGGAAAGTTTTTGAATGGCCTTATTATGCACTAATCTAGAAGAATTTGCTTTCTCCCTCATAAAGGAAAAAAATTGATTAATTCTAGTTCTGTTCCATTTCCTTCCATCTTCATTTTTTTTTTACCCAAGTAAAATGCCAAGATGCATGCAAATGCTTATTTTGCAATGGTGAGGCTCTCTCAGAAAGATTTGACTGCTTTTAATTTAGAGGGGAAAAGGTATTAAACTGTTGCTGCTGTATCAACCTCCCCATCCTCTGACTTCCCTCTTCCCCAACCGTCTGCCCAAACCCCTGTCCTTGGACACTGATCTGAATTTGTGTGAAGTTGTTTCCTTTTAAGATTCCTCCATCTCTAAGGTATTTCAATGCTGAAAGTTTATAAAAGGCTCTTTCACCCTTCCTCCTGCCTCCCCCATCTACTCATATACACATCTCTTTTCCACACTCAGAAAATACTGCCACTGTGCTTCCTGCTCAGCAGTGGGGAGAACAAGCCAGGGAGTGGCAACTGAAATAAAAGGCTATGGCTGGCTCGACTTAAACCAATTGGATATAGACTGGGCTCTAAACTCTGAGTTTTGCCACACTCATCCCTTTAGTCTTTTTAACATGCCCAGAACATGTGTTAAGCTGTAGCTATAAAAATGTTGGTATTCCCTCAAAGGTTTTGCATGAGGTAAAGAGTCCATAAATTCTTTAGTTAAATCCTTTTCACCACCACCCCACACCACCCTCTCTCTTTGCCGCCCATGGGTATTCCTACTTCTGGTGACCAAAAACCTTAGTCTCATCTTTGTAAAAATGATATTTAGGCATGTTTTAGGTACTCACTCTCGAAGATATTTTACAGCTAAGCAGGCGAATTAGTTGCTACCCACTCAATCCTCTCCCCAGCCATTTTTACCCACATTTACTCTCACTCTTGGCCTTCACAACATGCACAAAACCTTTGGTAAAGTTATGATTGGTGAATATTGGTTCCTTTCAAAGAAATTGACAGCTTAAAGGGAGAAAGGAGGTACTGTCATGGTCACCCAAGTTAAAAGGGATGCACTGGGTACATTCTTCATCAGGTTTGAATCTAAATTGCATGTTATTGTCATTATGATGTCAGATCCAAGTTTTGTGAAAAAACACTTCTTTATTGGGTATTGTGAAAACTATGAAAGATCCTACTGACAAAACATTTTGTTCAATTTTAACTTTTTAAGTAAGGTGCAACTGCCTATGCCATATAGCATTGGTGAATATAGAAATTAGGTTATGCCTCTCGCCCCAACACATTCCTCTCCTCGCCCACACTGCATTCAGTGAGGGAGTCCTGTGTCTTTTGTCGTTTGGTCCTGTAAATTGTAGTTCCTGTAAAAGTCGTGTGTTGGGGATAATTAAAACCATGTTACAAATGAAAAGAACTTGACAAATAAGTGCTGTTACAACACCCCTTTTGCATAAAAGATTTCTGCAAAGGTTTGAATACTTTTGCAGCCATATTTAACCTTGGAAGAATCTAGTTCAATAAGACACTGTTTTGTCAATAAAGTTACTGCTTATTCAAGAGTTTTAACAAAAGGCTCTTACAAAAGGCTAAAACTGGTGTTTTTGTAAACCACATTCTTCTAAGTGGGTTTCAGTTTTAAACGGAGTGGGTGACTTTTCTTTAGAAGTGGTCACAAATCCTAAAGGTCAGGTCATTGAAGTAAAGACAAAAGTTCAATTAGGGGCACTGAAAATGTTGCATAAAGTGGATTAGCAGATTGGATAATTTTGGTGGTAAGAATCTCGTTTTACAACTTCCTCAACCTCAGTGTTATGGTTTTGTACCATTTAAAATTTGTCTTTTGATGACAAATGGGACTTTTAACAGTGCTACCAATGAAGTATTGTCAGGAGGTTGGGAGTTTGAATCCTCGCGGGGCAGGGTCTTACCGAAAATTAAAAAAAAAAAACAGAGCCCACTGCCATTGTGCTTGGTACTCTGCATTAGCAATGGAGCAGGGAAAACAAGCCAGTGAACCACAACTGGAGAAAAGGCTGTGGCAGACTTGACTTGAATCAATTGGTTGGGAATTAGGCCATAAAACTCCTTCTAACTAACTAACCAATGAATCGATCAGTCACTGTATAGACCTTGTGCATATGAGGTCACAGAGCAGAAAGTTTGCCCTCCTCCTGGGGGATGGTGGGAGGTGAGGGGGAAGATTTAAGGCAGAAGTGAGGGTGAGGAGGAAGAGGAAGGGGCAACTCAAATCCATGTAGCCAGCAAAGGGGAACGTTTTTAGCAAGTTCACCGGCATGGTTTAATATGTGCTCATGATACCCAAACTTAGTGTTGCTGTTACAAATGGGAGTGAGAATTGTGTGTGTGTTTGTGTGTGTATATGTGTGTGAAGCGGAGTGAGGGGTAGGGAGGGGAAGTTTTCACATGAAGTCTACTGTACCTGTGGAGCCTGTTGCTGATGACTGGAAGCGTCCCACTGAAATAGCTCTATTTTAACTGCAAATGCAATCAATCTACTGTGGATTAGTGAAGTCATCTGTCATATTTCATGATTGGCTCTTGAGAGTCATGTGACAATACTGTTGTTGCTAATGATAGAATATAACTCATTGGTTTGCCTTGAGTATGCAATTTTTAGATTCTGAAATTTCATGAAAGATTTTTGAAAGTGAAAAAAGAAGAAATCTTTGGGATTTGGCTGTTGCTCCAAAAGAGTTTGGTACAATTGCTCATGCTTTTTAAGGTAATCATCATTGGCCTGGTTGAACTGTTTGCTGTCAAATGTACACAGGCCTAATACAACTTTTCAGAATAAGTTGTTGTATGCTTGCCAGTGAAGGTCAAACTGACTGTCTTTTGAGGTTAGAGTTTGTATGAGAATACCAAGACGTATCCTGTATATGTGTATTATAGGCTCAGTCATGTAACATGCTCATGTACAGTGTTTCAATTGCATCTGTTGAATTTGAGGTGTGAAAAGTTTGCAGAATAAAATATTTGCAGGCGCGGTATCCCATATAGGGATATTTACACCATTGCCCTACACAGTATTGTTTATTTTACTTGCATTTGCACTTTTATTGTATTCAGTCTTGCTTTCGTCTGAGTGTACAAATCTGTTGTTCAGCAACATTTTTGTCATTCATAAATTGTATTGTGAGATTAATATTAGAGGGGTGTGCTACTAATTATCTATTGTGCCATTCAAATCTTGTCACTACCATTCCGTGCGGTTTAGTTGCAAACAAGACAATTAGTGCGTGGGTTTTAATCTATTGTGCTATTGTTGTTTGTTTGTTGTCAGGATGTATTCTGTAAGATCACAGTGCATCATAGAAACTTGAACTTCTACACTGCATGTCAGTGAAAAGTTTCAAAAACTTGGGTGGGGGGGGGGAGAGGAAGGGAAGGGTGTTAAAACAAGCCATGTGCTGCTAGAGAGATGCATTAACTACTTTAAAAGTCCATACCACAACGAAGGTGATTTAATTTATCCAGAGTAGCCTCTGAAGCTGGACCAAAAAATTTCTTAGTAGAGCCTTCAAATTTGAGTAGTCTCCTTGTCATGGTATTCATCACAGACAACTATTTGAAGTAAGATGAGGTTTTATTGGTCAGTTTCTAACCAATTGGTTTTAAATCAGATATGCCACACCCTTTACTGTGGCTCTGTGACTTGTTTTGCCTTCTTTAATGCTTATACTGAACATTTAGCACAATGGCAGTAAGTTCCATTTTAAAGTCTTTGGTATGACCCAGCCAGGAGCCAAACTCCAGACCTCCAGGCTGTCAGATGCTCTCTCCACTGCACTCTGCAGGCAAGCAGCTATTTGAAACTACAGTTTATGATGCTAAATTACATTACATTCTTATTTGGTGGGAAAATTGGTTCCTGACTTTGTATAGTGTTGTTCTGATGGGGAGAGGTTCCACACAGTGCCATAGCTGCAAGGAGGATCTTCTCTCTTCATCTCTCTCCCACCCCCAGCTCTAAAAATGAAAAATTGGAAATTTGCTACATGTGATGCTAGTCATTTACAGTGCAGTTTTCACAAAAATTTGTAATTATTTGTTTGAAAAAGAAAAGCAAAGAAATTTCACTTGCCTGTTTGGAAAAAGTGTAACTACAGCACTGGCTCCATGCATAATGTCTAAGACGACCAATTCCTAAATCCAGGCTAATAAGGGCACAATTGTGGTATTTTTCATTTTGCAATGAATTGTCCTTAATTATTCTTTTTTATTGGTTTCATTTTTTAGAATTTAGTGGTTTTTGTCCGAAATTCCTGGACAATGTCAGGGAGACCGACCTTCTGCATCCTCCTCAGGGAAGAATATCTTACGTAAGTACTGCAAGCATTTACAAAAGAATGTTGTGTGTATACTTAACCTGTTATTTGCTCATTTGGTGAAAAGTGGTGGTCTTGGAGTTAATACCTCTGACTTCAATCATATTTACTTTTCTGCTCAAGGGACTTTTCATGCGTGTACTTCACACATTACTTTCTGACCCAGTATTCAACCAATTTGTTCAAGACGCACCAGCCCAACTTTTTTTCCAGTGGTGGCTCACTTGCTTTTTTTGCCTACTCCATTGCTTATGCTGAGCACCAAACACAACGGCAGTAGGTTCAGTTTTTAAAGTCTTTGATATGACCTGGCCAGGACTCGAACTCCCGACCACCCGACTGCAAGTCTGATGCTCTAAGCTTTTGACTATGCAGTCAGTCTTACCTCTCTGGGACAATTTGGTTTATGCAGCAAATCTGGATGCTATCATAGACTTCCTTGGGTTAGGCTGAGTTTGGTTTGTCTTTGTTTCATGCACGGACTTGTATACATGGACATAGCATGTAACGGGAATGTCCTATCCGTTGCTGGTTGCCACCGACTGGGACAAAAAAGGCGCACCAAGATGACCGCCGTGAAGTTATAAATCGTCTGATTTGGCGAAGAGTCTGTCATATTTTAAAAAAAGTTAAACTTGAATGGGGGAAAATATCATATTCCTGCAATAAGTAAAGGGATTTTGACCTAACCTTGCCATATTTTAATAATATTTCTTGCAAAATATGGTGATATACTTGAGCAAGTCCAAACTTTCTGACAAAATCATAGCAGACGACCATCTTGGTGCGCTTTTTCTCACACTAGGGTAGTGACAATCTACTGTGCAGTATGCTCTGTCCATGTTTAGGAAGTCTGTGGTTTCATGCCTCATTTTCTAACCTTCTTCCTTAAAGGACCCATCCTCTCACCCCAAATAACAATTCTTTTAGGGGTTTAACAAAATTCTCAGTTGGCTCAGCTCTGTGATTGACAGCTCATTCAAACAATGCAGAGTACCATAGCTCTATACTACACAGCATGAACTCTACTCAGAGTGCTTTGAAATACATATTGAACTTTTCTATACTCACCCTGAATCAATAAACTGTGAATGTGTCAGGATGAGGATGAATTACAGGCAGCTGTGGGAGGGGCTTAAGCAAGGAGGTTAGGAGAATGGGTACTGTTTGGGGTGAAAGAATTGGGCCTTTAATCTAGTGGTCCCCACATTCCCCCTTGCATATGATTTTTTAGGGATTTGCACACTTTTGTAGGAACATCAGGATGTGCATAGCATGACAAAGTTTCATACAAACATATCATCCTTTACATCACATGCCAGCTTGACTTGAACCAGTCGGTTGGAAACTGGGCAGTAAAACAATATCTAACTAACTAATTTTACAGTACATCACATAACTTGTGCTGGGCTGAGTTACATCAGAAAATTATTGAACTTTAAAACAAGGAATTACTTCAGATGGTTTGTACATTAGGAACTTCACTGCTCAAAAATACTGACTCCATTTTATACAACTGCAAAATGATGTTTGGTGTCAGAAATAATGACAAAAGGTCAAAATTTTATATATTTGCATCATGGCTGGCAATGAAAAGTAAACTAGTACAAGCCAGGGGTGTGTCTTCTCATAAGCATTTTGACACAGCATCTTTTGACCTCAGTCATGCTCAGACTTTTAAGAGATAAAAAAAAGTACTGTCAGAAAGAAACATTGCTTCAAAGAGTCTTTAAAAGGTTGCAACTCTAACAATTCTTTGGTTCATCTACATTTATAGACACAAGTATAGTGCCCTTGCCATGAGAGGTGGTATCAAAATCTTACCTGTGGGGTAATCAACCGTTTAAAGATCGACAATGGGCAGCAAAAAATCCTATTCTAGTAGTTCTTACCTACAACAAAAGCAAAAATTAGAAGAATTTTGTTTAAGGTAGCTTCCCTTGGCTTAAGCCTATACCTATAAAAATATTCAGCTACTTATAAAACAGATGTGCTTTAAACCCATTTATTGCATTGTAAATCTCCACTGCTGTGCATATTGTCGGTGCGTAGCACTATACCGTTTTGCTACAGGAAATGAAAAGCTACCCTCATGGAGACAAATTTGAACAGTCAGGTTGTGATTGACTTGATTTTTAGTCAGACATAACTGCACTCAATCAACTTTTATCTTTCAAATTCTTTGCTTGTACATAGCATTGATGGTTGTACACCAAAGCAAAGCTGGTTCCATCAATTTTACCAGACATTGGGGTTTAGAATTGTATTACAGAAAATAAAATTAAGACAATGTAAGGCTGATGGATCTTTCTAATGACTGATTCCACTATCTGCTGAATTTTTTTTTATACTTTGCTGATTTTAATTTAACTCAACAGGACTAAACTGTTGCAAATAGTGTATTAAAATTGTGTATTGTTCAGAACAAAGGTCAATACTTTTTGAGGCTATGTTCAAGTCATACTAATCAGAGTGGGTCTTAATTGATTTTTTTTTCTATATTTTCCCCTTTGGTACAGTCATTTGAGTCATTCATTGACTAGAAAACCAATAAATACATATTTGGAGGCTAGGAGAGATGTTCTGATGCCATTGTTCAACCCTTTCAGTGTTGGTTAATTAGTCGTGTTGTTTGCAGAGCTTGCGGTACAGCTTGGAGTGATAACACAGCATTGGTTTGAAACTGGGTCATGTGACTGTTTATTTGAGTTTCAGTTGACACAGTAATGTAGCCTGCCACAGTTTTAAGGAACACCCTACAGGGAAGCAGACTCCCACTTAAATAAAATAAAAACAAAACTACAAAAAATCCCTTTATTAAAAAGAAAAGCAACAAAAAAATCCCTTCGTGCTTGTTATCTGACAGCCTACTTGGTGCTGGATGGGATTTTTCCCCTTCTTTTAGTGAATAAAATCCTCCAGTTCTGACATAATTGTTTCAATATGCATATTTTGAAAGAAAATTATGTTTGACCTTTGACTTGATGCATCATAAAATTTCGTGTCCTTTGCCTTTTTTTTTCTTGAAAGGAAGAGACATGGTATTCATTTTATTCCTTTTAATGGCTTTCTACACACAATTTTCCATAGAGGGCAGTATACATCTTTAAGAAAATTAACAAGAGAGTCTACTTGTTAGTGGTTTTGTGTCAGTAAATGAAGAATACAACTGCTGTTGTTGTATCATGTTTGGATTTGTGCTTTGGTGTTTGAAAGTTTTTTAATTTTTTTTTTTGGGAGGGGGGAAGAGAAGAACTTGGAAAAATTGGACACTTGACAACAAAACTTTCAATATTTTAGAGGACCAGCTATTTATAACTATATCCCTGAGCTGTTCATTTTTTGGAGGGGATTTATTACTCTGTTTTTTAACTACAGGACAAGTTAGTTATTTAGATTGAGTTTACCGCCCGGTTTCCAACTGTTTGATTCAAGGTAAGCTGTCCATGGCTTTTTTTCCAGTTGTGGCTTACTGGCTTGTTTTCCCTTCTGCACTGCTTATGCTGAGCACCAAGCACAATGGCAGTAGGTTTTGATTAGAAAGTCTTTGGTATGACCCAGCTGGTAAATGAACTCCCATCCATCCAACTGCAAATCAGATGCTTTAACCACTTGACCATGAAGTGGGTCAACTACAAGATAAGTTGTTGGGTAGTTAGTACATAGCTTGTGGTGTAAACTAGTTCAAGAATGAGGTTGTGCAGTTAGCTGTTAACATTCTTTTTATGGTGTCCTTCCAGGTAGTTTAATCAGTTTTGGGGTATCACATAATCTGAGACCCACTGAGACCCAAGAGGATGTAGCTGACTTATTTATTTAGAAGTCAACAATTATAAAAGACCCTTCAGCTCCATAAGCCAGAGCTATATTATATGAACAGTCCACTTCCTGTACATGGGCAGAGCATACTGCATGGTAGATTGTCGCTACCGTATGTGTGAGAAAAGCACACCAAGATTGCTGTCTGCTATGGTTTTGTGTGAAAGTTTGGACATGCTCAAGTAAATCATCATATTTTGCAGTAAAGTTGAAATATTTTTGAAATTAGGCAAGGAAAGGTCAAAATTACTACACGTATTGCAGGAATATGATTTTGTTAGCCATTCAAATTTAACGTGTGTTTCAAATATTACTGAGTTGTCGTTAAATCATGCAAGTTATAGCTTCACGTCTGCCATCTTGGTGCGCCTTTTATGCTTCCGTTGGTGGCAACAATCTACGTATAGGACATACGCATTGCATGCTCTGTCCATGTATATAGGAAGTAGGGGAAAAGTCCTATCAGCTCTACCGGTAATCATTTGAGTGGCCATTGCAATTCTTCTCTTTTTCTGGACAGTCTGACTTTTGAGCATATTGCCCATGTTTACTGTTTAGGTTCACACTGTGCTGGATGTTCAACATTCCTCTATTCTATTTTCAGATACGACACTTCATTTTCAGACACAGCATTTCAATATCTTGGCTCTAATCATACCGTTTAAAATACTTGGAAGGGCTGTTTCCGCCCATCTGAGGGGGTTTGCGAAGCCCCAAATTTACTGGTATGCTCCATGCCAACTCGTGGTGGTACAAGTAGCTAGGATTGTCCTACTTTTCCAGGTTCAAGTAATGGCCACCCTAGTGATCATCCTCATCTAAAAACAGCTTCAAACTCGTCATAAGTGTCCGTTTACAAAGAAATGTAAACAGGATATGCACATAATGCACATGACAAGCAGACCCATGAGTACTGAAGGTCAAGGGTAGGGAAAATGAGCCAGTGAGTCACTGGTAAAAGGGCTGTGGTCAGCCTGACTTAAAAGCATTTTCCATAGACAAAATTCAGCGACTTCAAAATGTGCAGAAAAACTTGTCTTTTTCAGGAGATGAAAAGTGCATATCAATCACATATTGCATTCGGAGATACTAATTTGAAAGAAACACATTTTTTCTTTGGGAGTCTGTTTGTTCATAATGGGAAATCCATGATGTCATTGTGGCAAACTAGTTTCACATTGCATTAAATTTATTTTGATGCCATTGCAGGGAATTGTAAGCAACATTTTTGGCATACCCCTTTTATGGTGTAGGATAATGCTAGATCTTCATGAAAACGTATTCAACATTTCAAAAGTATCCAATTTCAAGGACAAACGTTAAATAAAATCATAAAGAAAAAGGAAGCTGACACATCACATAACTTGTGGCTTTGTGGTATAAAAGTGGAGGTGTTTATTGACAAAAATAAGCAATCTTTACAATGAGATTTTTTGAGTTAGGAAAATCATGTTGGAACAGCTTTTGAAAGACATGGTCTGGAATATTTTTGTCCTTCTTGAAAAACCTAGATGAAAGGCCCCTGGAATTTACCTTATAGAAACCGAGCCATAAAGTTCCATCTAACTAGAAGGTCAAGAGGTTGGACAGTTATGTTATTTTACAGAGGGCTCTTTAATAAGCTCTAAGGAGCTTTTCTGAGTTTCCTCCTGAGTCTTTGGTTTTGATTCGTTGTATCATTTTTTGAAATGTGTTATATGTAAATCCAGAGTATGACTCAAATAAATGTTTTCAAACAAGATGTTTGTTCTCCTCCCAGAGATGTTGTTCTTTGGGTAGCAGAAATTCTTTGGTGGATAGTGCTTGGTTTTTCCACTTTGCTCCTTGCCAAGGACTTTTGGCAAAGTAATTTGAAATTTAAACAAAAATATACCCCGTTGGTAGATAAGTTTCTTCAATGTAGAACCCATGGAGATAAAAATTTCCTCCTTGTTTTTGCATTCAGTCAAGTCTGTACTGTGGAGCAAGGACAAAATAAAGAAGTCATTGAAGGTAGTGATCCAGTAAGAAAATGAAGAAAGTTTTCAAAGCAAACTTTTCATTTTGCTTTTTCAGAGATTCAGACAGGAATGAGATGCTTGATACATTGGTGATGCTCAAGAGAGGAGTATTTAATGGAGTACGAGTCAAAGTTGGCAGGTTAAACACCTTAGTACCAGCTTCCTACGTGGAACATTTAGATTTTAAAATTCCGAATGAAAGGTAATGCAAACAGTAGTTTTGTTTTACAAGTTGTGGATAAAACCTACTTGTGTGACACACAACATGTATGTTTGTCAGTGTTTGCTTTGTTCTTGTATTGAATTCAGGGATACTGCCAGAAACACAAAAAAGGGGAGGGGGGGATTGGTTATGGCTAAACCTTCAGTCTAAATTGATTCTGTCATAGGTTAAAGTTTAAATATTGCTGAAAAAGTGTTCTGTCTTTGAAAAAGAAACCAAGATATTTACAATTTTTTTATTCTTATTTGATTTTTCCGACCTTCTTTTGGAAACTTTTGGAGGAGGGGATAGATTATTTTAATGGTTGACAATGATTGTGAGATTCATTGCTCCCATGGTTTGACAGTAAATGTCTATCTCCAACTAAGATTTCAAAAATTTATATTACAGTGCATGAAAAATGAATTTAAGCAGTCCAACCCCCATCTTTATAGGACATTCCTGAGCTGAGATACAAAATGCCCATGTTCATTCACTCAATTTAAACTGCTACATTGCATAATAATTTGTGATCTCATTGTCATACAATTCTAAGTACTGCATTTGTATTTGCCTTTCTTATTACTGGATGCTACTGCACCTCGTGTCAGTATTAGATAGCAATCTTATCCTAATTGGGTGATACAATCCATTAACCCTCTCTGTACAACATGCTATGCAAGCAGAGACAGGGAATGATTTAGCATTCAAATTTTGCATAGCAGTTTTGATGATTTTTGAGGTCTTTCACACTTTTTTGTGAAAATTCAAGGGTTATGCAAACAAAAAATTGCTAATCAATTTTTCATTTGTGTAGCAACTTGACCTGTTTGTGTAGCAAATTGCGATGCAATACTGGATAAATTATTCCCTGAGGGAGGAAGTGGTCAAGGTCATATAAACATTTTTAATTTCAAAAGGAAACAAAACAGGTAAAACCTTTTAATATTGCAACAATGGAACAAGCTATGACAATGGAAGTTTATGAATAAGTTTCATTTTTCAACCTCTACAGCATATATATATATATTCTTTTTAATTTAAGATTTCCAAATCCTCATTTCTCTGTTACATCTTTAAGTTATTTCCCCTTTTCTAGGATTGTGTTGTAGTTTTCATTTTAAATATACTATTTATTTTATTACCCTCAGTGTGCAGTGGAGTGTTAGTGCTCTGAAAGAGACAGACTTTTACACGCTACCAGTTGGCACGCAGATACGCAAGCTAAGCTCATCCTTCACGGATGATGCAGAAGATGACGGGTTTGATATCAAGGTTTGCCGTTTGATTTGTTAGAATTTTGCCCCCTCAACTTCTAATTTTCTGGTGTCAGTCTTTTGGAACCCACATTTGTGATATAGATGGGGTTACCATATATATTTGCTGAAAAAGAGGACAGGGAGTGGGGTAGGGTGTATGGGGAAGGGGTAAACCCCTTGCCCCTTTGGAAATGTGTTGATATTCTATGGAGCCTAAAAGCAAAATGGTGCAATATGTAAAGCAAAATTATGGCCAACTTTACAAAGTATCTGAAGAATGCACAAAATTTGTACATTTTGGGCAATTTAAATAATTGGCCTGGACGCCACTAAAAGGGGTACATGTCCAGATAAATGTACATTGGTAACCCTAGACATGGTGCTATAAAATTCACACAATATGTGGTTCTGACATATAAAAGGAGAAAAGCTATGACCGGCCAATCCTGAACCAGTTACTCAGAACCTGAGTTGTAAAATTCCCTCCTCCACCTAACTGACATATTGAAGAGACACAGAAAGTGGTCTTCTGTGAAAGCAGTTTCCTTTGACAGAATACAAATATATATAATGCTAAAAAAATTCATGAAACAGGGTTTTGTGTGTTTTGAAACCTTTTCGTTTTAAACAAAATGAATATTATAAGTGAGTCTGGCTAGTTTTGTAATGGCTTTTTATGTAATTTTGAAGTTAAACATTCAGTGACTCTTGAATGCTTCTATTTTAAGCTGTGCTAAATAATTCAACATTTTCTCATGTTGTTCTCTGTATAATTATGTTTGTATGATGCTATACTTTTGCCAAGTTAACCATTGATTTTGAGTGATCCTTTTGGCTATGACCACATAACAAAAATAACTTGTTTCTCATCACTGACTTCTGAAAACATCCTTTGCCCAATCCGTTTTTACATTTTATTACCAATCAATTTTGAGTGTGTATTTTCTGGGACCCCTTTTATACTACATCAAGTATCCAGAATATTTACATCAAGAATGACTGCATGGTCAAGTGGTGTGAGAATCTGACTTGCAGTCAGGAGGTCAGCATTTCGACCCCTGGTCGGGTGATACCGAAGACTTTAAAAAATGGAA
The DNA here is from genome assembly GCA_037179385.1 of Holothuria scabra. Lineage (NCBI taxonomy): Eukaryota > Metazoa > Echinodermata > Holothuroidea > Aspidochirotida > Holothuriidae > Holothuria > Holothuria scabra. Next base: position 24,309,951 of record CM074182.1, read on the forward strand.
CCTACTGCCATAGTGCTTGGTGCTCAGCATAAGCAGTGGACGAAAGAAAACAAGCCAGTGAGCTGCAACTGGAAAAAAGACTGACCCGCGCAACTTAAACCAAACAGTTAGAAAATGAGGCATAAACATCTATCTAACTTAGCCAGTCATCAGTCAGTCACATGAATGAGAGGACCCTTTAATTATGAGATTTGATCAGAGTGATTTAGGGCATTATATTCATGCTAAAACCATTAGTAACAATGTCAGAGGTACAATTTTTCCAGAAAACATTCACATGGAAGATGATTATGTCAGCCTTGGAGGATTTTACTCATTAATAAAAAATGAAAAGAAAAATCCTCCAGGCATCCAAAATTGTCCTGGCAAAGTGATGAGAATCAAGTTATTTTTTATGAGGCCTTAACTATGTGATTAAGCCAAAAATATCAAAAACTTGTTCGATGAAACCCTAGTAAATTTTGTTCAAAGTTTTAAAGTTTTTACAATTCCCGACATTTTCTTTCAGCATTATGAAAACAGACCAACATATGAGATTCAACAGCAGTATTATTGTGTAAAGAAACTTCTCGCTCAAGCTGAAATATTAGCTCTTTTGTCCAAGAGGGATGGACTTCATTTTGAGCTTGATGGAGGTTTGTCATTTTTCTTTCTTTTTTTGGTCAATCAGTTGAGGGGGGTCCTTGTCGTACAAACATAATCAGCTGTTATTGAGATCAAGCAGACAGTTGACTGCTGGTTATGTTTGTTATCATACAGTAATCTCTGGTTGTGTCTTTGTACTGGGAGTATGAGGGTTCTGCAATTATACATTGTTCTAGGTGCAGGTTGTTATAGTTTTTTTTTTGATGGGAAGGGGGTTGTGAGGGTGGATTTTTTTGGGAGGACTAATATGAGATATACTTATCATATATTAAGGGAATGGTCCTTCTGGATTTTCAAAAGGGACTGAAATTGTTCTAGCACCCTCCTCTTTGGCTACAGGCTCATTTTAGTGATATGCTTCACCTGAGAGCTACAAAACTAGTGAGATCCATGATCTACCTAATCAGATTATAAATGAAAGCTTGATGGAAGCAATTTTGTTATTGCAGTCATTCTTTAGTAGTTCCTTGCCAAGTCCTTCATTCTGTCACATTAAGTGATATCATATTTGTTAGACTATTTCCCAGCAGTAGTTATGAAATTGTACAGCATTTCCTGCAATCTGGTTTTATCATTTGTTTATTACTTACAAGTACAATAAGGTATATCCCAAAAGTTTCACAATATGCATGCGCCGATACAAGAGGGGGGGGGGGGGGTTTATTGCCTCAGCCCACCCTTTTTTGCCACATCAACAATAACGCTTATGGGAAATTAGCAGTGCAACTCCCTCACACCCCTGTTTTTGCTTAAATTCAATCCCGCTTTTTGGAGTGTCTGGATGTGGGCCTGATATGTATATTTTTAGACTGATCTGACTTACTTCCTTCTATATTTAGTTTTCAGGTGATGTGTGCTTATCTAATCCCTTTAATGCAATCTATCTATCATTTCATCTGTTATAATTTAAACACCATTTGTTTACAGTGTTTCATTGTTCGACAGACTATGTATTCTTTTTTGTTTTCCTTAGCCACTATACAGGAAAGGCTCGAAGCTATTTCGGTGAAAGCACGTATTCTAAAAAACTGGTCTGTACAAAGATATGTAGCCAGCATCTTGAGAAAAGCAGTGGATAGCTTAGCACCATCGATCACATCAATGCTTGTCAGAGGCAAATTTGTGAGTGATTGTTTTGTCATTCCATAGAAGTAAGATGTACGCTTCGTAATATAAATATAAATCTATATGATGTTTGATGTTGCGTACTACACTACCAAACGTTTTCTGAGTAACTCTGCACAAACAATGTTGGATAGTGCATTAAGTCTTACTAGTCTGTGAGAGCCTCAACAATGTTGGTGATGTTTTATACATAAGTTTAACTTAAGCTTTCACCAGGGTTGTGGCTACACTTGTTGTGGTCAGCTGAACCTGAAATACAAGTTTCCCTACCGCTTAAACTAGTACTGACCACTCATCACTTTACATGTGGTTTTTCCAAATTTCACTCTTAAAAGGTTTTAAAATGATTTCAGAGACTTTTCAGGAGGGAACAGTTTAGCTTTCTGACCATATTACAACCATATTGTCTGTCTGTCATGTATGAGTGTTTGCCAATCATAAATTGAAAAAAAATTTCCAGAAGTTTTGATTGTGGTGCATCATTATCAAGCGGCATACAGCAAGCGAGTCTGTTGTTATGTATTGTGTGACTATATTTTTTGAGTAGCTAGTTGTTACATTGGAGTCCCTCCACCTGCATAATCACAAAACATGAAAACAGCTGAAACAGGACTAAAAGCAAGTCTGATATGTGACGTCTTGTGGCGAACCACATCAGTGGGCCTTAGTTGTGTGTTTTTGCTTGCTGTAGGTGAGAGATTGTCCCTTGTGTAAAAGGATCATTAAGGCAATGTTACTTCAAAGATTTGTCAGCACATGCTTAGCCTTGCTTGTGGAATACTATGGTGAAAGGAACCTTTTGGGAGACTTGTCCTTTATTATCATGTATTCTTGTGTTTTAAGTACTATATTTTCACATGGGTAATCATATTTTCTCAAGGGAAACTATTTGATGCCCAACACAAAATTAAGGAGGGTATTCTGATCGACACCTTAGGAAGCATTTTCCTTCCAAGGCTGTTGTATTAAGGCAGGCACCGGTGATCCCCTGGATCACACAACCAGCCATGGACCTAGATGAAGGAGCAAGGCCTTTTGTTCATTTTGACTGCAAATCAGTAATTTAATTAAATGAGTTTTTCCTGCAGATTGTACTTACTGTGCTTGATCGAGCAAGTGTAAGAAATGTAATATATCAAAGCCTGGATGAGAGCAGTGGGGGTTGGTGAAAAGGGACCTGGATGGACAGAGTTGTATATGAATTCATTGTCCTGTCATATTGAAAGACAATTTACCGTATCGGGTGGAAACAGCATCTTGTAATTGTAATTGAAATAAAATATAGAGCCTAAGGGAAGTATATTAAATAAGAGAATACTCCATTTAAATTCTATGGTGATTTTTTTTATTTTTTATTTTAAATATTTGTTTTAGGTATCTATAGGTGTGTTTGGCCATGAAGATGAGCTGATCATGAAACCCATCACACCAAGCAAGCTGATCCAGATGATCTTTGACCTCTGCCAACCTTATAACATTTATGATGCTGTTATACACCAGGAAGTGATTATCACTCTCAGCAAACTAATAGTCAGCAAGCGTCATCTCTTTGACGGCATTCTTAAAATAAGAGTTGGGTGAGTATGAGGAAATCAGTTCTAAAATATTTGATGGATTTGCATAACTATGTTTTAAAAATAATGGGACAGATGAGTGGTATTCTGGTGATTAGAATAGATTTGACTGCCATGCAAAAGTGACTTAACATGGTAAAGTTGATTTACCCTGTGTGTATAATGGAGTTGTACGTAGTATGAAGTGTGCACCCTGAGCAAGGAAGTGAAAATGTGAAACGAAAAAAAAAAATCTTTCGTTTAAAGTATTTAAAGGAAGGAAGTGAAAATGTGAAACGAAAAAAAAAAATCTTTCGTTTAAAGTATTTAAATTTATGTTGAAATTAATGTCAGAGTTGAGAAGAGACTAGTTGCTATCAGTAGTCAAGTTCTTCCAAGTACAATATTTATTAGAGTTTATACCTTCAGGTGAATAGTTGAAAAAGTGTAGAGATCGAAGCTAGAAGATTGTCAATTGTGGGTGTAGATAGTAGATACAAGCCCTGACTCTACAATTGAAATGTGTTCACAGGGATGTAGTAGGGATTTGAAGCAGAGGGAGTGACTGATTCCAACTTTCAGAATTGAAAAAAAATGGTAAAACGTGTTTTGATTTTTGTGTAAAAAAGACTTAAATTCAAAGAGGAAAAAAATCTGCTGATAATATTGTGATGTGCTGCCAGGAAATAACACAAAGACAAGAGAATTTGCTGCAGTGGGGAATGTCTATTGCACTTCATTGAGGGAAGTGATGAACTACAAGAGTGGAAAAAGGGCACTAAAATAGCAGGATCCACTAATTGTCTTTAAAAAGCAATGTAAGCATATTCTCTGAACTATATTTTGTAATTAGAAATTAAGTTTTACCTAAACAAACACATGTAAATTATTGATAAACCCCCCCCCCGCAAATCATGAAACAAATCGAATACGCTTACAAATTGTTTAGATCTCCACTGGCAAATTAGTCAACACATCTAGCACACAGAATACACAAAACACACGTTTAGGGAAAACAGCGGCATATAGGATTATTAACCCTTTACCGTTGTTTGGGTCCTTTTGGACCCATCCGGATAGCTCGGCTGTCACCCATCTTTACTGTTTCACGCAGAGCTCGAAACTGCGAGTAGCTACCCGAAAATTCGGCCACAACAACGAGAGAGACAATAGTTTAAGGTCACAGGGTCAATGGCCTACGGAAGCCAATGCATGGCGGGCTATGTCCGCTTTTCCGCCCACTCCCAAGGCGCGCAAATATGCCCCGACCGGAGCACAACGGTAAAGGGTTAAGAGAAAGAGAATGCAATAACAAGCTGATTCAAACAGCTGTGTATACAGGAATGGCTCTTTAAGTAAGGAAAACTGTCTACACAAAGCTAAACAAATTGAATTTACCTGAAGCCATACAAGCAAGAGAACCTGAATGGAAGCTCCTTGGCTAGGATAGACACACCATGAATGAAATCAGTAGAAGGGAACAATTGATAGACTAGCTAATCAGCCCATTTTAGGAGCTGTTTCATTAATGGTTGAAGGAGTCTTGCAGGCCTAGATATGAACACATTCCTTAAAGTAAATAGTTCCTGTCAGGCAGAGACAACCTTTATCTCCACAGAGAGAGATACACAGAGATAACAAACATTATATATGATAATGATAAAACTGGCGAAACTTTGCACCAGATTGCATCTAAGGACCTTCAATTGCTCAAAAATTTCTCAAATGAGAGGGGACACCCTCCCCTTAGACTGCATCCCATACCAGTCACAAATATGCTCCCCCTGCAAATTGCTGGCTGTGTCACGTGTGTACGTGATATTTCATAAAGTAAGGCATAGAATATCTGGCCTTGAATTTTGAGGCGTGATAGTGTGATGGAACACCACTCATCTCAAATCACTGTTAGGAGTGTAACTTTTGGCACACGTTAATGAAGACTGTTAGCTCATATAATCTGTTTTAATATCAAAACAGTGCACCTACAAATCTGCTCAGTATCCTGAGGAGTGTGATTTGCAGCACACCTAGAAATTCTAAAATCAAGGTTGGGAATATGAGAAAAACAGATTGCAATCCTAAGTAAAATTTCCCAAAAGTGAAGGGGATGCAAGACATGATTGACTTCCAGATTTGCTATTTTGTAGCTGCTTGCAGCAAGTATTTTTTACAAAACCATGTTTGAATATTGGTCAAGGATTGCTTTTGGTCTTGCTTAATATATTTGAAGGTATTGTAACTGGGGAATTCGCCTTCTCCTTTCAACTGAAGGACAATTTACAAAACACAAAAGAATCTCTAAATGACAGAAACATTTGTATCTTGCAGTTAGAATTTCAAAATTTGTAACTTACTTGCAGCTCTCATATGCAAAGGAATTAGTCCAAAATTTAATAGTTTGTTTCTCACAACTTTTGAATGGGGGATCCCTTCCCATCCCTTTTTGCATAGACTTATGCCATGTTAAAAGAGAAACTCACATTTACAAGTTTCCCCAAGCTTCTTGACAGTTTTCCTTGGCAGTTCAAATTTGTTTGTATGTAAAAATCCTTCAATAAGTGAGCTGGCTATGTAAATGTTGAAGAAAGTAACTTTGTCTTCTCAGTTTGAACAAATTTATGTTTATTGCAAGATGACTGCCAGCCTTCTTTCATTCATGTGATTTGACAAGGAATGTGAAACATTTTAGGCAAAACAAGGGACTAAACAGCTGGGTTTGCATAGCAATTTGCTACCCAAGAATTGCCAGTTCCCAAAAATGCTAATTTTGATTAGCAAAAGTTGCAGTACTTGCTGATACAAACAGACAGGGCTGGATAAACCCCATGACAGAACCGGCATATGGTGGGGGCCCCCATGCATTTGGGGCCCTCACCCTGCAGGCCCTGGCACATTTGCGCTTCCTGATTGTCAAGTCAAGGAGACATAAAATAAGTTTTAAATGTTGAAAAAAGTGAAGTTCGATCCTGCATGAAGCAGAAGACACTAAACACCTTTACCCTGCTCAGTGTGGAACATGACCTAGTGCAGAAAAAAGAATTTTCCTAACTATTAAATGATTTTGCTTGTCAGAAATCTCGTCAAAAATGTGTAATGTAATAGTTAATGTTTATGAAAAGGAGTTTGGGGATTGAGACCCATATTATTTTGATTTACTGGTTGTCTGGCTTACATTTTCATGTGTGTGCACTTTGCCATGCCTTAACACTACCTGGCATGTAATGAATTATAACTATCATGTATCACTGTTGTGTAAAAGAAACTGTTAGTAGTTGGGGGATGAAAGCTAAAATTTGGTTTTGTTTACTGGTATTAATTTTGTGTAAGGGGTGGGCAAGGGGGAAGGAGGTCAATCTTAAATTTTAAGGGGCTCTGCCATAGAAAGTGCCGGTGGCCCCACACAATCCCAATACGGCCCTGTCAACAGACTCATTAAGGAATTGTTAAGTGATTTCTGATTCCTTGCTGAAGGCAGGCAAGGAATCTATGCGATGGTGATGTTGTGTGTATGTGTGCGTGTGTGTGTATGTATGTGTGTTTGTGACACTCCTTATATTCGTGATATCTTGAGTTAGGAATGACAAAAATTTTTCATATTTGGCATATAGATTTGCCATGTTGCAAGGAAGAACCCTATTTTTTTTTGGTGGAAGTCAAAGGTCATTTGAGGTCACCACAGATCAAAGAGGGTCTGAAACCTTGTAATCCCGATATCTTGAGATGGGAGTGGCCAACACTTTTCATGTTTGGTATATAGATCCATGTTGAGAGGAAGGACCCTATTTTTTTTAGTGGAGGTCAAGGGTCGTTTGAGGTCACCACAGATCAAAGACAAAAAACCTGGTAATCATGATATCTTGAGATAGGAATGACTGACACTTTTCATATTTGGTATATAGATTTGCCATGTTGAGAGGAAGGACCATATTGTTTTAGTGGAAGTCAAAGGTCATTTGAGGTCACCACAGATCAAAGACAAAAAACCTGGTAATCATGATATCTTGAGATAGGAAAGACTGACACTTTTCATATTTGGTATATAGATTTACCATGTTGAGAGAAAGAACCCTATTGTTTTTGGTGAAGGTCAAAGGTCATTTGAGGTTACCAGAGGTCAGTGATGGAAAACCTTGTAATAAGGATATTTCGAGGGAGGAGCGTCTCAAAATCCTGGGTCAGCCACTGGGCCTCCTCCCCCCCTTCTTAAACCATTGTGTCAGCCCACTCTAGATGAAAAAGTCTGGTCATATAACCCACCTAGAGCAGTACTGCTCCCGCCTGAGGTTATTACTGATAACAAATATTGTAGATCATTGGAAATTTGCTGCCCAAATTGTTGCTCCTTCGTTTATCTATGATTTAATCATGGAGCTACCATGAATGGAGTAAAACCAGCTTATTTCCTTTTGAGGTTACCATTTGTTCTGACATTCCAAAGCTCAAAGCACTCATTAGCTGCTACAAAGGGCTATAACCCAGGATTACTGAGTGATCAGTGACAGTTGTAGGCAAGACCTTTCCCTACCTATTAATCCTAGTATAGCCATACTGGTGGTTTCATAGTAAGTTTTGTAATAGAATAAATGAAATTTTCGAGAATGTGCACTTGTGTGCACATATGCCGTCAAGTTTATAAAACTAAGTAAAGATCAAGCTTTATGATAAACTCAGTTTTTGTTATCAGGAAGGATCCGGAAAGGTGGGAAATTTAATTCTTAAAAGTTTCCTAGTTTTCATGGCTTTGTATTTTCTTTACTTAAATGGTTAAAGCGCAGTAACAGAATATCAATTTCTCTTTATTTTTGCGAATTTTAATAGGTGTAGAGGTGATTATAAACTGCGCATCTATTACTATGGAATAAATCATTAATTAAGGAACTGCGCATGGTCATTTGTATTAACACTCATTTATATTTTTGGATGAATTAACTAGGATAACAGTCATTCTGTTTACGCGATCAAAGTTTCTAGCGCTTGTTTGTCGGAACGAATGACAGAAGTTCAAAGGGATTCCGTGGAATAATGGGTCAAAGAAACTGCAAGATTAAAGGTTAAAGGGTTCAATGGATCTACAAAGGTGGTAAGAGTATGATTGAAAGGTAACACTAGGGCTTAACAATAGCACCGAGTAACAAAGATTCTGCTTTTGCTCCGTTCTTAGTAGCTCCATGATTTAATAATCTACCCACATAGCTAAATTTAGTGTATCAGCTGATCTGGGATTTATTTACCAATCTGGGTATTTTTAGGACTCAAATCTGGGGTTTACGAGGACAACAAAGCACCCCTTTTCGGGAAGGAATCACTAAGCCTTTTGGCTTTCTGGTTTTGTTTATCAATTCAATGCCACTTTTCTCCCTTGCAAAATGTAAATCTGAATGGAAGGATGTACTGGTTGTTGAATTTGGCCTTTACTTGTATTCTTCAGTAAACATTTAGTTTCATGCAAGATCTGTTTATACTGGACCACTTGAATATGCATTATAAAGATTACCTTGCAGAGGTGACAAACTACCTGTAGGATGTCATAGCATTGAACTTTGTTCATTAATAGAAGGAAATTGTGATTGAAACCAAAAAAATATGTTCGGGAGATTTAATTTGGTGTATTAATTCAAGAATTATTTAAAAATACCAAGTCAGCCACTAGTCAGGTGTGACCTGGTTTCAAGTATGTTTATTTTTTATAGTCCGACTTGTTTGAATAAATTTTGTTGTGACCAGTTGTGAACAGCAACTCCTGAACTATGAAGAAATGAGGCCAGTAGTGGCAATTACTTGCTGTGGGTTTAGATGGGGAAAATCCCTGTTGAATTACATTGCAAATTATAAAATGGGGTTAAGTGAATTCTGGGCAGGGCCTTGACAGACCCTATCAAAGTAGATCATGGATGATTCACTCTTCTGTTACTGACCAGTGTTCAGGGGATAACAAGGCAAAACTTTAATTTATAAAATTAAAAAAATGCAGCAGTCATGTTTTGTTTGGTAGCCATTACAATGAAGAGAGGCACATATTCATAATGCTGTAATTGTACTTTGTGTTATACATTTGGTTTGGACAAACATGCAGGTGCATTGATCCTGGGGGAGGGGGGCAGGCAAGGGGAAATTGTCACACCAATGAAAATATTGGGGGGAAAACATATTGTTCTCCCCCCCCCCAATAAGATCAGTGGGATTAGCACTTGCTCTTTTACTTCTCCCACCCCCCTACTTTAGTACTAGCAGTAGCACTGAATCCTTTATAGCTCCACTGCCTAAGTAGAATGAGCACTGTTTCCTTTGAACCCCCACTGCCCTAAGTAGTTCCTTTACAACCCCACCCCCTTACTGGTTGTAGCACTGGTTTCTCTACAGTTCCAGTATGGATCTCCTTAAAGGTTAATATTCTGTAATGTCACCACAAGAAGTCCAAAAATATTCATCTGTTGGTACTTTAAATAAAAGCTCTTGCAATGGGTGAGGTTTTGTACATGATAACTCATATTAAAACTATTATACAGATTACCCCTGTTTTTGTTTAATTGTCTTTCAAAAGTTCTCCTAGTTATTTTATTGGCAGGTGCAATCTTTCCTTCATTTTTCAGATGGCTGATACATGCCATGAAATGTGAGTTGAAGAATTCATGGAATATGGATGAGGTATGAAAACATGTGAATAGAATAAGAAATAATATTATTGATATCATAAGGTAACATTATGTACTGTACTGTAATATAATATTACTTAACTTTTAAAACAGGTTTAAGGTCAGAGGGGAGCCAAGCTCCCATAGCATGCCCTGAAGTGCAAACCCTAAAAGCAAACGACAAAACCAATACCGACTAAAAACCAGCCTAAGCCCAGTGCAATGAGTTCCTACTACAGTCATGAAAGAACTTGTCAAAATTAGTCATAAAGCAGTTCATTGAGTTGGTTCATGAAATTCAACAAATTTTTCCAAACCTATTTAGTTTTCTTCACAAACCAATGACAATTGGCCAAACTTAGACAATCCCCATACCCAAATAACTGTTTTGTGAGTGGGTAATTAACGGTTCAAGTCCGTTTTCAAAAATTTGTGACCAGACACTTTTTCAAATTATGTACAAAACCATAACAAGTCAGGACACTAGAAAATTCAAAATTTAACGTTTTCTGTGACTTTTGGACTTGAAACTTGACATGTTGTGCTAACTTTAAAGCATTTTTATGTGGTGTTCACCCTTTGAGACTCTCATAAAGTCATCAATATCAACTCAATGAACCTATTTAAATCTCTGCATCAGATGAGGAGTTCATAACCAACTCTGACAGATAATTACACTCATTGACCAATCTATGAGAGAAAACTGAACTTCCTAATTTCAAACCTTGCAAAACGTCCCCAAAACTTCTCACAATGGCAACAAAATCAACAATAGCTTCCAACCTTTACTGCCAAACAAATAGTTAGTTTGAATGACTTCCACTTGTGTTTTGAATAACTAAATTGCAAATGGTTACTTTAAATAGCTACTTAAAATAGCTACAAAAGAAATAGTTACAAATAACTGTAGTGGTTACGGTTGGTGGGGAAGTGAGAAGGAATCTTTTATTTCTAAACAGAATTAAAGGCTTGCCCTTCATTACAAAGCAGATTATTTTAAAAATTTGAGTTTCTGCTTTTATCTAGGCAGTTTAAGGCCGCAATTATGAAAGATATTTTTCTTACATTTTATGTGTCATCATGGAATTATTGCAAATAATATGTTCAGCCTTGTTTAAATATTAAGTAAGGTTCAGGGAACTAGCAAAGGTGTTTGTAAGTTTTCTTCCAAAAGATTTTATGTCCATCACTGAAAATTTGAAAAAAAAAAATTCTGAATCAAAGTTGACTATTTGATTTCACTTTGTATGACTGCTGTTTATAAAATCTATGTTTTCCTGCACTGTCAACAGTACAAGTCAATGTTTTTAGGGGCTGTATTGAATCTGACTAGGGGCGGTTGAGGGCAGTAGAAGGTTTTAAGAAATATGTTCTCAACTTCTCAGTGCCTTACCTGGGATGACAAGACTCAAATTATATTTTATTTATGTATTAGCACTCAATGTCTTTTACATGATACTGATTTAGGACCCCTTGGGTCTTAGCTTGACCATGGAGCTATTACTTTGACAGGAGAAGAAACTCCACTTTAATTTATGCCAATCCAATTAGTCCCAGACATACCTGAAGAGAAAATCCTGTAACATCAATAATAAGAACCAAGGAGCATGAAGTTCTTTTGTCTGACACTTACATTTAAGACTTCTTACCCTTTGTGGCATCATTCAGGTATATTGCTACCCTAACAGATGGATTAAATAGAATAGCCTTTTGATATTGAGGACTTTACTGACAGCCAATAACAAATATAGGATAAGAAATCCAAACAACTGGATTGCAGTTTCTAAGTGCAGAAATACTAGTACTATTAGGCCTTTCTAAGTGCCATGAATAAATATTCAAATTTTCTTATCAGTTTCAAGTCTGTATTATGGAGTCGGAACTTTAATCAGTTTGCGCATTATTTCGCACATGGCAAAGGGCACCCACATTTTCCACTTTTCACAAGGAATCAAAGGATTTTTTTTGCATAAGTAACAACAAGCGACAAAAAGAATAAAGTTAATTTGCAATTAGAGTGACTGGCAATGTTGAAGTGATAGAGGAAAATTGTCGATGAGCACTTCAGGATAGAGCAGACGCCATGAAGCTTTGTATGTACTGCATAAATTTTTTTAACTCTGTTGAACCCAGAGTTCCGTTCAAAGATAAGATAGTGGGTGTAAAGTAGTGACATAACTTTGACCTTTGCGATATAATCCTACTTTCAAAGGGACTTATGAAGTTTCTTCTCCTGTCAAAGTAATAGCTCCATGGCTTGACTGCAGATAGACTTGAATGAGTACTTATACTCTGGATTAATTTCTTGTTCATCTTAATGTGCAGCCAATTCACAGTCTTCCTCCTAGTAAGTTGACTCAGCTTTTAACCTTCGTCTTGGAGGTCAACATGATCAATTTGCCAGACAGGTCATGGCTACAGAAACGTCAGTTTGTGGGCGCTCTCAACCGATGCCCATATGGATTTTATGATAAAGGTAGGCAGTTACGTACAGTCATGAGTTTAAGGCAATGAAGGCTCTTCAAACAATTTCGCATTCACTTAGAAACTTGATTCAGCTATAGGGACAATTTTTCTTTTACTCAGTCTAGAGTTTGACCTCTGGCCTGGGTCATATCAAGGATTTAAAAATAAGGTTCCTGCTGTTGTGCTTTGTGCTCAGTATAAGTTATGGGAGAGGGAAAACAAGCCAGTCAGCTATAACTGGCAAAAGGCCCTTGCATGCCCTACTTAAACCAGTTACTTAGATCTTGAGCTTTAAAACTTCATTTTTATAACTTAATCAATTTACATTGTAAAACTTTCTCTCCACATTTCATTCAATGTTTATCATCATGTCACATAATTACTTTCAGTGTGTTAATATTAGGTTATAGTGGAGTAAACCAGTTGTATCATTTTGTAATAAATGGTAAGAGCATAGGGTTGCCAGGTCTAGCAAAACTTGAACTTAGTAAAGGGAAATGCTTCCTGCATTTAAAGAACCATTTGAGAAAGTGCAAGGATGCAAGTATTCAACATTTTATTTTCTGAAGTGTGGAAACATGTATTTTATTTTATTGAAACATTTTTAATTTGTTTACAAGTTAGTTTTGATTTTAATCAGTATTGTAGGGTTTGTTTTATGCATAATTCATGTTTTGTTACATTGCTTGTATTGTTAAGTCACCCTCTCTTCACATCAGTTCTTATTTCTCTTGTAAGTGTGGATGATTCTTGGGCGTACCCCAGGTGGATTCATCATTGCTAATCAGTATCTTCCCCAACAACCCACGTTATCCGACATGACTAAGACGGATCTCAACTTTGCCTTGAAAATTGAACAAATGTTTCAAAGAATTGCCCACCCAGAATATCGACAGATCACTGTTGAGGTAAGCCGCATTGCGTAAGGTTTATAAATTGCTTACATGTGTATTCCAAACTTTGCCAATGACCTTTTGTCATTGTTAACAATATGCTAGGATGGTATGTTATGCTTCTTTAACTTTGAATACCGTTCATTTTAGTGTCACATACTTTTTTAAAAGTCATGCTTTGTTAAAAAGTGCAGTAGAGGGCAGTATTCATGACTTGAATACATGTGTGGAAGAATGCAAAACAAGTTGTCTGACTGCTTAATGGTGCATAGAACGGTAGGTCTTTGATGTCTGTGTTGCAACAAGTTAACAACCAAACATCAGTGATGTGTTGTTGGGACTGGTATGTGGCCTGTTTATTATACATCAGTTGGCTGGTACTGTTTGCATTGTTCTGGCAGTCCTCATAATACCAACTCTGTCGGCTTTATGAAAAAATTAAATAAAATTCATTCCTCACAGTGCCTCCCTTCCATTGCCAACTGCATGCCCTGTGGCATTTTGGTGTTCATGGTTTGCAAATAAACAGCTGGCACCATTTTCAAGTAAAGTTCAGGGTGTGGGAAATCAGATAAGGGGTATTAGAACTGTTTGCTTGTACAAATAAATGTTTAAAAACTTTTGTTTTTTTCAAAGATGAAATGAAATGAAGGATATTATGTGTGACAAAAATCTGCTGCCTTCACTCTAAAATTTAAAGAACAGCATCAATTGTTCTGGCTTTTTTTTGACTGAGTAAAAATGTTGTCACATAATAAACTCTAATCACATGGATTCATCATGATCTAATTGTGGTCACATGATAAACTCTATTCACATGAATTCTTCATGATCTAACTGTGGTCACATGAGAAACTCTATTCACATGAGTTCATCATGATTTGATGGGGGTAATGATCTAAATGTAGTCACATAATAAACTCTATTCACTTGAATTCATCATGATTTGATGAGGGTCACATGATAAACTCTATTCACATGGGTTCATCATGATCTAAATGTGGTCACATGATAAACTCTATGCACATGAATTCATCATGATCTAATTGTGGTCACATGAGAAACTCTATTTACATGGGTTCATCATGATCTAAATGTGGTCACATAATAAACTCTATTCACATGAATTCTTCATGATCTACTTGTGGTCACATGAGAAACTCTATTCACATGGGTTCATCATGATTTGATGGCGGTAATGATCTAAATGTGGTCACATAATAAACTCTGTTCACATGGATTCATCATGATTTGATGAGGGTCACATGATAAACTCTATTCACATGAATTCTTCATTATCTAATTGTGGTCACATGAGAAACTCTATTCACATGGGTTCATCCTGATCTTATTGTGGTAACATGTAAACTCTATTCACATGGTTTCATTTTGATCTAATTGTGGTCACATGAGAAACTCTATTCACATGGGTTCATCATGATTTGATGGCGGTAATGATCTAAATGTGGTCACATAATAAACTCTGTTCACATGGATTCATCATGATTTGATGAGGGTCACATGATAAACTCTATTCACATGAATTCTTCATTATCTAATTGTGGTCACATGAGAAACTCTATTCACATGGGTTCATCCTGATCTTATTGTGGTAACATGTAAACTCTATTCACATGGTTTCATTTTGATCTAATTGTGGTCACATGATAAACACTATTCACATGATACATCATGATTTGATGGCAGCCACATGGTAAACTCTATTTTCATGGATTCATCATGATCTAACTGTGGTCACATGATAATCTATTCACATGGATTCATCATGGTTTGATGGAGATCACATGATAAACTCTGTTCACATGGGTTCATCATGATCTAATTGTGGTCACATGATAAAATCTACTCACATGAATTCATCATGATTTGATGAGGGTTGCATGATAAACTATTCACATGGGTTCATCATGATCTATCTGTGGTCACATGATAAACTCTGTTTACATGAATACATCATGATGTAATTTTGGTCACATGATAAACTCTATTCACATGGTTTCATTTTGATCTAATTGTGGTCACATGATAAACTCTATTCACATGGGTTCATCATGATCTTATTGTGGTCACATGATAAAGTCTATTCACATGGATTCATCATGACCTAATGGCAGTCACATGATGAACTCCATTCACATGGGTTGATCATGATCTAATTGTGGTTACATGATAAACTCTATTCACATGGAGTTATCATGATCTAATTGTGGTCACATGATACACTCTGTTCACATGAATACATCATGATGTAATTGTGGTCACATGATTAACCCTTTTCTCATGGGGTCATCATGATCTTATTGTGGTCACATGGTTAATTCTATTTACATGGAGTCTTCATGATCTAAAAGCAGTCACATGATGCAATTGCACAAGTGCAACTAAGTTGGGAAGTAGACATGTCCCAGTAAAAATGGGTCACATGATTGGTATAACAACTATAGACATTTGTGAACAGTGCAGTCTCATTGCTGCAGTACTCTGCATTTTTGAGCTTTCTGTCAATCAAAGAACTGTACGTGTTGATTGAGAATATCTGTTGACTGCCTTAAAGTAGGCAGTTTTTGAGCTGCCCTCTGGAGACACAGATTTTGTTCAAATCCTTCTTTTCTTTGAAGTCAAAGAAAACAAGAGATAAGCAAGTGAAACCATAACAAGAAAACATGATGCGTTTAGTCAGACAATGCTTTCACATATAGAAGGAGATATAATTTCCCTTTTCAGTTTCACATTTGTTCTTTCTGTTCATATGGGTAGATCCCACTGCAATGGGAAATGAGGGGCATATATTCTTAAATATGTTAAGTACATTCTGGGGCAAGTGATTAGCTTTACTTTGAATGATGACACTGAGGGATCATTTTGTTTCTTTCCAGTTATTGACAGTGATGGCTACTATTCTGGAAAGGAACCCAGAGCTGGAGTTTCAGCATACTGTTAACATGGATACGGTAAGCATTTGTCCGTCTGATTTAATTCTTCATACCACTGACTTCCAATGCGAGGACAGAGGGGGTTATGTGACCTAGACAGTTGCTACCAAGATGACCGCTGTGAAACTTTTCTAAACATTTCATACAAATGTAGACTTAAGCAGCAAAAAATATCATTATTCCTCCAATCCATGTAGTGATTTTGACCTTATCTTGCATTATTTCAAAAATGAAAAAAATATCAAATTTCCTGCAAAATCTGTCAATTTTGACTTGAGAAAGTCCAAACTTTCACACAACAAAAGCCATATCAGGCAGCCAAATTGCTAAGCCTATACTAACAGGTTCTGGCAACAATCTATGCATATAACATTTGGTGCAGTAGGCCTATAAGCTATGTCCATGTATATGGGCAGGCCATGCTTCATACACATTTTTAGTTTTCTTCTAGGGACAGAGAGAAGGGACAGTTGGCTAGTTGTTGATAGATCAGGTTATGGACACATCCCAACAGCAAGGATAAGGGGTGGGGTTAAAAAAGACTACTATTGGGATGTTAACCACAAAGTATTTTTCTGTGTGTGGCATAAGGATTTTATTTTCAGTGCAAAATAAAATGGAAGTCAAAAGTGATTCATGGCTGGACAGTTTCTGCACAGAATCTGTTAAAAAAGGATAAATCCCCCACCCTTGTCAGTACAACTTTCCCCTGGCCAATTCCCTCATTTAGGATACCAAATTCGGACAACTTTCCCTAAAATATACCTACCCCTTAATTCAAACAACACTGTGTGGCACTATAAGGCCAACCAAGAACTCTTTGTTTGGGCCTGATACTCACAGTCACTTATGTGACTTACACTAAAAACTAAAATGCACTATTCTGGAGGTATTGCAAGGACACATGTTATATATTTACCATATGAAAAATGAAAGGCTGAATTTTGCAAAAATAATACAATATCAACTAAAAACCTGAATGAAATCGTGGATATAACTACATAAAACTTGCAAATGGCAGCACCAATTTAAATCAAATCCCCCTTCAAGGTGAACATTTTTTTAAGGGGGAGGGGAACACCCCATAAGACCTAACTGGACAACATTTCATAACCAACTGTTTAAGGACGCTAAATATGCTATAGTTAGAACCCTGTTCCCACTCATTGACAGTCTACCCTCGGGAAACTTTCCCAACACGGTATTTGAAAAACTACCCAAGTGGGAATTGTTGGGGTTAAGAATTGTCTGGATGAGATTATCTAAAAACCAACTCTACACATGCTTATTTGTGACTACTTGTTTCAGTCTTTTATCTTTTCAGTTGTGGTGATTTGCTGCCAATATTGGGAGGGAGGCATTACCAAATTTTCAAAAAGTTACAGTGTGAAAACATCAAAGGGTGGTTTTCCAAATAATGCCGTGGAAGGGTGGGGGGCACATATTGCTTGTCCCGACATTGTTTTAAGTTCCAGTAGAACTGTTCTGATTATGTCCCAGTAGAACTGTTCCATAATCATATTCTAATGACTTAATTCTGCAAAACTGATCATAGCTTTTGGAAAGGAGAATGAAAAATTAATGAGCTAAATGTTTGTTGTTTAACCATTTAGTGAATTGTGATAGGCAATCTTTTTTGCTTCTGTTTTTTTGCTTGGGACAGCTTACAGTGAATGGTGCAAATAAAATTCTTTCAAACTTTACAGTGATTGGGAGTAAGAACTAAGACTGGCAAAATGTTCATGATGTAATGAGACGGTCCCAGTAGTTGGACTTGGATAAATAAATTGATCCAACTCCTTTGCTATCCTCTGTAGCTAATGTAAGAGTTAAAAGGTTAATAATATGTTATATTTTGAGAATTCCGTTGTCTCTGTTTTGGGTAATTAGTTGTGTCATATTCCGTAAGTCTCTTTTGGTTGTCGTCTGGAGTGGACACTCTATGTGGAGTATCATGTTTCATGTTTCATTGTCGTAAATATATGTTATCTGGAGCAGACTCAAAACCAACGGACTCTAGTATGTTTTTCTAAACCGTGGCTACCGTTATCTCCACTCCCTTTTCGAACTCACCAGCCTTGCTCATTTTGGTGACCCATTCTGGCCAGGCTACATTAATATAATGGCAGGGTCCATTAAGAGCTTGGTTTGGGTTCTCTGATCTGGTCATAATGGTCCATGATTTATCACAATCATTTGCTTCATTTACCTTGTCCTAGTCTTATCTAAATTGAATCTAAGATAGAGTATAAGCTTCCATAATAGCGAAAATTTTTTATGTAAAACCTACAACGGATTGGGTACGAAGCTAATTATCTTTGTCAGACCTCTGTTAAAACAAGCAGTAATTCTTTATGTTACTGACCAGTAAAATTCTCCCATTATTTATTCTTAGTTGGTCCATGAAGCATTCAACCAGCTACTCCAGGAAGAAGGTCTGGAGAAGCAAGATGACATGACTCCATTTTATAACTCGCCTCCTCATGGCATTAAAGGCACAACAAATCACCTAACAAAGATTGTGGTGAAACACTTGCTGAACTCATCCATGACAAATCTTACAGAGGAAAACTGTATTGTAAGCTGAAAAGATATCGTAATATATATGTGCACCTTGTGGGTATATTGCAAGCAGTATTTTGAAGTGAAAGTTGAACATTGTTTGATATTTAGTGCATGTGCACTCTGAAAATATGTTCCTAGCAGATCATTTTGAAGTGTTAGCATTTTCAAGTTTGACTGAAAATTTTCAATTTTTTTAGGTTAATTTGGTGTACTGAAGAAATGTATTTAAAAGCAGGTGTATATTACATATCTAGTAGGAATATTTCTACTTTGATTTTAGAAGGACTGGATTAGGACTATTTTGGGTGAGAAACTGAAAGATTCATCTGTCTATGGTCACCATGGCAACTGACAGATATGGTGGTCATAATAGATCAATTGGTGATGAAATGTTATTCAATTTCTTGAGGAGTGTGATGTGTTCTGTTAGAAGAGGACAAGCTAGTTTGTTCAACTTGCAACACTTGTTTGTTTGCAGTAAAATTGGTAGGATTATACGAATTTTGGGGTTTGGAGTGGAAGTGGTTCATTGTGATAGTTGGAGTATCAGAAATCATTTTCTTTGTTTATAACTTTTCATTTTATTTTATCATATATCTCTTGCCAGCTCTTTCATTTTCAATTTTTTATTTGACGTAAAAATCTAAAATGCAGTTTTTCAAATCATGTGTCAAAGAGTTCAGAAAACTTTTCCGTTTATCAAACATATTTATTTCATCGTGTTCAGAGAGGATTTTTCTATATACTGTAAGAAATGAAGTCTTGGGAAATACCTGCTCCTGTTTTCAGTACTTTGTGAGACCTTTGAAGGAGTTCAGAAAATAAGACAGTGGTGTTATACTGTCAAGCTAGCAGAGAGAATTGATAGTGTATGGTAGGAACTGAAAGTCATTAGCTTATGAATTGGGAGGTTTGAAAACTGGTGCTATGACTGAGTGGATAAAGGCGGTGGCATTTGAAGCAATGAAACTTAGCAACAGGGAGGTCTGGAGTTTGACTCCTGGCCAGTTTTTCATCCAAGAGCAATCTACGGTTTTCCCATCTGAGCTGGCCTTCCAAAAAAAAAATACCAAATTGGATCCAAATTGTTGAATTGGTTGCCACCAAACGTGAAGTTGTAATTCAAAATCCACCAGCTTTTCCTACATTCGTGGTTGCTTAGTGTGGTAAAACAACTGCCCTTCAAGGCCTGATTATTTTAAAGATGAGCCTATGCCAGGCTCTTTGAAATCAAATTTGGTTTGCTAATTTACAAAAGTAATTGATATGGATTTTATGCTTAAATGCAATGTTCACAAAGTTCATGATGTACAGGTTATTTCAAATATGAATAAATATGATACAGATGCTGCATTCAGACTTGCCAACCTGTCTGCATTCAAAATAGGGAGATTTTTACTTTTCAAAGCCAAAAGTAGGGAGGTTAGCAATTGATAATTTCTAACTAAAAGGTTACTACGAATGCTAGAGTTCAGGGGAAAGCCTACGAACTGTAGATATGCAGCTGGGCAATATGGGAGGGACAATTCCAACTGATGCTTTGCACATTGCAAGTTGTTTGTGTTTGATTTGCATATACATAGAGGAGCATGCAAAATAAAAATTTGAAAGCATCCCACAGCATACATGTTGTAAAGTTGGTAAAGTGTAAAGTCTAGTACTATGTATCAGTTGTACTTGTAAGCAATCAAAATACGTCCATTTATGCTCCATTGCAAGCTCAAACAATTCCAGGCATGCTTGGTACTAACAGCATTGGCCATATTCAGAATGTTGCCAATGAAATCCATTAAAAGTCGGGACCATAGCAGATGAAATCAGAAGGCCGGTGTTCAGGATAAAAACTGGTAAAACTGGGACAGTTGATCAACTGGAAGATGTATTAAAGTATGAGCTTTAATTAAGGGCAAACTGTCTTATCTCAGATAGCAAATTCCAATTCTACCAACTTATTCTTCTAGCCTCTGCAACAATTGTCTAAAACCTCTCTTTCTCCTGATGCAAAACTAGTTTACTGCTTAAAGTCATATCCAGGTGTGCATATAAAGAGAGACTATATCAGAACACTGGTTGTGCATACTGTGCAATATGAGCTACTCTGCATCTTTTGAATTTGATGTCAAAGAGCAGAATCAATCGAGCATTTGGCTTTCCCCCAAACAAAATCATAGTTTTAGGTGATCTGTGTTTATCTTTAACATGAACTTGATATGTAAAGAGAATATGATCTATTTCCCATAGTTACTTAAATCAGCATACTCAGTATCCTCTTCAAAATTCTTGATGGGTGATTCTTACTAAGTTGGAAAGTTCTTTAGATGGGAGGTTTACTAGATCAAAGGTGTCCTAGAACAAAGGTTTGCTAAATTTGAATTTATCTGTTTTGCACTGGTCTAATACTTATTTGGTCTATTGAACCTTTGATATAGCAAACCTGAGGTCAGGTGAATCTTAGATCTAGTGAATGATCTATTAGCTGACCTACAATCCAGCATACTTAGTGAACCTTTGATCTCCCGAGATGTTCAGACTGAGTGGGCTTGGATCCAGTGAACCTTTGATCTAGAGAACCCAGCCTCTTGATGAGACTATTTGATCCCTTCAAGGAAAAGGTTTTTTATACTTGAGAGGGATACTTTCCTTTATAAGTTCTTGAAACAATTATGAAAGTTACTGTATCAAGTGTTCTGTTCTTTAAGCAATGTAAGCCTGTTTTTCCTCCCTGTATAGGCTATTCATGTACATCTTTTGTCAAAAGCTACATTACTTTAAATATTCTTACCTACAGGCTACTTAACACCGCCTTCCCTCTGTACACTTGCTAGTTTTTGATGTACGTATGCTGCTTCTGGTTGGGAAGAAAGTGGGACTTTGAACCTGGGTAAGGGTGAACCCAGTAACTACCACAACCCTTGCCCAGATGCGAGGTTAAATTTTGGATATGGACATATGGTACATTTATGTTAAGTCTGAAATTTACTAAGGTAAAGACCTTATAGTGGGTGTAGCACCTTTCTGCAGCATCCCATGACTTCTGGCCTGCCGCAACCGGTTTGTTCTGTGTGACCTGTTGTTTGTATGTATGCATTGCCTAAAATGTACCTAGAAACTATTTGCTTGTTGAGGCCATGTATCTGCAAGTTGACAAATACACAAATTAATGGTGACAATAAACATAAATCTTTTGATTGCTTGTTTATATTTCTTTCATTTTATATTTTCTGATCATTTCTGATAACACAAACTTCAATATACATAGTTCTTCAAGAAAATATAATAACATTGCATTATATGATCAACATGTGTATTTTAAGTAATAGGTGGGAAAACAGTAAATGTTCACTTCGACAAGCCTAGTGTTATAACATGCTTTGCTATTCGAAGTTATCGCCAAATCATAATCAATTTATACTGTAAATTAAGCATGATGCTAAAGAACTATTCTGAATTAGTACACCAAGAAGAAACAACCAGAAACTGTCCCCAATGCTACTAAACGTAACCTTGTGTAACTTCTCCAAACCTTCAGACTTTTCCAATGACAATTAACTATGAGTGACTCTCACCAAACTAAAAAGATGGGAATGAAGGAAAAGACAGAAAAAGAAGGGAATGATCCCTTGAAAGAAGGACTAAATCTACTGGACAACAGGTTTGTACCCTTGTAAGCCAGAACTTTCTTCACTCCAGTCAGGGTTTGTACATATTCAAAATGACAAAATTCCGTGACTTTTCCCTGACTTTCACGGACCTTTGACTCACATTCCCAGGTCTTTTACAACCGTCAGATCCAATATTTCATTTTTTGTTCCACAAATAACCTATCTGAACATTGAGAATTGTTTACCTAATAAGCCCACTTCCTAAATTTCCTCGACTCTTCCAGGACCTTCTAAAAATGGCTCAATTTTCCCTGATTTTCCAGACCTGGAAATTCAAATTTCAGTTTTCTATGGCTCTCTAGGATTTCCAGGACCTGTACAAACCCTGTCAGTAGGTACACAATTCAAAGTGTTGACTTGATCATGCATAAAATATATTATTGCAACTACAAACAAATTGTCCAATAGAGAGCAAAATATATTTGTAGTTTGAAACTATCGACATACAGTAGAGTGAGCCAGTGACCTGAGCCTTTTGCTAACATTATCTCAAAAACAGCATCAGCCTAAATGGAACAAACTCCTCCATGGCATTTTCTCTACCTAGGCTCCAGTCATTGCATGTGTCCCCCATTTGAGACCACTTTCTCCTGTAAGCAACAAAAATTACCACTTTATAATCTATAATGGAAGTTTACTTTATTACACACCATCTAAAGATACTTGGTCTGTCCTCCAGGCTTGTGGAGGATTTAATATTGTCACAAAATTTAAACTTTCAACTATGTTTTCAGTGCATACTCATGTTAACTTCAGTCGGAATAGGGCATGACCTCAGAGAGGGGGATGTAATCCCTTCCCCCTCCCAGCACCCAAACTTCTTTGGCTATGATTTGGGTAATAGTCCTGAAAGAGCTTCACACATATAAAAAACAGTATTTTAATATGAATTTGAACTTCTCAGCTGGTAATGTGAGAAGTATGTGGTTCTGTGAAGGATGGCAATGGATGGATAATTCTATTTAATTATAAAAGAATCTACTGTACTCTTAATCATAATATCAAAACCTGAACAAGTTGATCTAAAATACATATTCACTTTGTTCTAAGGCCACAATTTTTAATCCAAAAGGGAGTCAAAGTGCAAAAAATTACTTTTCTGGGTTAGCTTCTGTAAGTTACATTACAGGTATCACAAAGAGAGGTTTGGAATTTGATATAGTGTTGAGCAAGAGGTTAATAAATGGAGAAATAGGACAAGAATTAAAGGCTATGTATACTTTGCAACTACAGTAAACAATAAACATACTATTCTTTTTTATTGGTTAATAGGTAGGTATTTACAATTCAATACATAATATTTAATATTTCTGTACCATCTTCATCAACTGACCATGTGGCCAAGTGGGTTGAGCATCTTACCTGCAAATGGGAGGTCTGGAGTTTTAACTCCTGGCAGGTTCATACAAAAGAGTTTAAAAATGGAACCTATTGCCTTTGTTCTTGATGCTCAGCATAAGCAATGTAATAGGCAAAACAAGCCTGAGAGCCACAACTGGAGAAAGGGGCCACGATGGCCAGAGAAACTTAAACCAGTTGGTTAGAAACTGAGCTGTAAATCCTTATCTAACTTTCTTGATTTAAAAACATTTTTTTTTAAAAGATTTAAACATAGAAGGATGCTCTTCTAAATGCCATCTTATCTATATAGTATTATGTAAAAAGCCCAGATGACACCAGCGCAACACATTAGTGTGATCCCATGGGTGTAGTATGATGCAATGTAACCTTTTTAAGCAACATTCCTTTGTAGCACAAAACAAATTATCCCTTGAGCTGAACCATACTCTCCACTGATAAGTAACACTACCTGCCCATCACACATCAAACCCCAGCCTTCACTTTTTTATTGTGGATAAACACTTCCCCAATTTTGACTGAATGTATGCAAACTGTGGCAAACAGTAGATAAACAAGACCACAGTAAACACCTGTAAATATATTTACCGTATTCTTCAACCTTTATAGGTATTTATAAGCTCAGGATGAATAAGTTCTTCCTTAAAAAAAAAAAGGAACACTGCTGTTCAAACAACACATGATAGCTGTTAATTAATATGCAAATCTTTCCCCAGAGCTATTGTCACCTCTCATATTGCATCTTGGACAACATGACTATGATCTTCTTGGTCTTAAAAACTGTCCCTTTATGAGTCTTAAATAATGTGTATACTGCGTTGACCACGGTTTATTCATCCTACCATTCCTAGCAGGAATCACAATTGCATGCAAGTTCATCAATATGTGTGGGGACATCACATCAAATCCTCAAAATGGGTAGCATGCACATGCTGTTCTGTGTAAGAAATTTATCAGTACTGTAATATACTAATTTTCAAGACATACTTCAACAAAAAGAGTCCAGGGAATTTCAAACTTTTTTGTCTGTTGTCCTCCATCAGCACTGATGAGTGTATCAATTCTCACCATTATCAAATTTAAGCAAAGGGGCAAAAATCATTTATGCAGAATGCCAATGGAAAGAGTTCAGGTGTGACCTTTCCTCTCCTGATATGTGGACAAATTTTGGATAAAAGACACTTGAAATGGTGCAGTTTGGTGACATTTATTAAGTGTAGGCATATACAGTATATCATTGCATTGTACTTAAAATCCTACTATTTAACTTCTGTAATTATCTTGATTTTTTCTCATTTTCTTCTCGAGACTTGGGACAAGCTCCAGTTCAACCAAATACTGTCAAATATCTCACCAGTAGGATATGTCCATCAAACTGGAAAACCATGACACAGTCACTGCTGAAGTACAAAAGCTTCAAAAATAGTTTAAACATTACATAACTTTACTTTTTACATGGGTAGTCCAAATAATAACAAGTGACACTCACTATTAGCTTCATTAGCTTACAGGTGATAAAAATAACACAGTATCTGCCATGAAAGTCCAACATTAATACGTCATACTGAATGTTTCACAAAACAATTACAACGCATTATAAAAAACAGAAAAATACATCTTTTACTTTCATATCAGTACTACACCTTGCTACTATATAGATGATATTTCATCATATTTAATTTCCAGTAAAAATCTTTAAACATTATGCCAGCTCACTTAAACTTGTTGAATACTTCTTACTTTGTTAATGGTATTAAAATCAAAGGGGTATCTATTGCCTGGTATTCTTCTCTCCAGTAAAATGATGAACTTTAATGCTTTCGTATAAAACCAATTCCATGGAAAAACACACACAAAAAATACTCAACCGGGGAATAAATTTTCTACAACATTTTGATGTTTTCTTCCAAACTGCAGTTTTATGGTTTCTTCGTCTTCAGTATCCTGATTGTTTGTTTTTGCACCTCAGGCTCATATTTAACCACTTCCCAAGAAATATCTATGAAACACACATTATCTAGGAAAAGTTCCCTCCAGATATTTGCATAATTTTAACACATCCTGGGTCACCATTGATCCTAGAACATTCAAGCTAAATATTTTGATTGATGTTTCTGATCCCCTACCTCTTACCAGAATCAAAATGAGGCAAATCAGATCCAGATCAGGTGTTAATGCACTAGTAGAACAGGTTAAAGGGGAAATCAGAGTTGGACAGAGAATATCAACCTTTTGTTCTGTTAGCTTGTTTTCCCCTTATGAAACTGATAGAAATCATAGAAAGACCTCTTCCATGGAAACTCTGGAAGAGGTCTTTAGAAGAAATGTTAATTTTGTGTTAATGTTGAATGAAAATTTTTGAATATTTGTCAGGTACAAAAATTCCACACAGATGCCAGACTACACAGCCCCCACTTCACTGTAACCAATCACGACATTAGACTAAGATCACAGATCATTTCTGTTCTGTCAGTTTGAAGTCAATTTACAAATATAGTGCAGAATTAAAGTTGGAAAAATTGTGACAACTAACTCTGATTGTGGCTAAGAGAAAATTTTAGCCTCAAGTGGTATGAGCAACCCTATGGGTAAAAAAGAGGCTGTCAGCATGTTAGCATGAAATATCATAGAAAACACCTTTGAGTAGTACTGAAAGACCAAAATTCATTTTTCTCTACCATTAAATCTTTGGAATTATGCACATTTTACAAATGAGCAGAAAACACCCAAAATATCACTGGGGTAGACCTTTAATGAAATTTGAAATCATCTGTAAAGCCTGAGGTGGCCGCCATTGTGGAACCATATGTCCTGAACCCTTCACCGTCAGCAGTGTTAAGTTCTCCTGGACTTCAGCAAACCCAGCCACTTGCTTGTCATACATCCAGGCTCTGTAATCCGATGTAACGTTCAGGTTCAAATCTGCTACAAAGGCTGATGCCCCATTCAGAGGACATACAATGTCTGTGTCTCCATTATAGACCAGGAGTGCGTAATTAGCAAGAAGGGTCTTGAATTGTGGAAGCATGTCATTGTAAATTCTTTTGTAGTTATCGTGAACTTCATCACTGTGAAGGAACAAAAACAATATCTTGCATTTTATCAACCTACCAATTGCTCAGTTAATTAATATTCAATCAATTGGTTTGGGTCTGGTCTTTTTGGTCCGGTCCAGCCAGCCAGCCAGCCAGCCAGCCAGCCAGCCAGCCAGCCAGCCAGCCAGCCAGCCAGCCAGCCAGCCAGCCAGCCAGCCAGCCAGCCAGCCAGCCAGCCAGCCAGCCAGCCAGCCAGCCAGCCAGCCAGCCAGCCAGCCAGCCAGCCAGCCAGCCAGCCAGCCAGCCAGCCAGCCAGCCAGCCAGCCAGCCAGCCAGCCAGCCAGCCAGCCAGCCAGCCAGCCAGCCAGCCAGCCAGCCAGCCAGCCAGCCAGCCAGCCAGCCAGCCAGCCAGCCAGCCAGCCAGCCAGCCAGCCAGCCAGCCAGCCAGCTGAAGCCAGCCAGCCAGCCAGTTAGCCAGGCTGCCAGCCAGCCAGCCAGCCAGCCAGCGAAGCCAGCCAGCCAGCCAGCCAGCCAGCCAGCCAGCCAGCCAGCCAGCCAGCCAGCCAGCCAGCCAGCCAGTTGCCAGCCAGCCAGCCAGCCAGCCAGCCAGTTGCCAGCCAGCCAGCCAGCCAGCCAGCCAGCCAGCCAGCCAGCCAGCCAGCCAGCCAGCCAGCCAGCCAGCCAGCCAGCCAGCCAGCCAGCCAGCCAGCCAGCCAGCCAGCCAGCCAGCTGAAGCCAGCCAGCCAGCCAGCCAGCCAGCCAGCCAGAAGCCAGCCAGTTGTGCCAGCCAGTTGCCAGCCAGCCAGCCAGCCAGCCAGCCAGCCAGCCAGCCAGCCAGCCAGCCAGCCAGCCAGCCAGCCAGCCAGCCAGCCAGCCAGCCAGCCAGCCAGCCAGCCAGCCAGCCAGCCAGCCAGCCAGCCAGCCAGCCAGCCAGCCAGCCAGCCAGCCAGCCAGCCAGCCAGCCAGCCAGCCAGCCAGCCAGCCAGCCAGCCAGCCAGCCAGCCAGCCAGACAGCCAGCCAGACAGCCAGCCAGCCAGCCAGTTAGCAGTTAGCCAGCCAGCCAGCCAGTTGTGCCAGCCAGCCAGCCAGCCAGCCAGCCAGCCAGCCAGCCAGCCAGCCAGTTGTGCCAGCCAGGAAGAAGCCAGCCAGCCAGCCAGCCAGCCAGCCAGCCAGCCAGCCAGCCAGCCAGCCAGCCAGCCAGCCAGCCAGCCAGCCAGCCAGCCAGCCAGCCAGCCAGCCAGCCAGCCAGCCAGCCAGCCAGCCAGCCAGCCAGCCAGCCAGCCAGCCAGCCAGCCAGCCAGCCAGCCAGCCAGCCAGCCAGCCAGCCAGCCAGCCAGCCAGCCAGCCAGCCAGCCAGCCAGCCAGCCAGCCAGCCAGCCAGCCAGCCAGCCAGCCAGCCAGCCAGCCAGCCAGCCAGCCAGCCAGCCAGCCAGCCAGCCAGCCAGCCAGCCAGCCAGCCAGCCAGCCAGCCAGCCAGCCAGCCAGCCAGCCAGCCAGCCAGCCAGCCAGCCAGCCAGCCAGCCAGTCAGCCAGCCAGCCAGCCAGCCAGCCAGCCAGCCAGCCAGCCAGCCAGCCAGCCAGCCAGCCAGCCAGCCAGCCAGCCAGCCAGCCAGCCAGCCAGCCAGCCAGCCAGCCAGCCAGCCAGCCAGCCAGCCAGCCAGCCAGCCAGCCAGCCAGCCAGCCAGCCAGCCAGCCAGCCAGCCAGCCAGCCAGCCAGCCAGCCAGCCAGCCAGCCAGCCAGCCAGCCAGCCAGCCAGCCAGCCAGCCAGCCAGCCAGCCAGCCAGCCAGCCAGCCAGCCAGCCAGCAATCAATCAAATCAAACAGCAATTCATCCAATCAATCAACAATCACTCATTCCATCAATCAACCAAGCAAGAACTGCTCAAAAAATTATGCAAATATGATATACACACACAAAAAAGATTAAGATTCAAAAATTATGAACTGCAAAATTTCTTCCTTAGTGGTTGAAACCTCTGGCAAAATATTTTGGAGGATATCCTGAGAAAGATGTCTCCCACTATTCCTCCATTAGATTTGCTCTTTTGCAATATGGCTAGGAATAAAGAACAGTGCCACCAACAAATGTGGAATTATGAACAGGGAGTAAGGAGGAGGTCAGAATGAAGGGAGAAAGAAAATGAAAAGTTGGCAAGAGATACCTATCAGATGAAAACTTATTTTTTAAATGATGGCTTTTGACAAACCTTGCAGTAAAGAAAGTTAGAACAGGCAAGTTTGACAATCTTGTGATAGGTCAAGCGGAAGAACATCTACTTCTCACACAGGAGGAGCGGGTACTATTCCCAGATTGAGTCATACCAAAGACTTTAAATGAATTGAACCAAGTGCCACTGTGAGTGATGCTCCATATAATCAATAGAGTAGAGAAAAAAAAAAGTGCCCAACAATTGGAAAAATGTGGTACAGTCAGTGTTGCTCGATTAAACTGTAAGGTTATCAGTGGAGGCATAAAACCCTTACTAACAGGAAAGTTTGCACATCTCACCTGCACACAATCCAAGGTGGTAATCCAGATGGAATATGGAGGGCGCTTCTGACATCTGTGCGATTGAGGTACAAGGTTACAGCTGAGGTATCCACACATTTTAAATCTCCGCCTAATTGAGGATACATCTGGTGGTATGGAATGCTAGTGAAACTGCTGCCATTCTTTGAAAGAAAAGAATCCTACAAGTGTATAACTTATATATATGAGCTTCTGTCTGCTTAAACTGGCAGGTGAGAGAAAATTTGCAAAAGCTTTTCAAGAATTCTCAACTGTAGACTAGTCATGTAGGAAAAAAATTATCAGGCATGGGAGAAAGTTCCTTACATAAAATTTCCTCAAAGAGTGACTTGTAACATCAATTTAGACTTTTAAATTACAAAGTCAAGAAAAAAGCAAGTCTTTTCCCTCTACCTTTCTATCCTATGCATCTTAAAAGCTCAGGGAATATTGGTTAAGTTTCCATCTTTTAATATAGGAGATATCATTCCTGAAACTAAAAGTGAATGGCGACCTAAGGCAGGTCTTTTATCTGCAGGAAAGTCCTTCTGCAGTAAAACATTATGTGTGTACCTCAATCAATTTTACACCAAAGGATGACTGTAGAATTCATGCAGCCACAGAGGGAACAGAATAACTGACAAGTCAAATAGGTTCTAAAATCTATATATTTCATTATAAAAACATGGAATGAAAGTGGTACAATGGTGCATAACATTGAGCTCAAGAAACAAATTACCATCCTGATACAGCTGTCAGCTTGCGATATCAAGTGCTATCTCTTGCCATCACTTATGCCATTAAAGATGGCAATGTAAATTTCTTACCACCTTTGCATGCTGCAATCTTGGTTTCAAATTAATTTTGCTTCCAGTGGCACTCTCTAGGTCAAACTGGAATCTTTTCAAAGTGGTGCTGTCGGCACGGATACCTCCTGCACAATCTAAGTAGATGGAGTAGTCATTCAAGCCAATGTCATTGACAAAATGAAGGACTTCATTCACCTTGACAGAAGCAGAAAGACATACATCAAGTAAACAAAAGAGACTAAAACTTAGTATCACAGAAATAAATCAAACATAACATATCCTCTATTCAGTGCAATATCATTTGAAAAGGAAAATAGTAATGCTCTTTATTATTTGTACTTCGATCCTTACTGCACACAGCACTTCCAGCTGTGCACAAAACTTCAACTAATGGCAACACATTTTCATTGACAAGGTTCCAAACAACTCTTTTTGAACAAACCAGAATAAGTCTGAAATATTAAACTAGCAATGATGTAACTACTAACTTTGAATTACTTATTTAAAATCAAAATTCACTACTGAAAAAAGGGGGCACTGGGTCTTTGAATTTAAGGGAAGGAAACCACCTTTCAAAATATCTGAGGGTTTTGAAAAATTTGAACAAATGAGGACACAATACCACACATTCATTTACCAAGCAATCCTGCATTTATATTTTCGGCCATTTTTGGAATCCATCTTCTCATTTCTTTCGTCTACCTATACTATTAACCTGTATTAACTCAAAACCCGAACTTATTGTTTGCAGTCATCTGCAGTACTGGTAAAAAAAACTATTACTTAAATAATAGCCAATGGACTCAATTTCCCACCATTACAGATATGTCAACCTTGAAATGTTTTAGAAATGATACACGGAGTGATGAAACAATATTAGAGAAGTCTAATATCATTGAATATGCCCAATAATGCATTTAATTCAAGCATCCTGGGAATAGATACACTGATTGTAAAATATGAAAACTTAGCTTAAAAGACAGACAGGAAAAGATTTGGCAAAAAGTTCAGGCTTCAGGACTTTCCTTTCATATTTAAATAGTTTTACTTACATGTGGCTGACATGATTGGCTGACGTTGTAAAAACTGCAACCTTGAGAAGTGCAGCAATCTTTAAGAAGACTTTGCCACAACCTGTTCAAGAAGACAAAATGTTAATGCCTTCCTGCTTGTTTAAAAATATTGCACATGAATTTCCTTGAAAAGACTTATGAGTTGATTTAAAACTATGCAAAAAATGTTACACACTTTTAAGATAAAGAACTGATTGAACAATAGACCAGTAGGAAGTTTCTTTGAGGAGTATTGCACAATAGGTCAAAGGTCACCTGGTAGCACCTTTACATGCATTTAAGCTGATGGTGGGCTGTAAACACACATAAAACCGCATGCTATGTGCGGCAGGCTCATGGCCCAGCTGTTTTGTTACCACTTGACCGGAACAGGAAGGTCACTAATGCAAGCATAGAAATAAACTTCAAACTTGTCTTTTTACTGGATGGTTGGTTGAATGATTTAATGGATCAGGTGAATTGGTCCAGTGTAAAACGACAAAAGTAACTGGAAATATACAAAAAAATTAAGAAAAGATTGCAAAAGAGGAAAAAGGGGGATCTACTTTAAAAGTACAGGAGTCACCACAGGCTAAGAAACTGCCTGGATTGTGCCCATACATCAGGGAAAGAGGATTTAATAACATAACTGGTGGAAAATTTGCACACAGTGCTGTTCCTCTTCAAAATACTGAGCACCACACAGCAAGGCAGCAGGTTCAATTTTCACTGTCAGAAGTATGACCCTACACAGAATTGATCCCCAGTCACCTGTCTGGGTGATGGATGCTCTAAAAGAATCTCATTTTTTAAATATAGAAGAATCTAGTAAGGGCTTGTGTTTAGTGATTGTAGGTGGCCACTAGCGGGGTCCATCAGCCTTAAACCATCTTCATTTATTATCTACATGAATTTTAAACTTTCATATACAGTGAAATTGAGGGAATGAAGATACATTTCAGTGTACAACCATCCATGATAGAGGTAAGCAAGGAAATGGAAAGATTTAAAGGTGATGGACCCCAGTTATATGGCCGACTGAAATCAGACCATCGCTTGCTATCGGGATTTGTGTATAGACTGAAACCTACTGTACATTCTCCTTCATTATCTACAGAAAGAAAGATATTACTTAAGAATAAAAATGTGTTCTTGACCCCATGCAACAAAGATTTTCCATTATGGTACAGCATTCTTGCCAACATTGCCATCTCAGAAAACTGAACATGTAGCAGATGGTTCACAGTGTGCGGCAAGCACAGAGCTAACCATAACGGCTTCAATGGATAACAGGATGAAACTGCTCTTTGCCTCTCCAAATATTCACAATATATGTGGAAATAACTGCCAAGATGTACGCAAAGACTGATATTTTGTAAAATTTCTGACCATTGTCATTATTATTGTAAGCTGAATACAGTCAGAGTACCACAACATTTTGACTTTTATTGGTTTTAAGGTCAGAAAATGGAACCATTTTGTTTTAAATCAAATGGTTGGCAAGTATAGTATTAGTCAGAGCTAGATACTTACAAATGACCAACAAGACCATGGTAGTAGGCATAGTACACTACTGCATCAGCATTATGCTGAATACTGTAAAATCCATTTCCGATAGCCAATCCCTAGAAAAAGGAAAAAGCAAGAAATAGAGTTCTACAATGGTTACAGTACAGGGAAATGGTGTCAAAAATAATTTGATATATCAAGGGAACCAATTCTAAGATGAAGAAGACCTTATCTTCATATTGATAAGAGTTCCATTATGAAATATGCTCCCAGAGTATTCTTGTTGTCATAAATAACTTTAACATGTCCATTGCTTTGCAACCAACTTTCAATTTTTCATCACAAAGCCAATAGTCTTACATACTCTTTATGACAATGGCAAGATAACACAATAGGGCACAACTTTCCATCCAGGTGCCTAACAAGTATCACACAAAGTCATTTTAGACATTTAAATGTTCTGATTTGCTTGAACCCAAGAATTATCGGCCTTTTCCAATATAACTATGCCAAATCATAGCTGACACCACATAACAGACTCATGTTGGTTTGTTTTGCTGCTAAATCCCAAATAACTTAAAACAAACCCTTGTTTTATGCTGTTGAGTCAAAACTACCATTTACATATACACATACCACATGAACTTGGCAGAAATGAAGGAGTAATACATGAGTGAATGTAGCAACGCATGACAGCAAGATCAATTTCAACCTGCTATTGAAATAGGCATCAACACAAAACAACTCTCACAACAGCTGCAGTACAACTGTTTTAACATGGTGACTAAAGAGTCAAAGCCTTGAGTTTCAGAACTCCAAGGTGTGCTACAAATCACACTCAGGTGTGCTGTTTTCATACAGTAAACTCTGAGAGATTTAAATATGAGCGCACATTCTTTAATTTGGTGACTGAGCAAAATATCACACCCATTTCAGTGATTTGAGGTGAGTGATGGTGTGCGCTTGCTCTCTTAAAAATTTAAGGTCTGAAAGACAGGACCGATCATTAACTTGCATATATGTATTCAAGTTATGCGTATATTACAAGTGAAACACTTACTTGTAAATTAAGCTTTTCCTTTCCATTGAAAATCTCTACACCTAGGAGTGGAATGTAATAACCAGCATAACTCTCTCCAGAGATGAATAACTTGTTCTTTTTGAACTGTGGGTACTTTGCAAAAAAATTGACCAGTGCTAAGTGGTTTCCCTTTGCAATCTATGGAAAAGAATGTGAAAAGGGAATACATTGATACCATGTTCATTCTTGAAGTCTGGTTGCAGTAATGTACACTTATGGGAAAGAAAAAAGGGAGAAAAATAATGGTTAATAGAAATAAGACTGCAAAAGTCACATTGCATTAAAATTCTCTGTGTTCTGAAGTTTTATTAGATGGATAACATACCAAGAAACTATTTAATACTATTTTTAACCTGGATTATTACCTTCAGTAGTAATCCTTAACTGGCAGTTCACAACAAAGTCACTCCTAAGACTTTAAAACTGGAACTCACTGATATGGTGCTTAGTGCAGAGCACAAGCAATGAAGTAGGGAAAATAAGCCACTGAGCCACAACTCGAAAGAAGACTGTGGCCAAGCCAATTCCAACTGGTTAGAAACTGAGCTGCAAATCCCCATGTAACAAACTAACTAACACAACAAGGTTATAGTATGTGTGATTACACCACAAATCAATTTTAGACATAATTTCTGCATTTATAGTTCTTATTAGCTGTTATAAATGAAACAACATTGTTTCATTTCAATTTTCGTTCCTGTTAAACATCCTGTAACATGATATAAATTCCATGAAACCAACCAAATTGGTTTTGTTTTTCAGGCTTTATACTCCATCCCTTCCCAGACAAAAAGTGAATTCAACTTGACAAAGAGACATAGGATTTTGTGCTGTAATGTATTAATCTGAAAATATTGTTTCAGTTTGCCCACAAGGTACTTAACAGGGTGCTTGATGAGTCTTAAATGGGCTTGCTAACTTGGTGGGTTACTAGATAACTTCCTATGGACAATGCCTTGTTTGTTCCTTCCAAATCCTGGCAATTTTCTACAGACAACTCCCACCTATCGTATGCCAACTAGTGCCATGACAAAGGCTTTTCTACACAAAATTTGACTATATGTTAAAGGTAGCATTTGTCCATGAAATAATTTTAATGAATGGGAGTTGTCATAGCATTGTCTTGGGTTGTCCTGGAAAACTGTTTGGGTGTTATTGTATCGAAGATGTTTACTGGTGACTGACAGATTCATAAACAACTGAACTGGGTGTAAACAGTAAACTGAATTAAAGTGCGAGTTTAAAATCTGTGCAATTATAATATAATTTCACCATTTCCATTGATTGCAAATTAAGGGATGAAATTGAAAAAGCTCAAGTCTTGAGATAAATTTTGTTCTTTGTAGAAGATATGAAAAGGATTTAATGCTTACTATCCTCTTTTGACTGAAAATACAAGTCTTAGTTCAAATCAAGGTTTGATTTGTTACAGGAGTACCTATTACAAGCAATCTGGTGATATTTCCATTAAAATCTATGGTGTAGTTCTCAATGTATCAGCAGTTAAAGAGGTCACATTTTCAAGACAAAGTGAACTTAAGATAAGCAATATGATGTCAGAGCCTTACATTAATGAGCACTCCCTTGTTTTCCTTTTCAAAATAAAATCAATTTTCTCCTCAACAACCCATGTTATCAGAGTGTTTTTTCAAGAGAGAGACATGGTAACTTTAAAAACTTTCATTCCACATAGATAGGTCCTGTCTCTATGAACTTCAAGGTTGGAGTTCATCGACTACAGACTAAAGAAACAATAGAATCAAAGCATTCCTTTTTAATGTGAGGGGTGATACATCCTGCCTCTGCTCTCCTAAAGCTTTGGACTACACATGTACTGGTGGTAACTTCATTTACTGGTCTTTAGAGAAATACATGCCCAATTTGAGCTTAAGTTTCACCAAGTAGTGTAGATTTATTTCCTCTCTCACAATTGGAAATTAAATGTTTGCTCTAATAAACCCTTCCATTAGATAAAAAGTTCTATACCCTCAAGCTCCTGACAGTAAAATTTCTTTCAACTTAAAGAATTAGCACTGGTTTTCAGAATTAACCCCCTTCTCATTCAAAAAACTTTGGGCCAGAATTTTGCTTCAAAGGGAGGATCTTGATCAGTTGCAACACAAAGGTCAACTTCTCATCTGATTTTAGTTACCCACAGGTGCTTTCAAAACTTGGATGATACATGTATTTGAGAAGAAAGGGTTAGCTGCCCAATTCTATTGTCTTAGTTAAACACTGCCACTAAGTTTGCACCTTGCTTGTCCTCTTACTGATTCAAAACAAATGACACATGTCTCTACACCTCCCAAATGAGGTAACAGTAGTTTGCACTAATTTGAATTGCCCATGGCCTTACAGAACTTTGCGAGTGAATTTAGGTGAGAAAATAACTGAATGTTCCAAGAGTTTTAGATTCTGCAGGTGTGATAAACATCTCACTCCGCAGGAACTTGAGCAGTGTGATGGGAGTGTTATTTTACCAAACTTTGGTACGTTCATACTGTATGTGGAAAAATTTGGGAAGCTTGAAAGCTTCTTTCCATGAGGTTTGGGCATCTGGAGGGAAATTTTGACAACTATAGGGAAAATTCCCTTTTTCTGTGCATGAAAATATACGGAAAATTGTTGCAAATCATACTCCCATTGCGGTAAATAACTTCACTTTCTTCCTGGCCCTGGATACATTTACCCTAGTTCCTATTCTTTATGCAGCATTGCAAAAAATTGCACTTCTTACAGTGAGATGAGGCAAGTAATGGGTGTGCAATGACCCTCGCCAGCCTCAAAATTTCCAGGCCATTTATGCAAGTAATACTGTACAGTATTTGAACAACAAGAGTATAAAAAGCTACCTTTTTTGGCTTAAAGCCAAAGAGCAGTAACTGATTCTTTCTAATATGAGCATATCCCTAAATACATTTGTATGGTAAATTAAATTTCATCACAAAAATGCCTCTCCTTATACTCACAGAATCATCATCACATGTAACATTTTTGCTGACAGAGTAGGAGAAGCCTACACCTGCAGGGCTCTCTAAATAAAGTACATTTGCAATTGTGTTCCAGCTGTATGGGTTAGGTTCTAGTTCTTTTCCACCACTAAGTACCTGTAAAAAGGAAGTAAAAGTGATAAATACCAATCATCTCCTTTAGAAAAGATGACTCAAATTCTTGTAACTTATCATACAGTATATACAGTATACAGTAACATTTTATATCTTATTTTAAATTAAAGTTAAACAGCAAGAGACGTTGCCTCCTATTGATTTTGAAACAATGGCTAAATCTCATATTTTCTGATTATTTTGCCACAAAGTATTTTTGTATAATATTTTAGGGCTTAAATATTGAGGATAAAATATTTTGTCACATGATTCTCAACAGCCAATCATGAAACAGGATATCCCACCACACTGCACCATTTTAACTGTCTTTCCCTTTAAGTGGCTTTTCACCAACCTCACTCACTGTATTAAAGGGGCAATCAGAGTTTGACAGCAAATATTAACCTTTTGTTCCAGCACTTCGTCTCCCCTTTTTGACTCCTTGGCGTAGTCAACAGAATCTATGTGATGGTGTTGTCATGTGTGTGGATGTGTGTGAGTATGTATGTTTGTGCATGTATGTAACACTTGAGCTTGTTAACATAATACCTCAAGAAGGGCAAGTGTGACTGATCTCATTTTTGGTTTGTGGGTTGGTCATATTGAGTAGATGATCCCTATAGGTTTTTGGTGGAGGTCTGGAGGTCAAGGTCATTTGGGGTCACCAGAGGTCAAGACCTCATAGACACAATATCTCATGAAGAGTAAATGTGGCTACTCTCATATTTGATGTGTGGTTAGCTGTATTAAGTAGATGACCCCTGTTGTTTTCAATGGAGGTCAAAGGGTCATTTAGGTTCACCAGGGATCAGACGGTAAAAACCATGAAAACACGATATCTCAAGAAGGGTGACAGGGAGGGATCTCATACTTACCCTGTGCATTGGTCATGGTTAGTTGATGAACCGTGTGGTTTTTAATGGAGGTCAATGGTCATTTAGTGTCAGCAGATGTCAGAAATTCAAAACTTTGTAAACATGCTATCTCAAGAAGGGTAACTGTGAGGGGTCTTCTACCTAGCATGTACATTGTCCATATTCAGCAGATGAATCCTACCATATTTTGTTTGGGATTTAAGGTCATTTAGGGTCACCAAAGGACAGAACATTAAAACCTTATAAGCATGATATCTCAAGAAGTATAACAGCGAGGAATCTCATACTTAGCATGTGCATTGCTTATATTTTGTTGATGAACCCTATCATTAAATTGGTGGCGGTCAAAGGTGACTTGGGGTCATCAAAGGACAGAACTCAAAATCTTCTAAACATGATAACAACTGTGAGGGGTCTCATATGTTGAAGCATGTGTACTGTGGTGAATTACCCATATTGAATAGGTGAACCAGATTGTTGTTGGTAATTTATGAAATATTGTCAGTGAAACACATACGGTATACTTCAGCCATAAGAAATCACTAAGCCTTTGGGCTTTCTGGTTGAACTGATTATTTAACAGAACCAACAGACATTGAAGAGGTCTTTTGAGTGAGAAGAAATTTTAATTCTGTGTCAATAACTCTTGAATGGGAATGTTTGTATTTTATTTGGGCAACAAAATTCCACACAGTGCAAGATAAGACAGCCTCATGCATAAGGTGACCAATTACAATGAAACGATTATGACAGATCAGTGTTAATACAATGCATGGTTGGTTGTGGTGCAGATATAAAGTCATGGAAAACTTGCAAAGACAAATTCTGATTGCCTCTTAAAGCAAACATCTATTTTGATGGCCAGGTGTCTATTGTGCAACCTGTGTCATTTTGGCACATGAGCATCAGGCATGGCAAATCCAAGAAAACTGACATCAAATGGAAAACCCCTATTATGTTACTGCGTTTACTACAATGACCAAATGGAAATTGTCCAGACTGCTAGATTTCCAGCAAATACAGTACAGACACAATTCACTATGACCATAAACCCTTCTTTTCAGTTTAGAAAAAAACTCCAAAAAAGCATGTTCTTACTTTGAAAGGCCCATTTTCTGATAAGAGGCCGTCC
This sequence comes from Holothuria scabra, assembly GCA_037179385.1. NCBI lineage: Eukaryota > Metazoa > Echinodermata > Holothuroidea > Aspidochirotida > Holothuriidae > Holothuria > Holothuria scabra. The sequence goes on from CM074182.1 coordinate 24,348,913, forward strand.
AATGAACTGCAGCCAGGTCCACCATTCAACCACAATAAAACAGGGTCATTAACTGGATCATTTTGTGATTCAACAAACCTGAAAGTAGGAGAGACAATAATACAACATTTATTACAAATACATCAGAAAAAATACCCTAATGTAAATTGAAAACTGAAAACTCTGTGTAGGCCTATATTGTTTTTGTTCACATTTATATTGCATTTATCTACCAGCATGTTGACTAATTTTCATAAAAATGGTAAATGCAAACGAGGAATGGAAAAACACACAGGAAAAATGGAATACTACTGTACATCAGTGGTTCACATTGTATAGGATAAGGTTTTCTGAAATTATACACAGAAATTCACAGATACTGTGAATTTTTGCTGCAAACAAAGGAACAAAACATAGTATTTTCATCAAAACTTTTCACAGGTTTACAAGCATGATACATGGACTACATGCAACACATACTGTGCAATTGCACTGCTCCATGAGTTTGGTACTGTACCCTATTGTTGCAGGTCTGGTGATACAGTTGTCACATTTTCAACAAAAAAAAACTTGAAGGGAAGACATGACATCTTCCTGACATTAATGTACAGCCTCTTGTTTTTCTTTAAACTTTTGGGTTGTAACCAATTTTCTCCTCAACAATGAAATAAGTAGGCTATGTGATAGCACATATATGTGGCGAGAGAACTTTGCAGGGAAACAAAGCAATTGGTTGCTAGGAGGAAGTGATAAAACTTCTGGGTCTTCAAACTCACTTTGGAACACAAATCTACTGTATGACTTTATTGACTGGTACCTTAAGAAATACATGTCTGATTTGAAAGGAAGTTTCACCACACTGTGTAGATTTGGTTCCTCTAGGCCCTATGCATTATTCATTGCCTTCGCATATAACCAGAGGGTCCAGGGTCAGCCAGGGAGAGAAAAGCACTAGAGAGGTAGGTGGGTAGTGTATAATTTATCCAGTACTGCATCGCAATTTGCTACACAAACAGGCCAAGTTGCTACTGTACACAAATGAAAAATTGTGTAGCAATTTAACCAATATACAGATCACCATTCACCTTATACTGACTTGGTGAGGTCAGACGGCCATCAAAGATTTTACTTGAAAATGTAACACCTAACGTTAGGCCTGGTGCATAATGACTTTGAAAAGAACTACAGGATTTGATGGCCTTATTAATGTAGTTCTGAGTATTCCATTTTGGGGGTGACTTTATTGAACTGCCGGGGTCATCTTCGTGAAGGGGTGAACTTGCTGAGCTTTCGTCAAGGGCGGATATTGTACAATGAGACTGAGAGGCAATTAACTTTGGGGGAAACCTTTTTGGCATGCAGGCAGATATGCCTTGGTGACTGCTGACACCCCACATTCCAACAATCTCTGTACACTATATCCATCTTTTTCTTCTTCTTCTTCTTCAAAAAAGGTGACACATCCAAAGGACATTCTTTCACCACGCATGCGTCGAGAGGCTAAATATGCCCAGTAATATAGGTAACGGGGTCCTTATGGACAGAGGCAACCCTCATTACATTGAGGGGGAGACCATTCCAATCCTTTATGGTTCGAGGCAGGAAGCTAAATTTATAACAGTTAGTACTGGTATGTGGGAGACAGACATGAAGGTCATGCATTAAACGGGTTCTACGAGTAGGCCGCTGGAGACAATCAACAGGTATTTGAGCCTGGCCAAACACACCTTTGGAAAAAAGGATCAATCTACTTTTCCTCCGCCTATCAGTTGGGGGCAGAAGGTTTAGTTCCTTAAGGAGACTGGTCATTGATCCTGGCTCCCTAGAATAGTCAGAGGCAATGAATCTAGCAGACCGTTTTTGTATACTCTCAAGCTTGTCGCGCAGGTAAACCTGGTGGGGGTCCCAAACAGTACTGTACTGGCGTACTCCAGCACAGGCCGAATAATTCCTTTATAAGCCATTAACTTGACATCACCAGGGCAGGAAGATAGGTTTCTATACAAAATACCAAGAATCTTATTTCCCTTGTTACAGATATTTTGAATATGCTTTTCCCAGTTCAGATCTTTAGTGATGGTAATTTCGAGATACTTACTGTAATACTTTCTACCCTCGGGAGCTCAATCCTATTTAAAACATACCTAAAAAGTATGGGACTTTTTTCCGAGCAAAAGTATTAACGCTACACTTAGTGGGCTGAAATCTCATGCCCCAAGTGGAAGCCCACAGCCCCAACTGCATGATATCATTCTGAAGTTTATGACAATCCTCATCGGACTCAATAATACGGTAACAGACACAATCATCTGCAAAAAGACGAACCTTGGAAGAAACACCAATATCATTGATATGAACTAAGAAGAGAATCGGTCCTAGGACAGACCCCTGGGGAACTCCAGACAGAACTTGCATCGGGGGAGACCGGGTTCCATTGACAACAACAGATTGTTTACGATCACCGAGAAAGTCATCAACCCAACGAAGAATCTGATTTGAAACACCAAGTGTATACAGCTTGGTCTTAAGCAGTTCATGGGGGACAGTATCGAATAATACATATGTTCTAACAATTTACAGCAGACACATGTAAGAGAAACAGGCCTGTAATTACAAGGTAGGGAACTATCACCTTTTTTGAAAATAGGGCAAACATTTGCAGTCTTCCAGTCCTCTGGAATGCATCCTTTTGTAAGAGATTGCTGAAAGAGATGGCTTAGAACAGGTGCAAAATCAGTGGCAATCTCTCTCAGGACCCAAGGATGGATGCCATCTGGTCCCGTGGCCTTGTTGATTTTAAGACCATGCAAAAGCTTTTCAACGCCAAAGGTGGATATAGTTATACCATTCATTCTCTTACACGTGGGCCTGATGAGGGGAACAGTATGAAACACTGTTTTAGTGAAGACACTACAGAACTGGTTATTGAGAACACAAACTTTATCCAAGACAGTGACAGCTAGCTTATCATCAGTCTTAAGAGGGGGGAGATTATGCCTATCTTTCTTCTGACCATTAATATATCTCCAGAAGGGTTTGGCATCAGCTTTGATATCGCCGATCATTCCATTAATGTACTTTTTATGGGAGGTGTGAATCTCTCTTTTGATTTTAGTTCGCAGATGAGCCCATCTCTCATAAATACCAGTCTTCTGGGTTTTTTGAAAAAGTGCATACAATCTGTTCCTACGCCTAACTAACCTGCGAATATTGTCGGTTATCCATGGAAGAGATTTTCTGGATTTAGCCAATCTAGTGGGAATATTAGCCTTCACAGTTCTTTAAAGAAAGGACTTAATGACATCTACGATCATGTTGTCAGAACATAGAGGTGTCGGAACATAATGGATTTGTCAGAATATAGGCCTAGGGTGACAGGTGTTGGCAATTTAGCCTAGGCCTAGGCTAGGGGTGTCGGAATATTGGGCTAGCAGCTAGGGCCGTCATCGGCTGATATGGCTTTACAATACTAGGCTAGAAACCAATGTTTTGGGGTGACTTGACTGTAAAACCAATGTATAGGCCTAGGCCAGGCCCTGGCATAATCTGCTTAGTGGAAGAGGTCATGAAGTGAATACCAATAGTGTAATTTTCTATCGCCGTCTTCTGTTGCGTTCAGGTATCCTGAGTACTGCTTGAACTTGGGTGTAGCCTTCAGTCCAGGGAGCGATATGATCTCGTCAGGATTTGATGCTGGCGTAAAACGCAATTTTTCAGCCTTTGACAGGTAAAATAACAACGCTGACAAGATTAATGACACCGTGACAGACCACGGCGTTCCCATTTTGGAACTCCAATCAAATACTAGACTCGGGCTCCACGAATCGACTTTGAAGCAAATATTAAAAAAGAGTGAGGACGGATGTTCAACTAGTACAAATTACAATGTAGCAAGGCAATTAAGAGGCTTCAACGTGTGTACATGTAAGTGTAACGTTACAGTTCGTGCCTGATGTATGTGTTGTTGTCTCGTGATCCACTCAACTTTATTGACGGTGATTATAGACTAATAAACGAATCTCAAGCCATTTAGGACCGACATCAGGTGTTATGGAGCAAAGTACAAATGAGAGATGCACTACTATCCACGCAGTCAGTCAAGTATGGAACGCTAAAGGGATGAGAAGATCACTTCATTCGTTTGTTCGCTAGTTTCACTTTTCATTTTGTACAATTTATCGAATTCAGGCTGTCGATTCTCACCCCTAACTACAATTTTTGTAATAGTTTACAGAAATTCTCATATTACACGGCAGTGGGACAGGGGGAGTTGCCGCGAATTGCCCCCTGTCTCTCAAAATTGAAAAATTCGGTAATTTGCCATTTGTGACGCCAGACCAGTCAATTACAGTGTGGTTTTCCCAACTCTTCTTCCATGAAATTCCGAATTCTCTCTGATGAAAGCTCCCATTTTTCGCAGTTGCTTCAAAATCATAAAATTTTCCGCACGCTCCGCGTGCAGCAATTTGCGCACGGCACTTTGCAGTTACAAATGCAGTCGTGTTCGCTCACAAATCAGTTTGGAAAACTTTTCCAAAATCTGCGCAAATGACAAAATCACCAGATCATAAAGTGAAATCGGCAACTAAGTGCTATTTTTATGAAATTTTCTCTTATTACAATTAATACGGCTCTTGACTCAATGTAGTCAGAGAGCCTTAATTTGTACTAGTACTTAAAGGCATATTTTCATCCGTCCCAAACAGTTCCAATTCTCCCAACCTACTTACTTCTAGCCCCTCCCACATTTATCTAAAACTCATCTTTATCCAGACACAATCCTTGTTTATTGCTTCATGGCTTGTCCCAATGGCCATACAAGTCCATAATGTGTAATCAAGATACTCTCAGTGCCCATGCTGTGTAATTTAGCTATGATGCATTGTTTGAATGTGATGCCAATCAAAGAGCTGTACCAATTGAGAGTTTTGATATATGTATACTGAAACTATAGTTTAGGGTGACGAATGACTGCCTTCAAGCCTAATTGGTGCTAAATGTTTCAATAATCTGAGCCACTATGAAATTCCCAAGTTCTCAAAACATGGTCTTGAAAGTGTGGGTAATCATTACTTCAAGTAATGTGTACGAAGAGTCATGAAGTATGGTGCACCCCCCATGACCTTTAACAGGAACGTACGCCATCTTGTTGTTTAAGAGCAACCGCCTTTCTTCCTCTTGTCCTAGATTCCCAGGGCCCTTCCTGTTTCCCGTCACATGTTACCGGTGAACGTGACAAACTACCTCACCCTCTACAGTCTCATCTTGTGTCATTTTTTAGATCAGCACATTCCTTGATATTATATTTAATTTGGGGCGTCGCAACTTTTAACCAATCAGGGACTGCATGTGTTCTGATCTCCCCGAGACATGGAACTGCTCCGAGCTTGCAAGTTTTTGTCACACTCACACACTGGTGCAGCAGACCTCACGGACGACGAGTACCTAAGTCAATCTGTATATAGTTAAATTTTAATATTTTCTTTTTTTGCCGGCTGTTAACCGAACGGAATAAAACCGCCAATCATCTTGATACACAACTAAATCTTCTTATCTATTTATTCATATCCCAACTCGTATCTCTTACACATTTTGCAACATCCCCGCCAGTGGCGTAGCCACGGGGGGGGGGGGCTGAAGGGGCCTAGGCCCCCAGATTTTCTTCAGCCCCCCCCCCCCGATTTTTTGGCCTCCTGATAAAGTAATTGGGAAAAAATAAAATGTTTGAACGTAAATAAACTACAGTATTTCCTTCAAAAAAATTAAATAAATAAAATGTGTAACAATTATGAAAACATGCATGAATGTTTGTAAAATACTGCAAAATGTAATATTGCATTACATTTCGAAGATGAAACAAACGTTTCGACGGCAAACTCTAATATGACTTTGTTAGGTTAAGACCCTTACTCTTAGTATTTTAACTTTGACTACCGTACGTAATACACCGATGACTGAACAAATACTGCACCATTTTGCATCGATAAACAGTACTGAAAACCGGAAAACATTGTTTCTTTGGTAGCATGTATGTCACTTGTAAAATCTCTACAAAGACTAAAAATGATTATTTTGAAATTTTTCATGCTGCCCAAATAGGAAAATCCTAATACGTAGGCCTATAATCAGTTTAAAGTTTTGCCAAACATAGCAACATTTGGCATCTAGCAAATCTAACGCAAAGAAAATTTCTTAGAGGAGACACAACTAATTTTGGTTTTCCTATTAAAGCTGAAATCTTTTCAAATACAGCCGCATTTGCAATCCGAGTACGTTCTCCTGAAGTTCACAATTTTTTTCCCAAGAGAAAGGGAGATACCGGTTCCCTTTAGTCTCATCCCCCCAGGCCGTGGCACAGATCAGAAATACCCAAATTTTGGGTCCAAAATGCGTACGTATTGTAATTTTTCATAGATTGATTTTTTATGCACACTATTTGAGAAGTGGCAGACATGAGATTCGTATTTCAAGGCTGGGTACATCCACGTGGGAAGTGCCGTTTCCAGCCATCTGGAGGGTTTGTAAAACCCCAAATTTTCTTGTACGCTCCGCGCTAATCGACAGTGGCGATCAGCTTAGATAGTCTTGCCGCGTCTGACCATCAGAGGTACCAGGCCCCCCACTTTTTACCTAGCCCCACCCCAAAAAAAATCCCACCCTGGCTACGCCATTGATCCAAGCAAAAGCCTTCGTATTAGCCCATTTTCCGAAAGGGTAAAGCTCCAACACTTCCTTACGAAACGAGTTGTTTGGGCTATTAACAATATTGCTGTTTCCTATTGCAGTCTGTTATTCTTTTTTATTTTATCTAAATGGTTCTAGTTTTTATTTACTTCTCTGCTTTCCCACTTTTCCTTTAGTGACTTAGGCATCGTTTTTCTATTAATTATGTCCAACTGCTTATTGTTAATTTAGTCCTGAGCGGGTTTCCCGCTTTTTTCTAGGCAGCCCGGAGCCATTACATGTAAAAACATCAGATTATGATCGCTAAATGAATTTCAAATTCTCCTTGTCTGCACGTATCGCTTTTTTTTTTTAACTTTGCTAAGTTCATGTCTGGTTAAGTTCGTCTCTAGCAATATACAATTGCTGGATAAATGATGTTTATATTTTTGATTAGGGGGTGAGAAATTTTCAAATATGTTGACACTATTTCATGTCCCCGAGGTAACTGTCTTGTTGTCCCAAAATTGGGGAAACATGGTCAAATTAAATAAAATAAATAGCACCAATATAGCGATCGATTGGGTATGTGTATCGTTGAAATAATCACTGTTAAAATTTGTTAGAAACGGGGGACAAGAGGAGGACTAAAATAGCCAGATAGGCCTACGGGTAGGTGTAGCATTTCAGTTTGGGGCAGAAAATTTTTTTGCCCTAAAAATGAAATTCTATTCGAAAAACTAATTAAGTGGAGCGCCACCATCAGTTGGCGCAGAGCGCAAAGAAAATTTTGAAAATGGGACCACTTAGACATCCGAAAATGGCATTTCCCAGTTTATAAGTAGATCTAAGCGGAGAGGTGCTATCTAATAATACCTCCTGATCTAACCGGTCCCTACTTTTAGTTTTCCTCTTGCAAAAAAATGTTCTTTTCAGTTTAAATTAGCAGACTTCAAGGTGATCAATCAGGATGTTGATCAATTTTTTGCATGGAAAAATGTAATTCTGCCCGAAAGACTATCTAAGAGGAGCGCCATTGATGGTTGGCGAGAAAGGTACAAAACATTTTAAAAAATTTCCATTCTTAAGATATGGTTCCCAAGCTTACAAGTAGAATCTTAGCAGTCGCTATTTTGAGCTGTCAGCTGTTGATCAAACAGTTGTTCCAAAAAATTTTGCTTAATTGAAATTCTGCCCGCGAGGCTATCTAAACGGAGCGCCACGATCCGTTTGGCGAGGAGCGCCTACAAAATTTTGAAAACTCCCTTGACAACCGGAAAATTATGGAATTTCCAAGGCTCATAAGTAAAATCTAAGCGGTCACTTTTTTGTTTCCGCTAGCAATAAAATGTTACTTCATAGTAATAAAAATAGAAATAAAATGTTACTTCGCTAGCAATAAAATGTTACATTCAAGTTAGCGAACTTCAAAGGGGATCCGGAAGTTGCTAAAAAAAAAATCCTGAAAATATGCCCGGAAGATCTAAGAGGGGTGCCATTATTGGTTGGTTAGGAGCGTAAAGAAAATTAAAAAACTCTATTTCTAACATGCCAAGAAATGAGGATTCCCAAGCTTATAAGTATAATCTAACGCCGCTATTTTTTTTAAGATTTCCACTCGCGATAAAATGTTACTTAAAACTAAATTTAGCAAACTTCATCGTGATCAGGAGGTTGTTCAAAAGAAGTTTGCGTGGAAAATGTTCTAAATTCTGCCCGAAAGACTATCTATAGAGGAACGCCGCTACGTAATGCCATTGGCGGGGAGCATACAGAAAATTTTGAAAATCTTCAAGTTCCTGAGATGCCTGGAAATGGCATTTCCCAAGCTTTCAAGTAGAATCTAATCAGCCAGTCAGCCGCTACTTTGAGGAGTAGTCCGAATGCAACAACACATTTCTTCAAACTTTTGAAAACTCACAATTCCTAAAATGCCCCAACATAGGTTTATAGGCCTAAGTATAATCTAAGACGTCGCTGTTTTGATTGTTCATTTGTAATAATAGATGAAGTATTCACCAACGTGCTTAATTAGTGATCAGAAAATTACTAGAAAATGTACCACCATTGGATTAAATGTATGGTCTTGTGTCTGTTCGGGGGAAACTCTACAACGGAATGAAAAACATGCTAACTTTTACTCTGTTGAGACTCTTGGCTAAATTCAAGATGTACTAAATTTGATAAAATTGTCAATGTGACTGCCATAGCTCCCGACTATAATGATTTTACTTTTAAAATCATTTGAAAAAATGCCATGTTGTGAGAAGAGTTTAAATGAATTTTCGAGCCGACTTATGGAAAGATATTTGCACACACTGTACTTGTACTGGTTTGGAAAAAACAAAATACCTAGTGATTTTTAATACCGTTGCCTGAATTCAGTCCTTAGGGGCAGCCTAGCAAACTTGGACTCTGCACCTGAACACCGTCCCGTATGTCCGTGTAATTGCATGGATGTCGATTTGATTTTCAAAGTGGTAGCATCTTAGATCTAGAGCATCTTTTCTAAGGTTTTTCTCCTGTTCTGACAAGGTGTCTAAAAGGATGGGGCCCATAGACGGACATCCGATACATGGACAGGGCATACTGCACAGTAGATTGTCGCTATCGTGTCTGTGAGAAAAAGCGCACCAAGATGGCTGTCTGCTCTGATTTTGTGTAGAAGTTTGGACTCGCTCAAGTCAGCTAGCAGATTTCGAAAGAAAGTTGAAATATTTTTGAAATATGGCAAGGTAAGGTCAAAATAACTTCACGTATTGCATGAATATGATATCGTTTTCCATTCAAGTTTAACTTTTGCTTAAAATAGCTTTACGGCGGCCACCTTGGTGCGCTTTTTTATCCCAATCGGTGTCGACAATCTACGGATAAGACTTACACGTTACATGCCCTGTCCATGTATACAAGTCCGTGGGCCCATATGCAAAATTTAAAATTTGAAAGCTTTCAAAACATGGCCTTGGAGTGTTGGAAGTGTGGGTAATTACTTTACCGGACTGCCGTCAATCTGAATTGATATACCGGGGGTACTCTACCAGTGATCAGAATCACAACGAAAATTGTAAAAGGCTGCGTAGCAGTGGCGTAGCTAGGATTTTTTCCAGGGGGGGGGGGCAAAGGTATGAAATTTCCCCAAAATTTTCCCCGGTCAATGTGTATGTATTTCATATAAAAAATGCAAATTTACAAGTATAACAACATTACAATGTCATTATGTAAGTGCGGGGGCTAAAGCCCCCCTAGCCCCCCTCCTCCCCCGCCTCCGCGGTCCCGGTATTCCTGTATTACCTTCATTTTTAATCTTAAAGTATAACATAGAGCAATTGGAAATAACAGCTCTTAGTATATTATTTTGGTCAACAATACTGGTTTATTTGTTTGTATTAACGCAGTGGCGTACCCAGGATTTCTCTGAAGGGGGGGGGGGGATGCAGTATATGGTCTAAGAGGAGGGGTGTCCAGAAAGTTTTTGACTTTTTCAAGGAGCCTAGATGCAAAATGGTGCAAGATTTTCCACTTTGACAGGAACAGTGTAAAAAGTTGAATTGAGGTGGTTCATGAGGATAAAACTGAAACTTTTGTGTCTTTACATGCATTCCTATGCCACTTATGCTACCTTACGAAGTAAAACTTGTCATTAAATTTGCACACTTTTAGGAGTCAAAATAAAAGAGCATTGATCGGTACGGGATTGGGTTTTTCTTGGCCACAAAACGTTATTTTATCATAAAGATTATCTAAGCGGAGCGCCACCACTGGTTGGCGCGGAGCGTAGAGAAAATTTCGAAAAATCAGACCCCTCAGATGGCCGGAAATAGCATTTTCCAGACTTATACGAAGAATCTACCCAGTCACTACCTTCTTTTGTCGTTTGCAAATATAATCCTTCCTTCAAAATATGTTCGCAAACTGAAAAAGTGATCAGAGAGTTAAGGGGTAATCTGACCCTAAAATGTAATGTTTCCCAAAAGACTGAGCGAAACGCCACCATTGGTTGGCGCGGAGCGTAAAAAAATTTCGAAAAAATCAGACCCCTCAGATGGTCAAAAATAGCGTATTCATGCTTGTAAAGAGAACCTAAACATGTAGTCTTTATTTTTATCGATGCCACCAGTGGGAAACAGAGTCTTCCTTTTAAAGTAAAAATTGGAACTTGACAGAATTTGCCTAATTTGTAGGAATTAAAATATTGGCATCACTGAGGGACGTACTTGCAGAGACAATCCTTCTCCTTTAAAAATTTTTGAAAAATTGGGTGTCCTTATATGCAACCTGGTGTCACACATGCTATCTTTTGAAGTAAAATCTGTGTTATATAGCTACTTATTTTTAAGAACAAAGAAAAAGTGGCATCTGTGAGGGGGGCATGGCCCAATGGTCCCCCTTCGTACGCTACTGAAAGGAGGCCTAACAGTGGCTCGATCACACAGGATATCCTGTTAGAACAGCAGTGTACTCATGGACCCGTTAATTGTTACACCCCAAGTGAGCAGAAAGCCTTTTTCCCGAACTAGCCTGTAAACCTCCAAGGATTAGTAACAAAATCTAAGTATGCCAATGGATCCCGTTCATTCTAATTTCTAGACTAACTTTAAGTTAATCGTTGGCCATGGATTGTTTCAGCCCCATCCATAGTTAAGAGTAAAATCGGTATAGCTACTGCTAGCTTGCGAGACAATACAATAAACTTGGGGGAGGGGGGGGGGGGGGTCTACGTTAGTGACTTGTCAGTTCTCACATCCTTTTACTGAATTTCCAAAGTGTACAACGCAGAGACTGTGTGCAAGGGGATAAATTTACAGCCTTTCAGTGTTGTTCGTACTTTATCAACTGTTGTTAAATTCCTGAATAACAGCTTCATATGCACTGAAATGTACTGATCATAAAAATCGCGCGTATACAAGAGAACATTCAATCTGCTATGCGGCGAGGACATTTCTGTGGAACGCAAGTAGGGTCGGTTCATGGGACAATGACGAAATCTCAAATCTGGGTTAATTTGTTGCATGAAAATATGAATTATGTAAGAGAAATGTCTCAGAATTTTTTAATCTAACAAAAAGTTTGAGAAATTTTTGTTAGAGTAAGAAAATTCATCAAATTTCCCCAAATTATTTTCCAGGGGGAAACTGTCCCCCTGCCCCCAGTAGCTACGCCACTGTTGCGTAGGGTAGGGAAAAGTTCTGATAGTTTGGAAACCACTTGTAATGAACATGGTAGAAATAAATACACAAATGATCAAAAGCACACCTCAATCTACTGCGCGAAAATCACAAATCGAAAAGGGGAGTGGTATTCGCTGGTGCTACTGGGGCACCGTTGCATACCGGTGTACGTTTTTTAATTCATTAACATCAAAATATGGGCTATTCATTATCCTTTAGAACGACACCGGTATCATACACCATTTGCAGACAGGGGATGGAAGTGTACCTTTGATTCCAGATTGAAGTCTGTTATCTAAAAAACGTCCCTGTGATTTGACTTCTCTGATAACGGTCTATAAACGAAATGGTCACATGGTTATATCGTATGTTTTGGTGCATGTGCGCGTCGAAATTTTGCATTATAGAAATCGTTTATTTTCCTGGAAAAGTTGCAAGCCGACTGCTTACAGAGATATTATCAGTTCCCTTAAAATGTGCTTGCCAATTTCAGCCTGCTGCCTGGTCACTGACTAAAAATTACAGGTTTCATTAAACGTAGTAGGGGACCAGTGGCGTAGCCCTCTGTCTATGAAAAGTGAAATATTCAGAAATTTGTCATTTGTGACACCAGTCAACTACAGTGTGGTTTCCCAACTCTTCGTTCATGACATCCCGAATTCTCTCCAATAAATGCTCTGGTTTTGTTACTATTTGTTTTAAAAGTGCAAAACTTTCGGCGCGCTTCGCGCGCTGCGATTTGCAGTTACTACTGCAGTCGTTTTCCTTCACAAATCAGTTTAGTAAACTTTTCCGAACTGTGCATATGACAAAATCACCAGGTCATCAAATGATATCGGCAACTTCAGTGACGAAGAGCCTCAGTTTGTAGGTTTTAGATAACATTGTGTAGCAACTAGCAACAACGATTTAGGGTCATTAAGAAACAATACAGATCCGTCAGTTACTCTTTTCACATTTCCTTATAGAGGGAACCCAGAATCCATATTTTTTCCAATAAAAGCATCACAGTTTCAAAAATTTGCTGAAAAAGGCAAAAATCTCGGCGTGCTACGCAAATTCCACCCCATGGGAAATGGTTCCACACTTTAAAATTCGGAACATTTGGGGGCCTTCCCCCTGGAAAAAAAGGTCTAGCTGTAGGGAACGATTCATCTTCTTTAAATACTTGAATGTTGTGCTCCTCTGTAACCACACCTGTTGGCCTATGAGCATGAGCAATCGACCTAATCATATACATATGAATAAAGTATGTTTGAGATGCAAGTGATAACAAGAGCATAAATGCGACAAGCGCACGAAACTTTTGGTGATTTGCAAAGTAAACATGCTGGAAGGAATGCCAAGCACAAGTATCGGCCAGCGCTATTATGGATCCTCAAAATTGATCGTAATCGGTTTAGAAGACACCGCATAGTTTTTTTGGTAGTACCTAACTTAAGTTTCACCTATAGTCGCAAAAACTGTGTGTGTGGGAGGGCAAGCTTTTACGTTAGCGTTCCCTCCACACAAAATTGTGGGACGTTTCCCCTCCCCACAAATCGACGGCCATGGCCCTGGGCAATTGACAAAGTCCCAGAACCCTTTTTCAACTTTCGTTCAAATATTTCACTATTTTGGGCAGTTTAGGTAGACTACAGTATGAAGTGGGGCTGAGGAAAAACTTTTTTCCAACGCTGCCCGAATGTGTTGCTAATCTTTTGTTATCATTCTTTACTTACCATGAAAATTTTCCTTTGCATAGAGCGGTTTCTGTTTTTGGGGCAAAGTTTTGGAAGTATTAAAAATCGGTTGTTTCAGGCATTGCATTGCGCAAGACTTAAAACAGGTTGATGAATCGGTGTTTCATTACCCACAGGCTTTTCAAAACGTAGCGCGATTTGATTTTTCAAATCTTTTTTAAGATTTCGGGCAACAAGTTTTCTGAAAAAAAAAAAATCCTCATTTTTAAAAACTCAAAAGGTTGTCTAATTTTTTTCCATATTCATTCCCACATTTTTGGATCTTACCAAAATTTTGGGCGTGGGGCAGTCTGCCCCTGCCTCGTAGGTCTATGAGGACTACAAAGTACATGCACAAGCATGTGAAAAGTTTGGCGATAAATCTAGTGTATGGGCATGAACGTTCATTTTTTAAGAGAGGGGCCGAAAACCTTCTTTTGATGAAGACCTTCATTGCTTATTGGCAGTTTTACATGGGTGTAATCAGCAATTTGCTATGCAGAGGACGAAACATGTAAGTAAACAAAGTGTAGAACTTCCACAGTTTGGAGATAAGTGCCGAGAAAAGTTGGCTGAAATGTCCTAGTCTCAGATCTCTGAAAATAGCACTACTCAGGTCTTGCAAGCGTCAATCATTTTATATTTAAAATCTAATGCACACAGTTTTTTTTTTTTTGGGGGGAGGGGGGGGGGTGGCGGGGTTTCCAGGTGGGGGAGCTAGCTCACTACAATATATATATATATATATTTATATCTATTTCACCAATCCGGCACTTACGGGGAAAGTTGTTGTTGAAAAGTCGACCTTAAGGGGAAAAGTTTCGCTGAAATGTTTCTACACCCTTTTTCTATGGGAATATGTAAACGGACAAGGGCGCCCTCCTAGTTTTACAAAGTAGATACAATTACTTCAAAGTTGTCAAATTTACGGACACCTAGCTGTTAGCACGAACGGATGGCTGGCCATTGAAATAACATTGTTTATATTTTTAGACGTTAGGCCGAATACTTTTCCTTATGTATTTCATTGTTATTTTTTCGCCCTATGGACGCGCAGATATAACAATTTCCCCCTAAGGCGGGAATTAGCGTTATATATATATATATATATTTGATAGTTACATTTCTGAGGCTTAAAAGCTGTGGGTGGGCACGTTGTGCTGCACTAGGCCATGGCTGCATGATAAGTGAGGTCAACCTACATCTCCACTGTGCGATTTATTTCCCAAGGGCTGGTGCGGGTAGGTGGATTTCAAGTGTAAATGACTTCAGTTGAGAGAGAGAGTAGATCACAACCTACAGGCATAACCTTGTGGAACACATCATGAGCATTTAAGTTTTCTTCAACAGATGATCCCCACGTGTAACCTCCTGGTTCGATGTCAAGAACCTCCATTTATCATGTCACTCCCTGGCTTTTGAATCCTACTGTCAACCATTCAATTCAATGAGTTGACATGCTGTTTGTAAAGAAGTATTTTGCATTCTAAGTTTGACCTTCATTATTCTGAGTGCACACACCTAAGGTCAAGGAAATTAAAGGAACACAATAACTCTCTTGAGATGGGAAAGATTTATTACTATACACAAATTCTTATGTACATTCAACCTTACAAACAGAGTACAAATGCTATACACTCACATGATTCACTTGTTTAGTTTAGTTTTTAAACACTGGAAGTGTTCTACTTCATAGTATTTAAAACAAAACATTAAATTTTAGATTTGGTTATAGGAAAGTATTGCTGCACATCACACAGACCTAGGAAAATCAATTTTTTGTTGAATAGTACAGTATCTACTGAGTAGATGGGTGTTTGGGTTCCTTTGGTTAACAAGACAGCAAAGATTCTGTACGCTAAGATGAGAAAAAATTGTACCAAGGACAAATTGGTGACTCCACTTCACACAAACACTGGCACCAAATGATAGGGTGTGTTCAATAAGCTGGAGACACAGAGAATAACTAACCAGTTATATTCTTTTCTTTGTGGATTAGTGCCTCAAACCTTGTGTGAGAGTGGCAGGCATGGATCTAGGATTTTGAGAAAGGGGGGTGTGCACACACTGTTGGCCAAAGCCCAATGAGGGGGTCCCCAAAGGCAAGAAGCCAAGACAGAGGGGTTGAGGGTCCTCCCCAAGAGAATTTGAATCCTACATAAGATTAGGTATGATTTCCTCACCATCTGGAAAGCATATTTTCCATAGTAACCTGATTTACTCTTCATTAATAAAGGATTTCCTCTTTTGATGAATGGAATGGGTTATTGAACTTGCTATTTCTGTTTTCTGTAATAGACTGTGAGGTGTGAACAGAGCAAGGATGCTCATTATGATATCAAAAATAAAATCATCTCATAATGTGAAGGAAGTATTAAATAACTGTAGAGAAACCATGCAGGGATGTAATACTGTACAAATGCATAACATATTTGCCATAACATTACATCAAAATGAGAAAAGGTGCAGTAGCCTACAGGGTTGTTACTAAAAATATCTGAGTGTGGGATGCAAACTGCAAAAATGGCCATCTCTCACTGTAGACTCTCTCCATGTAGGCTACCTGACTCATCATCAGTTGGCTTGGAGTGAACTGACAAATTTTGGCTTGGATAAGTGGTGAATGACTGGTACAAGGATTCCGTGGTAAATTTGTAGCTTATAGAGGTAATATGTGAAGATCAGAGAGGCTTTATTTTAGCCCAAGTACAGGTCAGCAAAAAGTAAAACCAGTGTGGGTCATTTGTATTCGATATCGACCCTTGTAGCTACATACCTGGTAGCTAACATCAATCTTCACTGCTTTTTTCTATTCTTTTTAAAAAACATCTTCCCAACAATATTAAACTACTGGAGTTTGCAATGAAGGGATTGAGCAGTTGTTTACTGAAGAGAAAAATTGACAAGAACATTGTTCAAATGTATTCTACTGGAAGAAGTCTTTACAAAAAGTTTTATAAATAAAGAAATATTACATATGTATGCAAACGAGTTGCCTATAAACACAGCATTTAAAACACAAGATTCTAGGTCCTGAATAAGTTGAATTGTAGGCAAAATAGACGTAGAGTAAAATTTGGCTATGGCACTTATTTATCACCTGTGCCTAAATCCTTTACTTTTCCCTAGAGGACCATGGCCTGACACAACCCAATCACTTCTCTGGTTCTCCATCCACATCCGCCTGAGTCATAAGGTCGGCAACACTCTTCTCCAAATCATCTATCCTTGTTCCCATCTCATCTAGTGGTTCATGGTTAAGGACACAGTATATAAAAAGGAGAAGACACATTTCAGTTCTCTTCAATTATGTCACTAATTGAATCTAGTGTTAAAAATTGAATGATAAGATACTTTTGAATTCAAGTGTACTTGAATCTCATCTTCATGAAGGGTTGGAGAAGACTGGGTGGGGGGGGGGGGGGGTTGAGTTAAGTTACCAGAACTGTTTCTAACACAGAACTGGTAAATTACAACCAAAGTATCAGCTGAACAAATCTTTGTACTGTATCACTTTGCTTTCCATGGTTCTTTGTAAATGGAAATTATAACTTTGGATTATTACCTATCGAAGCCTCGAAGTGACCATAGCACTTTTACTTTTTTAGGTTCCACCTTTCACTTTTTTAAATTTACACTTTTACTTTTTCTTAGATTCTAACTTTCCCTTTTTAATTCAAACTTTAAATCTCTTAAATTCAATTCAAACTTTTCCTTTGTTAAATTCCAACTTTAACTTTTGCTTGGCAATTTTGAACAAAAATCATCGTTTGTTGAAAAAATTCCATTTTTTCAACTTTTTGCAAAATATTGATACTGAACCAATCCCAAATTCATCTGAATCATCTCCAAAATCTTAGCATCTTTTGCCATGGCTACAACCATTCTTTTGTCCAAATAACATCCACTTCTGAGGGAATTTGAAAACACTCAAACCTTTTGAAGAGAGAGACAGACAATTTACCCCAGACCCACAGTACCACATAAGCTCTACCCACACTTAGTAGGTTGAGCTAATAAGCCTGAATACGGTATATAGACAATTATACCTTGATAACCATTGACAAATGGCATGCACTAATAATTAACATCAAACAAATGATTAGCGCTCTAAAACTTTGTACAAATATTACCAATATGCATGATTTTTTATGAAATTAACAATTTTAGTTTTTGTAAGTATTTGGTATGACTCTGCCAGAAATATGACTCCAAACCTTTGGATTTCAAGTCCAATGCTCCTTTGGATTCTACAAGGTACAGTAGTCCATGAGCTCTGACAGGACTGTGAACCAAAACATCCAAACTACACTAAAGATCATGAACCAAATATCATTACAACTACTGTAGACTTCAACTTCACTTAACTATTAAACTAGGAGAGTTAATCATTTTCCAAAATTGTATTGGAAAAAAAGAAGGGACCACAATATTTTTTCCCTTTACTTCCTCTCTTATTGCCACACTGACTACAGTAATTGCTTGGATTACCATACATGTATTTCAGTTCAGAAATATTGCAAAAGATACTTTGGTGGTAAATTAAATAAATTGAAGATAATTGTGATAATAGCTTTTGTTTCAAATTATGATGCGACAACAGCCAGGGCTGGCAAAATGTTAATTTCCATTCAAGGAATTCAATTCCCCACAATTTTCCCACAATGTTTTACACATAGCAAAATTAATTTCCTTCCAAATGTCTGAATTTCCCTCCAAATATTGTACCATGATAACATGTCCTGGAGGATATACTTACCGAGTATCATTAAAAGAACTATTAATACTGTGAAAGAGAATTGGTGGTTAATTTAACTTTAAACATTTTCAGTGTTTCATTCTGGTGTAGGAGCTCAAACCTAATGTTGGCCCAAGGAAGGTAGTACTTTGCAGTAGGTGGTATTTCATACATTTGCAAGTTCCAAGCAAACATCCTGTGAAAAATGGTTTAACTTAATTGGCAACCCTAATTAAATTCAGGTTCCTAATACTTTGGTGAAATCATTTCCTCAGGTATGTAGTAACCATCTGAATGAACTTGCAACCAGTCTGCATTTAACACTAACTTAAAAACAATGCACTCAGAGAGATAAAAGACCCCTTTACTTCTTTCATAACACTTTGTTACTGTCCAAAAGATAAATGACAAAGCCAACAATTACAGGCTTTGGATGTTTCTCAAGGAAGGCATGCTCTTACTTTTATGCAATCCACTATTTGCATGTTCAACTAAAAACAAGAGCCCAAGGGCACTATGGTTCCTTGCATTAAAGATGATATTGTATTAAGGTAGTCCCAAGGTAAGGCATAATCTGCACCTTTAACCCCAATGACTTTTGGCCATCACCCAAAAACATAGGGGCACATTAAATTTCAAAATCATACAAGCACTTGCCGTTTGAGAGAAATGGAACACTAAACTTTTCAAATTATCACACTGCACACTGCCCACTTCCATGCGACAAATACATTCATCACCTTTCACTAAAATGTCATTTACTTGAGTTTGGGGTAGTATAGGAGGTTAGCTAATTGCCTTTTTGGTCAATCTCAACAATTCAAATCCAGACCTTAAAAAGAAGTCACAAAGGTCAAATACAGTCAAAGTAGATCAAAACTGATTTTAAATAAACACAGTCTCTTCTGCACCAAAGAAATTTAACAGTCATCTGGTCATTCCTGACCACCAAAATTTATGATGGATGACTAGAAATTATGTCATGGTTGTCCTTTAGACTACCCAATGTGTTTGCCTGAAAAGCAAAAATAAGGAAAAGCCCACAATTCTGCTACTAAAGGCAGCCCGATAGTGATTTATTACCACCAATTTCTTCTTCACAATTTGGCTAGAAGACCAAGAAACAAACATAGCTCTGTAGAATCTAATAAATGACTTTCAACTTGACCTTTTAACCTAAAGAGGGTGTTAGAAACAGCATTGTAGTCCCTAGGGTAAAAGCAGAGGTAAAGAAGAGAAACTGCTTTCATATTTTACTATTGAAATTGGAATCTTAGCTTGCACTGTGAATAACTTTATTCAATACTGTATGTGAGGAAAAGGTTGTTTTTAATAATAATTGCATTACTGTCCTGATTGTTAACTAAACTGCTTTTAGACTGAGAGGGGGTTATAATTCTTTTCTTTTATACACTGCATTTGTCTAAAGGCATTAAACTTCAGCTGGACTTTTAAACCAATTGAACAAAGACCCAAAGAGTCTTCACGTGCACTTTACTTAGACGAACACAACTTTCCATTATTTCCACTATGTTACTTGGTTATTGAGTAATTGCACCGCATACCTGGCATTGCAATAGGCCTACATATGACCTACATGTACACACTAGCCTGTCATTTAAATGTCAGTAACTCAAGTAACGAACATTGTAGGAGGGTAGTGTAATAGCCTTTTTGGTTCGTCTGATCAAGACAAATCTTGACGTCACGAAAAAGTCACAAAAAAGTCACAAAGGTCAAAAGGTCAAATGAGGTCAAGTGAGGTCAAGGGGGGTCATCACGTGCATTTCACTGAGACGAACACAAATCTCCATTACACCACCCTTCTAAAATGTTTCAGTGGCAAGATATCAATAAAACATTACTTTTTGACCTTTTGACCCTTTCCAATTATTTTGGTTAATGTACCAACATTTTCACCTCCTACCAATCTAACTTATCCTAAAATGATGCCACTGCTTGAACAACGGATACTGAGTTACAGCTACTAACAGAAATTCAGTTTTTGGCCTCTGGTGATCACCAGTGACCTTTGACCTCCACCAAAAACGATAGGGCACATCTACTCCACAACATCTACATACATACCAAGTTTGAAAAAAATTGATCACTCGGTTATTGAGTTATCGCACCACATACCTCGCATTCCAATCCGTCACATACACACACACATACACACACACACACACACATACATACGCCAAGGTGACTGCATAGGTTCCTTTGTTACACAAGGAACCAAAAATTAAATTTAGTCAGCAATTAACCAAGCAGAAAATAATGATAACTAGGCTATGAAACAGAATGAAAACTAAAGGCAGTGAGTAGCACACCCACTGAACAGTCAGAGACATACTGTATGATCCACACATTACTTCCTCAGGGAGTGTAGTAGGTACTTGAATAATTTCACAAAAAGGGCCAAAGGGCCCACATAGGACCTAGGACTAAATTCCATCATAGCATACATGATCACTGACCAATCATCCTGACTACAAACTGGCAACCCTATTAACAATAGTTCAAAGGTAAGCTTTTGCATTTTGTAATATTTCACAAAATGGACCTTAGAGCCTATCTTGGGCATTAGATCCAAAATCGTGTACCCTGAAAAAATCCCTGTAGTGGTAGACCAGAGCATCATTATGATAAACCATTCAACAGTGTTCAAGAGTATTTATACTGTAGGTGGAGAAGTAATTTTTAGAATTTCATAAAATGGGCCATAGGGCCAAAACATCCTGAACACCTCAGATAACCCATTAGAACATTCCCCAAGGAACATTATGTCCATGTTCCAAACAAATCCATGAAAGCATGTGGGAGGAAAAATATTTGGAACAAATTGTACACAGACAGACAGAGTGACACTGCATGAACACGATAGCTCTAAAGCTGTAATGACCTACCAATACACAATTTAGGACTGTGAACGTGTAGCAAAATACTGTAACTTAACGTTTAACCTCAAAAAATGCGATCGTACAGCCATTACCTTACCACAAAAGAAATAATTTCAGTACAGTATATAGTGATTGATACTGAATGCAATGCAGAAATAATAATAGTTGTTATCTTGCATGGTAGAATGGAATTATTCTGAAACTGTGAAGCCTACAGTACAAGGTTCAAATATGCCAAGAATGTTCCATTTTACCCAGGGATCATCAGGGATCATCAGAGTGTCAGAGTATACAAATAGATAAAGAACTGTAAAAAAAAAGGTTTTCTGATTAATCGCCTGTAGCTTTGTACTAAATGTTTATTCCACATGCGATTGTTTAGCGATTAATCGCTACACATTCACAGACCTAACACAATTAAAACCAAATTCAAAAAAAGAAAAAGTGAAAACTCAGCAAAAGGATATTTCTGTTCAGGATTCTGTCTGACATTGTCTGAAAGTTGTCTTGCATCTGATTCAACAGTGTTTGAACCTGAAAAAGTAAATTTGGTATATAAGTCCATCTTAAATGTAATTGTTAAAGTTATAAAATCTTCAAATGTAATTTTTAAAGTTAGAGTAGGGCAATTTAAGTTAGACATTGAACAGGCTTTCATTCTTTGTTTGTGTTTGTCCTATACCCCACTACCAGTCTCAAAAGGTTTGTCTTGAGATAAATATAAGGAAGGGTGTAGGTTTGCTTACCGGTCAAAACATCCCCAGACCAAAATGTCCCTGTACCAAACCATCGCCCATGGTCAAAATGTTCCCATTCAAAAACGTCCCTAGAATTTTTTCTTTTTTAAGTTATAACTTAACAGTATTATGAAGTTCAAATAATGTTGTTTGTTACAGTAATTAGAATGAAATTGAAGTTTTCTGGAAAATTTACACCTTATGTTAAATTTTGCAAAGTGTTTGTTACAATTTCTGAGTTTGCCTTTTGTACATAAAACTACTATCAGTAACAGTTAGTAGGCCACAGGCTAGTCTAAGATTAAAGGATTTAGTTCTAATGTTAGCCTAAGTCTAATATTAGACTAGTCCTGCCTAACTTTATGGTAACCCATCCCCATGTTCTCCATTTAATTTAACTTGATTTCAAATTTCCTACATGTTTCCAACTCAAGAGTTTCAATTTTGAATCCTGAATTCATGTCCAGTCTCCATGTGGGGACTTCTGACTTCCTGTATACAGTACTTAGTATGGGATCATTTTGGAAGCTAACAACTAAAGCGGGGAACGTTTTGGTCTATTGACGTCATAACTAGTCCTTGGAAAGGACCGTGCACAAGGCTTAACGATAAGGAATACTCTGTACACAGTCCTTGCCCATACGTCTCCTGAAATCAAGACGTTTGCTCGCTGAGGTCTCCAAGAGAGTGTTCTGTAACATTTTGCCTCAGAAAGTAACCTAAAATTGTATATATGCATATTTTTGATTTCCATAAATAAACATGAAACCTCTGCCAATTGATTGAGGACAGCAATGGTAAAATTAGCTGATGAATGAGCTATTTATGCCGTGACCAATTTTCCTCTCAAGTCCTAATATTGCAACAGCAGGTTTTGTAGTGCACTGTGGCCAAGGACTCTAGTGTGGAGTAAAACAAAGTGGAAGAAGCACACAGTCCTTTTCAAGAACTAGCGTTAGGCCTAGTTATAACTGGATAATGTAGCTTTGAAAGGGGGTCCGTGCCATTCCGCCATCGGTACTTTCCGCCATAGGAAATGTGCTCATTCCGCCATAGAAAAAAGTGCCATTCCACTGTGGCGGAAAGGCACTTTTTCTTTGGCGGAATGAGCACATTATTCTGTGGAAGGTATGATAGGTTCGGAACTGACCAGACTGGAGGAACATGGATGAATGGAGTTTAGAAATTTGTTGGAAGCATTATTGGTTGGTGCTTCATGGTTGAATGAAAGATGCAAAATCACTTTACCCGATTAGTTACGGATTAAAATAGTGGTCAGTGTCAATGAACACTTACTTCCCTATTGATAGTAATCCCCTATACATGTACACACAAGCGGACATGTGATTATTTAAGTTGATATTTTTGCTTTACAAGTCTAAAGCCACCGTTCATAAATTTAAAAGGATTAAACTTTTCTCCCCACAGCCTACAATCAAATCCATAAAGTATACATTAATTCAATTCAAAGTCCTTACTTTCTTAAGCCTTTTTTGCACTTCCATTCAATCTATTCAACGAACTATTTTGGTAGCTGCAATGACAACAATTCCTCTTATTTCATGGATTTTTAAAAAGTGCCTTTCCGCCATAGTTTTTGCACTATTCCGCCATGGCGGGAAGGTGCAAAACCTGTGGCGCAATGTTATGGCGGAATGACACTGTATTCCTTTGACAGTATCCCATTACTAAGATATACTTAATTCCTTGACATTTCCAAACAAAAAAAACATAAATCCACATTTTATTGAATGCACGTACCTTTTGATTGACTTGGCATATATTCGTTTCATTCTTCTGCTCAAAAGCAAACATTTACCAGGCCTAGGCCTAAGTTGAGTTAGAGGCTACACTACAGTACAGTAGGCATGGCCTACACAAAGTCTGTACATTGACTTGCATACTGTACGGTGTACTGTACGTTTTCATCATAATACACCGACTTCACTAGCCTACTGAAATGAATTGTCCCCATCACCACCAAAGTAAAACATTGCTAGTTTGGCGAATTCTAAGATCTCATATCTACTCACAAACTGCGTCAAATCTTGGACATTTTTCGGATCTGTTGGTGCATCACTATCTGCTTTAACTCCAGACATTATGAAGGTGACTTTATCAGCAATTTTGTTAAAAAAAAACACCGCGTCCCTGCTTGATGCTTCCGATATGCGATCCCGTACCGTGTGAGTATATTTTACGTGCGTACATAATATGCACTAAGCTTAACGTGCAATGATGCCGTGCCTTATAATTATGTATACAGTATACGTTTTGTCCATGAAAGTAGCATTGTGATTTGGCCTGCAAAACGTACCTTTGGTTCTGTATTTTCTTGATGCTACGCCAAATGAATGTGTTGCAACACATTATTATATTCTGTCGCGCTTGTTTGCCTGCAGAGGTAGATGACTTATTTAGTTTGGGCCATAGGAGTACAATAATCATGTGTCTGGTCTGGTTGGAATAACGTAAATTCAGATCCATTTCGCAGGATAAAGGTTGATTTTGTTGAGAAAGGCTTTGATCAGTGCGCTAGCAGTGTCAGCTGTCTGGTTATTATTACCCATCGGACAAGAACAATGAACATATTACAATTTAGAATCCCTGGATCTGTGACTATAACTTTCAGCAGGATCCCATGATATTTTTCTGAAATTTTAAGTCAGGTAGGCAGTGTTCCCGGTAAGATAAAATGCTGCAGTGGAATGGCAATGTTACTTGGCAACGAGACGCTATAATCCTCACGGTAGGCCTAACGTTAAACCTAACGCCCAACCCAAATGCACCAGCTTAGCCTAACTAGGCTCCATGATTGTGTAGAGGAAGGCTAAGGTGCGTGTGGTACTCCGTTTAATTTAGTTAGCTACAGCCTGACAGGTAACTTGAACTAGACATCCAGTAGGCAGTACAAGGATAAACATAACATAATATAACATAACATAAAATAACATAAGGGCAAAGGAAGGCCAAGGCCCCATAAGAAGCCCTGAAGTCCAAACCACAATCAAAATTCAAACCACCAAACTTAAAAAAACAGCCCCAATCAATCACAATCAGATTCTACCACAGTCATGGAAGAACTTGTGAATGTTAACCTTAAAGCAGTGTACTGACGGTGAATTAAACACCCAATCTGGCAGACAATTCCACTCGTTGACAACTCTATTGGAGAAACTAAACTCCTAATCCTAATGTCAAGTCTTGGCAAAGGCTTTTCCAGCTTTTTACAATGCTCACTAACCAGAGAATTACTTTGAACCCATAAATAACTACAAGATAAAAGGAGATTCCTTTCAGAATGAAACTTGTATTGCCTGAAGCATGTCCCCCCTAATCCTCCTCAGCTCCAATGTGGTAAGCCCAAGATGTTTAAGCCTAGCATGATAGGGTAAATTTCTCACCTCAGGTATAAGGTGAGTGGCTGTCCTCTGAATTTGCTCTGAAAGAAACTTGTCCTTTTCATGAAAGGGGCTTCAAGCCTGAGCAGCATAGTCAAGATGGGGTCTTACCAACTGCTTATAAAAATTATGTAAAATATCCTTATCAAAACTGATGAAATTCCTCTTGATCAATCCAAGCACTCTTTTAGCCTTTGCAGCAGTGGCAGCACACTGCCTTCATGACTTTAAATCCCCAGTAATTTCAACACCCAGATCTTTCTGGAAAGTGATGTTACTCAAAATACTACCATTCATGTTACAATCATGACTAAAACTTTTAGGGGCAAAATGAAATACTTCACACTCACCTGCATTAAAAGACATTTGCTAAGTTGGAGGCCAAGAAAAAACCTATCCAGATATTTCTGCAGTAGAAAGGCATCATCCTAAATGCTAATCTCATACAAAGCTCAGTATCATCTACAAACTTACTTACAAGAGGTAAGAGAGCTATCAATATCATTGATGAAAATTAAGAAAAGAAGTGGGCCCTGTGGTACTCCACTTGCAACTTCTTTCCAAGAAGAGAAGTTACCATTGACAGCAACCCTCTGAGATCTACCATGAAGCAACAAATTGATCCAATCAGCACAGTTGCCTCGAACCTTTAACTAAGGCAGTTTAACCACAAGCTTATCTAATGGAACTTTATCAAAGGCCTTACTTAAGCACTTCCCTCAACTGTTTAAAATTCATCCATGCATCCAGACACCACCTCAGTTTATTGCTTCAGGGTATTGTATACAAGACGCCAAAGTGTAATCATAAACACTGTCTTTACAGTACAGGCTGTGTAATATGAGCTATATGATACCTTGCATTGTTTAAACTAGCTGTCAATCAAAGAGCTGAGCCAATTGAAAATTTCTGTTTACCCCTAAAAAATAGTACTTTGAGGTGAGAGGATTGGTTCTTTAATGCTTGCTCTTGTGAACCGTCAGTTGTGCAGAATGTCGCCTGTTCAGGCTCTGATTTGCAGTGCCTAGGTAATCTTGCAACTGAAAACACCACAGAACTGTTAAGCTACTTAAAAGAAGGGTTTAAGGTCACAACAGGATTTGATATGTTAGAGGGGTACTTATTCTGAGCATTTCAGTGAAATTTGCATTGAAATCCGATGAGAGGTTCAAAAGATATGAGCACGTTTTAAGTTTTCACAACAAAAAGTAAACTTGAAGCAAGCACATATGACCTCTCATCCCCACATTAATGGGCAGCCTTTTGTTTTTCTTTTAACTTTATACTGGATTTTCTCCTCAACAATCCCATATTATTAAAATGTGATTGCATAAGTGGCACGAGAATTTTACAAACTTTGCATCCCCCACGGGAAGGTCATACTCCTACTTCAAGGTTAACACAACAGTCTGGTTAAACAAAGGTAAACAAAGCATTTCTTGTCAATCTGAGGAAGTGACTTAAGCTCTGTTGCCCTCATACTCACTTTTGAACACGAATCTACTGACTTCATGTACTGATATCTCAAGGAATACATGTCTGATTTGAATGAAACTTTCACCACACTGTGTAGATTTTGTTCCTCCTCCACATGTGAAAATTAAATTTTTGCTTAAACATCCCCTTTAAATTGCATGTACATTCTCTTTTCAGTTTAGGTAAAGCATTGTACAAGACTATCGAAAATGTCTAAGGAAAAATTTGCTCTTGTAGTACATGTGAAACTGCACTAATGCATCACAAGTTTTTGCCATCTTTTTGATTTTCATGAAAAGTTTACCTTGTGGACTATGATGCCATTTTTATTTCTGGAAAAGTTTTAAAACAATTCAGATATTTGCCAGTTTGGGCAAAGTGTTACTTAAGACTGAATAAATTGTAATGTTTTGTAAGCTGGTTGATTTCTCATGAAAGCTTTACTTACAGTACTTATGTTTCTGTATTTTATTTTTCAGGCAAATTTTTGAAAGAAGTCAGTTAAGCTTCTGAGTTTTTGGTGAAAGTAGAAAGATGCTTGAGTTTTCTAGACAAACAAATCACTATACAAATTACTGCAGTTATGTACATTACAGAGCTTTGATCATCCAAGGCAGATGAAACTACTTGCCAGGGAGGACTGTTTTCCCAAAGCACCAAAAATTTAAGGCAGAAGAAAAGAAACTGATTATCCCACCCTACAACTCTAATGAGATTAGTGACAATGATTTCAAAATGGGGAGGGGCATTGACCCCACAATGAAAATATAATCATTTGGAGCGAATATGTGGGATTGCCCACCCCCCAATAATTCAGGTATATTAAAATAAACAAAATACAATATATTGTGGTATACAGATGACTTTAAAAAAAGTCACTTTTGGGCTCCATGAAAGGTCTGCCCCTTCTATGTTTAATATATGTGACTGTAGACTCAACATGAGTAAGTGTGCATGTTTGTTTCAGTGCTTATATACATGTGCAATTGCAGTAGTGTGGGTGGATTGCTTATGGATGAGTCTGGACCATTCATGATTCAGAGTTGGACAAATTTTTTTGTTCCCCCATTCCGCAAACCAATTTCACGTCCCTTATGCGTGACCAATGAGACGTCCAATTATCAATGCAACATTGACCAATGAGACCTGGCACTAAAAACATCCTGTCGGACATCCAGGATCCTAAAATACATGCTTCTGTAGTGTCACAGAAAAATTTAAATTTCATTTTGGGGACTTTGTTAATTCAATTTTTATTTTCTCCATATAATACCAAGGCTGGAGAAGGTTGGGCATGTGATCATGCTGATCTTGAGGCTATGTATTTTATGGTGAACAACGGAGCAGGGAAAACAAGCCAGTGAGCCACAACGGGAAAAAGGCTGTGGCCGACTCGACTTGAACCAATTGGTTGGAAACTGGGCCTTAAAACTCCATTTATGTAAATGTTCAAAATTCTAAAGGCTAGCCAAAATGCCTTTATGATTATGGCATACCTAAACTGGGCCTAAATTTACATGCAAAGTTTGTAGTAAAATGTCAGCACCTCATAATCGTTGTCTGTACTTAGGTAATCACCCTCAAAGTCATGGCTTAGTCTGTGCACTAACATGTAACCTTGGTGGCCTACTAGAAAGTTTGTGTGCAGTAATGTATGCCACAGAATTGGACCGCACCGTATTTTGTCATGCAACATTGGATCACATCACTCTCAGTTCAGTAATCCCAGAAAAACCAAGTCTCACATTTCACCATCGCAGGAAACAATTCCAGAGTTTGCAATAGATGGCATCCTCCAATCATCAGGCTAAGCTCAACAGCTACTTGAAGGGTCTTAAAATAAGTGGTGATATGAGGCAATCATCAAGACCAGGTAGTCATGGAGGTGGAATAGCATCAAATAGGACAGCTAGCAGCGTCACAAAATACAGCTCAAGAGGAACTACCAGGTAAGGATGATGGTAACCCACAGTATTTCACAACAATTGCAGTTGGCCTTCAAGCTCAATACAAAATCTTATTCTTTGCAAGACGTTTTGCTCTCAGAAGGAACAACTGTACTTACTGAGCTTACTGTAAGATGGACAAGTCCTTCGAAGTTTACAAACCATCACTAATCTAGTCCCAAAATCACAATGCCAACAATAGTCACCTGTAATCCTATGCTTCCCCAAATCCTTCTGTTAAAAGGATAAATTCCTTATCTTAAAGTTTTTTATGCTTTGGTGACTTCCAGCTGCATTTGGTAATTGATACTAATCTAGGGTCCCCTTTGAAATGCCTAATTCACCAGTTACGTGGTTTAGAGAGTTTTCAAGCAGCTGTCTTCGTTATGCTTCCATATCATTTGTAGAACATCTTCATTATTGTACAGGGGTCAATCCGCCGTTCCCCTCTGATGATGGTCGTTTTCACCCTTCCCCTTTGCTATTACAGAAGTTGATCTTGCAAGAAACACTTAAAGAAGCCTTTAATGATCCACTTCTTCAGACATTACGTGAAATAGCCCTTATTAAAACTGCCTACCACTAAATGGTTTAAAAGCTGACTTTTGGGTGATAGGTCAGGTTTTTACTTGATGTTAACATCCTCAGTTTATAGCCACTTTGATGTTTAAAGGGTTTTATCATATTTCTATTGATTTTAGGGTTGGAGTGGGTATAAACTGTAGGTGTGAACATCAAGTAAAAACCCGACCTAGATGCCCAAAAGTCGGGCTTTTGACTGTTTAGTGATAGGCTGTTTTGGTAAGGGCTATTTCATGTAATGGACATCCTCCAAATATGACATCTCAAGATTTCCTTAATCCATTGTTTATTTTACACAATACTGATCGTAAAGTTTGCAGTCTCTTAAAGCAATAAGTTACTGCGTGCATGGACCACAGTATGTGATGAGAGAGTTTTGATCATAATATCATAACTCATTGAGGACCCCTTTTGTGAGAATGTACATAAACTTTGTATCAATGTTTTATGTGTTGCTAGTGGCTGGTAGTTAGCTATGACCAGCTCTGCAAACAGTACTGAGTCCTTGCATACAAATATCAGCAGTCGGTTATCTCTTCGGGCACTGACTGTGCAAACTGCTCTTATGGGTATGATTGAGAGAGGCACAAATTGATAGCACATGCAGCTACTTTTATTGGTAGAGTCAATGTACAAATATGGAATTACTGTATCTTGTCTGCACTGTATATCTAGCTTAAGTCAAGATGCACTGCCAATATGCATTTTAAACTAGGTTGGTGCCTACAAAAGGGGTTTATTACAGTTCTCCAAAGGGCTAAAATTATACAACCTAGTTGAGAAAGTTGTCTCTGGGAAAAGAAACAGGTGTTTTCCTATCATCATCCATTTGGTAGCTGTTTTCAACGTCTCTTTGTCCATACAAATAAACATGGCCAATTCTAGCCTGCCTGTTGGTAGCCGTTGAAAATTTATGTGAAGTTAGGTTAGATGGAGTGTAATGGCCCAGTACAACCAGTTGGTTCAAATCATGCCCAGCCAGGCATGGCCTTTTCCAGTTGTGGCTGACTAACAATGGCTTTTTTCCCTACTCTGTTGCTTGTGCTGAGCACCAAGCACAATAGCAGATTTTTTCTTTTGAAAGTCTTTGATATGACCCAGCCAGGACTCTAAGTCAAAACCTTTCGACTGCAAGTCTGATGTTGTAAACACTTGCCCATGCAGACAGTTGAATTTATGTGAATGAGATGGACTTCACCATGGTACTTGCTGTGCATGCTATAATAGTGAGCAGTTCACCCTGAGTGATTAGTATGCATTTTTTGGATTGACATCAATTGTAATTGGTCCTTAGTATATCAAGAAAATATTACACAGTTCAATATTTCTCCTTAGATCGCAACAAACTCCATCACAGAAGGTGGTAAAGCCTTCTAGTGTCAAGATGAACCTAAACAACAAAGCCACTGGAAGGAGAATTATCACAGCTGATATGTGAGTTTGAGAAAGTTGTCACCTGCCTAAATCTTGAGTTTTTTATTTTCCAGGTGTGCAAAAATAACATATGGTAGAAAATTTAGGAGTGTGGCAGGTGTGCAGTTAGGTTGTCAAACTTAAATTAGGTTCATCCAAGTTTCCATTCTTTATCTAAGTGTGCAAAAGATTTTACTCCTCACAGTGATTTTAGCTCATGCTGGCTAGAATTGAATAGTACGTTTTAGCCAATGTTACCCGAGAAAAAGGCATTTTCTCTGGTGAAGCTTGTCTCTGTATTGAATTGCTGCAGTTAAACCCCACCTTGTTTTCTGTTGATCAAATAGTCTTTGAAGGGGGCAAATTTAACTTTATTGATCTTGTGATACCATAACAGGAAGTTCCCTGATAGATTCTGGATTATTAGTTGCCAGCTTGAGATGGCTAAAACTTGATATGCGCTTCTAGCCTCATGAGTGTGGTGGTGTGCGATTGCACTCACACTCTTTAAAATTCAAGGCCTCATCCACTGGACACCTTGCAAATTCTGCTGAATTGTTATATCAAAAGTTATTATATCACAAATGTTGTAGTTAGGCCTGCTTGCAAGGATTAAAGTTTACTTCATGTAAAAAAATTAAAAAATAAATATTAAACAGCATGAAGAATGATTTCTAACAGTCCAGCTCCCATCTTAATAAGACATTCTTGAGGCAAGATAAAAAATGTTGAATTTATTCACTCAAATTAAAATAGTAAATTGCACAATGACTTGTGATGTCATTGTTGCAGCCTGAGATATGCTTTAGTAACAAGCAGTGCTTGGGAGAAATGGTTATGGTTGTTTGAAAATGATACCAAAGAATTTTACATCTGTACATTCCCATGCCTATGACATAGTGTTCAGCATTCACAGGAAAAAGTAATTGAAGTGTAATTTATTTTAAAAAAGGCATATTGTAAATTGGTTTAATAGTTGAAGTTCACAGATGGATAGTCAAAATGTTTGACTTTTCAAAATTTCTTCCATTGCAGGAGAATAAGATCCACAAGTATATGCTTTATCTCATTTTTTTCGGAAACGTGAGACAACCCTTTCGACCATTTTTCACTGCAGTTTTCAGAGAGATGATATGCAGCATTATCACTTAGATTTGTCTTTTCTTGTCCTAGCTTGCCATCAGAAATTCTTCTAAAAATTTTTGGATTCCTCAATCCACATGACTTGATGAGCTGTTCATGCGTCTGTCGTAGGTGGATGAAGATGGCTGGAGATAAGTTAGTAGGCTTATTTAAAATTTCTGTGATATTAATATTTGTGTGTATTACAACAGCGTACTTCTTACAACATGATTTTTTCATATTGTGTCTCTGACTTCAGGGACCTCAACCTGTGGCTTTGCCATAGAAAATTTAGACAGATTAAAAATTATAACATTTGACTTAAGGCTCACACCCCCAATAATTATCCAAGGCCCATTGACTTACACACTAAATAAGCTCCCTTCTGAGGCCCCTGCAGCCTTGTCAAAGTTCACAGCTATTTCAAGACACCCATCACTTGATAGCTGACAAGTTTGCCCATCATGGCACTACAAAATTCCCATACCATGATCATTTAGATTTTGAGTCAGAAGGGCCTACAGTAAATTCTTTGTAGGGTACACCCACCCCTAGCCTCTTCACCAAAATGGAAAACCTCTGCCATTTGACAGCAATTTTTTAAACAGTCTAAATCACCATCAATCTTACCAAAATTTTCAAAATCCACACTCTGGCAAGTTCTCTTGCATATTCATGGCCTTTCATTATACCCAGCTGGCATGTTATCCTGACAAATTTTGGTCCAAACCAGAGTTAAAAGAACTACTTCTTTGCAGGTGTGCACTTGATGGTCTAGAACACTACCCTAATGGAGTAGTGAGATCTAAAGGGCTTGGAGAGAACCTAAATTTGATTGTATGTGTGAGTGAAGTGGAGCATGTATGCATTGTTCATGTATATTGTGTGCTCATATTCCAGTGGATTGGTTAAAGACGAGTCTTGTCTGGAACATAATCCAGGGTTCAACTGGCTGTTGGAAAATTTCTGCCACCCCAATCCACAAACCAGATTGATGCCCCTGTCTGAGCCATAAGTGTTTTCCATGTGGTAGTATACCCAATGTACCATCTATTTCACACTAAAGAGCTCTATATTGGTATGTAATGCTATACCAGATGTTCACTTGACAGGCTTGCACAGTCTATGGTCACCAAATGATATTTTTTCGAAGTGTTAATTTTGAAATGAAAAGGCTGACAACTTGCACAAACTTACCTGCCATTATCAGCTTGATTGACAGCAAGTTCAGGAATGCAGAGTACTGTGCCTCACACAGCATGTGCATAAATTTGTAAATTTGAGTAAAAGTGCTGAATAAGATGGAAGCAAATTTGGAGTGAAGTTCAAACCCATATGCCATTGCCAGTTTCCCTGTGCACTTTTTTGATGGTTACAAGCTTAGCAGCTCAAACTATGATATAAATTATGTACAATATGGGTACATCTAGAACCTTCTTATGCTTCTATGTAACAACTTTTCCTCTCATTTTCAGCTTATTATGGCAGCCCCTGTATGAAAAGTTGAAATTTAGCAAGCCACAAGACAAGCCCAACTCAGTCTACACCAGTCATGCCAGCATCAAATGGAAAGCAGCTTTTATGGAAAGGTATCTTTGCACTGTAGGACTTTTTGACTGTTGCGCAGTTATAAAAGGTGTTCTTTTGCCAAGTTAGGTTTGGTACAGTGGTATACTGAACCAGACAGGAGGGGCCCCATTCCTCTCCTCCTTTCTTCACCCCCTCCCCCTCAAATGAGATTCAAAGTTAAAAAAAAAAACATTGGGCTCCCCTAAATGAAATTCAAAGGTAGAAAACATTAGGCTGATTAATGTGTATACCGTATTTACTCTATTAAACGCCCCGGGGGCGTGAAATTTTCGTTAAGGGGGGCGTTTATTAGAGTCGAATTTATGTGACTTCTGATAAACTGCTACATATGGCATATTTGTCCATTTGGTTGTCAGCTTCACAATCAGCTGTGAGCTCCTCCCCAATGATCGGTAACCAAACTTAATTCCCTATAAATATGGTAGCCACGAACAGCTCTCTGAACTTTGCAAGTGAGATCAACTTTCGCCGACATCTTGATATGTAACGTGACACACAGAAGTGACTTTTTTAAGTGCCCGCGGCATATGCATTCATGCATGCTGTGAACAGTAAACAGCATAGAGCAGGATATAGGTTCCTATTATCCTACTCTATGGTATACAGCCAGGCCTCACGGTACTATACTGACCGGCCGGCTGCTATACGCACGTACATACGGTAATTGCATAATAGTTACCGTGAGTAGTACCATTAGCAGTACATACGCGTTCACAGCATGTCACTGTTAAACAGTTTTCCTGTGTTGAATTTGGATTTTCATGTAAGGCTGTTCGGATAGGCTAGCGAATATTTGTATACCTACGGTATGTACAATACCACTTTCGAACCGCAAACGAAGCAGTACAGGTTCGCGGTATGTGATAGCGTGATGGATATCAACAGAAATTAGTTGCAGAAACATGCCTTTTACTTCAGGATACAGTATGGGACTTTAGGAGATTTCGTGGCTTCAAGGCAGGACTATTTCATTTTCCTTTTACCATATTGTCTTTGGAATTAACAATTTCACGTTATGCAATGTGACGAAAAAGTTGGGGGGCGTTTATTAGAGAGGGGGCGTTTAATAGAGTAAATACGGTAAGTCAAAAGATTAAAAAATCCTCCTTCAAAGCATGCTTTTATTTTTAGTATTTGCATTAATGACAGACTTCTGAAAATTAAAACAAAAGAGTAAAAAATGAAAACTGTGCCACATTGTTTAAATCCCTATTCCATATACAGAGTTTGTAAATTTTCAAGAAATGCCAGGTAATGTTGTTTGATTGAGAAATTGAAATAATTCATATATTAATTGGAAAGGAAACATTGACTACAAAATTGTGAGCATATGTGCCAGCTTTTTGTTTAGACATGTGAATAATAAATCAAGCAAATCTGGAGACATTTAGTAAATAGCTTTAAAGGGTAAGTGCAGTCACCTCAGTTTGAAGTCATGTGACAGACTGTCCACTTTCATGATTTGCTTTTGAGAGTCATGTGACAATCTTTCTTCTCCTTAAAATGTGAAAATGACAAGGTGCATTTGCTTGTTTTACCTTGAATATGCAACATCAAAGTCATGTAATATTATGAAATATACTCAGAGAGAAATACTGTAAGAAGCAAATCTTGAGATTCAGCTGTTGCTTCAAAATGTTTGGGGTGACTGCTCTTGCCCTTTAAGGCCCTTTAAGGTGTACAGTGCAGTGAAAGCCTAACCATCAAATTGCACTTGCAATTTCATAATGGTGAAACTAACAAGATTCTTACAAGAATGTCTTTTGCATTGTGTTTGGTGCTCTGCAAAAGCAATGGAGTAGGGAAAACAAACCAGTGAGCCAGTACTGGTAAAAAGGCTGTGGCCGGCCCAGTTTAAATTAATTGGTTGGAAACTGGGCCTTGAAACTCTATGTAACTTACTTTTTGGCCTGTGTCATAAATAGTAACAAAATGTTCATATCCAACAAGTGTACACCTTCGAAATTTTGAAACCATTTCTTCTGCAACAGTCATAATAGTGGAAGTGAAGAAATTCCATGTTTGTTCTCTAAGAAGTAAAGAATATTTACTTGAAACTTGAAACTCAAAAGACCTGATAAGACTGGGAAGTACCACCTCTTGCAATCTGTAAGGTCTTTGTTAGCCAAAATTTTCTCTCTACGAGGGATGCGACTGTTTAGAGATTCATCGCTAAATGATCGCAAGTGGATTAAATGTTAATAAAACGCTACTTGGGATTAATCCCAAATCCTATTTTGTCATAGATGTCTGAATGTTTGCAAATTTCTTCATCTTTTTTGTCCATTTTCCTTCTAGTTATCAGTTTTGACATGTGGTATGTGTGGCTAGGACTACTGATTCATGTTTTTAAAATGCAACACATGCATTCTGACTACAGTACAAGCATTTAACAGTGGTAGTAAGGCAGGTCTTTACTTTCCTTCAAAGGATTCTATACGGGCCAGCACTGCCGCTCCCCAGTTGGGAAGACTTGTAATGAAATTTGCATTTACTGTACTGTACATAAAATTAGTTAATATTCAATGGAAACATAGTACGGGATATTAGCCTTTAAGGAGATCCGTCATGGCTACCACAGTTTTAGGGAAAAACTGCAGTTCTCAATTATAATACCGACCACTGGTTCATTACTCCTATTAGCTGCTTCAATGAGCAGCAGATTTGATTACCATTCTAGTACAATAGAATCCCAACAACTTTGGGGTTCAAATAACAACTTACAACAAATCCTGAATTAAGTGCTAGCAAAAAGGGAGTCAAATTACTTTAAGTGCACTGAAGGGCTATATACCTAAGCTTTCAGCTTATTCTGAGATAAAGTGCTATCAAATTTCAACCTTCATGGTCATCTTCAAATGCTTAAATGGGCATATAATTAGTACTGAGAACAGTTCCTGACGAGATTGTTCTAACGGTATTTTTTCCGACATGAATGGAAATTCTCGCCTGCTACTGTATGAAAAAACAGCCAAACTTGTCTTTCACTATTAACCCCTAAATGATTGCAGAATTATGTGATTAAACATTAGTAATTTTACGAAAGGTTCAGTCACAACCCTACTGTGTATGCTATACATGGCCAATGCTTGTTCTCCACTTTAAAAGTGTTGTTACCTCTTGCCCCTCTACTTCAACATTTTACCTCCCTGGATCAGCCTCCAGAATAAAAAGGTCTGGTTGTGGCAGTGGTTTGGTGTGAAAATGTGGCTCATTCATCTGCCAGTATAGAGTTACAAATAGTAATAACATCAAAATTATGGCACATATCTGTTAATACTCTAAGACATCAAAATTTGTACATTTTAAATAAAGCCCGTCTCTTCATGCATTGTATGTAGTTAAATTTGATGCGTTCTTTCAACAATAGTCAAAGTTTTTGAATTTCTGTATTAGAGTGTGTAGGCTGGATGGTTTGAGTACTTTGGATGAATAGAAATATGCGTGTGGTACTTGTGCCCCCAGTTTTTGTAATGCATATAGTTGTTTCCAAGATTTTGTACCATACCTAAAGAATAAATCTTTTAACTTTTTACTAGATGTATTGAGAGAAGAAACACACGACTACAGCGCCTCCTAAAAAAACGGGATCCTTACACAAACTTGGCAGCAAACACAGAGAAAATGCTGAAGTAGGTATTGTGTATGTAGCTACATACATTTATCTCCATATGAAAAATCATTTGTAAGATGACTTTTATACAACATGAAACTTTTTGTGTGAAAGTAGGGTTCCCATGCTGCATAGGGGACAAACTGCATGGTCAAATGGCTAGAGCATCCAACTTAAAGTTGAGAGGTCTGGAGTTTGACTCCTGGCTGGGTCATACTGAAAAATTTACAAATGGAGCCTACTTCCAATGTGCTTTTTGCTCAGCATAAGCAATGGAGTAGGAAGAACAGGCCTGTTAGCCACAACTGGACAAAGAAGCTGGTCAACTTTAAACCAACTGGTTAGAAACTACCGAGCTAAAACGTCATCTGAACCCAAACCCACATAGAGTGGAACATAGGCGTACGAGGTGGGTATGCAGGGGGGTGGGCACTTGACCTCCCAATTGGGCAAAACAGTTGGTCAATTTGGGCAAAACATGATAAAAGGTGTCATTATTCAGGCAACATTTGCTCTTGCTTTCCCCTCAAAAGTTGTCCCCGTATGCCTTTGGTAGGGAAAATGTGAAATGGGAAAAGTTTTAGTGAGGGTTGAAAGGCAATGAATGTGGTTTTGTTTCTTGGAATACTTGCTGCATGATCTGGATTTCTGAATGTCCCACATCCATGTTTTCGAAATGATGTTGGATGTTGCCATGTTGTATATTTCTACATAAAGGGCAAGAGCATTTATTGTCCAAAACTTATTTGGCAGTAACAGCTAAAACTCACAGATTTCTTCATACTTCCCTTCAAAGTATCTTCATAAAAGTTTTATGACTTCATTATTGCAAATTCAAGGTAAACCAAGCAGTTACTCCCAATGATTTTCACATTTGAGAAGAACAAATATAGTCACACGACCCTCAAGAGTCAATCATGAAACAGGACAGTCTACTTCACTACTTCAAGTTGGGCGGACTGCATTTTACCCTTTTTTTTAATTTCATGCAAGTATATATGCAAAGCTTTTTTTTTTCAGAAAAAAGCTAGATATCAAAAAATAAGAGCACTATTTTGTAAACATGCCAGGTTTTCTCTATTAGAGTTAGGAAGCTCTCAAAACCAGCTGTTTGCCTGCCAGGGTGGTTTTTCCACCTGGTTAGTTGTAATAAGCAATTTTACAGTTCACTTACTCTGAAATTGTAATCATACACACTTGAGCTGCATTTTTGTTTGCCTATAACATAACCAACCAAGAAGAGTTGTCTCAGGTTGCACTTATAGTACATAGCAAAATGCCTCGATCAATGAGCATGATGTATTTGCAGAAGATGAATTTCTGGGCTCATAGTGTTTGAAAAGGAGACGAGAGACAGATAGCAGTGTTATAAACAGTGGCGGGGGGCACAAAGAGGCGTTTGTGCCCTTAGATTTTATCCTCCCCCCCAGTTAAGTTCCCCCTTGCCACTCCAAGTAAGGTTTGTTAGGAGCTAGGTCAACAGAAAAAATAAATAATATACCACTCCTGAGACTTAATTTTCACCCAGAGATATGCAAATGTCTCAAGGCTTTGTCTCTGGACCCCATCCAAAGGAGGCATACCCTTTGTGTTCAGTTTGCACTGTGGGCATGTGAATTTCTTTATGAATCTTAGGGTTACAAGCCATTCTTTAACTTGTTGGATCTTGGATATTTTAAACAGAATAAATGAAATATATTGATGAATGTATCTCATATG
Source organism: Holothuria scabra (assembly GCA_037179385.1). Taxonomy (NCBI): domain Eukaryota; kingdom Metazoa; phylum Echinodermata; class Holothuroidea; order Aspidochirotida; family Holothuriidae; genus Holothuria; species Holothuria scabra. The sequence goes on from CM074182.1 coordinate 24,387,684, forward strand.
CCTGTGCAGTAAGTTTTATTTCACATACAGTATGTGTCTTTGTCTTTAACCACAATTTTACCCTGGTCCTCAGATTTAGCACTAGTCTCTAGTTTCTCCCTCCTTGCCTCTTTCACTCTCCAAGTTCTAAATCTGTCTTGATGAAGCTGAAAACTATCATGGGATTCAACCTCTGACATAGTTGCATAATATCTTACAGACTTATTGAACCACCAAGGTGCTGCGTAAATTCATTTATTTCTAACAACATCTTTGTTGCAGGCAGCTTGGTGTTAAATGGAAGCTTATTTTGACAGTCAACCAGAATCAAAGCCACGAATACACTCACTCTGATATTTGCTATTTCAACACATCCGTCCAAGTCAGGTGGTACAGTGTAGATTGCCTGCCTCTTGATAGTGTTAAAAAGATCAGTGTGTACTGTGAAGCCCCTGTTTTATTTGAGAAGGATGGTTCTCCTATTCCAGAAAGGTACAATTTTTTTTTTCATGATTATAAATTTTTATAGCTAAAAAGATGTAACCCAGTGGCAGAAATCTGTAGTACTATGTAAAAGCTATTTGCCACTATGCATACATGACACCATGTGGTGTGAGACAATGTGACAAAGAAATTTTGACTGTTTTTTCTTGAACCCTTTTGGCTAGATATTTTGTGAAACAGCACCAGTGGATAAATTTTACTTCAAAGGTATTAAAAGTGGGCCTGTATCGTACTTGGTGCAACTAGCATTTGTGCAAAAAGCACTTATCTTAGAACAGAATTTTCAATTTGTGAGGCCACACTGCATAGACTTTCACTTAGAACAAAACAAAGTTCTCACATTTTGAGAAAGACCAAGGGACACTTTCATCTTTTTTTGTAGGATTTTATGTGTCTAGTGTAAATAATTATTATCTTTTGGTTGCAAAAGTGGCATGTCCTCCTTAATACGTTTATTTAGTGATGGATATTGCTTTATTTTGAAGAACATGTATAACCAAGCTATTTCCACTTATTATTTGAATGGTAACTCTTGGACCAGTTATTGTATTACTTTAGAAGCAAAGGAGTCAGTCATCAGAGACTGTTAGCAACAAATAGTTCAGATCATAAGGTGTGTTTTAAAGTTCACATGGAAAAAGTTGCTTAATATTCTTTCAGCATAAAATTTCATAAATATTAACCCTAGTACCCCATACATAGAACAATGAACCAGTCAGATAGAAACAAATTGGTTTGAAATGAGTTGTGAAGGTTTGAGCAAAAATTACAATTAGCGATTTTATGAGCTAGTTTTTGTTCATACCTTCATATGATTTTCTTCTGAGCATGTATGCTTGTTGCTCCAAACTGGTTTGATATGTGAAAGGTATATTCTAGTGGCTTTTCACTAGGATTTTCTGCAAGAAAAACAAAATTTTCCAGAGGTTGTCCTTCAGACTTTGTTGCATTAGCATGTCTTAACTCAGTATCTCTCACTATAAGGATTGGTTATTTTTTGTTGAAAAATACATCACCTCCTCCTCTAAATAAAGCCCCATAAAGTTAATATGTAATGTTGGTACATTGCCTCAATTTTGTTTGTTCTTCTGTAAAGGTATATGACCTGTTTGTCCTTGAGATTTGATATTGTTGGAATGTTTGAATATATTTTCTTGTAGATTAAGTCTGCACCATGTGTTGGGTTTAGCAAACAATCTTGCTAAACATCCCCTGCAGTGGCATCAAAATTACAAATAAATTGGATGCAATACTAAATTTATGTGTCCCTGTGGATTCACAGGTTTCCCATAATGCACTGAAACTCAAGAATAAATTGCATCATTTTGAAAATTAATGTCTTCCAAATGCTATATGATAATGAGATGCAGGTTTCACCTTCTGAAATGGGGAAAACTTTTCTGTTTTGAAATCAACGAATTTTGTCTCCAGTAAATCCCTTCAAGAAAATTTGGGTCTTTTAAGAGAGGAAGAAAGAACATTGCTAGATAAAATTTTTGTTTGGTTTATTGTAGCTGAGTGACTTCATCGTAGTTAAAAAAGAATCTTAACAGGGATTTGAAGTAACAATAATGATCTATATAGATTGTGATCCATACTTCAGGGCCTGAAATTAAGGTTCCAGCAGGGCTAGGCCATTTCATTTCCCCATCAGTATTAAGGGCATGTCATGTGAACTGAAAGGGCACGAAGGCCAAACAAGTGACCACAATGTGATATCACAGGTAGGGCACAAAGGCCAAATGGCCTTGATTGTGATCAAATTGAACAGGGCAACAAAGCTGTGGCCAAAAATATGAAGGCCATGGCCTTTGTGGCCTTCAATGAATTCCAGCGTAGATGCTTTTTAAATGGTTTTCTTCAAACAGTCCGAGGAAGATATCTTTGCTGCTTACCAGAGATTTGACAGCGAAGAAAGAACATTTTGTTGAGTGTGAAGACACTTCCTTAAAAATAAGAATTATTCCACCTGGAGTGCTAGTTGCAACATGGAAGGTAAAGTATACTCATTGTTTCCTAGTCTCTATCGTTTCCAGGTGTTAGTTTGTCTCTCCTCTCTGGGAATACACTGGTTGTTGTCTCCTCTTTGTTGTGTACCTTGGATATTGCTGTACCAATGCTAGAACCTAGCTTCAATAGTTGGGGAATGTGGAGGCTTTTTTTTTTCAAATTGAAATAAAGGGGGTAAACTTGCACATTCTGTGGTTTTAGTCAGCCAGTTGTGATTACGACAAAACTGGCTGGAGCCTCTGAACTATACCCATGGAACTTGCAAATTACTGACCATCTCAAATACAACTTTCCCAAGTTGTGCAGGAATACTCAGGATTGTAGACTTAGGGACATTTTAATGCTATGCTGGCATATGTCACATTACAAACATCTTCCATGATGTGCCCAGGTGAAATATTGTAAAAGTTAAGAGAGTAGCAGTCATTCTGCATAAATTGGAAATTTTGGTAACAAAAATATAATTTTTGTATGGCTCATGGTGGAACAGAGCCATTCATGAATTTAAAAACGGAGGTATAACATTTCAGAGGAGGTTTATAGCGGTTCCCCTTTAACTTGACTCGAGCAATGTGATTGTTACTTTTCTTTCCACAGGATGGTGGTGGCATTGCTTTCATCTCATTATGTATGCATAAATCTAACCTGGTTGAAAGGTGTTTGTTAGGACATCAGGAGAGGTAAGATGTTTGATTGTTTCAATTGATTAATATGGGTTATTGGTGAACCATTAATTTATAGTACCCATTGAAGTGATTGTGAGCACTCCAATGGATGAGACTGAATGTTAATCTTGGAAGGTTTAATTCTCATCTCATTCAATTTGTGATGCCAATTGATCGCTAGCAGTAAGCAACCAATTTTAAAGTGACTACAACTGGTCACCTTGCAAGATAGTGCACTTATGGAAGACCCCTGGTGTGCATTTCATTTTTTTTCAAAAAGAAATAGTGCAAAAAGGTTGTTATTTTGTGCCTTGGTATCAGTGTTGTGGCCAAAAATAATACAAACCAATACACAAATTCGGACAGCAAGTGATGGTCTGATATCAGTCGGCCATAACTGGGGTCCATTACCTTTTAATCTTTCAATTTCCTTGCTTACCTGTATCATGGATGGTTGTACACTAAATTGTATTGATTTCTTCAATTTCACCAAGTATGAGGGTTTGAAATTCATGTAGACAGTAAATGAAGATGATTTAAGGCTGAAATACCCCATTAATGGCCGCCTACAGTCACTAAATACAAGCATTAATGGAATTTGTCTATAGACGAATTTGGTTAGCGCTTGTTTCTAGTGACTGTAGGCTGCCATTAGTGGGGTCCATCAGCCTTAAATCGTCTTTATTTATTGTTTATGTGAATTTTAAACCCTTATATTTAGTGAAATTGGAGAATTCAAGATGCAAATAAGTGTACAACCATCCATGATAGAGGTAAGCAAGGAAATCAAGAGATTTAAAGGTGATGGACCCCAGCTATGGCTGATTGAAATCAGACCATCACTTGCTGTCCGGATTCGTGTATAGTGTATCCCACAAACCTTTGAAATTGCTATTCAGAAAAGGATATATTGACAACGAAGTACTTGCATAGTATCCGCCAACTCTCGAAGTTGGAAGCAGTTATAGTCATTGTGGCTGTGAACAATGTTCAGCTGAAACATCTTTGTGTTGTAACAATGCTTTACAAAGTGCCAACATATGATTATTCCAATCAAAGCTGTAGTTTACACCCATGGACAGCAATATAAGAATCCAAAACTTATTCGGGTCGATCCTTAAATGTAGAGTGTTAATTCTCACCCCAAAGTACAGTTTTGGTAGTAACATACAGAAATTCTCAATTGGCACAGCTCTTTGATTGACAGCAATTTAAAAAATGCAGAGTACTGTAACTTATATTAAAAGGTATGTACTCATGCTGCTAGAATTGAATAGGACATTTTAGCCAATGTTACCCGAGAAACAGACGTTTTCTCAGGTAAAGCTGGTCTCTGAATTTGTGGCAACCTCTTTTAAACCAACTTTGTTGGTCTATTGAGCAAATAGTCTTTGAAGGGGAAAAACGCCTTTAACTTTAGTGATTTCAAGATACCTGAACAGGAAGTTCTCAGATTAATTCTGGATTATTAGTTGCCAGCTTGAGATGGTTAAAACTTGCTATTTGCTTCTAGTGTCATGGTACCGAGAGTGTTCTGGTTAAGCATTTGAGTTTGTATACGTCAACCTGAAGCAATAAACTGAGATTTTTTCTAGATGAGGACTATTTTTAGACATTTATGGCAGAGGCTTAAGAAAGTGGGCTGGTGGGGATAATTGGAACTGTGGGGTGAGAAAATTTGGCCCTTAATTTTTCATGAAAATTTTTTCCTTTAACATTAGGTGCTTTGAACCAGTTGAAATGAAACCAAAGCCTGATGATGTTGACCCTCAGTATGGTAAGCACCAGTGATGCATTAGTTGTTCATTTTTTTCCCAACCATTTGCTTCTTGTAAAAGTTGAACAAAATTTTTTTGTCAAAAGAAGAAGACAACTTTTTTGTTTTTATAGCTGACACAAAGGTAATCCATGATTGTTTCAAGGTTTGGTCATGGTGATTTGCTTATAGACTATGTTTTTGGTAGGGAGTAATTTTGCAAAAGCTGGATGCATGCAGGCTGTACAGGGATCGGGGATGAAAGGCGAACAACTAGGTTGAAGACTTGAGTTGACGGAAGATCCTGACCAAAACTTTATTCAAACCTCATTATTATCCTAACAAACTCTAAGTATACAACCCTCATACTAAATACTCCTTCCGTGGGTTTGGGTCATAAGAGTGCATGAATTTCCCTCCTGTCTGATGAGGTTCCTAAAGTGGAGGATTTTAACCAATTTTCACTACATTTGAAACCAGATTCGAAGTGTTGTTGAAACTGCATTGGAACCTTCCCTTTTTAAGTAGCTGACTTTGTATGACACATTCGTGTTGATGTGTGTATTCATATCTGATCTAAGTAAGCAACAAACCATAGTGTTAACCTATCCTTAAATGTGCATGTCCAACCCAAATCTTTACCCCTGCCTCTAAAATTTGAAGGAAACTATTGGTCAGTCTGTGCAATATTATCAACCTTCATCTAGTAATATTGGGCCAGATCCTGGTCATATACACTGAGGTATGTGAAACAATGGTCTTAGTCATCCTTGGTGGAACCCACAAAAAACAGTTTAAAGAAATCTTCAGCTTGTTTCATAGTCTTGCATAGCCAGAGGTGGTATGATTCTCAAAATCAGAAGACACAAAAATTTCTTAAAGGTTGGAATATTCAGCAAAATGTGCAATACAATTTTTAATACTTGAATTTAAAATTGAACTTATTTATGCATACACCTACTGATGATTCAGATGCTGGTTATGCCAGTTTTGTACCTTGCTTGCTTTTGCAAATGTGTATTAATCAGGATATTGACCACCCTCATAATACCAATGACTGCAAAAACCAAAGAATTCCTCATAAAAGTGGTACACTATTAATTACTCATATTCTTTCACAACAAATGTGCCTCATTAATATTCCATGATAAATCCACTATAAGCAGGTATAATTATGATACAATTGAAACTAACATGGTCAAGTGGTGTCATTTTGTCCCCCCCCCAGCTCATATTTGCCAGAAATACTATGTTGTGCCTGACCTAAAAACTTTGTTTGAACAGACAGATTCTTCCTTTATTCTGGGGTTTCCCAGGAAAGTTGACTTTTCAGAAATTTTTGACAAGACTCCTACTTTTACCTAGACATTTAAGAGAAAATTGACCCCTTTTTATACTGTCTTTAGGTAATTTTACCCCAACTTTTATCTTTTCTCAATTTCTTGGTGACACTATATAACTCATTCAGGTTGAGTGTTGTCTTAAAATCCTGCTTAATTAACTCTAGCTCATAGAGTGAAGAGGTCCTATTGGCCTTTGGTGCATACAGATATTTGGGCAACAGAACAAGGTTTTAGTTGAAGCTTTGTCGTGCAGGCAAATATTCATTTATGGAAACCAATCTTCAATCCATATTCAGTCTCAATTTGGGCTCAAAAATATAACAGAGAAGATTATTATTTAGAATTTGTATGATACTTCATAAGAGAAGTAAATATTCAACACCTTCTATGAAAGCAAACGTTTGCCATAATTGACTTCATAAACTACGCAAATACTCAGAACTTGTAGAAATATTTAAGGGAACCAGCATGATGGGTCTCATGTCATATAGCTAGTTCATATTATGGTGGGTGTAGGGGCAAAGTTGATTCTGTGCAATAAAGTAAGTGTAAGAAAAGTTCACTGGTATTTTGGCAATAACAGTATTGACTGCTGCCAATTGATTGAACACATTAAGAACTAAAATTATACAGCAGAATTTTTAAACAAAATATTTATTCATTTAATTTTGTTTACTACTGTACTATTTGCACCCTTTTGCATGGCCACAAGAGTTGTGTAGAAACATTGCATGGTACCAGAGTATTTTGCTCCCACTAGCCACTTTGAAGTAAGTGAAAAATAATGTTGCAGTCTATAGTCTTTCCATTTCTACTTTCTTACAGGTTTACATGACTTTCAGTGCAATATTGAGTTGAGACAACAGCGGACTCTTTGCTGGAGTGAAAGATTCAGTGGACTCCACTGCCCAAAAGAACAAATCAGTAAGAATATTTTGACACCACTATTAAGTGAAATATAAATGTGGTATTAATGAACAGAAGTGAAACCGTTTTTCATGATATTGTATTCTTGGTCACTTATGACAAAGAACTCTAGAATAGTATTGTCTATGTATGTAACAAAATGCTATTCGGGGAGTGTGGAGCATTGCTAGCATTAAGGGATTGAATCTAAGGGCAATTTACCACCTTTGTTCAAATTTTTGTTGAGGATCTGAGATATGGAGGTGGGAATTCCTAAAGTAGCTGATTTAACCTAAGTGCCTGACACTCAAGTTGTACAGGTTTATTGCATGATGTTATCTGTATTTGCCCTTGCATTTTATTTTGGTGTCTTGAGAAGAGCTGTGGAAATTTTGCACCATTATGTGAATGCTGGTGTGTAGATAGGTGTTGGTCATGGCCTGCAGCAATCATTGTCCAGGGTAAGGGCTTTTTTGAAGTGTCCATCACAAATAAATGCAGCCCTGCTCTATATTCCTGTTATTTGTGTTACCTACATTAGACAGGTTCTTACTCATTCAATTTAAAATTTCTCTAACTCAGCATATGTTCATCATTTTTTAGGAGGTTTTAAAGCTTTTTGTAAAAGCATACAGAATTGTATTAAATGTGGCACATGGTGCAACGTTAACCTTTAAGGATATCCGTCATGACCACCACAGTTTTTGTGGAAAAACTGCTATTCCCAATTATACTACCCGAACACTGGTTCATTACACTGATTAGCTGCTTCAGTGAACAGCAGCTTTGATTACCATTCTTGTTCAATAAATGCTGGCCAAAACGGGATCAAATTACTCATGGTGCATTGAAGGGCTAGATCCTCTTACAGTTTCACCTTAGATAAACTGCTATTAAGTGTCAACCTTGGGGGCTATCGTAAAATGCTTGAATGGGCATCTAATTGGTACTGATAACAATTCTTGACAAGATAAAATAAGTTTTCTGAGATGCATGCCTTGTTACACTTGCATTCAGGTACTCATACTATTGTGAATGGATTTCTGATAGTACTAACAGATTTTGAAAGGCAAGCCTGTAGAACTAATGGAAAATATTGAACTGGTACTCATGAAAGGGACATCCTGCTTGTCACTGTGCTCACTGTTGGATTATTTAATAGCAACAAAATCATTGTAATCCTGGGCTCAAATTTCAAGTTTGTTGCAAAGTATCACGGGGTTCTCCAAAGATAATTACACGTGTCAGGTCATTTCCCCTTAGCTGAATGGAACCAAAATGTCAGCCAGTACAAATGTTTAAACCAGGTTTTCTTTACCCATTGACACCTTAATCCCCATATGTCACCCTTAATTTTTGTCTCGCATGCAGCTTTGTCAAAAAGAGACAACTGCAAGGAGATAAATTCCCATCTTCCTTCATGTGAGCTATTTGAAGTGCTTTAAATGGAGTAGGGATTTACATTCAAACAAATAAAAAAAAGGAAAGTTCAAAAGTTTTTCTTAATGTTGGTTATAAATTCTAATCATCTAATGGAACATCCTTCAAAATGACTGTGCATCTCAATTTCCCTTTATTACAACACATTACAGTTTTGAAATATTGTTGTAATCCTTCATCTTCTTCAGATTACAAATATGCAAATAACATAGTGATTATAATAAAGATAATGGGACTTACCTTGTAAATTTTCCATTTTACATGATTTTATCTATGGCTGGCCCCCTTTTCCACTTCTACATCTACTTTACATGTCTAAAGTTAGTTAATCTTCTATCATGTTTAATCTAGAAAGTTGCAGAAATCCTGCTGCTGTGAATGTATAGCAATATTATAGCTTTTATTTATGCTGAAATGTCAGTATCAGTAAGTGTGCACAATCTTCTTTGCAACTGGGTATTATGCCTGTGCATTAATTGTATCACAACATAGTTCATGCAATACTGACACAGGAAGAAAAGGTGGGAATTCCCTGATGACCAAAATGGAGGACAACTTAGCTAGTATCTATTATACCATGCATGGTTTCATAAACCCCCACAAATGGCTGGCAATGTTCTTTCCCAGTGTTTTAAGCAGTCATGACACTAGAAGCAAATAGCAAGTTTTAGCCATCTCAAGCTGGGAACTAATTATCCAGAATCTATCAGAAAACTTCTTGTTCAGGTATCTTGAGATCAGTAAAGTTAAAGGCATTTGCCCCCTTCAAAGACTATTTGCTCAATAGAGAAACAAGGTTGGTTTAAACGGGGTTAACTTCTGCAATTACAGAGACAAGCTTTACCTGAGAAAAGCCCCTTTTCTCGGGTAACATTGGCTAAAATGTCCTATTCAATTCTAGCAACATGGTGTGAAGATTTTATTTCCAGACAAAGAATTTGTCAACTCTAATCATGATTAGAGTTGACAAATTCTTTGTCTGGAAATAAAATCTTCTGTAATACTTGTAAGGATATTTCATTGGTGGAGAGCTAAATGAAAGCTTTCCTTTAAGTTTGTTGGTATTTCAGTAAACTGTGGGCTGAAGTACCATCCTCTATGATTCTTAGTTGTATTTGAAATTATAACCTTAGTCATAAGAGATAGACCCTGATCAAAGGATGGATAAAATGGATGTTTACTACAAGCTGTAGGAATGGATTGAGAGAGTCAAATCATTAGGATAGCTGCTGTATTTGTAAACATCTCAAATGCAAGGTCTTTAGCTTCTATGTCTTGCTTCCTGTAATCTGCTTTAGTGTAACTTTGAAGGTTGCCAGAGTCAGCCATTATTTAAAAATTTGACAATTTTTTGTTTCGTCATTTCTTTACATTTTGTTGTATCTCTGCAGAAGATGGATTTGTTAACTTATCTCTGATAAGAAGTTTTGAAGAAACAGAACACTCAGTTCTTACAAAACCATTGTCCTTACCTTGGAAAACAGATATGTTCAAGGGAATATTTCAGGTACAAGCTTTATAAATGTAAAGAGCTCTATATTAAATAGAAAATAATTTCAGAGTAATTCTGGCAAATGTTTGGGATACAGATGTTGAAGACGTGCTTAACATTTAGGATTAGTTTCTTAGGGAAGCAGCTTCAAGTTTGGTTTCACCGAACAGCCCTTTGCCAGAGGGTCAGGAGGACTTTAGAAAGGGTAACATTATTAGTAGTACCATTCAAATGACACTTTGTTGGGAGGTACTTCTCATTTTAAAGCCAGTGAATTAGGTCTACCATAGAAAAAAGGATAAATGTATGAAAAGTCCTTGCAGATATCTTAACTTGCATCCTATCAAGAGTGTACAGCATTTGCCCTCTGTTCAGGTTGGAATCTTTCCAGAGACAATCCCTTCAGTTCTGAAGAATCTCGAACATTACTAGATGAAGATCCCCCTGCCCCTCCCAGGAAGTAGAGAAGTATGCAATGCTTTGCTCATGGGTACCAGGTACCATGTCAGAAACAGGACAGGGTGGAATCTTCAGTCCTTATCCATTACTGCACAGAGATGCACTCACCTTCCCCCCCCAAAAAAAAAAAAAAAAAAAAAAATCCAATCCTCCCAGACATGCCAACCTCCAGCATAGCAAACCTTGAGATTTTCATAAGAAAACCTGGAAATTGTTACGTCAAACCTGGGGATCCGAAAATTTGTCCTGTACTATACCTTGACAAGTTTTCTCATCACGATAACAGATGATGGGGTGGGGGTTCTGGTCAGGGGAAATACTGACTCCACACTCTCTTTACTAGACCTCTTCCCTTGACCACCAAACTCATTTTGGGAAAACACTGTTACGGTATTTCTTGAATTAAGCTGAACGAATACTACGATAAGAAGACAAGGATTTGAACTATTTGCACTGTAGAAAAAATCAAGATCCACACCACTCAATTGACCACCATGTTTATAAGTCTATGAAATGTTATACGCTCTGTACGCACGACCAAAAAAGTTGTATGTTGCATGCACATGCTTGGGTACGTATGTCAATATGCCAGGCCCATGTGTAGCAGCCGGCATACGTACGCTAATATCCCTCTACGATATGAGATCGCAATCCCGTTTTATGAGAAAGCAGAACAAGTAAAGCTGTTATTTTCTATGTGGTTTAGCATTTGTAATTCTTTGAAATAATGTTATTTTACTGTGAGATTTGAAAATTTGACAGTTAAGTGATGCCCCAAACCGTGAGACTCACTGTGAAACCATGAGAGTTTGCAAGTATGCCCTCCCCCTAAAATGTGGACAAACAAACAAATTGTTCAATGTAAATCCTTCCTTTCTTAGGATGGTTTGAATATTTTTTCTTGTTTTCTTCTCAATTTGTTCAAGATATCTGTGGTAACAGGACACTTTATCCTTTTTTTTGTCCTAAAACTAATTCCCAAGTGCATTTAGCACAAATTTTATGTAGAGCTTCATATGTTTGTATAATATAAGATTTCAAAAAGCTGCTGTGATTACAAATAAGTCTCTCAAGCCATTAGTTCTTGGTACAGTACATATTTGTGATGTTTGTGATATAAAACACACTGTTAAAGTATCAAATTGTCATGAATTTAGCAATTAATTTGTTTGTTTCCTAATTCATCATCAGGGTCTTTGCATCTTGGATTTAACCGTTTTTGATGAGTTTGACCAACCATTTTGGCGTCTCAGGTAGGCTCATATATCAGATTTAGAGTTTTTAAGATAGCCAGTTCTGAGATAGTTTACACCTACCTGAAAAGAAGAGATATTCAGCTGCACCCAAAAGGAATGAATTTGCTCTGTTACCATGGTTAGTGAAGAGATGTCTTACATTGTATCACATGTTAGTTTTTGTATGGAGTATTATAACTTGATATTTTATTCTTTTGTCTTCAATTTGAATGCTGCGAGACATTTCCCGAGCTGTATATAAGGCAAAAAAAAGAAAAAATTTGCAAAAGTTAGCTGAAGTTACAAGGCAAATTTGGGGTGGCTGCTTCTTTCCTTTGAAAACTGAACCCGCTCGGTTGAATTCATTCAAATTTCAGATTGGAAAATACTCCAGTCTTCTCTTAAAAATGACTTGTTGCCATCAAAACAGGATTAAAGATTCCCATTAAGAAGTGGGGAAGGTCAAGGAAAGGAACTGTAATGATCTCTTATTGCAAAAGATTCTGTGAGAAAAGGTAAAGTAAATGGGAGTACACAAAGTGGGTGATATATTGAGTTTGAGTTTGAGATCAAGTTTATTTCCACAGTTTAAATACACAATGATACAACATTTAAACAAGGTGGTGGAGGAGGTCTGAGAAAGCAAAGCTTATGTGAGCAGCCTCCCTTTAAAAAAAAAACAAATCAGGAGAAATATCAACTATCCCCCCTCCTACAGAGTACTCCTATCATATATTAACATAACATAAAACAAAACAGCTGTTTCTTCAAGCCATAATCATATGAGATCAAGCTCTAAAGTCATCTTAAGCATTTCATTCATCTTGGGAATCTCTATATAGTGTGCTTAATGGGACATATTAGTGATCCTTGTACTAGTAAACCATGCAAATGAACTAAAAAGCATGAACAAAACTAAATCCTTATCCTAACCAGGATATCCAAATAGGGAAGGAGCACAAACTCACAGAATCAGGAGCTTCATGACGGATTTCCTACCCTATTAGTTATTTCACGTAGGGTTTGGTGGGCTAATCAAAATTTCACCTGACTTGCTGTTTTACTCACAATAAGCACGCTCCAAGAAACCACAGGCTCCATAAGATATTACTAGCAGAATTACATGTAAACAAAGGTGGAATAATACTGGTCAGATGTGCCACTGTTTGTGAAGTGTGAAAGGGAAGCAAAAAGGCAACCTCTGATGTGGCTTTTGTTGGCCTTTGGTCACAGAAGCAAAGAGGTGTGGACAGAAATTTTATAGGCAGGGAAATTTGACGTTTGACTGCATGAGGACCCTGCTATCAGTTTTTGCAGGGAAGTACACACACAGGCTGGATTACTTGTCTCTTGCTCTCTGTAACTGCTAGAAACTTTTTACAAAATTTTAGCTAGCCTTTGAAGGGAAAAATCTTTTTGTAATTATTTCCCATGGACCTGGATTGTTTCCCTTCAGCATTTCAGATTTTTAAGAGGAAAAACTCCATATGATCGTGCTGAACCAAGTTCTGCCATATAGTTTGGACACAAGTAATTACATACCTCGTGACTTTTTGCCTCCCTTTAAAAAGTAAAATGAGAGACACATCCCCACGAATTATCAATAGGATTACGTATGTGGTACTGCAAGATTGCACTCCAGTTGTCATTATCCTGCTCTATGCCCTAACTATACTCCTAAGCCATTGTCTAACCCTACAAAGCTTATGTTTACTCAGTCCTAATTACTACATGTAATTTGGTATCTAATATCTTACTCTAACCCCTGTCTGTAATTAGAAGCAGATTTTCAGTTATGCAGTTCTGTGAACTTCGCATCTATTCAGTATTGGATTTCTGGCTTTTCCAGAACACCTTATATTAGAGGGCAATATTGGATGCCCCAAATTATTTGAAAACAACAAATTTTTTTCTTATTTATTTTCAAAGTATTTCTTATAATATTCCAGGGCTTTAAACATTTTATATTCAAGGTAACCAAGCAGTTATTCCAAGTACATTTCACAACTGATTTTTACTTCCAACAGTTTCAGAAAATATGTTTATTCATCTCATCATTTTCTTGTTTTATGTATAGCCACCCAGTGAAAGTTACCAAAGATGAAATAAATGAAAGTGAGTAGTACTGTCATATTTGAGTAACTTTGCACCCCCCAAGCAATGAGATACAAGAAGAACCAGTCCTATAATGTCATACATTTACATTCTGTGTATTAAAACATAACACTGTAAAGGGACTTTGGGGAGGATGGATAGAAGCCATGCCAGAGTCGACTGGTAATACAGGAAACTGAGCAAACTGACAGGTCTGCATAAGGTGGAAATTACTGCCTTACCGTCTATCTGATACTCTACTGCTTCTATGGAAGCAATAGCTGATGGTATTGAGTCCAGTCGTAGGCACCCATGCTTCCATAGTGCTAAGCACCGTGACTTATGGACGTTTAAACATTGAAGGACCATGCATTAGCTCAGTATAAGACACTATTCAGCAGTTTAACTTTCTGCTGGATGTATTTTGGCTGTGCCCTCACAGGTCCCCTCCAGTTCTAAAGTTTTAAGGGCATGATGGCATTGACAATTAGCTGAGAGGTGAGGGGCACTGCAGCCATAGTATGGCAGTTCTTGAGGCCATTAATGACCTCAAGCTCTTGAAAATTTCAGTCCAGTGCCCCCCTCCCACCACTGGAAAAAGATTGCCACATGGGCGTTGCTGGATTTTTAAACCAGAAGTTTCTAAGTTTCGACTTAAAACCCAGTCTAACGTTACCTACCCTGACCTAACCTAACCTGATAACATAGTCATTACTCTGAGAATACTATAGAGATACAATACATAATTTTTATGAAAGAAGAAAAGTTGTATGAGTAGACTTACTCAGGATTTATTCATACAGATAGTTTCAACTTGTGTAATTGTTTAATGTACTGTGCAATTGTTAGGTATGTGATGTACCACTATAAGCATGATCACTGTACATATTTACTTTTGAAATACTATGTACTTATCCAATACTCATTTGTAAGAAATTTTAGATTTGAAGAATTTAGCTTTTGTTTCAAGTTAAGCAGGGGAACAGTTTATTTAATGTACTTAATTGCAGTGTTAGAAACTAAAAGTTAAGGTTTCATTGAAGGGAATCCATTGCTTTCATGTGTTTTTGCTTTGAATGGAGTTACAACTTCTTAGTTCATAAGCCACATGCTTTGATATCTGTGAATACAAAGCATAGTAATATAAATGTTGTTCAAGGCCAAATTGTAATCAATTATAATTAAGTTGCAAAATATGGAAAGTTGAAAGGCTCATTTACAATATAGCTCTTGCACTTAGGTAATGGCTGCTTTTTATCAGCCCTTTTGCTGTTATTATGTGTAGTGATTATAACCTTTTCATAGCCAGTCTAGAATTGATCAAAAGTAAGTCTGAAGACCAAAAAAGAGAAACATACTGACATTGTGTCTGGTGTTCAAAAAAAAAATGGAGTAGGGAAAATATACTGAGCCAGTGAGCCACGACTGGAAAGAAATGCTGTGGCCGGCATGACTTAAACCAAGTGGTGATGTGAGAACATTCAAACACTACTCTTCCTGTGATATGTGAAAACACAGAGATTTATAAATAGAGAGCTGTCAGCATTATCTGTATTCACCCTCTATGGGAGCATTGTACCCCCCTCCCAGATGGGGAGCTTCCCAGGTCATTTTTAATACTTGAGACTTCTTTGCATGGGATGTGTAATGAAAACTGTATCATCAAAGCAGCTTATGAAAGCTGATATGTATGGTATGATATACAATCAGGATATCATATTCGGAGGTTTATGTTTTAATATGATAATTTCTAAGCCTTCAATAATTTTCCAATTCTTCTTTACTGTTCAGGATCCCTTCTCTACCATGGCGAACCCTACAGCTTACATTATGTGGATGAAAAAGGAAGTGTTTCTTTACATGTTATATCAGTGAGTACTATTACACCTTGCTATTACCACAATTTGCACCATCTAGGGTAAGCAACTTGCAGGTGACAAATTATGCTGCCCTCAGTTCCCAGGTAAATGCGCACTGTTTAACAAGGTGTTTCTTGATTGGCTGTTGTCATTGTATTGTATTGATTGTATTCTTTGTTAGGGTTAGGGATTCGGTTGGGATTAGGACTATCGTTAGCCAGTTAGGAAATTTTTTGTTAAACAGTGCGCATCGCCCCCAGTTCCCGCAGATAGCACAGACCTAACTGTATCTTGCCTGGGTCTTGCCTGTAATTTTCCACAGGTGGGCGTGGCAGAAATTTTCTGCGTGCAACAAAATCCTTGCCCGTAACAAGCCTGTGTAGCTTGCCTGAAATAGTGTGACATGGGGCTTAAAAACAGTTTAGCTAATTACCAGCCATTATACATTCAGCGCTACAGCCTACAGAGGAATAACTCTGCTGTACAAAATGCAACCATCAACATTTCTGGAGGATTTAATACAGTGTCTTTATCTACCTCACAATTCACTCACAAAACTGATGGAAACCATAAAAATTGTCATTGTTCTTTCAAAATATTGTAGGTCAAGTGGGAAGTTAATTGGTAGCTGAAGCATATTGTGGGGTACATGGTGGAATTTACAAGCCAAGCGCAGCAACTACTGGACTGAACAGCCTTCCCTTATTTCCCATAGCAAATTCATTTAACCTTTGGCATGCATCTATGTGTATAGCCAAACTGAAGGAAATAATTAGACTTTCAACCCTATTTTGCCACTAAATAAAGAGGAGATTTTTCACACCACAAAGGCAATTCCGATTCAGTTCACTATGCAAAACCACACGTTTTATCCCTCCTTATATTATAGATGGATTCAGAGAGAGTAGTAAGTCCACAAATTTTAAATTTTGTAAAACTTTGAAGGTGCAGTAGCATTTTGTTTAAATACAAACTGGAAGAATTTCCTAGATATCCAAAATAGATTTGCAACACACATGCTGCAGCTGATGTCAGTGAAAAACTTCTGATGTGCCGATTACCATTCTGATCAGGTTCAAATACTTTACAAAACACTGTCAAAGTGATTGGGGGAATCCCATGTGACCGAAAGTTTGCAAGACTGTGAAGCAAGCCTCAGTCAATTTTACTGATACCTGAGGGGACATGAGGAAGCAAATGCAGAGCCAGTCAGAACAGCATTACTGATTCTCCCTGCCCTAGTTGCTTTATTATCTTTAAGGGCGAAGCTTTTTACCCCAGACAGTTCCAAATGTCCTAATAGCCCGGCTTCAGATTGAGACAAGTGCCACCTGGAATGGTCATTAATGCCACAATGTTTTTTCGATTCCCTGACATGTCTGTAAACAGAAAAATTCAGGTATATGGGTATCTTCGGGTGGGTTGGGGAAATATAGCGGGGTATCTGCCAAGAGTCAGGGTGCTGAAAAATTAAAAATTTAAGGGGTAGGGGAAAGTAAAATGGCTATTATTTTTCATCTAGAAACTCGGGAGTTGCAAACTACCCCTCAAAATACTTGCAAAGAAATTGTCTTTTAGTTGATATACAGATTTTGAGAATCACGTGACTTTTGAGGTCATTAAAAGCCAAAAAGGTACGAAATTTGACCTTTGACCTAAATCTTGACTTTGCTATTTTAAAATGTAATTGTGTACAGTAAATTGATTCATTTGTCCTAGTTTGACCTGAAATGATTATATTACATGCCTTCAGACAATTTTAGGCTACTAATGTTCCAGGGTTTGTACTTAGGAAGCACCAGTGTCGAACGAAATGTTAACTAGTAAAAAATCTGTTAGAAAAACATAGTTTTCCAACCCGGAAATGACAATCCATTCATGGTTAATGAGAGTTACAAGCTATTCACCATCTCGAAATCATTTTTGTATCTATTTAAGCATTCCTTGTTATAGCAAATTTATTACTTGCATATCTACATGTCCATATCGATACCCCTGTCCCTTCTTAACACCTAAAAAGGTGCAGAACAATACAATGAAATATCAGTACTAATAGCTTCAAATTGGACACGAGATTGTGGTAAGCGCCATCTGGAGTCGTCATTATAGGCTATGGCCCACAGGCATCTCACAGGCAACCCTACAACTCTCCGTCGCAATATTTTTTGGAAACGTTACGGTCCGCTGAACACTAAATCAAGTGGTATAAGTAAATATTTTGGGTCTCGCCCGTTCAAAATGGCTGCCAAAAACAAAATGGTGGCAAACATTTTGAATATTTTGTATTAAATAATAATAAAGAAAATATTCTTAAAAAATATTTTTGAGGGATCGACTTTTAAAATTTAGTCATATTTTATGACAAGTATTCCAGAATTAATTTTTGCCACTGTTTTGGTGAGATTAAGGTTAACCAAGATGGCAGAAAAACAACAAAATGGCTCCCAAACTAAATGAAATATTTCCAAAAAATTGTGAAAAAAAATACAAATTTCCACATTCCTCAATCACAATGATGCAAAATAATGTTTTCAAATAAAGGCGGAACTTGAAAATCCTAGATACAAGTGTATTTGTCATTCAATATGTCGGAAATGCACTGAAGAAGTAAAAACAATACAGTAAAAATTCCGCACAAAAATAAGAAAATAATTAAAAAAATGCAAATAAATGTCAGAAAATAATCACTAAAAATATATTTTGACTAAAACTTTCTAATATCTTTATAGAAAATTGTACATAATTCCAAAAACATGATTTCTGGTATTTTCGGCAGGACCCCATCCAAACCAAGATGGCAGAAACGACAATATGGCCGCCAATAAAATGATCATAATATATAAAAAATAATGAGAAAAATATTCATTAAAAATACTTTTGACACAGTTGGACTTAATTTCTGGCCAGATTTTATGACAAATAATCCTAATTTACTTTTTAAAATACTTCTTTTGGAACTCAGATCAACCAAAATGGCGGAAAAGCAAAATGGCCGCTGATGCATTAATTATTAGTAGCCTAAAATTGTCTGAAGGCATGTAATATAATCATTTCAGGTCAAACTAGGACAAATGAATCGATTTACTGTACACAGTTACATTTTAAAATAGCAAAGTCAAGATTTAGGTCAAAGGTCAAATTTCGTACCTTTTTGGCTTTTAATGACCTCAAAAGTCACGTGATTCTCAAAATCTGTATATCAACTAAAAGACAATTCCTTTGCAAGTATTTTGAGGGGTAGTTTGCAACTCTTGAGTTTCTAGATGAAAAATAATAGCCATTTTTCTTTCCCCTACCCCTTAAATTTTTTATTTTTCAGCACCCTGACTCTTGGCAGATACGCCGCTATATTTCCCCAACCCACCCGAAGATACCCATATACCTGAATTTTTCTGTTTATAGACATGTCAGGGAATCGAAAAAACATGGTGGCATTAATGACCATTCCAGGTGGCACTTGCCTCAATCTGAAGCCGGGCCATAACCTGAAATAACTCCCTCCAACAACTGGCTCAAACTCATCCACATCCAAACACAATTTCAGTTTATTGCTTCAGGGTGAGTATACTGGACCGAATGTGTATTCAGAACACTCTCAGTACAGTACATACTGTGTGATATGACTCTGAGCTACAGTACTGTGCATTTTTTTAATTTGCTGTCAATCAAAGTGCTGTGTCAATTGAGAATTTCTGTAGACTACAACAAAAATTATAGTTTGGGGTTAGAACTGACTACTGTTTATGAGCTCTTGTAAATAAGCTAACCCTATAGCTGATGAAAAAGCATGTGATGGTGTGAGTGGAATTTGAATTTTTTGTGTCTGTGTGTCATCCAGTTTTATTGCAATTTTTTTTTCAAATGATCTGTAATTATTGCCCTGGACTGCCTTATACAACATCCACTGCTTTTTTCTTAATAACCATTCTGATTACAAAACATCTCCAGCAATTTATAGCAACAGGGATATTTTTACATCATGAGATTCCATTTTGAATAATCACCTACTGTTACAAAATCTACAGCACTAATCTTCCACAAAACACAATCTTGCATAATAGAGGCAACCATTGTGTCTTCATGAATATGTTATATATTACACAAAAAAAACTACATCCACCTTTTTCATTTTCAAGTCTTTTCCTTCGACAAAGCATTTCTAGATATATCTTTCTTCTTACGTTATATATTTTATATTATTATTATTATTGCACATATTATCTTTTCACTGGCTGTGTCAACCGTTTTTGTAATGCCCTTCAAATATTTCCTGTTTTTTTTGCTTTATTAATGATGTTGTTTAAGTGTTCTCCTGACATCATCTGTGAGATAAAATTTAAAGTGAATTAATTTTACACAGCTCCCCCTTTTCTTCAAATACAGGATGAAGAACAAGGTAAAGAAATAGTTACCATGGCAACTGTGTACATCAATGTGAAGACAATTAATTCTTGGTTTAGTACTTTTTACAACTGATGGAGCAGGATGAACTAGCCACTGAGCCACATCTGGAAAAAAGGGCGGTGGCCAGCTTGATCTAAACCAATTGGTTAGAAACTGAGCTATAAAACTACATTGAACTAACCACAGCAGATGCCTGGGACTTCAAGGAATGCTAAGCCTCACGACTTGAAAAATAAAAAGACACTCACAAGATGAGGTACAAAGATTATTCCAATTTGATGTCTCTCCCTCAACAGACTGGGATTTGTAAGCAATATAGAGGTCCATTTCCTGAAACTAGTTTGTTGGCTGTTGGCTGTTGGCTTAGAGTGGGGGTGGGGGTGGGGGGTTCTAATAGGAGGGTTCTCCTTTCACAATACTTTCCAGATTTGAGGGCAGCCAAGATGCAAAATGTAATGGTACTGTCTTTTTTCTGTTTTTCAAGTGTATTCCCCGTAACAAAATTTTTGTAATTTTTGTGATAGATTCCAACTGACCAAAAAATTCTCTCCCACCCTTGGCTATTCCATCCACACTAAACACAGCAAAATTTTTTGTTAGTAAATTTGATTTCCCTTAAAAATTTTGTTCATGCCTTCCAACTTCTGAAATCAGGAAATATCTCAAGCTCTGACATCATTGAAAATCATCTCAGAACCACCAACAATTTGTGTTTGATGTCTTTGCTGGTGAGGAGAATTACTTAACCCAAAGTATGCTCATTAGAGAGAGAAAACAAGATTAAATATGCAAATGTGCTTGAAATGTAGGTTGTTTGACTTTATTTGTTACCAAACCATCTTAAACTTTCAATTATTTTGTAATTTTCCTTAATTCCATAGCATCATGTAGATTAACTATTTCCCAATGGTTTGAAAGAAGTTGTTTGCGGGGGATTGATCAAGGCTGCTACGTAGGTGGGTACTTAGAGAGATGAAGGCCTCAAGGACATCTTTGCCTCCTGCAGGGTTTTATAATTTAAAGTCGGGTGTTTAATTTGTATGTTCTAAATAGTTTGACGGTTAGAGCATCTGACTTGCAATTGTGAGGTCTGAAGTTTGACCCCTGATCAGGTCATACCAAAGGCTTTAAAAAAGATGGAATCTATTGTTTTTGTGCTTGGTGTTCAGCAAAAGTAACTGAGAAGGGAAAACAAGCCAGTGAGCCAAACTAGAAAACCCAAACAGAAAAAAAGGTTGTGGCCATCCTGAATAAAAACCAGTTTTTTAAAAATGAGCTGTAAAACTTTGTCTAGCTAGACACTTTGCTGCCCGCTGTGGGATGCACAGGGTATGTCCACAGTATTCCCCACTTGAGAGGAGTCTAAAGGGAGATCTTGAATCCTATTTGAGCAGAGCTGCCAGCCTTGTAAAATCAAAAAAAGGAACTCAAATGGCAAAAAAACCCCAAATTTCCAGCAACAAAACAGAATCTTACAAAACAAAACTTACAGCCTTGTACAATAACTGCACAGCATACTATTTTTGACAAGTTGTGCAATCTGTGCCAAGGTCACAATAATGGGGTCTGGGGAAACTGAGTTCACTCCACTTGTACAGGAATGCAAGTACTGTGGGCGATATCTGGCATCTGCAGTGAAGAACGCATATCTTATGTGCCGGACATGTATGGCTTATTATGCAGAACTTAGAAGTGCAAACTGCAAACTTATCAATGCATACCACTGTGTATGGTAATGAGCCTATAATTCAGAATTTTGGAGAAAAAAAAACAGAATTTGACAAGAAAAACCAGAATGCCATATTTTTCTCAAAAAACAGAATTATTCTGGCAAAAACAGAATGGTCGACAGCTCTGCAGCCATATTTGACATCAAACTTGAACTGTTCCTTATCCCAATCATGTTGGTGAGTCGTGAGGTCCCATCTTAGAAACTAAAACTTGACTCTTTGCTGTCACTGAATACAGTCTGTCATTCTTTGACCATCTCCCACATATTAGTGAACTGTTTTTGCCTCTTATAGATCTCCCTTAAAACAATGTGGGTAGAATTTCAAGGGGTAAGGGCATACACTCAAATAGTCCTTTAGTTTTTAATATAAAAGGTGACTGTAGTGTGACTGACACTCATTCAAACACTCTACTCCGGTTAGTCAGTGATGACTTGTAGTGGCAGTTGTGTTTTCATTTAAGCTGACACACAAATAGACCTTGTGCATGGACGACATACTGATGTCATTTGTGGAACACGTGGCGGCATGCTTAAGAATTCGCCCTGCACGTGTAGCAGACTTTGCCCATATTCAACTGGTTGTCAAATCAGCTGTCTG
Source organism: Holothuria scabra (assembly GCA_037179385.1). Taxonomy (NCBI): domain Eukaryota; kingdom Metazoa; phylum Echinodermata; class Holothuroidea; order Aspidochirotida; family Holothuriidae; genus Holothuria; species Holothuria scabra. The sequence continues at coordinate 24,410,160 of CM074182.1, forward strand.
CATTTGTCTGTGTTGGTTTGTTTTGCCCCAAAAAAGAGGGCATGCTTTCAGCTCTGTGACATCATTTGCACAAGGTCTATTGCTTGCTAATAAACCTTGAGCAGTTTTAAACTCGGTGCAGACAACTGAGGCTTTGTCTTGAAAGCAAAGGAAACAGGTTTTTTGTTCAAATTTGAGGAGGGTCTAGAAGAAACCTTAGTGGGTATAGTCTCTCAGGGTTGAGATATAGATAGCCTTTAAACATAATAAACTATGCTGAAAACATTAAAAAATAAAAAATAAATGCTTGAATCTACCTTGACAGATACTTTTAAAAGCGAGTCAAATCTTACCTAAACTACAATGTTTGTAGTACATAGCCAACAGAGATTCTCAATTGGCACGGCTCTTTGATTGACAAAAATTCAAAGTGTGCAGAGCAGCCTACTATAGCGCACCTTACACACTGGGTCTTACATACTCACATTGAAGCAATGAACTGAGATATTATCTAGATGAGGATGAGACCTAGACAGTTGTGGGAGGTGCTGAAATAAAGGGTTAGCCTAGCCTAGCCTATAAGTTTCTATCAGCTAACTTTACATACAAAGTTGTAACACTAGGCCTCATTTTCTACAAGGACTTTGGGTGAACATACTGTGTAGCCTACTCTAAAACTGCGCTGTGTAAACGGTAGCAGACTTGAACCACACCTGTTTTTTTTTTTTTTTTGATTACCTTTTCATCTGTTATCCTGTTAAACATTGTTTGCTTTGTGTCTCTGATGCATCTATGAGGTGGTATGGAGAAATAAAACTGAAACTGTTGCAGACATTTTAGGGTCACGGTTGTTTAATTCTCAATCTATCGACGCACTTGCAGTTGCAAAAATTTTACAATGCCAGGGAATTGCCAGTTTAACAGACATTGGCTCAAAAATTTTAAAAATGCCAGCTGGCTCTTCTACCTCTGGTACACATAAGGCTGTAAATTTTGTTTGAAGGTCATTGCTGTGTCTAGTATGGGAGAGTCTGCTGTAGTAAGCCATATGAAGGGAAAGATGCATATCAAGCTAATTTCTGTTGTCAAAGGCAATCACTATCACTTTTGGACTTTGTAAGTAAATACCCAAAAGTCAGGACAAACGACAGTGCTGCTAATGCTAATGCTAACTCTGGAAGTGAAGTGCCTTCAGTACCTTTAAGTTCAGCTCCTACCTTAACTACTAATATAACTCGAGAAGAAACTTTGTCAGCAAGAATTCTGTGGGCTCTAAAAGTTATCAACAGTCGTTATTCCACATATCAACAGTCCTTACTCCACATACATAAGTAACCTTTTGCAGAAAGTGTTTCTAGATAAAACTGAATCCCAATTCTCGCATTGCCAAGTCAAACAGCTTCAGGAAAAGTGCTAAAGAAAAAGTATCACAAGTCAAAACACTGGATAGCAAAATAGAGGACTTGCGAACAAAATGAAGTTTCTAAAACAGGTATATAGTACAGTATACCAATAGTAACAGTTTCAGTTTTGTAAGTTTTTGGTTGAAACAAGTACTTACAAACCCTGGGTTAGGAGAGTTGGACCTGTCTGTGGTGGGGAGGTTTGGCCCTTTAGTGTATTCTGTTTACCCACTGTTCTGTTCTGTGCCCAAGTTCCAACTTGCAGGTTGGTTTGTACATTAAAATTAGTGCCATGCATTACTTCTGTAGTGTTTCAGCATATTGATTACAGAGATATCCTGCACTGACCACACATGACTGCAATTTTCTCAATAGAATTTTTGTAACTTCTGTAATCCCAATAATGAATGACCCTCTTTTTGTTGGTCCTTGGAAATTATTTTTTCATGGGTTTTGAACATAATGCAACACTCTTTACTGTATGAGTTTCGGCTTACCAATATTTCAAAATTACATGCCGCTAGAATTCAATAGGGTCGTTTAGCCAAACTTCCCCGGGAAAAGGCCATTTTCTCGGGTGAAATATGTAGATGTCTTATGTCGCCTGATGGCTAAAACCTCCTATTGAATTCTAGCCTCATGTAAGCTGAAGCATGTACACCATCTAGCCAGATATGTAAATTTCCATCATATATTGCTCCATGCTTAATATGTGGAGCTTGTACAAGTGGGCGCATTAACTCCATACCAGCAAGATAATATTGGTTACCACATCAACATGCTCATGACATTGAATTAACCTGAATATGGCACTTAAAGGGCCAAACCTCTCACCCCAAACTACAATTTTGGTACGGGGGTACCGAAATACTCAATTGGCTCAGCTCTTTGATTGACAGCTAACTCAAACAATGCAGAGTACCAAAGCTTATATTACACAACATGAATGGTACTGAGAGTGTTTTGAGTATATAAATTGAGTTTTTCTATACTCACCTTGAAGCAATAAAGTGAGATTGTGTCTGGATGAGGATGAAATTCAGACAATTGTGGGAGGGGCTTAAGTAAGAAGGTTAGGAGAATCGTTACTCTTTGGGATGAGAGAACTGGGCCTTTAAGTCAGTGTTATCCATGGCGCTACATAATAGTGGAATAAGCTTGGACTTAACTCAATGTTCAGCCTTGTTGTAGTTGTGAAAATTTAGGTCAATGATGAAGGTGGTTGAGAAGGTAAAAAGTACAATTTCCCACCTATTTGAAAGATATGTCTAAGCAAGAGGCTAGCATGTACATTCAACCTACTTTCAAAACAATAAAAAATTGCACTTCATTTCTACAAAAAGTTCATCTCTAAAAATCTAAGTCACTGATATTTAAGTATAGCTAAAATCCACTTTGACTAATAGAAAATGACCAGGCCATTATACAATGTGTCTGTCTTGAAGACATCTCTAGTCCAGCCATACGTTCTTTCAGTAGACCTACATATTTATTATATTGTGTGCTACCCATTGTGCCTTGTTACGATCACCTTTTGTTCTATCAATCTTGATCTAAGTGCAATTAATCTGTTAGCACTTGTTATTTTGAAGCAGTTCAGAAAAGATTTTTTTTAAAACATCACTGGCTTTAAATTTTTTTTCATTCTCTTATGTGTTGAAATTTCCTAGATAGCTTAAAGGCAGGCAACTCTCACCCCAAACTACAATTTTTTGTAGTTAGTCCAAAGAAATTCTCAATTGGCTCAGACAGCTCTTTGATTGACAGCAAGTTAAACCAGAGTGCAAAAATGCATTGAGGTTTCGATGATGCATACAGAACATGTTCTTTTCAAAAAAAAGGTGCATTTATTGTAACACATGGTGACCCAAAGTGACCTTTGACTCCACCAGTAAGGAACTGGTTTTTCTTTTAACCAAAACACTTCTACAATGAAAAGCCAAATTTCATGCTGTGCCTATTCTATCCTATTAACAAAGTTTTCATAGTTTGATCTCTGGTGACCCCAATTGACCTTCAACCTCCACCAAGGATGACAGAAGCCATCTTCCAACCATCACACATCCACATTCTAACTTTGAACTCTCTCTTATTTTCCCACCTTGAAATACAAAGTAGGAGTTTTCAAGGTTTGACCTTGGATAACCCCAGGTGAACTTTGACCTTTACCAAAATTAATAGGGTCCACCCTCTCGTCATAATTCATTAACAAACCAAGTTTGAAAAAATCCAAGCTTCCTACCATTAGATATCATGCAAACAAGGTTTTCAGGATTTGAGCCTCCTGTGACCCTGGATGACCTTTGTTCTCTAACAAAATCAATAGGGTTCTCCCTCACATTATGATGCATCAACATACCAAGTTTGAGATTAATCCAAGTTTCCTACCTTGAGATATCATGCAAACAAGGTTTTTGGAGTTTGACCACCTGCAACCCCAGATGACCTTTGACCCCTACCAAAATCAGTAGGAGTTTTCCATACATCAAAACGCATCAACATATCAAGTTTGAAATCAATCTAAGCTTCCTTGCTTGAGATATCATGTAAACAAGGTTTTCAGGGTTTGGCCCCCTGTGACCCCAAATGACCTTTGACCTCTACCAAAATCAATAGGGTTCTTCCTTACATTATGATGCATCAACATCTCAAGGTTGAAATCAATCCAAGCTTCCTTCCTTGACATAACGTGTAAACAAGGTATTCAGGTTCGGCCCCCCTTTAACCCAAAATGACCTTTGACCTGTACCAAAATCAATCGGATTCTTCCTTACATCATAATGCATCAACATACCACGTTTGAGATTAATCCAAGTTTCCTACCTTGAGATATCCTGTAAACAAGGTTTTCCAAGTTTGACCCCCTGTGACCCCAGATGACCTTTGACCTCTACCAAAATCTAAAGGGTTCTTGCTTACATCATAACACATCAACATCTTAAGTTTGAATTTAATCCAAGTTTCCCAACTTGAGATATCATGTAAAAAATGTTTTGGGGGTTTGACCCCCTGTGACCCCAAATGACCTTTGACCTCTACCAAAATTAGTAGGGTTCATCTACCCATCATACTGCATCAACATATTAAGTTTGAAATCAATCCAAGCTTCCTAACTTACGATATTTTGTAAACATGGTTTTCCAGGTTGGACCCCCTGTGACCCCAAATGACCTTTGAACTTGACCAAAACCCATACCATTCTTCCTCTTGATATTTGGCATCTATGTACCAAATTTGAAAACTTCCAGACATTTCTACCTTCAGATACTGTGATAATGAGTGAAATGTAAAGTGTTTCAAGTCCTATGAACATTTCTACATTGAGATACTCTGTTAATTAGTTAAATGTAAAGTGTTTCGAGTCCTTTGACACCTGTGACACCAAATTACCTTTAAACTTTTTGAAAACTGATACTGTTCTTTTTCTTGATATAGGACATCTATGTACCAAGTTTGAATACTTTCAAACTTTCAGATACTGTGTTAATGAGTTAAATGTAAAGTGTTTCAAGTCCTATTGCATTTCTACATTGAGATACTGTGTCAATGAGTTAAATGTAAAGTATTTCGAGTCCTTTGACACCTGTGACCCCAAATAACCTTTAAACTCCACGAAAACTTATGCTGTTCTTTTTCTTGATATGGGACATCTATGTACCAAATTTGAATATTTTCAAACATTCCTACCGTGCCATATCGTATTGTAAAGTGTTTCGAGTCCTTTGACCCCTGTGACCCCAGATGACCTTTGAACTCCACCAAAATCGATAGGGTTCTTCCTCTTCATATGGGGCATCTAAGTACCAAGTCTGAAAACTGTCAGATATTCCTATCTTGAGATATCGTGTTAACGAGGTAGTTGTGTTAAATGTAAAGTGTTTCGAGTTTTTGACCCCTGTGACCTCAAATGACCTTCAAACTTTACCAAAATCGATAGGGTTCTTCCTCTTAATATGGGGCATCTATACACTAAGTTTGAAAACTCGGCGACATTCCTATCTTGAGATATTGTGTTAATAAGCAAAGTGTCACAAACACACACACACGCACACACACACACATACATACATACATACACACGCACGCCATCATGATTGCATTGGTTTCTCTTACCATCGAAACCAAAAATACAGATATTGTAGCTCATGTTAAAAAGCATGTACTGTACCAGTACTGGAAGTGTTTTCATTACACAGTTGGGGTCTTTTATACTCACCCTGAAGCTTTAGACTGAGATTGTGTCTGGGTGAGGAAGAATTTTATATAGTTGTGGGAGGGGCTTAAGTAAGTAAGTTAGGAAAATTCCAACTGTCCAGGGTGAGAGGATTAGGCCTTTTAGTCATCCCAGAATGCAAGTTTAACAATGTGGACTATGGTTTAAATGACACTAGCCCCTAAAATGTAAATCATTTCAGAAAAATAGCTAATACTTTGAGTTGCAGTGCAACAGGATAACAAGATGGAATATAAAGAGCAACACAACCTCATTCACCCTCACCAACCCTCAGGCCTCTCACAGTCAATTGAACCTCAGTACTGTATTGGTTTTGGGGAAAAATTTTCAAGGGCAGCACCAAACTGAGCCCCCTAGAACTACGTCCATTCCAGGGGATGGGGGTCTAGGGGAAAAAAACCCTGAAAGCTGTGGGGTTTTGCATATCTCTGGATGAAAAATTACTGTAGGTCTATGCCAAATAGTGCAAATATCACAAAAACCATGAATTTCTCTTCCAAAACATATATATATTTCTTTCTTCTATTGCAGCCTGTTAATAACTATGTCATAAAGATATGTTAATTATGGACGGAAAATTTAAACAAGAGCCCAAGGGCACTATGGTTCCTTGCATTAAAGATGATATTGTATTAAGGTAGTCCCAAGGTAAGGCATGATTTGCACCTTTAACCCCAATGACTTTTGGCCATCTCCCAAAAACATAGGGGCACATTAAATTTCAAAATCATACAAGCACTTGCCGTTTGAGAGAAATGGAACACTAAACTTTTCAAATTATCACACTGCACACTGCCCACTTCCATGCGACAAATACATTCATCACCTTTCACTAAAATGTCATTTACTTGAGTTTGGGGTAGTATAGGAGGTTAGTTAATTGCCTTTTTGGTCAATCTCAACAATTCAAATCCAGACCTTAAAAAGAAGTCACAAAGGTCAAATACAGTCAAAGTAGATCAAAACTGATTTTAAATAAACACAGTCTCTTCTGCACCAAAGAAAATTAACAGTCATCTGGTCATTCCTGACCACCAAAATTTATGATGGATGACTAGAAGTTTTGGCATGGTTGTCCTTTAGACTACCCAATGTGTTTGCCTGAAAAGCAAAAATAAGGAAAAGCCCACAATTCTGCTACTAAAGGCAGCCCGATAGTGATTTATTACCACCAATTTCTTCTTCACAATTTGGCTAGAAGACCAAGAAACAAACATAGCTCTGTAGAATCTAATAAATGACTTTCAACTTGACCTTTTAACCTAAAGAGGGTGTTAGAAACAGCATTGTAGTCCCTAGGGTAAAAGCAGAGGTAAAGAAGAGAAACTGCTTTCATATTTTACTATTGAAATTGGAATCTTAGCTTGCACTGTGAATAACTTTATTCAATACTGTATGTGAGGAAAAAGGTTGTTTTTAATAATAATTGCATTACTGTCCTGATTGTTAACTAAACTGCTTTTAGACTGAGAGGGGGTTATAATTCTTCTTTTCTTTTATACACTGCATTTGTCTAAAGGCATTAAACTTCAGCTGGACTTTTAAACCAATTGAACAAAGACCCAAAGAGTCTTCACGTGCACTTTACTTAGACGAACACAACTTTCCATTATTTCCACTATGTTACTTGGTTATTGAGTAATTGCACCGCATACCTGGCATTGCAATAGGCCTACATATGACCTACATGTACACACTAGCCTGTCATTTAAATGTCAGTAACTCAAGTAACAAACATTGTAGGAGGGTAGTGTAATAGCCTTTTTGGTTCGTCTGATCAAGACAAATCTTGACGTCACAAAAAAGTCACAAAAAAGTCACAAAGGTCAAAAGGTCAAATGAGGTCAAGTGAGGTCAAGGGGGGTCATCACGTGCATTTCACTTAGACGAACACAAATCTCCATTACACCACCCCTCTAAAATGTTTCAGTGGCAAGATATCAATAAAACATTACTTTTTGACCTTTTGACCCTTTCCAATTATTTTGGTTAATGTACCAACATTTTCACCTCCTACCAATCTAACTTATCCTAAAATGATGCCACTGCTTGAACAACGGATACTGTGACCTTTGACCTCCACCAAAAATGATAGGGCACATCTACTCCACAACATCTACATACATACCAAGTTTGAAAAAAATTGATCACTCGGTTATTGAGTTATCGCACCACATACCTCGCATTCCAATCCGTCACATACACACACACACACACACGCACACACACACACATACATACGCCAAGGTGACTGCATAGGTTCCTTTGTTACACAAGGAACCAAAAAGTAACGTATGTATCTACATATTGTAAAGAACAATTCTCATGAACTAGACATTGAATTCGTTAACATTAAAATAAAATTGAAAATGCTCAATTTTACTCATTTATTTTGTGGGTATGGTGGAGACAAATACCAAAATTAATACTCTGGTTCCAAGAAAGTTTTAACTTTTGTTATTTTAAAGGGTGCAGCAAACTATAAAAACCACCTTGAAAACGGACAAAACTTCGTAGAACAAAACATCAGCAATAGCAATGACAAATTATTAGTTTAAAGAGGTGGATGTATCATGACTATGCCTAAGTTCTGGTCACACTATGACGATATTGGATCAGATTACAATCTCTTTTTGTAAGTTATTGTGTAAACTAAGAATTTGCCAACCTGTAAGAATTTATGACTTGTATAACAGGACTTAACAAATCAAATTTTTGCTGCTTATTTTTTGAGGTCACATTGACAAAGTAAGTTAGATGAGATTTAACCTTACACCAACACAAATGTGTAATATAGTGTCAGTCAACTCAATAAAAAGTCAGTTTGAATTTTTTTTCCACTATGGTTCAAGTTCAAATTGTTTTCCCTTTTAGTCCCCTTTTATAGTATGCAGTTAGTTCGATGGAGTTTTACAGCCCAGTTTCTAACCTATTGGTTCAAGCCGAGCCGACCACTGCATTTTTTCCAGTTGTGGCTCACTGGCTTGTTTTCCCTACTCCATTGCTTATGCGGAGCATCCAACACAACGGCAGTAGGTTCCTTATTTTAGAGTCTTTGGTATGACTCGACCTGGGAAGTGAACCCGGGCCTTCCGCATGAGAGGCAGATGCTCTACCCTTGTACCAAACATGCAGTTTCTACAGTATGCAGGAAAAAAGTGAGCATATCCTACAAACCATAACCCTGGCCCGCAGGGAGCTACATTGACAAACAGCTTTAACTTAACATTCATGGCCCCTTAAAAGCTGTCTGCCAACATGGCATCATGAAATAGTTTGTATAATTTTGATTTTTATTGTCCTGTTATGCTAAATTTACACACCTTGGCAAATTTTTGGTTTCTTTCGGATGGCAGATGGAGAGAAAATTGAACAAAACCTTGCCAAATCAGATCGTTATCTGATTTGATAGAAGTGTGACCCCCACTTTACCCTTTATTTGTAAATGGAGTTAATACAGTTTAAATTTCTTAATCATAATAAGATTTGTTTTTCCATACAACTGAAAATGTAAAATTAGGAACTGATTTTAATTTGAATGCAGTTATTTGCAGTGTGATGTAATGCAGCAAAGTACAACAGTACCCTTTTTAAAATTGTTCAACAAATTAGTGGATAAATCTGTAAATTCATGAACATGAAAAAGTTAATTTGAAAGCTAGAAAGATTTGTTAATAAGTTATCTGAATAGCTGCATAATGTCAAGTTAATTCTTCAGCCTCATAAACTAGACTGTTTCAGTATAAAAAACAATGAGGAATACACAAAATAAACTACAACAATGAATTTGCAACCAAAATTTAAAGATGGCAAAGTTGCAATTAGCCAGGTAGGGAGAAATCTATTATTTAACCAGAATGCAAAAATGCATTGAGGTTTCCATGATACATAAATGTTCCATTTCAAAGAGTGCCATCATGCACCATATTCTTCTCATTCCAATGTTATACTAGCATGTTCAAAAAATAATTTTGTCATTCCAGATGACCTTTTGACCTCCATAAAAGCCATACATAGCTAGACATACAAACAACAGACAGACAAATGGACAAACAGCAGCTATCTTGAAAGATCATATTTAAAAAGGTTTCTAGGCTTTGTCCCCTGGAGGGCAGGGGACCATTCATATCTGCCAAAAACAATGGGGACCATCCTCTGACCATAATGCATCCACATACCCAAATATGAAATCTATCCAAGCTTCCTATTTTGAGATATTGTGTTAATGAGATTTTCAGACTTTGACCCCTGGTGACCCCAGATGACCTTTGACCTCCACCAAAAACAATAGGGACCATCTCCTGACCATAACACATCCACATACCAAATATAAAATCTGTCAAAGTTTCTTAACTTGAGATATCGTGTTAACGAGATTTTCAGACTTTGACCCCTGGTGACCCCAGATGACCTTTGACATCCGCCAAAAACAATAGAGACCATCTTCTGACTATAATGCATCCACATACCAAATATGAAATCTATCCAAGTTTCCTACCTTGAGATGTCGCGTTAACAAGGTTTTCAGACTTTGACCCCTGGTGACCCCAGATGACCTTTGACCTCCACCAAAAACAATAGGGTTCTTCCTCTCAATATGGCCCATCTATGTACCAAGTTTGAAAACTGTCAGACATTCCTATCTTGAGATATTGTGTTAACAAGCAAAGTGTCACAAACACACACACATACACACACACACACCCACATACATACATACATACATACACACGCACGCCATCATGAATGCATTGGTTTCTCTTATCATCGAAACCAAAAAGCCTCTTAAATGACAGTATAAATTTGTGATAAATCAGCAATTCATCAACGTAAAAAAGTTAATTGAAAGCTAGAATGATTTGTTAATAAGTCATATGAATAGTTAAATAATGTCAATTAAGTACTTCAGCCTCTCAAATTAAACTGCCTCAGTTAAATAACAATGGGGAACACATATGAAATAAACTAGAACATTAAATTTGCAACCAAAATTTAAATATGGCAAAGTCGCAATAACCTAAAACTAAAAACCCGAACAATCGTGCAACTCCCACCCTTCACTTTCCTACTTTTGATCAATGCATACTGAAAGTTTTTTTAAATAATCCAACACAAAAACAAAAACCTTGAGAAAAACTGCACAGTAATGAACAACAGGATATCATGAAAGGCTTTGGAAATCTTTTAATGCAAGTCATCCTTGTTGATAACTCAGTATTTAACAACGGAGTTAATTAAATGTGAACAAACCTTGCTCACTGAGAGGGAAATGAGAATTTAAAAAAAGAGAAGTAAAAAAAATTAAAAAAAAAAAAACTTTGCAAAGGAGAAAAAAAAAATCAGGGATCTGCTTTCAGATGAATAAAGGTCAAAGTCTTATTTCCACAACTTAACCAGCAGTCTATGGTTGTCCTGAGTTCAACTTGCTTATTACATTCATCAACTGTCTTCGATGTCCGGAGCCATCAATGCCCATCTCCAGAAGGTCTGACTCATTCAGAGCCAAGAATGCATCCATATCAACTTCCTGATCTTCAAAGATTGGGGCATATTTTTCCAAGGAAAGTTTCTTTAAAAGTACTGACAGTTCATCTGAAAAAAGGAAGAGAGGGATTAATCCTAACTTATGATCGATGACAGAAATAGAACCAGAAAGCCAAAAGGCTTAGTGATTCCTTGCTGCTGAAATGTAAGGCCTTTTTTTCACATTGACATTGCTTTGCAATGTTTTTCAATTAACAGGGCTCCATAATTTGCCCACAAAGTACACATGCAAGGCAATCCAATCTTCCTACAATGAGATCCCCATTGCCCGTCATGAACCCAAATGACATTTGACCTCCACCAAAAACTTCTGGGACCATGTATTCACTATGTGCCATCTACATGACAAGTTACAGGACTCTACAAGTGACCTTTCTTGAAAGACTGTGCAGGAAAACTTGTCAGGCTTTGAACATGCTGACTCCAAATGAACTTTGACCTTTGGGAAAATCAATGGGGATCATCTACTAAATATGACCAATCCACACACTAAATGTGAGCACAGTCACATGTACCGTTCTTGAGATATCGTGTTTTACAAAGTTTTGACCTTTTGACCTCTCGTGACCTGAAATAACCTTTGATCTCCACGAAAATCGATAGGGATCATCTACTCAATATGGCCAATGCACACACCAAATATGAGATTAGTCACACTTACCCTTCTTGAGATACCATGTTTACAAGCAATTTCTAAGGAATTTACCTATTGACCTCTTGTGACCCCAAATGACCTTTGACCTCTACGAAAATCAATAGGGATCATCTACTCAATATGACCAACCCACACACTAAATATGAGCATAGTGACATGTACCGTTCTCGAGAAATCGTGTTTACTAAGTTTTGACCTTTTGACCTCTCGTGACCCCACATGACCTTTGATCTCCACCAAAAACAATAGGGATCATCTACTCAATATGGCCAATGCACACACCAAATATGAGATTAGTCACACTTACCCTTCTTGAGATACAGTGTTTACAAGCAATTTTTAAGGAATTTACCTATTGACCTCTCGTGACCCCAAATGACACAAGCTTTCTTCTGTCACACCTGTGTTCCGACAAATCAGTTGTAGATGTATATAGAGATTGTTGGATCATAGGTATGTCTGAACATAGCGGTGTCGGAATATAGGGCAGTCACCACAATCATATTACTTGCCGTCAATCAAAGAGCTATGCCAATTGAGAATTTCTGTAATCTATTACAAAAGTTGTAGTATGGGTTGGGGGTTTTGCAATATGCCCACAGTCATAATGCGTGCGGCTCAGTTACTTGCCGTTTGGTCTACCCCCTGGAAATAAAATGATATTCCAGGTGTCACGTGATTAAAGAAGTCACCAAATCTGCCTTTGCTATTTTCCAGGTGTCACGTGATCAACGAAGACACCGAATCTGCCTTCCCTATCTCTGAAAATGAGACAGTGAAGGCGGGTTTGGTGTCTTCGTTGATCATGTGACACCCGGATTATCGTTTTATTTTCCGGGAGTAGATCAAACGGCAAGTAACAGCCAGTCGTGTAATGGTATTTCCCACCTGTCATATGAGGCAACTAAGGGGAAATCAAACTTGAACTTGAACGATACTTGAAAATGGATTAAGACTTCTAAATTTTTAGCAAGTTGACTGACACTTTATAACACCAACTGTGTTCATGTGTCGCTAAATCTCATCTCACTACAGTAACTCCACATTTTTTTGATGACCTTTTCAAAAAGTATAGTTATCTTGGAATATAGTGGCTTGTGGTGGGTCAATCAATCTTTTAGTGATACCCAGTTCAGTGTACAAAGACACAAGCCCACATAACACAGTTTAATTAGTAAAGTACTATTGAGTGATAGAGCCAGTAGCATGGCACCCAAGTGCAAGACTATACTTGCCAAAATTATCATCCCAGAAAATGGAACATCTAACATGTGATCCACAATACTAAGTTCATAACATTCAGCAGTCTGCATTTTTAGTATAAATTTATTTGTACTACTAAGACATGGAAAAATGGAACAATTTATTCTGATTTTTATGGGCTTCAAAGCTCAGAAAACGGAACAGTTCCTCTTAAAACAGAACAGTTGGCAAGTATACAAGACACATAAACAAGTAGACAAAATATGAGATACTCTTATAACGGTAGCTTTGATATCCGTGCATGATCACTTCTGTTTGTTAATGGTAGTCTCACCATTAGCCGCATTCTCTTTAACTGTTACAAATACCCCCTATTCACAAGAAATACTACACCAAGACCAGAAAACTTTCTTGGAACACATTGATTCTTTATTTATTCTTGGCTTTCTCAAAGAAAGTAAACTTTATATAAATTTCTGACATGACACCGACCTTGCTTTCGTTTTAGTGGAAATAGACCTTTTCAGGTAATTTTACCACAACATTGTAACTTGGTCTAACTTGGTTACACTGTATAACAGATTCATGATGATGTGTTGTTAAGCCCCATCCAACTAAGTTAATGGTAGTTATTTGTCACCCTAAGCTAAAATTTTACAGGTAGTCTCCAGAAATTCTGGGTCAGCATTGCTCTTTCATTGACGTCAAAATTAAAAAAATGCAGAGTAGCTGGTATCATGTGTTGATGATGTTTTGGTTACACATGAGGGCCTGGAATGCTTACCAGGGAATGCCCTGAAGCAATAAACTGAGAAAGTGTCTGGATGAATTTAAGAAATTGTGGGAGGGGCTAGCTTAGAAGCATGGGAGAATTGGAACTGAGTGGGGGGATGAATGTCTCTTAGTCAGTACATCCAAATTTTATTCTCCCTCAGGAAAAACTGCCAAATGATGCACTGAGAAAATTATTCCCACATGCAAATGCAAAATGGTGGTTTTTAATTTTTTTTAAACATGGATGTAAAAGTGAGTTAGAAAGTACAACTGGTGTGAAATGGGGTCTTCAGGTTGGAAACATTCTTCGAGTTTTATAAGTCGGAATGTGAAAGAGGCAGAAATGAGAAGATTTTGACCCTTCTATCTCAACACTAAAGGTCAAGAGCAGTACCCCAAACTTATTATGAAGCAATAGCTAAATATCAAAATTTTCTTCTTATTTCTCTTCGATGTATCTTTCATCATATTTTATTACTTTAATATTGTATTTTCAAGGTAAACCAAGCGGCAACTTCCCGTAAATTTCACATTTGAAGAGAAAAAATGTTGCCACATAAGTCTCAACAGCCAATCACAAAACAGGGCAGTCTACAACACTACTTCAAAATTGAGTGACTGCTCTTGCCCTTTGAGGTACTCTGAATAAATATCTGGTCCACTGTCTAACTGTGAAAATTAATAAGGCTTTAGGTTTTACACAATGTTGGGGACTTAGTATTAGTCATTGTTAAACTCATACAGGTATGCCTAACAAACATAACATTGAGATCCAACTGCTCAAGAAGGCCACCATTTGGTCCCTGCATCATTTGGTACTACAATTGCTGTGCTCATCCCCTTATCTCTAAATGTGGCTTCATGTAATGATGTTTTTTTTTATTGTGTTTTGAACAAATGCAACGAATTGTTACTAACCTTCATCACTAACACCGCTACTGGAGCTATCCTTGGTAAGTACATCTTTGGTAGGATGTGATTCTAAAGCTGCAGACTGCATCTCCTTTGGTGGGTAATACTGAATGGTTGGGGGTGGGGAAGGTGTCAGGGTTGATGTGGTGCTTCCTGTACCCATGGATGCCTTCTTGTTTTTCACGTGATGACTGACAGGGGGCGGGACTGATCCAGACAAGGTTGAAGATGTAGAGCTTGCAGTGTGAATTGCACCTGAATTTGCCTGTTGATACCTGTGTAGCATGGATGTGGCTATACACTATTCAATCTAATAGATACATATCTATTTTAAATACATGCATTTAATAGCAAGGAAATCTTACTTGGAAGGAGGCTGAATGGAAAATTTAAATTCATGCCATCGCCCCCAGATTTTTTGTTAAACCATTTGATCCTGAGGAGATGATTAAGATAAACTACTTACTTGGCCACAGCTAAATATATCTTTCATGAGTCATCTGCAAGATATCAATATGCCATGAGGTGTACTGGCCGAAGGGCCTATCTCCTGCTTCTTCTTGATAAAGTGTCAGTTATTTGACAGATAATCCTGCCTGGTCAGGATTCTACTTATTTGAACATACATTAGGCCTTAAAACCCATGCATTTGATTGAGAAAGACGTTCAGAGTATAAATTTAAGAAATTTTTATCTTCTTTTATCTGGGAGAAAGCTAGATACACTAAGATGTTGAACATTCCGCTGGCAATGACACAAGGGCGAGTTAGGATGAATTGTTGACAATTTGTTATCAATATGCTACCAACAGATAATTCTCCGTGATGTTGCAAAGAGGCATTAGCAATGGCCATGTCTGAGGGTAAGCCAGTATGCATATATTGAAGTTGTCCAGAAAAATGGCTGAAATAATCCATGTGAAAAGCTTCTATGACGTCATGTGAAAATTATCTCCATCTTTCATACGAACATATCCTATCACTAGTGATGTAGCCAAAATAATGCTTACATACCTGAGTTGACCCCTAGAAAGTCACCAATTTGGGGCTGGTGCTACAAAATTATAAGTGATGACTGTCATGACAAAATATTTGCCTTTATGACAGAAATCAGTCATGGCTACCACAGTTTTTAGGGGAAAACTGCAGTTCCTGATTGAAGTACCCAACCACTGGTTCATTATTCCAATCTGCTTCAATGAGCAACAGTGCCATTTTGATACAGAAGAAACCCAACAACAAAGGGGTTTAAATGAAACAACTTATGACAATTTTTTGAAATATGTGCTGGCAAAAAAGGTATCAAATTACTTATGGTGCACTGAAAGGCTAGAGATCCCCTTTCAGCTTAATCTGACATTTATTGCAATCCGAAGTCAACCTTGAGGGCTGTTTTCAAATGCTAAAATGGGTATGTAATTGTTATTGATAACATGTCTTGACAAGGTTGGGCATAGGAAAATTTTTTCCAAATGTTAAATGAAGTAGGTCCCATTCTAAAGAAGGAATCTCATACAAACAAGTTGCTGAAGTAAAAGACTAATTTTTGTAACAACTATTTTTAAGCTTCTTAAATTTCCCTCGAATAGCCAAAAAGTGCAATGGAGTTATTCTTACCTTGCGAGCTCATCTGATGGTTTCTCTGACATCTTTATCACTTTCTCTATGTCACTTGAGTCATTGCCTTCAATCCGCATTACTTTATCCCTGTTGGTGAGGCTTGACAATGACATAAGTCGACCTGAGGTCAGTTTACCATAACTAAATGCACTTGAATTTCCTGAGGAATTTGGACTGATGGTTGTACTGTTGTGAAGGGAGTTGGACGGACTGACACCAGCAATAGAACGTCTTGTAAATAACAACTTGTTTGGTTTGGAATTAGGTCTAATCTGTCCCATTTTCTGTATTTTGTAAGAACAGTAAGCAATTACAATGCCAAATATTGAAAAAACTTTGAAGGAGAATCGTCCTTTACAATAGACTGTTTCCCAAATAACAAAATAACAACAAAAAATGCTTCATTGTGTCTTTTTGGCAATGCTTAAATTACAATGACAAAAATGACGCATATGAAACATCTGTCCCACAATCCTTTGCAAATGCGAAGTGGAAAACGCTCATGGACTTCCTACACATGGAGAGACGGTACATTGTCGCTTCCGTATGTGTGAGAAAAAGCGCACCAAGATGGCCATCTGCTATGGTTTTGTGTGAAAGTTTGGACTTGCTCAAGTACACTCCCACATTTTGCAGGAAGGTCGAAATATATTTTTGAAATATGGCAAGGTAAGGTCAAAATCACTTCACATATTGCAGGAATATGATATTGTTTCCCATTTAAGTTTAACTTCTGTTGGAAATATTACAGAGTCGTCATCAAATCAGACAATTTATCGCTTCACAGCGGCCATCTTGGTGCGACTTTTTTTGTCCCAGGTGGTGGCGACCGTCTACAGATAGGACGTACACGTTACATGCTGTGTCCATGTATATAAGTCCTGAAAACGCTCTAAGCAGCACCATGACATACCAGAAGTAGCTGTGATCATTATGTAACCATTCTGTTTTATCCCAAAATAAACAGCTTAGAGTATACAAAGAGACTGAAAAATTTAGAAATATAGTTTGTGATGATACAAAAATGAATCTGAAGGGTCCTGTTTCCACCTCCACAGGTTCTTCCTGAGAAGAGATACAAACCGCTGAAGTTTATTCACTCAATTCTAAATGGTACTTTGCACATTATGTGATGATTTCATTCTTGTACCATTCAAATTACAGTCTTTGCATTTCTTTGATTTTCCTAAAGCTACATCACTTCATTCCAAAATGTGATCATATTTTGACTGTTTAGAACAGATGTTTCATATTTTGAAATATTCAAAATTCTGACTGGCACATGGAGTTTTGTTGTACTTAATGACCAGTTCCACCAATTTGTTGTACGCATGCTTTCATTTCCATAAAAAAGGCATACCCCATTAAACCTTTTCATCCAATTTCGCAGAGTTCGCATTTTAAAATCGTGGTTATAAATAAACACTGTATGTACTTACATATACTATACAAGAATAAGTACATTTAAGTACATGCATTTCTAGGTGCAATCTATTACTCTGCACTGTCAAACTGACTTTGCACACAATGCATGTAAAGTGTTTTAACCTATGTGTAATTTCAAATGCAGTTGTCTTTAAAGACATAGTTTACTTCTGGAAAGTTTCCTCATTAAAATGATTTTCCACATTCCTACCTTTACAGATTGTTCTCGTTTGAGATTGGTGCAAGGGTGTAGCAAAATAACAGTCATAACACACTACCTCTTATCAGCAGATAAAGTCACCTGCAACACTACTAATACAGTTCATTCTACCACCTTATATATTTGTCGAAAAAAGTCTTGGATAAGTTCTCAAATCCTTTTAATAAGAGCTTTGTTGCCTCTTGCTACAAAGGGGGTCCATCCAGCCTTACTGAGCTGTACATTAAAGTATAATATGTATATACAGTACATGTGTACAGGTTCTGCAAAAACTGAGTTTTTGTTTGGAGGCCTTTATACCTGTGTTGGCTATAGACATGCTCGAGGGTGCACAAATTTAAAAGTATCTCCCCCTCAAGACTATTCCATGTACACAACATGATTACACACTATTGGTTTAAAAGGAGCTATTACAGGGTGCAAGAGCAATGGTAAATTTTGGTTTCCCTGCAAAACCATAGGTAGCAATGGGGTTAATCATTTACTTTTACCTGACTAGACAGAGAAGTCCTCATCGATTTAATACTGGGTTGGCTGTGACGGCGATTCTTGTCAGAATTTTGGAATTCAAAGGCAGGAGGTGGCAGAAATGGAGGAATTACGGAAGGCAACTTGTCATCTGATGGTCTGAAGGACGAGGGCAGTGTTGACTGCAATAAAAATTAGGAACAGTCCAAAGGTTAGTCAGTTAGATGGATTATTACTATAGTATCCAATTTCTAAACAACTGGTTAAATTAAGCCAGCCACCACTCACTGGCTGGCACCAAGCACAATGGCAGTAGGTTCCATTTTTATTGTCTTTAGTATGACCAAGCCAAGACTCAAACTCCAGATCACCAAAACTGGGTAGGTTTCATTTATACCAGTTCATCTGGAGGAACATTTGTGTATCATATGACATACTTTAAATAGCTTTGCATACAAAAATTACTACCAGAGAGAGATAACAATCAAAAAGTAACCCCAAATTTTGATAGTCAAAGAAAACTGTATATCACACTCTTTCATGATGAGTAAAGATTGAAATGACACCCTTCAACCTTTTTCTATGTCCATCCCATCATTTCATGCTGTCGAATTGCCACAGGATTACCATAAGAAAGTAGGGTTATGTAATGTAACAACAAGGTGACTTATTGACACAGGGTGATGGAATATAAAAAATAAGGCAGCATGGTAGCCCCCTTTTTAAGGAATAAGTTTCCCACAGAAAGAAATTCAGTTGTTTGTTGCTCAAGAATAATTTGCTCACCCAAACTTTCATCATTTCAAATGATGCAACATCCATGGCTCTTCTTTCACATAGTATTTTGAAGAGATGTAGCTATTGCTAGGGTTTACGATTAAGAATGAATTGTTGGATAGTGTCTGAGCCATTTTCTTTGTACTCTTTGTTGGAGCATTTTAAACACAATATTTCCCTTTAACACAGTTATTTTGCAACACTGTGGACAATTCCAATTCGCCTAATGTACTTACTTCTAGCCCCTCAAACAACTGTCTAAAACTAATCTTCATCCAGACACAACCTCAGTCTATTGCTTCAGGGTAAGTACACAAGCCCAATGTGTAATCAAAACACTCTCAGTATAGTAAATGTGATATGAGCAACAGCTCTCTTTATTTTTTATTATGCTGTCAACCAAAGGGCTGTATCGATTGGGAATTTCTGTAGATCAATACAAAAATTGGAGCCTGGGGTGAGAAGGGAGTGTCTTCATATGTCAAATCTAAAATCTTCCCCGTCTCCAACATTTTGCTCCACATTCTGGGGTTCATTTTCCATTGAAAGAAATAAGATTGGTAGCCATCTGAACAACACACCAGCAGGAATGTGTTACAGTGTCAACCATTGTTGGTAAGAAGGTGCCACAGAGGTTAAAGACAATTCTGAATATGGTACAAATTCAACTCCAGATCCAAAAACAATTTAAACACAGTGCTAGTCCTTCCCTTTATGACAGACAGGAAATACCGTGGGCATATTGTACAACCCCCAGTCCATTGGGATGGGGGGGGGGGGTCTCATAATCAGATTTAAAAGTTATGATTTACTTCTTGTAGTACAGGTGATGGGTTTCAGATATCTGAAATTGTCCCATGGCTTATGAATTGTTTGTATTAGAGAATTTCTTATATATGGGGAATTTTAAAACCATCCTTTACAAAAAAAAAAATTCTTTCATGAATATTATACTGAGAATAATAATTATAAAATTATCAAAATCTTTTAAAAAGAACTACTTCATTTTTTACCTTACGTTCCTTTACATATCTTGAGCTGTTAGTGCAAAACATGATCAGTGTAATCCGAGTCTATCAATGCCTTGAAGTACTGAAAAATTTATCAGCCTTTTAAGCATCATGAATATTTTATTGTGATTACAGCTGTTAGGTTTTACTACAAGAATATCTTCATTATCAGAATATATATGAAAAGATTCTACAAAAACAAAAAATGCATCAATGGCACAGAGTTTATAGCAATTTTTATGCAGGTGCAGATCTAAGAGGGGAGGGAGGCTTTTAAAGCCTCAGCCATCATTTTTTGCTTCATGGACAATAAAATGTAAGAGAAAGTAACAGGGCAACTCCCTCACACCCCTGCTTTGTCTTAGGTCAGCTTCCCCCTTTTCTTGAATGTCTGGATCTGGGCCTGTTATGGATGTTGTTAGAAAAGTGTGAGTAGCTTTACAGGTGGTAATATTGTTGACTGACTGGTTTAAGTTTAAATGCATCTTTGCTAAGTAGGCATCCCTACCTTGGTTTGTGTCTGATGAGTCATACAAACAGGTTAACTGAGCATGAATGTGTTCTTGGAAACCATGCAGATGTTGTAGAAAGAAACCTTGACCTTAATGAACTGAAATTCTGAATACTCTGAATAAAAGTATCTCAACCTCAGGAGAACCGGAGCTTAATAATTAGAGCCCCCTCTATTGTGATCAATGGCACAAAAATCCTGAACACTCTATTTACACCCCTAACGAAGAGTCTCTGTCCCTTAATTTCAAGCACAGTTAGTACAAACATTTCCTAGGTTTTCAAGCACAATCTGGGAACCAACTGAGTGCTTTCACCTAATGTTACATCACAACTGGTCAGCCATGCCCACTGCAGGGAAAAAATTAAGTGTTTCAATACAACAGTCTTGCATGGGTCATCAGTTGCTTCTCAGCTGTTGAAAAGCAGCTGGCTTACTACACCAATTTCTGCCCATCAAATGGGCGCTGCTTCTAACATAAGTGAAAGCTATCTTAATTATCCTGGATGACCTTTGGCCTCACTTCCATGAAGGTCTCACTTTCATGACAACTTTGGATTGCCCTTGCTTCTAATGTCTTGGGCCCCTGTTTCATTGAGATCCTCCGAATGATGAGCACATGGCAACCACTTTTGCAAATGCGTACAGATAGCTGCAAGTTACTTTTTATTGTATTTTTACAAGTATGGAAGAAGTTATGCAAACAGAAAATGGAAAAACATTATTTCCATAGATACTCACCACAGATTTTAATGACTGAGTATCCCCATATCCACTGTCTTTTCCTATGAAAATATTGAAAATGAAGAGAAAAAAACATAGATATAAACATGATTATTCTTTCATCAGAGGAATGCTTGTAGCTAAAGTTGGTGTTATCAAACATGGCATAGGGTGGACATTTCAGTACTGGTTGAAAGGTAGTTTCTCCCTATCAATCACTTAACTTTTTAACCCTACTGATTGATAATCTTGGACATGGGCAATTATGTTAGCAGTCTTTTCAAGAGCATTGCATAGCAGCAGAGTCTATTGCGTAGCAGCCTAGCTGCGTCAGTGCAATGTATGTCCTTCAATTAACAGGCAGGAACTTGATGCCAATCACCTGACGAAGGAAACAAATCAATTATCACTCATGGGTGGAGGCACAGATTGGATTAAGAAAACCTCCCTGGTTTTTCCATTGAAATCCTGGGGAGAAAGCTATCAATTCCCTAATGGGAATGTGCACACCATGGAATAAGGTAGTATACTATGCATTCATGCAGATTTATTCTATCCAACAAAGGCTGAACTAAAAATATCAAACTTTATTATTTTAATAGAGTTCTCAAAATTTCTCAAACAGGGAGGGGGCAAGCCCCCACACATCTCTCTTCTTCCAGCCACCACTGGAAAATCCAAAGAGTGGACAAACACAACAATCCCATGTCTGAAACTTCTTTCCATCATGAGGTGAGACCCCACCCCTAATGAACCCCCAGAACTGTTTATATCTTTCACTTGAGATTTTTGCTTGAGTGAGACACATTAAAGACATATTCTGGTTGTGGACAAACACAACAATCCCATGTCTGAAACTTCTTTCCATCGTAAGGTGAGACCCCACCCCTAATGAACCCCCAGAACTGTTTAAATATTTCACTTGAGACTTCCCTTCAAGTGAGACACATTGAAGGCATATTCTGGTGGCTTTTCATTAAGATCTTGCTAGGAAGAAAAAATAATCCAGACTATTCCCTCCATACCATTTTTCCTGACTCAAGATATCTCACTCTAAAGCGCCAGAGAGCCACAACTGGGAAAAAAAGACAGTGGTGGGCTCGACTTGGACCAACATGTTGGAAACTTGGCCGTAAAACTCCATCTAACTAGCTAACTCACTCACTCACTCTAAAGATTGTTTATTTTTGTCAAAAAATACCTCCACTTTTCAACAAAGCCAAAGAAAGTTATGCAATGTGGGTACATTGTTTCAGATTCCTTTTGCTTTACTTTATAAGTTGGTAATCTGTTTGTCCTTGGAATTTGATACTATTGGAATGTTTGAATATATTTTCCTTTAGATCTAGGTTCACCCTACACCACATATGGGGTGTAGCAAACAATGTTGCAGAGTATTTCCTGCAGCATATTTCCTGCAGCAGCATCAAAACTGTAAACAAATTGAATGCAATGTTATTAAATTTAATGTGTCATGATGATATCACACATTTCCCATAATCCACCAAATCTCACAAAGAAATTGAGGAACTTTGAAAATTAGTATCTCCAAAATGCAACATGCTACTGGGCTGCAGTTTTCACCTCCTGAAAGAGGAAAATTCTACATGTTTAGAAGTCATGAAATTTTGTCTCCAGAAAATTCCTTTAACACTCTTAAGGCATGATAAAAAAAAAAATCAATATGTGAAACAGCCCTTACCAAAACTGCCTACCAATAAACAGTCTAAAACCTGACTTTTGGGAAGTTTAGTCAGGTTTTCACTTGATGATTGCACTTACAGTTTGTAGCCACTGCAACTCTTAAATCAATAACAATATGATAAAATCTACTAACCATTGGAGTGGCTATAAACTGTGGGTGTTAAAATCAATTACTGTAAAACCCAAGCTGCCACCCAAATGTCAAGGTTTTAGACTGTTTAGTGGTAGGCAATTTTAGTAGCGCTTTTTTATGTAATGATGGAAGGAACAATTTCAAAATTGACTTTACTCCTTCACTGAATGAGTGGCAAAGCCTAATTATGAGTGAAAATTACACCTTTATCAATAACCATAGATATCTTACTTGAAATATTTTCAAGGTTAAATTCTACAGATTTGGAATCCTTGCTTTTCCTTCTGTGCCGATTGTCCCCATTGAGGGGGCTCTTACTGGGACTAACATCTGTAGAGCATAGAGTTTTATCCAATGGGATGGTCTCATCTTCCATTGGTGCTAATTTTGTAGTCGAAAATCCAGCTCTCAATGTCCTTGTCAGCTTTAAATTTCGAAACCTGTTTGACATGCGTGACCACCAAGCCTTTGCGAGAGACAAAAATTAATTAGAAACAAACAATAGTAAATACCTTAATTTCATGAAACAATACACTTATGACATTTCAAACAATGACGAAAGAAGTCGTCATGACAGCACATAAAATAAAACCAATTTAAATCACTAAGCTTTATTTAAGAACAGATAACAGGAGTCAAAAGACTACAGTAAGAAACTGTGAACCTGATACCACAGTTTTTGCCCAGAAAGTGCTGCAATGAACTTCTGAGCTTAACTTCCTGTTTCACACCTTGTTTCTGTTTTATCTGTTTGCATCTAGACCAAGCAAACACAGGATCCAGTGACAGAATGGTTTAATTTGAAATCTAAGTTAAATTAAACTTGTCTAATAACTCAGGTGATTTAAATCATTCCCCCATTTCCATGTGTAATACCCTACTCACTAAACTTGTGACTAGATTATTCATAACCACCAACTTGATACAAATGTGCTCATTAAGATAAAAAACCTTGTGCATCTCTCATCATCTCTCATAACTTTGTCAGTAACCAGAAGATAGCAGACCAAATAAGGAACTAGGATTTTTGATATTTTACCTAACAAAATGGACCCCAGGGCCACACCTTGGGCCTTGGAGCCAAACTTTCTGTACATAATAAAGATATCAACAACTACAGTAACAGCATTATGACCAACCATACAAGACAATTTGCAGGAGACAGAGCATTGAGCAATATCTCACAAAATGGACCCTAGGGACCATCTGGGGCCTCAGATACAAAAACCCTTAACACCCTGAAACAACTATCCCCAGAGTAGCATTATATATGACAAACCATCAACACAGTGCAATAGAGGTAAGGCATTTTGCAAAATTTCATAAAATTGGCCACAGGGCCCATGGTATCTTGGACCACTGATTCCTGAGCACCCTGTATTGCCCATTACCCAAACAATACTCTGTCCAAGTTTCAAACAAATCCATGAAAGCATGTGGGGAGGAAAGGCATTTTAAACAATTGATAACAGATTGACTGATGCAGAATTAACATTTGCGAAACCTCTTTCCGTAAGTCCTTATTAGGTTTCCAGCTGGTAACTAATAAGTGTTTGAATCCAAAGCAACATTTCAAACTCTCACCAGGAAATAGAACATGTCTGAGTTTTTTGTTATTTTGGCTAAGTTAAGACCCAGCCTTAGTACAGTACCATTTTTTTAAGTCAAATTTTGTAGGTAGCATGGCTTTGCTATGTTGTAAGTGGTATAGCATGAAGTAAACTCTGAACTTAAACAGAACTGGCAAGCATAACCAGGGGCTACTGCCAAATACACACCTTTAAACCTCCTTTGGAGTCATCTTCTGTAAGTTGGATTTCAGTGACCGTGCTCTTTGAGCCATGCAGTCCTGTGTTACCATTGGTCGCTTCAATATCTGATGGCATTGTGGCAGACGCTAAAATGCGAATCAATTCATCGCCAGACCTGTCACTTTCATCTGAATTGAAACAAAATGTGTTTCAAGTTATGAAAATAAATAATTACGAAAATAAATAAATGTCCACAGAGCTTCCATTAAACCAGTTCTTCTACTTAAACAAATGAATACACATAAAACACACATTGTCAAATACATTTAGTGCCCTATATCTGATAGATGAAGGCAAAAATTCAATCTTTCACCTTAAATATGACAAGTTATATGACAATCTGAGCAAGAACAATGACCAAAAATCATAAAGACTCTAGTACAGTATAGTAATATGCAGTGGTGCCATACAGCATTTGGGTTCCCTATTGTTATGTTCACCTGTAACTGCAACTTTATCTGATCTTGGAGATGACAGTGTACTGTATGCTTTAATAAGCTCCAATATCAATTTTGCAAAGTACGTATGAATAATCAAGAAACACGGTGGCATATTTTGTACATGATGAGAATGATAAATGAATTTGGCAGGATTACTGTTCTTAAGATTGAAAATACTGGCTACAGATTTAACTTATATTTCAAGAAATTGATAATGGTTTAATTGAGTCAATATATTTCATACTAGTTACCAACAATAAAAATGCCCCACGAAAAGAATTTTTGTTTGATGTCAAAGGTTTTTTAAAAGAAACACTGCCAGGTAATGTTTTTGTGGAAGATGTGTTCATGGTCCATCATAAAACACAGTGATCTTAAATACAATAAAATACTTGACAATCTGCATGCTCACTAATATGCCACTTCCGTAATTCATTTTGGTGACTATGCATAACCCCCCCCCCAAAAAAATCATCGGGATAGACAAACTAATCTTGCACCTACATACAACACATATTCCAAAATTTGAGTTGACATGAAAATTCTTGAAATCATTCCTTCTTAATCCATAAAAAAGGAGGGATCTCAAGTGAGGTTTTGTGCAGTGGATCATGTCTAAATTGTCTTTTTGTTGTAAAAAATTGCATTTGTATCAGCCGTAGAGTAGGACTGAGACCCCTATGTCGGTGCGAGTTGGATAGAAACTTAGTGTTGTTAGCACATACTGACAGAAACATGGGAACATCGTACGCTGTATACTGAACTTGTTTGTGTATCCCATGATGTACCCCACAATTCCATGTGTCAACAAATTACTGAACATGCTTATTACATGGCAGATGCATGACAATGCAACTGGATGAAACCTCTCGCTTACAGTATTAGATCCCCTATTTTGACGATACTGGGGGAGCCAAAGGGGGTTCGCAGATCTTCAGCTTTAAGAAGTCTGAAAGTTTGGTACTTTCTGTAACAAATTGATGGCAAAAACAGTAAAAATCCAAAGAAATATGAGAATCCAAAACAGTGTGATGGACATATTCTTGCTATATACAAAATGAGAGCAACTCCTGGGTCTCAGCACAGTAGGTGGCATTGTTCATGTTTGTGATTGAGAGGTAAGAATGAGTTAAATACACACTTTATTTTAAATATATGATAGTAAAGCAATTCTAAATCAATACTGATAAAAATGTTTGAACTTTTTCCCGCCTAGAAAACTTCTTAAAGTAGCTGTTACTTCAATGTCAATACAACCAAGAACCAACTTACTATTGATTATGACCAGGGCCAAATCCAGGGCACGGCATCCGTCTGTTGCCTGGATGGTTACGTCAGCGCCAACCCGTACCAGGTATTGAACTATTCCCAATTTTCTGATGGTGTTAATTGAAAAAATACAGGCTATACAGCATAAAGCTGGAAGGTACAGCATAATGTACAGTTTTACATGGTATAGTTGTGGGTAATGCATTTTAGACTTGCAAAATCTCAGATTGGCTGAAGCAGCCACAAGTTAAGGACTGAAACCAGAGAGCCCAAAAGCTACATTTATTCTTTGCCAATCTTAAAAACACCCCTGGCAAATTTTGCTTTTTCACGGTCTCTGGTGACCTCAGATGGACCATTTGTGACATCAGGTACTAGCATGATCTCTGATCTCCACCAAAACAATTAGGTTATTCCTTCCATGGTGTTGGCATGTCTTCTAGAGGTTTTCCGCATTTCAGTTCTGATAACCTCCACCCA
Organism: Holothuria scabra; assembly: GCA_037179385.1. Taxonomy (NCBI): domain Eukaryota; kingdom Metazoa; phylum Echinodermata; class Holothuroidea; order Aspidochirotida; family Holothuriidae; genus Holothuria; species Holothuria scabra. Next base: position 24,437,454 of record CM074182.1, read on the forward strand.
GAATGATACTTTAAGGGCTCACCTTATCGCCATTACAAATCTAAAGACCAAATTTGAAGTGTATCGATCATTGCTATCTTGAGATACTGTGTTTACAAACCATATAGGCCTGTAGCAAGATATGACACTGAAGAGGGGCAGAGTTATTCAGAAGGGATTACAGGAAATGCCCATTAGCCAGAATTTAGAAAAAGTCCAACACAACTGATCCTCTTAACCCTGTTTAGCCCAACTTCCTGGCAGACAGGAACCTCATCTTGACTTCTGAGACCTTACAAGTTGAAAGTCACCTATGCATGACACACTGAAAAGCTGTGCTGGACAAGTAGAATGCCCTCCCCACAACTAATCCATAAGGTTGCCCAATACTTCTTACCCGAGTTGCTAATGGCAAGTCAGGTAAGAGTAGGTAATGGGGAATTCCTGTCATGGGGGGCAAAGCTTGATCAAGGGTCAAATGAGAATGCTAGTTAACAGGAGATTTCAAACTCTCTAGGGTGCCATACTTATTGAAAATTGAAGCCAATATAAACATGGTTTTGTAGTTTTACCTCTGTTGACCTAAAATGGCCCTTGGCAGTGTTCTCTGCAAAATTTTTTCCCCAACATGACAAAAATACACCACAGGAAGTGTCATTCATGCCTTACTTGGTATATGGTATTGTAATTACAGACCATTTCAAAGGTTATGCTTGTTTACCTCTGGTGACCTATAATGAAGATTCACCTCTATCAATAACAATGGGGTTCTTCTCAACATGAAAAATCTAAAAACCAAATATAAAAAAGCCAGTCATGGCTGACTTGACCTATTGTTAGAACAGACCATATCGGAGGTTTTGCATGTTTACTGCTTAGATGTTTTGTCTTAAAGGGGAAAATTAAGCCAAAATTTAATTTTCATATGTGAAAGACCAAATCTACACAGTGTGGTGAAACTTTCATTCAAATCAGACACCTATGTCTCGAGATATCGGCAAAGGAAGTCCCTAGATTTGTGTTCCAAAGTGAATTGATGGCAGTGAAGGTTTTATCACTTCTTCACATTGACAATGGATGCTTTATTTAGGGCGATGTGCACTGTTTAACAAAAATTTTCCTAACTGGCTAATGATAGCCTAATCCATAGCCTAATCCCTAACCCTAACAAAGGATACAATCGATACAATACAATGGCAAGAGCCAATCAAGAAACACCTTGTTAAACAGTGCGCATCTACCCTTGTATTTCCCTTTTCTCAGATGGTTGTGTTGACCTTATAGTTTGTAGGGGAGGAAATCCCTCAGGGGAATACAAAGTTTGTATATTGTTGAGGAGAAAACCAGTTGTAAAGTTTCAAAAACTAAAGAAAATTTACTGTAAGGAAAAGTAAGCTTTTAAAATCCAGAGTGGATTCCACCTTAGCTGTAAAGGTTCCCTCCTCTAGAGTGTACGTAATAGGAGAAAACATAATTGGAGAAAAGAAGCTTTTCAAATCTGTACTAGATTCCTAATTACAGTTGTTGTAAGGTTCCCTTTCTAAAGAGGACTTAGTATTTCAAAAAATGAAAGTTTTTCAAATTCATACCAAATTTCTCATCAGCAGAAAGGTTTCCAAAAGCTTGTTATCCCCAATTAAGTCCTCTTTAGCATTAGAAATGGCCATGAATCCATCAAAATCTTTTTCTAATTCTATGAGGGGATTCCTCTACTGGAGGCCATGTCACGGTAGTAACTTAATCTATGCTACAGGAACAGCATTGTTACATGTACTGATGAATCGATTAGCGCTTGTTTTTAGTGACTGTAGGCAGTCATTAGTGGGGTCCATCAGCCTCTAATCGTCTTCATTTATTGTCTACATGAATTTCAAATCCTCATATTGAAGTTGAGAAAATTAAGATACACTTCAGTGTACAACCAACCATGGAACAGTAAGAAGGAAATATAAATGTAAATGCAAATATAAATATAAATATAAACATAAACATAAACATAAACATTAACATAAATATAAATATAAATATTTAAGTTGATGGACCCCAGTAATGGCAGACTAAAATTAGCCCATCACAATCTCAGGCTTTCAAGCAGATCCAGACAAAAAAGAAGGACAAGTATTTTTCAAAAAGTAGGAGAAAAGTAGGAGTTAGGAATGTTAAATGTTCTACTTTAAATAGAAATGTATACTACTTATAAGTAATTATGTAAACAACAATTTAACATTTTTATCACTGAATCAAACAATTAAAGAAAACTGCCCTTAATAGTGTAAATCATCAATGCCACCCAATGCTTGAATGGGTATCTTTAGGTGACATATTTTACAATTTTGTCAACCACATTTGCAGGGCTTCCTAAAACCAACTGACGGCTGGAAATCAGTCACCTTCAATTTCTGCAAATATTCCCAAACATTTGGCACAAGGACACTGATGAACCCCCACAAAATCCAAAAACAATAGGAAAATTTTTCATCTAAGACAAACATACAAAATGTGGCTTTGTCTTACTTTTCAAAAATCAATCAAGTTCAAGGCAATAAGAACCATATGATATTATGGCAGTCAATTCATAAGACCTTGAATTTTTGCCTGATTTTGCATATAGTATATAATGAAACTGATGTTCAATACAACGTATTCCATGAACATTTCACTTTCAATTTGGTTTGTTAAGGCAGGCCATGAATTGCTACAAGACAAAAAGGAGTATGATGGCAGGGGATTTTGGGATTTTGTCTGAATGAGATAATTACTTTAGAATTTGCATATAAAACAATCTGTTTCCTCAGTCAATCATCATCATCATCATTGAGAATCACATTATCTCTGCATTTCACTTATAGGTCATGTTATTCAAAAACAACAGATGGGTTGGCATTGAAATGTGAGCAAAACTATTTAGAAATCTCACAGTACACCCCCATCAACAAATACTGGTACAGTATTGTACTTGACGATTTTGGTAGTGACTGGCCTTTGGGAACAATTAGAGATGAAAGAGAGTATTCACAGAAAGTTTGGGGGGTTGTTCCACAAAAAAGTAGGAGAATGTTGGAAAAAAGTAGGAGAAAGTAGGATTGTAAGCGAAAAAGTAGGAAAAGTAGGAGGAGGGTAAAAAAAGTAGGAAAAAGTAGGAAAAGTAGGAAAAGTAGGACCACTTGAAAGCCTGCAATGAATCTGTCTGGACTCGTGCATAGCAATTAATCTTGTCCATTTCCTGTTTGCAAGAGCGATGTTACAAATACATCCCCAGTGAAAGTTAGATTTGATGAAGTTTTACCACCCAGTTTCTAACCAACTGATTTGGGATGGTGGATTTTATTCCCTAGTCCATTGTTTACCTTTCATTGAACAGTACAATAACTCAGAACAAAATAGCAAGATATTTTTATGAAACAGAGGACTAAAAATATTGGTGATGAATACATTTATAGTACTGTATCTGCATTTAATGCAAATTTTGCCATTTCAAAAAAGATACTGGATAAAAATATGAATATCAGGCTGGTGCTACCATATAGGCCTATCAGTGTTTGTAAAAGAGGTGGGAAGGGGGGGGGGGATTGGGGGGGGGGGATTGGTCCCCTCTTCCAAAAGTATCCAAAAGAAGGTGGTTAAAATCTCTCCCCCCTCCTTCACTTCCATAAAAGTTAAAAAATTGTCAATATCTTGGTTTCTTCTTTAAAAAGAGGGCACTTTTTCAGCAACGTTTGAACTCAAAGTAATGGCCTTCAAAACACTTCAAATTGCACCTTTCAGGGGCATTGAAGAAAGCTATTGTCCCCTGAACCCACTTTTAATATTAACCTAGGACAGAATCAATTTAGACTTGGGGTTTAGAGGTAATTAATCCTCCTCTTTGTGTTTCTGGCAGAATCCCTGTATATGGAGTACTGACAATCCAGCCCAAACTTCCCTTGACCTTTTAACTATACCTGTGAAATGTTGCTTGCATAAGAGCAGTCCATCCACTTTTTGTGTCTTGCCTGTTAACATCTGCACCGCGTTGAACTAATGCTTCTACCAAGGACTGGTGTCCAAGCATGGCTGCTATCATGAGTGGTGTAGCGCCCTCTTTTGATGTTGCATTACACTGGATTGGATCTTCATCCAATAACTGAAGCACTTGGCTCTCATTTCCTAGATAGAGTACAAAGCAGGAAAGCTTGAACAAGTCATTCAATTATTGATGAAAAGTAAACTATGATTTGCTTGTAGTGCTAATGCATTACACAGCCTTCACAGTGCTCTCTAACATCTACAACCAGTGTTTCCATGGAGAAGGAGAATTCCCCCACCCCCTTCCACAGGAAGTAGAGAAAATCTGTACTTCCCCTTTTCAGGTCAATTAAAAACGAAAAAAAAAGAGTATGTATCTTAGTTTCTTATTTAAGAAGCAATTTTACACAAATGAGTAGCCTTTAAAATTAATCCTTCAGATAGTGTGGTAGCACCAGAATGTCAAAATGGGGGAGGAGGGAAAAGGGAAACTAAGGATAAAGGATAATGATGGGGGAAAATGTTTGAGAGCAGTGCTGCCGAGACCAATGCATCCATTCCTGAGGGAGGAGGTCCAGGGGGTGAAGCCTCCAGAAGCCCTGAGGCTAATAGTATCTCTGGATGAAAATTCAAGTTGGGGGGAGTTCTATTGTTATTATTTTTTTTTTTTGGTTAACCCAACTCCTAACAGACTGGGGGTGGGAGGAAAAGTGGGGGAGGAAAAAGGACAAAATCTGAGATGCCAAATTCCCCCACTTTACCTCCTGTGGTTGACACTGTTCAGATTGCACCTTATTGGGGTACTGAAGCAAGCTTTTGCCCTCCTGAACCTACCTGTAATTTTGGCCAAGGGCACCATTTATTTGAACTTGGGGTTTAGCAGTGATGAATTCCATGCCCCCCTTTTTGAGAATCCCTAACAACCATGTATATCAGGTACAGAATGACAAAGTGGCTATTCTACTACTTCATTTCACTGATTTGGTTTTGCAATATTTGATAGATATAGTACAAACATGCAGGACATTATGTAATATCAAGACAGATTACAGGCCAGCGCTAAATTCAGTGAAAATTCCATGGAAAACATTTGAAAATTCATAGAAATTTATTATTGCCATGACCAGTAGAGCAACCCACATCTCTCTGTCTGGTTATTTCATGTAAAATGAGATGTCAATCAGTCCTGGCCATCACTAAGATTGTGAGTGAAACTGTTTGAAAGGTCCTGCTCTGCAGACTGCCAGAAGTGTTGCAGCTATCAGAGTCACATGGTACCAACCTAAACTGGTATACTAGTACAGCCACCACTCGGAATAGACCTTATGCATTGCCGTCACACTGACATCATCCTTGGGGGAAACCGATGGAATATGTGGCCCCACACATAAGAATTCACCCTGCACATGATGCAGACTATGCTCATATTCAACCTGTTGACAAATCAGCTTTCTGTATTTGTCAGTGTTGATATGTTTTGCCTCCAAAGGAGGGCGTACTTTCTGCTCTGTGACATCATACACATAAGGTCTATTCTCTTACATGAACCCTGGCTGCAACTGTCTGTTCCAATTTCATGTACAGTAACACAAATCAGAAAGAAACTGATCTTCACTAAAAATGTCAATCAAGTCAAGCACTATTACAGCCCTGCCTTTGCCAACTACGTACCCATCAAAATCGTGGTTTCCATAATTATAAATTTAAACCTTGCTTTCCTGTAACTGCTTTACCCAATTATCGTTCTTAATTTCTGTCTGAAATAGTTCAATGGGCCTAGACTAGCCTTTCATTCTCGTGAGACTCCAGGCACAGTAGAACTACTTATCTATGAACCTGGAAACCTTTCTGAAAATGTGAACCAGTTTATCCTCAAAGTTAAGCAATAATGCCAATATTTTTACCATCGCTTCAATCCTATGTACTTTAATCATCATTCTTCATGAACTAAGATATCAGGGGACAAACAGACTTGTGGGTATAATTTACTATTTAACTTATTTATTTTTATACAACATTTAGAGCAGATTTACGTTAATTTTATTGTCAAAGCGTGCACTCTTTAGAGAATTACATATAATCCAGCTTTTTCCTCCAGCAACGTCCTCTTTGCCCTACATTTAGAAGGTTTATTCCTATTTTAGGCCTCAAGTCACTTTCTTTCTGTTCTCTAAAAAATCCTTTCTTACATTAATGATACATGAAAGCTTCAATTTCCCCTGCTGTTCTAAAAAACTCCTAAAAGATAGGTAAAGCCAATATTTTTCACCGGGCTACAGTTAACGGCTCAGGATGACAAAGATTTGGAAATGACTTTCTGCTGAAACTCAATGACCTAGTTTCTAGCTGAGTATTTATTCTACTGGTTAAAGTTTATTCTTTGAGTTCCTGTAAAAAGGGAGCTCCACTGAAAAAAATCCCTTCGGCTAAAGGTTGCAACAGCTTCCCTGGTTAAGAACTGTCATGAATTTTAATTGATTCAGTTTGCATTTTATTTGAATACTGTACACAAGTTACTTGAACTAAAATTTTTGTCAATTTTCACACATCATCAAATTTTTGGCAAGGGGACAATCCAGGGGAAATTAAACAAATGTAGGCTTTAACTCTGTAAGTCAACATTTTTTTATTCTAACAAAACTTACATAATTTTTGTAAAGCCGAACAGTTGAAATACACTAAATATACAAAGTACATATTCAGCCAGCAGATGACAGCTACTGAAAGTAAACCATATGGTAGTTTCTACTTGCTACAGTTCAGTATGGTACAGTAAGGGTTTTTGTATTCAGTACAGCTTTGAAATAAAATAATTGCATTTATAACCTCTTTAAAGGTGAAGTTTAAGCAAAAATTTAATTTTCATATTTGAAAGAAGAACAAAATCTGCACAGTGTGGTGAGAGTTCCATTCAAATCAGACATGTATTTCTTGAAATATCAGTAAATGAAGTAAGGAGATTTGTGTTCAAAAGTGAGTTTGAGGGCAGCAGAGCTTATATCACAAATCTATGCAAATTTATGTCACAGTATATTATGTTCCTGGTTTGAGCTTGGGCCAAACATGCAGACTTCACTCCTCAAACCTTTTTAGAGACCTGCACAAATGTTTCACTTTTTTACAAGTTCCAGAATGGAATCAAGGAGCTCAAAGTTCAGATTTAATGTACAAAACTTGACTGAAGTAACTGGACATCACATGAGAGACTCCTTAAAATACTCTTGGAAGGACATTTAAACATGGGAAGGGAGACTCTACATAAAATAATTGTGTATGTTCAGCATATTAACATGGTAACTTTGGAAAAGTGGGTATTTGGTAGAGAGCATGGCTGGAAAAAATGTGTATTTCCCAATTCTCTCTAGGCCTAAGCAATATATTTTCATGTACAGAAAAGGGAAATTTCTCTTCAATTGTCAAAATTTCCCTCCAGATGTTCAAATTGCTCTGGAAGGAGCCTCCCAGCTTTGCAACTTTTTCCACCCATGGTGGAAGAGCATCATTAAATACTGGGCATAAGATAACCCCTATACTTTTGGAGTAAGTAATGGACACATAATCAGGTTGATGTTGAGACAGCAGAAATTGCCTAGGAAGTCCCTGGTTTTATACATGTTTATGGTGTACAAAATTTAAAGGCTCAACTTACCAGCTTCAGTTGCTTTTATGATCCTTTTTTCAAAACCGGTTCCTGAAAAGAGCAAATTCAGAACAACTTCAACATATAACCAGAATGCAAAAATGCATTGAGGTTTCGATGATACATACATGCTCTTTTCAATAAAATGCTACATTTCTTGTAACAACTGGTGACCCAAAATAGCCTTTGTCTCCACCTGTAAGTGACTGGCTTTTCTTTCATACTGTGCCTTAAGATATTCTGCAAACAAGGTTTTCAGAGTTTGATGCCAGGTGATACCAGATGACCATTGACCTCCACCAAAAACAACAGGTACAGTACTTTCAACTCACCATAACACATCCACATACTAATTGGGAAATCCATCCAAGTTTCCTACCTTGAGATATCCCATTTTGACAAGTTTTTCAAAGTTTGACTGATCATGACCCCAGATGTCCTTTCACCTCCACAAAAAATACCCTTATACAGACCATCTTCTCACCATAATTCATTTACATACTAATTTTGACATCCATCCACTTTTCATACCTTGAGCTATCCTAAACAAGTTTTTCTGAGTTTGACCCCTATGACCCCAAATGACCTTTGACCTCTACCAAAATCAATAGGGTTCTTCCTCCCATCATAACGCATCAACATATCATAACGCATCAACATATCAAGTTTGAAATCAATCCAAGCTTCCTACCTTGAGATATAGTGTAAACAAGAAGTTCGGAGTTTGACCCCATGTGACCCCAAATGACCTTTGACCTCCACCAAAATTTATTGGGTTATTTCTTACATCATAACGCATCAACATATCAAGTTTGAAATGAATCAAAGTTTCCTACCTTGAGATATAGTGTAAACCAGGATTTCAGGGTGTGACCCCATGTGACCCCAAATGACCTTTGACCTCCACGAAAATAAATTGGGTTCTTTCTTACATCATAACGCATCAGCCTATCAAGATTGAAATGAATCAAAGCTTCCTACCATAACATATCATGTAAACAAGGATTTCAGGTTTTGACCCCATGTGACCCCAAATGACCTTTGACCTTCACGAAAATAAATTGGGTTCTTTCTTACATCATAACGCATCAGCCTATCAAGATTGAAATGAATCAAAGTTTCCTACCATAATGTATCACGTAAACAAGGATTTCAGGGTTTGACCCCATGTGACCCCAAATGACCTTTGACCTCCACGAAAATCAATAGGGTTCTTCCTTACATCCTAACGCATCAACATATCAAGTATGAAATTGATCCAAGTTTCCTACCATGAGATATCGTGTAAACGAGTATTTCAGGGTGTGACCCCATGTGACCCCAAATGACCTTTGACCTCCACCAAAATCGATAGGGTTCTTCCTGACATCCTAACGCATCAACATATCACGTTTGAAATTAATCCAAGTTTTCTACCATGACATATTGTGTAAACAAGGATTTTGGTTTTTGACCCCCTGTGACCCCAGATGACCTTTGACCTTAACCAAAATAAATAGGGTTCTTCCTCTCAGTATGGGGTATCTGTGTACCAAGTTTGAGAACTGTCAGATCTTCCCTTCTCAAGATATCGTGTAAACAAGCAAAGTGTCACAAACACACACACATACACACACACACGCACATACACACATACATACACACACACGCCATCATGAATGCATAGGTTTCTCTTTTCATCGAAACCAACAAAAAAAAATGATTGATTGAGTCATCTCAGTATCTTCACCAATGTTGTTGAATTTCCATTGAGGGGGGTACAGTGGCATCACCAAGTGGGGGGGGGCCAGGGGGGCACGTGCCCCCTGAAAAATTGTGTGGCCCCCTAAATGAGATTTGAGATTTTAAAAAACGATATGCCTTCTTTAGTGTCAGAGTGTGACTATGAAAATATTTAAGATTGGATTCTTCTTCTGACGAGAAAAGGCAGTAATTTTCATACTTTTCAACTAAAAATATCGTAAAAACATCTTGAAAATGCCATTTCCAGCTGTCTGAGGGGTGGTTTTTTCTCAAAAAATTTTTGCACACTTCCAACTACACTAACTGAAGGTGGTGCATAGCACACGTAACTGTTCAAGCAGGATTATATAGGTGTACATTTTTTCCTTAAGAGGATCACATCTTACATGCTTTCTCTTTCGAGTTCAGCTCTCCTTCTTCTAAATATCAGCTGGATCCGCTCTTGAAAGTTGTTTCACTAGTTTTGTTAGCAATAAATTCTTAATTGAAGTTTCACTGGAAGTTTTTTGTTTGAGACCAGTGTAAAGACAACAGAAAAACCGTAAATAACGACCTGAATACCTAACAAACCCCTTAAAACCCAGGAGCTTCCAGGGGCTTCACCCCCTGGACCCCAACAGAGACACACATTGAACTGCCCATCAAATTCTTTTCCAAATAGTTCATCTCGCCCTTTTTCAAAATGTCGGCTGGATCTGAACTTGGTAGTTGAATCACTTTTTTACCAAAACTTCTTACTGGAAGTTACTTTGGAGGTATTTTTGAGACCAGTGTTAAGTCAATAGAAGAACACTTACATAGCAACTTTAGTGCCTCACAGTTTAGCAGTGCCCCCCTGCAATGTTGTTGTGCCACCCCAGTGCCCCCCCAGAACAAAAAGTCCCGTAACGCCACTGGGGGGGTAATGAGGGGATTTGCCCATCCCATTTCCAGAAGTGAGATTAAATTCCCCTCTTTCCATTTCCATAAAAACAAAAAAATGACAGTATCTCAGTTTCTTATTCCAAACAAGGACACCTTTGAGGCAATTAATTTTTGAACCGTAAAACATAATAAATAATTAGCCTTCAAGCCCTTCAGATTGCAATTTATAGCTTCATGGAAGGAAGTCCCCCCCCCTCCGAAATCAATCTCCTTGAGCCATGGGAAGCATCAATTTTGATTTTGGGTTTGGCAGTGGTAAATCCATCTCCAGTCTCCACCCTTTGTAGTTTCTGGCAGAATCTGTGCATGCATGGTGTAAGGCTTCATATTAAAGCCAAGCACACTGTACATCCAACTACACTAGGACTGTTATTGTGCTTGGTGCTCAACATTTTGGAGTACAATCTATAGGGAAAACAAGCCAGAGAGCCACAACTGGAAAAAAGTGTAATGGCCAGCTTTAATACACTTATTTGTTACAAACTCTATCTGACAGAAAAAACTAAGAATATAGCGTGACATGAAAACATCCTCCAAGACCCCCCAGCACTGTAAATAATCTAAAAAATAATCTAATGAAAATCCCCTACTGCATAATTTTCTTTAAGGTCTTCAGTACTCACGTAAGAAAATGAAGACTGCAAAACTTGAAATTACTTTTCTATGGTATAAAAAAAACCAATAATATTTCAGACAATCAAAACTTGAGAAAATGACAAACACTGCTGAATTTTTGCATCACTAAGTTTTTACTTGAGGTAGAAAAGCATCTCTCTTCAAAATGTATTCATTATCCGATCAAGTTTGAATCTTTAAGCACTGCATTTATTTTCTGTAACTTTCTATTTGAGTATTAAACTGTGAGTGTTAAAAATGTAGTACTAAAAGAAGGCCTAGGGTTTATTAAGGTCCTATCAAGTTTTGATATGTTAGAGGGGTACTTCTCTTAAGCATTTTGGTAAAATTTGCATTGAAATCCAATGTGTTCTTCTTTCACAGGTGAAAATAGATTTTTGCTCTAAAACTTACCCTTTAATTCATTGACGTGTTATTTTGTAATTGCTTGTGACATGATTGTTATATAGTAACTGAAAACTACCAAGGGTTGATGATCAGAAAATTTGTTTTTTTTTATGAATGTATGTATTGCTTTTGTTGCTGAAAAAAAAAGATTTGACAACCACTATTGCAATGATATACAGGTACATAAGTATAAGTAAACATGTACAATACTGGATGATTTTTGTTCCTTTAGGTAGCATCATTGTGTTCCCTGTAACAATGAGGACATACAGTTTCGATTTTCGAGAGAAATATACAAAAGTTTGCAATGACATAAAATCCTCTAACAGTTGCAAAATGCACTGAGTCAACTTCAGTCAGATACAGCTGAAAAATGAGCACTTCATGCTTATCACTCATTCCTTCAAACATGTCCAAAGTTCTTGGTCAACACAATGACTGACAGTTAACTGATTTACTCTACATATAAGAGTCATGTAAGGCAAAAGAAAAAGGTTGGGGTCTGGAACTACTGCAGCAATGGCTGCAGTTGCGCAATCCTTCTGATGTAATCATCTAATGAAATGGTCAGTCTTTTAATTTATTTTTAAACACAATCACAGTTTAAGTGCTACACTTTATGCATACCTTTTTCTCATGTTGGGCTATACCATGGTGTTCTGTAACACTTTACACCTAACAGTTGGACGGTTACATGAACTTACATCTCTATGTTTCGACATCTCTATGTTCCAACAAAATGGCGCCAAAGTACACTGTCTGTACCAAAGTACATTTTTATCGGCCTTTAAGTACATTATTGTCTGCGGCAAAGTACATTATTTTCAGCGCCAAAGTTCATTTTTGTCGGAGGCAAGGAACACTTTGTCAGAACATAGAGATGCAGGAACAAAGAGATGTCGGAACATAGGGATGTCCCCCAGTTGGGCAGGGTTGCATTTTAGATGTACTGTACAGTATTCGATAGCCCTGCTTGGTATACACGAATCCAGACAGCAAGTGGTCTGATTTCAGTCGGCCATAAGTGGGGTCCATTACCATAAAATCTTTCAATTTCTTTGCTCACCTGCATCATGGATGGTTTTACACTAATTTGTATCTTAAATTCTCCAATTTCACAAAATATGAGGGTTTGAAGTTCATGTAAACAAAAAATAAAGACCATTTTAGGCTGATGGACCCCACTAATGGCAGCCTACAGTCCCTTAAAACAAGAGTCAAGCGCTAATCAGATCTGTCTAGAGGGCATCTCATGATTTTCCCCTCATTTCTCTTCAAAGGATACATCTGTCATGATATTTTAAGACTTACATGTTGCAAACTAAAGGCAAACCAAATGGGTGTTCCTGGTAAATTTGATATCACAATTGAAGAAAAAAATACTACCACATGATCCTTAAGAGACAATCATAAAATACTGGACAGTCTGTTAGTCTATACTTATTTAAGATGAAGTGACCAATCTTGCTTCAATCTCACCATGAAAACGAGATGATGAGCCAAACATACCAATTTCCTAGTAATGACCCATCTGCACTGTATGCAATGTCCTCAAACAGCAAAGAGCAGTGTAACTGATACTGTGCTAGAATTACTGTACAGGGTAGGATCAGTTTGCTTTCAGCATGGAAGTCCCATCTGGATGCAATATTACTTCAATGCTTTCATGAATCTCTGCCACCAGAGTAGATAAAATCTAAACAAAGAGCACTTGCAACTATTAGCAAGCTCTAAGTAGTGTTCAAAATAAAGTAACTGAACACTGTATAGTCTCATGGAGACTTTTGCCTAGAGGATGTTCATTTCAGTTGAAGAGCATTCCCTTCCAGATAAAATTTATGGGCTGAGTACCATGTAATACAACCAAATCATCCAAGGAGTGAGACTCTAAAAACAATACCATATACAGTAAAATAAATACCAGAAATGGGCAAATGTGACCATACAGGAGTTTGTCTAATCATGAATGTCACTGCCATCATTGTCAATCATATCATGTATGGCCATCCTATATGGCACCTTCCTTGCAGATTTCACAAAAAATTGACCCGCAATTGCAGATGATGAAAGCTTTTAAAGAGAGAGACATACATTTCACTTCAACAGTACCACATAAGTTCTACTGAGCTTTTTTTTTTTTTGAAAAAACATTATGATTTTATTTCAGTGTATGGGGACTTCAATGTTCACATTGATTGGACACTACCTGAAAGGCCCTCTTCGACAACTTGAGACATTACTTTTGACACTTTTGATACGATTGGTCTGACACAAATTTTGTGTGAGCCAACCTATACAACTCCTTCAGGTGAATGCCACTTTTTGGACCTTGTATTCACTAACAACCCTTTCATTGTGGACTAATACAACAGACAATTTACATGGCTGTGACCATAAGGCAGTTGAAGTTTCAATCCGTATCACCTTACAATCAGCAAAACGTGCTTCTAAGGAAATTTACAACTCAAATGATGCTAACTTTGACTTGTACTTATCGGATCCTTCCAATATTGATTGGACGGATTGCTTTGATGGAAATGTCTACTCTACATGGCAGAACATTTCGAACAAATTGAAAGGATCCATTACTTAAACTATCCTGTTAGAGAAAGTATGTGTAAGAGGTGGCACCTCTCAACCATGGATATCAAAAGAAATAAAGAAACTTTGCCAAAAGAAAAGAAATTTATATTTGAACGCTAAAAAGCTTGGTACATCTGAATCCTGGGAATCTTATAAACTATCCAGTACACTATGCAAGAGGGAGATTCAAAAAGCTCATAGGGCATTTGTACTGGGCATTGCAAAGGACTCAAATCATCACATGAAGAAATTCTGGAAATTTATTAGCTCTCAAAAAAGGACATCGGATGTGAAATCCCTCTACTTTGGTGAAACCCTTTTTACTTCTGCAAATGTGATTGCTCAAAATTTTGTGCACCTCTTTGCCTCCCATGGTTTGCAGCTGTACATACCAGAGGATATTTCAAACCTTGACACATCTCATGACTCATCCAATGTGTCTATCAATTTATCAAGTTTTACTGTGAAAGAGGTCAATAATATTTTATTACACTTGAACACAAGCAAATCAGCTGGTCCTGATGGGGTTTTTCCAATTTTTCTGAAGCTTGGAAGAGGGGTGCTCTCTCAAGTTCTATGTCAATTTTTTAACTTTTCCATTTCTAGTAAAATAGTACCTTTGGAATGGAAAATGGCAAATGTTGTGCCAGTCTACAAAGGATCACCCAAACCAGTAGCTGTTGCTTCTAGCTATAGACCCATTTCTCTAACTCCAATTGTTAGTAAAATTATGGAAAAATGTATTTGTTCTAGACTCTTGAATTTCTTTGATGAAAATAATATTCTTGGCACAAACCAATTTGGTTTTCGCCCTGGAAGAAACTGTGAGCTAATGCTACCCAAAGTTCACCATTTTATTTCTTCTTCTCTGGATTCTTCTTCTTGTAACCTTGTGGATGCTGTTTTCCTTGACTTCAGCTCTGCATTTGACAGAGTTTCTCATAATAAACTTATTTCAAAGCTTCACAAGTTGGGGATTAGAGGTAACATACTCTTCTGGATACAGGACTTCCTTTGGATGCGCCAGCAAAGAGTGGTCTTTCAAGGGACATCTTCTGATTGGACAAATAACTTTAGTGGAGTGCCAGAGGGATCCGTTTTAGGCCCCATACTTCTGATTGTACTTTTGTTAGTGACATTTCCTGTGGCCTCTCCTCAACAATATTTCAATTTGCAGATGACCACACTATTATCAGACCTATCACCTGCCAAGGGGAAAAGGATATTTTACAGAATGATTTGAACACTGTTTTTCAGTGGTCTGTTGATAATGAACCTCCTTTAAATGCTTCCGAATGTGCCATCATGCATATCTCTAGGTGTAAACCTAACAACATTGTCTTTCATGATTATTTTCTGGGAAGCAATCCTCTTACTGCTACTGAAAATTATCAACTCCTAGGAGTTCGATTTAGCAGCAATTTTTCTTTCAGCAATCATATTGACCATATTTGTAAATCTGCCTCTAGACTGGTAGGATTTGTTTCTCGTTGAACAAACGGGATGCCTCATGACTCTTTCTTACTTTTATATAAATTCTTGTCTTACCTGTGCTACTGTATTGTGGTTCTATTTCGCATCCTCTTAATGTTTGTCATTTAGATCATATTGAGGCTGTCCAAAGGAGGGCAACCAGAATTTTGTATTGAAGGAAACTTCCAAATGACTTGGTGTCTTACCAAAACAGACTAAAGTATTTTAATATTATCAGTATCAAGCACAACCTTGCTTTACAGAGGCTTGCTCTTGGTCATAAAGTTGTTCATGTGCATAGTCCAGCTGATTTTAATGAGTTTATTAGACCTAGCATTCAATCACCAGGAAGGCTTCTTCATTGGACTGCTAAGACTCAAGCTTTCTTTAATTCCCCTTATGTTCACTTTGCAAGACTATGGAATGATCTTCCTTTGGAATTGCTGGAAATTCCATCTGCTAATAGCTTTCATAAAAGACTGTCTGATCATTACATATCAACCTACTAAGTCTTCCTTAGCTAGGGTAAGGGTTGCACTTACTTCTCAGTGAGTGTTTCAGATCTCTGGTCTATACCCACTTAACTGGTACTTTCACTTTGTTTGTACCAAATATGTAATGTAATGTAATGTACTGCACCCACTTCCTGGGTTGACCTTATAAATGTAGAGCACATCAACATAACCAAAACCCAACTACTATACATACTTCCACTGCACATACAGTAGTTTTAGTCACTACTGGGCAACTCAAATACTGAATAGCCTCGCTCCCACTTACAACACTGGTTGGTGTAACACGTGGCAGGAAAATACAGTATGGAGGCATGTTACTTTTGCATGTGAAGCAAAATCTCACCACTGCATGCAGACTCCAACCAAGATGAATTAGGAGATTTACATTTTACTACACATGATGAAAATATAAGTACACCTCATCAACTCGATTGACAAGCAGCTGTGACACCATTTATAGGTAAAATGAATAATTCTACTCTGTTGTGACAGTGAAATGGGATCATGACTCATACACGTACAGTAATGCATACTTGCTAATATTACCATCCTGTAAAACAGAACATCTACAGGTAACAGGTGATCCAAAATACAAAGTTCATAACATTCAGCATTCTGCACTTTAAAGAGCCAATCCTCTCACCCCAAACTACACTTCTTGTATAGGGTAGCAGAAACACTCAATTAGCTCAGCTCTTTCAATGACTGCTTATTCAAACAATGCAAAGTACAAAAAAAACTCATATTACACAGCATAAACTGTGCTGAGAGTGTTTTGATTAACACATTGAGCATTTCTATACTCACCCTGAAGCAATAAATTGAGATTTTGTATGGAAGAGGATGAATTTCAGAAAATTGTGGGAGGAGCTTAAGAAGAAAGGTTAGGAGGATTGGTATGTTTGGGTGAGAGAATTAAGCCTTTAAGTATTAGTTTATTGGGAATTCACTAATAGCTGGAAAAGCAGAACATGGTGATTTTTATGGTTTTCAAAGCTTAAAAAACAGAACAGTTCCAATTAAAAATGAAACCATAGCTGAAATAGGTATATTTTTTTGCCTCCAAAGGTTTAAGTAGTAGATAAGTAGCCTACCAAAGGGTACATACCTATAATACATTCATCCGGCTTGTATTATACTATAGACGAATCCGATTAGCCCTTGTTTTTAGTGGCTGTATGCCCCCATTAGTGGGGTCCATCAGCTTTAAATTGTCTTCATTATTGTTTACATGAATTTCAAACCCCAAATTTAGTGAAATTGGAGAATTCAAGATACAAATTAGTGTACAACCATCCATGATAGAGGTAAGCAAAGAAATCGAAAGATTTATAGGTGATGGACCCCACTTATGGCCGACTGAAATCAGACCATCACTTGCTGTCCAGATTCGTGTATAGGACAAAAGTACAGAGCTACAGGAGAGGTACATTTGCCAACATCAGAGAATGAAAGCAGCTAACTCAGGGCTGAAACCAACACTTGTCCTTTCATCTCAGAGTTGTAATTGTAAAGTATGGTACTTTTCTTCATAACTTTGTTCGACATGGGCTGATGTCATTTGCAAAATGAATTAAGAACATATGAGCTGTCATTCACTACATAAGAAAGCAGGGTTACTCTGACATTCTTTTAGTAGGGTGATCACCAACCAGATTTGGCTACCACCTCATTAAAAATTGCTCTGTGTTTGCACTTACATCAAGGACAATCAATGCCAAAAAAGAAATCTGTGGCATGCTAAACAAGCAAGCAGTAGTGTACATGGTTCTATATTCTCTGTCTTGGACCCTGTATCGGTCTTCCTTTTTCATTGCCCCAAAGAACCTGGCAGCACAGAGACCTACATTTTCTGGATCTTAAACTACTCAAAAAAATGTATATTATATCAAATAATTTCAGGATGGAACCCTGGGTCAGATTCTTCCATCACTATAACAGGGAGTGTGGGCCACATTACCAGATCTAAAAGATGCTTACCTTAATAAACATTCTTATCCACTACCAGCATTAGAAGTACTTGGTATTCAGGTATCAGGGGATGTATTACTGCCACAAAACCCTCTCAATCGGGCTGTCCACTCAAGTGACCAAAGAGGTGCTAGCGCAACGACACAGCAAAGGAATCAGGATGTATGTTTACTGTACCTGGACGATTGGTTACTAGTTGCAGGTTCCAAGGGGAAGTCAGTCTAGGTGACAAGTTTGAAGTTAACCCTTCTTCAGGAGCTGGGTTGAGTAATCAGCGAGCACAAATCAGCTCTTCAACCCAGCCAGGAGATGTTCACCTGGGAGCATTCCTGAACTTCAGGACAGGAAAGGCACAACCACCACAGGCAGTGTTTACAGTACTGTACACCAACCTGCTATGATGCAATTTTGAGGAAATGGCTTGGGATAAAAAGAGGATTTAACTTTTTTTTCCCACAATTGATTTGTGTAAAGTTCCACAAAACTGAAATTGCCAGTGAGTCAAGTTTTTTTCATACTGGCAGTATTGACCCAATGTTTAATTTCTTATGAGGAAACAGTGGTCACAGGACAGGAACCCAGGTTTTTCCTGTTTTTTGCTTTAAAATTTGCACAATGCTGCATCTAGGCAGCCTTGAAAACCCCCAAAATTTCCAAACAGAAGAGGTAAATCCCTCCTTAAGACCATCAATACCTGTCTTCCTTTTCATAACATAAATGGTAACCCTGCAGTACCTTTAACCCTCAAACTGTGAAATTGCAATTGTAATGCAACTTTTTTATCTGACTGGCAAAATAAGTTTAATCAGAAACATCTTTTTCTTTAGTATCTGGCTGTGCAGAGTGGCTCTTTGTCTCTTTGTTATGGCTCTTTGCCTGTACGACCAAGCAGCCGTTGTATCAGCGAAATCAGTAAGAAAATTAAATAGTACACTGGTCATGTGTGGTTCTTGATGTGTGCCAATAGCCTAAAATAAGAGACCAATACAACAGGCAGTACTTACAAAAAAATTTTTACTGGAATTCATGTGATTGGTCAAAATCTGAATACTGTATGAGAATGGATCTGTTCTACACAGAAAATTAACAGAAAGTATGGCCAGAACATTCGCTATGAATAGGAAAAGATTTTTTGAGAGTATTTAGTTATTGGCTAGGTGCTACGTTATGAATATACTCTAGGTCAGTGCATATGTAGTTCGATAGAGTTTTATGGCCCAGTTTTCAACCTATTGGTTCAAGTCAAGTGGGTCACAGCCTTTTTTCCAGTTGTTGCTCACTTGCTTGTTTTCCCTACTCTATTGATTATGCGGAGCATCACGCACAATGGTAGTAGGTTCCATTTTTTTGTCTTTGATATGACTAGACCTGGAAGTAAAACCCAGGCCTTCTGCATGAGAGGCAGATGCTCTTAAAATAACACCAAACATGCGGTTGTCAGTGCATATGTAACAAGATGGATACATACTGTGTATATACACAGTACCACTGTTGAACTCGCCTACTGTATGGCAATTATTTATCCACCAAATTACGACCACACTCTACTATAAATTTAAAACAACTCTACTAGTGTTCAGAGAAAACTTGGCTATGTGGATACTATGGTTGAAGGATTAAAATTGCCTGCACTTTCACCGGAAGTGTCAAACCCTTCCAGAGGGTTCAAGTGCAGTGTGCATCTTGTGGTATCTACAGTAGAAGCACTTAAAAGAGTTCAGCATTTTCAGCCTGATACAACTAATGAGACCTGCTGAAAGGAAAAGATCCAAAGACACATTACTGTGGGTACAGTAAGCTGAAAAACAAAAAAGGTTTATTGATTCCTTCCTTGCTGCTGAAATGTGTGTGTGTGTTGTTTTTTTTTTCCCAAACTGACAGTGTTTCATAAATTACCAAAAAGGGTTTATTTCCACAATATGGGCAATGCACATGCTAAATGTTAAGATCCCTCACAGAACACCTTTCTTGATTGTGTTTACAAGATTTTGAGTTCTGAACTCTGGTGGACTTGTGATTATTTATTCACATCAAAATCAAGAGGGATCACCTAGTCAATATGGTCAATCCTAATATAAGCTACTTCACTGTTAGCCTGCTTGATAAGTTGATATATCCTGTTTAACCAATTTTAATCATCTGAACTCTTGTGACCCCAAATGACTCTTGACTTCCACAAGAAACGACAGGGTTCATCCATAAAATATGAACAATGCACATGATAAAGTATGTGAACCCTCACTGTAACCCTTCTCAAACCATCATGTCTACAAGGTTTTAACCATCTGACCTCTGGTGACATTTGATTGTAGCCAAAAAGAATGTGATATATCTACACTTGTATGAGACCCTCACAGTTCCCAAGTTTTAAAAATATATTGAGTTAAACAAGTTTTCACCTTCAGAGCTTTGGTGACTCCAGATGACCTTTGACCTCCACCAAAAATTAAATCACTCATCTCTAAAGTATATGTAAAGCACATACTGCATGTGACATCACCATCACTTAGATTCCTTGCCTGTCCTTAACAAGGCAGGAAAAATCATGTTGCCAAGTGATGCAGCTCTATCAAATCCGTAGCTTATCAGATTTCTGGGTGTACAGTCTTGCTTGAATGCAACTGGTATAAATGCAACGTTGTAATATTGACAGTAGCAGTACAATCTCCAGCAGGGTTTCCCCTGAGTTTTTGAGAGTGTGAGGTGGCACGAGTCTATGGGGGGTACTATGAAGCACCATCATTGAGTGAAAACTATCAATAATTCTATAGCTAGTACATTACAGGTGGTAGCTACAACAAATTTCTGTGAGGTGGTGGCCAAAAGGCGTGATAGGGTCACCTCACAAAAAGAATACCGGGGAAACCCTGTCCAGTAAGAAATATAGTTCCAGCCTAAAATGCTACAAAAAAATCAGTCTAGACAGTCACAACCAATGAATTTGGATGCCATTCCAATCCGATATTTGTGAGTTGTTATTTAAATCTCCTCCATCTTCCATGGTCACAAAGAAAATTTGCCAACAAGTAAAGAGACTTGTGTAGCAGCAGTTTGAAAACTAAAATCTCACTATCTGTAGACAAATTTTACTGGTCTGTTTGTTTGATGTCACAAACAAATCATTTAACATGTAATACTCACTATTCAGAGACATTTGAGAAAAATCAAATATTCACACTGGTTGGCAAATTTTTTACTCTATTCAAGTTGGACAGGTTTTTTAACAGAAGTTAACCTTACAAAAATCAGATTGGAATCTGACTTGAGTTTGTCACAGTGTGACTATGCCTCTCACCTTTGTCTTTGTGCAAGGTTTTCCCTTCCAAGACTTCTTTAACATCAATGTTGTCATGTAAATTAGCAATGTCAAGAGCTGTCCTCTGGTTAATGTCCGAAACATTTGGGTCTACACCATTCTCCAGTAACAACTCTGTGACACTCTGATTGCCACCAAGAGCAGACACCATCAGGTTTGTCCACCCTGTGCTCTTTTCTACGTGAAAGTAATCCGATCCTCGATCCATCAACAGCTTCAATATAGACTCACACCCAAGAAGGGCTGACCCCATCAATGGGGTCATTGCTTGACCCTCCTTTTGCACATCATTTAAGTCCACCCCTGGGTAATCAAGGAGCATCCTCACTACTGAAAGGTGTCCTCCTAGGGCAGCGAGACTAAGGGCAGATGCCCCAAGCTTATTTCTGGTGTTTGGGTCTGCCTTGTTTTGTAAGAGAAGTGCAACTATATGAGCATGGCCAGAACTTGCTGCCTGCATCAGAGGAGTCCAACCATAAGAGTTCTTACTATCCAACATGGCTCCACGCATGAGGAGCAGGCGAACTACGTTTTCCTGTCCACCCCCTGCTGCAAGCTGAAGAGGGGTGAAGCCCTCCCCTGCATCAATGTCTACACCATAACTGAAGTCACTACTGTCAAGGATGTGTTGCACTGTGTCAACATCTCCTTGCTGGCAAGCAGAAAAAAGCTGTTTGTAAATGTCCTGGTGTTTCCCATCTTCCATAGTTCATCTACAGTACAGCAGATTTGCTCTAAAAAGAGAAGAGAAAAATAATCATTAGATCAGAGAAAAATATTCAGGATGTCAGTGTTTTCCACAGGAGTTTTAGAGGGCCAGTTCACTTTCCAAGTGAAAAATGACCCTTCGGAAAAAGCAATGAAAAAAAAAAAAAATGGTTCTTCAAATAATTAGCATTTAGTTACTGACATTAAGATGTAATGAATGTCCATACTACAGAACTTCCAACACAAAAAGATACCCCAAAACAATGTACTATCAAACCCTCAAACCTCCTTGCTTTAACCTGTGGGAAACACTGTACAGAGGCCTCTCAGAATATGCTATGGTACTCTATTTTCTTACACCTTAAAACCAAGCAAGTTTCTTGTACTTGTATGCCTTAATAGTAAAGAAGTCCCTGCAGAAGAGTGAAAACCCACAAACGATGTTATTTTCAAAACATTGATGACATTCAAAATATTTTGTGGTAAGATATGAGTAGTGTTCGACCGATCATGTGTTAAGTAATCGGCATCGGGCCAATTATTCCGTTATCGATAAATAATCAGCATCGGTAAAATTCTGCCATTCAACTGATCATTACCACCGATTATTTGCAAACTGAACAAGGGGGCTAAATATACTTGGACTTGCTCTTAGTTTCATTAAAATTCCCCTAAATACTCAATCCTTGAACTTCCCTCCAAAATGGGATACACTAAAATCACAAACGTATAAATTTTACCCCTGACATGGGAATGATCGTTTGATATTTTTTGCTATTACACGGTAGTGTTACCTGGAATTTGATTTAGAATTGTGTGTTCCTTGCTGGAAAGCGCATAAGTTGCTGTACAAACTGTTCTGCACAAAACACATAGTACAGACTATCTAGCTGCAGTGTTTCGCCTTTTTTCAAATCCCCAAGCTTTGCGAATATATGTGCATGTTTTGTACACTAAATAGCAACTAGAATCTTGTGAAGTCTTGTGGTTATCTTGCATAAATTTGCCATTACCAGCATTCCTTCCATAATGTTATTTACAGTAGGACTTCTGCAATGTTGTCATACGACATCATTGCAAATGAAAACAGTGATGCACGTGGTCTCGTGCAGCAAACTTCTTGGCCCAAGCATGCACTAGACTTACGTGCGTGTCCGTTTTAATCGCCAAACAAAGCATCATGTTTTGCTCGGTGATATCATATGCATACGATCCATTGCAAACTTTAAATTGGCCCCTGTATTGTGATTGGTTCAAATGCGTTGACTCTAGCCAGCCAATCACAACTCGTGCCTTCGCCTATGTGATTTAGTGTGTGAAAATCCTCGGTCTCGGGACAAGTTTTCCCATTGAGTTTGTGTTACAACGATCGCACTTGTCATGCTTGCAGAGCCGGCTAGCAAAGCCGGGCGAGCCCAGTGCTAAATTCACCTTGAAACGGCATCACAAATCTCTGCATACGTGGATTTTTCGGGGATCTGACTTACGTGCATTTCAGTTGCAGATTCTTTTTTCAAACAAGACGTAAGTTTTGGACAAGAACTGCTAAAAATATATGGGGATATTAATATCCGAAAGGAAAAATAAGATACATTAATCGGGTGCAAATGTTTTGCTGCACAGAACTGCAAAGATTATCATGATTGTTCTACATTGGGTTCGTTAAAGCGGGAGAGTAGCTAGAGTACATCAACGCAACTACAACGCAGTACAGTAAAAGAATGCAAATGTTCCAACATGATTGGGGGGGATTAAAACTAGACAGAGCATGTTGGTCTTAGAACTAAATTACCATAGGACATGTGACATCGCCTTCAAACAATTCTACTATATTAACGGTTGATTTGTATCTCCACTTTCAAAGTGAAAATATTACGCCTACAAAAAGATATCCCGTTCATGAAACAAACTAGAACAGCAATGCTGTTGTAGCTCACACATTCTCTCTTGTCTATAAAAAATAGCAACTCAAACAACCAACTTTTATTACTTCTTCATCGTTTCCACAAAACCTCCTTACCTTAACAATGGTAAATAACAGGTACAAAATGACCAAAGAACTCAAAACCCTACTTCAAAATCCAAGGTATGCTAAAAGTCCCCCTCCCTCTTTTAAAAAGTGCAAACTTTTACATCAGAAAGAAAACAACCTAATTGACAGATCTACAAATACTGTACTACTGCGAAAGTTTGTAAAATTAAGAAAACCTGCTGAGCTATACAAACTTAATTAGGACCATTTTGGAAAAATTCTAAATATGTAGAATGTATCAATCATATTTTAAAGTACTGCAAAGTACATTTAGTTTCTCCTATAACTCCATAAGAAACACTGCGTGAATTTGCACTGGTAAAATAAAAACATGCATCGCTCCTCAAATGGCTCTCCTACTGCACTTGAACTCAAAGAGTATCACAATTACTTGCCTTGACCAACTTGATTGATCTAGAAACAGAACAGATGTCCCCACCACATTAAGCCTATTTCCGCTCATGTAGGCTACACTTGACCACAGAATTGCTCCCAATTTTGTGTGTCAAGTATCCCTAGCTGCTCAGTCCATGAAGCTCTCTTCACAATACAGTGCTATTATCCCAAGACACTGTGATTGCAGAAACCACTGATCCATGTCCACAGGTGAGTCAGACATCAAACAACAGTCTGCTTGCAAGGCATTTGCAAGACAGCAATTGAACACACAACCAAGTAGCTGCAGTCAGCACAATGAATAACCAGCTAACTGTTAAGCAGGCACAATGAACTCTGCTCTACATAAATAGCTAAAAAATTATGCTTAACACTCCTACATTGGAATGAAAGTAGGTGGGTTATAATGCTGTACTGACA
Source organism: Holothuria scabra (assembly GCA_037179385.1). Lineage (NCBI taxonomy): Eukaryota > Metazoa > Echinodermata > Holothuroidea > Aspidochirotida > Holothuriidae > Holothuria > Holothuria scabra. Next base: position 24,462,182 of record CM074182.1, read on the forward strand.
AACAATCATATACCAAAATTTCAGAACCAAATCTCCACAAATGGAAAGGGAGAAGGCTTTTGTTAAAAAGTTGACGCCATCTGGCCCATTTTATAACCTCACACATGTACTGTGTACATGTGTGAGCTAACAAAACTATTCCCAATATTTTCCACCCTGAACTGGTTATGGTAATATGATGGGCACAAAGCAAGGGACACGTACTAAAGAGACAAACATGTGACTTCCCTCTTTCTTATAACCACTGATTGGTAATCAGCAACGGGCCGATTGTTAAATTAAGTAATCGGTAATCAGGTATTACCGACTATAGCATAATCAGTCAAACACTAGATATGAGAGCAATTATTCACTATACTCATAATCAACCAACTGTGACACTTTTTTCTCTCTCTAGAAAACATTTCGAAGATAGTTGCATTTAATTTCTATGAACCACATATACTGTATGGTGAATCAGGCATTTGGAGGTGGACCCTGCATTGGTATCAATTGCTAAATGCAGTTGGAGGTCACCAAAGCATGAGCAAAGATTATGAAATCAATTGTTCTGCTTGTTGAAGCAGACAATCTGGGAGATGATGGGAGAAAGCAGAAGATTACAGGGTACTGTACCATACTACCATTTTAGTCTAACAGTATCACGGTGTAAAATTCATGTCCAACAGTCAACAAGAAACATACATCTCAAGTAGAACTATGTCACGTTGACACTACACTTTGACATTTATTTAAACAAGAATGTGATTCTAATGTAATTGTTCAATGATGAGCTGTTACAGTCTGTGGGTGTTCCCACTTAGTCTTGCTCATAGTAGTGTTGGAAAAGGACTTGATTTAAAAATCAGTGCTTCTGTACTTGAGCTTTATTTAAATTGATCTCCAGATACATGAAACAATACATTTTTATTTTATTATTATTCTTTTTTTTGGGGGGGGAGGGGGATTGATGCTTCTAAAAATTGACAGTATTCTCAAGAGCTTGTATTCCTTTTCAATCTCAAAGTACATAATTAACATATTAATTCACAGCAGCACTTGTTGCTTAGTTACTATCTACAGTTGGTTTCATGGCTCAGTTGTTTCAAGTTGGGCTGCCTGGCACAGAGAATGACCTTTTTTCCAGTTGTGGCTGACTAGAATTTCCCTGCCCCATTGCTTATGCTAGGCCCAAGCACAATGGCAGTTGGTTTTACTTGTGAGTCTGCCTTGTGGCCTACTGTAGACAGGACTCAAACTCCAGACCTCCTGGTTGCAGGTCAGATACTCTAACCACAGCACTCATGACATGGAAGCTGCAGCTACTGTACTGTTGATCCTTCTTTGTGTAAGTATGAGGTTAAGTAGGATGTCTACCAAGCCTACTGTTTTTTTTTTTTGCATCCAATGAATGCCCTCTGGAACACACCTGGTGTTCCCTAATCTACCTACCCGTATATTCTGTAATAAACGCCCCCGGGGGCGTTACATTTTTGAAAAGGGGAGCGTTTATTTGAGGGTAAATTGTAATAAAAATTAACAAATCGGCATCGGTAAAATTCTGCCATTCAACCCATCATTACCACCGATTATTTGTAAACTGAAAAAAGGGCACAAATATACTTGAAACTTGCGCTTAATTTCGTTAAAATTCCTGTGAATACCGTTCTCAATCCTTCCCGCCAAAACGGAATGCACTGATAAGCACAAACGTATAAATTATACCCCTGCCATGAGCGCGATCGTTGGTTATTTTCTCCATAACAATGTAGTATAACCTGTATTCCTTGCAGTCTGGAAAAAGTGCCGCGTAAGTTGCTCTGCAACTTGTTCTGTACAAAAGCACAAGTACAGACTATCCAAGCTGCAGTGTTTGGCTGTATTTCCAAGTCCCAAAGCGTACCATGTATATCTGTGCACGTTTTGTACACGTAGCACCTAGAATCTTTGGAAGTTCGGTGGTTATTATCCTGCATAAATTAAGCTATTTCTCGCATTCCTTCCGTAATGTTATTTGCAGTAGGACTTATGAAATGTGAACGTCATCGCCAACGCAAACAGTGATGCACGTGGTCTCATGCAGGCTACTTCTTCGCCCACGCACTTACGTGCGTGTCCGTTTTTACCGCCAAACAAGACATCATGTTTTGCTCGGTGACATCATATGCATACGATCCATTGCAAAATTTAAATTGCCCCTGCATCGTGATTGGTTCAAATGCGATGATTCTAACCAGCCAATCACAACTGGCGCCATCGCCTATGTGATTTAGTGTGTGAAAATGCTAAGCCTCGAGACGAATTTTTCTGTTGAGTTTCTATGTGTTACGACGATCACATTTCCTATGCTGATTTAACCAGCTAGCGCAGCCGGGCGAGCCCCGTGCTAAATTCAACAAGAAACGACATCACAAATCTCTGCGTACTTGGATTTTTCGGGGATCTCACTTGCGTGCATTTCAATTGCAGATTATTTTCAAACAAGACGTAAGTTTTGGACAAGAACTGCTAAAAATTTACGGGGATATTTATATCCGTAAGGAACCATAGGATACGTTAATCGGGTGCAATTGTTTTGCTGCCCCAGAACCGCTGAGATTATTATGATTGCGTATTTCTACATGGCCTCATTAAAGCGGGATTCTACAGTACATTAACGCAACTACAACCCAGTGCAGTAAAATTCTGCAAATGTTCCGACATGATTGGGGGGATGAAAACTAAACAGAGCATGATGTTTGCCTAAGAGCTAAATTATCAAAGGGTATGTGACATCGACTGAAAACAATCCTACTGTATTAACGATTGGTTTATATCTCCACATTTGAAAAGAAAATATTAGGCTTACAAAAATGATATTCCATTCGCAAAACAAACGGAACTATTCCCAATATTTTCCAACTTGAGCGATATGCACAAAGCAAGGGGCACGTACTTTAGGGACAAACACGTGTCTTCCCTCATTCTAATAATCGGTAATCGGCATCGGGCCGTTTGTTCAATTAAATAATGATTATGCATAACCGGTCAAACACCAGCTTTATCGGTGGTTTGGGCCTGTAGTGCGGGAGGCCTTGGCCTACGCAGTTGTTAAAAATTTTGAGGGGGGCGTTTATTAGAGGGGGAGCGTTTATTACAGAATATACGGTATAGACAAATCTGATTGACCCTTTTTTTAGTGACTGTAGGCAGCCATTAGTAGGGTCATAAGCCTTTAATCATCTTCATTTATTGTCTACATGAATTTCAAATCCTCACATTCAGTGAAGTTGAGAAAATCAAGATACACTTCAGTGTACAACCATCAATGGAACAGGTAAGGAAGGAAATTAAAAGATTAAAGGTGATGGACCCCAGTAATGGCCAAATAAAACCAGACCATCACAATCTGTCTGGATTCATCTATATATATATACTGTAAATATATCAACTGTCTGGTTGCTACTGTATAATGCACTTGTCAATTGTAAAAAAAACTCTCTGCCCCCTGGATGATTGTCTGTGATATTCATCCAAGCTGTGACATACTGTAGAGTGTGTGGGAAAATTCTTAAATAATGCATCAAAGCAACCTATTGTACAGTCATACTGTACAGAAGGTGCGCCATATTCAAACTGAATGGAATGTTGGGCTGAAAGCATGAGGGAGGATGCGTCAATGTACAAAAATGTTCCATGCTCCTAAGGAACATTAAACTACTGTACCTATAGTTTGATGGTCAGAGGGAGTGTCATTGCAAATGACAAGTACACACAGTGAGTCAAATTTTAACTCTTAGTCAGATAAAGATTTTCCACCCATTTTGTATGGCCTACACATGGTAGTATATACCTATCAGGGAGCAATTTGTTCGGGTTCGCATCGCAATTTGCGATGCAAAAACGAGGAAAAATTGATAATTGCGATACATCATTCCATCTTGAATAGCAGACTTGCGGTGCAAAATTTCTGCCGGTACTGTGTCATTTTTGATGTTCACAGAACAAAATAATGTTAGGGGAAAATAAAAAACAGAAATTGAAAGTCACAAAAAACTGATCATGCAAAACATACAAAAATGACCCCGTACAGTACTTGCTCCACAAACTATTTGTTTCCAAATAAAACCACCATAATTTTCTACTTTCAAGAGTTTAAACCCATGAACTCGCTCTGCAGGAGATGCACTACATACACAGCCTAATTGCTGTAAGACTGTAACAGTGTACAGGGGAAATAATAACCCTCGCGTGATAGACGGCAAAAGCCGCGCGGAAAGCAACTAGTTTTGCCCTTGATTATTCTGGTTACGATAGGAGATTTTTGATGTCGATCAATCTGAACATTTAAGGCTGTAAACATGGTTTGAAATTATAGATCACTGCGTAAATAGTTCATGCTTTTGTTTATGTTGCATAACTCACGATTCCGTTCTGTACGGTTCTACTGCATGCAAAGAAACTTTGCGCCAAGCCACACCGCATTCCAAATCGGCAACTGCCGATCAATGCAAGTTTGCCCTCGAGACTAGGCTAGGCTCAGAAATCTTAATGTAAAACCCTGTTAGGATAGCACAGGAGCCAAAGCTAGCAACCCTGAAGGAAAACATATCGTACAAGGAAATTGCTGAAGTAAAGGTTTTAAAAATATTAGGCAGGGCTTAGTTTGAGTATTTTACACATGCGGTGAAACAATTTAATGAAGTGAATGTCATCTAGATAATTTTGTATGCCTACCAGCTTTTACGTTTTGGGCTGGCCACTTGAGAAGGGAATACCTGTACAGTAGAATGTACTAGTGCACTGTCTCTAAGTCAGATTTTAAGGGACACTGAGGAGATCATAGGTTCACGTTTTCGAAAACTTATGAAAGGATTTAAGAAGCCTCAAAACTTGCTCAGATTATCATATGTTTTTAAAAGCTACTAAATTAATTAAGCTGATGACCTCTTTTTTCATCCGTATTAGGTTAAAGTGGGTGAAATGTTTTGGTCATTTTGGGGTGAATCTCTGTCCTAAATGCACAGGATGGGCTTAATTCTGCACATCGGCAGTTACTCTGCTTGGTTATACATTGTAGGAGATGGAGCTTTGATTCATAAAGTGTAATGGGTGTGGGTAGACTAATTCGTAGTCAGTACGTTGTTACAAGTAAGTGGTGGCCTAATTTTAGGCGAGGGAATTCAGCGAAAAAGGGAGAACCACCAAGTGACAATCTGGACGGTGATGATGAGGAGGATTAAGGATGGTTGCATCCGATGAATGTCTATAAAAGATGGCACTGTTCTTTAATTGGTTGCTTTCATATGTCAATATGTCATACCACTGCTACTGTTTTAAAATGGCACTTGACAGCTAGGACTATGAATGGGATAAAGAGGATGCATTTTGTTAGGCTTTCTAAGATAGGGTACAAACCAATTCAATGAGGAAATTACAGTGCATTAATGAAGTGTCATAGGCAATTTGTTTTCATGGCTTTATTTGGTCATTTAGTTGACAAACAAACATTTTCAAATAAAAGGTAGCAGAGCACTGAAAAGTATTGAGAAAAATGCTTAGGAGATCCCAAAAAATGTTGTCGTGAGCTGCTGTCTCCAAAGTTACAGAAATTGCCTTGGATACATCTAGGGGAATTTTTTGGTCTGAGTGTAGTTATACTGCATACGTGATAGAGGTCATATGACCGACGCATAACACATTGTTTCATTACCTGTAATATCGGACCTACCCTTCAGTCTTGGATCCTGTAGTTTTTTACAAGCTGCTGTAAAAATACATACAGCTAGGAAATGTCAATATTAAAATTTGCTATTCATTTTTAGGGGATTGCTAATCAATTTTGAATAATGAGTAGCAAAACTGCTAATCAAAATTTCAAAAAAAAATTGCTCCCTGCAATTCCGGATGTCTGAGGAGTCACGGATTTTCATTTTTTTATACTCCCCGCGCCAACGATGATTGCGTTCCGGTTAGATAGTTAACCGGTTAAGTCAGAAAACCCAGCGTCTCACAAAATAATCAGGCCTCTCGATTCAACTCAATTCAAATGTTTACTACCCAACAAGGAAATCCTAGTTACGCTACTGCAAACCCACGTCCACGTTTCATTACCTGTAATATCGGACCTACCCTTCAGTCTTGGATCCTGTAGTTCTTTACAAGCTGCTGTAAAAATACATACAGCTAGGAAGTGTCAATATTAAAATTTGCTATTCATTTTTAGGGGATTGCTAATCAATTTTGAATGTTTTTGTATTTTTGTATGTTTTGCATGATCAGTTTTTTGTGACTTTCAATTTCTGTTTTTTATTTTCCCCTAACATTATTTTGTTCTGTGAACATCAAAAATGACACAGTACCGGCAGAAATTTTGCATCGCAAGTCTGCTATTCTAGATGGAATGATGTATCGCAATTATCAATTTTTCCTCGTTTTTGCATCGCAAATTGCGATGCGAACCCGAACAAATTGCTCCCTGCACATTGTAATGGTGGCCCACGTACTCCTTTCAAACTGAGATAATTCAGAAACAAAGGTCATTGTTAACTGTTTCTTTGAAGTACAATGTGTTTACTGACAAGTACTAAGCCTCAATAAAGATTTTATGTAAAACTACTATCTCTAAACTTTTAACTACCACACATTTTTTGTCTGTTGTAACAGAGTTCATAGGAACTCATCATGTTTAGCAAGATGATAATAAACAATTACATAACAATGTGCGTCGGGCCGGGGGATGCGTGTTTTTTAATTCAGATATTTGGAAGGGGTATTAAAAGGGGTAAATTTGAAAAGTAATTTAGTTTGATTCATAGAATTGGTGCTTGTTGGTTGCACAGTGTTTCAACTCTGGCAGAGACTTACATTGATTCAAAATAAAAGAGAGGAACGATTTACAGCGACTTTGCCTGTAGTCCCGTCTCAGTTTTTTCGTGTGTGTCTTTTTTCTCCGTCGTAAAATGAACGTCAGGGCAGAGGAAAACTGTATGATATCCCGGATCAGTTCGTTACATCTGTCTACGATTCTAATGAGTTGCCACCTTCACACACTTTTTAAGCCTAACAAAAAAATCAGTTTTGACAACTTTTCCCATTAGAACAAGTATTTTTGGAGAAGGAAAATTTTAAAAAATCTGGGCAACAGCTATTTGAATAAATATTAGATGAGATGCCTAGCGACACAAGCTTAAAATTTAGATTTTTTTTCATCGACGACTGGCAATGTAATGGCAATGGATGAAATCATCATGATAGGTCTTTGAGATGTAGCAGATGACAGAGACCATTGTCTTCAGTCCCAAATTCCTTTCAAGTATTAGAAATGTTTCAAGAGCAAGACAATAGGCAGCTAAATGTCAGCAACTACTGTTCCTTTGTTCAAATGATCAATAAATGTTGGATTTCCTTCCCTGACAACTCCCTGGTTAGTTAAATAGAGTTTTACAGCCTATTGGTTCAAGTCGAGCAGGCCACTGCCTTTTTTCCCAGTTGGGGCTAACTGGCTTTCTTTACCTACTCCATTGACTGTGTGGAGCATCACGCACATTGGCAGTAGGTTCCATTTTTGGTTTCCCGAAAGGGAAATCCTTTGGACTCATGCAGACAACATTTTTGCAAAACATGTGTAGGATCATGCATTTTAGTTTTGGCTCAAGCTATGGTTTGTAAGCTCAACGACTGAAAATTATTTCTTTGTTTCGCATTGTTTTCAGCAGAGTAGTTCCAAGCCAAAGATTGTTTTCATTTTGGATCATCGAGGTCGTTGTTGTTAGGGTTGATCATTGTTAAAAGGGACAGCTGTGTGAATGGCAATGCTGGACACCAAAAATATATTGCAACGTGTGACTATTTGTTCCTTTTTGAAAGAATACTGTGACTTTCGTCAGGTGTATTTATAATTTTTGATTGCATAATAGCATAAACATCAAATTTCGTCTCGAAAATATGTCCACATGGGGACGTCAGAAATATGTGTACCTTCTGTAAAATGTAGCAATCTTTATGAAGCTTTGTTTCGGTAAGCAGTTGTACATTACTTGACAGCAGGGCATAGTCAAATATTGTCATTTTTTTACAAAGTGACCGACATTTATACATCAAGACTTTGTCAACATATTTGCTTAGAATTATAATTTTACTATTCGTTATCCATGGTTAATGTACTTGCTAAGAATTGTTAGGTATTTTTAGTTCAAGATACAGTTTAACTCCCTATTATTTAAGTGGAAGCCATTGTACCATCTAAAAGGTCACACGTCGGGTGGGCTTTTGGACCGCAGTTATAGCATGCACAATGCATGCATTCGGGTCAGTTAGTGGTTGTGACCTTATATCAACAGAGAACAAAGTAAAACATTGCCGTGTTTCTTGCATAGAGGCTAACATTTATTTTGATCTATTCATCAATACTTCCACAAAAATTTTGTTTTAAATTATTTTTAAAGCTTTGTCTTCCATTTGGAAACTTCAACGATACCTTTGGTACAAATTGTTAGGAACTTTTGGACCAAGATACACTGTTTACTCCCTATGATTAAGTAGAAGACACTGGACCTCCTAATAGGTGGCTTACCCGGACGACTTTTCTATTCTTTATCTCAGTGAAAACACAGGCGTGACTTTCATTGAATCATTTCGTCGCGTCACTTTAACCATGTGAACCGGATCGGATTACTGAGTCTCACTCGCTATTTTCACAGCAATTAGGCTACTTTGTTTAATAAGCTGTTTGTTGTTTGAATCTCCGTTGTTTGAATATCAAGGGAAAACACATGTTTTCATGCAAAAACCTGTGATAACCCCTGGAAAAACATGTGAAAACCGGCAAATGTGGAACTAATGGCCTCACCTGTTTTTGTAAGGGTTCCATTGATATTAGTTACTATGAAAATTATACCATTGTATTTTCGTATGATTTTCTTACCAACCACATTTTGCAAGGATTTAAAGCAGTCCATTTTCATGGCCTTGCAAACCAGAACCTTTCTTTGTATTACTGATTGTTTTTGCATGTCTTACAAGTTAATATGACAATATAATTAGATATTGTAATTCATGTGTCTTTCATTTTCTACCCCCTTGTTTGTACTTCAATTTCATGTATTTCCGAAGTATTGCCAAAAAATCACATTTCAGGTTCAATAACTCTGAAGAAAACAACTTCAACCAGCCCAAATAGTACTTACCGTATATTCTGTAATAAACGCCCCCGGGGCGTTACATTTTTGAAAAGGGGGGCGTTTATTTGAGGGTAAATTGTAATAAAAATTAACTAATCGGCATCGGTAAAATTCTGCCATTCAACCCACCATTACCACCGATTATTTGTAAACTGAAAAAAGGGCACAAAGATACTTGAAACTTGCTCTTAATTTCGTTAAAATTCCTGTGAATACCGTACTTAATCCTTCCCGCCAAAACGGAATGCACTGATAAGCACAAACGTATAAATTATACCCCTGCCATGAGCGCGATCGTTGGTTATTTTCCCCATAACAATGTAGTATAACCTGGAATTGTATTCCTTGCAGTCTGGAAAAAGTGCTGCGTAAGTTGCTCTGCAACTTGTTCTGTACAAAAGCACAAGTACAGACTATCCAAGCTGCAGTGTTTGGCTGTATTTCCAAGTCCCAAAGCTTACCATGTATATCTGTGCACGTTTTGTACACGTAGCACCTAGAATCTTTGGAAGTTCGGTGGTTATTATCCTGCATAAATTAAGCTATTTCTCGCATTCCTTCCGTAATGTTATTTGCAGTAGGACTTATGAAATGTGAACGTCATCGCCAACGCAAACAGTGATGCACGTGGTCTCATGCAGGCTACTTCTTTGCCCACGCACTTGCGTGCGTGTCCGTTTTTTCCGCTAAACAAGACATCATGTTTTGCTCGGTGACATCATATGCATACGATCCACTGCAAAATTTAAATTGCCCCTGCATCGTGATTGGTTCAAATGTGATGATTCTAGCCAGCCAATCACAACTGGCGCCATCGCCTATGTGATTTAGTGTGCGAAAATACTAAGCCTCGAGACGAATTTTTCTGTTGAGTTTCTATGTGTTCTTCTTCTTCTTCAATAAAGGTGACACATCCAAAGGACATTCTTTCACCACGCATGCGTCGAGAGGCTAAATATGCCCAGTAATATAGGTGATAGGGTCCTTATGGACAGAGGCAACCCTCATTACATTCAGGGGGAGATGATTCCAGTCCTTAATGGTTCGAGGCAAGAAGCTAAATTTATAACAGTTAGTACTAGTATGTGGGAGACAGACATGAAGGTCATGCATTAAACGGGTTCTACGAGTAGGCCGCTGGAGACAATCAACAGGTAACTGAGCCAGGCCAAACATACCTTTGGAAAAAAGGATCAATCTACTTTTCCTCCGTCTTTCAGTTAAGGGCAGAAGGTTTAGTTCCTTAAGGAGCCTGGTCATTGAGCCTGGCTCCCTTGAATAGTCAGAGGCAATAAATCTAGCAGACCGTTTTTGTATACTCTCAAGCTTGTCGCGCAGGTAAACCTGGTGGGGGTCCCAAACACTACCGGCGTATTCCAGCACAGGCCGAAGGATTCCTTTATAAGCCATTAACTTGACATTACCAGGGCAGGAAGAAAGATTTCTATACAAAATACCAAGAATCTTATTTCCCTTGTTACAGGTGTTTTGAATATGCTTCTCCCAGTTCAGATCTTTAGTGATGGTAATTCCAAGATACTTAATACTATCTACTCTCGGGAGCTCAATCCTATTTAGAACATACCTAAAAAGTATGGGACTTTTTTCCGAGCAAAAGTAATAACGCTACACTTAGTGGGCTGAAATCTCATTCCCCACGTGGAAGCCCACAGCCCCAACTGCTTGATATCATTCTGAAGTTTATGACAATCCTCATCGGACTCAATAATACGGTAACAGACACAATCATCTGCAAAAAGGCGAACCTTGGAAGAAACACCATCGACGATATCATTGATATGCACCAAGAAGAGAATCGGTCCAAGGACAGACCCCTGGGGAACTCCAGACAGAACTTGCATCGGGGGAGACCGGGTTCCATTGACAACAACAGATTGTTTACGATCACCAAGAAAGTCATCAACCCAACGAAGAATCTGATTTGAAACACCAAGTGTATACAGCTTGGTCTTCAGCAGTTCATGAGGAACAGTATCGAAGGCCTTCTCAAAATCCAAGATCAACACATCGATTTGTTTATGGGCATCAAGGGAGGAAGCCCAGTCCTCAATTATCGACACAAGTTGTGTTTCGCAACTATGAGACTTACGAAAGGCGTGCTGGGTGGGAGAGAGTAAGTTGTGTATTTCAAAATGGTTCATAAGGTTTGAGGCAATAATATGTTCTAATAACTTACAGCAGACACATGTAAGAGAAACAGGCCTGTAATTACAAGGTAGGGAACTGTCACCTTTTTTGAAAATAGGGCAAACATTTGCAGTCTTCCAATCCTCTGGAATTGATCCTTTTGTAAGGGATTGCTGAAAGAGATGGCTTAGAACAGGTGCAAAATCAGTGGCAATCTCTCTCAGGACCCAAGGATGGATGCCATCTGGTCCCATGGCCTTATTGATTTTAAGACCATGCAGAAGCTTTTCAACGCCAAAGGTGGATATAGTTATATCACTCATTCTCTTACACGTGGGTCTGATGAGGGGAACAGTATGAAACACTGTTTTAGTAAATACACTACAGAACTGGTTATTGAGAGCACGAACTTTGTCCAAGACAGTGACAGCTAGTTTATCATCGTTCTTAAGAGGGGGGAGATTATGCCTATCTTTCTTCTGACCATTAATATATCTCCAGAAGGGTTTGGCATCAGCTTTGATATCGCCGATCATTCCATTGATGTACTTTTTATGGGAGGTGTGAATCTCTCTTTTGATTTTAGTTCGCAGATGAGCCCATCTCCCACAAATACCAGTCTTCCGGGTTTTTTTAAAAAGGGCATGCAATCTGTTCCTACGCCTAACTAGCCTACGAATACTGTCGGTTACGTGTTACGATGATCACATTTCCTATGCTGATATAACCAGCTAGCGCAGCCGGGCGAGCCCCGTGCTAAATTCAACAAGAAACGACATCACAAATCTCTGCGTACTTGGATTTTTCGGGGATCTCACTTGCATGCATTTCAATTGCAGATTATTTTCAAACAAGACGTAAGTTTTGGACAAGAACTGCTAAAAATTTACGGGGATATTTATATCCGTAAGGAACCATAGGATACGTTAATCGGGTGCAATTGTTTTGCTGCCCCAGAACCGCTAAGATTATTATGATTGCGTATTTCTACATGGCCTCATTAAAGCGGGATTCTACAGTACATTAACGCAACTACAACCCAGTGCAGTAAAATTCTGCAAATGTTCCGACATGATTGGGGGATGAAAACTAAACAGAGCATGATGTTTGCCTAAGAGCTAAATTATCAAAGGGTATGTGACATCGAATGAAAACAATCCTTCTGTGTTAACGATTGGTTTATATCTCCACATTTGAAAAGAAAATATTAAGCCTACAAAAATGATATTCCATTCGCAAAACAAACGGAACTATTCCCAATATTTTCCAACTTGAATGATATGCACAAAGCAAGGGGCACGTACTTTAGGGACAAACACGTGTCTTCCCTCTTTCTAATAATCGGTAATCGGCATCGGGCCGTTTGTTCAATTAAATAATGATTATGCATAACCGGTCAAACACTAGCTTTGTCGGTGGTTTGGGCCTGTAGTGCGGGAGGCCTTGGCCTAAGCAGTTGTTAAAAATTTTGAGGGGGGGGGCGTTTATTAGAGGGGGAGCGTTTATTACAGAATATACGGTATTAATTATAAACTGTTCATTTGTTTCCTTTAAACAAAACCTCACAGCCAAGTTCAGCCCAACTCACAAACACTGACTTCAAACAGTGGACCATCAAAGCTTATCTACACCTTAAATTCATTGAGTAGTTATGACCGCAAACTTCGTTCTTGGCGTTCTTATCAAGTATATCTCTTCTCCCATCCCCTGAAGGTTATTTTGGACTGCCCACATCTGAAGAAATACTTCTCCCTTCTTTCAGGAAACTTTTCATACTTAGGTTTTGATTAGAGTCTTTAGTTTGATTCTGCCCAGGAATCAAACTTGGGCCTTCTGCGTGAGAGGCAGATGCTTTCTACCTTTAGACCAAACATGGAGCTGATGTGGTTTCATGAGGTCAAACAGATACAATATTTGTGTCACATTTAGAAAAAAGGAAGTTATGGTTGCAGCTGAAATACAGAAAAGGTCCCTACTGGACCTGATCTACTGTAACTTTGCTATAAGAAAAATACATTTTGAACAGTAACAAGCTTCATGAAGACCCACAATTATCAACATGTCTGCCTTAAAAACATATAATGGCAGGGGCCGTTTTTTGGTGATACCTTTACAGTAAGGAGCATTTCTGAAAGATGAACAACATTGTTTCATTTGAAAGAAGTATACAGTATTATGGTACTTTCACACTACAAAATAGTTATATATAAAAAAACAGCATGTACCCACTGTCATTTGAACTCATGTGAAAAATGAAACACTATAATGGTTTGATGCACAAAATAAAAGGTATGCACAATAGTTTTGCTTGCTCAAGAACATTTTTTACTTGTTCGGTGCAATGGAAACTTAACGACTTGATAAGTCCTTGAACAGAATCTTGTACAAATGTTAACGATAGCATAAGTAGGGACTGGGCCCTTGGCCCAAGATAAGCACAACCCATGACTACTGAACTCACACAGCTTCAAAAATTCAGCTACAGTATAATTACTGTACTTGCCATGAGTGATCTTTGTCACCATTCACTTTTTAGATCTGTCTTTCTTCAAATGAAGGTGAGCAAGACGCTGAAATTTGGAGTTAGTGACTGTAACATTAAATTAAGTTACTGTACAGGACTTAAGCATGCACTCTGCCTGCATTGGCTTGCTGATGCAGTCACATGACCAACTGTAAGCGTGTGGGATTAACTGCTAATAAGTTTTCTTAATTACTCGAGACTCACCCCGCAAGAGTCTTCACACTTCATCTCAGGGCCGAAGCCGAGCTGGATGCCTGCCAGTTGGTTGGAAAGGATGTATCTAAGGTGGGTACATACCTTTCCGTTTAGTTTCTCTCTCTTGTTAAATATACTAATACATAACATAAACTACTACGCTCCTGTGCCTATCGGGTGCATGCACATGCAACTATAAACATAACACACTATGCAACATATACTGTACTAACTACTACTAGCACTTAGCTTAATATTTGACTGCTTGGCCTGAGTCTGCTGGGTTTTGGCCTGAGTGGCTCCAATACTACTGCCACCCAAAACCAACAACCAACTTGCAGACCGTTTAAATACATTTGCTTAATACTGACAATTTCTGCAGCGTCTGCGATGTAAAACGTAAAGGGTTCTCTCAAGATGCAGCCTTGTCTTTTTCTTCCGCTTGTCAAACAGCAAGTGGGCCTTGTTACCTCTAAACGCACATGCAAGGCACAGTACACAAAAGCTATATACAGGTGCACAAACAAAGACTTTGCATAACATACAAATACTACAGTACTTAAGATTCTGCTGCAAGTAGCAGTGTATTTACAGCTAATATGTACAGCAGGTAAGCTTACTGAAACTTTCCTAAAATGAAATAGTGTCACTACAAGTGTAAAAAGTAACATGCACAGTAGCTATGCAAAAGTGATTCAAAATTACATTTTTGGACTTTGGAGAAAAAATGTGTGTAATTGAAGGAAGATGCAGTTATCACCTAAACAAGGTAGAAACTAACCTTAATAATCTGTGACTGTTACATGAGGAAGGGACAAAATTTAAGAAAATCCTGTAATTTGTTCCAGGAAAGTAAACTTCAAAATGTGAAAATGATACAAAGCCACAACATTAGGGTCTTTCCTGCACTGAGACCAAGGACCCTAGGCTTAGTGATGAGTAAAACAAAATGGACGTCCTGTTCAAGTATTTTGCCCAACTTAATGGTACTTTTGGGCCCTCTTTCCAATTCAAGATACAGTAGGCTTGATGTTAGGATTTTTTCCAGTGATTGTGTTTGTTACCATGTATTCACATGCATACTAATGGTTGTCATATGCTTCAGGATGACATTAATAATCTTGGTTTTTGGGCTAAAACCTGGGGCATGCATTTTCAGCCCTCCAAATGTAACATTATCACTCTCACAAGGGAAAGGAGCTCTGTTCTTTTCAATTGTGCCTTGAATGGTGAGTTAACTGAGGTAGATTTTGTCAAGTACTTGGGGGTTTGTATCACATGGAATCTAAACTGGGACAAGCACATTCAGGCTGTTTGCAATAAGGGCAACAGAGTTCTTGGTATAATCTGAAGGAATCTGTCCTTCTGTTCTCAATGTTAAGTTAGCAGCTTACAAAGGCCTTCTACCCCCTGTATTAGAATATGCTGTGGGGGATCTACACCAGATTCATTTCAAGGATAAGCTACTGTAGGAAGCGTTCAGAGGAGATGGACTTGTTTTATCAGTGGTGATTTTTCTTGGGAACTTGGGTCTATGACATTGATTCTGGAGAACCTTGACCACCCTACTAGGGTTGGGTGGTATCGTGAAAATATTGCATCGGTACTGTAAAGCTCGCAGAATGGGTATTGAGGTAGTAGCAGTTCTCAAATCTTGGGTAGAAAGTCGGGTGGGAAGGAACCTAAACTGTGCACAGCACCCCTGTTATCCTGTACTCTGATGCAGCAGGGCATATGACTGCATTATTACAGTGCAGGAACCTCTGCTTTGACTTTGTTTACCACATTTCTTTACAGTCATGCACAATCATAATTAATACTCCTGTTTCCTATCTCAACTTTTCCAGGATAATTTTTTGAGAACCTGCATTTTTTCAAGAACTAGTACTAAATACACACCAAATATCTTCAGTATTTTTAACCCCTGTACCTCTAGTAGTACCAGCATTCATGTCAATACCGGTATACCACCCAACCCTACTCCCTACGCTAACCCAGTGTCGCAGGCAAAATAGGCTGATTCTTTTCACTGAAGGTTTCTTTGGTAAGGCTCACATTCCAATGGAATAAAAGGCACCCTATCTGTAGAACTGGCAGAATGCATAACCTTTATGTGTGACATGCATACTCTAACTAGGCCTAATGTTAGAACTAATTGTCACAAATTTTGCTTCCTACCTACAGTAATGTGGTTAAGGATTGGAAAAGTCTTCCAGCTGATCTTATCTATGGTACCCTGGGTCATGAAGACCAGTTGATCTTATCACAAACTTAGTCAGCGCTAAGGGGGCCTCCTCCATAGCTCCCAAGTTCTGAGAGGCCGGACGCGGGTCCAACTGATATGTCCACTGGTGGATCACCGGCCTGGGGGAGGGGTATAAGGGGAGTGGGTGTCCCCCTCTCCTTTTCGAAAATTTTTGAATTTTAGAAGTGTCTACACACTAAATGGTGACACTTTTTTGGCAAATCAGTCAACACAATGTCGTCAGGTCACCGCCAAAAAAGTTCAGTACAGTACTAAATTTTTTGTGGTAACCTAGAAAAATATTGCATTGAGAGATTTGCCAAAATAATATTATGCAGATACTCACAAATGCGCAATGACTAAAACCTCTCCTAATCACAATCTTTTATAGTTATTTTTAAGGTAAATTTTGATGAGGTAACGGCACAGTTTCCAAACGTCAACTTGGTGTATCACTGGGGTCGTACAACACTGCAGGTGATTTCCAAGGTCTTCGTATACATCTCGCATGGCATTCTAGCCATGAAAACATACAAGCCTAGCAAGAACGTCAAGAACTGTCAAGACAGTTAAGCACGTTCGGGAAACTCTGAGACAAGCCCCGCCTATAACTCGCAAAGTGGTTATTTATTTTCGCTATTGGACACGACGTTGAACGACGTTATTACACTATTTACGCAGTGACAGGAATATATTCCATACCTGCTGCGAAGGTTAGCTGATAAAGATGTAATCAGTGGCGTAGCTACTGGGGGGGGCAGGGGGGGCAACTTGCCCCCCCTGGAAAAATTTTGGGGGAAATTTGATGAAAATGGGGAAATTTGATGAATCTTCTTATTATTACAAAAATTTCACAAACATTTTTCAAAATTTTTGTTAGAATAAGAAATTGTGAGACATTTCTCATACATAATTCGTATTTTCATGCAACAAATTAACTCAGATTTCGTCAGTGTCTCATGAACCGGCCCAATTTGCGTTCCACAGAAATGTCCTCGTCGTGTAGCAGATTGAATGTTCTCTTGTGCTTGTATATGCACGGGGGTTATGATCAGTGCATTTCAGTGCACAGGAAGCTGTTATTCAGGTGATACTTTGGGAATTCATCAGTAAAAGGATGTGAAAACTGGCAAGTCACTACCGTAGACCCCCAAGGTTGTTATGTTCTTCTACAAGCTAGCAGTAGCTGCACGATTTTACTCTGTGTACATAACGATGGATCGAGCTGAAACAATCCATGGCCAACGATAAAGTTAAAGTTAATCTAGAAATTAGAATTAACGGGAACCGTTGGCACACTTAGATTTTGTTACTTAGCCTTGGAGACTTACAAGCTAGTTAGGGAAAATAGCTTTCTGCTCACTTTGAGTGTAACAATAAATGGACAATGAGTACCTTGTGGCCTTCTACACATAACAGACTGCTTTCCTCACAGGATATCCTGTGTGATCGAGCCATTAGGCCCCCTTAGTGTCGTGCGAAGAGGAGACCATTGGGCCATTCCCCCCTCACTGATGCCATTTTTTCTTTGTTCTTAAAAATACGTAGTCTAACTTTATTGACACAAATTTTACTTCAAAAGATAGCATATGTGGCACCAGAATGCTTATAAGGACACCCAATTTTTCAAAATTTTTCAAAGGGGAAGGATTGTCCTTGCAAGGTATTTCAGTGATGCCACTTTTTTTTAATTCCTACATATAGACCTAGGCAAGTTCTGTCAAATTCCATTTTTTACTTAAAAAGGTAGACTCTGTTTCCCACTGGTGGCATCGATAAAAAAGACTACATGTTAAGATTCTCTTCACAAGCATAAATAGGCTATTTTGACCATCTGAGGCGTCTGATTTTTAGAAATTTTCTTTACGCTCCGCGCCAGCCAATGGTGGCGCTTCTCTTGGTCTTTTGGGCAAAATTACATATTTGGAGTAAAATTAGCTCTTAACTCTCTGATCACTTTGCAGTTTGCGAACATATTTTGAAGTGAGCATTTTATTGCAAACGACAAAAGAAGAAAGCAACTGGCTAGATTCTTCGTATTAGCCTGGAAAATGCTATTTCCGGCCATCTAAGGGGTCTGATTTTTCCAAATTTTCTCTACGCTCCACGCCAACCAATGGTGGCGCTCCGCTTAGATAATCTTTATGACAAAATAACATTTTGTGACCAAGAAAAACCACAAATACCGATCAATGCTCTTTTATTTGGACTTCTAAAAGTGTGCAAATTTAATGACAAGTTTTACTTCGTAAGGTAGCATAAATGGCATAAGAGTGCATTTAAAGACACAAAAGTTTCAGTTTTATCCTCATGAACCACCACGATTCAACCTTTAACACTATTCCTGTCAAAGTAGAAAATGTTGCACCATTTTGCATGTAGGCTACTTGAAAACGTCAAATAATTTCCGGACACCCCTCCCCTTAGACCATACTGCATTCCCCTCCCCCTTCAGAGAAATCCTGCGTACGCCACTGCTTTAGTACATACAAATAAACCAGATATTGTTTACCAAAATAATATGTTATTTCCGATTGCTCTATGTTATACTTTAAGATTAAAATGCAGGTAATATTACAAAATGTCAAGGTAATGTTGTTATACTTGTAAGTTTGCATATTTTATATGAAATACATACACATTGACCGGGAAAGAAAAAGTTTTGGGGAAATTTCATACCTTTGCCCCCCCTGGAAAAAATCCTAGCTACGCCACTGGATGTAATAACGAAGGTTATTCCTTGCCCCATAATCCATATACGAGACAAACAAAGGTTCCCAATTTCATGTTGACTGGCAAAATTAAATGTGTACAAAGAGGAAAGATGAATAAATATTTTTTTTATTAGAATGTGTGTTAGCCTTACTTCTCTCTCTTTCATTTTATTTGTCATGGGATTCCCGCCCAATTCTCCTAAATTGCCTGCAAACATAATAAGTGGCAGCTTTTCCCATACAGGCCTGTCGGCCCTCACAGTCAATTCAAGCAGCAATAAACACTAGAGCTCTGACAGCATAGTTTCAAAGTTTCTCTGATACCTAAAATACCGACCCATATTCTGGATATCAAATACATGCTTCGGTATTGTAGTCAACTAGTTGAAAGAAGTCAGTATCACATCACTTAACTGACCTCTCTCTGCCAACTGCCTGATCGGCAGTTATCGATCCCGCAGACCTGCACTTCAAATATTATTCCACAAGTCCGATCCTACCAACACTGCACTGTTCGTTGTCAAAATCCAGGTACCATGCACTCTGTTGCATCTTGGCAGCTCTTTAGCTGCTCTGCGCTGTTGCCTTTTCCAGGTCCGCGATGTGAAAACTTTCCCATATTTTTTAAATCCCATCTTCTACGCGGCAATGTTTTACAGAGTTTGCCTCGTCCTAGTTCCAATGACATTTTTTAAACCGCAATGCAAAATATTGCGGGCTAAGAACTTGCAAAATTCGATCAAAGAAATAAATTACTTATAGAACTCTGTATCAAAAATCCCACTGCATCAAAGTGGGCAGATCCAGCCAGTTATGTGCTAGGAATGCACCGCCTGTTTGACCACGTGTTTGCATGTTTGCACATGCACAGTGTATACACTTACGTTGTGTTGTACATGCAGCAAATTCTCGCGCTAACAAAGGATTGAGTTGCTATACTAAACCTGCATTGACTTAAACGTTCACTGTAGTAGCCTGCGGTGGATTCCCACATCTGACTTGGGCGAAAGAATTTTGCAAAAATGTTACGTTCTTTTCGCCCTTCGTGGACACATCGTGAAGGCTTTGCAGTACCGTTTGAATTTCACCTAATAGTAACAGTAAGACTGATTGATATGTAAAAGAAATTGACTTGTTAAGTTTTGAAATGCAGGTATTTGCAGTCAAAAATATTTTTGGAAAACATTGGTTGAATCGATAGGCCCATGAACTTGGACACTCTTATTCCGCCATTACGTATAAACCAGCGTACACAGACACTGCCGATGTACATAAACAAGTGCATTGAACTACTCCACTGTGCAGATCATTGAGTACACAGCGCGAAGTGAGCTGTAGACCTTCAATACATACACAGTACATGAACGAATAGCTCTTTGACTGGAAAGGTCACGGCGAGGTGAACCTAAACATCTCTTAGCTCTCGAATCTACTCTACTTATTGAAAACTCTTAGTTTATTGGTGGTTCGGTATCGGCATTTTCTCATATCTGTCATGAGTCACTGCTGTTAAATATCAGTATTTGTGTTGAGTGTCTATATTTTGGTTGAATCGGTATTTCAGTGAGTAGGGGAATATCGGTATTAGTTCTATATATAGATTTTACTATATACCCATATTTTTAAAAACGCATATCGACGATATTACTAAGGTGGAAATACCGACTAAAACTGGTAATATAGATAGGCCTATACCTCTACTGCTTACTTCTGAGATTTGAAATGCGGGTTTTTCAGAGGGCTGGGCTGGTCAGCGGGTTTGGGTGTCCAAATGCGAGTCAAACCCACGAAATGCGGATCACTTGGGAGGTATGCTCCTCTGATACATGCATGGTGAGAGAATGTCCGATTTTGCTGATGTGTCGCCATTTCCGGAAAGGAGAAGAGACTAGCCTAGGCTAGCCCTTGAACAGGACCCAGCATTACATTCCTATGCTATACACTTCATTTCTGTAGTAAGGAGTGACTACAAGGTACGGATTATACGGTCACGTTCAGTGACTAGCCTAGGCCTAGGCTAGAGTCATTAATTATAGCAACATTAATATGAAACTGTCCCCTGAATCACCCTTGATTTGGTATTTGATTGGATGGTAGGGCTTCTAATGAGACCTCTGCCTCCTTTGCATTTTGGCTTGAATTAGTAATTAACTTAACCGCCTATGATTAATGTCACATTAACCTAGGCTAGTCAAGGCCGGTAACACTAACGTTCGCAGTATTACGACCATCGAATCGATATGTAACGTTCCGGTTAGGCTAGTTGTGATAGGCTATGCAAGTGTAACTAACACTGGAATGTTGAAATTAAAGACAGTGAGTGAGTGGGTACGACTTGGTAAGTAGCAGCAGTGTTGCCATGAAATTGTTAATCCGACAAGATATCAGCCACATTACTTACTGCTGCATCTGTTTTTGGCATCAAATGGTGGAGAGGCCTAAGCTTTGACATCATTCTTCGGCTCACCTTGCAACACTACACTGGCCGGCC
The DNA here is from genome assembly GCA_037179385.1 of Holothuria scabra. Taxonomy (NCBI): domain Eukaryota; kingdom Metazoa; phylum Echinodermata; class Holothuroidea; order Aspidochirotida; family Holothuriidae; genus Holothuria; species Holothuria scabra. The sequence continues at coordinate 24,483,639 of CM074182.1, forward strand.
AGGGCCTAGGGGCTAGTATGCGCTACGTACGTACGTACAACAATTACACCAGCTGTGTCAGCTTTGTTGTGGTGAGCATCGCGTATTTTTCCCCAGGTCGAATGAGGGTAAATTATGCCATAAATCCGCTAACTTCTTGCCCAATAGGTACCATCACTGCATGTAAAAGAAGGATATGGTAATTTCTATAGGAAAGGGGGTAACTTTGCATTCAAAATTTCAAAGCAAGTTACCAAAATCATGGGTGGAAATGTCTCAATTTGTAAAATATGTTGGGGGCTGTAACTACATTCTGTGATATCCTCTATAATATGAAAATATTTCCAAAGCATGGTCTTCAAATTTACAAAAATAACGTTGTTTGATATGAAATGAATAAAAAGTAGCCTTTTCTTCATCTGGGCAAACGATCCCAGCCTTCTATCTCATACAAAATGTCATATATTATTTATAAAGTATAAACTTATGCGTAATTCTGGTTCTGGTGAAATACTGCATAAACTCCGCGAGACGGGATGTAACATGCAGGCACAGAAGGCTGAGTAGCGTACTAATTACTAAAATGGGCTCTACCAATAATTTCTTCAAGACTCACAGAATTTAACCCCGACTTAAAAGCACTCACAGTGAGGGCATCCCTTATACTGGGTGGGAGGCAGTTCCATTCAGCAAAAGTCCTAGGGAACAGTGAATATTTATAACAATCTTTGCGGGCAGATGATTTCACAAAAGAACTAGAGGCATGTGCTCTAGTAGACATGCCTCTATGGCAATTGTCAATTGGCAATTGTCAATTGTCAAGGATATAGGCTAGTTCGCAATTGTATCAAAATTTTAGCCGAGTACCGGCCGCACAGAATCTGAATCAGTACTGTTATTGGTGCTGGTAGCGCTATCAACGCTTCTGTGCGGCCGGTTGAGGTTTACAGGCTCATCATTCGACCACTGGTCATTTGATTTACTGTGATTCGAAAAGTCATTATTTCAATTTATTATCAGGGGGTGTGCAGCTCCTTGAAACAAAAAAATGTCCCGAACCAAATTTATGTTTAATTTTTGAAGAGGAACATATTCTAGGAATAGCTTACTCGTGAAATTTTTTACTCATTTCCCATGTTTGGTTCTCGACATATTAGAATTGAAGTTGACATATTTTCTACAAAGACTGAACTTGCAACAACTTAGTAGACGGTGATGTCATTTGTTCGCATTGATGGACAATGTTTAGTACGTTGTTCACTTGAAACTTAAATTCTATTCTGCTTTGAAGCGGTCTAAGTGGAGCACCACCACACGTTGGGGCGAAGCGTACAGGAAATTTTTGAAAAATTTGACCCTTCATACATTCAAAAGTGTCAGTTCCTAAAGCAATAGGGGTCTAAGCAGTCGCTATTTCGCTATTTCGATGTTCCCTTTGCAAAAAATGTTCACCTGAAAGTAAAATTCTGCTAGGAAGACTTCCTACGGGGAGCTTCACCACTGGTTGGTGCGGAGCAAACAGACAATTTTGAAAAATCAGACCTCTGAGACAAACGAAAATGACATTTCCCAGGCTTACAAGGGGATCTAAGCAGTCGCTATATGATCAGAAAATTACCAGATAAAATTTATCACTGCCAGTCGATGAAATGGTCCCTCATATTTTCGGGGGAAACTACAAAACGGAATGGAAAACATGGTAATGAATTTTTCTCTTTTGTTATTGGGACTAAATTCAATATATATTGATAAAGTTGTGTGACTGCCCAAACTTCCGACTGATACATGATTTTACCTTTTGAAAAATGTAACATTAAAAGGTGTTTTAATTTTTAAGCAGACTTATGGGAAGACATTCTCACTCTGCATCATTTAAGTATCGAAAAACAAATTACCCGATTTTCATTTTCTTTGCCCGTATTTGGCTGTAGAGAAGGATAGATGACAAACTCATGGGCACTTGAACACCCTCCTGTCTGTCCATTGAATTACGGTAATTTGGCAATTTAAAACGTCCCAGCATTTTTTAACTTTTGCCCGAGTATTTGACCATTTCGGGCATTTTTGCAAGACTAAAGTATGAAGTGGGGATGATGAAAACCTCTTTCACATTCTGCCCAAATGTGTCGCAGATCTTTGTCATTTTCCACGAAAAATTTATTTAAATATGGTTGTTTTTGTTTTTTCGGCAAAGATTTGAAGCTATTAAAATAATCGGCCACACTGTAAAAATGGTACAAAATCACTGTAAATTTACAGAACAAAAAGTAAAGAGAAACATATCGATTACATTCGTTATGAAAACATAACGATTACAAGTTCTGGTTAATAAGTTTCCACAACTTTTCTGTAATCCTTATTTATCTCTTTACTTTTTGTACCTGTAAATCTATCGTAATTGTTTACAGTACGTGTATTTAGGGCATTGTGTAACACACTGGATTTAAAGCAGGCTCAAGAAAGATTGTTTTTTAACTGTTTAAGCCACAGACTCCCCAAATGTGTGGCGATTTTTTTTTTATCTGTTTGATTTTTCGTTACGATGTTACCCTAACTATGATACTTTTCCATTTTCGGGCAAATGCTTGAAAGAATTTGGATTTTCGACAATTTCGGGCATTGTATTGTGATTCGTGAAGTAAAAGTCACGAAAAATAGCTTTTGGCGCTGACCGAAGGTGTAGCAGTTTTTTTTTAATCTTAACTTGGCTTTTCATGAAAATATCATTGCGACTTTATGACATTTCTCTCCTTTTTAAGGCATATCTTTTCAAGATTTCGGTCACATTTAGGAATATTCTGAAAAACCATCCCATTTTAACAAAATTTAAGAGCTGTCCGAAGCTTTTCCAAATTCCTTCCCGAATTTTTCCCAAATTCCTGTCCGATTTTGCGGAAATTTGGGATAGTCTTCCTCCTGACCAGTCTCGTACACCACTGGGTATGACCACTCTACCCAAGATCTAAGTGAGGTTCTGTGAGGTAATAGTGGTAAGGATGCAACCCTTCAGGCTGCATTGACCCAGCATGGGTTTGGTTGTTGCACTGGCCAACGACTGGCAGCAATGACCGTGTAAATTGCAAATTCCTTCCAACAATACTTGATTATGATTTTGGAACAATTTGTGAACCCCTAGGAATTGAGAAAAATCCTACAGTTGGGTAGAAACAGGCCAGAAGCTAGGGGCACACTGATCCACACCAAGCTAGGTAGCCAATTTCAGCCACTCCAAATCTGCTAGACAATTATATATCCAGAAACTCGACGAGTAAAAATTCAAGAGATTCCGAAGATATGAAGCTTGTTACAGTCCACCCGAATTTATTCCGAAGTTCAGAATGGGGCAGAATTGCAGAATACTCTGCCGCTGTGTGGATCTATCGCAAGTGCATCTATGTCATAGTAGTCGGGTATATAGCCCGGATTGAATATTATCATCGACCAGTATGAATATAATTTTTTCCCAGGTCGCCAGTGAAGGGGGGAGGGCTGCTGGGGGCTGGGCGATTCAGTGGGGACTCGAGCCCCCAAGCCCCCCTACGTAGCTACGCCACTGTATCTGACCAAGAATACGATGCACTGCTGTAAGTTCACATTTGAGATCACAGTAGCTTTCAAAGTCTTTTGCTTGGTGAACTTTACCACTTTATTGTCATGTGCATGATAGATAAACATTGTTAAACTTTTGTGTTATCATTGATTTCATTAGTGGCATAATATAATGTAAAAGGAAAAATACTGCTTAAATTACATTTATGGCAGAAAACATTTTTATATGCACTCAGTCGACTCTCTCATTAAAAAAATTAATTAATTTTGTCACTATTCTACATGTCCTGAAATTGACCAGTTTTCCTGAATTCCTCGTAATTACCTGGAAAGGAATGGGATTGCAACTGATAACATAATTTACATTCTCATACAGTTTGAACTTCCATTACCGATGGTCCGCTATAGCCTATGGACATTTTCACGGTTCTTTTGTTATTCCATGACGAGTGTATGATAACATAAACTAGGATTTCCGTTGATTAAAAAACTCCACATCTGATGAACCTAAATATAGCACATGGATTGTAAGAAAAAATTTAGTGTTCTACATAAAGCGTGGTGCGAAATAGGGTTGAGACCTTTGATATCACTTTACTGACATTTTATGGGAAAACTTGAAACTGTGTGCTCTAAATTGCTATTAGTTGTTAACAATTATAATTACATACTTTGAAAATTATAAGATGATGGAACATTATGTAGAAACAAGTAGGCTAAATGATCTATTTAGTGAAAGTAAAAAAAAAAATAGCTTTGGAAAATTGTAGGGGGGCGCGCGCCGGGTGCGCCCCGCCTAAATCCGCCACTGCATATAGTATGTACAGTATGTTGAACTAGGGAGTCTAAACGATTCCTGGTTGAAACCGGGAACTGGTACTTCTTGTTACTAAACTCACTGCACAATGGTTTCAAAGTAGATGTACTGGCACCTGATTACTATAGAACTTAGTGGTTTATGGAATGAATTGTAAAAATGTATAGTGTTCTTTAATTCATTAATCAATCCATCTATCAATTCACAATATTTTTATTACTTCGACAGATCTCAGTGGGCATGGTATATGGGTCCTGATATAAGGGCTGGTAAAATGTAGAAATAATTGAATCCCATGCCTGGTTCATAGAATAAGAATTTCATAAAGCATCCTGTCTTTGAATCACCCGAAAATGAGACCCTACAACACACTATGGTACAGTAATATTACTAAAATATCTGATATTTCTAACTTGTGGCTAGGACAGTGGAGATACAGTCCAATACTTACATTTTTATTTAGGGTCCTACTTTCCTCAACCAACTTCACGAAAAAGGCTCATAATGACGACAAATTTGGTTGTTTTTTTTTCAATGAAATACTGTAGGCCTACATCTCACTTCAACTGTAATATCCACAGTCTATGGAGTCAATACTGATGCATCATTTACTTAGGGTGCACATTGTGTTTAATCACACTAAACTATGTTGTTTGTTCAAATTGGTTGAATTCAGTGAATATACCAACCAAAAATAACTTTTTCTGACCATAAACGAAATTTTTCCAATGAAGTGATTTAAATAAATGATTTCTTGAAAAAAATCATTTGATTAAAATCACGATTTAAATCAGTGATTTTAATCAGGGCGATTAAAATCAAACAACCCTATAAGTGACTAAAGTGGTGAAACTTTGAAAATTTTGGGATTCTGTAGCTCGAATTGTGGAAAATTCAATTAAGTTACACGTCCCCTTTACTGTGGAAATGACCATATACAACATCCGGCAGGCCGCCATTTATATAACATCACTTACTAGTGAACGCTGCATGGTGAAATTTGGACAAATTCCTTTGTTCACAGATCGACATGGGTGGAAGCATGACCTTGGTGAATTCTTGCGGTTTACATGGTCCGAGCGTATGTTACTGCGCTTGACAGAGTTGACTTAACATTTCTTAATTTTTGCATGAAAACCAAAATTTCGTAACAAGTTGACACTAAATTAAACCTTGAAACGAAAAAATCGGTCAACATTTAGTGAAAATAACGATCACATTTCTAAGAAAAATTTGCCAAATTTTGCAAGGCAACAGATCTCCATGATATTTATTCTTTTTATTTTAATTCCTAATTCTGTCGTTTTTTGTACACATCAAGACAGAAAACAGATCACTATGGTACTACAAATTGCAGAGATTTCATATTTGCACAGTGAATAACTAATAAAAAAGTAATATTTTCAGACCGATTGTGGTGATTCGCAGGACCCCCAGTCTGCTTCTACTAGAGTTTACGACTATTTACACCAGTCAAGGTCATTTAGTTTCTTGCGGTCGGAAGACGTCAAAGAATCGCCCAGTTTGAAGCCGATTTTTCAAAGTGTAAAATTTTCTCAGTATATCACCCAAAATGAAAAATTTGCGTCCAAGTAATCCTCACGTGAAATCTAACCATAACCTTCAATTTGAAACAAATTTTATTATTTAAATTCGGCTCATCTTCATTCATCTTGAGGAAAAACTGGACGACATTGATCCTAACAAGGTAGTGGACCACTAACTCCAATACTCGTGCATGAATGGGAAAATATGTTTACAGGGTAAGTGCCTTAAAAATTTTATGGGATGTTGTTGCTGACTGTGTTACTTATGGTTGGTTTTTGCATTTGGGTTTTGTATATCATGAAATGAAATATAGACTGCTCAAAATTCAAGGCAATTTGACCAATTTTAGTGTCATTTTTTATTGTATTACCCCGCTCTGTAAAATGCTGCTTTTGAGTAGCCATGAAAATTTGAAAGTGAAAGCACGCATTGTGAGCTTCAGAGGGGTAGCATGTCCTGGACTCGACTCCTGGTTAAAGACTTCTGCTGGGAGCTAGGGGCACGGAAGTAGCCCAATTTAGTGTGTAAGTCAATGGGACATGAAATCAGTGTCCCGCTACCACAATTGGCCATTCCGTCCCATCAAAAATTCATCAGATCTTGTATACCGTACCAGAAAAGATAGAATACATCAGCAATTAGAGAACAGCGGCACTTTTTATGTGGGTGTCACCATATCGGACAACTTTTCAATTGTCAAATCTTATATAGAAGGCGCTTTGTTAGGTCTTTAAAGGGTCAAACCTCTCACCCCAAACTACACCATTGGTACCCGGGTACCGAAATTCTCAATTGGCTCAGCTTTTTGACTGACAGCTACTTCAAACAATGCAGAGTGCCAAAGCATATTACACAGCATGTGCGGTACTGAGAGTGTTTCGAAATATAAATTGAGTTTTTCTATACTCACCCTGAAGCAATAAACTGAGATTGTGTCTGGATGAGGATGAATTTCAGACAATTATGGGAGGGGCTTCAGTAAGAAGGTTAGAGAGTAGGTACTGTTTGGGGTTAGAGAACAGGGCCTTTAAAAGAGAAATCTTAAAACTTTGCCCGATGAAATGTAAAATACCAGCTGCAGGATACATTTCCTTAGTTCGGAGAAATCTTTCTAGAGGATGCTGCCGCCATTTTGGACCCCGACCCACCAGCAAGGAGATGGCTTGGAAAAAGTCTAACGAAGAGCCGCAAGATTAATTAGTGTTAGTTTCATATGTAGGGAGGTCGGGTTTCATGATTGACCTTGAAAAATTGAGCTTTCCTCCATTACTGCTCCTGCGGCGCGTCCCTGGTATACTGAGTTACATGGTTCAGTAAGGATTTTATATATAAAAACATAATCCATCAATTTTGCTACGGCTCTGTTTAACAGGGCCATAGGAAATTGATGGATTATGTTATACAGAGCTACAGGAAAATTGATGGGTTATGTTTTATATATAGAAGAGTCATAGCAAAATTGCTGATCCTTCTCTCTCTTACTCTCTTCCATTTAAGCCCAAGTTTGGATTCTACAACATATCGACTATGAAGCATGATGATGACGACGGCGGCGACGACGGCGGGAACGACGACGATGATGATGAACAAACCAAAGTTAATTTTTGCCGCCGTATGGACAGACATTTTGCAAGTGACTGCATCCGCACCAAGTGACTGAACGGACTGTGGCAAGTTCCGGTGCATGTTGGGGTTAACCAAAAAGAGTCAATTATAACATGGACCCCGTTTCATAACGTTTCCCAAACAAGTTACCTATGTCGTCGGGAGCACTGCACCCCCCTCCCCCTGTCGGGGAAGGTCGGCGGTTTCGTCGGGGCAGCCTAAAAATGTAAAAAAAAAATTAATAGAAAACCTTCAAAAACTGAAGTTGATAGATGGGTGATCTTGAACATATTTTCTTTGTTTTAAGTGCTATTTTAAATACATATCTTTATGGATTTTCAATCACTTCTTCTTAGCTGCGTAATACCTCTTTCCATGTACCTTGTGCTATTTTCTACCACGTCGGGATAGGACGGGGTGGTCTAAAATGAACGTAAAGGACCGAGGTTACTGGAATGATGATCATGTCATGAACTTTTTTATGAACCATTTTTGCTTTTGTAACGCTATTTCAGTGCATATCTGAATCTGTTTTTGTCACTTGTTTCTACAGTCGCTTATCTTTCCCTCATCCAATCTTCAATTCGCAAGGTCATGCCCTCATCGAGAAAGGCTGTCTTTATCCTGTTGTTGAGAAAATCCAATTTCATCGGGGAGTCCTACAATTCATTTAAAGCCACCTTGTAACGTGACATATTTTCAAATACCTTGGAAGTAAAATCATTTATAATCTGGATTTTGGGCAGTCCCGTAGATAATCTCATCCATCCGGACCTTGCAATTGAATACAACGAAGATTCTTAATAGAGATAAAAACACTTGTATGTTTTCAACAGTGGCGTAGCCACGGGGGGGGGGTCCTGGGGCCTAGGCCCCCAGTTTTTCTTCACCCCCCCAGATTTTTGCGTCCTGATTAAGTAATTGAAAAAAATGTTTGAACGGAAATAAACTTCGAAATATTTCATTCAAAACAGTAAATAAATAAAATGTGTAAAATTAAAAAAAAAAACACATGGATGAATGTGTGTAAAACACATTTTGTGCGCACGTATGAAATCAAGTAATAACTTCAAAATGCCTACTTTCACTAAATTAGATACCCTTTGTGATCTGCACTGTCATTTATTGCATTTTACTTCGAAGGTGAAACGAAAGTCTCGACGACAAACTTTAATGTGACTTTGTTAGTTTAAGACACTTTCTGTCTTTCGGATGGCTGATTGATTTACTGAAAATAAGGCAATCGTACACTGGAGACCACTCTTACACGACCATTCCTATACTTTATCATACAAAAAAATATGCCGTAAGCAAGTAAGGGTAAGGTACTGCCTTCGGATAATTCTTCCTTTCCATCCTTAACAAGTAGGCCTACGTCGTGCCTCACTCCTGTCTATGACAAGTGCCACTGTAGGACGATTTTTATCGACAAGTCCTCTTTTTAGTAGTTGGCACTGGCGTCCGGAGGATTTGTAAAATGTCCACAAGGTCCGGATTTCATGTGTTTCCCACTTGATCCATACTTCAGCTTTGCGGTTTTATTACTTTGAGAGATTTATTCTTAGTATTGTAATTTTGACTACGTAATTTACCGATGAACAAATACTGCACCATTTGCACATTGTTTATTATTGTTTATTTGGAAGTATGTATGTCTCTTGTAAAATCTCAGTCTACAAAAACTAAAAATATTTTGATATTTTTCATGCTCCCCAAAAAGAAAATCCTAAAACTTAGGTCTATAATCAGTTCAAAGTTTTGCCAAACATATAGCACCATTTTGCATCTAAGAAATCTAACGCAAAGGAAGTTTCTCAGAGGGGGACACAACTACTTTTGGTTTTCCTGTTAAAGGGTAAGGAACTGCCTTAGGTAAGCTGATATCCATTCAAATATTGCCACATTTGCGGCTGGGTACATCCAGTTTAAAACACGTGGGAAGTGCCGTTTCTGGCCATCTGGAGGGGTTTTAAAGCCCCAAATTTTCTTGGGCGCTCCGCGCTCCGCTTAGATTCAAATATTGCCGCACTGGCGATCTACGTCCTTCTGAAGTTTACAATGTTTCCCAAGGGAACGGGAAATACCGGTTCCCTTTAGTCTCATCCCTTAGGCCACAGATCAGAAGTGCCCAGTTTGGGGTCCCTAAAAAGTGTATGTATTACCATTTTTCAAAGATTGATTTTTTTATTCTCATTATTTGAGAAAGTCGCAGACATGAGATTCGTATTCCAAGGTTGGGTACATCCAGCGTAAAACACATGGGAAGTAACGTTCCCGGCCATCTGGAGGGGTTTTAAAGCCCAAAATTTTCTTGTATGAACCGCGCCAACTGATGCTGGCGCTCCGTTTAGATAGTCTTGCCATATCTGACCCTCGAAGGTACCAGGCCCCCCACGTGTTACCTAGGTCCCCCAAAAATTCCACCTGACTACGCCACTGGTTTTCAATTCCGTTGCATAGTTTACCCCTGTAAGAGACAAGAACATTTCATATAATTCTAGCAGTACCTTTTGCCTGGTGATTTTCTGATCGCTTAGCAAGTTGGTTTTTTCTGTTGAAGTGAAACTTTTATTTCAGAGGAAATCTCAAAATGACGACTGCTTCATTTCTAGTTACAAGTCTGGAAAATGTCATTTCCGGCTGTCAAGAGCTTCTCAATTTTTCAAAAATTTCTGTGCTCGGCACTTTGATAGTCTTTCGGTAGAATTACATACTTCGGACAAAAAATAAAACTCCGCTCATCCCAAACTGAAACGCTCCCGTACGTGTGTGTCAATGTAAGTCTATAAAATACAAAATTTCAAATATATCGGAAACCAAACCTTTTCCGCGGGAATTTTTTCCAATATGGCTGGAGGGCCTTAATGTGCATGATGATATAAGTTAACCCCAGCAAAACTAAAGACCACCCTCTACTTGAATTTTCTTATGAGAAGATTTGATCCTTTCATAAAACTCAAAAATCTGTCCTAAAACTACAACCTTTCTTCAATAAAATCTGAAGATTATTAAAAGTGGCAAAATTTTCTACTGTCGGTGAATATTGCGTAAAATAAATAACCAACGCCAACTCTGTTAAACACCCCAACATTCTACCTAATTTTGCTCTTGAAAGCCATATCATAAAAGCCCCAAATTTTTCGTTATAACCGTACCAAAATACCAGATTTTCTCACATTGCATTCCAAAATATCTCCAATAAAATAAGTTTTTAATTTTCAAATCTTCGTTCAAAAAAGGAAAAAACTTTTCGGGCCAACTAGTGTCGTGTTGAAGTCTTAGTACATGGGCCTAGTACGATTAAATGCGAAACCCCAAAATATTTTCAGTTGTCGCCTATATAACGTTTTTGATTTTGCCCATACGAAGGACAGATTCTTCAATAAACATCCGAACCTTTTTAATGGTCCTTACAAAAGCTTAATTTCTTTCAAAAATTTAAATTTGTCTTCAAAATAAAATCAAGATTTTTTTTTAAGTATTTTTTTTTAAAAAAAAAGCAAAAAATTTCGCGCGCTACGCGTGCCTCAAAATCTATAAGTTAGTTGGCATTTGTTTTCATACACATCAGACGAAAATCATATATTAACACTGATTGACAAAGTTTTGTCCCTTTCGAACCAGGGACGGAGAGGATTTTAAGAAAAATCCGAAAAATTGGATTGGAATCCGATCGGAATTCGTTGCGGTCTGACCGCGGCTTAAGTCCAATTTTCCCCCAAATTACTCCGTAGAAATAGCTTAGCCTAAGATTGCATGTGAGGTTTGTAATGAATGAATCTAAATAAAAAAACTACGGTTATAATTAAAGTACAATTCGTGTGGGAACGACTACAATCTAAAAGAAAAAGAAAAAAAAAATACCAAAATTCATTAAAAAAGAGTTTATCCATGCAAATACGGTAAACACTTGAAAACCGCTCTGTTTATATTTGGAGTGAATTTTCACCCTACTTCGGTGACATTCACTCTTTAATGGAAATTGTCAATGATCATACTCTTTTTGAAGTAAGTGAATTTCGCTCTTTTGTTTTTGAAAAGTTTGAAAAGTTGCAAAGGAGTAGTAATCGGTTATTAATATACACTGTCAAAAATTGCTGTAAATTTAAAAGACAAGGAAGGGAAGTAAAAACAGATAAATAAAGATATAAATAATTAAAAAATAAAGAGACACATGAGCAGGTGAAAATGACAGAGGAAATATCCCAATATCTTTTAGTATTTTTCTGTAATTTGTTAGTTAGTTAGTTAGATGGAGTATTGTTATGTAACCTGATATTTCTCTTTATTTTTGCTTTGTTAATTTACTTAACTCCATGGACCTTTTTACTTATTTGAAAGTAAGTAATTAACTTTCTAAACGACATTAAACAGTGCAAAATAAACTTTACCTTCCCATTCATATTAAATGGAATTCCATTCGCATTCGGAGGGCACATGCATTTTTAGAGGACGGGGGTTGGCTGTCATTGTCCCAAATTCCGACTGGCTGAACGTTTTTCCCACTTTGTTAATTTACAGCAATTTTTAACCATGCAACTTTATGCGTATAACGTTTATGAAATATTTTTCTAACGCTGAAAGCACTGAGAGACAACCGTTACGTATCTTGTAATTAAGGCATTTTTCTTCTGTATTTCCATCTCTCGTTTATGTTAAATTAGATTGTGACCAACTTAATTCCATGGACCTTTTGAAAAGAAGTAATTAAATTTCTAAACGACATTAAACAGTTAAAAATAAACTGTACCTTACCATTCATATTAAATGCAATTCCATTCGAATGTTGGGATAATACGTCCTTGCCTTAAAGGCTCAGTTCTCTCACCCCAAACAGTACCAATTCTCCTAACCTTGTAACTGAAGCCCCTCCCACAATTGTCTGAAATCCATCCTCATCCAGACACAATTTCAGTTTATTGCTTCAGGGTGAGTACAGAAAAGCTCAATTTATATTATCAAAACACTCTCAATACCGTTCATGATGTGTAATATAAGCTTTGACACTCTGCATTGTTTGAATTAGCTGTCAATCAAAGTGCTGAGCCAATTGAGAATTGCGGTGCCCGGGTACCAATGATGTAGTTTGGGGTGAAAGGTTTGGCCCTTTAGCACGGTGACATATTTCGAGAGGAACTTGAACAGGATTACTCATTACTGTAGCCGGTGTTCCTTGAATTTGGCTGTTTTCGGAATGACAATAAATTTAAAAAACGTGTTTGATTCCTGGTTGACATATGTGCTTGCTTGCGAATTGACTTTTGACAAAAGTTGACGCATTCGGAGAGCATATGCCGTGGCAGAGCCTTTGCTAGGGTTTCATATTTAATCACAATGCATTTTTAGAGGGGGGAGGGGGGCTGTCATGGTCCCAAATTCCGACTGGCTGGACGTTTTCCCACTAAATAGAAAATCAAACAAGCCAGTTCAAGGTGCCGTAAAAACGTAAAGCATGAATGCGTGGTAGGATTAACTGATTAATCTTATAGAACGAGGAAGAAGACTAAGCGGAGCGCCACCATCAGTGGCACGGAGAATGCAGAAAATTTTGGAAAATCGCCGCCCCCAGATAGCCTGAATAGCATTTACTAGGCTTGTATAAGTAAGACCTTCGCAGGCATTTTTAGCAGGAGGGTAACAAAAATGAGACATTACAGATCTGAAATCTGGGGGATAGAACTTCAAAGATGAGGCCAACGACTACCTAGGTGGGGGGCCACCATTGGTCGGCGCGGAGAAATCGCGAACCCTTTGATATTCGGAAATGGCATTTTCCAGTCTTGTATAAGCCGCCCCCAACTTGGCGAAAACTTTAAAGGTAGACCACATGTGGTGAAATATTGATGTCAGCCTGAAATGAAGACGAACCTTCTTACTCTTATGTTGTCTAATAACTTGATAAAGAGGTATTTTTAAAACATGCTCTTTTAAATAAAAATTTCGGATATTGAGGATAGTTCTCTATGTAATGATGTCTCTATGATCCAAAAAGTTGACTGCATTGAGTTTAGTGTTACAACAAGCCCTAATCCTAACAGTCATCCAAACTGATTGGAACATGCAGTAGAGACATCTCAACAGGAACGTTTAACCTTGGCTATTAGTGGTGGTCCTTTTTTGTTTTTTGGTGTAATACCCTTCCCAATGACTATATGATGTCCTCGAAAATTAACAAAAAATGGGAACCCCATTTATCCCAAAATTAACATGATTTGTAATTTGCCTTAAATTTTCTTCTTGTAGGAACACCACATAGCAGAGTACAAGTCAAGTGTCCTTTGTTTGATGCACAGTAGATACTATTATGCCTGCCTTGATTACCTGTACTACAGTACGTTTTGAAAAATAAGCCTTACTGATATGGCTAAATAAGTGTCAGACAGTTTTTCTAGACAGGTAGGAAATGGTCAAGTCAATTGAGCTGTATGATTTAATGAGAAAATCCTTCAAGACACTGTGGCAGTCAACTGTGATAAATAGGTAAGATAACAGTGACCAGCAATTTTTACAGACTCTGGTGGGTCAGTTACAATTTGATTCATTCAATTAGACAATCTCAGTTCAAGCATGCTCAAGGGTATTTGATCCAAATGATCAGTTATTTAGTTCTTTTTATAAAACTAATAACACGTTGTGTATTTATTTAGTTCCCACTTACATGTCCCTATGAGGACAGTGGCACAAGGTTTGTCTGTAACTTTTAACAATCTTTGATACTAAATTTGATGTTATCTTCATGTTTTCTTTAGAGTTATGGAAGAGACAATGTTTGTATGTAGTTAAAGAAGTTTTGTCCATCATACAGAACACTTGATCTGTTCAAAGTTTACCCTTATGAAGCTCCCCACTGAATAATTCCTCTGCTTTGTGGGCATGGAAGTTTCGTCCAGTATGTTCAGACTATGTCCCCAAATGAACATCATACAGCCTTTGTTTACATCACATGTTCCAGACACTGCCAGAAACTTGCACCAAACAGAAGGAAATATATTTCATAAAAATCTATAGGCCTAGATACTTGTGGAAAAAATAGCATACCTATGACAAAGATAAATTAACTAACAGGTCAGCCTGAAGAACACTTTTTTCCTTTTTAACTTTTTCAGATTTTGTTCTACCTTCTTACTCTTATGTGTATTAATACTGGCACTAAATATAACAGGGCAAAACTTCAAACTAAAATCAACATAAAAAAATGTACCAAATAATGTTCACTTTTATGTACTTTAGACATTCTTAATACCGTGAGTGTGCTTCAGTACATATTTTGAAATTACCCAACTTGATCATTTACATAATGAAGTGTATTTCAAAAGCTTACCTATGCATCTTACATTACCCATGCCATTCAAAACTCTTAACCTATACACTAATGAATATTAACTCTAACAGTTACCCTTTTTGAGATGTAGTATTTGTAAGGTTTAACCTCTGATGACCCTAAATGATCTTTGACCTCCACCAAAAACAATTGGGATCATCTACTTAATATGGACAATTTACATCATTGCTATGAATAAGATCCCTCACAGTTACCCTTCTTGAGGTACAGTGTTTACAAGGTTTTGACTTTTTACCTCTGGTGACCCCAAATGACCTTTGACCTCCACCAAAAACAATAGGCATCATCTACTCAATAGGGCAATCTGTATGGTAAGTATGAGATCACTTACATTTTCCCTTCTGGAGATAACGTGTTTAGAAGCAATTTCTAAGGTATTTATCATTTGACCTCTGGTTAACCCAAATGACCTCTGACCTCCACCAAAAACAATAGGGATCTTCTACTTAATGTGGGCAATCTACATGTCAAGTTTGAGATCTCTCAGAGTTACCCTCTTGAGATGTCGTTTATACAAGCATGCGTCACACACACAGACTCACCCACGCATAGATTCCTTGCCTGCCTTCGGCAAGGAATCAATAATCATGCATCTCATTGCATTTTCAAGAGAAAAATAGTTAACAGCGAGTTACGCTGTAGGTTGTGGACAGAATATTCTCTACCAAAAAATGCCACCATTGCCTTGAAAATCTGGTTGCCGCGGAGGGTACAAAAAAGAAAGCAATGTGAAAAATCGTGACTTCCTAAAACTCCCGAAGTAGCAGTTTCCGGACTTGCAAGTTACTCTAGGGAGGTTTTAACTTTAAGGAGTCGTTTCTTTGAACTTTCGTTTGCAATCAAATATTTACCTCAATGAGAAATGAACAGATTGCATTACGATCAGAAAATTAACAGATAAAATCCACCACTTAAATTTTTCCGATCAAACCTTTGGGCTCTTTAAACACCCGTGTACTCTCCTGTCGGCCTGTGTTGTCCCAAAACAGGCAGTTGTAACACCTCCATGGTTAAAATCATCCCACGTTTTGCAGCTTCCGCCCGAACGATATTTAACCATTCTACCACTAAAAAACTCTGTAAGGAATGGCATGGTCCAGGGTATCTTTAGTAGGGATGCACCGGAACCAAAATTTTGGATCCGGCCGGAACCGGATTTTGCCGGAACCAACTTGAAATCCGGCCGGAACCGGATTTTTGCAATGCAGGTGAATAATGTGAAATCCAGAAAAGCAGAGAAACTCTGGGATAGGAGTTTACTGCTTTGTGACGTAACGTTTGTGAAGGACTAATGGGAAATGTCTATAAATTTGTCTTCAAGTGTTGTACAAGTGTATTTAACTAAATTTTTTAACCAAAAAATGCAATATAATAGAAAAAAGGCATGAACTACTGTTCCTGCAGAAGTACAGCAAAACTGTTGCAGAGCAGGGCAAGTAAGAGCTCTTTGTATTTTCCCTCCTTTAAAGAGTATTTGTAGAGAAAACTCCCGAGGGAATCTTGAAAGTTGTTTAGCATATCAGTTTGTTCTTTTTGAACTAGAGTACATCACCACTTGTTCAAAAAAATGTACAAATTATGTAGACCAGTAATACTTGGCATAGAGAGTCCTTGGATAGTGATTACTGAATGGAAAGCTCATATGTACTGTAAAAAGACTCAAGGGTTAAGGTTTTTAACTATGCACAGCACCATAGTTTTATACACCATTTCTAGTATTTAAGCATGCAATGACATCAAAAAACTGAAGCACATTTATCATTAATAATTTTTTTGGCAGAAATACTGCATATCTCACATTCTGACATTACGTATTACATGTTTGATAACATATGTGTTTACTAAAGTGTGTGTGATGAATTATTAGGGACAGGAAACATTAATATTGACCCCATAGGCAACTTTAATTTGTAATGAGTAATGTCTTCTGAAATTCTAGATGAAACACATTTCCTGCTTGTACTAAACAACTTTAATGGGCAAGTAATGTTAAAAAGTAAAGAAAAGTAAAGTGAAGTGTTCAAGTGTGTATTTTATAGACAACCCAATGCAATTAAACTGAAACACTGCCTTGAATGATGTGACTCAGGTACAACTGTAATATGGACTATCCATTTTGTACAGTACTACTGTGCGCTGAAGTAGACTTATTTAATTGCATGAAAGGTCTTTTATCCATTCAGTTTGTTTCACACAGGTGGAGGAATTTGAAGTCATATTTGTTGCATGTAAATGGAAATCAGTTACTTTTATAACTTTGTTGCCTGTTTGGTTCAGTCATATTTAAGGGCTAAATAAAGGTGTTCAAATTTTGTATACAGTACTGTAACATGCACTGATAAGCTATAATCTATGAGCTTTAAATTAATTCTGAGACAGTTACTGCACAGTTTTCATGTTTGTTTTAACTCACGTACATAATGCTATCCAAGTTTACAGGAAAATCCGGTTCCGGCCGGATTTTTTTAAATCCGGAAGGAACCGGAACCGGATATTTTTACACTATCCGGCCGGACCGGATATCCGGTGCATCCCTAATCTTTAGGCGTCACTGGTGCTTGAGAACGTGTACTCCGTATACCTAAACACCCACTGTATACATGAAGTTTGGGCACTGACTGACAGATCGCTGTCATGAGGTTAAGGGGAGGGACCCTCTCCCTGGACACCTTTCACAATTGTAAATTTTGTCTTTTGGAAAAGGGATGGAATACAAAATTTCCTACATTTGATAGTTTTTTAACACGCGTGACCACCGATCTAGGCTCTTCATGGAGACAGTTGAATTACACAACAAAACTCTTCTGTAAATCAGGAAGTGATGAAGAAGTCCGTCTTCCGAATTCGTTGCTGCTATGTGTCTGCGTAAGTTGCCATATCACAAGGCATATTGCTAGGCCTGTATTTGACAAATGCGTTGGGTCGAAAGTACGCGGAAAAGGGCCGTGGACGTCCCGACTTGTACCAATTATTAGTTAGCTTGTACCAACTGGTTATAAATTGAGCTTTAACCCTTTACCGTTGTGCTCCGATCGGGGCATATCTGCGGGCCTCGGGAGTGGGCGGAAAAGCGGACGTAGCCCGCCCCGCATTGGCTTCCGTAGGCCGTTGACCCCGTGACCTTAAACTATTGTCTCTCTCATTGTTGTGGCCGAATTTTCGGGTGGCTACTCGCAGTTTCGAGCTCCGCGTGAAACAGTAAAGATGGGTGACAGCCGAGCTCTCCGCATGGGTCCAAAAGGACCCAAACAATGGTAAAGGGTTAAAACCTCTAACTACCTGAAGTGGGCGTAACTGCCGAAAATTTCATTAATGACTCATTAGTGAGTGAACATCGTCAAAATTGATTTTTGGTCAAAACGCCTCTAACCCTATCCCACCCTATCTCTACAGAAATATCACTTAAATGCCTTTGGTGGAAAACTGGAAATCGAGGAGAGGGGCTTGGGGGTGGGGGTGGGGGGGGGCTATGCACACGAACAGTCCACTCTTACTGGACTGATGAATAATTTAGATATATTTGAGCTACCCCTGATAATAACTACATTGATTTAATTGAAGCGCGCGAGATGCGCGAAAAATTTGGCAATTTATGAAGGATTTGCGAACATGGGGCTCTATGATGTTAATATAAATGAGAATAATATGTGGAACTTGATCTTGGAAAAATCGACATATGTATAGACCCAGTCGAGAAAATTCGAACTGGAATTTCAGATTTTCCAACTATCCTTGCTCTGACGATTTTTTTTTGGGGGGGGGGGGTGAGACACTTACCCCAGGCCGCGACTGCCCTGCGTCGCGACCCACCAGAATTTCAACAAGAAAAATTAAGTTGCAGGAGAGCTATATTATTCACTTACTGTTGAACTTATTCCCAATTGACCTGGAAGAGTCGATATAACGTTTGTTTCATGATGTAAAACAGTATGCACTCTTTGCTGTTCATTGCCTTTAACGTCCACGGCGATTTGCCAATACAAACCGATAGTAAATAATTAAGTTCAACCTTTTCAAACAAAAAAAAAATTTCAAACAAAAAAAAAATTCTAAAACACAGTCTCTATTTCACATCTCGTTGGTATCTTCACCTATGTTTAGCATCTATTACAGCCGATTGCAAAACTCTCGTTGGTCAAAAACGATTAAGTTATAAATCCGCAGCTGATGATTGTTCAAGATTTACCGAAGTGACACATAATTCGTTAAGAAGCAAACCCATAGTTTTGGACCTCGAGTCTGCTGGAAAAGGCCATGAAGCACAAAATGGCAATTATCATCGGTGCATTCACTTCAGTCTGTAGCCTAGGTTAGAGCAGAAAAATATCCACTAATAAGAAATTTACCATTGTCCTGATACACATTTTCATATATCTTATTCCCTTCACCGGACATATTTATACATGTTCCTCAAACTGGTCATACCGAATACTAAAATAAACTTGATTGCTTTCATGGTGTTCAGCATAAACAATGCAGCAGGGGAGACAAGACTGAGGTGAGCTGGAGAAAGGCCGTGGCTGGCCCCACTTATATTTGGTAAGAAACTTAGCTAGACCGTAAAATCGCATCTGACTGACTGACGACCGACCTACGGACCGAGCGACCGACTGAGAGCGGATATATTTATCCCCCCCCCCCCTCCTCTGTCTGGAAGCAGTACATAGTTTCATTTCCTACTCTAACGAGCTACGTCATTTTCGGGAACTTTCTATCAGACGTACGGTGCCGATTTAACCTATACTTTAAACTTTTTAAATATTGGAACGAACACTGTCTCTCCTCTCTGTCAGTCTGTTTACTGGAAAGGCATGTTCGTAAAAATTATCTCCAATTTAAATTACAATGGTACCCTTCTTTGTGATGATTTTTTCATTTGCAAATTTATCCAATGCATTGCTCTCTATACGCCTCTTTAATGGCATGATTTAAATTGTCACTGGGGAAAGGAAGAGGAAACGGCGACCATCGGTCGCACGTGCTAGCTAAAAGTAGAATGGGGCTTTCGTAAGGGCAGGCTAGCAACAATCTCTCAATGAGGCAGCCCCTCAATTGCCAGTTCCTTCCTAGTTTAATTTCTGCAGAGGTAAAATACAGGTTTTCTTTTGCAAACAAAAGATGAACGTGTTTCAACCATTTTCGACCATCTTTTTATTTATCGAACACCACCAAAATTTATGCGCTCCGATGAGACGTACTTGGCCTTCAATTCACACTCTAAAAAATATGAGAAAACTTTCTAACAGAGTAAGCAGAGTGAAGAGTATGAACTCACTCTATTAGAGTGTTAATTCACTTCAGGAAGAGTGAAATCTATTCCAATAAGAGTGAAATTCACTTCAGAAAGAGAAAAAATTCAGTTTCCCGAGTGCCTGCATTGATCACTCATTTTAAAGAGTGATCACTGTAGACACTCCATCAAGAGTGAAACTCCACTCTTTTGAAGAAATTTCACTCAGTTTTCTGTAGAATTCACCGCTCTTCGTAAGATGTATTAACACTACTGGAGTGAATTCAAACATTTCACTCTGTTAATTAGAAAGTGACTAAATTCCCTAGTCTATTTTGATTACAGATTGCCGTTTGGTTTTGCTTTAATATCCTCTTAAAGCCAAAGTTGAAAATTTTACTCAAGAAAGCACTGATTATTTCCTCTGTCATGTTAAATGAACAATGGGGGAATTATGGGTTAATTATGGGTTAACAGAGGAAGTTTGGGTAAAAACTATTTTTGGTTTACATAAGTGCAGTTTACATTGTCTTTCTGGGTTTAACTGGGTGGAAATTAAAGGGCGAAGCAATTATGGGCCTGTACTTGTGAGGTGTCACAAGGGGCTCCTAAATACTTCCTTGTGTAAAGAAGACCGACTGCATGGTCCAGTGGTTAGAGCATCCGACTTGCAATCGGGCGTGTGGAGTTTGAATCCTTGCACGTTCATACCGAAGACTTTTAAAATGGAGCCTTCCATCAGTGTGTTTGGTGCCCAGCATGGGCGCAATGGAGCCGGGAAAATAAGCCAGTAATCCACAACTGGTAACAAACTGATCCGTTAGAAACTGAAAAGTAAAATTACCATCTAACTGACTGACTGACTGACTCTTTTAAATATTGCTATCAAAGGCAATAAAAAACAAAAACCGATTAAGAAAAATACAGCTACAACCGAAGTAAATTGCAATAAAAAATACAATTGAAGAAATTACTGTTTAGACGTGTTTTCTTTTGTACAAAAAAAAAAAAAAAAAACAGGGAATGATAATAGGCAATCCTGGCTGTTTCTCAGAATAAATGCTTTTCTATGTCCGGTTACTCCTTTGCAATTAATTCACTCAATAACAGACCCCAAGGGACGGAGGCGACCTGTTTCGAATATTGGAGAACATGTTTACGAACGAATGGTTCGTAACCAGCCAATACTTTGAAACGGAGGAGGTTGCCGGCAGAAAGAGATATGGTACCATCGAAGAAGGGTTGTCTTAAAGGTCCAGTTCTCTCACCCCAAACAGTAACAATTATCCTTACCTTCTTACCTCAGTCCCTCCCACAATTGTCTGAAATTCATCCTCATCCAGATTCAATCTCAGTTTATTGCTTCAAGAAGAGTATAGAAAAACTCAATTTATATAATCAATCACTCTCAGTAGCGTTCATGCTGTGTGAAATAAGCTTTGGTACTCTGCATTGTTTGAATTAGCTGTCAATCAAAGAACTGAGCCAAATGAGGATTTCGGTACCTCCGTACCAAAAAATGTAGTTTGGGTGAGAGGATTGGCCCTTTAAGTCAGAAGTGACGGCATGTTATCACCAGTTTGCGCGAACGATATCTCAAGTCTTCAGCGGGTAGTGAAACTACGTCGGAAAATTTGTCTTTTCCTGGGAAAATCATCTTTCTCCTTCTTATGAAATACAGACACGTAAAACTGAGAACACTGTCATGGAACTTTAAAGGGCTTGTACTCTCACCACAAACTACGGCTTTTGTAGTAGTTTACAGAAATTTTCAATAGGTTCAGCTGTTTGATTGGCAGATAGTTCAAACAATACAGAGTACCAAAGCTTATGTTACACAGGATGAACTGTACTTCTAAGAGTGTTTTGATTATACACACTGAGCTTTTCTACACTCTCCCTGAATAAATGAATTTAAGGATGAAGTTAAGACAATTGTTTGAGGGCTTAAGTAAGAAAATTAAACGGTACTGTTTGGGATGAGGGAATAAGGCCATTAAGCATGACGGAATCTGTCCTCCGACCAAGCTCGAGCTCGTTAAGGATCAAGAAACCTTAGGCTAGGCGGAAGCGACGGATCTCCGTAAGAATGCTGAACGAAACCTTGAGATGAAACGAGTTTAGCATGTTAAAAGAAATGTAGTTTTGCTAAAGGAAAATTGAAAAAAATTGGGTTCATGTTAAGGAAATGGAAAAAAATCAACAACTTCCCTATAACTAATTTCTAGCCACTTTAAAAAGGGCTAGAGCATCCGACCATAGAGGTATTACACAATACCTCTATGATCAGACTTGCAGTCGTCGGAAAGTCTGGAGTACGTTCGAGTCCTGGACGAGTCATACAGAAGACTTAAAATTAAACTAACTTCACTGTAAAAAGTGGCTGTACATTTACAGAAAATAAAGTAAAGAAAAACAAAAGAATACATAAAAAGTGCTGTCAACTCATTGACATCACTTTTTATGTATTCTTTTTGTATTTATTTTTTTTCTGTAATTGTACAAAAATTCTGTAACATTACAGACACTTTTTACTAACTGACTGACTGACTGACTGACTGACTGACTGACTGACTGACTGACTGACAGACTAACTTACTGACTCACTAACTTACTCACTAACTGACTCACTAACTAACTAAAACACAACTCGCTAGAGCCTATCCATGTGAGGATGAAAACCATTTTCCATTTTTCAAAATTCGTATCCTGAGTGATACGAGGCCATGATGTAATCACAGAACTCTGCAATCTTGAGCTTTACTACTCGATTTTTCACTTTCATGACGATCACAGTTATTCAGCAAATTTAGAATTTCGCTTTCTACCAACCAAACTATACGTGGGTTGATGACTGGAAGTTTAAGCAAAAATTAAATTTTCATATGTGAAAAAAGAATCAAATCTACACAGTGTGGAGAAAGTTTCATACAGATCGGACATGTATCGCTCGAGATGTCGGAAAATGAAGTCAGTAGATTTGTGTTCAAAAGTGAGTCTGAGGGAAGCAGAGCTATCACTTACTCACATTGACAAGGAATGCTTTGTTTCCCTTCGATTTACCAGACTCTTGTGTTGACCTTAAAGTTAATATGAATAGGACCTCCCTGTGGGGGATGCAAAGTTTGTAAAGTTCTCCTTCCACTTATGTGATAGTTGAGGAGAATATCGAGTCTGAAGTTTAAAGAAAAACAAAAGACTGTGCACTAACGGGGGACTGTGATGTCATATGTGCTTGCTTAATTCAAGTTCACTTTTTGTTGAAAATGTGACAACTTTACATGCTCATATCTTGAGAACCACACATCGGATTTCAATGCAAATATCACCAAAATGATAAGAATGAGTACCCTTTTAACATACTAAATCCTGTTGTTACCTTGAACCCTTCTTTTAAGACACCGGATCACGGGGATTACGCCCTTCTACTACCATGAATTTAGCATTGAAACACTTACCATTTTTACACAACATGATGTCGTATCCGAATAAAGAATCTCTCAAACTGTAGCAAAAAGAACAGAGAAAGTTTCTTCTCTTCAATATTTGATGAAGCTCCGTCACACGGAACATTAGTAGACTGTTTGTGAATGAAGTTTAAGCTTAACTGAAAGTAAAGTGTGCTTGGCGCACCAAACTGAAGTTTGTGTAACTTTAGAAAACAGAAACGGACATTAAAAGAATATATGACACAAAAGTTGAAAGATGTATTCACTATAATAAAAATGTGAACCTACTACACATGTATGTTCTCAATGCCTCAAATTTTGTGTGAACGGAAAACTTGATATGATTTAAAATATTGCAGCCATGGTCTCCAAGGGGATTGTCGCCCATGCCAGAACCTTAAACACACGGCGCTCATTTCCCTCAAACTCACCCAACCGCACATACACACAAATGACCAAAATACGATTTACACCTCACGTCATATGCAAACCTCCTGGTTAATGATCTTGCTATGGGTTTTAAAAGAAAAGTACAAACCAAATTTATTTTTTGATTTATTTTTTGATATGTTAAAGAGGAAAAAATTCTGAGCATTCTGGTAAAATTTTGCATTCATTTCCCATGTTCGGTTCTCGAGATATTAGCGATTGAATGTGGCAAATTTTCTACATAAAATGAACTTGGAGCAAGCAGCTGTGATGTCACGGCTTCACATTGTCGGCCAATGGTTTGTATTTATTTATAATTTACCATCAATTTTATGCCACAAACATTTGTATATAAATACCATTGGTGCATTCTGAGCAGTTGGATTTTAAGAACTTTATGTGCCTTAGGGGCAAGATAACATTCCTAATCAATTTAAGGTCAAACTAAAAGGAAGAAAAATAAAAAAAAAACAAAACATGGGCCAACAATGTGAATCCACGACATCACGCCTAATTGCTTTAGATTCACTTATCATATAAAATGTGTCGACGTCAATTGTTAATATCTTGAGAACCAAACATTCGAAATGAGTGGAACTTTTACCAAAATGCTTAGAATATGTTCCTCTCTAACATATCAAAAATAAATTTGGTTCTGGACTATCCTTTTAGTTCCTGAAGATCCCACCTACTGCCATCAGGTAGTACAATTATTATTACCAGTCTCTTCCTCGATCCAATAAATCGACGAACAACGTGGCCTCTGTAGATCATTCTATAACCGTCATCGCCCTCTAGTGGTAAGCCCCAGTAGAAATCTCCGAGACCCTGCCTTGACCCCCAACACCCAATCTACAAGGTGGATATCGCAGCCCTCGGGCCTAACGTCGTATAGTGGGTGGTCCTAACGAATACACCGTTTACCCTCGAGAACAGAACTCATGAACAGAGCCAAAAATTATATCTAAAAAAAAAGGAAACAATTTAAAAGCAAAACTAAAACCTATTGTTCGACAGAATATTTTGATAGAATATTTTCGATTGAATAAGTCCACATGTCCCCACTTTAGCAGAGAATTGAATTAATTTCCCATCATTAAGTCAGTTCGGTAAAGGGGTAATTATACACTTCACTAAATGCGAATATGGCGCACAGAAAAACTATGACATAAATTTGACGTCTGCCCGATGGACAGACGTCATGAAATGACGGTATTAGGGTATTGTCATGAAATATTCTGTTCTCCAATTACTTTGCCCATAATTTGGTTCTTAAACTACTAGAAAAATATATAAACTTACAGGTCATAATGCTCTCTCAGCATCAAGTAACACAAAGTTTTTCGAAATGTGGGTCACTAGATTGTTTTCCTAAGCCAATGCTTATGCGGAGGCATCACGCATAACGTCATAACGTCTGCACATGTAATGACTGGATCTAGGAATCGAACTCGTTTTTCATGCACCTTACATTGTTACATTGGCAACTTAAACAAAATGTTGAATATTCGTAAAGACGCATCCATTATTCGTTTCAGTGACATGTGCGTCACCGTACCTGTAGACAAAGGACGAAGATATATTCCCTAAAGACTGATAGAGATAGTCCGATACAAAATGCTAACCGTACATGAGATCACATGCGCTCCGAAATTTTTATTTGTTTCCA
The DNA here is from genome assembly GCA_037179385.1 of Holothuria scabra. Taxonomy (NCBI): domain Eukaryota; kingdom Metazoa; phylum Echinodermata; class Holothuroidea; order Aspidochirotida; family Holothuriidae; genus Holothuria; species Holothuria scabra. Next base: position 24,509,256 of record CM074182.1, read on the forward strand.
TAACAGACTCTGCACCGAGGCATCGAGCAAGGAGAATTTACTGTTTGGGCATTCAAAAAAAGTTAAAATTTTCATTTAAAGTAACTTCATAAAAGGACGAGGGCAAAAATAATCGGGGCAATGCGCACTGTTTAACCAGAAATTTCCTAACTGGCTAACGACAGCCTTAATCCGTAACCTAATCCGTAACCCTAACAAAGAATACAAATAATACAATATGCATGGCAACAGCCAATCAAGAAACACCTTGCTAAATAGTGCGCATCTACCCGAATTACATTCTTTAATGATGTGTTCCTCTACATCAAACTACATTAGCCTATATAGGCCTTCTGAAGCAACCACCCTATTCGGGTCGATGACTTAATGTGAATACGTTTGAGACGCTATGCAACATCAATGAGACTACAAGGTGCGCGGAGCGGGCAAAATATTTGATAATTTGCAAAAGATGGGTGCAAACGGTGCTTTACACGGTGCTTAAAGCGATGTTGTGAGTTTACAAAAAGGAAAAACATTAAATTATACTTCATCCTATGTTTCTCTTTATCCATGAAATTGCAGCGAGTGCATCGATGTATTGAAGAATACAAATCAAAACTGAAAACTGATAGTTATAATGTCTGGAACTAACCTAAACAGCTAAAATCGGTAAATTTTTGAAGGCCTTTTTCAAAAACAGCCCTCATTATAGACCGTAAAATAACTAACCTGGTGTTGAATATGCAATAGTATCAAGGTGCCACATGGTTAAAAATATTCCATACCACTCAGACTTGGCTATCCTCACTGTGCATCAGGCGCTCAATAACACTAACTTACTTGTGTACTCGCAAAATTGCTTTACTTTACTACTGAAAATGTCACTGTCTTCCACTCTTTGGTACTTACTGCTAACACTCTTGTAGCCTTCGTGTAGCCACAAACCCCTGATTCTCTTACTTTGTCGTTTACGTGAACTCTCATTGCACAGTCATTGTGAGAAAGTATGACGGCAGTGTGTACATACAGGGAGTTGTGGTATAAACGACACACACTAACGCTTGTCTTGTTCACTTGTGTTCGTTGTGCCAACTCGATCAGCTGTTTACACCTTCGTTCTGATTGGTCTGTTCAACAGATGGCCAATGAGAGTTTGAATAATGTTTGTGTGGAGCACATTTTCTAATTCCTCAAGTTTAGACGTTATTTCCACGAGAATTTAAAGGCTGATGCCGGATTTTTCAGCATAGACCTAACTTTTTTTCATTTATTGTTCAAATGGTCGTCTCAGACAAGTGACTTAAATTTTAAACTTAAATTTTTAATATATTTTCCTTTTTGCAATCTCACGGCATCCCTTTAAGTAAGCAATGAAACACTCAAAGGGTACCATCGTGTAAAAGCTATACCGTTTCCTGTCTGTAAAATTGAGGAGGGGTAATTACATGGGCAATCCTCCTACACAAACATTGGGGGAATATATCCCCCTATCCCCCGGATCTACGTCCATGCATGACTTCCAGTTTTGATCATGGATCTTTCCAATGAATCCACCCATGGACCATTCGTGCAAAGGTCCTTTTCAATCCAAACATTAGCGACTCTTATACCGGTGCAGCCTACAGCCTTTTCTTACAAAGATGCTATTTTCTCACACGCATACGTTCTAAAACGCACCAATTAAATGAACCAGGGCTGTAGTAAGGTATTAGCCTACTTCAAAATTACTAGGAAACACAGGCCGTCAGAATCAACTCTTTCCTGATAATGGCTAAATTGAAATCTTGGTCAAAAAGGTTTAATATTTACATTCCGAAGGTAAAATTAAACAAGAATACTATATCCAGGGACGTTTGGGTCGATATGAGACCACGAGTGGTAAAATATAAAAAGACCGTGTTCTGGATTAATTATATGCATTTTTATCATCTGAAAAACCAGTATACATTTTTTGTTCAACACACTCCTAGCAAAATTTCAATTAAATATAGGAGAAGTAGGTTGATAATCTTTTTTAGAGCCGGAAGTGCTAGGACACTCGGAAGTGACTTTCTTAGATTGGTGGCTTGATTCGGTAACTATTTCACCTTCTGGTTCTACGTCTTTACTTTTGCTGTTCTCGAGATTTGCTGGAGTACCTTCGCTGATAACTTCCTGGGAAGAAAATCTCACCGAAATTTTATCCAGTTCACGCTGCACAATGGTTTTCTCCTTTTCAATATTTTCCGGTGTGGTGTTTCCAATATATACTTGGTTTTTATCGAAGTAGAGGGCTATGGACGATTTTCCGTCTGGGTTCGTTGTGTTTCGCACGAAATAGTGGCTCCCTTGATTTTCTTGTTCTTTTTCGCGGGCTGCGGGTGGCACCGGAGGGTGCAGTTGGGTTTCCATTGGTTGCTGTTTTCTCTTATTAAAAATTCTGACAATGTCTCTTCTAAAAGTTGAACTGGATGCAAGATAAATCATCGGGTTCATCATGCAAGAAGATTTAGCCAGCATTGTAGGCAGGGTTGACGTTACCGAACCAACGATACCAGGAAAATATGCTGCTAAAAGGCTCCCTACTGTATACGGAGTCCAAGCAAGGAGGAAAGATATCGTCATAGCAACGCACATCTGTAGAGTGACAGAACGGTAGAACTATTTTGATCTTATTTTGACTTTTTTTCATTTATTAATTCCAATTTCTGTTGTAGTCTGATTCATGTTATTTGACAGACATAGTACGCGTGGCACTAGGGTGTTCATTTTGGTTCACTTATAACAGACCATCTTCAAACAGTCTGTGATATTTAAAGGGTCATTCCTCTCACCCCAAACTGCAGTACTTGTAGGGGGGTACCAAAACTCTCAATTGGCTCAGCTCTTTGATTGACAGCTAATTCAAACAATGCAGAAAACCAAAGCTTATATTACACCTCATTAACTGTACCGAGAGTGTTTTGATTATTCACATTGAGCTTTTCAATACTCACCCTGGATAAATAAACTAAGATTGTGTGCGAATGAGGATGAATTTCAGACAATTGTGGGAGGGACTTAAGTAAGAAGGTTAGGAGAATCGGTTCTGTTTGGGGTGAGAGAATCAGGCCTTTAAGAGTCTGACAATTCTGTAAGCAGGTCTATACCTGCGATAATCCCGTTTATTTGAAACCAATAGAATCATTATTCTTACCGGTCAATGAGGCGGCTTTAGACAAGGCGCACCCAGCACGCCTCAAATAATCCCAAACTTTTACTTTCGTAGATGGGTCACTTTGTCTTTTCATTTGTACATCATGGTGATATGTCTTTAAGTAGTTACAAAATAATAGCAATTTCAGAGTACACAATCTCATACTTTCAGATAAAATGGCAATATGGTGATGTCAAAGATCTAAATCATTGGCGTTCGAGGCAGGGCTGCCAGGGGCAGATGGCTACCCAAGCTTCAGCAAGACCTGAATTTCCGGCAGGGGTGGGAAATTTTGGGCAAACTATTTCTGTCTCATCAAATCTGGAGTGTTTTTGATTACACAAGGAAAGTCCCAAATATTCCAATTAATTTCAAATTTGCTCCAGTCCCCCTACACCCCTCCTTCAAAAAACGTTCTCATGCATCAAAAGTTCGATGAAGATTCTAACAGCCTGAAAGCAACTTCATCGTCTTACGTAACAGTTTGCCCGAAACCTTCCCGATCGACTGCAGTTGTAAAAAGAGTAAAATTGTACTCAATTGTCAGATCATAAGGGCATCTAGGAGGGCATAAAGAGGTGTACAAAGAGCGTCGCTGCTGAGGGGTGCAGAACGCCGCATGGGAGCACCCCCGAATCATAGTTTGACAACGAATACTTCTTCCTATTAAAACGAAATTTATTTGCAGGTGTTGTTTGAGGGTGTGCGTCAATAAAGAGTTAAAATAAATTCAAATGTAATAAAAACTTTTTTATTTCCTTTAAAATGCAAATTTATATGATATATCTGACATTTCTTTTTAGTGAAAAAGCCACCTCAATTTGCCCAGTCCGGTTATCAAAATTGCAACTTCCTATTCATTACTTTAAACTAGGCTTCCTCCATACTATCAGAGCTATCAATCATTATGCAAATCAAGGCTATTTCAAAATTTCTACATATTTTTCTTCTCACTGTTTGTATTTGAAAAGACTTACGAAGAAATGAATAGATTCTGAAAGAAAGGGAAATTCTTCGCCGCATATATAAAATATTCGTTTCATGATCCGTTCATAAGTAATATCAAGATAAAGCAATTTCTGCAAGGGAAGGCGTCCGTAGTAATTTAACTTGCTGTAAGTCACTCGCTTTGGAATATGTTAACAACTAAGATGTCATGATGCTAGAAAAAGTATATCAAGTTTTTGCCATCTCTGGGGGACCATTATGAGTCTAGAATCTATCAGTGAACTTCCTTCATGGCCGGATTAACCCCATGGCGGAATCGGCACATGACGTGACCCGCGGGCCCCAGCCCCGCGTGCTCTCTTATTGTCAAGTCAAGGGGATATAAAATAAGTTTTTAGTACTAGCCTAACGCAACCGATTCAAGCCGAGGCTGTTTTTCTGAACTTGAATGCTAGAGACCAACATTGGTTTTCAGGTGCTATTCGTTTACACACAAAGTGTTATAACTTTCATGTATCGCTGTATAATGTGTAAAGACAACTATTAGTTATTAGCGGTTAAAAGCTAAAATTTAATCTGTTTCTGGTTATTAATTTTGTTTAAGTGGGTCGACGAGGGGACAGGAGGTTACACTTGTAAAAGGGGACCGCTATAGAAAGTGTGGGGCCCCACACACAACCCTAATCCGGCCCTGATTTCCTCATCAGCTACGTAGAGACCAATAAGGTTGAAAGAGTTTGTTGTTGAATTGAAGTGAAACACGGATGATATTGATAAATTTCATTACTGAATAACAGCTTTAAAAGGGCATGGCTTGAAACCCGAAAAAGAACCCTTTGTCGGGTAATTCGGCGAAATTTCTTAAAGCAGCATGTGAAAAGAGTACATTTATAGATTTGTAGGAGGGGCTTAAAGAACCAGTTTTCTCACCCCAAACACTTTACCAATTCTCCTTACCTTCTTACTTAAACCCCTCCCACATTTGTCTGAAATTCATCCTCATCCAGACACAATCTCAGTTTATTGCTTCAAGGTGAGTGAAAAAAGCTTAATGTGTTCATGCCTAGAAATATAAGCTTTGGTATTCTGCATTGTTTGAACTAGCTGACAATCAAAGAGCTGGGTCAATTGAGAATTTAGGTCAACCCATATAAGAATTGTAGTTTGGGGTGAGAGGATTGGTCCTTTAATAAGTACCGTAAGTTAGGAGAATTGGAACTGTTTCGGGTGAGAGGATTAGGCCTTGAAGCTTACCCTAGTAACGTGGTTATCAATCTTAACCTCCATACTATCAAGTTTATTGATAATGCGCATTGTTCTGTCCCTTTCTTCGGCTCTAAGTGGGTCAACCTTTCTGGACCTGTGGAAGGAACAGAAAAGGTCATTCACTGCAACTAATTTTTAATCAACAGAGTTTGCACATCCATGATGATGTTCCTTACCACGTGAACACATTCTGAATACACGTTTTATAGGACATATCAGCCGGAAAAGGAACTAAATGAGGGAATCCTGTATTATAATTGCACAGAAAATATACAATGTGATTGGTGATGATTTCCGACCGTAAAAAAATCTTTCAGGTAGGAATCCTCATGTTCCTTCCCTACCTTCGTAGCAGGCTGTACAACATATTCCTTGTTCAGTGGCGGTTTTTGAAGAAGAAGAGCTGAGAAAACAGGGCCCGCAATGCGCCCGCAATGCGGGGTAGCTCCTTACTGACATTAAAATAGCCAAACGGTATGAAAATCGGACAAAAGGTCAAATTGCCGTGGTCATATGGGTGCCGCAACCTAACAGAGGGCTGTATGGGTGCCGCAACCTAACAGAGGAGATGTACATGCATAAGGGTGCGAGCGCCTCACCTTCACCCATCCTCCACCCTCCCTTTTAAGACTGACCAATGTGTCCATCTAGGCAGAACATCCACATGTACTTGAATAATACTATGGTATGGGAGGCCTACTGATAGTTGACCAAAACTTTTCTTCTGTGGATACGTCTCTGAGACTATCTTGTCGGCAAAAATGTTTGAAAAATAAGTAAGCCTCACTTCGTATAGTCTTGAAGTTTTTCCCCGAAATTGTAGAAAGTTGCAAAACTGTTCCAAGAGCATTTTATGATATTGAAAACTGAGACAGAACATATAAACAGAATGATGTATGTCAGTTCGCAAACCGTATTTCGTTTAGTTCTTCAAAATTAGGAACTATCATTTATTGGTAGAATGACAGGCTAATCAGAAAATTTTCAATAAATGGATCCACTCTAAAGAAAGGGTAGCACATAGATAACACCGTTTTGCATCCCAGCTCTGCTCTTTGAAACAGCACAGAAATTTAAAGGGAGACCCTCTGCTCATAGCTCCGTCTCAAGACAGCGATTAAAAAAGGGACGATGGGTCGACTTTGCCCTCCGACACACACACACACATACCAAAAAAACAAAACAAAACAAAACAAAAAACAAAACAAGAAAAAACCAAAACAATCAAATATAGGCTATACCTCTGCATTTTATCGGGGAAATTTTTGATTATTTTGCAATTTGCTTCTTTGGAGTGAACATTTTTTTGCAAGCGAAAGCTAAAAATGAAGACTGCCTACATTCATTCTTCTACCAAGCCCTTTAGGCTATCTGAATATCTATCTTCTGGGCTACCTAGTGGTAATTTACCAAAATAAAATTTTGCTCCAAGTCTATATATGTGCAACTCCTCTGTCATAGTCTCAAAATCATTTGATTACTTAACATTTAGCTTTTTTTTCGGTGACTAAACATGTGAAAAGTTTTAACATGTATACAGCGTTGGGCAAAATACGTGTTTAAATGCTAAACACACTTACAGAGTCCCGGGTTGTTTCTACGCATAACTGTGTACTAGACCGTCACCGTGTGAAATGAATTTGATGGAATTTTACGGCTCAGTTTCTAACAATTGGTTTAAGTCGGGCCGGCAACGGCCTTTTCCAGTTGTAGTTCACTGGCCTGTTTCCCCTACTTCATTGCGTATGCTGAGCTTGATATCAAGTCCATCCGCAGTAGGTTCCATTTTTAAAGTCTTCGGTATGACCCGGGCAGGAGTCGATTTTCGGTAAGAAGGAATCGACATAAAAAAGAAACAATATGAAAATGGGTCACGTCAGCTACCGTACTTTTTCCATTAACGTAGGTGATTGAAACTATTTTACTTTGCTTAGAGTGGCTCATTATAAGAGTGTACTCTTTAAAAACGTGTTTTACGGTTACACACTTTTTTATCCCCACTTTGTGAACACGTTTAAGTTTTAAACATGTTTAGCAATTAAACACTAAATGTTAAGTGATTAAACGTGCTTTAAAACGAATTTTTTTCGAATAATACGTGGTGTTTTATCTAAACGTGTTTCCAAAGTGTGGGCAAAAATGTTAAATGTTTAGCAATTAAACACTAAATGTTAAGTGATTAAACGTGCTTTGAAACGAAATTTTTTCGAATAATACGGGGTGTTCAATCCGAACGTGTTTCCAAAGTGCAGGCAAAATGTTTAAAAAAGCGTTTAACTCCTAAACAAGTTTCTTAGAAAGTTCTGCTGACTTCATTTCTACATAAAAACTGTAAATAAGATAATCGAATATGTTAGCTCATAAATGACGTAACCTACAGGTAAATTACCCAATTGCGAGGAGTTCTCAACCTTCAATAATGTATGTAGCTTATTATCCAACTGGGCAAGCCCAGTATTTTATCAAAGCCTTTGAAGAGTATTGTGAGGAAATCTTTTCAAATGGGCTCTATATCTTACCGTCTAATGATACCCCAGTAGCATCCGACCATCAAAGCTACGGGAATGACGTAAAGACCAATCGTCACAGCTACCATATATGAATAATTGTTAACAGATTTGGTGATCCAGTCAATCGAACAGGATGTTCCGAAAGGTTCAAACTGATATTTACTCCAACCGATAAAAGGCGTCACGGTCCAGAAAAGTGCATGAAACCAAATAAAAAGAACTACATACTTGGTTACTCGTGGCGTAAGCTTTGGTCCTGCGGAGAAGACAAAAAGGTATATATCTAATTCATGCGATCTAAAATGACTTGGGTCAACTTGACATTGTAGAGGGCCGACGCTTCATTTAACTTGAAGTAGCCTAATCAAAAGTTTCCAACCTTCATTTTAATGTTTAAAGGGCCAAACCTCTCATCCCAAACTACAATTTTGGGACAGGGTACCAACATTCTCAATTGGTTCAGCTCTTTGATTGACAGCTAATTCAAACAATTCAGAGTACCAACGCTTATATTACACAGCATGAAAGGAACTGAGTGTGTTTTGATTATATAAACTGAGTTTTCCTTCACCCACCTTGAAGCATTAAACTGAGATTGTATTTGGATGAGCATGAATTTCAGACAACTGGGAGGGGCTCAAGTAAGCAGGGGCTCATTGCAGCATGGTAGTAGATCGAAAGTTTTGGGCCCAGGGCCCCATTGTGGGAAAAAAGGCATCGAGCACCAAAAGAAACATTGAAGTGGCCTGCCCCGGCCTGCGTTAGGGCCACTTTTTGAGTTCAGGGGCGGATCCCCCAAGTTCAGGGGCGGAACCCAAGGGAAATATCTCAGGAAGCTCTCGAAATATAAAACGATTTGAACCAGAGAGCTGCAACATAATTGTTTACACACAGAAAATAAATTTAAAAGTGCATCAAGAGTGGCGATCCTTTCAGTATTGCCCATGTAGTAATCCAGGAGGCTCTTTGCAGGGCAAAGACGAGGTGCTTCCCATAAGTAATCAATTAGTTAGGTTGATGGGAATTTAACGGCTTAGCTTTCTAACGAATAGGTTGAAATGGATCTGACAACTGCCTTGTTTCAGTTGTGGCTCACTGGCTCGTTTTCCCCCCTGTATTACTTATGCTGAGCAACAAGCACAATGGCAACAGGTTTCATTTTTTAGTGCACGATATCACCCGGTCAGGACTCGAACTCAGGCCCTCTGGCTGCGTATCAGATGTATACGATTATTTACATTCCAACTAAATGGAAGAGTGTCACTAGAATTGTTACAAAACCTCATTTACAGGTTGAAATCACGATTGTATTATAAAAAGTTTCAACTTAATTTTTAAAGCGAACTCAAATATATGACTTTTGAGACGATAGCTCAAAGCATCTAAATACATCTTAAGACCCTCTTCTGTTAAATAAATTTTTGGTGCTCAATTTAAGAGTCAAATCATATACTCATCACATTACAAATGTTATGCAATGTAAGAGAGTGTCACATGGGACCGTTTGGGATCATTTTAGGTAAAACATTGCTTTGCTTTGATCGATTCCCATCCAGTCCCCAGGAATTTTCGCTCCCAATGGAAAATAACATACTTTACTTACGTAAGTTGTGTTTGCAGACATATATGTAACGATACACTGCTAAGGCTGCATGTGTTCCCATAGTACTAGAACTCAACGTGAAAACAGCGAATGCGTTGAATTGGCAACCTATGGGTCCGAAAAGCCAACGGCCTGCGTAGCTGGATATTGTTGTCATTGGATATCCAGTAAATGACACGCCGAGGTCACTGAAAGCCATGTTGAGGAGGAGGATATTGATGGAACGCTTTTTAAATGTGCCGTACTTGAGAAGGACTAACAACACCGCTGAGTTTCCTACTGTTGCAAGAATGCCTAGAATTGAAAAAAAGAACACAAGTTATTTCGCATTTGTTTCAGTTTCAACTATCGAGAAAGTAAATCCAAACATATTTGCGTCAAATCCTGACTGTTTGTGCATTATGAAAGTGTAAAATCTTTAGATATTTGCGGAGCCAGAATGTCAAAATTCGGGGGGGGGGGGGGGGGCTAGGGGCGAAGGAAAATGTTGGAGGCAAAACTTTTAGGGCACATAGCGGTATCGAATGCAAAGCGGGCGCACCAGGGAGTTTTAAGCATATCTTTGGGTGGAAAATTTTAAGACTCAGGGGAGGTGTGTTATATATTTTTTCGGTTGACCTAATTCCTAATTGTCCTAAGTTGTGGTGGAAAGGAAAAAAGGACATTTTCTCTCCCAAGTTCCCCTTAGCGCCGCCAATAGAATAGAAAGAAGTTTGCATCAGATCTGAACTGTTTGGTGTGTTGGGAAAGCTACACAGTTTACTCTTACATCAAAAAAGACTTCAAACCACAATTTTACAAATCACAACCAAGTCTGATGACTGCTATATATCGGCCGTTTTCCCTAAAGAATGATTTGAAGTAATTGTATTGAAATTTGTTCAATACAACACTTATGTCCGAATATCCTTTCCAGGAGGTTAAAGCTTGAAGCAAACTTTATTCGGCCTTGAGCGAAATTAACAAAATACTAGGAAAAGAAATCAGCGAAAGTGTAAATACACTTCCAGCTAGCCATGTGCATATATTTTGAATGAATTAACGTTTCTTTGATTTGATCGGAAAAGATTATGAGAACGTTCTTGAGAATTTTAGGAAGGTTAAAATAAGTATGAGGTGAGAAATGTTGAAAAATTTGTGCGAAGCCCTTGGCGGTGAACGGCTATCTGTCTCACCTTGTCTTTTTTATATTTATATAGACTATGTAGAGTGTGAACGCTAGGACGGCCTGTGGCTTAATGCCACGGTCAAACTACAACTGATTCCGATCCTATTTTTGTGAATTTATTAAGGTGGGGCCTATTCAAACGGAAATTTGTGGGAACGGTACGTACGTTGTAAAAGCCTTTGGGGTGTGCACATTCATCGAGCATTCGTACTTCGCAGCGTACATGTACATACGCACTCAGACGTTAGCCTTTGCTGCTGTTGTACGTAGGCTGCATACTGTACATAGCCTACTTTATATAAATAGGCCTACTCCTCCCGCGACCTTCAAGGGGCAATCACATATGTAAGCAGTTAAAATACCAAAAAAAAAAAAATAAAAAATAAGTCCTTCGCTTGTGTATACTACTGCATCTAATAATACATATAACCCCGCCAATGTTAAACTTATACATTGAAAATAGGGCTTCATATCTTCATTTTAACAACAGATTTCCTACGATCTTTGTAGAAAAGCTACATTAAATCTTCGTGGGAAATGTGTCTGCAGATATGCTTATTAATTCGAAATATTTTGTGTGAATAGCCAGAACGTTTTGTTAAATATTCTCCATCTTTGATCGGATAGGGCCAAAAAAATTGCCAACTAATGAAAATATGAATTTTTTTCGTGACGTTACACCGACAGACAGCTTTCAGTTTCTCACACACGCGCAGTTTAATAGAAGCTTTGCGTCGATGTGACATTACGAAACAATTAGAACAAATTTAAGTTTCGTTGTCCTGTGATATATATACCGTATAATTACAAAGGTTGGATGTGGGGTTCTTTTCAACCAGAGATGGAGCAGATTTTAAAAGTAAATCCGATCCGAATTCTCATAGTGTGATCGTGGCTAAAGCCGGCCTCCCACTTAGCGACCAACGCTTAACAACTCTGGTAATGGAGTCGACCTTCTGCGCTCTTGAAGAGGTCGCCTTGTGGGGGATCATTTGCCCCCTGTCAGTCATAAGACTCACAAGAGGTCGTAACTCGAAAACCGTGAAAGTAAGAGTTAGTTAGTTAGATAGAGTTATTTAGTTAGTTAGTTAGTCACTTATTTAGTCAGTTATTTAGTTAGTTAGTTAGTTAGTGAGTGAGTTAGTTAGATCAGAGAGTTCTGTTGCAACTCCCTGGTTAGATTAAGTTTTACGGCCCAGTTATCAACCTATTGGTTCAAGTCGAGCCGACCACGGTCTTTTTTCCAGTTGTCGCTCACTGGCTTATTTCACCTACTCCATTGCTTAAAGGTCAAGAGCAATCCCCGGCCCCCGAACTTACACTGAAACAACTGCTAAGTATCACAATTTTCTTCTTATTTCTCTTTAAAGAGTCTTTCATTATACTTTATACCTCCAATTTTGCATATTCAGGGTGAACTAAGCAGTTGCTTCTAGTAAATTTCACATTTGGAGAGAAAAATTGTTGGCACATGACTCTCAACAGCCAGTCATGAAACAGCACAGTCTTCTACACAAGTTGGGGTGACTGCACTTGCCCTTTAAGCGGATCATCACGCACAACGTCAGTGGGTTCCATTTTTAGACCAAACACGCGGTACTGAAAGTGAGAGGTTTTAAGGTCAAAAACGTGTTTCAAATCGCTACGTTTGGTCATTAAATAAGCAGTATGCTTTATCAAGCAGTTTGGCAGAGAATATTAACCTTTTGTTCAAGCATTCCCCCTTCCCTTCTGAACTGATTGTTTACCAGAAAAAAAGAAACATTGAAGAGGTCTTTCAGGCTAGAAGAAACTTAATTTTGCGTTGATTAATCGTTACAGAAAATTTCAGAATATTTTTCCGGTAAAAATATCCACACAGATGCAAGACCAGACAGCCTCCACTACACTGTAACCAGTGAAGACGTTAGACCAGGCTTCCTCAAATAGGGCAGCGCGCGCCACTTGTCACGGTGGCGCGCGATGTGGTTTGGAGCGGCTCAAAAAATGACTGGGAGAATATTGAAAAGTTTAACTTTTTTATAACTTTTCAGACAAGAATTGTTCTGTCTCAAAAATATAATATAATATAGTATGATAAGGTACTTTAAATAAATCTAGTACTTCACACAGACTGACTACACATACAGACAAGGATATAAGAACGTCTTATTTCCTGTCACAAGTAAAAACCACCATCACTGTTTACATTCATTAGAGTCAGTGTTTGTTTGTAAGGTTTGTTAAAAATTTGGCCGGGAAAAGTTACTTGTAGGCAAAGCCCTTTCTGAACCGCAAAAATTTTTTTAAAAAGGAGGGCCCTCCCCCAGGACGGCGATTAGTGGCGCATTATATCGGTAACATTTAGCAATATGGTGCTTTAGAAAATTTAATTGAGGAAGCCTGCGTTCGGCCATCATCACAGATCATGTTTTGTTAGTTTTGTTAAAGTCAATTTACAAATGTGGTGTAGAATTAAAATTTGTTGAAAAAAATAGTACAAACAAATTCTGATTTCCGGTTTTAAGTAACGACGAAATGATGCTTATAAACTTACCAACGATTGTGAGATAAATACCAATAATCATATAACCAGAGGAACTTATGTATACTTCATATTTCACGTGAGACGGTCCATTAGCTCCCCTTGAGGCATTACTCATATCATTCGCAAAAACGTACTCCGTCATGATTATTTTAATCTTCTCTCGATTGACCTAACCTATCAAGAAAATAGGAAGAAAATGAAAAGAATCTTGATTCGTATTGTGTTTGTTAAGGAACCAACACTCCAAAACATTTCCCTTATTTCTTTCATAAATTTAACGTTACGAGAAAGACGATCTTCTTCAGACTCTTCATGGAGAGGAAATGCAAAGAAAAAAAAAGGATGAAACGTCAATTTATAAACTTGAAAATTCATGTCTTGTTCCAAGCATTACTTTGAAGGAATAGTTTTAAAGGTTAAGCAGGAGTTAGAAAGATTGACAGATTGGTACTTTTTGGTGTAGAATTCCTTATAATTGACGCCGAGTCACGAACCATGATACATTGCAAATGACATGCATGACCAGTTAATCTATCAGTTCTGATAGTGGAGGTGTTTTAAAGTCAAGCCAAGCTTGCCTACAGCGACCTTTAAGATATCCTCGTACTGTCAAATTTTCTTGAGTTGATTAGCTTTCTAGGGGAATGTGTCTGTTTTGGTTGTTTAAGTCAACACGTATTGAGAGCTTAGCCCTCTGAATTTCACAAATTCGAGAGGATCCGAATTAAATCCCCTTTTTGATAAATTGGGCACTTATAGGGTTATATAAAAGTAATTTAATGAAGCAATTATATAAGTTCTTGTAAGTATATTGATAGATTGTTTGTTTAGCCTTAATTCACCCAGTCAAAGTAATAGCCGAAAGTAAATGGAAACGCAATAATCATTACCAAACTTATAGATCTTTTGTTCCAGTGGCTCTTTTTCTCATAATTTCAGGTAAGAAGAAACATTGATTTTGTGTTAATTACTGTTAAATAAAAATTTCTGAATATTCGTCGGGTAAAGAAACTTCCTTTAAGATCGGAGACCTTCAAAGCGTCTGGTTACCGTTAGAAATTACATATTAAGTCCTAGATAATGAAAACCAGTGTAAGCTTCGGAGAGAGTGGTATTTCTATGTGAAGGGAAGAACAGTCAGTAGGGGGACATGAAGAACTACCGTACTGCCCTCACCTCCACTAAAGTGAACATTGGGGACTACAATCTTAAACCACCTGGGTTAGGATCGATGTTCTATTCACTCGCAACACAACCCTGGTTAAGTTTCATAACTAACTGAAATTCTAGTAACTTTGACCAGAATTTGTTTTAGTTAACCCGGGATTTAAACACATTTGTCTCAGATTATTGTCCAAATATCAAATTTTAATAAGCCCTGCTATACTATCACTTGCAGTGCTATATGTTGCACTTGAGTATAGCATCTAATTTTGACTCTGCCCCTAAAGGGTGAATCAGGGATATGAAGAATGAATAATTTTTAGTGGAATAGGCAAATGCCATGGACTTATATACATGGACAGAGCATGTACCGTGTACGTACTAGCCATAGATGGTCGCCACCAACTGGGACAAAAGAGGCGCACCAAGATGGCCGCCGTGAACCTATAAATCGTCTGATTTGACGACGACTCTGTAATATTTTGAGCAAAAGTTTAACTTGAATGTGAAACAATTTCATATTCCTGCAATGTGTTAAGTGATTTTGACCTTACCTTGCCATATTTCAAAAATATTTCAATTTTCTTGCAAAATATGGAATGTACTTGAGCAAGTCCAAGCTTTCACACAAAACCTTAGCAGACGGCCATCTTGGTGCGCTTTTTCCCACAATACGGTAGCGACAATGTACCGTGCAGTATGCTCTGTCCATGTATAGGAAGTCCGTGGCAAATACCCAGTCCCCTCCCCAGGCACCTTCGTCGTGGTCATTGGTCATTGGTAAAAAGTCACTGGTTGGGTCCCCAGAAACAGTCTGATTGAAGGGCAAGGATAAAAAAAATCCGTCAGCTATGGTGTATTGATAAAATGAAGCCGTAAACTGTACAAAGCATTGATACGAACTCGCACAGAACCCAAGTTAAAATTTTCCGAGACTCAATTTGACAACCACCACCCGGCGTTTTCAAAATTATGCGGAGAGGTTGAGGGTAGGAATCGAAGCATTGAACGATCAAGTGTAAGGGTTGTACTGAGTTTTGCACACCAAAAAATAACAATCTTAAAATAAAAGCTATAACTCCACTTTACATTGCAAAAGTACTGTCTTTTGAATATAAAAAGTTGCATTAGATTGGTATTTATGATCTTTTTTAATCTGAAGGAGCAGAATGCATCTTTTTCACTCCCACGTTTTTGGTTTTGGTGGGAAGGAAGTCCGGAACCCTTCCCAGCTCTACTTTGCTTCCCTAAGTTACAATTCTTACATTGATCATTTTGTCTTTCCTTATATACATTAAATTTTAATACACCATTCTCACATATCTTGAATGCAGAACAGCATTCACATAATGTTCCGAAGAGGTGCGAAAAAGCTGCTTAGGTGGAGTGGATGAGGGAATTCTAAACGAAACTTACCATTACCAGCTTACTAATTACCTAATTACCCCGCCATTACCTAGGTTACGGGGTTGCATAAACGGTAGGTTAACCAGAGGAAATCTCAATGATGCCAGTATCTTTTATTTTCTTCATATGGGGCACCAGGTTGCATAAAAGGACGCATCAGGTTTCAATTAATCTTCAATGGGGGAGGGGATACTATTAAGAGTCAATGAAGAATTGCAGAGATGCAAATGTAACGACAGTAAAAATCACTGACATTGAGAGTTTCTAGTCTCATTCCGTTCTCATTCCGTTATGTCTAAAGGTTTAATAGATTCAATATTTTAATGGCAGTTGATGGAAGCTCTGGAATCAGAATGGACCATTTAACAGAGTATCCATGGAGACAAATATGTCTTTCTCAAATACAGAATTACAATTCATGTATACAGAGATACTACTTTGACGTATTTCAACATTTTCCATGCAAGGGGAGCAGGGGGAGAGATCCCTCTCCCCTTTAAGAGTCGGTTAGATAGTTGGAGTTCTACGGCCCAGTTTCCAACCAATTGGTTCAAGTCGAGCCGGCCACGGCCTTTTTTCCAGTTATGACTCACTTGCTTGTTTTTCCCTACCCTATTGCTTACGCTGAGCACCAAGCACGATGGCAGTAGGTTCGGTTTTTAAAGTCTTCGGTATGACCCGACCGGGACTTGAACTCCAAACTGCAAGTTTGATGCTCTAACCACTTGACCAAGCAGTTGGTTAAACCCTGTTTAAATTTTTGTAACATATTCATAACTTATAACATAACTTATACAAAATGATGAAATGATAAAATGATAATATAAGATACGATAATAATGAAACTGGAAAAACATTGCATATACATATAGGGACCTTCAATTGTTAAAAAAAAAATTAAAGGGAAGGGGACACCCCGTCTTCTTAAACCCCTCCCCATGTCAGTCACAAATGCGCACTCCCTTGCAAATTCCTCAGTCGCCTTTTCCATGTAGTGTCACTTCCTTATCACTGCAGACAACGTTCTCAAAATTTTGTTTATCAAGCCTAAGCGGCTTGATAATACATAAATTTGAAAACTGAAAAGGCAGTGATAAAGAAATTTAAAATATATAGGCCTACCTAGCTTCAACTGAATGAGCTTATGTTTATTTCATTTAAAAATATGAAAAAGATTAACAAGCGTCAATTCAACTTCTACAACTTTATTGTACACAAAAGGATAGACAATTAAACAAAAATTACGGAAAATTTTGGCTTGATTTCAATAAAGCGTACATCCCTGCTTAATGTTGAGTGGTTAAAACTCTTGTAATATGACTACAAAGTTCTGATCAAATTATTTGTTAAAATAGGCAAAAACAGTAAAGTATACGTTAAAACTTACCATAAGCAACGGCTCGGTGGACCTTCTTCGATTTGGGGACAGCACCCCAACGATCTGGTAATTAGTTATCTTTTATATTTGATTTTTTTTCTTACTGAAATCCAATTCATTACGACACGACATCGAAATATCAAAGAGTTATTATCGGGGATGTATAACTTCACCCAACAGTCCAGTTAGTGAGTTTGTGATCTAAGCGCTGTATGGAAAACGGCTTTATGATAAGTGTGTCGTAGAGCACAAAGTCAAAGAAAGCAACACTCTTCTCTATTGTCTTTGCTGGATAGGCTGTTTATATAGTGAAGCCATTGTACCCCGTTGAATTTACATTACACAATTGCTTACTTAATTGAAAGAGCGACCTCCTGTTGTGAAAAGTGCACATTCGCCACAATGTTCCTCAAAAATTTGTTGCTCGTTGCATTGCACGTGTCTCAGGAAGTTCAATAATCTTCAAAGTGTTTCAAGTAATATACCATCAAACGGCCAACTGACAATCTACCGCAATATACATGGCGTCGAAACGTGTAATGAAAACTTGCAGAAATAAGAAGTACGAGAGGAGAATAGGACGACCAAACACAAGTGACTTCAAGCAGGGAGTTTCTAGAAATGACTCCCTGCTTCAACAGGCGAATAACTGAGTCAATTAGATAGCAAGAACTTGATTTTCATTGCCCGAACGATAAAACGATACTGCACGCCCTGGATTCAGTAATTGCGCATGAGCGGAACAAGTTGTCAATCAACATAGAGCCAGTGCATTACATTTCTTATTGCAATAGATTGCACACACAAATCTACAGGGAAGACAAATTGTTCATTTCAATATGCACATAAACATGTATTTTTCATTTCGTAATCTTTAATAGACGATTAGCAGTTCCGGAGATTACCGCTTTCGGGAAAAATTTATATTCTCCAGTTCTCGGTAACATTTGCCTATCTCAACAGTATGAATATTAAAGGCCCGGTTCTCTCACCCCAAACAGTACCGATTCTCCTTGCCTTCTTACTTAAGCCCCTCCTTCAAGGGTGAGTATAGAAAAGTTCTATGTGTATACTCTCACTACATTTCGTGTTGTGTAATGTAAGCTTTGGTAATCTGCATTGTTTGAATTAACAGTCAGTCAAAAAGCTGGGCCAATGGAGAGTTTCTGTACCCCCTGCAAGAAGTGTTGTTTGGGGTGAGAGGATTAATTGGCCCTTTAATGAGCACTTAGAGCCTACCTCTTCGCAGTCGGTTGATTTGTTTAATAAATGCGTGTCTATTCAAATGTGATATAATTGTTCAAACACAAAGAGCGAAACCACAAGTGACCTTCATCAACATACTTACAAACATATGTGCTGGTACCACCCACTTGCACACTTTAATGTGAAAAGTGCACAAAACTTGTGGCTGCGAGCCTGGAGCCAATAAATTCAGCTGAGGATAAAAAGGTAGCAAATTTAATGCAATTCTCTTTTGTCGAACACAAAGTATCACTTAAAGTTCGATTTCTCGAAATCGGCGTCGTGAACAACCAAACATTACAAAGCTTTTTGTTCCCCAAGCAACAAAGATTTAAAGCATACCCAAATTTCTATTTTCGAAAATCGATGAAACTTGCAAGGTTGTTGCCGAGGTTCGCCTTCGTCAAATTTCCGCTGTGGGATTGCAATGCATCATGGAAAATGTTTGAAATGGCGCCACCCATGGTCACGAAACAGTCAGTCTCGAAATGGTGAGAGTGGATTTTTCCCCGAAAACGTTTATTTGCTGAACGAATTGGTTAAAAACATTGGAATGAGTCTTTTGAGTGGCTGTGTGCAATTTTTGTTAAAGAAAAGTAAAAGAGTGAACTTAGTCACTCTTTGATAGAGAGAAAAATATAAATTCACTCTATTAGAGTGGTAATTCACTCCAAGAGGAGTGAAATTCGCTACAGGAAAAGGGAAAATTCACTCTTCAATGAGTGTCTGCAATGATCACTCTTTTTTAAGAGTGATCACTGTAGGCACTCCACCAAGACTGTAACTTCGCTCGTTTTAAGGGAATTTCACTATTTTTGGAGTGAATTTCTATCTTCTTTGGGTGAATTATTATTCTAATGGAGTGAATTCACACTTTTCACTCTATCAAAGAGTGACTAAGTTCACTCTTTTGATTTTAGAGTGTAAGACTTTTCAGCTTTAGCCAGCTTTGCCAGGTTTAGCTTGTAAAATCCTCGGTAATGCATAATGCCAAGTGAGTGAGGGAAGCAGGGTCCATTCTCTCGCCAGTCATGCACTTCTTCCGTCGGAAAAGCCTCCAATTTTGAGGGGAACCTTTAATAGCGTAGGATGTTTTTTCATCCACCCATTTGCTACATTTTACACAGATATTTGCTTTGTACATAGTTTATTTGCATTTTATCAAAACTTTCAAACATAATTACTCACACTTGTAAGCCCAACGGTTAAAATAGGTGTCATTGACTAAGTCTAAATAAAAACCCTAAACTTTCATGGTTTTATACATTCAACTTTCAGACGTGATCCACTTAACTGTCGTTTCTATACATACACTGAATATAGACGAATCCGATTAGCGTTCGTGTTTACTAGTGACTGTAAGCGGCCATTATTGGGGTCCATTAGCCTTAAATCGTCTTCAATTATTGTCTAAGCTACATAAATTTCAAACCTCATATTCGGTGAAGTTGAAGAAATCAAGATACAATTTAGTGTACAACCATCCATGATACAGGTAGGGCTGAGAAATTGAAATATTAAGAGGGGATAGACCCCAGTTATGGAAGACTGAAATCAGACCATCACTTTCTGGGCCGAATTCGTGCGGTGTACATAGCGTGAGGTTGGTCAAGTGTTGTCCTTCAGCCTGAGTGTACGCAATAGTTTCTTCGGTAGGCAGTTCGGTTTCGCCGAACGGTCCTTTGCAAGAGGGTCGGGAGGACTTTAGAAAAAGTCGCAGATAGCGTTTTCCTCTCAATACAAATAAGAGTATAAAGCAGATGAACAGACGCAGAATATGGAAAGATATAAAATACCATATTTACTCAAATAAGAATTTATTACTTTGAAAAGCATTTTGCAACAACTCGGCTATTTTGTGACGAGATTTGTGCCTATACATATACTGCTCTACTTGTAAAGCAAACTTAAACAAATAAAAGAACTCATTTACCCTGGGGATCTGACTTAATATTTTTGGGTGATGATATAATATGTTGCACGGAAAATTAAAAAAACTTTATCGGTGGCAGGGGGTTAATTTATATTCGAAAAAGAAATCTTGTGTTGTAAAACAAAATTGTTTCCCAATCAAATCTTGATCAGTGTCTAAAGTAAAATTTGGAGTAAACATTCATCCCCCAAACAAATGGTCTATCGTTTCGTCATTTTCCACACATCATGTACACCTCAGGTTTTCTTTCATGTTTACCTTAGATAAATAAATAATTTGTTCCAAGATTCCTATTAATGAATCGAAAATGGAAATACAGTATTTTACTCCTCTGATTCACATAAAATGAATCAAGGGTATGTTTCACCCTTGCTCAGCAGTTAACTGAGAGGAGTTTTGCCATTTTATAATTGCCTTTGTAGGCAAACAATGCTGAAGCATTAAAATGTTGCAAAGAAAGCGGGAAGGGTAGGCGGTGCGTTGAATTTTTAAAAGTAAATGACAACTTTCGGGAATGTGGGTAACCACGTTAAAATCATTTAGCCAAGCACTAGCCTATGGGATAGCATAATGCCCCCCCCCCCAAAGAACGATGTATATTAAATTTCGTTTGAAAATAAGAGAAAAAACAGAAAATTGTCGTCGTCATCAAGTGAATTCTTCATATAAGTAACAGCCTTACCATACTAGTTTTTGTACAAGGCCATCTTATTATTTATTTTTATCTGGGAATTATTTCGAAGGATCTGTTGTTCGAAGTCACAAGATAGAAACTTGAAAAATAGACCATGCACAACAGATATCATCAATAATTTCGTTACCAGGGTTTACATCAGATTGCTTAAAATTACAATTAATAGCACCTCCATAATTTTTCAAATGATAATAAAAAAATTGGCTCAATGGGCATCACTTCTTTCAACATAGCTATCCACGTACACTTTAACCGTCTTACCGGACCAAATAAACTTGTATAAAATCGCCTTGATTGAATTGGTTTTTAAGTGGGACAATTTTAGCACGAAGGTGAGTCGAAAAAGGTTATCATCGCCCGTATTGATCGTGATACCCACTACAGTGATTGGACCAGTCATAGTCCAATTAAAACTGAAATTGTTAACAACTTAACATACAATGCTTTACTACCTTTCAACGGCCCTAAAGGAAATATATTGGTTTTCGTAATTAACTTGTTAAAAGGAGATGAAAAGTTGCACTGATTTCGTTTATTTTCGCTTTCATCCAAAAAAGAGCATCATAGTATAATCGGCGTACTGAACTAAACACATCTCATGACCATCAATTCGAATACCTCTTATTAATGTTTCTAATTTTTAATGCAAATGCCCCAGCACATGAAATAAAGATGAAGGATGTCAGGGACAACCTTGTGTGCCCCCTGGCCATTGAAAATAATTAAGGAGATATGAAACCATTATTACACACAAAGGCCGGGCGATGCGAACTGTTTTACAAAAAATTTCCTTACTGGCTAACGATAGCTCTAATCCTAACCTAATCCCTCACCCGAAGAATACAATCAATGCAATACAATGGCAACAGCCAATCAAGAAACACCTTGTTAAACAGCGTGCGTCAACCCACAAAAGCTGTTGAGTTAACATATGAGATTCGAACCCAGCGTAAAAAATTCTCATTGAAATTGAAAAAATAAGATCATTAAATATAAGTTCCGTTTAACATTATCAAAAGCCTTTTCATAGTAAAACAAGAGGGCAATCCGCGGAGTTGCTGATCTCATCGCTAGTAAACGCGGGACCTAATTCTATCAAGCTCCTTTGGGGATTTTAGTTACAAAAACCTCATGCCAAATTTGATGTGCTAGAAACGCGTTCCAGAAGTGAAAATAATGACGTCAGCGTGCTTTATTTTGGCTTACAGAATGTTACTGATCATACGCAGTAAGTGTGTTACCGATACGCGGGCATGATAGAACCCTAGCAACAACTGTCGCACAATGTACTCCTGGATGAAAAAATAGAGAAACGCGCATCTCAGTGACGTCGGTACATGACCTCTGTGAGGAGCTTGCACCAAAGGTCAAAAGGTCAAATTCAGCGGACGCACTAGTTGTTCTAAAAGACATCCCGCCACGCACCACATTTCTTTACTTAGCTTCAATGTGTGTTATTTGTCCTCCAGAAGGTGGTTGCGTTAGTTGGCTTTTACACGAGTGTAAGCTCCCTATAGTAAGACCGAGACGAACAAAACGCATATCATTGCATGTTACACCAACAAATTCGGTCAGCTGATTAATCAATCAGATACGCGCGCTTAGCCTACCACACGCGCATTACGAAGTCAACTGCGTGAGGCCACACGCGTCATTCGGGAGCTTTAGACTACACGACATGGCCAGGGCGACGCGGCGTTTTAGCCCACAGTTCACGTCTTCCAAAATGATTACTATCGAAATATGACCTTTGACCTTTGACTTTTGACCTTCACTTCCGGAAATCTGGGAGACACAAGTTCTAACCCTGTACGACCTTCCGACCAAGTTTGAAAAAGATCGGTCTAGCCCACTAGGAGGAGTTAGAGTCAAAAATTTCCTCTTTTTTTCGCTTAAAATTAGACACTTCCCCTTCCATCACGTGACCTTTGGTACCTGTTGCCATGGTTACCATATATTTTGGTAGTTCTAGATACCCTCATGACACGTGCAAAGTTTCACGTCAATGACATGTTCCTTTACAGAAATGCGGCAAAAGACCAGAAATACAGCCAAAAAATTTTCCCAAAATGATTATTATCGAAATATGACCTCTGACCTTTGACCTTCACTTTAGGAAATATGGGAGACACAAGTTCTAACCCTGGAAGTACCTTCCCACCAAGTTTGAAAAAGATCGGTCTAGCCCACTAGGAGGAGTTAGAGTCACAAATTTCCTCTTTTTTCGCTTAAAAATAGACACTTCCCCTTTCATCACGTGACCTTTGATACCTGTTGCCATGGTAACCATATATTTTGGTAGTTCTATATATTCTCATGACACGTGCAAAGTTTTATGTCAGTGCGATGTTCCATTACAGAAATATAGTAAAATATATGATTTTCATCAAATTTGACCCTTGACCTCTGACCTTTGCCCTTTACTTCGGGTTATGCAATATGTACAGTGGTTCCACCTAGGGTACCTTCCTACAAAATTTGAAGAAAATCTGCCTAGCCGTTTAGGAGATATTAGCAAAACAAAAATTCACACACACACACACACACTCACACACACACACACACATACATGTTTTGACCGTCAATTGGGGACACATTTTTTTAACCATGAAAACGTGGATATCCCCACTTTGGGTGTATCCACACTTGACTAGGGGAAAAAACGCTCATGTCCCCGATTTACTGGTACTACACCGATACACATACACCCATGCACCGGCCCACGGTTTTTCACCTAATGTTAGGTCCATCACATGGAAACTGGGGAAAACTCCAAAATGCTTCAAACTTGCTGTGATACATCCTTGAAACGTGAGCAATTCAATTTCATGGCTAATTTTGCATTTGTCAAGTGGGGATATCCCCACTTGCAGGTGTATCCACACTTGCCCGGAGAAAAAAAGGCTCATGTCCCCGTTTTACACCAAAAACATACGCACACACCCACACACACACACACACACACACACACGGACACGTTTTGACCCCTCACACAGAAGTGGAGTTTTGGTTACCTTGGGGGACCCCACCTTAGGTTAGACCCTTAAACTAGTAACGTGGGGGCACCAACCATTACCATGGCAACAGTGCCAATTTCAGCTGGCATTCCCATTTATAGCTCAACGGGCAAAGTGATTACAATATCTCATCCTCCTCACGGAGCGATGAGATAAAAAGACCATAACACCGGGAATAAACAAAGCATCTGTACATGGAAAATGCAACGATTGTTTTCCCCGATAAATCTACCTTTAATATACCCTGTCTGATTAGAATCAATAAGTTTATTCATAAACACTTTACTCTAAAGGCCAGGGCTTTGGAACAAATTTAAGACTTATGGGCCGATAATTTTTAAAGAGGGAAAAATCCTTATCAGCTTTTGGCAAAAGGGTAAAAATGCTTCGAGATTTTTCATGCGATAGATTTCCATGGTTGTAGGCAAAATTCATAGAATTCGTAGTCAAATGAGACTTAAACATCCTTCCCAAAATTGGTAGAACTCGACTGTAAAACCAGGGCTCTCCGGCATGGCTGCGTGGAAAGAGAAAAGATGAGTTTTACATTCACCTACGGTAGGTTCACCATCACACATGCTAGCAATGCTAGCAAATACAGATTTTGTACTTTGAAAACAGGGAGGGAGAGCGACCTACACTGTTGTTTAATTAAAGGCCCAGCTCTCTCACTACAAACAGTACCAATTCTCCTAACCTACCTACTTAGCCCCTCTCACAATAAGTCTAAAATTAATCCCCATCCAGAAACAATCTCCGTTTCATTGCTTCAGGTTGAGTATAGAAAGAACCGTATGGAAAGGACCACACGGCGCCGCTAGATTAAACAGAAGGTTATGAGTTTGAGACGAAAAATCCTGTCTACATCCGGACCTGATCTGACCTGACCTTACCCAACGTGGCCTAACCAGACCCAAGACCTCTCTCTACTACATCTCTAAGATAAAGTTCTTGATCCTTTCTGTATCCATTCCATTGGCTACACAAGGTGCTAATATCAGGGGCTGTTATCATGGGCGTCCGCAGAAATTTTTACAAGGAGGGGGGGGGGGCAAGGTCATTAATGGATGATTGAATTGTGCACACTAACTAAGCGGAGCGCCACCATAGGTTGGCGCGGAGCGTACAAGAAAATTTTGGGTCTTACAAACCCTCCAGATGGCCGGAAACGACACTTGGCGAGTGTTATAAGCTGCATGTACCTAGCCCTGAAACTGGAATTTCATGTCTGTAATTTTTAGATTTTTAGAATTTTCAATGTAAAAAATTGTTGAAGGGAAACCTGCCTTTCGGTCACGGCCTCACACGCCTATGCACGATAAAACTTACAACTGTCAAATAGTATATATAGGCCTATATCCGTTACCCAATTATGAATCATACCCCCCCCCCCCCCCCCATATTCACCTTGTATATCCCAGTTACATCCGCGGGTCGCCACTTGAGATCAGCATGGGACCAAACCTAGACCAACGCATTCGTCAATAGTCGGACACCATATGCACACTACATACCTGACAACTAGTACAATTTTGGCATAGTTTTTACAATTACAAATTTCCAATAGATATCACGAATGATGGTCCCCAAATTACGATATCACTCTTCAGCATACCATCTTCTCTTTTGCTATTCCTGGTCAAACATCCGCATATTACAGTAGAAACTGCCGCTGTAAGTGCAGATATTTTGATGATTTATTATCTCATCGCTCCGTGTGGAGGAGATATTGTTATCACTTTGCCCGTTGAGCTATAAAGGCTTTTCACATGACGTCATAATACTCTCCGGCGGCCATGTTGGAGTACGTGTAACTACGTAGTAAACCATACGGGACGCGTTTGCTCTTTGAATTTGTACACACCGTGCATATCACAGTGCACACTGTGCAGTGCGTTCGGCACAAAGCCACGTGTATTTGGCATGAATGTCCTCCAGCATGGCGGTTCCGTGACGCAATTGCAAAGCCTCTATAGATGGGAATGCCAGCTGAAATTGACACTGTTGCCATGGTAATGGTTGGTGAACCCAAGTTACTAGTCCAAGGGTCTAACCTAAGGTGGGGTCCCCCAAGGTAACCAAAACTCCAGTTCTGTGTGAGGGGTCAAAACGTGTCCGTGTGTGTGTGTGTGGGGGGGGGGGGGTGCGTAGGTGTGTGTGTGTGTGTACGCGTGTGAACTTTTGTTTTGCTACTCCTAAACGGCTGAGCGGCTTTTCTTCAAATTTTGTAGGAAGGTACCCTAGGTGGAACCACTGTACATATTGCATAACCGGAAGTAAAGGTCAAAGGTCAGAGGTCAAATGTCAAATTTGATGAAAATCATATATTTTACTATATTTGTGTAAAGGAACATCGCACGGACATGAAACTTTGCACGTGTCATGAGATTATATAGAACTACCAAAATATATGGTTACCATGGCAATGGGTATCAAAGGTCACGTGATGGAAGGGGAAGTGTCTATTTTTAAGCGAAAAAAGAGGAAATTTGTGACTCTAACTCCTCCTAGTGGGCTGGACCGATCTTTTTCAAACTTGGTGGGAAGGTACTTCCAGGGTTAGAACTTGTGTCTCCCATATTTCCTAAAGTGAAGGTCAAAGGTCAAAGGTAAGAGGTCATATTTCGATAGTCATCATTTTGGGGGGATTTTTTGGCTGAATTTCTGGTCTTTTACCGTATTTCTGTAAAGGAACATGACATTGACGTGGAACTTTGCACGTGTCATGAGGACATCTAGAACTACCAAAATGCATGGTTACTATGACAACAGACATTTAAGGTCACGTGATGGAAATAAAGTGTCTACATTCAAGTGAAAAAAGCAGAAATTTTTAACTCGAACTCCTCCTAGTGGACTAGACCGATCCTTTTCAAACTTGGTGGGAAGATACCCCGGGGGCGGAACTTGTGTCTCGCAGATTCCCGGAAGTGAAGGACAAAGGTCAGAGGTCAAAGGTCAAATTTAGGTAAAATCATACTTTTGTCTGTATTTCGGTAATGAAACATCTTAGTTACATGAAACTTCGCACATGTCATGAGGATGACTAGAACTACCCAAATATATGGTTGCCATGGCAACAGACTCTGGAAGTGACGGTCTAAGGTCAAAGGTCAAATGGAGTCAAAATAATTTTTTGTACATAATTCCAGGGGAAAACCTTGCACCGACAGAAACATGGAATGTATAACAGGAGTGACATGTTCTGCCAAAATATTTCGTTGCCATGGCAACTCAAGTTTGAAGTTGCGTAACATGAGGTCAAATGTACGGTTTTACTTCAAAAACTGCTGGTTGTTGGGTTTTGTTTAAAGGTGGTGAAGATGTGCCCCAAACTGAGAAAATGTGTCTCGTAGAGCCCGGTCCAAGGTGTAGCTAACCTTTTCCATAATTGTCTTGCGTATAGAAATCTTCTTCTGTAATTGTATGGGGTTTGAAAGTATTGTGAGTCAATATTTGTTACCGTTTCATAAGACGGAAAATAACGCCTCGTGGATTCACAAACATCGGTGCACGCGGAAGTGACAATTTGACTTGCGCATCGTTCTTTTCGGCAATGTCCTTACACTAAAAACGCACTACATAAAATGCTGTTAATAGCTGAAATTCATAAATTCATCGTCGTCCATGATATCAGTTCAATAACCACTGCAATTGCTTCACGAACTCGATGATTTTCCACTCTCCAACGTAGGCCTACATAATTAGTTAGTTTGACTAACACATTTCCGCTAAATACTGTTAAAATTAACAGCTTGGTTTGCGCGTCTGCTACTCAAACGAAGTTCGAATATCACCACGCGACTTTCATGCCGCGTCGTAGAAATCTAAAGCGCAATATTTTCAGGCAGGGTGCGGACGTCAGCTCGAAGACGTGAACTGTGGGCTAAAACGTTGCGTCGCCCTGGCCACGTCGTGTAATCTAAAGCTCCCTAATGACGCGTGTAGCCGCACGCAGTTGACTTCGTAATGCGCGTGTGGTAGGCTAAGCGCGCGTATCTGATTGGTTAATCAGCTGACCGAATTTGTTGGTGTAACATGCAATGATATGCGTTTTGTTCGTCTCGGTCTTACTATAGGGAGCTTACACTCGTGTAAAAGCCAACTAACGCAACCACCTTCTGGAGGACAAATAACACACATTGAAGCTAAGTAAAGAAATGTGGTGCGCGGCGGGATGTCTTTTAGAACAACTAGTGCGTCCGCTGAATTTGACCTTTTGACCTTTGGTGCAAGCTCCTCATAGAGGTCATGTACCGACGTCACTGCGTTGCGCGTTTCTCTATTTTTTCATCCAGGAGTACATTGTGCAACAATTGTTGCTAAGGTTCTATCGTGCGCGCGTATCGGTAACACACCTATAGAGGCTTTTCACATGACGTCATAATACTCTCCGGCGGCCATGTTGGAGTACATGTAACTACGTAGTAAACCATACGGGACGCGCTTGCTCGTTGAATTTGTACACACCGTGCATATCACAGTGCACACTTTGCAGTGCGTTCGGCACAAAACCACGTGTATTTGGCGTGAATGTCCTCCAGCATGGCGACTCCGTGACGCAATTGCAAAGCCTCTATTGCGTATGATCAGTAACATCCTGTAAGCCAAATTAAAACATGCTGACGTCATTATTTTCACTTCTGGAACGCGTTTCTAGCACATCAAATTTGGCATGAGGTTTTTGTAACTAAAATCCCCAAAGGAGCTTGATAGAATTAAATCCGGCGTTTACTAGCGATGAGATCAGCAACTCCGCGGATTGCCCTCTTGTTTTAATTTTTTTTATTTTAATTTTTAATTAATTTTTTCACAAGTTTGATTTTCCAGGGGGAAGCAAGTGCCCCCCTTGCCCCCCTTGCGGACGCCCATGGCTGTTATTTGGCAGTTCCCTGCAAATGCGAATCCCTTTCTGTATGTATCCAGTCCTGTCCCGTTCGTTCCAATTGGTTAAGTCCTTTATTTAATGGATTGATTTTAGGAATCTGATCATGCTTTCCAAGCACTGTATTAAAGAGTTTCTCTTTTTCGGACTTCCTGAATGTCCAATTCTCGCACTCATTAGTTAGTTAGTGAACTAGATAGAGTTTTCGGCCCAGTTTCCAACCAATTCGCTCAAGTCGAGCCGGTCACGGCCTTTTTCCATGTGTGGCTCACTGGCTTGTTTTCCCTACTCCATTGCCTATGTTGAGCACCAAGCACAATGGCAGTAGGTTCCGTAGGTTCACCCATCAGGGAGTTGGTATTAACTCCCTGCACCCATACAGTAGTTGAGAAACATAAAGTTTTCTCTAGATGTGTATCCTTTATACCTAATTCTCCCCAGTTGTCAAAAGGAGATCTAGGCTATTATTGCCTACATTTGATATTTTCTCTTCGTTCCTGCTCTTAATTTGTTTAGTTGAGAGTCGAGGTTAGAAAAATCATCTACATTGCTAGAACCGAAGTAAGGAAACCCATCTCCATGCATTACTTCCTCATTGCTAATCTTTCTTTTTTTACCATTTCTTGCAATCATTATAATATTTTTACATATTCATCAACTTTATTCCATTTCGTGCTGTCTTATCAACAAACGGATCTGTTTCATTCGCATATGATCAAAGTTGTAGATAGAAGTACTAATTGTGCAACTTGCAACGTATTTTCGGTGAGCAGTTTTGTGCAAAGTATACTCAATCTATTCGCTTTAGCACCCTTTCCCTGTGATGCTTATCTCATTCAAAATTTATCAAGTTTTTGATCATAACGCTTGTTTTACTCTGAAAACGAAAAAGTGAACCCAGTCACTCTGTTTTAGAGTGAAAAGTGTGAATTCACTCCATTAGAGTGTGAATTCACTCTACGAAAAGCGAATGATATTCAATCCAAGAGGAGTGAAATTCACTCTAAGAGAGTGAAAGTTTAGTCTTTAACTAGTGCCTTCGGTGATCACTCTCTTTTTTAAGAGTTGGTCCCTGCATAAAATCCATCAAGCGTGAAACTTTTCTTCTTTTCTGGAGTGAATTTCATTCTATTTGGAGTGCTTTTTTACTTTTGGAGTAAATTTCACTCTCTTTATTTTGGGAGTGCACTATATCCTCTTTTCTTTCTATTCTCACAATTTGAAGAGTGATTACGGTTGATCTTGAATATCTCTTGTAAATATTTTAAACCAGGGCTCTGTTACTCAAATCAACAACAACTCCCCGGTAAGACAGATTGAACCACTAATGCTGCTTTGAGCAGATCTGACGTACCTTTTCTGTTAAGTCGTTTTGTGTAAACATACCGATTTAGATGTGTTGCAGATGTTTTCACAGTTTTACCTTATCCTTTTAAAAGCAGGCTTATACTGCAGGCTAACCGAGATAAGCCAGGGCTTAATTTAGTGAAGATGCTTATATTTAAAGGGAGGTGTTTTTTAGAGATAACAGTACGATATGGCTAATCTGTGATGTCATATATTCAGTGCACATTAATTTTACAGAGTATTTTATTCCCCTGGGATATGAACTTTACTGAGGATGGAAACATTTTCAAATTTGTTTTTCCATGTACCATGCAAATGGTTGGTTGGGGGTTACAATATCCCACCTGTTTAAATGGCGCATACTACCCATAGCTGGAACTGGTCAGTGAGCTGGCACCTGCAAAATGGTAATACGTAATCGAAGGAGAACGTTTGTAGGCTTCTCTCCAATTAGATGTCAACTTGACGAGGGTTTTCTCTGTCTAATCGAACTGAAATTTACTCTCTTAAATCGTAAGATTTAAAAGATTGAAGTTTAAATCTTAAAGAGTGGAATAAGTGACCAATCGGACGTTCGATTGGTCACTAATTACATTCTTTCAGATTCATTTTAACCCTATTAGACTTATTTTAAATCTATTGATTTAAGAGAGTAGAAATGTTTTTTTGGAAAGATAGGTAAACTTCAAACCACGCGAAATTATTTAACCAATGACACTCAGCAAGAATTATGGCGAGTTTTGTTTGCTGCTATGGGCCGAAAATACGCAAAAATCTTTATTTGAATAAAACAATCATAAAATCGTCTCTTTTTTAACTGGAAATTGACCAGACTTTTCAGGAATATAAAAACATATAAAAGTTGAAAGGAAACTTAAAATTTATAAAAATGAATAAAATGTATTAATTTGTCATATGTTTGGGAACGAGGGCCTTGTTTCATCAGAAAATGTACTCTATTTTCATAGTGATTGACACACTTAAGTGTATATAGACTAAACCAAACGGCATTTACCGATATGTACTACCAGGGAAGTGTTACTCATAACACTTCCTAGTATCGATGCAGTTTGGAAAGAATACCATAATCTTTTGATGGCAAATGATTACAAAAGAATCCGTACAGTCAATTAGACGAATGAGAACCATTCATCAGTGGCGGCGAAACCTTGACAAGGGCTTGGGGTTCAGTCTCCAATGAAAAAAGTGGAAGTGAAAGGTGTGTTCAGCCCCGCCCCTACCCCAAAAAAGGGGAAATTGCGAAGTGCGACTTCTAGAAGTGTGTGCATGCAACTTAAAACCCACGGCGAGTGCAGTTTCCTGCCAAATGGGGAGGGGGGGGGGTGGATTAAGTCAAAAATTTCTCTTGTTTTGTGGTTCGCGCCATTAGATGCACTCTTAAAAAAATTGGGCAAATTTTGCCCAACTTTTTGACCAACACTGGGCATCTATTCAACAACCTAAACAGTTGGGCAAAACTTTAACCAACCAAATTGGGTTAAGTTTGAACCCAACTGTTGGGCAAGAGATTACCCAACTGTTTGGTAAATTAGCATTTTAAAACATACCCACTTGTTGGGCACTTCTTTTATTAAAATGTTGGGCAAATGCATTAACCAAATGTTGGTTATATGTTAATCATCTTTTCCTTAAACATTGGTGCTTTCTTCAAATGTTAAGTTGTAGGTTATGGCAGGGAGCTGCCACTGCAGCTCCCTGGTTATGGCAACCCATCGGTCCCGGTTAAAAAACCCTGGCTTAATAACCTATTTGGTTTGTCACTGAGTTTCGTATAGGTACGTCCAAAACTATCATTTTTAAAAGGCACTGTAAAATGATGTGTGTTAATGATGTGATGAAGTATTGTAGTTTCATCAATGCATAAATGTGAACACAAGGGCTGCATGAGAATTAGCTGGTCCGTAGCTCTCCTTTTTCCTAAAAGTCCTCTAGACTCTCTGGCGAAGAGCCAGGGGGCGAAAACCAAACGATTACTCCCGGAGGAGTTCTGCTCCCTTAAGGAGCTTAACGTCCCAAATGGACAAGTACGCCCTCCAAAGGGCAAACACTGAGTGTTCCTGCTCTAGACTGGCTGAATAGAACAGAAGCCACAACCTGGATGCAGTTTAACGTCATGCCCAGGACAACTCCTACACTGATATCATGGTTATGAGACAGGTTTCTTGTTGTGCCGAAAGGTTTCAAATAATAATATATAAACGCTCATTCGGACGTGAAAGAGAATATCCCAGATCCTGACCTCTCATTGGATAGCAGTTTTGCGCCAAATACGAATCATGGAATCTCATACAAATGTGTTCTAGTTCGTAGTACTGTTTAAAGAATTTTATGGAAATAGAGATCGATTTCATGGTCTAAAGTAATGTACGAGTTTAGCTGTTTGGCCAATATAAAAGATGCCAAAGAGAATTTTCAGATTATGGTACCATGGTCTGATTATGAGAAGAATTGTGAAACAAATCGGGTCAAGTGCACTGTTGTCTGGTGACAACACTGCAACCAACAATATACCCAACAAATTGGCAAAAAGTTACCCAACAAGTGGGTAAAGGGAAAATATGCTCAACTGTAGAATAAAATCTTATCGTCATTTTGACCAGTAAGTTGGGTATAACAGTATACGCGTGCATGGAAGGGGAAATTTAACCATTATTTGAGCAAAGATTGACCAACACTTAAGCAATTACTTTTACTCAACAAAAACTTTGCCCAGCGTTTAAACATTGCACCAATAAGCCCCAAAGTTGGGCAAAGTTTAACCAACACATTTCATAAACTTCTTTAACCAACGGATATTTTACCCAACGTTTTAAGAGTGTGGTGGCGATCCGTTTAGATAAACTTGCTGGCACTCAGCCGGTTCATTTTTTTCCGTTCCGCTGCTCCTGCCATAAAACAAATATAAATTAAGTTTTTTTTAAATTTATAACAGTCGTAAGAACAGTGAATCTAAGTATTACTTAGGAACCCCAAAATAAATCGTTTCATTTCAACTTTCTCCTTCTTGCTTTGATACAAATTTCGGAAATATGCTTAGCTTTCAATTTTCCATTTGCCTGTGTTTGCATACTTAATTGGTCAGGGTTAGCTTGCCATGAAAACGACATCAAATTTATTTTTTTTTAAATTTTTGTCTTACACGTCACTAAGCCTGTTCATATTTCTTTTGACCATTATGCTAAAGCCGGTCAATGTCTAAGCGTAGGACTTCGTCTGAATGTAAAAAAAAAAGAGAGGGAGAGAGAGAGGACGAGAAAAATAAAACTCATGGACATCGTTCTATTCTCTACACGAGTTACATTAATAGGCGAACGTGATGCTAAAGAGTAGCTATGCCTGAGGCAAAATTTGATCAGTTTACCGATAAACTGACTACACGAATATTTCATATGCGGTGAATACACATATTTCGGCGCTAGTTTCTTCAATGAAACTTTACCTTTCCTCTCATCGTTTTTCATCTCATGTTTATGGGACTTTTTACCTTTTAATGGCTCATTAAAATACTGAAAACAAACATTTTAACACTAATTTGCTGATGTTAGAAATCACAAATGGGATGCGAAGTTAATGTTTGCTATAACAAAACACCAATACGGCTCCTATAGCACCTGTAAATATCTACACTGAAAATTGATATTCTGATTGTAACAAGCTTGTAAAAAACACTTTTTTGTGTTCGACCCTGATCAGTCACGGTACTGTACGTAACTCAGAAAACACTGTTCTAAAGAGGAAATGACATTAAAATCATTTACATTTCCCCGAATTTCATACAGTCTATATTTCAACTCAGTTATTACAACAATTTAATACATACATTAAATGGTTCCAGTCTGTCTATCGATGATTTTACACGTCGCAAAGAGCTTGGGACGTCGCTACCTTACGTCAATCAAAACAATGACGTAAATTGAGTGATTATCATTATCAATAAGCGTATATATGTGTGCTATGCATGGCTTCACAATTTGCAGACTAGCCCGAGAAAACTAAAACTTTCAAAAAGATACCTATATGATAAAGTTATTTTTTATGAGGGAATAACAAGGGATCAAACTGAGTAGATCATCCAGACTGATTTTGTAAATGTGTGTCACTTTCTTTTGGAGTAAACTGTCACTCCATTACTGGTGGACTTCATTCTTACTAGGAGAGGTCCGGCCCTCCGCAAACTATTCTGGTGCACATGAATTTCACTGTTTTGATTTTAGGTTGCTGTTCCAAAAGGGCACCAGGTTGTAAGCCAAGCCCCTTCAAAAACTCACATGACATATTGACAGTGTTAATTCTTCCTCAAAATAATAACTACAAAGCCCACCCCATCACGTGTCCGTTCCCGGTAAGAAACGTACTGCAATTGCATATGTAAGATAAATCTGGTTCTACAGGACTGTCTGAGATTCAGCTGTTCATTCAATACTAGTCTTGGTAATAATAATTAGCGACTTCTACAGTACTACTTCTTACAGTATTACTTCAATTACAGTCAAGTGACTGCCGTGCGCAATGAACTCGACAAGGCAATTGATAAACGCACTTATCGGCTACTTCGGCTATTTCACTTTATTTGCGCTGTTCTTTCTATAGTCATAATCATGTGTATGAATGGACAACTCACAAGACGGACAGACGCTGATCCAAGTGGTGGCTTGTTACGGTCTCAGCCCTCCTTATTCGCAACATCAACAATAAAACATATGGGAAATTAGCAGCACTTCCTCACACCGCTGCTTTCTCTGAAGTCAGCCCCCCTTTTTGGAATATCTGGATCCGCGTCTGCCTTGGAACAATGCATTTTAACTTAATAATGTGGTGGGTTATTGCTATCGCTGATTGCACTCAGGCCGCGCCCTCGTGCATCATTTGCATTAATCTCATGTCGTTCATTATAACGCACCTTTACTTATATTGGACTGCTAAATATTATCGATAACAACACATTTCTTCTCGAAAATAACTTTCTTTGTAGATAGTTTGATTTTCTTATATCTATTTCTTAAGATGATCAGACCAGTTTGATCGGTAAAATCATATTTAGCATAGGTGTACTGATGTAAATCAATATGTGAACATAATATACAAAAAGACAGAATGACCGTTTCACTTTAACCAAAGAGAACTTTCTCGCCCCTCTATGGAAGAAGAACAACAGAAACATTTTTACAACGGAGGTAAAAAACTCCTTTATCTGTTTACACTGATCGTGTTTGACAATATTTTTTATAAACAGCGCAACTTGAAAGAAGTATGAATTAAATTATTCTACAGTTTCATTAACATGACCGTTCGCCCTTGCTTTTTACCATCACCAGCTCTCCGATAGTATACGTTTACATTTCCGATAGCACATATTTTGAGCCCTGTTACCCATTCAACAAACCTACAGCCAATCTTGAGATAGGTTTTAAGCAATGCACTTAAGGATCCATGTTGGTTTTTGACGATTTCGTCCACTTGTCAAAGACGAGTGCTTGACTCGAGAAATTGAAATGAGAGCTAGGAGAGTCGGTGTGAAATGACAGACTCAAAATAAAAAATGAATAAGCAAATAAACTATTTAGCAGGTGTATCTTTGCCGCCGACATTGGCAGCTTCCTCTTAATTTTGGATCGGTTCGTTGAGATGCCCCAGTTAAACATTGAACGCATGAAACAAAACCTGTCTCTACTATAGATAGCTTTCTAGGAAGACACGTAGTCGATCTGAAAAGTTCTGTTGGCATTTCTAGAAGGGATCTACAGATTGTTCATTCGTTTCTGTAAAATATATTTAGACAAACATAACGGCGACTTCGGAAATGTTTCGATCGGCGAGGAGAAGTGCAAATCATTGGAAATAACACAGTCTCCCTCATAACGATACACTTGAGCTACGCAATTTTTACGTTGTACATGTCAAGACATTTCCCGTTGCGTCCCTCTAAAACTTTAAGTGGTCTGTGCTTCGAGAGATGTAGCTACACTGACCGATATATTTGTATTCCAGCAATATTAGTTATAACTACTGACGTATGACTTAGGTGGTTAGCTTTAATTTTACATGTAAGAGAGTAGTTAGATGGGATTTAAAGACACACCAACACGTATGTGTTCTATAGTTTCACCAAGAAAACAAACAAAAAAAACTGTAATGTTCAGGTAAAATTAGCTAACGATATAAAAATAGAAAAATAAAAAAATTAAAAAAGAAGACATGAGTCAATTTCCACAAGCGAGATTCAAAATACGGAAGTCATGTCAGAAATTTTTTATCAAGTTCACATTCCTTGAGAGAGCCAAGAATAAGGGTAGGAAAGTAAGTTTTTAATTATATGAGGAATAACGTTACCACCAACAGGAATGTGTTATATAGTGTCAGCTAGACAGAAAGGTAAAGGTCGAATACGGCCTCATAAACGGGACGCCCTCCAGTTTAGCCTCAAACACAACTCAAATACGGTGCAAGTCCCTTCCCTTGTGACCTCCCAAGATAAGGAACGATAGGCAGGAAATACTAAGGGCACACTCCACAACCCAAACTCACAGGTGCCAACTTGGAGGAGCTTGCTCGATATTGTGGCGCCGACAACCCGGCAGTCGTGGTATGAGTAATAACGATCTATAGGAGCCTTTACAGGCCATAATGGGGCAAACAACACACTTCATACGATTTCTCTTACTCCACTTAAATGCGGTTTACCGTCATACACAGGACGGTGTAAGAGAACCGATTCTTAAAGGTCGTATGCCATAAAAATGAAAAAAAAAAATGGGTATTTGGCGTAAAAAGCATTGAAAATCAAGAAAATGGCCACAATTTCCATCAAAATCTGTCAGAACTCGACCATTTTACAGGGAAATTTCTGATTTGCACTTCATCCGAGCTCAGTGTGCAAATTTTTTTATTTCATGCGAGGGACATACCATTTATGGTTAATTTAATCCTTTGTTTATACAAGTTTCATTTCAAGGACAGTTGTGACGTTAGTAAGTCCAACGGGATTTATTTTAAAAGATAAAATTGTGTACTTGAAAATCACCACCACCAATAACCAAACTTTACAAGAAATCAGATATAATTAATACAGGGTTAACAAAAGAAATGTCAATACTGTGGAACACCCCACATCATTACTTTTGCGTAACTAACAAGTTGTTCCAGGAACATCCAAACTTTGAAGAGGTATATCTTGAGAATGGTAAATGACATTGACATAATTACAACGAATTTTTACTTAGAAAAGTTTTTTGCTAACTGCCAATTGCACTCAGGGAATTTGGCCGACATAAAACACTAGCTTTAACTGAAATATTTAAATATTGAGATTAAGGTTTGCTTCAGCTGATGTATCAATGAATTGTGTTCGACAAACGTGTCCCTGTCGATTGACCCATTATAAATTGTATGTATTGCAACAAAATGTAGTAAGAGGTTACCAACAGTGTATAATTAAAGATTCAAAGGCGATAGACCGTGCACTGGTACGAGATAATGCCTTATCAGGGTTAATGCAAGCAATGCACGAAGGAGCAGCCGGAGTGCATCCAACGATGACATTAATTCATTAATTTAATTCCATTAAAACGACTTGGAGGCAATTTGTATGACCTTACACCATAATCTTCCTTACCCTATTAACAATTTGTTTCATATTATATTAAACCGTAATTTACTAGCATGTAAAACTGTCAACGGTAAACTCACCAAAATGAAACGGTCCAACAAAATTTTTATGTAAATTTTTGTGATTATATAAATATTTCTCAAGCTTCGTGGAGAGTATTGCTCCATCCCCTTTAGTTGCGCGGCCGATGTTCAAATTAGATGGTTCCAGTAAAGCATATTGCATAGGATTGTCCCTATGTACCTTTTTATAATAGAAGCTGTTAGTGTTAACTCTACTGTTTTGCTACAATGGAATTGAGACAATTCAGCAAATAATTTTTTTCTTGCAATTTTACATCGGGGCTTTGGAGTTACTTGAAAATACTTTCATTAGAGCAGACATCGAAATAAACCTTTCGGATATACGCATAGTTTTGGGGGGAATTTTTCTCGAATTGCTAAACTTTTGATAATTTTGGTTGAGTTTCTTATTTTTCACTCCACACGGCACAAAAACATTCTTTGTACAGTTTAAATGATTATTTGAAATACTATTTTTGTATACACGTATACATTTTAAGAAAAATATGAAAGTTAATATTTGGGAAAGATGTTGGTTGCCTTTATAGTTTACTGGATTTGAAAGATTCCCAACCCCGATGTGTATAATACACCACTAATATACAGTAATACAGGTCCACCGTTGATTGTCCTTTTCACCCATACATAACGATATTTTAATTTAAAACAGAACGACTCATTCAATGCTGTTTGTTAAAACACTTTTTTTAAAACAATTCAACCATGATTAAAATGGAGTAGTGCAGGGGCGGGATTTGGTCTCTGAAAGTGGGGGGGGGGGGCAAATTCGGACAGACTATCAAACCGCACCGAAGGTGCGAAACGCGCACCCGTAACGGCGTGGGGTCCGGGGCCCGCCTTAGGGCCCCTGGTGGGGTCCAGGGGCAAAGCCCCTGTGGGGGTCCAGCCCCCGGAAGCCCCCGGAAGCTCCTGGGTATTTACGAAATTTGGGCATACAAATGATGCATTTTATCTTCAACTTTAAATTACATAAGATGGACTCTTAACAGAACACAAATGTCACAATTTGACTTTCTTCAATTATATCCTTACTCCATATGATTAAAGTCGGCCGGAATCGACAATGCAGAGGATGTGGGGAGGGAGAATGGGTTACTAAAAATTAAGGTTCTTCAGGGGCTTCCTCCTTGGTGCCCCAGATCTTCTTTTCAGAAAGCTAGAGGGCTTTTCATATGATGTGAATTCAGCCCTAAACTTCAGGAGGACGTACCGTAGATCTCAAATGCGGCAATATTTGAATGGATTGCAGCTTTAATAGGAAAACCAAAAGTAGCTGTGTCCCCCTCTGAGAAATTTTCTTTCCGTTAGATTTCCTAGATGCAAAATAGTGCAATGTTTGGCAAACCTTTGAACTGATTATAGGCCTGCGTTTTAGGACTTTCCTTTTTGGCGAGCATGAAAAATTTCAAAATACTCATTTTTAGTCTTTGTAGAAATTTTACAAGTGACATACATACTACCAAAAACATTTTTGAGGGTTTTCAGCGGGGTCTAGATGAAAAATGATGCAGTATTTGTTCAATCATTTGTACATTACGTAGTCAAAATTAAAATACTACGAGTAAATCTCTCAAAATATTAAACCGAAAATATTAAATATTAAGCAGAAGTATGGATCATGTGGGAAACATGAAATTCGGACCTTGTGGACATTTTACAAATCCGTCCGGACGCCAGTGCCAACAAGTAAAAAGAGGAGTTTTGGAAAAAATCGTTCTACAGTAGCACTTGTCATAGGCAGGAGTGAGGCACGACATAGGCCTACTTGTTAAGGATGGAAGGGAAGAATTATTAGAAGGCAGTACCTTACCCTTATGGCATATTTTGTGTATGATAAAGTATAGAAATCGTCGTGTAAGAATGGTCTCCGGTGTATGATTGCCTTGTTTTCAGTAAATCAACCAGCCATCCGAAAGGCAGAAAGTGTCTTAACCTAACAAAGTCGCATTCCAGTTTGTCGTCGAGACGCTCGTTTCATCTTCGAAGTGAAATGCAATAAACGACAGTGCAGATTATATACTTTATCTAATTTGGCGAAAGTATGCATTTTAAAGTTATTACTTGATTTCATACGTGCGCACAAAATGTGTTTTACATACACTCATGCATGGTTTCTTAATTGTTACACATTTTATTAATTTACTGTTTTTGAAAGAAATACTTCAAAGTTTATTTCCGTTCAAACATTTTATTTTTTTCTCAATTACTTTATCAGGACGCAAAAAATCTGGGGGGGGGGGGCTAGGCCCCCAGTTCCCCCCGTGGTTACGCTACTGGGTCACTTTTAATCTTAGCTGAATAACGGTGCCCCCTAAAGACATTTTTACCGAAGTACAAACATACTATGGTTTCCTATATAGTCTTTTTCAGGTGACTTTCACAGAGGCGTTACCTGTAAAGGGGCGCTCCGCGAAAAAAATGAACTTTTACTTCATCTCAATAGTGAAATTGAAATAAAATTAGACAAAAAGTGGTCCCTTTTCACTACAGCTGAAAAAAAGGCGACCCCAGAGGATATTTGTACTGTGCAAAAACGTACCGTTGGTTTCCTATAGAGTCCATTTCGTGAGATTTTTTTTATAGAGTTCTTATCTGTGATGGGACGTGCAGAACACGCCAAAAAAGGACTAGTTATGAGACATCTCAAAAGAGAAATAATGGAAATTAGAGAGGGGTGGGCCCCTT
Source organism: Holothuria scabra (assembly GCA_037179385.1). Taxonomy (NCBI): domain Eukaryota; kingdom Metazoa; phylum Echinodermata; class Holothuroidea; order Aspidochirotida; family Holothuriidae; genus Holothuria; species Holothuria scabra. The sequence goes on from CM074182.1 coordinate 24,549,900, forward strand.
TTCACTTCAGCCGAAAAAGGGTGGAGCTCCAGATTAGAGTAAAATAAGATCATCGTCTTTTCAGAAAGCTTGGGGGCACTTGGTCAGAGAAGGGGACCAGAAGATGACCACCTCCATGCCTCCTCCTTTCACTAGTTACTGTAGAGCTTCAGCTGTGTAAGGCCCGGGCACTGGTGAAAAGTTTTAGTGACAATGGAAGAGGTGTTCTTCAAGAAGTAACTCCGATTCCTGAAATATTTAAAACGGGTGCACGCGAAGCGTGTCGAAAAGAAGGAGCGTTGATACATTTATTGAAAGAATATTGTTTTCATTTAGTTTTCAATGCAGTAAATGACCTGTTTAAACATTATACAACTTAATTAAGTATCACTCGCGTAGCTCTGTCAGTTCCGGTTTGTATTTTTTGTAGCAAAAGCAACCAGACTGAGACGTAAAAAAACTAAGTTCTGGAAAAAAGTGGAGGGGGAAAGTGCGCCCCTTGCCACCCCCCCCCCGCAATCCCGCCTATGGAATAGTGTAAGATTAGTTCTTTTGTCTATTACCGTGAATTTATATCGGGATAATGCACGGTCACCTGACAATAATGGACCTAGTGAACCTCAGGATTATTACAACGTATGACACAGTTTGGTATTATAGTTAAGTATTATAGGGTTATAGGGTATTATAGGGGTATATAGTATTATATAAGGTATTATACAGTTAAGTATAATACCTTATACACTCTCACAAAACAGTTGGGGAAGTGTTTCCCTTATTGGGTCGATATGTTCCTTCCTTAGCTAACTACTCCAGCTGGTGTAAAAATGTCAATTTTCTTGGTAAAAATTCAACCAACATGGATACCTTTTGATCACAACTGTGGAATTCTTTATCCAAACATTCACTAAGCGGCATACAGAACTGACCGTGAGACAAATTTTACCTAACTGTTTTCTTGTGTATTACACCTTGGTTACAAAACAAAAATAACTTTTCATCCAGTCTTTTTGAGTGAAAAGTAAGCTAGTCCGGTAATTTGATTTGGGGTCTTAAGCATGCGCACATCCTCCAAATTATCCTTTTTCCGGGAACCGCAACACGTCTCTTAAAATTGAGTTTACCTATTCTTACTTCATCCATTTATAATGTAAAGATGTAACTTCAGTGTGGTTTTGCCCATTTGCCTAATTCAAACTTTTGGTTTTAAAAATTATACATTTCAATCTGCGGTTAAGTAGGCTCTTCCTTCTACATTCCTTATGCTGAGCACCAAGAAAAATGGCAGTAGGTTCTTGGTTGGTAAAAAGTTTTCGGTACAACCAGGCAGTGGCGGAGCTAGGGATTTCGGTCAGAGGGGCGAAAGTGATCTGCAGGAGCGCTTCGAAGGAGTAAATACCCTGAGCCTTAGCACGGTCGAAGCCACGGCTTTTCAGACCATTCATTTGATTTTCAGCACCTGGCAGAAGACTTCTTTGCCATTTCTCCTCAGCAAGTTTTTCTATTAGAACGTGTTTAAATTATCTATCCATTGGCCTCCGCAGAAAATAATTAGGGGAGGGGGGGGGGGGAGAAAAATTCTTTTAGGGAGGGCCCCTCGCCACCATGAGTTGGCGGGGAGCGCAAGAAAATTTTGGCCCCAAATGCCTCTCAGATCGCTGGAAATGGCATTTCTAAAGCCCAGTACCGCATATAAATAGGGAAAACACTGAGTGAACTGTTAAGAAATGTTGATGATAATTTGCCTTCTTCCTTTTCTTTATGTTTTCTTCATTTTTTCAGGTTTTTATTTTCCAGGGGGTGAGGTTCTCCCCTTGCCCCTACCTGCGGATGCCCATGTTTCTATCCCTCTCGTGCACATTCTAGTATGAAGGCGGTCATTATATTTTGTGTTAATGTCAGCCCTCGATTTAAGATTTTAATGTAATAATGGGCTACCTTGTGAAGATAAAGATTAAACTTGCTAGAGCTAAATAGCAAACAATCTTACAGGGGGAAAACAAAGTTATGGAAATTAATTACCGTTTGGTGTACATTTTTGGCATCTGAAAATCAAGATAAGTACACGAAGAAACATTAATTGACCTAATTTACATCATGTGACCACTCTGAAATAGTCATTAAGTGCATTGAAAGAAATAGCCAAGGCAAACGGTATGCTTGGCTCTCATACCGAATTCATAATAAATAAAAGTAGCCTAAACCTAGGCTTATTAGATGCAATTTTCTGGTTTCTAAGACCACGAAAGTACAGAAATAAGCATTTTCATTGGATTATCGTGCAGTGTCAGAAATAGCCATTTATCATGAGAATGGTCACTTGAAGAAAAGCAAAAAATAAAAAATAAAAAATGGAAACTGCTCATTGAAACCCTTAAATCACTACTATTAGGATAACAGTTTTATTTTATTTTAATCTGTATCATCTCTTCAAATGATTTTGAAAAATGATGTGGAAGCTATTTTGGTATCTTTATAAACTCTTTTTATTTTCTATGTTGACAATTATACCCGACAACAAGAGGGCTATTTGCGCTACAAGTATTGTTGCGCTCTTTTCAACAACTTTTATTGACCGGGAGGGTGAATTAAATGTCAGTCGGTGAATTTTGTAAGCTTATAATCACGCTTGGTGTGAAGCAATTTACTTAGCTCAGCGACAACATTCATTAGTGCGTACAAAGCATGAAAATACGCTTCGGCAAAACCTATCCCTATATCTAATGACTCTTTTTATCAGAATAAAGTGTAGATAGTACAGTTAATTGTGGCTGTTTGAGCATTTTGTTATCTGGGGCCTTAAAAAAAGGCTATTAATTTATGTCTTTTACCAATAATTGTGCAAGAGTAACGGTATGTTAAAAACCTAAAATTGGCGCCGACAGACGATTTTGGTCCGTTAGGGGTGGGGTGGGGGCGGCGACGGCACCCTGACCATATGGTAGCTCCGCCAGGTCAGGAGTCGAATCCCTATGCTTCCGACTACAAGTCGGATGCTCTAGCCCCTTGGTCAATTCAACCAACAAACAGATTGCATAAGCTTTCTTTTACCAGCTTATTCTATCAGCAGAAAACTTTAAACGGGCTTTTGAAGGTAACCTCACATAGTTCAAAATGATTCAAAATAATGAAAACAAGCTTGTTATGGTTCAAGTTGGTCAGTGAACTGCGTATAGACGTGTCCGATGAGCGCTTGTGTTAAGTGACTGTAGGCAGCCATTAGTGGGGTCCATTTGCCCGAAATCATCTTCATGAAATTCAAACCCTCATATTCAGTAAAATTGAAGGAATCAAATTACATTTTAGTGTACAACCACACATGATAGAGGTTAACAAGTAAATTGAAGGATGTAAAGATTTTAAGGCGGACTGAAATCAAACCAACACTTGCTGTCTGGGCCCCCTGTGGGCTAGGGGTTGCAGAATGTGCCCAAGGTGTTTTCTGACTGTCGTAAAAGGCGACTAAAGGGAAACTAAACTTGAACCATACTTGGAAATAAATTTTAAATTGGAACTTTTTATCGAGTTGACTGATACTGTATAACACGTCCGTGTTGATGTGTCGTTAAACCTCATCTAACCATCTACCTATACACTTGCTGTCCAGGTTCGTTTATTGTCCTTACCTTGACTTCAAAGAAGAGGAAGATGATCATTTAAATCCTTTCAGCTCTTGTTCATAAATTTTAGGGCTTGTTTAACTCTTACTTTTTCAATTTTCATTGCAAAAATTATTTTTAAACAAAGGATCCTTTTCAAACAATCAGTTTTGCATTAAGCAAATGTTTTGTGTGTGTGTTATGGAATATCAGCTGAAGGAATAAGAATTGTGCAGCAAAATTGTGAAATAGCAGCCGAGAAGTTGTCGGAGTTATGACCTGGAGCGTCGGAATTTTGGCCTTAGGTCTTTTTATTTTAATTGGTCTGAGCGTAAAGATGAGCACGAAAATGACTTGTAAACATCTGCGACGCTGTGGTAGAACGGTCGTACTAAAACAAAATTACACAAAATGATATAACTCTTGAAGCCTCAAAGCGAAACAAATGCAATGTTACAGGGCAGTAACAAACACCTGTCGATATAGACTCGAAACAACTTCCGAAGGCTGAAAATCCTTTCTTGTAGCTACGGTGAAGAGGTTGCTACATTAACTCATTAATAACACTATATGTACTTCAATAAAATGAAATAAGCACTATTTTTCAGAGTCAAATAATGTCCCAATGAAATAAATAGACCTAATACATTGACGATAAGTTGGTGTCATCCTTTGGGGCAGAGCAATGGAACACGTGGACGCACGCATAAGAATTCGGCCGGTATCTATACTATGCGCGTATTCGACTGGTTGACAAATTAACTGTCTGAATTTGTCTGTCTTGCCCCCAAGGAGGGCGTACTTTTCGCTATGTAGCATGATATGCACAAGTTCTATAGGCATATATCGGGTGCAATATGTACACCTCTGCAGTCATAGATATCTTCAACATGTACTTACTGAAATCAGTCTTAGAAAATGCATGGAAAAGACGCCCTTCCGGTAAATATTTATTTTCTCAGGGTAAAAATAAAAATAATGCCATAAACCTATTCTTATTGACTTTGTCCCCTGTGGTTTGGGGGCTGAAGAATATTTCTACGTTTTCCCCATCTGTCGTTAGAGGAGACTAGTAAAGGGATGGACCCGAACCGTGTTGGCACTCGTATAACCAATCTTGAACTGAAACCTTAGTTGAAACCGTATAAGAACTCACGAATTTTATGCAGCTGGCACCATAAAACACATTTGCGTTCGTGTGTCGATAAATCCCATTTAAATCACTGACTCTATAATCTTCACAGAAAAAACAGAACCCATTACTTCATGAACATGAGTGAATTCATAACGTTACATGGTTAGTTAGATGAGAGATTTACGGTCCAGTTTCCAACCTATTGGTTCAAGTCGAACTTGCCACGGCTTTTCCCCAGTCGTGGCTTACTGGCTTGTTTTCCCGAATCCATTGCGCATGCTAAGCACCAAGCACTATGACGGGAGGTTCAATATTTTAAGTCTTCGATATGACCCGGCTAGGCAGGACTCAAAACCTCCCAAACTTCCAACTGCAAATCTGGTGATCTAACTACCGTACTTGAACTTGCAGTCGGTCGGTCGGTCGTATACATGGTTAGAGACTAGGCCGTTAAACTGCATCTAAACAACTACATCTTTGTAGAGGGCATCATGTTATTTAAGTGATAAAACATAACATATAATGATCTATGTACATTACCAGAAGCAATTTTTGTAGGGCATCATGTTATATAAGAGAACATGTTAAAGACCTACATGGATGGGTAGAAATAATCCTTGTAGAGGGCATCATGTTCCGTATGTGATAACATAGTATATCACGATCTATGTGGATTACCAGAAACAATTTTACGAACTTACTTGGTCCCCGGATAAAGACAAAGACTTGGACTCTAATTAGTCACACAGGTGCAAAAATTTAACATGCTAGAATTAGGGAGTTGCCACGATCTTTTCTCAGCCGAGGGAGTTCCTACGTCACATAAACATGATCTATACATCGCCAAGGGAAGGAAGAAGCTCTTGTATTCCATCAAATCCTTGATTTATTATGCAAATTGCAACTTTCCATGACGTAAATACAGATTCGCCATATCAATGAAAGCCCATCGAAACAGTTCCCCGGTGTTCAAATGGAGATCCCTATCGAACTTCCAGCTTCTTGAGTTAATGAGACTTATTCTTGTTTTCTCTTTGTAAAACATCACTCATTTCAACAAGTATCTGTTTTCCGAGAGCAGCTTCGAGTTGTAGCCAATTTTTTCTGTTATAAAATGCAAGATATTATCTCATATCTATTTAAATTTATTAAAAATTAAAGTCCCTCTGGCAAGTTGCCCCTGGTGTTATATGGAACGAAATCTGTCATCTGTCTCTGGAACGCACGATGGCGTCTAAACAGAGTAAACAAAAACGTTACACAAATATGAGGTTTGGTTTTAATGGGAGAAACATCATCCCATTAATCTCTCTGAGGACTAACAACAGATTAGATGCTATCAACTAGTCAACTTTAAAGAATAAATCAACAGATGAAAAGCAACACTGGAAAAAAAGAGATGTAGAAATGTTCGATAACAGTAGACCGACCGTCATGAATTTTACATAGAATACTTAATTATCCTTATTATGCAGTAACCCTCGTGAAAATGCGTAAACTGTTGGATTAATGGCATTCATTTTGCACAAAATGGTGCCGGAAAACGTGGTCCTTTTAATTAACTTCAACAAAAGTGACGTATCTGAAGAAGTGAAATCTTCAAGGAAAATTGCTTTTTTTGGTCTGTTGTGTTGAGGGATTGAAAGACTTATGTTAGAGAAATCGTTAGGAATTCTCACTCAATTTTACATGGAGAATAAGCAAGTTCTAGGTTAACCGGTATGGAGTTTATACCGGAAACTTAACGAGGGTGTTGGATGTTGCTCTCACATGTAAATGCTACCTTAAGTAGGTGATCCAAGTAAGGCAAGTTTTAAAAGATTCAAAAGTATTGCAAAAAGTTTACACATTAAATTTGATTGTATCCTGGCTTACAACGTTCTTATGCATAATTTGAAGGAGTGTATAGGCAAAAAAGTCTTAAAACCCGAATTCAACCCATTAATTACTCACTCATGAAACGTTTATTCGTGTATAGGATGATTGCCTAAGTTTGAAAATCTGGCATTAGAATGTGAAAAAGTCATGTCAGGTTTGGAAGTATTTGAAGAATTCCAAGAACCAACTCAACGTGACTCCTTAAGTTAATGTTATTGTTATTGGATTACACGGTATATCATCCCAACCGCGGTTTTATAGCTTGTTCCGTTGTAATCACATTGCCTGAATCTAGTGCAAATTCAGAGTCCCTATTCCTCAATCGGGTAGGTGTGGGATCGAAATTTAAGGAAAGGGAAAGAAGAATTTTTCTGAAGCAAAGTTAAGTTTTCCATTGATCCGTCTCTTAAATTTGAAAAGATTATGTAAAATTCAGATGAATCATATCACTCAAGTCCACCGAAACTTAAAATTAAGAAGACGGGCGCTACATTTCTTTAGACATTTGAGTATTTTTCCTGCCCTTTAAAACACGGGAAAAATAGGTATATTCAATTCTGAAGGGAAATATTGCGTTTAAAAAGCACCAACATGATGTAAAACGAAATTATCTTTAGTATTAATGATTCATTCAACCCCATCAATAAACCCAAGTAAAAGCTTCATCTTTTCAAAATACTTTGGATTAGAAGACCATGAAAAATGCATGTTTTGAGTTTTGAACAACAAATAATTTCTAGCGAGAAGATTATCTTTTCTAGCGAGAAAATTATCCCCTGAAAAAGAAAAGGCTACCATAATGGATTATTTGGAATGACTTATAATTCTGTGTTTTTTAAAATTTGTTCTCAAAATATCTCTGAAACGGAAACAGTATTTTACTTTAAGTGCCTCTTGCAGCAAACAGCTCCCTGTACCGACGTAGCCAGGAACTTCCGAGAGTAGCCCATTTGTGGCTGATATGAGAGAGGTCTAAGGATGGAGGTGTCACCTCTCCCTTTGACAACGTTTAGGAAACTTAAAGGCCCTTAGATGCAATACGGTACAATGTTTTGCCAGTTTAAACATTACTGTTAACCATATTATCAGCAATTTCTTCCATGTTGAATTCAGAATATGTTGAAAAATCAAACAGGGTATTTTTCGAAAAGTTGAGGTTGCTCCTCATCTTTTTGTGAAAACAGCAATAATGATTGGACCTAGCATATGAACTTCGCATACAAAATGTACGATTTTCCGTTGTTGAATATTCAAATAGAGTATGCCTATTCAGCACAATGTCTTACTAAGATCATGGTATAAAGAAGTCAAATTTATCTGATATGTTGCAAGAAGATGTGAGTGATTTCACTTGTATTTGAGTTGTTTTACATCACTGAGCGACAGTTCCTTATACAAATAATTACAATTAATTACATGTCCAAGTCAGGTTAGTCAGGCTAACCAACACAGCAGTTTAAACCACATTTGCTTCTAATGAATTCAGATGACAAACTTTAACTCAATGAGCCGCTTTAAATGTGTTCAATACAACTGTCTTTATCAACTATATGCCACAAAAATCATTGACCAGATTGGTACTGTAAAGATATGTCACCCAGCATATATTTAATGCTTCCGTTAACATTTGAAAACATTAATCTCCACTCGGATGATAAAAATGTATACCATGATGAATGGCGACAGCGTAAGCCTGTATTTCAACGAAATTGTTAGTAGGGCTATAAATAAATTTCGATTACATTCAAATATCTGGGTTCCTCTTAGATATATTTGTTCCTCGCCATAGAAAAAATAAGTATTCCATGATGCAAAGAACCCTATAGGCTAATAAGCTAATTCACAGCGAACTTTACTTCTTCTGAATCTTCTATTTGTTAAACGAAATGAAAGAAATAAATCCACTTTTGCGAGATTATCATTTCCAGAAGAATTAGCATCCATTCAGTTGTGAAAATAAAAATGTGTTGAACGAATGAGAATATTGGCCTGCTTATATAATCTGAAAATATAATTTCAATCCAGTGTAAAAAAATATAAATGGTTTCCTGGCCATCCTAACTACCATCAGTAGCGTACTCAGGGGCGGGGTATAAGAGTGCCCCCTGACATGAATGCGACAGAAATCGGGATAAAGAATGGAGAGAACGGGAAAAATGAAAGAAAAGTAACATTACAGAATTCACTCACTTTAAACTTGGACAAGCTTCTCTTGTCCATGAAAACCTTGCTTGTTACACAACTGACAAAAAGCAACATTGTTGCAGATTACATGGTCCAGGGACCACCTATTGTTGTCTTCAGTTTTTCTATTGTTGTCAAATCGGCCAAGTCATTACTCTATTGGTGAACTCATGACGTCCACTTTCAAGGGGCAGAATTCTCTAATGCGAAAAATGAGGAAAAGGTCATCCTGCCTATCATCAGTGGCGTAGTCAGGGGGCAGGATATAAGGACACCCCTGAAATGAATGAGAGAGAAAATCGGGAAAAATGAGTTAACGTGAGTTAACGTTTCTTTTTTTTTTAACGGAACTCACATGCAAATTATATGTTTAAAGCGGTTGACAAATCTCGGGTTCTTTCCGACCAGAGATGAGGGAGATTTCGATCAAAACTCACAAAATTCGGATCAGAATACCATCGTCTTTGCTGAGCTTGGTGCTCAGCGTAAACAGTGGAGTATGGAAAAACAAGCCAGTGAGCCAGAACTGGAAAAGGCCGTGGTCGGCTCGACTTTAACCTGTAGGTTAGCCCGCGGAGCGGACAAAGTCTTTTCGCTCAGCTCACCGCTGCGGGGCAGCAGCATGAGGGGGCGGCAACCACAGAAGCGCTAGGCAGGCTACCAGAAGGCTGGAAACTGGGTATATTTTTATGAATATAGACAACCCCTTTATGGTGATTCCAGGATCACCTATCACAACCCTTTCTAAGTTAACACATATGTAATCGATTGAGAGGTCATACTCTGACACGTGACATATGACTACACTCTTAAAAAGTTGGTCGTAATTTTCTGGGCAATATAAAGGTTGGCAAAAACTCCATCTAACTAACAGTTGTCGTCACGTTTTAGGCAAATGGCAGCTCGTAATTAAGGTGAACACACTAATGCCACCGTCATGATAGAGGTGGACGAAGGGTAGGAATATTTGTCCCTTGAAAATAGGTGGAGGGAATATAAAACAACATGAACCCTATAAATCTCTGGGAAAAGAACTCCCATGTCTAAACTACACAATTCTGCCATCTATTCACCACTATTATAACTCTATTTGGATCATACTGTAATCAAGCGAAAGAAAGTGAGTTGCAAAAAACTTTTTTTTTTTTAAATTTAAGCAAAAGCCTTAATATTACCGTTGACAATAATGAGGCTTTCCAAAACTGAACATATTTTTTTTTTTCGGGATTCCAGGATCACCTGTCACAACCCTTTTCTAAGTTAACACATATGTAATCGATTGAGAGGTCATCCTCTGACACGTGACATATGACTACACTCTTAAAAAGTTGGTTATAATTTTCTGGGCAATATGTAGGTTGGTGAAAGTTTTAACAACACTGGGCAAGGAAAAAGAGACACTAATTAACCAAAAATTGTTTAAATGTTAGTATGTAAATTTCTTTTTCCGACGCTGTGTAAACGTACCTCCCATTAATTCTCTAAATCACAACTACTTCTAATTTTTTTCTATTCAAAGTTAATATTTTGCAAAACGTTCATATTTGCTGCTAGACATTTTCCTTACATATTTTAAGAAACTTTTTTGCTCAAAGTGATGTGAAATTTCATCAGGGCACTTGATTTACATACCTTGTACCCGAATGGAACATGCCGAATTTCTAAAAGGGGAATATTCTGTTTATTACTAACTGCAGGTCTTATTGATTTAAATAAAAATTAGAAATAGTGAATTCTTGAAGAATTTTTTTGAATTATGCAATACCATAAAGAAATTTGCGTGGTTAATCTTTTATATTAACAAACAAGTTTCACTGAATATAGTTTTGCCAAATCCGCGTCTGCTTTACACGAACTCCTTATTTAAGTCCAACTCCAAACGACTCATTGCCAGTGGCCAGAGAGTCGGGGTGGGGGCTTTTGGAAAGGAAAGTCTCGCATCTCGGCCTTTTGGCTAAGATCATGTGTATTTATGCTCTTTACACCCATCCTGGAATGGAGTTATACATGACAGACCAATGGTGTAATTGGTTCGAGGGCCATCAGGTTGGTCAGTTAATTGTTGTCCTTTAGTGGACGTAGTTTCCTTGGGGAGCAGTGTCTAATTTTGGCTTCGCCATACGGTTTTTTGCCAGAGAGTTGGGAGGACTTAAGAAAAATCCGTTTCGGGAAAGAGTAGCTGCTTGGGAGAGGTGTCGATGGTTTTTTAATCGTTTGCGAGGGTATTCTTGGTGTTCAATTTTGTGGTCGGTTTTGGACATATGTTATTCATGAAGCTGGTTTGCAGTGTCCGTTTTTACTGAGCACGTAAAAAGAAAGTGACTTTGAGCGATTCCGTCAAAATTTTTGTAGGATGTGACTTCTCTGAAGTATTCCATTGGTGGTATTTAAATGAGGAGTGAATTGCCCAAAAATAGGTAAAGCATTGAAGCCCCACCTAATCCCTAGTTAAGGTGAAATCAGTAATTTAACCAACATGTTGCCCAAATAGCCAGTTGGGTAATTTATTACTCAGATTGCTACATGATGGATAAAATAAATGCACAGCAGTTACAAATGGCGCAGAAATTACCAAACTGACATTGGTCAACATTTTACTAACAGTTGGTTGATATATATGTGCCGAGCGTTGGCTAAAACTTGGTCAAACATTTACCCATTATTTTAAGAGTGTAAGCTACTGTCAACTGTAAGATTATTAACATTCAACCTAACATTTCATTTCCAGAGAGCACTAATTTTTCTCCGGTTGCCAATACTCTTTTCCTCAATTCAGCTGTTCAAATCCCCCTCATGTGCCATCTCAATGCCACCAACCTAACAAAATAAGGTATCAGCACTAGTGCTATACTTTACGAAATATTAAAATTCATATTGTTACACCAGCTTGGCAGTTTACACGTTTACATAGGTAATTCAAAGGTCAAAGTATTTGGGATATGTTGAAAAGAAGGATTTCTGAAGTTTCTGAAGTAGCCTAAGCCATTAACAAATTTTGGAACAGTTATAGCTGTTGAGCTGTTGAAAAGTCTTTCTTTATCCCGGCCATTTAAAGGATTTGAAAACGAATTGTCGAAGTCGCTTATTAATGCACTACACCTTTTATCTCGACAATGATCTTTTTTTGAGGAAGTGTGAAGAAATATACAAAAACTGCCTGGAGCAGATTTCTCACTTCGGAGAATTCGTTGTTTGACACACCTGTAATTGGTGCCAAAGCGTTAATTTTCTGCGACCTTATTCATAAAGAATTAACCTCGGATTGAACCGGATGTTACATGTGTACTTGCTAGTACGGAAAGTCTTTACGTCATTCCGACATTTCAACACATGATGGGAAGTCAAAGGTCACATCATGTACATCAAATTTTCTACAACTCCCCTTACAGGGAGAATCCTCTTACCCCAAACTGCAATTTTTGTAGTAGTGCACAGCGAAATCTTAATTGGCACGGTTTTTTGATTTACAGCTGGTTCTTTAAAAATGCAGAATGGTGAAGCTCATGTAACACAGCATGTACTGTACTGAGAGAATTTTGATAACACTTTCGGGTCTTGTATACTCACCATGAAACAAACTGAGACTGAGTCTGGATAAGGATAGGTTTTAGACAATATTGTGGGAGGGGCGTCTCAAGTAAGAACGTTAGAAGAATTGGAACTGTTTCAGGTGAGAGGATTAGGCATCTAAATGTATGTTTTCAATTCATATTTATTTCTCGTATCTTTCAAAAGGTTTATAAAATTCAGTGGCACAAATCATTAAATATATGCTTATAAAGGTTACGGTACTAGATAACTGATAGAAGATACTGTTTTCCAGGGGCACCGTTTTAAGTGTCACCGTCCCCACTTTTTTGAGTGGGGCACTAAAGTAAAAGACCCCCCACTTTTTGTGACGTGACATTAAAAATTAGATACTACCAAAACGACTATACATGCAGGTTATGAAAGGTTTCCTCTACCAATTACAATCGACTAGCTTTCTGTATCAATAATTCCTCATATTTACTTTTCAAATCTCCAAAATTTTCGCGCGCTCCGCACGCTTGCAGTCTTATTGATGTTCTTTTTTCATTTGCTTGTCAAACATGCATTATTCATCGGTCTTTATGATTATGTTCGATTGTTCGTGTGCATACAGCAAGAGGTGTGGTTATAGACCTATTTCCAAATATCACTTACACAGGATTGTGGGATAGAGTTTTGGTGTTTGCCATTTTTGTCAATGGCATTTTACTGTGGTGAAAATTGACGCACACCCACAACTCTGTCCCACAATTCATTGTAATTGCTATTTGGAAAAAGGTCTACGAAGGAACACAATATTTAGGAACATGGTAAAGATGAGTCGTCCCTTACCAAGTTTGATGGAATCTATTGTCTTTAGTGAATGAACAGCCTGGTAGGCTGAAATTGACAAACAATTTTTAAGGAAACTGAAAATGTCTCGGTGGACAGTCTGCATGCAATTTTTTGGGAAAATGTATGGATTCTAATGCAAAATTGCGACACGCTCACATCATTCATTTGTATAGCGATTCCACCATTTAGTATTTAGACCGATATCAAAGTAGCAAAACCACACTGACGTTTGCTAGATAAGAAACTTCAATCAGGAAATAGAGGTACACCTCCATCCTCTGTCTAAAGATAATGTATGATGAGGTTTCGTTCGAAAAAAAACATATTTCAGTGTTTTTGTATCAACAATCTTACACCGACAGGTCTATGCAACGGTGTCTCAGTAGCACCGTACCAGTGGGTACCATTCCCCCGCCCCTCGATCTGTGATTTTTAGTAGACTGAAGTGCGCTTTTGATCAAGTCATGGATTTATTTTATCTTCTTCCCATTAAAAATTGTTCCTTACTATTAGAACTTTGCAAAAATCTTTCCCAAACTATGACAATTTTTGTTGTGATTCTGATTACTTCTAGATTACACCCGGTATTTCAATTGACCGTAAAGTCGTTGAAGAAATTACTCCCCCTTTAAGATCATGTTTTGAAAACTTTGAGGTTTCCTAGTAACTCAAAATATTGAAACCTTTAGCGCCATTTTGATCCGAGCCCCTTCTCTTAGACACCCAGTGGCGTAGCTACATAGGGCAAGCGGCTCTGAAAAATGAAAAATTCGGAAATTTGCTATTTGTGAAACCAGTCTACTGCGTGGTCTTGACAACTCATGAAATTCCGAAATCTCCCCATTAAAAGCTCCACAGTCTTCATTATTTGCCTCAAAGAAGCAAAATTTTCCGCGCGCTTCCCGCGCCACAAATTGCGATTTCTAAGCAGAAGTGCTCGCTCGTACCTTCAGTAAATTTTTCCGAGTTCTTGACTTTGTAAGTGAAAATGCGGAAATATACTATACGGTATGCAGGTATGTGACACCAGATCATCAAGCGACACCAATAACTACAGTGCTATTTTCATGATTTTTTTTTATAAATTCAACATTTTCTCCAATATAAGCTCTTGACTCAAAAAATTTCGTCAGAGAGCCTTATTTTGAAGGGGTTGGATAACATTATGTAGCAACAACGATCTTTGGTCACCGTTCAATCTTAGATTTGCCAGCAGCAAATGCAAATTCTTCAATAATCTCACAGTTTTTCAAATTTTCTTACAGGAAACCTAGAATCCCAAACTTTTGTGCAATGCAAGCTCCACATTTTCAAACATTTGAAAAATGGCAAAAAACTTCTGCGCGCTCGCGCGCGGCAAATTACGGTCCTAGTACAGGGGTGTTCACTCTCAAAACCAAAATGCAAAAATGCATTGAGGTTTCGATGATGAATAAATGAACTGTTTCAAATTTGCCATCATGCACCATTATCTTCAATTTTGTTATTCCAGATGCCCTTTTGACCTCAACAAAAGCAATACATAGATAGATTGGATGGATGGATGGATGGATGGACGGACGGACGGACGGACGTACGGACGCGGACGAACGGACGGACGGATGGATGGATGGACTTTGACCTCCGTGACCCCAGATGACCTTTGACCTCCGCCAAAACAATAGGGACCATCTACTGACCATAACTCATCCACGTACTAAATATGAAATCTATCCAAGTTTACTATCTTGAGATATCCTGTAGACTTTGACCCCGGTGACCCGAGATGACCTTTGACCTCATCGAAAAACTATAAGGACCATCCCCTGACCATAACGCATCGACATACTACGTTTGATATCTATCCATGTTTCTGATCTTGAGATATTGTGCTAACGAGATTTTCAGACTTTGACCCCCGGTGACCCCAGATGACCTTTGACCTCCGCGAAAAACAATAGGAAATATCTCCTGACCATAACGTATCAACATACCAAATACGAAATCTAGCCAAGCTTCCTATCTTGAGATATCGTGTTAACGAGGTTTTCAGACTTTGACCCCCGGTGACCCCAAATGACCTTTGATCTCTGCCAAAAACAATAGAGTTGTTTCTCTAAATACGGCGGGCATCTATGTACCAAGTTTGAAAACTGCCGGACATTCCTATCTTGAGATATCGTGTTAACGAGCAAAGTGTCACAAACACACACATACATCCCCACACGCAGCAACACACATACA
Source organism: Holothuria scabra (assembly GCA_037179385.1). NCBI lineage: Eukaryota > Metazoa > Echinodermata > Holothuroidea > Aspidochirotida > Holothuriidae > Holothuria > Holothuria scabra. The sequence continues at coordinate 24,565,263 of CM074182.1, forward strand.
TACACACACACGCATTCGCGAATGCATAGGTTTCTCTTTCATCGAAACCAAAAATCGTAAAATCTGGATGTTTGCCGACCCCCCCCCTTTCCGGAAAAAATGTCTAGCTACCCCATTGTACACACCTTACCAGGACAGTAGAAAAATTTACCCCACATGCCCCCCCCCCCACTTTGAAAACCAAATCGACGCCCCTGCTAGAAGTAACTGCTTGGTTTACCTTGTATATGCAAAACTGAAGTTACAGAATATGATGACAGGTACTTTGAAGGGAAATAAGACGAAAATTGTGAGATTTAGCTGTTGTTTCAAAGAAAGTTTGGAGCAACTGCTCTTGAACTTTAATGACAACAGATTGCACGACTTTTGTCAATATGATTATTTGAGATGTAATCACTCTTGTTACCGTTCGATTACTTGTTTGGCACACATTGAGTATGTCAGGTACGGTTTTGACTTCATGCTCATTTGTTTTATTCGATAGCTTAATGTATGATTATTTTTTACTATTTCAAGCAAATCAAGCTTCATATCGGTGCAGGAAAGAAACTTGTGGTAACTTTCTCAATGCTGTATGAGCTACCAAATTGTGCACAAAAACGGCAAGGAGGTAATAGTCCAATACTTTTGGATTTGGAGACAAAAATCAGATTTCCTCAGAGTATTGAAAATTAAGGGGGTCCTTTACCCTAAAATTCATAGTCATATGTTATTGGAAAACTCTCTGCAACAGTCCCATGACGACATTAGCGGTTTTTTATTGCTTGTATCACACCTTTTAGTATTTTTCCTCATAACATATGCTTATTAGCTTATTAAATAGCCTATGCAACTTTGATTTTTTTAAATTGTGTATGTGCACGGTAGTGTAAAGTAATTTGCATTATTTGACGTAAGGGCCTTAAATGAACAATATGACTTTGAGGGTAGCCTAAACCCTGATTAGTTTGGTGAAGATAGTAAAGCATCAACCACATTTAAGTCAGTTTCATTTTCTAAGTGGCCGCGCCAGAGTGTCAGATTGGGGGAGGGGTAAGGGCATAGGATATACCTGGGAAAATGTATTCCCAATTCCAAAACGGTGGGGGAGAAGCCCCGTGAGCTCTGTCAGCTCTGAGGTTTTGCATATCTCTAGATGAAACATTAGGTCTCAAGAAAGATGTAATTTGTGAGGTAACCAATGCGTTTATGAAGGAAGTTCCCACGTGGTTAAATAAAAAGATGATATTTAAGGAGCTCAGTAGCCCCCAAATTAGAATAAATTCTTGCACCCGCCCCGATTTTGTTACGTCACATCCGGTTATGCTTCTTGGTCAATCGATTCGATCCGACACAGATACTGGTCGTATCTGTGTGTGACTATCGTATCGTGTGACTGTTGTAACAGTACACTCGGTTCCCATCATGAACAGAGCTGACGTTGGCCCACCTTAGGCTATTGATATGGCCTATACCTACGGCGAAAAACAAACTCAATGAGATCGAAAGAAAAAAAATTCCAAATCCTACAAAACTGACAATCATATCGACGACCATCTTGCCACTAGTATCGCACTGGAAAGTGCAACGCCAATACTGTCCGCACGTATACCTTCGTAATGAGTCGTGTGTACCCCTACGGTAGATTCATTGTTCATAACCGAAACAAGTGGGACACCTAAGAATTACTTGTGCTAGAAGAAAAGGTAACGAACTACACATTAAAGAAACAAAAATCAAATTGTAAAAGATAATCTGTAAAATATAACATCTACCAGCCCAAGAAGTAGTTGGAACTAGCGAGTATTGCGAAATTACTTCGCAAAATTATTTTAAATCAGAATATAAAACACATTATACTTATATTTTCAATTTAGTCCCAATAGAAGGTAATCACCTCGTTCGGTATGACGTATTCATTTGAAAGTACGTCAATAAGTTCCGTAACTGTTTAATAGAGACTCGTCAATTGCCAAGGTACTGTTACTATTTGATGATAAACAGAATTTTTCTTTATTGAATAAGTCTTTTTATGTAAATATTTCATTCTCTCATTAACCTCAGGGATTTCAAAATTAAATTTTATGCTTTTGTATAAAGGCTAATGGCATTTCTGACGACTTAGGACAGGCGCGTGAGTGCGCGTCGCTAAGGGGTGAGCGTGAGAAAAGTGGGACTTCTTTATCCCGCACGATATGTTTGTTATATTTTCTGTCACTAATCTATCATCATCGGGAAAACATCCAAAAACATCGAAAAACATCGAAACATCGGAACATCGAAAATGTGATTTTTTTTTTCTGCCAGCTTTGTACCCACTCATTTAAAGTAGCGAGTTCTCCCATTTTTTCTCCCTTTTAGGAAAACCCAATTCCCTCACCCCAAACAGTACCAATTCTCCCAACCTTCTTACTAAAGCTCCTCCCACAATTGTCTGGAATTCATCGTCATCCAGACACAGTCCCAGTTTATTGCTTCAGGGTGAGTATAAAAAGCTCATGTGTAAAATCAAAACACTCTCAGTACAGAGCATACAAAATGAGCTTTGGTACTCTGCATTGTTTGAATTAGCTGTCAATCAAAGAGCTGAGCCAATAAACAACTCTGTTAAACCCCTACAAGAATTGTCGTTTGGGGTGAGATTCTATATGGGCGTCCGGAAGGGGGGGGGGCAAGGGGGCACTTGCCCCCCCCCCCTGGAAAATCAAACTTGTGAAAAAATTAATTAAAAATTAAAATAAAAAAAAATTAAAAATAAATCATCAAGATATCTTCACTCACAGCGTCAGTTTCTACTGAAATATGCGGACATTTGACCAGGAATAGCAAAAGAGAAGATGGTATGCTGAATAGTGAAATCGTAACTTGGGGACCATCATTCGTGATATCTATTGGAAATTTGTAATTGTAAAAACTATGCCAAAATTGTACTAGTTGTCAAGTATGTAGTGTGCATATGGCATCCGACTATTGATGAATGCGTTGGTCTTGGTTTGGTCCCGTGCTGATCTCAAGTGGCGACGCGCGGATGTAACTGGGATAAACAAGGTGAATATGGGGGGGGGGGGGGAGGGGAGGTATGGTTCATAATTGGGTAACGGATATAGGCCTTTATAGGCTGTTTGACAGTTGTAAGTTTTATCGTGCTCAGGCGTGCGAGGCCGTGACCGAGAGGCAGATTTACCTTCAACAATTTTTTTAGATTGAAAATTCTAAAAATTACAGACATGAAATTCCTGTTTCAGGGCTGGGTACATGCAGCTTACAACACTCGCCAAGTGTCGTTTCAGTCCATCTGGAGGGTTTGTAAGACCCAAAATTTTCTTGTACGCTCCGCGCCAACCGATGGTGGCGCTCCGCTTAGATAGTGTACACAATTCAATCATCCATGAATGACCTTGCCCCCCCCCCTTGTAAAAAATTCTGCGGACGCCCATGGGTGAGAAGGTTAGCCCTTGCAAGCATTGAGGCAAAGCCCTTAAAACACTTAACATAATCTGTCCTATACTTTCCTGCTTTAAAAGGAAATATTGCGTCTGATTTATAAGGAAATTTCATCTTTTTTAAACCAATATTTTCTGGCAAAGAGTGATAAATATTTACAAATAAGGCAGTGTGGTAGCCTTATTCAAGAAATAAGTTTCCCTCCGACAGAAATTCAGTTTTTTGTTGTTCAAGAATGATTTGTTTACCAAAACTTTTAACATTTCAAAAGATGCGCCTTCTTTAACTATTTTTGTGCATAATATTTGAAGAGATGATGCTTTTGTTGAGGTTTATTGTTGAGACTGAATGACTTGAAAATGACTAGAGCTATTTACTTTTAATGTTTTTTAGAACATTTTGAACGCAATACCCTTTTCATTATTACTTTGCCGGCCTGCTGGCAGCCATAAGGGGTACGGCTTACACAATGTTAAAAAGCGTAAATTTGTTACGTCCTCATGAAACAATGTCATTTGGAAAAGAAACTGACTGGTATCATTCAAATGACAATCATCCTGTGAGTATCCCACAGCTTTCAGGAAAAGTCTGTCTATTGAAGTTTCTGCAGGGTACTCAAACCCCAATTCTCTCCTCAATAATAGAAAATGGCAAATTTTGGATATGGATTTTGACACAATTTATGACCCTGCTTCAATCCATTCTCAATTATTCAACATAAATATTTTGTCATTTTCCCTTTGTAAATCTTGCAGCGTTTGAAGGATTTGAAGGAACCGGTGGGCAGCTGTGACGTAAAGCTCTTTGCACCACAAATAGCCTATGACAGAGAAATGAACCGATTAATATTAAAACAAGACTTTTTTCATTCGATAACACTCAGACTAAGACAGGTATAGGATATAAAACCATAAAGGTCATTAAATACGTAATATTCTTCTCCATGCAGTTGTGGATACTTACGTTTCTTAGCGAAATATATGCGGCGTGAGTTCAGTTTCGCGAGGAAAACAAAATACGTTCTTCACCGAAGAGCTAACTCTCCACGGTTTTCCAATACTGCTTACAAATCACACTCCAAAATCTTAAATTCACACTTCATAATTTGAAATTCACGACACATTAACTTAGAGTTACACTTGATATAAATTTAGACTGGCCATTTTGTCACCAAAGTCCACTGTCATTTGCACAAAAAAAGAAGAAGAAGAAGAAAAAAAAAAACTCGTGATTGTACCGTTACCGTTACGTCTTGTGAGTCATTGCACTCTTCTAAAATAGACGACAACCAGATTATCTATTAAAAATTCGTTGAAGCACCCATGCTGCCATGACCGTTTTGGACTTTTTATAGCTCTCCCGTAAGAACAATTTCTAGAGATTCCAATCAGAGCAGATATCTTAGAGAGTATTACACAAATGGAATTAACAATCGGAAAGGATATATTTCTTTTCCAAATATTTATTTCTGAAATCCACTTCGGTGGACTTCTTGTCAGTTAGTTAAAGGGACTGTTTGTCACTTATTCCAAAACTGTGTCAAGCTAAGGGGATAAAATTTTCCCTTTTTATCACCGTTTGTGTATTTTGTTCTTACAAGTTTCAATTTAACATTACTGTCTTGCTAATAAAACCCATTTGTACCATTCGTGGCCAAAAGAATTTATGCAATCATTTACCGACGCCCTATATCTCTGGATGCAATAGCGCTTTTCTTCAGATGAAATTCATCTATTACAATATATATTCACCCCTGTAGACTACAGAGGATGTTTCCCTTATTACGGTAATAAGAATAATTCCGTTTAAAGCCTTGTCAAAGTCGATACCGCAGCATAGCATTCAGTTCAAATATATAGAGGCAGCAGATCTGCAATAAACCGGTATGTGCTGAGTTATTTAGATGGAGTTTTACGGCCCAGTTTCCAACCTATTTGTTCAAGTCGAGCCGGCCATGGCCTTTTCCCAGTTGTGGCTCACTGGCTTGGTTTTTCCCTACTCCATTGCTTATGCGGATCATCACGAACAACAGCAGAAGGTTCCATTTTTAGAGTCTTTGGTATGACTCGACCTAGGAATAGAACTTGGGCCTCCCGCATGAGAGGCAGATGCACTTAAACCAAATACGCGGCCCTCCGTATGTGCTGAGAAAGGTTCCATCATTTACTTTAGAGAAGGAACACAAATCGGTGGCACTAAGGTTAAAGTGTACCTCAAGTAAAACAAAAATGAAAAATATATATTGAACAGGATGAAAAATGGATGCTAACAGTCCAACAACTCCCACCTTTATAGGACATTCCTGAGTCGAGAGATAAAATTTTGAAATTTATTCACCTAAAACAGATTGGTCAATTGTGCAATAATATGTTACTTTCTTGTTGTACAACTCACATCACCTGTTTTATTTACCTTTAAAATTTAAAATGTTTTATGACTTTGTGCACTCTCTGTTTACTTGTATAGCATGTGGAGCAGAGAGAGAGAGAGAGAGCTAAATTAATTACATCACTCTAAGAGTAAAAGTGCTATCACACCTTTTCCATCAATGTGAATACATGACATCACGTCTACTTGTTGCAAATTCACTCTTTGTATAAAATATGTCAACTTCAATTCTAATATCTCGAGAACCAAACATGGGAAATGAGTAAAAATATCCCCAGTAAGCTATGCCTAGAATATGTTCCTCTTCAAAATATCAAACATGAATTTGTTCTGGACTTTTTTGTTTCAAGGAGCTGCACAACGTTGGAAATAAATTGAAATGATAACTTTTCGAATCATATTAACTCATATGACCAGTGGTCGAATGAGCCTGTAAACCTGAAGCGGCCACACAGAAGCATTGGTAGCGCTACCAGCACCAATAACAGTACTGATTCAGTACTGCTATTGGTGCTGGTAAGGCTATCAACGCTTCTGGGCGGCCGACACTGGGCTAAAATTAGTTTGATACAATTACGAAATATAAAGTACGAACTATTTTAAATAATATATGACATTTGTATGAGAGAGAAGGCTGGGATACTTTGCCCAGATGAAGAAAAAGGCTACTTTTTATTCATGTAATATCGAATAACGTTATTTTTGGAAAAGTGAAGACCATACTTTGGAAATGTTTGGGGGCAAGTGCCCCCGTGCCCCTATGGCGAGCCGCTAATGACTTGTGTACAACTAATATTACTTGCTTTGATTCTCTCTCAAATTTCGTCAAGGATCCGCCACCTGGAGGGCAATCATGACAAAAAGTGAAATACGCATAACTTTGTGCTAGACAAACTGCACAGTTTGCACTGTGACACACACGGTGTGCAGACATACAACGTGTGTTCTACTGGGTAGTAACATGTACTTCAGTATGATGGTTGGGAGTATAGTGTTATGACATCGTATGAAAAGCCAGCCAGAAAGCCAAAAGGCTTAGTGATTCCTTGCCGAAAGGAGGTGCTTTATTGTCCTCATAAACCACTGAAAACGGGCATTTTAAATAGAATCAAGTTTTGTTGATGAACAAAAGAATTGCTTTGGTTAGTGGGTTTCTGTGGATTATATATACAAATTTTATTCTAAATCCAAGTTTTCTGCATGCATTTGCGGTTTAAATTTTCTAAATTGGATCTATATCTATCTAAAGCTGTAGGGTTATATAGCTTGCAAAGCTTATTCATTTCAAATGAAGAGGAGCATGTATGTATCATTATTTTTCTTACAGGGTTCCCACTCTTTGCCAACATGATTTTTTCATGACTCTCCACGACTTTTTATTGAACTTTTTAAGGACTTCTCAAAGTACTGTTGAGAATAGAGAGAGCTATAACCAACTTTTATACGATTACAAGGTTTTCGGTCTTTGATCTCTGGTGACCTCAAACGACATTTGACCTCCATCAAAAGCAATGGGGATCTCCCTCTCAACATGGCAAATCTATATACCAAATATGAAAAGTGTCGGTCATTCCTAACTCAAGATATCGCGATTACAAGGTTTTCGGTCTTTCATCTCTGGTGACCTCAAATGACCTTTGACCTCCACCAAAAACAATAGGGTTCTTTCTCTCAACATGGCAAATCTATGTATCCAAATATGAAAAGTGTCAGTCATTCCTATCTCAAGATATCGCGATTACAAGGAGCGTCACAAAGACACATACACACATACATAGGCACACATACACACGACATCACCATCGCATAGATTCCTTGCCTGCCTTCGGGAAGGAATCAAAAAGAAAAAGAAAAAGAACAAATTAATAAACAGTTGAAATCGTCCCATAATTTCTTTTCTGAGTTTTTGTGAAGTAAAGCGCCTGCCTACCTATATAGATAGAAAAAAAAATAAATTTTGATTGTAGAATTAAAAATTACATGCTAACGCAGCATACCGGTGCTGTGGAAAGTTATAAGTACTATTTTTGCTACTAAACTTGAACCATTGTGGTGGCTTGATTGGTCAATGGCCCTTAGTTAAATGATGTACCATCGAATGTTATTTATTTTACGCTCATATTAAGTTACAAGAAGAATATCAAATTTTCTATATGTCAAAAAATGTTTTACATTCCCCATGCACTGGAAATTGAGGCCCTGTTTTAGGAGAATTTTTCTTCCTGGCGAGCAATAGCGGCAGTTTTTTAACCTTATCCTTAGCCCAATAGCTGCTGACCATTAAGAGAATACAACTGAAACAACAACGAGCTACAGTTAGCCAAGAAATTCAATCTTAAACAGTTCGCGCATCTGTAAGGAATTTTTCTGTAACCATAAACGGTGGAAATTAGGAACAAAGTTTGTTAGAGTGATATACTCCTTTGTAATCTGGGAGGTTGTGACAAAAAACTTCGCACTATCGCTTACAGAAAGTTTGACCGTTTTTAAATTACTTAGGTCAATTAATTCATTCACAAAAAGTGTAAGGTTAATCTCTATCGTTGGGACTTGTTCACAGACCCCCGTGAAAACCACCCCAGACGTTTGAATTCACCCCATCTGTTACATTGGTCAAACTTGGTCAAAAGAAATAAGTATAACAGAACATTATCAAAAAGCAAATCTAGCAACATTTCCAGTTAGGAAGGTGTTGTAAGATACCCCACAAAGTGGCTTCCAAGACGGTTCCATTGACATAAGGCCAGCCATGTGCCTAAAAAGATTGTGAACAGGAATATATGTGGATAGTTTTGGTGCACGTAGTCTTTTGTCATAGATCTTACATACATGAATTATTGTTATACGAGCTGTCCCTTTCAGTTGCAAAGGTGTTGTAAGACTCCCACAAAGTGGCTCCCCGGTCAGTTCAATTCACATAGGGCGAGCCATTTGCTTAAAAAAGGCTTCCGACTCAACGAATTTATGTGGATGCATTTTAGAATTAGCAGTCAACCATGATAGACAAGTCTAATCTGATCCCAATTTATCCCCAAATTGATCAATCATGACAAAATATACATAAAAAACCATTACTGTACTGATATTCTACAGCACCCAATGCTTCATACCTAGGAAGAGTGTTGTAATGAAACAAGGAACATTTCTTCTATGACAGAAATATTTCTTATAGAGACCTGGTCCCTGTTGGTTGGGGGTTGTAAAATATGCCCACTTTATTTCCCGCCTGTCTTAAGAGGCGACTAAAGGGAGATCGGACTTGAACCATACATGAAAATAAATTTACAATTTGACCAAATTCGAGTGGACTATACATAACACCTTCGTGTTGGTGTGTCGTTAAATCTAGTCATCTAATTAAGTCTCACCGAAAATAAGGAAATTTTTTAAGTTAGATAGATGGAGTTTTACGGCCCAGTTTCCAACCTGTTTAATCATGTCGATAAGGCCACGACCTTTTCCAGTTGTGGCTCACTGGAGAACAAAGGAACTTAAATTGACTCAGGAGCCAGCCAGTATAGTTTGTTTACTACACGCATTCTAAAAACATCCTGGCCAAATTTTAACCATGATTGTGGTCACCAATATTCCATATGTATTCTGGTTAAAATGACCAGGAAATCCTTGATAAAGTTAACTTTCATACATATCGTCGTTAAAAATGACCAGGGTTTCCTATTCGTTTAACCAGGAGATGAATAATTAATCCATACATTTCCTGCTTAAAATGACCAAGAAATGCAAATCATTTTAACCAGGAAATGCTTGATAACCGGTGACGACATACATATCCTGGTTAAAAATGACCATAAAACCCTGGTCATTTTTGACCAGGAAATATACGGAAAATTGTTGACCACAGTCCTGGTTGATTTTGACCAGGGTGTTTTCAGGCTGTATATTTAAAAATAAATACACCTTTCTACATTAAGCATACAAAACCCCCATAAATATGGCTTAAAAAATAAACTGATAAATAGGTTTTGCTAAATAATGACGTTTCACAATTTGATGAATTTGCTTTATTGCTTTTTATTTTTTTTTATTTGCTTTATTGAATTCTTCTTAATATATATAGCTTTAAAATAATTGATCTTTTTGCAAATATTGTGCAAAATACCAGCCAATAGTCGTGTTAATTACTGCTCAGACTCCGTAAACTTTGTGTGAGGCCCACACGCTACACTTCAACTGGAAGAAGGCCCTTCACTTAATCTGCTAATGGACTTACAATTGCCCTGACGTCCTTCCTTTCGTTGAGTACAAGAAGTCGTTTTGGCTTCATGTTGTGTATCCAAGTAATTTCCCGAATGAACGACAGTGTTGTAATTGAGTCACTAGATTACTGACTCGAGTCACCAGTTTTCAAACTTTTAAATGACTCGAGTCACTGTACTATTTCAATGGGGGAAATTACTCCTAAATTCTACATACACTGTTAAAAATTTCTGTAAATTTACAGACTTTTTTTAACTTAAACTTTTTGTATTTTACTTTTAATAGAGATTTTCTGTATCTTTACAGACACTTTGTATTGCTACAATAAAAAAAGGTTGTTTAACATGTATTTTCTGTTTATTTGAAAAACCATTTCTGTCTGCTTTTTTAACCAAATTTTACTGCTTTGTAAAACTTTTCCTGTAAATTTACAGAAATTTTAACAGTATTTTGTGTTTTTCTGATTTCACATAAATATACTGTCATTTAACAAACATTCATTTTGTTTTTAAGCTGAAAAAGAAACAAAAATAAGCCCAAACAAACAAATAAGAAATAGCCAGAAAATTTTCAGTATATAACATGCATCGTTCTGCGAAGTTTCAGTTAAAAAAACCATTTTTGGCAAATTTATGGCCCTATTTGAAAATTAACTTACATTTATTATAAAAGCATACTTAGTTATTACGTTCTTAGTTATAAATATCATACAACTGGTGTTTTGTCACACATTTTTAAGTAAAAAGAAATTGTAAGGCCCTAATTTCAGAGCACTGACAATTGGTATACTGATGTCAACTAATCGCCACAGGCGCTCATGCACTTGATCGGAGCAAATTAAAAACGTTTCACAAATTTACTTGAAAGAGTCTGTAAATTTATCACTTTATGACGTAAATCTCATTTTGCATAAATGGGTGGAGCTTATCTTGTAGGCATTTTCCTAACAAAAGGATTGCTGTTGCTTTGAATAATATCTTCTTTGGCGTTTTTTAATCAGGAAGTGATAAACTTATTGTTTACCTTGTCTGGAAATGTTTGCAACCAATGTATTTGCATTCTTTGTCATATTTATTTTAAAAACAATTATTATATTGTACAAAAAATGTGACTTTCCAATTACAAAGTTCCTAGAGATAGCAGTCTATTTGACAACAATATGACAACAAAGCATCCTCAATGTGTTTTGATTGAAAAGTGTTGTCCTTCAGTGGACGTTATAGCTTCTTCGGGAAGCAGTATCAAGTTTGGTTTCGCCGAACGGCCCTTTGCCAGAGGGTCGGGAGGACTTTAGAAAAAGTTGATTGAAAACAACTTCCTAACGACACATTACGTTGGTAAGCAAATACCTGATCTACGTAATGGTGAAGTGTATGTTGCGTAATAACATATGAAAGGTATAAAAGCGATATTATAATAAATATTAAAACGTCGGGAATGAAAACAGTAGGCTGTAAATTCACATAAAATTAAGGTAAACAAAACAGAACAATTCTGTAATTCGATTTTACAGTAGACTTTTGTAAACTAATTTACATGCAAAAACTGTAAAGAAAAAACAAACCCTTAATGTTTTTTCATGATTACAGTCTGGCTGTAAAAAAAACATTATTTGGTTGGAAAAAAAAATTTCCATAAAAATTATGTAAATTTACAGAGAAATTTTTTAACAGTGTAGTCACTATCATTTTGAGAGGAAGTGACTCGAGTCGTGACTTGTTACAACACTGATGAACGAATGTAGTTTTTAACAACTCATTCACATGTATTTTCAGTTTCAGCATCCTGAAGATTTTTTGTTAACAACAATCTTTCTCACAAAGCATACTTGTTACAAGTAATATCCTTCTACAATGCCATGAGGTTACATTATATACATTATAACCGAATGCAGTTTTTGTATCATTTCGTTTATCGGACGTTCCAAGTCGTTTAACAAGAAATAATTTGTAAATTCATTGCCATCGTGCGATCCGGTGTGTTTCTGATTTGACTAGGGAATTGCTCTTTGTTGCCTGCAGAGACTCCAATGATTTACTATTATGAACTCTTCTTCAATCACGTGTTTGGTACCCTTCAGCTGTCCTCAATTCTTGAATGTATTGGTTTCTAACCGTTCAGTTTTGGAACTTATTAAAATGCCCCCTGACTTGACCTGTTCCTTCTTGCAGGCAGAGAAAGTAGAACTGGGACCTGTCAATCCATGACGCATCCGTAGGTTAAATCTCAAGAAGACTTATTCGGAAGCTAGAGGTTTTGTATGGCGGCATCGTTTTTATTCAGAAGTTGATTAATTCCAGAGATTTAAAGATAGTAAGTCTATTAGTAACAAAACATTACTTCACTTGCTCGATTAATATTCCACCGACGATCTATCGATTTCAAATTCCAAATTACGAGTCATTTTAGTTTGAATCTCAAGTGTTTTAACGATTCCTCTCTACTTTTAGAGACTTTGGTTTTGGTGGCTGAGATGCAAATATGCTGTTCACACTAAAAACTAAAAAAAAAGTTGTACATTTTCCAGTGAAATCACCTTATTGCCAACAAAAACGCGTTATTTTTTACAGTTAATTGTAAGGGAAATAAAGCAAATCCTGCAAATCCCCCAACTGGGTTTCAGCTGGGCCCCAGCTGGGGCCCATCCGTGTTAATCAGGTGTTCCCACGTGGGGCCCAACTGGGCTAGTCTTTCCCAGCTGAAGCCCAGCTAGGCTTCAGCTATTGAAGCGGGGCACAGCTGGGCTTCAGCTGGGAAAGACTAGCCCAGTTGGGCCCCACGTGGGAACACCTGACAAACACGGATGGGCCCCAGCTGGGGCCCAGCAAGTAGCCCAGCTGAAACCCAGTTGGGGTCCAGCTGGGCATGTTGGCTGGGTTAAGCCTGACCTAAGCATAAATTTACAATTTTTTTGTCAAAATTTTGGCCAAACCCACTTAAGTAGCTAAAAGCAGTTTAGGTCATTTTGAAGTAATCTGAAGGTTACACAGTGCTTTATTGTGATATCACCAATAATTTATACCCTGCAGAGTGTTTACAGTCTAACCTTTTAACAAGTTAGGTATTCTTCTAATTTGCATAATTGAAAAACCTTTTTTTGTGGTAAACAGAAATACAGAAATCATGCTGTAAATTTTAAAGGAATTTGTTGTAAATTTTACAGATTTTTTTTTACAGTGCAGTGGAGGCTCTGCGAGAATGCGGACTGCCCCTGTTTCTCTCCAAGTTATGTCAGCTTAAATTTAGGTCAGAAATAAATAATACACCATATCTCGAGCCGCAGATTTAATTTTCACCCAGAGATATGCTTAAACTAAGGAGCTTCCGGTGGCTTTCGCCATGGATCCCCACCGGGTTCTGCCCTCCAGGACCCTGCCCTGAAAGTGCACCCTTGGCGATCGGTTTTTCTATGAACCCGAAAATTTTTACTTTCTCAAAATTTTCCTTGGTCCATAGCCCATCCCCCATTTTGAAATTCTAACACCGCCACTGAAGCTGCTATATTTGTAAAAAAGAAAGAAAGAAAAACACTTGACTTATGATAAAGAGGTGGAGCGCACCCGTGATGAAAACGCTTAAACTTTACAATAAATATCATTGCCACTTCAAAACTTTCCAGGACCATTTGGTTTGGAAATTTCTCACAACAAGTTGAAGTTTTATACACTTCTAAAATATCTGGTGATATTTCACCAGATTACTTGTCAGTATAGCACCCACACAAAATTGGTTAATTCAATCAGGAATTTTTATTCAAATCAACGAAGCAACTGGTTGAAAGCTAGAAGAATAGAAGTTATTTGGTTAAATTCATCAGTGAAATGGTTAACGTGACCATGATTTCCTGGTAAAAAAATAACCAGGATTGTGTAGTGAAGGCCTGGTGAAATTTCACCATATTTTTTTAGAGTGCAGTTTTAAGGATCGGTTTAGGAATATCATTTAACTGCAAACTAAAAAATACTGAAATTCAAAAATCCAAAAACCCCCAAAATGGGCAAGACGGAGTTCAAAATAGCCATTTTTCCGTAAAGGCGGTAAAGGATTTAACTTTCCAGCAAAATAAGTTCTAGAGGTGAATAGAGTATGTAAACGTATGTTTTCAGGTACAACGAGTCTGCTTATAAGCATTCCGTACATATTTTGAGACTCTCATTAAGATAACGTTTTTCAAAATGGCCGTTCAGGCCACCAAAGGTCAGAATGAAAAAAAATTTTTAAACGCGATATATCTAGAAGGGTTTCAGTGAGCGAAACGATACTTAGCACTCGCATTACCCATATTATGGAATGGAATGGACTTTGAAGGAGGTCAAGGGCCATTTAGGACACCAGAAGCGATTAAAACTTTATAAACACAATATCTCAAGAAGAGTAACAATGAGGGATCTCATACTATGCATATACTACAAGTCAATTGTCTATATTGAATAAATTAACCCTGCAAGTTTTAATGTCCAACATAAAGTGTTCAACAGGTCTTCAAAAGGAATGCATGTTTCTCATGTTACATGCCTTTTGGAGTCTTTTAAAAAATGTCCGTCATTTTCAACCCCCAACATATATGTAAAAACAGTAGGAAATCTAACCTGCTTCATTTCTGTTTTTCTCTATAACAACCTAAAGTTACTTACATTGAGACACCAAATCTAAGTAAAGCATACGATACAATTGATCACAGAATCCTTCTTGCTTAACTAGAGACTTATGGTATCCGAGATAACGTTCTAGATTGGTTTCACAGCTACATCTCAAATAGATCCCAATATACTTATTACAAGGATATGACTCCAAGTCTCAAGGATATTTGTTGTGGGGTAACCCAAGGGTCCATACTGGGGCCACTCCTGTTCATTGTTTATATGAATGATATTTATTTTGTTGCTGATAAAGCTGACATTATACTTTTTGCTGATGACACTAACATTTTCTTCAGACATAAGAGTGTAGATTCATTTTATGATACCGCTTCAATTGAGTTGACTAAGATATGTAACTGGTTCTCCGCTAACACGCTATCCTTAAACATAAGTAAAACTAACTATATTATCTTTGGTAATAATAGAACTAGCAGGAGGGATGGTGATGTCTGTATAAATGGGATTGCTGTTAAGCAAGTGACCACAACCAAATTTCTGGGAGTACACATAGATGAAAAACTCACCTGGCGAGAACACATTGTAAATATTTCCAAGACGATTTAAAGGAACGTGGGTGTACTATCCAAACTAAAACACTTTTTGCCAAGAAATATACTCATAACACTATACCAGACTTTAATTACTCCACGCTTAAATTATTGTTCCATTGTCTGGAGTGGGACTAGCAGTTCTTATTTTATTCAACTAACTACATTGCAGAAACGAGCGATTCGCCACTCAGCTCATGCAGGTCCCAGGGACCATATCAGCCCACTATTTAAAAAGTTTCAATTGCTCAGATTTGCTGACGTCATTAATTACAACATTGCTGTATTTTCTTGCAAGGCTTGGAATAGATAACTACCAGGTACATTTCGCTACTTTATTATTAGCAATACTTTTGTTCAAAGGTATCGCTCTAGACCCGCTAACTTTGCCCATCGCCATTACTATCTGACTATCGTACGAACATTGGATCATTTAGCTTGCGTAATTGTAGCACTTAAATCTGGAATACCCTCACAGACTCAGTAAAAAAATTCTGCCTCTCTGTCTATCGTTAAGAAGACGGTTAAGGAAGGCATCATTGATAATTATTTAGTTTCCTTGATGAAATTGAAATTATTCGTAATATCTTTCAAGTATGCTCCTGATATTTTTTTCCAAATGTGAGTGCATAATACGGAGACATGTCATAGTTATGTATGTATGTTTTTGTTTTTGTTTGTTTTGTTGCGTAGACGTTGTAAATATCTGTTATCTTTTTTCTTTGTTGTAGGGAGTCATCCACCTTGTTAACCCAGTTTTGGTTTTCTGGACGACTTCCTTTCACATCATATTGTAATATGTAATGTGATGAAACAAATAAATAAATGAAATGGACGTCCTTTGTTTACCTAAAACCCATAGCAATTCAGGTATTTTGTTTCAGATAAGCTTCATCGTCGATTTCTTTTTAAGTTGTTAAAATTGTGTATATGGTTCACTTTTATATTCTTATTTTTCATATTGCATTCTAACGTGGGGAAATACTTATCTATCTTACTTAAACCGCTTATTCTTGCTTTAAAAAGCTTTGAAAAGGTCAGTCCGTATAAACCAGTTTTGCTCATGAAAATTCCTGTCCTTCCAAAACGTTTTTAACAAATAAACATAGAGTTTCGTTCTTTATGTTTAAATATGTAAAAGGGCTTTTACCTTCTGAATTCCACACATTTTTTCTCTTAAAAACGTGGATATTATTCCTACGCTAATTAAGTCTTTTGAATACTTCCGTAGGGTAGATGATTTCGAGCAGATACTCGTACAGGTGGCCATTAGTGGGATCCATCAGCCTTGCATCGTCTCAATTTCATTGTCTTTTCGTATTTCTGAGCCTTTCAGTGAAATTGGAGCATTGAAGGGTTATTTTAGTGCACACTGTATAATTTGAAAAAATCGTTACTGCCTCGTGATAAGTTGGTTGTTTTGTTAGTATGTTGCTGCCTTGAATATTTTCATTCTGTGTTCAATTTATATTTGTCATCAGAAAGATTAAATGTTTCAGATTTTGCTTTTCAATCCTCCCCTACTTTGGTGTTCAAGTTGTTTCTTTTGTACTAATTGTACAAGTGAAAATACTCTCGAACTTCAAATCCAAATGCGGTAGTTCTAAGTTTTAAAGGCAATGACACAACACCCCTTCGGCTGCTCCAATAATCCATACATTAGATTATAACCCTAAAACAAATCACACAGTTGACATATATTATTATTTCTTATCAAAGTACTGTATTATCTAAAGACGAATGTAATCAGCGATTGTGTTTAGTGACTGTAGGCAGCCTTAAGTGGGGTCCATCAGCCTTAAATCATCTTCATTTATTTCAAACCCTCACATTCAGTGAAAATGATGGAAACAAGGTATATAATTCAGTGTTCAACCGTCCATGGTACAGGTAACCAAGGAAATTGAAAGACTAGAGGTTATGGACCCCAGTAATGTCCGAATAAAATGAGACCATCGCGTGGCTGTCCAGATTCGTCAATACCAGTGGTTCTCAAGTGGTCCCTATCGCCCCCTGGAGGGCGTTGAAAAGTTTCAAGGGGGCACTGAAGAGTTTGAAAGCAACAGGGAGGCACTGGCATTGACTAGGGGGTCCCTGGAGGTTTTCATACATTCGTGCAATAAAGGAACCTAGGAGATTGCAGAGTGGTTGACACAGACTGTCTTCTCTGAAAGGTTTAGCAACTACTGACAAAAAATTACCAAATATAAAACTTATCTGGGTCATTTTAGTGCTGGAAATTGAAAGTCGAAAGCTCAAAGTCAAAGACTTATACAAATATGGTGGCTTGTTGGGTGGGAGGGGGGCGTTTGATCAGTCATGGATGCCTTATGGGGGCGGTATTGTGAAAAAAATTGAGAACCACTGGTCTATGCCATGGGAAGCTACAAGAGTATACAAAGTAGCTTCTACACAAAACAAACGTAGGTATATTAGGTAAGAATGAGCTATACTTCATAATACTGAAAATCACTGTCTTTCCTCTTTTCATATGATGAAGACGAGATATCTTTTTAAGGGCGCTTTGCAAATTTTATTTTCAAGACCGGCTTGTAGGTCTATGTAAAATAAAAGAATGTCTTTACTTTGTGTTTTTGGCCGCTAGAAAATAGGCAAGGTCATAGCTGGTATGTAGAAGTTCAGCAGGTTGTGTACCGGCAGAGTTTAAATGCTTCCAAAAAGAAGCCTGCCCTAAAAAAATGACAGCATAATAAGAGCTAAGGGTATTTCGGTGTGTTATATGCATTTCCTGTATATGTAAGTCGTAAAGAGTCGTGACGTCACTGATCAGTCCCATGTTTGCCTATTTAAAGGGGGATTGCAGTCACCCAACTTAAAGTAGTGAAACCTACAGTTTCCAGTTTTATGATTGGCTATGTAAAGTCATGTAACAATATGTCTTCCACAAAAATTGCGAAAATTCTGTACAGGAATTACTGCTTCAGTTAGTTTACATTGGGAGTATACAGTAATGAAGTCACTCCTAGATATTACGAAGATGCTTTCAAGAGAAATAAAAGAAGCTCTTGAGATGAAGACGTTGCTTCAAAATAAGTTTGGGGCGACTGCTCCTGCCCTTTACCAAGTTATTAGCTCAATAAAGTCACCTAGTACACATTTCTTTGGAAATCCTGGCAAAATGGAAAAAAGCACTATAACTTCGGTTTTGATTTCAGGGCAACACTAAAGCCTTGCCTACAACGTAGACCTTCTACAGTTAGTTTTACGTACATTAAGGGCAGTCATTCGTCACCCTAAACTACAGTTTCAGTATGCATACATCAAAACTCTCAATTGGTACAGCTCTTTGATTGGCATCACATTCAAACAATGCATCATAGCTAAATTACACAGCATGGGCACTGAGAGTGTTTTGATTACACATTATGGACTTGTATGCCCACTGGGACAAGCCATGAAGCAATAAACTAGGACTGTGTCTGGATAAAGATGAGTTTTAGATAAATGTGGGAGGGGCTAGAAGTAAGTAGGTTGTGAGAATTGGAACTGTTTGGGATGATGAAAATATACCTTTAAAAAAACTTAAATATTAATATTTTTCCGTTTTATGATTGTTGTTGTTTTTAAAACAAATAGATGCTTTTGTCATTATTTCTACTGTGACTCAATCGCAGTCATCATATCCTTAAATCATAGTTCCATCACGCAAGACAATGTTCCAAGACTACATTTCAGGGAAGGAAAAATACAACTCGCGAGTATAACCTTTCTACTGCATCAATTCCACGGGAAGTGATAAATCGCACCCCTCTGGCAACCACTTCATATTAATGAGTTGATACGTCAATGTTTTAATATTCATGTCATGTCTTACCGGTGAACAGTTCACAGCGATGTAAATAGAAACTAAATTTGGAGTGTAACTCATGATGATAATAACATGTTTCACATTTCTTGTGCGCGATGGACGGCTGAATCTGGGTTTGACAGGACCCAAACGGTGTATGGTAATTGTCAAATTGCTTTGATTTTGGAAGAAATTATCAAACTTTAACAGCACTAACTCAGATAAGGCATTCAAGTGTTTATGTAGTGACTGCTCTGGAACTACAACTATCTATTCAGTGGCACAACAGCCATGTGGATAATCGTGAATAATCGTAATATAGCTTCTTCGGGAAGGAGTATAAGTTTTGGTTTCGCCGAACGGCCCTTTGCCAGAGGGCCAGGAGTACTTTAGAAAAATAATGGAGAAGAATTTGACCCAACTGAAAATTCCATGTCACCGACCATGTACCCTAGGTAGGATATCTCCATTGGCGTACGATCTAGGGATTGGGGGCAAGGGGAAAGTCTGTCCCTCCCCGCCCCCCCCCCCCCCCTCCAAAAAATCCACACATTCTAAAATGTAGCGGGAAATTGGAAAAATCAGTACAAGGATTTGCAAAAAATCATATAACCACTGGAGTTTAAAAAAATGGCATAGTTTTTTTCCCGAAAATTCCTTGACGTGCCCGCAATCTGAAAAAAACCCGCCATAAATCGCGGTACTAGAATTCATGAAAAGCAAAGATTCCAAAAATTTGCTACACCTCCGGGCAGCGCAAAAGTATTATTAGTGAGCCTACTAGTTTTTACTTCAGACTTTTTCACAACACAATACCCGAAATGGTAGAATATCCAAATTCTTTCAAGCATTTACCGGAAAACACTGGCACAAAAGTATATGATCATAATCAGGCCAGGGTAACATATTTCACAATAATCACAGAGATATAAAATCGGGAAACATTTGGGAAGCCTGTCGCCTAAAATCTCAGGCTTACTCCAAACAGTATCAATTCTCCTAGCCTAGTCTTACCACTGGCGTAGACAGGAGGGCACAAGGGGGCCATGGCCCCCTGTTCATGCCCGCAAAATAAAAAATGAACGAAAAATAAATAAATAAATTACGAAAATAAAAGGTACTTTCGTCGCATTGGCCTCGGCTGGCCCTATGCACTTCAAGGGTCATACTGTACAATTAGAATACATATTCCAGGGTTCGTTCCGCATTTCTGTTGATGTCCAACGGTGTACGCACGCTGAACGCGAACACTTTTTCAATAGACTCAATCAGTGTTACAACAAATGCCATCACAGCTGGGCGTCAAAAGAGTTGGTAAGGCGCTCTCACTGAGCTGCTTTATATAGCTCAGTGGGCGCGCTTACACCGTCGTCACAATGGACGGCAGGTTCCAGTTTGTCTACCCTCTGCGTGCAACCACGCAAGCGTTAACACGCGCAACACTAAATATACACGCATGTGTTCTTGCGCATGCTCTATGCCAACCAATTAATAATAATAAAAATAATAATGGAAATTTATAATGCGCACACATCCGCAAAAAGCGCTCATGGCGCATGCAGGGCTCAAAGAGAAACAAAAAAAAAAAAAACAAAAAAAAAAAAACACACACACACACAATGCCAACCAATGCCAATCAGTGACGTAGGCGTCAACACTGTAATAGCATATAGCACTACAATCACATAAAATAGATAGTTGATCGATCGATCGCCGAAACTAAACAACCAAATTTCCACGTAGGCCCACAGTATATTGATGCATCATACCCTGTAAGCAGGCGGTCTGTCGGCGGCCATTTGACCGACGGAGAACCATCGGAGGTCCGCTGGCTTGACACTGTGAAAAGTGCATGATGGGTACAGAGTTTTTGCCAATCAATACCTCACGCCCGTCAGCGAACCGTAGACCCACACATTTTTCCCACGATGAGCCGACAATGGACCGTCAAAGGACCGATCAAATATTCCTGGCTAGCTGGGATAATTAGTTAGGCTACATACAATGTTCCAAATACAATTACCGTTAAGCATTCGAGTAGTGATCTACTAAAGGACATATGATATTAAAAGAATCGAATTAAATTTCTTAATTTCAGGGAAAATAGGGAAAAATTCCACTACAAATAGTAAAATGGGGCTGTTTCACTGATCAATGTCCGGGGAGTGTAAAATTTGTGAAAAACCACAATCATTTAACATTTGCTTTAGTTGCCGTTGAGGGGAATCTTACTTTCTTCTTTTCTAGACAGTGATTACACACAGTTTGTTGCCTTTTAGCAGTCACTTAATTATTAATAAAAAAATTGAAAATAGTGAAATACACCGCCAACTAGTAATGATCAAGAGCAATATATCCTGAGGATATCTTGAGGGGACATGATGGAAGAGGTGAGTCATTGACCAAGGGTCTTTTGATGGAGATCCTTGAAACTTTAGGGAGAAATGATGACACCATAAAGAAACATCTCAAGCATTCTGTAAGAAATACCAGATATACCTCACCAGACACCCAGAATGACATCTTGAGTTCAGCAGAACTTAAGTTTCAAGTGAAAATTTTTTGCAAACGGAAACTCAAAAAGCGACTTCTTAGAGCCCTCTATAAGCCTGGGAAATACCATTTTCGACTGTCTAAGGGGTCCCATTTTTCAAAATTTTCTGTACGCTTCACGCCAACGTTTATCTGCGATTGAAAACTTAAAAGTATTGACAGCTTGGATCTCCTTCATAAGCCTGGGAAATGTCATTTCCGACTATATGAGAGGTACGAATTTTCAAATTTTCTAGACGCTCCGCGCCAACCGATGGTGGGGCTCCGCTTAGATAGAGTGTTTTGGTCGAACAGATTACTTAACAGAACATTGCAAGCTTGCAAATTGTTCTTCGTTTTGGGACAATATTATGAAGTGAAAATTTTAGTGCGAAAGAAAGCTCAAAATAATGACTGATTTGTTTTTAGGTACGAGCCCGGGAAATGCAATTTCCTGCTGTCGGGAGGTTCTCAATTTTTAAAAAATTTCTGTGCTCGGGCAAAATTACATTTTTCGGACAAAGGAGACAATTCTGCCCCTCCGAAACTGAAACGCTCCCTCCCGTACGTCTAATGTCAATATGTAAAATATAAAACTTCAAATGTATGGGAAGCCAAACTGTTCCGCGGGAGAATTTTCCCAATATGGTCCGAGTGCCTTTATCTGCATGTTGATATTCAGTAACCCTAACCAAACTACAGATCATGTCCTACTTGATTTTCTTGTAAGAAGATAAGATTTTTTTTTAAAAAAACCAGTAAATCTGTCATAAAATTACAAGTTTTCTCCAGTATAAGCTTCAGATTGTTAAAAGTGGCAAAATTTTCCAATTTCGATGGATACTCCGTACAATAAATAACCAAAGTCAACTCTGTTAATCACCCCAACATTCTACCTAATTTTGCTCTTGAAAGTCATATCACTTAATAACTAACTCAAAGCCTTTGTGGGGGCCTTCAAATGCTGCCCCCTCCCCCTGTCGGGGAGCTTGGCCCCCCTGTCGGGGAAATCCCTGGCGCCACCCCTGAGGCTGCAGAGGGTGAAATTGGCCACACCTTGAAAATACGTACGGGATACGGCGTACACGTTGAACTAGAACGAAGTAGACGCCCACGTTCACCGGTAACACATGACGGGAAACAGTAAGGGCCCTGGGAATCTAGGACAAAAGGAAGGGAGAATTACTCGTAAACAACAAGATGGCGTCTATGATAAAGGTCAGGGAAGGTCCACCATACTACATGACAATAAGCACTTACAACACCATGACAAAATGATGCAGCCATTTTTCTCTTGTGTACTATCCGTGTAAGTTACTATGGTATTTTCCTATGCGCAAGTAAAGATTTTTGAAAGCTTGAATAATGTGATGACCAAAGGGGAGTCCATTTCTCGGTCTTTGCATTTCTCTTGGCATTTCATTTGAATATCAACTTTTCTCACGTGCTCGTTTTTGTTAGAAATTTAAAGACCGAGCCCGCCCGATCCGACGTGTACTGCTTTTTTTCGATTTACTTAGTTAATAAGCCCTTCTACGGAAACTTTGTTTTCCAGGAGGTTACAATTTTGCACGGTGTTGTAGCTGTGCACGCAGTACGTAACACCCTTTTTCGGTCAACACGTAATACCTTCTGCTTCGAGCCTTCGAAAGGAGATATTTTGTGGGTTCAAAGTTGTTTACAAGGGGAACACATAACGTTGCAAACAACGTGATAGTATGTTTATCAACTTTGCAGTTCGTCCAATACTGTTTTTCACAAATTCCTTAGAATAGATTCCAATAATTCGCAAGATCAAGCTCAAACTAGCATGATACGTTGTGCAACACGCGCAAATATTCCCAAGATCTTCGGGAACTTTCCAAACGCTCTTATGCTACCTCGTTTATGAATGTTGAACTCCTTGTGACGTTAGTGTGTCGTCTGGGTCATTAATATGAAGTGGTTGCCAGAGGGGTGCGATTTATCACTTCCCCAATTCCACTTCAATTAACATTGAGAGCAAGAACTCATTAGTTTTCATGCTTTCAACACAAATACGGTAAGTGCATGTGTAATGTACGCTTTCAATGAATAATTATACAGGTGCCAACGTTATTTGCCTCCTGCTTAATTAGTTACCAGGTTACCCCAAATATTTTCGTCATCGTTCTAATCTTCAGACACCGATTATTTGCCGTTGACTTAATTTCTTTCACGTGTCTTTTTTCATTTCATAAAGGAAGTCAAAAATAACCATCACACCCAGTTCAAGTCTTCAGTTCTGATTTTTTAAGCAACGAACAAATATAACCACACACACTCACATAGACAGAAATTGGCCTACTGTGTTTGACATGCACCACCATGCATGACAAACAAAGAAAACACATTTTATACACTGACTTCATGTGACGTCATTTAGGAGGAAAACAATGGAAAATTTGGCCCGCGCGTTTCGAGCCTAAAGACTTACGCGTGTATCCGATTGGCTGACAAATCAATTTCGGAGTTAAATGTATCAATTTTAATGACATGGTTTAGTCAGTTAGTCAGTCAGTTAGTTAGTTAGTTAGATAGTTAGATAGTTAGATGAGATTTAAAGAGCAAGAGCAGTCATCCCAAATTGAAGTAGCTTAATAGACTGTCCAGTTTTATGACTGGCTGTTGGGAGTCATGTGACAAAGTTTTTTCTCTTCAAATGTGAAATTTACGAAAAGTAACTGCTTGGTTTACCTTGGTTATGCAGTAGTTAAATCATAAAAAGTAATGAAAATAGTTTGAAGAGAAATAAGGCGAAAATTGTGCTATTTAGCTTTTTCTTCAAAATAAGTTTTGGGGGACTGTTCTTTACCTTTCACGACACACCAACACGAATGTGTTGTGTCAGTCAACTCGATTTAAAGTTCATAAGTTCAAACTAATTTTCCAAAATTATTATAAATATTATAAAAATTGGCCCACTCGCCATTTTCCGGTTGTGGGGCACGCGATTGTTTTTCAAATTCTATCGCTCATGTGTAGCATCATGCACAATGGGAAATGTTATTTTTTTTTTTAATTTTTGTAAATCTCCCAGTGGCGTCACTAGAATGTCAAAATTGAGGGCTAGTTAAGGGCAAAGGGTAATGTTGGGCCAAAACCTTTCGCGCGCAACACGAAACCGATCCCAAAGCACCCGTCCCTGGGGGTGATTGTCCAGTTAATTAACTTATTTGACACTATTTTACACTCAGTACAGTAACGACTTTAGTTGATGTGAAGCCCAAATTCCTAAATTGAAGATGAAAATCAGAAGTGTCAAATTGGCATTTAAAAGGTCGAAAACAACACTGAATGTGGCATTTCCAGGTGGCGTTGTGTTGCAAAATTTTGAGACATACCGTACATTTCACGGCATTTTGGTTAATTTTTCGCCTGTGCGAAACCGATATTTCAAAATCTTATGTAGCCTATTGAGGAAAGAACTCGAGAGCCCATTTGACATGTCTTTTACAAAGGGGGCGTCATATAGACAATTCGATCAGCGTTTGAGTTAAGTGACTGTAGGGGGCCATTAGTGACGTCCATCAGGCTTATATCGTGTTTATTCATTGTCTACATGAATTTCAAACCCTCATATTCAGTGAAATTGAGGGAATCAAGGCATAAGTCAGTGTAACACCGTTCATGATACAGGTAAGCAAGGAAATTGAAAGATTAAAAGGTGATAGACCCCAGTTAGGGCCGACTGAAATCAGGCCATCACTTGACTGTTCGGATTCGTCTATAGCACATGTCTCCTAAAAACGCCTATTTAAAGGGCCAAATCTCTCACCCCAAACTACAATTTTGGTACGGGGGTACCGAAATTCTCAGTTGGCGCAGCTCTTTGATTGACAACTAATTCAAACAATGCAGAGTACCAAAGCTTATATTACACAGCATGAACGGTACTGAGAGTGTTTCGATTATATAAATTGAGTTTTTCTATACTCACCTTGAAGCAATTAACTGAGATTGTAGCTGTATGAGGGTTAATTTCAGACAAATGTGGGTGGCTTCAGTAAGAAGGTTAGGAGAATTTATACTGTTTGGGGTGAGAGAACTGGGACTTTAACGGTTTTAATTGTCCATTTGGGGAAGCCATATTAATCAATTTATACTATATAATTGCAACTAAAATAGATCAACTTATGACCTCAGTATTGTCCTTGCTTGATGCAGTTAACGACGTGTATTTGGGAGGAAATCTGGTTGTGCATGGGTCACTGAAGAAATTTTTTTTGACCTAATGCAATGAAATTAAATTTATATTCGGTAGGCCTGTTGTATTGTACGAAGTCCGTAAAAGGACATATAAAAAAAAATATTTCGTGTATTCGAAATTTTTTTTCTTCGCATATTCGAAATAATATTCTTTTTTTTAATGGGGTTCATGGACCAGAATATTATTTGTCGTTGCGAAGCAATTCTTACCCGTATTATAGAGCCCGTTATGTGTCATGCAAAACAAAATATTTCGTACATTCGAAATAATAGTTTTTCGGTCAAGATTATAAAATAAAGACTCCTTAGATTCTGTTTGCATACCTGAAGAATACCATCTCTGGCAGTCTAAAGAGGTCGCGATTTTTCAAAATTTTCTCTGCACTCCGTGACAACTACTATATGTGGCGCTCTGCTTGAATAGTCTTCCAGGTAGAATTGAATTTTTGGGAAGGGAATCTTCTGTCCCTTTAACTGAAATGCCCCCGTGCGCCCATGCCTGCTTATACCTTCTTATGCATGCCACATACACAAAAATAAAACGCGTGACAAAATCCTGAATGTAGCTTGATCACTCGATAAATAAATATATGGTTAACATAACTGACACTTCTCTTTTTAAAGGGCCAATCCTATAACCCCAAACTATACACTTCATGTAGGGGGTAACATAAACTCTCAATTGGGCCAGGTTTTTGATGGACTGCTAATTCAAACAATGCAGAGTACCAAAGCTTATATTACACAGCATGAACTGTACTGAGAGAGTTTAATTATACACACTGAGCTTTGCTATACTCATTCTGAAGCAATATAAACTGAGATTTTGTCTGGATTAGGATGAATTTCAGACAATTGTGGGAGGGGCTTAAGTAAGAAGGTTAGGAGAATAGGTACTGTTTGGGGTGAGAGAATTGGGTCTCTAGGTGACAATTGTAAGTACTAGTATGAAAAGGGTGACATTTTATTCAGTCATTGCATGTACAAGTCAAAAACAATTGCACAAATTTTCATATTTTTACATTTGAAAAGTGCCGTTTTCGGCCGAGCGTTTGTAAAGCCAAAACTTTTCTCGTGGGCCCCACGTCAGCAAATGGTGGCGCTCCGCTTAGATAGTCTTGCTTGCACTCAACCCTCATATTTTTTCCATTCTGTCACAAAACTGACTTTGCCGCACCCCTTCTGGCTAATCCTGCATCCGTCACTGATGACAACCACTTCCTGTCTTGCCTCTTGATTTTAGAGTGATCGAATCGACATTTATTTTGTCAAAATACGGATATGACAAGGTAGTCATACAGAAGTGAAGTCAGTATCCGAAAACTGAGTCAACTTGTCTCCACGAGACTCAACTTTACATAAAGTGAGTCACTATGGGGACAAGATATAAAGTGAGTCACTATGGGAAAAAATTGACTCAGTTCTAGGATACTGACTCCTTTTTCTATTTTCTGTGCACCCCTATAAACCCTAACTCTGTAGTTGTTGAAATTTCTGTCACTGCCACTGAATGAAAGTCATTGAAGCTCTGCCAATTACCCATAAGATATGAGCATGAATGACCTAAGACAATTCTAACGGAGTGTAAGAATAATGTTTGAAAACTTTTTTTCTTCAAAACTAATGTTCACAAAGGGTTCATGGGGCATATGCACTATGTTATCTGAAAAAGTGCCCAGACTCATGCATTGAAGACGTATTTTAAAGATCATCTGATGCAAACAATTCTTTTCGCCAAAACATTCACGTTTTTCTTAAACCTTCTTATTTTTTTGGGCAACTTGCTTATCGAATATGATCGTTAACTTAAGAGCTTAGGGCTATGAATAAAGAGTAAGGCGATTGTAAGGATCGGATCTCTTCTTTGTAATCAACAAGCCAAGCACGTTCTCAGACACGTGAAATCACTAAAACCTTGAAAAACAGAAATATATAACAGTTGAAGCTGGCTGTCACGTGACAGAGATTACACGGGCAGCTCAGTCAGCACACTGGATTCGAAAGTTCATAAACTTTACTTAGAAGGATTCCAGGTAACCCATACCACTGATTTGAACTTTCTGCTGATTTTTTAAGATACCACGACAAAGGTAAAATCTTATTTTAATTTTTTATTTTCTATTGTTTTTAGCTTCGAAGGTTTCATGAATAAACCCTCCGAATCTTCTCTCAACAAACGTTCAGTATGAATGTCCAAAATATATTCTGACAATCAACAACTTTTCTTTTACGTCCCAAACGCACACATTCACAGTAGAATAAGATGTCAGTTAATGCATGGAGCATTATATTAGTTACATGCAATCTTTGACGAGACTGTTGCTACACTTAGTCATAGTATTCGTTGATCTCAGTTAGCAGACTAACATAAAACCCCCTCTTTCCCTGAAAATGTTGCGTCGAAAAGAGTGGGCTTTGTGCCATGAACAGCATGTGGTCAACATTGGAAGGGGGACGGGCGAACCATGCAACGAGTTTGGTACATGATTGTTTGAGTTCCAAGAGAGACATTTTGGAGATCATTAAATTCCTGGTTAAAATATAACCATTTGCATAACTCTAGTATGATGTTTTGTAAATTATAGAGACAAGCATCTTATTATCTTGACAGGATTCCTCAAAAGTCATTTCACATCTTAATTATTTCCTTTGTTCATCATGATGGTCAAGGTGAGGTTGGAGAAAATGATCTGGTAAATATGGC
This sequence comes from Holothuria scabra, assembly GCA_037179385.1. Classification (NCBI taxonomy): domain Eukaryota; kingdom Metazoa; phylum Echinodermata; class Holothuroidea; order Aspidochirotida; family Holothuriidae; genus Holothuria; species Holothuria scabra. Next base: position 24,593,751 of record CM074182.1, read on the forward strand.
AACAAGATAAGCCTGAACCTTATTGAACCCCTTGAAAGATAACTGGGTGGTCGCAAAAAAAAAAGTTACAAACAGTGAATAGACAAAAACAACACTAAAAATAAATGAAGGAGTCAAACGAAAGTAGACCTGAAAGTGTTATAGGTTTTGGAGCCATGGAAAATTAGAAAAATAACTCCAAACACACAACTTTTAAAAATAAACTAAGAAGCCGATAAAAAGTTAAGGTATACGAAAAGAGGAAAAACAAGTAGTTTTTTTTAGAAAATTATTGCTTTGGAAAACATAAAATTATGAAATTTCATTTATTGTGGTACAAAAGAAGACGCGTTGTCGATAATTACTAGAGTACATTAGGAGGTCTCATTCTGCCACTTCAACGGTTCAAGTAAGGGGATTAGGCCTTGTGAAAGAAGCAACCTATACTAAGTTGTTATATCACAGCTTAGTTTTTATGAGTCATTTCAAAAGCGATCCAACTTTGAAAAGACAGATTTTGAAAACGGTGCTGAAGGCTCAGTTCTCTCACCCCAAACAGTTCAACTTCTCCTAACCCAATGGCTTAGGCGCCTCCCACAAATGTCTAAAACTAATTCCTCACCCAGACACAATCTCGCTGAGTTTATTGCTTTAGGATGAGTATACCATTAAAAACCCTAACATTAAAACTCTCCCAATACAGTGCATTGCATGCCTGCGTGATGTGAACTATAACTACTCCAATTTTTTTGAGCTTGTTGTCATTTAAACAGCTGTACCAATGAAATTTTTTGTTGGCTACTACAAAAAAGTGTAGTCTGGGTGAGAGATTAGGCCTTTAACACCAGCAATCAGACGTCAAAACTATCAAATGTCAAATATCAGCTGGAAAATTTAACAAAATACATTTTTGTGCGAAGTATTTATTCGAACCATTTCACAAAATGGATTTGATTTCTTTTTCAAAACAATCAAAAGATTTTATGAACTGGCAAAATATTATTTCATAAGGAAACGAAAGATGAACTGGTCAGAATTGCATAAAACAAATATTTTCGAAATAGCCATTTCTTCTTTAAGCCATTATCAAAACACAGCAAAAGTGCTACAATCGAATAATAAAGAGTGGGGTCTTTGTAACATTCTCCTCAAAAGTGGGATTACATCACTTTAAATACCGTACTCGAAAGAACCCGAGATATTATATTTGTGACATTATCTTTACAAGTTTTCAAAATTGTAAATATATCTTGGCTGTCAAAGAAGTTTTTGCCCTCTAGTAGCTAAGTGAACTTAACTATTGCAAAGTTTAGTATTGGAAGCGTTTTTTTTATAGTTTAGTAAACCCGTGCGATTGCAATCAGGAAACGGGTAAAACGTATTGCAACAAAGAGAATCAACCTGAGAGACAGCTGAATCAGCTCTGTCTTATACTGGTGTGTTTGCTTTACGAGACCATCACCTGCCTTTCCAATGACATATCTGGAGGGCATTTTCTCATTCTGTAAAATGACTCAAGTGAGCATTGCTGAAGTTGTTTTTATAAAATCGCGACTTTATTATGAATAAGGCGTTTCTTTCATTCCCTGTTGAGGTCGGGGAATAACTTGAGCTAGGTCTATCTATTCCCGAGCTTATTTCAAAGGCAGTAATTTGTCATCCCGAACTATAATTTTACCAGTTGTCTACAGAAATTCTTACTAGATACAGCACTTTGATTTAACATCAAATTGAAAAATGCAGAGAAAGCACTGTATAGACCTATTTCCAAATAGCAATTACAATGAATTGTGGGGTTGAGTTTTGGGTGTGCGTCAATTTTCACCACAGTTGGTCAAAAGGAGACAAAAACTTGCCAGCCTGGGTAAATATATATGATTTGTATATGAAGACTACGAAAATCTAAGTCATACTAATTATTCCGTGACGTCATATCCGCAGACAGCTTTTATCGGATACGCGTAGTCCGAAAAAAAAAAACTGTTTGTAAATGTGACGTTACGAAATAAATAGTTTACATTTCCTTTGCGTGGTCTTCTCATATTGACCATATATTTACACAAGATGGCAATTTTTGGTTCTTTCCGACAATAGATGGAGTAGACGGTAACTAAAACTCACAAGAATTGGATTGTTATCCGATCCGATATCGCTGTCGTGTGACCTGGGCTTTATGGGATGTAAAACATGCAATCATGGTATTGCCTTGAAAATCTAAGCGGAGCTCCGCTACAGTTGGTGCGGAGCTTACAAAAAATCGCGACCCCTCAGAATTCCCGAAATAACAGTTTCTAGACTTTTAAGTACCTCGAGAAAGCTGTTAACTCTAAATAGTCGTTAATTTGAACTTCTGTTGCAATGAAATTTTCACTTCAATAAGAGGTAAACAAATTACAGTACGATCAGAAAACTGCAAGATAAAATGTACCACTTTATTTTCCCGCCAAAACTGGATTTTTTAATACACCTGGGTATTCTCTTGTCTGCCTGTGTTATCTTAAAACAGGCAGCTGTAAAATCATTCCACGATGTTTTGCAGCTTCAGTCCGAACGACATTCTTCTATGCAGGGCAAACTCATGTCCAAATTATGAATTGAAAGTGAAGTATGTTAAATTGATTTTGTAGGCAATCAATGAATTTGTGGCTAAGCTTCATCATCTTTTGGAATGTTTCATGAAAATTTTTACAGTAACTATGATGCTATTTTTATTTTTTGAGCAAATTCTGGAAAGAATTCATGCACGCTGAACAATTTTAAATAATCAACATGCCAGATTGTTTAAGGCTTAAATGGCTGCAAGGTGTTTTTAAACCTCTGTCGAAATTCAGATCTTTCGACAATTTAAGAGGCAGTCTTCTCCCTACGTAATGGGTCTAGCGTTTAAAAAGGAGAGGTTTTCACCTTCCTAACTGAACATCTCTGTGCATCTTACATAAAATTCCCACCAAACTATTTTAAAGTTAAAATTTGTGTTAAATATTGAACACATATTAAGAACGGAAAAAATAGAATGCAAAAATTCATTGAGATTTCGATGATACATAATTGTTCCGTTTCAAAGAGTGCCATCATGCACCATAATCTTCTCATTCAAATGTTAAACTAGCATGTTCAAAAATAATTTTGTCATTTCAGATGGCCTTTTGACCTGCATAAAAGCCATACATAGCTACACAGACAAACAACAGACAGACAAATGGACAAACAGCTATCTTGAAAGATCATATTTAGGAAAGATTTCCAGGCTTTGAACCCAAAGACCCCAGATGACCTTTCATCTCTGCCATAATGCATCCACATACCCAAATAAAAAATCTAAGTTTCCTATCTTGAGATATCGCATAAGCAGGATTTTCAGACTTTGACTAGCAGTGACCCCGGATAACTTTTGACCTCCATCAAAAACATTAGGTACCATTTCCTGACCATAACACATCTACATACCAACTATGCAATCTATCCAAGCTACCTAACTTGAGATATCACATTAACAAGGATTTCAGACTTTGACCCAGGGTGACCCCAGATGACCTTTACCTTTGTCAAAAACAAAAGTGACCATTTACTGACTATAACGCATCCACATACTAAAAAATACAATCTATCCAAGTTTCCTACCTTGAGATATCTTGTTAACAAGGTTTTCAGACTTTGATCCCCGGTGACCCCAGATAACATTTGACCTCCACCAAAAATAAGACATCTTTTGACCATAACGTATCCACATACTAAATATGAAATCTATCCAAGCTTCTTACTTTGACATATCGCGTTGACAATGTTTTCAGACTTAGCCCCTGGTGACCCCAACTGTCAGACATTCCTATCTTGTGATATAGTTTTAACAAGCAAAGTGTCACAAACACAAACACAAACACAACACAAGCGCAAGCACAAGCACAAACACAAACACACACACACACACACACACGAACAAACCCAAGCACAAGCGCAAACACAAACAAACACACGCACATACACACACATGCCTGCCCGCCAGCCAGTTTGCCTGCCTGCCTTCTTCCGCCAAACTAGTGCTTGAGAACGCGGTTGCAAATTGAACTTCAAAACTTTCTCTAAGAATCTGCAGAGCAATGAGCGGGTGAAAATTTCAATAATTTGATAACCACTTTTGAGAAAACATGGTCAAAATTGATTCTTGGTCGCCAAACCCTTTAACTCCATCTCACCCTTTCCTGCAGAAATAGATGAAATGTCTGTGGAGGAAGCCTGGAAATCGGCGGGGAGGGGGGTGCCTATGAACAGAAAGAATTAACCATAATCGGACTGATGCATTTGTGTTTGAGATGTTACTGATAATTACTACATTGATGAAAGTGAAGCGCGTGGAGAGATAAGAAGGATTTGCGAAAATGGGGCTCTATGTTGCTAATTTAAGAGAGATAAGTCTACGGCCTAGTTACAAAGTCTTTTTCGGCGATGCAATTCTGCTACTTATGTTTTTAATGTTTCATCCATAACCAGTAGTGTCACTACACCTCTACAGCTAGCAACTTGAGTACTCTCCGCCCTCTATTCAGGTCCTACTGGCATCCATGTCTTCCGGGAAGACTTTTGAAACCCGTAAATAGGTATGTACAAATGATTGTTTATATAAAACGTGTAAAGCATGAAGATACGTTTCGGCAAAACCTGCCCCTATGTTACAGAAGATGGCCCTTTGCATCAGATTAAAGAACATATAGTACAGTTACTGGTGGCTGTTTGACCATTTTGTTATCTGGGTCTTAAAACAACGCTATTAAATAATGACTTTTGCCAATAATGGTACAACAGTAAAGTATGTTAAAAACCTGAAAAGGCCGCCGACAGACGATTTTAGTCCGTCGGGGGGGAGGGCGACCGCCCCTGACCATATCGCAGCTCCGCCACTGTTATAGGCCCATACATGGACGGAGCATGTACCGTGTACGTTCTATCCGTAGATTGGGGCAATAAAAGTCGCACCAAGATGGCTGTCGGGAAGCCATAATTTGTATGATTTGACGACGACTCTGCAATATTTTAAACAAAAGTTTAAATTGAATGAGGAACAATATCATATTCTTGCAATATGTGTAGTGATTTTTACCTTACCTTGTAATATTTCGAAAATATTTAAACTTTCTTACAAAATCTGTTGTTTTACCTACTTGAGCAAGTCAAATTACTTCCACACACAAAACCATAGCAGACAACCATCTTGCTACGCCAATACTCAAACCAGGGAGGTGTTATTAACATAACACCCCCTGCTCAAACGTAAGGTAGCGACAGTCTAACGTACACTATGCTCTGTCCATGTATATAGCAAGTTCGTTGTTAAACGTTACCAGGTTTTCTTTTGAAGGAGGGGGGGGGGAGGGAGAAGGAGTATGCAAAACTAAAATCAACTGACACTTGTCAAAATGATATCCTTTCACAAGTCATCGTGACCGTGACCCCGCTCCTCCATCCATTCCACTGAACGGGGCCATAGCCGGGAATTCCGATTTACGATCACCTGCACTCACAAGTGGCACACGTTGCGATAACCACTTCGCGGGAAACACATTGTGAAGCCTACCACAGGTAGTGTCAGTGGATGTACACATCCGCGTTTTTCACGTCAAAATTTCGCTTTTTCTGGTTAGAATGTACACTCAAAGTAAACGTTCCCCGAACGTCCGGGAATGGCACCACCAACATGGTGGCTAAGCACCTTTCTTTACAGGCTCAGTAAAAAATATTTAACGTTTCATACAAAATTTAATACTGGATTTGCGTTATGAATGTTCCACCTTAACCTTGAGTAAAAGCGTAATTGCAGTTGAATCCGGGTGACTTTTTTGTATTTACTGTGGACGGTCATTATACAGTTTATCCTGGACGGTTGTACTGGCAAAATCAGCCAATAGACCCTATGAACTAAGGAAGCACTGACGTCATCCTAGGGGCAAAACAATATGGAGACGCATAAGAATGTGTCCTTCACGTGTAGCAGACTACATGCACGTATTCGACTGGTTGACAAATCAGTCGTCTGCATTTGTCAGTGTTGGTTTGTTTTGCCCCAAGGGGGGGGGGGGGCGTACTTTTTTTGTTCTTCGTTTTCATAGGCATAAGGTCTATGTACAGAAAAAACATCCCAAAAGCTCAAGTGTTGGGTGAGACCTTCCATATTTTACGATAGCGTATACGATGTCTCATTCACTGGACATGGAATGTGCACTTTAATACAAACTAAAAGTATAGAGAGGGGTTGCCGACAGTTATTTCAAACGTTTTGGGGGTCTCATGAGATGGCACTCGCTACAGTTTGTTAGTAAGTTAGGTGAGATTTAACGACCTACCAACACAAATGTGTCAAAAGTGTAAGTCAACTCGATAAAAAGTTGAAAGTTAATTTTTTTTTCAAGTATTGTTCAAGTTCAAATCTGGTTTCCTTTAAATGGACTCTTACGACAGGCGAAATACACTGTGGGCATATTCTACAACTTCCAGCTCACCAGGGGAAGGCACTCCCTACAATATAAGTCCACTTAAGTATGAATTTAGTTAGATGGAGTTTTACAACCCAGTTCCAACCTATTGGTTCAAGTCGAGCCGGCAAGGGACTTTGTTTCCATTTGTGGCTCACTAAGTATGAAGTGCAATCTTTACCTACCTATGGTTATTTATGCACAGAGTCTTTTCCGCCCTGCCTCAAGTATATAGAACAATGCTGCTAATATTAAGGTATATTTCCCCCAAAAGGAGCTGTAGGTGCATGTGAATAAAAATATGGCAATCGACGGTGATATTTTCAAGCAAACATCTTATTATTCATTTCAATTTCGTACTTTGTGATAAAAATAATTTTAATGGCTTATTTAGAATATGCCCTCTTTTTCAAAGGGCAAATAGATGGTATGTAACATATTTTATGTTCAATTTTGAACACTTCATGTGGGGATAAATTTTTTATTGAAACGTGATACGTGTCAGGCTTTCGTCATTCTACATCCGGGATCTGGTAGAATTCAAACAACAATGGCGCAAACATGTGGCAACGTAACAAAATTCCGTTTTGAAAGTCGAAATGACTATTTTCAAAACTTCAGATTGCTTACTTCGGATACAGCGTACACCAAAATGTTAGTTTTGAAGCAGCAAAATTAGGGTTGTCTTCTCCTTTTAAGTTACGCAACTGAAGCCAATGCAACATGCTATACGTTTGACGACCTTGTCCTAATGATGGTTATAAAACATTCTAGCAGCATATATTATTGGCCCCCGATTTGATGCATTGTATACAGAAATTTAAAGCTCTCTTATTGAACCATGTGGGTGACCTAATTAAATATATAGGTTAAAAGGCTTTAAAACATCACAGATATTGAATCGTCAATTAGATTGGTTACAATCTCATTTCTGGTCCTCTTAAAAGCTTTTCTGTTGATAGGATACAAATTAAATATAATATACAGTACAAATCATCAAGCAAATTCATGGGGGTTGGTCTCTCACAATTTGTGATGTGGCTTAATGACTGCACAAATTGCAATGTCTTGTCTTCGTAATTAAAAAGAAAAAAAAACTTCTGTGGCTTAATTGCTGATTACATTATTAATAATAAGATTCTTTGGATTCTCTAATAAATACATTGCAAAATTTTTCAAGGCCATGAAAGAAGATGAACGTCACAAGAAGAATGATAAAACGGGTAATTTGACAAAGAAAGTTAAGCATTTGCTTGGAATACAATTTGTTCTTGTGCATTAAAAGAAGGATTATATCAAGTTCTGATATGATACAGGGATACTTATGCTAAGCGTTTTAATGAAATTTGCGTTGATATCCGATGTGTGGTTCTCAAGATATGAGTAAGTAAAGCTGACATATCTTCTTCAAACAGTTAACTTGAAGCAAGCACATATGACATCATATTCTCACATTAGTAGACAGTCTTTTGTTTTCCTTTAAGCTTTACAGCCTATTTTCTCCTAAGTAGTCTCATAATTATCAAAATGTGGTTGCATAAATGGCATTGAAACTTTTCAAACTTTGCAATTCCCATGGGGAGGTCTCTCATTCCTATTAACATCAACGTCAGCAGAACAGTCTGAAAAACAAAGGAAAACAAGGAGATCCGTCTAAATGTGATGCAGTCTCTGCTGCCCTCAAACTCACTTTGGAACACAAATCTAGTAACTTCATTTGCTCATATCTCAAGAAATACATTTCTATTTGAATGGAAATTTCATCACACTATGTAAATTCGGTTCTTCTTTCACACGTGAAAATTAATATTTTGATAAACCTTCTCCTTTGATAAGAGCACAACTATGTTTTAAAGATCACAACAGGATTTGGTATGTTAGAAGGGTACTTATTCTGAGCATTTTTGTGAAATTAGCATTAAAATCCGATGTGTGGTTCTCAAGACATCAACACGTAAAGTTTTCACATTTTCAACAAAAAGTGAACTTGAAGCAAGCACATATTACATCACATCCCCACATTAAAGGGTAGTCTTTTGATTTTCTTTAAACTTTATACTGGATTTTTTCCTTAACAATCCCATATTATTAAAATTTGCATAAGTGGCATGAGAATTTTACAAACTTTGCGTCCCCCACATGGAGGTTATACTCCTATTAACTTCAAGGTCAACACAACAGTCTGATAAAACAAAGGGAAACAAAGCATTCCTTGTCAATGCGAGGAAGTGATATCAGCTCTGCTGCCCTCAAACTCACTTTTGAACACAAATCTACTGACTTTATATACTGATATCTCAAGCAATACATGTCCGATTTGAATGGAAATTTCCCCAGATTTTGTTCCTATATATGAAAGTAAAATTTTTGCTTAAACTTCCCCTTTAAGTCAATATGTAGGTATCAATGTGCCTTCACATAATGTAAAAACTCAAAACTCATGGGAGCACGTGAGCTATGGGGTTATGAAGCAGTCAGCACACGAAAGTGCATGCAGGGAAGTTTATCAGCTAAAGATGGATCAAGCTTGTGGCAGTTAACGGCACAAATTCTCAGGGGACAGTATATTCAAAGTCGGTAATAGTTGTTCTCCAAATAAGGGGGAAGGGATTTAAGGGGATGGAGGTCACTTCTTTCCTCCATGACTACATAGTTTTCCCTCCCTATTTACTCAGTTCCGGCTTACATTAAATGGCTGTGAATTTTACTAGTTTCCTGAACTAGTCATGTTTAAGAGGGATGTTCTAAATAGAGTGAGTACGTATGTAGTTTACTACATTACTACAGACTGTAGCTATGAGCTTCGATTAATTATCAAGGCAACTATCTGTTTACTGTTATCCGCGTTGTTTTACAGATTTGGCAATCGCAAGAGGATTTTATCAATCCTATTATTCTCACACTAGAGAACATCAAACCGATACATCTGCCGAGTCTCTTCATTTGTTGCAGACCAAAAGAAGCAAGAAATATTCAAGTCTGTAAAGAAAAAGAGCTTTAAAAATCTAAAAACGCTAATAGGAAAAAGTGCAAAAAGTACAAATACCCCCGCTATGTTCACATAAATGCGATATCAAGATATGGAATATAACTTCGAACGCATGCAGATATACCTGAATCACCCATGCTGCATTTTAGCACAGCCTAAAATATTTCGTCATGTTTTGTTGGTGTGGTTTTGTAAAAACATGAAAGGATAGCAATCTTTTTTGTCTTTATTAGAACTATTACATTAAAAATAATGTGTTAAGGAATTACACGCATATTTTACCCCACTTTGGGAACATGTCACAATGCTAAAAACACATGTTTAGTTTATAAATATTATGTAATTAATTCCTAAACACTACGAGTTTAACTTCTAAACATATATAAAGTGAAAACGTGTTCCCAAAGGAAAAAAAACAAGATGTTTAGAATGTTTAGAAAAGCGTGAAACAGAATTTAAATTAACATGACATGCTACGAAAGTTATAATCGTCGCAGGTACTATTCATTTTTACGAAAAAACTTTGAAAATATTTTTCCTTCTCAAAATATTATGTATCAGGCGGAAGAGCGTACCTAATTAAGCAACACCATTTTTATTTGTTAAGTTTGGGTGACCAAATGATTTTTTTAACAACGAATTACTGAGCTTCTCTTTGGCTCTCCTTTTTTCCTATAAGAGAAAACTGCTATACAATCCTATAATGGGCGATCTATCCTTTGCGTCTAATTGGGACACTTGGGCAACATATTGTCGAAAGTGATCTTGGAAAAGCAGGCTTTTGGAAGGAAGGTGTAGAAACTGTGACGGCGCCCTAAGGGGACAACCTAAGGGCAAAGGAAAATGATCTGAAGCTCTGAGGTTTTAGCATATCTCTGGGAAAAACTAAATCTCAGGAGAGGAACGTTTCCTTTCGGTTGACATCGGTTTACACAACTCCTAACAAACCTAAAGGGGGGGGGGGTAGGGGTGGCAAAAGGGGGAGGACAAAATCACTGTGTAGGAGAAGATGTGTTTTGGGAGCAGCTGAAACAACATTTGCATACATTGCAAAGAGGAGAAAGAAGCGGCGTGAAAGAGGCTATGGACAGGCTGAATATTTTGAATAATTAAAATTTCCCAGTTATTGCAAATTCATCTAGGCGGTAAGCAGTGACGGCGTCGGAATGTCAAAATTGGGAGGTAAACTAAAGGAAAGGATAATGTTGGTGGGTAAAAATTTCGGGCGCAGTGTGATACCGAGCCAAAAGCACCCCTTCATAGGGATGTGGTCCAGGACGCAAGGCCCCCGGAAGCTTGGATGTTTTTGCCTACACTTCTGGACGAAAAATTTAATCTAAGAGGTTTATTATTTATTATTTCCTAACTGACGTAAGTTGGGGCCGACACTGGTTGTAGGACATTTTAGTAGAGGTAGCGACAGAATTTATTCGCATGAGGTCCATGTTCCACTTACGCCCCAACGCACACCTCACTTTAACCGGTATTAAAACAAGTTCATTATACGTGTTCGATTTTCCGAGTCCTTTTTATTTATCATTCACTTTTAATGTTTTCAGAACGAAAGGAGGATAAATGCTAGTCACCTGGGTCAGCCGCTATGGAGGGGAAGACTGGTAGGCGGGCTGAGGAGGAGGAGTCTTCATGGATTTCAAGGAATAAGTGAGGAGGGTGTGGGGCATTCGAGAAGGGAACCACAGAATGACAGTTTACATTGGGAAAAAGTTCATAACCTGTAGGACTTCATTTTCTCCATCCTTTCATATTTTTTGAGAGGGATGTGGCTTCTTCTGCAACGAAGCAACGTTCACTGACCTCGCTGGCACCAGCCTTGACTCTTTTATGAGTGGCCTCAAGCTTTATTCAAAAAGGAGATGCCAGTTAAAGGCCCAATTTTTTCAACCAAAACAGTATCAATTCTCCTAACCTTCTTCCTTAATCCCCTTATACACAGCTGTTTGAAATTCATCCTCATCCAGACACAATCTCAGTTTATTGTTTCAGGGTGAGTATCAAAAAGCTCAATGCGTAAAATCAAAACACTCGCAGTACAGTTCATGCTGTGCAATATAAGTTTGGTACTCTGCATTGCTTGAATAAGCTGTCAGTCAAAGCGCTCAGCCAACTGAGAATTTCTAAAAAAAACCCTACAAAAATTGTAGTTTGGGTTGAGAGGATTGGTTCTTGAGTGAAACTTTCCATATAGCTGGAAGCAAGGACGGATTTGGAAATTGGAGCCATAATCCTATTACAGCACCACTGATCATATACACTTGAAATATTTCCCATTAATCTGGTATACTATAGATGGGTTTGGGGACGATGTATCCGTCAATTTTCGCTAAGCAATTACCCCTAGTCAAATGTCCCCTCACCTAAGAGGCCTCTTTACTATCACTCTTTTCGTGTTGAGCCACAATCTAGCACATTTAAGAATTGCAAATGGCAAATACAGCAACTCACACTTTGAACAGCAAGGTCAGCTGGTGGATCAACCGGGTCAAATATGATTGGTCAGAGAAATCGGACACACCCTGCTGAAAAATTGATTCAGAATTTCTCTACAACATGTCGCCTTATTATTTCTGTACAAACAAGCCTATCAATTATGATGAAAATGTACATATGTCTTAAATTATACGTTTCATTTAGCCATGCTTTAGATTTCGCATGTCGTTTAAACCTTTTTCCATGTTTAAACAAGACAATTCTCGATCAGTCGATAAACATCCTTTTAAATTCACTTCAAAACCTGCTTTTTATGGGGATTTGAGTTGTTTGTAGCCATCAGCGTGGTATTAATAATCAAAGTGATTGCTAATATTAAGACTGATGGACCCCAACAATATCTCACCTTTACTTGACTACCGGGCTCGTTTATAGATAGGTGGACCGCACGCAATAAACTCGTACTACGTTTGTAGCAAACTTGGGCTCGCATTCCATTTTTCTCAGTTCAAATGCTTGCATTTATTAGTGCTTTTTGCATAGTGACATCACATGCATAAGGCTCACAACAACAATTTTAGCACAACGCAGCGGCACTCGGTCGCACGTGCTGGTGGAAATCTCGATACCAAAAACATACCTGTGGCAATTGAGGGTCCTGATAAATTTATCACCATATCCAGTGATGTAGTTACGTAGATGAGGTTTTATGGCTCATTTTCACACAAATTTCTTTCAGTTGATTCGGTCACGGCCTTCACTCCAGTTCTGGCTCACCGTCTTGTTTCCCCTGTTCCATTGCTTATGCTGAGCACCAAGCACAATGGCAAAAGGGTTCCAGGTTTAATGTCATCGGTATGAAAAGGACAGATGTCGACTTTTTGCATGTGATGTCGCTAGGGTTAAATATAAAACAAAGAGGGAAAAAATATTGTAAATATACAATATTTTTGAGTCAAAAGGCTTGCCGAATACTTCCCCCATTATAGTTGTAACTGTTGTTGATCTTTCTAGTCGCTTATTTACAAAACAATGCGAATCTAAAATTGCAATCCGAGCCTAGTTTGTGATCGGTGGCGTTAGCAACTAGAACTTGACAATCGGGAGAATGTTAAATTAAAGCCACATACATCAATCCTTGGAAACACCGGCGTTCCCTCTCATTTTGGAAAGACATCCACTGAATTGAGATTTTAACAAAGTAAATTTTCGACGTCAGTGACCATGTCCCTGCCGATCCACATCCGAGTAGAAATTGACGAACTGAATACAGCTAACGTTAGGAAAGGTAGGTCGGTGGTGTGTGTTGGTGGCGCTATAATTTTCCACAGCACTTTCTAATACGCAATGGCGTTGTAGCGTAACGCGTTAAAAAGTACTTAATCATATTGTTAAAAAACTGACCGACTAGGTGATGTACTCACTTAATATAGTTTCCAAAAACAAAAACATACGGAAATACACAGGTTGGCACCCATTGAGCAGCAAATCGTCGACCAGCACTGGCGCAGTGACTTAAAAGAAGGTCATATCAACTTTTGATGTGTAAGAGGGGTACTTACTCTAACATTTTGGTGAAACTTGCATTGAAATCGAATGTGTGGCTTTTAAGATATTGCAAGTAAAGTTGTCGTCAATTTTCAGCAAATGGTGAACTTAGAGGAAGCACGTTTGACATCATATCCCCACATTAATGGACAATCTTTTGTTTTTCTGAAACTTCACAACATATTTACTCCTAAACAGTCACATGCCCAAAATGTGACTGCCTAAGTGGCATAAAAATTTTTCAAACTTTGCAATACCCATATGGGAGGTCTTATTCCTACTAACATGTAGTTCAACACAACAGGATGAGAAAAAACAAAGGGAAACAAAGCATTCCGTGTTAATGTGAGGAAGTGCCGTAATCCATGTTGCACTCGAATCTCAGTTTGGAACACAAATCTAGTTTCTTCATTTGTTGATATCTCGAGAAATACATGTCCGATTTGAATGGAAATTTCACCGGCATACTAAGTAAATCTTATTCTTCTTTCACATGTGAAAGTTAATTTTTTTGCTTCCAAATGCTTCTATTTCAACATTAAGCAAGGTTTAGCAACAATCTTGGACAAACTGGATGGGACCCTTTTTCATAATTTTAGTAAACCTCAGTTACAGTAATAGGCTAACATAAAACCCCCGGCTCCTTCAATGTTGTGTCGAAAAGAGTGGCTCTGTGTTGTGACTAACATAGCATAACACGCAGTGTCAACACTGGAAGGGAAAGGGTGTCCCAAGGAGTTTATCCAAGATTATAGGCTACTGCCATCTGATAAGTATAACCAATCCATTTTCATAATATTCATAAATTTCTGATAGTAGGCTAAAATGAAAGCCCCCGTTCCTCCAATGTTGCGCCGAAAAGAGTGGCTCTGTGCAGTGAATGGCAGAGCATAACATGGAGTGTGAACACTGGGGCATGGTGGGGGGAGGCGAGAGTTTGTCAAGGATTGTTAGCTACTGCCATGTGACCACTATAACCAATCCATTTCCATAAAGTTGTTACGGTTACCATAACTATTTTTACATTTTCTATGAGACTTGGCTGTATTGTAGTTTGACTTATTAAAGGACCAACCTTCTTCTCTTACCCCAAACTGCAATTTTGGTCGGGATGTAACAAATATCTCAATTCGTTCAGTTCTTTGATTGAAAGTTAATTCAAACAATGCCAAGTGCCACAACTTGTATTACACAACATGAACTGTACTGAGAGTGTCATGATTATACACATCGTGCCTTTTGAAACTCACCCTGAAGCAATAAACTTAGACTGTATCTGAATGAGGAAGAATTTCAGATAATTCTGGGAGGGACTTAAGTAAGAAGGTTAGGAGAATTGTTACTGTTTTGGGTAAGAGAATTGTGCCTTTAAAGTTGATGCGAAGGCACTCGCTTCATGCTGTGAATTACAGCTGAGCCTACAAAAAACACTTTCAAAAACAGTTACCGAGTAGCCTGTATTGATGTGTAATGCATGTCCCATGAAGTTAAAGGAAAACAGCCCGTCTCAGTGATTTGTAGTAGACGACCTTTAGCAAATGTGACAGCCATAGATATCATTCTTTTGCACTTGAAAGAAAAAGATCCTTCTTCCAGAGTGTCGGTTTCAACAAGCCTACTTGAAAGCCAATCAATCTCTTAGGAACTTTAACTATCCTTTACCCCTTTCCATTTGGTTTCAAATTCCTCAATTTGAAATAGGAGCGCAGCAATGAAATAGGAAACTAAGTGGACTGAAGATGGTCTTTAGAGTGGATTCTTGAAGGTATAGCTTCACGGTTTAAAGATTTCTTTTTTGGGCTTCACTATTGGACAAAAACATAAATGAAACCAGAAATTTATTACGATTGCATCCAGGAACGCACAAATTTGTCACCGGACAATATGCACTTGAAAATGACAAATTTTTCTAAGACAACGCAGTCTTTGATTGACAAGTCTTTGTGGTTTTGTTACGAAACCGCCATGCTCGAGCAGTGGCGTACACAGGATTTCCCTGAAGGGGGAGGGGCATGCAGTATGTTGAGTGATCGCCGGCCTGGGGGATAGGTCTAAAAAGAGGGGGTGTCTCCTACCCTTTCAAAATTTACCCCCCCCCCTTTTTAAGGAGCCTAGATGCAAAATGGCGCAAGATTATCGACTTTAACAGGAACAGTGTTAAAAGTTGAACTGTGGTGGTTCATGAGGATAACACTGAAAATTTTGTCCTTTACATGCAATCTAATGCCATTTACGCTACCTTTCGAAGTAAAATGTTTTTAAATTTGCAGTTTTTTCTTGGCCACAAAACGTCTTTCTGCTATTAAGACTACCTTATCTAAGCGAAGCGCCACCATTAGTTGGCGCTGAACGTGCAGAAAATTTTAAAAAGTCAAAACCCTCAGATGCCCGGAAATAGTTTTCCTTATACGAAGAATCTATAACGAGTCGCTTTCTTCTTTTGTCGTTTGCAATAAAATGTTCACTTCAAAATAAGTTTCGAAAACGGCAATGTGATCAGAGAGTTAAGAAATACTCTGACCCGAAAAATGTATTTTTGCCCGAAACAGTATCTAAAGGGAGGGCCACCATTGGTTGGCGTGGAGCGTAGAGGAAATTTCGAAAAATTACACGTCTCAGGTGGCCAAAAATAGCATTTTCCAGACTTATACTAAGAATCTAGAGAGTTTCTATCTCCGTTTGTCGTTTTTAATAAAATACTTACTTCAAAATAAGTTCGCAGACTGTAAAGATATCAGAAACTTAATAAAGATATTTGACCCAAAAATGTAGTTTTGCCCGAACGACTTTTTAAGCGGAGTGTCACCATAAGTTGATGGGAAGCGTAGAGAAAAATTTGAAAAAATGCGACCACCAGGTGACTGAAAATTGCATTTTCATGCTTGGAAAGAGAATCTAAACATTCTTTATGTTTAAAGCTTTTGCTGGCAATAACAAAAAAAAACCAAAAAAAAAAAAAAAAACAAACAAAAAAAACAGTAACACGTTGTGTGATCAGAATATTCCTATACATAAAACGTTCTACCACTTTTTTATGAATGCTCTTGATTCTTTTCAGTGACACTCTACAACGGAATTGAGAATATGCAAATACTTCTCTATTGTGACTCTCGGATAAATTTAAGATTTGCTGGATTGATGAATTTGCTTGTGACTCTAACATTTATAGCATAATAAATGCTATTTCTTACTGTAATTGACCCCTCCGCTTCCATGCCCCGTCACTTACGTCTATGCCGACCGGGGAAGGAGTCTAAAGAATGGGCCCCTCCTTTACGTTTGGGAGTTCTTATAACAGTATACAGTGTACGTAGAGACAATCGGTGCCACCAGGAAGTTACAAAGTCTACCTTTTCAAGTAAAATTGGGAATTTGACAAAATTTGCCTATTTTTAGGAATAAAAAAGGCATTACTGAGAGGGCAGAGGGCCTTACAGAAACAATCCTTCCCGATCTTTGAAAATTTTTGAGTAATTGGATGTCCTTATATGCAATTTGGTATCATTTGTGCTACCGTTTGCAGTAAAATCTGTGTTACTAATGTAGGTTTGATATGTTGAAGAGGGACATATTCTGTAAGCATTCTGGTGAAGTTTAATTTATTTTCCATGTACGGTTCTTGAGCTATTATCAACTGAATGTGGCAAATAGTACACAAAATGAGCTTGAAGCAAGCGGGCCAGTATTCGTTTATTCGTATTATTTTTTCAATATTTTGTTTTTATGAAAATTTAACATCAATTTTATGCAACTAAACTTTGATATATTGAAACCATACTGAGCGATAAAATTTTGAAAACTTCAAGCACAAGAAATGTCAGTGCCAACTTATTTGCTAATAACCAGGGCTATAATCTACAGCCCTGGATAGCTGGTAGTCGTGTCCTGGCTCGGGCTCGTGATTTCATAATTTGAAGGACTTGGCCAGAGAGGTTGAATTTTTCCCCATTCAGAAAGTACAAGAGAATCGAGTCCGGACTAGGACACGAGTCCTTGAAAGTTGAAAATTGCCGGACTTGCGACTCGTACTTTCTGTACTCGACCACAGCACTGCTAAAATCTTGAGAACCGAATATGGAAAATAAACCAAATTTTCACCAGAATGCTTAGAATGTTTCCTTCTCTAACATGTCAAAACTAAAGTTGACTCTGGACTATGCTCTTAATGAATATCACCTCGTTTCTTTGTCCAAGTAATCCCAAGACCGTTGCTAAAACATGTTGTTTTTTGCCAAGCTTTGTTCAGGGTTTCCAGTAAAAACGACTTATAACAACCACTTAGATTATGTAATCCTTCACCTGCTCGAACCACGGACGTCCTATACATGGACACAGCATACTGCACGGCACATTATCGCTACCGTAGGTGTGAGGATAGGCGTAGCAAGATGGCCGTCTGCTATAGTTTTGTGGTGTGTGTGCGAAAGTTTAAACGTGCTCGAATAAATAAACAAATTTTGCAAGGAAGTCAAAATATTTTTTAAAACATGCAAGGTAAGGTCAAAATCACTAAACATATTGCAGGAATATGATATTGTATCCCATTCATGATGAACTTTTGTGTAAAATATTACAGAGTCGTCATCAATTCATACAAACTATAGCTTCACGGCGGCCATCTTCGTGCGCCTATTTGACCAGTTGGTGGCGACAGTCTAGGGATAGGACGTACGCCTTACATGCTCTGTACATGTATATAGAAAATCCATGGCTGGAACCATTGTTCAAATATACACACCCCATCTCAAATTTCAACAAATTTCCCTTTAAGTGTGAAAGAAATTGGCTGAATATTTATAATGCGATGTTTAATGTGACCAAACTTTCATATTTTTGAATGGCAACTGGCAAAGTAAAGTTAAGAAGTAAAAGTTCACACGTAAGCCTCCTCATTGTTGCTTAGACGATGCATTTCTTATCTCAGCTCTTCCAGGAATTCTAAAGAGAAAAAAATTAAAATCACCTTCGGAAATGAACTTTTCTTTAAAGAGAATCTAGAAATTTACATATCCCCTGAGAAAACCCAAGCCCCTCAATACGCGTGCCCAGTTTCCTTTTACAAACTGGTAAAATACCGGAAAGATTATTTAAAGGGTAAAAGTTAAGTAAAGCGTTTAAGAGGCATTGAACGTTCGCACATTTACCAAATCGTCGGAATCAACAAAATGAACCTGAACCAACAACACGTGCTCCAAGAAAGGAGTTTACCTAAAATTTCGTAGAAGCATTCTTTCTTAAAAAAGAAGGGTCTAAAGTCACGTCAGGTTTTGATACGTTAGAGAAGTACTTATGCTACGCGAAATTTGCATTGAAACCGGGAAACCCGGAGTGTCGCTCTCAAGATATGAGCAGGAAAAGATGCCGCATTTTCAACAAGAAGTGAACTTGAGGCAAACACATATGACAAAAAAAAGGAGCCACGAAAGGATTGGCTTTAATAATGAAACACGGAAAAGTCGGCAACACTTGGTCAACGGCTCTAGAACGAGTTTCAAGTGGAACTTAAGATTCACAACTATCGCAGTTCTGACGACTTTATGGTGTATATATGTGTGTGTGTGTGTGGGCGGGGGGAGGGGTGAGACACCCAGCGCCTCTGTCCTAACGGTCCTGGACGTCATACGGCTCAACATTACCCAAAGACGCAGGCTTAGCCTTACCCAAAAATTGTACCGTATATTTTCTATCACATGTGTATAATTGTAAAGCAATCAAAAGAAAAATATTGGTCCAAATTTGCATTGAAAAATTAGACAAAGGGACTGCAAAACGTCTGAATGAACTGGGCAAATAAGTGTGCCCAAATGAGGATGTCTTAAAAGATTTTACGAGTGGTTTGAATGACACAAAGTTTCAAAAAAAAAAATTATGTACGTAACCTAAATGCAAATTTCATGACGTAAGTTTCAACCAATCACTTGCAGTAACCAGTCTGGCACCATATGTTTTTTGTTACTAACAATGGTTTGAGATATATTTTTCTCGACTTGAAGGTCAAATAAAAAACATGACGAGACAATGCAGTCACTCCAAGTGAAATTGAGATATTCCTATTTCTGAATGACTATTGTTTATCAGGCTGTCAGGAGGATATAGACGAATCAGGACGGCAAGTGATGGTCTGATTTTCGTCGGCCGTAACTGCGGTCTATCACTTTTAATCTTTTAATTTCCTTGCTAACCTGTATCATGGATGGATGTGCACTGATTTGTACATTGATTCCTTCAATTTCACTGATTATGAGGGTTTGAAATTCATGTAGACAATGGATGAAGACGATTTAATGCTGATGGACCCCACTAATGGCTCCCTGCTATCAATAAATACAAGCGCTGATCGAATTCGTCTATATGAAGACGAGTAGCACGATATTACTGAATTGTTTAATTCGTTCAGAAGAACTGTTTACTTTAGCTTTAGTTTTGGGATTCTTTGCTGTGGAAAGTCACGGAGAATATCTGCAACTGAAATAAGAGAAAATTTGCAAACAAATCAAACTAACGAAATTATTGAAGATTCCAAATCAGATTACAACGCATGCGTTATTAGCCCTGGGCTATAGTATAATCAAACCGTGATAGCCGGTACCATATTTGGTTTCTTACCAGTAACCAAGGTGACTGATAGATGTTCAGGGCATGAAATTATTTGACGTATCTCATTGCATTTATTGATTGTTAACTTCATTATCATTTGTGAGTGATCTTGAGTCGAAGCCAAAGTTGACCATTACAGTTCACTCTATATACTCAGTTGACAGTGCTTATGTTTTTGATAAACTAAGTAGTGATAATAAATTTTCGCCATACCAGCCTTAATCTCATGAAAGTGTAGTTCCCCAACCATTGCATAATATCTGCCCTACTGAGGCACCGAAGTTTTCCCGGTTCGGCAGGTTTTGTGGCCATGGGGGGGGGGGGCTGTAGTCTCCCGTCCCGTAAGGCCATGATGGATGGGGAGAAGTACTCTAAAAACACCCAGGGCGCGGGTTGTTAAGAGATTACACCAGTAAGCCAAAAGGCTTAGTGATTCCTTGCCATCAAATACCTTACCTTCTTTCAAATTGACAGTGTTTGATAGATTTTTCGTTACATTTTAGGCACAGAATTTTCCCAATTTTACCGCTGGTGACCTCAGATGAACTTTGACGTCTACCAAAAACAACAGGGTTCTTCATCTCATCATGAAAAATCCATATCCCAAGTATGAGAAGTGCCGGTCAATCCTATCTGAAGATATCGTGTTTACAAGCCATTTTCAGCGTTTTGCAATTTTACCGCTGGTGACCTTAAATGAACTTTGACCTCTACCAAAACCAATGCGATTCTTTCTGTCAACATGATAAATCTATATACCAAGTATGAAAAGTGTCGGTCACTCCTATCTGAAGATATCGTGTTTACAAGCAATTTTTGGTGTTTTCGCAATTTTACCGCTGGTGACCTCAAATGACCTTTGACCTCTACCAAAAACCAATAGGGTTCTTCCTCTCAACATTCTTACCTTAAGATATCGTGTTTACAAACAAGTGTCACAAACACACACACATACACACGCACACACACACACGCACGACATCACCATGGCATAGATTCCTTGCCTGCCTATGGCAAGGAATCAATAATACTCACTTAAACACACAGCAATACACACACACATCATTTACAACAAGTTTATTTCAACGCATCTCAAACCTACACTTAGTCTGTATAGGGCCAATCATATCTCGGCTTCACGAATGCTTTTTTGATAACTTCTCCCTGGTTTAATGACGTCACCTTTATTATGAAAGTCAAAGTAACACTATAGTAAAAGTTGCATATATCAATGTACATTGAATCAGTACATACTGACAGTGCTGTAGAAGCCGGGTAGTCCGAGTAACGAGTCCATCATTTTTTCAACTTTCAAGAACTCGAGTCTCTGTGATTTTCTCAATGGGGGAAATCAACTCCGATCGAGTACCTCCAATTCATTAAAGGCTGCCTCTTCGGATAGTTGTGGTTGAATGCTCAAATGCGTAGGTAGCTTATGAATCGGATGGCACTCCCTCCGATAACAATGTTTCTTAAATCTGGCGGTTATTTCGGTCATTTCGGACCACGCCTTGAAAACATCCAGGTTCCCAACTTGGGGAATAATTTGCAATGCTAGACAGATATTTATAACATGACCGTCAATTTTACGAGGATGAGCCATGGTTCCGTTCACCTACCAGTTGTGGAATGAGTAATAGCAATCTTATTTGTGTGGATTTAATAGGCGTGGATAAACTACTGGCTAGAAACTACCTCCGCGTCTCCCAAATTGGCGCTTGAATGCAGTTTGACATCATTTCTAGGACGGGGGGGGGGAGGGGAGATCGTTGTGGTCTGCAACTACGCTTTCTAGTTTTAAAGGAATACGAAAATATAGTCTATTTGATAAAGTAAAATTATTAATGGGATAATCATTGTTTTTTCAGCAAGGGATGGACCCATATTTGTGAAAACAAAATATTTGTAGCATTTGCACGGCAACACTGTTTTGGGTCAGAGATAGACGTATTCTTTACAACCAATCTATCGAATGTAAATATAATTAAGCATATACGTACCAATTTTTGTAATATTTTGACCATTTACGTTAAGCATAACCTTGTCAAAAGAGCTCAAATAGTAGCAAACTCTATACATAATTTTGTTCAAGGTGTTATTCGGTTGATTACGTAGCATTCTTTAAACAGTTAAAAGGAACTGCGATTATGACACTAATATGAATTAATATGTTATTGCACCCTGGTACTGTAAACCTACACGACTCTGTTGAATTAATGTAGCACTGCTACTGCTATAAATTACTCAGATCATGGAGCAGATATTTTCTAAAGAAAATACGAGAATTATTTTAGTATTTAGCCGATGTTTCTAAATACGTTGTCATTGCTATATTGCTATTTCCCTGTAAGAAGTAAACAACTTGTAACTGATAGCGGCAATTCCCACAAGAATAAAACTGTTGCACAAAGCTGTGAGTATATTTGGAGATTGATATCGATAAGCCTAGGAATTAAGTGGAAATTCGGTATGAAAAATATTTGTCCGAATATTTTCATCATCCACTAGGAGTAATAACCTCTTCAAGCTACGCCCCAAAGCTGATTATATACATGTACTCACACACACACACACACACACACACGCACACAGAGATGTATATATATATATATATATAATGAAAAAAAGAGAGGGTAACGCCTTCATTATATCCAGTAAATCATAGCGTTACCCTCTCTTTTTTTCATTATATTGGAAATCCAGTACGCGTACTTTAATATATATATATGTATATACATATATATATGTATATATATATATATATATATATATATATATATATATGTATATATATATGTATATATATATATATATATATATATATATATATATATATATATATATATATATATATATACATATATATGACACTGCTTATCCAACCCCTTGTTCCAACCCTTCCCCTCCTACGTTCAGGACACTACGGACTTCATCCGCAAAATTGGGAAGATGAAAATCTCCCGTCGGACACAATTCGGGTCACTCTTGACGTGTCCTCGTTGTACACAAACATACCAAATGAGGAAGGCATCTCCGCTTGCACCAACGCCTTCAATCCGATTCGGGGCAAAACTCTCACCAAGAAAGACTTAGGCGAACTCATGCATCTGATTTTGACCAACAACAATTTCATTTTTGGTGACCACCACTACCTCCAAATTCATGGTACAGCCATGGGAACCAAAATGGCTCCCTCATTTGCTAACTTGTTTATGGGCAACTTCGAGCAAAAATTTCTGTCTCGACAAAATTTGAAACCACAAATTTGGTTACGCTTCATAGACGACATCTTCATGATCTGGCCCCACGGTGAAGACTGTCTAAAAAATTTTATTGAAAACATCAATTCGTTCCATCCCACAATCAAATTTACGGCCGACCATTCCAGGTCCAGTGTCCACTTCCTGGACACCACTGTAACCATAGAAAATGGTTCACTCAAAACAGACTTGTTCAACAAACCAACGGACAAGCACAACTACCTTCTACCCCGCAGTTGCCATCCTCCGCACTGCGCCAAAAACATTCCGTACAGTCAAGCACTCCGCATAAAACGCATCTGTTCCTCTGAAAAAGATTTTGACACTCGGGCAAAGGAACTATCTGGTTACCTCCGTAACCGGCAGTATTTTCGGGGTTCAATTGAAAATGCCATCAAAAAGGCAAAATAAACCCCCGCTCGCAAGCTCTGACGTACAAAACTCGTCAGCGCCATTCCGACAGAGTGCCGTTGGTAACTGAGTACCATCCCGGTCTCCCACCACTAGCCAAATTCATCAAAAAGCATATGCCCACACTTCAGAGCACCGATCGCCTAAGGTCTATCTTTCCCCTCCCCCCGTTGTTGCCTTCAAGCGGCCCTCAAATTAACGGGACATTTTGGTTCGGGCAAAATTCCAGGACAAAGCCTCAGTCGAGGAAAACAACGAAAATTTTGGTTGTTGATCTTGCCCTTCCAACTGCAAGACGTGCGCCCTGGTTGATTCCACAAAAGGCTTCCAGAGCAATCAAAATGCACGCACCTTCCAAATTAGACAAGAAATTAATTGTCTTTCCAAAAATGTCATACTGCAATTTATGTGATGTGCAGTATGTCGGAGAATCTAAAAATACTCTTCGAATGAGAATGACACAGCACAGGTCAGCAATTAAAACCAAAAAGGTTGAACAACCTGCTGCAAACCATTTCAATTTGCCTCATCATTCTATCAAAAACTTACGGGTCATTGCTATCGACCAAAACGATACATGGACCGACAAAGCTAGAAAAGCTAAAGAAAATTTCTGGGAACTCAATCTCAAAACCACATCGCCTTTAGGCTTGAACATCAGAAGCGATTTACCAGCTTGCTGATGATACTGACCAAAATAATCCGATCAGGCCATTCCGGCCTAACAATTTCTCTAATTACTTTGAATAGGATTTTCCTAGTGTTGATGGGTTACACCCGAGTAATCCGATCAGACCCTCCCGGTCAATCAACCTGCTCAATTGCCTTAAGAAGGATTATCCTGTCACAATAGAGGTGAGACCATTGTCAACACCTTTAAAAGCTTCCAAAATTTCTCACTCCTTGTCATTCTCTGACCAAGTATTGATAAAGAGGTAGTATCCCTCGAAAGCTCTACTTCAAACCTTTTGGCTGTTTAATTTATCTGAATTCTAGCCTTCCGCTATTTGTATCTCCTCGGAGATCCAGCCTTTCAATTCTGTAGCACCGTTGTTTTACAGTTTCTCCGTCATGTTTATATATATATATATATATTTGATTTGATTTATATATATATATATATATATATATATATATATATATATATATATATATATATATATATATATATATATATATATATATAGAAATATATATAAATATTATATATACAATATAGAAAGAAGACTGAGTGATTACTCCATACTAATTCTAATACACACTACGGTCCGTTTCGCCCGAAGGCTCGTCAGGTGTGTGACTGAGGTACAGGTTCTAGCGTTTACCGTGGTAGAGGCAGTCAAGTGGGTCAAATACAAAAGGTGGATTAGTTGTTGCCGAGTAGGAACTTGTTGGAGTGTCTGCACTTGCTAATGAGCTCGGTTCTGCTGTTCAGGATTAGGCTTTTTCTTTTTGTTATGATGAAGTACTTCTCCCATAGACATAGCTGGCAGCGTTTGGATGTGTTGGAGTAGGAGTTGGCTTGTTTTAGTATTTTCCAAGTTAGGTTAAAGTTGACGTTGCTTTCGCGGAGATTCCATAAGTGTTTGCTAAGTTCGGTGTCGTTGCGTTTGTGTTCGAGTTTGAAGGAGGATTTGTGGTTGTACCATCTCTTCTTAAATTCAGTGTCGCTGCCAGCTATGGTCTATAAGAAAAAGCCTAATCCTGAACAGCAGAACCGAGCTCATTAGCAAGTGCAGACACTCCAACAAGTTCCTACTCGGCAACAACTAATCCACCTTTTGTATTTGACCCACTTGACTGCCTCTACCACGGTAAACGCTAGAACCTGTACCTCAGTCACACACCTGACGAGCCTTCGGGCGAAACGGACCGTAGTGTGTATTAGAATTAGTATGGAGTAATCACTCAGTCTTCTTTCTATATTGTATACAAGCTCTCTGTAACGGATTGAGCCCTGTTTTTGACGAAAGAAGTATGTATTTTTCCGTATTATATATATATATATATATATATATAAAGTACGAGACCCAACCCCCTAGCACTAGTCATTCCAAGGGAGCCCCGAAACGAAGACGAAATAGGAACATAACCTGGTTCAACCCCCCGTTTAGTGACAGTGTCACAACCAACATTGGCAAGAAATTCTTTAACCTCTTGGACAGCTGCTTCCCACCTGGGCTTAAACTACATAATTTACTCAACAGGAACACGGTGAAACTGAGTTACAGCTGCATTGCAAACATAGACCAAATTATATCAGCGCACAACAAATATAAACTGGCGAAACAGGAAGTACAACCAGCAACGAGAAGCAACTGCAATTGCAGAAAGCAAAGTGAGCGCCCATTGGAAGGCAACTGCCTCACGAACAACATTGTGTACCAAGCAACTGTAACACGCCACGACAACCACAATGAAGAAACATACATTGGTCAAACAGAGAACACATTCAAAACAAGATACACCCCCCACAAGTCTAGCTTTAAACACAAAGACAAAAGAAACGCAACTGCACTCAGTGAATACATCTGGAAACTAAAGGATACAAATGTAGAACACTCCGTAAAATGGAAACTAATGAACAAAGCTCGAGCATACTCCACTTCATCTAAAACTTGTAATCTCTGTTTGGAAGAAAAGTTCTTCATTATACTCAAACCTTCCTTAGCAACTCTAAATAAAAGAAACGAACTGATAAGCTCTTGTAGACACAGGAACAAACATCTACTGTGTAATTATTCTAATAGGTAATGTATCTTGGCTCGCTGTACACCGTTCGTGCCTGTTCACATCGAACAAGGAACGAACACGTGCTTAAAACGGACACGATCAAAAGCATCGAACAAAGACGTATTTAACGTAATTGACATCATTCTACTTCAGGCTTCTGAGGAGTGAGGACCTACATTATTGGCCCTTACGAAACAGTTCTGTAAAGCTATGTTGTAAAACTTATTGCAACCTTTTCAATATTACAGCTCCCTTCACAGGGATGAGCACTTAACCATTGCCTGGTTGACATTATTAATTAATTTTTACTATTACGGTTATATATATATATATATATTTATAAACATATATAGATATTATATATAAATAATATACTATATATATATACATATATATATATATATATTTATATATATATATATATATATATATATATATATATTTATAAACATATATAGATATTATATATAAATAATATACTATATATATATACATATATATATATATATATTTATATAGTAGGTCGAAGTTGGTAGATCGAAGTTAGAATGTGTAGGTCGAAAGTGTTGTAGTAATACATTCGATCATGAATTTTATACCGATTCAAGATGGAGTATAAACTCCTATCAAAGAAGGAACGGTTGAAGCAAAACACCAGAGAGAAAAATTGAGCCGCACGGGGGACCGAACCCACCATCCTCCGCTTTCCGGGCAGAGTCTATATATATATATATATATATATATATATATATATATATATATATATATATATATATATATATATATATATATATATATATATATATATATATATATATATATATATATATATATATATATATATATATATATATATATATATATATATATATATATACATATATATATATATATATATACATATATATATATATATATATATATATATATATATATATATATACAACGCTAATTCCTCCCTAATAATAATAAATAAAAACCTAAACAAAATGTTTATATTTTTCCTTAACGTTTCCAAGGTATATCAACGATATTTCAAAGATCGGACACGTAACGGATACGTGTCCGTTATTTCGTCCACTTTGAAGTAATTGCATTCACATTGTGTGTTTTAAAGGACGTTTTTATACGTTTACGTATTTCTACATAACAAGTTTGTGAAAACTTTGAGGGAATCCGAAGGTTTTTTTCGCCCTACGGTCGACTTTTCATTAACTTTTTTGCCCTAAGTGGGGAATTTGGGATTTATAATCATGTGTATGTGTCTGTGTGTGTGTGAATGTGCGTGTGTTAATAGGTCGAAAAGAGGTAGTAGAAAGTGCCTAAAGTTTGCTGAAAACTCCACGACGTTTCGGGTGTAAACCCTTAATCAGGTGGCAAGCACCATGCTGAACAACCAACAGTAAAAATGGGACTCCGCAAACACAGAGCAGTTTCGACCTGGTCCTGGTATGCACAAAACCGGATGAAACCAAGTGTTTGAAAACAAGAGTGCGACTGGTGAAACACAAAACGAAACAAAAAGAAACAAAAGGGGCCTGCAAAAAAAAGGTGCACACTGAAAACAATCATGGTCGAAAAAAAGAAAAACTCAGATAGGCAAAAGTACACACCAAAATCGACCGCCGACGAATCGGTGCAAAAGAGTTACCAGGACAAAGGGGGGAGGAAATTATAAAAGATCTATCCTAACATTAAGGCCGTGTAGAGATAGCGTTCCGAGCCTCATGATAAGCTGGTTTTCAGATTTTAGGCGGTCACCGTCAGAGCCTCGGCATATTATACTGCCGTAACGGTTAAGTTCTATATTGAACAACGCGTGGGGGGGGGGGGGTTGAAATGTGCAGCCACTGGATATCGGTCAAGATTTATTTTGATATATATGAGGTGTTCGATAATGGACGCTTGATCTCTCCCAATTATGGGAGTTGCTTTAGAAGCGATTTCTGTAATTCGTTTTTGCGGTTAAAAATCCTACAGTACGTGTTCGCAACTTTGAATTTACATGAAATGTTACATAAATGGGGAAGAATCATAAGAATGGTTCTGTGAATTCGATTCTGTCTAGATTTGCCCTTTCGAAAATTATGCATAATCAACTGCTGTAAAGTAGGAATGAGATCCTGTTTTCGTTAGGGTTGGCTATTCAGGTTTATGCCAAATATTGTGTTCACTGCACGAAAACAGGGAAACGACGCACACTATGTGCTGAGATCGGTTTGTATATCACATGCCGTGCCCCACAATTTCATGTGCCAACCAATTCACCGACCTATCATCTTTAAGTTCCTATTTAAGAATTCCCTGATACCAATGACATGTAGTTTTGTTGATGGTGAATTTGGCAGTATTATGAGCTTCAGTGCATTTCATAGAGGATATCAGCATTGGAAATTTATAATGATAAAACATTAGGGTTTAGAGGTAAGGTTTTTAAGCTACATACCCGAGTTTTAGAGAAGCAAATAGGCATGGTGATGTAAAAGGCTTGATAAAAATTAGGAGTAACTTGGTATTATCTACTAGACCTAAGATAAAGACGGGCTTATATTGCAAAAGACATGTTTTACATTCAATAATGTAGCCAAACCTCTGTCAGAAATTCACGCCTTTTAGTTGAAAATTCAACAATTCAAAATTTCCTCACTACTGATGATTTTCTATTTCCCTATTTTCCTTATTGTTCTCTGGTATGGTTTGTTGTTGTGCTAATTGTTCGCTATCTTCAACCAGGGAGCCTCAGTTGTAACACCTCGCTGCTTTAACCAGATCTCCCACATGTGCATGTGTCAAATGATCACCCACAAAGCAGGCATACTGCTTTAGATCAGATGCAATCTAAGCCCCATGTTACCTAATGAGTTTAAAGGCAGGACGATAACTAAGCAGTCTTTTGTTGTGCGACACTCTCATCCGAGATCTCTCTTCCCATTCCGTCTATAATCTTTTCAACTTTCTCACTCCTCCTGCTTTTGTTAGACAACTGAGCAGCTAGTATAAAAAGAAGGGATTAAGGTTAAATATATGTTAGAAGGGTACTTATTCTAGGCATTTGGTGAAATTTGCATGGAAATCCGAAGTGTGGTTCTCAAGATACGAGCAAGTAAAGTTGTAACATTTTCAACAAACAGGGAACTAGAAGCAAGCACATATGACATCATATCCCCGCATTAATGGACATGTCCTTTGCTTTTCTTTAAACTTTACAGCCTATTTTCTCCTCATCTTTACAGCCTATTTCCTCCTCCACTAAGTCCCAAATTATCAAAATGTGATTGCATAAGTATCATGAGAACTTTTCAAACTTTGCAATCCCCATGGGGGAAGTCTGAATTCCTATTGAAGCCAAGGTCAATACATTAGTCATTCCTTGTCAATATGAGGAAGTGATAGACCTTCAATCACTGCCCTCAATTTATCTTTGAACACAAAACTAGCAACTTCATTTGTTGATATCTCAAGAAATCCATGTCCGATTTCAATGGAAATTTCACCACACTGAGTAGATCTTGTTCTTCTTTTACATGTGAAAATTAATTTCTTGCTTGAACTTCCCCTTTAACTTACAATATGGTTGCTCTTAGGATTACTCAATTATGGCAAAATTGGTTCAAATATGTTCGACAAGGTAACGACCTCTTCTTAAAGGTGGTGTGACATGTCAGCGAATTGATCTGACTTCCCTTGGCAGTTACGGGGTGAACTTTTTTTCTAAAAGTCCCCACGACTCTCTGGCGAAGAGCCAAGGGGCGAAAACCAAACGATTACTCCCGGAGGAGTTCTGGAGGGTGATTTTTTTTTTCTAAAAGTCCCCACGACTCTCTGGCGAAGAGCCAAGGGGAGAAAACCAAACGATTACTCCCGGAGGAGTTCTGCTCCCTTAAGGAGCTTAACGTCCCAAATGGACAAGTACGCCCTCCAAAGGGCAAACACTGTTCTGGAGTGTGAACGTCCTTTTTCTAAAGTCCTCCCGACCCTCTGACAAAGGGCCGTTCGGCGAAACCAAACTTGATACTGCTTCCCGAAGAAGCTATTACGTCCACTGAAGGACAACACTTAACGACCAACCTCGCGGCCTTCAGACCATTTTCATCATTGGTCTGTCATGTATGGCTCCATTCTTGACTGGATGAAAAGAACGGATACTACACATGATCTTAGCCAAAAGGCCGAGAAGCGATGAACTTCCTCTTGAGAATCAGTTGGAATTATGTCAATATCTTTTATTTTACGACTCTCACCTTTATACCTCTTCAAAGTTTGAATGTTCTAAAGCAGTGGTTCTCAAAGTGGTCCCTACCGCCCCCTGGAGGCATTGAAAAGTTTCAAGGGGGCGCTGAGGAGTTTGCAAGCAATAGGGGGCGTTGGCATTGACTAGGGGGTCCCTGGAGGTTCTCATCACAAAAACCCTTCCACTAGCGAGTCTCTTTTGAACTACAGACGAACAGTGGATGAGGCAATATGAGAACAAACACGGTTGGTCGCAGGCTATCCTGACGTCACCTATTGAATATGTACCATTGTTGTTAAACGCTTCGCCGCTCACGAACGAACACATTACACTACAATGCTGTGCTTGAATACTGTGTGTGTATAAGGCTACAAAGCACTCACAACGGAAAGAAGAATTTCCCGCCCAAAGTGCAAAGAAAAACCTGGCTTTTACGCTAAATTGCTGAACAAGACACTAGAGATACTGATGTCTTGGAGAGGGAAATTTGTTTTTAGAATCAGTATCAAGTTTTTGATATTGAAAAAAGTTGTCAAGACATTCGGGCAAAGATATATTTTCACACTTCACAGAGCCAAACGCCAGTGCTGTGAAAACAAGTTGGACCCTACCATTACCTACTTAACAAAGATCTGGATCTGGATCTGGAAAAATACTGCACAACACTCCTGGTGGAGTCAAACGTGCAGGGTTGAGTGTGTGCATGTAGTTAGTCGTCCCGTCTGAGGATCCTCAAGGCTGCGCTCTTGAATTGCTTGGGGTCCTCGAGATCTGTAATGTTCTGGGGGAGTAGGTTCCAGTCTCTGACGGTCCGAGGAAAGAAACTGTATTTGTAGCAGTCCTTATTGGTTGCTATATTTGTAAAGCTATTAGAATGGTGATGCCTAGAGGGCCGCCGGGCCGGTTGTAGGTTGTTGATTGGCAAGGCTAGGAGGCCCAATCTGGCTTTGTGAAGAATTGCTAGCCTGTTGGCAGTACGCCTGTTTTTGAGACTATCCCACCCTAGGTCGTTTAGCATTTCAGTCACACTACTATGGGGGAATAGTCATTATAAACAAACCTAGCAGCCCTACGCTGAATTTGCTCAACCTTATTGGATAGGGAAGTGGTGTAGGGATCCCAAACAGAAGATGAATACTCCAATAAAGGGCCTAACAAGTGTGAGATAGGCATTAGCTTTGACACTCCTGGGGCAGGAGTATAAATTTCTTTTAATAAAAGCCAAAGACCTATTTGCTGACGAAGTGATACGATTAATATGTCTATTCCAGGTAAGGGTATTAGAGATGTCAACTCCCAGATAAGTGTGGCAATCGGCAGACTCCAGGGTATCGTTATCTAGAGTATAATTAAAAAACTTGGGTTTCCTTGAGTGAGTAATCCTCATAGAAAAGCACTTCTTGGTATTAAAGTGCATTTGCCATTTATTTTGCCACTCAGAAAGGGTGTTTAGATCATTTTGGAGCTGAACCTGGTCAAGATTATTCTTTATCTGTCTATAAATTACACAGTCGTCAGCAAAAAGTCTTACTTCAGAAGAGATATTATCAGGCAGGTCATTAATATAAACTAAAAACAACAGGGGACCCAAGACTGTACCTTGGGGAACACCAGAGATAACATCCACCCAATCAGAAAAATCACCACTCACTATGACTCTCTGCTTCCGGGACTTAAGAAAATTTGCAATCCAGTTAAGGGTATTGCCTCTAATACCATAGTTTTGTAATTTACAAAGCAGACGGTTATGAGGAACCGTATCAAAAGCCTTAGAAAAATCCATGATAATCATGTCAGTCTGGGATCTAAGATCTAGAGACTGCACTAGGTCATTGGTTGTTAAGATCAATTGAGATTCACAAGAATGGCGTTGTCTGAAGCCATGCTGCCTGTTCGTGATAACTGAGTGGTTATCAAAGTGATGCATAATATGAGAATGTATAATGTGTTCCAGGACCTTGCAACAAATCGAGGTAAGAGAGACCGGCCTATAGTTTGAGGCTAGGGAACGGTCACTTTTTTAAAGATAGGACTAACATTGGCACATAACCAAGAGGGAGGTAAATGACCAGTGTCCAGTGATTTTTGAAAAATGAAGCAGAGGGCAGGAGCAACCTCCTCAGCGGCCAATTTCAGAACATGAGCCGGTATACCGTCAGGACTTGTAGCTTTGTTTGGGTTCAACTCCTTGAGCAACTTCACAACACCATCTAAGGATATCTCAATATCAGACATGGTGGGTATGGTGTTCGCTGCAACTGGAGGTAAGGTGACATTCTCACGGGTGAAAACCTTTTGGAACTGCTCATTTAAGATGTTAGCCTTCTGCATGTTGTCCGAGACCAGTATCCCATCAGATTTCAGGGAAGGGATACCAACACTATCACATCTTAGGTTTTTAATAAAGGACCAGAAACGTTTAGGTGAATCAGTACAAACTGTGTTGACATAATTTCTATAAGCGGCTCTTGTTGTTTTGTGAGTCGCTTTACGTTGGGTTTTGAAGTTTTCAAAAGAGGATGGAGTTCGCATCTTACGCCATGTGTTATAAGCCCTTTGTTTCCTATTTAACAGTCGTTTGATAGTCTTATCAATCCAGGGGGTTTGGTTCCTCTTTCTAACAACCCGAGCTGGAACATAGACATCCATTACCTCTTTGATTTTGTTCTCGAGGGCAGAGTACATGACCTGCACAGAGCACTCACGTTTAACCAGGTCAGAGCTGAACTTACTAAGCTCCGCCTTGATTCCACTGACATCAGCTTTATGAAAGCTATACACTTTCCTAGGCTTTTGTTTAGTTGTTTTAGGCCTAGTGCTTATCATAATCAAGGGGATACCATCATGGTCAGATATGCCAGGGATCAGGGCAGACCTATCCACTAGAGTAGGATTAGATGTCAAGAAAATATCCAAGATGTTGTTAACTCTAGTAGGCTCACTTACCATTTGGTCAAGACCAAAATCATTGCATATGTCAAGCATACATTTGGATAAAGCAGGATACTGTGAGCCTGGTTGGACAGACCTAGTGAACCAATCAACATCAGGTAGATTAAAGTCCCCTGCAAGATAGATCTGTCCATTCTTATTCTTATTGGCCTTAACGAGAGAAGCCCGAAGCTGGTCAAGGTAGTCTGTTGAGTTGCCATATTTATGTGAGCGGTAAAAAGACCCTATAAGTATTTGTTTGGCACCTTGGATTTCAAGAGAAACCCAGACTACCTCACAATCCGAATAAAGGTCAGGTCTATAGGTAGCAAGGAGGTCTTCTTTAGTGGCGATAAGGACGCCCCCTTTAGACTGACCATAATTTCTGTCTTTTCTAAAAACAGTATAATTACCAGGAAACAATTCATTACTGGTGACAGAGCTATTTAAGTGAGTTTCAGTACCTATAATCACGTCAGGGTTATTTTCATCAATGCAAGCATTTAAGTCTGCAACCTTATTACGAATGCCTTGAAAGTTAATAACAAGGACTTTTAAACTATTCCTAATCGGTTTAGAATTGGGTCTACGTTCAGGTCGAAATTTATTGGTGACTGGGGAGGACGACAACAGAGGCGAAGTTGGGGGGTCGCTGGTAATACTGTGAGCACCAGGAGAAAGACAGGCAAAACTATTCGATAATTCAGGGTCAGAATTGCTAAAGAGTGAACTTGAAAAGTTGGGAATACCACATTCACAGCAAATCAAGAAACGTTACTATTAGCTGCAATGCCCTGGTGAATGGCAGAATTCATGCTCATGCAATTAACATGATACCAGCCTTGGCACTGGTCACAACAGACAGATCGCTGACCCCATTTGGCGGCTTTGCCGCACAAGACACATGGGAACTTGGGTGTGTATGGGCCAGGATTGGGGTGCAGGTCCCCAGAGAGCATGATAACCAAGATAGACAAATAAGACATAGTAAGCTTGAGGGGCTGAGTGCCCGAAGGAAAGGCAGGCCAGGCTTAGGTTGTTGGTAGTTAGCCAACAGAACAGTTAGGCTAGGTATATACTTAACATACATAAAAGGGACTGTATGTAGGTTTGTAAAACCCCGGGGCTCACACTTCGAAACAACAACATTAATAAAACTAGTGTACTCATTACTAAGGGGAAGTCCGTAATTGTTTGGGAGAAAACGAAGACTGCAACCAAAAATAAAAAAGAGCATGTACAACAGACCACCACCACCCCACATAATTACCAACGGGAGGAGTAACCAGGGCACACCTACAATGCCAATACTCACGACAACCGACAATTGACCACGCTACAATGACGAGGAGTTTATCCTTGCATGAACGCTAACACTAGCAACAGGCGACGGCTGACAATGAGATTCACTGTAGGCTCATAAAAGAAGTGTGGAAGGCTACACTGGGGTGAAGCCTAGGCTTACACAAAAACCAACCAAAATTTCCACTACAAAAATACAGAAAGTTAAGCTCGAGACCGGTTAGCTGAGGTATCCAACGTGATAAGAAAGTGGAATACTCCCAAAATTACTGTCAATATGTAACTTCAACGGAAAAAACTAAGTAAAAACAGCAGAAAAATCCCAGAGATAAAAGAGAACGATGTTCACTTTACGAGCATGCGCACACTCACCAAGACATCCATGTTCATAGTTTGTACATATTATTCATAAATACCTTGTACAAATAATTCCTAACCAGTGGCGAAGTATTTTTGATCTTAATGTATTAACTGCTAAAACCGTGATATTTTTGTTCTTTTGTTCATTGGACGCTAATATTGTCGGCTCATTCGAGTTGTGTTAATAAAATGACCACTTTTAAATAATGCACTCTTCCAAGTTTGAACCTCAACAAAATGAATTATTCATTAGCTTCCTTTTTTAGTGGATTGCCGGTGGGGATCCTATACATTTCCATAGATAAATGAATATGTATAGATGGATTAGAACCTCCCCTTTCGGGTACAAACTGTACTTTTTGCGAAAAGTGTGTGTACCTCATTTCAGAAAGGAAAGAAGCAAATGTGACGTCACAATAGTAACTGGCAGTACAGTAAGCGATAGACGCTACATTTCTTAAGAAAATCGGCTTTGCCGGTGGTAATTTTTTAGTTTTCTGTGCAGAATGTCAAACGAAACGAAAGAGAACATGTTTATCTCGAGAAATATGAATGTACTTGGTGATTTGAACAACAGGTTTAGAAATATCGGTGACAAAATGTGGGTCCTCGTTGACTGCTAGTACAAACGGATTTGCAGTTCAGATTCGGTATCGCACACGTATAGGGAAAGGAGACAAAAGTTTTTGTAATGTCGTACATTCGTGCAATAAAGGAACCTAGGAGGTTGCAGAGTGGTTGGCAGTGTCTGTACAATCTAAGCATTTTGAAAGACATGCTATTCAGCTATTATGCAGGTTTTGTTTCAAAGATTTGACTGCAAGAAAAAAAAAAACAATCAAGTTCAGAGCCTCCATCCTTTCGTGTTTCCCTGTTTAAATGAACTGGTCTTTAGAGTTAAGACTTATATAAATATGATGGCATGTTGGGTGGGAGGGGGCGTTGGATCAGTCATGGATGCCCAATGGGGGCGGTATTTTGAAAAAGTTTGAGAACCACTGTTCTAAAGCAACTTGCTACTTACGCAAAAATAAGGACTTAGAGTGCTGTACAGTGGTAAAATTTCTTTTTTTAACCCTATATTAATTATCTCTTAATTACTCAACAAAAAGTTTATGGTTTGGTAATTTATACTGATGATTTTCAAGGACACAATTTAAACTTTCAAAACAAAACCCTTAGGAGAAACTAATATTACAACTATCCTTGAAATGAAGGTTGTAAAAATAAAGGTTAACATCAGCCATTAATGGGATTTTTCCCCTCATGACATCACAAAATTTGCATATTGTGCTGATTTTTATTGGTCATTAAGTGCAACTCAGATATTGTCCTGTAAAATATGCAATTTGTGATGGATTTTGATGAGAATTGTCGCTTTTCTCTTGTTTTTATGCTTTTTACATCAAATACCCAATTTTATCATTTCGTGTCACACGATCTTCAAAGAGCAGCTACTTATATAAAAAAGGATATTAAAATGACTTAAACATCATGAACAAACTCGGGTTAAGGTCAGCACTAACGTCACTAGTTATTAACATCCGGATAAGCCGAGCCTGGGATAAAATTGACTTTCCCACGCAAAACTCCAATCTCCATACTAATTACTACCGTTAAGCACCAAAATCTCGAGATGACCCGTTTAAGTCTCGATTGCATTCAATATCCACAACACTTACCCTATCCTAATGATGTTGTTGTTATGTGGTAACCGGCAAATCAAGTGCCTATTTGCATTGCCCATAAAAATGGTTCAACGTTTACCGTTCAACAGATTGTTTGGACGTTTCAAAATAGAAGAAAAGAAGGTGGCCGACCATATCTTGAACAACAGTTATTGACCAAAAACGATAAAAAAGACGATTAAGAACGTGGTACCGTTACTTAAAGAACTGTAACATAAAAATATCCCTCAAGGAATATATCTTAACGTATAATACTGGGACAAGACCATAAAACGACTACTACACTTCGCATTCACTCGACAGCTCGGAAAAGGACGAACACCCTATGAGGAATGGTAAACAGTGGTCCAAGTTGAAATAGAAAAAAGAGAGAAATTGCGAAGTTCAGCTGTTGTTTCAAAATAATTCTTGTTTTACTGCTTTCGAATTTAAGAAATATAGCCTACGTGGAATAATACAACACATGTAGAGCAAATAGTCCGAAATACTGGGACAAGACCATAAAACGACTTCTATACTTCGCATTCACTCGACCTCGCGGAAAAGGAAGAACACCCTGTGAAGAATGGTAAGGAGTGGTCCAAGTTGAAAGAGAAATAAAGAGAAAAATTGCGACGTTCAGCTGTTGTTTCAAAATAAGTCTGGTGTTACTGCTTTCGAAATTAAGAAATAGCCTACGTGGCAAAAAGGTGTGATGTAGACCAATTATGGGACAATTGCATAAATATTGAAATAATGAACTCACGTTCAAAGATTGCCCGACAAAAAATGCATACGGTATGTCGTTCAGTTTTTCATAATTGGCGCTTCGTGCTTATCTCATTGCCGTTTTTAATCTTTGTTTACGTTGGCACTATGAAGCATGACCGTTTTCTAAAACTAGACGCACACCTATAAGACTTTGCACACCGCGTCTCAACTCAATCGTCAGATCTCCGACAGTCGTGTAGAGCTAGCCGCACACTATACGACTTAGCGCGTTGCAACTCAACTCGATCGTCGCACCTCAAACAGTCGTGCAGTGTGCGTAAGTTTACGACTGCGACTGACAGTTTTAGGACCAGTTTTAAGTCGCATCGCCTTCAGTTGGGAAGAACGAACATGTTGGTTCTTTCCGACTTTGTATGAGGACAGTCGCAAGTGACTGAAAAATCTGACCAATCAAAATTACTGATTTTAATGCACGTGATATAATTACCGTGAAAGTTGTCGATCTGATACTTGTCCCGGTGGGAACTTTTGACGTTACTTCGTGTAAATATTCAGTTGAAAAGGTTGATATATGGACAGAGTATGGTGAGTGGAGATTACAAACTCGTAGAAATGTGACAGCAACGACCTTTACTAAATAACTGTGGAAGCAAAAGCTTTTCCTAGAAGGATGTTTGGAAAAACCGTTGAAGAGATTGCCGAGGCAGTCGACATCACTGGTGAGCTGTAAACTGGCATAGGCCTAATACGCTAGCTACACACTGAAATAATAGTACTGTTGCAAACTGTATGCTGTTCTGTGCTGTCTTACAGAAATATGTATAGCAGTAGTGTCCGCGTGGGATCGTTCGACTGACAATGCGCGATAGCCAGTCGTATCGGTGTGCGTGGCCCTGTCGTGCGACTAAAAATCGCGGCGACGATTCAAAACTAGGTCACGGCGGCTTAGTTACGTTGCGCAAAGTCGTATAGTGTGCGCCAGTCTTGAAGTGCTTGAGTTTACAACTGCGATTGTCAGTTGCAAGACTAGTTTTAAGCCGTGCCGACTTCAGTTGTGAAGTCGGTGCAACTTAAAACAAAACTGGTGTTAACATTGCCAATCGCAGTTGTTAGCGACGATCGAGTTGAGGTGCGGCGTTCCAAGTCGTGTAATGTGCGGCTAGCTTTAGAATTTTCAGGAATTAACCTACCAAGATTTTTAAACGCTCCGCGCGCTTTCAATCTCATTGATGTATTTTGACATTTCCAATAGTGTTTTTACAAAAGCATATAAAATGTATTCGCATTATCAATCGGTTCAATAAGGTTGGTTTTTCGTGCATTGGCCACGGAATATCTTAACATGGACAGGGCATACAATCCGTACATTGTCGCTACTGTACGGTACCTGTGAGTATAGGCGTAGCAAAATGGCTGTCTGTCATGATTTTGTGAGTAAAAGTTTGGACTTGCTCAAGTAGTTTAAATCGACAGATTTGGCAAGAAAGTTGAAACACTTTTGCACGCCTTGCAGTAATATGATATTCCTTCCCATTCAAGTGTAAATAGTGTTGAAAATATTACAGATCAATCGTCAAATCATGCAAATTATAGATTTATAATCTATATAAGCAGCCATCTTGAGCGCCTTTTTGTCCCAGTCGGTAGCGACAACCTACAGATAGGACGTACACATTACAAGGTCTGTCCATGTATATAGGAAGTCCGTGGCATAGGCCGTATGGGTGTGGTTATGGAGGAATCAGGAATGCAACTTTCTGCTTCTTCTAATTCTTTTCAGATATCTTTGTCGGATAACAAACAGCAGATTCACCTACCAATTGGCAAACACTGGGACTGGGAAAGACACAGTCCAAAGTCTGCATGCAATTTTTTTCATGGAAATAAATGTTTTTTGATACAACACGTGGACAAGGTCTGTTGCACAATCTTCACAGTTAACACTTTATATCTTATATTTCTTATGACCCGGCACTATTAGAGAAATAAAATAAACCCAAGTATTTGGCTAAAGCGCCTTTTTGAGGTACATCTCCGTTTTGTCTACAGGGGTGGACAGGTGGGTGTGGTGTCGTTCGAACGAACAATGCTCTTTCGAACGCAAAATGGTTGTATTTTTACCATAGCTCTATTATTCTATTCTTTCTCATACTTCTTTCAATGCAGCATTTGGGCCCGCTCCGTTCCCCAATCGTCACAATTTATATTCCCAGCATCCGGAGTAACGTAGTCGGGGAATGGATCCGCTTTCCCTCCCCATATAGGTTTCCAATTTACCTCAAAGGTGTATAACTGTTTAAGCTATATTCGGTTGTACAGGAATAGCAAGTCGTATGTCGTCAAACGAACCATGCTTCTATTTTATTAACGTTCTATCACAAATTATTCCCAATCAAACATTTCGCCCGCTGCTGCACCAGCTTTTAGCTCGCTTTTGTCCTTTAATAGTAACACTTCCCCTTTAACGTGCATGTTTAAATCTACAACTATGAGGCAGAGGATTTCATAGCAACATCGGATTTAGACTAGAGTTCGGAAATTCGTTTTAGTGACTTTGCACACGCGCACATCCTTCAAATAGTCGGGATAACCAAAGTAATCCCTTGGCAACACTTGTTCCCTAATTTGAGTTAACACAGATATTTGGTGACATTACTGTTTCTTAATCAAACCATAACAGAAGGAACTTCTTGTCTTAATTGCCTTTTTGGTTGGAAAATATGCATTTTAATCTATAGAGGCTTTTCACATGACGTCATAATACTCTACGGCGGCCATGTTGGAGTACATGTAACTACGCAGTAAACCGTACGGGACGCGCTTGCTCGTTGAATTTGTACACACCGTGCATATCACAGTGCACACTGTGCAGTGCGTTCGGCACAAAGCCACGTGTATTTGGCATGAATGTCCTCCAGCATGGCGGCTCCGTGACGCAATTGCAAAGCCTCTATTGCAAAGTAGGACTGAGTCCCTGTTTTGTTCAGGTTGGCTATCCAGATTTATTCTTAGTGTTGTCTTCACATATAACTGCACCAAAACAAGGGAACTACGTATACTATGTGGTGAGCTCGGTTTGTGTGTCCCATGCTGTGCGGTGCCCCGCAATTCCATGCGCCAACGAATCCTTGCGAATAAGTTGCCTTATGAAAGAAAAAATACATTTCAACTTACCCTGAGTCTTGTTAATACTAATCCAGTTGCAAAGGTGACATCGAATTTGTTTACAGAATTGTCAAGGAAGTAAGTGACCAATATAAAAATTTAAAAGGTTCTTGTAGCAGATGCATCATCGACTGCATCTGTAAATAAATTTAAATATAACATTCATTCACACAATTCGTGTTCCTATCTCCTTTTCAAGTATTTCTTTACATTTCTGGTCGAAAATATTTAATATTTAAAGTTAGTAAATTCTTCTTGAATAAGTAATCATATGATAAGGGAATAGATTCTAGGGCTACATAGTTTGTTAGTTAGATGAGAATAAAGGTAACATTAGAGAATGGTTCTCCTCAGGAATTGGGATGCAGGTCGTTCGTTATTCCGAAGGGTTGTATTATTACGAATTAAGGATAAGGGTAGCTATTCTGGATAGAAGAAAGAGGCTACACCATCTGAAGGGTGGTTTTTTGGAGTAATAAGTGAAGGTCCTTATTCCGAAGGGTAGTATAATTCCAAAAGGAGAATGAGGGTGATTGATAAAGGTGGTCCATTATTCCGAAAAAATTAGGGTTATTATCCCAAATAACGGCCCAGCTCTCCGAAAAGCGAACCTTCACCGGAATTACGATCAGAAGTTTATAATCGGAAGAACGATGACCCTTCGGAATAACAATCCTAATGCTATACTCGGATTAATGACCCTTCGGAGTAACGACCAATTGGAATAATGGACATTGATCAAATCCCCGACAGAGAAACTCTTAGCCCCATTTTCAAAAGAACCATTCGTTGGTTAAAATTTCAATACTACTAGTACTACATGGTTGTACTACTATTGCAAAACATTTTCCGGTTTGAAAAGGAAAAAGGTATGTTCTTGTGGCCGTGGTTTGCAACGCTCTGGCGAAGAAAGACATCAGGCTGAGCTCGGGCATGTTTGACTTATGCCCACAAAAACTACTAGCCGATCCGAGCTGTATAAGCCTAAAATTGCAAATCATATTGCCCCTTTTGACAAGGAGTTGTAAAATATGTCCACGGTATTTTCTTTCCGTCCATCCGTCCGTCCGTACAACAAACCGACCATTAGATCAAACAGACCTACCCGACCAAACCGAGTACACCGACTACACCGATCGGACGAAACCGACTAAACCAGCCAAACCGAACGACCAAAACGGCTGAAACCGACCAAACCGACAAACTAATTGTCAGGAATGAAACGAATAATCATGAAAATCTTCAAACTGTAAGGTCTTATGAAACCGACATTGACTAACTCTTTATCATATTTCAACAGAGGCGTTTTGGACGCCAACTTGTAGCAGTAATTTATTGTTCTCCGCATATCACCGTGTTGAAAATAAGAATGCAAGTCACCACAATTATAAACGTTGTTAAAGCAAAATACTGGGGGTGACAAATGAGTAACGTAGTATTGAAAGTCAAGATGTAGATTTTTTTAAACGTGGCTGTCATTGTCTTAATAAATACATTAATGTCAGAAGAAAAACAAGGATTGTTTTGCAGTGCTTGTATACATCAGAATACTTGCATCTTGAAAGTGAACAAAATTTATGGTTGCATTTGTATTTTACCACTTGTAAATAGAATATACACAATATCATCAGAACATTCACAGCTTTGATGTCAGGTTGATTTTTACTATGCCAAAGATCATAGTTCTGCGGGCTAACAGGTAGGCCTAAAATAAATGTTTACACTTTCTGGGTCATATTAAAATTTTACATACCGTACCCCCAATGCAGATCTGGATCGGCACTCATCCGATTTCCGAAAAAAAATTAAGGTTTGGTCGAAACTTGATTTTCGGTTGATCATAAGTAATCCAAAAACGTGGTTGCTGTATCGTAAAGTTATAGGATATCACACAGGCCCCTATCCTTTTTCTAAAGTCCTCCCGACCCTCTGGCAAAGGGCCGTTCGGGGAGACCAAACTTGAAATATGCTTCCCTAAGAAGCTATTACCTATGCAGGTAGAACCGAGACGTGGCTTGTGTGAGCCCAATATGAACTTTTACGCAGTGTCTCTGGATAAGGCTGATCACAGCGAAGCCAATTCTACGTATTACAATTATGTGAGACTGATCCAGTAAGTTGTTTTCATGTTTGCATAGAACAGGACAATAGTTCCTTCTTTCCTGCTGAATGAGACCTGGCACCTGTTATCCCTGATGCTTAAATGCGGCTG
This sequence comes from Holothuria scabra, assembly GCA_037179385.1. Lineage (NCBI taxonomy): Eukaryota > Metazoa > Echinodermata > Holothuroidea > Aspidochirotida > Holothuriidae > Holothuria > Holothuria scabra. The sequence goes on from CM074182.1 coordinate 24,636,780, forward strand.
ATGGCATCAACAGCATGTTGGTGGTCGCTTTCTCCCAGCCTATTGTATTTCTCGTAATCTGTGACTGCGCGTCACAGTCAATTCCTGGCGCGAATCCAGAAATTCCCAAAAATAGGGTGGGGGGGGGGGGGGGTTGTCTTTAGAGAAGGCAGGGGGTGGCGAGATATTTGCCCCGCTAATTTCCCGTTTGTTTTATCGTTAGTGCAGACGAATAGGGAGGACTGATGTCGTAAAAGCTCCCCCCCCCCCCCCCCTTGAATCCGCCCCTGAACTCTTCTCAGACGTTTCCAATTGTGGTAAGTGTATCCTATTAATTTTTTTCAGCGGTGAAATTCAAGTTTTGGCAGGGCTGGAAGCTTTATCGCAAACGAAAACTCCAGAAAAACGTATGTGTATATACTACTCACATGGCCGTCCGAAGACTTTTTGCAAGGGGGGGGGGGCAAGGTCAGTAATGGATGATGGAATTGTGTACACTATCTAAGCGGAGCGCCACCATAGGTTGGCGCGGTGCGTACAAGAAAATTTTGGGCCTTACAAACCCTCCAGATGGCCTGAAACGACACTTGGCGAGTGTTATAAGCTGCATGTACCCAGCCCTTAAACAGGGATTTCATGTCTGTAATTTTTAGATTTTTAGAATTTTCAATGTAAAAAATTGTTGAAAGGAAACTGCCTCTCGGTCACGGCCTCGCACGCCTATTCACGATAAAACTTACAACTGTCAAACAGCCTATGTAGGCCTATATCCGTTACCCAATTATGAAAAATACCTCTCCCCCCCCCATATTCACCTTGTTTATCCCAGTTACATCCGCGCGTCGCCACTTGAGATCAGCACGTGACCAAACCAAGACCAACGCATTCATCAATAGTTAGATGTCATATACACACTACATACCTCACAACTAGTACAATTTTGGCATAGTTTTTACAATTACAAATTTCCAATAGATATCACGAATGATGGTCCCCAAATTACGATTTGACTTTCAGCATACCATCTCCTCTTTTGCTATTTCTGGCCAAATTTCCGTATATTTCACTAGAAACTGACGCTGTGAGTGAAAATATTCTAATGATATATTTTTATTTTTTTTTATTTCAATTTTTAATTAATTTTTTTCACAAGTTTAATTTTCCAGGGGGATCAAGTGTCCCCTTGCCCCCCCTCTTCCGGACGCCCATGACTACTCACAAGAGCGGAAAATCGATTTCCGGCTTTCTGAGGGGTCGCAAGTTTTTCAACATTTTATAAACGCTCAGCGCCAGGCAGTGGTGGTGATTCGTTTATTCTTTCTTGGATTACAGTTTCTTGTAGAGAATCACTGGTCCTAAATGTAATATTTCGCTTAATTACATCGCCAAAAGCTCCTACCATCCCATTTCCCTCATTATTTCTTCTCATAAAGATTTGTATCAATTCACGGAAATTGGGGCAAATTTTTATAATTGTGTCGTGTCAAAATATAATAGATTTTACCTTGCCTCCCCAAACAGAAGGAAGCCTGTGCTGGTAACTAATTGAGAAATAACAACTTAGTTTATTCCGCTTGTTGTACTTACATGTTATGATGTAACTATGATCTACGATATTGCTATGCTTGATAACTTTCTGCCTGCAGAGAATAATGGATTTATTAGTTCGCATGATTAATGTATTATCCATGTAATTGCAATTTTTGACATTCTTTGATAACAGGAAACCGGAAAGAAATAGAGGGCGCTAGACCTGTACAACATCTAAGAGTATTTATTGACTAAAGTTAACGCCTTGCACAAAAAAACCCTAGAAAGCAGGGTAATGCCCAAAAGGGTTTAGACTCAGACGATCAACCGATACTCTCTGAGCATTAAGGGATCTATATTGGCGTTAACATTTTAACGATTCTCATCACTTAAAAGAGGTATAACTCTTTTCTGTTGATAGGTGAAGAAACGGTGTTACTTTTAAGCATACTGTAAATACCACCACATGGAGTTAACATTTTAATGATTTTCGTCCCTTGAAAAGAGGGAAAGTTATTTCCTACGGGTGAAAAACAGTGTTACTTTTTAGCATAAATAACGTCAAATGGGCACCCTTTGCCGGGGGTCCCCCCCTAAAAAAACCTTGTATTTGCCCAAATTTCTGCAAATTATGATGCACCTATGAGTTTTAGCAAAACATTGTCAGCTAAGGGCGGAGGATTCTCTACACGTTGCTATAACCCTACCCAAAAATATCTGTGCGGAGCGCCACTATTGGTTGGCGGAAAAAAAACTTTGAATAGCCGCCAGCCCCCAAGTGAGGCCTACCCGATACTCATAAGGTTCCCTATTCAAAACGATAAATCTTCATAAGGTTGTTCACTTACAAAGCTCACTATTCATATGGTTCGTTATTCGTGACCATTAAAAAGGTTCGTTAATTATAATAGCAAAAGGGCCACGATATTCATAATAAGAAAAAAACCCTTTTTCATTATAACAAAGAGGTTCAATATTCATAACTAGAAACAAGATTCGATATTCATAAAAAGGGAAAAGGGCTTCCTGTGTAACCATGGCAGGGAAAACATCCTTTAAATTTCCAGGGATGATAGACCCATATATGTTAATTCTCATTGTATTGTCTACAACATGTGGATAGCGTTTTGTATGTGTTACCTTGATTGGTTGAAACTGGCCATTCAAAGAGACTAGTCGAATTTTGAGGGAGGGATAATTAAAAGCGAACCTCATGGCAATTACCAACAACGAACTTTTTCTCCGATTATGATAGCGGACCTTTTTTGTATTAAATAGCGAACCTTACTTTAGATTATGAAAATTGAACCTTATGAATAAAGAACCATTTTTAATTATGAATATTTTTATATTATGGACACTGGACCTTCTTCTCGATTATGCATAGGTAACATTATGAATTATGACCCCTTAACATCATTACTTTTCTATGAATAACGTATCTTGTGAACAATGACCTATATTTTTGCGCCTTGTCTGGTTATAAAATGAAAAAAATATTAAAATCGAGCTGTCCTCCATCAAACAGCCGGGAATTGCATTACCCTGATACGTAGAATAGAAGCTTACATTGTTTGGGGTTTGTTTGTAACAAACCTCTCCGCTCATGCCCGAAAAATGGCAACACTGCTCCCCGTGAAAATTGGACTGGTCGGCCCTTGCCTCCTGCACCTTTCCATACACTAACGAGTAACGCTGACTGATAGATCAATCATGTATCAATCATGTAATGCTACACAATCATAGCGGCGGAACCGGGGGGGGGGGGGGGGCTTTGGGGGCTTGGCGCCCCATGAAAAAAGTGGAGGGGCTAAAGTCATGTTTAGCCCCCAGTATTTGTAAGGTGCGCTTCAAGAAGTGGTGACCGGCGACTGCGGGGAGAATATTGAAGTGGGTGGTGAACATATTCTTCATCAGTCTAATGCACAATATAGGCCTACTAATAATTTTACGTTGTCGATGAAAAAGATACTGGACACGCTAAAGCCTCTTTATCATCCCCAACCTCATCTCCGAGGTCCTCGAAAAGTGGAAACAGTATGGTCTGTTATTGCGTAATTTCGTTAAGTTTACTGATCGTTTTTCGCGAGGTTGAACAGCGTAGGCTACTACCGGTTACACAAGTCTATAGTACGTTTAGGATTTGAGATAGATATAGATTAGGTTGGGTGGTAGCCTTGGGAGGAACCACGGGGGGAGGGGTGGAAATTGTATGATCTAGGGGGAATATAATTGAGTAATTGATATGTATGGGTGGGCAAATGTAGCACGGGGTGCCGAAAGTGAATAAAACGGCAAACAGAATAAATGAAAGAGGATACATAATTAATAATTGTTCTTCTATCATCTCAATTTATCTGAAATGTATTACCATTTTGCATAGGCTGATTTTTTTCTCGTTAGTTGAGAAATTGCAAACATGAGACCCATATTTTAAGGATGGATACATACAACATAGAACACGCAGGAAGTGCCGTTTCCGGCCACCTGGGGGTCTGTGAAGTCAAAGATTTTCTTGTACGCTCCTCGCCAACTGATGGTGGCGCTCCGCTTAGATAGTCCTGCTGGCACTCAGCCCCAATATTTTTTCTGTTCCGAAGCGCCTGGTGGACACGGAGAGCAAAGTTGTTCAAGTCGGGTAATGCTTGTTAACCCTTTACCGTTGTGCTCCGATCGGGGCATATTTGCGGGCCTCGGGAGTGGGCGGAAAAGCGGACGTAGCCCGCCCCGCATCGGCTTCCGTAGGCCATTGTCCCCGTGACCTTAAACTATTGTCTCTCTCGTTGTTGTGGCCGAATTTTCGGGTAGCTACTCTCAGTTTCGAGCTCCGCGTGAAACAGTAAAGATGGGTGACAGCCGAGCTCTCCGCATGGGTCCAAAAGGACCCAAACAACGGTAAAGGGGTAACTTCCCCTCAAGTGAGACCACAAACTTGCTAAATTGATGATTACATAAAGTACTGAGTGTTCAATGAGACTCATAAAACCAGGCATCATTTTGAGGGTACTGCCAAGTATATGCAAATGTTGCACACATACGTAAACACAAAAAGGAAAGACAACACCAATCCAAACTACCATTTTCTGGCAAACAATTACTGACACACTTACGAAAACAGACACAATCGCTAACAATCACCACCCGAAGGGCTATAATTCCAAATCGGCACGAGAGTTCGGGGTCCACTTGCTATTTATCCAGTATGTGCCCGGTACAGCATGCTGGCATATACACTACTTACACCCAACCCAAAGTCCCAAAGAGACCGAACCGCAGCACGTCCGCCCTCTAGTCGGGAACCCAAGCATGATAATTTTACTGTGCGATGTGTTTTGATGCGTTTTACTTTCCTTGCATATTTGAGCAGACCCTTGGGAGTTTTCTGTAGTGTAGTTGAAAATATACCAGTTTAAGATAGAAATGGTTGTCCGAATTTATGCAGGTCCTGTCCGAAATTCAGGTCTATGCAGAAGTTTGAGGAGCAGTCTCTCCCTCGGCCCTGGGTCCCTGCTCATACGCCAATGGTTAAGTCCTTTGAAATCACTCATTTGCCAATTTATTTGAAAAGCATGAAACTTTGTACTTTAAAATTGTTTCATTTTGTAACAATTTTAGGATATTTCATGACGTACAAGCAAGGATCCTTGGGAAGTTTAGACTGTTAGAGCAGGGAGGTGTAACTAATCACACCTCCCTGGTTAGAGTGGCCTATGCCGGTGCTCCCCTCAAAATCCAATCCTGGATAATGCGCTTAACGGAAAAAAGCAAGCTAGTTCCTACAGCTGACTCTTCAACATACTGATTTCTTGAGTTTCAAAAGATTTTTCCAGCCGCCTCTCTAAAAAAATGCTACATAAAGAGTAATGGACAAGATCAAAATGCAATTCCAGCGTGGCTCAACTTCTGAGGCTTTCATTTTTGTAAAAAGGGGCGCCCTTCAACATTCAGGCTGGACAAAAATTGACAACGCTTCTGTAATATTTGAGCTATAAGGACCGATTGTCTCAGTTTCTTAGGTTTTGTTTTGTTTGATATGTAGGAGTATTGCTCCTAAAATTCTAGACACTCTTGTTTAATCTAGCGAAACTCGCAGTCTTTTTTTCGATTGCAAGCTCGTTTCGCTTGATTACCTATTTTAGAGTGTAACCGAATGTAAGCAATGTCTCAGGCAATGAGCAAAAATAACCTCATATTAACATAACTGTCATACCATCAATGTTTACGTCAGTTTGAAACTGGCTGGCAAGGGCGGTACGCCAAGATACATATACAGAAATGTTACCTGTCACTTGTGCAACGATCTTGCTAGATTGCACACAGAATCTACATTTCATGGTGACGACGCGCACCTCATCAACTCTGTTGTCAGGCAACCATGACGCCATTTGTTTGTAAACATGACTGAGTCTTTTTTCAAAGTTAATAGCTGACATTTTATATATTGAAAAATCTTACGTACCTGTAAATCGCACACTCATTCTACATTGAGATTGGTTTTTTATAGCTATATTCTTAGGACAGTACTGAGGCGTAACTGCCGGGTGGGAGAAGGGGCCCGCGGAAAGAGAGGTGACTTGAAGAGGGTGGACAGACTGCAGCCCACATGAATTTTTTCAGGTGCCCAGGAGGCCCCTAACTGGCGATCGGGCATTAAAAAATGAAAAAAATGTAAATTAATGAATTGAAAACATGACATGATTAACTAAATGTCTATGATTGTACTGCTTCAGTCCTGGCACACTTTATCAATAGCTTAGACTTAAATCACTGAATGCTCAGGAACATATAGCCTACGTGCATATTATCTTTCACTCGTGCAGCGATCTCGCGAGATTCAGTGACAGCCTAAATTATGGAGTTCTTCATGGAATGATAATGCCAATAGGTTGGAAACTGGGCCGTAAAATCTAACTAATTAACCATAATTCAGACTGTCTCTTTCCGACAGTAGCAAATTTAACTACCCTCCACGCCAACCAGCGGATAAATATTTCAAAAGCTGTGTCAGAAATCCAAGCACCCGACAAAATATATGCAGTCCCTGCCCCAACAAGAGAACCCTACGCCTCTGTATTAGGGCAGTGTTGACTCCTATCAAATTCGGTCGAGGATGTTCGGCTTCGCCAAAGACACTTGGGGAGACATTTTTATACATTAAACGAATGACTTGCACTAGTTTTACCAATTTTGTGATTTAACTTCAGTATCCAAGACTGAGATGGGAGAGGAAGGGCCCGGGCAAGGGGGGGGGGGGGGTCGTTGCCGTGGTTGATATAAACCTACTGCAATTCTTTACCAATTTAATTCAATGGATACAACGTTTTATAGATAACTTTGAGTAGAAGACTATATGGTCCTACTTTTCTTTTACTTAATATCTTCATGAAGAGTAATCTTTCTCACACAAATTCAGGGCATGAATTTAAAAAAATAAATAGTGATCAGGAGCCACAGCCATAGTTATACACATACAGTTACACTGTAAAAAATGAAGGTCAAACTCGCTGTAAATTTACAGAACAAAAAAAAAATGGAAACATGAAGACAACAGAAAAGTTCTGATAATAAGTTTCCAGAATTTTTCTGATCCTTTTTATCCCTTTAGTTTTGTTGTTCTGTAAATCTACCTTGAAGTTAATTTTTACAGTGTACTGAATGCCCACGGTCATTTTTACAAGGTAACCTTTACATAGGCCAACTTGCGTACAGTAGGTAATCATACATGTCGGTAATACATAGACATAACATACTATGCCCCTGCCCCATTGTAGTATCCCTTTCCGACCGGTAAAATAAATCTGGATGGCTGGCTTTAAGCACCTAAAACCTGCCACCTAAATGTATAGCACCACTATAATTAAGTGCGCAGCTAGTGCACGTCTTGAATTTTCTCCTCAATTCAGTTGGACCAGAAGAGCAAGATAAGATGCGCGAGCTTTTTAATAGGGCTTTTTCTGTTCAACCACTGCAGGCCAATTTGGTCCACCTCTAATCGGTACAATAACGGTCAAGGGAATTAGGCCAGGAAAAGACTAGGTTTACTATTGTGGACACCATGATCAATACCTAAGAATTACACAATAGAACTAAAACCTAAATACCTAAATGGAATAACCTACGTGATTCACGCAGTAACATTTCAAGGGAATAATTTAATATGAAATATTCGATTTTATGGCCAAATTGCCTCCAATTTCTGTGTCACGTGGTGTCAGTGTGGACAAAACAAATATCGATGGAAAACATTTTTCTCTTGCTCTCGGTTTAAGCAGAAGGAAAAGAAGACTTGGTGTATTTAAATAACAATAGAAGGCTGATATCGACCTGGTATAAATAAGAAGGAGAGCAAGAAGCATGAGGATGTCTTTGAAATATGTGCAGCGATGTATGTCGGCAAAGCTTACAGGTTGGTTACTCACCAGTTGCACAAAAACTGCGTGTACAGATGAGAGCCTCCAGTTTAAAATTAACGCGACATAGGTCCAAGGAAGCTTTTATACCGTGTCAAGTGTTGACTTTAAGTTTTGAGTTGAATTTTCGTTGGAATATGTTTAATTCTATATCGTAAGGAAATTTTCTAGTTTTCTTATTATATCGAACATCGAATATTTTTAGGAACTTAGTTTTAGTGGTAGATGGTAAACAATTGACATTTAACGAGTTTCATGAAGGTGCCAGTGTCATTCTTACACCACAGGACAAGACACCAACATATTCCAGACACGCATAATCTAAAGTTGCTGCAAAATATAAAAGTTAAACCAGGGTGCTCCCTGGTTAAACACAAGAGGAGGTGCTGAAACAGTCTACGCCGACGCTATTTTGTGAGAAAAATTTCGCCTAACTACGTATTGATGAGGCTATCGAATATCCTAAGGAAAACTTCCTCTAGAGGAAGGTACTGGTTGAGGCCGAGGTGTGGGATGAATCAGTCCTACGCGTTCAGGCTTCACGCGTTTGTGCGAAACAGGGCCGAATTTCTCGTAAACGGGATTCTTACCTTGTTGGTTGGAGCATGCTTTGTATCGACACTTGTTTTCTGGGAGTATGTTGCTGTAAATAGTGCCAAAGGTACATATATTTAAAGTTATCATTTTCTAATTGGGTTAAACCGCATGTTTACTTTAGGTGTAATTCGGTCAGAAATCATTCTGTCAGAATTAACATAACATAACATAACATAACATAACAGGTGAAAGGGCAAAGGAGGGCTGTAAAGGCCCCATAAGATGCCCTGTAATCCCCCAAAACCCCCAAACAAAGCAAAGCAAACCACCAACACCTAAAGAGCCCAGAAAGATTAGATTCTACCACAGTCATGGAAAAACTTGTCAATATTAACCTTATAACGGTGCACTGATGTGGAGTTAACAGCCCACTCAGGCAGGCTATTCCACTCACTAACAACCCTAGGAGAGAAACTGAACTTCCTAATGTCAAGTCTAGCAAAAGACTTTTCAAGCTTTTTGCAATGGCCTCTAACCCGAGGATTACTTTGGACCTTTAAATAATTGCAAGCTAACAAAGGATTCCCTTCAGATAGAAATTTGTATACCTGGAGCATGTCCCCCCTAATCCTTCTCAGCTCCAAAGTGGTAAGCCCAAGCAGCTTAAGCCTTTGGGAATAAGGTAGATTTTTAACCTCAGGTATGAGTCGGGTAGCTCTCTTCTGAACTTGCTCTAAAAGCAATTTATCCTTTTCAAAGAAGGGACTCCAGGCCTGTGCAGCATAGTCGAGATGGGGTCGAACCAGCTGCTTATACAAATTTAGCACAATTTCTTCACTAAAACTCTTAAAATTCCTCCTGATCAACCCAAGCACCCTAATTGCCCTTGCAGAAGTAGCTGCACACTGCCTAGGTAGATGACTTTAAATCTCCCGTAATAACTACACCAATGTCTTTCTCAGAAGTCACTTTGTTCAAATTAGTACCATTCATAGTTTAATCATGGTGGGGATTCTTAGAACCAAAGTGGAGGACTTTGCATCAGCATTAAAAGGCATTTGCCAAGTCTGAAGCAATAAAGAATCATCCTTTCCTCTAACCTTCCTATAGAGCTTTGTTTGAATTAGCGTAGCCCATTGAAATCAGCAACGTTTCCGACATTAAACATTTCAGCAACACGGGTCAGCCAATTGCCGAGACTTTAAAGTCGCTTACCTCACACATATATGGACCTACAGATAGACTGCTTCATGTACAGTAGGATACGCCCATCTTCAGCGGTAGTAGCCTACAATACAAGTTTCGTTTTGGTAGAAACTTCCGTCCAAATTTCTGGGTATTTTAAAGAAATATAGCGTAAGCTGGCTTTGCTTCTGTCATCCAGAAAAGTGTCAAAATATTTTTAAACATAGGTGTGGTTTTGTATCAACAGGACGACTTTATCTCATCCGAATTCACTCCATTCGAGGGTAACTTAACTCCTAGAAAAGTGCAATTCAGTCCAAAAGAATCAGTGTAAACTCCTTATAACATACGTACCACTTCAGTAGGACGTGTTTCATAAAAAAGGCATTTAGGTTGCTTAAATTTGTTATTTAGTGATACACATCAGACCCTGATCGGGTCGAATTTGGCGATCTTGGCTTCACTTCCTCCACCTGTCCACATTTCCCCCCTCTCTTCTGACACGATTCCAAATCAACAGTTAAGTTCATTTACTGCATGGGCTATATTCCGTTCCATAGAAGTGCTACATGTTTGCAGTGACCGTAGAATCTTTTACAATTTTTTAAGCCATAACCCCCGTCACTATCACGGGGTGAATTTCGCCTTAAAAAATTACACCCCTATCGTAGAATTCTGGGGTTTCCCCAAGAGAGGAGGTAGGTGCTAAAGGCACAGTTTATATAAAAGAAGATCCCTACACATAGGCCTACATATGTAATTATTGTACGTAGAAGATACTGTGAGAGACAAATATATCTGACCGGGGGGGGGGGGGACCACTTAAGCTTACTTTTCTTTCATTAATACCACACTACCGTGAAAAATATGCCTTCAGTACATGTTGCTATCAGCCAGACATAACATGTTAGTTTGACAAGTACTCGATGGTTACCAGTCCTTCCGCACCCTCTGACACGTCCTTATAGGACGAACTGGCAACGGGGCGAAACGACCGGGTAACCATGGTATACATTATGCTGATTCAGATTTCTTGGTATAGTTTATACACAGATATAAATAGGAATTAAAAAAGTGGAAATATTGTACTGTATGTGGTGATATTGTTGCAATAATATTTTTGTTTACATGAAACCTACACAACTACAGTGTATATTCCACAAACAATTTAAGAAATTTACTGTAGACAGTTTCTTAGATCATCTCTGGTACAGGAATCTTTCTTGCTCCCGTTCAAATGTTTGGTTCCAGGAGCGAATGCAAAACGAACGGGAACGAGAGGCACTGTGTGTAGATGTGAGGGATCAACGGACTTTAATACGTAGACTAATCAATGAGACACTTGTTATTGGTAGGGACCTTGGTTTAAAAAAAACCCAAAGACTTCAGACTCAACATCGATTTACCAAACAGGTACTGCGCTACAGTAAAATCGAGTTTGGGTTGAATTTACCGTCTTTAGCTCGATTTCAATTAATCTATTTTTTAGGTCGCGCTCACAGTCCGGAGCCGTACTCTTTAAAGGATGGTCAACGTCAGCTGAGGAGCTTGGAAAGAATTTTGCGACCGGGTGAGGCGGCAGGGATCTTTGCTGTAGAGCCACAGGTTGAGTCAGAGCAAAGTCAAGTCACTACTCTACCACCGCTTCCTGCTGCTCCCGTGGAAGGTTGGTAACAGCTATATATTCAAAAACACACTTGCAAAATGTTTCGATAATTTTAAACATTTTTTTTCATTTGCAAAATACTGATTGGTATAGTATTGCATGGAACAGTACTTGGAGATGCTTGCATGGAGATGCTTGCATAATTAAGTTGGCTTACGACTCGGATTGCTAACGCTGTGAAAGTACTGTTGCACTCATTATGCCTGTTTTAGGTATTCCACGCCTCAGTAAATGAAAAAAATTTGAAACGTAAAAAAGAAGATGGAAGGAAAAAACGAATACAGTTATTTGGTTTAACCAAAAGCGAACCGATGGTAGCATATTTTCAATTTAAGAATAATCGTGAATACATTTATATCTCAAAGTCCTTCTTGAAGATCGTTTATGCATTCATCTCCATTTTTTTTATTATTGAAGAAGGGTTTAGATTATGACCAGGTTCTTTAGGCCGTTCTTACTGTTTTGCCCCAAACTCCGCAATGTTAGCGACATTTCGATTCAGGATGGGAGCGCAGCAGGACGGTAGAGCGACAATACGTTAAAACTCGCCCAAGCGTCGTTTCGTTCTGCCTGTTCAGGTGTTTCGGGCAGTGGCGTAGCTAGGATTTTTTCCAGGGGGGGCAAAGGTATGAAATTTCCCCAAAACTTTTCCCGGTCAATGTGTATGTATTTCATATAAAATATGCAAATTTACAAGTATAACAACATTACCATGTCATTTTGTAATATTACCTGCATTTTAATCTTAAAGTATAACATAGAGCAATCGGAAATAACACAGTATATTATTTTGGTAAACAATGTCTGGTTAATTTGTATGTAGTAACGCAGTGGCGTACGCAGAATTTCTCTGAAGGGGGGGGGGGCATGCAGTATGGTCTAAAGGGAGGGGATGTCCGGAAATTTTTTGACGTTTTCAAGGAGCCTAGATGCAAAATGGTACAAGATTTTCGACTTTGACAGGAACAGTGTTAAAAGTTAATCGTGGTGGTTCATGAGGATAAAACTGAAACTTTTGTGTCTTTACATGCATTCTTATGCCATTTATGCTACCTTACGAAGTAAAACTTGTCATTAAATTTGCACACTTTTAGGAGTCAAAATAAAAGAGCATCGATCGGTACAGGATTGTGGGTTTTCTTGGCCACAAAACGTTATTTTATCATAAAGATTATCTAAGCGGAGCGCCACCATTGGTTGGCGCGGAGCGTAGAGAAAATTTCGAAAATCAGACCCCTCAGATGGCCGGAAATAGCATTTTCCTGACTTATACGAAGAATCTAACGAGTCGCTTTCTTCTTTTGTTTTTTGCAATAAAACGCTCACTTCAAAATATGTTCGCAAACTGCAAAGTGATCAGAGAGTTAAGAGCTAATTTGACCCTACAAATGTAATTTTGCCCAAAAGACTGAACGAAGCGCCACCGTTGGTTGGCGTGGAGCGTAAAGAAAATTTCGAAAAATTAGACCCCTCAGATGGCCAAAAATAGCTTATTCATGTTTTTAAAGAGAATCTAAACATGTCTTTTTTTTTATCGATGCCACCAGTGGAAAACAGAGTCTACCATTTTAGGTTAAAATTGGAATTTGACAGAATTTGCCTAGGTCTATTTATAGGAATTAAAAACAAAAATGGCATCACTGAAGGACCTTGCAGAGACAATCCTTCCCCTTTGGAAATTCTTGAAAAATTGGGTCTCCTTATAAGCAATCTGGTGCCACATATGCTATCTTTTGAATAAAATCTGTGTTACTAAAGTTAGACTACGTATTTTTAAGAACAATGAAAAAATGGCATCTGTGAGAGGGCATGGCCCAATGGTCTCCGATTCGCAAGCCACTAAGGAGGCCTAAGAGTGGCTCGATCACAGAGGATATCCTGTTAGAACAGCAGTCTGTTAAGTGTAGAAGGCTACAAGGTACTCATTGACCTGTTTATTGTTACACCCCAAGTGAGCAGAAAGCTATTTTCCCGAACTAGACTGTAAGCCTCCAAGGATTAGGCTAAGTAACAAAATCTAAGTATGCCAATGGATCCCTTTCATTCGAATTTCTAGACTAACTTTAAGTTTATCGTTGGCCATGGATTGTTTCAGCCCCATCCATCTTACGAACACAGAGTAAAATCGGCATAGCTACTAATATATTTGTAGAACATACTAACCCCGGGGGTCTATGGTAGTGACTTGTCAGTTTTCACATCCTTTTACTGAATTCCCAAAGTGCACAACACAGAGACTGTGTACAAGGGGATAAATTCGGGATTACAGCCTTTCAGTGTTAGTTGCACTGTATCAGCTGTTGTTAAATACCTGAATGTGTGCACTGAAATGCACTGATCATAACCCTAGTGCGTATACAAGAGAATATTCAATCTGCTACGCGGCGAGGACATTTCTGTGGAACACGAGTAGGGCCGGTTCATGCGACACTGACGAAATCTGAGTTATTTTGTTGCATAAAAATACGAATTATGTATGAAAAATATCTCACAAATTCTTATTCTACCAAAGATTTTGAGAAATTTTGTAAGAATAAGAAAATTCATCAAATTTCCCCATTTTCATCAAATTTCCCCCAAAATTTTTCCAGGGGGGGGGGGGCAATTTGCCCCCCTGCCCCCCCCAGTAGCTACGCCACTGGTTTCGGGTTTTGAAAACGACGGTACGCGGAAGATTACCATGACAACCAATGTACGATCCTGTCTAGGCCGAAAGTTAAATCGGTCGACGACCGTTCTTAAAGGCATGTTCTGGAGACAAAATTCGTTAACTTCAAAATAAACAGAAAAATTTTTTCTTTCAAAAGGTGAAAACTGCATTTCAATAGCTTATAGCATTTGGAAGATACAAATTTTTAAAATATTGCAAATTTTTCTTGGGATTTGATGCATTATGGAAAATCTGTGATGTCATTGTGGCACATTAATTTGACGCTGCATTCAATTTATTTATAATTATGATGCCGCTGCAGACAATACCAAGGAACATTGTTGGTTGCGCGCTGAAGGGTAATGCTAGATCTACAGGAAAAGATATTCAAACATTCCAACAGTATCAAATTTCAAGGACAATTAGGATGTTCAATCATAAAGAAAAACAAAAGGAATTTGAAGCAATGTGCCCCCATTACATAATTTTCTGTGGCTTTGTTGAAGAGCAGAGGTATTTTTTAACAGAAATAACCAATCTTTAAAGTGAGATATCTTGAGTTAGGAAAATGGTATTGTGATAGGGTTTGAAGGACATGGTGTGGAATATTTTTGTTTTTCTTACAAGACAAAGGCAAAAAGCAACCAGAACATGTGCCTTTAAAACAACAGGACAAAGTGGTGTTCTATCCTGCTCATGCGCATTCTACTTTTTTGCTGAGTGTTCTGTCCTCTTTGTCCACCGCTCTGAAATCGAAAAGTCTCCAATGGAGAAAGAGGACGGCTAATGAGGGAAAGGGGTGGTTTGATTTTCCCGTTCATCATCCCCCCTCTTTCCTCCCTTTTGATAATGATATACATATGACATACAACATATGAATATGTTTTGCATATACTTAAAACGTTTAAGCATGTTTTGGTTCATCAACAGCTTGCTATTCCTGTTCAAATAATCCTCAAGTATGCCCGGAATTGAACATACCTACTCTGAGTAAGTACTAATTACAATATTTTTACGTAAGAAAATTGCAGTCCAACTGGTGCAAATAAAGCAGGGGGAGGGGGACATTTGTTTTGGGGAGATCTCCAGCTCGCCCATTGGTCAACTTTTCCTATGCTGTAGAGGCTTGTTCATGCAATATTTCAATTGGTTGTATAAACAGGGCGAATCAACAATTAAGAAGGTTCCACACTGTTCGAACTTATTTCGAACCTATACGAGCATCAAATATGAATGAACGTAGTCACAATGACAAGCCTGGAAACTACCGTGGCACTGAGGGCTTGTTCTCTCTGTTCAACACGACAACGTGACGAAATGAATTTAGTTATCTTGTTCATAATACTGTAGTTCCGATTACTGTGTGAACACGACGAAGGAGCCCTGTTGATATATTTCTCAAAAGTTGACACGCAATGAAAAACCTTTAATTGTCGTGTTTCAAGTTATATCAAAGTGAGAAGACGAAATTGTCTTTAGTATTCTGTTTTATAGTTTTCGTTACAGTGAGAACATGACGACATTTACTTATTTGCCGTTGTATTAGGAAAATGACCCTTTCCCATTGTTTACAACAAAAGGATAGGATAGGATAGACAGTTTGCTAAGGCATCCCATTATTGTGGAAAAGTTGCGAGTGATGGAGATATGGATTTTGGTCAGAGAGGCGAGGGGCATGAAGGGACGGGTTAAAGCAGGATGTTAACCCCCCCCCCCCGGGCGCCGTCTGAAACTTTTGGTCCGGCGGGGTATCGGTCTTTCCTCCCCCTGACCATATGGTAGCTCCGCACTGAATGTTGTTGAATCGTAGCTAATAATAGTAACTTTCTTTTATCTTTCAGTTGGAGAGAAGAAACCAAACTCAGATGACAAAACCATTAAAACTGCCGAGCAAAATGTTTTAAAAAGCAACCTATCGAGCATAAGAGCAATTGTAGAAAGTTCAAATAAAAAAATGACAAAAATTCTTCAAGATCGTAGAAACAATTCGGCGCAATTGCTCGATCCTCTTGTGTCATCTGGAACCACTTACCTGATTGGCAACTATAGGTATTTACCAGGAGGCCATTGGATTCCAAATACATGTCTGCCACGATGGAAGGTAACCAACTTTTAATGTTCATTTTGTTTCATTTTTTTAATTGAACCATCACTGACGTTTAGCCACGCGGTTGCCATGCAGGGTGCGTACTTTTTTCCAGGACTCATGGGGAAAAGTAGATTTTTCAATTTTGTTTTTAATTCGTTGTGAAATCATAGTTAGGAATTATTTTCTTGGTTATGATTACGTGGATAGGGGATGTATGGCCTATTCTTTCATAATCCGGAGTAAATATTCCAAAAGCGTGCCGAAAAGCTGTTATTTTGAAATTACGGGTGTGGTCTATTTCCAAGAAGCTGATTCTTCGATTAGCCTCATTCGTCTTAGAAAAAAAATACGCGGCAAGCGTAGCCAAATCCAAAGGAGGCGCCAGAAATTTACAAGGGGACGTCAGCATTCCGAGAGGGCAAACTTAAAAGCTGCGAATTGTGAAAGATCTTTGATGGGATCTTGGTTTTTTTGTTTCGAAATGTTTCGAAATGTTTGCGCTGGTTTCTAGCAATCAGCCCCAATGTGTACATAGTGTCATTTGAGGCTGGAGTGGAAGGAGGGGCTGTAGACTGAGGCCGAAAAGCCCATCTTGAATTCGTGCCAAAAATCTACTCCCCATTAAATAAAAGAAAATATAGGAACACAGAAGAAGAAGTGAAAATACATCCAGTCCAATTTCGTAACCCTTATCAAATCTTTGTCTGACAAGAAGCCACTTTGTCGAGCTCACCTTTTTCAAAGCAAATTCAAATTTAACTGTATTTGTAATTAATGTAAGGTTTTACTTCACAGGCAAAAACTGACAAATTAATTAACATCAGACTGCAATGGCTGTGCATTCTAATTTGCACTTAAACCAGGGAAGTAACAGCGTGGCAAAGGAAGCTTCTGCCTCCCTTTCCGTGTATATTGTTTTTAATTTGGTTTTAATTGGTTTAATTCAAACAGGGAAAAATCTGCTGGTAATATGATACATAGTAATGACGAAATTGATAAAAAATTTTCACCAGATTGCATTGAAGAGTCTTCAATTGTTCAAAAATTTATAAAAAAGGGTAGGGGACAGCTAAGACTTTACAACAACAGTCACAATTGTGCTTTCCCTTTCGAATTCCAGGCAAGTTCGTCGCTGATTCAAACTAGATACGAAGGTGTTTCGAGTGCATTCTAACATTCTTCAAGGGGAGAAACATATTTTTCTCTTAAACGCAAAATATAAGTCACTTTTAGAATATTGCAAAGGTGATTTTCAATGGTATTCTTTTAAAATACTATCATGGAAATAATTCGAAATTTATGTACCATGTCAACAATTAAAAAATAGTTTTAAGCGAACACTTAAAAAACATGAAAAATCGGCTATTTATTTCCTATAAAAGTATTTGATATCATATAATTATTTTGCATTGTTTTTAGTTGTCAAAGTATTTTACGAACATGCACTTGAAAGAAAAGTGTGTCCTTGAACGGGGGGGGGGGGGGGGTTGACAAAAGATGGCGCCATGTGGTATTCATCTCCAAATAGTTTCGTGTGTTTCTCTTATTAGGGAAGCGAGGAGGCACTTAATTTAAAATTTTTCACTATCAATATTAGTTACACGCTATAGATAAAATTAACATCCTTGTAATTTCACAGTTGGTGTGTGACGGGTTGGTATTCCCTCCTCTTAGAGGGAATTTCAGTTGTTCATTTGTTGTATTTTACAAGATCGATGAGGTATGCAGTTTAATAATCGCATTACTTGCCTAACACTTGTAATCTAAGCTACATATGCATACCGTTATCGCTGGAAGTGAATAGGAAGCGCTGGAAGTGAATAGGTGGTAAGAGACTTTTGCATTAAATTTTAATGCCCTTCAACGTTTCAGTATGCAACAGAGTATACCTTTCGACATTAATAAAGCACTCGATCGATAGTTATAAAAAGATTGAAATCGTGAATGCTAATCAATAGCTTTTGAAAAGCTTTTTGGCAAGTCTTCTCAATTGAGTTAAGTGTCTCCCAGTTTTTGTCATATACGATTGTAATGTATGCCTGTAAAGTATCTCAACAGCTCATAGCAACACAACTGTCATTTTTCATAGTTTTTTCATTTTTTTTTTCAGGTAGCAATTATAATTCCATTCAGAAACAGATCTCACCATCTCCCTGTATTGTTGAATCACCTTGTGCCTTTCTTACAAAGACAACAGCTCGAGTTTGGTATCTACATAATAGAGCAGGTTTGTAAATAAAGAATCACTTGATTTTGTTTCAGAAATCTTACATTGTATGGAAGTCCATGGAAGATTCGGTCTGACCTAAAATACGGCTTTTCAAATAACCAAGTTTAGATCATGTTAATTCCTATCAACATTATAAATTATTAGTATTATTTGTCTCATACATTTGGTCGGTGTTGGTGAAAAATCATAAAAATTCATATTTAAATGTACAATGGAAAGTATATAACTTGACATGATTTCTTCGTTTTGTGTTTGCTTTTATCTTTCTAGAAGGTAATCACGATTGTAACAAATTACAAATGCATGCCTCGAATTATGAGGTGTGCTAAAACGGTTGCCCACCCGCACTCGCCTCAAATCACTGTGAGGAGTGTGCTTTTTGTCACCTAGATAAAGATTTGGAGTGCATGTATAATATCTAACAATTAAATTAAACAGCAGACTTACCAAACTTCTTTATTCTCCGAGAAGTGTTACTTGTAGCACACAAGGGCGTACGAGCGGGGTGAGGGGCACTCGTCCTCCAAATTCGGGCAAAATAGTTGGTCTAATTCGGACAAAACAGTGAAAAAAGGTGCCATTATTCGGAAAAACTTGCTCTTGCCCTCCCCACAAAAATTATCCCCGTACGCCAATGGTAGCACACATGGAGAATCTAAAATTTCAGGACTGCAACCGTAACTGAAGTTGTTATTTATCAGCTACATAAGGTAAAATTATGCAACACGTTAGAATAAAAAGCAATATTATCTGTCACACCAAAATTAATCTCACCCAGAATAGACGTAAAAAATATTTGATTTACTAATTTGTTTCAATCAATTTAAGAGAAATGCTCCGGCAGTTTATTGTTCTTTTCTTTCTTACCTCTTCAGGCAAATGATCTAGTATTTAATCGAGCAATGTTGATGAACGTGGGTTATTTAGAAGCACTCAACTTTACAAAGTGGGACTGTTTCATATTTCATGATGTTGATCACTTACCAAAAAATGACCGAAATTATTACGGTTGCAGTGCGATGCCAAGACACTTTCTCAGTGGATCAGATCGATGGAAATACAAGTAATATAATAAATCTTTATTGTTTAAAGTGTTAAAGAATCATACATTGTTGCAGCTAAGTTTCAACTTCCATTCTAAATTGTGGCCCCCAAAACTTTCATCTGACCCTTTTCCAAATAGCAATCACAAAGGATTTTGGGATACGTTTTAGGGTCTGCATAATTTTGTCAATGACATTTTACTGTAGCAAAAAATAATGCATGCCAACATTCTATCCCACACTCCTTTGCAAAAGCTATTTGGAAAGTGTCTATTGTCAAACTCCACCATTCTTTTGTCTTTGTGCGGTAATTTTCAACGCCACTGAAATAGCCATCACCACTTAACGCTTCCACTACTTCCTGAGTTTCCATCAGTTACAAGGTGGATGGTGCCCTCTGAAGCTGCATGTTGTGCATGCAGTGGGTAGGGCTTCATGAAGTTTAATAAACCAGTTCGGGAATTCGTCTTGGTGGTGATGCACATGCGCACATCCTCTAAATCGTCGGGATAAACAAAACAATCCTTGCGCCTACAACACGTATTTCAAAATTTGAGTCTACACGAAAATTTGGAGGAATCTTCCTTTCTGAATCCATCCATAACATCCATAACAAGGGTGGTTAAATGCAGTGGATTTAGTCTTAATTTGTGTGTGTGTGTGTGTCAAATTTTGCATTTTTTTCTGCCATGTAGTAGCACTGAGACCCCTACATTCGTTAGACTTGGCTCTACGCTTAGTCAGTGTTGTATGCACCTACTGAAGAAAACAAGGGAACCCTTCACACTCCGTGCTGAGCTCGGTTTGTATATACCACGGCGTTGTGCCCCATAATTCAATGCTGCAACGAATTACAGAACTAGCTTATTAAAGGGCACTTAAAGTCAAAAAATTCAAAAATATATATTAAAAAGCATAAAAAATTCAAACAGTCCAGTTCTCATCTCCATTCTCATCTCCATGTTCCTGAATCGAGATATAAAATGTTGAAGTGATTTCACCCAATTTAAAATAGTAGATTGGCAATAATTTGTGATGTCATTGTTGTACAACACAAATTACATTCTTTGTATTTCTTTCTTTTTCCTATTATGAGGTGATTTATCTAAAAAAAACCCCTCTCTGTTCATCATACTAAGAAAAAAACAGGAAGTATTCAAGGTCATAGAAACATGTTTTAATTTCAAAAGAAACAAAAATCAGGCAAAATGAGTTATACATCGAAAAGAAAAAAGACACAAATTATTGTGCAAGGGACTTCAAGATTTGAGTGATTAAACTGCAACAGCTCAACAAAGAAACGAGCTATGATAAATGGAGTTGGATGAACAAAATCCATTTTGCAACCTCTAAAATATACGTGTTTGAAATTAAAGACTTGAGCTACACTTTAAATGTCTGTGCATGGGATATATATTGCGACTCTACGGGAAAGGAGGCTTTAGCGGCTTTCCCCCTTAGATTTTGTCTTTACCGCAGTTTTTCCCCGAAGTTAGTTGATACAGGAGATAGGTCAACCGAAAAATAAGTAATTTACCCCTCCTCAGACTGAATTTTCACCCAGAGATATCCTAGAGTTTCCTAGGGCTTCGTCCCCTGGACGCCCATCAAGGCGTTGCCCCTGGACTCCACTCGCAGATGCGCGCCCTACTCGTTCGGTTTCGCTTTGTGCGATGTTTTCGCCACCTTTGCCTCTAGTTTGCCCTACCCCCAATTTTGACATTCTCGCGTTTCCAAAGGGGGATTCCATTGTCTGTCTATAATCAAATTGTGTTACCGGGCAAAGACGGAACGCGATTGGATATTTTACGAGTCAACGACAGATCATTTCATTTCATTCGTTTATTTGTTTCTTTGTAACATACCATGATGTGCAATATTTACAGGTATTGAAACAAACAAGTTTTAAGTTGAAAGTTACGAAAGTAAGTACTCTAAAAACCTTACGGTAGGCTTATGAAACAGAACACCCCATGCAAGCCTTACAAAACGGTGCAAAGGTGAACATTGATCTAGGCGATAAACACTGAACATAAGTTATGTGGATATTTCAAAAATTGAAGTCCATTCAATGCTTGAAACACTTGCTTTTAAAGTAGGATATCGATTTGGAGCGTTGAATTTCATTAGGAAGCATATTCCATGTAGAGGACGCTGCAATGGTTTGTCATGAAAGTAAGGAGTATCTGAGTATTGCACTCCCGTGAGAGTATTGCACTTCGTGAACAAGAAAATGAGAACTTCCGAATGTAAAGTAGCTACAGTTTGATATCCTACTTTTGCCTACGTAGTAGACTTAACGGCAATTACCGTGTCTGGTCTACTATGTAAATTCTGCAAAGGGTACTTCACAATCGAGTTCGCTCTGTGGGCACTTAGTCGTACGTCTGATACCATTGGATGATGTAATGTAGGCCTACTGATAATTTTCATAAAAATAAATGTAAATATCAACGAAGAATAAAAAGGAGTACTGCCAAGGACGATTTTTTTGAGGTAAATCTACCCTCCAATTTTTCAAAACAAGTATTTCAAATGTCAAGTTATGTGTTTATATTTTAATTTCAGGCTTCCCTACGACAATTTCTTTGGTGCTGTCACGGGATTGACTGATGGGCAAATTAAAGCCATCAACGGCTTTCCAAATGTTTACTGGGGATGGGGCGGAGAAGATGACGAAATCTGGAATCGATGTAAGGAGACTGGTCTAGAAATAACCAGAGTAAAGGGACCAAAAGGTCATTATGACGTCATCACTCATCATCATCACAGCGCTCCACCTTCCAAAGAAAGGTTCGTCTGTCTCTAAAAATGGTGTTTAGAAATGAAAAGTTTTCTAAATACCATTAAATACCATTTTCCCTCACTTTACAAACACGCTTGATTGCTAGACATTTAGTGTTGAAAAGCTAATCGTGTTAAGAATTCAAACGTGTGCAGGGCAAAATAGGTGTGTAACTAAACACGTTTTTTTAAGGGGTGGATGTTTCGTCATCCACAATTTGCAGATTAAAAACTGTGCTGAGTTGACTAACAAGATACTTCTGGGGTTCCATGTACTATTATTACTATTTCATGCACAACTCAATCTTGCATTACGGTATATGAAATCTCCCTCTTTTTGAACAAAAGTGTTCACATTTGTTTCCAACATATGGTCAACATATCTAGCGCCCTCTTTATGTGTCAGTCTTCATTTGAACCGCTGTTGAAAATGGTATGGTAAAGTGACTTGTAATGTTGTGATGCTGTGCCACAAACTGCAAATTAATGCACAACCAATATCGTTGAAAACAGTAAATAGTAAATGAGGATTACATGGCAGCACACCTTTCGTTATAGACGGTGTGTTCAGCAGTGTGTTCTACTTTGCTTGTAGTTTACTGTCCCCAGACGACTCGGTCGCTATTTTTTTCGCAGGATTAATGAGGGCGATTTTCGAAAATTTAGTCCATTGAAATCATTAAAATGACAAATGATGCCCAGATTGGAAAGGGAAAAGGTTTACGGTGAAACAAAATGAGACTACCTCGTTAGTCCTGCCAAAAATCTACACAGTTCCGACTTACATATGCATGGGAAGGCCATATGAAGCCTATTTCTCGAATAGGTTCATAATATTAAAAAGTTAGTTGACAAGACTAAAATGTCCTTCACAGTCTTTATGTTAAAAAAATCTTGGTTCATATTCAGCAGTAAACACTTTCCTCGTCTCTTAATTCTGTTTTTCTTTATTAGGATGAACTTATTAAAGAGTTTTAAACCGCGCTTCAAAAAGGATGGCCTGATCAACCTTGTTTATGAGCGACCGAAATACACCTTACACACTCTCTACACTAATATATCTGTGAACATCCAGCGAGTTCAAGGAGACTTTCAGTTGCCAAAACCAGACTCTCCACCGGCGAAGAAATTTGCTGCAGTGGCGAAAAGCAGATTCAGAAACCAACCCAAACCAGTTGTGCGAAGACCTCCGCCAAAACCAGCCCCAGTCAAGAAAGCTCAAGCGGGAAAACCCCGAGTTGCACCCGTTAAAAATGCAGCAGATAAGGCTAAAAAGACATAACTATCCTATGGTTCGGGTAGCAATTTAGCCCATTTACTCTAAAAAACAGTGAGTAGTATCAACCATACACCCAAGCTATGGTCAAACTGTTGAAAAGAACCATGGTCAAATGTTACAAATTAATGCAGGATCAAATTTGACCATAAATTGGTCAAACCTGACCGTAATTCAGGTCAACAATTTGACCATATTTTGGGTCAGTGCATAGTCGACCAAAGCAACGGTCAAAATTGATCATAGTGTTTTATAGAGCAAACCAGGTCGGGTAACGGGTATGGCCAATATCCAATAAGCAGGAGCTTATTCGTCCATTGACACGAATTCTCTTAATGGTGGCATTCGGAAAAAAAAATCACGTCACAGGGTTCACAACAGGTTTTCTTTCATTTTAGGTTCTCTTAACCGAAGGTTCGGTCAGTTACCCGTGATCTCGACTGAAGACTATTGTTGCACTTCCTAAATGCCATCGACTTAGTGGTGTAGATTTCGTGGTCCAGCTTTTCTTTGGACTGCTTCGACACCAGCTGTATCGAGACTTGCCCTCACAACTTCCCTTTTCCCTTTGCACTCTATACTCGGATTTTTTTTCAGAGGCCTGCTGGAGGATGATCTATGCCGATCGATGCAGACTAGTAACATCTCAAAGTATACGTTGTACGGTGTGTTAAATGCGAAATATCTCGAAGGGTTCATAGTGCGTCTCATCAGATTTATCGTACCAGGGAGTTGTCACTAGATCATACAACATTATATCTAGTGAAGTTGAAGCGACCTGTAAAGGTTAAAGAGCACGAGCAGTCACCCCAAATTGTAGTAGTGGAGTAGACTGTCCTGTTTTATGGTTGGCTGTTGAGAGTCATGTGACATCATTTTTTTCTCTTCAATTGTAAAATTTACTTGAAGATACTTTGAATAGAAATAAGACGAAAATTGCGATATCTGTTACTTCAAAATAAGTTTGGGGTAACTGCTCTTGACCGTTAAGCCTGTGCTAGTTTGCATTCCTAACATACCGAGTGCAATATCACCTCGGCAATGATGGCATCGCCGATTTCTGTCTCATCTCGGAGGAATTCCAGAAACTGTCATTATCGCACTCGCATTTATTCAGCGTTTATGCCGCACTCTAATGTCTGTTATTGCATTGATTAAATAGGTCGGTCGCGCCTACGTCACTGGTTGGCATTAGTTGGCAAAGAGCATGCCCAAAATGTTCCCTTACTGAATTTATACTTTGTTCCGCATGGTTCTTCTATTTCGTGACCATCAAAACTGACGTCGTCATCTACTTTTCAACCGATCGTGACGTCATATCAGAGGACAGATAATACTGTAATGAGGCCTATGCCGAATGAAGTTAGTTACAGGCCAGGGCGACATACATTTGTATATGATGCTGACGTCATCTGCAAACGGACTACGCAACTTCTATGCATGGTATGTGAACAAACTATGAGGGAGTCTGTGATAGTTATTGTATGTTGTCTTTTACATTTTCTATAGACGAATCCAGACAGCAAGTAATGGTCTGATTTATTTCAGTCGACCATAACTGAGGTCTATCACATCTTAATCTTTCAATTTCCTTGCTAAATAACTGTATCATGGATGGTTGTTCACTAAAGTGTATTTTGATTCCTTCAATTGTATTGAATATTAGGGTTGAAAATTATTATACACAATAAATGAAGACGATTTAAAGCTGATGGACCCCGATAATGGCTGCCTACAGTCACTAAACAAAAGTCCTGGTCGGATTCGTCTATAAATAAACACTTATGTGGATGTAAAGTAGAATCTATCCAAAACTGCAGAATAACGCCTCATGAGCTTTGAGTTTGACAAAGCTAGCAGACTTTTATATACTTCGCTATATATCTATATTTATGTGTAGCATATATAGCTCTTGCAATCAGAAAGGACAGTAAAATGCCATTCACACACACACACACACCCACACACCCACCCACACACACACACACCTAAACACGCACAAAAAACTGCAAACCAAAACCCTCTCCAAAAATCCTTTGGAAAAGGGTCCCTGTAGATACATACTGAATATTCGTGCCTGTGACAGACACAATGACTATCAGAAAATCTATAAATTTACTTGAAAACACTTCATGCGGCTATATTGACGGAGCAACAGAACAGTCACGCAATTTCCATAGCAACCTTGGTTGGCATTGATAACAATTGAAATGTGAAACTTATTCTTTGTCTTAAGTTAGAGTTATTGTATTAAGCATGCAGTGTTCTCAGTCGGTGTCAAGACGAATGCTTTTGTTATTCGGGGAAACCAATCCGAAATGCATGGGTCCCGAGGTCAAGAATACCTTATTGGAAAAAATCTTGCCAACTCATTTTCTTTTATTTTTATTAAAGATGTAGTTTAAGGCGCTCAACACACATTTCACAATTCAGTAGAAATGCACTGTAGCTGTATGGCGGTTCTTTGTAAATCACGTTAATAGAGAGTGGTGAATTAGGCACAACAAAGCCAAATGGAGGGGGGGGGGGGACAAACGAGTATGTTGGGGGCAAAAATTCATACATGCAGAATGAAACCGAACGCGAGGGGCGGGCTCACGTGGGTGGGGTTCATGGGACAAAGACCCAGTGGGAGTCTTGGGGTGAGACTTCCCGAAGCTCTGAGGTTTTAGCATATTTCTGAATGAAAATTAAGGGTCAATAAAGGTATTTAATTTATTTTTGCGGTTGACATAACACCCTACTGACCTAACTTGGGGGAGGGGAAGGGCTAGAGACAAGGGATGATAAAATGGGGGGGGGGGTAAGTGTTATTCGTACCCCTCTCCCTTTTTAGCGCCGCCACTGTGAGAGGGAAAGATTTTGAAAGGTTTTTAACTGTAGAGTACATGAAATCGTGGAGAAATTGCAATAAAGTAGAATATTAAACTTCTCGAAGCTAAATATTTATGATGAAACAATATTTTCCATTTTTTATTTTTATTGGTGGTTGTTGTAAAAATTCTAAAGAAAGATATTTTATCTGTTATAGAATGTTTTGTTTTGTGGTTATTTTTGTGTATGCAACTCCATTTCTAAATGTTCAACAATTAGTCAGGTGAAAGAGTACGATGCGGAGGATTAGTGTTTCTTGAAAATATTCGTAAGAGAACTATCATCAAACGGTACCGTTAATAATGGAAGACTGTAAGCCAGCAAAATATTTAGAAATAACAGAAAGAACTTACATTTACCTTTTTGAGCTTAAAAGTGGCTTTGTGTATTTAGTATTCGATTAAGTAACTGATCAATGGTTCAATGTGCCTTAAAAGACACCGAAAATAAAACCGTTCTTCACGTTCCGGCGCAACGAAGCAACATAAAACAAAGAAAATGATGTGAGAATGCAAAACGTTAACAAAGATTAAACTTTTTAACGACATGACCAAAATTGAATTAAAAATCAGTAGCGGTTGTTCATAAAATGTCTGCAATAAATTCATTGAAGGAGGAGTATGTGCTTTTAAAAGCGAGTTCGGTAATTCTATGGGATGGGGGTGTGTGGGAATGTGTGGGGTGGGGGAGGGGTGGCAAGTGTTCCTTTAATTAACTTCACGTTACATGGAATCTTGGGTAATTAGTATAATATGCAAATGGTTTTCATAACACACAGCAGTCCAAGCTGCCACAATATACAGATCTTTTGAGTTTCGTAGAAGTTAAAAATTATTTCCATTTTGAAGAAGGAAAAAGGCACATGAGACAGACAAGTCCTTTGAAGTGTACAAACCATAACCCCTCAACCCACAATCATATATTTAATGCCTCAAGTCACATTAACGCCGGGCGCCGGCCGATGAGTAGAATTCGGCAGATGTCTGACATCGGCTGAATAGACTGAATAGCCTGATGTTAATCTAATTAGTAGGTGTTTATTCACTTCAGTTTGAGGTTGTCTCCCATGAAGTGTACACCACAGATTATGCCCTGGTTGGGGATCTGGGGTGGGACCAAAAATCACCACCCCCTGAAAAAAAAGAATCCCGTACATGCTTCCAGTTCCATTTTGATCATTGATACTAACGAATGGTCCCGTCCAAATTTCCGATTCTAAGGCTTTGTGGTTACAGAGTTGAGTTTTAAAACAACTATCTCTCTGTGCGAGATGAGAACACATCATTTAAAGGCAGCACCTCGGGGAGTTCAAATTCTCCTAACCTTTTTACATAAGTTCCTCTCACAACTCTCTAAAACTTACCTCTTCCAGACACTATTTCAGTTTGTTGCTTAACCCTTTACCGTTGTGCTCCAATCAGGGCATATTTGGGCCCCTCGGGAGTGGGCGGAAAAGCGGACGTAGCACACCCGCATCAGCTTCCGTAGGCTATTGACCCCGTGACCTTGAACTATTGTCTCTCTCGTTGTTGTGGCCGAATTTTCGGGTAGCTACTGGCAGTTTGGAGCCCCGTGTGAAACAGTAAAGATAGGTGACAGCCGCGCTCTCCGTATGGGTCCAAAAGGACCCAAACAACGGTAAAGGGTTAAAGGTGAGTAAACAGGGCCCTAATGTGTAATCGCAACACTTCCTTCATAGTATGCTGTGAAATATGAGCTCAATTCTACCTATTTTTTTTAATTTGCTGTCCATCAAAGAGCTCTTCCAATTAAGAATTTCTTAAGACTACTGCTAAAATTGTAATTTGGGATCATAGTGACCGCCTTAAATTTAGAGTGAATTTACCGACTGAGCACTCACCAATTACAAAAAAAAAAGAAACGCCTAAGGTTATGGGTACAAAGTCCCTAGTACAAAATTACCACCACAGTAAGATCCTTACAAAATCCCTGAATACAGAGAAAAAATTGAAAACGTAAGGTACCGAGTATGTTTACTCCAGTTTTGGATGACGGTTATCGGCATCTGCGCTTCCTGCTCAGATGATGAACACGCTAACTTCAGTATTATGTCATCAACTGACACTATGCATTCATCTAAAAGGAAGAAATGGGTCAGTTTACTTGGGAATGCCGCTTCTCATTACAACCTACTTATATTTGCATTTCCCTCTGGGAAAAAGCCAGAAAACAACGGAACTTTCATTTTATCAAGTAGCTATTTCTTCTTATCTGTTTTCTATGCTACAGAGTCTAGTAAAAGAAATAAAAAAGGAACAAATAGAAGAAATAGCCACTTTACGTTTGAAGAGTTTGGAAAAGTTATCTCTCCATTCTTAAAGATTTTAAATGAACGTGCTGTATACGGAAAGGTCTACTGACAATATTAAATCATTCGTAGTCTCATTTTGTTGAAAAGATAAAATCAATTTTAGAAGAGCGCCACGAACCGGAGCACGGTTTATTCGTGTTTGTATTGTGCTGGAACTGTTAAAAGCACGTCGGAACGTTCCTTAGCTGTGTTCTGAAAGGTGATGGATGGATAATCGATAATTTGGTAAGGCAAGTCAAACGAGAATCGTTATAATTACGGGACCTGAAGGTATAAATAATTTGAGCAGATGAATTTGAGGAATTAAACAGATGAATTTTGTACATTCAGAAAACGAAGATTTGATTGATGGAGGAGATTGGTTGTGATACCAAAACTGCTAAAAATACTTTTGAAATATTTGTATATCGTCCTCAGATGTACAGCAGTCAGTGATTTGCAGCGATTATGAACCAGAGTAGTTGTTAATATAGGTTGGCTTTTTTCATATTTTTGGAGTATTACGGTGCTTAAAGGTCGTACAAGTGACATGTAAATTACACAGTTGGGTATTTGAGGTGAAAAGCATAAAGATCAAGAAAAACTGCCGAAATTTTCCATTACAATTCTTCTGAAATTGATGCATTTTACAAGGTAACTTCTAATTTGCACTTAATGATACATAAACATGAGCTTAATATGCTAATATCTTGAGAAAGATACTGACACATTTCCAACAGATTTCTCCTTAGAAAAGTTTTCTCATTTATTGCCAAGTAAAGTCAGGGTTCTTAAAATTCAATTTTGTTAACACCTTTGCTTTATATACTTCTTGCCCTACATCCAATCATATTAATTTACTTTAACACTACATCAAAGCTGAGAGTCCTGTGTAAGTCTGTCTTACTAGAAGTCCCAGGAGTATTTAGGGTTGTCTATGTGTAGTGCAATTTTATTCGAAGGGGGAATCTGCCTTGGTAGTTTGTGGCTCGGGATCGGGATGAATTTAAAGAGGGGGTGGTCCCACTATTCACCCCATGGAACTGCATCTCCATGGCTTCATTAAGTCAAAGAAGTCGGTGTTCTGAAGCAATAAATGTTGGAATGTTTGTCCATAGGGCCCGAGTAGGCTATCTGGAATCGCCCTACTATACCACTACTCTAAATCTTAAGTTCTTACTAGATTTACGTGATTTAGGAATTGATTAAACGTATTAAACGCACATAAGATTCTGTGTTTCATTCAGAAAGGCGTAAAAAGCTTCCTTCTGGATTATGAATAAGATTCCATCAGACGTCCTGTAACATTGGCTTCAGAGCTGTGTATTGGAATTCGAATGCCTAAGGAAATTGGGGATCGTTAAATGCAACTTTTTGCCAAACATTTGTCTAAATTTTAAGAAAATTAATTCGAACGTAAGGTCTAGAATTTCAAGAGTATAGGCCTATATAAATATTGTAGGTTGGAAAACGAATCATTCAACCCCCATCTTCATAGTTTACTCTATAGGCGAATTCGAGCAGCTAGCAAGGCGGCCATAAGTGGGGTCCCAAGTCTTTAATCGTCTTAACTTTATAACGAATGTACAATTCTAAACCCTTTTATCCAGTGAAATTGAGGAAATCAAGGAGTACTATAGTGAGCAATAATTCATAGATATAAGGTGAGGTAAAGAATTTGAAAGATTCAGGCTGATGGACCTTAAGTTTGTCTGCCAAAAACAGACCATCAAAACTGCCTTTTCGGATTTGCCTGTACAGTGCTTTCGCGTGACGACAATTGCAAGCCACGTCTGCTGCCGAAAAAAACGACAGTGTTCTAGAGCAGGGTTGTCCAACCTACGGCCCGCGGGCCACGGTCCGGCCCGCGAAAAGGTTGCGTCCGGCCCGTCAGAAATAATCTATACTGCAAAATTATTCAATAAGCAGATTAATTGATGACAACTTTAGGCTTCGCCGTCCGCTATGGCATGCTTACTTTTGAATGAAATAATTCATTTCAAATGTCTGCTACATGTAGCTACATTGGAGCGTTGTCCAAAGGGGCGGATTGAGAATGATTCAGGAGGAATATGAAAAAAAAATTGTCCGAATATTCTACCCAATACCATCAATTTTCGCTAAAATTTATTAATTTGTTCAATCAAAAACGAAAATGAATCAGTGTTCCCTACGCGCAATAATTGCATTTTGTTGCCTTGTGCGTCGGGAAAAGTTAAAAAAAGACGAGTACAGAATGCGGCCCCTCGTCCATCATAACCATTAAATGTGGCCCACCGCTGCGAAAAGTTGGACAACCTGTTCTAGAGCAACAGCTACGAGTGATGACGTCATGTGCTTCTCATCTAGGCCGTCAAAGGGGGAGGGGCTTGTGACGTCAGTGACAGCAGTTTCATGTTCAAATCTAAAATGTTGATTTTTGTTCAATTCATAGCAAATTATCTGTTGCAGAATATTGTGAGTTGTCCTTCTGGTACAACTCACATTACCGTCTGTTTTTGTTTTCTTTTGATTTAAAATATTTATATATTCTTGAAAAAATAAAAAAAATTATTACAAGCACTTTGTACACTGATGGGATCAATAAAAAGTACAGATAGGTTATTACAAAGTGCAAGTATAGCTTTCTAAAAAGAGGCAAATGAAATGGAAATAACACGAATTTTAAAGTGTCCATGGGAGTGGGGAGAAGGGTCTGTCCTCTTCTTATAAACTTCGAGGCCAACAGGCCGAATGTTTTGTATCGTTATCGATTTTAAGAGGTGATACAACGCCCTCTTACTGTCTTGTTTAAGGCTCATTTTGCTGGTGGTAAATGTCGCAACTTAGTTGGTTGATATCTCAAGCAATACATGCCCAATTTAAATGGAACTTTCACCAAACAATGCGCATAAAGTTTCTCTGAGTCTCCAACATATAAGGATCAAATGTTTTCCTAAACCATTGCCTTTTGCAGCTTTCTGAAATCAAAGGTTTTACAATCATGAAACAGAAAACTTTTTTTTTTCATGAACACAATACAGTGATTAAGTGGACCAAATGATATTCAAATTTATTAGATAAACTCCGAACATATGTAAGTTTTAGACTTGAGCTGACGATGTGGAGTGTCTCCAGACAGTTTCTTGCTTTTAGACGCTTTAAATGACAAAAATCGCGAGAATTTCCTCAGGTTTTAACAAGAAATATATAAAAGACGTTAATTTTGATGTTTACAATGAAATGCCTCCTTCGACACAGAAAAAAACCCATTACCCCATTTTTTCTAGAGACGTGAAGTATCACGTCTCAGATTTTCCATATGTTGTTGTAACGACTTATGGCGGTTCACAACAAACATGAATGTAAACTTTGAAGTTACGCACGATTTCTTCTGCCAGGGAGCGTTCACCGCTTCCAAAAATCTGACGAATGCACAATCAATTTGTTTTCAGATGCAAGTGATCTTACGGTGCTGATAGTATCAGTCAGAACGGTCTGATGACGTCAATCTAAACGTACCCTTTTCCTGTTTGCTATCATACATTTTAAAACTTGTCTCCAAACAAGAAAACAGAATTTGAACTACACATCCTGCTAAAAATAAAAATACCCTCATATCAAGTATACATCATGTAAAGCTCTCAAACGTGAGAAAGGTTCTTAAACAATATGCAACCAAGTACCCGATTGATATTTTGCTCTCAAATACAATGTTATCTCCCTCAATGAAGACAACTGCGAGTCTGCATTTAAAATTCGACGTACCGCAGCGCTGCTCAAGGAGGAAATTATTTGGCGCCAAATATGTAAAGACAACAAGCTTAAAAGATAGATTGTAACGGTAACGTCGGCCCTTAAATACTGCAAAAAGGCGAAAGTATCTTTGAAATACTAATTATGACAGTCGTCAAGATTGCAGTGGGTGGTGCGTTTATAAACTCAAGTGAAATTACAAGATTCAAGAAACAGTAACCTTCATTGCTTCTTCTAAATTAACGTGTTTGAGTGTGTGAGTGTATACGTACACACAGTGATACGAATGAGCGAGTGATACCGGATGACCTTTGTTCTGTCATGCGCAGTTGTAATCATGAAAGGGCTTATTAACGTGTTTGAGTCATCTGCGGTTCCTCAAATATCAAGGACCAGTTTTTCAGTAAAACCAAAGTTATAATGTAAGCAGGGAGGCGTGATTATCACGCCTCCCTGATGTAAGCAATCTTTTAAGATGAAAGAGGTCTATATTCAAGTAAACGGGTCAGAATTACTTCAGCGTGATTACGTTTGTGTCTTTGTGTGAATAACGTATAATGCGTTCACGAACTTTCTCTTAAAACGTGTTTGGCAATGAAACACTTACTCTGCCCCACTTTGTAACCACGTTTAAATGTTACACATGCTTAGCTATTAAATACCAAATGTTTAGTAATTAAAAGTGATTAATAGCGCAATGTGTAGGGATTAGGTACCTGGTACCGGTACGTGTGTTTAGCATCTAAACGTGCTTCCAAAGTGGGGCAAAAAGTGTTTAGAAAAACGACTCCTAAACCAGTAAACATCTTCTTTAGGGTCTACTGGCAAGAAGATTACTCTTTTAAAAACGTGTTTGGCAATTAAGCACCTATTTTACCCCCACTTTGTAAAAAATCCCAAGGACAAAGTGTCTTTACCGTGCATGACAGTTACCCGTGATTCCGTCTTTTCATTAACGATACCCGGTTAACTGATTCTTAGAAAACTTTTTAAGATGTTATTTATCTCCACTGACTCACCTTGGGTGGGAACGATCCGTGGGATGGTTCATCAATTTTTTCTCTGAAGATGGACTGTTGACTCCCTTTTAAATGTAAGAAGAGCAAACTGTGTAATATTTTGTCATCATTGAAACGCAAGGGGTACTTAAATTAAGCTTCCACCCAAACCCCACCATCACGGCACACACTCTCGCACTCACACAGGCGAGCACCGATAGGTTGGAAACTGGGCCGTAAAACTCCGTCCGTCCGTCCGTCCGTCCGTCCGTCCGTCCGACCGACCGATCGACCAACCATCACAGGCGAGCACAGGCGGAGGGGGGGGGGGGGTTATACATATCTCTCAATCAATGGACTACGTCACTGTGTCATCACACTCACCCAAAAGGGCATAATTATTTGCGTTTGTGATTAGGATTACTTTACAATTAGGAGTTAATAATTTCACTGTACCTTAACAAAACCAACCAGCACGCAGGCAAAAAATAAGACATTTTTTTAAAACTGTTCACCATATGAGGTCCAGATAATGGGAGGAAGGCTTCGTCATTCTTCTATTAAGATTAAGTGGTTCATCAAAATGGCAAAAATTACGGTTTTTTGTCACCCTTACGGTATTTCTCAAAAATGACAACCCCCCCCTCCAAAAAAAAAAAAAAACAAAAAAAAAAAAAACTCTTCGTTTCTAATCGCAAAGCCTTGATTATTTTTAATATTAAAGAAGTTCAAAAGATGTCGACTCGTGTTTTCAATTAACTGAGGCTTTGCCAGTATTTCACCTTTTCAATCTCGTTGAATTTGATTACACTTGTTAGACCTGTTTTTCATAACACAACACCTTCTTGCATTCACATTTAGAATTTAAAAGTCAGGGAGAACAATACAAATTTTAGATTTTGAACATGAATTACATTTATCCAATCCCTCTTCCATCTGTCCATATCTCACTTTAGACGGAATTAGAATTTATGTTTACATTATTTCAAAAAGGTCGACCACTCCCAAAAATGTGATGTCCATCTTTTACAACTCATACCTCCCGCCTTCGTTTCATTTTGAAATTCATGTTCGCGTGACCTTGAAAGGGCTACTGTTTCCTTGCATAGTATTTTGTAGATAGGCCTGCATAGGGCAATTGTGTAAGCAACGTATCCTATAAAAATAGAACATGAGGCAATCATGTTTCGTTACAATGTGCAGTCAAGTTCAGGGGCTGCGCCAGGGTAATTTAAGGGGGGCAAAGCACAGTAGCGCAGCCAAGATTGTGTCATGTGGGGGTTGGGGGTGGGGTTGGGGCACAACATGAGAGAATACAATACGATACAGTACAATACAATGGCAACAGTCGATCGAGAAACACCTCGTTAAACAGTGCGTGTCTACCCGAAATACCAGCAAACTTGATAAGAATCCACAATTGTGTGACGTGAAAGAGAAACGATGGGAGGAGCACGTTCATGATTGCAACAAACCAAACTAATATATTTCATCATCAGCTGCCGTGAAGCTGATTAGATGTCAGGTCAATATAGTATATAGTTCAGTCAAATCTTGGTCCTTCGTTATAGTTATTCCCTGCTTCATGACTACATGATTCTCTAAACACAGGAGACGTTAGACATGAAAATGGTTTACACCATAAATAAAGAACCCGAGACATCCTCAAAATTTCTGTCGTCTTACAACGACAGCTTGAAGTGTATTATAAACATACAAAAGTGGGTGAGTTTGACAACAAATAAATAGTAGTTACAGTATCTCCAACGTTATTAAATTTAGTAGTTGATTTATGCTCGTCCTTACTTATGTTCCAAGGTGTAAGTCTCCCAAGGCGATAGACAATACCTTTTAGTCTCATGGCCTCTTGTTATATAATTAAATTTCTACACTCTTAAAAATAAGAGAGTGAACTTAGTCATCTTTAATAGGAAAATATTCACTGATCAGCTGATTGCTAAGAGTCTTAACTCACTCAAAGAAGAGTGAGAACTCACTGTTCATCGAGTCCCTGCAAGGGTCGCCCTTTTTAACGAAAACCCCTGTAGGCTAAACAGCTAAAGTGACACTTTGCTTTTTTTGAGTGAACTTAACTCTTGTTGGAGTCAATTTCCACTCTTTTGGAGTGAACTTATCTCTTCTTTGAGTCAATTTCCGCTCATTTGGAGTGAAACTTGAAGTGATTTCTCCTCCTTTGGAGTGAACTTTATAGCTTTCTCTCTTCTAAAGACAGGACGAGTGAAATTTCATTCTTTTTTATTTATAGAGTGTAACTTCACCTCTGATGTACTCATTTCGTGTGAGATAAAATCAGACATTTATAGGTAACGAAAATAAAAGTAAAATTACATACAAGTAAAAATTACAAACAGTGAAAAGGCCATACTCACAAAAAACTAAGAAACTTAATTAGTAATAAATTTATACAACACAATGGAAATAATAGTTATTTCTAAAGAAGGGACAAATAGATTTGCTTCAGCTTTGGAATGTGCCTTAAAATTACCGGACCAAGGAGAAAATAATGTCGCCATTGCCATCACTTCTTTTTGTTGTTGCTCGGAATTTTTGTTAGCTTCAATTCTTGAGTTATCTTGTTCCTTATAACTTCTTCATTAAGTTTATTTGCATGTTTCACTTTTAATGTTAAAGCTTTCACAATTTCCGACTTTGTTGTTGTTGTGGCGAGATACTGGAAAAGTTTGCTTAGGCTCTCGACTCCCCGCAAGCCAAGATTTACTTCAAAACCTGTCAAAGAAGCAAAAAAAGTAAAAAAAATAAAAAATAAATAAAAGAATAAATAAATAATGAGTAGCATCCTACTTTATTTGTGCCGGCTTGACTTCTCGTTACTAGTGGATGAACTTGTTACAAACAAGTATACTACCTCGGAACTTCTCTTCCGATTTACTGAAAGTTTCGAGAGGTTTTGTCATGTTGAAGGTTCTTCTTAAACAGTTGAACCTAAAATATATTCAACCTGAATATTTTGGATGGCATGTAAAGAAGAGTAAAAATTGCGGTGTCTGGAAGGATGCATTCATACTTCAACCTCTGGATTCAAACATCCTTACCCTTTATTCCTTTCCTTTGTGCAAATTTTAAAAGTCTGCAGTATTACCCTTTATATATGTTCAAAAGGTGAACCAAACTACATCTAAGGATCCTCATTTATTCAAAAAAAAAAAAAAATATTCAAAGCTTCCTGTCTCTCCGTTTTTCACCACCTGTCGAGAACAGCAGTTACAAGTAAACGCTGTAAAAATTGTATGTGACAAAGTTTTTTCTCATGCCATAGGTCAACAACCCTTCTGCAGACAAAGAGGAATGGTTCTTTAATAACTCATGGTTTAACGAGACACAGGCAGAGCACGATCTTTGATTAACTAAATCAGATTTATGAAAAGGATTCCCATATCGTGGTGGTGTCGCCCATGTCAGTACATATTAATAATTGCGTTTCCCCTGTAAATTATGGTCTCACCTAGTGCATTTTGAGCTCACATAATTACGATGAGCAGGTGGTAATGTAACGGTTGGAAAACCTTCTCGAAAGTCGTGAATTAATATGAATAGCTTTTCTAACGAGGCTCACATAACAGAAATTTTACTATCTCCTAGAAAGTTTATTCAGCGAATGTTCATGTTGTTCAAAACATGTTGGAATAAATAAGTTTACGTTGACATAGCGACCTGGATGTCTTCACTGCTACCAAACGAATCATACGGAATAATTCATAGCATAGCTTCACATATTGAGTGTATGACTCATCCACTCTAAAGAAAGGGAACTATAAAAGTGATAGAATATTTACAAAATATCGAAATTAAATAAAACAAAACAAAAAAAAAAAAACCATATTTTAGATATGTTTCACTTCCACAATAGTTTTCTTAAAAACACGTCCATTTTAACATCTAGGGGTTTTGCTTTTCACTATACACTGACTGACTAAGGTGTTTGTTAGCTCACCAACTGTTAAACCAAGTAGGTGTTTTTAACGCATTTTAACGTGTTATTGACAAGATTTCTGTCAACGAAACGCCACCGCCCTCATTTCAGGTGAACATATTCAAGAACGAAACATTTTACATTTTCGCTCTAACAAGCTTGCTTTCAGTTGGGGTGAAGTTGAAGTGTAAAGATAATAGCGCCACCTTCACACGGTCTCAAATACTTATTCATAATGAGTGGTGGCAAAAACTCATATGTACACATATATTGCGGTACAACTTTTAAAGTTTAAAGGCTGGTTTTGCACCCTCTAATCACATGTAATGTCACAAATTTCATTCAATTAATCTTTAATGAATTAGTCTAATATTATGACCTTTAAATTTTAAGTAACTGATAGGTACAAATTAAAATCTGTTTGTTGCTCTGTTGAATAACTTACATTTGGGGAACTATGCATTGTCGATGAATTATTTGTGACACGAAGGGTGGAAAATGAAATCTGTGATCATCAGTAAGAAACTTTAAGGCAAAAGAAAATGGTTGGTGCAAAATGCAAGTCACTTGGCTTCTTGATGGAGTGCCCATCTATCATCATGCAAAAAGTATAAATAAATGAAATAAATAAATCCACAGCAAAATAACCTGAATGAATGACTACTCGCGAAGCAGTGACTCACTCAAAAACAGGGCAAATAAAAGTGTACCTCTAAAAAAGACCTTTGGTCGATCAGGGATTTATGTAAGCATGTCAGTCACAGTTCGTATGACAATTTACAAAGCACAGTGATGTGTGTGGTGTCCAAAGATAAGAAATTTCGAGAGAGAGCTGCCAAGAGTGACATGTAACATTTTCGTAATGTTTTAGGATTGATAAAACCAAAAATGTTTCGAAATTATCATAATTTTGGCTAGTACTGTGTGGACAGCACGATTTAGAGATACAGATGCACCAATGTCAATGCGTTGCGCGTCTTTCTATTTGCCATCTCAGCGTCCATTGTAACAACAATTTTTACTATGGAACTGTTGTGCGCTTGTATCGGCAATACATCTACTGCACATGATCAGTGACATCCAAAATGCCAAATAAGCAAGTTCGATAATTCGTAGCCGCAAGGAATTGTGGGACACAGCGTGGGATACACGCACAGTGCTCAGCATGTAGTGAAAGACATTCTCTCGTTTTCGTCAGTACGTGAATACTAAACACTAAGCATAAATCTAATTGTTCAGTCAACGCGAACGAACTAGGGGTCTCATTCCTTACTTTACGGCAGAGTAAAATGCAAATTCTTACACCAAAAGGACAATTTAGACAGAGTCCACTGCACAGAACCACACTTTTAACCCCTTTTCACGTTATGAAAGGATTAAGAGGGAATTATTTCACGACATTTTCACGTGAACTCAAATTTTGGAACACGTGTTGAAGGTGCGGGGGTGATTGGTTTGTTTATCCCGACGATTTGCAGGCTTAGCGCATGTGCGTAGCCACCAAATCGAATTAACGAACTCGCTTATTGAAACGCGCTACGTCACGTGCATTAGCTCAAGTATTTAATAAAGATGAAAGAATAGCTAAACGTACGTCGTTAGTTGTGTAAATGTAGATTAATAGATCTTTTTCCAAATAGCTATCACAAAGGATTGTGGGAAAAAAAATTGGCACGCGCCTGCTTTGCCAAAGTCATTTTACCGTGGACAAAAACTACGCGCACAGAAACGCTCTCCCACAATCCGTTGTAATTGTTATTTGTAAATGAGTCTTTTGGGATGACAAGGATCTGTTTGGAGGTAAAAATGATAGTTTTTAGAAGATAAGCTGAACTAAGTGAAGCGTGCTTTGTGAGAGGGGGACACGAACAGCTCCTTCTGGGGGGAATCAAGTATTTTTGTATGGGGATACTCTAGATTTACTTAATACTGGGCAGGGTTTCAAATAAAACAAATAAGACTATAAGACAAGTAGTTGACAAAAGTGTATTTAATAAGTTGATAAGTGATAATTGAATTGTCAGGATATAGTCGCCATTTCGGGTTCGCCTTCGAATCTGTGAAAAGTTCGGGAGGGCACTTGTACTCATCCCACTCTCCCTGGATCCACTACACCCCTTCTTGGTCATTTATATTTCTATGCACTCCCGAACCTGATTGTTACTTTTAAGATACTTTTCTCCATCCAGAACAAATAAATAACGCAGAACCTGCGGCCATAATTTTCTGAAAATATGGGTCTTTGATGACATGTCGGCGGGAACACTATCGAAAGATGCACTTTCTGTTAGAGGAAGCACAATATTCTAAAGTAATAGAGAGAGGTTATATCCAATATCCATCTCACTCCAAGGACAAATCAAGACACTATACGCTGTTCATACATGACTTTGCAAAACTTAAAATGAACCTTGGGAGCAAATTGGCGGCGTTACCATGGAGCTAGTGCGAAATGTCCTCCGGTTTAAGAAGAAATTGTAATTGAGAAAGATTTCAGAAGAGCTGTTAATTTCTCTCTAGAACAAAAGCTGAGATATAAAGAATTCGTGTCTAGAAAACTAACTTATTCAGAATGAAATGATACCATCGTTTGTCTTAGCATAAGGAATATTGTGAAGTCAACCGCAGGTTTGACATTCAACGACGGGGTAAAAAGCGTCATAATTTCATGATGGCTTTCCCTTTTCAAAACCTTAGTTTCTGCCATTAAAGCAATTTCGTGCTTTATAGAGTTGTATTTAAAAAGGTCCGACCATCGTTAAAGGTCCGACCATCGTTAAAGGTGTATGTAAGCCTCATAAAAGGATCTAACTGCATGAATTGCGCTGTTGCTGACCTTATGACTTGCCTTCCTAAAGCTGATTGCAGCAACATGAGTAAAGATGTAAGAGACTTCCAGTTTAACTCAAATCGTTAACAATTAATCCCTTCCAATAATAAAACTCTTCAACGAGATGATAGCCTTGTGATGACATGTCCCGTCTTCGACGAAAGGGATGACAGAAGTGATGAGAACAGGTTTTATCATTGACTTTAGTTGAAATAGGTGAAAAGTAACACGTAGATCGGACCAGGCACCCCCCGATTGGACGAATAAGGCCGAACCAAATGTTTTAAAAACACGTCAAGCTTCAATATGTCATCAATTAGTCAAAGGGCTGGTTCCTTTCAGTCGGTTGTCTGTAAAAAATGCTGAGCAGTGACACGAGCATGAAATCAACAAAATGACTGGTACGGTGCTAATTCTAAAACATTTGAATGTAGGTGTAAATTTGTAAAGGTGTAAGAAACTTGAGCAGTAAGCCAACGCTTGCTGGCCACCCATAGAGAGTTTCTGTATTTGACATTCTAGCAAGAAGGAAGGCCTCTCTGAGATAAGCTTGTAATATTACAACTTATAAAACAGAGTTTTGCATAGTGGAAATATTAACAAGACCAAATTCATATTTATCTTAGACTACATGTTCGCTCGGCTAGTTATATGACCGCAGGTGACAGCGCTGTTTGTTTTGGGAAAGGAACCCAAAATTTTTGGTACTTTAAGTCCGGTACACATGCAAAACTGCTTATGTGCAGTTCCTTATTGGTTACAAGTATAGGTCCTTACTCAGACTGAGCCTAAAACAGAACTTGCATTTGAATAAAATACCTTTAACAGCATGCCATGCAGCAAACATTTGCCAAATTCGAAGGTAAACACTACCAAGAGTAGGGTTTGCCATGCCCAACGAACTTCTTTTGAAATATATTTTTGAAATATCCTCTTTGAGAGGCCTTCAAACGTTCCCCAGGCCCTTAAATACGTGGCTAATCCATATGCATACTCATTAGACGCTACATAAAAGGTGTGTACAATATGTGCACCAAAGTCACAACTGACATTTATAGACACAGAATTTTGGGATTGTAGGTAAACTAATTTTTTTTCCCTACTATGAGAAATGTAGACTCCTTCAAATGGGGAAGTCTTCCGAGCTGTTGAGCAGGCATTTAGCACTGACGTCACAAGACGTCATTTTTGAAGTAAACAATGGGGCACATGCACTGCTCTCACGACGAGACTTCGCTCGGCCTCGTAGTGGACATACGAACGTGTCACATCAAGTCACAAATCAGATGCTTGTATTTGTTGGTGCAAGTTGCCTTATATTTGCCTCACTATATAGACGAATCCTAGCAGCTAACGATGGCGGCCGTAAGTGGGGTCTATTAACCTTAATTTGCCTTAATTTTATTTTCTACATGGAGTACATGTAATTCTAAAATCTCATATTCAGTGAACTTGAGGGAATTAAAAGGAATTTTAATGTTCAATCATCCATTTAAGCAAATAATTTGAACGATTTAAGCCAATGGTGACCAGTTCAGTGCCCGACTAAGTCAGACCACCGCTTGAAAATGCGAATTGGTCTATAGACGAATCCGGACAAACAAGTGGTGGTTTCGTTTTTGTCAGACATATCTGGGGTCCATTATACCTTTAGTCTTTCAATTCCCTTGCTCACTTGTATCATGGATGGTTGTACACTGAATTGTATCTTGATTCCAGCTCATCGCTACGAAAAAATCTATCTGAGGGGCGGAAGCCTAAAGTGGGCTGCAGCCACAGATGAGCTACGCAGGCTATACCGGTAGGTGCATAATCCCTTTAGAGTTTATGCTTTACTCATGTAATGTTTTTGTTTATGTTTTTGCTTACCTGTATCACGGATGGTTATACCCTGAAATACCCCGATTTCCCTAAGTTTACTGAATAAGACGGTATTGCGAGGCATAAAATTATAACGATTTAAGGCTGATGAACCCCACTAATGGCCGGCTTCATGAGCTGCTCGGATTCGTCTAAGTTGAATAGCGAAGTGAAATACGGTACAAACCTAGGCTTTGATTGAGATTTCTCGCTGCGTCACCCTCAACTAAAATCACCATGTTATCGTCTTCAATGTAGGCGACATTTTCTTTCCGGTAGGCCAACTTTATCTCAGTCAAACGGTTACTGCATCTCATACTTAAAGCCTCCATGTCCGTCATTCTACTCTCTCCCTTGCAACGGTAGTTATTAAATGATTCTTGGAAGATGTTTCGTAATATCTGTAATGAAAACACATAAATGCAAGGCTTCGATTGAATTACACCCAAGAGTCTTGTGGAAAATAAGAAAAGACATAGAAACCGACCAAAACGTCTTAAAACAGTTTGAGCTGAACCAGAAAGCCAAAAGGCTTAGTGATTCCTTGCTGCTGAAATGTAAGACCTTTTTTCACATTGACATTGCTTTGCAATGTTTTTCAATTAACAGGGCTCCATAATGTGCCCACAAAGTACACATGCAAGGCATCCAATCTTCCTACATTAAGATCCCCCTTGCCCGTCGTGAACCCAAATGACATTTGACCTCCACCAAAAACTTCTGGGACCACGTATTCAATATGTGCCATCTACATGACAAATTACAGGACCCTACAAGTGACCTTTCTTGAAAGACTGTGCAGGAAAGCTGGTCAGGCTTTGAACATGCCGACTCCAAATGAACTTTGACCTTTGGGAAAATCAATAGGGATCATCTACTAAATATGACCAATCCACACACTAAATGTGAGCACAGTCACATGTGCCGTTCTTGAGATACCGTGCTTACGAAGTTTTGACCTTTTGACCTCTCATGACCCCAAATGACCTTTGACCTCCACCAAAAACTATAGGGAACGTCTACTCAATATGGCCAACACACTCGCCAAATATGAGCACAGTCACATGTACCGTTCTTGAGATATCGTGTTTAAGAAGTTTTGACCTTTGACCTCTCGTGACCCCAAATGACCTTTGATCTCCATGAAAATCGATAGGGATCATCTACTCAATATGGCCAATGCACACACCAAATATGAGATTAGTCAGAATTACCCTTCTTGATATACCGTGTTTACAAGCAATTTCTAAGGAATTTACCTATTGACCTCTCGTGACCCCAAATGACCTTTGACCTCCACGAAAATCGATAGGGATCAGCTATTCAATATGACCAACCCACACACCAAATATGAGCATAGTCATATGTACCGTTCTCGAGTTATCGTGTTTACGAAGTTTTGACCTTTTGACCTCTCATGACCCCAAATGACCTTTGACCTCCACCAAAAACTATAGGGAACGTCTACTCAATATGGCCAACACACTCGCCAAA
Organism: Holothuria scabra; assembly: GCA_037179385.1. Taxonomy (NCBI): domain Eukaryota; kingdom Metazoa; phylum Echinodermata; class Holothuroidea; order Aspidochirotida; family Holothuriidae; genus Holothuria; species Holothuria scabra. The sequence goes on from CM074182.1 coordinate 24,680,213, forward strand.
TATGAGCACAGTCACATGTACCGTTCTTGAGATATCGTGTTTACTAAGTTTTGACCTTTTGACCTCTGGTGACCCCAAATGACCTTTGATCTCAACGAAAATCGATAGGGATCTTCTACTCAATATGGCAAATGCACACACCAAATATGAGATTAGTCACACTACCCTTCTTGAGATACCGTGTTTACAAGCAATTTCTAGGGAATTTACCTATTGACCTCTCGTGACCCCAAATGACCTTTGACCTCCACGAAAATCAATAGGGATCATCTACTCAATATGACCAACCCACACACCAAATATGAGCATAGTCACATGCATCGTTTTTTAGTTATCGTGTTTAAGAAGTTTTGACCTTTTGACCTCCCGTGACCCCAAATGACCTTTGATCTCCACCAAAAACAATAGGGAGCATCTACTCAATATGACCAACCTACACACCAAATACGAGGTTAGTCACACTTACCCTTCTTGAGATATCGTGTTTACAAGCCAAAGCGTCACATACACACACACAAATACATACACACACACATACATACACACGACATCACCATCGCATAGATTCCTTGCCTGCCTTTGGCAAGGAATCAATCAGAAGGACAAACCACATCTGCAATTCTTTGTTTAAAGTCATTAGTACTTTCGAGTTTCCTCATAAACTTTGTTTCATATTTCGCTTCGAGAAGTTAGGAAGGTAACCTTCCTATGTTAAATACTCCTGAAGACAAAGTAATAAAGACAAAAAAAAAAAAAAATCTGGGGGGGGGGGTGCCCCCATTGCATCCGCGTAGCGTCGCCGCTGACAGGCGCATACGAGGTCATATCCATAATTCACAAAAAAAAAAGAAGAAAAATAAAAACACCTGAATCCTACCAAAGATACATTTTTGTACTTTGAAATCGGCAGACATTTTTCCTGTGGGAAGACCTGCCTATTGAAATTAAATTTTATGCGATTAAATTAAATTAAATTTTAGGCAAAGAATGCTTTACTCTTTCTTGAGGATGCAGAGGTCTAATAATGTGGAGTACTTTCATGTGACGTCATAATTGGTTAGCCAAGCCCACTGCAGGGTAAAAATCAACAGCCACGCATAGCGCGTCACGTAGGTCATCAGTTGCTTCCCAGGAAGCAACTACATTAACTATCCTACTACACTTGTTTTCCCCCCGGCTTGTTACGACAGTCAAAACACCTTATAGAGCATTGAAATAGGCTTCTAACTTAGAGGTCAGCGTTTTCGTGTAGAAAGCAACCATGACTTCATAGGAAAATGTTCTTTTTTTACAGTTAATAAAAACTGGTGCCAGGGGCGGGATTTGATCTCTGAAAGTGAGGGGGGGGGGCAAATTCGGACAGACTAGCAAACGGCGCCGAAGGCGCCGCGGGAGCGCAAAGCGCTCCCTCAAACGGCGTGGGGTCAAGGGGCCCGCCTCAGGGTCCCTGGGGGGTCCAGGGGCAAAGCCCTGGTGGGGGTCCAGATGGCGAAGCCCCCGGAAGCTCCTGGGTATTTACGAAACTGTAGGCATTAAAATGATGCATTTTATCTTCAACTTTAAAATACATAAGATGGGCACTTAACAGAACACAAAAATCACAATTTGACTTTCTTCAATTATATCCTTACTCTGTATGATTAAAGTCGGCCGGAATTGATAATGCAGAGGGTGCGGGAGGGAGAATGGATTAATTAAAATTGAAGTTTTCCTGGGGCTCCCTCCTTGGTGACTCAGATCTTCTTTTCAGAAAACTAGGGGGCTTTTCATGTGATGTGAATTCAGCCCTTGTCTTTGATAGGGCGCGCGAAGCGTGCCGAAAAATTTAACGCTTAAGACATCTCAATTATGAAACTGAATGAAAATTAAAAATTAGAGAAAGGATGGGCCACTTTTAACCTTAGCTGACAAACGGTGCCTTCCTAAAGACATTCTTACTGAAGCACAAACATACTCTAGTTTCCTATATAGTCTTTTTGAGGTGACTTTTAGAGTTTTTGAATTTTTACTTCATCTCAATAGTGAAATCGAAATAAAATTAGACAAAGAGTGGTCCCTTTTCACTACAGCAGAATATAAGGGTGACCCCTGAGGATATTTGTACTAAGCAAAAACGTTGGTTTCCTTTAGAGTCCTTTTCGTGAGATTTTTATAGAGTCCTTATCTGTGATGGGACGCGCAGAACACGCCTAAAAAAGACTAGTTTTGAGACATCTCAAAAGAGAAATAAATGGAAATTAGAAAAAGGGTGGGCCCCTTTTCACTTCAGCCAAAAAAGCGTGGAGCTCCAGATTAGGGTCAAATAAGATCATCGTCCTTTCAGAAAGCTTGGGGGTACTTCGTCAGAAAAGGGGACCAGAAGATGACCGCCTCCCTGCCTCCCCTTTTCACTTGTTACGGTAGAGCTTCAGCTACGGCCCGGGCACTGGTGATTAAGTTTCAGTGACAATGGAAGAGTTGTTCTACAGCTTTCAATCCTGAAACATTTAAAAAGGGTGCACGCGAAGCGTGTCGAAAAAGGGAGCGTTGATACATTTATTGAAAGGATATTGTTTTTGTTTAGTTTTCAATGCAGTATATGACCTGTTTAAACATTATGCAACTTAATTAAGTATCACTCGCGTAGCCCTGTCAGTTCCAGTTTGTATTCTTGTAGCAAAGCAACCAAAGACGTAAAAAAAACTAAGTTCTGGAAAAAAGTGGGGGAGGGGGCAAGTGCCCCTTGCCCCCCCCCCCGTAATCGCGCCTATGACTGGTGCCATGCACATCGTTCTCATTTTGAAGTTGGTGTCCTTATCTGTAAAATTACACTGATCGCAAGCCTCAGCCTCAGCATGTGGGAATGTTTACCTCTAAATCGCGCATAGCAGGATTTTCTCAGAACCGATCTGTGAGCTGGCACCTGCAAAATGGTAATACGTAATCGAGTGTGAAGATTTGTAAGCTTCTTTCTAATTCGATGTGAAAATGACGGGGGTTTTCTCTGTCCAATCGAACTGAAACTTAGAAACGCTTTAGGGAAATGTATGTAAATTTTTAAAGGACGTGAAATCATTTGACCAATGACACTCTGCAAGAATTATGGCGAGTTTTGTTTGCTGCCATGGGCCAAAAACACCGTACAATCTGTGTTTCCAACAGAAAAATCATAAAATCACCTTTTTTTAACTGGAAATTGACGTGACTTTTTTGCAAGATACGAAAATGAAACTTATAACAGTTTAAAGAAAACTATTTAAATTCATCAAAAATGAATGAAATTTATAAATTTGTCATAGGTCTATGTTTAGGAGGAAGGGCCTCATTTCATCAGAAAATGTACCCTATTTTCATAGTTATTCACACACACAAGTATTTACACTGAACACGTTCACAAAAAATTCCCATATTGTGGCACCTCGTTAAGTTCATGATACATTCATTACGGCTTGATCTATGTCAAGTGAACAGCCTTCGCCAACAAACTTGAAAGTGATGCAAAGCCAAATGTAAGAGATTTGAAATTTTGTAGTAGCTCAGTAATACAATGATACTTTTGTTTGATTAAAGGGCACATTCTCAACCTTGCGACGGACAATTACCGCAGTCCTGGAAAAAAGGGTCGGATAGTCCCGTCCTATTAAACATGCCGGTGATCCAGGGAGCCAAAACTAGAAAGAACCCGTGACCGGCTCGATTTAAACCAATAAAAGGAGTTCGAAGTTTGTTTCTGCGCATGCGTAAGCGACCTTTCTGTTCAGGTCAACTGATAACAATACACCTGAGCGTTCGGCCGGCCGCTCAAGGAATGCATGCTGTTAACGTTTGATAACATCCCGCCATCAGCTTGAACACACGTAAAAGTCTTACCGGTTGCCTTTTGACCTATTGCGCAATACTGCTTCTTGAAGAAATTTGGAACTGGTCTATTGATTAGAAACCGAGGCTATAACATCATCTTACTACCAGTGCATATAATTATATGAATTGCATCTGATGTCTATGAAAATAAAAATGGTTACTGACTTTTTCGTGACGTCACACCAACATACTTATCAGACAGCGGAGTCCGATAAATATGGCTATCGATGTGACGTCACGAAATAATTAGCATGAATTTAATTTTCATAGTTCTGATGTACAACTCATATATTCATAAATGTTGGCATACTTTTGGCTCTGTCCGACCAGAGATTGGGAGGATTTGGTCGAAAACCCGAAAAAGTCGGATCTGAACCAGATCCGAATTCGTTGTAGTGTGACCGCGGCTTAAGTTTCTGGGCATCAGGTCAAGGTATTCATCAACTTTGACATGAGCAGCTAAATATAACTCGGCATAACACTTCCAGCATTAAACACCTTTACGATAATTATTTTTACCGATAAAAAATTGTTCATCATTCAAAACCAACCGCGACGAATAGTAGCGAATTTTCACCTCCAGATGTTTTTACTGCAGGGTGGCAACGTTTCGAATATTATCCACTCGACTGCTCGTTTTAATTTCCCTTCTCCTATCACCTCAAACTAAAATACTCCTGGTATTAATTCAATAGGATTTTTTCAACATGTTGAAGATTGTCTAATTTACCGGCCTGAATTTTGAAGATCAAATTAGATTTGGCACTTAGGAAAGAAAGACTCCGATATATTCAGTTTACCCATCGTTTGTGTTCTTAAGAATTTGAAGAACGGAAATTGACAGGTTTCAGTTTTTCAAGAAGGAAATTATAAAAGGACACCTTGCCCAGTCGCAATTTTCTGTACAAGAAATGCACTTGGGGAAAGAGTGACAAGAGCGGAAGGCTCTCGCAGAATTTCCAAGGTATGTGAGTTCTGTGTCAATAACCGAGCGTTGTTTCACCTTTGAAAGGACCAGTCGTTATTTCATGATGAAGTACAGTTTCTTCCCCAAGTTATGGAAGGATGAATTTATAAAAGTACCACGCGCACTTCAACTGAAAAATATCAAAATTTAAGTGCACTCAAAGTCAAAAAATTCAAAGATATATATTAAACAGCAAGAAAAATGAATTCCAATAGTCCAACTTCCATCTTCACCGGATATTCTTGAGCCGAGATATAAAACTGTGAAATGTTGAAATTTACTTACTTGAAACAGATTAGTTAATTGCGCAAAAACTTGTGATTTTCTTGTTGTACAACTTACATTACCTGCTTTGATCCCCTTTAAAATAAAAACTGTTTTTAACGACCTTGAACACTTCATGTTTGTTTAAACAGCTTGTTGCAAAGAGAAGGCTTAATTAATTGCATCACCCCAGCAAGAGTGCTATCACACCTTGGAACAAGGTGCAGTAACTTTCAGAAAAATGAAATACAAAGGTTTTAATTTGAGAAGTACAACAATGACATCACAAATTATTGAGAAATGTACCAATTTGAGTGAATAAACTTCAACGTTTTATATCCTGGCCCAAAAATCCTACGAAGGTAGGAGCTAAACTGTTAGAATTCATTTTCATGCTGTTTAACATATGTTCAATTTTGAGATTTGAGGTACACTTAAACATTGTACCCGTTCACAAACGTGATATGATGCCATGCTTCAAGCGTCATATAAGTGTCTCGAATAATTTGAAGATACGAGAAAATTGGAACGCTTTCGCTGCCATTAAAAAACCTAAATACAGGTATAATAACAGGCAGGGGGAAGGGGAGAAAAACAGGCCCGCTGGCCCTCTGTTGGCGATAATGACCATTGAAATATGTTTCAAAAATGTTAAATACAGCATCGTTTTGCATTTCAGTCCTCACCTTACACTGTTAAAATCGCTGTTAATTTACAGATCAAAATCTTAAGGTGGCATATATTTGTCCTTACATTTCTGCTATCTTTGTGTATTTCGTGTCTGTTAATTTAAAGCAATTTTTAACAGTGTAGATCGAAATTTTCCACATCGGGAGTTGAGCGCGCCTAGTATCTCCTTCAGACGAACCAGGACAGAACCTGAACTAATCAAACTGCGCGCCCCTTTATTGAAACTTCTTGAATACGTTCCAGCATATAAATGCAAGCGATATCAGCGAAAAAGAACAGGTCGGTATTTGTGCCTCTGAGTTTATGAATACGTTCTTTTGATACTGAAATCCACGTGACCATGTAGGAGTAAATTGGATTGACTGACATTTCGAACCATGACGACGAGCCAATTATCTTGTTTACTCAACGGTCAAGAAATAATCATGGGGCAAATTTCCCTTTTGGCAAGCATTTTGTCTTTTTTCAGCATCCAATTGTCAATTGAGAAAAATAACAGTCTGAGGAGATTTAAAATCAGTTTGTTTCGAACTGAAAACTTCTGAAGACTATTTGAGGGTCGGACGCTCTAATATAAACTTTTACCCTTTTAATCATTTCAAAAAAATACACGAAACAAGGGAAACCGTGTGCCTACTTTTGAATATGTTGGAATGTGATATTTAGCCGATGTGCGTATACATGTTATACTTACGTTGAGCAACATAAAACAAAATATATACTTCCTTTTGTTACATATCCCACTTGCATATCTTTCGCCATAATAAAAAGAGGCTGGCCTCTTTGAAAGGTAATTCGACTATAAATCTAATGGGAAAGGGGAGTGTACGTTCCATATTTTTCTGTTACTTCAATTAATCCGTCATTGGCTTTGACTGCAGTTTCCATTCCTAAGACCAGGCACGGATCCAAGGGAGGGGAGGGGGGGGGGGGGGGCTTTTACGGCTTCCGGCTTCCGTTGTTCGCAAGATCAACAATAAAACATACAGGAAATTAGCAGAGCAACTCCCTCACTTGCCTGCTTTCTCTCAAGTCAGCCCCCCTTTTTGGAACGCCTGGATCCGCGCCTAAATACATTTTACCCACGGAGACAAGTCACACTCTATGCATAGGTGTTTTGTGTACACTGTGCGGTATGCGTTGTTACATCAACGTTTGTTCGGTGGAGGATCGTATACACATGTAACCGTTGACATTTAGAACATCAAAAGCCAAAGACTTCTAGGCTTACAATAGTCTCTTAAATACGCGAGCGCGACTGCCATCCCAATTTATCCCTCTCCCCGCAACACACTTTCTGAAACTTGCTATCGAAATGAATGGGGACTGCATGCGCTTTACCAGTTTACGCGACTTCACAATGATACCCGTACGGTGTTCTGTGGTAAAGGTAGCGGACCACTAACTCCAATACTCATGTCCGGGAAAATGTTTACTGACAGACAAAGCGCCATAAAAAATTTATGGGATGTTGTTTCTGACTGTGTTACTTACAAAATATGATCATTTTTGCATTTGGATTTTGTAGACAATGAGTTGAAATACATACTGTGCAAAATTCAAGGCAATCTGACCAATTTTAGTGCCATTTTTTATTGTATTACTCCGTGAAATGCCGTTTTTGAGTAGCTACTGTATTATAGCGGGAAACACATCCCTATCGTTCAAGGCTCTCTAACTCAAAATTTCAATGGTCATGGTATGGAAATGTGAAAGTGCCATGAAAGCCGAGATCGTGGGCTTCGATCAGAGGGGTAGCATGTCCTGGTTGAAAACTTCTACTGGGAGCTAGGGGCACGGAAGTAGCCTAATTTAGTGTGTAAGTCAATGGGACTTATAATTAGTGGCCCGCTACCTTAAGGCAAGTAATGAAATTTTTAAATTTTATAGCTAGAGACCCAAAATTGGTCTTAAATGTTTGCTTGTAGTCTCCAAAATGGAAATACATGCTGACGAGGAACAATTTCATGCTTGAGTGATTTTTAGGGCCAAAAGTGGCATTTTTTGGCCAAAATTATCAGTTTTCTTGTTAAAGTTAACAATTTAAGAAGAATTCATTAAAATTTTGTCAAAATAGAAAACTTAGCAAGCTCATGATCCTCTGGGTAGATCATAGCATGATAAAAGTGAAGTATTTATGTCATCCTGAGGGTTCCGTAGCTTGCCTCGGTGCATTTGGTGTACCTAAGCAACAGCCAGCCACAAGCAGTTTTTGTACAGCGGACTTTGTACAGTGGTTCTGTATATAAAACACATGCTGGGTTGTGAAATGACTGGACCCAAAGCAGTTAAACTGTGTGCACCTGTTGAGCGAAGTGTCCAGGAATGTTGCGTTACAGTGTAGGTATGCCATAAACTTAAAAGTGAGTTAATTATTATTACCGGCAACCAACTGAAATTTCTACTAGGACCTGTGGCAAAACAGGATAACTTGAAGAATAAAAAAGATGCTTGCATCAAAAGAGGTAGGATTAGGGAGCTACAAATTGGTGCCCGAGTAGCCTTGGCTGTATATGAGTAGCCTAGGTCGAGGCCTAGCTACTACTACTAGGACCTATGGTGGGGGGGGAGGGAAGGTGTTTTGCCTGTAAAATTCAGCACAGATCAGAGTGAATTGTTAGCCCAATACCCTTAAATTTAGGAACTTTCCTAACTTCTTTTATTTTTAATGCCATGTCTTTTTATTTTGTTCTTCCATTTTAGGCCTTAAGGGCTTGGTATATAGGCCCACTGTAGAGAGGGCAGCCTAACTAGATCACAGTGGAAGCAGGGTGAGCAACAGTCAGACAACTGAAATACCTGATGTCTTCATGCTAGGGGTGGAGGAAGTTTGCCAAGGTAGGCATATTGCAAACTGTTGACTCTTAAACCCAAATGGAATAAATTCTACTCCATGATACCTGCTCCCTGTTTTGTTAAATGCAAGAGGAGGTAGAGACCTTCTAAGCTGGCTTTTTAAAGCATGATGGCTGCATAGAAACCCCTTTCACTGTAGTCATATGTAGCAACCATACAGTCCTGTAGCTTCGAAATTTTGTGTTTTTGTACCGAGGTGTTCTATGCCACCTGTTCCCATGTGCTTGTTTGGATTGCTTAAGATGTTGCACATGTATAACCTAAATTTCTTCAGAATTTATAAGAAACCACATGGCCTGTTGTTAAATCAAGCAGATGTTTATGATAATAAGTTAAGAGTGTGAAAATTAAGCTGCTAAATCAAACTTATTTTCTTATCTACAGAGTTGAAGTGGCATGCATGTTCAGGACATCAGCATACAGTAACATGTCTGTGAAAGTGTGAAAGCACAAAAAGTGAAGTTGAGAGTACCCTCATCTGCAGAGATGCTGAGATTACAATACTGTCTTGGTACAGATCAGAAATGATGAGTAAGCAACTCAGTAGAGGATTAACGATTACATTAAAGTGCATTTTAGGTTGCTGGCAAATTTTGCCCTATCAGGGGTATATTTTCGCTAAGACTTACTGCCCAGAGAAGACTGTCAAATGAAATGATGGGTTTATATTCTTTGTGAGGATACTCTAGGGATTACCTGTGCAAATTTTTGATGGAAAAATCCAACTTGGCCACTGCCTTAAGGCAAGTAATGAAATTTTTAAATTTTATAGCTAGAGACCCAAAATTGGTCTTAAATGTTTGCTTGTAGTCTCCAAAATGGAAATACATGCTGACGAGGAACAATTTCATGCTTGAGTGATTTTTAGGGCCAAAAGTGGCATTTTTGGCCAAAATTATCAGTTTTCTTGTTAAAGTTAACAATTTAAGAAGAATTCATTAAAATTTTGTCAAAATAGAAAACTTAGCAAGCTCATGATCCTCTGGGTAGATCATAGCATGATAAAAGTGAAGTATTTATGTCATCCTGAGGGTTCCGTAGCTTGCCTCGGTGCATTTGGTGTACCTAAGCAACAGCCAGCCACAAGCAGTTTTTGTACAGCGGACTTTGTACAGTGGTTCTGTATATAAAACACATGCTGGGTTGTGAAATGACTGGACCCAAAGCAGTTAAACTGTGTGCACCTGTTGAGCGAAGTGTCCAGGAATGTTGCGTTACAGTGTAGGTATGCCATAAACTTAAAAAGTGAGTTAATTATTATTACCGGCAACCAACTGAAATTTCTACTAGGACCTGTGGCAAAACAGGATAACTTGAAGAATAAAAAGATGCTTGCATCAAAAGAGGTAGGATTAGGGAGCTACAAATTGGTGCCCGAGTAGCCTTGGCTGTATATGAGTAGCCTAGGTCGAGGCCTAGCTACTACTACTAGGACCTATGGTGGGGGGGGGAGGGAAGGTGTTTTGCCTGTAAAATTCAGCACAGATCAGAGTGAATTGTTATTGCCCAATACCCTTAAATTTAGGAACTTTCCTAACTTCTTTTATTTTTAATGGCATGTCTTTTTTATTTTGTTCTTCCATTTTAGGCCTTAAGGGCTTGGTATATAGGCCCACTGTAGAGGGCAGCCTAACTAGATCACAGTGGAAGCAGGGTGAGCAACAGTCAGACAACTGAAATACCTGATGTCTTCATGCTAGGGGTGGAGGAAGTTTGCCAAGGTAGGCATATTGCAAACTGTTGACTCTTAAACCCAAATGGAATAAATTCTACTCCATGATACCTGCTCCCTGTTTTGTTAAATGCAAGAGGAGGTAGAGACCTTCTAAGCTGGCTTTTAAAGCATGATGGCTGCATAGAAACCCCTTTCACTGTAGTCATATGTAGCAACCATACAGTCCTGTAGCTTCGAAATTTTGTGTTTTTGTACCGAGGTGTTCTATGCCACCTGTTCCCATGTGCTTGTTTGGATTGCTTAAGATGTTGCACATGTATAACCTAAATTTCTTCAGAATTTATAAGAAACCACATGGCCTGTTGTTAAATCAAGCAGATGTTTATGATAATAAGTTAAGAGTGTGAAAATTAAGCTGCTAAATCCAACTTATTTTCTTATCCACAGAGTTGAAGGTGCATGCATGTACAGTACATCAGCATACAGAAACAAGTCTGTGAAAGTGTGAGAAGCACAAAAAGTGAAGTTGAGAGTACCCTCATCTGCAGAGATGCTGAGATTACAATACTGTCTTGGTACAGATCAGAAATGATGAGTAAGCAACTCAGTAGAGGATTAACGATTACATTAAAGTGCATTTTAGGTTGCTGGCAAATTTTGCCCTATCAGGGGTATATTTTCGCTAAGACTTACTGCCCAGAGAAGACTGTCAAATGAAATGATGGGTTTATATTCTTTGTGAGGATACTCTAGGGATTACCTGTGCAAATTTTTGATGGAAAAATCCAACTTGGCCACTGCCTTAAGGTAGCGGACCACTAACTCCAATACTCATGTCCGGGAAAATGTTTACTGACAGACAAAGCGCCATAAAAAATTTATGGGATGTTGTTTCTGACTGTGTTACTTACAAAATATGATCATTTTTGCATTTGGATTTTGTAGACAATGAGTTGAAATACATACTGTGCAAAATTCAAGGCAATCTGACCAATTTTAGTGCCATTTTTTTATTGTATTACTCCGCTCTGTGAAATGCCGTTTTTGAGTAGCTATTATGGCGGGAAACACATCCCTATCATTCAAGGCTCTCTAGCTCAAAATTTCAATGGTCATGGTATGGAAATTTGAAAGTGCCATGAAAGCCGAGATTGTGGGCTTCGATCAGAGGGGTAGCATGTCCTGGTTGAAAACTTCTACTGGGAGCTGGGGGGCACGGAAGTAGCCTAATTTAGTGTGTAAGTCAATGGGACTTATAATTAGTGGCCCGCTACCTTAAGGCAAGTAATGAAATTTTTAAATTTTATAGCTAGAGACCCAAAATTGGTCTTAAATGTTTGCTTGTAGTCTCCAAAATGGAAATACATGCTGACGAGGAACAATTTCATGCTTGAGTGATTTTTAGGGCCAAAAGTGGCATTTTTGGCCAAAATTATCAGTTTTCTTGTTAAAGTTAACAATTTAAGAAGAATTCATTAAAATTTTGTCAAAATAGAAAACTTAGCAAGCTCATGATCCTCTGGGTAGATCATAGCATGATAAAAGTGAAGTATTTATGTCATCCTGAGGGTTCCGTAGCTTGCCTCGGTGCATTTGGTGTACCTAAGCAACAGCCAGCCACAAGCAGTTTTTGTACAGCGGACTTTGTACAGTGGTTCTGTATATAAAACACATGCTGGGTTGTGAAATGACTGGACCCAAAGCAGTTAAACTGTGTGCACCTGTTGAGCGAAGTGTCCAGGAATGTTGCGTTACAGTGTAGGTATGCCATAAACTTAAAAAGTGAGTTAATTATTATTACCGGCAACCAACTGAAATTTCTACTAGGACCTGTGGCAAAACAGGATAACTTGAAGAATAAAAAAGATGCTTGCATCAAAGAGGTAGGATTAGGGAGCTACAAATTGGTGCCCGAGTAGCCTTGGCTGTATATGATTAGCCTAGGTCGAGGCCTAGCTACTACTACTAGGACCTATGGTGGGGGGGGAGGAAGGTGTTTTGCCTGTAAAATTCAGCACAGATCCAGAGTGAATTGTTAGCCCAATACCCTTAAATTTAGGAACTTTCCTAACTTCTTTTATTTTTAATGCCATGTCTTTTTATTTTGTTCTTCCATTTTAGGCCTTAAGGGCTTGGTATATAGGCCCACTGTAGAGAGGGCAGCCTAACTAGATCACAGTGGAAGCAGGGTGAGCAACAGTCAGACAACTGAAATACCTGATGTCTTCATGCTAGGGGTGGAGGAAGTTTGCCAAGGTAGGCATATTGCAAACTGTTGACTCTTAAACCCAAATGGAATAAATTCTACTCCATGATACCTGCTCCCTGTTTTGTTAAATGCAAGAGGAGGTAGAGACCTTCTAAGCTGGCTTTTTAAAGCATGATGGCTGCATAGAAACCCCTTTCACTGTAGTCATATGTAGCAAACCATACAGTCCTGTAGCTTCGAAATTTTGTGTTTTGTACCGAGGTGTTCTATGCCACCTGTTCCCATGTGCTTGTTTGGATTGCTTAAGATGTTGCACATGTATAACCTAAATTTCTTCAGAATTTATAAGAAACCACATGGCCTGTTGTTAAATCAAGCAGATGTTTATGATAATAAGTTAAGAGTGTGAAAATTAAGCTGCTAAATCCAACTTATTTTCTTATCCACAGAGTTGAAGGTGCATGCATGTACAGTACATCAGCATACAGAAACAAGTCTGTGAAAGTGTGAAGCACAAAAAGTGAAGTTGAGAGTACCCTCATCTGCAGAGATGCTGAGATTACAATACTGTCTTGGTACAGATCAGAAATGATGAGTAAGCAACTCAGTAGAGGATTAACGATTACATTAAAGTGCATTTTAGGTTGCTGGCAAATTTTGCCCTATCAGGGGTATATTTTCGCTAAGACTTACTGCCCAGAAGACTGTCAAATGAAATGATGGGTTTATATTCTTTGTGAGGATACTCTAGGGATTACCTGTGCAAATTTTTGATGGAAAAATCCAACTTGGCCACTGCCTTAAGGTAGCGGACCACTAACTCCAATACTCATGTCCGGGAAAATGTTTACTGACAGACAAAGCGCCATAAAAAATTTATGGGATGTTGTTTCTGACTGTGTTACTTACAAAATATGATCATTTTTGCATTTGGATTTTGTAGACAATGAGTTGAAATACATACTGTGCAAAATTCAAGGCAATCTGACCAATTTTAGTGCCATTTTTTTATTGTATTACTCCGCTCTGTGAAATGCCGTTTTTGAGTAGCTATTATGGCGGAAACACATCCCTATCATTCAAGGCTCTCTAGCTCAAAATTTCAATGGTCATGGTATGGAAATTTGAAAGTGCCATGAAAGCCGAGATTGTGGGCTTCGATCAGAGGGGTAGCATGTCCTGGTTGAAAACTTCTACTGGGAGCTGGGGGGCACGGAAGTAGCCTAATTTAGTGTGTAAGTCAATGGGACTTATAATTAGTGGCCCGCTACCTTAAGGCAAGTAATGAAATTTTTAAATTTTATAGCTAGAGACCCAAAATTGGTCTTAAATGTTTGCTTGTAGTCTCCAAAATGGAAATACATGCTGACGAGGAACAATTTCATGCTTGAGTGATTTTTAGGGCCAAAAGTGGCATTTTTGGCCAAAATTATCAGTTTTCTTGTTAAAGTTAACAATTTAAGAAGAATTCATTAAAATTTTGTCAAAACAGAAAACTTAGCAAGCTCATGATCCTCTGGGTAGATCATAGCATGATAAAAGTGAAGTATTTATGTCATCCTGAGGGTTCCGTAGCTTGCCTCGGTGCATTTGGTGTACCTAAGCAACAGCCAGCCACAAGCAGTTTTTGTACAGCGGACTTTGTACAGTGGTTCTGTATATAAAACACATGCTGGGTTGTGAAATGACTGGACCCAAAGCAGTTAAACTGTGTGCACCTGTTGAGCGAAGTGTCCAGGAATGTTGCGTTACAGTGTAGGTATGCCATAAACTTAAAAAGTGAGTTAATTATTATTACCGGCAACCAACTGAAATTTCTACTAGGACCTGTGGCAAAACAGGATAACTTGAAGAATAAAAAAGATGCTTGCATCAAAAGAGGTAGGATTAGGGAGCTACAAATTGGTGCCCGAGTAGCCTTGGCTGTATATGAGTAGCCTAGGTCGAGGCCTAGCTACTACTACTAGGACCTATGGTGGGGGGGGGGGGAGGGAAGGTGTTTTGCCTGTAAAATTCAGCACAGATCAGAGTGAATTGTTAGCCCAATACCCTTAAATTTAGGAACTTTCCTAACTTCTTTTATTTTTAATGCCATGTCTTTTTTATTTTGTTCTTCCATTTTAGGCCTTAAGGGCTTGGTATATAGGCCCACTGTAGAGAGGGCAGCCTAACTAGATCACAGTGGAAGCAGGGTGAGCAACAGTCAGACAACTGAAATACCTGATGTCTTCATGCTAGGGGTGGAGGAAGTTTGCCAAGGTAGGCATATTGCAAACTGTTGACTCTTAAACCCAAATGGAATAAATTCTACTCCATGATACCTGCTCCCTGTTTTGTTAAATGCAAGAGGAGGTAGAGACCTTCTAAGCTGGCTTTTTAAAGCATGATGGCTGCATAGAAACCCCTTTCACTGTAGTCATATGTAGCAACCATACAGTCCTGTAGCTTCGAAATTTTGTGTTTTTGTACCGAGGTGTTCTATGCCACCTGTTCCCATGTGCTTGTTTGGATTGCTTAAGATGTTGCACATGTATAACCTAAATTTCTTCAGAATTTATAAGAAACCACATGGCCTGTTGTTAAATCAAGCAGATGTTTATGATAATAAGTTAAGAGTGTGAAAATTAAGCTGCTAAATCCAACTTATTTTCTTATCCACAGAGTTGAAGGTGCATGCATGTACAGTACATCAGCATACAGAAACAAGTCTGTGAAAGTGTGAGAAGCACAAAAAGTGAAGTTGAGAGTACCCTCATCTGCAGAGATGCTGAGATTACAATACTGTCTTGGTACAGATCAGAAATGATGAGTAAGCAACTCAGTAGAGGATTAACGATTACATTAAAGTGCATTTTAGGTTGCTGGCAAATTTTGCCCTATCAGGGGTATATTTTCGCTAAGACTTACTGCCCAGAGAAGACTGTCAAATGAAATGATGGGTTTATATTCTTTGTGAGGATACTCTAGGGATTACCTGTGCAAATTTTTGATGGAAAAATCCAACTTGGCCACTGCCTTAAGGTAGCGGACCACTAACTCCAATACTCATGTCCGGGAAAATGTTTACTGACAGACAAAGCGCCATAAAAAATTTATGGGATGTTGTTTCTGACTGTGTTACTTACAAAATATGATCATTTTTGCATTTGGATTTTGTAGACAATGAGTTGAAATACATACTGTGCAAAATTCAAGGCAATCTGACCAATTTTAGTGCCATTTTTTTATTGTATTACTCCGCTCTGTGAAATGCCGTTTTTGAGTAGCTATTATGGCGGGAAACACATCCCTATCATTCAAGGCTCTCTAGCTCAAAATTTCAATGGTCATGGTATGGAAATTTGAAAGTGCCATGAAAGCCGAGATTGTGGGCTTCGATCAGAGGGGTAGCATGTCCTGGTTGAAAACTTCTACTGGGAGCTGGGGGGCACGGAAGTAGCCTAATTTAGTGTGTAAGTCAATGGGACTTATAATTAGTGGCCCGCTACCTAAACAAATATTTCGAAAGCTACACTACATTTTTGGAAGTTGCAGTGATCAAAGTGGTTTAAGCCTGCTTTAAATTTTTTGGCCTTTCAAGAGCCATCAAATGATCAAGTTAGTAGAGTAAGATGGAGTTTAAGGGCCCATTGCTCAAGTGATCAAAAACAGCTGCAATATTTGCGTTAGGTCTGAGAAAAGAAAGTTATGACAACTTGTCAGTGATTTCAACAAGAACCATGATTTCAAAAGTGAGGTAGAGGGAAAACTGAGGGCACAGGAAAATGTTTGGGGCAATAATTAGTGTCGCCCAAAGCACTTGACTGCGTAGCAGACTATCATATTCCTTGATCAGTGTTATCCTAACAATAGATATGGTTTGTGAAGGACTGAACACACCGAATCTGCTCTGTGAGGTTTTAAAGAACAAGCTCTTTAGGGCAGGGTCAATGCATGGAACTGCCTCAAAGTTTTGGTGGGGTTCAGTGGGGCCCAAATGCTCTTCAGGTTTTAGTACATCTGTGACTGCAAAATAAAGCCTAAGCATATGTATATTTTACTTTAGAAGATTGATCCATGAACCGCCAAGGACCCCTGTTCCATTGGGAAAATTCTTGATGGGCTTGGGGGTCTATGGGGCAATATGGTCCGTCTCTGAAACTGTAAGGTTGCAGCATATGGCACATGTCTGCGTGAAAAACAAACGGCAAGGTGTGTTTATTTTCCATTGGCTTACATAGGACTAAGCCACGTGTAGAGCTAGAGGGAGTCCAAGGAGCACAGGCCCGGGGAGTTTGACGGGCCTTAGTAGGGGCAGGCCTATGGTGAAAAAGTATCAGGAAAAAAGTTTCAGAAAATGTAGGCCTAATATTAAGTTTTCATTATTTCTTTCATGCACGTATGAGTGAAGGGGGTCTGACTATGACTCTATGAGGATAAAGGCCTCCAGCTGGTGTGGCCACTGATATACTAGGCTTTAAAGAGATCAACTTTCGCCTAGCACACCATTCTGGTCAGTCGAAAACAAACCTCCCGGTAGTCCGATAGGCCCGGCCAAAGGATATATGCCCTGTAATTGAACGCCGCGAGGCAGGCCAAGTCGTCCCCAACCAACTCGGCCCAAGCCAAGTCGTTCCCAAGCCAAGTCGTCCCCAAGCCAACTCGGTCCCAAGCCAACTCGACCCCAAGCCAACTCGTCCCAAGTCAAGTCTCCCCATTCATTTTAATAATAATTAGCGTTTAATAGCACAACGAAAATCCGTACTACTTTCAAAGGTCGTTTATTTTAATTTTAAATTTTTTAACCTATAAATTTGATTGGGGAAAGGGGGTAATTATAAGAACACAGCAGTCCCTTCCTTTGGACAGCCGGACCTTGGCCTACCTACAACATTACCACGATTTTGACACTCTTGAGAAACTGTACCAACATATATTAGACCTAATGTTTCACCTGTTGTAGAACCTGTGTGAGACTGAGATAATATCACGCAGGTCACTTCTTGAGATACCAATGTAAATTAGGCCGACACTTGTTGTAACTTAGAACCTGTGTGAGACTGAGATAATATCACGCAAATCACGTTTGCATAATTTAAGTGTAGAAAATCACACTATTTTTCATATTGGGGCCGACTTGGCTTGGGGCCGAGTTGTTTTGAGACGAGTTGGTTTGGGGACTACTTGGCCCAAAAGCGAACGCCGAGACCCAACACGTCCCTTTTAATCTTAGGCCTAACGTGCGTTAGCATTTAGCCCACACTCTAGAAAGGAGTGTTCGGATAAGGTACATCAGATATCAGTCAACTAGCTGTTACTGGTATGGCCATAATTATACTGGTCATACTTGTTACACTTATTAGCTATAATTCCTGTTCCAATGTCCTTATAATTTATCAACAAATGGATATAGCCTAAACGTCTTGCAAAGCGGAATAGCGACCGCTGGCTCCTGGTCTTTGTTGGACATTTAAGCCTAGAAGTTTATACAGCTAAAAGTGCTAAGCTACACAGAAAACTTTGAACAAACAAAATTAAAGACCCTAACGAAAATATGTAAGAGAGAGTCTAGACTAGACTGTACATACTACAGTCTACATAACCTTACGGCAGATAATCTTTTTCTAGAAGTCCCCTCGGCTCTCTGGCGAAGAGCCAAGGGGCGAAAATGTCCAGAATATGTTAAGGTTTCGGCGTTTAGCTCCTTAAGGGAGCAGAACTCCTCCGGGAGTAAATGTATGGTTTTCGCCCAACGCGACGGCAGATAATCTGTACAGAACGTAGTACACACAGGTCGTCCTAGCGTTATATAGTATATATAGTATACATAGTATATAAAAAGGAATATATACTATATATACTATATAACGCTAGGACGACCTGTGGTAGTACACAGCCGTATACGATGCTATGCAAGTCTAGTGCCTGTGGAACGCTCACGTCGGAACGTCGCGTTACCGACTGAGTGAGCAAGGCATGATCGCGTTAGTATTTCCACATTTTTGAAAAGTATTTTCTCAATTTGTGCATTTAAGTTTCGAAGAATGTAATGACTTTTTTGAAATTGGCTGATTCAACGGTTTTAAAAGAATCAACTGTACCTTATTTTACAAGGATATGTTCCTTTGTATCACATAATATTTCCAAAATATTTTTTGAAACTGTTGGATTTTTTTAAAACTTCACACTTAGCAAAATTTGGAGACATTGAAGTAGAAACACTGAAACAGAGTTGAAACTAGTGCTGGTTATGATAAAAGACAGTCCGCACTTTGACCAGGCTACTGTAACTGCGTTTTAAGTTAGTTTTTGGTGGCTCTCTGGGTTGTTATTTTTCCTTTTTGTCACATATTTAACTGATCGACTTTTCTTGAACTTTATTCAGTTGTTTCTGGGGTAGCAAAGTGTGTTCACATCGCAAATAGGCAGAACTCTGGCCCTATATAAAAAGTGTCGTAATGATATTATCAGAGGGTGTAAAGAGAAAATCCGCATTTTCTTAATGTATTTTATTGTTTCATGACGTCACAGGTTTCCAAATGGGTTGCAGCTGCATAAGCTTACTATTGTAAGCTAATAAAGGTAGCTCTTAACTAGCTCGTTGGATTGAGAGGGATAACAAATAAAAAAAATCAATGTTGGCCTATTGCCAGTACAGTGTTCATATTGTGCTACTTCAACCTGAGAGGAACCGGCAATGTCAATGAATTTTCAAGACTTTCCAAAACGGAATTTACGGAATGAAGTGGGGAGTTTGGGCATTAGCAGGCCCAAGTTGAATCAGAGGAGGAACGAGAGATCATGTACTCTTGAACGTTGAATACAGGTTTGCATGAAGTAGCTGTCATGGTAGTGAACATTTATTCTTTCTTTGAGCCAATCAGGTTGTTTCTTGCTTGTAGCTGCATACTGTCCTGCTCTGAAATATCGTTTAGAGTTGAAAGAATACTCTCTTAAATCAATGAATTTTAAATTATCATATACTGAAGGCAATGGTCTCTGTCATCCGCCTCAGCCCCCAAATCTATTGCAATGATTCCATCCATTGCCATCGTATTGCCAGTCGTAAAGAATTATTATTATTTTAAAGAGGCAATCAGAAGTTTGGGAACGAATATGAGCCTTTTGTTCCAGTACGTCGTTTTTCATTTTTGACTAATTATTCGCAAGAACCAACAGACATTGAGGGGGTCTTTCGCATCCACCCTTGCTTCGAATGACTTTAATAAACAACTTTTACATGTCTTCTTTTTCGATAATGTTAGCTTAGTGTAATCCGAAAAGTTACGCAAAATGAGATTTTTGTAAGACTTGAACAATGTTTGAAAGATAAAACTCGTCACGATCTTTTGGATGTACAAAAGACTTGAACTATTTCTCTCCTTTGGATCTGCAGACAGTTAGAGTAAGGTGACCCGAAGTATGAAGACAACCTGATTACCAGTCTAGGTTTTTCCTGAACAAAAATCTTTTGGAAAGTACTTACACTGTCAATGGCGGTATATTTTTTGCAATGCAGATATTGGAGGAGCCAGAGAGGGTGGCTGCAACTTGCAATGAGACATGTCATATGCAATGGAATTTTGACAATGACTTTTGGTTCATGGAGCAAAAATTACTTCAAATGATACTAACGGTTACGCCAAATTGCATCTGAGGGTATTTAAATACTAACATATTCTTCACCCTTCCCCTTAGACCAAGGTTTACCTAGGCTGGCGACCAGAAGCTGCGGTTGGTCACCTCTAATCATAAATCCTGTCTACGCCAGTTAAACCAGTATCGCTAAATCGCACAACTCAGAAACGCACTAATATAAATAACCTGCAACCTGTCTTAAAGTCGATTATACAAAGATGTTAAAAGGATTTGAAAAAAAGGGATTACGGAACGGACTTCCTATACATGGACAGAGCATACTGCACGGTACATTGTCGCATCCGTATGTGTGAGAAAAAGCGTAGCAAGATGGCAGGCTGTCTGCTATGGTTTTGAGTGAAAGTTTGGACTTGCTCAAGTATGTCCACAGATTTTGCAAGAAAGCTGAAATATTTTTGAAATATGGCAAGGTAAGGTCAAAACCACTACACTTTTTGCAGAAATATGATATTGTTTCCCATTCAAGTTTATCTTTCGCTTAAAATATTACAGAGTCGTTGTCAAATCAGACGATTGATAGGTTCACGGCGGCCATCTTGGTGCGCCTTTTTTGTCCCAGCCGGTGGAGACCATCTACGGATAGGACTATACGTTACATTCTGTGTCCATGTATGTAAGTCCGTGGATTACGCTTATAACCTAAACTGACGGCACGGACTCACCACTGGATCTGAAGTCATTCTTAATTGTCGCACAACATTTGACTCGGATTTATCGCAAAGTAAAGACATATAACGATGTCGGAAAGTGCCGAAGACTTTTAAATGGAAAGAGGATCTGTTTATATCTGGAACACGATATTCACTCCCGAAGGCTGACAGATCAAGTTTTAATTTCCGTACTCGTGTATCCGGTGTAGGTACCTTTAAAGGAAAAGGAGAAAGGTATGAATCTTATAAAAAGTTTCACAATTTGTTTTTTATAACTTACCAGTGGGAAAAACAAGGCAAGCCGTAGGCTACACTGTTAGAAATATAGTTATTTTACGGTAAAACTGGGTGCTGGGATTCCGGTGCTCGACCTGATATTTTACAGTTGTTTGGTTGTAAGCCGGAAACCCAATTTACCTATGAAGTCACTTTTACTACTGGACACTAAAATGACCTTCAAGGGCAGTATTTAGGGATAAAATGGTAAAACGTTCGGTTTCTTAAACATACAGCTGTCTGGTGCAAAACTGTAAAAATAACGTTCGATACCGGGAATCCTAGCTGCCAGTGTGTTCGCTGTAAAATTTGTTTTCCTTTTCACAGTGTAGGAAAAGCCCTAAACCATCTAAAATTTTTCATTCTCCTTTGTGGCTTCACATTCAACATAAGAATCATATAGACAGCCCTTTGTATTGGAATCGAAAATACCGACTGAAGTTCAACGCAAATATCTGGGTGTTCGTGGAGGTTGACTTTATCAGTTTCCTGATATTGAATTATACCTCTACAACTCAAACATGAGACAGCAGGGGCGTCACTCTGGTTTGCAGATGAGAGGGAGGGGGGGGGGGGTCCAACAGTCGGTCGACTCCCCTGGATCGTGTGACGGGCCGGAATCGTTTTTAAGCAATCCGTCCATACGAATTCTAGTGCACACGTATATACACAAACAAACATACATGCACATCCACAACTGACGTTCTTGTGAACTGTTACACCCATTTGTTTACCACAATATGATATTTGTAATTGGTCTGTTGTATTTTTGAATTGCCCGAATCATTGGGGGAGAGGGAACCATACGTTGGCCCCTAACATTTTCAATGGGATTCAGGATACCAGTACGTAATCAGTTCTGGCCGTCCGGCGCAGGAATCACGTTTTTCGATTTTGTACCAGTTTCCCCTTCTTCTTTCCTCTCTTTTCTGCCTTTCTTCCCTCCCCGAGGTTTTGCCCCTTTCCCGTTTTTTGGGGCGTCGGAGGGGGGGGGGAGCTACTCCCTATTCACCCCACTGGTTACGCCCTGTTGGGATGGCAATTGCCCTTCTGCCCTCAGGATCGAAGTCCGTGTGAGACAGCAAAATGTCGAGCAATTGTTCTTTTTGAAATTGATCGAGGGCCCATCTGGATCGTTTTTGTTTCTTAATTGTTCTAGTAACATGGACTTGTTCTTGTTACTTGAATGCACTTTTGATAAAACCTCTGTCCGAGTCCTAAAGGTCAAATTAGACTCAATTTAGTTTACCATTCGCCTCACTCACTCCCTATACTAAAACCATCTCATGCAGCTCTCTGTGCAGTCAACGATTCATAAGCTACATGGAGAATAAGTACAACCACTTTGTTCGAAGCAAGCCGTATGCCCCATCAGAGCAATTTGCACGACATCCTTAGGTTTAAGAAGCAAATGCAGTCCGGCCTCTTACCATCCTATCATACACATACAATGTTCCACATATCGGAGGGACGTCGAGGGTATACAGAAAGGACATTGACAGAAATTATTCGAGGGTTTTGGGCCTCTTGGTGATTTTCTGTCTCTTGTAACTTTGAGAGAAATATACTGTATCCTTTAGAAAGCTTCAAAAGACGGAAGGTTATTGATTAGAACAGGGATTATGCTTACCCGGATCTTCTGTAAGAGGTGATAAATTACGTTTTGCATTGCGGCATCTTGGGTTACATTTGAGATTTGACATTCTGCAGGCTGACATTGTCGGAAGAGTTGTCAAAGTTCTTTTATTTAGTTTCAGATGCTATTAAGCATA
Organism: Holothuria scabra; assembly: GCA_037179385.1. Taxonomy (NCBI): domain Eukaryota; kingdom Metazoa; phylum Echinodermata; class Holothuroidea; order Aspidochirotida; family Holothuriidae; genus Holothuria; species Holothuria scabra. The sequence goes on from CM074182.1 coordinate 24,703,050, forward strand.
TCAAGATGCAATCTCGTCATTAATATCTGTACTGGATTAAATCAAACCCTAAAACCTCATACCTTGACGAATTATTTGAAATTCCGGGGAATTATGTTTCTAAATATTTACTAACTGTCAGAGTCAAAAATTATGTTAAAACAAGAAATGGGAGGCGAATAATTTTAAACAGCTTTCCGATGTTTGAGGACATTTAATCTTTTGTAAATTTATGACACTTTCATATCTTGCATCACAGCCTGTAAATCAAATGAACCTGTAAGAATATTCAAGACTAATCTTTCAGTTCTGCCTTTCCATTTAGTTGTAACCGTCAGGTGTTGATAATTGTAGATAGCATTTAAAAATGTTAACAATTTAAATTAATAAAACATTTTGTGTAATATGTAGGTCATTCGAGATCCTTCAGCGTTGGATTCACAGGTACAAAGTTGGGATATAGGTAGTAATTTTCTGACGATATACCCACGTGTTGGTAGCTCCATGGTATACCCCAGGAAATAAATGGACATTGATGTGATTTCTGAAAGTGTGCACCAGAGTTTAAAATGTGCAATCATATTCACTATTCAGCGGCATGACCATTTATGCCAGTTTATAGCTCTTCCGTCATTTCTTCATATTACTTAGGTCCTTTATAAAGTCCTCTGTCACCTCAGTACTACATCCCCTTTTCTCATTTTTATTTGTTTTCATGTACGTCCCTTATAGTCCAAGATGGAAACTGGACCGGTAAACTACATCTAACTTAACCTAACTTTGTAAGCCAAGAACAGTAGAAGACTTGACTTCCAGAGAGACATGGTTATGGCAGTGCATATGTGTTCCTTAAAAAAATGTTCATTTTCGTTACAAATAGTTTAAAACATCTTCAAAAATCGTTTGAGCTCTGCCCCTTATGTTTTCAGCAGCAACTGGCTGGACAACGCCCGCGCAAAATGATCGCCCACTTACGGAAAGTGGGCGATCAATTTTAGTAAAGGGGAAACTGGGTTCGTCTGTCGTCTGTCGCAGCGTGAAACGATTAACTTGGTGCGACTATGGATTGTTCCAGGTTTTCCGACATGAAGTGTACACGTTAGGTGTTAATTTCGCCAAAGTTATTTTCACATAAAAGGCACAAATTGGAAGGATGAAACATAAATTTGCTTGTAAATCTTAAGAAGAATCCCACTGTTTTAATTTGAAGGTAGTTTTATGTTCAGAAAAGTGTAGTTAACCCATCATTACTGGTCGAAGTGATGAGTCTAGTCTTCTAAGAACACTTTTCTACGCTCTGAGCGTCAGGTGAACCCCCACACATTGTAGCAGTTTTTAGTCTTCGCGCTTGGCTTGAAGGTTTTTAGTAATCAGCCTTGGAAATATTTTAAATTTAAATAAACAGAGAGGAAATCTGCTCAGATACCGAATCCAACAATTCAGGAGACACTGTTCCATTAGCACTTAAATATAAGGGTCTACTGTTTACATAATTTTGAAAATGTAAGTTACAGTTGTCGCCGTTTGCGTGTATTGGAGTAGAGTTGAACAGACGAAGAGAACGGTTTCATGGATCATCTCCTTACGTGAGAAAGCAGTGTCTAGATTACTCAAGCTGGGAAGAAAGCGAGCGTTTCGTGATTAATGGGGAGAAGATGATGCGAAAAGGAGAGGCAACCATATCGAAAGGACTTCTTACATTAAATCGAAAAACGGAACAAAGCTGTGAAGTTATCAAGGACAGGTCACAACGAATTGATCATGACAGTACATTCTAAATAGGAAGAGGTCATCCTGAAAATAAGTGAATTTGAAGGTAGATTCAATTGACAGATAGAGTAAAGGCTGTCTGCAAGTTTGCCTTCCTTGAAAATTGAACTTGAAGTAGTGTAGTAGACTTTCCTGTTTCATGATTGGCTGTTGAGAATTATGTGACAATAGTTTTTTCTCCTCAAGTGTGAAATTTACTAGAAGTAACTGCTTAGATTACCTTAAATATGCAATATCGAAGACGTAAATTGTTATGAAGGATACTTCAAGAAAAATAAAAAGAAGAAAATTGTGACATTTACCTGTTACTTCAGAATATAGGTTTGTGGCGGCTGCCCTTGCCCCTTAGGAATATGTACGTTTGTAAATAAAGTAAAGCACAAATTATGATTACAGCTCGTTTATTTAAAAGTTCAGTGTGGTCAAAAACGCCAAACTCTAAATATACTAATATATGGGCTGTTTTAAATTGTTTAGTGGGTCATTTCACCCCTTTAAATAGTCCAGTAACTGGCCAACTCCGGACAACTCACCGTGACCGGGGGGGGGGGGGGGTTCAGGGGGAAAAGCCCTCGAAAGCTCCTGATCTTTAACATACCTCTGGGCCTATTACATACTTTTTTCGTCAATTGCACTCAAAGAAAATAGACGTGTCCATGTCCATGTCTAATTTTGATTCTTCAAAAGACTTTTGGGTCAACAAATAACCCGCTATATTGGTAAGTGCAGTTCATTACAGCTTGGTTGTTTCGATGAATGCGTAATACCGGCATATGTGTTCAATTGACGCAGGCCGCTTAAGTTACTGTACGTCTGGTGCTAAAAGGCGTGTATAATTAGTCAAATAACACCTCCCGTTCTACTGAATCACAGCACCTACATCTAGGAGAAATTCCTTTTTTAACTGATGGATAATGCCTAGCCATGCTAGCCTATAAATTTTGAAGATGTCTGTGGTGTCCGTTCAGGTAGTAAAACGGATCAACCACGGTAAACTCGTCACCTGCCCTACCCATCCCCCATAGCTACAGCACTAATTCCTTGCTCTAATGTTAAAGAACTATTTCTACCCTTTCCTAACATATTTTGAAAATATCGTTCGAGGCAAAACTAATGCACCTTATAATTTCCATTATTACCTGCGGTTGGTTAGATCTTTCAAAGGCACTGAATGCTCCATATGCTTTACATGGTAGGACAAGAAACTCGTCGCTGAGACCAAGTATACTACTACTGGTGCCTCGAAGTCCATCGGCGGCAACCACAACAGCTAATTGTTTTGGTGAACCATGAATTTTATTCGCAATATCTTCCGTGAACTGAAACAAAAAATAGATATTAAGAAGATCAAAACCTGAAAACATAGTTTAAGCCACATCTTTTCATTACAATAAGCAACGAACACCAACAGATAATTGCACAGTGGTTTCATGATTTCTGCGATTGGAGACGGGCTGTGCTCGTAACCGTTACTTCTGGACAATTTTAGTTCCTTGGATCCAACATTATCAGATTATTGAAGAAGGGGCAATCATACTGCTTAAATGAAACATGCTGATTATCAGTTTTGTTCCTGGAAATCACTATCATAGCATGTTTTATTTCACAGGCTTACAGCTGCACGTCCATTATCATAATATTGTACAACTGTCGACTGTGGTTGTATAGAAGCTTTCACTGTTTTTTAATACTATGTACCCAAAGCCTGACACTTTACTACAACAAAGTTTCGCTTTTCGCCCTTTTATCCAAGATCAAGTGTAGTCACTGTTCACTTCAGCCATGCACATGTGAATCACTTTGGTACACAACAGCTGGAAAGACCACTTTGCCACTCGACGACCCCTCAGAACTGAGTCACCCATGAAAGGACCAGTATATTCAGTCGGTCCAACATTCGGGCTTTTGCGTGACCTGGGTCTGGCAGTGGGTACAGTGCACGTATGCTACTGCCGGAGCCTCGGAATACACGATTGTGGGCCTAACTGGCAAAGTTTCTTGATAGCAAGGTTGAATAGATATCTCAGAATGTTAATACTGTCAGGCGAATGCGAAAATAATGGGTGCTTGTGCACAAAATACTCGCTTACGAACAGCGAACGACATATTCTTATCGGGATAGGCCCATTGTGCGAGACAAGCAAAGGCGTTTACAAGCCATCTCGTAAAGGAAACAGTGAAATCCCGGCGCGACAAGTTCTCGTTAGACCAGCTGATCATGAAAGCTGAATATTTCAATAAAAATTGGTCATTATCCGCAAGTCAAAAGAGACAGCACGTTGTTTACAAGGTACAGTTACACAATAAACCTATATGTCTGCACTGTTGCTGTACTGCGCGACGGCAACTGTTTAACTCCACCACATCACGTGACGGACTCTTCGAACCGGATGTGACGTTCTTTGGACCGACAGAATAGTGTTTTTACGTGACATCATAATTGGGTAGCCACGCCCATCGTGCCGTTATGTTGCTTCTTGAGAAAGCAACTTAAAAAACCCAGGAAATCGAGGGTGGCATGGTGTGTAACTGGTATTTGAGTTTGTTACGTGATCTGTGCCCTCAAATGAGCCATGTTTTCACTGTGTTCACACTGCGTGAAAAGCAATTATACATGATTGACTGGCCTATTAGCTAACCCCAAATCATACGTAACTTTTTGTGTATGTCAATATATCTTTTACTGCCTGCCAATTAATCAGATGCGAAACCTGACTATATCAAGTGTATGTGTAATGAGCTTCATTTTCTCCCTAAAGCGATGAGAGGTGATTAGGCAGAGAAGGAGGATGTAACAAAAAGTAAGAAGGAAAGTTTCATCATGATAGTCGGGCAAAACAAAACTGTTATCAACTGCAACCATCACGTCGGTCGTTAAATAACTGCTTCTTAGCAAGCTGTACGTACTACATTAGCTTTCGCCCGTCGAAAGGGACGAGGCTTGAGACGTCAATGAAGGTACTCTGTCATACAGTAATATTGAGGGATGGTAGAGAGGTTGGGGAGTTGAGTAAGTTGTGTCGTGTTGGGGTGTGAGCTTCTTCAGGGAGCTGAGCTCATGGCTTACTCTCATACACATGTGACGGATTTTGATGAAAGTTGACACCACTGTCAACGTTCATTTTGCAGGATAAGAGTAAAAATACGAAAGTATTTCAAGACAGTTTGCGTAAACTACGATTCGGAAACGTTTCCAGAACGTTGAGTGTTTATAGGGTATCTAGATAAACTGAAATTCAGACATGCTAGCCAGTTTTTACCTTAGGAAACACTTTACTCCCAGAAGACGTTTTGTAAACGTCAAAAAGTTTTAAAAATGTTCCAAGAACGATAAAATAAGTACACCACTTTCAAAAATGTTTCCTGGACGTTCTGGGTTTGTAGCGTTATATCTGCACTACCCCGCGGAGCGGACTCGGTTTGTTCATTCCCCCTTTAAGGGCTTTACAAACCCATGGATGACCAAGGGATATGCCCCCACAGTCTGCTACGCAGGTAATATCTGTACACGCACTGATAAAACTTCGGAATAACTATGGATGGAAATGTATAACCTTGTAGAGTACTGAAGCCTTCACGCGTTTAGTATGACGGGGACTTGACAACAAACTGTGGGACGACCATTCCATTGTCCGTCTTAGTGCGATATGCATGATACTAAGCCAAATCCACGGCTTTGCTTATGACTATACTAATGACAGTGTCTCTAAAATGTATTTACGTGAAAGCCGTCTGTATCAATAACGTCTCAAATGTATAAATCAGGTTAGTTAATTGCTATGGATTTATTTTGGTCAAATTTCACTCAGCCCATGAAACAGAACCGACCGGTATAAGTTTGTGACGTCACAAAAAATACTGCGACTGTGCAGTTAGTTGTTAATATGAGAATTCAACAATACACCAACACAATAAAAAGTTCAGTTTATTTATTTTCAAGTATGGTTAAAATACAATTTTGGTTTCCCTTTAGTCGCCCCTACTACAGGCTGGAAATACCGTGGGCATATTCTACTGCGACTTTGCAACGTACAAAATATATTTACAGCAAGGATCAAAATAAGTCCTGTCCATCACATAGGAACTACTTGCTTCAGAAGTACTTGCTTAAAAAGCAAATAACAAAAGATTCCCCAAGCATGAACCAATTAGAAAGTAATTTTAGGACGACTGTTTCTTGCTCTAAAAGGGCCAGGGCAGTCACCCAAGTTATTTTGTAGAGCAAATTTAATACCCACAATTTTCTTCTTATTTACTTTCAAAGTATCTTTCATAATATTTTAGACAATGAAAATCAAGAAATTACTCCTAGTAAATTTCACACTTGAGAATAAAAATATTGTCATATAACTTTCAAGAGCCAATCATGAAACAAGACAGTTTATTATACTTCTTCAAGTTTGGGTGGCGGCATTTCCCCTTGAAGGGACTCGACAAAAATACCCAAAAGATATACGTGTATACCTTCAACGATAATATCGATTAATGAACAATTCAATTTCTTCTTCCATACGCACCGAAGAAGAATCGTAAGCCACATAAACTATTGGAATATGCCACATGAGTGCAGTTGTTATTGTGCTGAAAATTACATCTCATGAAAGTAGATCTTCATAACACAAAATAACATCGGATCCTTCTGAGTGTAAGCTAACCTGTCTCTGAGTCTCTGGGGAAGGCAAGAATACCCGTTTCAGCTGACGAGTTAGTTTCAATAAAGAGAAGCCGTTTACGTAGATGTAATGACAAGTAATGCATTGAAAGGTGCTGGTGGTTAGTATCATTCAGGAATGTTCAAAAATAAATGTTTTACAACTTAATGTTAACCCTTAAAAGATCGAATGACATGCCATGCTGTAAAATGTATTCAGGCTTGAACAGATGGAAGAATTGCCGTCTAAACTGGATACTCCATCTGTGGTTTCATTAAACCTTAGCTTATATTAGACCACGGGCAAAGATGTTTAAGTGAAGTGCCTTAGTTAGTAAGTAAGATGCGGTTTTACGGCAGTTTTTTACTAATTGGTTTAAGTTAGGCCGGCCACGGCCGTTTTCCAGTTGCGGCTCACGGGCTTGTGTTCTCTGTTCTATTGCATTTGCTGAGCATGAAGCACAAATCGTAGCACGTATTATTTTTGAAGTCTTCGGTATGAGCTGGTCAGGAGTCCAACCTCAGACCTCCCGACATGGTTGGATGATGTAGATGAATTGAATTCCACTTACGTCAAATTCATGTCAGTAAATTGAAACGCATTTCATTCAATTTCGCTGAAGTGTAACTGAAAGTGAAATGTATTTGGCTCAAGTGAAATGCATTGCACTGAAGTAAAATGCATTTAACTCCACTTAAGTGAAATGCATTCCTCTTAAGTGGAATTGCAAAGTAAATGTTAAAACTGCTTGACGTACAAGATTATACAGAAGTTTTACGTTGAGTCGTTAAAGTAACCCTATCTAACAAAATACAGTGTTGCCTGAGACGTGCCAACCACGTGTATCACGAATGCATATGCAGTATCACACATGAATATGCAGTATAAAAGGGTTCTATACCACTTTCTGATTGTTACGGGAGCGTTAACTACAATGGCATTTGACTCTAGCTACAGATTTGAAAGCTATCCTTCTTAGCTTCTCATTGATAAACTAAACGTTTAGTTATAAAAATCATTTTAAATCTTGTATATTTAGACATGAATAATGAGGTACATGGAATGAGGAATAACAGAGTTACAAGGAAGTGAGTAAAAATGCAATCCAATGTGTATTAAAAAAGCGTTACAAAACAAGAAATTTTTTTCATGATCATGCATCCATCAAGTAACTTCAGTCCTTTAGATTTTTTTTTATTTTAAGACCTCCCAAAAAATCGCCGTCCTTCCCCAATGGCGGAGAAGATGATGCAAGTTACATGGAATGAGGTATAAGAGGGCTACGAAGAAGTGATTGAAAATCGATTCCGATGTGTACTAAACTAGCGATACAAAAGAAACAATATGTTCAAGATCACCTTTCCAGTAACTTCAGTTCTTGAAGGTTTTTTTTTTTTTATTATTTATTATTTTTTAGGCCTCCCCGACCGGGCCGCCCACCTTCCACTACGGGGGGCAGTGTTCCCAGACGGGGGGCCAGGAGCCCTGGCCCCCCGTTGGCACCACCCTTGTTGCGGTTATAGAAAACGCTCGCATTATCGACGGTGCACCGAATTTGTTTGCAATTGAAGTTAAGACCAATATCTTCTGTGACGTCATCCAGAATCTGTCATAGCTTTCATTGCATTTTCATGAGACGTCCTGTCATCTTTAAGAGAACGAGAGCGTAATCAACCGAAATTAATATTGATGGTGGCCTTTGACCAAGGGGAGTGTAGCCTGAACCCAACCCTCAATTGAGATTCTTCATAGACTACTCCTGGAAGAGAAAGAGAGGTTGCAAGTGGAGTTAAGCGTAATACCCAACTGATTTTATCCCTTACTTCAATATTTCCCCATCAGCTACTATTGGAAGAAATAAGAGGCGTATTTCCCAACTGATCTTACTTCAATAATTCTTCATAGGCTACTATTAGAGTTCAGCGTAATAGACGAATCCGGACAGCAAGTGATGATTTCAGTCGGCCTGAACTGGGGTCCATTACCTTTAAATCTTTCGAATTCCTTGCTTAACTGTATCATGAATAGTTGTACACTAAATTATATCTTGATTCCTTCAATTTCACTGAATATGAGGATTTGAAATTCATGCAGACAATATATAAAGACGATTCAAGGCTGATGGACCCCACTAATGGTTGTCCATAGTCACTAAAAACAATCACTGATCGGATTCGTCTATACCAAACTGATCTTTTTACTTCGAAATTACTTCAAGTTTAAATGCTACTATTTGAAGAGGAGAGAGGTTGCGGGTAGAGTTCAGCGTATAATACTGATCTTATCCCTTGCTGCATGTTGATGTCTAGGTGCAAACCCTAAATAATCTAAGTGCCGTGCTCCCTAGTCCACCAAACGTGCGTGACTTTAATTTTTTATCATCTGTGTAAAGACCCTTGAAAGATCCTCTTTGAAAAATGTAAGATGCTGTTTGGTCTGCATCAGATTGCCTTGTCTCTAACATTTGATCTCAGTTCAATCAACAAAAATTAAATGTTCCCCACGATTCTAAAAAGAATGAACTATAGCCTTCACAACCCGTACTCTGTTTAATTGCCGCACGCCGGGCTGCTTGTGACACTACACATCACTTAAGACAGAACTTGTAAGTAGCCAATGATCCCGCGTTTACTTCTCCAATCTATCGTCTGACGCGAATTGCATCGTAGAATGATGATTTGTGTTGCGCGGCGAAGGCATCATTTCCTAAATGGAATAACCTGACAATCATGAAAGCATTTTAGAGATATTTTACGAAATGGGTAGCCGTTAGAGGAACATAATTAATCGCGAATAGGATTTAACGTGACGTATAAAGCTCTCGTATATCAAAACCGTCCAGGTATTTCTCGCTCGACTTGAGATGTTAGGACATGTTCGTGCATTAAAGATGAATTTCACTCTAAATATTAATGTGTTTGATATTTTACTGACCTTTCTAAATCTGCCCTGCTTGTGCGTTAAGTAAGAAATGGTTTAGTAAGGATATATAGAGTTTACCGTAATTACTTACACTGCATGTTAATATTCGTCGTATATTCTTCTCCACAAGGATTTTGAGATTTAACAAATCGGTAAAAAAGTGGTTAGTCCGATAATAGCATTATATTTGAAAACTATTCCGACATATTTGTAGATCTTAATGCAGGAATGGTTGTTGTGCATTGTGAATAGTTTTCAACTTAGGACGCTTTTAAAGGGCTAATAGTCTCACCACAAACTACAATTTTTGTAGTATTCCACAAAAATTCCCAATTAGCTCAGCTCTTTGACAGTTTGATGACAGCTAGTTTAAAAGTGCAGAGTACTGCGGTTCAAATCACGCAGCAGGTACTCTACTAAGAGTATTTTGTAAATTTTGTAAATTTGTATCCTATGGATACGTAACACTGAATTGGTATTCTTAAGTAAGTGTCAAAACGGGTCCAAAAATAGTTTTTTACAACGACAGATATTTTTTTACAACGACTGGTAATGTTGATGCAATGAATCAACTCTACACCTAGAAATATCCTAGATGAAGCAGACTATACTCTTTTGTGCTTACTTCTGAATTCAGTCAAAGTCCTTTTAGAAACTGGATCCCCCCCATGCACTTATCTTAGCGGTTATATGGTACCGTTGGAGGAAGGGAAGTAATGTATCTCCTTCCTAAGGGCAGTTACTTGCTTTTAATTTATTTAAGCTGGCACGGCGGAATAGGAAAGATAGAGTTGGCGGAGGAAGACTATCTAAGCGGGGCACCACTATCGCTTGAACACGGAGAGAAAAGGGGAATTTTTGATGAACAAATCTTCCCGATGGCGGGAAACTGATTATTCCGAGTGTTCTAAGCTGCACATGTACCCACCCTTAAAGACTGTCTTCAACATTTTCAAACTGTTCTTGCGGTCGCTACTTCTCGAAGACGTACTTTGAAAATATCGGGGGCTGAACATGGCCGCAAGTTCCCCTGTCCCGTCGCCCTTGAGCCTATACGTGTACACACCCTTTTGTCAAACATCTGTTCTGAGTAAGCTACAACTCCCTGGTTCTAGCAACAAAGAAATTCAAGGAAAGCAAAATAAAAAAAAAAAAAATACTTAATCCATAAAAAATAAGTGGAATATGAACGGTCACTCAGTAGGTTAATGTGGTATCATCACTATTTTACAGGAAAGCTTAACATCAAAAATCATCACAGTTCAGGTTTTTCCATTACGCTATAAACAGATAAAACAAATGTTATCTCTACTCTTTAAAAAAATACACACCGACTCATTTTGAAAGGCTATAGCCTCTGGCAGAGTTTGCCATTTAAGACCATCAACGTGCTCACAGAAATTGACATTTCGAAATTTAACACTGGATTTGATTTGTTAATGGACGGTTTTGTTGATGATAATACACACTTGTTTGAGAACAAGAGTCAATAAAGTTGTAAAAACGATTGTCAATTTTCTGCAGTTTTACTCAGTCTCCTAACTAGTAAAACGGCAAATAGTTTCTAAGCTAAGCAATGGTCGAATAAAATATTTTAAGTTACTTTTTACTTTAAGAGCAAGTTGACCCATCAAAGCCGAATATCCTTGAGTGAAGCAATCAAAATGCCAGCTTTCTCCTAATCAGTTGCTCTCAGGGACGTATAAAGTGTTTTTATCTTCTTTCCTTAGAACTACCGGTATACATATTATATTTACAATAAGAGGACGTGAAAAGTTAAGCCTTCCATCAGAAGAAAGGGGAAAAACACAAGCGAAATGGATTCTGAGAAACTGATAGATGCAAACAGCTCAACGGTCTTCGCACATCTAAGTCGTTAAAAATCTTGTAGTGCATAATTTTTGCAACCTAACGCGCATTTTGTATAGATAAGTTATACGCATAAATATCACGTCAAATTACGGATAAAATCAGTATGTATATAAGGTACCGTAGCGTCTTGGGTGAACTGTGAAATCACGTGTTCGTGAAGTTAAGCAGTGGACGGTAGCAGAGCCAATGCAGCTCTTCATTAATTGAAAATTTGTCTGCAATTGAGGACATGATAGTCAAGAATCGATGTAGAAAATAGTAAGTTTGACAATTAAAAGAAGCTCAACGAGAGCTCAGTCTTCATTTCTTCAAATGGACTAAAATGAGAAATAAACAAGTTAGCTGTTTACTAAGAAAATGATCTGGCATAAAATATTGATCTGCTTAGATTCAAATAAAAATAAAACGCTCAAAGAATTTAACAGTTTAAGTTTCAGACAGAATTTGTTATGTACTATTTCTATCGGATATTTTTATAGGAAAAGGGCTTCCTTTTATGATTCAAAGACAAAATTTTGCATAAATAATAAATGTATGATAACACTCAATATTTGTTCCAGAGAGCAACTATTTTTTAATATTTATAATGTGTAGTATTAGCTGTGAGTGCGTGATTAAGAAGAAGAACGACAGAGACACACGTGTACGAAACTATGAATAAGGCTACGTTTACGATAGCGACTATCTTAATTATTCAAAACTTTGAAGTAGATGGATCACTGTCAGGTTTTAAGGTCACTGCATATAACGACAATATATCGCATTATTTACTTCGAAATAAATGAACCAAGACAATCAACAAATCATACGAGATATCAATGTGACTTCTGTTAGATAAAATGATGCCATATATGACCGAAAAGTACTGACTGATTGATGTATCATTTCGTAGCTACAGTCTTCTTGTTCTCACAAAGCGCTAAAAGGCTTGTAAGCACCTGCAATTAAAATGAAGTATGAACCTTCTTGGTGCAGAGGATATCAAAGACGGGAAATGAACGTCTGGCAACTGTTCATATTTGCGAGACACCTCAAATGTGGCTGTTATTCAAAAGAGAAAACGTTTGTTGTTGCGTTTCAAAAATATGCGGCAACTTTACTTTACTGCTAAACAAGTGTCTTTCGAGGTAATTTATTTTTTTCTTACGAGAAAGCCTGAGGTGATGTCTACTTTGTCTTGTACCTTTTTGTGAAGTAAGATGAACTCTTAGGGGAACGATTCCTTGTCGAAATTTCTTCCAGTTATTTTTAAAAAGTCAGATGGAGATCGCTGTTCTCGTTAGAAACACAAGCTAAGAAAAATCAATAGTGACAGTAAAGAACTAACGGCACAGAGCACTGACCTCATCTCTATGAGAGGGAAGACGACGCTATTTCAGTTGAGATGTATCCCTATAAAGGCATAGAACGGAGTTTGTTATCCCTTCTCCAAGAACGAACAGTGATAGGAGAGTACGGGACACACATATTGCTTTAAGAAACCTCCCTCCTAAATAATACAATGGGCAGAAAAACTCCGATTTACTATAGCTAAGTACATAATATACTCTTTCTATTATAAAGTATATATTTATACGTATATATATATAAAATAAAAATATACATAAATAAAGACTATTGTGCTCTGAAGACCGTCGTTTTTATCATTTTTTTGGTTTTCTTATATATATATATATATACATATATATATATATATATATATATATATATATATATATATATATATATATATATATATATATATATATATATATATATATACATATATATATATATCGTTGCGACTTTACATGAATGAGTGAACGAGTGCTGTTTTGAATAGTGCCATGAAGACCTCAAGTCATTATTCCTCTAAACATAGACATAGCCTTAAACTGAGAGAGGATAATTTTCACAAATTATTCGTCTTAAATGAAAAGTTTTGCAGAGGATCTTTTATTAGTGCATAATCAATTGTACCTTTGTAAGTTTTAAATAGGCCTAATACGTATATTGTCTTTGATAAACTTTGATTGCACCCACTGTGTATTTCTTAGTTTCTCTGAAACATGTTTTCTTATCTCTGGAGAACACTTTTTGCGTCAGGTTTTTCTTTTGTATACAGACGTACCCGGTCAGCGCTTGTTTTAAGTCTCTGTAGGCAGCCATAAGTGGGGTCCATCAGCCTTAAATCGTCCAGATTTTTATTGTCTGCTTGACTTTTCGAACCCTCATATTCAGTGAAATTGAAGGAATCAAGATACAATTTAGTTTACAACCATCCATGATACAGGTGAGCAAGGAAAGTGAAAGATTAAGAGGTTATGGCCGACAGAAATCAGACCATCACTTGCCGTCCGGGTTCGTCTAGCTCTCCTAATTTTCACAATTCAGTGAGAAAAATATTGTCACATGACTGTCAAGATCAATCACGAAAAACGACAGACTACTACACTCATTTAAATTGGGATGACTGCATTCCAGTTTTGTTAAACAAGGCTAAAGAGTGTCTGTAATTTATACAAGTAACAACCAAATTGCTGCAATTTGATCAACACTGAACGTGTCGACAAGTTATACCTGTTGTTCCACATGACGTCATAATTGATTTTCCACGCCCACTGCTGGACAAAAAAAAAATCAACGGTCACGTTAGTTGTTACAGCTGCTTCTCAACTAACTATAGAGGCTTTTCACATGACGTCATAATACTCTCCGGCGGCCATGTTGGAGTACATGTAACTACGTAGTAAACCATACGGGACGCGCTTGCTCGTTGAATTTGTATACACCGTGCATGTCACAGTGCACACTGTGCAGTGCGTTCGGCACAAAGCCACGTGTATTTGGCATGAATGTCCTCCAGCATGGCGGTTCCGTGACGCAATTGCAAAGCCTCTATTCGTACTTCACTAAGTTTTGCCTGGCAGTCAAGAAAAGAGCGTGGCTTGTGACGTCAGTGCAGAATTTCTACACGTCATTGGTATCAACCCAATGTGAAAAGTGCTCACTTAAAATATTTGAGAACCGTGAGCATTCACAAAACAAAAACAAAAATTAGTTATCATAAAAAAGCACACAAAAAAGATTGATAGTTATGGACTTGTTTCATAAATGATGTAACAAAAGAAATTTGAAGCACTCTTGTAATATTAACCAATTACGTATTAATTAAATCGAGGTTTTTGAAAGGGTCAACAAGTTACGAGGTGGCGCTTAATGAATGCTGAGAAGATTAGAAATATAGCTCATCAGTAGGTCTATATTCCTAAAAGTGATTTGCATATAATGCACTTACGGTAAGCAGCATTTTACCAAAGAACACAAAACGGAGATAATATTTCGCCTTTCAGTGATAGAATTTAATCATCAATTAACCCTTTAACCTTTTCCTTAATCCTATGGGAAAAGCCGAAAGACATAAAAATAATATGATTTTGATTAGTTCCCGAGAGCAGTTTGGTAATTAAGTAGTCAAAAGCGGCGCACATTTTGTGATCTCCTTGATCCTTTGAAAATTACAAATTTTTCCCTCGATGTCTGCGGTTTCGTTATTAATCAACAAGCAGATAAAATGTGATGTACAACAAAGAGGACACTGAGGGCAACTACTGTTAATTAACATAGATACCATAGCTAGTTTTAGGAAAAGTGTACAGTAAGAAGACTTGCAACAGGATTAAATGAATTGCTGATCATGTCGGCTTCTATAAAAGACTTGGTAACGACTTGAAATGAAAATAAGTTCGGATTCTTGATAGATTGAGTTAGATGAAGTTTTAAGGCTCAGTTTCTAAAACTAATTGGTCAAGATGGGCCGTCCAGGGCCTTTTCCAGTTGTGGCACACTGGTTTGTTTTCCCTATTACATTGCTTATGCTAAGAACCAAACAAAATGGCAGTAGGTTCCAGTTTTAAGTCTTCGATGCAACTCTGCCCGGAGTCGAACTCCAGACCTAGAAAGGGACGGATCGATTTTCTGCCCTGGAATTATGTCACATCATGTTCTCTCCAGGCATCAGCGGTCTTTCACTGAGTGCCGATATCGTTTAACCCAGATCGGGGCTGCAGGGGTGAACAAATCTTTCCATTCGACATTGACCGGGTCACACTTAATCAACGCCCTACCGTTGATTTGAAACCGTTAATTCTGAAATCTTTCAAACAATCTAAATTGTTATTCACAAAAAAGTTATCTCAAAAGCCCACACTAATGTTGATAAGTAATGAGGGAAACAGACCCTACGCAAGCTCGGATTGAAACATTTTGAAGGACAGGCGGCTGAACTATGATGAATGGGGTAAAGATGGTCTAGACGTGATTATCTACCCAAAATATGTACAATACTGTCCAAAAGACTATCTTAGCGGAGCCCAACCATCTGACCATCGGTTGGCCCGTAGAGTGCAGAAACTTGAAATTTCGAAAAATCGTGACCCGTCAGATAGTCGGCCAGTCTTTCTAAGGAGAATACAATCAGACGATATTTTGAGCTTGTGTGTGCAATAAGGAGGAACCTGAAATGGGCATTGAAGTATTTCCGTATTAATATTATGCTATTTTTGGCGTACATGTCATTATTGCTGTCGCGAAAATGGGGAGGATTGAGTCCAAGAACTTCACCCCGGGGTCCAAGCCTGTTATCTGATAGCATTCAATATCTGATACTGACGGTTTGCAACTAATTTATCTATGTTTGGTGCTATAGGTTTAAAGTGGTCAACTCATCCCGTTTTTTCGAGGTTTCCTTGAGACATCTCGCTGGTCAGAAAAAAATACTGGTGGGCCGCATACGACGCGCGGACCTTAGGTTGCTCATCCTTGTTCAAGATCCGAAGTTGTTAAACTTCTGAAGAAGAAAAACACAAAACCTTGTAGGTGAAAAACACAAAGGACGTGTTCCACTGACTGACTGACTGAACGATGTTTGTTCCAATCATCCTTTGCTAAAAACTCCAATTTGATGGTTTGTTGACAGAAAGGATGGAAAGGGCCATTATGGGTCATTTAAAAATACAGTATGTGAGAATAGAGTGCCCGCATCTTTCGACGGGCAACACTAGTGCAGTACGCATGATGAGAAGCAACTGAAACCTCACGTGTGACTGTGACACAAAACACTGTTGGTTTCTGCCCGGCAGAGGATTACCAATTGTGATGTCACGAGAAAGCAACCGACAGCAATGGAAATCATTTATGTCGTTCATTTTACATGACCGTTAATTTTTCACTTTCATCATTGCAACACATTCTTGCTGTTCAAATTTGTTGCGTGGAAGAAGGGACTCATTAAATCGTGGCTGATTTTATTTACTTTTTCAAAGATAGTTGTGGGATTGATGAGACTCTAGGATTTAAGCCTTTGTCAGGGAAAGCATATCCTTGAAAAATGTTAGTTACTCATTGAAGTTTAACTAATTGACATGTAACAGGCGCAGATGTAAACATTTCGAAAATGGGGAGATGGAAGCGTCCTTTAACGTTCTCCTAGATTAACATTATGTTTATCTTCATTTTTTGCTATTGTTGATGTGGAGGAAAAAAGCCGGTTAATGGGCAGAGAAACCTCATTCGTTGGTTCCACGCTTGTGTAATTAAATTAAAACTATGATATAAACAAATGTGTTAAAATGTGCAAGAAAACGAGTACTTTGCACACTCTACATCATTATTATCATTATTTTAGCACAGCAAATGAGTTACGAACGAAACCTTGAAAATGTGTATCTTAGCAACTGTAAAGGATATTGAAGTGATTCCGAGGGATCTGTCAATCGAGAATTCATTCTTAACTGAGGGATTCACACAGTTCCTGTTTGTCGCACGTCGAGGAAACGTTAACTTTGTAAATGTTAAAGGAGAAGTAACAGCAAACTAAAAATTTCACAAAATTTTAAAAGAAGAACCATAACTACACAGAGGTATGTATTTCTCGAGATATCACTAAATGAAGTCACTATAATTGTGTTCCAAACTTAAATTGAGTGCAGCGGAGAAGTTAGGTAATATCACTTCCTCATATTGGCAAGGAATGTTTTGTTTACCTTTGTTTTTTCACTGTTTTGTTAACCTTGAAGATAAAAGGGATAGGACCTCCCTATGGGGAATGCAAAGTTTGTAAAATTTTTGTGCAACTTACGCTATCACATTCTGAAAAATATGGGATTGCTTGGGAGGAAATTGGTTGAATGTGAGGGTTAAAGAAAAATAAAAGACTGTCCATTTATGTGAAGATAAGTCATATGTGCTTGCTTCAAGTTCACTTTTTGTTTAAAATGTGGCAACTCTGAGAACCTCACATCGGATTTCAATGCAAATTTCAACAAAATGTTTGGAATAAGTACCGGTACCCGTCCAGCACATCAAAACTTGATTAAATCTTTAACCGGTCTTTTGATGTGTATCTCTATGGGTATCCATGTGCAGTTCAGCAAGTGTGAGGTAGGCCTATGTGCGTAATGCTTCTTCCGGGATCGTACAATTCTCCAATAAGCGATTTTAATGATTCGTTGGGGCATGGAATTGTGGACGGAGCGTGGGATACACAAACTGAGCTCAGTACATAGTGAACAGCGTTCTCTTGTTTTCGTAAAGAAAGTGCATACAACACTAAGCACACATCTAATAAGTTTCCAGGCCAACCGAATGAACTACTTAACTGCAAATTTAAATGCAATTCCTTATACCAAAAAGGCAAAACGGCAATGGCGTGCGCAGGTTTTTTGAGGTGGGGGGGGGGCAGTATGTCCATCCCCCCGACTGATATGGAGGTGGAGATCAATTCAAAGGAATTGCTCCCGTTTAAATTCCCCCAACTGGGTTGTTTCCCACGACTACATACAGAGGTGGGGGGGGGTCATGGTCCCCCGACCCCACTATTGCGCACGCCGCTGCAAAAAGGTATACTGTCCAACACACAAAACCACACTTATGATTCCTTCTTGTGGATGAATCCGAAAAATTAAGGATTGGTCTGTTTAGTTTGACATAACTGGGGTCCATCAACTTTTATCTTTCAGATTCATTTCTTACCTGAATTATAGGTTGATTGTGCATTAAAATACCTCTTGATTCCCTCAATTCCACTGAATATGAGGGTTTAGAATTGCATTTAGATGGTAAAATAAAACAGTTGAAGGCTGATAGACCCCACTAATGGCCGACTTCAATAGCTCTTTAGATTCGTCTGTTTGAAGATTGATACTACAAAAATTAATTCCAGTAAAATCAAATGTTGGAACAAGTGTTGCAGGTTCGGGAGCGACTTGTTTATCCCGACGATTTGCAGGACGTGCGCATGCGCATAGCCCTACAAAACGAATTACCGAACTCGCTTATTGATCTCTCTTGACCATGCAATCAAATCACTTTTAACTTAGACATTGTTTTTCAGTCGTCACTGTTTACAGCGTCGAACACTTTAATAGCTGTAGATGTGACTGGTAATTCGTGTAGAGTGCATTTTCATTAGCACCTTGTCAAATCGTTCGAACTGAAAATTGAAGACTCAGTTAAAGTATCACTTTTTAGGCGTAATCAAATAAAACAAAGGACCTTGTTTTCAGTTTCCAGGGGCAAGAAAGATGGGCAAGCTGAATAAATGCATTGAGTTCTCGCTTGAAAACAATTATTAAGGTGCTTCTTCAAGCTAACAACTAATGGGTAAACGTGAAATCCGGACCCTTTGACAACAACATGAGGTAGGCTTTGGTCTCATGCGATTTAAACACTGAAGAAGAGTATTTGTCAGTTTGTTAAGTGATATTTTATCAAGAAGGAGTCGTTAATGTCAACATTTATAGATAATTATCAAGCTGTTCAAACTTTGGTTGTGTTGGACAAAAGTTACCGCATGTTTCCCGTGATAAAGTAGAAATAGAATAAAATTTTAGTTTAAATATGACCCCAGTTTGCAAAAGTCTCGAAGCTTCCTTTAAATAAATCCACTCACTCGGGCTATTTTTACCAATCATGGTTACCACATGTCTGTCCTTCAGCGGTGCTGCTTTAAATTGAATATATTTTCAACCGCTTCACTTGACCCGTTCTCGTAGTATCGTCCAATAATTTCCTTGGACTTTTTTACCTTTTAAGTTATTAGTGCAAGCCATATTTGCCACCGCATTTAAGGCAAACAAAGTTTTATTTAGTTGAATGCTCCCAGTTTAGCTTATCTAATAAAACTGTCGGTAATGTATTTGTATATTCCCAAGGTTAACAACCACGAGCCACATATGGGGTTAAATTTAATCAAGCTCTACTCTTAAAAGGGATGCCTCCAGGAGCTATAAGAAGAAGAAAAGAAACTGCTGAATTAATCCCTCCGGAGACGGATAATGTATCTTTACCGGCAGGGTGCGAAAGGGAAACTGCTCAGTATTCATAGACCCAGCCAAGCCTCGCTGTAAGCGTTAATGAGGCTTGTGACGTCATCCTCTAAAATGGAAACTCCGCCCACAAGAGAAAATCATGAGTTTCGCAGAATAGGTACCTAACATGCTGGGGGAACTTCAAGCTTCTGAATAATGCATAAAAAGGCGTTCCTTGTTGCTGTATCCTTGGTCATTTGAAATTTGAAAGTCTTTTCTTTACTAAAAATATCGTGAGGTATTGTTTCTTTCGCAATTTCACAGGGAAATTTTCCATCAAAAACAGGTCAACTTTTGGTGGTGTTTTTTGACTGGCCTCAAATTTTGCGAATACCTGACCGTATTCAGGATCATTGGGGTGTAAAACTTCCAAAATCGAGTGTTTGAGACATAAAGCTAACTACTGATACCTATTACACTACGAGCAAAACAACAAAATAGTCGCAATGAACGTTTTTGCAAGTTGGAATTTTGCACTTTTTGGCCACGTAGAGCATCGCACAAGGCGGTAACGTTATGGTTAACATATGGTAACATATGGTAAGCTATTGTTATGTGTTTTGATTCTAGGCTGCTAACTAGGATACTATTTTAGTCCTTATGTCAAGTAATAAAGTGAATCTTAATACCACTGACAGGCCCTTTTAAGGTTTTAAACCACTAACAAATAACATTAAAATTTTACAGACAGGCCTAGTCTATACTAGGCCTTGGCCTATGCATGCTAAGACTGCACACTGTGGTACATAGTGAATGTATGAATGTGTCCTGATGATCTGTGATCATCATACAGATACTACTTTACTAGTCCTTGCTTGCTGTATGAGCTGAGTTTTCATTTTAGAAAAAAGCTTGTAAAAAATTTTGAAAGGCCTGTAGCACAAAATTATTGTGTCATATGCACCTTGTGAATTGAATCGGGAGCAATGTACCGCAGTATCAACGATGAAGCTGAAGAACCAAAATAAGCAAATAAGTGTTACATTTACAGGTATTGCAGGCTACATGAAACAATTGATATAGGCCCTATAGCCATTTATTTACACACACACTTTACCAGCCTGTCAGTTCTTTCATATGGTTTTACCTGACAAAGTCAAGAATTTTCAAAAGGGAAATGACTTGAGGAATATACCTAGAGTATAATGGAATGCGCACCATAAGAGCTCCATCAGTTTCAGGATTTTTTTGTTTATTATTTTGCCTGGGCCATTGTTCTCAGTTTTCTTACTTACCCTATTTTTGTACTGTTGTGCTGAATCATATTTCTACACAAATGAATTAATTGTGCCTTAGTTCTCAGCCTGTTCCTGTTGAAATTTAATTGCTAGTTATAGCCTACACCTACTAGTGCTCTAGGCCCATTTGGGGGATAATGTCAAGATTAGAGCTTGCATTGCTATGTACCCTTTTCTTGTATAATGGCACAAATGGGATTCTGAGTCAGTGTATCCTAGAGGACAATTTCTCTCTACACAAGCAAAATGCCAATTTACTGACTAAAGAATTTTGGTTGTGCAAAGCTTGTGTCCTGTATCATCAGCTGTTAATTCTGATGGATGAAATCTCATATGTTCTTCTGAGACTGCCTTCTCATTTGAAGTATAAACTGTTGTTATTTTACACCACTAACTGAGCAGAGGAGAGATGAATAATGTAACAATTGCCCCATCACATAGTAATGGCATATTACAGTCAAAATTTTTGTCACTAACTTGAATTAACTTGATGGCCATATGTTATTACCTTACTCTCAGTTGATATGTCTCCAGTTGTGCATGGGGGTGGGGGTTGTGTACTGAGTACCCAGTTCCCTAAAAAACTTAAGACCCACCCAGTTCCACATGCTGTTCATAACTTATATTACTAAACAAAGTGTTTCTGATCAGAGACTTAGTCATTTCTTCGACCTCACCACCTATAAGGATCAACTGACTGTATAGCGTTTATTACCCCAGAGTTCACTAACAAGCCTTACAAGAGAACTATACATTCCAATATCCCTCCATTTTACCTCGTTATTGTCTAGTTTAATGCCACAATTTTTCTGTCATGTTATTGTTTGCAATAATTTATGAGTCTAGTACAATAACTGTGATTTACTGATTGTATAATGTGGTAACGTGCAAAGTCTATGGCCATGTATGTCAAAAGGTTACCATGAGTCGGTCAATTAATAGGTGTTGTACATCGTGCCGTACCTTGTATAACACTGTGGTGATCGACTCAAGGTACTGACGTACTTAAGATACAGTCACTATAACCCTTGCATCGGTAGCCACTTAATCGTTACAAGGTTTTCAAAAATTGACTCTCAATGTAATTTTCCTGCCAAATATATGTAAATCAAACGTAAAGGAAGACTCGACGAGGTTAACATGATTAATACTTATGTGGAGGATATTTTCTCGCTCGGTGTAGTTCCATTTTCGCGCAACTAATGCAAACACCTCAGTACGGGAAATTGGGCTTTTTACATACGGTGCAAGGCAGTGCCAATACCTGCTCTAAACTTTGCGAATACCTGACCGTATTCAGAAATATTTCATGGTAATGTTAGATTTTTTAGGTGTATAAGGAAATTTCTGATGTACCCTCTTTCTGGCATACCGTGCCAAAAAACTTGTTTTCGAGAAAAAACCAAATTTTCCGAACAGAATGAAAACTGTTTTTACGAGTTCGAAAAATCGTCTCAAATTCATTGCTTTGTGTATAAAATACTTCAAAAATGTTGCAAAACTATCGGAAAATGTGTTCTCTATTAATTTTAATGATGATTTTGTAAGATTTTGTGTTTTTCATGTCGAAATTTGGATTTGAAAACAGTAAGTTTTTGCTAATTATATATGCAAAGGCTGTGACGTCATGCATACTCAAATTAGAAAAGAAGCGACTTTTGGTGGCTGTGCAGACTGGCTGGACCACATTATGTTAGATACCTTCATGCGTGGATGTACAGTGCATAACAGATTTACACACAGATTACCAGACTGTAGCATAATATTGTTTGGCAAGTGAAGACAGATTGCTATAGCTTGAATACCTGTTGCACACACTAAAGGACGCATGCTACGACTGCATTTCTCTAAGAATTGAAGGAAAAGACCCCATAAAATCAAAGGCGGTGTGGGTTGTACCTGCTAGTCCGACTTTTAACGTGATCTCTGCCCTCACGTGATACACCTATTGTTTCATTGTGTTCACAATGCGTCAAAAGCATTTATTACCAATTCACACATACTTAACTGGCCTGCTACACTCCGAAAACGTTATGTCAAATTCGACCATTGATTTGGTCAACTATGCACCGACCCAAACTATGGTCGAATTATTAACCGCACCAATCATTATTGTCAATCTAACCAAAAATGGTAACTTTTGATCATAATTTGGGTAAACCATTGGCCATTGCTTGGATCGGTGCATAGTTGACCATAGTGTTTTTAGAGTGATAGCTTACCCAAATGTTACGTACCTTTATGTGGATTTTGTGTGTATCGAAAGCCAAAGTTCAATCAGTTGCTCAGATATGAAAGCTTAGGGCTACTGTATCAAGTGTGTATTAAGTGTGCTCCATTTCTTCCATGAGGCGACGGGAAGTATGAGACAAGAAACTGGGGATGTTTCAAAAATTAGGAAGGAAAGTTTCATCATGTGATAGAACTTACTTTCCATGTGCCACTTGGTCGTTGAATTCCCCGCACGGTTATCGACAAAAGGCATTTTCGGTTAACTAAAGATCATAAACTTAGGAAGTGGCCATATAAAAACTTTACCGCACAGAGCACCGTCTCTTACGGAGACCGTAAAGTGACAAAAAAAATATATATTATTTCGTACATTCGAAATAATACTTTTTTTCTTTCATATAGGTATAGGACCAGAATATTATTTCTCGTTGCGAAGTCATAATTTATGTCAATACATTTTTTTCGCCCGACGGAAAATGGCCTTTCTTGCGACACAGGACATTAAACAGAACACTGTTAGTTACTGAAGTTGAATATTTTAAAAACAACTTCCTTAATGGTAGGAGCTAGGCTAGCTGTAACAGGCTTATGTAATTTGATCTGAGGCCTGTACCCTAGACCCACGAACGACTTCCGTAAACGTATATGACGGCATCATTTCGAATATACGACATAATTTTTTTGCATGTCCCTTTACGGGCTCCGTAGTCTCGCAAGTAAATGTTATTCACTTTTATTCACTCTCCGAGGCAATTTAAAGTGCACGTTGATAACAAAGAGTTGCCTGTTGCTACATTATCTAAATCTTCCGCAATAAAAGTGAAACAAGGTTCAAATAAAATGATCCCTCCCGTGGAGTTGCATGCCACTCATATATTAAATACAAAATAAATTTATTTAAAGGAAAATATTGAATTCAAATACACCCGCACGGAAAAAGGTTTAATCACTATCAAACGACTAAATCTCACCAATATACACTAGCAATACATCCATCTCACTAAAACATTATGCGTTAGAAGAGTTCTGGAACTGATCATTTGAGTTTTTTAAAAAGTTTGGCTGAACCAATTATTCTTGAGCAACAAATAACTGTCTTTCTTTGTGTGGGAAACTAATTCCTTGAAAATAAAGCTTCCATGAGAGGTTGATTTGACAGAACACACTGTCAAACAGCCTACATGTCTCTGCATAAATCTAAATTAATTCAACAGGATCATAGTTATTGTGATCTTTTGCCTACTTTTTAACCTTCATTAAATATGATTACTTTACATAAACTTGTAAATATATATATTAAGAAAAGTATAAATTTTCCATAGAATCTGACTCTGTGGAATCATCTTCAATAATCTATCATTGATATCTATAACTATTGGCTTCAAAAATATAATTTTTCTTGACAACAAAAGGCAACATTTCCCTTTAATATCCTGCTTAGAGCGTTGAATGGGTGACCGGACGACGACTCGCTCTATCATTTTTTTCCAAGACTTCAAATCATACAACTCATACAACACAAGAAACACTTCACTCCTTCCTTCAGTCTTCGGTACAAACATCATGCAGCTTACGACACCATCGCATTGTAAAAATATTTGGAACAGCCTATCAAGTCAAAACGCCTTGTGTAAGGTGACACACGATAAATCTATACCGTGTATTTTAGTTCTTAATGATGAGGTAGGGGTTCAGTAAATTAATGGGCGGTTAGTTAGTTAGTTAGGATTTAACGACACACCAACACGAATGTGTCATACAGTATCAGTCAACTCGATAAAAAGTTCAAACTTTAAACTAATTTTCAAGTATGGTTCAAGCAGGCCTCGATTTTCAGGAAAATTTATGGTTGTCCTTCGGGCAACCATTTCACTAGTCTTGGTTGTCCACAATGATATTTGGTTGTCCGAAACACTTTGCACACAATTACAAAACAGTAATTGTGTTCATGAAGAAAAAAACTGATAAAAAAAATGATAGAGAGACAGAAACACTTCAAGTCTGAAACATGGTTGGCCAAAAAATTTGAAAGAGTTTATCAGTCAGCTTTATAATTCTTCAGTGTGAGAGAAAAATGGTTGTCCATCGGACAACCAACCTTAAACTTTTGGTTGTTCGAATGAAATTTTAGTTGTCCCGGACAATCGGACAACCATGAAAATTGAGGCCTGGTTCAAGGTCAAGTTTGGTTTCCCTTTAGTCGCCTCTTACCACAGGCGGGAAATACGGTGGGCATATTCTGTAACCCCTCAGCCCACATGGGGGCAGTGAATAAACGGCGAAGGATTGCTGTTGTGATTTGATGAAGCATTAGAATACTTTTTAGTAACTGTTGTGATAGCCTACCTAAACTCGACACATTCTTTTGATTTGTCAGTTCAGAGATGTTTTCTAGCCGAGTCATCCAGGGACTTTTTAACTCACTTTTCTTCTAACTAAAAAAATTACTCGCATGATGCCCTGTCAATCCTTCTTGCATGAGTGATTATTGTTGTGAAAAGAAACAAATGAAATCAAATGAAATGAACTAGATTGTCGTGACCTAGTTCTGACTCCCGCACACTTTACGACTGATTAGCTTCCATTAAACCATTGTTGTAACGGCGAGATTTTACGACTGTCTGACTGTGTATCATCCTACGGCTCTAAATACACAACTGTAGAACTGATATGGAGATACACTGAGTACGACTCCAGATGGAAATTTGGGGAAACTACTAAACATGTTCGGCTTTTCGCGAACTTGTGGCAGATGGGGCTAAAAATGGCCTGCAGGGTAATAGACAACGTCCTAGTCATTGACCCAAGCATATTTTATTGTTTCGATCGTCGTGACGGTCTAGAAAGCACAATGGTCTAAGATGTGTGGGCAGACGATGGGGTTCAGCGCTGTGTGATATGAAGGAAGACTATTGCTTAAAATGGAGATAACAGAAAAGCGGGTCCAGTAAATAATATTACAGAAGATCCATCTTAAAAAAAGAAAAAGAAATGAAAATAGGATTCACTTTAAAGAGTGAAGGAGGTCATGGGAATATGAAGGAATGAGTGACAGGCTACAGCGTCCCCTCCCTTTGGGAGAACTTCAATAGCCCCGCCCAAATATGATGGCGGACCAATAAGGTTTTCGGTTAATTCGTATTTTCTTAACATCATGCATGACTTACAAGTGATCTCTCAGGTTTGTCTCCGTTTAGCAAAGACCTTTAGATCTACCAAAGAAGCGTGAACCTATACAATTCAGATTACTTAATTGGCTTGTTCAAACTAAGTTCCTACGCTTCTTCCTACTTCAAATTAAACATAAGACTTAAGTTATACCAATTTATTACTGTTTAAGGGTAACACATATACGGGTCTGTAATTAATGTTCTTACTGGCTGGCTGTCTGGCAATATCGATCGAATCGAACAGACAGCAAATGACATAGCCTGTACTTGAAGCTGTAAGGTATGCGACGAATGTTCTGTCTAGGGAACTCTATCCGTAAATAATTAGAATAAACTAAAGCTCCAGGCAATATAAGTTCTTTCAACACTGACTAAGATTTCTACAATATTTGTTCGACTGCAGTACGTCTGAAACATGTGCCATACATACCGCATGTTGATTACAATACCAACCCCCTTTTACCACGCTTTCCTAATGATTTGCAGATAACTCATATAGGCATGCGAATCTCCTTGGCAAGTACCAACTGTAATTGTATGGATCTCACTCAGTGGCATAACCAGAGGAGGGGGCGGGACCCCCGCAGTCAAATGCCCAGCCCCGCAACCCCGGAAGAAATTTGAAGGTAAAAATGTATTGCGAAAAACGTCTTAATATTCCGTGCAAAGTCACCAGAATTATAAATAAATGAATGCAATGTCCGATGAATGTTTCGCGGTATCATCACATGTCCCATAAAACACTATATACAACTATAATGATCATTGCTAAATCGTTATACTTATACAAATTTCTTGTCAAATTCGTCACTAAAATGGAATCATTTGTTTCAGTTAAACTTATGTTACATTCGAATTGATCCAGTCCATTCAATAATCTCACTCATATCGTATTATTTTGAAACAGCGTTGAATAACATGTCAAAAATACACCTCATTGGAGTTAAAAGGATGTTACCAAGCACCATTTAATACAAGATAATACTTTTGCAAATTACACGTTGTAATGTTTTACTTTGACTTCATAATGTTATCAGGATAGCTGTACATACCCTGAAACTAGCAGTGAGAAAGTGTGAAAATTGATTAAAACTTCTTACGAAATAGCCGGGATACAATACATTTTATCACTAAAATTGTTAGCACAGAGTCTTCCTTAGATCCCTAGTGCCAGTACGCCGCCTTTCATGCACTGTTGTTTTATATATGACTGATTTATTTGCATAACGCACAGAAGAGACCGTTATATATTGCTGTATTTTTTTTTACAACCATAGACGTCGTAATGTTAAACACAAATTTGCGGGGCTTGGTGCATGTGTAAACAGAAGTATCATCCGTCTTCAAGTGATTCCATTCTAAACAAAACGGACATTTTAAAGCTGCAATAAATGAAGTCATTCCCATTTGGAGTTTATAATACTAATCCGACATAATGGGCTCTAGAGAATCATGTGACAACATTTTTCTCACGTAATTATAAAATTTATAAGGATCAAACTTTTCAAGAATTTTGAATGTTATGTTTAAAAATATCACGAAAGATACTCGGAGAAAAAATGAAAAAAGAAATACCTAAGATACATACCTAAGTTAACAAACATTCCGCCCGCGATGAAACAAGGGCGATTTGGGATAGCTTCCAGTTGGAGGTGGCGTAGCAACACCACCAGTTTCATCACCAGTAACCATCCCGCGATAGATGGGACTGTTCAACAGTAAAGGCGATGTAGGAGCGTGATAGGTTTGTGAGATTTAGCCGTAGTTTAAAAAAAATGCCTTTAGCTGTGACATACATAGATCACCACATTTGAGTCTATGAATAATTTGCATTGTAGCAGTTGTGTATAGTTACAGGAAGCAGGTGGAAGGAGGTCGCCTGGCTTTGATGGTTGCCGACCATCGCGAGGAAAAACTCACGTTTCCAATACACTGGTGCCCACACAACCCTAACAAAAAGCCAACCCGAAAAGGTGAATCTATAAAAGCGACTTGCAATGAGAAAGAGAAGTAAACCTCCTAACAACTTGGAGAGACGATTCCAGAACTTGGGATCAGCTGACGAAAAGATGATTTTCAAATTAGTTCTGGGGACAATGAGGGTAAGTATATTGCTAGAACGCATAGTAGAGCAATAATTGACCTGAAAAGTAAGACTATCAGAAAAATAGGATAGATGCCATATTATGAATGCATTTATACGCAATGAATAGGTACCGTATTACTTTAAAGTTGATTCTGAATTCGACTGGCAAGCCGTGCAGAGAATGGATGTTTTATACGATTCGACGTTATGCGATTGAGTGTCTAAGTCATAGCAGTCGACAACGAGTCTGGCTGCACTATTCTGCAGACGTTGTAGTCTCTGAATTATACACAGTCCTTAAAATTTATGATATACCATAAAGCAGAATATTACAATTATCCAGGTAGCTGAATAAATAATGTACCAAGTTATTCATAGTGTTCACAACATACGTGTTTTCTAATTTTCTTGAGATCAATAACGTAGTAGAAACCTGTCCTATAAACTTTACCAATATGTTTCTCCACTTTTAGTCGTGATACAAAAAATTAAGTCGAAATTGAGGATTTATCACAGGAAGTTATTGAATCATTGCAAAACTTGATGGAATTACTGATAAGCTTGGTGAGTTGGACAGAAGTTCTGAGAATGGTGGACTCTGACTTGGAATCATTTTGTTTTCAATTTGTGTACAACTATCCAATTATTATTAATAGCATATAGTAACATATTATTATCACCTTATCAAAGACAAAAACGAGAAAGGAAATATCAGATGCAACGTGAAATTTGATGATAAACGTTGTTCAACAACTCACATGGGTATGTGGGACCAGAGGCGTAACCCGACTTTTCATTTGAGAAGGCTGAGAGGAAGGAGCAAGCATTAATGAAAATGTCTCAGCGGAGCGCCACCATCAGTTGATGCTTAGCGTTTAGGTGAAATTTTGGGTAGATGTGCACTGTTTAACAAGGTGTTTCTTGATTGGCTGTTGCCATTGTATTGTATTGTATCGATTGTTTTCTTTGTTCGAGTTAGGGATTAGGGTTATCGTTAGCCAGTTAGGAAATTTCTTGTTCAGCAGTGCGCATCGCCCCAAAAATTTTGTTTGAAGTCAACAACACCACAAACATCACTTGAAAGCATGGACTTAAGTTGTGTGAAAAAACATTATGAGCCATTTCCGGCAATCTGAGAGGCGAAAGCCTATAAGCCAAAATTTCGGGGCGATGCGCACTGCTGAACAAGAAATTTCCTAACTGGCTAACGATAACCCTAATCCCTAACTCGAACAAAGAAAACAATCGATACAATACAATGGCAACAGCCAATCAAGAAACACCTTGTTAAACAGTGCACATCTACCCGGGGGCGAGGGGGATTTTTTGATACCCTACATATAGTGTAGAATAATGCTAGATCTGCAGGAAAAGACAATCCAACGTTCCAACAGTGCATTTCAAGGGCAAACAAAACTTGAAATAATAAAGAAAAACAAAACGAAACAAAATGATGTGCCCATATAACATTACTTTTTGTGGCTTTTTGAAACTGGTGGTATTTTTATAAATAAAAGTAAAATAATCAACCTCTGACAGTCTGAAGTGAGATAAATTGATTTATAAAAGTCTATTGCTCCAGTGTTTGGGCAGTTGGGAGGACACATAGCCTGCTAAACCTTTGTCGTTCTTTCGAGATACGAATGAAAAGTCACCACTGAATACGTCTTAAAATCGCGGAACTGTTTTTAAACTGACTACAACATATATGACGGTCGATCCCCCACTAACCATCTCCATTCGAATTCCAAATTCTGGGTTCTATTAAGGATCGTTATTAGGAACTGCCCCGAGTTTAAACTAGATCAGATGTGATAGGTATCATGATGGAAATTGAACAGTTACGTGCTTCACAGACAATAGGCCATCATTAGAGAACAATTAGGTGGGAGGTTGGTATACTTAATGAAGCATTAACTCGCATCTGCAATTAAGCATTTTCGCTGAAATACGTGTGTAATGTAAAATTTGTTGGACTGGTACGTGACATGGATGCTTTTTTAGTTTACAAATGAAAAGAAGGTGCGATTGACCGTTTGCTGAACGATACAAACATCGTACACAATGTAAGAAAAGAAAAAAACCTAAAAAGGCCTAAGCGTTTCAACCTTTAACGCTGAAACCACGCAATTACGCGAATCTTCCATTTCAGCAGGCCTCTCACAAGTTACTTGCCTTATCATAATGTGGTCCGCTTGCACGTGTTTCTTTATATAGTCCGACGATCAGAGTGTTGTTTTGTGTAACAGGTAGCATAGTGCGGATATTGCAAATAAGGGCAATAACGAAAAACAAAAGTAATACATAAAAAATTATTGTCAACTCATTGACAGCAATTTTATATTTATCATCTTCTTCTGTAATTATACAAAAAATTTTGTAATATTTTCAACACATATTTTTACAGTGCAGCCTACTAGTGCTAGTACAGTTGCATAGTCTATTCTTAATTGATTTAAGACATGTCCCGAAAAAAAATTCAAACCTTCTCAAGAGAAGAATCTCCCATCGACGGAATTCACGATCTTTTTAAATTTATTTCTACATAAAAATCCGTGCTCTTCAGTTAACGTGCTGCTTCACCTCCACAACACACTAATCCAACTCCTATTTTAGAAAAAATCCACTTACTCTCTACTTAAAAGAATAGTCCAAAGACAAATTTATCTTTGATAAGAGAAAGAGGGAAATATTCCAAGCATTCTGGTGAAATTTTTATTCATATCCCGGTTTTGGTTCTCAAGACATAAGCGATTAAATGTGACATATTTTCTACATTAAATCATGAACTAGAAGCAAACAAGCATGATGTCATAGATTCACACTGTCGGCCAATGTTTTGTTTTTATTTATAATTTACCACTAATTTAATGCAAACAAACTTTGATATATTGATACCATAGGTACATCCAGAGCAATGAAATTTTGAAAAATTGATATGCCTTAGGGGCAAAAGAGTACCCCTAATCAACTCAAGGTCAAACTAAAATGATGCAAAATAAAGAATAACCAAACATTGGCCAGCAATGTGAATCCATGACATCACACCTGTGTGATTCAAGTTCACTTCCTATAGAAAACCTGTCAACTTCAATTGCTAATATCTCGAGAACCAAACATGGGGAATGGTTGAAACTTTCAACAGAATGCTTAGAATATGTCTCTCCTTAACATATCAAAAATAAATTTGTCTTTGGACTATTCTTGAAAGGAACAATCCACTTACACTACACGTAGGTGTTGTTAAGTTATATCAACACTCTCATTTCGAAAGAGTGAACTTAGAGAAGGAAACTGAACTCAAGGATGAATTTTCACTCTAATTAAATGACCGAGAATGCGTTTTTCGATTAAATCATTTCATTCAACAATTAACCCGTCAAAACTACACCGTCTAAAGAGTGGTTTCCAATCTGAAGGTTTTAGAGAGGATGGGTGGCCAGCTTGCAATCGGGGGGTCGGAAGTTCGAATCCTGGCCAGGTCATGCCACAGACTCTAAAACGGACCCTACTGCCCTTGTGCTTGGTGCTCAGCATAAGCAATGGAGCAGAGAAAAACAAACCACAACTGGGAAAAAGGCCGCGGACGGTTCGGTTTGAACCAATCGGTTTGAAACTGGGCCGTGAAACTCCATATATAACCTAACTCAACCCATAGTGCACTTTGCATCCTGAAAACTTAGGCTAGTAGTGAAAAATCCCTTCTCCAGTCGGTCCTCAAATCTTAATTCAATCTTATCCAAAGCTGACCTAATCAATTTTGACTCTTGCTAGACAAAGCATGAAGACTTCCAGATTTATCTCATAATACTTGACGTAAGTCAACAACTTTAACAAGTGACGTCGTAGATCTTGTTTTCAAAATTAACATTTACTGCGTCTAATATCCTTTTGTATATTAAAAAGATTGAGGGATTACGCATGGAGATATGAGAGTGTCTTTGGTTGACGTATGAACGAAAACTTGTCAGTTGTCCTTCGCTTCAAACATCATGGCGTGTGTACTTGACATTCATACCAGCAGAATTATTAGCACTTGAAATTCGTTACGGAGAATCTTGTCAGAAATCGAAACCTTGAAATATTCTACACTAAAAGCTTTTGTGGCAGAGACGTAGTGTTTGTAATGATATGTTGTTTTTTTCTAACATCAAAGGCATCCACGCATGAAAATACACGTAACGCATGGCGTAGAAGATATTCAACCAACAAACACACATGAAATAGACCAATGAATAAAGAGGAGACCAGATAGACAATGATGAAGTAATTTACATTATCCCTAAGGAAACACAGTGTTTATTCAGGGAGCGGTTACTTGGCCAAATAGCAGTTCCCTGGTTTATAAGTCAAACGAATCAGTACGTCAAATGAAGGACAGGAGACGGGGTCAATATCTTAGGGTAATGGGTAACGTTTGCTAAAAAGGGGCATAACTAAATATCTTGGCCCGAACGGACCCTCTGTTTTTACCAGAATTGGGAGTGCAAACTATCCCTCCTGTTCCATCTACTGGCATGCAGTGGCGCAGCACGGGATTTCAGTCGGAGGGGGCGAAAATGGTCTGCAGGGGCGCTTCGAAGGAGTAAATACCCTGAGCCTTAGCACGATCGAAGCCACGGCTTTTCAGACTTTCCATCTGATTCTCCGCACCTTGTAGAATACTACTTTGACATTTCTCCTCAGCAAGTTTTTCTATAAAAACATGTTTAAATTTTCTATCCACTGAGGCCTCCGCGAGAGAATATTCGGGGGGGGGGGGGGTTGAATTCTTTTAGGGGGAAAGCTCCGCGCCACCATGAGTTGGCGCGGAGCGCAAGAAAATTTTGGCACAAAATGCCTCTCAGATCGCTGGAAATAACATTTCTAAAGCCTATTTACCGCTTATAAATAGAGAAAACGCTGAGTGAACTGTAAAGAAATATTGATGTTAATTCTTCTTCGTCTTCTTCTTTATGTTTTCTTCGTTTTTCAGGTTTTTATATTTTCCAGGGGCGGGCAAGTTCACCCCTTGCCCCTGCCTGCGGACGCCCATGTTTCTATCCCTCTCTTCCGCATTTTAGTATGAAGGCAGTCATTATATTTTGTGTATTATTGTCAGGTCTCGATTTAAGGATTTAATGTTATAATGGGCTACTTTGTGAAGAAAATGATTTAACCTGCTAGAGCTAAATAGCAAGCAATCTTACAGAGGGAGAAAGTTATGGAAACTAATCACCGTTTGGTGTACATATTTGGCATCTGGAAATCAAGATAAGTACACGAAGAAACATTAATTGACGTAATTTACATCATGGGACCACTCTGAAATAGCCAATAATTAAGTACATTTCAAAAAATAGCCAAGACAAGAGGTCTGCTTGGCTCTCTAGACACCGAATTCATAATAAATAAAAGAAGCCTAAACCTAGGCTTATTAGATGCAATTTTCTGGCTTTTGAGACCCCGAAAGTACAGAAATAAGCATTTTGATGGGATCATCGTGCAGTGTCAGAAATAGCCATTTATCATGAGAATGGTCACTTGAAGAAAAGCAATATGGAAACTGCTCATTAAAACCCTTAAACAATTACCACTTGGATAACAGTTTCATTTTATTTTAACCTGAATGTTCTCTTCAAATGATTTTGAAATATGTTGTAGAGCTATTTTGGTATCTTTATAAACTCTTTTTTTGTCTTCTATGTTGACAATTATCCCCGACAACAAGAGGAGTATTTGCGCTACAATTATTGTTGCGCCCTTTGCAATACCTTTTATTGGCCGGGAGGGTTATTTTGATGTCCTTCTGAGTATTTTGTAAGCTTATAATCACACTTGGTGTGGAAGCAATGAACTTAGCACAGCGACAACATTCATTAGTACGTATAAAGCATGAAGATACGTTTCGGCAAAGCCTAACCTAGATAACAGAAGATGACACTTTTCATCAGAATAAAGTGCAAATAGTATAGTTACTGGTGGCTGTTTGAGCCTTTTAGTTATCTGGGCCTTAAAACAACGCTGTTAAATTATGTCTTTTGCCAAAGAAGGTGCAAGAGTAAAGTATGTTAAAAACGTAAAAAGGGCGCCGACAGACGATTTTGGTCCGTCGGGGGGGGGGGGGGGCCGCCCCTGACCATATGTCACTGCTGGCATGTACGTTTATGAACATATTCTTCAAAACTCTGATCGCAAAACAAGTATTCAAGCACCATCTCAATGGGAATTTAGTCTATTGGTGACTTAAAGGGTAGAGAAAGGATTTCTCCAGTTCCAACACATCAATAGACTTCTCCGGTGATATTTGTGTCGGTAACCTCACTAGTACTACATAAAACGTGACAGAATATTGTGTTATCTCAGAGAGTAGGCAAGGTATACGACCCTGATTACAGCCAGACATTATCAAGCAGTGAATGTATCCGAAGAAGGGAGAATGTTATCCCTTAGGCTAGTGACGTCATCGTTCTGGAGTCTTATATTTCGACCATGTCTTAATTGAGTTCAGCGTTAGGACGCAGGATAGGAGCTACAATCCCCGAAAAAAATGAAACAAAACCGCTGATACTGAGACAAAATGTACTCACGATCTCTCAAACTCTACTCGAAGCCTTCTCTTCCCATTTTAAATTGTGTCCTATCTGATAGTTAAAAAATCGTAGCGAACACTGCAAGGGGGAGCCGGAAAGGTTACTTGATTCATTTACTTTTTTCGGAGAGTGTAGGGTTAGGTTAGAGTTAGACTGTTTAGTTTTAGCGTTTCAGTCTGCCGCCACATACAACTGTAGGGTACGTGACACAATTCTTATTTTAACACAATCACCTGATCTCACCTTACCTCACCTAACCTAACCTTACCTAAACTAAGCACCCGACTTGCAGTTGGGAGGTTGGGAGTTCGAGTCCTGCAGGCCGGGTTATACCGAAGACTTAAACAAGAGCCCAAGGGCACTATGGTTCCTTGCATTAAAGATGATATTGTATTAAGGTAGTCCCAAGGTAAGGCATAATTTGCACCTTTAACCCCAATGACTTTTGGCCATCACCCAAAAACATAGGGGCACATTAAATTTCAAAATCATACAAGCACTTGCCGTTTGAGAGAAATGGAACACTAAACTTTTCAAATTATCACACTGCACACTGCCCACTTCCATGCGACAAATACATTCATCACCTTTCACTAAAATGTCATTTACTTGAGTTTGGGGTAGTATAGGAGGTTAGTTAATTGCCTTTTTGGTCAATCTCAACAATTCAAATCCAGACCTTAAAAAGAAGTCACAAAGGTCAAATACAGTCAAAGTAGATCAAAACTGATTTTAAATAAACACAGTCTCTTCTGCACCAAAGAAATTTAACAGTCATCTGGTCATTCCTGACCACCAAAATTTATGATGGATGACTAGAAATTATGTCATGGTTGTCCTTTAGACTACCCAATGTGTTTGCCTGAAAAGCAAAAATAAGGAAAAGCCTACAATTCTGCTACTAAAGGCAGCCCGATAGTGATTTATTACCACCAATTTCTTCTTCACAATATGGCTAGAAGACCAAGAAACAAACATAGCTCTGTAGAATCTAATAAATGACTTTCAACTTGACCTTTTAACCTAAAGAGGGTGTTAGAAACAGCATTGTAGTCCCTAGGGTAAAAGCAGAGGTAAAGAAGAGAAACTGCTTTCATATTTTACTATTGAAACTGGAATCTTAGCTTGCACTGTGAATAACTTTATTCAATACTGTATGTGAGGAAAAGGTTGTTTTTATTAATAATTGCATTACTGTCCTGATTGTTAACTAAACTGCTTTTAGACTGAGAGGGGGTTATAATTCTTCTTTTCTTTTATACATTGCATTTGTCTAAAGGCATTAAACTTCAGCTGGACTTTTAAACCAATTGAACAAAGACCCAAAGAGTCTTCACGTGCACTTTACTTAGACGAACACAACTTTCCATTATTTCCACTATGTTACTTGGTTATTGAGTAATTGCACCGCATACCTGGCATTGCAACAGGCCTACATATGACCTACATGTACACACTAGCCTGTCATTTAAATGTCAGTAACTCAAGTAACGAACATTGTAGGAGGGTAGTGTAATAGCCTTTTTGGTTCGTCTGATCAAGACAAATCTTGACGTCACAAAAAAGTCACAAAAAAGTCACAAAGGTCAAAAGGTCAAATGAGGTCAAGTGAGGTCAAGGGGGGTCATCACGTGCATTTCACTTAGACAAACACAAATCTCCATTACACCACCCCTCTAAAATGTTTCAGTGGCAAGATATCAATAAAACATTACTTTTTGACCTTTTGACCCTTTCCAATTATTTTGGTTAATGTACCAACATTTTCACCTCCTACCAATCTAACTTATCCTAAAATGATGCCACTGCTTGAACAACGGATACTGAGTTACAGCTACTAACAGAAATTCAGTTTTTGGCCTCTGGTGATCACCAGTGACCTTTGACCTCCACCAAAAACGATAGGGCACATCTACTCCACAACATCTACATACATACCAAGTTTGAAAAAAATTGATCACTCGGTTATTGAGTTATCGCACCACATACCTCGCATTCCAATCCGTCACATACACACACACACACATACACACACACACACACATACATACGCCAAGGTGACTGCATAGGTTCCTTTGTTACACAAGGAACCAAAAACGGAACCAACTGCCATTGTGCTTGGTGGTCAGCACAAACAATGGAGTAAGGAAAACAAACCACGGAGCCACAACTGGAAAAAAGACCGGCTCGGCCGTGCCAATTGGTTGGAACCTGGGCCTTAAAACTCTAACTGACCTGACCTGACCTGACCTGACCTAACCTAACCTCACCTTACACAAGTCATACAGTTAATCGTTCAACAGTTTGTGGTGATAACATCCATTTCAAAAGGTTCCCCACTAAAATATATCACATGCGTGAAACCATTGGGTGAATACTAGTCTTGTCAAGGTAGTAGTTCCATGGTCGAAACAGGGTCTGTTGCAGCTCCTTGGTCTAAGACAAGTAAGCCCAATTGTCTATTTGTATTATATTCTACGAGTAATAAGATCAATATAACCAAAATGCGATTTGTATATTGTCCAATGAAATGATGGAACTGCTTTACAAACAGATCGTAGGTGTTTTTATTCTTAGAGACCTTCAACGAATATTTGTCTTTTCGGTCATATAAAAAAAGCAGCTTCTATGCATACACTATTCTGCTCTGATTAAACCATTTATGTCCATTTTTGACTTCTTTCTGAAGCGTTATCAATATTTCAACAAGCTTAAGCTGTTTTAGGTGATCACAGAGAGTAACGCAGAAAAGCTTCAGTGCATTAATAATTAATGTGACGTCGTTTACTTGCCATGCGTCTGGTGTTTGCACAGCGTCAGTTTAAACATTAAACATGAAGTAGTATGATACGCACTACATAAAGTATAGCTCTACATTCCGTACCGACCACATAAAGATAGGCTATGGTTACAAATAAGCTACACATTTTGGGAGAGATAAAGACGTCCACAGATTGAACCATAAGTGTTCATTTAATCTACAGCATCCTACATCCTCACATCCATGAAGAAATAGCTCACAATACACCCCTCACCGCTAACACGATAGCTTATAACCAGAAAACAGGTCTTTAACATTGATAACAAATTTGTGTACCGTGATCGTGCAGATTTTAAGCCTGTAGATTCTACAAACAGGGTGACGGTTAGTGAAACTTTGATCTGGTTGAGTAGGTATTGAGTATTACTTTTGAAAATTGCGGTGCAGGTTGATCAAATTTTGGGAACACCAGCGATGTTCTGCAAAGTTTATACTTGGGATTTATTTTTGGCTCTTGCCGGACCATGCTAGCTCCTCTTAAGACGAAATGCCCGGGATCATTCTTTCTTTAGTTATATTTTAATAACCAGTGAAGTGTGACGACAGTACTGTGTCAATTTCAGCTTTATTGTCAAAAGTGTAATTGACTAGCATTTTGGCCCCAATGGGACCTGTCTGGAAGAATCATCGCTGCCAATTTTTGTTCGTAAGGCTGTATTTGGTAAAGTTTGCGATGTCAGTTTATCAATTGCTGCTATTATCACCATTCTTCTGCGAAGTACACCACTGCTCGTTTCTTGTGGTTCATCTGGGCCCTTTTAAGCTGGAATTCTAGAGCATTAATTTCTTTAACAGGAAAAAACTTGATTTTTTCATGTTAAAGAGCAACCAAATCTACACAGTACAGACTTCCATTCAAATCAAACATGTATTTCTCGCTGAATCAGTGAATGAAGGTCCTAGATTTTTGTTCCCAAGTGATCTTCAGGGCAAAGGAGGTTAAATCACTCCCTCACTTTGACATAAATCCTTTGATTCCTTTGTATTTCAGAGTGCTGTGATGACCTTGAAGTAGAACTTAAGAAATATATCTTCCCTGTGTCGAATGCAAATATTTGTTCTCCTGACACTAACGCAATCACATTCTTACAATAGGCCTATATTGTTAAGGAAAAAGACATGTCCATTTTATGATATGATGTCATTTGTGCATGATTCAGTTCAACTTTTTGTTGAAAATGTGACAAATTTGCCTGCTCAAATCTTGAGAATCACACCTCGAATTTCAATATAAAGTTCACCAAAACGCTTATGGTAACCACCCTTCTAACATATGGAAACTTAATTTGACCTTAAACCCTCCTTTTAAGTTGTATTTTTACAACCATTGTCTTGTGGATTTAGTATGACATCAATATTAGCTTTGCTCTAAAAAGTGTAAATTTTGGGTCAAATCTGGACCTTTTTCAAATGGCGAATGTCCAAAACTGTTTTGTAATTCAATTAAGTGGTTTTAGCAGGTAAAAGTTTATGGTTCCAGTGCTGTTCTCAAAAGTGTCATCGAAGGTCATATTTTTGGGCCCCTTGGGTCCCACCTGTCCTTATGGCTCCCAAATATTGTACTTTAGAGATAGGTTGCATATATCCCCATCGTATCCCTTGATAGAATGGGACCATCAACGTTTCCAAAGGGTGTGATGAATTGAGGGTGTTAATTAACCCAATATATCGACAGCAAGTGGACGTTTTGCACATTGAACATGAATAAATTGCCGAACTTAAGATACTTAAAGCAACCCTTAAAAGTGAAATACTGCGTTTGTTTTGCAAGAAAAAAAATTCATCCTTTTAAAACTAATATTTATTGACACAGGGTGATAGATTATCAAAAATAAGGCAGTATGGTAGCCTTCTTTTCAAGAAATAAGTTTCCCACCGATAGAAATTCAGTTCTTTGTTGCTCAAGAATTACATGTTCACACGAACTTCCAATGTTTCAAATGGTGCAATGTCCATGGCTCTTAATTCTTGTGCATAGTATTTTGAAGGGCTGTAGTTATTGCTCGGGTTTATGATTTAGACTGAATTGTTGGATAGTGTCTGAACCATTTTGTTTTTTCTCTTTGTTGGAGCATTTTAAACACAATATTTCCCTTTAATTTGAAATTTTATGCTTGATTAATTTCACTGTGAGGAATCCGGACTCAGTTGAAATCAATCCTTGCCGTGATTTCCTTGTAATTTTGCAAAGCCAAGAAATTAATTGTTAGGACTCACAATTTTACCAGCAAATGTGGTGTAGGTTTCGTCATGGCCGTCTAGTGACATTAAAATGATATACTTGGACGTTTGACACCAAAAGCTCTACAAATTTGGAAAATATCCAAAATTTATTTCAAATCCATAAAATTTTAAACTTTATTCAGATATTAATCCATTCTATATTTTAACAACGAATGTGGTGTGTGACAAATATGCAAACTCCTTGATTGGAGACATGTACTCAGAAGACATGGCTAATATTATCATGGCTTTGCAACCTACATTTCGAGGACATCTGCCTTTGTATGTGCTGGGAGCGGTAATTTGGAAGTAAAACACCGCGAGTTTAAAAGTCATTAATATCACTCCCTCGGCATGTTGTGTATTATCCGGCATGTAAGAACGTATTTTTAACAGTATACAGCATTACCTCAAACATAAGCAATACGGTAAGTTTTAAGAAAACTTGAAAACACTAAAGAAAACTCGAGAGAGCTTACAGACATTGTTATCCCAAGATGAAATTCATTGGAAGAGTTCGTTAGTAAATTTCTGAACCTAAGTAAGCCACTTTTTGGTTCCATGTCACCTTTCCTTGAAGTAGCATACTGTATTGGGAAAGCAACTGTGATCCACTTCGTATGAACGGAACATGACCCGGTAACTGTTGACGGCGAAATTACTTTTTATAACTTTTGGAAAAAGTGGACTCAACCTCTTCTCCTTAGAGTAGCACAACAATATCACAGGGGCATTGTTTTTTCACAAAAACAAGAATGTCGTGCAAAATACAAGAAATTAAAATGATCGCCCTTTGGTTTAATGTATCTTGTATAATGTTCGTAAAGCAAGGATAAGGGTAAATCTGCTTAAAAATTGAACTTTTTTATTTTTTATAAGGATTAACAACGAATATGGTGTGTGACAAATATGCAAACTCCTTGATTGGAGACATGTAATCAGAAGACATGGCTAATTTTATCATGGCTTTGCAACCTAAATTTCGAGGACATCTGCGTTTGTATGTGCTGACAGCTGTAAATTGGAAGTAAAACACCGCGCGTTAAATAATCATCAATATCACTCCCTCGGTATGTTGTGAATTATCCGTCATGTAAGAAGGTACTTTAACAGTATACAGCATTAACACAAACATAAGCAATACCGTAAGTTTTAAAGGAAACACTAAAGAATAACAACTTGAGATACCTTACAGATATTGTTATCCCAAGATGAAATTCATTGGAAGAGTTCATTAGTCAATTTCTGAACCTAAGTAAACCACTATTTGGTTCCATACTACCTTTCCTTGAAGTAGCATACTGTATTAAGACAGCAACTGTGATCCCCTTCGTATGAACGGAACATTCCCCGGTAACTACTGACGTCGAAATTACCTTTTACAAGTTTTGGAAAAAGTGGACTCAACCTCTTTTCCTTAGAGTAGTACAACAATATCACAAGGGCATTGTTTTTTTTTCACAAAAACAAGAATGTTGTGCAAAATACAAGAAATTAAAATGATCCCCCTTTGGTTTTATGTACCTTATATAATGCTTGTAAAGGAAGGGTAAGGGAAAATCTGCTTAACAATTGAACTTTCTTTTATTCATTATTAGGTATTATATTTTGGGTCAACTTGAGTTCAATGAAATATTGTAAAAAAACGACATATTAAACCGACGTGCTGGTACCATTATTTATTGGGTTTTTTTTTCGTTTGTGACATGACCATCCACGCAAAGCATTGAAGTGTAGTATTTAAAAGCAGTTATGGAAGCTAACGACGTACCACAGGGGGATTACATGAAACGAAGGAAAAAGGCAAGACAAAGGCAAGACATCTAGGGGATAAGTAAAATGTAAAGTCGTACCTTAACCTTCGCGAATGTAATCTTACGCAACAACTCGAATTTGCA
The DNA here is from genome assembly GCA_037179385.1 of Holothuria scabra. Classification (NCBI taxonomy): domain Eukaryota; kingdom Metazoa; phylum Echinodermata; class Holothuroidea; order Aspidochirotida; family Holothuriidae; genus Holothuria; species Holothuria scabra. The sequence goes on from CM074182.1 coordinate 24,744,833, forward strand.
CATTATCATCGATGCTGTCAATGTAAGCGCTAATATGGCAAAACTGGCAAAACGGTTGTTTTGGTACGTTTGACCTTGTGACCCAACCGGAAGTGCTGGATTTCTCATCTCCTTTTCCGTTGATCATAGGTTTTTACCCGCGGCCCCTAGTTCAAATCGGCCCCGGCTTGGGGTGAAATTCAAAAGGGGTCAATTAACTGAGAGTAATCAATAACAAATTGCAGCAAGAAACTATGTTCGAAGCATGCAACAAGTAAAGAACGACATAATATGTAGGACAATTAAATTTTCTGTTTTCTCATTTGTGAAGTGCGTTGGCCGCACACAAGGCTGTTGTAACTCCCTGCTCAGGAAAGAAACGAGACACCAGAGTATCCAATTGAAGCAAATGAACATAGTAATATGTTGAGTTTCGCTAGTTTGATGAGGGGTGGAGGTGGTGGGTTGGGGAAGTGGGGGTTGATCGTGGTGAGTTGGAGAGGCGGGGTTGATTCGAATTTTCAGCTTTTCCCACAAGGACCCAATTGCGTGAAGTCTTACGTAGATTGATTGATTTACTTTACGATCCCAGATAATATTCGAAACTGGTATTGGTGACGCTGTTTTAGGTATACAGGCAAAATGTTATTATGAAAGTACACTACACTGCTACAGTTCTGTCCTATCATGTCTGTCTAGCACTATCTTTGTCTTTGCTCTGCGCTTGAGATATATTGCAGTAAAGGTTTCAAAATAAGCACAGTTGGACGGAATTGTCTCACTTTCATTTTGATTGTTTTTACCTTGAGTGAAATCATTAAATTGCCTTCTCAATGCGTCTGTTTTCGTATTGTACCACCCAAAATAGTTTGCTGTTGATTTTGAGTAACAAAAATTTGGTCAGAGTTCAAATAATGACGGAAGCGGATCCAGTAATTTTAAAGGGCGGCGGGAACCGAACCCCAAACACCATCTGATTGTGGAGCGCGAAGCATGTAGAAATTTAGAAAAAAAGGACCCCTTTGATAGCGGGAAATGAAAGTTCCGAGGCTTGTACGAACAATCTATAAGCGGTCATTATTTTTATCCCCACCCCCCAAAAAGAATTACACCAGTAAAAATGAAAAACGATTGACCAATTGAAAAATACGTCTATAATTGGATGAAAAGAATAAAGAGAAGACGTTTCATTTAAAAAGCTTTTAGGTGCATTCCTAAAACCATTCTTTAAACTAGTTGTGGGAACTATTAAGTTGCTACGTGAGGTTGAAAAAGTTACCGTAACTTGTAGATTTCCAACAACTTCAGTAGCCGGTGAAATTCAGTTTATCAACTTCAAGCGCGAACCGCAAAGCATCACATACCGGCTACCTACCAATTTTATTTAAGTTTCATCAAACTTTGATTTCATGTCTTTCAGTAGCGTGCGCTTATATGCCAGAATAAGACTCTCATATGCCAGAATAAGACTCTCATACACTCTTAAAAAGTTGGTTAAAAAAATTCACCAACACTGGTCACGTATGTCAAATACCTGAAATTGGTTAAATTTTACCCAATATGTGTTGTTTATTTGGTTACCCCACAGGCTGGTTACCCAATAAAGTGGTAAAAAACCTCTTGGATAACCCATTAATCAACAATTATTGGGTGAAATTTAACCAATTTCAGGTATTTGACATACGTGACCAGTGTTGGTGAATTTTTTTAACCAACTTTTTAAGAGTGTATGCCAGAATTTACATGCGAGGGGATGAAATTGCATGACACTAGGAATTGGTTCTAACAAAACCGATTAACTAAATGTTTGCTCGTCTGTAACATAATTTATTACTCACATCCCAAACAAACAAGCGCGCAAATTTCCCCGCTACCCAACAAACGACAGGAATCCCTGGTATCAACGGTTTGGCACGCAAGATCCCAACAAACCGCACGTATCAAATAAATTAGGAGGTGTGCAGTCTAATCCCCTGTTTTGAACACTTTGAACAGTTGAAAAAGCCCCGTAGATATTCTGCCCGACTGAACATTCATTTGAAGTTCATGTGATTTGCAAAGTTCCAAGTTCCAAACATCAAATAGAGGTAATGTCTGGAGCTGGTCTTCAAATTCTTTATTGCTAGGGACTAGTTTTATTAAACACTTCTAAAATGGCAATCACAATACTCGAAGTTTTGTTCAAATTGTAAATGATTGTGATTATGCGTACTGTGGCTATGAAAATTAATTAGTATTACACAACTGATTCGAGGGCAAGCAATTTGCTTCGTACGTGCGTCAAATTCGGACCAGCGTGATCAACTGTTTCCAGTTTAATAATCAATAGCGTCTTTTCAAAATCCCCATCACCCACAATAACAAAAAAAAGTTTATCCGGTCACCTTTCCTCCAATGTTACTTATAGTTGCGTGAATAAAGAGTAGTTAAGGATGACTGACTTTTTTTAAAAGACAGTCCAAAAGGTGCTTTTGGGTGATCTACTTGTTATTCTAGGTTAGATTTGGTAAAAGTAAAGGTTTTTAACCCACGACGGAGCACGTGACTAATTAACCCTGTCTTGAAAGTTTGTACAACGCTGTCAAAATCCCACTGGCAATTAACAAGTGTTACATATTCAATGAAAGCCTTGACTTTAACAATTCTTTATTAACCACGTGCGTCGTAAAATTCATTTAGATTGCCTTCGGGAATTTCTGAAAGAAAAGGCTTCTCTTGAATAGTCAGCTTGCTCAATGACAGAGTCCTTGATTTATTGAACACACCTGGAGCAATGCAACCCACCGTTTTAAACAAACAAAATGCTAATCAGGTAAATATTGAATCTGGTTCCAGTCATGTTAAGACAATTTGGCTTTTGATTGGAATTATTCGTCTCACTTTTTTGTACGTTGAATTGTGGCTGAAGTTAATGTCAGACCTGTTCTCTTAATTTTCAGACGTTCATTAATTAGAGAGAAACTTACAAGACAGGAGAATCTTTCATAATATTTTATGACTTCACTATTTCATTTACAAGGTAAACCAAGCAGCTACTTCGAGTAAATTTCACATTTTGGGAGAAAAAAAAATTGTCTCATACGGTAACTCTCAACAGCCAATCATGAAAACAGGACAGGCTACTAAACTTTCAGTTGGGGTAATTGCTCTTTCCCTTTAAGGTTATGATATATGGACATGACCTAAGGGAAACATAGGGTTACAAGGACTTCACAGATTTTTTCAGTGAGAGCAATATTGGCTTTTTTGAACGGACAGCTGCTGCTTGTCTCCTCACCCGTGTCTTGGTTCATTTTTGTGTATGAAGTGCTCCTTTGGAAGTTTAGCTTTACAAAGTAGTTTTTTAGATTGAGCTGTAGACCCCTTATCAAAGTTTCAATAAATGTTGGTCATGTAACGCAAATTACGTCTGTATTTTCAAAATAAACGCCATTTACATTCTGAGATCATAGGTAAATTGAAATTTCAACTCATCGCATCTGAAGCCGGTCGGTTTCTGGAGTCGGTGACTGTTGAAATACAGCACAGTAAATGTCCGGCTTGTTTAGTGACTCTTTCATCATACTATTACCGTGCTTCCAGAATGCCTCCACGGTACTGTTTGGTTCTAGCTGTAATAACAAGTCTATCCAATAACATCACCGAATTACTCGGGTAAAACATCCTACCACACAAACAATAAAAAGAAGAATACACGCGGTTCGCTCGTATGCCATTACAAAACACTAGGCACATGCAAACCGTGACGTTGCCTCTTGAGAAAGCAACAAAGACAATCGAGTAGATCCAAGGCGGTGTGAGGTGTAACTGATATCTGAGTTTGTCACATGATCTGTGCCCTCAAGTGAGCTATGCTTTCATTGTGTTCACATTGCGTGAAAAGCACTTAACGCATGCTTGACTGGCTTGCTAGCTAACCCCAAATGTTACGTAACTTTTTGTGTATTTTAATATATCTGTTACTGTCAAGTAATTAAACAGATGTGAAACCTAACTATATCAAGTGTGTGTGTAGTAAGCTTCATTACCTCCTTGAATCGATAAGAGGTAATCAGGCAGAGAAGGAAGATGTAGCAAAAAGTAAGAAGGAACATTTCATCATGTGCACTGTTCCAATTCGCTACTGCCTCAACTCTGAAATGAACTTGTGTGAATATGGATGAGGATACGCAACAATCGTACAAATAAAGAGAGAGATAACATGTATTGTAATAATAAAGTTATAATAATAAGCAAGTACATATTTATCTAATCATGGGGCACAACCGACATGGACAAACATATGTGACATGTATCAAAATGCATGTCATCTGGTTTCTGACGTCGTTTGTACTATGGCTACATCATATATCCTGACAGCTTAGCATGAAATGCGATTACAAAAGTGGTTAATTGATCGACTTCAAATAATGAGAAAAGTGGTGAATTGATCACAAAAATCGTTGAATTTATTACAAAAGTGGTCGAAACAACTAACCCTTCCACAAAGGTGGTTGAAACAAAAGACGACGTCGCAAGATATGTATGCTAAGATGACGGGGTTATATATCAAACTCGTAATTTTCAGAATAGGTATGAATATATACAAAAGAATTATCTTTGCCGAATCGCGGTCTGGGGAAGTAGGCAACAACACTCGATCTTTGCGATATCGAACCGGACAATTGTCGGTGATAGAAAATGTAGGTGATGTATTACGAATGCATACAGATTATTTGGCTAGACACAATCACGTGGCAAAGCTATCTCTGCATCTGCTGATTTCATTCCAATATTAGAAAGATTTGCAAGCTGCCTGGTAGGTTGACAATCGCATTAATTTCCTGTGTGGAACTGAACTTTTCAACATTTGTGTGGGTGGCCTCTACGTGATAGTTGTTTTATGCAAGCAAGCTACAATTACGAAATAACATGTAACCGTGGCCCTCGTGATAACCAATGAGTAGGAAGCAGTATGCTGTTGCGTGCGTAATCTTAGTAATAGCGAAAGGACGTACCCTGGTTCCACTTGTTGCATTGCTTATGAAATCAATTTGCACAGATTTTAAACAAACGGTATAATGTGTAAAACATCTGGGACTAAGGTTAAGGCTTATGTTTGACGAAAACTTTTCTGAAAGAAAGGCATCAATTTTAGCGCAGTGCTTGTCGTTGTTGTGAACCAAACTAACGCGGGAGCCAAGGGGTTGTCGTTTTATGTGTTGTTACTCCCAGTTAACACTGTGTCACACCAGGGAGTTTCTAGAGACTCTAGCAACTCCGTGGTCATACGTTAGTAACACCGTCAGATTACAAGAAAGTAAGAATGTATAACAAGCTCACTAATTGACATCTTTTGTCTCCATGACAATATTTTGCTGGTAAAACAGAATTTACAAAGAGAACACGTTGTGGCTGTGAAAAACGACCAAAGGTGGTATGGTTCCCGATCAACTTTTCACAAGAAGTATCCCGATACAACATCTTGTACAAAATTTATTTCACAAAGAAGTTAGCTATGTTTTGTAAGAGAGTTGTAAGAACTCTTATTGCAATGCAGTAGTCCCAAAAATTACCAAACTTATTTCTGTAAACGTAATAAACTGTTAAAGGAAACTTTGCACATCTTACAAAAGATGCGGATTTGGAAATGTACCACATTAAACGGATTAAAAATCACAACACTACTTACCTTTGTGCCCAGCTTAATATCCATTTCTGGCAGCGATCGTTGTTGTAATACGCTAAGCAAATAATCCTGGAAAATACCAATCCTTGTATAAAATCTGTCTTTCTCCCAACATCCTTCAAGATTATCGAAGTCTACTCCTAACTTTCTCATGAAAGAGACTGACCTTCCATCCAACATAATCTGATGCGACCGTCCCATAAGCTGTGCTCGTGTCCTTTCCTCATACATAACAATTTTTGATGCCACGTTAGACTGGGCTGCTATCAAAGCTGCTGTCAGCCCGACTGGTCCCGAACCAATAATGTGCACATCCAACTTTCCTCGCCATTTTCTAACGATATCGTAAGAACTTTTGCATATTACGAAACAGCACACCACACATATAGTAACCAGAAGTGTCTCGCCCGCAGCTACCGTCTTCATGCCAAGCGCCGAGTCCGCCTTCATGGTCGATTCGTTGCCGTTGCTGATCGCCTCCGTAAGAGAAATGTAGACGTCCTCATTGATCGGTACTTCAGATGCTAATGATGAGGGAGACAAATTCATCTTAAAACTACGAGAATCCCCACGAGTTGTTCAGAACGAAGTCTAGAAAGCAAACAAACGGAAAAAGCGCTCCACATTAGTTCTAATTGCTACTTGAAGGAGGCATATCGCCATGACATCACTTATTTACAAATACGTGCAGTATCCATGCTCTTTGATATACCTATTGATTCGAACAAATTGGTGTTCTTTTCGGGTAAACAATGAAATATTTATTACTGCCAAAACCTGTCACGTCCGATACCCAATGGTATCCTTTTTGTGAGGGTAACATTTGAAATTTATTCGATCACGAAGCTATATTGCCTTAAATTGAAGGATCAACATGCAGAAACATTGTGTCGGCATCATAACAGTGAAGTTATACTGTAGAGTGAGATATGTTGTATAAATGACAGAAAGGACAGGTACTCAGCAGTCTTGAAACAGACTTACCAGCATCTCTGTATTAAATTGCTATAAAGTTGGAAAAACATATTATATCTTCTAAAAAGATTTTAGAAACATCCAGCACTCGATATCAAATCATCGACAAGATATAAAGAAGATCCTTTTAAACTAATTTTTCAATGTGACGATTTTGAACTTATTTTAAACAGGTCTGATTGAGTTTGTGATTAAATGGTACCTTTATTAAAACCTTACTGCGCAAGAACTTTAATCTTCTCAACGGAATTGTCACAAACAATAAAACAAACGACTATCCGAACGTTTCGTTTCAAAGTGATCGTACAACATTACGAACCCTCTCGGTTAATAGTTATGAACTGTTGATACTATTATCTTGAGCGACGACGGTGCAATGAGCTCGGTTCTGTGAACTCTCGCGCAAATTTTTCATACTGACAAGATAAAGGTAGCCAATCAGGAAGCAGCATATCAAAGGAGGGTAAGTATTTTCTTTACAAAGGACATTTAACGTAAGTTTTACGATGTAACAATCTATAACTGTGCGAAGAAGAAAGAAATACATATTAGGCATAAAAATTTGTAATTAACGTAATTCTCCTCTCCGTATTGGTTTTAAAGAAACCAGTTTTAATCTAGTCTTACTTTTTGGAATACAAGCGTAATGAATGTCAACGAATCTTACAGCATGAATATAAATATCAGAGTAAGGAGCTACTATGGAATAGCTCCATGATCAGACACAGCTGTGTTTCCAGCGCAGCTGCAAGTGTGTTTGATCTCCCAGGAAACGGTGATTTTATCGAGATACAATACCCGAAGGATTAGTACGAACATGCAGTTATCAAAGCTAATTAGCCCTGGTAACTATGTATTGTTTGAAGTAGTCTCGCCTCACAGCAAGTTGGATAATAGATAATATACTCAGTGATAGAAAGTAAATTCGAGTTCAAATTTAACGAGGAATGCCCTACTTCTCCATATTTTACGTGTCTACAAGAGGGTGCTTTGCTTGCATCCTCGAGTGTTTATCAAGGTTTAACTCTGAATAGACTAATCTAGGATAGATTCATCCAATGTAGATGTACATCGAACAACTTGAAAGGGGACGTAACTTGCCGATGTTGCTGAAGTTTTGAATGCTTTGTCACTAATAGGATTCAATAAGAGAACATGTCAAAAACATATCCAACAGACAGAAGTTATTTCAGTAATTCGTAAGATTGTCATTTACTGAAGGATTCGAAACATTTACAGGAGTTACAAATACAGATTTATTCACAATGACGTATATAAGAAATGCGTATTATGATAATGGTATAAATGAAAATTTACAAGAAACCACTTCGAATGCGTTGTTTGAGTAACACAATTTTAAATGTTAGGAGCAATAGTAAGTTTACAACATGATTGATGCAAAAACCAAGACGAAGTGTTACGACCCAGTTTCTAACCAATCGGTTTATAAAGTCGAGCCGGTCACGGCCTTTTTTCACCAGTTGTGGCGCATTGGCCTATTTTTCCTACTCCACTTCGTATGCTGAGCAGCACGCACGGCAGTACTGATGTAAGGCAATACAACAAGGTATTGCCATGTTTGTGTTTAGGATGTTGCAACCATATTCCTGAAAAGAGTATATAGACACCAAACACTTCAAATGGCATTGTCATATAGGTGCGTTAGATGTTAAAACAATACTTCTGAAAAGTATACATAGACACCAGACACTTCAAATGGCATTGTCATATAGGTGCGTTAGATGTTAAAACAATACTTCTGAAAAGTATACATAGACACCAGACACTTCAAATGGCATTGTCATATAGGTGCGTTAGATGTTAAAACAATACTTCTGAAAAGTATACATAGACACCAGACACTTCAAATGGCATTGTCATATAGGTGCGTTAGATGTTAAAACAATACTTCTGAAAAGTATACATAGACACCAAACACTTCAAATGGCATTGTCATATAGGTGCGTTAGATGTTAAAACAATACTTCTGAAAAGTATACATAGACACCAAACACTTCAAATGGCATTGTCATATAGGTGCGTTAGATGTTAAAACAATACTTCTGAAAAGTATACATAGACACCAGACACTTCAAATGGCATTGTCATATAGGTGCGTTAGATGTTAAAACAATACTTCTGAAAAGTATACATAGACACCAGACACTTCAAATGGCATTGTCATATAGGTGCGTTAGATGTTAAAACAATACTTCTGAAAAGTATACATAGACACCAGACACTTCAAATGGCATTGTCATATAGGTGCGTTAGATGTTAAAACAATACTTCTGAAAAGTATACATAGACACCAGACACTTCAAATGGCATTGTCATATAGGTGCGTTAGATGTTAAAACAATACTTCTGAAAAGTATACATAGACACCAGACACTTCAAATGGCATTGTCATATAGGTGCGTTAGATGTTAAAACAATACTTCTGAAAAGTATACATAGACACCAGACACTTCAAATGGCATTGTCATATAGGTGCGTTAGATGTTAAAACAATACTTCTGAAAAGTATACATAGACACCAGACACTTCAAATGGCATTGTCATATAGGTGCGTTAGATGTTAAAACAATACTTCTGAAAAGTATACATAGACACCAAACACTTCAAATGGCATTGTCATATAGGTGCGTTAGATGTTAAAACAATACTTCTGAAAAGTATACATAGACACCAAACACTTCAAATGGCATTGTCATATAGGTGCGTTAGATGTTAAAACAATACTTCTGAAAAGTATACATAGACACCAGACACTTCAAATGGCATTGTCATATAGGTGCGTTAGATGTTAAAACAATACTTCTGAAAAGTATACATAGACACCAAACACTTCAAATGGCATTGTCATATAGGTGCGTTAGATGTTAAAACAATACTTCTGAAAAGTATACATAGACACCAGACACTTCAAATGGCATTGTCATATAGGTGCGTTAGATGTTAAAACAATACTTCTGAAAAGTATACATAGACACCAAACACTTCAAATGGCATTGTCATATAGGTGCGTTAGATGTTAAAACAATACTTCTGAAAAGTATACATAGACACCAGACACTTCAAATGGCATTGTCATATAGGTGCGTTAGATGTTAAAACAATACTTCTGAAAAGTATACATAGACACCAGACACTTCAAATGGCATTGTCATATAGGTGCGTTAGATGTTAAAACAATACTTCTGAAAAGTATACATAGACACCAGACACTTCAACTTGGTTTTGACCAGTTTTCAACCTCTTTGTAAGAAAACAAAATTCCACGCCTCATCTTGTAATCAAACACACATGTATTTTGTTTATTTTTTTTAAAGCTGCATGATGTAGGTTATAATTTTACTAACGTAATATATTTCTGCGCGATTATGATGCCGCACAGTGGTTATTAATAGAAAATTGATGGCATCAACGACCATGCTGCAATAATATTGTCTGATTGTAATTAAGGGAAAACCTGATTCAACGATTATTTAATGCACTACCTGATGCATTCGATTGCATTGGTAGAGTAAAGTCCCTTAGAAAACAAACCAAGAAAATTAAAAAATATTCATAGAGTCCATCCGATTGTCTTAGTCTTCTGTCCTCTGTCTGAGTAAAAAAACTATCAACAAATACTTTCCTTGAATCAATGAAATGTTTTTTTCTTTTTTCTCGTCGTGCTTTTCTTTATTTTCCTCGTCTCCTTCTTACATAGGCCTATATTTTGAATCTTGTCCTTTCATTTGTCCTCGTAACTTTATACTTTTATGAACCGTTCACTGTGCAAGTGGGAACGAATGCTACTGGTTTAAGACTTTTTGTGAGCCATTTCATTTTTTTTATCTCTTTCTTTTCAAATGTTGCATGTGGTTTGTAACGAACCGTTCATTAGAAATTCTTTCGGAACAAGACGCGATAAATGTAAGTGAGAATCAATACACCGTCAGGATATTAAATCGAAAACGAAACAATAAAACGCAGTTGCTCAACCCTTCGAAGTTTAATGACCTGTCCGGTTTTTTATTTATTTATTTTGGGCCCAATCATGGTCTACACTTTTAACATACTTTTGTGCTAACCATGATGTTATACTTTACACCTAGCTGTTGAACAGTGTTGCATGCACTTGAGGTGTGGATATAGTGTTGGTACAAGACAAGAACAGTCACCCCAAAGTTTCCCAAACTTATTTTGAAGAAACAGTTAAATCTCAAAATCTTTTTCTTCCACCTGAGTGACCTGACCAAAGTATCGGTCATAATATTTTGGGACTAACATGTAAACCAAGCAGTTACTTCTAGTACATTTTCCACAGTTGAGGAAAACAATCATCAAATAGGACAGAGGGCTATATACTAATATAAGTTAGGGAGACTGTACTTCCTCTTTGAACACAGATAATTCCAAGCAATTAATCCTTAATTGACTCCGGTATAGGCTTTGAGGTAGAAAAGTAAAAATTTTCAACATTCTTGAAGACGTTAGTTTCAATTGCACCATGAAAACAAGAGATGGTGAGCAAAATATAGACGAATCCGGACAGATTGCGATGGTCTGATTTTAGTCAGCCATGACTGGGGTCAATCACCTTTAATGTTGAAGTTACCTTCCTTACCTGTTCTATGGATGGTTGTACACTAAAGTGTATCTTGATTTTCACAACTTCACTGAAAATGAGGATTTGAAATTCACGTAGGCAATAAATAAAGACGATATAAGGCTGATGGATCCCACTAATGGCTGCCTACAGTCCCTAAAAACCAGCGCTAATCGGACTCGTCTATAGGAACTTCCTGGATAGACAATGAACCGTCTGTATGCAATATCCTCACATAGCAAAGAGCTGTGAAACAGATACTGCATTATTGTAGGATCAGTTTGCTTTCAGCATGCAAGTCCCAGATACAGTGTTAATTTTCATTCTTAGGGAACTCTGCCTTAGCAGTCTTCACAGGATTCCAGCACAAATGAACACATCACATCCACTTCAGCAAAAAATACACTCCCTCAAGAAATTTACACCAAGCTTAGCAACTGTACATTGCAAGCAACTGAAATGGAGGGTAACTGAATTTAAAAGGAACACCAGTTAAAGCACTTTTCTAAAATTTCTAAAATATCGATACTGAAGTAATCCCTCAACCAATCTTATCCAAAATCATACCATTTTTCGCCATAATCATCCTCTCGTTCAAATTATATCCTTATCTAAAGTGATTTGAAAATACTGGAACCTTTTGAAGAGAGAGACAGACATTTACCCCCATAGTACCACACAAACCCTACCCACACTTCGTGGGTTGAGCTAATAATGTACATTACTTCCTCTTTGCGTTCTGAGATATACAGTTCGTTCAATGACCCCTAATACGTTTGTGTTAAAGGATACATGTGCGTCAATTAGCAAAACTTAAGAAATCGTATGAATACGTACTGACGTATGGAAATTTTCCCATTTGTCCAAAACGAATCGGTTCTGCTTTCCTCTGATAAAGGTTAGTATGAGTAAGGAAAGCTTGTTAATAATTACCAAAATACTGACAATTTAGGGTTTATGGTCACATATAGTTTTGATGTGTTAGAAGGATTGGTATTATACGCATTTTAGGGAAATTTGCACTGAAATCTGATGTGTATTTGTCAAGTAATGAGCAGGTAAAGCTGTCATATTTCTAACAACAAGTGAAACAGAAGCAAGTACATATGACATCATATCTTCACAATAATAGACAGTCCCTCTAAAAGGCCTACCTAGCTCAGTATCATTTTTTATGTGATTTACTACATTAAACATATATACACGTAGTATTGTAATAAAAAATGCTCTCCGTTACATTTAGCTGTCTTCGTACACTCTCAAGAAATATTCAGTAATTAAACTGCTTATGTCGACAACCTCACAGGCCTCGAAATGTGATGCGCAAATGCCAAATATACCCGACGCTGAATTATTTTGTAGTTGTGCTATATTTACTTCAACATTTTTCATATAACTTTCATGCTACCTTGTGCTCCTAGCATGTAATAAGAGATTATTCATGAAGCATGCTTCGAGAAAGGTTGAAGTTAACATTCTTGTTTTGTAACCTTTAGGCATCTACCACGATGTAATGAAAGCTCCTTAGCTAAGCTGGAACTCGTTAGCGCGGCAAGCTCGATAATAAACTGGTAACTTGGAGAACAAATACTGAAGGTCCCTCAAAAGACATTCTCTACAGGTGCATCCTGAATGCAATTTGAAGTTTAAATTTTACTGCTTGTTGCTAACATTGAACAATGTTTACATAAAATGAATTGCCACGGTGCCAAGAATGAATAGATATTGGAAAGGACGCTACCGGGGAATTTCTCTAAGGAATAAACAAACAACTGGGCAAAAATGAACGGTTGCCAGGAAAGTATTGCATGTTTTCGTCACCTTCTATTCGGTGGTTCATTCTTCCTTCTGCTATAAAATTACGTGTATTAGCAGAGGTAAGGGTGAATATGGATGAATTCATGTCACGTCAGGGAACAAATGCCGTGTGAGATACACTTCGAATGATCGATACTGCTATCAGGTTTGCTAACGGTGATGAAGGGGTATCAATTTGAACACGTGATCAAACGTTGAGTGAGAATTTGTGAATTTTATTCAAAATAATGTTGATTGAAACGTATTTCTGTAGTTAGGTTGTTTGCTGCACAGAGAGAGAGAGAGAGTTTGCATGACAAAATTTACATAATCAAAAGTAACAATGTGCTCATTTATGTCCTGGATGACATATGTAAACTTAATATGATATAATTGGTGTCCTGCAGCTATGCATGTGTTATGCAAGAAGAGTGAGTTATGTTTGGGTCAAACACCTACAGAAATTTTGGGAGGACTTCTTGCCTGCGAAATGTTAGTTTCCCTTGAATCAAATTGTCATTTCCCCGAACTGCCAAAAGTCTTGCATTTCTCAACCCCTAAAATATCCCCAACCCCGATGTTATTTCGGCCCTCCGCACTTGATGTGGCAAGATTAAGCAAGCCTCGTTATAGGTTTCATTACGCGGTTTCTTAGTTTGCGAAATCCAAGCAGTTTTAAACTAATATCAATATGTCAGTACCTGCGTATCAGTCAACTGGATTCATAAAAATTGACAGCAACCTCACTAAAGCAAAGCCAACTTTTTCAGCTACGCATATTAACTGTTGTTGTGCGTGATGCTGAACATAAGCAATAGAGCAGGGAAATCAATCCCAATGAGTCACAGTGACAGCAGGACGTGGGCGTCTCTAGATAAAACCACAAGGTAATAAGCTGAGCCCATAATACCAAGCAAATTTTAAACCAATTAGCACACAAAATATTAAATAAGGAGACAGATTAGATCTCCCATATATGAAATGTAATTTTTGTAGGTTTTTCATGGGAGGAAACGCTACTGATAAGGCCGCATTTTCTCCATCGAAAGAAACAATGTCAAGTAATGAAAGTCATCCCAATGATATGTTATCAAAAGCAAGTACTGTGCCATATAGATCCATTTACAATAAAATCTGTCTGGTCCGGATGTGCAATTTATACGATTTCTTTAAGAGTTAGATAAATCCATTCGACACAATGTGATGAGTAAAACAACGCAATTAATTTGAGGGAATCTTTAACAAATATGACTGATCGTTAGAATATTCGTCGGAGACACACGGAAGATTCATCACTTTTTTATGATACCATTCGAAGAAAATACAGTAGTAAAAGTAAACTACCTGCAGTCTGAAGCACACTTTGATTATCTAAACGTAGTGACTATTTTATTCGACTTTCACTAACAGATAAGCTTAAGGAAATCATTTAAAAACTGCAGTTTATGCTTGCAAAGTGACGACCTATTCTCTTTATGTATTGCAAATATCATTCAGAGTGACATTATCATAGATCAAATATAAACAGAGTAAACCAATGAAATGCTCTTAAAGTAAGCTCTGGGGAAATTTCTAATTTTACCAACTCTAGAATGGTACGGCCAACTCAGTTTATTACCTTCACTAGAACCAAAAAGCCAAAAGGCTTTGTGATTCCTTGCCACTGAAATTTAAGCCTATCTTTTTTTTCAAATTGACAGTGCTCCGTAATGTTTTTCAAAGTGACAGTGCTCCGTAATGTACACACAAAGTATACGTGCAAGGCTTTAACGCTTCCTACAAGAATTGGGGTTCTGCTCATGATATCACATCCACATGTGTGAAATTTTGCAGTATCCAAGACTCCAACCATGGGAAATTTGTGTAAATATGACATTAAAACTTTGACCCCTTGTGAACCAAAGAGACATTTGACGTCCACCAAAAACTATAGGGATCATTTATTCACCATGCATCATCTACATGTCAAGAATGAGGACCCTACAAGTTACCTTTTTTGTATTACTATGAAAGCAAGTTTGTCAGACTTTGACACTGCTGACCCCAAATGACCTTCGACCTTCACGAAAAAATGGGATCAACATCTCAATACGGTAAACCCACACACTAAAGATGGGGCTAGTCACATGCATTTTTCTTGGATACCGTGATTACTAGGCTTTGATGTCTTGACCTCTCTTGACCCCAAATGACCTTCGACTTCCACAAAAATCGATACTGAACATCTAATTAATACAATCAACCCAGACCCCCCAAAATTAGCAAAGTCACTTGCACCTTTCTTGAAATATCGTGTTTAAAAGGTTTTGACCTTTCGACCTCTCATGTACCCAAATGACATTTGACCTCCACCAAAACAATAGGGATCATCTACTCAATATGGCCAACCCACACACCAAATATGAGATTAGTCACACTTACCTTTCTTGGGATACCGTGTTTACAAGCAATTTCTAAAGAATTTACCATTTGACCTCTCTTGACCCCAAATGACCTTTGACCTCCACAAAAATCGATAGGGATCATCTACCTGATATGACCAACCCACAAAGCAAATATGGGAACAGTCACATGTTCCGTTCTTGAGATATCGTGTTTATAATGTTTTGACCTTTTGACCTCTCGTGACCCCAAATGACCCTTGACCTCCACAAAAATCGATAGGGATCATTTACTTATTATGGTCAACTTACACACCAAATATAAGATCAGTCACACTTACTTTTCTTGAGATATCGTGTTTACAAGCAAAAGCGTCACATACACGCACATACACACATACACGGCATCACCATCGCATAGATTCCTTTTGATGACGCAAGGAATCAATAAAGGGTTGTAACAATGATGTCCTGACCTCGAGACAAATTCTAGCAGCCAAGTCCGCAAAGAAATAGTTCGTCGACCATGCTTAAGGCCATCGTGCCTAAAGGCAGTTATTCATCACGACATACAATTATCTCACCGATAGTAAACTGAAAGTTTTAATTGGCACAGCTAGGTCTCTGATCGACATCAATTTCAAATATGCAGAGTAGCTCATATTACAGATCATGTGCTGAAAGAGTTTTGATTATTAGTGTGGTCTGAGTGTGGTCTGACAGACCACACTCTTGAATCCGTCTGGATATCGCGGAACAATGACGTCATTCAGCTATTGCAGTATCTTGCAGTTTATGGATTCGTCCGATTTTGAAAGACGCCCTCTGTTTGTTACGTAGCGAAAATTTCCGTGGAGGTGAGCGCAGATTTCCTCCGCGGTGCACAAAGTAAACCCGTGTATATTTTTCTCGCCTGAGTTCATTTTCCTTTTCAGTGAAAAATAAACATCGGCAAAACATTTAAGATTTCAAGACAAAGGTTTTCAGTAAAAATACACTCGTTATATATTTCTTTTATGTCCTTTTAAAAAGTTTGCTTGTTTTTATTATTACGCTATGCACGATCAAAAGCCTTATGTGTACCAGGGACAGCTCCCTCCATAGACTGTATACATAACAACACGATGCCACTCACCAACGCGTGATACGCAAACGCATGTACCCCATACTTTCGTGCTTCTTTGGGTCCTATTCGTAACACCGCATACATGTTGCCAGAAAGAATTAGCCAGCTAACAGCTAGCTGTGCAGGTGAATATCGTCTGTTCCCAGCAAAGTTTTCGAAGTAATCTTAACCGTTTCGAAAGGAGATTAAGGGTAAAATTGTATCGTGGAACTGATCGATCTGTTTTAGATTCAACTTGAACTTCATACGTGGCCAAGTAAAGACTTTGGAGGTTTGCAGTAAGACTTAAAATGTCAAAGTTGTCCAGGTGTGCTCACTTTGGTTGGTTTCGTGGGTTGAGTGACCGACATTGTAAGTAGTATATTGTGTGTAGTATATGCTTCGAACGTTTGTGGTCCTACGTACGAACTGATCATACTAGCATACTACTAGTATAGCCATGGCCTAAATCTGCTCTACAGTATGAGCATATGAGTATGGCTATAGCCCGGCCACATTCATAAAGGCTTAGTATTAACTATTATTATACGTTAGGCTAAGCCACAGTCATTCTAAACAGACCACACTGTATTTGCAAGCAAATGCGTTGTTCTAGTTAATTAGGGCTTTGACTGCTCACCGTAAACTTGGATTGTGTCTTGATAATACTATAAGGCAGTTATGGAGGGGTTGGGGAGAGTTTGGGTGGGGTGAAATAGAAAAGGAATTTAAGACCACATCAAGTTTTGATATCTTACTTCTTAGAAGAGTTAGCATTTTGGTGAAATTATAATTGGAATCCTATGCGTGGTTCTTAATATATGAACAGGTAAAGTTGTCACATTTTCAACATTTTCACATTTTCAACAAAAAAGTAAACTTAAAGCAAGCACATATGACATCATATCCTCACATGCATGGACAGTATGTTTTTTCTTTAAACTTCACAATCGATTTCCTCCTCAACAATCCCATATGATCAGAATGTGATTACACAAGTGGCATGAGAACTTTACAAACCTCTAAATTCCTCACAGGGGGTCATGTAACTTTCAACTTCAATTTAAAGGTGGTTAACACAAAAGTCTGAAAAAAAGGGAAGCAAAGCATTCTTTGTCAATGTGAGGAAGTGATATAAGCTTTGCTGCCCCAAAACTCACTTTGGAACACAAAATCTAAGAACTTTATTAACTGGCACCGGTATCTCGAGAAATAAGTGTCCGATTTGAATGGGAGTTCCACTGCACTGTGTAGATTACTTCCGCTTTAATGTTCTCATTATTTTATTTATCTACATGATTGCAATCAATTGTAAATACCTACTTGTGCTTGGGTTTTGGAATAGGCCTATCAGCAACATCAATAGTACAAGAAGACAAAAGAATTTGACGAAGCCTTGTGATGGCGAACAACGGTTAATCTGGATATCTAAGGCTGCATTTGTCTATACAACATAAATAAAGTTGGCACGATTTCTTACTGATGTGCCCAGAATTTCAGCGAGCTCACCAGGTTGTAATTTGAACAAAACTGAATTGCTCACTTGCTATTTGATATGAAAATGACCTCTTTTACCTTTATTTGAGAGTATTTCCAGTCGTGGGTAAATTTTAATACAGGTTGGATACCAAAGATGTGGTTTTCATATAGTCCAATTTAGTCTTAATTTTAAACAGAAAAAAAAAACCCCAACAACTACATACATGTAGGTAAACAAAACGACGTCACAACAGTCTTATTTGTGACTTTATCGTTGTGGGACTATATCAATTTACTTCTCGGCTCCAGAAACACAGATGATGAAGGAGATCGTGTTTATTTTTAGAAAGTCTGCAAACAGCAGAAAGAATGATCCGTGAAGGAAATTAAAAAAGTTTTATATCTGTCAGTAGGTAAGGTGAACGACTTTACACACTACATTTACCCCTGTCAGTCCCATTTCCATACGTGTACCACTTAAACCACCTGCCTTTTTGCTATTATTTCTTTCAAGCAAAACATGTTACTTGTTTTGAAGAATACATGAAAGACTATTTTCACACAAAAATGCGCTCCAAGTTGATATTCTTGATTTAAAGCTACGAATAGGAAAAGGTGGGTAGTGCCATATTCCATTATAGCTAGTTTCACTTTTATCTAAAACTAATTTTCTTCTGTTTCAGATCACCTATTGAGCGGTTTCATTTCAAGTACGAGAAGTTGTTCCAGGAAAAAAACATCTTCAGATCCTATTTAGTTGCTTTTGTAGTTTTCATGTATTTCAATCATCACCATTAAATGGAAATTAGGAAATTAAAGATAGTTACACATAAGAAACCAAAAATAATGATTGATCTACAAAGCGACGATTATGAAGGTTATATTTTTCATATAACTTACAGGTAATTTGTCACACACTGAACATAAATTCAAACAGCTGGTTTGGTGAACTAGTCTTCTACACGTGTAGTGAATTCTATGCTAGCGGTCCACCCATCTGTATTGGCCTACTTCCAACACAAAACTCATTGGTCAGTTGGCGAGGCAACGTGTTTCACTTTATACCTCCAAAATGACGTCAGTGTCAGTATCGTCGATGCATATGGTGCCCATTCAATGACTTATTGAGAAGTTAAATCCGCATCGACATAGCCTATGGCAATTGGAAGAAACTCATTTTCCTCGGATATCACTGAAAACTATATTGCGAAATTAACTGAAATATCATAGGCCGTTAAGGAATAATTTAAGCTGAGATTAAATAAATTAAAACATCTTTCCGCACATGACAGTTAAAAAATGTGCAGAAATGTACAAATACGTGTGACACGTCTGACTGAGCTAAAAGCCTCGACTTTAGGCGGCAGTAAAAAGTAAGCTTTTCTAAGGAAGAATCATTTGGAATTTTGTCAGTCTATTTTACAGTTTACCTCCTCAAAGCTTAAATGTTTCTGAACTTACTTGTTGCTTATGTGGAATGATGCACAGTGCTGACATTTTTTTGTTCCTATTTTAATTATCTCTTAATTTCTCATCAAATAGTTTATGGTTTAGTATTGAAACTGATGACTTTCAAGTACAAAATTTAAACTTTCAATATACCCCCCACCCCACATACTAATCTTACAAATAGCCCTTCAAGACTGCAAAAACAAAGGATAACATCAGGCATGTATGGCATGTCCCTTCCTACTTCAAAAGATTTGCATAGTAAGTCCATGTTTATGCATGATTAAGTGCAAATCAGAAATAACCATCTCAAATGATAAATGACGGATTTTGATGTGAATTGCAGCAATTTTCTTGGTTTTCACATCAAATACCCAACCTTGACATTCACATCTCTCACGATCTGTAACCAGGTGATAGACTGTGGTTTAAGAACATTTAAAAGTATACAGATAAAAACATCTTATCTACTCGTCAGCACATCAGGAGATTTGTGGCTTTTAATACAGAATCACTATCCCTGAGGAAAATGCTTAACTGCTTATGACTGCATTTGTCCAGAAAAAAAAACAAAAATTCTGCGTTTCCTGTGATTCCTGCCTGATTCGATCTCGTGATCTGACTCCAATTTCCTCGTTGTTACACATTTACAACGAACAGTTAGAACGGTTGACTGCATAATATCACCGTAAACTAATCCCGCAGGATATCACAACAGTCCAGATGGCAAACATACTTTCATTTTAACATAGCAGGAGACGCAAGGAATCGAGTAGGCTCGAAGATGGGCGTCCTTGACTAGGGATTATGCAAAAACAAAGGAAAAAATATTAAAATCTGATGCAAAGTTTAAAATCTCCCAAGAGAGCCTCTCGTATCTAGACTGCAAACTGTCAGGATGGATAAAGAAAAACGTTTCACGATAACTCAGCGAGATAGATTCTCTTTGCAAACAGCGCAAGCAGCAATGAAGGGAATGAAATCCGACCAGGGTCGGACGTATACAAGGAAGGCATCTTTAATCTGAAGGATTACATATCGGCCTTATAGGGCAGTGGAAGTGAAATTTTAATATTGTAGAAGCTAATTCGAAGAGGCATGTCTTTTCTTGACAAAACGAAAAAAGAGTGGTCTATGAAATCCTAATCGAGATTGTTTACAGCAAGTTCGTACAGTGTACCAAATGGCATTAAACGATCCAGTATCGGACAAGATATTGCTTTATCATTCTATTCCCTGAACTATGGTTTCCATTTGGCAATTCCTCTTAAAACGACTAAAAGCATGACACTGTTATCTGTCAAGGTGAAGTTGCAATCTCCTGTTTCAGCGGGAAACGGAAACGACCGAAGGATGAAAAAAGATCACCCACAGAATTGCCTTAGTAAATTACCGTAAGTCATTTCAAGGATACAAAGATTGGGAGCATCTATGAACGTTTTGGAAAATTCGGTACTTCCGGTTCGGCCACGAGTTAAGATGTGCCTTTGCATCTGTTTTGCGCATGGGTATGACAATACTTGTCTGTTTACGTGCAGAAGTTTTTGGCGCATGTTTTTGAGGGTCTGCAATCGAAAAAGCTAAATAACTCAATTTTCATCTCATTTCTCTTCAAAGTATCTTTAATTAAATTTAATGACTTTACTATTGCATATTCAAGGTAAACCAAGCAGTTATTTCTGGTGAATTTCACATTTGAAGAGAAAAAAACATTGTCACATGACTCCCAACAGCCAGTCATGAAACTGGACAGTCTACTACACTTCTTCAATTTGCGATGACTGCTCCTGCCCTTTAAAGCATTATTCTGGATTTTGTGATTGCGTTTGCATCGGGGTGTGTCGCCATCACAGGGTTGATATAGGCTTTCCTAAGAGACCCACGTCTAATTTCCAGGAACTATACTGCTTGCGTGTAAAAATACATGAATCACTACACAAGGGTGTAGGATGTTAGCCTGTTTCTCAGAATTCTGCGTCCGACATAATTTATGTAGTCCTAACCGAAAGACTATCCTAGCGGATCACCACTATTAGTTGACGCGGAGGGTAAAGAAAATTTTGGAAACTCGCGAGCCCACAGACATAAATGGAATTCCCCGGGCTTGCAAGTCAGAAATAGGGTCTTTGCTGTTATTATTTCATCTCTTACATACAATTAAGTAACCACTTCAATAAACTAGAGCATCAATGCTGCAGAATCTCAATACTGTTATGTATGTTCAATGGTAATAAGCAGTGGAATGATGTGTTTCAGGTTTTCATGATACAATAGAAAAGAGCCCTTTGGTGATCTGGCACAGTGTCATGCATGAAAATGAAATATAAAACAAACGTCCCATATCACATATAGTACAGGTTGGTTAAGCTTTTGTAGTGCACTGTGGTCATTAAAATATTTATAGCAGAGATATCAGGGACATGGGCGTCCGCAGAAAAAAGTCAGGGGGGCAAAATTTCTAGGGTGGAGCAAAACCTCCGAGTCACCATGAATTGACATGAAGCGTGCGAAAATTTCAGCCCAAAATGCCTCCCACTGATCGACGGAAATTGCATTTCTAAAGCCTATTTTTCGCATAGAAACTTGGAAAACACGTTTTGTTCGGGTTTATTGTTTTGATTTTTATACGTTTTGTCAAATTTTTTATTTTCCGGGGGGGGGGGGCAAGTTCCCCCTTGCCCTCACTTGTGGACGCCCATGATCAGAGATTTATAATATCCTGTTACTTTACATTTTATGCTAAAAAATCGAAGTGGTAATTACATGCTAAAACAAAAAAAAACAATAAAGAATTAAAGATACTGTTACACTAAAAAATAATCATTGTAAAGCATATTGAAACTAATGAGCACAAGCAATTACCCAGCTAGATGGACATCAGCCTTATAAAAAATAAAGGAAAAACTTTCTCTGTTTCTAACCAGTTCCAACAAAACTAGTTGTCCTACTGCTACTTTCCTACCTAGTTTCCTAATACCACCTCCTATCTCTTATTTTCTCATTTAAACCTGTTGGTGAAAAACACAACTTTTGAGGAAGGTTGAGCTAGTTGAACATTCTGTTTAGAGACTCAGTCTACTGTAAATGAACTTCTCCATCGCAAGACAGTGGCTGGGCAAACATCTTGGTTAGAACAGACAATATCATCTAAACAGTTACCACATGCTTGATTTAGCAGAGGTTGGCAGACAAAGACAAAATAGCAGACTAAATACACACAATTGCACTATGGGAAAAAATGAGTAGGCCTATAAACAGATAAACAATGGACTGAAATAAAAGTTTTCTTTTGCACAACTTTTTGACCACTTTTCAGAGAAAAAATGATTTAGTTATCAACCTATCAGATTGTCAAGATAAAATTCTGACTGTATCAATAATTACACAATAATATGCTCTACAAGATATTACGATGAAAATGTAAAACCTTCCAAAAAGGATTTTAGCTGCAACTAGCAGCCGGCTAGTATGACAAAAAATGAGCAAATTGCAATATAATCAGAGAGAAAGCCAAAAGGCTTAGTGATTCCTTGCCATCAAATACCTTACCTTCTTTAAAATTGACAGTGTTTGATAGATTTTTCTTTACATTTTAGGCACAGGATTTTTGCAATTTCACCGCTGGTGATCTCAAATGACCTTTGACCTCTACCAAAAACAATAGGATTCTTCCTCTCAACATGACAAATCTATATACCAAGTGGGAAAAGTTTCGGTCACTCCTATCTGAAGATATTGTGTTTAAAAGCCATTTTCGAAGTTTTCGCAATTTTAGCGCTGGTGACTTCAAATGAAATTACCTTTGACCTCTACCAAAAACAATAGGGTTCTTCCTCTTAACATGACAAATGTATATACCACATAGGAAAAGTGTAGGACATTCCTAACTTGAGATATCGTGTTTACAAGCAAGTGTCACAAACACACACACACGTTTTGACCGTCAATTGGGGACACATTTTTTTTAACCATGAAAATGTGGATATCCCCACTGTGGGTGTATCGACAATTGACTAGGGGAAAAAACGCTCATGTCCTCGATTTAGTGGTACTACACAGATACACACACACATGCACCAGCCCATGGTTTGTCACCCAATGTTAGGTCCATCACACGGAAATTGGGGAAAATTCCAAAATGCTTCAAACTTGCAATTCAATTTCATGGCTAATTTTGCATTTGGCAAGTGGGGATATCGCCACTTGCAGGTGTATCCACACTTGCCTGGAGAAAAAAGGCTCTTGTCACCGTTTTACACCAAAAGCATACGCACATACACACACACGCACCTACACACACACACGCACACACACACGCACACACACACGACATCACCATCGCATAGATTCCTTGCCTGCCTATGGCAAGGAATCAGTAACCGGAGAGATTGTACAACTACCATTTCCGGGTCAAAGTGTTAGGCAGTGTTATACAATTAGTCTGTCCGTGTAGTCTGTCAATAGAAATATCTCAAACCTTACTGCGTTCTCCAGCTTTCAACGGGACAGTATGCCAAAAAGTATAAGTGAGGATGAGAAATGATTGGTTTTATAATTGATTTTAAATGCTTCAATGATGTGTCTTGAATTTTGGTGATGTTTTCGATCTTGCATAAAATATTTCCAGTGACTATGATGGCTTTTTCTTTCATGCAAATTTGTGAAAGAATTTGGGCTGTCTTAAGAGTTTTGTGAGTAACTTAAAAGCATGCCAGATATTTGAAGACTTAAATGACCTCGCGAGTGTTTCCAGACCTCTGCCTGAAATTAAGATCTTGCGGATTTCGTTTGAATGTTACCCCTGGCCTTCCTCAAACAAAGCTGAAAGGGACTAAAGGGAGATGGTGTTCTCTTTATTTCATAAAAGTTTTTGGAGCTGGATTATTTTAACTTGTGTGGATGGGGCTAGGTCCCCAATCTCCTCCCTAAAATTTGCTTTCGCCTTTGAACCACTCTACGGTTTGTTGCGTACAGGCATTAAACAAACCTCTATTAATCTACGTTCATTGTATGCAGGGCCGGTGTCAGGGGAAGGGGACAATCACTCCCTATTTTATCGAGAAAGTGTGGAAAGAGAACTTAAGGATGGAAAAATGAGAAAAAGAGCAGTCAACTCATGCTTTACCCCAATCAATATACCCTGGTGCCGTCCATGAGTGTATGTTACAGTTCTCAGTGGGGATATAACTCCTTTAAAGTTGAATTAGCGGGTATTCTTAAGTATCGTCTACGATCAAAAATTATTTATTGTCATGAAACGTTTGATGACTAAAGTTGGATTCCTTAAAAGACACATGCTGTAAAATTACATACAGCCAGAAAATGGATACATTCGTGCTTTGGAAATTTACTTCGAATATATCATGCATATTCCTTGAGAGGTCTCTCAAGGATATCCCATGTAGCATTGAATAAACTTGGCACACCTCAGGATGAAAGACTTTCACAGCGGGGATTCCATAGATCTGGAAGAGCGAACAGTCTGGGAGATCTCTCCACCTGGGAGAGTAACAGATTCTTCCGAATTGGGTTAAACAACGACGCAGTACACCGTGTGGGCTTAATTAGTTGCAACTCCCTGGTCTAACAAGGACACGCTTTAGCAAAAGCAAAGACCACTCAAAATATTGTGATTTTTTCCATTTATCTTTGCGAACTTATACCTTTTATTCCATTGCATATTTGACCCAAAAAGTAGGCTTCTGGAACTGTTCGAAAGAAACACCGTCAATTGCAAGAAAAAACGAAATTTAGTCAAGTTTTCGTCAGTGGCTCTGCCTTGTGCAGGACACGTACTGAGCTCCCAGTTTTAGATTGAAACTTCTGTTCTTTTTCAAAATTGTTACAGATTACCTTGTGGCAGTATAAGTGCACTCGTCCTACCTTTTTCTTCACGACTAAGACATACAAAAACACCTTACCCAAGGAACAAATATCAAAGTCTCTGTTTTGGTATAGATTTGTCAGTTTAAATCAAGTGTTAACTGTATCCATAGCAATATCACGCATAGCTACACATCGTCTACATTTAGCTGAACACCGTGAATAACAAATACAGAAGCTGTGATGTTTCGATCATATCAACTGCAACAAAGTCCTCCTTTGTAAAATGGTTTAACTATGCATTTGTGACTGATTGCACTTATTCATACGCACCCGCCCATTCTTCAACATGAAATCTATATTTCTTATTTATCATCTTTATGCAAATTCTAATGGACATGGTTAGAAATGACTTTTCGGAAATTGCACTACTTTTTTCAAGGTTTAGCTAATCAAATGGATGACGCATTATGATTTTGCGTAAGGTTACCCTTGTTTCACAAGAGTTGTGATGATGATTGTATGGCTGTTTCGGTGCGACAGGTAGTACGGCAGGTAGTTTTCACTGCATGTCTATGTTTAATCCATTCAGGTCACTGGGAATCTTCAAACCGAAGACAGGACGAATGGTATATCTCATTACTTTGAGGTAGGCTTACATGAAGGATATACCGGACGAATTATGCGTCTGATTCGTTTCATAACAGTTAAGTATACAGACGGCTTTTATTGTAAATTTGCGGAGGGATTAAAGTAAAAAATTAAAAATAACCAAGGGACCAATGATATTGAATACTATGAAATAGGAAAAATAATGATATATGTTGATATAGAGGGAAAAAGCGAACAAATAAACCAGGAAGCCAAAAGGCTTAGTGATTCCTTGCCTTCAAATACCTTACCTGCTTTCAAATTGACAGTGTTTGATAGGTTTTTCTTTACATTTTAGGCCCAGAATTTTCACAATTTTACCGCTGGTGACCTCAAATGACCTTTGACCTCTACCAAAAGCAATAGGCTTCTTTCTCTCAACATGACAAATCTATATACCAAATATAAAGAGTATCGGTAACTCCTACCTGAAGATATCATGTTTACAAGCCATTTTCGGTGTTTTTGCATTTTTACTGCTAGTGACCTCAAATGACCTTTGACCTCAACCAAAAACAATAGGCTTTTTCCTCTCAACATGACAAACCTATATACCAAGCATGAGAAGTGTTGGTCACTCCTATCTGAAGAAATCATGTTTAAAAGCCATTTTCGGTATTTCGCAATTTTACCGCTGGTGACCTCAAATGACCTTTGACCTCTATCAAAAACAATAGGGTTCTTCCTCTCAACATGACAAATCTATATACCAAGTATGAAAATTGTCGGGCAATCCTATCTGAAGATATCGTGTTTACAAGCCATTTTCGGCGTTTTCGAAATTTTACAGCTGGTGACCTCAAATGACCTTTGACCTCTACCAAAAACAATAGGGTTCTTCCTTTCAACATGATAAATCTATATACCAAATATGAAAAATGTCGGACATTCCTATCTTAAGATATCGTGTTTACAAGCAAGTTTCACAAACGCACACACACATACACACACATACATACACACACACACACACATACACACACACACACACACGACATCACCATCGCATAGATTCCTTGCCTGCCTACGGCAAGGAATCAACTTATAGGTTAGGTGAGCGCTGACTGAGGAAGGAACAGAGCAACGATATGGAGGTCATAAGATTTCCTCCATTGGGAGAATTTATTAGGGTGTTCAAGCCTACGTTACTGGTTGGCATTACTTGTCACTGGTTGGTATTAGTTTGCATAGAGCATGCTCAAGAAAGCAGCGTGTATGTTAGGTGCTACGCATGTTAACCCTTGCGCAATTGCATGCAGAAATTATACCAATTGAAATTCACCTTTCATTGTGACGACAGCGTTAGAGTGCCTTACCAACTCTTTTGTCGTCCAGCCGCGTGACGTCATTTGTTTGTAAAAAATAAATGAATTTATTAAGGGATAAGTCATCTGAGGTCGATAACGTCATTTGGCGTACTTTACACACAATTTAAAAGTGTTATGTGTACAATTTCAAGCGGATAGGAATGTCTTTTAGAAATCCGCCGCAAATATTTGTCGGTTTAATCAGTCAGTGGTCTAAAATAATGGATTCAGCGCATATTGAGCATGTTTCGTAAAGTAAAGTCGGTCACGGTTCACGAAATTCATGAATTTTTTTCCAAACCTGTAGAGTTTCTCTCGCATATTAGGCCTACTAATAAGTAGTCAAACTTAGACAACTGGCATGTCCTACACACAAATATTTTTTCCATGAGTGAGAAATTGAGAAGTCCATTAGGTTTTCAGTGACTAGACACAAATTTTCAAATTTGGCTCGAAATCGCTACAAACTAAGATTTGATCAGATCAAAATTTTCATTTTTTTTCGCAACCATTGCATGTGAAACCTAATTTAGTGTGCTAATTATAGAAATTATCATGTGATCATACCTTCCAACACCCTCCTCAAGTTGTCAGGTTCAACCCACTATGCCTCCTTGAAGGTTGCATAGCTATAAAAAACAATTCACCAAAGGGAGAGTTCACCGTGTTTGTGAAAAACGCAAAATAATTCTTAACTTCTATTTCGCGAATAGTAATCTCCTGAAGGTTAGTTTCCATGAATTTATCCCAACTGCAATTGATTAAACAAACTATAATGGTACTTCATTACTATAAATTTATGTGTAGCTTATTATTGCTGTTATTTGTCTGCCGTACCTTTAAAAAATCACCTTTTTCCACCCACAGCCTATTTCTGGCATAATGAATACACTATCCATTCCATAATCTCAAAACCAGGTGTGCCGTTATCTTCTACGATCACGAAATCCCACTAACAAATAACTGAGCCGAAATTTTGATGTCCAGTACTTTTAATATATCTTTGTTCCATGCCGTTATCAGCATAGCTTTTTATAGGCGCAATCACCACTCAATCAATTTGTTATTAACATGTTGGAGGTTCAACTAATTATTTTTCTGATGTCTTTCGATATTTTTTCATAACAAGTGCTGAGATTTTCCACAAAATCTCCCCAAGGGAACTCCAGGTAGAAGACTTATATTGAAGACAGTTTGATTGAAGAGAGGGTAAAACCACTTCAGAAATATCTAGACGAAAGGAACGAATGAATTAGTAACAGTGCAAGTAAAGACTGGCTCAATGTACTAGCTGTAAAGTAATTTTTTCCCAATGCAACTAGAAGACTGTGGGTTCAAGTAATAATGTTCCTGACCTCATTAAGCTAGATTTTAGAAATAACTGGCGGGGTTTCTCAACAAGAGATTGTTGTATCAAATTATAAAAGCTTTTATTAAAAGAAATTTCAGTTGACCTACCAAAGCGTCGTTATGTCAGAATAGAACCGAAGGAGATGTTCTGCACCAAGGTGGTTCTAATACGTCTACTGTAGATCCACTTGAAACCGGGCTGCGAACCTCAGTTGCAGTCACAGTAGCTCGGATAAGCTTAATGAATTGCATTAGTTGCCTGTTAAGTGGCGCATAGTATTCAAGGTTCTGCCCGGCTTTTAAGTGTATCAATAATCAAGTCCATTTTTACCTTCAGGAAATGGTTGATCTCTTTGATTTTAACTATTACAGTAAATGGTCGCACAGCAAACAAATGCTCAAGGTACCTCTAACACAAAGTGGTTCCTTTTGGTAATCATGTTTTTCGCCATAGCACATAAGAATTGAAGCAATTCGCCTTCGATATTTTGTGTGTGTATGTTTGAAAGCTTAATTGAAGACCCATTCATTTAAAAAAAAAATCATTTATGTTTAGGGTGTATGGAACCCTCTGCTGGTAGAGTCACCACAAAGTTATTAGTTTGCCAGACGGTAAGTGTTTGTATAAAATGTATACAGAGGGTGATAGGAGGTACGTAGGTGGGGACCAAAATAGACTTATGTTTACAAACAAAATTGAGAGCCATATGTTTTCTAAAATAATTTATAACTAGCGCCCCCAGATTCGGAAATTCCTAGTTACGGCACTCGCCTAATATATAAGTTTATACACTGAACGGACAACATACTAGGGTTACCTTTATCTGGCTTTCAAATGAAGAAATGACACAACATGCTTTAATGTTAACATGCATCACACTACAAATTTCATTATGTTAATATTGCCATGCACAAAGATGTCATTGTAATGGAAACGATAAAATAGGTTAATTAGTCTTTGATATCGAGATGCACTCGTTCATGAGTATATTATCTACCTAAATAATCACAATTTACATTGATGGTAATCACTACTGTACGTAAGAGATGACGCAACCCTTAGATTCAAATTACGTTATGGGCACGACGATTTGTCATTCCGATCCATAACCACTTTATGTCTGCTCAATTTTAACACAACCCATTCAAACTATATTTTGGTGAGATAGTCGTTTGTCACAAATGGTCAAATTTAAAAGGGACATGTTTAAACAGTATGACATCCGAATCATGTAACAGAATAGTATGCAACTCACCACGCTTGTTGTTACTGTAGTGAAAAAGCGCAGAGCTTTGTACAAGGGACTGTCAAGCGACTGCAAAGAAGAAGGCAGCTGTGAAACTGAACTATTGAGAACTGTTTTTTTTTTTTCAAAAAGGAAAGTAATCGTTTCTTATCGCATCCTAATTAAAATGCTATTGTTTTCTTCCGAGGCAAATGGATCCTGCGCCTGTTGCGGACATCTGCCTTCTTTGGTGAAACAATTTTTTTCTATGTTACAACTGCAACGAGGCTACATGGTAACTAGCATTCTGAAATACCTAAACCGAAACCGCCATGGCTTCTTCTAACAAAAGTGGCCCGAACGTGACGTCAGTCTCTCTGCAGTTAACGCAAATTTTCGAACTATCACCGGTAATACCACTATTTGACCAAATATGATAAGATTTGGCAGCAGCAATGACTTGCGGTTGTCGTTTTAAATTCTGTAGGTTACCTGTCTCCTAACATCCTTTCAGCTCAAAGTTGTCGACTTGACATCATCTCACTGCTAAAATCATGGCTGATGCCAGTCTGCTTGTCTCCGTTCAGCTCAGGTTCCATAACATCGCGCTGAAGGGTAGATACCTTATATGAACACTAAAATGTTATTTAATTTCTCACCCTTTCGTACCCCAGTGAAAGCCTCTGCTGAATTACTGTTAACTGAATTTCTGAGAAACATTCATGTTTAGTGGCTATGGCAATCATGATCCTATAAAAACGCTGCTCACCTGCTCTCTTCGTTTTACAAATTTAAAGGGCCAATCCTCTCACCCCAAACTACAATTTTTGTAGAGGATAACAGAAATTCCTAATTGGAGGCTAATTCAAATAATGCATTGTACCAAAGCTATACATTACACAGCGTACTGAGATTGTTTTCATTGTACACATTGAGCTTTTTTATACTCACCCTGAAGCAATAAACTGAGATTGCGTCTGTGGATGAGGATGAATTTCAGACAACTGTGGGAAGGTCTTAAGTAAGAAGGTTAGGAAAACTGGGTGAGAGAGCTGGGCCTTTATATCTTTCAAAGACAATTGCAATATACGTAATCATTGTGTTGAGAGAATGTTCCAACCAACACACAATTTATTACAAATGGCAAGACGCGGGGTTTTCTTTGACCTTAAATTCTTTCATCACAAGAACTACGACTAAAATTAAACGTCCATGTTTAAGTGCCGAAATGAAAGACGCGAATGAAACCACGAAACCACTAATTAAGATGTTCAGAACACATACAATAACACAATAAAAGTCGGTATTGTTTTTAGATGTTAGTCATTTGTCCTTCACATCTGTTATAACTCGTTGATGTTTATGACGCGGTGGATAGCTGTTCACGGTACCAGAAAGAGGTTAACAGTATCTTCAAAACATCTATTTTCATCTCGAGTAACGCCCACATTAATGAAACCATTGCAGTTCTTCAGTAATAGCCTGAAATCAGACAATAACTGTATAAAATTAACCTGCTTTTGTGATAAAGATTGTGTGTAATCTCAAAATGGAAGTGGATAAAGGGTCTTAAGCTTAAAGCCCGTTTTGCCCATTCCCCGCTACTCTACATCGCTTCCGTACTGTCCTTAGTGAGACTGGTAACCATTTGTAAGTTATACTCGCAAGGGAGGCCTAATGTAAATCAAAGTTGTAGTTTATATTTCTGTGGAGTGTCCCTGATGCAAAGCCTCTTATTACTTATTTTTGAAAATACATCAGTGACAGTGTAACGTTACCCATCATCAGTGCCTAAGGAATCGAATGTTTTCAATTATACTTGTGCAATATCCCATTTCACCTTCGATGGAACAAAACGACGAGGTTGTGCGTAAAAGAAGCCTTGTATAAAGATGTACAAAAATGTATACGATTTCGTTTCAAATATGTAAGATAATTCCCTTTAGACAAAGAATGATCCATACGATACGAGAAGAAATTAAGAATTAATTTAAGAGCAAATTTAAAGTCTATCTTAGAATAGCGATGAAATAAACAAGTTCTGTATATTTGGTGTAAGTACAGCAAGCGACGTTAAGGGTAACACGATATGTTTTTTGGATGAGCGTTTCAGAAATGTATTGCTAGGTGATATTTTAGAATTCACTGTAAACACAAATTTGTCGAAGTTCTGTCTGATTTGACTTAGTCACTCATATTTGACTAAT
Organism: Holothuria scabra; assembly: GCA_037179385.1. Lineage (NCBI taxonomy): Eukaryota > Metazoa > Echinodermata > Holothuroidea > Aspidochirotida > Holothuriidae > Holothuria > Holothuria scabra. The sequence goes on from CM074182.1 coordinate 24,776,830, forward strand.
TTCTGGTGATATCTGATTAATTCCGTAATAAAGGACTAATGAATATCAGTCAAAACTTCGTCAAGGAGGCTCAATACAAGTAGAAACTAGTTCAACTACGTCAAATATTGGCAAAATATTAGTCAATATTGTTGACTAATGTGATTAGTCAGTTCAGGTACGGTGTAGACTAATTTGTGTTTACAGTGGAGGACGATTGGTGACAATTGCAACATTAGATTGAACACACTAACACTTGATCTTCAAATTAAGGATGCGTAAAAACAGGAGTTATCATCGAATAAGTTGCCTACTTCATGGAGACATGATGGAGTTTTACGGCCCAGTTTCCAACTAGTTGTGTAATCCTTGTAAGCACCTTTTTGTGTGAGCAATTGTGTGTTACCACATAACATCGGGGCTTTCGTTCGTTGGAGGAATGCCTTTGATTCACCTGCAATCCACCGATAGCCATGACGTGAAGAAGACTTTAAAATGTTATCTAGCATACAATTTGTGTTCTACTCAAATGCTGTGGGCATGCCTCTGTTGGCCTTCCGACGCACTCTGGTTGCTAGGGCTTGATGCATGGCCGATAACTCGTCGCCAGTGGTTGCCGACAGAACGCTGATTGCTGCTTAAAAGCGAGATATTAGGGGAAATCTATTCCCAATTCGAATTTTACATCTTCATCTCATAACTCTCTACACGACGGTGAGGTTAGGTCATGCTATATTAGGTGAGATTAAATAGCGTTTTAAGCCCAGTTTCTAACCAACAGGTTTAAGTCGAGCCGGCCACGGCCTTTTTTCCAGTTGTGGTCCACTGGAGATCAGTTCACTGAGTTTGCCGGTAAGGTTAGAATCTGTTTTCCTGAATACAGGCTGAAACATTTAACTTGTTTATAAATTGTAACGCTACCAAAAATAGGCCTCCACATTACTCACTTACTAACACTGTTAAGTTATTTTAACGCCCTGAGGCTCACGCTTGGGTTCTTTTAAGAGTTCCGTAGTGGAACGTAGTACTGGCACAGGTTTCAGTTGTAACAGAGAGCGTGGCTCCTTAAATTATAAGGTAGCTCAATCAGAGTGTATTTCTCGTATTCCAAGTAAATTATTTCCTGTATATTCAAGACTATCCACCACTTCGTCTTCCTTCCCTAATTTCGTTTTTTAACTTTAGTTTATTCACATTACCTTCGAGTCATTATTCCTATATAAATGATAGAAATAATATAATCTTCTTTTTGAAATTCATGTTACAAGTTGCTGCTATCTGCCCTTCTGCCCTTGTAATAAATCAAATTTAAAGATAAGAATTTCAGAAATTGAACACTTCAGGGTGTTTTTTTACTTTGGAAGACGTACAGCACTGGATGACAAAAACGTTTCAATGTAAATTCTTATCTGTTTTTCTTTTTTTTTTTGGGGGGGGGGGGGATTTGAATAATCTACACATGAAGGCTCACACAAACAGATTTTACTCTATCCATTTGTTTACTTAGAATTGAAAATAGCCAAGGTAAACCAAATAGTGACACGAAATGCCTCGGCAACTATTGAGTTTCGATCTCAATCTGGAACTGAAACATTTCATTCTTACCAAATACGCCGCAAAGGTGGCACCATACATTTGGAATTTCTTTTATTACATTAATGATAAACAGACGTCATTTCGAGTGTGCATCTAATAAATGTCAATAACTAATAGGCTGTGCACTAAGTCATTGAGTCGTAAAACGACTCAAATTAATGATAATCGACACCCTACTACAAGGTAACAGATCGCAATTATCACCAACAGAGAGAGAGAAAGAGAGAGAGAGAGTTGCAGATACTTAAACATGACTGATACATAATTTAGGTCGTTTTTTGGGTCACGTGATGAATACACTTAAGTATAAGTGATTGGATCACAATTAAATGTGGCCTTTCTTGCTTTTAGTTCATCATTGGCAAGTTTTTACATTAGGAAAGTGTGTTATACATTCATTGTCTGATATAAGACAGCTCGTCTGCTTATTCTAAGCGTTTTCGTCAGTCATGACCATGGTAACCGCTTAAGATATAATACAAACATCTTCTTAATTCCCAGGCTAATACAAAGCTGTAATAACGACATTGATCGTCCAAAATGTCAGATGTTATTGGGAGAAAGTGTTTCAATACCGCGTAGTTACAATAGTAACTGCCCTTGCATTATGATGTACATGGGCACGATTAGAGATTGTGAAAAGTTCCAAAATAACAGAAGGTAGGAAATGGTGTCATTCTCTCTTCAGAAGGAAACAGCGTTCCTCTAATAGTTTCATCTTACGGAAGGCTTCGAATTTGGGTAGTATTTGCACCAGGAGTTTTATTTCTCTGGAAAAAACGAGATTACATACCTCGTATGTTATATATGTTATAGTTCTGGGGTCATGTTCCCAGCTGATATGTGGGTAAAATATGGGTGCAAAAGCGTAATATTTCCCAAACATTTGGCCTTCCCATATTAGAATCTCACGAACCTGGCGTAACCCATTATATCCACCACAAAATAGGCTTCATTATATCAATGTGATAAATTCATACACAAGGAATAAACAAGAGCCAAAGGGCAACATGGTTCCTTGCATTTAAGATGATTTTGAATTTAGGGATTAGCAAGGTAAGATTTTTGCACCCTCAACCCCAATGACTTTTGACCTTCACCAAAAACATAAAGGAACATTATATTTCATAATCATACAAATAATTGCAGTTTGAAAGAAACTTATCTCCTTACTTTCCAAGTAATCACACTGCGTACCTCCCATTTCCAGGTGACAAATACATCCACTCATCACCTTTCACTAAAATGTCATTTACTTGATTTTGGGGCAGTAAAGGGGGTATTTAAATGACATTTTGGTCACTCTCAACCATTCAAATCCAGACATTATAAAGAAGGCACAAAGGTCAAAAGGTCGAATAAAAAAGCTCATTCTAGAAACGAAAGGCATAAATTCAGAAATTACAGTTCAAGGAGAATGGAAATGCACAGTGTTTACGATACGTTAGTAAGTTCAATTGTTATATGGCTCAAATTCTAAAAAAAATTGTTTAAGTCGAGTGGGCCACGACCTTTTTTTCAGTAGCGTAATACTGGCTTGTTTCCTTTCTCCTACATTTCATGCTGAGCACCAAGCACAATGGCAGTATGTTCTATTCAGTCTTCGGTATGACATGACGAGTAGTGGAACTCAAGACCTCCCGACTATGCACAAACCGAATGCTTTAACTACTTGACCATGCAGTCGGTCCCGTGTATACGGTATACGAAAGCTACAGTAGTGAATAAAACCAGCGGCTTACGGACTGGATTTCCGTGAAGGAATGGGGAGGAGGGGGTGGGCACGCATTATGTTGAGTGATCGCCGACCTGGGGACGGGTGCTCCCCTCCCCTCTGAAAAGGCTGGAAAAATTGAATAGTTGTAGATGCAATTTGGTGCTACGTGTTTCCTTTTTTTAAGTAAAATTTTTTAAAAACCTCGCATTTAAGGAAAGAAAATAATAAAGGGTAGGGCTGCACCGGAACTGAAATTTTGGATCCGGCCGGAACCGGAACCAGCCGGAACTTTTTTTAAGTTCCGGCCGGAACTGAGTATTTTGAGTGCATTTTAATGCCTGTAAGTAAGTAACGTCACCAACAAGGGAAAATAGCCTTCATTACTAATGCCTACTCCGTATGAAGCTGACTTGTAGCTGGTTGAAGCATTAAAAAGTTAGTAAGAATATACTTTAGATATAAAATGAAGGAAATAACCATATTGTACACTGTAACACTGCAATAATAGAATTTGTGCTCAGCCCCTGGGTAGCCTAGAGCTGTTCTTATCTAGTATGGATTTCATCTTTCCTCTCTGATAAATCGACTAAACTTTTGGCTTTTTTTCTGCTTGTTTCTCATGTTAATACTTTTAAAGGAACCCTCAGGACTTTTACAGGACATCAGAGCTTATGGTTTTCCTTCATATTTACTGGAAAAAAAGCCAAAACTTATATAAAGTGAAACTGAACAACAATTCCAAATATAAGGCCTAATTCTCTCACCCCAGACAGTTCTAATTTTCCAAACCTACTTATTGAAGCTCTCCCCCCCCTCCATGTCTGTCTAAAACTCATCCTCATCCAGACACAATTTGTACATTAATGTGCAAACTTTGTTAACGTTATCTCTTTCCAATTTATCGTGTAAATTATTTATATAGGGGAAAACAATTCATTAATACTATACTTCAGTTTTCTCCTTTGCCATCATATCCCGATTATGTTAGATTAGACTTGGATTATGTATTATGTAAACAGCTATATTATTTTTACCATTGTCTTTTCGTTATATGTCATGTGTTTCAAGTTGATGGAAATAAACTGTGTCAATAAATCCAAAAAAAATAAAAAAAATAAGTTTATTGCTTCAGGGTGAGTATAGAAGACCCCAATGTGTAACACTCTCAGTACAGTACATAAATATGAGCTACAGTATGCAGTGCTCTGTTATTTTTGAACTTGCTGTTAATGACAGAGCTGTGCCAATTGAGAAATTCTTTAGACTAGATGTATACAAAAATTGTAGTTTGGGTGAGAGTTGCTACCTTTTTATTATTACAGTATGTTTTTGATATAGCAACTGATTTATTCACTATCATACATAGGGCTACATGTTGTTGACACATTTAACAGTTTAACACTTAGTTAAGGCTCAATCCTCTTACCCCAAACTGCAACGTTTACATTAGTCCACAGGAATTCCCAATTAGCACAGCTATTTGATTCAGTGGCATCCCCAGATGTTTTGTTCTAGACATCGCAGGGGGCATACAGTACATTGATTTTACCGGGGAGGGGGAGAGGGGCACTGCTAGACACCACTTATAATGTTGGAGGCACCGCCAAGTACGAAGTGCAAGGCTGTTTCGGTTGTAGTCCAGGAGGCCAACTTACACTGTAGGGCCCCTGGTGGGTCAGTTAGTTCGACAGGATTTAACAACACATGTGTTAAATGGTGTGACCAAGAACAAAGTTACAACGTTAACATAAAATTACCTAAATACAGGAAATCTTCTGTCATTTTCCTCCAGAATGTTTTGCAAATAATGGCTAACATAAGTAAGACTATTGGTGAAACTACTACTGTACATATCAAAAGCAGAACTTGCTGACATTTTGATAAAGGAGGAAGAGGAGCTGAACTTTAAAGAAAGCAAATGATGGACAGTTATAAGTGATTCTCTCCCGATCAAAGATGTAATCCTGTCTGACAGGTTACGTGAGCTGAGCACCATCTTCAGTTGGTGCTGACTGGATTGTACAGAAAATTTTGGAAAACTCAAATTGTTAGACAGCCAAAAAATGGCATTTCCCAGGTGTTTTGGGTGATTTAATATCGAAGTAAGCTGAATTGCCAAAGTTTACCAAATATTAATTGGGGTGGGGACACAATGTTTTACAGGGGCTCACGTGCATGCCCCTTGCACCCCTTTTCCTCGACAAAGCCACTGCTTTGATTGACAGCAAATTCAGGAATGTAGAGTACTTCAGCTTAATTTAATTGAATTACACAGCATCTACTGTACAGAGGTTGTTTTGACTACACATCGTGGTCAGTTATTTACTCATCCTGATGCAATAAACTGAGATTGTGTGTGCATGAGAATAAGTTTTACAGTAGACACTTTTAGGGGGAGGGTTAGAGTAAGTACAGTAGGCTAAGAGAACTGGAACTGTTTAGAGTAAGAGGATTAGGCCTTCATATAACAAAAAGAATTGGGAAGAAAACTCGTAGATCTTTTTTTCATTTGCCTCTTAATGATTTAACTCGCACTGTGAAAGTATGTGACTTGAAGCAAGTATAAAGTTCCGGCCAGGTACTTTTAAATGGATCCGGCTGGAACCGGAACTTAGCAAAATCTGGGTTCCGGCCGGATAGTTCCGGCCGGATCCGAGTTCCGGTGCAGCCCTAATAAAGGGTTTCAGTGATCACCGACCTGGGGGAAGGGGAAGGGTCTACGGGAAAATTTTTAAAAAATTAAGTGTCTGAACATGCAATCTGGTGCCACATAGGCTTATGCTACCTTTTGAAATACAATAAGGGGTGTTTCAAATTTTCCTATTTTTAGGAGCTAAAATGCAATTGGCATCAATGAATCCCTTCCCTTTGAATATTTTTGAGAATTCAACTGTCTTTACATGCAATCTGGTGCCTCATGCCCTACCTTTGAAGGTAAAATTTGTGTTAATAATTACGTATTTTTAGGATCTAATATAATGAGGTCAGTGGATCAAACGATGACCAGAAAGCCAAAAGGCTTAGTGATTCCTTGCCATGAAATACCTTACCTTCTTCCAAATTGACAGTGTTTGATAGATTTTTCTTTACAATTTAGGCACAGAATGTCAAGGATTCATTTAACAAAGATCAAAACACACTTATATCATGCTACAAATCCCAACAACACTGACCCCCAGTTACCCCAGATGACCTTTGACCTTAACCAAAAGGGCTCTTTGATTCTCCCATGACCTCTGAATACATGATATGACCTCTGGTCTGTATAAAAAACAAGAAGCTTCTTAAGGTGTCAACAAGCCATTAAAGAGCTTTTATAGTTTTACTTCTGGTGACCTCAAATGACCTTTGAACTTGGCCAAAAAAATAGAGTCCTTCCTCTCAACATGACAAATCCATATCTCAAATATGAAAGTGTCAGTCACTCCTATCTTGAGATATTGTGTTCACAAGCCACTTTTGACGTTTTCGCAATTTTACCGCTTGTGACCTCAAATGATGTTTAACCTCTACAAAAAACAATGAGGTTCTTCCTCTTAACATGACAAATCTATATGCCAAGTATAAAAAGTGTCGGTTACTCCTATCTGAAGATATCGTGTCAACAAGCCATTTTCGAAGTTTTCGCAATTTAACCGCAGGTGACCTAAAATGACCTTTACCAAAAACAATAGGGTTCTTTCTCTCAACAAGACAAATCTATATACCGAATATGAAGAATGTCCGTCACTCCTATCTGAAAATATCGAGTTTACAAGCCATTTTCGGTGTTTTCCCAATTTTACCACTGGTGACCTCAAATGACCTTTGACCTCTACCAAAAACAATAGGGTTCTTCCTCTCAACATGACAAATCTATATACCAAGTATGAAAAGTGTCGGTCACTCCTATCTGAAGATATCGTTTTTACAAGCCATTTTCGGTGTTTTCTCAATTTTACCGCTGGTGACCTCAAATGACCTTTGACCTCTACCAAAAACAACAGGGTTCTTCCTCTCAACATGACAAATCTATATACCAAATATGAAAAGTGTCGGACATTCCTACCTTGAGATATCGCGTTTACAAACAAGTGTCACAAACACACACCCGTACACTCACACACACACACACACACACACACACGACACCACCATCGCATAGATTCCTTGCCTGCCTATGGCAAGGAATCCAAAAAATTGCTTCCTTATCTGCTCACTACTTTTGCAAAAAACGGTGGTCATAAAGGACAACGAGGTTTAGATAGCTGATTTCCGAATTTAATGCAGCATATCGAGTCTCTGTTTGAATGTGTGCAAACGTTACGTGTAAACATGCGCAAAAGTTCTCCTACTGTGACCTCTTCTTTTTGGTTCAACATTTTGTAGTCGTCCATAATAAACTTCTTTATAACTACAAAAACGTATCAACTGAACGGGGATTCTATGATCAATTTCATTATTAGTGGCATTTCAGTTTTAACATTTTCTATTTCATGATATAAAATCCCAAGTGACGCTTTTACACAGTTCTAACAGCCAAAATGACTCGATACTAGAGGAAGTTTTTTTTTTTTGTATTAACGTTGTAGACAATACGTTGTTGATGTTACATCTCTAAAATCAAAAGAGTGAACTAAGTCACTCTTTGACAGAGTGAAAAGTGTGAATTCACTCCATTAGAGAAATAATTCAATGCAAGAAGATTGAAATTCACTCCAAAAGGGGGGAAATTCCCTTAAAACGAGCGAAGTTTCACTCTTGATAGAGTGCCCACAGCGATCACTTTTAAAAAAAAGCGATCATTGCAGGCACTCGTGGAAGAGTGAATTTTCCCAAGCAAAAGCTACCAACAGCAATTCCTTTTAAACGTTACTATTTTCTTTTCCATTTCTTAATATTTAAGCCAACTTTATGGTGTTCTTTTCATACACCTCGAGAGTTGTGTTAATATTGAATGTTTGCAAACAGAAAATGAAACTGTTACGGTAACGTGCCAGATTATAATGAGCACATGCCCATACAATGCCTAAGGTATAACTCATTGCGAAGTCGATGTCAACGTTCAAACGGTAGCAGATAAAACGTAATGGTTTCGTATGCGACTTTAAAGATCTAAGATAAGTTCCATGAAGGCTTATTAGACTACATCGCGTTTCTTGAAGGCCAAAACTTTGTCACTATGCTATAACGCATTGAGACAATGGAAATCTTTAAACTTGCAGAGGGTTAAAAGTCTTAAATGGTGTTCATTGTCCCCGTTCTACCCCAAGCTAGAAAAGCCTGGTCCCAAAATTTAAATGACAGAAAAATTAAGTAACAAATTCAAAAATACATTAAACAACATGGAAAATGAATTTTAACAGTTCAACTACAATCATTCATAAGACATAAAATGTTGAAATTTATTCACAAAGTAGTCTATTGCGCAATAAGTTTTGACTTTCTTGTCGTACAACTCACGTAACCTGCTTTCTTTCCCTTTTAAATTAAAAATATTTTTATGTCATTGAACACTTCCTGTTTGCTTTCATAGCAACATGATGTACAGAGAGGGCTTAATTAATTACATCACCCTAAAATCGTAAGACAATGTTTCTTTTTGAGTGAATAAATTAAACTCCAACCACTTTTCCTTTTGAATAAAACTTATCATTTTCTGGCAGACTCACTTCTCACTCCTCACACACTGGCAAGTGTAAAAACGATAGAAATGATCCGAACATAATCCAGTCCTAATGGTACACTAATATTTTAACTTACCATTTATGTCTCCATCAAACTCAACTACATCTTTTCGTCAAACAGTCAAGACGGTTGAAGTACTGCAATTTAGCAACATATTATTTGAAAGGTCACTGGTAAAGCTATATAACGCATAGGCTCACAATTTTCTTAATGCCTGTGGCAAAACGATTTGAAAGTTGCCGAGCAGTAGGAACAATCTTAAACGCCAATATCAAATTAAACAGCACAAGGCACAAACGTAATCCATACATTCTTGAATAAAAACCTTGCATTGATCCATCACGATGACGGCATCAGTGTAAGATGTAATGTTTTATTTTTGAGGAAGATGGTATTGAAGCCATATTTATTCCATGATCTCACGATTTTTGAGCGGTTTAAAGTCCACAGGTGGATAGTATTGGAGAAAAATGCTCCTAGAGATGTAATAACGTCGTCTATACTGATTCCTGAAACGAATTGTACGTCCATCCGGTCTTGTAAGATAAGACCAGACTTCAACCTGTCAACCAAAGGTGACAGGAAAACCTGCAGCTTGTTGGAGTTAACCACGAAAAAGCAGTCTTTCAGGCTCTTGTTCGTCTATTCCTCTCTATAATATACAATTATAATATCAATAATTACACTTTTTACCAGCTTTTAACAGTGGTCAGATGTTTATTCTCTTCTCGAGTCAGTAATTACCCTCCTGAGTGACCGTCTGATTTAAACTAGGAATAATTTTACCTAAAACTACCCATTCCGGAGTCCTTCATTTCTCTCAGGTAATTAAATTTTCTTCTTAGATATAAAGGGCAATCATGTACACATAACTAAATTACTCTACCAGTGCAAAAAACAGTTAATATTAAAATATTGAGGTATCCAATTAGGGTTTGTATTGCATCGAGTGACTCAAATATCATATTGACAACCTGCACTTAAAGGCAAGTACACATCGACGGGGCCCTTGAATTGTTTAAACGCTTCCTTGCAGAAATTGCTCAATTTAAGGAAAACTTTTTAAGAATCACCGGATTTGGTCCAGTAGTGAGTGTATCTAGATTTTTTTTATGGACGGATATGGTTAGGGGGTTGACGGAAGATCTGCATATTTCTGGGGGTACTGGGATTGGTCTAACCGCTAAGCAATCTGTCTGCTGCAGTCCTACATCTTACCGTTTCTATGTGTTATCGGGAAATTGAAAACATCTCACAATTTTTTTTCAACGTTTGCCCAAACTGAATATTCGAACATTTGGGGCAAAGTGGTATGCAGGACTGTAAAGAGAGGCTGAAGAAAGCATTGTTTCGTAAGAGCTACTTCACTGCGTCTTTAATTTTTGTATTTTGTTTTTGTTATTTTGTTTTTTCATGAAAATTTCACCAGTGGAGCATTTTTTGGAATGTGTTCCTATAGATTACAGGAAAACGAACTGATACTTCAAGGATCATTCAAACTGCATTTATGAAGTTTTGTTATTGAAAAACTGGTATTTGAAAGAATGTCCCCTTTGAAGAGAAAAACAATACTATGACAAATCTGGCAGAACCTAAGGTACATTGATAAAGGATGTCATAATAAACAGGCGGAGAATACTTGAACAAATACTGAAAATCCTACACTTGAAGCTACAGTAGCCAGTGAGCCACAACTGGAAAAACGCCGTGGCCGGCTCGACTTGAACCAATAGGTTAGGAACTGGGCCGAAAATTCCATCTAATTAACTAACTACATTTGAAGCTGTGGATTTATTGTTCAATTATTACAAGATGTGCGATTGTGAGACAATTGGACTAGTAAGTACAAAAAATACTTACACAGCTGAAGTTTAGTTAATCATGATAGGAAACCGGGCGTGCACCAGTGCCGGAGCTACAGCGGGTATGGGGGCATTCACACCTCAGATAAGATTATTCACTTGTCTCCCTTGCCCCTCCCCCAAGTTAGCTCAGTCAGGAATTGAGTTCAACCGAAAAAATAAATGTCTACCTCTCCTCAAGTTTATTTTTTCAGCCAGAAATATGCTTCTCGGGCCCCCCATTTTGGCCCCAGTTTGGTTTGGTTTTGCGTGCGAAAATCCCCCAACATATTCTTTGCCTGTAGAATTTTGACATTCTGACGCCAACACCAAAGTTAAACAGTACTAAACACAGAAACACTTATTAACACGAATAAAGAAAATTTAAGCCTATGTGGATAAATAAGACTGGAAATTTCACAAGGAATACATTCCTCCATCTACTTGCAGTATAGCAATGGAAGCGAGAAATAGATCATCACGTTACCTCTAAATCCAATAACATATTGATCACAGTTTATGGCTACGTCAAAGGGCAAGGGCAGTCACTCCATACCTACAATCTGAAAACACCTGGGTTAAATTTAACCAGGATCGGTGTTCTATTAACTTCGACACAATCCACGTGAAATTTTAACGCAAATCCTGGATAAACTGACACCAGTTCTGGTTGAAACAAGTAGGATTTTAGTTAGTTTAAACAGGATTTACGTTTAAATTTAACCAGGCCTGTGTTGGAGTAAATAGAACGCCAATCCTGGTTATAATAAACCCCGTGTTTTTAGAGTACTGTATATACTATGAGACAACAGCCAAATCCCTCACACTTCTTATTTTTTTAGAATATCTTCCATGATATTTAAGGTCTTACATGTCGCATGCTCAAGGTAAACCGATGAGTTAATCTCCTGAATTTCATAATATAGTGAATATATTGTCACATGACTCTCCAGAACCAATCATGAAACAGGACGGACTACTGCACAGTTAATTAAAATTGAGGTGACTGCTTTATCCCCTTTATTTATAAAATCAGTTGTGCATATTGTTATGTCCTCTCTATTTCTCCAGAGTTATGTGCACTCAAGAAAAAGTTTCGAATTAATCTCCACCGTTTTGAAAAGAGTGACACTAACCAGCTGACCGGGTAACTTATTATGTGCCCCAAAAATGATTCGTTGGTGAGTTAATCAAAATTAAAAAGTTAGATGTCCTGTTCAAATGGAAACAAAATATAGTATAGTAAGGATACTGAAAACCACAGGAAGCTTAATGATTATTTTCGCGACAAAATTGTTCTACGCAATAAAAATAAAAATAAAAAAAAAACTTACCGCAGATTGCAAAATGTACGCCTACGGCGCCAGTCTGATTTGTGTAATTTAAATAACATCGCAAAACAATAAAGCAAGTGATTGTGCCGCTACCTTAACAGTCTTTGAAAATCGGATATACCTCAGGAGATTTTCAGGGTTAGTGATCCTTTTTAAATCATATGTAAGCACAAAAGATTTGCCTCACCAGAGTACTATCACTCAGTGCGTAGTATTCTAAGTGTTTTTATCAACATGGTTCATAACATAAATGAGCTATGAACTCACTAGGCCTATAGGTGAAGTACACTTTTCAAGTTTCCAACTCCTGGGACTTTGTAGGTGTTTACCTACATGTATTAACTGATTCTCGGGTATTTGTAAACTGGTAAACAGAATACAGTACCAGAGTCGATGTTGAAATATATACGACCGAAGCTCATATTGTCATATCCCGTTATGAGTTTCAGGGTCATAGGTTACGACTATTCAATTTGATTCAGAAACGTGAAGAGTCGTCTTTAAAAATTTTAAATATTTCAAGCGTGCAAATATTTATATCATGTTTAAGCAACAACTAACTTTCTTTTTAGAAGCACTTTAGATAAGGAACTACATGTAAATTGATAGTTAACTCCAATGCAGCCGTGTGCAGTTCCAAGTTCAACTTTCTGAAAACTTGAAAAGGGCACACTTTTCCCAAACTTTTTTCGCCCATGGGTGTTTGGTTCAGGTAATGGCGGTGCACTTGAAAAAGAAGAAAAAATAAAAACCTGATAGACACATGCATCTTCAACAGATGTTTCCTAGAGCTATTTGCATGCTCTTGTCTGAAATCATGATGGTAACTTGATGCACTCCACTCGGACAAGAGAATAGTAGGGCAAATTCATGGACTAAAGGTTGGAGAATTCCGTCGCCTCGACTCGAATCAATTTCTTCTAATTTGCAGTCCAACCAAACAGTATATCTCTCTAAAAAGGTTGAATTTCCTAAATGCATTTAGGCCTAACACATGTGCCCCCTAATCTATTTTAGCTTACCATAACCCCATCAGAAGCAGTCTCGTCCCTTTAATGATTATTAATTGGAAAATGTGTAAGATATTGTTTTGAAAAAATCATAAAATGGGGGCTGTATATTTACGACATGATCGAAATACGGCACTGTGAATTGTTCAAATCAAAACCATCAAATATCATAAATCCCTGTGAAGTTAGTTACTCAGATTGAGCTCAGTTTCTAACCAATTGATTCAAATAGAGCCTGCATTGGCTTTTTCTCCATTTTTGGCTCACTGGCTTGTTTTCCATGTCTCCCAACTTGAGAATATGCTTTCTACAGATAATGCCTTTTTGTGTATTCTTCAACAAACTGTTATCTAGACTATAAACTCGGTGTTCTTCCCCACCCCCGCATTTTGAGATGGTGAACTTTTATAATAATATACATTATTTGGTTAACCGCATTGTATGCCAAAAACATTTTTCTTTCGACGATGTGCCTGTTAGTGTTTGTCTTATCATACAGATAGAAAACAGAGCATATATGGCTAAGGACATACTACCCATTTTATGGAAAAAGGCCGTGGCCGGCTCGACTTTAACCAGAAGGTTGAAAACTGGACCGTAAAACTCTTTACCCATTTTATGTCGCCTATATCAAGACTACAATTTTTCCAGTTGTGGCCCATTTCTTGTTTCCCCTTCTTTATCTGTTTATTGCTCAAACAATGCAATACAGTAATATTGTTTCTTACACAATGCAATAGTGTGTATGTGACTATTACTCTGAGTCTGTGATGGTTTTTTGGCCCTAAAAGCTTCGGAGTTGTACCAACGATTACATGTACAGTATAGTGATTATTAAAGTGTTTGTGGACAATACGCCAAACTGATCAGATTTGTAAACTTTTTTCTCATTGGATTCTTAGCACAGCACAGTGTTTTATGAAAAGATTAAAACAGATTTTGAAACAGATTACAGACAGTGGCCTAACCAGAGTGCCTCCACTACTGTCAAAAGCGTTTATTAGAAACAATTAAGACGGAACTTTTTCGCAATTTGCTCATTTTCATTGTTTATGTGGAAATTTTGTTGCAAACGAAAGCTCAAAAATATTGACTGCCTAGATTCTACTTAAAAGGCTCTGAAATGTCATTTCCGGCTGTCTGAGGGGTCGCGATTTTTCAAAAGTTTCTGTACACTCCGTCCTAACTGATGGAGGTGACGCTCCTCTTGAAAAGTGTCATTTCGTCTTGCCCCACCATTTGAACGCTTTCCCCCTAAGTCCCCCCTCCCCCCATGAAGAAGTCTGCGGGTTACGCCACTGATTACCAAAACTGACAAACCAGTCTACATAGATGTAGGTTGCAGAGATTTGACTCTATTCACCTGCTTTCAGGCTGAGACCTAGAAACTTTCATACATAAATCAGAACTTTCATACCTTTAAAGTGCCAGTCACGTTCCTCAGAGCCTCGGTCTCTCGGCTCCTAAAGGATAAAATGTGCCTCGTAAATCAAAACTGTGAAATGGGACCTGTTTCCTTCTCCGTGTGCACTTGTCGTCTTGGAGTCAAACCGTTTATACATTCCCTTCTTACAATTTCCAAGAGAATGTCGTTTAATGAACAAAATAACAGGCTTTTAAGAAGTCCGTTTTAGCTAGCTGACAGGTTTCTCGCTCCATTTCTCAAACACGAATGGAGGCACGAAAGGTTTGTGACTTAGTCCAGAAGACAACTTCAACTTGACTGAAACAGACAGAAGTCTGCTTATCATGCCAAGTCACGAAAACAGCTGCGAAGCCTTGTAGAATAAAACACCATCGAAAAAGGCTTTAACCCACAAGCTTAACTAAGTCAACTCCTTGAATTTCCGCAAGTACAATGCTTCAAAAGTGCCGCTTCACAATACTCCAATGTCACAACTATGAGCAAGTCTTCTTCGTTCGTGAATTCCCACATATACGGAAGAGCCGCAATCACTGCACAATACATAGATCACCAAGACACGCGGCATACAAAGCTATTTTTAATCGCCTTATCAAACGTTCAACCTGCCTCTGTCAATGCATTTCACAAATGTCATCATATTGTCTTCTACACAATTTGAGAAACAAGTAAGCCATGCAACGACGTATAAAACGCTAGTATGAGAAACCTTCCTAGCAGCTGCAAGAGCTAAATGACATGTTGAATTCAAGTCCTCAAGCTGCAAACATCGGCTGTATTGTCTTACTCTATTAAGCATGCCTTTACACCAGCAGATTCTTCTATTTTTATATGATTTTGACAATAGGTAAACAAAGAACATGACCTCTGGATTGAACCAATGTAATTGCTTATATTAGAGGTCAGGTGTTGCCGTATACTAGCCGTGCTAAAAATAGTCATTTGGTGTTATTTTACAACGACTGTTTGTTGTTAGTTATACTTCCATGACTTTGAGGGAAATATTAAACATATAGCCATAACGGAAGAACAATGCCTACATTGGTACGTGTGTAAGTAATTTTGCTTTTATGCCGCCGATAGGTAGGCTACGTACAATGATCAGGGAGTTGCAACAGAGTGATATAGGCCTTATGGGCATTGTCAGTAATGGACAACATACCGTGGGGGTGAAGGAAACCCTCCCATTCGCTCGTCAAGTGGTTGGGTAAAAAATAAAAAAGGAGTTGCTCAGTGTTGACATTTTTTTTAATTAACCCCATATTCATGGGCGTATCAGCACAATTTGATTTGGGACGGGAGGGGGAGGGGGAACGTTAACGTCATACCTGAAAAGTAGAAACAAAAATTTTCCTCAGTTGAGCTAACCAAGTGAACTTCCTAGTTACACTGGCAATTTACAAGTATGTTTTTATTGGGTAAAACAAAAGCAAGACGGGACTGTTAGGGGGTGGCGCCAGAGTTTGCCCCACAGAAGGGGCGGGTTTGGTCAGCATTTCGAAGCCCCGACAAAGGCCATAAGTTCCCGATGGGACGTGACTGAAAGAATTTGAAGCTTGAGTACCTCTTATTTTAACAAATTACGGGGCTCGTTTTGAAGAAAATTTGCAAGTTTTGGAAGAACTTTGGATTTTTGTGAGGACCATTAAAAATTGGGTGTTCATTGAAGAATCTGCTCTTCATATGAGCAAAATACAAAAAAAGGTTAAATAAGAGAGGAAGGAAAATTTGCCCGAAAAGGTTTCAACTTTTTTTTTAACAGGGATTAGAAAATTTAGAGACTGTAATGGAGAACTTGAATTTTGCAATGTTATGAAAAAAGCCAATTTTTGGTACAGAAAAAAATTAAATTTTGTTTTTTTTCATTAGGTAATCAGCATTTCAAAAGCTAAAGTTAGTCAGTTAGTAGAGTGTCGGGGTGATTGAAGTTAACTTGGGATTTTGTTCGGAGAAAGAAATTTTAAAATTTTCGGGAATCTTTTGCCATGAGTTTTAACAACTTTGAAAATCTGAAGTTAATCTCTAGCAAAAAATGTATAGTTGTAGTTTATTGGGGTTATTGAATATCATTGTGTAGATTCAGACCCTCGGATGAAATCTGAAAGTTTCCCAAAAAAGTTTGGTTCTTCTTATGTCAGTATTTGAAATCTGGAGCTAATGTATTGCAGAAATTTAATGGCAGACGGAAATTTGAAATAAAAATCCTGTACTTGCAGAGAATTGAAAAATTGGAGTCATTATTGAAGATCTATCTGCCTAAGTTCATACAGGAAAAATCAGGACTGTAAGCTGCAGTTTCATGTTATATCGTACGTCTGTACATTGAAAATGGATTTTTTACACTTTCTTTTCAAAATATTCCGTCGAAAACGTGGGGCGTATAGGAATATTTTGTAAGGAAGATTGGGGAATATTGGGAGTCTCCTCTAAGCATATGGTCTTTTCTTGAGCAAAGACAACATGATCTTTTGGGTGGGGAGACTGAAGTTTATTGGGCTTATATCTTTTACCATATGGATGAAGGATCTCAGACGAAACTGGATCTTCTTCCCGACGGGTCCCAGGTTTCCCCGACGGCCATGCCGAGGACCTACGGTACTCCCTCTGCTGGCACCAAACTTGAGAAGATCGAGTCCGATCTAATTTCTTTTTGGCGTGATTTTACCAACTTTGTTTATGGGTTAGGTAAGAGGGAGTTTTACGACCCAGTTTCTAGCCGACTGCTTTAAATGGAACCGACCAAGGCCCTTTTTCCAGTTGCGACTCACAAGCTTGTTTCCCTACCCTATGAGCATCAAGCACAATGGCAGTAGGTTCGGTTTCAAAGTCTCCGGTATAACCCGGCCGGGACTGCGTAGCGCCTCTGTGGCTGCAGCCCCCTTTAGGCTGCCGCCCCTCAGAGTTAATTTTTTCGTAGCGATGAGCTGGACGAAAAAATTCGTCCGCCCCGCGGGGTAGCCGGGACTCGAACTTCTGACATTTCGAATTTGCATATGTGATAGATTGCTGACTAATATGGAAACTGCAAAGCAATCAAAATAATAGGTCAGCCACAACAGGTCAGCAGACTACGAAGCATAATATAGACGAATCTGAGCAGCTAAGGAAGTCGACCATTAGTGTCGTCCATCAACCTTAAATGGTCTAAATGGTATTGTGTTTACGCAGTTCTGAACTCTCATTTGAAGGATTAAGAGGTGTTGTAGTGTACAACAAGCCGTAGTTAAGGAATAAGCAAACAATTTGAAAGATAAAAGCTGATGGACCCCAGTCTTGTCCGACTTAATCAGACCATTACCTCAATGTTCGAATTCCTCTATAGGCATATGCCGTCTGGCTGTTACTGTGGTAAGCCTATACATACATAGGCGTAGGAAGCGGGAAGAGGAGGCTTGGGGAATAGCCCCCAGTGAAAAATGAGTGGGCAAAAGCATGCTTCCGTCTCCATTTCCCGGGTCAGAAAACCCCTTTTTTCATTTTTTCCAAATCCCCCCAAAAGCAAAATATCCGACTCAGCGCGCGCCCCAAAATGCATTATGAAATGCATCAATTATTCTCGCTCATGTATAAATTTGGTAAATTTACCGAGCTCTGGAAATGACGAAATCGGATATTTACCATATGTGACACCCCATCATCAAGAGACACCGGCAGCTTTATTGCTATTTGAATAAACTTTTTAGGAGGGCTCGGTAGAATAAGAAATAAAAAAACAAGCTGAGATAAAGCGAAACTTTTAATAATTACATTTCTACCTATTGGGGTTAAATCCCTAGAAGCCCAAAGCCTTAAATTTTCTTTTAGTCTTGAGAGCTTTGGAAGGTAGTTCAGACGGAAAAGATCAAATCTGTTCGAAGTGAAGGTAATGCCGAGCATCTGTAAAGGTCCAGAGGTAACATTAATGCCATAACCAATAGCGAAATGAGGTAATTGAGATACAAAAGGTCCTAAAGGAAATAAACTACATTTTTGAAGGTTAATAGTTAGTCCAGAAGAACTCTTATAAAGACTTAAAATACGAAGAACCTCTGCAAGCGACTGCTCTGAGCCATCAAGAAAGAAGTTGGTGTCGTCGGCATTATTAGAAAGTATTAGAAAGTAAAGAATTAGAAAGTATTATTTTTGATTTTATATGGGGCGGAAACCCAGATAAAGTTAAACGTACTGTAATGGTTAGCTCGATAAGAGACGGGGGACTTAAGGTTACACATATTCCAACTTTCATTAAAAGTTTAAAGTGTAGTTGGGTAAAAAGATATTGTAGTACGGATGATTCTCCTTGGAAAGTTTTCTTTGATATTTCTTTGAGATCTGTGGGAAAGACTTTTTTCTTTCGTTGCAATTGTAAATATGAAGATACCCCAGATACTAAGAACGTATTTATTCAAGAAGTTATTAAGGCGTGGTGTGAATTGTCATATCGTTGTCCGACGGAGAATTTCCATAGTGAAATTATATGGAATAATTCCTTTATACGTATAGATAACCAAACCTTTATGTATCATGATTTATTTAAAAAAATGTATTATATGTAAAAGACATTTTTGACGAGAGTGGTATACCATTGACTTACCGTGAATTTATGAACCGTTACCACATTGTAAGTTTCCCCTTTTTGTTATATTTTGGTATCATTAATTCAATCCCACGCAGCTGGAGACCAGAGGGTGGGGAGAGGGATACTCTTGAAAATGACAGCTGTTGGTTCAATAAGTTTATGAATTCACCTTCTACATCTCAGTTTACATACAGCCATCTTATTAAAAGGATTATCGACCCCCAACAGCCTTAAATAAATGGAGCAAGGATTTTGCTCATTTTACGGTATTAGATTGGCAGAATATCTTTGATATGCCACATTTGAATACAAATGAAACAAAATTACATTATTTACAGTTTAGGTTTATCCACAGAATTATTGGTACTAATAAGTTGTTATTTGCCATGGGGAAAGAGGAGAGTGATTTATGTTCCTTCTGCCACACTGAAACCGAAACACTAGAACATTTATTTTGGGATTGTAGCATGGTATCAAATTTTATTTTAAATGTAGAGAATACGTTTTTGAAAAAAACAGTTTTTCTTTTCCAAGCAAGACATTTTTTTCGGTTTTAGTCAAGGGAAAAAACATCCCTTCAATTTTCTTATTCTTCATATGAAAAACTACATTTACCAAAATAGATGCAAGAAGTCACAACTTTCCATTCAAGAATTTATGTTCAAGTTTAAGTTTGCAATTAATATAGAAAAATTTATTTCTTCTAGAAGACCAGTACGTTCTACAAGACAAATTAACTATCACGATCTATATGACACTTTCTGCGATTTCATTGACGCTCGGTTGTAACCAT
The DNA here is from genome assembly GCA_037179385.1 of Holothuria scabra. Lineage (NCBI taxonomy): Eukaryota > Metazoa > Echinodermata > Holothuroidea > Aspidochirotida > Holothuriidae > Holothuria > Holothuria scabra. The sequence continues at coordinate 24,796,748 of CM074182.1, forward strand.
TATGCTATTGACCAATGAAACTGTTCTTATGTGTTCATATAACTTTATATCTGCTAAGTAACTTGTATATATCTGTAAATTACTCATGGAAACATCAATTGTAAATTTACCAAATTAAACTTGAAATTGCTGATGCTGATGTATATGAATTGAAATAAAAAGGAGGAAAAAAAAAAAAAAAAAAAAAAAAGCTTTATTGCTATTTTTGTAAACTGTCTGTCGTAGCATTCCAAATTTTCTCCAATGAACAGATGAAAGCTCCTGATTTTGAAATATTTTGTCTAAAAAGGACACCAAAGTTTGGGAAATTTTTGAAATGTCATCGGAGGGTGTCAGTTCATAGGACTTAGATGACATTATGGAGCAACAACGAGTAAGTCGTCGTGCAATCATTCTCAGATATGCCACCAATCATGCAATCATTATGCAATCATCATTGCAATTATGCAATCATTATCAGATATGATATGAAGGAAGTGCAGCTTCTTCAGTAATCCCCACTCTTTAATTTTCCTGTCAAGAAACCCAGAATCCAAAGCTTTCTACAAAACAAGCTCCATATCTACATATATTTGTTTAAAGGGGCAAATTTTTCTGTGTGCTTCGCGCGCCGAAATATGCCCCTGACACAGTGGTGTACAAATTTGAAAGAAAAATTGTAAAACTTAGCTACTATTTACAAGCCCGAGACATGCCAGTTCCGGCTGTCTGAGGGGTTGCGATTTTTCAAAATTTTCTGGGCGCTCTGGGCCAACTAAAGATAGTCTTTCGAGGTAGGACTTCATATTCCAGGCAGGGAACCATTAGCCTGCAGTACCCAAATGCTCTCATACACACCTATCATCAGATACCTTCGACCTTTCGACTCTGTCAGTTGAGTAGTCTGTGCATATGGATTTATTGATGTGTCAAATTGTTGTCAATGTTGCAGAGCAGTGACATAATTCCAGTGGGCAGGGGCGAGGAAAATGTCCTCTGGCTCGAAAAAGTGAAAAATTCTGAAATTTGCCATTTGAGACACCAGACAAATACAGTGCGGTTTTCCCAACTTTTCCTCTTTTTTTCCTTTTGAAATTCCGAATTCTCCCTAACAAAAGCTCCATATTTGTAATTGTTAGTTTTAAAAAACTCTTTTCGGCGAGCTTCGCGGGCCTAAATTGCAACCCTTCATACAGTATGTGGTCGCTCATAAAGCAGTCAATGGGTAACTTTTCCGAGCAGCTACAGTGCCGTTTCCATAAATTTTCTTCAACATAGGCTTTAAAGTTTTAAATGCTTTGTCTAAAGAAGGCAGCAAAGTTTCGGGAGCTTTTTAAATGTCGCCGAGAAGCATCAACCTACACTCTTTAGATAATATTATGTAACAACAAACGATCTTTAGTCGACATGCTCTCAGATATACGCTAATAGGAACCGCAGATTCGTAGATAGTCCCCAAAATATTCCGCAAATTCCCTTGCAGAAAACCCTGAATCTAAACTATTTCTTGCAATACACGATCCATATTTACAAATGTGGAAACGGACCCAACTTTTCGGCGGGCTCCGGGCGCCGCAAATTGCGTTCCTGATACAGTCAGGGAGTTATAAGGGACTTACAACTCGCTGATACAGTAGAGTTCACACAAAAACAGATTTTAGATATTTTTTTATTCAAGAAAAATCTCTTGCTCCTAGAAAAAAAAAGACAAAATTCGGGGTAAAAATGTACCTTTTGGTCAATGGGGCAGGGTGAGGTGCATGTTCCAAAATTGTTCCGCTCCCCTCGCCCCCATTTTGCTTCCTACGCCACTGTATACATATCAGGTCACCGTCCAATCAAACCGTCAAAACGCACATTACCACCCCACTCTCAATTCCGATACACATGTAGGTGTGTTGCGATGCTCAACTAGTGTTGTGTATCGTGTGAAAGAATAGCACAGAACACAACCTATGTCCGACATGTAAACTGGTAAAAGAAATATATTCTCAGCATTCTTGTGAATTTTTCATTCATTTCCCATGTTCATCTCTTGATATATCGACAATTGAAGTTGATACAATTTCTAAGCGAAGTGAACTTGAAGAAAGCAGGTGTGATGTCAGTGGCGGAGCTGCCATATGGTCAGAGGGGGCGGTCCCCCCCCCCCCCCGACGGACCAAAATCGTCTGTCGGCGCCCTTTTCCGGTTTTTAACATACTTTACTCTTGCACCATTTTTGGCAAAATACATAATTTAATAGCGTTGTTTTAAAGCCCACATAACAAAATACCCAAACAGCCACCAGTAACTGTTCTATATGCACTTTATTCTGATGAAAAGGGTTATTTTCTGTAATATTGGGATATGTTTTGCCGAAACGTATCTTCATGCTTTACACTAAATTATGAATGTTGTCGCTGTGCTAATTTCATTGCTTCTACACCAAGCGTGACTATAAGCTTACAAAATGCAAAAACTGACATTAAATTAACCCTCCCGGCCAACTAAAGATGCTGCAAAGGGCGCAACAATAATTGTAGCGCAAATAGCCCTCTTGTTGCCGGGGATAATTGTCAACAGAGAGTTTGTAAAGATACCAAAATTGTTTCCACAACATTTTTCAAAATCATTTGATGAGGAAATTCACGTTAAAATAAAATAAAACTGTCATCACAGTGGCAATGGTTTAAGAGTTTTTATGAGCAGTTTCCATTTTGCTTTTCTTCAAGTGACCATTCTCATGCTAAATGGCTATTTCTGACTCTGCACGATAATCCCATGAAAATTCTTTTTTCTGTACTTCCGTGGTCTCAAAAGCCAGAAAATTGCATCAAATAAGCTTAAGTTTAGGCTACTTTTATGTATTATGAAGTCGGTATCTAGAGAGCCAAGGAGACGTCTTGTCTTGGCTATTTCTTTATATGCACTTAATTAATGGCTATTTTAGAGTGGTCACATGATGCAAAATACGTCAATTCATGTTTCTTCGTGTACTTATCTCGATTTCCAGATGCCAAAAATATACACCTACCGGTGTTTAATTTCCAAAACTTTTTTCCTGTGGAAGATTGCTTGCTATTCAGCTCTAGCAGGTTAAATTTTTATCTTCACAAAGTAGCCTTGCTATTTTTACATTAAAATCTTAAATCGAGACCTGACAGTAACACACAAAATATAATGACCGCCTTCATACTAGAATGTGAAAAAGAGGGATAGAAACATGCGCGTCCGCAGTTAGGGGCAAGAGGGGCATTTGCCCTCCCCTGGAAAATGAAAAAACCTGAAACATAAGAAAACATAAAGAAAAAGACGCAGAAAAATTAACATCAATATTTCTTAACAGTTCACTCAGTGTTTTCCCTATTTATATACGTTAAATAGGCTTTAGAAATGTCATTTCCAGCGATCTGAGAGGCATTTTGGACCAAATTTTCTTGCGCTCCGCGTCAGCTCATGGTGGCGCGGAGTTTTTTCCCTCTAAAAGAATTTAGCCCCCTATTTTTCCTCCGTGGAGGCCAATAGATAGACAATTTAAACATGTTTTAATAGAAAAACTTGCTGAGGAGAAATGTCAAAGTAGTCTTCTACGCGGGTGCGGAAAATCAAATGGAAAGTCTGAAAAGCCGTGGCTTCGATCGTGCTGAGGCTCAGGGTATTTACTCCTTCGAAGCGCCCCTGCAGACCATTTTCGCCCCCTCTGACCGAAATCCCTAGCTCCGCCACTGTGTGATGTCATGTCATACATTCACCAGGGAGCTCCCTGGATTCACATTTTTGGTAAATGGTTTGCTTTTCTTTATTTTTAATCCTTTTAATTTAAGCTTGGATTGGTATGAAATGCCAAAGGCATATAGTGTCCAACATTCCACTGCTCCAGGCGCACTTGTGCAATCGATTCATCAGAATTTGGTTGCATAACATCGGTAAATTGTAAAGAAAAACAAACCGTCGGCAAACAATGTGAATCATGACATCTTGCCTGCTTATCCAAGTCCATTCTGTGCAGAAAATGTGTCACATTCAGTTGCTAATATTTCGAGAAGAGAATATGGGGAATGAATTAAAAATATCAGGAAGCTTTTACCTCAAAATCTGTTCCGCTTTAACATATCAAAAATAAGTTCGGTTCTGGACTATTTCCTTCACTCTTTACCAGATAGACGTGTTGTTTAGTACGTGTACCTTACGGTCCATGAAAATTCCGCAGTGCACCGCGTGAGACTGACGCAAACATCGGAACGTCTTTATAGGTTGTTGGTGAAACCGCATAGGGGCTACTGTAAGTATATTAAAACTACCCTTTTCATTAATGGCGCATTTGCCGGGTAAACTTAGAACTTTGCTTTAAGTACCAATGGGATTTTTCAAATTATTCATTGCCTTCAGCAACATAATTACAATTTATTTTTCTTTCGGTAGGGGCCCGAAAATATCATTCTAAACACTCGAAACTTCTCGAAGTGTTACATAAACACGTGGTTCCTACGCCTATGTCTATATTAATTATATCTTAATTACTCATCACATAGTTAATACGGTTTGCTAACTGCAACTGATGATTGTCAAGGACAAAATTTAAACTTCCGATGTAAAATGCTGGGGATGTTTTAATGTTACAACTGTTCTTGAAATGAAGATTGCAAAAACAAATGATGACATAATCCATTTATGTCACGTGCCTCTGTCGACGTCACAAACATAGTCTTTCGAGCTCATATTTATTCATGATAAAGCGTTAATCAGAAAAAAAAACATGGAAAATGATAAATTGTGGATGTATTTGGGGGGAATTGCGACTAACGTCTACATTTTTAAAGCTTTTTACATCAAATACCCAACTTTGTAATTTTTCATGTCACCGTACATTTAAGAAATACCATGTCATTACTTAACTTTTAAAATGGATCTCTGCGGTAAAGAAGAGAGATAAGAGATCCGAAGGGGAAGTGTAAATGGCGCTTTAACATGCCATAAGTAATATCTTGTATCTTGTCAAACCATTTTTGCGGAAATCATTACTTCAAACATTACACATTACAAGAAACATAAATAATTTTTGGTGAGACAAATTCCCTTGGTTACATTTAATTAAAGCAACGGATTCGTGAGAAACTGATTTTTTCGACATCTAAAAAAAGCTACCCATGCAGTCACTTAAGTTTGATGCATCAATCATTCCGAAAGGTAAGTGTTATTTGTCTAATAACACGTCAGTGATTCAACTGTCCAATGTATATCATTACATCTGTGATTGCTTATATACGACAAAAAAAGTTCTGTGCTTGTAATGTAAAACAGTTACGTTGAATATCTTAATACCTCATTTTACGAGCAATGACACCGAGAGTGTGTATATATGAGTTCAACTTAAAATAGACTATGGATGAATTAAAGTACACAGCTGGATGTAGGTTGCAGGGACATCTAATTAAACTGGAAGACGGAACCACGTGCTCTATCAGTCTGTAAGTTCCTTTGTATGATACCATTCCAAGGAAGGTAACACAATGTGAACATTTACTAGGTCGATGGCTTTCTTCTGTCCCTAAATCAAGCTTTTTGTGCCCTCTGAGGATATGCAAAAATTAATTACACACACAAAGCCAGAGGGTAGCCTAGATAGTATAAAAGTATCCATGGTTAAATGATTCAATTTCAAACAATCTAAGAACAAAAGAGTGAACTTAGTCATTCTCTAATGGAGTGAAAGGTGTGAACTTACTCCATGAGAGTGTACATTCACTCCCACAATAGTGAAATTTACTCAAAGAAGAGTAAAACTCAATTCAAGAAGAGTGAAAATTCACTTCACGTTTTTGCACATGCCTACAGTGATTACTGTTTACCATATTACGATGCAAGGTTAGCATCACAGTAGGTAAAGAGACCTCATAACTAATGCAAAAAGGCCACGGAATCTCAGTTAACAGATCTTAAAGGTCCAGTTCTCTCACCCCAAACAGTATCAATTCTCCTAACCTTCTAACTTAAGCCCCTCCCAGAATTATTGTCTGAAATTCATCCTCATCCAAATACAATCTCAGTTTATTGCTTCAAGGTAAGTATAAAAAACTCAATTTATATAATCAAAATCTCTCAGTACCGTTCATGCTGTGTAATATAAGCATTAGCACTCTGCATTGTTTGAATTAGCTGTCAATCAAAGAGCTGAGCCAAATGAGAATTTCGGTACCCCCGTACCAAAATTGTAGTTTGGGGTGAGAGGTTTGGCTCTTTTAATTTCAGCTGCTCTTGGCAAGAACCATTAGACTGCATTCCTGTAAGTCACAAAAATTCCGTCAAGTTAACCTCGAATGCAATTGCTGAAACGTATTTTCATACTTATGCACATGAATCACTGAGAAAAGCGACAATTGTTGAACATAGATGTTAAACTAAAACCTTAGAAATAATAAAATAAAAAATACATATATATATTTTGTGCGCCACTTGAATTTCTAAGTAATGTAACTTATATACGACAGCCAATATTAATGATATAAGTCTCTTAAATAAATTCCTTTTGCACAACTAACACCCCTTTGACTGTTTGACTTCCATCCACAGGTCAATTTCTTTGCAGGTATGATTGGCATGCAAAGTTAAACTTCTTTTCTCGGCATCTAAGGTCGTTGGGAATCAGTGAGAAATCTTACCAAACAGAGCAAGTTTATCAAATGAAAAATAAAAAGAGTTAAGGCCCGCTCTGAAAAGAATGATCAAAATACGTGAAAGTGAACTTTTTCTTAAGTCCTTCCTGTCCTTCCGACCCTCTGGCAAAGGGCCGTTCGGCGAAACCACTAACTTTCACTGCTTCCCGAAGAAGCTGTTATGTCCACTAAAGGACAATACGTGACCAATCTTACGGCCATCAGACCATTTACACTATTGGTCTGTCACGTATGGTTCCATTCTAGACTGGATGGAAAGAACACATACTACACATGATATTAGCCAAAAGGCCTAGAAGCGATACGTGAAAGCGAACTTACAACGTAACATAAACGCTTATACGTTTACTCTTTAAACCTCTCATTGAAATTATGTTTGTTTACTTTCAACGAATCCCAAAATAAATCAATCTTAAAAATCAAACCTTTAAAGTACAAATCCACTCACCCCAAACTACAGTTACTGTAGGTGGTTACCGAAATTTTCAATTGGCTCAGCTCTTTAATTGACAGTTAATTCATACAATGCAGAGAACCAAAGCTTATATTACACAGCATGAACTGTACTGAGTGTTTTCATTATAAACATTAAGCTCCTCTACACTCAGTCACCTCGAAGCAATAAACGGAGACTGTGTCTGGATGAGGATGAATTTCAGATGATTGTTGAAGGGGCTAAGTAAGAAGATTAGGGGAATTGCTACTGTTTAGGGTGAGAGAATTGGGCCTTTGGAGCTTCATCCCTTTGCCAAGACGGTTGTCGGCAACAACATCCAAAACTCCTCCTTCCGTCCCTTAGACCGTGTAACTACACTTTAAAAGCGGTGTTTAGGAATCAAACACTTTCCTAAGCACTTTTTTCACGGTCCGATCTTAGCAGACACGTGAAGATGCTACACATACGTGTCTAATTCCTAAAAGTTTAACGTGTTACAAGGTTGGGTCAAAATAAGTGTTTAACTGCTTGACGTTTATCTATTTATAGAGTGCAGGCTACTCTGTGCTGGTAGTTAAGGACTTTATTTAGCCATGTTTTCTCGAGTGGGATATATAGAAAAAACTTTTATTTTTTAAGTTTACTACCTACACGTGGCCGGTTAACTTCGTCTCAATATGAACTGCAGTTAAACAAATAGCATCCGTAATATGGGAAAATTCTGAAAGAATTCACCCTGACAACGCGTTTTTTTTTTTTTTTTGTTAGACGTAGGCTACATGCCCAAACGATTGTCAGCGTAGTTCACTCCGGACAAAATGAAGTGATCCTTTCGCCTTTCTGGACGTGTCCGTTTTAGCACGTAAAAAGCTCAATCCGGAAAAAAAGTCGGAGAGGTTTAAATGAGTTAAAGTGTACAGGTAATAGTCCAATCACATACGATTTGCAGCAAACTCTTGTCGCGTCCTGTACGCAAACTTTTCGGACAGTACTTATGCAATTAGCGACGACTAGCAGGTGTTGTATTGCAGCTTGATTATAAGAATCAATCTAATTTCATACTCCGCTTATTGAAAGCGTCTTTGCTTACACCAGCCAAAGAGCTTTCCTGGAACATCCGTGTCTTACAACCTCCGGCCAAATAAAAGGCTAACTTTCCTTTAGCATGAGTCACGCGTACGACTTGGGCTCTCCCTTAAAAATGTGGGGTTCAACGGCTGTCACATGACGTCAGATGGTGGCACTGCCTACCTTTATTTTACTTTTATTTTAATCGAATGTGTATGGGGGAGGAGGAGGAAGGGGGAGCTGGCCACTTGCCATGAAGTGTATTGTTTTCTACGCATGTCGTACTTCTTAGCAGAAGCTAACCCTTCACTTTAGTGCCTAGTCTGGTAACGGGTCTGGAGCATATTTCAAACGTTTGAAAGGACAGAAGAGGTTTGTCTGTGCAGCACTCAAACTTTCTTCATCCCCATTCTTTTTCTCTTGGATCAACCAGTAAACGGCAAAAAGAACCATAGGCAACCTCTTCTTCATGCACCCATGAAAACCAATCCGGAGAGCGCTGTCAGAAATGATGGCGGTCTTGCAAAACAGAAGAAACAAACCATTTTGGGTTACTGTAATGTGAATACAGTGTTTCAGGAAATCCACTGCAAAAGAAAATTAATGGACAAATTTGGAGCTTGTAAAACTGTTAACTTTTACAAGGTTATAAAGGTGCAGGTAAATCCGATCTAGGAGAAACTCGGGTAAACCGTTAGTATGTCGGAACGTTGCAGTACAGTTCTTTCCAACATTATTTAATATGGCTTCTGGCTCAGTACGGAACCTACAGCCATTGTGCTTGGTGCTTTTAGCATAAGCAATGGAGTGGGGGAAACAAGCCAGTGAGCCACAACTGGGAAAAGGGCAGTGGTCGGCTCAACTTGAACCAATTGGTTGGAAACTGGGCCGTAAAACTCCATCTAACCTGTATACATGGTTACATGAAAAAATCTTGTAACCCCCCGTTCGATCCAGTTAGCTAACTAACCCATCGATCTTATATGGGCCATAGAAGAACCAGCTGTTTTACATCCATAGATTCTAGAGCATGCAAATATTGCGACAAAGCACACCCTCCAATAGTTTCAACGACCGGCTGCAGTGGTAGGCGGGAGTTCGAGTCCTGGCCGGGTCTAACCTTAGACTTTAAAAATGGAACCTTCTTCCATTGTGCGTGATGTCCAGCATAAACATTGGAGAAGGGAAAACAAGCCAATGAGCCATAACTGGAGAAACGGTCATGACCGTGACCGACTCGACTTGAGCCACTGGGTTGGAAACTGGACCGTGAAACTACATCTGACTAACTAAACCATAGTTTTAGCTGAAAAGTCTTTGGAAAAAAGTCTGACCTTGTAGGAAATTTTCAAAGATAAAAAATTCTAAATTGAAGGAAGAGCTTTCACAGTTTAAAATATAACAGTTGAATTTTGCTGCCAAAGGAATGCAAGGTAAGGCATTTAAATATCCTGCCGGGTAGCTCCTTTTTGATTTACAGTGATGAAAATCCAGTTACAGCAATATCTATGATGATAGTCTATACTATAAGACTCTTAAAGGTAGCCATTTCTTACCCCAAACTACAATTTCTGTAGTAGACCACAGCCTTCTCAATGTTGGCACAGCTCTTTGATTGACAGCAAATAAAAAAAATGTAGAGTACTGTGGCTCATATTGTACAAAGTGCACTGTAATGCGAGTGTTTAATGATTACACAATGGTTATTCAATTTGTATATACTCAACCTGAAGCAAAAGTACTGAGATTGTGTCTGGATATGGATGATTTTTATAGAAATGAGGGAGGGGCGTAACTTAGTTCCTATTGGAACTGTCTGGGGTTAGAAGATTTTGCCATACGAGACGATTTCCTTTGCTATTTTGGAGTTAGTAACTCGACCCATTTGCATCTAAGTCACAGAGTATTTGAACGAGGTAAATTATACTGTAGTGCAGCAGCACTGGGAGAATAGCGCATACCATTACTTTATACACTTTTAAAGCCATGCACTGTAGTGATGTTCAATGTCTCTCATTTTAAGAGATAATCCACACCCAGTCTATAATACCGGCAATACCTGCATTTAAAATCAGTGAAACTGATACTGTGTTGAAAAGTACAGACTTCCATCATTAGTACAATATTTATTATTGTAGTGCGCCGCACTACAATATTGGCATTTACTGGCCGACTGACAATTTCTTTTGTGAAGCCTGTTATGGCCCACAACTCATTTCCCTGCGCGTACCGTAACTTAGTTCGTACAAATATCCATGCTCTACCCTTTAACAATAGCAGTAAGTGCAATCTGTGGCCGTCTTTAAACAAAAATCAACTTCAGAAAAGCAAATACTACACTTACAAGGCTGATTTAAGGAGTTAGCTTCATGAAAGAGCATTGCGGATAAATTTCCAGAAAACGCGATGTAATGTGGTTCGGCCTTTTCACACTGAAGTGATAAGCCTGGAGAATCAATCGCTGCTTCCAAATTGGTATACGTAACACGGCGCCATTGCGTCCACTATCGTTGAACAGTATCTAGACGTTATTGTACAGTATCTTCATCTAGCTACTACGGAGCAGGGTATTGCCAGTTCCCTGTACGGAACGAATTGGCTTTACTGCATTGGATTAAGCGATTTGTGCTGTAGTTCTATTATCATGCTTTATTTCAGTGGTAAAAGCAGAAGCTATTTTGACAGCAGTCTGACCGAAACGTTTTGACAGCATGCATGTAGCATGCATTGCGAATTAACGAAACACGGATGTTAAAACACACAGCGTCAACAGTATGATTCGGCCTTCCACGAGACAGTTGTCATATGCATGCAGCGGTGCAGTCAGAGAGCTTGAGAGGCGTAATTATTTAACATAAAGAACGGTGAAAGAGGAGTCGAGAACCGATAAAACCATTTCAGGCAGGAGTAAGCAACACGACAGAGCATAACGTATGGCTAAGTAGGCTACTCAGCACGAGTCCTTGAACGGGACAATGCTTCGTCCACTTCATTTTACTCCACACTAGACTGTATACGGAGTACGTAGGTCCTACCGTTAAGCGCAGTACACGGTCTTGTTCAAGGACTACTCAGCACTTGCTTCATTGTTGGCAAATATGCTTCAAAATAAAGCTAGTGACTGACTATTAGCATAGAAGGTCCGGATTTACTCCATCATTGGTTACTCTTCTATGATTTCTTTATGCGTCCAGCCAAGGAGCTGGGAGACAAGTGGTCCATCTTTGTACTACCAAGAAATAGGGTTGAGAGGAGTGGCCAAAAAGAAACAACAGCCCCTCTTCCCGCCATGAACAAATCCTAAAGTTCAAATAAAAACTGGGCTACTGTACTAACTGAAAAGACTTCTCTAACACGCACTACAATTCTGCGTATTTGCAAGCAAATGCAGTTCTAGTTTCACTTGGAAGTGACTTAAGTCCTTTAAAGGGTCTCATTGAGTTGACATCAATAACTCAATGAGAGTGTTAAAGGGTCACTACCCCAACTACCACATGACAATGCTTATAGTTAGCATATTGAGTCAAGATTCATATTCAGTAGTTACAGAAAAAGTTATTGGTGGTATCCTGAATTGTAACGGTTTTTGCGCATAATTTGGAAAAAGTGCCTGGTCATGAATTTTTGAAAAATCGAATTGAACCGGTTAGTAATCACTTATAAAACAGTTCTTTTTTCATCTAGGACAATGGGGATTGTGCATGAAGTTTGACCATTTGTCATTGGTATGTGGAACATTTAACAGGTTTGGAAAAAATGGTGAATTACATGAACAACCTCAATGAGCCGCTTTAAGCACGGAAAAATTATGACTGTAAGACTAAGGCCGTAACTTGAAATATATCACGACTGGTCATGTGATTCGTTTGCGCCAAGTTCCACCGGATATATCATGGTCCCGATCATCAGTGTTATCCATTTAAAATACGATACGTACATACCGAAGAGAGATTGGGCAAGGAAGAATCGAGTAAGATATAAAGCGGTACATTGCAGTTGGTTCGTGAACTTAACCATTTTTTTTTTCAAAACATACAGGTCTAGTTTTCAAAACGTACTTTTAGCAATGGTTAAACTTAGGCAATCCTCCTATCGACAAAATTAAACGAATGCCTTATGGGTAACTAACAATTCAACTCAGTGTATAAAAAGTCGTACTAATCGGCCATTCAGGGAGTTCTACCTTGTATGTTGACAAAATATTTTTTTACCTCCAATTATTTTGTACATCAATCAATGAGTAATATGAATACCGTATGTTTCCTTAAAGATATTTACAGACATTGCGTATTTAAGAATAAACAATATAGAAAAGACTGTAAACTTTACATAAGTTTCTTTTGCAATTGTATATATAATAATTCATGGACAGAATGAGAAAGTTATGTGAGCAAATCCATACTGAATCACAACAGGCCTGCCTTATGGTAGTCCATTGTCCCCTCGCTGTTGGCGAAGTATTAACCCCATTTTATGCGCGTGCGTAGCTGAAGCATCATCGTGATGATAGCCTTATTCCATTTTTGTAGGTATCACGCGTCGCTTTTTTCTACTTCAATGTCGCGTTATTCATGCTATCGATCAAAATTGTAGTTCTTTATATTGTTCAAAAACGAAATATGATGTGTAAACCTGCAACATTCTGTTAAGTAATTTTTCGACCAAGACACTAGCTGAGTGCCACCATTAGTTGGCGAGGAGCGTAGAGAAAATTTTTGAAAGCTGGATCGAAATGCCATTTTTCATGCTTGTTTAAAACTAGAAATTAAGCAGTTGTCATTTTGAGCTTTCGTTTGCAATAAAAGAAAAACCGGCATCTTGCTAAGGGGATCAGGAAAATACCAAACGTACCACTACCACTGGCAGACTGGATGAAATGGTAATTTTATGTATTCCAGGTAAAACTGTATAACACCGATTGTGAACATATTACCGTTTTCTGTTTTTACTCGTTTGTGACTCTTGGCCAAATTCAAGATGTACTGAACAGATGAAATCGTCCGTTTGACTGCAAGAACTACTGATTATAAATTATTTCATTTCTTACACCAAATATTCCGCTACGAGGTGGGTTTAAATGAATTTTCCGACAAATTTATGGCAAAATATTCTCACACTGTATCACTGATAATGTTTTTGGAAAACAAGCTACCCGATGTTCATTACCATTACCCCTATTTCGGCAGTATAGGGGGTAGGATAAATCGCAAACTACTACTAGTTTTACTTTATTATGATTAGCTGGGTCCTTTTGTGGACTGCCAGACTGTGTTTTCTGTATGCTCTGTTGGATAAGTATTACATGACGCAGCTATTGAATCGCCACTCAATTTAAGTTTGGCCGGCGGTTTTTATCCCCAAATACCTTGACGATAAATCTAAATATGACTGGATCAGCTCTCAATCGGTCTAGATTCCTTCAAAGTCGTTATGCGAGGTGAACACATCTGTGTGTTTTTTCCGGAAACTGAAATTGGATCGACTGGATGGTCAAGTGCATCAGACTTGCAGTCGGCCGTCCAGTCGCGTCACACTGAACACTTTCAAAATGAACGGAACTTACTTTAATATTGTGCTTCATGGTACTCAGCATTAGCAATGAAGTGGGGAAAACAAGCAAATGAGCCACAACTGGAAAAAGGCCTCGGCCGGCTCGACTGGTGCCAGTTGGCTGAAACCTGGGTCGTAAAACTCCATATAACCTGACCTAACCTAACCAAAACCAAAAAAGTATATTTTTTCAATGGCATTTTTAGGCTTCCGTATAGATGTATACAGAATGCAACGAGATACAGCAATTGCAACTCCCTTTGCCGTCTAAAAGTCCAACTTATCTCTTAAAAATCATTTGCATTTCTCATATTGATTGTTCACACTAACTTAAGGTGTATTGCACGGGAGGCTTGTGTTACATTGACGAGTTTGAGGTAAGTTCAGTTGTTTTACCTTCTACAAGGTAAGTACTATTAACTGGTACTTTTTCAAAAGAGTTTCCCTGTAAATATATGTAACAACACTAAAGTCTCCCTGCAATCTTTTTCTATGTGCGAGTTGAGAAGAAGCAAGATGTCGAAATTGCTGATGCTGAAGTGTATATGAATTGAAATAGAAAGGAGGGGAAAAGTAAACAGCCCCTCTTTATGCAAATCAGAGAGTGAGTTCAAGCTGACCCTTTTGAAGTTATAGGTTATTGGTAATAGTGCTGAAAAGTTACCCTATACTGAAGTCACGTCTATGACGTATTGATAATGTAAAGGCACGAATGATTATTTCCGAACAGACGTATCCTCAAGGGATTACTTTCAGCATGCTATGGTTCAGATTCCATTTGAGACATTTATTCATCATGCACACTGTTCCAGTTTTCCGGGTCAACCATATGGGCGGTGATCCTGGGGGACCTGGGGACATTCCCCTAATATTTGAGGAATAGCTCATTCACTTTTAATTTATCACAAAGTATTTTTTGAAAAATGTTGTTTTGCCCACATTGAGAACGAATCCCATCTCTTGCCCATCCCTCATACTTCTAACCGTCAGTTTCCCACAGCTGTCTAGTTGTTTGGTCTAACGGTACAGCACCCGCCTCTCACCCGGAAGGCCTGGGTTCGATTCCCAGGTCTAGTTATACCAAAGACTCTAAAAATGGAACCTACTGCCAGTGTACGTGATGCTCCGCATAAGCAATGGAGTAGAGAAAACAAGCCAGTGAGCCACAACTGGAAGGGAAGACGTGACCAGCTCGACTTGAACAAATAGGTTGGAGACTAGGTCGTAAAATTACATCTAACTAACGAACCTACAACTGTTTAAAACTCATTCTTATCCAGACACAATCGTAGGTTGCTGCTTTAGGGCATTCCGTGGAAAGCATACGATGCCCTTATTGGTAATCCAAAAACTTTCAGCCGGGTACAGTTTAATAAAAGCTACTCTGCATTTTTCTAAGAGCTGTGCCAATTGAAAATTTCTGGAGACAATCGATAAAATTACAGTTTCGAGAGGTGGATGACATCCTTTAAAGGTAAAGCACAAGTTCAAAGAGAAGATCACACGGGGGTCTATTAGAACAACCCCCGGATCACACACACACACAAAAAAACTTACCTCCTCTGTGACTGTCAGACCGTAGTTTTTTACAAACCAGTTTTTTTTCGTGCATGCTTAAATCCACTGAAGTTCCGTATGTAAAGACACAGTACAGTGGCAAGTGACTGTCCATTTATTTTTAGATATTGGCACATATCATTAATTCATACGAATAACGAGTCAGTTTAATTCACATATCCTAAAAGGAAATTTGATGACTCAGTGTCAATTTGTACGACTCTGATAAACTGTCAACGTTTTAAAAAGACCGAGCCTGACAATCAATTTATATTTCAAACGCGTTCAAATATAGGGGAAGTAGGATACACTTAGAAATGTCATCGAGCAGAAGTAAGTTAACTTGTGAAAGATACACTTCCGAAATTTTTATTGTCACATCCTTATTGTCTTTACAGTTGAAATACCAAACGGATAAGTCTATAACAGACAGTTTTTCGTGTCAGCAATGGTTTTGGAACAGAATGAAGATTACATTAATTTCAATTTATGCAATTATTAGCAGTGAGATTTCTTTGCTACCTCACATCTACGGAGTCTGTATTTACGTTGTAAATGGTAAAAATTACCCTATCCTCAACCTCTTCAAGAGCTGTTCTCGGTAGCCTACCAGTTAAATGCACATTTAATCATTTGAAAATGCTCATGAAGGTTGACATTGAAGGTTGAAGGTTGAAAGCAGAATAAACTGAAAGGGGTAGCCCTTCAATGCTTATAACTAATTTGATCCCCTTTTTGTCAGCACTTATTTCAGAATTTGTTGTAAGTTGTTTTTAAACCCAAACTTGTTGGGCTTTCATTGTACCAGAATGGTAACCAAAACTGCCGCTCACTGAAGCAGCTAACTGGAGTAATAAACCAGGAGTCTGGTACTGTAATTGACGATGGCAGGTTTTCTCTAAAAACTGCGGTAGCCGTGACGGATCTCCTTAAAGGCTTCTATTACGTAATGGAAGTGTAAAAGGGCAAGAGCGTTCTCCCGAACTTTTTGAAGCAAGAGCTAAATGACACTATTTCACATTTGGAGAGAAAAATATTCCCAGGTATTGTACTCATATGGAATCCATTCATTTTTCACCAAAGATTCATAGGGCCTAATATGGTAGCCCTCGTACATGAAGGATTTTGTTGGGCTTCACCATCTTTACCCCAGATATTAGCTGTTTACAATGGCCCCAAAACTATCCCACATTGGTCACACGGTTCGTTTGAACTAGCCCAAATGGGCCCCTTGTTAATCCCAGGTAATCATATGCTCCCCTTAAGGTCCAAGAAATAGGTCCCATACGGGAATGTTTCCTGGCTTGTCATGTGACTCTCGAGAGCCAATTATAAAATAAGATAGTCTACTACACTGCTTCAAGTTGGGTGACTGCATTTCCTCGATAATATTTATGGAAGAGCGAACCAAAACCTGAGCAAATAGTTAAAAATGCTGGATGTGATGTGGTCGTGTCTCCTGCATGGTGGTAGAAAAGATAATGGAAGAATTCTGATGCTATGACAGGAATGATACTGCACAGGAAGTGCTTGATTTTCTACACGAAGTAATACTGTAGTTATATCAGGGAGTCATAACTAGACAGAGTCCTGACTGAAAATTAAATGTAATGCAAATCATGTTAGATCCATGATAAGCGTGAAGAGAAATAAGTGCAGTGAATGATCTACGAATTTAAAGACATTTAGTTCTGTAAGCTGATTTTGTATATATCAAATTTGGTACTAAAACTTGCTCTGTTATTTAAAAGAAAGGATGCGATTGAGTAGTGCTATCTAACTATTGTAGCCCACCTTCAGGCTGCCTACTGATACGAAACCTCGTTGTCAAGTATCCAAGAGCCTGCTGGCGACAATCTTTTGCTAATGCTGTATGCAAATAAGAAAACTAATGCAAGAATGAATTTTGGTGTTACATTTTGATGAAAATTTAATTTCGTTTGCAAGTTGCATAAGGTTCAACAGGATCATATGCAAAATGAAGAAGGGAAAACCGGCGTCAAGTCATGTCCAAACGCGTCCAAACCGACAAATGCATTCACTAAACGAAAGTGCCTGGAAGTGTTAAGGAAATAACTAAAGCCCGTTGCTATCTTTCACATTTAGCAACTGACGTCAGCCTTTTGTGTTCACTTTTACATTTAGTGAGTCTTATTTAAGAGCTACAATTACTCCCACTAGTGTAGCGCTTAGAGACGAATCCGATCAGCGATAAATTGACCATAATCCATTATTGCCCAAGCATTTTACAGGTTTATTTCCTATTTGCACCTTAAATGCATAAACATGAGCTATATTTGTAAATTTTGTGATGTCGAGAGAGTAACAAACCACAGAAGTTAATATTGTTCTTTGTTTTCGCAACCTTCACTTCAAGGACGGTTGTTGCATTATCATATCCTAATAGGATCTTTTTATCTGATGAGTTATTAAGAGATTATACATGGTTGCAAAACATTACTTTTGCATAGCCAAAAAAATTACTCCACAAACATGTGATCTTTGAACAGGAATAAATGAATCCCATTGGCGCTTTTGCTTAGTTAATGCAAGCAGCCATTAGTAGGGTCCATCGGCCTTAAATCGACTTAAATTATTGTGTACAAGAATTTCAAACCATCATATTCAGTAAAATTGAAGAAAGGTACGATTTAGTGTACAACCATCCATGATACAGGTAAGAAGGGAAATCATTTAAAGATTAAAAGGTGATAGAACCCAGTTATGGCCGCTGAAATCAGACCATCACTTGCTGTCCCAAGTTACTACCTTAATAACGGTTAATGCTATTAACATAGTACGTCACATATTTTAAAGTTATTTAAAGGAAAGATGATAAGTGAGGATGTCTTTTCTTAAAATTTGTCTCCCGTTCCAGGGGCCAATGTAACATCTATTAACGAGTAAATATATGTACGACGCCTTTAATTATTGTAGACTTCATTCGGCATTGGTTTACCGTTTAATCCAGCTTTAAGATTTTCTAGACATAAGCGGAGCATCGCTGACCTACATTGTACTGTCCCAGATGATATGTGTGGTGTGATTATCACATTGGGCATATCCCTCAATGGATGGTTTTCTGGTAAAGGCTCTGGATCTGTTACATCGAGTGCGGCAGCTCGAATGGTGCCGCTTCCTAAAGCGTCAACGAGAGCGTCAGTATCTACAATTTCACCTGCAAGAATGACAAGTAACAAAAATTAAACCATTTTTAATGAAACAGTACCTGCAAATTCTCCAAACGGCATCAATATGAGTGGAATACCGCAGCGGCGGAGATAGTGGTGGCGAAAGCGTCGACGAATGGTGCAGTAGGGACCCATTGGAGACCGCGTTATAGTAGAGCCCAAACCATGACATCCTGAGAAGCTTTTGTTTCACAGGGATATCATCGACATCACTTAGGGCGAGTGTAACACTGCAAAGGATGGAAAATGGTGGGTCGATTACACTTAGCGTTGATCTTTATTAGTGAATACAGTTAAAATACAATTAGGTTTAAATCCCTATAACCAGGGGCGCAAATCTCTGTTTGAGAGTGTGGGCGAAAATGCTTACGATATCCGCATGAGTTTTAACCTGTGTACGCGTGGCAGGCACCGCGATCGCGAAACGCGAAGCCCCAAAGTGCCCCTGGTGGGATCCAGGAGAAAGCCCCTGTGTGGGTCCAGGGGGCGAATCCCCGGAAACTCTTGTTTTCTAGCATTTCCGAAGATTCAGAAAAACTGTTTCGAACGAAAAAAAAACGAAAAATGGTGACCGTATTTTTCGGTCTACTCATTTTTTTTTTGGGGGGGGGGGGCGGCAAATTACAATTTGGCCCCCGGGATGTGCTCCCCTGCCTATAACATCATGTTTGGTATAACATTCCCTTCTTTGGTATAATACTACACCGCACTTACATTGAGGAAGACAATATTACCTTGGACTTGCCGTGTATATGGGAGTGGAACTATAATGTACAATGAAGTGTACGAAACGTTGACCAACCGGAGAGTTAGTGGATCGTTTAAATGCATGCACATTTTAGTGTAGTAATTAACCGTGTTTAAAATTAAATTTACAGCTATGCCCAAATCTGTTTGGGAAAGAGGCTTCTAGCAGATGCTTGGTTTATGGTAAACCATATCCCCTTTAAGACTTGTGGGTTACCCGTATATACTACAGCATTACGTTTGTAGAAATAGTAATAAAAACAAATATAGAGTAATGTACAGTATTAGCTTTGTTGGTTGGCTTTCAACTGGTGTATTTAAGTTTTTTTGTTGAGACAGGCCGGGGACAAAGGTCTCAGGCCGGCGGCCATTGGGAAGGGCAAGAGGGCGAAGCCCCCCTAATTCTCCCCCCCCCCTCCCCGGAGACGTTTAAGTGTGCCATTGACTCAATACATTTGTACACATTTGGTCCCCTGAAAAATTTCGACCCAGGAAACTTTTGCCTGCCTTTCGATACCTTGTCTGGCTTAAACCTGATAGGTCAACCTGGAATATTGATTCAAGCGTTTATCCATTCAACATGATAAATATTGGCAAGAGAATCGTGCTGAATATAAAGTTTGTTTGGATCTTTAAATTTTACACATAAGCACCTTCAAAAACAACTTACTTTTAAACCGTACGTGGTCATACCCTCCACTTGTTGACAGGTAATTTTGTATCAGGAGAAGGCATATAACATACAGCATAAAGTGTAGGAACACGACCGCAGCAATCATTAACGAATAAATGTAAAATACTACCAGCATAATTATGACTACTTACTTACCGTAATATGCAACAGCAACGCTAATTTAATGGCAATGGTTAGAAAACGGAGATAGTTCTTACACATCAGAATACGACAGAGTCTGTTTAAAATACGAATTCTGTAATTTTATCAACAATTTTTCACATTTTTGAGTACTACTGCATCATAACTCTAATGTCGTCTCTCGATACTTTTTTCCAATACCCTAGTAAAATGGTTGGAAATAATTTAGGCAACAACCTCAAATTACTTTCTCTTTGAAGGGTTGTTAAATTTGCAAAATGGACTTTGAATTTAAACTTTACTACCAATGCAATTTGGGACGATCAAGCATGTCTTTGAATGGAATGGCTGTATTTTAAAAGACTTACTAATAAAGACATCATTAGCCCTATTGCATAACAACAAGATCCACTTTTACACACTATTCCCAGAGAACAAAATAGTTCTACAGAAAAGGATCACTCTAATTTCATTGATCCAGGTTTCGTTGGTGGAAATCAATAAGAACATACAGCTGGGATATAGGTCTATCATTCTGCCAGTCTAAACTCTCGTTTGGAATCATCCCTTAAATTTCTTAGGCTCATACAAAGGTTTCTTCCACTTCACATACAAATACATTTTTCCTTTCATGTGGTACTTCGCTTTCATACCTCTAGATGCATTGATAAGTGTGGCTGTTGATTTCATTGACGACAGTTCCTTACAGCTGATGCATTTACGCGTGTCAGATGTGAGAGGAGCGCAGATCACGAGGAAATCAACTTGTGGGAGCAGGTTTGCCAGAGAAGAACAGTACACTGCCCCTACTCGACGTTCATCTTCTTCGAGCCTTTATAAGTTATTTAAGAATAAAACGACGATAAATTAGCGTTAGTTTTAGCTAAATTACCGCATTGAATCTGGATCAACCTGGAGCTGTGGGCACTTGCTTTTAATAACAGTTGGCCTATTATTTTACAATACAGACCGAATTGCATATATTTTAAATCATAAAAAATTATTTCAATGTAAAACGTTCAATGTACAAGTAAAGACAACACTTTTTCTGTGCGCGTAACGACATGTCGGATAAGGAAAACTTTTGAAAAATGTATATGAAGTGTATTTAAAATGTTATAACTTAGTAGATCAATTTGCAAGGGGACTACGATACATTTTCTGTACAAAAGCACATTGCAGACAAAGGTTTTAGTTGTAAAGGTGGTTTATATCGATCATCACGTTTTGGGCAAGAAATATAATTATGCTAACTTAAGCACTTTAAAGGAATGTCCATAATTCCAAAAAAAGAAAACTGTGGTTTCCAACTGCGAATGTTACCCTTAGTTTTCCACATGCCAAGATAAAAGGTTTTGGTATTGCTGTTTGGTTTGCCATTTAGTTTTCGTATATTGCTATTTGGTTTGCTATTTGGCTTGGGTTTTGCTATTTCATACCCAAAAGTGGTGTCTCTACCTTCCATGAGTGTCTATGTAAAGTTTGTGATCGAACTGCATACTACGAATCTTAAATTATTTCTTTCCTTTCGAGGCACAAAATAATACGTGAACATAACCATGAAAAAGACACCAGACAATTACCAGGGACTTACTTCGTTTTTCAATATTTTTATAACTTTACATTTTTATTGGCTTTAAGCATCTCAACATCATATCTCAACGGAGAGCTTTTCCTGAACACTTAACCCAAACAGAATCATTTTTATGTATTGCATCCATTGGGAATTGCAATGGAATTTATCAATTCCTTTCGTATAATTGATTCGTACTGATTTTGCCGGCACTTTTTTGACCTGAAGTAGTATTCTAACTCACAAAAATCACAAAAATACAGTTCACAATTACTTCACACATAGCCTACGTTAACAAAACAAATCCAGAACCTTCAGAATTGGATGAGTGCAGTTAATCTGATTAAATCAAAGACAAAGCATTGAGAAACCCTCCTAGCTGTGAATTGTTGTTTCGCAATAGGGTACAAAACGCAAAAAAAAAAGAATGTATAGCATTGAAAAGCAAGAAACTAATCGAAATATTTAATAAACCTATTTTCACACTTATTGCACTATTATGAACTCTAACATATATTAAATATGTGTGCTTTATTGCCAGTTTGTTAGTAGTTCTTCATTTCGTATTGGTCTCGTGAAACATCATTTCCAAAATTTCCTTTTTTTTTTTTTTGCTTTTTGAAATGCACTTATCAAAAAGCACCCTCTGACCAATGGCAATTGTGAGTCAAGTGTCCGTCAAGTTAATCCGATTGTATGATGCAGGGTTGCATCAAAGTTCTTCACATGTTGCGTCAATTAGTTAGTTAGTATGATGGAGGTTTACGGCCTTGTTTCCAACATATTGGTTCAAGTCCAACCGGCCATGGCCTTTTCTTCAGTTGTGGCTCACTGACTTGTTTTCCCTACTCCATTGCTTATGCGGAGCACCACGCACAATGGCAGTAGGTTCCATTTTTAGAGTCCAATGTTGTGTCAAAGGAACATTATAGGTGGGGCATATGGTGCGTAATACTCTACAGAAAACGACAAAGTCTGTGTTAGTTAGTTACACAGAGTTTTACGGCCAAGTTTCTATCCAGTTGGTTCAAGTCGAGCCCGCCACGGCCTTTTTTTCCTCTTTTTTTTTAAAGCAGCCTATGTGAAATGCTTGGGCAACGAAGGGAAGCGTCTTTGCACAGAAATGTTTCATGCCGGCGAAAGGGACAAATGGAGATGGTTGCACCTTTCAACCCTCCTTCACCTGGTTCAATACACAACTTAACCGTTACGGCAGTCGAAATGTGCTGAGGCTCTTATCGCGCCAATGTGTTCAAAACAGCCTTATCATGAGACTCGGAACTCTCTCCCCACACGGCATTTATGTTAGGATAGATCTTTTGTAATTTCTACCTCCATTTGTCTCTTTCCGCCTCAGTGAGCCCCCTTTTCCCCTCTCCGGAACTCTTTTTGTACCAATTCGGTGCTGCTCGATTTTTGTGTGTACCTTTTCGCCTGTCGGGGTTTATTTCCCACTTTTTCGACCGTTATCGTTTTTAGTGTGTACCTGGTACCTTTTTTGTCAAGGTCCCCTCTGTTTTTTATTGTGTTTTGTGCCTCACCAGCCACACTCGTCTTTTAAAACACACACCTTTGTCCGGTTTTGTTTTTACACGGACCGGATTTGGTCTGTGCCAAGTTTGTCGTGTCTATTTTCAGTCTTGTTGTTCCATTTAGTTTTTGCCACCTGATGAAGGGTTCACACCCAAAACGTCGTGGAGTTTTCCGGAAACTTAAAAGCACTTTATATTATCTCTATTCAACCTGCACATTGCTACAGTGCTCCGCAGCATTTCCGCAGCATTAATATAAACTTAAAATAAAGGTGCGTTCACATATAACGGCAACGGCAACGGCAACGGCAATCCGGCAGAGCTGTTCACATATGACGGCAAAAATTACTTTACCGCATACGGTAAAAATTTTACCGGATGATACTGACTGATATTTGAACCTGACAAATTTGTTCCATCAGGGAGGTGTAACTAATCACACCTCCCTGGTTCCATTATCTGATTATCAAACATGGCAGACATTGATGAGGAGCTAATATTTTTAATGGCAATTGCGTATCAAATAGATCAGAAGAAAGGGCGGAAGAGGAAAAAATGGTTACAGCAGAATAATTAAATCTGAACAGCCAAATACTTTCGTGACAGTGTTATCAGAAAATGCCCCGGAAAAAGTCTAGCTAAGCCACTGTCGCATTGTTGCAGATGGCATAGACATACTTACTTATCTATTACAGCATGGCTGGCAAAAAACGAATATTCCAACCTTTTTCGGTACGCAGTTTCATTTGGGTGTGGCATGTAATTTTTTAAAGAAAAATCTTTCTTGTTTGTAGAAAAAGCGAAAATCAGCATCAATGTGTACCTTTTGGTCAATGGCGTAGGGTGAGGTGCATAGTCCAAAATGCCCCCCCCCCCCCACAACACACCACTTTCATATTCTTCCTTTGTCGCCGTGACAGCATTATGCTTGTCTGAGTTAGAAGTCAGGTCGGGCCAGGCAAAATAGGCATACGTTTTAAGGAAAAAAATGAGCGACCCATGATCCTTAATAAACATTGCAATGCAGTAAAGGTCTGTACTTAAAGGGAAGCAATTGTACAGCCTTCTAGACAGCACAGAAATTCAATATAATTATTCCAAGCAATGTGGCATCATTAAAGACCAATTTTATCCCAAGTCAAACGTAGTATGAGTTTTTCCGAGGCAAGTCTGGAAGGCAGTTGGGCAAAGCAGTGCAAAGCACCATATTTCTGCGAAATTACCCATAGTGCAACAGAACAGTGACGTAGAACCTGCACCTAATGTATACTTTTGTTTGCTATTGTGGAATATCATATATACTATACTGCACAAACGTTCCTAACACTACTGAAGACTTGCACAACTGCCCATCGTTTCATTCTTTTTACAAATGTTTCAACGGTTGAGTTTGAGATAAAGGTTCAGAAATCAAAAGATTAACTCCTTAAAAGCATATGGCTGCCTCTTCCGGGCCAATTGCATATGATTTTGAGCCAGTTCGACCAAGGAAAACTCGAGCACTTGCGAGCGATGTGACCAGCACCCGCAGCGAACCAGCCGTACAGTCTATACAAGCTAACGTTAGACCAAGGGTCAGTACGTTACGTATAGGCTTATACTAGTATAGCAATACGTAGCCTATGCCGTATAACAATAACACCGATCGATGTGTATGGTGTCTTAGCCGATTTCTCTTCGCGATTGCCTTCTTTTAACGTTTAAGTGTCCACAATATCCTACATTACTTCCGAGAATTACAAAAGGTTCAACTGAATCGAATCTTTGCGAAAATGAGTGAAAACGAACCTGTTGCACCGAAAAGCATGCTAAAATACGGTCTCGCTAGTCCCAGCTTGTTGTTGTTACCGCTTGTAGTTTCAGGGTCTACCGAAGTAACTTATCTTGGTTTTTAAAAAAGCAGTCAGAAATAACGAGTATTTTTTATTTGAGGGATGAAACAAAAAGAAGAACAAAAAATTATTGGGGTATCAAAAATTTTTATCAGTAAAGCAAAAGCAACTATGAAGTTTTTTAAGCTTCGTAAAGGGTAATTATAAATTCAGCTGTAAGTGTACGTAAGTTGGTAACCATTTTTGTGAAATCTGATTAGGTGCAGGTTTTACGTCATCAATCAGCTGATCCATGGTCGTGTTTCTTCGAGTATGGCAATACTCATGTCTTGAAGAGCGGGAGATTTGAAACTTTTTTTTCGATATGAGTTTTTTGTGGAAAAACAACACAGTAGTGTTAATATCTAATGTTTATATATGTACTACACATATGTGGGGAGTCAAATGGCCACTATTGCTCCCCTTTAAGAGGAAATAATTTATAGCTTAATCATGTATTTTTTCACCCTTATAAAAAAACCCACATATTTCCTGTAGGAAAATGAAAACTTCCTATAGGAATTTGCAATTTCCTATAGGAAGTTACAATTTCCTACAGGAATTATGTGGGATAATATTCAGCCTGTGCGAGTTTCCCACATCAAAAAGTTGAATTCCCACATGAGACTGATGAATGGAAAATAATGACGAAGACCTGAGTACATTGAAAAATCCCCCTTCAAGAAAATGGTAGAACCCGGTATGGGAAGGGATGACCAGTTTGTGGGATTTATGTGGGAATTTTTCCCACATTCACGTGGGAATTAAGTGGGAATTTTTCTACATGCCCAAAACCCACACAAATCCCACATGCTGATTCCCTGTAGGAATTATGTGGGATTTTTTTATAAGGGTAAGTCTGGCATACGTTACATCACGGACAAAACAAAAGTTATGGTTGATGGCTTATTGTTGTAATACTACTAACAATACCTGCTATCAACGTAAACGATATTAAAAGTTACCATTGAATTGGGGATTTCCCATTTCTTTTGCTATTTTTCACACATGTTAAAATATTTTACTTTATCATGGTAACCATGATTTGTCACATCGTATATGAATGATTCTTTTTTGACAAGAATGGCCAGTTTTTCTATAATCTGGTCAGATAAGTCAGATCTTTGAGGCATCTTGTAGTTGTACGGACCCAAATAATTTGTGCACTGTTTGGGGCGGGATATCACAGAACGTCCCTGCCCCCGTACCGTCGGCTCCTGCTGGTCAGACAGGCAGATGCTTGCACACTTTGAAGCTGGTAGGTTTTTTTGCCGTACGGCAAATGGCGTTGAATCGCTCCATGTGAGATTACTCTTTTGCCGGACGCATTTTTACCGGATTGCCGGATTGCCGCATTGCCGTTGCCGTGCTAGTGTGAACAGTCTTTCATTTTCTATTGTGTGGGATATTTTTGCCGTTGCCGTTGCCGTTGCCGCTGCCGTTACCGTTGCCGTTGCCGGACAAGTGTGAACGTACCTTAACCCTTTGAAAACTTCGATTTTACCCACCACTAAGCTAAGTCCGTATTTAGCTGTTGGAATTTCTCTGCTTACGTCGAATTTCCAGCTGTTTCCCTATCATATTTAAAACAAGAGAGTCCCCGTCCACACGTTTCAAATTAACCTTTCCTTTATGAGGAGGTGCAGGACTTAGCACTCGCTACCAAAGGTAAATTCATTTACATATATAGTAATCATCGATGAATGCACTTAATTTTACAGTAAAACGTCTACATGTTGTCCCATAGCTTCCCAGAATAATATATACGTCCTGATAAATAATATATATGTCATGAATACCTTCTGTTTCGATTATAGTAAAGGACTTTCATATTGAATCCCTTCGACCTTTCAGCAACTTTCAGCCCAATATCTCCCATTCCCATGATGCCAAGTGTGGTACGACTGACGTCAGTCCCAAGGAACGTTAGGGGTTTAAGACCGGCTGCTAAATTCAAGGCTAGAATCATGGAAGAAAATTCGATTACACAGACTTTCAAAAATACAAAAAAATTAATGAACACTTTGGTTAATATTTGTACACTGAAGGTATATGTATTACTTTATTTACACATTAACGCCTGAAAGATAAAATATACGTTTTCAAAGTTTGAATGTTTTGTGGCAATTTGTCGCTTACGCAAAAAAGTTGTGTGGGGTGATACACGTACAGTGTTTTTTATTTCTTATGTTACATTAATTAGTTAATTATCTCTTTATTACTCATCAGATGGTGCACGGCTTGATTAGTGATACTGATGATTTTCAAGGAAACAATTTTAACTTCCAAAATAAAGCTCACAGGACCATGGAGCTAGTAACACGGCGTGCTAGTAGCTCCATGACAGGACATATTAATATTATATAAGTATATATTGTACTGTAATATTGTATAAGTATATAAGTATATTTTTACTTGAAAGGAAGATTTCAAAAACAAAGGATAACTACATTAGCCATACATAGCATATTCCCCCCTTAGAATGCACATACAATACTTTTAAATTGAACCCATTATTAAGTGCAAATCCAGAATTTATTTACCCTTAGCTGTAATTTGGTCAATTTATGATGGGTTTTGATGGGAAATTACAGTCATTTACATTATTAGTTGTAACGTTTTTACGTAAGATCAAGCTTTGTCACTTTCACATCACGGGATCTTTAACACGCTACGGTGTAAATTGAGAGCTACTTTGTGTATTTCAAGGTTTATGTGAGCTATCATTTAACGTATGCGAATGTGACGTATATGCTTATCGCTGTTGCATTCTGAAGTAGATGATTCGAGTAAAGGTTTGCGAACAGATCAGTTTGGCTGTAAATAGTCAATTACAACCCTGTTTTATCAGACAGTTAGATATTACAGATGATAAGGCCAGAAGCCAAATTACTGAAGCATGCAGAAATTGCAAGAACTCAACAGTTTATGAGCATATGAGCCTTGCAAAATGTTCCATAAGCACAGGTTATTTATTGGTATCAAATTCAAGAATATCTTATTTTACAGAGCATGCACGCACTCAGAGGGATCTGATTACGCATTAGGGTCTTGTACGCTCACCAGTGTATGCCCCGAAGAACTAATCTAGGATTGTGTCTGGAAAAGGATGTTTCAGACAGCTTGGGGGGGGGGGGGCTATAACGGTAAGTACGCAGAAAAAAGTGGACCTACTGCCAGTGGGATCTGTATTCAACTTTGTGATATTCGACCTACTCCTCAATCGAGAAAGCACCGGACTAGCTTCTCTCTGCTTCTAATTTTTCTGATTCACCCGCTAAGTTTTAAAACCTCTCGTAATATTCATAAGGATTGAAAAAACACTACAAATGCTTGAGTGCTCTCAATAAGTTACTTTTTATAAGGGGTTTGCAGGTGTAAACATTCAGCACAAACCACTCATCTATCATGTGTTACAAGATTTATTTGTATACACTTTTTGAAATATTACCATCTGGACACAGCACCACCGTCCAGGGGACAAATAATAAAATGACTGACTGAAGTCCGATTGCTATACAGCCATACCACATATTTTATTAGGAGTCCGATAATCTCTACAACTAAAGGTCCTGAATAATTTAGACACGTCTGTCTATATTCGTAAGGTAGTTTATACGTCTACCATGTTTAAAGTGCAATTAACCCGCATGTTTATCAATTTCTTAGTATAAGACTGCATATGCAAAACTGCGCACTGCACATATCACTTTACCAGTCAAGACGAAATTTGACGTGTCTACCAGCGATTTGCCGACTTTGGCACATCAATGTCAAGACCAATGATACGGATTTCAGTTTTCATTAAAAGGCGGCAAGGGAGGTCATCTGTATTGGATGGTGGGGTGGGGTACATTTTCACAAACGACAGACGGGAACCAGGAACTCTGATATGGGGAAGGTCGCCAAGTTACGATTATTGTCATTAGTGATACTATGTGATAACCGTTGTTTGCGAGAATCACATGATATATGTCCAGCCAGCTACCAAAGATAGCCTAGTGGTGTCAACGCTCCTCATGCTGTGCCCATGCGCGCGAAAACTGCTCTCTTATTATGAGACCTTGCACCTCCTTTTGCAATAAAGCATTGAATTTGAGCAGGACACTGAATGGCAGAGTAACTCTTTAACGCAAATGGTTACTACAATGTTCTTACTTTGAACACTTTATCATAAAAAAGACAGAAAATCAATTTTGTAATAAATTCGCGTTAGGAGAACGAGTTCAAAATCAAATATGCCATTCATCACGTTAAGAATATTAATCTAGTACTCAACAGGGCTGCTAAATGAACTCCCAGTGGTGATGCTGACCAAACAGAAAAAAAATTTTGCTGAAAGCCATGCAGCACGAATATCTAAGCGGAGTGCCACCTTCAGTTGGCTTAAAGCATACAAGAAAGATTTTGACTTTACAACCCCCCTCCCCTCCCCAATGACGGAAAAGGCCCTTCCCCAGTGTTCAAAGCTACATATACCAACTTCTCGAAGCCAACTTTTTCAAACATTGAGGGCCAAACATATACCTTTTACAACCCATGCAAAGCTGCGACAGAAATGACGGTCTTCCGAATCAAAGTCCGGAACGATACAGTTTAGAAGTGCGAAACTCGTCGAAAATATTAAGCTTAGTTGCTCGTGGAATACTGAAAATATTTTGCCAATGTTAATAAGACACAGAAGAACTTTCCAATTTTTAATACATGTGAATTTCAATTTTCCTAAATAATTTATTCCCAGCCTCTCCCAAAGCTGTTTTGAGCTCTCCTCAGTGTAGACACAAACTATGTTACACTCTTCACAAAATTACCCTGAGGAGCATGCAAGTCCAGATATGTATTCAGCGAACTCTCCCTGCATGTTAAAAAGTTTGGGTTTGAAGGTAATCGCATTTGTTCAGCTGTGTCCTAAAAATATACTTGAAGTAAAAACCGAGGCACTGGATTTCGGGCGGGGGTGCGGGGTTAAACCCGTTTCACTACCCTGAACTTATTGATATTTTCTTCACAGTATGATGTTGTGTCTGGAGAAAGAATATTCCAGGTGGCAGAAAAAAGAGAACTTCCATCGATTTAATGTGGTGATTCGGTAGAAAAACGCCTGCATTCAACCAACATGTCTGAAACTCGCGTTGAAAAGTTCGAATAAAATGTAACTGAGGAGAGAAGGGCGCGAATTAGCTCGCGAAAATGTTTGTAATTTAAGATACCTCTGTCTAAAATACATTGACTAGCATACTGCATGATTATAATGAAAAAGTTAATAGGCGTCATGTATTTTTTCTTCGTGCCTCAAATATTCAGTTATTCTACCTACCATAAATCGACGAAAATAAAATCAAGCAAATAAGATTTTCTCCAAGGCATTGCTTTCCCGGGATTTTCTAAATAAAGCAATTATAAGTTATAATTATGAATCACCTGAAATACTTGAAAAAATATTTATGACTAACAGTAACACACAAAATTACCTTCTTTCAAACGTCTTGCCGAAGCCAAAATAAGCAGGAAGGCGTGATCGGCGCATGCGTCCGACAACACTCCTGGTGTGTTAGAGAGTTTAATATTATTCTTCCTCAAAAGGGAAACATCGATATGATTTACACCGACCCCGTGATTTGCGATGATCTTCAGCTTAGGAAAACGATGAATAAACTCTTCTGAAATGTCCAGTTTAGCTTTAGGAAAAAGCAGTATTGCTTCAATGCTGTTGACGAATTTTTCAGGGGTTATTTCAAACTCTGACAGACGAACGAAGCCGAAGTCTTCCGATATAATCTGGTAGTAGAATTCGGGTACAGTTATAGCGTTAGGTCTATCCACGACCAAGATCCTTTGTTCCTTAGACATTTTTGAATAGCCTAATGTGACTTTAACAGACCTTCATTGATTCTCGTTTTGAAACGTTTTACGAATAGGACATGTAACTTAGAGAAGGAGTATTTGTCTAATGCGTTGCACTGACAAATAGTTGTAGTGGACTTTGGCATATGCTCATAGACATGCCAAAGTCCATTACAACTATTTGTTAGTTCACCGTCTTAAAGACTGTAGATGGTTGCATTCCACATTTAGATGGATTGTCTTCCTGAAAGACATGTCAAACAAGCAAAACCATCCGGTTCAAAGATGGACCAGAGGGCATAAGACAGTTTTGAGAGCCTGGGGAATATTAGTGGGATAATTAATGTGGCTGGATGAGGAGGGGTACCATTTTCTCGTAAAATTAAGATTTTAAAACCGGTATTTTCTTAAACATAGACCAAGTATTTTTCCGGAATTTCATGGAGAAAGCCAACTTTTTGGATCATATTTCTTTTAGAAAGACTACCGGGCTGCTCGTTGGTAGCTAGATACCAGGAAGTTTTTCCTTAAGTTCTCCTAGGACACTTCCTTTCTCTACCAGTTTCTTGAAAATTTCGGCTTTCTTACCTTGCAATATTCTCGAATTATATCACGTATCAGCAGTTAAGGAACATAGGTTAAGTGTGCTTTATTTCTAGCTATAAAGCTTGTGGATGGCTTAAAGGTATTCACGGTTGCCGTGATTTTCAAGAGATTTTCCTGAAGTAGACCTAATACTTGATTTACGTGCATAATATAACGGCTATATAGGTCTACACGAAATCGACCCTCACCTTAGTTTTACCACTTATTAATTACAAAACAGTTAGCTTTCTCACCATGAAGAATTCTTTTCACTGTGAAAATACTGAAATTTCTATCCAAATCGAGGATTGTTTAGAGCTTGCAAGGTGATCGTCCACCGTAATTCATAGTCTTGCTAAATCCGAAGGCTCCATGCTGGTGTACCTATTCTTCCGAACTTTCCGTTTGTATATCTCAGAGAAATCCTACTTAACCGCAACAAGCTCTCTTAATTACTCGTAGTCATTTGTCTCATCAAAGTTCACAAAGTCCTTACTTTCCACCTGCCTTTTCTTGAGATAGCGGCAAGTGGCTCGTTGAGTTGTTTCATGAAATTCAACAAAATTTTCCAGAGCTCTTCAGTTTTCTTCACATACCAATGACAAGTGGTAAATCCTCATACATACCAATAACTGTTTTATGAGTGATTTTTTAAAGACTCAATTCGGTTTTTAGAAAAAAACAATGTGACGAGACACTTTTTGAAATTATGCACAAACCCGTTACCAGTCATGACACCACAAAGTTCAAAATTTTAACTTTTCTGCCAACTATTGAATATGAAACTTGAATGATCATGCGAACTATTAGCATTTTCATGTGGTTGTACCCTTAAAGACTTTCATTCAGTTTTCGCTATCAACTCATTTAGCCCCTTCCAGGGGCGTAGCCAGGATTTTCTTGTTGGGGGGGGGGGGGCAAAGTCGACTCATCGTCCCCAATCTTGACCGAAAGGACTATCTAAGCGGAGCGCCACCATCAGTTGGCGCGGAGCGTACAAGAAAATTTTTGGTTTTAGAAACCCCTCAGATGGCAGGAAACGGCACTTCCCGAGTGTTTTATGCTGCATGTTCCCAACCTGGAAATATGGATTTCATTTCTAAAATTTCTCAAGCAATGCAAAAAAAAAAAAAAAAGAAAAAAAGTCAATCTATGAAAAATGTTAATATATGTTTCTAAGCGAAGCTCCACCATCGATTGGCGCGGAGCGTACAAGAAAATTTTTGGCTTTACAAACCCCTAAGATGGCCGCAAACGGCACTTCCCGAGTGTTCTAAGCAAGAATATGTTCAGCTCAACTTAGAAATTCTCCCCGCTTCTTACTCTTAATTGGAGCACTTGACAAATATTGAGGGGCTGAACATACCTTTAGCCCCCACTTTTTCATTTTTCATCGCCGCCACTGGCGTGCGGCATTTTCTTGAGGGAGCGGAGCGCCCAAGTGAGGAGCCGAGCGACCGAACGGGGAGAGGGTGTGGTTTTCCCCCCTCTTACCCCAAGGAATTTTGCAATTTAACATCAAAATTGAGCAATCTGGTGAACACCTAAGCTGGAATTTTTGGACATTTTCAATCTTGTATCAATGTTTTCCTTATTCCCTCGAGAGTTAGTGTGTGGCTGTATGAGGGTTACTGTACGAGTCAATGGGGCTCAAGGGAATTGTGTTGCATTGAAACAAAACAGCTACTCATAAGGCTTACATTGGCTAAACCAGCGGAATTGACATTTTGCTCCAAAAAAACTCCATTTAAATAAAAAAATAATAAAAAAAAAATTAGGTCGGGGCGGGAGTAAGTGCGAACCCCCTGGCTACGGGCCTGTCTCCCTGGGAGTCCCCCTCCCCTTTTGGAATTTTTTGCTGTCTCGAAGAGCTTAGATGCAATATGGTGCTATAGTTTGTTTTTTGATACTAGATTCCAGTGTGCTCTCCACAGGGGGTTTTAGAGGGACGACACGCCCTCCTAGTGAAATTGGCCGCCCCTCCAAAATAGTTGCCGCTCTCCAAAAATGCAGCTTCCATTTTCAGTTCATTGCTTCATTACACATATACAAGTCATAACTGGAAAAAATGTGTCTTCCCTCCAGGCTTGGTGCCAGGATTTGCCCGACGAAGGCCCACTCTCCGAACGGGAGAGGGGTAGGGTGGGTAACGACCCCAAGCCCCGACAGCCAGGATGCCGTCGATGAGTTGATGAGGGAGATTTGAAGAAAACCTGTGCACTATACCTGCCAATGCGAGTCATATACGACATGAAATTTGTATATGCTGGAGGAAGATATTTACGCACTGATTTAACCGTAAAAATTTTTTGGGTTAGCCTACACTAAAAAGAATCTGTACTTATTAAAAGCTTATATAGGTCAATTGTCCCGGCAATTGGGCCCTATCGGGCACAACTTATATTGTACTTCCTTCTTCGAGTCCGTACCTTGCGACTGACACAAGAGATTATTAACTAAGTTTAGCGAAATGAGATGAAATTCCCAATATGTACATTAATCCATTTATTCTACTTATTAATTTACTTGAAAAGATTTGAAGGGTTTGTACTTTATTAGCTCTAGGTAACGGAACTGAGGAAGAGTGTGCAAAGTGTACCGAACATTTTGGGTTTCATCGCAGAATTGCAGAAATAACTCTTTTGAAAGCCAAAATAACTAAACCGACCATGGGAAGGCCACAGATTATTCCCGAGAGGAGGCGGGACATGCCAGCGACCACAAGTTCCGACAGTCCTTATGTCGAGGGGGTCGTGAGAAGGGCATATGAAGGAGCCTAATTACCCCATGTCCTTGCAGCCTGGGGCACATTTTGCACAATATCACTTAATATTTTAAAAGCCGAGTTGCGCACTGATAGTGTTTTTTTGAGTCTGAATCGTGAAATTGCAAAGCGCGCGAAGCGCGCGAAAATTTTTGGTAGGCTTACAAAAATAATATAGCCTATGTAATCATTAAGAACGAAAAGAAAATATAGAAACTGTAGGGGTTGTAGACCGTATCGGGGATAACATACATTGTGTCGAAACCACCTGGAATACCCGATAAAATAGCCAAACTATGCTCCGTGAGTCGCTCACCGACTGACATATCGCATGACACACACAAGAGAACAGCCACTAGACTTTTTGATATGGGATGAAATTTACGACCTCTACATAACCTGTGTACTCTGCCTACCTGTTACTTGGTAAGGCTGACAGGACTTACACCCTCTAGATATGTGGAATGGAAGTATTGAAAAAAACTGGGGTGAATCTACAGCGCGCGTAGCGCGCAGAAAACTTGGGGTTCTTATTAGGGAAATTGTCCCTTGAGAGCAAAAAACAGGTAAACCATCGGGGAGACTAGTCGCCGTCGGGGACTGCATACTTTATCGTAACGACTAAGAGCCCCCCCCCCCCTCGAAAAAAACTGTACAAATGCCCCTGGTTCCCTCCCTCCTCTTGCCGTTTAGCTTTTCTTCATTTATTTTTTTTATTTTTTGCTCTCCTTCATTTTTTCAACATCGCCCATCGCGTCCCCAAAATTTCTGTGGGGGGGGGGCACTCTGTCCCCTTGCCCCCCCCCCCCCCACGCTGGCTACGCTAGTGCCGTCACATACTTTCACTGAAGTTCACCGACCTTCTAGTCAAAATCAAAATTCTTATAATTTACGAAGACGGTTGTTAACACTCTGATGTTAGCATTCTTTAACGCTGTCATTGCAGGTCGACAACGTGGCATTAAAAATGCAGGATTCAAAGTTCAACGTCCTCCTATGTATATTTGAGCTACCCACACGTCATATGTATGGGCGGCCAAAAGGGCAAAAAAGACAAAGTGCAAAATATTCATTTTAATTTCAAAAATAAAGTTTAAAGGTAAAAAAATATTCTAAGTGAGAAATTTAAAAATAAAATAAGCAATGATTACATTTTAAAAAACGAGCAATATTTATTACGTCCCCAAAACAAATTAAAAAACACTAAAAGTAGTATTTTATCCAAATGAAATATCAAAGCCCCCCAATAAATAAAAACTGGAAAACAAATAAAAAGAAATAAAATAAAAACGCAAATAGAGACGCAATTTTGTGTTTTTGTTTTATCTTGTGTTTTCATTTTATTTCCAGTTATCTTTTTTTTTTTAAATTCATTTGGGTTCCTTAATAGTTATTTGAAATCGTCTTTTTTTGCCCTTTTGGCGCACCATAGGTGGCCAAAAGGGCAAAAAAGACAATTTGCGAAAAAGACAAACGGTGAAAAAGACAAACTGCGAAAAAGACGATTCGTGAAAAATAATGAGGGCGTCCTGAGATTGACGGATTCAGAGCACCTAAATATGCTTGGAAATATGATTGGAAATCGCATTAGATATCCAAACCCGCACAACCAGTTAAAGCCAGCGCGAAGACTTGCTTGCAGCCATACATTCCCTTTGTTGAGGAGCATGTAGCAAGGCAGTACGCACATCAGTGGGCAGTCTGAGTCGATCAGGGAGGTGTTATTTGCTAT
Organism: Holothuria scabra; assembly: GCA_037179385.1. Lineage (NCBI taxonomy): Eukaryota > Metazoa > Echinodermata > Holothuroidea > Aspidochirotida > Holothuriidae > Holothuria > Holothuria scabra. Next base: position 24,832,647 of record CM074182.1, read on the forward strand.
TAAAACCTCCATGGAGTGATAACGTTTTCTCTCGGCCCGCAAAGCAACCAGTTAAGAGGTGGGGGAAGGGAATCACATGAAAGTGTGGGGGACTTTTTCACCATTTGTGGTGGAAGGGGAAACGGCGTCGTCAGAATTTTCGTCGCGGAGGGGGGGGGGAATAAGTTTTGGGATCGCTGGCATAAGGGAGGGGTCTAAAGGGACGGGGATAAGTATAAGGGGTCTCCCCCTCTCTTTTGGAAATTGTTTTAAAAAGTGAATGCCCTTGAATGTCCTTGGCGAGAGGGGCGTGGGACGCTTTCCAAGCATATTTAGGTGCTCTGAATCCATCAGTCTCAGGACGCCCTCATTATTTTTCACGAACCGTCTTTTTCGCCGTTTATCTTTTTCGCAAATTGTCTTTTTTGCCCTTTTGGCCACCTATGGTGCGCCAAAAGGGCAAAAAAAGACGATTTCAAATAACTATTAAGGAACCCATATGAATTAAAAAAACGAAAACGGGAAATAAAATGAAAACACAAGATAAAACAAAAACACAAAATTGCGTCTCTATTTCCGTTTTTATTTTATTTCTTTTTATTTGTTTTCCAGTTTTTATTTATTGGGGGCTTTGATATTTCATTTGGATAAAACGGTAATGTGTTAATTTTAAGATTAATTATAACTACTTTTAGTGTTTTTTAATTTGTTTTGGGGACGTAATAAATATTGCTCGTTTTTTAAAATGTAATCATTGCTTATTTTATTTTTAAATTTCTCACTTAGAATATTTTTTTACCTTTAAACTTTATTTTTGAAATTAAAATGAATATTTTGCACTTTGTCTTTTTTGCCCTTTTGGCCGCCCATACATATGGATATGCTTCGCGCCGCTTTCAATGTGGTAAAGTTAGTGCAATTCAACGAGGACAGGATTCGAATGGGAAAAAAGATCGATGCTCTCATTTATTGTATGGCCAGTGAAGAACGTCTCACTAGAGATTTATTGCATTTGTTGCCAAACCTTCAAACTGTCTGCTTTATATCTCGAGGTGTTGAACAGACGGAGGTTGAACTTCTCCAAGGATATGGAATAAAATGGACATCACTTCCAGATTTACAATCAGATTCCTGTGCTGATCTGGTATTTGGCTTGATTTTGGCCTCAGCTCGAAGGATAATTGAAGGTAAAACTTGTCAAACTGTTCTTTGTGTCATTTTCGTCCTTCAAACAGATCCACCTTTGTGAAAGGAGTTTTGTGAAATTGATGACAAACATGAAGTTAAATTTTTCTTTGAAAACATCTCAATGAAAAGCATACAGAGCTAACAGAGACTAATTCAAAGACTTAGAAATGCACAAAATGTTTTGCTCTAGGAGAAACTGCATTTCCATAGCATATAGAATTTACAAGTTACTTTTTGGGTGATAGAGTGCATTATGGGTATTATGTGGTACCATCGCGTTATAATGTTTGGATTAAACATTGCACTTCCCTACAATACGAAGTCGCTGTTAGAAAATGATTAACATTGATGCTATCTCTTCGTGGATATATACATGTCACCAGACCCTCCATTAACACCCCTTCCAACCAGATAAACTCCCACATCGGTGCCTGTTCCCCAACAGTTATTCTGGCTCCCAGCCTCCAATACGTTTATTAAAGATTCAAGGGAAACACCTTCTGGAAAATGTAGTCAAAATTTATTTATAAACAAAGTTTGATTATGTATAATGGCTCCAAAATATTTCCAGAGCATTCAGATTTGTTTTTAGACTGAAAAACACTCCTACAACTTGTTTTCAAAGAATTGACATATCAATTCTTTACAAACATTTGCAAAAACATTTTCAGAAATGTGTTCATATTGTTGAATACCCGTAAAACAAACTGAAAACAAGCGTAATTGTTTTGGTTTGTTGAAAGTGAATGTTTTTGAAATGTTTTTAGAATGTTGCGCGTGTATATAAGCCTCAAAGATTTATCATTATAAACGTGTGAACAGGGGCGAGATTTGATGTCTGAAAGTGGGGGGGGGGGGGGGGAGGGGGGGGTAAACAGAGGAAGACTAAAAGAAGGCGTGGGGTACAGGGGTCCGCCTTAGAGCGACTGGAGGGGTCCAGGGGGGAGAAGGCCCCCGAAGCTCTCAGGTATTAACGACATTATAGGCTTTAAAAATAAGGCATTTTAGTTTGAACTTCAAAACATAAAAGGCGACCACAAAAATCACACATAATCTTTTGTTATCATATTCATATTCCCGTATGAATAACAGTCGTCCCGGATCGTGCAAGAGGACGTGGGGAAGGAAAACGGATAATTGAAGGGGAGGGGGGGGGGGGAGGTTCCTGAGGCGTTGAAACTAGTTTCGAGAGGTTTTTTGTAAGCTCGTTGATGTAATATGATGCAATATTTACGAATTACCATTATGTGGTTGGTACTTTAATGAATTTCACAAATATGCATGCGCTTCATTTAATTTAAAAGACCTGTCGAGGCTGTGGCCTGGGCACCGAGACACGATAAATAGTCTCACTATCTTCAAATTTTTTTCGTCGGTTCGACTTCGGTTTTATCAACGGGTCTCTGACCGAAGTCCTCTGTGTCACCGTTTGCAAATCGGCGTTGGCAAAGAAGGCTATGGAACGTCATTTGAGCTAAAACCCAACTGTTCAATATCAATTCAACGTCATTCCGGCGGCAGCAAGGGGGACTAGAAATAATATTTTCAGACTTCTACCTGACGTATTCAAAGGGAAAATGTACTAACCCCAGTTTGAGTTAGTGTAGTAGGCTACCCTCTCATTTCATGAATAGCTCTTGTGAATCATGTGACAATGCTTTCCTCCCTGAAGTACACAATTAACGAGTAGTTCTTGATTCAATATCTTGATTTTGAAATAAGTATTTGAGTCATATCTCAGGAAGATACTAAGAAGGGAAATGAGAAGAAATTTTTGAGATCTAGCTGTTCAATAAGTTTTGGATGACTGCTTATGCCTCAAAAAATCTTTCCTTAGAGCGACATCAGTCCGACGCAAGACCTAGGCCAACCTCCAACCACTACCTGGCCTCAATCCGACAAAACCCGACATGCTACCAACGGCAAAATGTGCACAGATTCATTCAAATTTCTATTCAAGACCCCTGCAGAGCGTCTTTTAGAGTCAAGACACTCACAGCCATGATTGCATTACGTCCTATGTTTATGCGTCATAGCCTAGGAATGTAGGCTACCTAGTTTTCAGTAAATACATGCAAAGCAGGTTTAGATTTAAAATGGAATGAAAACTATGACTGCGCATGTCTATTGCTCTAGACTGTTAAAAATTTCTGTAAATTTACAGACTTTTTTAACTTAAACTTTCTGTATTTTACTTTTAATAGAGATTTTCTGTATCTTTACAGACACTTTGTTTTGCTACAATAAAAGAAAAAAGTTTGTTTAACATGTATTTCCTGTTTATTTGATAACCATTTCTGTCTGCTTTTTTACCGAATTTTACTGCTTTGTAAAAATTTTCTGTAAATTTACAGAAATTTTAACAGTATTTTGTATTTTTCTGATTTCCCATAAATATATGTCATTTAACAAACATTCATTTTGTTTTTAAGCTGAAAAAGAAGCAAAAACAATCCTAAACAAACAAATAAGAAATAGCCATAAAAATTATGTAAATTCACAGAAAAGTTTTTTAACAGTGTACCCTTTCAAAAAGAAAGAGTTGTTCGGTCATTTACATAGCCTGTATAAAGGTATACAATTTTGTTAAAGCAGAGAGTTGCAGCTCCCTGGTTAATGTATCACTCGATTGGCCTAGTCAGTTATAAATTAGTATTGCTGTATAGCAAGTAACAGCCAAGGTGAGTCGAATAAATACCTAAGGTCAGGAAAAAAGTGGGAGTGGGGAAGTGAGAGGGGTGAAAGTGAGAGGGTGCAAGTGCCCCTACTTGTCCCCCGTAATCCCGCCCGTGCGTGTGAATGAAAACGCAAAGTCGGCTTACATGATGACTGACCGACTAATTTGGATGACAAGCATTTGTCAAATGGGGAGAGGTGGGGGTGTGGGAGACTACCGAGCGCGGTTTGAATCCCCTGTACCTATTAAACTGGTGTGTTTTCCTGTAGCCAAAGAAGGGACAAGGGACAAATGAGTGACTAACGCGGGACAAAATGGCTTCCAGGGGCAACTTTTTGGGATGGTGGTTTCAGTCAACTTGGCTACATTTCTTACGAGATCGGTGAGGGAGGGGGACTATATTGAACATATTCTGCTTCGCAAGAACTAACGTCATCGAAGAGGACGGGTATATTGAACATCGTTTGGTCAAGTAACACTACTGAACATCCAAATCAACTTTCATGGCATGTGATTTCATTTTCTATCTACAGGTGCCGTTCGCGCTAGAGATGCAAAACTATATTTCGACTGCTATCTATTTCTCGGCAGAGAGGTTAGTGGATCTACCTTGGGTATCATAGGAATGGGGAGTATAGGATACAAAGTCGCTGAAAGGGCAAAAGGATTCCACATGAAAATTTTATATCACAACAGACACAAAAGGTTGGTTTCCTACTGTAACTTTATCTAAATAATGTGAAGAAGGTAAAGAAATTACAAACACTGTCACCTAACACTGAGATTTTAATCAGAATGCAACAATCCATCAAGATTTTGATGATACATAAATGTTCTAATTCAAGTAATGCCATCATGTGCCATATCTTTTCAATCAAATGTTAAACTAGCGTGTTCCAAAAGTAAATGTTTCCCGCATGAACTTTGACCTTTCACCAACAAACCTTTCACCAACAAAAGTAGAGACCATCTACTCACCATAGTGAGAAGATGGGAAGGGTTTTCAGCGATTGACTCCTGGTGACCCCTGGCGACCTTGATCTCCAGCAAAGGCGGTAGGGACCATTATCTCACTATAACGTATACACATTCTTAATATGAATTCTATTCAAGGATCCTGTATGAGTTAACTTGTAGAAAACTGGTGACGCCAGATGACCTTTGACCTCGATCAAAAGCAATAACGACCATCCTCTCACTATAAAAAAAATCGTCATACCAAATATGAAATCTATCCAAGTTTCCTATCTTGAGATATTATGTTAACGAGGTTTTCAGAATTTGACCCCTGATCACTCGAGATGACCTCTGACCTCCACTCAAAATAATACGGTTCTGGTACTGAATATGAGGCATCTGTGTACCAAGTTTGAAAACTGTCAAATGTTTCTTTCTTGAGATATGGTGTTAACAAGCAAAGTGTCACGAACACACACACACACACGCACACACACGCGCGCGCCATTATAAATGCGTAGGTTTCTCTTATTACCGAAACCCAAAACGTATTTTTAACCAAAGAACAACAGACACTTTTCAAAATAACAATTATAAACAGCTGTAGAAGCTCTTGTACACTTCGGTTTTAGCTACAGAAACATCCAATAAAAGAAAAGGACGCCACCAAAACTGTAACCCTCAATTCTTTGAAATTATTTAGAAATGGGTTGATGATTGAGATTGTATTAACTTTGGTTCCAAGATTTGGTCTTTAAATTTGAAGACATCATCATAAACTGCATTTCATTGTTTATGTACAGTTTTCGTGAACAGCATTTACGGGGCTAGGCCTAAATAAACATAGTGTTACTACATGACAAAGTGCTTTATCAGATTGAGCTGGGCTTCAGTACTGACACACAAGGTAGTTTTACCTGTAGCCCACTAACAGCGCGCAGCGTAGCAAACAACCCAGGCGAATTGGATGTTGTGGAAGTCTTTTCAGATTGTCTCTTGAAACGCAATGTATTTATTTGTCACAGGTTGGATATCGACGAGGCTGAAGTTGGAGCCACGTTCTTTTCCAATTTACGAGCCATGCTCCCATTGGTCGATATTTTGGTGGTTGCATGCCCACTCACAAAAGAAACAAGGGGTATGATAGGAAGAGGAGAACTTGGAATGATGAAATCATCTGCCATTATAGTCAACATTGCTCGTGGTATGATCATAATTATAACACTATTTAACATCTTTTTCTTTGAGTTCGTTTATACTTTCAAAGGAAGTTTCAAGTTTACTTTGATTAAATATGGGTATAGAGAGTTGTACACTTACATTTTGTATAGAATATATTTAGAAACATTAGAGTAAATTGAGCTTTTGAGATGCTTTGTCGGTAGATCCGTCCAACTAGGTGGACTGTGAAAACCATCCCGATATATACGCAAACATAACGAAAGACAAAACACTTCAGGCGCTTCGGGTGCAATCCGATCTTCAGTTGCTCTCTCTTTAAAGGTTAAAACCAGTTTCAGATAGTTTGGCAACTTTTAAAATGGTATACTTTCGCAACTAGGATGTTGGTCTTTCGTATGGGCGTGATTCTAAACAACACGTTTTGGATTTCTGTTCCCCTGGAAAAATTTTTGGGGAAATTTGATGAAAATGGGGAAATATGATGAATCTTCGTATTATTACAAAAATTTCACAAAAAATTCTCAAAATTTTTGTTAGAATAAGAAATTGTGAGACATTTCTCATACATAATTCGTATTTTCATGCAACAAATTAACTCAGATTTCGTCAGTGTCGCATGAACCGGCCCAATTCGCGTTCCACAGAAATGTCCTCGCCGCGTAGCAGATTGAATGTTCTCTTGTGCTTGTGCTTGTGCTTGTATACGCACGGGGGTTATGATCAGTGCATTTCAGTGCACAGGAAGCTGTTATTCAGGTGATACTTTTGGGAATTCAGTAAAATAATGTGAAAACTAACAAGTCACTACCGTAGACCCCGAGGTTGTTATGTTCTTCTACAAGCTAGCAGTAGCTGTACGATTTCACTCTGTGTACATAACGATTGATGGGGCTGAAACAATCCATGGCAAACGATAAACTTAAAGTTAATCTAGAAATTAGAATTAACGGGATCCGTTGGCACACTTAGATTTTGTTACTTAGCCTAATCCTTGGAGGCGTACAAGCTAGTTCGGGAAAATAGCTTTCTGCTCACTTTGAGTGTAACAATAAATGGACAAAGAGTACCTTGTAGCCTTCTACACTTAACAGACTGCTTTTCTCACAGGATATCCTGGGTGATCGAGCCACAATTAGGCCTCCTTAGTGGCGTGCGAAGGGGAGACCATTGGGCCATGCCCCCCTCACAGATGCCATTTTTTCTTTGTTCTTAAAAATACGTAGTCTAACTTTATTAACACAGATTGCTTATAAGGACACCCAATTTTTCAAAAATTTTCAAAGTGGAAGGATTGTCCCTGCAAGGTCTTTCAGTGATGCCAATTTTTCTTTAATTCCTACAAATAGACCTAGGCAAATTCTGTCAAATTCCAATTTTTACTTAAAAAGGTAGACTCTGTTTCCCACTGGTGGCATCGATAAAATAAGACTATATGTTTAAATTCTCTTTACAAGCATAAATACGCTATATTGACCATCTGAGGGGTCTGATATTTCGAAATTTTCTTTACGCTCCGCGCCAACTAATGGTGGCGCTTCGCTCGGTCTTTTGGGCAAAATTACATACTTGGGGTAAAATTAGCTCTTAACTCTCTGATCACTTTGCAGTTTGCGAACATACTTTGAAGAGAGCATTTTATTGCAAACGACAAAAGAAGAAAGCGACTGGCTAGATTCTTCGTATTAGCCTGGAAAATGCTATTTTCGGCCATCTAAGGGGTCTGATTTTTCCAAATTTCTCTACGCTCCAACCAGTGGTGACGCTCCGCCTAGATAATCTTTATGACAAAATAAAAAATTTTGGCCAAGAAAAACTACAAATACCGATCAATGCTCTTTTATTTGACTCCTAAAAGTGTGCAAATTTAATGACAATTTTTCTTCGTAAGGTAGCACAAATGGCATAAAGAAATGCATGTCAAGACACAAAAGTTTCAGTTTTATCCTCATGAACCACCACGATTCAAATTTTAACACTGTTCCTGTCAAAGTCGAAAATCTTGCACCATTTTGCATGTAGGTTCCTTGAAAACTTCAAAAAAATTCCGGACACCCCTCCTCTTAGACCATACTGCATGCCCCTCCCCCTTCAGAGAAATCCTGCGTACGCCACTGCGTTACAAATAAACCAGATATTGTTTACCAAAATAATATACTTTGTTATTTCCGATTGCTCTTTGTTATACTTTAAGATTAAAATGCAGGTAATATTACAAAATGACATGATAATGTTGTTATACTTGTAAGTTTGCATATTTTATATGAAATACATACACATTGACCGGGAAAAGTTTTGGGGAAATTTCATACCTTTGCCCCCCTGGAAAAAATCCTAGCCACGCCACTGATGTGTACAGAGGGCGCTTTGTTTACATTTTATCAAAGATATTATAAACGTAGATACCATACTTAAAATGGCGCGGTGACTTCTCATGCATGGAGGCCGATTCTGAAGGGCGGAAGTGCTGATCAATGTTCAGTCGTTTTGAAAGCTAACAGTTAATTGATATCTTCCGGTAATATAAATACGAGTGATTACAAAACAATGCCATTTTTGCAAAAACCGTTCTTCAATAAATTTCACTTACATGAACAGTTTTAGGCTTCTTCGCCGGCTTTCTAACTAAGAACATTTAAACATTGACGCACAACGACTGGTTTGAAGTTCATTGGCTTACTGATTGGTCAGTTCCTATGGTGTCTACACAAGCGCACATCTATGCACGCGTTTACATTCTTACGCGCTTAAAACACAAAAACAACTACTGCGTTCTTTTTCCAAGCACGCGGGAGTACGCGTCAATTATTCCTGACTTCATCACATGGAGAAATGCATTGTGCGCATACAGAACTCGCTTTTAAAGTGCTTGCACGCTGACATCTCGTCACAATGGAATTTTCTGTTACGCATGCATAATTGTGCGCTCGCATTACCGAATAGAACTGTGGGCATGTCCAATCAACACTTCCGCCCCTTCGTTTGAGCCTCCGTGAGGATTCAGCGCGTCTAACAGTGAAGGGATAGGAGTTTGGTATCTACGTTTATAATATCTTTGCATATTATGCACTTGTATGCAATGCTTATTCAGGATTAGAGAAGTGTAATAGAGGTCACATTGCACTAGGATCCGGGGTTGGGTTCAAGACAGTTTTCAGGGTTAGGAATAACTTAAACTGGGAAAATTGAAATTGCTGGAAAGAGAAGGGAACATTCTTACACAAAACCTAAACTCTACGTTCGGAATTCTTTAGGGAAGCCGTCACTCCTGGCTGTCTTTGGGTTGCTGAGTCCCTAACGGCAACTAAGCCTCCTCATCGACCATATCCTTTGATTACTCCTTGTCGTACAAGTTTAGCAGGTTTCACCATGTAGATAAGTACACTCAATTTTCAAATTCTAGCATACCTCTTGTACAATAGTCACAGTAATCCAATCTAAGTTTTTTCACCTATAAACAGTTTAACCCTTTACCGTTGTTTGGGTCCTTTTGGACCCATGCGGAGAGCTCGGCTGTCACCCACCTTTACTGCTTCACGCCGAGCTCGAAACTGCGAGTAGCCACCCGAAAATTCGGCCACAACAACGAGAGAGACAATAGTTTAAGGTCCCGGGGTCAATGGCCTACGAAAGCCGATGCGGGGCGTGTTCCGTCCGCTTTTCCGCCCACTCCGGAGGCGCGCAACGGTAAAGGGTTAAGGACAAAAGTCCAAGAGAACTATAGGTATGAAGCCAATCAAAGACTCAAAATTAGTTGGCGTGTATCATCAGCTTTCTTGCAGTATATAAAATCCTTCATTTTCTTTCTTTACATGACTATGAATTTGAAGCTCACTTTATTTGTACTTTTCATGACCTTTCATGGCTTTTCTCGCCATGGAAGATTTCATTCAAAGTAAAATTGTAAATCATATTCGGATTTAATTCCTATGTTAGTGTTCCCATTTACCAGACATAAAAGGGAGTTCACGTAGAGTGGAATTCCTAACGCGAAAAGCAAAGTTTGCACGTTCCGCGCGCATGTGTGCATCTACTGTCTATGCCGGTTAAGTTATCTGTGGTAGGCTTGGGAATGTGGCTCCTGCAAAGTGGTTATCACATTTGATAACTATTGGAAGACTGACTATAAACGTTACACTTTTATGTGTTTCCTGCGCAGTGCCAGTAACCCGATATCAGAATTGCACTATATAACACATTCGTATTAGTGTGTCCTTAAACCCCATCTAACCAACTAACTAACTATATCAGAATTCCTGACAAATGGTCTGTTGGGGTGGATGGAGAGGGGGGTGACCATCACACGGGGTGACTTGTGAAGTGATACCATTTTGACAAGTGTCGGTACATTGACTACCAATTGCCTTATTTCTCTGCCCCCTCCCTCCCCGTTTTGACACCCCCGTCATGCTATTTTCAGAACACTTGTTACAGCTTAATCTCTTTCAGGAAGTATTATTGATACTGATGCTCTTGTTGATGCTCTCCGAAGTGATTCCATCCGGGCAGCTGCATTGGATACTACGGACCCGGAACCCCTCCCACACGACCATCCGTTGCTGGAAATGTCAAATGTGTTGGTTAAACCGCATATTGGGTCTGCCACCTGGAAAAACAAAGACGAAATTTTTAAAAAAGCTATAGAGAATGTTTTTGTCGGACTTAAGCTGTTTCAACATCACAATAGCAAATCAGGCTCACTCATGTCGAAAGCAATCGTATAGTGTAGATGGTTTTCCCCAAACTAGAAACAGGTCCGTGGGTTTGGCCATGGAAACTAGTGTAGTGTACCACCAATAAGTTTTACAAGCGTCAAGCATATGATGCCACAGACCACATGATGTTCTCACGTTTGAAAAAGAAGGGAAAAAAGCGTATCATTGCAAGTTACATCAACCAGCGAGATGCATCTCGGCCTTCACCAACAATTGCAAAGAACATATTTGCTAATGAACTTAATTCTTAAAACTCTATACAGCACCGGGGGTCGATCCATACCCCCAAAAATATTACCATTTTGTAGAATTCATAAAATAACCCCCTTACATCCTACAGCCTTCCCCTTGGTATCAAATGATTGGGAACAAAAAGATCTGTCTAATAATAATAATTTTCTTGGGTAGTGTCCTTGAAGAATTTTTGTGAAAATCCTGCCGATTGTATGAGTCTTCCTAAAAAAAAGTGCGAAGAAATGGAAAAATACGTAAAATTTACAAATAAAATCGTGCGGGCACAAAAAATGAAAGCCCTTTGACTATACTTTCTGTTAATAGTTTAGAGATCAAAGATACTAAAAAGTGAAAAGAGTTTTGCATGTCTGGGTTTGCTTTTTTAATTTTCGAAAAGTCCTTCAAAAATCCTTCGAAAATAATAAAAAATTGCCGCAAAAACAGCCCTCAGAAAAAAATCGTATCTCCGTCATTTTACGGTCAATTTTTAAAAACTTTGCACCATTCAAGTCAGCACAGGCTTGGGATCTCTGTCAGCCTAAGCAAAATGCGATTAGCGCCATCTATCAAAATTTGCGGAAGTGGTTCCACACATACGTATGACAATCATATGCAACAGCGTGGTGACAAGATCATCTTCATAAGATGAGCTACAAATGGGCTAAAAAAAACCATTCCAAACGGGGTTTGTGAACGTGTTTGGAACAAAACGTGGCTAGGTAGTACTTCTGAGATGTTCGGGGTGAGTTTTTACAGGTTTTGTTTGTCGAAATTTTTTATTATTTCGACAATTTGGTAACGTTTGGTGGTAACGTTTAGTGACGTTAGGCACATACAGTACAGAAATAAGGTTCCCATAGACTTTAAGGACAGAGCATACTACCCGTACACTGTCGCTACCGTACATACCTGTGTGTAAAGGCCTAGCAAGATGGCTGTCTGCAATTCAAGTTCAATATATTCTCTAAAACTCCGTAATATTGGGTTCAAGAGACTGGGAGAAGAAGTGAACACAATTATTACTTGATAAGAAAAAAGAAAGAAGGAAAGAAAGAAAGAAAGAAAGAAAGGAAGAAAGAAAGAAAGAAAGAAAGAAAAAAGAAAGAAAGAAAGAAAGAAAGAAAGAAAGAAAGAAAGAAAGAAAGAAAGAAAGAAAGAAAGAAAGAAAGAAAGAAAGAAAGAAAGAAAGAAAGAAAGAAAGAAAGAAAGAAAGAAAGAAAGAAAGAAAGAAAGAAAGAAAGAAAGAAAGACGGAAAGAAAGAAAGAGAGAAAGAAGGAAAGAAAGAAAGAAAGAAAGAAAGAAAGGAAGAAAGAAAGAAAGAAAGAAAGAAAGAAAGGAAGAAAGAAAGAAAGAAAGAAAGAAAGAAAGAAAGAAAGAAAGAAAGAAAGAAAGGAAGAAAGAAAGAAAGAAAGAAAGAAAGAAAGAAAGAAAGAAAGAAAGAAAGAAAGAAAGGAAGAAAGAAAGAAAGAAAGAAAGAAAAAAGAAAGTTTAGTTTAAAACAAAAGATTGAAATATTTTTGAAATAGTACAAAGTAAGGTCAAAATCATTGCCCGTATTGCAAAAATATGTTAGTCCTTCCCGTTCAAGTTTGAAGTTTGGTGAAAATATTACAGATCCATTGTCAAATCATGCAAATCATACCTTCACGGCGGTCATCTTGGTGCGCTTTTTGCCCGAGGAGGTGGCTACAAACCACGGATAGGACGTAAAGGTTACATGCTCTGTCCATGTGTATAGATGTGTCCGATCAGCGTTTGTTTTAAGTGACTGAAGGCAACCATGAGTGGGGTGCATTAGCCCTAAATAGTCTACATTAACTGTCGACATTAACTGCAAACCCTCGTGTTCAGTGTAACTGAGGGAACCGGGATATAATTCAAGGTGTAACAATTCATGGCACAGGTAATCAAGGAAAAAGAAAGATTAAAAGTTGATACACCCCAGTTATGGCCGACTGAAGTAATACCAACTTTTAAGCCTTTGAGTGACAGATGCAAAATGAATGCTAATCTGAAAGCAATTGAATGCTAAATATGTCCACACATACACGCGCTCTAAACAAAGACCTTGGTATTTTGAGCGACTTTCCTTGTGTGGTTTACAGGAAAACCGATACTGTTCAACATTTTTGTTAGGATTTGCATTTCTTGTTTCTTGCATTTTTTGTTGTTGTTTGTGAATTTTCTTCGATCCACATTGACGCTGATGCCGAAAACAAGTACCTTTGAAATATACGATTTTTCTTACCTTGTATGTGTTCTAATATTGTCATATTTGTGGTGTTTTTTACCTATTCCTAAATGTTACATTGAGCATACGTGGACTTACTCACGTTATATATATATATATATATATATATATATATATATATATATATATATATATATATATATATATATATATATATATATATATATATATATATATATATATATATATATATATATATATATATATATATATATATATATATATATATATATATATATATATATATAAATCAAATTGGTAAAGCTGGAAAATCTGGCTGAGGTGAAAAAACGATGTTGACTCCACCGGGATTCGAACTCGGGACTCCCGCTTTCTAGTGCGGACGCTCTAACCACTGAGCCATGAAGCCAAGTTATATATATATATATAGGTCGAAAAGAGGTAGTAAAAAGTGCTTAAAAGTTTGAGGAAAACTCCACGACGTTTCGGGTATAAACCCTTCATCAGGTGGCAAAAACCAAACTGAACAACCAACAGTAACAATTGGACACGACAAACATCAAATCCGAAGCGATCGCTGTAAAAACAGAACCGGACGAAAGTGACTGTCAGAAAACATGAGTGCGAAGGATGAAACACAATTCAAAAAAAAAAGAAAAAGAGCGTCCTGGATGAAAAAGTGCACGTACAAATCGAACATGGTCGGAAAAAAGGGAAAAAAGTAGACAAAAACTAGGTCCGGAAAAAATAATAATTAGGGCTACACAGTAAAAAATGAGCACGAACGGGTAAGTGTAAAAGGAGTAAAAACTGACTCTGACCTGTATTAAAACTTTGAAAAACAGAAGTTTCACGTAAGACACTACAGGTGACAAACCTTTTATCGAGTGTCTTGTAACAACCCCCATTCTCTGTATTATGACGTATTTTAGCTCTTACCAGTAAAGATTTTTAATTAGGTGGTTGTCTGTAAACTACTGGGGGCGGGTTAGAAAAACTTTTATTTAAGTTGGGGGACGATTTAAGAATATGAAAATGCTTCTTAATAATATTGTTCAGGGGAGGTAACCTTGGGTTACGGGTAACAACCGGGGGGGGGGCATTAAAACTCCTCCTAGCATAAATGGAACGGTTACGGTTGAGAAGCGTCCTTCTCGGAAGAGTACAGGCTTTATTCACCTTTTCTGTAACAATACTCGTGGGATACCCTCTTTCAATCAGATAACTTTTAAGGGTATTAAGGTTTTTTAGGGCAGATTCTTCTGTATAACAGATAGTACCGATACGGAGAGCCTTACCGTAGGCAATATTATCAAGAACATGTTTGCTATGATAAGAATTATATTTGAGATAATTTTTTTTGAACGTAACTGAACTTTGCCGTTTTTAAAACTTTTAAGTTTTAATCTTCGTTTCGAACTACCGTTTTTAACATCTTGTTGCCTCAGAAGATTTGACACGATCCTTGTCTTTAGTATATTACAATATATATATATGTATATATAAGATTATAATATAAGATTAAGATAATATATATATATATAAGCACTTTTTACCACCTCTTTTCGACCTATATATATATATATATATATATATATATATATATATATATATATATATATATATATATATATATATATATATATATATATATATATATATATATATATATATATATATATATATATATATATATAAATATACATATAAATATTATATCTCTTATAAAAAACCCACATAATTCCTGAAGGAAAATGAAAACTTCCTATAGGAATTTGCAATTTCCTATAGGAAGTTACAACTTCTTACAGGAATTATGTGGGATAATATTCAGCCTGTGCGAGCTTCCCACATCACAAAGTTGAATTCCCACATGAGAATTGAAATTCCCACATGGGTAAGTTGAATTCCCACCTGGAAAGTTGAAATCCCCATATGGGAAGTTAAATTCCCAAATGGGGAGTTCAGTTTCCCACATGAAAAGGCAACTCTTCATGTGGGAAGTCAGTTTTTGGTGTGGGAAGTAGAATTTCCCATATCGGAAGTAAAATTCCCCATAGGGGAAAGCACAAAATGGCTGTGTGGATTGTGCAGTAAACAGCTTTGAAGGAAGTCTATTGTGATTGGCTTATTCAAAGTCATAACCGGTTATAACCGGCTTTGGCCGAGTGGATAAAGGCGGTGGCATTTGAAGCGATGAAGCTTAGCTTAGGTCTGGAGTTCGATTCCTGACCCGGTCAAAGTAAGGTGGGTTTTTCATCCAAGAGCAATCTACGGTTTTCCCATCTGAACTGGCCTTTCAAAAAATACCAAATTTGATCCAAATCGTTGAATTGGTTGCCGCCCGACGTGAAGGTGTAATTCATAAGCCAACTTGGCTACCCCCACATTCGTGGTCGCTTACCGTCGTAAAACAACTTATTAGTCTCTGTCCCAGCAGAGCCCTTTCAAAGGAGTCTTTGTATGGTACTTGCAGACTGTTGAGCTGTATAGAAAAGCAAGTAGTGTAACAGTTTAAGGTGCTGAATACTGTAAAGTAAGTGACTAAGTCTGAGTGCTGTTTTGTTGCATGGACTAAGATATTTTTTTATAAGGTGTAGCCCCAGCAATTGGACTCTCATATTGAAAACACATGCAGGCAATGGGATGCACTGTAAAAGGAATCAAATATTGTGTTGCAAACAAACTTGGTCGAATTTCAATCATACCAATTAACGTTCAAACCAGTTGCATCTAGTGGACTTTTATTTTGCACATGCCTTAGTCACAAAATATTTGGAAGAAGAGACAATCGTGTATCCAGTTTGGCAAGGAACTTTAGGTGAAGTTACATTTAACATCAGTCATAATACTCTTCTGGATACTTTTTAGTGGGCCTGGAGAGGATGATGAATGGAAAATAATGATGAAGACCTGAGTACATTGAAAAATCCCCATTCAAGAAAAAGGTAGAACCAGTATATATATATATATATATAAATATATATATATATACATATATAAATATATATATATATTTATATATAGATATATTTATATATATATATTAATTTCACTAATTCGGCCCTTAGGGGGAAAGTTGTTGTTGAAAAGTCGACCTTAAGGGGAAAAAATTTTTGGGGCGAAATATAAGTTTCGCCGTAACGTTTCTACACACTCTTTCTATACGAATACGTAAACGGACAGAGACGCCCTCCTAGATTTACAAAGTAGATACAATTACTTCAAAGTTGTCAAATTTACGGACACCTAGCTGTTAACACGAACGGATGGCTGGCCATTGAAATAACGTTGTTTATATTTTTAGACGTTATGGCGAATACTTTTGCTTATGTATTTCATTGTTATTTTTTCGCCCTATGTACGCGCAGATATAACAATTTCCCCCTAAGGTGGGAATTAGCGTTATATATATATATATATATATATTTATATATATATATATATATATACCTTATTGTGGAATAAGGGGAAATTTTTGGGCAAAATATCAACGTTAGGGGGAAATTACCGTTAGGGGGAAAATCTACGTTCACCTTTGCTTTTTCACACACTGTTTTAATGGGA
Source organism: Holothuria scabra (assembly GCA_037179385.1). Taxonomy (NCBI): domain Eukaryota; kingdom Metazoa; phylum Echinodermata; class Holothuroidea; order Aspidochirotida; family Holothuriidae; genus Holothuria; species Holothuria scabra. Next base: position 24,849,356 of record CM074182.1, read on the forward strand.
ATACGTTAGTGTATAGTAAAATACATATGGGGGTACGTAATATACCTAATTACTTCAATGTTTACCAAATAACGGACGCCTATCTGTAAACACCTACAACGTATGGACTATTGAATTTACGTACATGTATATGTTTTTCCTTAAAGGTGAAATATACAGTTATGTATTTTATTGTTTTTCATTTCGCCTAAACGTATCAAGATATACAAATTTCCCCCTAATGTTCAATCTAGTGGTATATATATATAAATATATATATATATTTATTTTTCACTAATTCGGCACTTAGGGGGAAAGTTGTTGTTGAAAAGTCGACCTTAAGGGGGGAAAATTTTGGGGGGCGAAATATAAGTTTCGCCGTAACGTTTCTACACACTTTTTCTATAAGAATACGTAAACGGACAAGAGCGCCCTCCTAGATTTACAAAGGAGATGCAATTACTTCAAAGTTGTCAAATTTACGGACACCTAGCTGTTAACACGAACGGATGGCTGGCCATTGAAATAACGTTGTTTATATTTTTAGACGTTAGGGCGAATACTTTCTCTTATGTATTTCATTGTTATTTTTTCCCCCTATGTACGCGCAGATATAACAATTTCCCCCTAAGGTGTGAATTAGCGTTATAAATATATATATATATATATATAAAGGTCGAATAATTGGTAATGATTCGATCATGAATTTTAATTCAACCCAAGTACTGGTATTGCCTTCTTAACAGGGCAAGAAAAGTTTGGGTCGAGCAGAAAATCACGTCAGTCACGTTTAGTGCAGTGGTAAGGCACTCGCCCAAAAAGCGAGCCGTCCCACGTTCAATGGTCAATATTGACACCATTTGGTCGACCAATGTATATTTCAGTGTATATCGGAGTATTGCAATTGAGAATGTTTGCACGAGACTCTCATCATGGCGAATCTGTTTATTTTTTTTTGGGGGGGGGGGGCTTATGTCAGTGGGCAGGTTTTCAAACACCTCCTCAGCATACACAACAAACAGACATCTAAGCTTAGCATGGTAAATTGAAAAAAATACAAACAAAAAAATGTGCAGATGTATTCAACGCTGGTAAATAATGTCTTCTAATTAAGCTATTATTGATTTTTCAATGTTAAGATTTATTCTGCAATGCCACTTTGAAACTGTTGCTGGTAACAACTTTAAACGAAGTAACCAAAGATATGCTTAGTAATAGTAATGACAGATACTTTAAATCAGTTTTAGTATACTTAGCATAAGCTCATACTCAAGTTTAGGGAGATCTGAGCACACATATTCCCATCTACTGTTCTGTGCTGTTTAGTGTATAATATATATTGCGTCAAAGAGGTGCTAAGAGGTACATTAGGCAAATTTCGTCCCCTTTCTGGCGTACTGAAGAATCGCAAATTGGCATAATGACGTATGTTGGCAGTTTTGGCGGAGTGACGAATGCATTTTTTGCCGCAATCTGTTCACCTCAGCCTTAAAAATTGCAAAGACTTTGTAAAATATATTATTTTTTCACAATTCCAAACGTAAAAACGATGAATACGGCGAAAATTCTCCAAACAACACCAACATCCGTCACTATGTGAAATACAAGATCAACAGATTCATGAAATTCTTAATTTTGCAATTCGTCAGTTTTGTTAAACCAGAAAGTTGCTATTCGAAACAAGAAATACTAGACTGAGAAGTGAATTTAAGCTCAAATGCTGAAACACCTATAGTGAAGATTATGAACAACGCGCTAATTTTTTGGAAGAATCATTTTACTTTTCCGCCATCTTGGTTGACCTCAAAAAGAAAGATATTGTTATCAAAATATAATTTCAATCAATTGATATGTAATAAAATATAGGCAGATTTTAAGATTTTAAGGGCAGCTATGTTCAAATTATTTGTAAAGATTATTTTTCATATTATTTTTCATTAATTATGATTGCTGTTTTTGCGGCCATTTTGTTATTTTCGCCATCTTGGTTAAGTTGAGGTCCTGCAAAAACTATCAAAATAAAGTTTAAAAATATGCTCTAATCCCATAATAAATTATTTTGAATTTTTGATTGAAATGTATTTTTATTGATTTTTTTTGTAACACCCCTGAAGTTGCACTGTCAGGGGTGTTCTTCCCATTGACATTTTCAGAATGACTTATCCCTAATGATCAAAACGCTGAAATAAAAAAATGAAAACTATAGCAGGGTTTGGAAACGAAGAAGAATCTATAGAACGTTTTTTCTCTTTCTAAACAGATCCCGACGTAACACGTTAGGTTTCAGACGTTCTTTTCTTTATGAGATTTTAAGATGCATGTCTACCAAATTGAATATCTGCTGCGGGTTTACAGGGTGAGGCAAAATATTTACACCATCACTAATAGTCATTTTTCTCGGGAATTTTTTCCAATAGCCTGGCATTTTCCGTCCCGCCAGCAAATGTGTCAGACTTCGGTTTAGTTGTAAAAGCACCTGAAGTGTTTAAATCTTACACACGCGGGTCAGAATTGTCACGTTGCCCTTGCTTGCCTTTATAATTAATTAAACTGTAGGCTGCGATGGGGATTAACATTTACAGAAAAGATCCCCACCGTCACTTCTACGTTGCCTTATATACCCACGTCAGTACTACCGAATAAACATGAAAGCGTTCTCTCTTAATCAACAGATTTAAAATTAGTCTAACAGAGTTGAAATAAATATAAAAGCACGGAATTAGTGACCAATCGAATGTCCGATTGGTCACTAATTCCACTTTGTTAGATTTAACACTTTACAGTTGTGCTCCAATAGGGGCATATTTGCCCGCCTCGGGAAAGGGAGTAAAAGAGAACGTAGCACGCCCCGAATCAGTAGTCATTCCGTAGGCTATTGAACCCGTGACCTTAACCTATTGCCCCTCTCGTTGTTTTGGCCGAATTTTCGGGTAGCTACTCGCAGTTTCGAGCTCCGCATGAAACAGTAAAGATGGGTGACAGTCGCGCTCTCCCTCTGGACCCAAACAACGGTAAAGGGTTAAACTGCAATATTTTAAATTTTACGATTTAAGAGAGTTCACTGATTGACCCCTATAAGGAGACCGTACTTGGGAGACCCCATTAGTGGGAAATTTCGGCTGGGTATATTGGTGCTATGTAGCCCGCTCTCCCCCTCTTGGTCGTATGTTTCCACGTCATGGTTCGTTTCGGGTCTGTGTGAGGTCAAATGTAAGCAACTGCATTTGGGAATTTTCTGTTTGGGCCAAATGTGGCCATTTTCATGCGATCGTCGGCCGGTGTGAGCTGGACCATATATTTCCGATGTTAAAAACGTCATGTGAGAAAATTTGAAAGCAAAATTAAGAAGTCAAACCAGTAACAAACACAGTTATGAAAAAATATCATGATTTCTATATTTTGGCCTATAGCTAAAGACATCTTGAAACTTTCATATCGCCTACCGTGAAATTCTCAGTGGAGTAAATATTTAAACAATTTTCAAACACTCTGAAGTTCAAGCATGTTGTGATCGTCGGCCGGTGTAGGCTGGGCAATGAATTTTCGATGTTAAAAAAGTCATGTGAGAGAAAATTGAAATCAATATTAACAAGTCAAAACAGTTACAAACACAGTTATGAAAAAAAACATTTCATGATTTTCATATTTTGGCCTAAAGATAAAGACAGCTTGAAACTTTTATCCTCTACCGTGATATTCTAAGTGGAGAAAATAAACAATTTTCATAAACAGTTTAGTTGAAACATGTTGAGAAGGAATGGTAACGATGTCTTACCTTGACCTCCGTTTCTTTTGCAGCTTGTTCTTCAAAGTCACATAAAGTTGATGATAGGGGTAGGCGTTTTTCAGTTACCCTGCACGGAAAGGTTGACAAATGGTGCTTGCTATTTTTAAAGAGTCTGAAGCACGTAGAAAATTGGTTATAGCCTACAGGTAGAAACTTGGTTATAGCCTACAGGTAGAAACTTGTAAAAATGTATCCAGTGCATCATTGTCCAAGTCACAGTTTTTACCTTAGTTGCAAAGTCGTTTGCTATTTGAGTAATTCCTTTCTTTGTGTGAAAAGTTAATACAGGTTCTATGGTATTAACATAACTATTGATTTTCGGGAAGCGAGCTACTCCGCGGAGCGGAATCTCTTTACTCAGCTCCTCGGGTTGACTGGACAAGGAATATGCCGTATTGAATGCTACGCAGGTAAGAAGAAAGCGTGACGTGATCTCCAAACTGCCAAACTAGATTCAGATTTTTATTTTATATGAAGAGGTGTTTAGTTTCGGCATTCCAAATTAAATTTCATGATTTTATTTAATTTTTTTTTTAGAGAGCTGTCGAAAAGTTTAATTGCATTTCTTTTACCATGTCTGAGCAATTTATTATAGAGCTTTTTATACGCAACGCACAAGTTTTGAATTCGTAAATGACGTTATGTATGATTAGAATTCTGAAACCAGTTTCGCTTAACAAACCTTCCTAAGGATAAATATTCTTTTGTGGCTGAAACCAAGACGTTTTGACATGAAAATGGTTGTAATATAAAGAAAGAGAGTTTACTAACAAGAACCTTCTTAAAAATAACCTTTTTTCTTCTGATATATTAAGTGGAAAGTTACGATGGTTACTTCATTTTTATCTACCACATTCGTCAAAATTCAGCTTACCTTGAAAACACACAGTTGGGAAAAATGACACTATCACGAGTTACGTACACTTCGAAAAAATTCGGTAGTATTACAAAATCTTTGTTCAATATGTTGTTTATAGGTGGCGATAAACATATACTCCTATGAACATAATTGTACCAGAAAATATGTCTGTAAAAATAGAAAGAGAGAGAGAGAAAAAAAAAAACAATATACAACATCAACGTGACATTACAACCCTTTTTTCTGCAAAGCCAAACGGTGCACCAAACACTGTCTTTATAGGGTACAAATGCAAAACTTCAAATATCCACTTCTTAACTCAAACTGAAACACCACAGAAAATGGAGGATGATCTATGAACAAAGCCGGACTTTCGACGTGTACAGTCAAAAAACGACGGAAACACTGTCGGAAATTTGCAGAAGTTTTGCTCTCAAAAGTTTTTGACTTAGGATCAGCATACAAGCATCTCTTGGTTGAATCAATAACTGCTTGTACAGTGTTGTATGGCTGTATGATACTGTATCTCCCAGGAGGGCGGTAACTTTTTGCCCGACTCCAGTTCCCCAAACAGGGCATGATCTCTGCCTGACTAAGGCACTGATCGTCTGCCTGATTCGTCAAGTTTTTGGCCAATGGGGGGAAACTGCAGCCCCTGTCTCCGTCCCTTACGGCTATGACTGTTCGGTCCTTTGGTAAAACAATTATCTCTGTTTCTACTCTCTCCCAATGGTACAACCTACCTGAAAGTGTGTCGTTCCAGCAGATTCTCATTTGAATGTTAAAACTCATTTCATGATTATTTTTCCCCATAATTAATGTGTTGTTTTTGTACTTTGCTCTTAGATTTTTGTTCCATGCATTTGCTGTGAGTTGGTTCGTGTGTTTTATTAATTGATATAATAAATTAAAGACAACTTTAAATACACAAGAAACAGAATTTTCTAGTCCCTACCCTGTGTGATGTTTTTCTGTGTGCATTGTCGTGTTTTTCTACTAGCCGTGACAACAAGTGTGTCAAAGTTTGTTTCACTTTGTCTTGTATAATGTTCAAATGCAAAAACGTTATGCCGGACGATTTAAATAGGCCTACTCCATTACCTTTATAATTATTAGATTTCTTGTTTACACTTTCAGCATGGCCAGTCATTTTAACGTCCATCAAATAACGCTTCATCTAGAAATATCTGTTCATATAAAGACTTCATCTTGCAATGTCATAATACATAAAGACAGGAATGCTTAGTTTATTAATTCAAACCAGCCAATATCATAGTGTAGCATGGTTATATGAAAGTTTCGCGCATTCCAGCACTATTATGTAAACATCAAAGTCAACTCATCGTTTGAGTCAAAAGACCTTTAACCAGGCCAAATTATCATTCGTTCGCTTTATTTTGATATGAAACATGCTTTAGTTAGATAGAAATTAAGGAAGTAATGGCTGATTGAAGTTGGGCACATCTGTCACAACTTCATGTTGTTTAATGTCCCTAAGCTTCGCGCACCATAAACAGTTAAATTTAAGTGCTGGCGTCCTTGGTGGGAGTGAAATCAGATACTACATTTGTCAGACGTTGCCAGAATTGTGTTTTGGCAATTTCTCAGTCTTTAAATGGGTTAAAACTGATAAAAACTGGGTTTTTGTTGACGAAGTTGACTATTTTTCATTCATTCATTTTTAGCTAAAGGCCTGTTGAAATTTGTCCTCGTTTAACCCCCCAAAATAGCACCAAGTAACAGTGAAAACAGTATTAAACATCGTTTATGCCCAAGATATAACTTATCAACATCTGTATTATTATAGATGTCCTAAGGACGGGATAAATGATTGGAATGTACAACATGTCGATTGCACCCGGTGACACTACCTCAAATTTTAAGACAAATGTTTTTGATCCCTTGCCATAATAGCTTAAAAAAGACTTTACATCACTCTGCTTCGCAAAACTGATATATGTAAACATGCGCAAAATGTAAATAAACAGACCATTAAAGTTTCCCGTCACGATGACACCGTGTGACCAAGAAAAGAACAAATTTGTGACACTGCTTCCACAGCTTTTCAAAAAAAATATCGTAGCAGAAACTGAGGTAATGTATTTCAAAATCCTAAACGACCTTAAAGCGAAATTGAATTCAAAATGGATTTATTTTGATGAGAAATGTCACGCTTTTAATATTTAACCATCAAACTGTCAAATGGCTAGGCTTTTTGTTTCTACTTTGATGTAGCGAAATTTGTATGGTATCCTACTTTTGGGGTGCGCGATATTTACCGTCATTGAATATACATCAAGCCAGGTATGTTTTTTAAGTAAATATAGATTCCGTTCCAAGTGAGATTTTTCTTTTTTAATGATAAGTTGAAAAGGTTGTTTGAAAAGAATGAGCTATTTTAGATAACGATCTGTACTTTTTGTACTATAGGCGAACGCTGCATTACTTAAGCGAAACTTAGACGTCCAACGTACTACATTAAGCTTATATAGTTTAACTGGGAACGATTTGACTTCCATTTGCACCCACTGGACTGCAACTCAGAATGTCATAATGTAACCTAAGTCTTTTGCCACTGTAAGTGTTACATTAGACAAATCTGAGCAAGGCTGGTGTAAATTGACTGAAATCAGCCATTAGTAGCCCTAAAATGGACTTCATTTATTGTCTAAATGTAATTTCAAGCCCTCATATACAATGAAACTGAGGGAATCAAGAGGCAATTCAGTGCACAACCACCCATGGAAAGGGTAAGCAGGAAATTGAACGATTAAAGTTGATATACCCAAACTATAGTCAACTAAAATCAGACCATTACTTGCTGTCCGGATTCGTTTAAACATCCAGTCTAAAACGACATTTCTTCTACATGTACTCTTTAAGGAGTCATATCCACGGAATTGAAAAGGAGTGAAACAGCTCCCCTGGATATCATGACCTCAATAGTAAGAGAATTATAAACTTCTATGATAAGTCAGGGTGTCCATTGTATGCTGGTAATGCCATCGGTGGCGGAAGCACGGGACACTCTACTCTTTCACTAAAATCCATTCCCGTACCTCTTCGGAAAATTCTGGAATGAACTGTAGTCCTAGAAAAAGGAAATACTTCAGAAATTTTGACCGCAGTCGAGTTTCCTGCCACCAGTTCCCGTGCCCCTATCAGGATTTTTAACACGACTGTACTCTGACTGGATCACTAAACGAATGTTTTGATTGTGAAACGTAGTTAGTTAGTAACATGGAGTTTTATTTACGGCCCAGTTTCTAACCTATTGGTTCAGGTCGAGCCTTTCCCTACTCCATTGCTTATGCGGAGCATAGTACACGACAGCAGCAGGTTTCATTTTTAGAGTCTTTGAGAAGCATTACGTAGGCTACTATAATTTGGACTTTACTAAATACTAGCAGTTGAGTTCTAAAAACTTAAGTAAAGGTTACTAAGTGAAATAATATTTAACGACACACCAACACCAATTATCTGGTGTCACACTGTTCAATTCCTCCCGTTTAGTCCCCTTTCACGACAGACGGGGAATCTTCTACTACCCCCAGCCCACATGGAGATCTAAAAATTGAAGGTGGTAACAGAATGAGATCACGCACGTTTCTGTCGAGGCCCCGCGTATTTTACTTCGGAATAAGGAACAACCAAAAGACTGCCTTCGCTGAACGCTGTCTTCATATGCAAATATAGAAAGGTTATACAGGTAAGGTTTGCATATTGTGTATGCAGTGTTCGTCTTAAATTCATGCTTCGACCTTTTTCGTTAAAATTTATAGAAAGATTGTTTTCAAATGCCAACAGACAAATATTAGACAACTTGATTGTATATGAAATTTCCGTTAAAAAAGGAAAGAGTAACTCTAAAAATTCTTTTTTCCCAGGTTGTTTAAGAATGAGCAACCCAGGTAGTGCTCTTGGATATGTTGGAAGCACACCTTACGGTACGCTACACCAACAAAGATCGATCCCACAAGCGGACTCGCTCGGGCTGACCCATACAAAATATCATTCTTTTGCCAATGCACAAGTTGAGTTCACATGTAGAACTAATTTGTTTGAACAAGACAGCACTTCACTTTAGTTTTGCACTGCACCCTACAAACACAGAAACCAGTTGCCTCACTTTTTACCCCGCCCCTCCAGATTTGACATTTTAATGAGTGCTTATATGCCTAAGTGAAAACCACGTAGTTCCCCGACATGTCAACCTTATGCGTTGCCATGAAAAAATGAAGTTGGTCTGTCGATTTTAAACATTTATCTGCAAGGGTAACTGGAGGGATTTGTCATTAGAAGGCTTGCAATAATTAAAGACAATGCCGTACGAGAACGTCCCAGATAGCAAGTCGAAAAAATGTCTCATGAACACTGGAATTTTGCTCTTTCTTGGGGCACATCCAGTTGAATCGCATGAAGGGAAGCAGTGGTGTAACCAGACCTGACAGTCCGGGGGGAGGGGGTTGGAAGCAATAGTCTAGAGGTTCCCGATTTTGTACTTGTTGAGCTGATGAGCTATGGACCGCTCCCCTCTAAAATGCCATCTGAGTATGATTTTGATAACTTTTCACATCCAAACTGCGAGCAAATTCTATGCAATACAGCCAAAACTTACATGTTTGGTGTCTTCAGGCAAAATGAAAAATATACATGGACTCAGGTTAAACAATTCATCTGTCAACATGAAAATATATCTGTCAAAATTAACATTTTTTAAATGCTTAAGGAAAAGATACACGTTTGATGTTCTTACACGGGATAGGTCTCCTTGCATGAATGGTCTTTAATTTTGGGCTGTAATGTCTTACTTAAGTTGATACTTAAGTTCCATTCTTCAGATGTTCATTAAATTGAATGTTTCGATGACTGGATCAAAGTCAGTACTCGCAGAAATGTCGCGTTCTGTATTGAGGAGAGCAAGAGAGGAAGGTCTTTCCTCCGATAAAGTGGATCTCAGATATTTTTTTTTATAATTTTAGGTGACTATGAATATTCACTCGTGGCTGAGGACAGCGCAGTTGTGTCAAATATTCTATGAAGAGTTGTCAATACTGGAAACGCATTGTTTATATCCCATTTTTTAATCAATTGCCGCATTTTCTCTCATTTTTCTTTTTTTTTTCATTTTTCCTTTCCCCCTTCTTTGACCATTTTCCGTTTTCTTTCTGCCTTTCTTTCCTTTCTTTCTCCTCCTTTTTCTCTTCTTCCTTCCTTTCCTCTTATTCCCTCTCTTTCCTTCTTTTTTATTTCCTTCATTTCCTTCCCGTTTTCTTCCCCTTTTTGTGTCCGGGGCAGTTTTTCCCCCTGCCACCCCGCTGGTTACGCCATTGTAGGGAGGTCTTCTACAGAGCGTTTTCCTCTTAATTGGAAGATGAGCAATTTTTTTCTAAAAAAATAAAAACTAGTAAAAAAAAACCAGAGAGGAGAACTCCACTAATCAACATATGGGAAACAAATGGTAAAAGCACAAACCAAGATATCCCTTATATTGCAAAAAAGGCAGCGATTGCGTCCTGTAAGTTCGGTGTTAAAGTAAATATTTTTGTAAAGATTTCACGTACTAGATATTTACAATCTACATTTCATAACCCGAGTACTATTTCGGGTCCATATTGAGTGTTCGATACCTTCATGGGGCATGGGGACACTGTCGATTGATTACATATGCTAAGAGAAAATTAAAGGAACAACGAAAACTACGCACTCACGTTCTTTTGCGAGTGTTCAAACAGGAAATAAAAATAACCAAGACACAAAAATTATATCTTTGACAAAATTTATTTCAAAAGGTTTGACAAGATTCTGGTTTGTGCCCGGATTTATTAAATGCTATTCAAATTTGACTATAGGACACTTTTAAGAGTGTTCGGCACCGGTTTTTCTTTCAAACCAACTATTAGATTTCTCAGATACAGCCGTACCATTGCGTACCTACATTGAACTATTGTAGATGACATATGTGGCTTCATAATCAACTCATGTTTGTCCAAAGATGAATTTCAAGTAAGATTTCAGGATCACCGACGCCCAAAGTAGCAACGCGTATAGTACTTTTCTTCAAATCTCCAAAAAAAGAGTTTGTATATCTACGAATTGTTTTTCAGAAGTACACTTTACTTCGTTTCATTTATTTGTTCCATCTCAATAAGAACATGAAAATATTAACAATACATGTATGAAATAAATGTATGGGGTAACCAGATTGTGAAAGGAAGCCCAAAGGGCTTCTTATCTAGCAGAGTGTTCCGCAAGAAATAACCAATGGAAAAAATTAAAACAAAAAACAAAACACGCCCAATGAAGCATTAACAATAAAAACCTCAGTTCGACTGGTGCACTAACTCTCACAAACACACAACTCCCACTCCAGAACTCAGCTACCCGCCCGCACCCTTACATCCACCCTTTAGCTAACCCCCATGCAACCCTTTAACTCAACACACCACTTCTACCACTTTAGTAGTAATTTAAAATGAGTTGAGTCTGAGAGGTTGCAACAGTGTGACGAAGGGTACGTTAGTAGCCAGTGAACCACAACTGGGAAAGTCCTTGGGCGGCTTGACTTGAACCAACTGGTTCGAAACTGGACCGTAAAACTCCATCAAACTAACTAACTACACTAGGGTAGGTTGTTGAAATGCCTGTGATGGAAGGCGGAGACAAATTTTCATAACATAGTAGCTGTCATAAGAGTGATTACCCGACGGGATTCTGTAATCGTACAACTGTACAATGTGAAAAACACATTGTTTCGTGGTGTGGTAACATTAAGACAATGCTTCCGTAAACTGAGAATAATGTTTCATTGGGAAGGAATATACAGTCATCTTGTCCCGACTAATGCTGGGACAGAAAATGATACATCCTTAGTGATTTGAACTCCGTGCCATTATCTATCATAAGAAGCTCGACACTTCAACTGATAATTAATGTCCTCACTGGCAAAGTGGGGTGGTTATTTTGCATGTGAGGAACAAATAATATCAGTTCTAAACACCGTTTTATACCTGCCTGAAAAAAGAGTCCATTTTGGCATTGTTCCTGTTTATAACCATTTGACCATTTGCGGTATTATCGTCACATACCGGTGTTTTGAAACCAACTTCACAACTTTTGCTGGCTTCATGCGCGGTAGTTTGACATTTTCCAGCCGAAAATGAAGGGCAGGCCTACATTAGTTAACTACGTACTGTACGTGACCGTTTTAAACGTTTTCTTTCGTTGATATAGGTCACCAGAAATAATTCTGTATACTGCCACCTATCGGTGAATGCATCGCTTGTTGAAGCTTTTGCCGTTGGTTCAATCGGACGCTGGTTCTCTCCAGATGATGCCGGAATTTGCGGTTTGGGGCTCAGGTCGCAGAGAAGTCTACTTGTGGCAGCAGCGATAGCAAAGAAACACAGTGTACTGTCAGACTGTTCCGACTCAACGATCGTGACCATCTTTCCTTAATCGATAAAGGTACGTAATGATTAACAAATTGCTGATAAAACAAATTCACAATTTTATATGCTATTACTGAGTTAACTTCAGTATAACGATGGAAAAAGTTGTTTCACGTAAAAGGCCCTAAGAAATGGTCACAAGACGTTTTTCATAAGAATACGTATTACTATCTTCAATTCTTTTATTATTAGGTTTCTCTTTAGGACCTTTTAAGCACTACACAGCCGTTAATTGTGATAAGTCGAACTGCATTGATTAAAAACATTTATTTACTTAATTCAAGTTTTACTGCACATGGACATTATTAAGTTAGACGAAAAGTGGTAATAATAGATTGAGGATATGCGAATCAAGTCGAACTGTTGAATGCGGTCATAGGAGCTGGATCGAGTCCTTTTATTTTTCTAACGCTGAGAATGGGTGAAAGGGAAGACATACTGAAATTATCTTTCAGTTCGCGAATGTCACAACAAATTGTTAAAGTTGGTATGGAGCCTATAATTGAATTATATGTTTCATGTAAATTTAACAATCCGCACATATTTTAGTTTTTATAGGCAAACTTGAAATTTCTCGAACAGATTAAGTAAGAAGTAATACTGAGACAATATCTAAAATCCATATTTGGCTCATTCGTGTCCAATATCTGAGCTACATACAATTCCACCGAACACTTATTAGCTTATGCAAGTTATGGCTGATTTTCAGTTTACTTCTGCTAAATTATCATGTTTGGCCAAATACGGCAAATTACGTATCTGGTCCAGCTACTTTTTCTAAAGTCTTCCCGACCCCTGGCGGAGGACCGTTAAGCGAAACCAAAACTTTAACTGGGTCCAGAAGAGGCTAGCTATTACGTCCACTGAAGGACAACACTTGACCAAGAAAAGAACAGATAATACACACGATCTTAGCCAAAAGGCCGAGTACTGAAGATAGTATAATTTTAAGGATTATTCTGGTCCAGATACTTGTACAAACTTTGTCAAATGCCGAGATCTTGTCCTTAATTCTCGCCTTTTAAGGTTCAACTGCTAGTATCACTACTTGCACATTGTGAAAGCTGCATGGATGTGGAATGCTCTATTGTATAGCACCATTTGCGTTTGGTTGTGGTGTAAGGTAATCAGCACTTATTTCGTTCTCGTTTGCATGTTTAAGAAGAACCTATTTGCCTTCATGCTTTAGCTGCCTTGCCTTAGTAAGGTGTTCTTCTGGAATTTGTACAACTGCATGACTTAGCACAAAGGATGAAGGTATTAAAGCCAAATAGTTTACACTTACAGTTATGTAACTGCTCGAGTGTAACATTTCTAGTCCTTGGGTCGTACCTTTACCATCCACAATAGAATAAAGCAACTCATAATTTTGAGGACGTACCTTCTTTAGAAAGCAGAAATCCGTCGGGAGTTAATGTTTGGTTTTGCTGAACGTCTCTTCGCCAGAGAGTCGAGTAGAATAAAAATCAAAACCACAGTTATGAATGTTTTCCGAAAGGACACTGTCATGGTCTCACTGGAAACCCCTTTTGTCCGTTCAAAAAAAGAAATAATATATAGGTTCTGTGAAGCTGAAGGTTGGTAATGACAAGTAGCAAGTTATAAGTGCTGAATTTACCTACACTCAGTATCGTATCCGCCGGCCGAGGAGGGGGGCACTTTCCCCCCTGATTGGTTGGAATGGGAAAATCAGCTCAATCCACAGGGTTGAAAATAGAGTTTGGGGAAGGAAAAAAGAGAGAAATGGAGGGAGTGAGAAAAGAAGAAGAGTGAGAGGAAAAGAGAGTAAGCTTCCTACAGGCTTCCACAAATTCTTTTTCCGTTACTTGGACATCCGGTTACCTATTCTTTAGTCTCAAGTGGCATAAGAAGGTTTTCTCTGAAGGTGGGGGCATGCAGTATGTTAAGTGACCGCCGGCCTGAGGGACGGGTCGGGGTGTAAGGGGAGTGGGTGTTTTGGAGTTTTCAAGGAGCCTAAATGCAAAAAGATGCAAGATCTTCGAATTTTCACATGCGATTTAATGCCATGTAGGCTACCTTTTAAGTGAAAGCAGGGAGCTCACTGGTGAAAGTTGTTTCCTAAATATGCGTACTTTTAGGAGTCAAAATAATAGGGCATGAGTGATTGGCATAAGTGTACGGGAGCATTTCAGGTATTGGTTTTTCTTGCCCGAAAAACGCAATTCTGCAGTAACCCATAAGGACTATCTAAGCGGAGAATGGTGAAACGTTCCTTCTTACTTTTTTGTTAACATTCTACTTCTCTGCTGATTACCTCTTATCGCCTCAGGGAGGAAATGAGGCTCACTACACCTTGGTACACTTGATACAGTAACTTGATACAGTAACATTTTCGATTGACAGTAACAGATATATTAAAAATAGGCCTACACAAAAAGTTGCGTAACGTTTAAGGTTAGCTAACAGGTAAATCAAGCATGTGTTAATTGCTTTTCACGCGGTGTGAATACAATGAAACCTTAGATCATTTTAGGGCACAGATCATGTGACAAACTCAGATATCAGTTACACCCCATAACGCATTCGATGTGCAGGGGTGTCTATGTTGTTTTCTCAAGAAGAGACGTCACGGCATTGAGCCGCGCCAATGGCGCGGAGCGTTCAGAAAATTTCGAAAAATTGGCTCCTCAGACGACCGGAAAAAGAATTCCTCGTCTCCAGCGTTCATTCTTGCTCTTCGTCATCATAACTTGGCGAGGGGTTTACAGAAAATTCTGCACTCTTAAAAAGTTGGTTAAAAACATTCACCAACACTGGTCACGTATGTCAAATACCTGAAATTGGTTAAAGTTTACCCAATAATTGTTGATTAATGGGTGATCCAAGAGGTTTTGTATCACTTTATTGGGTAACCAGCCTGTGTGGTAACCAAATAAACAACAAATATTCGGGAAAACTTAACCAATTTCAGGTATTTGACATACGTAACCAGTGTTGGTGAATGTTTTTAACCAACTTTTTAAGAGTGTGGAGAAACGTGACATCAAACCAGACAGCCGGGAATGACATTTTTGGAGAGTAAGTAGTATAAAACAAAATGTACGCTCCAATGAAAAAAAAATTATGGAAAATTGGAAAATGATTAGAAAATTAAGTCTACTAGATAAACTGTACCGTTACCATTGAATGAAATGGTAAGGTATAAAGTTAGCTAATTATTGGAAAAAATCACGTAACGTATGTGAAGTCGTGTCATAAATAACACCAAAAACGGACCTTTTTTTAAAGAGGGAGGTTCGCTTGGAGACAACTGGCGCGTCCCGGCCAGGGGTTTTGTGTTAAACTGCCTCTAGATTACTGCAAATAACACTTCTAGAGCCTTATGAGTGCATTCCTGCTCTTTGAGATATTTCATGCTAATTGCATTTTCAAGGAAACATTGTAATAGCTACCGCAATCGTCCCTCATGTATTGCTGACCGCCTGAAATTGGAGTGATGTAAGTATGTACTGTTAATTGAGATGGAATTAAACCTAATACAAATGTAAATGAGGGACTGTGGTTATGTTGCTATTTATTGCGAAGTTGCCATCCAGTAGTGCATCGATGAACATTACTTATGATCGAGAACATACTGTTAGGGTGACTCTTAAAAAGGGGGATACGATACCGTACCGTCTTTGAACTCTGCAGCAGGTCATGACCGACCATAATTATGAAAGCTTAATTGGCAGCGCTGACAAACTGAATTGCGTGAATTATAAAATGCATGCATGTGACTTTTATCAGATTGATTTTGAATAATAATATCATGAATAGACAACAGAATTGTCACTTGTTAATTATCAAGAAATTCACATCTGCCAGACAAATCGTTCCCCTTATATGTGAACCTATTTCAATTAACGGAGGCATTCATCGTAGGAGCTTTAAAATAACACCGCAATGCTGAACTCTCAAGTTAAATACGTGGGAATTGACAGTCCTAGGAACAGCATTCCCCAGCAACCATTCCCCAGCAAATCGAAGTAACGAACACCATGCTTGTAGGGTTAACATAGTTCCATTAAACTTTATTTTTAAAGGTTTTAAATTGCATTTCAGGCAAAATTTTATGACATCCTTGAAAAAAATGGGAGGGGCGGCGTCCCGGGCCCCAATGACACGACGCTCCTGATATGAGTAGCTTGAGGTTTCAGGTAAGGCTTAGTTCTAACCCGCAACTTATAATTTGACAGCCACTCCATTTGCAATAGTTCTGAAGGCAGTAGCGGTCATTCGTAATGATAGTTTAGGATGACATAAGTTGCTATTTAATTGTACCCAAGGTACACTGATAAATTGCTTGCATTTTAGTCGTACTTGAAATTGTTAATTAGTTTTAATTTACATGCAGGTATTTTTATCATTGAAGCCTATTGAAGATAATAAAACCTATAGAGGCTTTTCACATGACGTCATAATACTCTCCGGCGGCCATGTTGGAGTACATGTAACTACGCAGTAAACCATACGGGACGCGATTGCTCGTTGAATATGCACACACCGTGCATATCACAGTGCACGCTGTGCAGTGCGTTCAGCACAAAGCCACGTGTACTCGGCATGAATGTCCTCCAGCATGGCGGTTCCGTGACGTAATTGCAAAGCCTCTATAAGTGAACAGTTATGCTCTTACTGCTTCTTACAATAACATCGAATATCGTGACGGCAGTAGAGCCTCATTAACCCTTTACCGTTGTTTAGGTCCTTTTGGACCCATGCGGAGAGCGCGGCTGTCGCCCATCTTTACTGTTACACTCGGAGCTCGAAAATGCGAATAGCTACCCGAAAATTCGGCCACAACAACGAGAGAGACGATAATTTAAGGTCAATAGCCTACGGAAGCTGATGCGGGGCGTGCTACGTCCGCTTTTCCGCCCACTCCCGAGGCGCGCGAATATGCCCCGATTGGAGCACAACGGTAAAGGGTTAATCTAAAGTATCTGCACCACGGGGCTGTGCACACACGCAGCGGCGTCAGCTTTGCAGTAAACACACTCCACAGGCTTATTATAAGACAAGCTCTTCATTACGCAATCTTCACAATGCGTCAACTACTCTGCAGTTAATTTTTTGACCTTTTTGTATTTCAGTTTCACTAGTTGGGCACTCGGATGATATCTGTTTTGCCCAGTAACTACCAAATGGCAAACAAGATGCCATGGAACGAACATGGAAGTTATACTGTGATATTTTGTGCTAATTTTGTGCTACTTGCACGTTACTAGACTGTTACGTCTTAACAGCTCCTTGGTAAAATCCATCAACGTGTGGTCAGTGAAAACTGAGAAGTATGTTTACCATTTACAATTGGCTTATTTTTACCAGAGAGGTGTCATATGATCAAATTACCCCAGTTTTAGCATGAAATTATTACGTTCCCAGCCAACATGCCCAGCTGGGCCCCAACTGGGTTTCAGATGGGCTACTTGCTGGGCCCCAACTGGGCCCCATCGGTGTTTGCCAGATGTTCCCACGTGGGACCCAACTGGGCTAGCCTTTCCCAGCTGAAGCCCAGCTGAAGCCCAGCTGAAGCCAAGTTGAAGCCCAGCTGTGCCCCGCTTCAATAACTGAAGCCTAGCTGGGCTTCAGCTGGGCTTCAGCTGGGAAAGACTAGCCCAGTTGGGCCCCACGTGGGAACACCTGACAAACACGGATGGGCCCCAGCTGGGGCCCAGCAAGTAGCCCAGCTCAAACCCAGTTGGGGCCCAGCTGGGCATGTTGGCTCCATGACTTAACCAAGAACACTGTAAAAATTACGGTAGATTTACAGAACAACAAAATAAAGAAATAAAAGAAATAAATAAGGATAAAAGAAAACTAGTGGAAACTTATAACCAGAACTTTTTCGTAATCTTTATGTTTCTCTTTATTTTTTTCATTCTGTAAATTTACAGCAAATTTGAGTCATTTTTTACAGTGAAGGTATTGTGGCACTTCCTGATTTAGAAACCATCTTGCAGAAGAAATTCATACGTATAGGTCAATTTGCCACCCTTGGGTTTATTACTATATTACTTCAAGCATGAAATTAACAATATTTACTTAAATGCACGAATTTTAAAATTTAATGAATAAAAAACGAAAACGAAAATACTTCAATTTATGATAACGAAAAACTAATATGAACAGTCTCTCTAGGTCACACAGAAAAATTACCTACTTTTTTTTTTTTAATATTCTGCCCTCTGGACTATTTAATATTCTGCCCACTGGACTAAGTCTTAATCGTAAACAAATATAACAAAACCAAAGTTCATGAAGTTTACTGATGCTATGCATTGTATATGAGCTCAGTTACAACTAATATTCTTGGACAGTTAAACTAAACGTTTTTTTATGTAGACCATTCACGTGAACACTGGCAGTTGGAGTCAGAAGTTTGAGGTGGCGTAAAATTAAAACGCAACTATTCGAGTTATCAGAGGCACACATAATTCACAAGCGAACAAAAGGTAAAGCTAGTCAAGGTCTGGAAAAAGATGGTATGTTGTTTTAAACGTCATGGTTCACTTTGGCAATTTAATTCTAAATCCATCACAACTGAATTTGATTTCAGTAACTACATCTAGCAAGCCCCTCTCCCGCCTCAATTACTTGTAAATTTACACTAAGAGTTTCGGCTAGTAAGCCACTGCAGCAAACCGGCGATTAACTTGCATTGATTTTGGAGTTTCCATTCAGCCACGTGAATAAAGAGTCAGTGTGGGCTTATGACCAACTAAAACTTTTATCCCATTTGCATTCTACTTGTCCTAAACACGGATTGCCTAATGTGTACGCCCCAAATAGGGAACCTTTCATCCTCGTACATATACATTGCTAATTTCTGTGGAAAATTTGTGTAGTAGCCTGTAAGGACAAGACATTGACAAAAGCTGGACTACTGTAGATCGGCATGAAACCTGTTGGTATTATTTTACGAGTTGGATTTTTGAAAAACATACGGAAATACGTGAATTGTTGTCCTTTTTCAAGGGGAAGTGTAAGCAAAAAATTGATTTTCAAATGTGAAATGGGAACCAAGTCTGCACAGAGTGGTGAAACTTCTTTTCAACTAGGGTAAGTATTTCTTGGAATATAAATCAAAGAAGGTACCAAATTTGTGTGCCAGAGTGAACTTAAGGGCACTAGAAGTTATATCACTTCCTCACATTGGCAAGGAATGCTTTGTTTCCTTTTGCTTTTTCAGACATTTGTGTTGACCTTGATACAAATTGGAAAAACACCTCCTTGTGTCAAGTTAGTTAGATGAGATTTAACGACACACCAGTACAAATTAATGTGCTATGTAGTGTCATTCAACTCGACAAAAAGTTCAAAGTTTAAATTTCTTTTCACGAAAAGTTCAAGTGCAGGTTTGATTTACCTTAAGTCGCCTCTTACGACAGGCGGGAAACACCCGTGAGCATATTCTACAACCCCCAGCCCAATGGAGGTCCTCCATGTGTTTGTACAGTTCTCGTGTCACTCATGCAATCATAACGGATAATATGGAGTTGTTAAGGACGAAATTGGCTGTACATTTTAAAGGAAATTAAGAAACTGCCTATTATTGTGACAATATGATATCACAAGTACTTCTTTCAAGTTCTTTTTTGCGGTTGAAATGTGACAATTTATCTGCTCATGTCGTGAGAATCACACATGGGGTAAACCTGCAGATTCCACCGAAATGTTTGGAATAGGTACCTCTCCAATATATCAAAACTAGATGTGACCATAAACCCATCTTTTAAGCTTACGAAAGCTGGGAACACGAAGTACTAGAGTTGAAGAATACCGGCTCACAATGGCTTTGTAAAAACTAGAAAGTTGTACTTGCATGGCAAGTACTAATCGAAGCCTTGAAAATATGTACACAGTACTTGGGACTTTCTTAACAAAATGAAATATATTGTTGGGACTGGTTCCTCGATGAAAGTGGAATATCCCCAACACATGCAGGGGGAGGGGTGTGGGCATGGTTGTTTGTAATTTGATTGAGATCTATGTGAGAAAAAGCAGTATGTATACTACAGCGTACTGGTGTTTAAATGAAAGTACTCGTGTTGTGGGGGGGGGGGGGGGGCATAAGGTGGGCATGATGGTTAATGCAACTAGTTACTGGGACTGCTGTTGAAATGTGATGATTTGTCAAGAATGGTTAGAAGGGAAAATCTGTCAATATTAAAACTTCATTTATTAATTTACTGTATTTCAAGAATTATGCCCTTGTTGTTAAGAACTTTGCCCCGCCTCCTTTATTCTGGAATGATCCATTATTGTCACTCATGGATAGGACCAACTTAAAAGAAACTGGAAAAGGTTACTTGTTTTTGTTTGCTTCTTTTTTACAACCCTGTTGCAAGTTGTTACTGACAACTTTATGAAATGGCTGTAAAAAAAAAAAAAAAAAAACAGCACAGACCAGTAACTTTTAAAATTTTTTGTTTCTTTTGATTTGGATTTAGCCATGACAATAATGGATCATTCCAGAATGGAAAAGGCAGGGTAACTTCTTAACAACAAAAGCATAATGATTGAAATAATTTTATAAATGCAGTTAAAATACCTGCAGATTTTCTTCACAAGATATTTAGTGGATATTAAAACAACTTGAATGCACTGGTAGACAAAGAAACCATGACAAGAGTTTGAATTCTGATGAACTTGTGTTTATTTTTGATTAATGCAACTTGGAGTATAGATTTATTTACATTGACTTTTCAGTAGCAATCATGATAGCTGATTTTATGTAAGACTGACTGATGTAACACAATATAAACAAACTTGAATTAATGATTAGCAACTTCCAATGTTTTCAATCTGAGAGCTGTAGGATCTATACAATTTCTCACTGATCTTACCTAGGCAGGAAGCCATATTGTTGCTTACAATTAGAGAAATGATTAATGACATAAACATGGTAGTGAAGCACTAATGGATAGGAATGGGAAATATACTACTAATTGCATAATAATCTCTTTTACGAGTTGATTACAGGATGTAACAGTAAGGAACATTGCGGTATTTTTGAGGTATATTTGGTCACCAAGTTGAAAATTGACTTGGAATGATATTATGCTTGCTGAGATTGTTACATGACTGTTACAATTATGTGGAAAATGAAGTTGTCAGTAAGTGATATTACTAGGCAAGGTGGGCCAATAAAATTCTATGTACAAATACTGAAATACAACTAGTTGGACGGATCTTTGTAGTAGTGGTAGTGGTAGGGGTTGTGTTGGATGATGCAGCAGCAGTGTAAGAAGTTTTTGTAACATTTGAAAAATGTTTTGTACAGATGATGGGAAAAATGTTTAGACTGAAAACCAAGTGTACAGTAGCAGTAAATGTGCTGATGTTAGAGGAATATTCTGCCAGAACAGTAAAGTTGAACAGCTTATTTACAGCCGAATACTTTGTGGTTGTTGCTCCCTGTGAGTCAAGTCTCTCATGAAGGATATCTTAATAACAACCTTGTTGTGGAGCAAGTGTCATCTTAGCTGTTACTGGTATCATAGTACAAAATGCTGTAGCCTTGTTTCCAACTAATTCTGTACAGCTAAGAAAAAAATTAAGATCAATAACAACTTAACATTTGGCTAATAAAATGCTTTGAACAGATTGTCATGTTAGTGTAGCTTTCACTGGTTTGATAGCATGGAAGTCTTCTTTTCTGACTGTTGTACAGGACATTTCAAAATGAAAATAAAGACAATAAAAAAGTTTGTGAGATTGGCCATTAAAATGTTTTGCACAGATAACGAAAAAAAATTGTTTGGACTGAAACCGAAGTGTACAGTAACAGTAAACATGCTGACTGATGCTGGAGCACAATTTGGCACAACTGGAAATTTGAAGGTTTTGTCATAGTACAGTACCTAATATTGTTGTTTTAGTCTGCCAGGAAGGAAATATTATCAGTCTTATTGTTGTAAAGAGCCCCTTAGCTTACACTGGTATCATAGTATGAAATGGCCTTTTTTCCAACTGTGCTCCATTACAGTTTAAAATCAAAGTTCAATCAATAAAAACTTGGCAAGATTGGCTAATAAAATGCTTTGCACACATTGTCATCTTAGTGTTCATTGATATCATAGGATGAAAAAGCTTTGTCTGCCAATCTTGCTCAGTACAGTTAAAAAGAAAATAAAAACAATAACAACTTGGTAAGATGGAACAATAAAACGCTTTGTACAGGTGAAGGAAAATGTCTGGTTGAATCGAAATTGAAGTGTACAGTAGCAGTAGACATACTAATGTTAGAGTATTAATTTGCCAGGGAAGAAAACTTAAAGGCTTCCCCATATAGTACAATACTTTGAGGTGGTTGTGCTGGTCTCTCATGAAGGATATCTGAACACCTGATTTGTTGTCATCTTAGCTTTGACTGGTATCGTAGCATAAAATAATGAAAGTAAAAACAATTGAACCTTGGTAAGATTGGCCAACAAAATACTTTGTACAGATTATCACCTTAGCTTTCACTGGTCTGAAAGAAGAGGTAGTCTGTTTCTAATCTTACAAGTAAAAATACTAACACCTTTCTAATTGCAAAAGTAAAAATACTAATAACTTGGTAAAATTGGCCAATAAAATTCCATACCATGGAATAGCTCTGTTTTTCAATGTGCTATAGTACAGTTAAGAATGAAGGAAAAAACAATAACGAGTTGGTAAGAATGGCAAATGAAATAGCTGGAACAGATGATTGAAAGGTAAAGTGGTTGGACTGAAACTGAAGTGTAGAAGAGCAGTCAAGCTGATGTTAGAGTATTAATTTGCCAGGACTGGGAACTTTAATGGCTTCCTGATAGTAGTATACTTTGAGGTAGTTGCTCTAGTCTCTGATGAAGGATATCTTAACAGCCTCATTGTTGTAAAGTGTCATCTTAGCAGTGACTGGGATCATGGTTTGAAATTTTTGTTGCCAGTCCTGATTGTCATCAACTTGGAGTGTTTCGCGGATCAAATTTTGTTGTATGTTGACTGTGGTATCAGTGGCCAAGAGTAGCTGGACTGTGTTTTCATTAGTTATGTAGGCGATGATTTGTTCCTCAATTTCCTCTGGTGGCATTTCTGTTTTCTATGAAAAAACAAATTGAAAGAATATAAGAGTTATCATTTATTGTTTTTCAAAATGTGTCATGATGTGAAATAATGTAGCTGGACAATTTTGGTGTTGGCTAATGGTGTTGCAAATGGTTGAATTTTTTTCCTTTTAGACAGGTTTGAATACTGTGAAGGTAGGTCCCAGAATGTTACGAAAAATGTCCAGCTCCTTTACATTTTTTATTTAATGTCCTTTGACAGCTACAATGTGAATTAAAATCAACCTGCAATATATCAGTAAATGGACCTTAATGTGTGTGGTGCATGGTGGAGCCAAAGTTCTGGGATACTCTGAGAGTATCAAATACAGTATCAAATAATCAATGATCAAAAAGACGAGGATCTGCTGGGCAGGCACCGAGTTTTAGATTTTCCAGCATGGTACAAACGCCAGTCCTCAGGAAGTTAGAATTGTGATACGGTAGGTGTGGTGTTCTATTCTACCTTAATAGATTTATCTTTTTCCCTTTCTTTATCTTGGGAAGCCAAAAATTGGCAATTGAATTTGGATATCTCAAAATTGAAGACCTGGTTGGAAGAGAAAGATTTTGGACAATTTCATAAAATGGGCCATTGGGCCAATATGGGACCTTGGACCAAAAATTCCTGGTGAGCTAAAATTGCCCATCATCCAAGGAACATTGTGTCCAATATTAAAGAAATCCAAAGGATGTGGGTGGAGAAGCATTGTGAACAACTGCGGAAAGACAAACAGGCAGATGTGATTTTTTTTGTCACGCTCCATGTAAGTAAAATTGTGGATTTAGAGAGGAAAATAGGTAAAAATGGAAAAAAAAAAACATAGCTTCTTCTTTATTGGTAGACACCACATCAAGTACCATATTGTGATGCATTTAGAGACTTTGAACTGAAAGTGTGCATTAGATAGGGTTGGTACCTTGATTTTTGTCCTTGTTGTGGAAGATAGTTGGTTTTGGCCTTGATATTTTTTCACTACGAGGTTCGTAAAAGATACACAATCACCAGACTGGATTGGAGCATCTGCATCTTGTCTCCAAAGTGATAATTTGATGTTCTGTTCATGTTGACTGATAACCAGCGTACGGACAGGCACTTGTTCCCCGCGCACAACTACACTCCGTGGAACTTCATCCTGGGTAGCAAAAAGACATCCCAAAATGAATATGAATAATTGTTATGGCATAGACTACACATTTTGAAAGCGTCATGGTTACGATGTCAAGGCAAATGGGCATTACTTGAACTGGTGAGTAATACTTGCAGTTACTGTGAAGATATTTTGCAATACAATATGTCATATATAGTTGTAATTGCAATTACTACTGTTTCCTGAACAGGATAGGTTTTGTAAACTGGTCATTTCACTTTTGTATAATATTTTTGGCACTACACTGATAGATATACATACAGATAAAGATTCACATACCTGCTGGATAGTTCCAATTACTGAAGTCATAGTTTTCTCTGGAGATGTGTGTATCTGATTTATGGGCATTGGTGGTGGAGTGGCTGGTCTCACACTGTTGATGGCTTCTTGCATGATATTGTCTGGAACAACCATCGGTGCTGTTTTGAAGATTTGCGATTGTGATGTCAATGCAACTGTCTTGTCATTACGAAGTATGTAATTTTTAATGATGACTGTAGTTCCATTTCCAACATTGTCAATCTTGCTTGGTTCATAGAGGGTTGCCTTTATATGGCCGGAGTCATCACAGAATGCTAAGTACATCATGGTTTTGTCAGTATTGTCTTTTTTGTACTTTGTGACGTCTGACCTTGTTGCAATGGTAACTTTTAGTGGCCATTGATAGGGACTTTGTTGGTTATTACTTGATGTTAAGTGTTTTATGTTCTGCATCTGAAAATAGAAATGGACATAAAATGATGTGTCGAGGCTGCTGAAGGAAATTTAAGCAAATTCAAACTGGGTACAAATATCTGTTTGACAAAAGAACATGAAAGGGTGTACTGTATAACAATAAGTACTGTACTTTACCAATTGTGTGCAGGAATACTTATGTATATTGCTGAAATGTGTTTGTATAATGATCAAGATGTGCGTGGTAATGTTGAATGTTGGTATGTTCAGTATTCAATGTGTGTAGCAAAATATACTGGTTCATGGTAACTGTAATATGTATTTAATACCCCGAAAGTATAAGTTGTAGGGACTGGTGAGATGTAAATTGGGTCAAGGATTGTACTGTGTGCCGTGGTTGATGCATGGATAAGCTGAAGGTATGTCTGTAACTGTGAAATTGGTGACTTTGTTGCATGGTCATGATTAAAGTCACCTAAAATTATTTTGTAGTCAGCTGGGAAGAGTTGCAGTTTTGGCAGTATTGTACATAGGATTTCTGAAAATTCTGTAGATGTGACTCCAGGAGGTCTGTATATAAGTAGAATAAGAAATGATGGTCTTGTATTGATAATAAGTAGAAGAGATGAACAGTTGCCTGCAGCTATGGAATGAATATCATAGAGGTATTTTTGTTTAACATAAACCACTACACCATTGCCTCTTCCTTGCAGGCTTGATGAATGCAAATTGTACCCTGGTATTTCAAAATTGTGGTGTTCTTGAGAAGTGAGCCATGTTTCAGATAAACATATAACATCTGCCACCATGAACTCTTTGTTGGCTATCATATCTTGAAAGTGAGCTGGTAGAGATTGCACATTGTGATGTATGATGGAAAAGTTCATATTGGTATCAATTGCCAGTAATGGACTGCTAAGAGATACATCACAAGGACTCATGGTTTTCAAGCTTGTTTCCACCAGACTATTACAATAGATTGAACCAGGTTGAAAGTCACATATTTTTAATCCCTGCATGCTGCTGACTCGACTAAGTGCAACATATGCCATTCCTGGTTGAAAAATATTGTCTAAAGATATTGTTGCTCTAGGCATGGTCATCCCTTGCACTTTATGTATTGTCATTGCCCATGCAAGTTTCAAGGGATATTGGTAGCGTGTCACATGGTGGATTCTGATACGGTATATCTCCTTATGTGGGTGTATGACTATACTGGATCGATGTGCATCCATTGGTGGTGGATATTTCTTCTTCCACTGTGTTCCAACACAAGTGACATCGAACACTACACAAATAGCTTCAGGCTGATCATTGGGCATTGTAGCATCTACAATTTTGTTGATTTCACCAGTTACGCCATTTACAAGACCATCTGAAACATCAATATTAGCTGTCAACATGACTCTTGCACCTACAGCTAATTTAACTTGTACTGGTAGTAATGTTTTTGCATTTGGTTGAGCCTTTTGTAATTTTTTAAGGATTCCAGATTTAGTGCTACATATGTCAGCTGCCTTTATTAGTTTTACCTGACCATCAAGAGATTGAAGCCTTTCTTCATTTTACATGTCAACATCATTCCTCCTAGCTGCAATAAATGGTGCATCATTTGGTATTTGTGAAACAATGCATGATTTCAACAAAGTGAGATCATCTGATGCAATACTTGTATCTTTTGTTTGTGTACGTAACCTGTTGAGTAACTGAGCAAAAACCAAGTCATCCTTTTGGCGCATTATTGTGGATAGTGTAAATATGGAGAACATAGCCCATAAATTGACAAAAGACCCAGGGTCTTGTTTGTAGAGTGGTTTTCCCTTGACTGGTTGGATTTGATGGAAGTCTCCTACTGCTAATATTGCAACATTTCCAAAAAATTGATTGTCATTTGTTCCCTTTCATTGTTGCAACCTAGAATGTATGTATGTGAGCATACCTTGATCAACCATGGATATTTCATCAATGATCAGCAATTGAAGGCTACGGTATCTGATACGTAAAGTGTTCAGCTGATCTTCACCTAATGACTTATACGGTAATGAGGTATTAAAGATACTAAATGCAGAGTGAATTGTCTGTCCATTTATATTAAAAGCAGCTGTTCCAGTGTAGGCCACCAGTAGGACAGTTATGTCATCAGGTGATTCTGCTATTTTCACAAATAGCTTTCTTAATTCATGGGTTACGCATTTGATGACTTGTGATTTGCCTGTGCCAGCACCTCCGGTTAGGAATATGTGTATAGGTTGTGTCTTGTTGTTATCAAGTTTTTGTTTTGCCCACTTTTGTACATGATTGAACAATTGCCTTTGTTCTTTGTTAAGTTGTCTGAGCATTGTTGTTATTGTATCTTTATTGAATGGTGTGTGCAGAGTTTGAATAGATTTCATAATACCATGATTATCATGGTTGGTGCTAATGTTACGACTGTCTTGATTTTGCAATTCTAGAATGTGTTCACTTTGTGGTACTTGATTTACAGACTGAGCTTCAATGTCGGTAGTGTCTTCAAGCCTTTCTAACTCTGATTGGGGAACCAAATTTGCCCAAGCATCTTCTTGATTACCATTTGAGTGCAACTGTTCCCATAAGTTGTCCATGTCCTTTGCAAGTGGTTCGAAAAGGAGCATATTTTTGGCTACAATTTCATGAATGGGGGAGTTGTCATATGAACCATGAAGAAAATAATCCTCATATGTGTAGTACTGCTGCGGTTTGAAATTTTTGTCAGTGAATGGTAGATATAAGTGCATGATGTTGTGGTAATACTTTTCACGGTCTTGTTGAATTCGGATTTTTGCATATCTTATAACTGCACACCTCTTGAGACGTTTCTTTGGTGTCCCTAGAATATTTCCCAAATGGTCAGTATTGTCATCAATGTCATTTATCTGTTGTTCAATTTTAGAACCTGTGGAAATGAACCGGTACTCAGAAGCAAATGTGGCCAAACACATAGATCTGAATTCTTCATTGAGTGGTCTTTGTAGGTATTTATCTATAATGTTTGGCAACCATATTTCATCTGTGTCTTCTTTAGTCTGGATCAAAGACAGTGGCATACTCAACCTATGGGTATCTGGGTCTGTGGGAATGAATACAGTTTGTCTAGAGGATTGTTTTAGATGCATTCCAGTAATCCTGTAAACTGATTCCATAACACTGACTTCCCTATGGTTTAGGTACACACTCCCCAATTGTTTTAATTCTTCCATAACACTGGGGTTGCCTTTACGTGCTTCTTGCTGTGCATTTTTCAGCAATTGTCCCATCTCACGTTCCGCTTTACTGATGTATGAGACGATGTACATGATACAGCTATAAGGATCTAAAATGTATTGGATATCCATGTTTGCATTCCAAGACTGTAGTAATGTTGGATTGTAGTTGTTAACCCAAATACTACATGGTTGTCTGTGATATATGATTACTTCCTTTTGTGTGTTGGCTTGAACAGACTGTTCTAATTGTTCTTGTGTTAAGTTAGCCTTCTGGAGAAGTTCTTGTGTGGAGGTTGGGTATTTTTCATCATTTATGAATGAATTCCACAATTTCTGAATGATTTGAGAGGCAAGTTGTTTATCCATACCAGTACCACTGTTACTACTGCAATCTTTATCTGAGTCTGGTTTTGAAATGAATGTTCTCTGGGATGGTAGTTTTGGGAAGTTGAAGCGACATACTTTTCCTCCTTTGCGACAAGATTTTGAATGATTCTTGCTGTGTGTCTGCACACTGTTGACAATTTCATGCAATACTGGATTTTCCGATTGGGATGGCATTTGACAAGAAACATACTGGTCTATAAAGGATAGAACCTCATGATCTGGTGACTGTCCATACTTCGGGGCATTTTTTACCCAAAAAAGACAATGGATATGTGGCCAACCTCGTTGTTGAAATTCTACCCTATAAAAATAGTCCATACTGTAACTTCTCCAATGGGATGTGCAGGTGACAAAATGACCTTGTGTATAAATGCTTGCATTCTGTGTTCAAACATTCTAGCAGCAGTTACTGGATTGCTTGCAATTATTTGGCAATGTGTGGTCCAGTCAATTTCAGTGGGGATAGGTTTACCCTGCTGTTCAAGAATGGATTCAACTATTTCGGGCCATCTTCTATCTGCAGCAGAAAAACTGCAAAACCAAGTTGGTATACAGTACCTAATTGCCTAACCATTGGAAAAGATCCCTCATTGTAGTTTCCCAATATGCTGGTGATCCCCAAATTTTTTTCATGAAATAATATCCATCATCCTTTGATAATATGTCATTCAGATTGTGTTTGTCTTGTAGCATAGAAGATGTTATCAGTTGCCCTGTAGATGTCCTCTTTGAACCTTTCCGCATTGCAATGGCAATTGAGGACAAAATGTCATGAAGTTCAGTAGTGTACTGTGCAAAGAATATGTACTCAGGATTACTGGCAAACCTGATGTCTTGTGATAGGAGGCGGGCATTGAAATACCTCTTGGGGGATATTGGAACATGTCTTTCTTGTTGATACGTGTTTTTCCCATCAGGGAACAATGTAACAAATGATTTACCTTCAGTCTTGAATACACTGACCAATTGTTGATTCTCTGCTGGGGCTACACATAATATGGTATCATGAATGTTATCTGCTATGTAATGAGCTAGATCCACTGGTTGTAAACATGTATAACATGGTGCAGATGTTTCTGTTATGTCATCCAACAATGAATGTTTTGTATTTGGATGTGATCCTGACTGATTATCAGTATGAGCATGTAAGCTGTCAGTCTGTGTACTGTCACTGTTTATACTGACTAATGTATTGAGATTACATGAAGGGCAAGCCATATAATCATGATTCTCTGGAATGTGACTTGAATGGTCATGTCCTGTACTATGATTACAAGCAATATGGACATTGTCATAGTGCGGATTCACATCTTTCAAATATAGTGTTGCTCGATGGATGTTATTTGGATCAACAGTTTGATATAGGTGGTGACCTTTGTACTGCAACTTTCGTTTCAACTTGACCTTAATAAGGCTCCCATCATCTATTGTACGGGGTAGTTTTTGGATAGTGTCTTTGACATTTGACTGTACACACACAACTGGTCCATGGATTCCTTTTTGCAAACCTTTTGGTAATGCTACAATTTTCATGAATGGTATTACAGGTGTAAGCAAATGCCTTTCAAGAGGATTCAACTGTGCCAAAAATGGGGGTTGTTCATTAAGGTGCATGGAATTGATAAGTGCTTGACATGGTATCTTTTTGTTCAAAAGTGTTCTATCACAGCAGTGGCAAATACATTTATCACTTTGAGAGGAAGGTGTGGGGGTGTTTGGAAAAAATTGGGTGACAAATGACATCTCATACCTGGTTTGGTGAAACTTTTTTACGCCATTCTTGATGAGTAGTCGATTGCAAATGCAACAAACAAATACTGGCTTTTCCTCACATAACTTCTTGAAATGTGAGATGAAAGTATTGTTTACCTGCACTGTGCTTGAAGCCGGAGAACAAAATGTAAATGTGCGGTCTGCAGGTTTTGTTCCATGTTTTGCAGAAGAGACATTTGGTTGATGTGGGCCATTTTCCGTGGCAATGGTGGGAGGATCATTTGGTTGGTTGACATGTGGTTCAATTTCAAGAGGAACATAATGTTCACAAGAGGCAGGTGGAACACAGTTTGCAAGAATGTTACTTGGCATACTTTCACCTCTTGAACTGAGGACATTAGTTGTCATGCTCATCACACACCATTTGGTATTTTTTGGCAACCTCTTGAATGTACTCTCTTTGATTGGCTTTACTTTCGTTGAATGTAGATCAAACTGGACAGGACTATTAGATCCAGCAATTGAAATTGCCAAGGTCTGAACATGCACAATGAGAGTATGCAAGGAATGAAATTTTAGGAGAATGCTCTTGCCATCCATTACTGGAAGGCCCTTTGAATTCCTACTATGAGAATCAAACAGGTAGAATGATGAGGTCAAGCAATCCTTATATATGGCAATGGCATTGCCATTTGCGACCAAAATGGCACATGTATGGATTTGGAATGCTTGCTCCAAGGCACATAGTAGAGTGTGTGTACTAATATTGTCTGGTTTGTTTGATTTGTATGGGCTAACAAGTCCTGAGTAAGACCGAAAAATTTTGTTATGGAAACTGAGATCATCAAATGAATAGTATTTTGGTAACTGAGTAAAATACAGCCAATGATGTTGTTGTTGATGATGTGACTGTATCAAGGAGTACATTTTGTCCCCTTGGATTAGGATATGATCTAGCTCTGAGGAAAGGTATCTTTGTGGAGGACTTATTTGACAAAGTGACAAGAAGATGAGAGAATTTGCCATACACTGTCGACCTCTTGTGTTTTTGCGAGAAAACTGAAGACCCTTGGTGAAATGAACCAGTTGTAATGACAATATTGCCAGGCCTATTTAATGATGCACAAGCAAGTGGAGTTGTTGGAAATTTTAAATTTTGGACATTGTTGGGACTTGAAGTTGAGTTGTTTCTTTCTTTTGCTGTGACATTCATGCATGAATTATCTGATTGGAACCCATATTCTGCTGTGGTCTGTGATTTTGTCATGTCTGAGTAAGTATTATCTTGGTCATTAATAGCGTTGGGATTTGAGGATTTCTGACTGCAGGAAGGAAATGGACTAGCAATCATTTCTTTTATTACACACCAGCGGTGCTCTTATGGTAACCTTTTGAAAGTTGTCATTTTGATTATTTTCACCTTAGTAGAATAAAGATCAAACTGAACTGGACCACTGCTGTTTGTAAGACAGCTTGTCAACATTTCAATATGCACAACCAGATGGTCTAGAGATTGAAATTGTAGAAGGACGCTGTTGCCATTGACAACTGGAAGGCCTGATAAATTCCTACTGTCAGGAGTGAACATGTAATATGCTGAAGACAAACTCTCTCTATATATTGCAAAAGTATTACCACTAACGATCAAAATGGCACATGTTGCAATGTCCTGGAATGCTTGTTGTAATGCTTCTCTTAATACGTAAGTATTGAGATTGTCAGGAATGTGTAATGTGTTTGGTTTGACTAACCCTGAGTACAAAAAAGAAAAGTTGTTATGAAAACTATACCCAGAAACTGAAAAGTATTTGGGCAACTGACTGAAATGTAACCACTGAGATTGTTGCATAAGCACTGATTGTAGCAAAGAGTACATACTGTCTCCTACAGTTAAGATGAAGTCTAGTTCAAGAGACTGGTATGATCTTGGAGAGCTGATGTTACAGTGTGATAGGAACATAAGAGCATTGGTAAGACACTGCTTACCTCTTGTTTCTGGTGAGAATATAGAGGAGGCCTGATGGAATGAACCTGTTGCAATAAGCATCTTGAATGGCAACAGACAAATGACCTAATTTAATGTAAGAAAATGTTCATGTATAAGTTTCAGAGTTTTGCCCCAAGACACTATATTAGCTAGGTATACAAAAATTAAGCTGAAATCACCACTTTCATCCAAAATACAGCAGTAATGTTTAATCAAGTATTGCAAGTGAAAGGAAGTATGAGTGGAGTTGTGACTAACAGCCAAAATGAGGATAGACTTCAGTGTGGTACAGAATATATATTAAAGAAGAGACAGCAGATTCATTGATATCAGTATGTCATTGGAAATTGGGAACAGTATGAACAAACTGAACAGTTTGGAAGCAATTGGAACAACTAGATGGAAACAGAAGGAAACAGCAAGGTCAGCATATAAACAGTCCAGTGTTGGAAAAAACAACAACTGAAGAATTTGCAAACAATATGGAAACAACTGGATCAAGAATGAGGAAACAACATGGAAACAACTGGATTAAGAATAAGGAAACAACGAGATCAACAAGTAGGAAACCAATATGGAAACAACCGGATAAAGAGGTTCAAAAGTGAAGGAAATGGCATAAATCTGAACATAAACAGTTTCAGTTAGTACAAAGGGCTCACACATTCATGTAAAAATTTGTGATGTGGTTTAATGCTGAGCTACTTATTCTGTACTTTTTAGAGCAGTCCTGGACTAGCAGTTTG
This sequence comes from Holothuria scabra, assembly GCA_037179385.1. NCBI lineage: Eukaryota > Metazoa > Echinodermata > Holothuroidea > Aspidochirotida > Holothuriidae > Holothuria > Holothuria scabra. Next base: position 24,882,393 of record CM074182.1, read on the forward strand.
CTTTTGATACCTTACACACAGGCTTAAGCACAGCTTGCTATATTTTTTCACTGCAGTGTAACTAAAAATGGGAGCATGACAGACAAAACAAAGCCTTAATGTATTTATTGATTGCAAAAGTTCGAAGTCCTGAGTTTACTGAATGTTCAATAAAGAGTGATGTGGGTATGGGTTGTTGATGTTGTGGTACGTATATGACTGACAGCACTTTACTGTGTAAGTAACTGAACTGCGAAGAGTGCAATGACTATTTGGCTTGTTTATTTTGTTGAGGGTATGTAGGACTGACAATACTCTATTGTGTGCAAAACACTTTTAACAAACTTGTTGTGTAACACTGTAAGTGAGACTTGTGAAGTTACATATTAGAGCATATTTCTTACCCACAATACTGTATTGTGCTGTATGTGCAAAACACTTTTTAAAATAAAACCTGTTGTGTAACACTGTTGTGAAGTTATGTATATGCCTCAAATTCTTGAACCTTAGATTTGACTGGCTGAAGACTTAGGCTAGTTACATCAATAAGAATTGTTGGCTATGTTGATTTACATTGTACAAAGTCTAAACAAAAATTGTTAAAGAATCATGAATGATTCAAAGATATCAGTATCACATCATTCCAAACTAAAAATGAGTCTCAGATGTTTTGATTATTTGCCCCAATAACTGTTAGCAGAGGAAAGTAATGTTTTGCGGGGAGAAAAATGTTTTGTACGGAGGGGAAAGTAACTGGTGCCAAACCTTATCAATATCAGTAACCAGCTAGGGCCCAGGTCTACTAGGCTATGCTGTTACAGTTAAGTTAGGCTTGTAAGTTGTAATGGGGCCTCCTCAGTTAATGGCAACCCAAATATTCAATCACCTGCACGTAACGATATGGATAAGCTATTCCGTTAACCCAACCTGCATATGTGTTAGGCCTACTTTTATAAGTTGCCCTGAAATCTTTGCTCGTTGAACTTTGTCTCAGAGTCTCACTGTGTGATACACTATTGGTGATGACGCAGGCCTTACACTACGCAAAATTATCGACCCTGGACTTCCTTGACTATCCTGTAATAACCTTTAGCCTACAGCAAACTAGCTGCAGAGTCTACGCTGGGAGCACCTTTCGTACTAGGACATGCCTAACACTAGTAACAGTAACACTGATGTTAGCGTTGTTTTGTTGTGTAACGTTCGGCTATAGTATAACTTGGCCTTCCTAGCCTAACTGTGTTTGGGCAAGACTACGACAAGTTTTATATACCGTGGGTAGGTTGTTCTCCGTTTAAGTTGACAAACTAAAACCAAAATTAAAAATACAATAAAGAAGAAGCGATTTACAATCCACACACGGTATGGAATCAATGGCAAATTACCTTGAACTTGGCGACTGGCCTTGGTCACAATCGGTTGCAATCTCGCAATAGCTAGCAATGACGGGGTACAGTATACAGTACACTAATAGAGGCTTTTCACATGACGTCATAATACTCTCCGGCGGCCATGTTGGAGTACATGTAACTACGTAGTAAACCATACGGGACGCGCTTGCTCGTTGAATTTGTATACACCATGCGTGTCACAGTGCACACTGTGCAGTGCGCTCGGCACAAAGCCACGTGTATTTGGCATGAATGTCCTCCAGCATGGCGGTTCCGTGACGCAATTGCAAAGCCTCTATACTAGCTGCTCTATGCGATGGCAAGTTGGTCGTCGATGAAGTTGCTTCATGAAACAGTTCCGACAAAACAAAGTTGTCGTATGTTGGAAAATGCAACCTTTGAAATTTATTTTGAAATCCCTGAACGGTATAAATTGTTTTCAAACTATATCTACACCTTTTTTCAACCAGAGAGGAAGCCTTCAATGCAGAACAATACCTTTGAATGTGGAACTACTTCTTTATTTGCACATTACCACCTTACTATACAGGAGTTGTTCGAGCAAATCCCCTTATATAGAAATAGTTAAACTTTGTTGAAAAATCCCCCTACAGAACAACTTAACATGACTGCGCAGCTGTTCCATTGTACGAACGAACAGCTCGAGATTGCAATATGAATCCAAACGGAACATGATTTAATATTCATCCGCACCGACCGCTTGCGAAGGCACGAAAACACGTGACTGAACGAGCAATTCCTACAATCGAAGCTGTGGCTTCGATTAATAAGGAAACACTTGAGGAACTTACGGAAGCGCAGAAGGGCCATTCAAAGGAAAAAAGAACTGTCTCCACAAAGTGACAATTTTCGTAAAATTGACATTTTGACGATTTAATGGACTCCTTAAAATGGCAAAATTCCGAAAATTGTCATTTTGACAAGATAAAACATCTCGTCAAAATGGCAAAATTTGGAAAATTGAAATTTTGCCGACCAAAGAACATCTCGTCATATTGACAAAACTCCGAAAATTGTTATTTTGCCGAAATGCAACATCTCGTCAGAATGGCAAAATTCAGAAAATTGCCATTTTGCCGAGTAACAACATGTTGTAAAAATGGCAAAATTCGGAAAATTGCCATTTTGCTGAGTTGGAACATCTCGTCAACATGGCAAAATTTGGAATTTTGTCATTTTGCCAAGTTAGAACGTATTGTCAAAATGGCAAAGTTTGGAAAATATTACATTTTGCCTAGATAAAACCTTCAAGACGAAATTCTATGGAAACGTTAAGGTGCCAACCAATTACGAATCTAGTCATCGCATTATCTTAACATTTTGCAACAGAATGATGACATTTTTCAAAAAAATATTGATAATGAAAAAGTACAATATTTCAACAATTCAACAGTTTTGCACAAAATTGGTGAATTACTCCCTTATTACAAGTGATAAATTTAGCATATTGTCAATTTGCAGAAAAAATGACGGATTGCGGATCTGCTTTAGATTCCTCTTTCCACATTTTTAAGAGGTAGAATAAAATGCGCCGTCCTTAAAACTAAATGCACATGTTTTCATAACGAAACATTTCTGTATATCAGTGTATTTGGGACAATCTGACCTCTTGAGGCAGGATAAGGCGGGAGTAAAACTCTCAGACTTCAAAGAGCTCCTGAAAATCAAGTTTGGGGTTGGGGCAATCTCTTTCTTTCATTTTACTGTCTCAACGTTTTTACCTTTGAATTTTTCCGGGGGCACTTTGCCTCTTCCTTTCTTGCTATGATACTAGGTTAATATGTGTACAAGGTGTAGCAACATATCAGACTACGATTAAATCACTTTCTTTCTATTCTCTGCTACTCTCTCAAAGGGATCCCTATATTTTTTTCGTTGTTACTGGGACGTAAATATCAGAAAAGTCTAAACGCCCTTAAAATTGAACACAACAGCTACAAATTTAAAGTTTGTCATAGTTTTTACTTGGATGCTATACAAATCCGGGCTTGGTTTAAGACAAAAACAACAACTGGGATTTACTTATCCTTTTAGAAGCAGGGTAGTACCTTAACCAGTTTTTTAGTGGAGACCAGCATATCCAAGACCTAGACCAGGGCAGAATTCGTGACCGAGACCGACAACGTTCAAGACCGAGAGTGAGACCGATTGTACATATTGCATAGAAAAATAAACTGTCTAAAATTTTGAATACTTTTAAACAAAATTTTATTTCTCAATGATTCCACAGTTTACATATTTCTTTTACTTGTTCGTAAATCGCCTGCACTCCTAATTGTACCATAAAATCACCAAATTGGGAAAAGAACATAACTATGATACAAAAAGTTTGGTATACATAATTCAATAATTTTCTGCAAAAGGAGGAATTAATAACATTCATTAAATGCGTAATTCATCAACTTTCTGTGAAATTTTGAATTGTTGAAATATTGTAAGTTTGCATTTCATCATTTTCTGCAAAATATTAAGATAATAAGTAAACATTTCATCATTTTGTTACAAAATGCAAAGATAATGCCGTGGCTAATTTCTTACTTGATGGCATCTTAACGCTTCCATAGAATTTCACTGTTTAAACAAGATGATCTAACTCGGCAAGATGACAATTTTCTGAATTTTGCTTCTTTGACGAAAAGTTCTTACCAGGCAAAATGACATTTTTCTGAATATTGCCGTTTTGAAGAGATGATCTAACTCAGCAAGATGAAAATTTTTCGAATTTTGCCATTTTGACGAGAAGCTCTAATTTGCCAATATGACATTTTTCTAAATTTTCCGATTTTGACGAGATGATCTAGTTCAGCAAAATGACAATTTTCTGGATTTTGCCATTTTGACGAGATGTTCAACCTCGCCAAAATGACATTCTTCTGGATTTTGCTATTTTGACGAGATGATCTAGTTCGGCAAAATGACAATTTTCTGGATTTTGCTATTTTGACGACATGTTCTAATTCAGCAAAGTGACAATTTTCTGAATTTTGTCATTTTGTCGAGATTTTTTAACTAGGCAAATTGACAACTTTCGGAATTTTAACGTTTTTACAAGTTAATTAAAACGCCAAATTTCAGATTTTTGTCATTTTGAAGACTTAAGTTTAGTCGCCAAAATTTTAATTCTACGAAAATTGTCATTTTGCTGAGAGAGTTTTTTTTTCTTTTGCATTTCCCTTCTACGCTTCCGTATGAACTGGATGTTGGCGCGTCAATAGTGACCATCAAAGGTTACAAACGGGAAAAGCCTAACCTCTGCATATGCTACCGTTATCGGTTGGTCGATATGTAATTTACATTTGGCGAAGATTGCTGTCCGTGTTTCATGGAGAAAAACAGCAGATTCCTTACAGTTGTTGACTAAATAGTTCTTTAAGCTGAATATGGACCGAAAGATAAAACAGAATTGTATAACAACTGATATAATTTACGTGAGGTAGATAATAATAAGGAATATAAGATGATTATATGACTCGAACGTTTTAAGTAAATTTGACATCTATTCTTAGGAGCCTGAGGTCTAGGCCTACATCGGAAAATTGGGGGAGATGCGCTCTGGCAATTGGTTGTTGCCATGGTATTGTATCGATTGTATTCTTTGTTAGGGTTAGGGATAAGGGTAGGGATCAAGGCTAAAGTTAGCCAGTTAGAAAATTTCTCGTTAAACGTGGCGAATCTCCCGAAAATGTAGCTACCTGCTCCCAGTAGTAAAGTCTGGCTACGTCGCTTGTTACTTAATCGTATTTTTACTGATAGCAACAATTCCCATTATTGCATGCCTTGCCTTGCCCTTTTTTTCACAGACAAAGCCGCCAAGAAACCAGATATCCGGATAAGGTGTATTGAAGGGGTCGACAATTTTCTCCTGTGGGCGTAGTGTGTAAATTTAAGTTAATCGAATTGCAATCTTTACACTCTCAAGGGGTAGAAGGGGGCTTTGCTCTAAAGGGGTAGAAGGGGTTTGAAGGGGGCTTTGCTCCCTCTTCTCTTGGCAATGGGATTGCATCAAGCAGCTGGTAATAGCAGTTAATGAAACCATTTAATAGAGTCAAGTGGAGTAGTTTATCCAAGCTCGTGGGAGTAAAAGTTCCATAACTTCATTTTGCAGTTCTCTCATGGTATATAGTGACTTTTATCATTGCAGTGACAATGCAATTTAGAATCTCTGTTATGCAAAAACTTCCATAAGTAAATGCCCAAACCCACCTGATAGATTCAGAGCTTCATTATCTCATTACAGGCTGACCAAATGGATGACAGAATAAAGAATCAACAGGCTGACCAAAAGGAATACAATAGCGAGTTTCAAAAGCTCAACGTCTTGGTCTGTTTGTATGAAATATCAGCTCATCATATGAATATATTAAGGGATGCTTTCAATGTTATAACATGGGCACAATTCGATAAAGACAGATTGGAAGTCGGGAAAATGATCGACGCTGTCATTTACAACTCTGCCAGTGAGGAACAACTTTCAAGCGGATTCTTGCAGTTTTTACCAAACCTTCAAACTTTTTCTTTCATGTCAAGAGGGATAAACCCGAAGGATGCTGAGCTGCTTCAAGAACGTAATATAAAATGGACATCTCTTCCAGATATTCAAGCTGATTCCTGTGCGGATTTGGTTTTTGGTCTAATAATAGCGGCATCTAGACGAATGATGGAAGGTAACAACTTCCACATTAAATCATGCAGATAAATCTTGCCTAGTGTGAAGTAGACTTTGTCAAATCTTCTTTTAAAACGAACATTTGTTAGTAGGGTAACTTGCATTTGCAATTGTTTCATATGGAAATGTAAAACGCCAGCTGCAATACTTGTACGGTCAACAGTATAACGCGAATGGCATCGTAAGTTTTTTGTCCAATTCATGGTACCCAGAAGAAATTATCATTCGTCAAGGAAATGGATTGCGGAATTTGGGAAATTTTCTCTCTTTTCGTCTCCTTTAATTCTAATTTAATTAACTTGTTTAAATTAACTTTCTTATTTCCCTGTCAGTTTCGTGTAAGAACGAAAAAAATTCTTCTGGGTAAACACATAAAACTAAGATTCAAAACTTTCAACAAACTCAGATTATCCAGGATTATGTGTGCTTGAAACGTTACAGCAATTTCTTTTCGTAAGGGAGAGGACAAGACTTAGCAATGCCGGAACCAAACAGTTTCCTCAAAGTTTTCAAGTTTTCAAGTACTTATTGCTTTAGCAAATATAAATGTAGCGTTTCGTTCTTAACACCTTTCTCTAATCATTAATCACATGTAGAAAGCCATCAACTAACTTTCTTAAAAAAGATGTGAAAAAGATGCACACGTTTGAAGTAACACATTTCAGCAATTAATTGATTCCTTGCCGTAGACAGGCAAGGAATGTATGCGATGGTGATGTCGTGTGTGTGCGTGTGTGTGTGTGTGTTCGTGACACTTGCTTGTAAACACGATATCTTAAGGTAGGAATGTCCGACACTTTTCATATTTGGCATATAGATTTATCATGTCGAGAGAAAGAACCCTATTGGTCATTTGAGGTCACCAGCGGTAAATTGCGAAAACTTCGAAAATAGCTATTAAACATAATATCTTCAGAGAGAAGTGACCGACAGTTTTCATACTTGGTACATAGCTTTGTCATGTTGAGAAGAAGAACCCTATTGTCTTTTTGGTAGAGGTCAAAGGTCATTTGAGGTCACAAGCGGTAAAACTGCGAAAACTTCGAAAATGGCTTGTAAAGAAGATATCTACAGATAAAGGAGACCAATTTCTTTCATATTTAAGTTATATATTTGCCATGTAAAGAGAAAACAGCCTATTGTTTCTGGTAGAGGTCAAAGGTCATTTGAGGTCACCATTGGTAAAACTGCGAAAACTTCGAAAATGGCTTGTAAACACGATATCTTCAGATAGAAGTGACGGACACTTTTCGTACTTAGTATATAGCTTTGTCATGTTGAGAGGAAGAAGCCTATTGTTTTTGGTAGAGGTCAAAGGTCATTTGAGGTCACCAGCGGTAAAATTGTGTAAACTTCGAAAATGGTTTGAAAACATGGTATCTTCAGGTAGGAGTGACTGATAATCTTCATGTTAGGTATATAGATTTGACATGGTGAGAGAAAGAAGCCTATTGTTTTTGGTAGAGGTCAAAGGTCATCTGAGGTCACCAGTGGTAAAATTGCAAAAACACCGAAAATGGCTTGTAAAAACGATATCTCCAGATAAGAGTGACCGATATTCTTCATATTTGGTATATAGATTTGTCATGTTGAGAGAAAGAAGCATATTGTTTTCCTTAGAGGCCAAAGGTCATTTGAGGTCACCAGCGGTTAAACTGCAAAAATTCTGTGCCTAAAATGTAAAGAAAAATCTATCGAACACTCTCAATTTGAAAGCAGGTAAGGTATTTGATGGCAAGGAATCACTAAGCCTTTTGGCTTTCTGGTTAATCATTGAGATTTTTCAGTGCATCAGAATCTTTTGTTGCTGTACTTTTTCCGGCAGCAGTGCTTAGTATGAAACAACCAAAAATTATTTTATGCGAAGTGTTCAGGTGGACACACTTTTCCAACATGATAAAGTCCTTATTACCAATTGAGGTTAAACATTTGGGAAAAGTCATCCTTTGGCTTACCTTGTCAAAAATTGTTGTCAATACCAATTACAGGTCCATTAAAGGGTTTGCAAGTAACCATAAATTTGATCCCCATTTTGTCAGCACTGACTTTAAAATTTGTTGTTGGTTTTTATTGATGTCCCTAATTTTTTGGGCTTCTATTGCATCAGAATGGTTATCAGACCTACTGCTCATTGGAGTAGATTTTTTTACGAAAAAAGTCATGACGAATTTCCCTGTATAGGATAATGCTTCGTCATTTAGCAAGGCGGAGCTAATTTATATACTACCTTTAGGACCGCTAGTAACTTGTACTACTAAAATGTTCAATTAATTTATTTCTTTGCAGGTTCCGTCCGTGCAAGAGATCCAAACTGGTTAAAATACTTTCACCTTTTTCTTGGAAAAGATGTCAGTGGGTCTACATTGGGAATTATGGGAATGGGAGGTATTGGATACAAAGTGGCTGAAAGAGCAAAGGGTTTCCACATGAGTATTTTGTATCACAACAGGCGGAAAAGGTAAAATCTTGAAGCAAATTTCATTTGACATAGGTCTATTAAAAAGTTGTTGAAAACGCAAAACGCTTGTGATGCAACCGTTTTTCTATTGTAAAGATAATCTGAAATTACTCAATTTAAAATTTGCTGGAATGGAATATTGGACTTTAAAACCTGTGGTAATAACTTTTCTGTTCATGTGTTGTCACAGATCTGATAAGGACGAGGCTGACGTTGGTGCTACTTACTACTCCAATATTCATGAAATGCTTCCTCTGGTTGACACTTTGGTGATTGCATGCCCCCTCACGTCGGAAACGAAAGGTGCTATAGGAGCAAAGGAACTGAAAATGATGAAATCCTCCGCTATAATAGTTAACATAGCTCGTGGTATGATCCTTCAAAAAATATATTCGGTTGCATTTACACAGTCAAACTAAAAGTGGTAAAATATGTATACAATTTATTTATGTTCAATCAAAGAATGGCAAAAGACAACATTAAAGATTCAACACTTTATTTGTTTACAATACATTACTGCTCTAACAGGATTTAAAATTATACCTGTTGCAACTACATCTCTTTCAGGAAGTTTTATCGATACTGATGCTTCTGTCAATTTTGAAAAGCCTGTGGGTGTTTTGAGAGTGTGTATAATCATTTTTACACCTTCCTACTGAAATTGGTTCTGCATGCAATATGTAATGGTCAACTTTAAAAGTAAAAAAAGTTACAATTAAGGCTTTACCACATCATCTGTATACAATAAATAATGTTGTACGGGATCAATTATACCTGTTGCAATGTTTTCTATTTCAGGAGGTATTATCGATACTGATGCTCTTGTTGATGCTCTTCGAAATGGCTACATCCGGGCTGCTGCGTTAGATGCCACAGACCCGGAACCCCTCCCAGTCGATCATCCCTTACAGGAAATGCCAAATGTGTTGATAACACCACATATTGGTTCTGCCACATGGGAGGCTAGAAATGAAATGTTCAAAATAAGTATGCAGAATGTTATTACTGGGATTAAATGTAATGCTCCCCGCTAGTTGTAAGATTTTTCATCTTGTGATTGCAGTGACGTCTGGACGTAGCCGGAGGTCACTGCTACTACCACGCGATGCCTCAGAGGAGGGGGTCCGAATGCCGTAATGCTCCTGGAGAAATTCCGCGGTGGGGAACCAGGGTGAGAAGCCCCCTGACGCTCTTGGACTTTAGGGTATTTCTGGGGTATAAAGTTGTTATTTAAGGGTAATTCTATGGACTGAAAACTCGTGTAAAATTAGATGGGAAGCTTAAAGTAAGATATTCATGGTAACAAAGCTACCACTAAAAGCGGGTACGGCAGACGTTTTGAGAAGGGGGAGGATGAGGGTGAGTTGAACTTTATATATAGAAAGCAGTTGATTTACAGTTACATTTGATTTTCTTAAGGAAACAAGTGATACTGCCTGAAAGATTCCCTAAGCTGAGTGCCACCTACAATTGGTGCAAAGGGTACATAAATTGCCGAAAAGGGGCAACCCTTCAGACAGCTGGAGAGGCCATTTCCCATGTGCTCTAAGCGATTTTTTTCATGTGAAGAAGGCAAAAAGTACTGACTTTTCTTGTCAAAAGAAAAATCAAATTACACCAAGTTTGGTAGTCACAATCTTACCATGGAAGTACTACCTCCGAGGAAGTACTTCCATGCTTTGTCTACAAAAAAATGTGTCCTTTTGAAAATCCCAAATTTCACTTGAGGCGCACACAGAGGGCACAGAAATTTTCAGGGGATGTGTTGTCGGATTTCCTCCTTGTTGACGCCAACGGAACGTGATTGAAGGTGACATGGAATTTCAAGCCCTACCTGATTTTATACGATCTTCTCTAAATTCATTTGTTTTGAATCAAGTATTCTTATTTAAATAAGCCTTGGTTTTGCCAGTCATTACTCATAATAATGAATAAATATGTAATAGCATATGTGTGTGTGTGTTTGTTTGTGTAAAGTGTAAAAATGTTTCAAGACGAATCAAAGTTAGTCTTGCTTCCAGTCTCAGCCTCTCAAATTTAGCTTGAGAGGTAGAGGAGTAGAAGAAGCTAGGTAGGACAGAGACATATATATTGAATACGATACCTACATACCTCATTGAAAGAGCGAGTATCAGCGTAACGGTCGCATGTTTGATTTGCGATCAACTGATTAAAATACCATAATATACTGCTCAGCTTTAGTTTTTCTCTACCTTGTTGTAGCGAGAAGAGATTGTTCATTTTCAGTGTATTTCCGTGAAGTGGGGTCAATTCTATAACATCGTTTTAAATAAAGAGTTTTCTTTCACTCATAGGGAAGAAACTTTTTTAATATTTCAGTAGTAAAATTCATCTTGAATTTAACAACTAATATGAAGCTCGCACCGCGTCTCATTCTTATTTAAAGCATCATCAGAGACTGTTCCGGTTCTCCTTTTACTTACTCCTAGCCCCATATCAGTGGGGTAGCTAGGACTTTTTCCAGGGGAGAAAGGTATGAAATTTCCCCAAAACTTTTTCCCGGTAAATATGTATGTATTTCATATAAAATGTGCAAATTTACAAGTATAACAACATTACCATGTCATTATAAAATATTACCTGCATTTAATCTTAAAGTAAAACATAGAGCAATTGGAAATAACAACTCTTAGGATATTATTTTGGTCAACAATATCTGGTTTATTTGTATGTATTATGTATTATGTATTTGTATGTACTATATTTACTAGTGGCGTACGCAGGATTTCTCTGAAGGGAGAGGCGGGGGGGGGGGCATGCAGTATGGTCTAAGGGGAGGGGTGTCCGGGAATTTTTTTGACGTTTTCAAGGAGCCTAAATGCAAAATGGTGCAAGATTTTCCACTTTGACAGGAACAGTGTTAAAAGTTGAATCGTGGTGATTCATGAGGATAAAACTGAAACTTTTGTGTCTTTAAATGCATTCTTATACCATTTATGCTACCTTACGAAGTAAAACTTGTCATTAAATTTGCATACTTCAAGGAGTCAAAATAAAAGAGCATTCATCGGTTTAGGATTTGCGTTCAATTCCTGGCCACAAAACGTTATTTTCTCATAAAGATGATCTAAGCGGAGCGCCACCATTGGTTGGCGCGGAGCGTAGAGAAAATTTGGAAAAATCAGATGGCCGGGAATAGCATGTTCCAGACTTATACGAAGAATCTAACCAGTCGCTATCTTCTTTTGTCGTTTGCAATAAAATGATCCCTTCAAAATATGTTCGCAAACTACAAATGGATAAGAGAGTTAAGAGCTAAATTGACCCCAGAAATGTAGTTTTGCCCAAAAGACTGAGCGAAGCGCCACCACCGGTTGGCGCGGAGCGTATTGAAAATTTCGAATAATCAGACCCCTCAGATGGTCAAAAATAGCGTATTCGTGCTTGCAAAGAGAATCTAAACATGAAGTCTTTATTTTATCGATGCCACCAGTGGGATACAGAGTCTACCTTTTTAAGTAAAAATTGGAATTTGACAGAATTTGCCTATTTGTAGTAATAAAAAAAAATGTCATCACTGTGGGGCCTGACAGAGGCAATCCTTCCCCTTTGAAAATTTGTGAAAAATTGAGTGTCCTTACATGCAATCCGGTGCCACATATGCTATCTTTTGAAGTAAAATCTGTCTTTCTAAAGTTTGACTACGTATTTTTAAGAACACAGAAAAATGGCATCTGTGAGGGGGCATGGTCCAATAGCCCCCCCCCCCCTTCCTACGCCACTAAAAGGAGGCCTACTAGTGGCTCGTTCACACACACAGGATATCCTGTTAGAACAGCAGTCTGTTAAGTGTAGAAGGCTACAAGTTACTCATGGACCCGTTTATTGTTATACACCTCAAGTGAGCAGAAAGCTATTTTCCCGAACTAGCCTGTAAGCCTCCAGGGATTAGACTACGTAACAAAACAAGTATGCCAATGGATCCCGTTCATTCCAATTTCTAGACCTAACTTGTTTATCGTTGACCATGGATTGTTTCGGCCCCATCCATCGTTATGTACAAAAGTAAAATCGGTATAGCTACTACTAGCTTGTAGGACAATATATTAACCTGGGTGGTGGTCTACGTTAGTGACTTGTCAGTTTTCACATCCTTTTACAGTGAATTCCCAAAGTGTACAACGCAGAAACTGTGTACACTGTTAAAAATTTCTGTAAATTTACAGACTTTTTTTAACTTAAACTTTTTGTATTTTACTTTTAATAGAGATTTTCTGTATCTTTACAAACACTTTGTATTGCTACAATAAAAAAAGGTTGTTTAACATGTATTTTCTGTTTATTTGAAAAACCATTTCTGTCTGCTTTTTTAACCAAATTTTACTGCTTTGTAAAACTTTTTCTGTAAATTTACAGAAATTTTAACAGTATTTTGTATTTTTCTGATTTCACATAAATATACTGTCATTTAACAAACATTCATTTTGTTTTTAAGCTGAAAAAGAAACAAAAATAAGCCCAAACAAACAATCAAACAAATAAGAAATAGCCAGAAAATTTTCAATATATAACATGCATCGTTCTGCGAAGTTTCAGTTAAAAAAGAAAACATTTTTGGCAAATTTATGGCCCTATTTGAAAATTAACTTACATTTATTATACTGACAATTGGTATACTGATGTCAACTCATCGCCACAGGCGCTCATGCACTTGATCGAATTAAAAACGTTTCACAAATTTACTTGAAAGAGTCTGTAAATTTACCACTTTATGACGTATATCTCATTTTGCATAAATGGGTGGAGCTTATTTTGTAGGCATTTTCCTAACAAAAGGATTGCTGTTGCTTTGAATAATATCCTTTTTGGCGTTTTTTAATCAGGAAGTGATAAACTTATTGTTTACCTTGTCTGGAAATGTTTGCAACCAATGTATTTGCATTCTTTGTCATATTTATTTTAAAAACAATTATTATATTGTACAAAAAATGTGTAAAAAACATTTATTATACTGACAATTGGTATACTGATGTCAACTCATCGCCACATGCGCTCATGCACTTGATCGAATTAAAAACGTTTCACAAATTTGGTTTCACCGAACCGCCCTTTGCCGGAGGGTCGCTTGATCGCTTCTCGGCCTTTTGGCTAAGATCATGTGTAGTATCTGTTCTTTTCATCCAGTCAAGAATGGAGCCATACATGACAGACCAATGATGAAAATGGTCTGAAGGCCGCGAGGGTGGTCGTTAAGTGTTGTCCTTCAGTGGACGTAATAGCTTCTTCGGGAAGCAGTATCAAGTTTGGTTTCGCCGAACGGCCCTTTGCCAGAGGGTCGGGAGGACTTTAGAAAAAGTAAACGTTTCACAAATTTACTTGAAAGAGTCTGTAAATTTACCACTTTATGACGTATATCTCATTTTGCATAAATGGGTGGAGCTTATTTTGTAGGCATTTTCCTAACAAAAGGATTGCTGTTGCTTTGAAAAATATCCTTTTTGGCGTTTTTTAATCAGGAAGTGATAAACTTATTGTTTACCTTGTCTGGAAATGTTTGCAACCAATGTATTTGCATTCTTTGTCATTTTATTTTAAAAACAATTATTATATTGTACAAAAAATGTGTAAAAAACATTTATTATACTGACAATTGGTATACTGATGTCAACTCATCGCCACAGGCGCTCATGCACTTGATCGAATTAAAAACGTTTCACAAATTTACTTGAAAGAGTCTGTAAATTTACCACTTTATGACGTATATCTCATTTTGCATAAATGGGTGGAGCTTATTTTGTAGGCATTTTCCTAACAAAAGGATTGCTGTTGCTTTGAATAATATCCTTTTTGGCGTTTTTTAATCAGGAAGTGATAAACTTATTGTTTACCTTGTCTGGAAATGTTTGCAACCAATGTATTTGCATTCTTTGTCATATTTATTCTAAAAACAATTATTATATTGTACAAAAAATGTGTAAAAAACATTTATTATACTGACAATTGGTATACTGATGTCAACTCATCGCCACAGGCGCTCATGCACTTGATCGAATTAAAAACGTTTCACAAATTTACTTGAAAGAGTCTGTAAATTTACCACTTTATGACGTATATCTCATTTTGCATAAATGGGTGGAGCTTATTTTGTAGGCATTTTCCTAACAAAAGGATTGCTGTTGCTTTGAATAATATCCTTTTTGGCGTTTTTTAATCAGGAAGTGATAAACTTATTGTTTACCTTGTCTGGAAATGTTTGCAACCAATGTACTTGCATTCTTTGTCATATTTATTTTAAAAACAATTATTATATTGTACAAAAAATGTGACTTTCCAATTACAAAGTTCCTAGGGATAGCAGTCTACTTGACAATAATATGACAACAAAGCATCCTCATTGTGTTTAGATTGAAAACAACTTCGTAACGACACATTACGTTGATAAGCAACTACCTGACCTACGTAATGGTGAAGTGTATGTTACGTAATAACATATGAAAGGAAAAAGCGATATTATAATAAATATTAAAACGCCGAGAATGAAAACAGTAGACTGTAAATTCACATAAAATTAAGGTAAAAAAAAAAAACAGAACAATTCTGTAATTCGATTTTACAGTAGACATTTGTAAACTAATTTACATGCAAAAACTGTAAAGAAAAAACAAACACTTAATATTTTTTCATGATTACAGTCTGGCTGTAAAAAAAACATTATTTGGTTGGAAAAAAATTTGCCATAAAAATTATGTAAATTTACAGAGAAATTTTTAACAGTGTACAAGGGGATAAATTCGGGTTTACTGCCTTTCAGTGTTAGTTGTACTGTATCAGCTGTTGTTAAATTCCTGAATAACAGCTTCCTGTGCACTGAAATGCACTGGTCATAACACCCGCGCGTATACAAGAGAACATTCAATTTGCTACGCGGCGAGGAAATTTCTGTGGAACGCGACTAGGGCCGGTTCATGCAACACTTACGAAATCTGGGTTAATTTGTTGCAAGAGAATACGAACTATGTATGAGAAATTGTCTCACAATTCCTTATTCTAACAAAAATTTTGAGAAATTTTTGTTTTGTTAGAATAAGGAAATTCATCAAATTTCCCCAATTTCATCAAATTTCCCGAAATTATTACGCCACTTCCCCATATCCCCACCTGTGTTACACGATTTTCCCTTCACTTCCACCTAGTCCCTTCTACACCTGTGTCACACAATTCTCCCTTCACTTACTCCTAGCCTCATCTCCACCTGTGTGTGTTACACTAATCCTCATCTAGACACAATCCTTTGTCCCCTTTTCTTCCCAGAGTATATATTCTAGCTAGCATACAAGGCCAGTAATTTGTTTTGACGGAGTCGGGATTTCAAGATTTGGGGTTACTCTAGGGCAAAGGAAAATTGTGTAGGAAACTTTTCTGAGCTTACTAGGAGTTTCCTGGAGTTCTTAAGTTTTAGCGTATCTCTGGGTGGAAAAATCGGTCTCAGAAGAGGTGTATCGCTTATTGGTCGGTCGACCTAACTCCTTAACCACCATTGCATTCGGTGTTTCATTGCATCTTGAAATGTGATGCCGATGAAAGAGCGGCACCGATTGAGAATTTAAATTGGTGTACCCGCAGTAAATTGTAGTTTGGGGGTAACGTCTGCCAACGAAAACGCCCAGGTATCTTTGCATTTCCACTAGGAATTTTCAAAAGTCGAAATTGTAACGGTTACTCAGAGTCAACAGATAATTTCCTGAACTAAGTGTAGATCTGTAAATACGGTGTTATTAACGCTGTGATATCTTACAGACTTCAGAAAACCAATTATGTTCATCAGTTGACTTCGCAACTATCATTACCGTCATCTTGTGAATGGTTACGCCGTACCAATTCTTCCAGGTATACAAAGCGACACGGATACTTTTATTATTTTTATGTAGCCCGATAGAAAAATTGATTCCTCTAGCACCCATAGCTCTCATCAACATGTAATTTAAATACATGGAACAAATCATGCTTATGCTCATTCCCAAAATTCAATGACCCAATCCCAAAGACTCTAAAAATGGAACCTACTGCCATTGTGCGTGATGCACCGCATAAGCAACGGAGAAGGAAAAACAAGCCTGTAAGTAGCAAATGGAAAATGGTAGTGGTCGGCTCCACTGGAACCAATTTGTTGGAAACTGGGCCTTAAGACTCTATCTAACAAACTAACCATCAATGTTCCAATTTATTTGAATATTTTTGTAGACCCAACTCACGATAGATCGTACAATGTAGCGTGGAATGGCTCCACTTGACAACCTTAACGTATGAATTAAAAAATAAAAGTTTCAATCTGAT
Source organism: Holothuria scabra (assembly GCA_037179385.1). NCBI lineage: Eukaryota > Metazoa > Echinodermata > Holothuroidea > Aspidochirotida > Holothuriidae > Holothuria > Holothuria scabra. The sequence goes on from CM074182.1 coordinate 24,899,203, forward strand.
AAAATTTAAAGAAGTAGGAATCGTTCAAGTTATAGTCACCCGAGGAAAACACTCACACGGCGTGCGTTGTACGCAATTGCAAAGATAAATTTAATCCATCGAGAAACACCCTTTTTTCAAATTTCATTGAAAGTTTCATAGAGCCCAGATGACCGACATGTATAGGTTAAGCCTGCTGGTGTGGGATTATGGGATATCTCTCGAGCATTATTGTCTATTCGTAGTGTAAACATGGTTTTTGCTGGAATTGACTTCAACAAGATGCAAAGGTAACATCACTCGGTTATATTTATTAACACAGGTGGGAAAAGATTTTTAGAAGTTTTCGTGTTGGAACATTAACCAGGGTCCTCACTTCGTTTACAAAAAATTTATGAAATCACTCGTAATTCTAGTCCCGAGGAAACAAACACTTGTTCAGCACTAGTTCTTTAATGTAACAAGCTCATGCACGTATCACACTATTAAGCTAAACTCTATTGCCAACCCTCTGCGAATACCTGAAGCAGTGGCGTAGCCAGGATGGGATTTTTGGGGGGCCTAGGTAACAAGTGGGGGGGGGGCTGGTACCTCCGAGGGTCAGGCACGGCAAGACTATCTAAGCGGAGCGCCACCATTGGTTGGCGCGGAGCGTACAAGAAAATTTGGGGCTTTAAAACCCCTCCAGATGGCCGAAAACGGCACTTCCCATGTGTTTTAAGCTGGATGTACCCAGCCTTGAAATACGAATCTCATGTCTGCGATGTCTCAAATAATGAGAATGTAAAATCAATCTATGAAAAATGGTAATACATACACTTTTTAGGGACCTCAAAACTGGGTACTTCTGATATGTGGCCTGGGGGATGAGACTAAAGGGAGCCGGTTTCTCCCTTTCCCTTGGGAAAAATTGTAAACAGAAGCACGTAGATCGCAAATGCGGCAATATTTGAATCTAAGCGGAGCGCCACCATCAGTTGGCACGGAGCGTACAAGAAAAATTTGGGCTTTAAAACCCCTCCAGATGGCCGGAAACGGCACTTCCCACGTGCTTTTAACTGGATGTACCCAGCCGCAAATTCGGCAATATTTGAATGGATTTCAGCTTACGTAAGGCAGTACCTCACTCTTTAACAGGAAAACCAAAAGTAGTTGTGTCCCCCTCTGAGAAACTTTCTTTGCGTTAGATTTCCTAGATGCAAAATGGTGCTATGTTTGGCAAAACTTTGAACTGATTATAGGCATGAGTTTTCGGATTTTGCCTTTTGGGAGAGCATGAAAAATATAAAAATATTTTTAGTTTTTGTAGAGATTTTACAAGAGACATACATACTACCAAAGAAACAATGTGCAAAATGGTGCAGTATTTGTTCATCGGTACATTACGTGGTCAAAATTAAAATACTACGAATAAATCCCTCAAAATAATTGAACCTCAAAGCAGAAGTATGGATCATGTGGGAAACACATGAAATCCGGACCTTGTGGACATTTTACAATTCCCCCGGACGCCAGTGCCAACCACTAAAAAGAGGACTTGTCGAAAAAAATCGTTTAACAGTGGCACTTGTCATGGGCAGGAGTGAGGCACGACATAGGCCTACTTGTTAAGGATGGAAGGGAAGAATTATCCGAAGGCAGTACCTTACCCTTATCTGCTTACGGCATATTTTGGGTATAATTAAGTATAGGAAGGGTCGTGCAAGAGTGGTCTCCAGTGTACGATTACCTTATTTTCAGTAAATCAATCAGCCATCCGAAAGGGAGAAAGGGTCTTAACCTAACAAAGTCGCATTAAAGTTTGTCGTCGAGACTTTCGTTTCATCTTCGAAGTGAAATGCAATAAACTACAGTGCAGATCACAAACGGTATCTAATTTAGTGAAAGTAGGCATTTTGAAGTTATTGCTTGATTCCATACGTGCGGACAAAATGTGTTTTACACACATTCATCCAATTTTTACACATTTTTTTTTTTTAATTTTTACACATTTTTTTATTTTTATTTTTTTCAATTACTTTATCAGGACGCAAAAAGTCCTGGGGGGCCTGAAGAAAATCTAGGGGGCCTAGCCCCCCCAGGCCCCCCCCCCCCCGTGGCTACGCCACTGAAAAATTGTGCGAGAGTTAGGCTAATACTAGTGTTTCAACGCTGAAGGTAACTATACCGGTCACAGGGGACAATTTTCAAACGAAGACATCGCAAAATGAGGAAAAGAGATATGCAAACTTTCGGATGGGTGCAATTTATCAATACATTACACAAACCTGAAACCTGCCGGAAAAAACATCACAGCGGAGCGTGACCCTACAGATAGCCCGAAATTGCATTTCCCAAGGTTGTAAGCATAGGCAATCCTTAATTTGAGTTCTCGAGATTTTACTTTTCACTCTGCCCGAAAAATCCATTAGGCCGGTTATTCCCTCACTGCAAATGGCCCTATCGGTAATAACTGTTTTAAATGTAGGCTAAATCGATAAAAAAAAAACTCTGGTTGAGGTGAAATGCAAAGTTGAGTCGAATCAGTTGGGAATCAGCTGACTTCGGTGTCACCGAAATATATTAAGCGTAAGCATTGATGACGTAACACAAGTTTGAGTTTTCGACGCTGATGGAAATAAGATGCACAGTTGGAAAAAACGGCTTTTTCTTTCCGTGTAATTCCAATTACGACCAAAAAAAATTTGAAACTTAATTTAATTTCGCAAGTTATGATGAAACAAATTTCAGGCGAAATTGTTGGCCAAAATGCTCAAGAATCATCGGGAAATTTTAGGTGTCCCTTTCTAAACGTTTGCGAATGGTCACAAATTCGTCCCGAAATCATTCCCAAAGTTGCACAACAAGCACCAAATGCTCAAATTTAGTCATGAAACATACTTTCCCCATAGGTTCGATGATTGAACTGTCCCAGTTCCCCTGAAGACGGTCAATTCCGCAAGATTTTAGGCTACGAATCTGTCTGCAGTACACCTGTAGTCAGTCAGCCATCTAGATACGCAATGCACGACGGTAGCAGCACTTCGATACAAGATCCAGTGAGAATGTATAGTAGGCGTGCACACACGTGTGTTAGTGATGCGAAAGTATGTGCATATAATGCAGTAGTAAGCATAACAAACACAGTCTGATGTATAGTATTTTTTTACAAAAAAATAGAAGGATAACAAGAAAGGCACCATTAGATTTTGGAGATATTATTTGTTCGCTCTCTTTCAAATGACATTTCAACATATTCTCCCTTGGAGACGAGAAATGTGCAGTTTTAACTTCGCAAGTGAGCTCTCACTCCTTCAGTTTTCTCGAAAAGCTTATGACGAAAACACAAGCGAAAGTTCACTCCCTGACAAACTCCATCTAGTAGAGCGAGTTTCTTTTGAATATGAACTTTCTATTTTTCATCAATTGCAAAAAAAAAAACAAACAAACAAACAAAAACACACACACACACACACACACACACAAATACCTAAGACTGTAAATACTGGTTCTTAAAACTTTTAACGGGGGTCCGTTTTCGCTCTGTGTAGTCTAGCTCGAGTAAGGTCTTCCGGAATGCATTTCACCGCAAGTGCTGGGGTGTAAAGATTGCACAGTAACGGTCAGAAATGCAAGGTTTGCTTCCCAACTGCCATTTGCGATATGAAAACGGGAAGGGCTTATCACTGGTCCTTCAACTTGAAGGCAATAAAGCCATAAATACACAACAACAAAAAGGCTTGAACTTTGTTCAGCAAAAACTATAGTACCATGAGCATGCATAATTTTCAAACAGCACAAATTTTCTTTTACGTACCGGCGACTAACCAGAAATCACTAGTTACGCGATGCAGCTCCAGCTGAACACGACTTCGAACGCGCCGACGGATATTCAAAAGAAAAACATGTGAAAGCACAAAAGTAGGCCAACAGTATGTTAGCTCCGCGGAAGTCAACGAAGATGTGTAAATACATAAAAATAAATCTATAAAAGAGATGTTTACTGAAAATTATACGAAAAAGCACCTTTTTTGATAAGGTCACGTTGGTATGTATTTGGAATTACTTTCGTGGGAAGAGTACATCTCATCTAAAAATAAGAACGAACGTGTCTGCTGCTTCAATACTCTGCAAAAAAAAAAAGAAACAACGTTGGAGGGGAAATCAATTCAGTGCCCCACAAGTGGATTTAAAGTCGTAGGAACTGTCTGATTAATTCAACCAAAAGTTAGTTAGAGTTTTACGGCACAGTTTCCAACCTATTGGTTCGAATCGAGCAGGCCACGGCCCTTTTCCCAGTTGTGGCTCACTGACTTGTTTTCCCTACTCCATTGTTTATCCGGAACATCACGCACAACGGCAGTAGGTTCCATTTTTAGAGTCTTTGTTATGAGCTCGACCTGGGAACAGAACCCGGGCCTTCCGCGTTAGAGGCTGCCGATGCTCTTACCGTTAAACCAAAAGATCATCTACCTTTTGTAGTATGCTCCCAAATGTATCCTATTTCAATTCGCACTCCTTACAATTTTGTAAGTGGCAAATCTATACAGTGTGCCATGCTTTACGAATCTGGAAAAAATCTTTTATTTGTCTCCATTCAACTCCAGCAGGGGCGACGCTGGGGTATTTTGATAGAGGGTGCAACTTAGCAAAGCCATAGTTGACTTCTCCTTTCCCTTTCCTCTTCTTTTCCTTTTCTTTTGACAGCACCGAAATCATGGACCATAGAGTCAGGGTTTGCCATCAAATATATGGAGGACATGTAAACGTACTATTTCTAGACGGTAATTTTTGGTTTCCAAGCAATATGTACCCTTTACCTTTTAAAATCGTGCATGTTCGTTAACTCTGATTCAAGAACAAGATGTCACTTAATATGACCAACTTCTTGGAGACGGCACTCCTGATCATTTCACAAATGGTCAAAGACAGTGTCTTTCCATGTGAAAGGGCCTTCATAAGTATAAACGCAAACTGTTCACGGAGAAGCTGATGACGTCATTTTAAAATACTTCATGATCAGTTATGATTCTCGTCTCTCACTATTAGTGATCAAAGGTGCCACAGGCAGGTGCCTACACTAGACAAAATACGTTTTACATACTAAACGGAACTAAGAAGGGTCTCCGACAATCATACCTTGAAATAATGCAAGCTCATCGTGATAAATACAGGTTATTTGGACAAGCCGGCCAGACTTCCGGTGAACAAAGTCCTTAAGCGTGGTACGTGGCTATGTCGCTAACTTTTGCAATGCCAAAAACCGCTTAAGTTGGTGTTTTCAAATTGTCAAGTTGCCGAAAGAATGCCAAACACTAGGAAAGTTTCTTAAAACGCATTTTGTATGCTGCAAGCTTTAAAGTCACACCACTATCATAAAATCTACTTTTTCACATCAATGCGCAATTGGAGTTTAGCTTCGCCGTAATATTGAAGGAAGAATTACGAATTGTCGAACACTGCATAAATTGTGGCAACCCTTGACCTTTTGTTAAAACATATAAAATGAAACAAATGGAACGGACAGCCCTTTTCCTGATAATGTTGAGGGCGTTTATTACCTTCAAACATTCAAAGGGTTACCCCTCATTTAATGACAGTGGTGTCACTACTGAAAGAGTTTGATCGGGCGTGAGCTCTGAAATCGTCTATAGCCTAACAGCAGCCAGCCAATGACGAGAGGAGATAAAGACAACACGGTATCTCATATAGAAATACATATAAAAATATGAAAAAAATTAAAATAAAAACATGACATGTTAAGATAACTTCATTAACTAAATTTATGATTTTGCTGCACTGCTTTAGATACATTGTTTGATTACTATCCAGCAAAAACTCTAACCAAAATGGATAACAGGCTTTTCCGAAATTCAGATTCGTACTTGTGGCCGTGACATCATCTTTCGACTTTTTCTATCAATTGGTATGATCCATGAGAAACATTAGAATGACACTTCCATGTGCTCAATGATAGCTTATTTAACGGACGACTTCACGAGTTGTGAGGAGCGTTCAATTGGCTCGATAAAAAAATCCACTGCTGGGCATCATTTTTGCAGGTTGAGGGGTCATTTGAATACGAACTCAAAGTATCTTGATTTTTTATCGTCCCCCGCTACATCCGTCATGAACTCGAGCTGCTCAAAAAAAAAAAAAAAAAACAGTTCACCGCACCACTACACCAATTCACGAGTTGCAGTTATAGTACGCTTCTCACCGCACGAGTTCACCAGCTCAATCGAACGCTCTCTTATCCCCAAGCCTTCGATCCTCCAAAGGAAAGGTCGGAGGTGGACCCCAATCTTGGTTCTTGGAACGTAGGAGCTATGCCGGTGACGTAGTTTTTGGGGGAAGCTGCGGTAGGACAGAAAAATCTGGTTATGCACTCGGCTTTTGGTCTGATGCTAGCTGAAATGGTCCGTGACGCATACGAACACTATACACGCACGTAAGTGCAGAGAGTTGACACTCCGAACAAAGATGCACGAATACGTACCAATACAACTCACAGCAACCTACTCAGTGGACAGCGAACGATAACGCTGTGGAGCGAACCAAATAACGGTTGTACGGAAGTTGATAAGTGCCATCTCGACGGTCGGAGGGTTTCTTCGAACGTTCAATGGCCATTTTCGAAAACATTTCGAAAATGGTTTGGGGAATAACGGGGGTGATTCATGTAGGGGTGAGTCCGTTCCATCACTATGCTTCTGCTGACCGGGGGGAAATTGGTACAGGGGCACCACAGCCCCGAAAAGGTCCGAAAATTCATGATGAAACGATCCTTCTTACTTTTGTTACATTTTCCTTCTCTGCCTGATTACCCCTTATCGCCTCAGGGAGGAAATGAAGCTCACTACACCCACACTTGATATAGTCACATTTCACGTCTGATTAATCGATTGACAGTAACAGATATATTAAAATGCACGAAAAGTTACGTAACATTTGAGGTTAGCTAATAGGTCAATCAAGCATGTGTTAAGTGCTTTTCACGCAGCGTGAATACAATGAAAGCTCAGCTCATTTTAGGGCACCGATCATGTGACCAACACAGATATCAGTTACACCCCACACCGCCTTTGATGTACTGGGGTGTCTATGTTGCTTTCTCAAGAAGAGACGTCACGGCATGTTGCGTAGCATGATATAGCGTACAAATTGCTACTTTCAACGGTCATTTTGGCATTGCGACTTTCAACGGTCATTATGGTAAATATTTCAAAAATGTTTCGCCGGACTATGGGGATAATTCATGTAGGGGTGGGTCCATTCTATCACCATGCTTCCGATGAGCCGGGGGAAAATTGTCACGGGGGCTCCAAAACCTCGAAAAGGTCAGATAATTAATTTCTACAAGGTGGGGCTATGGTTGGGATGGGTACGTTACTTGCAAGGACTCGTGGGACCAGGACCCTCGATATGTTCACAACTTAATTACGATAAAAATGAAATAATGCACTTTTTTCGCATGTAAAGTTTTGAATTAATAACGATCCCACATTTTGCGCGATCTTAACAGAACAAAGCCAGTCAAATTGGGCACCACTATAACTTTTAGGGTAATTCGTTCTCACTTGTTCTCTACTCTAGTGTTTTCCGTGTGGTTTCATTTTTATTTCACCTTAGGGTGGTCAGGCACAATAGAGCTATTTTCTGTCGTCTATGTACTTCGGTCCGGGTGCACTGTACCCATGCGGGCTAAAGGAACGACTGGCGGGAAAAATGATGCCTCCATGGTACTGTTCGTCGTCCATATTATGTGTGTATGGGACTATGATTTGGGTTTTTTTTTATTTGTTTTTGGTTTTGATTTTTGTTTTTGTTTTTTCTTTTTGTAAAGGGGTCTACTAGCATAAGCTTTACTTTCTCAGTCCTCCTCCACCGCCTTGTTTAAATGTTGTATTATTTTGTATTTAAACTGTGGAAATAAACTCAAACTCAACTCAGATATTATCCTGGTTTTGCCGTAAGGGCAGGCCGGTTTTGCGATGTGTGTACAGGGCACTTGCAGAATTCCGAGCCCACAATTACCCAAAGGTGGCATACTAATGAAACTGTTAAACTGTGGAAACTCTCAGTTGTAGGCTAAGTGAAAACCTCAAAGACCTGACAAATCGCTTGCATAAGATTTATTTAATTTTTTGTGTGGATATCCACTGGGTTCCTTCGTAGACAACTCTTTTATTGGTAAATGCATGGCAACGGTGGTCGAACTCCCTCATTATGCGTTCTTAACGGATATCCTGTCTTGTAGTTAGAGAGGTAGCATCTTTGTGCGAACAGGGAGGTGTGATCTAGTTACACCTCTCTGGTAAGATGGGGTAGGATTAAAGACCGCAGATACTTTGAAGTCAGTCGCGTAGCCACAGAGTGCCTAGGGCGGGGCCTAGCCCTCCCCCAGATGTTGTTCAGACTCCCCAGACTTTTTACGTCCTGATAAACATTGTTCCTCTGGCATTATGTATGTCAGGTATGTCACTTATGTCACTTGAAAATTCGGCCACAACAACGAGAGAGAGACAATAGTTTAAGGTCACGGGGTCAATAGCCTACGGAAGCTGATGAGGGGCGTGCTACGTCCGCAAATATGCCCCGAAAGGAGCACAACGTTAAAGGGTGAAGAACGCCTAAAATTCAAAGTTGAAACAAGGGACTGCATGCGTAGTATTAGATAATGCCACCGCCTAACCATTTTCATTCATTAATTTTTCTGTGCGTCTCCAAACACAAGAAATTGACAATTAACTTGTATTAGGCAACAATCCTCGACAAAAAAGGTGGGAAAAACAAGCAAAACAGGCAATGAACGGATCATTATCCCCCATTACGCCCCCATTCAATCTTGTGGCAGCCCAAGGCGTCCTTAAACTTCAACCTTGATACGGGATCTGGGTTTGTCCCATCAGGGACTTGCAACTCCCTGGTCCCATGTATTTTTGTCGAGGATTGTAGCTAGCGTAGCCATAGACATCTTTTATGCATGTGTGTGCTGTGTGGGGTAGGGTGGGAGTAGAAGTTTTACAAATGAGTCAAGATATTGTATAGTAGTTACTAAAATTTTCTTTGTTTTGTTCCTACTACTATATTTTTTCTTAAAACAGAAAGAAATAGCCCTGGTTTTATTTCTTTACTGGGCAAAAGTCAAGACCAAAACAATAGAGTAAAAGCATACAGTTGATTTTAAAAGCAAGCAAATCCCCCCCCCCCCTTAAGGTCTCCATACAATAGCATTTTTAATGGACACTTAGAGTGGCAAATCGTGATTTTGATTATCGGCATAAATCAAACTTTATACAAATAAAAACCATGAGTCATTCAATTGAGAAATTTTGCATTTGTTTTTCTTGACATGTGTGTGATTAATTACACATAGGCCTAATTGATGTGAAGGTTTTAGATTTTCGTAGTTTAAATCGAAGGACCAATCCTCTGACCCCAAACTACACTTCTTGTGTGGGGTAACAGAAACTCCGACTCAATTGGCTCGGCATTTTGATTGACTGCTCATTCAAACAGTGCAAGACACCAAAGCTTATTTTGCACAGCATTAACTGCGTCGAGAGTGTTTTGATTACATCCATGCTCACTCTGAAGCAATAAACCAGGCTGAGATTGTGTCTGGATGATGATGAATTTCAGACAATTGTGGAAGGGGCTTAAGTAAGAAGGTTAGGAGCATTGGTACGGTTTGGGGTGAGAGAATTGGGCCTTTAAGGCATGCATGGTATGACTATTTCCAAGTATAACTACTCACGGTCAATAAACGTAAAGAAAGTGATAAAGGTAAAGTTTTTCACACATTTTCAGTGGTAGGAATAAACCACATTTGTCTGATCATTACTGTCTTATAAGCCGTCCTGACTCCAAATTAGCAACGTAATGGACTCGACTTCGCCTCGACCCTTATTCTGCCAACTTGGAGTCTAGACGGTTTATTATAAATGCGACTTATCCCTTAAATATCGTTAACACTTCATTGAGATTTTAAGTCAATTTGAAATATCCCGCAGGTGCACTTTCGTTTCAGTATTTATGTATAATGAGCCTATGCTGACATGAAGCAGTTTACCCACCCAAAATGAACAGAATTCAAGAGATGAACATATCGCTCTAATATGGTTTCAATAAAAATGGTTGTTCTGTTAAAAAACATATTTTAAAGGTATTTCATGAAAAGCACTATTAGGTATATGATCATAATACTATGAAAAGGTGTAGCTACATACATCCAATAGGACTTGCCATCGGACGGCTCTTTACAAAAATTAAGGGGTAAAATAGTCATCTGGGGGACTCGATCTACATGCAGTGCAGCGAGATTAGGCATTTAACATTTCAAAAGAAATTTGCACTTTTCAATGGCAGAAGAAATCCTTTTTCGACTTTTGGTACTTTCTTTCAACGTTTATGTAAAAAAGCACAGGAGGGTCGTTCGCAACTCCCCCTCCCTTGGTGACGTCCATGGATCTTCCGGGTATGAAAATTTTATATATTTTAATGCGTTGCGTTCGCCTGCTTCAAAAGGACCTTAAGCTAGGAATGACAATATGACAATGATACTGATAAATCAGTTCGCATAATCTCTGATAGCACAGGAACCGGTACCTTCCATGTATCCCTACGGCACCCTTAATCCCCACACCAGGATGACACTCATTCAGTGAACTAAAAGAGGCGGTAATTAACCCTGGGTGTCACCTATCAATCAGGGGCACGCCACTTGTTCTCTCTCGTTTTGCTTAAACTGATGTTCCCTATTTATTTCCCCAATGCCACAGACTCATTGTAAAAAAAAAGAATGTGGATATATTTTAGTCCGCCCCCCCCCCCCCCCCCATCCTTACAATTATTTTGTCCGCTCAAGATTCGCCTGAATCGCGTCACTGCGGTCCTGTAATATTTTGTATTTGGTCACACAATTTGTTATTATAGTATTTGGCCGGGAGGGAACCACCAAAAAGAATAATGTGAATTTTTTTTGTCAGCATCTTAATTGTCTCAGAATTCTGACTAAATAACTCAGAATCCTAAGATAATTAAGATGCGAACAAAAACAAAAAGTCACCATTTTTTTGTTGTCCCCTCTCGGCCACCGTACAAAATCGATCAGTGAAGCAGACCAAAAAAGCTTCTATTTCGTGCATGGGACCAAAAAAACTAGACCCTGACCAAAACATCTGGCTTTTTTTGTCCTACCCCAGACCAAAAAAACTAGCTTTTCTTGTCCTAGGACCAAAAAACTGTAAAACTCCAGTTTTTTTGGTCCCGTCGGACAGGGGAACAAAAAAACTGCCACACCGGCATAAACACTCGCTAAGGTCTTAGCTATAGGACAAACCACGTTTAAATTGTGCAAAAGAGTTATATGACAAGAATGATGATATGCTCCATCAAAGTCCGACAGGTTCTGCTAGGTTTGTTAGAGTAACTTTGTCTTGAAAAGGGGAGCTTTTTAAATACAAGTAGATCAGTATCAAAACTTTTAAGACCGGGGATGTGTCATGTCCTATTATCTAACAAGTTAAAAAAATTAGCGACACATTCGGTCAGGTCGTACAAAGCAATATTTCTTCAGATGGTCTTCTTACTCCTGCGCAACACTCTAATTATCAGAAATGGTACAATGTCCATTCCGGGCAAAGTTCTGCAGTTTCAATTACTAGATAACACCATCGAGCAGACGGAAGAATGCGCCGGATGTGCAGTGGCCAAACGTTACCCGGAAAATGATGGTGGTACTTTAAATCTGATGATTTTTGACTGATTTGCTAATGAATTGTACTAAACATTATACATTGCAACAGGAAAGCTGAAAATATCGACTGCTGTTATTCTCCTCTTCTGTAGGATATGCTGTCTGAGTGCTTGCTATTTTTTGAAAAGTTTGTTCCCTTTTCGCCATCGAAGTGGCTTATTTTGCGTCAGAAATCCAACCCCACAAAAATAAGAAACTCTCTTTGTCGTCGGTGCCCATCATGAAAATCCTGTTGGAGCCACTTTTCACTGGTCTTTATGTCAAACAATGAACAAGATATCATTATGAACACACAAAATTTGGGGAAACGCAACTGATTTTCTACGAAATTGCAAAATGTAAATCTGCATTTATCATGAGCTAATTTGCATTTCTAAATAGACAATCTTTGAGAACCATTTGCTGTCTCTGGATTCTCTTAAAATGTTGCTTGATTCTTCAAATGAAAGCTTTTAATTTCACATAACCATAAAATATATGAACTTATATTGAGTTTGTAAGAACTAACAAAAAATAAATATATATATAATTCACAATACGTAAAAACTAATGTAAGCAGGTCCTTAATTATGAGATTGCTTGCCCACTGGATTTTTTTTAATGCCTTGCTCAAGGACTAGTGCTGACCAAAAACGAAGGTAATGATTTAGAACATTTTCATTTAGGAAGTTTAAGAGACCAAAGTCCATGCAGTGGAGGGATTGTATGCATTGTGAATGCTCAATGACTCTTCGAAATTTGTTTACCGCGGGCTTACAAATCGTTAAAATCTTTCTGTATAGACAGCGAATGTCAGCTTGTGTCAGACACTTCATGTGTCGTAAAATTGGAAAGCAACAGTTCGAATTATCACAGACACAGTCACTTTGAAGCGAACGAAATGGTGGGTCAAGCCAAAAGGTCTTGAAAAACGACGGTACAGTATGTTTGTTTAAGTTTCGCAGTTATTCCCAGGTGATCACAACTGAACTTTGTCACCAAGAATTTGTATCATACAAGTCTCTCTGCCAGTTTACCCGTAGCGAGTTAACGTAGAGAATTTAGGCTAGAGCATTTTCTTGCAAGGCTTGCAAAGCTTTACGTTAAGTCTACAGAGTCTGTGTGGACTTTTGAGAGTTCATCGTAAGTAATTTGGCCCTTGATGCTGCTTAAAGGTGTAACATATTTGATTTGAAAGGATTTCTTAATGTGTTCCTCAAATGGGAAACGGTTGTCGACATATATACATTGTCAAGAGGTTTGGGCAATGAGTTTAATTAGTAGCGTGAACGAGTTCGATATTGGAAAAACCTCAACAATGTAACTTTTACTTTTCTAGGTGACATAAAACGTCGTTTGGTTTTCGCCCCTTGGCTCTTCGCCAGAGAGTCGTGGGGACTTTTAGAAAAAAGACATAAAACGTCGTTCAGTCACGGTGGACGTATAACTTCTTCGGGAAGCAGTATATAGTTAGCTTTCGCTGAACGGCTCTTTGCCAGACGGTCGGGAGGACATAAGAAATAGTATGACCAGGGAGCTGTTATTTGGACAGCTCCCAGGCTGGTATAACACGTTCATGTTGGTGTGTCGTTAAATCCTTAACTTACTAACTTGGCAAAACCTGGAACACTACTTTGGATCGGTACAAAGTCTGTGGGTAGTGTGATAACTGGTTTTATGGGTAACATGTGGGAAGACGTATGCAACGTGAAAAAGTGGTCTGCTTAAGCTTACCGTCGAAAATTTGGGACACCGATGTAGGGTTGGTGAGTAGGTCCTGTATTTATGGGAACGTGGATCATTTCATGTGAGTGTTGACTAATTTCATAAAAGACAGAGAAGCTGGGTCGCTTCAAGTGATTGCCGTGTTGGCTGCCATTTTTTTTTTCATGTTTTATGGAAAAATTAAAACTGTTTAACATGGCGCAGATTATGTCTGGATGACGATGAGTTTTACTCTAATGTGGGGAGGGCATAAGTGAGGAGGTTGGGAGAATTGAAACTCACATATCGCTTACAATTCCGTTAGGGCATTGAGGCAGTCCTCCCCGGGTTTTCATAGGAAAGCCCGGGTAGCTTATCTTGACTGATCTGCGCCACCTGTTGCGCGAGCTAATTGATTTGTTTGCTGTCATCAAGCTTCTGGTCATGACTAGAGAGGTGATGACGGACAAGGTACCCGGGCTTTCCTATCAAAACCCTGGTAGGACTGCCTCAATGCCCTAAAGGAATTGTACGTGATATGGGCCGGGTGAAGGGTTTGGTCTTTAAGTCGGACAACCTCCAAAGTCTCAGGTGGGCATAGTGGCAAACCTTTCTTAACTTGAAAGACCCTGCCCCGCCCCTCTTTCGTTGCGGACCCGTAAGAACCATTAACTGGCAACCTTATGCAACATTTCAGTAGACATCTGATGTCTTTTAACTTACTTTTCAAAGGAGACAAAATTCCATTATAACCGTATTTCGCTTTTTCTGTCATTTCTCTCCTGTTATCTGGTGACTTTTACTTAAAATGTAAAATGATCTGTTATGAAGTAGCACACTCATAGGTAAATTTCCCGATACGGAATCTATTGATTATCTTAGTAAAACTTTAGAGCTTACGTGTCTCGTTTCAGGCTGGATAAATGGACAACAGAATGGAAAATAAACAGTCTGACCCAATGAAATATAACAGCAAAGTTCAAAAGCCAAACGTCTTGATTAATTTGTATAAGCTATCGGAACACCATATGAATATGTTCAGGAATGCTTTCAACGTCATAACATGGGTTCAATTCGACAACGACAGAGTGGAAGTTGGAAAATTGATAGACGCTGTCATTTATAACAAGGCCAGTGAGGAACATCTTTCTAGAGAATTCTTGCAGTTTTTACCAAACCTTCAAACGTTTTCTTTCATATCAAGAGGAGTTGATCCGAGGGAAATTGAACTCCTTCGAGAACGTGATATAAATTGGACGTCTCTCCCAGATTTTCAATCTGATTCCTGTGCGGGTTTTGTTTTTGGTCTAATAATAGCCGCATCGCGAAGAATAATTGAAGGTAAAGTCTCTCACGTTCAGTATTTCAGGCAAAATTCCTTTTAGAGTAACAAAGTTTGAATGAGTTGGCAGAAAATTGGAGTGAAGTGAAAAAGGGACACACAGTTCCTAAAAATAAACCTCTCTTCACTCAGAGAAATCTTAAATTTGTACATGGTCTAATCACTTGCTGTCAGTAATTCTGACGCATGTAGGGGTAGATGTTAAGCGTGTGCAAAATTATCCCGCCTAACAGACTAGTTGCTAATAAGAACAGGTAATTCCCATCTTATAGCCTTGCTGAAGGAGTTGCATTGGCTCCCAGTGTTTTACAGGAATCGATTCAAGATCTTGCTTCTTGTTTATAAATCCCTACACAATATGGCATCACTCTACCTTTCCAACATGTTCTCCTTTAAGAAAACGAAATATGAAATCAGATCTGAGACCACTCCCAATCTGGTACGTTGTTCCTAGATAAAGATCCATATTTGGTGAGCGCGCACTAGCAGTTCAAGGCCCTAAGTTATGGAATGATCTGCCCCCTTCATGAGTTGAGACAGCACGCTGTTTGGAACATTTTCAGTCCTAATTAAAAACCCACCTATTTAGCTGTGCCTTTGATGGTATCTAATAGTCCAACTTAGTCTTTTGTTTGCCACTGTGTCTTGTAAGGCGCATTAGAATAATTATTTTAAATAATGCGCCATATAAATTTTTTGAACTTGAACTTGAAGTTAACTTTAAATCATAATCATATGCTCCCAAATCGATTTTACGTCCTTTTTACCATAAACCCCAATAAAACGAATGAAAGGAAGCTTCTTGAGATTAGGGTTGTACGTTGTAGGATGAGTAGCAATGAATAACTTGGTAGCTCAGAGACACAATTACACATTCCGTCTTCTTGAAATGCTTTTCATTTTTTTTTTTTTTTCGTATGATTTGTGCCATACGTTTTACATTAAGCATTACTATTGAAAATGCTAATGAAATCGTTCAAAGCACTTTTAAAAAGTAAATATTTGTTTTTGTCTCGCTATTTTGCAATTTCGCATCGCGTCAGTACTTTCTACTCGAGAACCCTTATCCTAGTGTCAATTTCTACGGTAAAGTAAATTTTTGACAGCAACGAACCCAGTTTGGGGTTAGTAAGGGGCATTTGAAATTAGGAATTCTCCTGCTAAAAATAAAAAAAAAACTCTTGTTAGTCCTCACGAAGGTGAGGTCGGGTATGATAAAATTCTACTTACAGGCATACTCAACATCAATTCTTGTAAGAAACTATTATCCCTTATAGACTTACACGTAATCCTCAGCCAAAGAGCACCTTGTGCTCTGTTGCTCACACAATAGATAAACTTCCACTGCACAGTTAAAAATCTTTAATTTGTGGTTATCCCTGGAAACTCAAGACCGTGTTCAATAAGGGAAAGTAAGCGATAAACATTTCAAATAATTCTGAAATAGAATCTTAATTTCTAAGCATAGGAGTTACAAATAAATATGTTTTCGCAATAATTACGGTTACAGATGTGAACCATTGTGTTATCAGAGTATTGTTGCTTTTTCTCACTATTACGGCCAGCGCCATTATTATTGATTCTTCATACTTTTTGAAAAGTGAAAACGAAATAGGTACAATTTGATTTAATTTTTGAACCACCAAAGAAATTTTAAGCGCGGATTATGTTCTTTTAATTTCTTTTCAGGTTCCGTTAGATCGAGAGAACCAACTCTTTTTAAAGAATGCTATCTTTTCCTTGGAAAGGAGGTCAGTGGGTCTACCTTGGGTATTGTAGGAATGGGAGGTATTGGATACAAAGTTGCTGAAAGGGCAAAAGGATTCCGCATGAAGGTTTTATATCACAACAGACGCAGAAGGTAGGCTTTAATATCGTCTAAATATAAACTTCAATGGCTATACTACAAAGTTGCTGACATGTAAATTTGTTTCCTCATTAAGGTTTTGATTACCACATTAGTCCCTTAAGTTAATTTTTAATCTGATAGCAAGATGGTCTCATATGAATCTGTCTACTAAACATACTGAAGGCTAGTATAAATAGATCAGGTAACGGGTTTCTCTGATAATGATGTTTTTGAAGTATCTAAATATTGCAAAGTCTCAGTGTCACCTACTAAACAAGTACGGTTCATGGGAAACAGAGGGCCTAAGGGTAATTTTCCTTGATTAAATGAGGTAATGAGTTAGTTCACTTAAGGAAGTAAACATATCAGGTATGGTTCAACATTATGGGCATCAGGTAAAATTCATATATTTGCAATATTGCAGACAAATAATGATTACTCCTGTATTTGAAACAGAACAGATAAGGACGAGACTGAAGTTGGTGCTACCTACTATTCTAATCTTCATGACATGCTCCCTCTCGTTGATATTTTGGTGATTGCGTGTCCTCTCACATCGAAAACAAAAGGTGCAATAGGAGCAAAAGAACTGAAACTGATGAAGTCCAACGCCATAATAGTCAACATTGCTCGTGGTAATTTCTTAAAACGTTTTTCATCTCTTTAAATGCATCATTTTCACACCTTCATACTAAAATTGGTTCTGCATGCAATTGTTAATGGTCAACTTTAAAAATACCAAAAGTTACCCTAAAGGCTTTACCACACCATTTGTATACAATAAATTAATGCTGTACGGGATCAAAATTATACATGTTGCCACGTAATCTTTTTCAGGAGGTATTATCGATACTGATGCTCTTGTTGATGCCCTTCGAAATGGCTACATCCGGGCAGCTGCATTGGACACCACCGACCCGGAACCCCTCCCAGCCGATCATCCCTTACAAGAAATGTCAAATGTGTTGATAACACCACATATAGGTTCTGCTTCTTGGGAGAGTAGAGATGAAATGGTCAAATTTAGTATAAAGAATGTTGTTGATGGAATTAAACAAAGTTTCTCATGTCAATTGTAAGATCCAACCGGCAGCCGATATGTAATGTAATTAAAGAGTTACACGGATATGATTCAATAGTCCTTGATTAGCATTGAACAAATGATTTCCACTCTAAGAATAAAAAGAGTGAATTTTACTCGATAGGAAAATGAAAGTTAGGAATCTCACTCCACAATAGTGGATATTAACTTGTCACTTTAGGCCTTTGGTTTTTGAATGTATTTGCTTCAGTAGCTCAAACTTCACTTATGGGTAATCAACTTGCCAATTTAAGAATGTAAAGTGGCTTTGTTTGATCAGGGAGTTGCTAATAACACCTTCCTGGTTTGAATATCCGGGGAACTACAGTGTATTCGTTATATGCAAAAGGCCATGTTAATGACGTGGTTGCAATTTCCATGGCTACAAAAGGTCGACCGAAATTTTAGCTTACGAACGTCAGTATTGGCTATCATTTGTGTAACGGAATGGAATTTAGCCCTCCCCCCTATTCAAAATTTGGCCACGGTACTAAAGGGCGTGGTGACAGAATTATTCCTGACACCGTCTACTGTAGCCAAAAGACAGTCATTCACTCAGGTTTGTAAATGCTTACCAAATACTTATTGTTATGCAAAAACTTGAATGATTCACCAGGAAGGTAACACTGATCATTTCTAGCAAGCACTTAGTAAATATGAAAGTTGTATTTACTCAAAATGAGCAAAAATGTCTCTTGACGTTACCTTCAGGCCTAGCGGTATGTAGTGAACGTTAGGCTAATGCAATAAAACGAGTAACTACAACAAAAAGATAGTCGTCTAGACTCGGAAAGAATTCTTTAAGTATCATATTTCTCGTGATAGTTATGCTTTTCATTGGTTTTATCATTGACATGTGTTAGTTTGGTGTTTAGATTTCACACTGATGGCAGGTTATGGGTCATATGAACGTTGTTAAGCTATTCGGTAGCTAGATTTTAACAGCAATAAGGGCCTATTGTCATCAATTAAGTTGGCCGCTCAGTGAGTGTTCTTTTAGCGGGAAAACCATAGAGCAGGATATAGGAACTAGAGTACGGACTCCCAATGGCGCGTACGTAAATCGTCTGTGATTGCATGGAGACACGGCATCCACGTTCACTCTGGGCATGACGTGGGCTAAAGTCACGCGGGGAGCGATCATGTGTGTACGAACTGTATGGCAGAAATCGATTCGGCCGATACCTGGGACTTATTTGTCCTTTTAAAATGTGTATTTTATCCTAAAAAGTGGCATAAGCTGTTCGCTTTGACGCAAAAAGATATTTTCTAACTTTTCACGTCAACAGAAATGGTCGACAAGGGGCTGAATTTGCTTTTCAGTGATAAAAAGAGTAACGTTCGAGGAACGCACTCATGTAGGCAAGGACAACTCGCTCTTGTAAGACAAAACGGCCTCACAGTTCCCAGTGCTTTTGTAAAGTCGGACAACTCGGTACCTACTAAAAGCATATAGCCCTTCATATACAGACAATTCTGGCTACTCAGACAGCTCGGCACCTAATGAAACTCCGAACAGAGGAGACAACTCGTCCCCAAATGAAGTCGCAAACTTGGCCTATCCTAACATTCCAACATTTTTCTCATGTTTGATTTTACATATTTCCTGTGGAGATTGAAAAATGGACGTTAAAAAGGAAGGCATATTTTTCTATTAAACTGAATACCTGGGTCACTGGGTGGGGAGGGGTTTTTATCATTTTTTTTCTTTTTCATTCTCAAATTAAAAACTATGCCTAGTATAAAGTAGTATAGACTGGGCAGCACAAGTGGCATGACGTGACTGATTTTATTTTATTTTAGTAGCTGGTCAGCTGTTGTCATATGTTGTAAGTGGTTGACTGAAAAGATGAACCAGAATATTTTTGCCAATTGAATATGTCAGTTTGATATACAGGGGGTAGAAAAGTTACTTAACGTTACTCCCTTCTACTGCTGACTAAAAGTTCGCATGAAAGTGACTCATTGAGCCTTGTGAATTAGGGGCATGCAGCTAATAAAATACTGTAACTATAGATGCCAAACTGAAAAGAGAAGGCTTGAACAGACATTCTATCTTTACTACATTGTTTTATTTTTGTATCCTTTTTCTTCCTTTTTCACATACAGATGTTTTTAATTTACAGCTATAAGGAATAATGATGTAGTAGGGCTACAGGTGCAATTTCTTTCTAATCATTTGAAAAGGAGTGCAAAATTTGGGAAAGGGAAGACTGGCAATAGCCACAGTGCACCTTTGAATTTTTTGAAATGTCACTCCACAATTTTCCACTGTACCTTCCAAGGTGTAGGCTGCAATATGGCCGGTACCATGATATGCAAACTACTGTACAGCCTAACTAAAGCCAAACTAAAGCCTACTATATGTGTCTCTTGTATTAAATACTTTTCAGCTTGTCATAATGGCAACAGTGAGCTTGAAGAAACCAGTGTTGTAATCGAGTCACTAAATCTAGTGACTCAAGTCACCAGTTTTCAAACTTTTAAGTGGCTCTACTCGTGTCATTGACTTGAGTCACTGTACTATTCCAATGCCAAAATAACTCCTGAATTCTATCGAGTCACTATCATTTTGAGAGCAAGTGACATGAGTCGTGATTTGTTACAACACTGGCAGAAACTAGAAGCAGTGGCGTAGCTAGGATTTTTTCCAGGGGGGGGGGGGGGGCAAAGGTATGAAATTTCCCCAAAACTTTTCCCGGTCAATGTGTATGTATTTCATATAAAATATGCAAACTTACAAGTATAACCACATTACCATGTCATTTTGTAATATTACCTGCATTTAAATCTTGAAGTAAAACATAGAGCAATCGGAAATAACAAAGTATATTATTTTGGTAAACAATATCTGGTTTATTTGTATGTACTAACGCAGTGGCGTACGCAGGATTTCTCTGAAGGGGGAAGGGCATGCAGTATGGTCAAGGGGAGGGGTGTCCGGAAATTTTTTGACATTTTCAAGGAGCCTACATGCAAAATGGTGCAAGATTTTCGACTTTGACAGGAACAGTGTTAAAAGTTGAATTGTGGTGGTTCATGAGGATAAAACTGGAACTTTTGTGCCTTGACATGCATTTCTTTTTATGCCATTTATGCTACCTTACGAAGAAAAACTTGTCATTAAATTTGCACACTTTCAGGAGTCAAAATAAAAGAGCATTGATCGGTATTTGTGGTTTTTCTTGGCCACAAAATGTTATTTTGTCATAAAGATTATCTAAGCGGAGCGCCACCATTAGTTGGCGCGGAGCGTAGAGAAAATTTGGAAAAGTTATACCCCTTAGATGGCCGGAAATAGCATTTTCTAGGCTTATACGAAGAATCTAGCCAGTCTCTTTCTTCTTTTGTCGTTTGCAATTAAATGCTCACTTCAAAATATGTTCGCAAACTGCAAAGTGATCAGAGAGCTAAGAGCTAATTTTACCCCAAATATATTATTTTGCCCAAAAGACCGAGCGAAGCGCCACCATTGGTTGGCGTGGAGCGTAAAGAAAATTTCGAAAAATCAGACCCCTCAGATGGTCAAAATAGCGTATTTATGCTTGTAAAGAAAATCTATGCATGAAGTCTTTTGATAGATGCCACCAGTGGGAAACAGAGTCTATCTTTTCTAAGTAAATATTGGAATTTGACAGAATTTGCCTAGGTCTATTTGTACGAATTAAAAAAAAAAATGGCATCACTGAAAGACCTTGCAGGGACAATCCTTCCCCTTTGAAATTTTTTTGGGTGTCCTTGTAAGCAATCTGGTGCCACATATGCTATCTTTTGAAGTAAAATCTGTGTTGATAAAGTTAGACTACGTATTTTTAAGAACAAAGAAAAATGGCATCTGTGAGGGGGGCATGGCCCAATGGTCTCCCCTTCGCACGCCGCTAAAGAGGCCTAATGGTGGCTCGATCACACAGGATATCATGTGAGAAAAGCAGTCTGTTAAGTGTAGAAGGCTACAAGGTACTCTTTGTCCATTTATTGTTACACTCAAAGTGAGCAGAAAGCTATTTTCCCGAACTAGCTTGTAAGCCTCCAAGGATTAGGCTAAGTAACAAAATCTAAGTGTGCCAACGGATCCAGCTAATTCTAATTTCTAGATTAACTTTAAGTTTATCGTTGGCCATGGATTGTTTCAGCCCCATCCATCGTTATGTACACAGAGTTAAATCGTACAGCTACTGCTAGCTTGTAGAAGAACAACAACCTCGGGGGTCTACGGTAGTGACTTGTCAGTTTTCACATCCTTTGACTGAATTCCCAAAGTATCACCTGAATAACAGCTTCTTGTGCACTGAAATGCACTGATCATAACCCCCGTGGGTATACAAGCACAAGAGAACATTCAATCTGCTACACGGCGAGGACATTTCTGTGGAACGCGAATTGGGCCGGTTCATGCGAAATCTGACGAAATCTGAGTTAATTTGTTGCATGAAAATACGAATTATGTATGAGAAATGTCTCACAATTTCTTTTTCTAACAAAAATTTTGAGAAATTTTTGTGAAATTTTTGTAATAATAATAAGATTCATCAAATTTCCCCGAAAAATTTTCCAGGGGGGGCAACTTGCCCCCCTGCCCCCCCCCCCCAGTAGCTACGCCACTGACTAGAAGCACTACTTTACTGGCATGCATGAAGAGTAAAAAGCAAAACATGAATAGGCCTACATGTATACATTTGTCTGATCTACTTCTTCTTCAAACAATGTTAAATAGGTTCAATTCTACCAACCATTTTAGTCCAATCACAGTCACATGTTACAGTACTTCTCTAATTTCTCTGGGCACTTGGAAGTCTTTAAAACTGTTGTCAAGTATAATAAAGAATGCAGTCGTTCACCAGCAGCTGACATTATTGCTTCCCATAATTTTGCTTTGGCTTGTTGAATCTTTCCCTCATTGCAACTGTCTAAACTCCAGTAATTGCAAGGTATGGTGATCCAGAATTAACATTTTCTTTCAAAATATTCAAGGTGTACAGGATGATAATTAAAAGTCAGTTGACACTTTGTAGGTTAAGTGAACCTGGACTTAAAAGATGACATTCAAGCAGTTCCAATTCTCTTAACCTTCTTCATTAAGCCCCTCGATCCCTCCTCTGCCGTAAATTCATCCTCATCCAGACACAATCTCTGTTACTTCAGTGATCATACTTGATCCCAGTGTGTAATCAAACATTCTCAGTACAGTGTGTATCAGTTCTGTACTTACTCTGCACTTTTTGAACTTTCTTTCAGTCAAAGAGTAGAGCCAATTGGGAATTTCTGTGGATGTGGACTAACTACAAAAATTGTAGTTTGGGGTGAGAGAATCAAGCTTTAAATGTCTTTGTTCACTTCATTATATGCTTGTGTGGCAGATGCCTTCAGACATGACCACATCCAGCGTAAAGTACAGGAAACAGTCCATGGCCAGCAGCAGTATGAATCTGATCCCTTGGTTTTCTCCCTGCAAGTGCAAGAAAAAAATGAAACCATCAGTTTCTGTTTGGGGTGAAGATTACGTATTAAAACCAAATGCAACCCGTAGCATAGTACACATGTATAGTAGCCTACAACTCAAGACTGGTATCAGGTATTCATAGTTTTTTTTTCTTCTTCTTTTAAGTGTTGGTAAAAGTAACTGCATCAAGGAATTAAACACTAAAATATTTCACCATTTCCCAAAATAATGTACCTTTCCAGTGCAACAGAATCAAGCTTGATTAGGCATATATAGCCTAACGTTACACATGTACTTTTGAGGCATCGGGCCTTAGTTACAAATTTGGCTCCAAAAATTTGTCTCAAACATACTGGGGGACTCTAGACTCGCTACCCCTAAAGTTTTAAAGAAAGTGGCAAAGTATGGTTAAATTACTGCAACCCTCACCCTAGCAGACCAAAATTGCATGCCAGCTCTTTTTAACTAAGGCCCTACTGTTTTACAGCATGCTAAATAATACTAACGCCATGTAGGCCATTTTTGCCCCATCTGACCTAAATTCCTTGCATGCCCCACCAGTGTAAAAAGACCTCTTGTTTATATAACATCTCATTGCATCGTGAAAAGGCTCCATGCACAAAGTTTACAGAAGGAGAGTGGATTATTTAGATTCAGAAACTATCCAGTAACGTTAGGCGTAATGTATACTGCATACTACGTATATAGGCCTATTGCATACTGTGTTACACCTACAGGAACGTGTTCGCACTAGGTGAAGAAAAATGCGTCTTTTTCAACTTAAACAAGAATAAAATACGAAACCATCACAAGAAACTTACAATTTATGAGAGATACTACATCCTCCTCTTTTTCTGATAGAAGTAGGTGATTTTAGAAATCAAATTTTTGGACGTTCATGTGCATGTGATTTGTATGAATCTCTATGTAAACGATCCGTCTGTTGCCCAGATAGAATATGGGTAGAGAGTGCCCATACGATCACAGCTGTTTTGGGTAGTCCGCCCTCTAGTTCCTATTATCCTACTCTATGGGGAAAACAGACTTGCCTACAAGTGTGGCGTGACATAGTTTGAGCATGCGCAGTACAGATAAATTAGGGGAATCCCCTCATTATGCAGAGTTATGAGCATGCTCAGTTGTTAAAAATTCGGGGAATCCCCTCATTATGCTGAAATTGGAGTGCATTGACCATACAGTGTTTATATGTTTATTACTGTACAATGTTGAGGACTTGTGTGTACAGTTTAGGTATGTACTGTAGTTCATGGTAAAGCTGGATGCATATGGTGAGTTCAGAAAGAGAAAATAAACGATTCCTGACACCGTCTACTGTAGTCAAAAGACAGTCATTCACTCTCTCCTCATTTTCAGGCGTCCTGGCAACCCAACTATAAGTCGGGTGTAACATTTGAATTTATGATATTACAATATACGGTATGTTGTGTAATTTTGAATCTCTGTTTTTTATTTCATATGATGTAATCAGTGTCGACAATATTCAAATAATTACCATTCAAAATTTCAAAACAGTAAAACACTATAAAAGTTATTCAATTTGATTAGATGCAGTCACCGTGCACGTTTCAGACTGGAAAATCTGAACCAAAAGAGAACACTGCGACGAAAATGTGCTAGTGGATCTAATGGCTATGCGCATAAAATGTTCTCAAATTTTGGATATCGTCATATTCTCAATCGTTAATCGTTAAAAAAAACTTACCTAAGTGCTCTCCACCTTTCAACTTCTAATCCTTTTGGTTCTCACCAAAAGTTGTGTAGTATATGATATAAAATATTTCTTTACTGTTTAAATATAAAATATGCAGTTTAATCATCTGAGTTTGCATGACTTTTTGGTGTTTGCGGTGACGAATGGAACAAGAAATGAAAGAACAAAGTAAATCTAATTCGATTGTTAATTGTCATTTTAAACTTCAATTTTCTCAAAGTACAATGAGTACACTGAACCTTGAAAAGCTTTATTAAAACAATAAACATCTGCAAGAGTATTTCACAATGAAGAAATTCTGTGCTTCGGAGTTAAAATCTTGATTGTTTGCAGTGATCAATATTTTGAGGACCAGTATAATGTGTGGGTGATACTAATCAAAAAATAATTATAGCAACGATGATTCATCTTTGCTTCTGGACAAAGAGGGGAACTGGGATCGATCTATAATCCTTAAATTAAGGACCTTTCCGAATTAACAAAATAAAGACAATCCCGCCCCACGTCTACCAATTCTGCTATTTGAAATATATCCAAGTAAGCAGAGATGAAAAGAAAAAAACTATCGAGAATCTGGTTTCAGATGGTTAAATCACACGCCTAATGAAAATGCGCCCTCCCCCCCCCCCCCCCCGTTGCCGCCCACTCAACTCCTGAAGTATAATGTCCTTTCAGGAGTTTTCAAGGCAAAATAATTCACAAATAATTTTCCTCCCTGTTTGAATCATTCCCAAAATTTTCAAAGTAAAACCAGCCTGAGATCTTTCTGTAAAACTATAGCCAAATAAGCCTAGCTTCCATTAACATCATTTTTTGGAATCTTTGCTTTGGATGATGCATTATGGACCAAAATACACCTATCCCAAGACTTAATTTTTACCAAGAGATTTGCTAAAACCTCAGAACTTCTGAGGGCTTCGCCCCCTGGACCCCACCGGGGATTTTCCCCTGGACCCCACCAGGGGCCCTAAGGCGGGCCCTTGGACCCCACCTGGTAAGTCTCGCGCTTCGCGCGAAATTTTTTTGCCCTCCCCCCCCAACATTTTCTTTTGCCCTCCATTTGCCCCCCACATTTCAAATCCTGGTGCCGCCACTGTGAGGTATACGTGACATTTTATCGACAGGTCTTTTGTAGCCTACTTCATTTAAAAGCTTATGAAAAAAAGCCTGAACAATAACAATTACGCACTTGTCTAAAGCATCCTCGAAAGCGTCTTACTTTTTATAATCGTTGCGTCCATATCCGTAGGCTATCAGTTTAGTATAACAGCCATGCTCGTTTTTTTCATAGTGTTGCAAGGGGATAACAGCATAATAAATTTGTTCCAAATCTTAGATAGGCCTACTGGATTAAAAGAGCAAGCGTCACAATGATTGGGCAGCCTATTTCTCCAGTTCTTTCACAATCCGGTGTCAGAATTTAAATGTCCAAATGATTTTTTTGGAATAAGGGGTGCATCAATAGTTCCAAGAACTTGATTGGTTTGTGCCATGTTCTTTCCCCTCGCTATCTTACGAAAAAAAAAAAACTTTCGTCCCTTGGAACGAAAAAAAATCGCTTCCCTTGGACTTCAAATAGGAATTTCAAAGGATTGTGGCATGGAGTTTTAGTACATGGTAATTTTGTCAATGACATTCTACTGTAGCATAAAAACAGCACAGATAAAACTTCTAGCACATAAATAGTTCAAGTTCTGTAACCAACTTGCGCACATGTTAGCGATGAGATATGCAACTCCGTGGATTGCCCTCTTGTTACATTTAACATTGATTTTTATTAAATTTATGGTGAGTTCGATTTATTACATTTATGACATTTTGGGTGAGTAGTTAATTTATTACATTTAGCGTTAACTTTTACAACATTTAGCGTTAATTTTAATAATATTTACGGTGGGTATAACATTTAGCGGAGATACAACCGTTTAGCAGTGGAGTGGTGATCTAGTAAAGACAATGTGACACTAAAATAATCAAGGGAAATATCTTACGTTGAGGAAAAATACATAGGAAAAAAGGGAAAAATACCACTACAAATAGTAAAATAGCTTTTTAGGACTGTTTCCCTGACCAATGTCCGGGGAGTGGGAAATTTTTGAAAAATCACAGGAATTTAATATTTGCTAAAGTTGCCGTTGAGGGAAATCCTAATTTCTTCTTTCTAGACAGTGATTACATACAGTTTGTTGCCTTTTAGCAGTCACTAAACCAGGTAATGAAAAATTGAAAATAGTGAAATGCACCGCCAACTATATAGGCACTGATTAAGGCCAATATACTGAGTATATCTTGAGGGGACATGAGGAAAGAGGTGAGTCATTGAACAGGGGTCTTGTCCTGGAGATCCTTGAAAATATAGGGAGAAATGATGACACCATAAAGAAACATCCAGGGCATTCTGCAAGAAATACAAGATATACCTAACCAGACATCCAGGATGCCATATTGAGTTCAGCAGAATTTAAGTTTCAAGTAATTTTTTTTTTTTTTTGGGGGGGGGGGGGGAACGGAAACTCAATAGAGCGACTGCTTAGATTCCCCTGTATAAGCCTGGAAAATGCCATTTTCCATTTTCTGAGGGGTCCCATATTTCAAAATTTATTTACGATTCACGCCAACCAATACTGGCGTTCAGTTTAGTCTTCCTGGTTGAATTTTAGTTTGAAGTGAACGTTTATCGGCAATTGAAAAACTTAAAATAACGACTGTCTCCTTTATAAGCGTGGGAAATGTCATTTTCGACTAACTGAGAGGTATGAATTTTCAATTTTGCTGTACGCTCCGGGCCAACTTGTGGTGGCGTTCCGCTTAGATTGTATTTCGGGCAAAATTACAATTTTCGGGCAAAAAATCTTCTACCCAATCTGAAATGCTCCCCTACGTTTAATACCTTACTCAGGCGTGCACTTGAACAGCTGCTCGCAACTTAGAGCAGGATTTCGAATTTGCAATCCCATGATCCAAAGTCCAGTGGAGCGAGTGAACTGAGCCGATCAGTATCTCAAAAGCGTGTTTGAATCTGAGAAAAATCACATATTTTTCTCACCAGAATGAAAGAGAATTAAACCAGGCAAATTCCATTTGCAGCCATCTGGGAGGAGTAAAAATCCAAAATTTTCTTTGTATGCTCCGCGTCAACTGATGGTGGCGCTACGCTTAGATAGTAAATTCCACCTCCTACAAATGTGTCCCACCCCCATAGCCCTACATCAAAAAGAAACCCTTAGTAATTTGATGTGCCACCAGCTGAAACTAAAAACAGAAATTGAGCTGTGTGCCACAGATAAAGGTATGTGGCAAGCAAAAATATCCTTACCAGGGCTGTTAAAACACTTGCAAACATCAGGACGTGACAATGTGTACAAATATCTCTCTAAAGTATTGATAGGATTTGCCTCAATTCCAGTTACTTCAGCTTCAGCGGAGAGAGCATTTATAAGATGGGGATTACTAAATCCAAGCTTCGCTCTACTGTGACACAATCACAGTTAATATCCCTCATGCTTCTTACTGTTGCACGGGAGGTGGTAAGCACCATGGATACTGATAAGGTTCTCAAACTTTTTTGTGAAAAAGAAAAACGCAGAGACTAGTGGATTTTGAAATTAGCCCATTCTTATTCAGCAAAGACTTACCGTATAGTGGACACTGTACATTTTGTGGGTTAACATCGATTGTAAATATGTTTATACTTTTTCTCAAGTTACAGTCGTGAATGAGATTGTTTCGTGTTTCTCAATTTGATCCAGCTGTGCGTCAGTGTAGAAAATGTTCCCTTTGATAAATCTTTATCAGCAGTTGATCATCATCCCCACTTATCGGCATAACTTTCAAATTCATCCACATACAAACCCTTTTCACCTTATTCCCCAGACATTAAGACGGAGGTTAAGAATGGAGACGATTTGTCGACTTTGTCCCATCCTCACAACAAGAACCTTGTAACGTCTCTGTTGTTTATTTGGAAGCTTTCTGACCATTCTGCAATTAACTCATTTTTTATTGAAGTTAACACTTTATTAAAACGATAGCTCAAATTAACAACTGCTTAAACTCTACTTACAAGCCTGGGAAATCCCATTTCCGGCTATCCGAGGGGTCGCAATATTCAAAATTTTCTGTACCCTCCGCGCCAACCTATGGAGTCGCTCCGCTTAGACAGACTTTCAGTATGTTTGGCCACCCCTGTAAAATAATCCTGGCTACGCCACTGGTAGAAGGGTTGCTGTTTTTGGTTAGTTTTGTTAAATTATATGCAGACAGAGAGATTATTGATTTTGCTCATGAGAAGATCATATTACTTCAAGGAAATCCTGAAATATCCTAATGCTCCGCAAAAATCCAGCAATATTTTTAATATAAAATCCAGAACATCCTAAAAAGGTCAAAAAATTTCTTTGACAACGTCCGGCAAATAATATTTTACAACTTTAACCAACTTTAATCTTGATTTTGCCCAGATGAACTTGGACATATTAATCTTCAATAAAAACTCCAGTTTTTCAGTTCCCCTACAAACAAAACCATTATTTAAAAATTGTCTGCCATAAATTTCCTTCCATATGTAACAGAGCACTGTAAAAAATTTCTTGTAAAATTTACAGTAAATTACTGGCAGCTGAGCTGCCAGTAGATTACTGTGAATTTTACAGTATCGGGCAATGTACTGTAAAACCAGTTTTACAGTAAGAGTACCGTATTTTTTTACAGTTCAACGGAAGTTACTGTAAAGTGAATAACAGTAGAGCACTGTATCTTTTACAGTTCATTATGTAAGTTACTGTAAACAAAGACAGTAACCTACTATAAAAAGACCTGTAGTTTACTGTTGTTACTACAGTTGCAACATTTCTGCTGTATATAGTACACAGCTACTGTAACTCAAAATAAGGAAGCTCAGGACCGCAATAACTAAACTACCTGCACACACACAACTTATTGGAGCACCCAGGAGATAGGAGTCTAATGGGAGCCTAAGGAATTTTCTGAAAATAAATACTTAGAAGAAGAAATCGGGGTGTATGTACTCCATTAAAAACAACACAGTATGGAAATTATGGGAGAAAACCAATTTATTGTGCAACGCTTTTATAACAGAGTTTAATATAAGTAAGTGCAATCATGTACTGTTTCTCACATAAGCCTGTCCAGTGTTCAATATTCACAATGTGCTTACACATTGGACCTCACAACAATGCAGCGCATGATCCCCTTCTGCCACAATATGATACAGCAGTAACAATTGCATTTGCATGGAAATGAAAAAGAAAATCAAATACTATGTTACATGTGCCTCTAACAAGAGAGCCTGTAAACACTTCTCAGATGTAACTTATTAGAACAATCACAATGCTGCTGTTGTAAGTATAAAACAAATAAGAAAACAATTACCAGTCCAGTCACATAGTTGGGGTTGGGGGCAGGTCAGCTCATGTTTTTCTGCAAAGTTCTTGAAAAATAGCTATTGTCATGATAAGTATTTTGCCCCTGGACATATTTTAACTCCCCACCTTCTAAATCTACCTCAATCTACTTTTGCAACAACATACATTTTCAAATCATTAATGTTCACAATGCTACTATAGCGCTTCCTCTTGGACCTCAAAATAATACAATGCAAAAGCCCATAGAATGGATCAAATATATAAAATTTGAAGCAGCATGGAAATGAAAATGAATGAAAAAACATATCCCGTTTTATGCTCCTTAATACAGCAGAGCCTGTAACTATCCCTTAAACGGAACCTTGTTGCTAAGAACCATCATAATACTGTAACTAACTAACCATAAACTAAGTCTAAGACATATAGCCCCCCCCCCCCAAAAAAAAAAAATGAAAACAAACATTTTTATGTAGATGCAAGTTTACAAATCTCATCACTCATTCCCCCCAAAATGCACTCCTCTTACCAGCTTATTCTATCATAAAACATAGTTTCCAATTGCCTGTCAGAAAATGGTATTTAAAGGTGTGGCTTTAATTATCTCTTGGCTCATGGAATATTTTAGGTTTGCATCCAAATTACAACTAAACAAATACTGATTCAATTTTGGCCTTTTAAATATCATATGGTCACACATAAATTCAATGCAACCATATACAAACACACAAAGGAATGTATCATTCTTTCATTTCCTCCATGTCAAACAGCATGCATGTATTATAAAACTTGAATGAAAATAAAAATCACATTCCAATCTTCTAAAACAATGAATCTTCCAAGTGGATATAAAGTCTAGAATTTCAAAAATATATATTTTAGAGGTTGGAAACTAAATCCTATTCATTAAACTCCCATCTTTATAGCTTGTTCCATTGTTGAGATATAAAATGTTGAAAGATACTCAGTTAATTTGAAATAGTCAATTGCGCAACAATCTGTGATGGCCTTCTTGTACAACTCACATTACCTGCTTTTGTTTCCTTTTGAAATTTCAGATGTGTATATGACCTTGAAACATGCACTGATTTCTTGCAGAGCATGTTGTATGGAGAGGACTTGTACAGCCAAGTCACCCCATAACATTAAGACAGTGATCACATTTTGGGGTGCTTTCGAAAAAAACAAAGAAAAAGAAAGAAATTAATTTGAGTAGTACAAGAATGACATCACAAATTATTGCGCCATCTACATTTTTGAATGAAGTGGATAAGCTTCAACATTTTATATCACGACTCAGGAAGGTCCTATGAAGATGGGAGTTGGACTGTTTGAATCTATTTTTCAAGCTTTGTGATATATATTTTTGAAATTTTTGACTGTAGGTACACTTTAACCTGTCCTCAAACACTACAAAACTAAAGCTAGAGCAGCGAAGCTGCAGAATCTCAATAT
Source organism: Holothuria scabra (assembly GCA_037179385.1). Lineage (NCBI taxonomy): Eukaryota > Metazoa > Echinodermata > Holothuroidea > Aspidochirotida > Holothuriidae > Holothuria > Holothuria scabra. The sequence continues at coordinate 24,930,885 of CM074182.1, forward strand.
TTTGTGTATGTCATAAAGGGTAATATTGAAGCAAAGGTATGCATCAAAGATTGGTATAACAGAAACACTGTTTTGATGAACTAGTGGCATGCATGAAAATGAACATACTATATTCCATATCATTGCAGCTGATATTTGGCATTAATATGTGCAGCAGGACAATGTGGTGTGGTTATTCATTTGCAGTAAGAGATATGCATAGTTGGTATCCTGATGCACTTCATGCTCAAAGATAATGAAATACATAAAGAACAATTTTTTAGAATGATACTGTTACACTGAGTGATGTAAATAATCATTGTGTACCATACTGAAGCTTAATAAAGCAAAAATAATTAACCAGCTTCTGCAGATGGAGATCAGTGACATCTTCTTAATAAATATGTAAAACAGTCAAATAAAAGCAGTTTTCCATCTGTCTTGCACACTATTTTTTTTTTATTTTTATTTTTAATACCACCCTCCCAAATGCTATTTTTTCACAGTCCCAAACATTGTGATCACAACCTCTGAAGGTGAGAGGTGTTTATGTTGTAACACTTCGAATAACAGATGTGTAAAAATAACACCCATGTATTATTTTACAGATCCTCAAATACACTTCAATATACTCTTAGGGGTAGATTTCTTCATCACAAGATAAAGACACTTTGATCTTGCCTCTTGGACACATTTTGTGCAACAACCCAAACTGTAAATAGCTCATTCCTCTCAAATATCTGCTACAGAGTTAGTTACAGTCAGACTAGGCAAGATTATCTTACAGTTACAGTACTTTATGCTTGATTTAGCACAGGTGTGAAGCCAAGCTAGGCCTCTGAGGTCTCAAATTTTAACCATAAAATGTGAAACATTCTTACATTCTTAGTCAATACAGTAGCAGCCTAGCAAACGAACTGCATTGTGCAAAAAAATGACAGCTTCCTTGACAGCAGTTTGGCCTAAAATCTGTGAAAAAAATTAGCACACTTAGCAACCATTACTCTTTTCACACCAAAAACAATAACTGCCCTCAACTTAAAGAGCATGCTCTCAAACTCTTAAAGACATTGACCACAGATCAATTGATCTGTGTCCCTTAAGGGACATTCAGTTGCTTTGAAGGTATTTCAACCACCAGCTAGTGTGAGAATATCTCACTCAATACATGTTATATACTGAGATAACAGTCACAGTTAATGGTTTTTTTCCTTTTTGTAAAAGAAATCTACTTAGTTTACAAGGATCTTTAAATCTCGACTAAATGATTACAAAATTTCAGTTGAATGGTTACTCATCGCTTCTCCTATCATGGCTGATTCAGTCACAATGTTTCGCTGCACAATCCCCTCTTCACTTGAAGAGGGTGTTGTGAACCCGCATGTTGTGACTTGTCACAGTGTCACAGTGAGTGACACTTATTGTTTTTAGGCCTTAATCCATTAAGAAATAGACTTGCTTATGACCTATAAGAATTGGGGACACAGTTAAGACTATGAGGAAATATTTTTTGGCTGATCAAGTATTTTCACATAATATCAGAAGATGATGCACATGGATTTCAGAAAATATTATGTATGAATTTAAGAAATTTTAATTAAATTTATGGTTGACAGGTTAAAGTTCTATTACAATTGAATTACATACAATGTATCTTCTCAAAACTTCACATAACTATTTATGGTTGCAGCATATTGTTGCATGAACCTTTGGCCTTGAGATACACAGTTTCTTTCTTACTGTATCTATTATCTGAAAGACACTTATTAGTACTGTCACTACACTAGAAGACACCTAAATTTGAAGCTGGTACAGTATCACAGGTCACATCCCATGTCCCACTTACTCAAGTCTACACACCAGAAGCAATATTTTTGCAGCCTTACAGCTATGAAGGTATGTGAGAAAGCAATAGTTTTACTCTGGAATCCCAGTGTAACCATCTAGCCTACACCCTTAATAAACTGAAAATTTAAAATTCAAATAGAGAGAGACATGAAGCATATTTTTAGCTTACAAGAAGATGCCTTATGGTGATGACTTATGTGCTACAATAACATGCATTTCAGTGAACAGTGAAATGTAAAAAAAAAAAATCATTTCCATGTCAGCCAATAAAATACAGTGGTATATATGGTTTAAATGCATTTAAGAGATCACAGTACAGTGCCTTTTCTGGATAATGACTTGAGCAAGTGGAAATTAGCACTAACCTTCCATGTGGACTCCCAATTTCACAATGTAAGATAAGGTGTATCGCAAAGTAATAAGTCCATGTTGATTGGTTACACATGTTGAACAGAGCTCATAGCTATAAGGATATCATTTACAAGATTCCTTGTGTATAAGGGACACTATGTCACAAAAATTCATGCAAATCCTACTTGTAGCAAAAATTGATGCTTACTCATCTTAAACTGGTTGTCATTAAACCATCAAAAGAGTTGTGCTAAGTACAAACATAAAGACCACACAGCACTTAGCAATTAAAAAAGTTACAGCTTCTGTTTACTTGTGAGGTCTTAACATTGACAGCCATGGAACAGTAAAATCTTCTTTAAGTTTAGTACTCAAACTTGTTGGTACTGTATTTAACAACTGTCAAACCTCTAAGAGAATGGTCAGTGTTCTAAGTCAAACTTTGGTTTTTAAAGTGATAAGATCTTTGATAAAATGAAATAATGCAATACAAACAAATAAAGTGAAAACAATAGTGGGGTAGAATGAATTCCATAACAAGAAGACATTAAGAGAATACCAGTCCTTCAATAAAACAAATACAAGCTACGAAGCTACGAAGCTACGAAGTTTAAGTACATAAGGCTTTTGATTTGGTTAAACCTTCTCTGCTTACTGTGCAGTCCACTCAAAGTTACACAGTTTGTTCAAAAATGACATCACATGGGGGTTTAAAGACTCTCTTTTCCTCTGAACCACTTTTCCAGAAACTTTACTTCTTCCTGTGGTTGAAGCACACTTTGTTCCTGTATCTGGATTAATCCTCAGGAAGCATCTGAAAATGATATGAAAAATGTCCATCATAATGAAGAAATGTGTCAGTAATATACTTGCTCTTGATCAGGGATGTAGCTAGCCAAATTCGAGTGCCAGGTAATTGTCTGATCTGGAGAGAAAACCTCATACCATCCCATGGCATCTACCCAATTTTTCAGCCATTAATTTTTCATTTTACTCTCATTTTACTTTAGGGAGTAAATCTAGGGCTAGTTTTAGGTCTCTGTAGGTAGATTTGTGGTGGATGGGGGGACGTGTGTTTGCCTGGAGTGCTGGGTAAGAATACTGAGTGCTGGGTGTCACCGCCCAGCGCCACCCACAGTAGCTACATCCTTGGTCTTGATTATATTAGACTTCAATTATATTCAAAATAAAATCTAATCCATGTGAAAAAACTTCATGACACAAAAATCTTTGAAGAGATCGGATTTACAGCGTGGCATTTTTTGGCATGTCATTCCTGCGGTTCAAAAATTACTTCCCCATGTTAATACCCAAGTTTTTATGTTGAGGTACGTGTGCCATTCTGGAGATTTTTTAAGGTCACATTTTTCATTTTGACAGCCATGTCTACAAACTATGAGAATGCACTGTAGAGATCTATATCACACCTACATTTAAAACCACCTCTATGACTATTTTAGCTCATAATCTCCCACCAATTTGTAGTCCTTTCCTTCCCTCTCAGTAGCTTACTGACAGAACGACAAAAACCCTTTAAAATGAATACAGGTGTAGAGGGCAAGTTGTACATTAATGCAATAAGCTTAAACTGAGTTACACTTTAATAAGAGTTTCATTGCTTTCACTGAGGCAAACATGCATATACCCAAACACATTTTAGTTTGGAAAGTCAAAAATTGAAACTGATACTTGCAGCAATGGTATCAAAGTGGCCAAAGTTCAAATGATGTAGTGGAGCTAGGTAAGAACTAGCTCACACTGTATTGCATGACTAGAGTGCAACACAGTGAACAGAACATCCATCACCTTCAGAAGTTCAAGCATAAATATTTGCTGGACACATTGATGTTTACAGCAGTTTCGTAGGAAGGATGTAAGTCTACTTAGTTGTGAGGATGCAACCACATGGGATGGCACTTTTTTTTTTTATAGTAATTGATACTTTGCCTTTAAAATTTGTCTAGGTCACATTTATAAGTTGTGACACTGTCATTTTATAACCATGAATCTGTTGTCCAAGGTTTTCTCTTTTCTTTTGTCCCCTGGGTAACAACATTTCTTTCATGTACAGAGATGAAACACTTTACCGTTGTATGAATTCTAATGTTGTAGCTGCTTCTTGCTGGTATTCTAAGTTGAAGACATAGTAGCTTGCGAAAAGGTAAGCCAGAGACTTCACAAACCCATCATTGGAAGACATGTGGCACACAACCTTCCCATCAAGAGTAACCATCCATTTGGTAGCTGTCAAGATCAAGTCACCTGAAAATACAGTAAAGACAAAATTACAATTATATTCCCAGTTAAAAAAAGGTGGGTTTAGGGCAGCTACACAAAAAATTGCACTGAACAGAAGGAAAGACTCAGAAATACAAGTCCCAATGCAACCCAAGAGCTAGTTTCCTGAAACTCACAGAATAAATGCTCAGCATACAATGGAGTAGGGGAAATAAGCCAGTGAGCCACAACTGGAAAAAAGGCTGTGGCAGGCTCGACTTGAACCATTGAATTGTAAACTGGGCAGTAAAACTCCATCTAACTAACTAACCTACAACACACAGGGTTGCCCTCACAAAAGATACAACTATATAACTACATGTTGATCAACTCCTATGATACAGCAGTCACTCACAAGAAGAAATTATTTTTTGCACATTTATCATTTTTCTGTTACTCTTGTGCAGTGACTGCACTTGTTATACATGTTTCAAAATCTGAATTAAAAAAAAATCAATCTCTTGCATATGTTTGCACTTTCCTATCTCGAAAAACATCATAAGACTAAAGCCGTGGTCACACTACATAGAATTCAGATCGGATTTGGATCCAATTTTTGTGAGTTTTAATTTAACCCCTTCTTCATCTCCGGTTGTAAAGAACCCCAAATTTGACAACCTGTGTAAATATATGACTTGTATCACAGGACTAAATTAAATTTATACTTATTATTTTGTGACGTCACATTGAAAGATGGCTTTTATCAGACTACACATGTCCAATGAAAGCTTCTATTGGTGTGACGTCACAAAAAAATCAGGTAGCATTTCATTTACATAGACCTCTGATACAAATCATACATTTACACAATTGGCAAATTTTTGGCCTTTTCCAATTAGAGATATGGAGAAGATTTGAATAAGTACTCACAAAAATCAGATTCAGGAATCCAACCAAAATTTGTTGTAGTGTGACGGCGACTTAAGCTATTGCTCTTAACCTCTTTGTCCCAGAAGTTTCTGTAATAACACTTAAGATTTCATGAGAAGACGATTGATAAACCGCTATGATGCAATTTTGATGCAATTATTGACCCCTTGATGTTTGTGGGGAAAAGGGAAAATTGAAAAAGCGGATTTCATTTTGTTCTCAAAGTTGATGTGTGCATACTGCCTACAGTTCCACAAAACTTAATTTCTATTGAGTCAAATTTTCTCATACTGCCAGGGCGTATTGACCTAATGAATAATTTCAAAGAGGAAACACTAATCAATATGCATGCAGAATGGTTTAAAGTATCATCTGTTTTTCAGTAATGTATGTAAGAAATAAGAGTATGATGTACTAGTAATAATAACTCCCCAAAACAATAATAGGCCTGTGTTAATATACTTGTTTTACCATGTGCCTCGAAAGATAAATTACTGTAGTTACAACAACCAAATTTCTGGTATTGACTTTTGCAATTGACACACACAAAATGTGACTTCGGTATAACCCTTCAGTCCAGCATTCATTAGAATGTAACGGGTAACAAGTTCTGTACCTTGTACTACCAGGCATGGTGTCTTCGGAAGACTTGACATCTTCTCAACATCTGCCTCTGTGTCTGTAATCTGTGAAGTTGAGTATATTTCAAACATATATTTTAAATCATAATGCATAGCCAGTAGATAAAAGCTGAAGTTAAAGTTCCTTGGGGTTTCTTCTAAGACTTGCAAAAATTCCAGCAACCTGCCTTCTGGCTTGATATTAATTCTCCTCAGGGGAAATCACACAAGGGGTACTAGAAACAAGGTATTATACTGTATGCCTCTAAATAGCGCAAATATTCTGTAAAGCAATTCAGTTCACAGGATAACGTATTATACATTTGTTAATGTAATATAATTTCATACAATCTTAAGTTTAAGATAAGGTCCTGTTCACTGTAAAATGGGTAAACTTTAACTTGTTATTCATGACCAAAATGTTAATTTATTAGGGCCAATTAAAGACACCTACCTCTGCTTGAAAGAAAATAGACTCTTCCTTTTCTCCAAAATGACACATCATTAACAGGATCACTCCTGGGGCAATAATGTCATGACTCTCGTCCACCTCTGTTGATGCCCCTTGCATTCTCTCTAATACAACACCAACACCTTTTTTGGCAGTTAGTTCTTGACTTTCGAAATAAGCATGAATGCGTTTTCCTTTCGTAGCAAATGCTTCCATAAAGCGAGTGTAAATAGGTATGTTTGTCAAAGTGAAAAAATGACCAAACAACCATCTGTCCACAAAAAGGAATGGCCACTTCTGTATTAAATCTGGAATGGATGGTACTGGGTTACTTGTGTTTACTTCTTTGCGCTGAAGATAGTATGTGATGTTCATTAGTTCATCAATTTCGCTTTCACAGGCACCAGAAGGGCCAACCTGCCCAAATATCTCTATCATATCCTTTCTTTTTCCCTCCAGCGTTTCTAATGTTTCATCTGAAGGTAGGGCTTTCGGTTGCCAATTAGTGCACCCATAAGAGTCAACATGTCTACTGCAACGTGCAGTAGTCCCATGCTGTTGCTTGTTGGTGCGGGCTTTTCGCAACCTAGCTGCTGTGTTGTGTCTGTTAACATGTTCCACACGAGTCTTTATTTGTTGCATTAAAGAGTAATACCCGTTGCCAAGTATTTCCCCATCATCTGTCCTATCTGAGAAGCTTTCTGGATACTGAGAAACAATTCTATTGGCAATGATTTTACAGTCTGCCTTGCAAGGGTTCAACTTGTGCTTTTGCATGGCTTCAACGATCTTTCTTACCAGGAGTCTTCTTTCAGAAGGAGAAGGACGTTTCCCAGACTTGCATGCTTGACTGATTCCAGCTGGCATATGTGACCATGATAGGTCCATTGTGTCTGCCCAGTTTGGGGCCAATGGTGAACGTGCAAATGTTGGTGTTGATGATGTTGAAGCTACACTTGGTGCTGAAAAACTTTCTTCTAAGCTGGATGGTGTGCTGCTATCAGAGAAATCTGACATATACACATCAACATTTGAATCTTTATGATGATCTGAAACAGAAAAGAGTGAATCTAAAAAAGTTACAGTGTAATTACTATGTGACCATAATCAGTCATATTTCCTGTACCTATGGTTGACTTCATATTGTTTCCTTGAGCATGAGCAGTTAATACAATGAGGTAATGGCTGATACTGACTAGGCAGTTTTACAAGGGAGCTGCTATTAGTACTGATTTATGTCAGAATTGATGACTGTATAGGGTACAGACATTCGATCATTATCTTGAGGAACAGGAGAATTACAGTATGCATACGAAACATGATCATTCTGACTATGCCATTCGGCTTTAGGCCCCCCCCCCCTCCCGCCCCCATCCTTCCAATTGCCAGTGACCAGAGCCGTGGTAAAGCAGTATCTTCTGTATTGTGGTACCGTATTTTCACAGGAAGGACAAACAAAAAATGTACACCACCTACCAAACAGTAATACTACATCACAGTTCAATGCAGGGTTGGATATTTCCTGTGAAAGACAGTATAAATATTTCCTGGCCAGGTGGGAAATATTGGGAATATGCTAAATTATGCTATACTTGGGAGGTCCTAATTAAATTAAGAGGTTCCAAGTACTGTTGTGCCTGCTATCAAATTGCAATTTTCAGGGTAACAGTAGTACAGTATAGTACAGTGTTGAAATATTAATATTTTCCAAATTTTTGCCATTTAATAATTTCCATTTGAACTATATTACGTCAACTAGATGGTTATGGCAGTTTAATCTGGATTTCAAGTAGCTGAACTACTAAGTTGCTAAACCCCTACTACATGTTATCAAGCCAAGGGGACTTGTGAAAAACAAACCCAATGATGGAATAATATTCTTTTAATGAAAACAATCAATCTTATTAAAAGTCTCACAAAATGGTGAATTGCCCTTGGACAGTTCAACAGACTGTACAGTGTACACATTCAGCTGATTTTAAATAATGGAAAAAGTAAGCCTAGTAAGGCAGAATATTCTTAAAAGAGTCCCACACTTAACTTGAATTCAGGGTCTGCTGTAGGTGACACATCAATGCCACTATGACCTCAGTGTACGCTAATGTTTGTTGAAAGTTTGTTTAAAAATATATATTGACCTTAACGCTTCTGAAATTAGGATTTCTGATTTTACTGACTTACAGCACCACATTGTTCCCACAAAAGTATTTTGGACAAAATTTTTAGTGATCAGATGGTAATCCATGGATACCAGGTGCCAGACTTTTAAACATGATGATAAGTAGACAATCAAAATTAAATCTATGTGTGGGACCCACTTCAAAGGGCAATTCTCATCATTCCAGACATCATTCCAAGTTTCCCTATTAAGCAAGTTTTGGCTCCTCCCATGATAGCTTTCCCTTTTGCAGACACAAATCTAGTTTACTGCCCAAGACCATGTCCTGGTGAGTATACAAGGCTAAAAAGTGAAATCCATTCAATCTCTTTATATTTGTGTGGAATGCAAAAATTAAGAATTTGGATACCCCCACACTAAAAATATACCATGGGCCGATTATTTTTAGTCTTTCAATGACATGCCCACGCAGGGAACTTAACTGTAAGCAATTGTGACTTTGTACATGTACCATTTGTAAATTGCACAGGTTGACAAAGGAGAAAGTTAAAAAAGTTGGCCATATTGAATTATGCTGGGCTCCAAAACTGTGAAGCCTGCAAGTAACAATTATTTTTTTTCTTAATTTTACTTCTGTGTTGCTACAGTAAGGCTGTAATTAATTTAGAAAAAATGATAAAAGTCAACTCACAATTTTTATTTTCATAATATTTCCCAGTATTCCCCACTTGTGGATAATATTTCCTGAGCGAGAAATACCACCCCTGTATTTCCTGGCCAACCCTGGTTCAATATCTCGGGAAATATAGAGCGCATGTATTGGACAGTTTACATGCAGCAATAATACTTTACCTAATTTTCTTGTACCTTTGAAATAGCATTGCACACAAATGTTGAGTACAGCGTTGTTAAAGTTCTACCAAATTTCTACCCGATGGGAAGAAAAAACATTTGGCCATGCATGGTACAAAAACCCCACATACTGTATGTTGCCCCATATAGCTGATGTTCTACTGTTTGTTGTGCTGTGCAGCAATACTTTACACTACTTTACGCATCCTTTTGCACAAAATGAATTTGCCTTTTAACACCACAAAAGTACTACTTACTCTGGAATTTACTGTGATGGCTACCAGTACAATGGGCAGTGTTAAACTGTACAGCAGAATCAAAAAGCATATATTTCTGCTACCTCAGAGAAATTTTTACTGTATGTAAACTTTCACAGTCAACACTTACCTTCAGCCTTCCATGCTGAGAGCAGTTTCCTACATTGGATTGGTTTCAAAAGATCCTTTATATCTGATTCTTCAACATACTGTAAGTCTTCCTTTTCTTCAACCCCAGAGTCATTTAGTTTTTCAACAACAGTCATGAGCAAATCTTCAGATAATGTTGGCAGTACAGACTGGACAGCTTGCTTTAAGACCTCCATATTCTTTATTTGAGCTACTCTTTACAAAATATTGCATGATGCAGGGAGACAAGCTTTAAGCCATGAACACTGTATTCTTGTAAAGGATAATAATCTAGCAGCTCCTCGGCATTTATGCAACTGTACTCTTCATCAGATACTCCAAGAGCAAAAACACCTAGATCTGCCATCTTTACTGACTGATATTTCTTGACAACAAAGTATACTGTAATAGAACTCTGGATGAGTATCATTTCAATTTTACCAAACAGAATACCATCATTTATGTAACTTAGAGCTACAAACATTCCTCTTTTGTAATTTGTACCTTTGTATTTTACACTATATGAAGAAACTGTGTCTTTTGGTTGAAAATTGAAGTTTTTTACACAGTTTGTGACATGACTATTGTAGGTGCAACTGTAAAATGGTATACCCTTGTCCACTTGAATGCAAGGTGGAAACAAGAAACCTGCATTCAAAAAAGCTTGAAAAAGCTGATGCTTAACAGCAAGTGTACTACATAAGTTTTTAAAATTTTGTGACTGCCTTGCACAGCGCTTAAAATAAGTATGCTTGCTTTCAAAGCGTAATGTCCACAGGCGAATAAGGGGTCCAAACTGTAGAATAAGTTGTGGATAGTGAAGTAGGAAGTGATGTTTTGGCTTCATTGAGTTCCCTGGAAAAATAGTAAATCTGGTGAAAAGATAATCCTCTAAAATAATTTTTAAGTGAGCTACTTGGTTTGCGCTAATTTTGGGTGCACAGATAAGTTCCACAATTTCACGAAGTTTTAAGACTAACTGCCAAATTTCATCTTCAAAGGGTTCTTTTATTCTATTTCCTATCAAGAGAGGAAACAGTCTTAGAAGACACCAGTTTTGGGTAGCATGGCCACCTAATTTGTCCCCACTAATATTAACCTCACAGGGTTTACTGTCTGCATCACTTCCTTGATATTTGAACTGCCCAATCATTCTATTCAACTGCTGATATGTGAAGTACTTCTTTACCTTTACAAAGTAATTGATGTAAATTGCCAGATCAAGCGAAACTACACCCTCAAACAAATCGTGCCCAAGGCATGGGGGTAACCCAGGTTGGCAAACATGAAAATATTTCAGTTTGTTAAATACTGAATCAAACTTTATGCCATGAGAATCTGTCACTAGCTCATTACCCATATCTTGGATAATGGCTTTATAGCTTTCAACAGTCCTTACTTCTCCAAGTGATGTTGGAAACAGTGTGAAATCTTCTCTATCAATAAGACAGTATCTGCAAAAGTTTTTACTGAAACTGAAGTTTTCTGTGAAACCACCGATGCTATGTGATCCAAGATTATCACCAGAAATAACGAGTAATGTACCTCTTATAGGTTTTTCACCTAGTCCCTCTATCAATATCCCATTTTCCTCTAAATTCTTCAAGTCTTTAATTAGAGGACCAAAGACTGTCTCACCCCCACATCTTTTAAAATAACGTTCTGTACAAAGAAGTACCAACTGCATGTGTTCTATGTTTGATCTATTATGAGGGAACAGGTCAGCAAGGGTTAGGTATACTGCAAGGATTTTATGTTTTTTCTTCCTGACCCTAAAGGGTTGGCAACCTCAAAACTGTCTTGATATAAAATCAATGATAAAGAGGAGGGGTTTTTTTGAAAAAATAAGTTATTCTTATAGGACTGGCCATCTGTCACATCCTCCAGTGTATCACTAGAATGAGTAGGTCTATTACGGGAACCAATGTACTGATCCCTCACTGATGCGTGCTTGAAAAGTGCTATCAGTGTTTCACAAATGGGAACATACTGACAAAACATTTGCTTCCCGCTGTCATCTCTTCCCAGATAGATTTCAGTGGGTTGTACAAAATTAAATTCCCTTTTGAAGAATGTTTTACGAGTTTGATCAGATCTCAACACACCTGAATTGCATGCTTTTAAGAGATCTTCACTTTGCAATTCATTAACTAGTTTCTGAGTCTCATTAACATCACAGAAATTGGAAGAAACAAGCTTCTCTGACAGGGCAGAAAACAAATGTGATTGATTCATACTATGGATTTCCTGAAACTCTTCTATAATGTTTTGAATTGTTGAAACTGGTAATAAGAATTTTGCTTGCAGTTTTAAATAAAACATTGCCACTGTTTTAACATACAACTGTTCATCTACACTATATATGTTGTGATCATCCTGACGCTCTTCTTCAGGTTCAGAATAGTGGGTATCATTTAAGTCTGTTTCCATGTCAGAATTATAAGAAAGGTCACCTACATTACTATCTGTGGGTCTGGCTTCTTTGTTCCCTTGGAAACCAATTACTGAATCTGATATGGGTAACAATGACCACTTTGGGTGATTCCGTGACAAATGTGATGAAAAGGTAGATTTCACCTGAAATTTCATTGTGCAGGTTCTGAAGGGGCACTGGATTTCTATATTTTCTTGGATGTGCAATTTCAAATGTGCTATCAAGCTTGACATACTTTGACACACAAGAGGGAGTGAGCAAATTTGGCATTCAACCAATACATCCCCAACTGGTTTTGTCTGAAGAACATGCTTTGAGTTTGATGGCTTGCCATGATCTCTGTAAATATGTGATTTGAAAGTTGAAAAGTTTTTACTTGTGTGTGCACATTCAGATATGGTCATTTTCACGGTAAAGGGTGTAACTTTGGATTTTGACACATTTTGATCTGTAGTTAGCTAAGGAAGATTCAGAATCAAAACATTTTGCACCAGGTAACTTACAAGAGTAGCAGCTACCTTGGGTAGCATACATTTTTTGAGAGTTTAATGTGTTCAGTTTTTACAGAGCTATAAGTACCCAAAATCTGACCTTTTTTATGACAAAATTATTGAGTCATTTTTCCAAAATCACGCCTCTTTTACAATCACTTCATGGATTATGTGTGTTATGTATTATTTGTAAGAAGATGTCCAGCAGAAACTACAGAATAAATATCAGTTGTAACTCACGTTCCAATTTTGAGTAATTGACGTCTGTATTTGTCGTTTCGGAGGCTTCATTTTCCGTTAATATTTGTTAACAGACATTTCAGTATGGTTACAATGATAAAATACTGCTTGCAGCTCTCCAATCATTCTTTATATAATGTGTTTAAACACTACTCCCAGTTGGAAGGTAACTTAACCAGATCCCAGGACTTTCATGGATTTTATGAAAGCGGAATTCAAAAGAGTGAGTTTTCCGTTAACATTTTTGAAGCCTCCGAAACAAACTGTTTGACCCTCCCATATGAACAGGAAATACAAAGGTGTTCTACTTTGCCTCCACAAATGTATGCTTCTAGACCCTCTGTTCACTCATTCATAAAAAGTTGAGATTTGCCTCATCATTTTGAAAAGTGAGTCGATACCAACTTTCCGTTAACACTTGAAGCCTCCGAAACACAATGAAGCCTCCGAAACACCACTTACAATAATATTCATATTTCTGCATTTTAAGTTAAATGTTTTATTCTAAATTTGCTGTCAAATTATCAGCAGAGAGGTGAATTCTTGCCCAACACCAAACAAAACCCTGTTTTAAAATACATGTTTGATAGACTCGTCAATGACTGTAATAACTTGTTTCGGAGACTTCATACATGTGTTAACATCATCGTTAATGATAGTGTTGTCTTTGAAATCAACATTGAGGTATGTTTTTTTGTTTCATGTTCTGATACTGCATGCTGCTAATGGAAAGAAACCAATTTGGAGCTGATAGCTGTGTTTCTAAATTATTCTCAACTGATATAGCCTAGAAAATTGATATTTTCCAAAGGATGAAAGTACTGCCAGTCCTCTTGTCCCTGTTAAAAAAGTTACAAAAAGGTGTAAGTTTTACTTCATAATGGGTATACAGGTAAAGCCAAATTCTAAGAATATGTCGGTAATTACCTAATACAATTTAGAATATGTTTTACCATGATGTTTAGGTGCCCAAAAATACCTCTTGACATGTTTCGGAGGCTTCATTGAATATGTTAACAGATCTGTGTTATGATTTTAAAGGCTGGCCTTGAGGGTAGATGAAATTATCTCAGCTTTATTAACCCCCACCCTTTGATTCTCTTTTCTCATGGTCTATTACAAGTGTTTGTTGGTGCATTTGTGATCATACCAGTGAAAGTGGAGAGGAGACGATGTCACTATCTGATGATATCGAGTTGTGTAACTTTTACATTTTTAAGGTAGAATACCCAATAAACATCATGTTCTACATGATATACTGCAAAAGTGAGTTTGGTTTACTTTCAATGAGATAGTTAAGTCTACTGTAGGAGGTTCATAGAAACCAACTACAGCTTTTCTTTCCTTTGTACACAGAACACCGTCAGAATTAGTCTTTGCCGAGGTACAGTACTGTACTGTAGGGTGTAGTTTCTAAAATATAAGCATGCTCAATAAGATGTCAGAACCATTATTTTTTTCTCTTTAATTCAACTCCTGGCCTGGGGTAAACCTTAATTTTACAAGTCAGTCTTTGAACTTCACTTTCATACTGTTAACTAAAGAAGCAGTGTTGGGAAAGGCAAGTTGGTTTGATGTGTGAGGTATAGGTTGTTTCCAAATTAGTGTTGGGGCTGTTGCTCTGTTTTTGGCTGCAGAGATTTTTTCTTATATTTGATGGTGTTCAGTGGCTTCCAGTTAAGGCCTGTGATCTCTTTGGGTAAATAGCTGTTTCTGTGGTAAAAAGTCTTTTTAGTAAATTTCTTGTTTTCTTTTCTCTGGACAATTGGTCTCATCACTAGAGGGTCTGGTTTACCCTTTCATTTTTTTTGCTTTACTTTCTTTTTATTCATTTTTCTTTTCTTGTGAATATGTCTCCATAATTCTGATCTTGCAAAAGTGAAAATTAAGCTTCAAGGGATAAAAAAAGTTTCAAACCTGTACTGAACTTTAAGTTGAGTTTTGTGACCTTCTAGTGAATTTCAAAGAAGGATGAATTCATTTAATAGATATGATTTATGATGAGTTCAGATCAATGCAGTTACTGTACAATATACAGTAGCACTTACAGTACTGCACCTTTGAGCAGTACAATAACATCCCTGTGATGTACTGTAGCCATTTATATATGTTGGAATGGATTGTCATTACTTTCAAGTCTACATTACGCATCACAATGTTACAGATTTCATGTAAGGACTGGTCACCTACAGTACAGTATGCACATCCAGGTTTTTGTATTGAAATATTGGCCTTTAAATTCAAAACAGTTCCTTTCAAGAAAGAATTTTGAAATAGAGAGCAAAGGCTTTACAGTGTCTTTCAAATGGTCTCCACAGTCCTGGGGCTCCTTAGGGTGCATTTAGTGCCTCAGCCAAGGGTAGGCCTATATGTTTACATGGATACCATATATCCAGTGCTGTGGGATTTTTCGTGGAAGGGTTGGCTCTCCAACATTTCTAAAACATGTCTAGTGTATTCTATTTACAGTTCATGCATTGAAGCAAGACAATTGAAAGCAGTCCATGAATTTTTGGCTTTTTAATAAGGGATGTTCTCTCTGATGACAGGTACTGTATGTCAGCAAACTTAAGTTTCAGTAATTCAGTGGCAGTGCTTTGAAGAATTTTAGTTAGGAAGTTTGACACCTGAGTACAAATTCTGTGGACCCATGAGCTAAAGATATTCATCAAATGTTGGCTCACAAACTTTGTCTTTGTCAAAACATCTGTAAATACGAAATATGTACAGTACAGTATAGTCCAGACCATTAATTAGTTTGAGTGTAACGGTAGGCTATATCACTTGGGAGTTGTTCATAATAGTAACTTTGCAACTGCCTGTTTTGGCTTTATAGTACTGTACAGTAGTCTGAATAATTTGAAATAGCAAATCCCTCTTCCTTTGTCAAATGACATAATTACTTTGCAATGTGCATGCAAATTTCATTTTGGTTATATTGCATTTAGCATGCTGACGTGTAACTTGCTATTTCAGTTTAAGTACTGTAGCTTCACGGAGACTGTAGTCTTCTTGATGGTATGTTGTACAGTTGTGATAACCATGCCAAAAGTAAAACAATCAAGGTTGATCTGATCTACCCCAGTGGGTCAATCAAAATGGGTGGATCTTCATTGTGAATATTGTGATTCTGCACCCTTATTAGAGTTTGATCTGTCAAATGGGAGCATTGCCAAAACACTAAGTTTGATCTCAGAGAACTCTGTTCAATGCAACAAATCCTCTCCAAAGTTCTTAATAATCCTTTTTTAATGTGGAATTGTTCACGTTGCTTTATTCTACCGCAAGTTAAAACATCTTATTGATGTTAAAGTTGGATTTGATTTGTATAAAACAATACACTTGTTGATTGGATGTCAACTTGATTTAAGTTCCAAACATTACAATTGAGCTCTGAAAATGCAACCCAGGTTTCCTTTGAAGTTGCATGTGAACCATATAATGAACATTGGTGGAAGGTATTGCGGAATGTAAACAATAAGGAAGATGACCTTATTCTGTAATTTAAATGGCTTTCTTCTAACAAAATATACTGGATACAAAATAGGCTAAAACCTCAGAGGCAAAATGAGATTCTGATGACATTAAAAGATTAATTTCATCCAGTGTTTCACAGTGGACAATCTGTAACAACCTTATCTATATCAATGTCTATTAAACATAGGTGAATGTTACCCCCATGGTGCCATTAAATATATTCCATGAAGAATATGCTTAATCAGTGGTACAGTATTTGATAACAGTGAAATTTTAAATATTGTTAGCAGCAAATCTTTTGCTTCCTCAGTAACAGACTATATGTCATATCTTATCATTTATCAAGTCTCCTCAGTAACTGACAATTTCACGGTAGCCAGTATGTTAACATTTATGAAGCCTCCGAAACATGGGTGAATGTAACTGTTAAACCTTTCAAAACATGTTCCAAAATAAAGACTAAACTTGATTTGTGCTATAGTAATTAGTTGAATTACTTTCTATATTGCAGCTCTGAGTTACTTCATGGTTAATGTCTGATAGTGCAGATATTCCAATTACCTTGTAATCGTTAACTGCTGCACTAAAAATTGAGAAATTTGTTGATACATGTAAGAGGTAACAAGAACCTTGCTTATTAACAAATGTTGAAGGTGTTGAGCTTATGATTGAACATGTTTTTGAAACAAAAGTTGAATCTTATTGATTAACTTTTGGCTTTGTACCATGTTAACAATATTGAAGCCTCTGAAACATGTCATATTTGTTAACTGAAGCCTCCGAAACACATTATCTTGAAAATTAGAAGTTTGGTAAGACAAATGCAATTACACTAATATTTGTGTGGGTAAGTACCCCTTAGGTACTGATGCTGCTGTGCTGTTTTGATCTACATTCCATCAAAGCTCATGTGGTGAACAAGGAAAATGTATTGCAAGGGCCAGATTTTTATGCAATATTGAACTTATCATTAAAATATTAGTGTGACCGGGTCAGTTTGGATAGCAACAGTTTCTTGGCCCAAGAAGTTCATCCTGATGGCAATTGAAAAATACCAATTGTGATATATTACCTCTGTAGTGGTTGGTCATTCAGCCCTGGATACTAATGCTGTTTTTTGTCAGATTTCTTTCGTTTTTCCACATAGGACAAATTTGCATCACATATTACGAAAGAGTTTAAGCTCCAGAACTTGTTGTTTCCTATAATTGAGACTTTTCTGCACATGATTACATAAAAAAAAATTGTGCAACTCCACTTTGAAATTTTGGTGTCAAAAATCAAAAGTTACACCCTTTACCGTGAAAATGACCATATGCCACAAGGAAAATTGAAGTTAGGCACATTTCGGTGAAATTTAGCATGTGTTACAAATGCCTTTAATGATTCTGAACAATAATGGCAAAAATCACATGTGTACATTTTCAAACTTGCCTGAGTAGGCCTAGCTATAGGCCCTAGAAGCTATAACTGAGCCTACTCATAGACTTTTTTTAAGGATAACAAACCCTGGAGTGCTACACAACCAAAATTAGTAATGGCTAGAGGCTTAGTGTTACAGGTTCGTCTATAGGCCTAGGCCGCCTACTATAGCTTATAAGGCTATCTGTAACACTTACTAATTTCAGTTGTGCCTTGTAGCCAATCCACAGTCAAAGATAATGGTGATTTTCAAAGATGCTAGTCCTAAGTTAGGTATATGGGTCTAGCCTACATCAAGTTGAGTAATGCCTAGCCTAGGCTTGTCGGCCCAGGCCTAACTTACAGTAACGTTAGGCCTAGCTCATGTGTGAGGTTTATTAAGGCCTAATTTGGTTTTAGGCCTAACGTTAGGCCTAGCTTAGGTTAGGCTAACTGATTTCACTTGAATTTTGCCCTAGGCTAAGTATAGCTAGGCCTATATACCAATAGGCCTATGAATGTTTTAAGTTACTTAAATCGAAAATCACAGGAGTGCAGTATCAACCTCGCTGTAGGCACAAGGAATTTTAGCATCGGCCAAGGTTAGGCTAGGGTAAGTCAGGCCATGTATAATACATAGCCTAGGCCTAACGTTACACCTAGCCTAACGTTAAGTTAGAATGAGTTAAGGGCTAACTTAGTAATATTATAATAAGTAACGTTAACGTTGACGTTACGTTAGGCTTAAGAATTTAGGGCCTAACGTTAGTATTGTGGGCAAGTTCGAGGAATATTTATCTGAAATAGCTCTGAACAAGGTAGGCTTAACAATGTAAAATATCAGTCAGTAATAAGCAAACCGTATGATACAAGAAAATTTGATATAAGGTACAATTCGATGCTCAAAATTGTTATTTGTTTGCTGTCGGTCTCGTCTGCACCAATGCCTTGAAATGGATCTGCTCAATTTGCGCACACAATACACGTATTTTCTCTGCGTTGCATGCACACATGTACGGTGTATGTCGTTCGCTCATGTTCGCAGCTCACAGCATGCACAGCTGTAACTTGCTTCGCGCCAAAATGCGAACGTGTACCTGTACGTATACAGTACATTACTGTAAAGTGATTGAGGTAAGCTACACGGAGTAAATACACAACTGCTGTCAGCTGTTTACAGTTATTTACCGTATATAAACGACTCCAGTATCTTACTGTAAGAGATTGCGGAAAATTACTGTAAAAGTTACAGCAATTTTTTACAGTGAGATTTTCAAATATATTTTAAGGGACAGCAAACTTTTTCTAAACTTTTCCAATATCATTCCCAACCTGCATGATGATATTCAGTAACAAGGAGGCCCCTACACAAACTGCCAGTCACCCCGGCGACGCAAGGGCTGATTGAGGGAGGGAGGTCCGGGCCCTCCTTCCAATTTCTTACTTCATAAAACAATGCTAAGGCCTATAGGTAATGCTGTCTGTGTGCTTGCTGTTTTCCTAAACTATCTGTACGTTCGACGACAGCTGAGGGTGGCGCTCCCCTTAGACTGAAAACCGGTCACGGTTACGTAGAAATCCAGCACCCCCCAAAATAAAGATATAGATAGCGAATTCCTGGTAAGCGGGTCTTCCCGCTTCGCAAAATTCGAGACTATGGTTGGTTGAATACCAACCGAGTAGGTCCACAAATGGCGTTTACTTACTAAGTTAATTGGAAAGTGTACTTACGTTCCAGTTCCTTGTGAAAACCAGAATGCAAGGCGTTCATACTTGCGAATGGAGGCAGTCTAACTGTTTTAGTTATATTAACAGAGAGTTGCTCAATTTGAGCAACTCGGATACGAGTTACAGGTAGTAGTAAGACGGCGTATATAAAATTTTTGTAGACACCGATTAATACTATAGTATATGCCTGAATTCTTTGGATCGAATAAAGTAAGATTAAATAAGGAATAAGGTTGTGAAAAGGAGAAAATATGAAGCATAGAGGCCGTAAAACTTTTACTATTGGAATAACCTCACACATGTTCATCAGTAGTTCAGGGCTTGCCAGCTTGCGGTAGTTGATTCAACAAAATTTTACCATTTCATGTTTAACAGATAAATCCTCTTTACGTTTCTAGTAGCAGGTTGTAAAAGAATGTTGTTTTTGTTAGAGTTTTAATCATAAGCCCACAGAGATATAGCCCTTATAAAAAGTGAAATTGCATCTGTGATATTGACCGGTGTGTGTCATGGGTCATATCTTACGCCAGCGGAGAGAGGGTCATGAATCCCTCCCCCCCCCCCGCCCATCGGGAAGGTTGGAACCCGGTGGAAGGCTTCAAATTCTTCGAGGAGCCTTCATCCATACAATGAAATATGCAAACCCTATAAACTTCAGTCTCCCCACTCCCCAGCGATTTTTTTATTTTGCTTACGAGAAGACCATATTTCTTCAAGGAAACTCTCAAAGATTCCTATTTTCTCTAAAAATCGAATCCTTTTAATGTAAAGTACAGAATAAGAATGTAAGGTCAAAAAATTTCTACAACGTAGGGCAAGTAATATTTTGAGACCTGATCAAACTCCAGCCTTGATTTTGCCCACATGAACCTGAAAAGACCAATAAGAACTCCGATTTTAATTCCTCCCAACAAATAAAACCAGTATTTGTTTTCATGAAGTTTTTTATAACCAACATATTTTCACATATACTTAAAAGGAAAGCCAAACTTTTCGGAAATGTTCCAATACCATGCGCAATCTGCATAATGATGTTCAGTGACCAGGTTACCTCAACAAGCTACCAGTCACGTACCCAGCGACTCTTTAGGAGAGGGGTTCGGGCCCCCTTCCAAAATGTTCAACTTAATTTTCACTTCATAAAATCATGGTAAGACCCTATTCCAACTTAAAAAGACCTATTTGAGGTGTTCTATTCGTTTTAGGACACCTCCACTTATATTTCGCGGTTTTGTCACTTCTTCACACAAAATATGACTAACCCTTGAATTTTATTAGGCAAATTTCTGATCATTTTTCGCCTTCTCATTTTTTTATTGATTTGAGCATTTCATTGTAAAAGGTAAGCTTAAAATAACGACTGCTTGAATTCTGCTTTAACGCCTAGGGAATGGCATTTCTGTCTACCTGAGGAATTTCTTCTTGGAAAGTCTTTTAGGCTATAATAAAGACTACCTAGGTTATGCTAACAAGCATGGGGTAGACCATTTCCGGCTGCTTGAAGAAGGGTGGCCCCAGGATTTCCCTGACAGGGGGCCAGCATTTCAAGGCCCCGACAAAGGCTCTGAGTTGGTCCCGGTGGGACGTGACTTAGCAGATTTTGCGGCGCGAGCAGGGTTTGGTTTTCTTTTTTACAATAACTTAAAAATCTGGAGGAAGAAGAAAATTAAAATTTTGTGAGGACCATTAAAAAGTTGGGGTGATAATTGAAGAATCTGTCCTTCATTTGGCTGTTTGGGCAAAATCCAAAACAATATGTAGAAGACACTTAAAATTCTCTTGGGGTTACGCATTTAATCGCACTAGGCCTACGTACTAATACCTCAAGACGAGACGAGAAGTTTGCCCGAAAATTTTTTCCCTCTCTAAATGAAGATTTGAAAATTTAGGGCATATTTTATGAGAGAAATTTTGCAATTTATCGGAAGATTGATAAAGTTACAATGAGTTGAAATAAGTGATATGCCCTTCAAGAGCAAAATTAGGTAGAATATCGGGGTGATTAGAGTTGGCTTTAGTTATTTATTGTACGGAGTATCCATAGATATTGGAAAATTTTACCTTAACAATCTGAAGCTTATACCGCAGAAAAATTGTAATTTTATGACAGATTTTGGAGTTTTATAGAAGAATCAGATCTTCTTACAAGAAAATTAGGTAGGGTGATCTGTGATTTTGTTGGGGTTACTCAATATCGTCATGCAGATTTAGGCCTCGGACCAAGTTTGGCCAAAGTTTGGCTTTCCATATATTTGAAGTTTTATGTTTAACATATTGAAACAGACAAACGTGGGTGTTTTACTTTGGGAGGTGCAGAATTGTTTTTTTTTCTTTGTCCAAAAAATGTCTAACAGTTGGGGGCACAGAAATTTTTGAAAAATTGAAAACCCCAGACAGCAGGAAATGGCATTTCATGGGCTCGTGACTAAAAACAAAGAAGTTATTATTTTGAGCTTATTTTCGCAATAAGCTTTTCACTTTAAAATACTGGCCCAAAACAAAGACATTTTTGCAAGGATGAATTGTTCTCTTTAGTAATCTGTTCGACCAAAACACTATCTAAGCGGAGCACCTCTATTGGCGCGGAGGGTAGAGAAAATTGTTAAAATATCTAACCCATCGGACAGTCGGAAATGGCATTTCCCAGATTTGTAACTACAAATGAAGCAGTTGTTATTTTAGGCTTTCATTTGAAATGAAAGTTTCACTTCAATAGAAAAAAACCCAACTTGCTAAGTGATCAGAAAATTACCAGATGAAAGGAACTGCTACAATTAGATATAATGTTCTTGTCTCTTTTCGGGGGAAGCTGTGCAACGGAATCAAAAACGTACTAGTGGTTTCGACTCTATTAAGAATCTTCGTTGTTTTCAAATGAAAGGTCCATTAAATAGATGAGATTTCCTAACTGACTGCCTGAACTCCAGACTATAAATGATTTAACTTCCAATGTATTTGAAAATATCCCACGTTACAAGGTAGCTTCAAATGAATTTTAAATCAGACTTTTTTGGAGACATTCTCACACGTCATATACTGTTTATCATTATGTGTAGCTGAAAACGGCCTGGCCAATTTTCATTACCGTTGCTAGAATTCAGCTGTCGGAAAAGGCCAGATGGCAGACCATTGGGCACCTCGAGCACATGAACAACCTCTCGTTCGTTTTTTGCAAGGAAAATTCGGAATTGTGAGTTTCCATGAAGAATATTCTTCTAGTTAGCAAAATCAAGGAGATCGTCCGGGTGACTGAAGTTTACCAGGCCCGCATCTTTTACCGTGGGCCTGTTAATGAAAGCTCCCCGACGAAGTTGGATTTTCTCAACAACAGGGGAATGGGTACAGTCTTCCCCGACGTGGGCATGATTTTGCGGAGATGGAATTTGGGATAGCAGAGCTAGGATGAAGTGATTAAAGCGATTCAGATATGCATTAAAACAGCGTTACAACAGAAAAAACTAGTTCACAAAGAAAACAAGAGGGCAATCCGCGGAGTTGATGATCTCATCGCTAGTAAACGTGGGACTTAATTCTATCAAGCTTCTTTGGGGATTATAGCTACAGAAACCTCACGCCAAATTTGATGTGTTAGAAACGCGTTCCAGAAGTGAAAATAATGACGTCAGCGTGATTTAATTAGGGGATAAATGCGAGGGTGCCCGGTCTTAAATGTGATTTAAGACCGACGATGACGTCATCATAGAGGCTGAGCGGACCGAGGCGATAGCCGAGGTCCGCTGCCTCTGTGATGACGGCATCGGAGGTCTTAAATCACATTTAAGACCGGGGCACCCTGCTTTTATCCCCATTCATAAATACTTTGAGAAAAATGGGTGAAAAACATGAAAAAATTAAAAAAATTGGTCAAATTTTAGAGATCAAGTTTTAATTCTCCTCAGTTTTTTAGTCCCCATTGTGACGTATCGATATCTTGAACTTGAACTGATGCTAGCAAGACGAACATTCTGAACTGCATGTCGCGACCGGTACGCTCAGTATCATCTTTAATTTGCTACATTTTCGAGAACTATATCGGCTATTTTACAAGCAAATGTTGTTAACAGAAAAACACTGATCACGGTATCGCATCGTTTTGGAGATGAGGTTGAGCGAAAAGTCAAGGAAAGTTACTAACTTCTTGTTACCTGTGTTTACAGTTGTGCGAAGGGCTAACGTTACATACTATATATGCAGTACACAGTAAGAGTGAGTGACTGTGCAGCTATCATACTGTACTAGCGCTGTGTGTGGTTAGCACATCATACTGCGGGAAGGACATGCAGACGTAGCCTAGTTGATGTTATGGGTCAGACACGGTGATAGAAATTCTTTGTAAGAGATGGAAGCAATTTTAAAATGCGCTTTAGCCTTTAAAGAGACTGAGGTTACAGGTAAACTATACCAGGCTTCCGTAGGGAATTGCCACTCAGGCTACTGGACTTGACGATTACTTTGCTAGCCTGTGGGCCAAACGGGTAACGTTACTGTTGTTTCCCTGTTTAGATAGTCTTAGCGGAATTAGTAACCCCAGCACTGTCACTGTGCCAAAGCCTGTGTATATTGTCGCTAACCTTAGACACTTTAGTAGGCGTAACAATACTGTAGTTATAGGCACGTTTTATTTGACCCCCCCCCCCCCAAAAAAAAAAGAAAAAAAATTTAGGAGTGGATTAACAGTGCCAGTCATCGCAGCTCAGTGCATGCAGTTCTAGCCTAGGGCCTAACTTGTTAGACCTATAAAACAATGTGTGTGATCAAAATACCCATTTGTGGGGAGCAATGATTCCTAAGCCTAGGCTAACCTAGGCCTATGTCTTTATCACTGCCAGTTATTATTCTTTGGAATGGTAACTCTGAAGACTAGGGTATCAACTTTACACAGTGTACAGTGTCTCAGTGTTACTGTTTATCTTGCTAACATGTACTTGGCTTACTGTATGACATTACAGTAGGCCTACATGTGCTGTGCAAAACTATGGGGTGAATATAGCATGTTTCTATGGCAACCTAGCATGGGCTTAAAATATTGTACACAGTAAGTATAGTGATCACATTCAATTCAATTCTCCTTACTTCTTGAAAACCATTCAAGACCAGTCTCGAATGCGATTCGAGACTGGTCTCGAATGGTTTTCAGCCAATCAGAATGCAGGAAATCAATACAAGTATTTATGAATTTGGCTTACAGGATGTTACTGATCATACGCAGTAGGTGTTACCGATACCCGCGCACGATAGAACCTAAGCAACAATTGTTGCACAATGTACTCCTGGATGAAAAAATAGGGAGCTTTAGATTTCACGACGCGGACCTCGTCTACAACGAAATGACGTCATTTGTACCTATGCCATTTCGAACGCAAC
The DNA here is from genome assembly GCA_037179385.1 of Holothuria scabra. Taxonomy (NCBI): domain Eukaryota; kingdom Metazoa; phylum Echinodermata; class Holothuroidea; order Aspidochirotida; family Holothuriidae; genus Holothuria; species Holothuria scabra. Next base: position 24,955,773 of record CM074182.1, read on the forward strand.
GCGAAGTAACGCTACACAGAGTTGTTAAAGACAAGGGAAATGTAGATTGTGACGTCATTACGTTGTAGCTGTCGTCCGCGTCTTCAGTTGAAGTTTAGAGCTCACTTATAGAGAAAAGCGCAACGCAGTGACGTTGGTACATGACCCCTGTGAAGAACTTGCACCAAAGGCCAAAAGGTCAAATTCAGCGGACGCACTAGTTGTCCCAAAAGACATCCCGCCACGCACCACGCCTCTTTACTTAGCTTCCATGTGTGTTATTTGTCCTCCAGAAGGTGGTTGCGTTAGTTGGCGTTTACACGCGTGTAAGCTCCCTATAGTAAGGCCAAGACGAAAAAAACGCATTTCATTGCATGTTACACCAACAATTTCGGACAGCTGATTAACCAATCAGATACGCGCACTTAGCCTACCACACGCGCATTACAAAGTCTACTGCGTGCGGCCACACGCGTCATTAGGGAGCTTTAGATTACACGACGTGGCCAGGGCGACGAGGCGTTTTAGCCCACAGTTCACGTCTTCGAGCTGACGTCCGCGCCCTGAAAATATTTAGGGGATAAATGCGAGGGTGCCCGGTCTTAAATGTGATTTAAGACCGACGATGACGTCATCATAGAGGCTGAGCGGACCGAGGCGATAGCCGAGGTCCGCTGCCTCTGTGATGACGGCATCGGAGGTCTTAAATCACATTTAAGACCGGGGCACCCTGCTTTTATCCCCATTCATAAATACTTTGAGAAAAATGGGTGAAAAACATGAAAAAATTAAAAAAATTGGTCAAATTTTAGAGATCAAGTTTTAATTCTCCTCAGTCTTTTAGCCCCCATTGTGACGTATCGATATCTTGAACTTGAATTGATGCTAGCAAGACGAACATTCTGAACTGCATGTCGCGACCGATACGCACAGTATCATCTTTAATTTGCTACATTTTCGAGAACTATATCGTCTATTTTACAAGCAAATGTTGTTAACAGAAAAACACTGATCACGGTATCGCATCGTTTTGGAGATGAGTTTGAGCGAAAAGTCAAGGAAAGTCGCTAACTTCTCGTTACCTGTGTTTACAGTTGTGCGAAGAGCTAACGTTACATACTATATATGCAGTACACAGTAAGAGTGAGTGACTGTGCAGCTATACTAGCGCTGTGTGTGGTTAGCAGATCATACTGCGGGAAGGACATGCAGACGTAGCCTAGTTGATGTTATGGTCAGACACGGTGATAGAAATTCTTTGTAAGAGATGGAAGCAATTTTAAAATGTGCTTTAGCCTTTAAAGAGACTGAGGTTACAGGTAAACCATACCAGGCTTCCGTAGGGAATTGCCACTCAGGCTACTGAACTTGACAATTACTTTGCTAGCCTGTGGGCCAAACGAGTAACGTTACTGTTGTTTCCCTGTTTAGACAGTCTTAGCTACGGTAGCCGAGAGCGGCGCGGTAGGGAGAAAACGCAAATCGATTTCTCTGTACCATGAATTCCAACAAAATAGAAGAGGGCGTACTTCAAGATCGTTTTGTTATAGAATAATAAGTATTGAGTATCCTCAAAATAAATGGACTAGTCTCAATGCTACAAGAAAACAGAGTCTTTCAGACAAGAATAATGTTATTGGTTCCGTTTATTCTACCGTTTATAGAGCAAACAAGAAAATCATGATAAATAGAGGGAAACAAGTTTTTATGTATTTAGTGCAAAGAGCACGGGACTCGAAGGATTATAAAAAAGGCTGTTCCAGCTAACGAAAACGAGCAATGTATTCCAAAATCCGTCTCAAAGGTCAAGAGCAGTCCCCCAAACTTATTTTGAAGCAACAGCTAAATACCACAATTCTCGTCTCACTTCTGTTCAAAGAATCTTTCATAATTTTTATAACTTCAATATAACATATGACTGAAGGTAAACCAAGCAGTAACTTCCAGTAAATTTCACATTTGAGGAGCAAAAATGTTGTCACATGACCCTCAACAGCCAATAATGAAACTGGACAGTCTACTACATTGCTTCAAGTTGGGGTGACTGCTCCCGCCCTTTAAGCTAGCTTTTCTGTTCGAGAACGGTACTCATTTTTCGAGAGCCATCATGCTAATGACAGTCCATTCCTTAAAAAAGGAGGTAAAGTTTAATCACTTAAGAAGAGCCCTAGCGAGACTTACTGCTTGCCGTATGACCTGGGGGTTGTGGAATATGACCACGATATTCCCCGCTTAAGAGGCGGCTAAAGGGAAACCAAACTGAACTCGAACCATACTGAAGAATAAATTTTAACTTTTGAACTTTTTATCGACACTATGACTGACACTATTAAACACATTCGTGTTGGTGTGTCGTGAAAGGAATATCCTGGCGTCAATTTCATAAGGTCTCAAAAAATGGGAATGTTTTGTATCGCACTCCCTTCACACCGGCCACATCATAGCTTGTTCATAACTCGAGATAATTCTGTTTGAAGACAGGTTATTTTTTGTCAAAACAGACTCCTACTTGCTGCAAGGTTGCAAAATATTATGTAATACCGGCAGATTTCTTCTAAAATCTTTTGGTGTTATTTAACTTGGAGTAACTAATTTGACCTCCAAACTTCACACCAGTGGAACATTGAATAATGTTCCTTTGAGGTTGACCTTAACATTTTGTGAGCACAAAGGTTGCAGCTCTAAAAGCTGAAAAAGTGTCTGCATATTTCTTTACATGTATGAACATTACATAAAATACAAGTGATGCTCAATTAATCTGCCGGTATGACATCACAGATTCCCCACAATGCAATGTGTTACTGTGGTATGAATATTTTCTTTAAAAAGTCCCCCACACCTCGAAGAAAAAAAAGGAAAACAAGCAAGGAAACAGAATAAGAAAGGTTAGGGGAATAAGAAAGAAAAAATGTAACCAACCATTTCCTGGTTAAAATAACCGAGGAAGCCTGGTTAAAATTTACTATAAAATTTTAATATTTGGCCAAATTCAAAATAATTCATCGACTTTAAGAATGAAATGTTGATTTTGACCCGTATTTCCTGGTTATTTAACCGGATAAAGGTAGGTTAATCTGTGAAAACTATATTTATTGGTTAAACCTAACCAATGTGTTTTAGAGTGCATCGACAAACAGCTTTTATCCGACCAGGGATTTCCTATAAAAGATTTCTGTCGGTGTGAAGTCACAAATTAATTAGTTAGCATTTCGTTTTCGCAGTCCTCTGTTACAAATCATATAATTCACAATTTCTCAAATTGAAGTTATTTCCGATCAGAGATTGAGAAGATATTTACTTAAAGCAAAAAAAAAAAAATCGGATCCTAATCAGATCCGAATTCGTTGTAGTGTGGCCACGGCTTTATCCTTTTATTAGTTTGTCCTTTTTCTTCCTATTTTCCTTGTTCTGCTTTCCTCGTCGCCACTTCGTAATTTTCTTCTTTCCTCTTACATCCCTTTCTCTTCCCATTTCATTCAGTCTTTGCTCCCGATCTTATTTACCACCACCCCTCCCCACAGTTCCCTCCTGGATACGAGCCTTGTAGTTTTGGATTTTAGAAACCTAGCAGGGCAGTACTTTAGAGTGCAGGAGAAGTCATCCCAAATATAAGAAGTGTAGTACACTGTTCAGTTTCATGATTGGCTGTTGGGAGTCATGTGACAATGTTTTTTTCTCTTCAAATGTGAAATTTACGAGAAATAACTGCTTGGTTTACCTTGAATATGCAAAAGTAAATTCATAAAATGTAATGAAAAATAATTTGAAGAGAAATAAGATGAAAATTGTGTTGTTTAGCTTTTTCTTCAAAATAAGTTTTGGGGGACTGCTCTTTACTTTTAAAGTATCTGCGGCAATCCTATCCCACAGAAACAGAACAAAGTTGCCACCTTTCCAATTACAAGACAGAATACCCGTTAAGAACGAATTAAAATTCAAAACTTGAAATAAGGGACTGCAAACGTAGTGTCAGATGATGCTACCGTCTAACTACTTTATTAATTATACAATGAATGCACATTATAGCTAAAACATAACTGTACTCTATTGTAGGTCTTACCGTCTTTCGTCAGAAACTTGCCTAACAAAGACAAGTTGCAAAAATACACAGTTCAAATACAAAGATCTTAAAATGACACCATACACAGAAATTTGTCAGTATATTAGATAGTTACTGTTAGCAGATAACCCTCGAAATAGAGTAAATGAGCACGAAGGTGGTTTAGGTGATATTTCGCATGTTTTTTTTTTTTTTTTTTATTAAAGGCTATATTGTTTGAGCCTTTGAGACTTGGTTTCCTTGTATTAAGTTACCAAAAACAAAACACTCACTCCTTTATTGTCATGTTGTTGCTGACAATAACTGGTACGAATGCACTGTTCTTGTTTAAACGACTCTGCCTTCTAATAGCATTCAGACTCGTCCATTAATATCGAGGATGTTTGCAGTACATTACCTGCTGTAACAAGACATTCTTGAAGTACGCCCTCTTCTTTTTTGATGGACTTCAGGTACAGAGAAAACGATTTGCATTTTCTCCCTACCGCGCCGTTCTCGGCTTCCGTACTTAGCGGAATTAGTAACCCCAGCACTGTCACTGTGCCAAAGCCTGTGTATATTGTCGCTAACCTTAGACACTTTAGTAGGCGTAACAATACTGCAGTTATAGGCACGTTTTATTTGACCCCCCCAATTTAGGAGTGGATTAAAACGTTAACAACAGTGCCAGTCATCGCAGCTCAGTGCATGCAGTTCTAGCCTAGGGCCTAACTTGTTAGACCTATAAAACAATGTGTGTGATCAAAATACCCATTTGTGTGGAGCAATGATTCCTAAGCCTAGGCTAACCTATGTCTTTATCACTGCTAGTTATTTTTTGGAATGGTAACTCTGAAGACTAGGGTATTAACTTTACACAGTGTACAGTGTCTCAGTGTTACTGTTTATCTTGCTAACATGTACTTGGCTTACTGTATGACATTACAGTAGGCCTACATGTGCTGTGCAAAACTATGGGGTGAATATGGCATGTTGCTATGGCAACCTAGCATGGGCTTAAAATATTGTACACAGTAAGTATAGTGATCACATTCAATTCAATTCTCCTTACTTCTTGAAAACCATTCGAGACCAGTCTCGAATGCGATTCGAGACTGGTCTCGAATGGTTTTCAGCCAATCAGAATGCAGGAAATCAATACAAGTATTTATGAATGCGCTTTAAATTTCTACGATACGGCATAAAAGTCGCGTGGTGATATTCGAACTTCGTTTGAGTAGCAGACGAGCAAACCGAGCTGTTAATTTTAACAGTATTTAGCGGAAATGTGTTAGTCAAACTAACTAATTATGTAGGCCTACGTCGGAGAGTGGAAAACCATCGAGTTCTTGAAGCAATTGCAGTGGTTATTGGACTGATATAATGGACGACGATGAATTCATGAATTCAGCTATTAACAGCATTTTATGTAGTGCGTTTTTAGTATAAGAACATTGCCGAAAAGAACGATGCGCAAGTCAAATTGTCACTTCCGCGTGCGCCGATGTTTGTGAATCCACGAGGCGTTATTTTCCGTCTTATGAAACGGTAACAAATATTGACTCACAATACTTTCAAACCCCATACAATTAAAGAAGAAGATTTCTATACGCAAGACAATTATGGAAAAGGTTAGCTACACCTTGGACCGGGCTCGTATACGAGACACATTTTCTCAGTTTGGGGCACATCTTCACCCCCTTTAAACAAAAGCCAACAACCAGCACTTTTTGAAGTAAAACAGTACATTTGACCCCCTGTTACACCACTTCAAACCTGAGTTGACATGACAACGAAATATTTTGGCAGAACATGTCACTCCCGTTATACGTTTCATGTTTCATATCGCTACAATTTTTTCCCCTGGAATTATGTACAAAAAACGGTTTTGACTCAATTTGACCTTTGACCTTAGACCATCACTTCCAGAGCCATGGCAACCATATATTTCGGTAGTTCTAGTCATCCTCATGACAAGTGTGAAGTTTCATGTCACTAAGATGTTTCATTACCGAAATACAAAGTATGATTTTACCTAAATTTGACCTTTGACCTCTGACCTTTGTCCATCACTTCCGGGAATCTGCGAGACACAAGTTCCGACCCTGGGGTATCTTCCCACCAAGTTTGAAAAGGATCGGTCTAGCCCACTAGGAGGAGTTCAAGTTAAAAGTTTCTGCTTTTTTCACTTGAAAATAGACACTTCACTTCCATCACGTGACCTTAAATGTCTGTTGTCATAGTAACCATACCTTTTGGTAGTTATAGATGTCCTCATGACGCGTGCAAAGTTTCACGTCAATGCCATGTTCCTTTACAGAAATACGGTAAAAGACCAGCAATACAGCCAAAAAGTCCCCCCAAAATAATAATTATCGAAATATGACCTCTGACCTGTGACGTTTGACCTTCACTTCCGAAAATCTGGGAGACACAAGTTCCAATCCTGGAATACCTTCCCACCAAGTTTGAAAAAGATCGGTCCAGCCCACTAGGAGGAGTTAGAATCACAAATTTTCTCTTTTTTTCGCTTAAAAATAGACACTTCCCCTTCCATCACGTAACCTTGGATACCTGTTGCCATGGTAACCATATATTTTGGTAGTTCTGTATATGCTCATGACACGTGCAAAGTTTCATGTCAGTGCGATGTTCCATTACAGAAATATAGTAAAATATATGATTTTCTTCAAATTTGACCTTTCATCTCTGACCTTTTACCTTTACTTCCGGTTATGCAATATGTACAGCGGTTCCACCTAGGGTACCATCCTACAAAATTTGAAGAAAATCCGCTCAGCCGTTTAGGGGATATTAGCAAAACAAAAATTCACACTCACACACGCGCGTGCGCGCGCGAGAACACACACACCACACACACACGCGGACACGTTTTGACCCCTCACATAGAACTGGAGTTTTCGTTACCTTGGGGGACCCCACTTTATGTTAGACCCTTGGATTAGTATCTTGGGGGCACCAACCATTACCATGGCAACAGTGCCAATTTCAGCTGAAATTCCCTTTTATAGCTCAACAGGCAAAGTGATCACAATATCTCATCCTGCACGGGGCGATGAGATAAAAACAGTTCATGATCATCCATCCAGTAACTACAGTCCTTTACGTTCGTTTTTAGGCCTCCTCAAATAAAAATGGCCGTCATTCTCCCACATGAGCGGAGATATGACAAGGTGCATGGAACTAGTTATAACAGAGCTAAAGAGAAGTGATTGAAAATCGATCCCAATGTTACATTTCAAAACAAAAATATGTTCAGGACCACCCATCCAGTCACTTCAGCCCTTTTGAGGTTTTTTGTTAATTTTTTATTATTTTTAAGGTTCCCCGACAAAACCACCGACCTTCCCCGACGGGGGAGGAAGTGTTCCCCGACGGGGGCGGCGAGCATGGCCCCTCCCCCCCCCCCTGCTAGCGCCACCCTTGGCTTGAGGGATCGCGGTTTTCAAACTTTTCTCTAAGCTCCGACCCAACTTTTGGTGGTGCTCCGCAAACATAGTCTTTGGGGCAGGATTGCATTTCTGGCAGAGAATCTCTTATCCCCCCCCCCCCCCCCCCAAGTAGAGATGCTTCGGTACGTCTTTGCCAGTCTAGAAGCGACATACACAGATACAAAGGTCATCTAAGACGTAAATATACGTCAGAAATCATCATTCAATCGATTAATTGTATTTTTCTTTTAAGCATAGTGGCAATTGTACGTGCTTGTTTCAAAATGCTACTTTTTCGTTTATTTTAAGTGGTCTGAGGGCCGTGGGGTTGGTCAAGTGTTGTCATTTAGTGGGTGTATAGCTTCTTTGGGAAGCAGTTTAAAGTTTGGTTTCGCCGAACGGCCCTTTGCCAGAGGGTCGGGAGGACTTAAGAAAAAGAAGTACTTTGTTATTTAGTCATTGTAAAAACCAAATTTCTCCTTCCCGTCACGAAGTGACCTCTCCCTTCTTGCAAACCCTGTATCTGCCACTGCGACCTACATGATTTTTCTCGTAAGAAGGGCAGATTCTTTGATAAAACCAAACGCATGTCATACAATTACAATTCTGTCTCCAATGTAAGCTTCAGGTTTTCAACTGTTCGTTGAAAATGAAACTGAAAACTCGGAAAATTTTCCCCTTTCGGTGGATTCCCCTTACAATAAAAACCCAAACCAACTTCAGTCAGCCGAACATTCTACACATATTTGGTATTGAAAGACATCACTTAATAAAAAAAAACCATTGTTAAAATTTCACCTAATCAAAAATGAAAAAAAAAATCTTTCATTCATTAATTTCCAAACTCCCTGTAATATAAGCTTTTTTCAAATTTTCGCTCAAAAGGGGTTTTCGGACAAATTTCACCTACGTCTGAGAGCTATTGTACGAAGGCCTGCAATGAAATGAGTAACCCCAAACGAATTTCAGTCGCCTATAGAACTCTCCTGACTTTGCTCATATATGCAGGTTCTTCCATAAACTCGCTGTTTTCAATGGTTCTTACAAAAAGCAAGATTTTTTCCAAAAATTTCAAATTCACTTCGCTTGGAACTTCTAAATATTTGTTAAATAGAAAGTCAAAACTTAAGGGCACACTACGCTTGTCTCATTTTTTCCTGTCATGTCCCACCTGCAACTCATAGCCTTTGTCGGGTCTTGATGAATGCTGCCCCCATTCCGGAGTTTGGCCCTACCGGACAAATCACGCCTGATTGGTGTGGTTTATGCTAAAATTTTTGCAGAATTTTATATGCCCATGTCCTCAAAATAGCTAGTTTAATAAACGAAATGTTAATAGTAGCATATTAATGCAAGATAATAAACCCCCAAGTTCCGAAAGTCGAGTTGCTACACATGCACTCAATGTGTATAGATCATGGAAGTGTATAGATGTACGAGATGTCAAATTGGAAACTCGAAGCCCTCATGATCTCTTTGTAGTGCAATTCGTAAGCAGATGCGTAACTCAGTCCCTTGATGAACACTGGGCAAAAATACAATGACACACCTAATATTTTTTGCAGTCAGAAATTACGGTAAAACCAGTGAACACTTTCATGGCAGAGTATCAGTTTTTGAGAGTTTTTTACCGTCCTTGAGGAGCAGGGCTTCATCACTCCCCTTATACCCCTGACCCAAGCCGAAGATCCCCCAACGGACAGGTCTCAGGTGGACCCGTATCTTTCTTCTTGGGAACTGTGCAAGCATAGTCAATTAGGGATTACATCAGCTCAATTGGAAGGGACAGCCACATGAATGTGAAACCAAAAAACTTTTAAGATCGATGGAGTGTCATTTCCGACTTTCTATAAAATTCTCAGACTGGTAAAGTTTTCACGAGAAAACATCAAGTCACTAAGATTAGCGACACATTCGGGCAGCTTATACGAGACAATACTTCAGTTTCACTTCATAGTCCTACGCAACACAACACCTCAATTGCCCGAAATGGTAGAATATTCATTTAGCGCAAAAGTTCTGGAATGGTTTCAATTGTCAGATAACACAGGCAGACGGAAGGATCCGGCGTATAGAGTGTCTAAACTTTGCTCGGAAAATGAGAGTAGTACATTAAAACTGATGAATTTTTACCATTTTGAAATTTGCTTATTATAATTGGAGTGAACATGATATTGCAAAGGAGAAGCTTAAAAAACGACTGCTTAGATTCTACTCACTGTTCCTAGGAAATGTTTTCTGAGTGGTATTTTGCAAAACTTTCTGTACGCTGGACAGTTGGTGGTGGTGCCCCCTTCCCTTTGCGTCAGAAATCCAGCACCCCACAAAATATGTACTTCTTTTTTGAAGTTCACCAACAATCAAGAAAATGCCACTTTTTAATGGCCTTTATGTCAAAAAATGATCTAGGATACCACTATAAACATAAATAGGGAAAACGGGACTTCCTTCGAAAATCCCAAAATGCAAATATGCATATTTCACGAGCTAATTTGCATATTAAGTAAGTCTCTTTTGGACAACGAAATGCTGTCCCTGAAATGCCTACAACATTTTTGATTCATCAAATGAAAGCCTAGTATTTGGTTTTAAATAAATTCAAGTATTTACATAAATTTATCTAAATTGTATAAATTTATTTAGAATCAAATACAAATAAGTTAAAACTAGCACCGTGGGCATAAATTTATACTTTGAAAAACTAATCTGAGCAGTTCAGGGGTTACACTAGAAGTTGGCTAGTGGATGTTTTGCATGCCGTGCCCCAGGACTAGTCCTGGTTGTAAAAACTTTAATCATTAGCAAATAGAGAAGAACAAAGTCTATGCTGTGGAGGGATGCTTTGCATTGAAATATGCTATGTTACTCTTCCAACATTTAAATCCGAGGGTCAACATATCATTTTTTCATATAGACAGTGGCAGTGGGTGTGAGACGTATTAAGTGACGACGGTAAAATTGGAAAGCAGCAATCGTATTATCAAGGCACAATTGGCAGCAAACGTAAAGGTGAATCTAGCGACAAGTCAATACCAGATCCATCACAACCGAATTTTATCTCAAGTATCAAAAATCAAGATAACATCTCGGCCCGTTTACCTGTAAGGTAAGGCAGAGAACCTGGGCTAGTTAGTAAAGTAGCAAACCATTTGCTTGCAAGGCTTCTATAGGTTTTACATTCAGCTCCACGTAGCGATTCAGTAGGAGCTTCAAGTGAGTAATCTGGTTCTTGATCAACAAGTTACAATGTAATTCATATTTTATGCAGGTGTTGGCTGACCTATTATGTAATTCATGTTTAACAGTACTATTCCTTCCTGTGATCAACTTAAAAGTCCTATTTAACTTAAACAGAAATTGCAACAAACATTATAAGTAAAATAAGGAATAGAAGGGTTTTATAACTGTATCTTATTTTGTCCGATTTGAACGTCTTAATCGGAAAATTTTGGTGCACGCCCTTTCCCCACGGAAAATACTTAAGCAAGGCACTGATTTCTCAATATACTATGACTTTTATCATTATGGCTAGGCATGGCCGTACGGGACTCTTTCTCTTAGGAGGCAGTGACCTTTCGAACGACTCCAGATCCTCAATCAGGGCATGATGTCTGTGATTGTATACCTTGTCTTGTCAATATTTTTTTCACGAGGTCGTCAAGAAACCATACAGGAGTGTGGCCCGACAAGGCACTAAAGAGGACAAAAAATTCCCCACAGGAAAAATGGCAAATGTGTAACACTGTGTTAAATCAATGACAAACACCCCCAGCTTGGTTATGGATCAGCAAGAAACATTAGCTGTTAATATCAAATAATTAACTCAACAACTCAATAGACATCTGGCCTATATTCAAGCTCAGAGAAGATGATGTTCTATCTACCGTATTTCGGACTGGCTAATATTTCTTTTCGCTTTATCTAGCGAATTCTTCTCGAGCCACGAAGCTGCTATTTGGAAATAACAGCTCATTGCTCGAACTGATGATCATTGTACTTACAGTAGAATTCAGAATCTCTGTTATTCAGTAACAATGAGCTATTGTTTGGAAATTACAGCTCATATATATATTTCAAATAACAGCTCCCTGCAGCAACTTCCGTGACAAAGTTATTACCTTTCTCAATACAGGTTGACCGAATGGAATCTAGAATGAATAATCAACAGGCTGACCAAAACGAAACTAGAAACGAGCGCCGAAACCTCAACGTCTTGATCTGCCTATATGAAATACCAAAGCACCACATGGATATGTTCAGGGAAGCTTTCAATGTAATAACATGGGCACAATTCGATAAAGACCGATCAGAAGTTGGGAAAACGGTAGACGCTCTCATTTATTGCATTGGCAGCGAGGAACCTCTTTCAAGTGGATTCTTGAAGTTATTACCAAACCTTCAAATCTGTTCTTTCTTGTCAAGAGGGATTGACCCGGCGGAAATTGAACTCCTTCGAGAACGTGGTATAAAATGGACATCTCTCCTAGATGTTCAATCTGATTCCTGTGCGGATTTGGTGTTTGGTCTAATTTTAGCCGCATCGCGGAGAATAATTGAAGGTAAAATTACTTCAAGTATTTCAGGCAAAACCACCTCTAGAGTTACAAAATACCAATAGAAATAGGCAGAACATTTAGAGTAGAGTAAAAAGAGTTAAATATTTCTTACTGCACCTCTTTTCTTCCATAAAACATAAATTTGAAGGATTTCCCCTTACTTGCTCTCAGTAAGGATAGAAGTGAAGTTCAACTCATGATACGGCCTGCCCCGATCAACTTTACGTCACTGGCCCAGTGTACCATGAAACACAACTAAGCGAATAAAAGGAGAGTTCTAAATATGAGGACGTAGCGATGAAAAGGGGTTTGCACCTGGTAACTAAGAAGAATTATTACATTTCATCTGAATAGAGACACTTGGTGCTTTTTACTTCATTTATACAATTCATTTGACCGATGGGTAAAAAACGCCGATACAATAGGGCAGTGGCGTCACCAAGGGGGGGCCAGGGGGGGCACGTGCCCCCCTGAAAAATCGTGTGCCCCCCGTGTGCCCCCCCAACTGAGATTTGAGATTTTCCCCAAAAAATATGTCTTCTGTAGTCAGAGTGTGACTATGAATTTTTTAGGATTCGATTCCTCTGTTGAAAAGAAAAGGCAGTAGATTTTCATGTTTTCCAAATGAAAATATCCCCCCAAAAAACCTTGGCAATGTCATTTCCGGCTGTCTGAGGGGTTACATTTTTTCAAAATTTTCTTCACACTTCCGACTACGTCAATTGGAGGTGGCGCACAGCTCAGGTAACCCTTCAAGCAGGATTAAGCCTACATTTTTCCTTCAGAGGATCACATCTAATTGACCATCAACTGCCTTTCTTTCTCTTTATAGTCACGGTGCAGCTCACCTTCCTCAAATTGTCAGCCTGATACGCTCTTGAGAGTAGTTTCACTAACGTTTGTGTTGTTACCAAAAATAAAATCTTACTCGAAATTGCCCTGTAATTTTTTAGGCCAGTGTTAAAACAACCCTTTTAAAAAACAACTTTAAAACCTTACAAACACGCTAAAGACCCAGGAGCTTCCAGGGGCTTCGCCCCCTGGACCCCCACTAAGACTAACATTGAATTGCCCATCAACTTTCATTCTATAGATCATCTACCCCTTTTTTAAAGTGTCAGCCGGATCTGCTCTTGGTAGTTGAATCAGTGGTTTTTTACCGAAAGTCTTAGGCTACTTGAAAGTTACCCTGGAGGTAACTTTTAGACCAGTGTTAAGTCAATAAAATTACCCTTAAATAACGTCTTTAATACCTCACAAACACGCTAAAACCCAGGAGCTTCCGGGGGCTTCGCCCCCTGGACCCCCACCGGGGCTTTGCCCCTGGACCCCACCAGGGGCCCTAAGGCGGGCCCCTGGACCCCACCCGTTGAGCCTCGCGCTTCGCGCTCGGTGGCGCCTCCAACGCCATGAGTGGAGTCTAGCAATGCCCCCCCATAAAATCGTTGTGCCCCCTCAGTGCCCCCCCAGAATGAAATGTCTGGTGACGCCACTGCAATAGGGATATAACTTTAACTATAATTTTTCATAAATGTTAATAAAATCAAAGAACCAGCTCAAATGCATGAAAAAATTAACAAATACTTGTATGATCAGGCAGCTAACCCCATATTTACGTCACTTTTTGAGCATTTGAATATACCTTTCACTGTCAACTGATTAATTAGATGTAAAACTTTACTTACATCAAGTGTACCGGTATATGTAGTGTCCTTCCTGAGGCGATAAGATGTTATCAGGCTGATATGCAAAATGCTTCAAAAAGTACGAAGAAAAATTTCATTACGTTAGTGTCCTTACTGGCGATTTTTATGGTTTATAATTTACATGACCTATCTAAATGGTCAGCGCCACCTTTTCTTATGGTTGTTTTAGGGGCATTGAAAGGGCCAAACCTCTCACCTCAAAGTACATTTTTGGTACCCGGGTACTGAAATTCTCAATTGGCCCAGCTCTTTGATTGACAGCTAATTCAAACAATGCAGAGTACCAAAGCTTATATTACACAGCATGAACGGTACTGAGAGTGTTTTGATTATATAAATTGAGTTTTTCTATACTCACCGTGAAGCAAGAAACTGAGATTGGTTCTGGATGAGGATGAATTTCAGACAATTGTGGGAAACGGGGGCTTAAGTAAGAAGGTTAGGAGAATTGGTACTGTTTGGGTGAGAGAACTGGGCCTTTAAGTCAATATGTTTCTGCCATCATTAACATAGCAGTTGTGCACCACGTTGATCATTGAAACCCCTTTTTTCTGAGAATATGATATTGTAACAACCAGCTCCAACTTTATCGATTCCCCGTAATCAGCTCACATTAAAAAGGAACGGAGATAATTTAGACTAATTCTTGAGCCAGTGATGTAACTTTAAACTCGGATTATATCTTTTTTTAATTTCGTTGACAGGTTCCGCTAGAGCGAAAGAACCAAAAACCTTTAAAAGCGTCTTTCTTTTCCTTGGGAAGGAGGTCACTGGATCTATCTTGGGTATTGTAGGAATGGGAGGTATTGGATACAAAGTTGCTGAAAGGGCAAAAGGATTCCGCATGAAGGTTTTATATCACAACAGACGCAGAAGGTAAGCATCGTTTGACGATAACCTTGAATTGATCTGTTACATAGTTGCTGAAAGGTACAATTTTTCCAAGTGAAGGTTTTGATTATCACAACAAGCCCAAATTTTAACATTTCATCTAAGGTAATGATGATCTGATGTTAATCTGATATTAATCTCATATAATGATTATCTGATATTAATCTCATGTAATGATGATCTGATATTAGTCTATTGACTATCTTCTACCTAATTTGCTTAAGTGAAATAACACGGGTAACAACCTTTTTCTGATAACTCAGACCATTTGTGTAAAATTCCATTAAAAAGAGATTCAATGCATGGGTTTGAACAAGTTTGAAAGCAACTGAAAGATTTTCTAAAAGTTTGATTTGTTCAAAGGGTATTTTTAAGCATCATTTCCATCTGATTTTCATTAAACAAAGGTTCCTCTAAAACACAAAGGGATTTCGGTCGAAAGGTCCCCAAGGGAATATTCAGCTGGAAACGATGGTACTTAATGATAGTGTGACGTGAGAGTAAAATATCCCGACTTCACCTGGCAGTTAGGGAGTGTGAACTGTGCTGAGGAAAGTCTTTTGGAAAAGGTCAATATCTTTTACGGTTCTCAAGATATATTTCCTCAAAGTTTAATTTTTTCTGATGCAACTTGTTGCTTACGCAAAAACTAATCATTTAGAGTGCTACACAGTGTTAAATTTCTTTTTAACCCTATAATAATTATCTATTAATTACTCAGGCGCGTGTCAGGATTGTGTTATGGGGGTGTTGTCATAGGGGAGTTTGGGGACTCGACATGAGAGAAAAGTCTCATGATAGAGAGAAAAACCCGCTGTTTTAGGTGTTTTTGAATTGCAGGGTTGGGTCATGTGGAGGGGGTTGTAAGTCCCATCCCCTCCCCCTCCGTGGCTACTCCACTGCATTAGATTGTTTATGGTTTGGAAATTAATACTGATGATTTTCAAGGACACAATTTTAACTTCCAAAATAAAACCCTCGGGACAAACTAGCGTCACAACTGTCCATATGAGGATTGAGAAAACAAAGGATAACATTAGCCATATATGGCATCGATGTCCTTTTCATGATATCACAAGATTTGCATATTGAGCTATTATTCATTAATGATTAAGTTAATATCAGAAATTGCCCTGAAAAATTGTCACTTTATTTTTGACGGAATTTAATAGATATCATGGCTATGTTTTTGGTTTTTGAAATTTTTTACATAGAATACCCAATTTTGTCATTTTCATGTCGCACGACCTTTAACTCTTCATTCAGTGAAGTCTCGATGTCACTAACTTATCAAGTACGTTTAATGGAAAAATAAGAGTTTCAGGTAATTTTCCTTGTTTTTTGTGAAGTTTACATAACAGCGAGTACACTTTGAGAGTGATGTAGAATTTAAAATAATATCCCAACATTTGATGCAATATTGCATGCATACAACTAATAATTTTAAGTGAAAAAATGTGTTTGTCACAGATCAGATACTGAAGAGGCTGACGTTGGTGCTACGTACTATTCCAATCTTCAAGACATGCTTCCTCTCGTTGATATTTTGGTGATTGCGTGTCCTCTCACATCGAAAACAAAAGGTGCAATAGGAGCAAAAGAACTGAAACTGATGAAGTCCGACGCCATAATAGTCAACATTGCTCGTGGTATGACCCTTAATCATATTGTCATTGTTTGACTCAATTTACTAAAATTGGTCATGTGTGCTCATACCTTAAATGGATGTCACAAGAAGCAATTCCGTTCAGGCTTAAGTTACCAAATCATTTGTATACACTGTTAAACGGGATTGAAAATTATACTTGTTGCAATGTTATCTCTTTCAGGAAGTATTATCGATACTGATGCTCTTGTTGATGCTCTTCGAAATGGCTACATCCGGGCAGCTGCATTGGATGTCACAGACCCGGAACCCCTCCCAGCCGATCATCCCTTACAAGAAATGCCAAATGTGTTGATAACACAACATATTGGTTCTTCCACCTGGGAGACCAGGGATGAAATTATAAGAATAAGTATAGAGAATGTTATTGCGGGGATTATGTAGCTTCTTGCCAATTGTGTGATTCAGTCTACATACGTGATTAAGACGTAGATCTGTCTCAATAGCCCTCGATTTGCACTGTATTGAAGAAACGTTTATTTGTTTAAATAGCTCAAAATTCACTCACGCGTATCCTTGCCAATTGAAGATAAAAGTGAAAGTAGTTTCGTTTGAACATCCGGGAGGACTACGGCTACACCTACATAGCCGTCAAATGATGAAGCAGTGGAATGTTCAATTTTTGCTTGAAACCTTTGCACAAATTGTCATACTCAAACAATTTCTTTACAGCGTCCAACTGAGTACGAGGAAGATATCACATGGATAAAATCGGTCAACCGAACTTTTAGCCGAAGAACACTTATTGGCTATCATTTCGTTTACATTTTACAATATGTGTCGTGTAACTTTGAATTCCATCACCTTGACTGACTGATTAATTGGAATCCAGCATTTTTGATTGGTTACAAACTGACCAGATATTCTCATACACACCGTCGCTTGTAATAACATGAAGAAGCCACTGGCAACCACCGGCGAGTGCATGCATTTTTCTATCCTAAGCATATTTTGACGGCACACGCCCACCTACATTTTTGCACGCCTATGTGTGCGCGCACTTCCGATTAGTTCCATTTTCAGACTTTGCCTTCTCAATAATGCATCCATGTCATCACTCCTCACATTGTATAAATCATTCCTCACGAATGAGTTTAGAAAATAAAAAAATCATAATGAATTATATTAAATCCTCTTTCATTTACTCAGCCTGCTAATGCTCTCATTTATATATCTACCTTCAATATCTCAGTCACATTTGCCCTGCACCCCATCCATTAATTCTATCACCAATTATGTATCCACTACGTCATACTACTTGCCATATCAGAATAGCCTTATAGCTCAACATCGGCATATTACTCTACCGAGCGTTTGAACACATCTCAAGTATCTAGAACTAAGTAGTATAGGCCCAAGCTTAAGTTTGCATACAGTGATATAGGTAGCGGGGATCCCACACTGTTTCTGATCATTGAAACACAAAATCTACTCTAGAACAAAATCTTTTAGAAGAAACTTCCGCTGTTGGAGAATAAAAAAGAGTAAATTTCTAAAAAAGAGAGTCGACTTCTTTCCGACAGTATGCAAATTTTCATGAAAAACGGCGCTGGGAAAACATCTCCGGGGGGGGGGGGGGGATGGCACCCCAACCCCCGCCCTACCCCGCAGTGCTGAGCAACTTGACAGTTTTTCTGTTCCTTATTACGGCGGGGTCACACTACGACGAATTCGCCTGGATCGGATTCCGATCCGATTTTTGTAAATTTACATTTTAAAATTCAGCCAACCAGTTTAAATTCATGATTCTGATCAGACGTCTTGTCATGTGACGAAACATTAGTATAAATAAAAGTTTTGCAGTCCTGTAAGACGATTAATATATTTACAAAGAGTTGCAACTTCTAAGTTGGCATCTTTCCGACCAGATTTTAATAAAACTCACAAAAATCGGATTAGAGTCCGACCCGAATTCTTTGTAGTGTGACCTCGGCCTTAGGTTTACCTTATAAATTTTCCTTTGAAGTTTTGCAGCCCTAGAATGTCATTTCACATTTTTGCAACTGTAAATTTGTCTAGCTATCTGCCTCCATTTCATTGCATACCAGCTATGAATATTTTTGTTTGTTACTACTGACTATGTAAACCTTTGTACAATTGTTGATAGCACCCATGAACAAAGTGCGGGATTCTTTTTTGTACAAGGGGTTTACATACCAAGCAGAGAGGTACCTGGATAATATAAGTACTACCTTAGTTACTTCCATGCCTGGAATGCAAACATAGTTCAATCTGTGGATCAGTGACATTTCACAGGGGTTTATTCAATGTAAAATAGAGACGGCTTACATGTTAGACAGCGCGGTTCTTAGGTTATCACTGTAATGCAGGGGTGGCGCCAGCGGGGGAGGGGGCGGGGGGTCATGCCCCCCCCCGTCGGGGAAGGTCGGCGATTTCGTCGGGGAGGCCTTAAAAAAATAATAATAATAAAAAAGAGGGACAAGGTACATGGAACTAGTTATAACAGAGCTAAAAAGAAGTGATTGAAAATCGATCCCAATGTAACATTTCAAGACAAAAATATGTTCAGGATCACCCAACCAGTAACTTCAGCCCTTTTGCGTTTTTTTTTTTAATATTTTATTATTTTCAGGGTTCCTCGACGAAACCACCTACCATCCCCGACGGGGGAGGCAGTGTTCCACGACGGTGGGCGGGGGCATAGCCCCACCGGTCCCCCTGCTGGCGCCACCCTTGGCTTGAGGGATCGTGGTTTTCAAACTTTTCTATAAGCTCCGCCCCAACTTATGGTGGCGCTCCGCAAACATAGTCTTTGGGGCAGGGTTGCATTTCAAGCAGAGAATCTTCTATCCCCCTCCCCCAAGTAGAAATGCTTCGGTACGTCTTTGTCAGTCTAAACCCTCTGATGGCGAAATACACAGATACAAAGGTCATCTAAGACGTAAATATACGTCAGAAATCAATCATTCAATCGATCAATTGTATTTTTCTTTTAAGCATAGTGGCAGTTGTACGTGCTTGTTTCAAAATGCTACTTTTTCGTTTATTTTAAGTGGTCTGAAGGCCGTGGGGTTGGTCATGTGTTGTCATTTAGTGGGTGACAGCTTCTTTAAGAAGCAGTTTAAGTTTGATTTCGTCGAACGGCCCTTTGCAAAAGGGCCGAGAGGATTTAAGAAAAAGAAGTACTTTGTTATTTAGTCCTTTTAAACACCAAATAAATAATGGCACCATTTTTCACATTTTCCCAATCTCAAAGCGTCATTTCCAGCCATCTGGAGGGTTTGTAAAGCCAAAAAGTTTCTTGCACGCTCCGCGCCAACCAATTGAGGCGCCACCCTCGCACATAGTCCTGCTGGTACTCACCCCCTTATATTTTCTCCTTACCGCCACGAAGTGACCTCCCCCTTCTAGCAAACCGTGTATCTGCTACGGCCGACCTATATGATTTTTCTCGAAAGAAGGCCAGATTCTTTGATAAAACTAAAAGTATGTCATACAATTACATTTCTTTCTCCAATGAAAGCTTCAGGTTTTCAACTGTTCGTTGAAAATGAAACTGAAAACTCGGAAAATTTTCCCCTTTCGGTGGATTCCCCTTACAATAAAAACCCAAACCAGCTTCAGTCAGCCGAACATTCTACACATATTTGGTATTGAAAGGCAGATCACTTAATAAAAACCCCATTGTTGAAATTTTACCTAACCAAAATTGAAAAAAAAATCCTTCATGAATTTCCAAAATCTCTGCAATATAAGTTTTATTTTTCACACAGTTTTGCTCAAAAAAGGCTTTCGGACAAATTTTTACCTTCGTCTGAGAGCTTTGGTACGAAGGCCTGCAATGAAATACGTAACCCCAAACGAATTTCAGTCGCCCATAGGACTCTTCTGACTGTGTTCATATATGCAGGTTCTTCCATAAACTCGCTGTTTTTAATGGTCCTTACAAAGAGCAAGATTTCTTCCAAAAATTTCAAATTCACTTCGCTTGGAACTTCTAAATATTTGTTAAATAGAAAGTCAAAACTTAAGGGCACGCTACTCTTGTCTCAATTTTTCCTGTCATGTCCCACCTGCAACTCATAGCCTTTGTCGGGGCTTAATGAATGCTGCCCCCAGTCCGGAGTTTGTCCCTATCGGACAAATCACGCCTGATTGGTGTGGTTTATGCTAAATTTTTGCAGAATTTTATATGCCCATGTGCTCAAAATAGGTTTAATAAACGAAATGTTATTCGCAGCATACTAATGCAAGATACTACACCCCCAAGTTCCAAATGTGGAGTTGCTACACATGCACTCAATGTGTATAGATGTAAGAGATGTCAAATTGGAAACTCGAAGCCCTCATGATCTCTTTGTAGTGCAATTCGTAAGCAGATGCTTAACTCAGTCCCAAGATGAACTCTTGGCAAAAATACAATGACACACATGATATTTTTTGCAGTCAGAAATTACGGTAAAACCAGTGAACACTTTCATTGCAGAGGTCAATTTTTGAAAGTTTTTTAGTGTCACTGAGCAGCAGGGCTTCATCACTCCCCTTATACACCTGACCCAAGTCGAAGATCCACCAACGGACAGGTCTCAGGTGGACCAGGATCTTTCTTCTTAGAAAGCTGTACAAGCATAGTCAATTAGGGATTACATCAGCTCAATTGGAAGGAACAGCCACCTGAAAATTGAATGTGAAACCAAAAAACTTTCGAGATCGATGGAGTATCATTTCCGACTTTCTATACAATTCTCAGACTGGTAAAGTTTTCACGAGAAAACATCAAGTCACTTAGATTAGCGACACATTCGTCAGCTTATACGAAACAATACTTCAGCTTCTCTTCATAGTCCTACGCAACACAACACCTTAATTGCCCGAAATGGTAGAATATTCATTTAGCGCGAAAGTTCTGGGATGGTTTCAATTTGCAGATAACCCAGGCAGACGGAAGGATCCGGCGTATAGAGTGTCTAAACTTTGCTCGGAAAATGAGAGTAGTACATTAAAACTGATGAATTTTTAGCATTTTGAAATTTGCTTATTATAATTGGAGTGAACATGATATTGCAAAAGAGAAACTTAAAATAACGACTGCTTAGATTCTACTCACTGTCCCTAGGAAATGTTTTCTGAGTGCTATTTATTTTCCAAAACTCTCTGTACGCTGGACAGCTGGTGGTGGTGCCCCCTCCCCTTAGACTGGTCGCTTCAGAAATCCAGCACCCCCACAAAAAATGCACTTCTTCCTCGAACCGACAATCAGAAAAATGCCACTTTTTAATGGCCTTTATGTCAAAAAAAAAAAAGAACTAGGATACCACTAAAAACATAAGCAGGGGAAAACGTGACAACTTCCTTTGAAAATCTCAAAATGCACATTTGCATATTTCATGAGCTAATTTGCATATTAAGTAAGACACTTTTGGACAACGGAGTGCTGTCCATGAAATGTCCTACAACATTGTTTGATTCATCAAATGAAAGTATTTTGTTTTAAATAAATTTAAGCATTTACATAAATTTATCTGAATTGTATAAATTTATTTAGGATTAAATACCAATAAGTAAAAATTAGCACCGTGGGCATAAATTCATACTTTAAAAAATAATCTGAGCAGTTTCTAGGTTACACTAAAAGTTGGCTAGTGGATGTTTGGCATGTCGTGACCCAGGACTAGTCCTGATTGTAAAAAAAGATAGTCATTAGCAAATAGAGAAGAACAAAGTCTATGCTGTTGAGGGATGCTTTGCATTGAAATATGCTACGTGACTCTTCGAACATTGAAATCCGTGGGTCAATAAATCATCTTTCCACATAAACAGAGGCAGTGGTGTCTGAAGCATTAGGTGACGACGGCAAATTGGAAAGCAGCAATCGAATTATCAAAGGCACACCTACTTTGGCAGCGAACGTGAAGGCGAATCTAGCTACAAGTTTTGGGAAAGATGGTACATTTGCCAGTGTATGATTAAAGGTCATGGTTCACCGTGGAACGCGATACAAGATTCATCACAACCGAATTTTATCTCAAATATCATACATCAAGCTAACATCTCGGCCCGTTTACATGTAAGGTACGGCAGAGAACCTAGGCTAGTAAAGTAGCAAACCATTTGCTTGCAAGGCTTCTATAGGTTTTACATTCAGCTCCACGTAGCGATTCAGTGGGAGCTTCAAGTGAGTTATCTGATTCTTGATCAACATATTACTATGAATTTCATGTTTTTTTAATGCCGGTGTTGGTTGGCCTTTTATGTAATTCATGTTTTACAGAATAAAGCATACTATTCCTTCCTGTGATCAACTTAAAATCCTATAAACTTAAACAGAAATTACAACAAACATTTTAAGTAAAGTAAGGAATAGAAGGGTTTTATAACTGTATCTTATTTAGTCCGATTCGACCTCTTTAAGAACATCTTAATCGGAAAATTTTGGTGCAACCCCCCTTTTCCCCGGAAAATACCTAACCAAGGCATTAATTACTCAATATACTTTAACTTTTATCATTATGGCCAAGCATGCGGCCGTACGGGACTCTTCCTCTTAGGGGACAGCGACCTTTTGAACGACTCCAGATCCCCAACCAGGGCTTAATCTCTGCCCAACTGGGGCACCAAAGGCTGCCTGATTCAGCAAGATTTTTGCCAATCGAGGGCTGCAGTCAACCCCCTTCTCCGCCCCACTCCTGCGATTGTATACCTTGCCTTGTCAACATTGTTTTCACTACCTCTCCAGAAACCATACAGGCGTGTGGCCAGACAAGGCCCTGAAGGGGACGAAAATTTCCCCGTAAGAAAAATGGCAAATGTATAACACCGTGTTAAGTCAATTACAATCCCCCCCCCCCCCACCTTGGTTATGGATCTGCAGGAAACATTAGCATTAACTCAATAGACATCTGGCCTATATTCAAGCTCAAAGAAGATGATGTTCTATCTAACGTATTTCGGACTGGCTAATATTTCTTTCGCTTTATCTTGCGACTTCTTCTCGTGCCACGAAGCTGCTATTTGGAAATAACTGCTCAGTGCTCGTACTGATGATTATTGTAGCCTACTCACAGTAGAATTCAGAATCTCTGTTATGCAGTAAATATGAGCTATTATTTGGAAATTACAGCTCATACATATATTTCGAATAACAGCTCCCTGCAGCAACTTCCATGAGAAAGTTATTACCTTTCTCAATACAGGCTGACCGAATGGATTATAGACTGAACAATCAACAGGCTGACCAAAACGAAACTGAAATGGAGCGCCGAAACCTCAACGTCTTGATCTGCCTATATGAAATACCAAAGCACCACATGGATATGGTCAGGGAAGCTTTCAATGTAATAACATGGGCACAATTCGATAAAGACCGATCAGAAGTTGGAAAAACGGTAGACGCTATCATTTACTACATTGGCACCGAGGAACCTCTTTCAAGTGGATTCTTGAAGTTTTTACCAAACCTTCAAATCTGTTCTTTCTTGTCAAGAGGGATTGACCCGGCGGAAATTGAACTCCTTCGAGAACGAGGTATAAAATGGACATCTCTTCCAGATGTTCAATCTGATTCCTGTGCGGATTTGGTGTTTGGCCTAATTTTAGCCTCATCGCGGAGAATAATTGAAGGTAAAATTACTTCAAGTATTTCAAGCAGCACCACCTCTATAGTTACAAAATGCCAATAGAAATAGGCAGAACATTTAGAGTAAAGTAAAAAGAGTTAAATATTTCTTACTGCACCTCCTTTCTTCCATAAAACATAAATTTGAAGGATTTCCCCCACTTGCTCTCAGTAAGGATAGAAGTGAAGTTCAACTCATGATACGGCCTGCCCCGATCAACTTTACGTCACTGGTACGGCCACGCCCCCCCCCCCCACATTTTCTTCAGCCCCCAGCCACCCCCCCCCCAGATTTTTTGCGTCCTGATAAAGTAATTGAGAAAAAATGATATGTCTGAACCGAAATAAACTTTGAATTATTTCCTTCAAAAACAGTAAATAAAAAATATGCAACAATTACGAAAACATGCCTGAGTGTGTGTCAAACACATTTTCTGCTCACGTATGAAATCAAGCAATAACTTCAAAATGCCTACTTTCACTTAATTAGATACTGTATATAATCTGCACCGTTGTCTATTGCATTTCACTTCGAAGATGAAACGAACGTCTCGACGTGACTTTGTGACTTTGTTAGGTTAAGACCCTTTCTGCCTTTCGGATGGCTGGCTGATTTGCTGAGAACAAGGCAATCTTACACTGGACACCATTTTACCTGACCATTCCCATACTTTATCATACACAAAATATGCCGTAAGGGTAAGGTACTGCCTTCGAATAATTCTTCCCTTCCATCCTTAACAAGTAGGCCCATGTCGTGCTTCACTCCTAATCATGACAATTGCCACTGTAGAACGATTTTTTCGACAAGTCTTCTTTTTACTAGTTGACAATGGCATCCGGGCGGATTTGTAACATGTCCACATGGTCCGGATTTCATGTGTTTCACACATGATCCATACTTCTGCTTTGCGGTTTAAATATTTTGATAGATTTACTCGCAGTATTTTAATTTTGACTACGTAATGTACCGATGACTGAACAAATACTGCACCATTTTGCAACTAGACACCACTGAAAACCTAAAAACATTGTTTCTTTATGTTTCAGTATGTATGTCAGTTGTAAAATCTCTACATATTGTAGACTAAAGAAGTTGAGTTTTTTCATGCTCCCCAAAAAGAAAAATCCTAAAACGTAGCCCTAAAATCAGTTCAAAGTTTTGTCAAACATAGCACCATTTTGCATCTAGGGAATCTAACGCAAAGAAAGTTTCTCATAGGTGAACACAATTACTTTTGATTTTTCTATTAAAACTGAAATCCATTCGAATATTGCCGCATTTGCGATCTACGTCCTCCTGAAAATAACAGTTTTTCCCAAGGGAAAGGGAGATACCTGTTAGTCTTACCCCCCAGGCCACAGATCAGAAATGCCCGGTTTTGGGGTCCCTAAAAAGTGTTTGTAATTCCATGTTTCATAGATTGTTTTTTATTCTCATTATTTGAGAAGTGGCAGACATGAGATTCGTATTTCAAGGCGGGGTACATCCAGCTTAAACAGTTAAAGCACGTGGGAAGTGCCGTTTCCGGCCATCTGGAGGGTTTGTAAAGCCCAAAATTTTCTTGTACGCTCTGCGCCAACTGATGGTGGCGCTCCACTTAGATAGTCTTGCGGCGCCTAACTCTAGGATGTACCAGCCCCCCCCCCCCCACTTGTTACCTAGGCCTCCCTAAAAATTCTATCCTGACTACACCACTGCATGAAACACAACTAAGCGAATGAAAGGAGAGTTCTATATATGAGGAACGTATCGATGAATAGTGGTTTGCACAGTGGCGTAGCTAGGATTTTTTCCATGGGGGGGGGGGGGGGGCAAAGGTATGAAATTTCCCCAAAACTTTTCCCGGTCAATGTGTATGTATTACATATAAAATATGCAAACCTACAAGTATAACAACATTACCATGTCATTTTGTAATATTACCTGCATTTTAATCTTAAAGTATAACATAGAGCAATCCGAAATAACAAAGTATACTATTTTGGTAAACAGTATCTGGTTTATTTGTATGTACTAAAGCAATGGCTTACGCAGGATTTCTCTGAAGGGGGAGGGGCATGCATTATGGTCTAAGTAGAGGGGTGTCCGGAAATTTTTTGACGTTTTCAAGGAGCATACATGCAAAATGGTGCAAGATTTTCGACTTTGACAGAAACAGTGTTAAAAGTTGAATCGTGGTGGTTCATGAGGATAAAACTGAAACTTTTTGTGTCTTTACATGTACTCTTATGCCATTTATGCTACCTTAAGAAGTAAAAACTTGTCATTAAATATGCACACTTTTACAAGTCCAAATAAAAGAGCATTGATGGTTATTCATGGTTTTCCTTGTCCACAAAATGTTATTTTGTCATAATGAATATCTAAGCGGGGCGCCACCATTGGTTGGCGCGGAGCGTAGAGAAAATTTGGAAAAATCAGACCCCTTAGATGGCCGGAAATAGCATTTTCCAGGCAAATACGAAGAATCCAGCCAGTCGCTTTCTTCTTTTGTCGTCTGCAATAAAATGCTCACTTCAAAATATGTTCGCAAACTGCAAAGTGATCAGAGAGTTAGGAGCTATTTTTACTCCAAATATGTTATTTTGCCCAAAAGACCGACCGAAGCGCCACCATTGGTTGGCGCGGGGTGAAAAGAAAATTTCGAAAAATCAGACCCCTCAGATGGTCAATATAGCGTATTTATGCTTGTAAAGAAAATCTAAACATGTACAGTAGTCTTTTTTATCGATGCCACCAGTGGGAAACGGAGTCTACCTTTTTAAGTAAAAATTGGAATTTGACAGAATTTGCCTAGGTCTATTCGTAGGAATAAAAAAAAATGGCATCACTGAAAGACCTTGCAGGGACAATCCTTCCCCTTTGAAAAATTTTGAAAAATTTGGTGTCCTTATAAGCAATCTGGTGCCACATATGCTATCTTTTGGAGTAAAATCTGTGTTAATAAAGTTAGACTATGTATTTTTAAGAACAAAGAAAAAATGGCATCTGTGAGGGGGGCATGGCCCAATGGTCTCCCCTTCGCACGCCACTAAGGAGGCCTAATAGTGGCTCGATCACACAGGATATCCCGTGAGAAAAGCAGTCTGTTTTGTGTAGAAGGCTACAAGGTACTCATTGTCCATTTATTGTTACACTCAAAGTGAGCAGAAAGCTATTTTCCCGAACTAGCTTGTAAGTCTCCAAGGATTTGGCTACCTAACAAAATCTAAGTGTGCCAACGGATCCCGTTAATTCTAATTTCTAGATTAACTTTAAGTTTTTCGTTGGCCATGGATTGTTTCAGCCCGATCCATCGTTATGTACACACAGTAAAATCGTACAGCTACTTCTAGCTTGTTGAAGAACATAACAACCTCAGGGGTCTACTGTAGTGACATGTCAGTTTTCACATCCTTTTACTGAATTCCCAAAGTATCACCTGAATAAAGGCTTCCTGTGCACTTAAATGCACTGATCATCACCCCTGTGCGTAAACAAGCACAAGAGAACATTCAATCTGCTACGCGGCGAAGACATTTCTGTGGAACGCGAATTGTGGTGTGTGTGGGCCGGTTCATGCGACACTGACGAAATCTGAGTTAATTTGTTGCATGAAAATACGAATTATGTATGAGAAATGTGTCAAAATTTCTTATTCTAACAAAAACTATGAGAAATTTTTGTGAAATTTTTGTAATAATAAGAAGATTCATCAAATTTCCCCATTTTCATCAAATTTCCCCAAATATTTTTCCAGGGGGGGGGGCAGCTTGCCCCCCTGCCCCCCCCCCCCCGTAGCTACGCCACTGGGTTTGCACCTGGTAACGTAGAAGAATTATCACATATCTACCATCTGAATAGAAACACTTTGTGCTTTTTGCTTCATGTATACAGTTCACTTGGCCGGTGAGTAAAAACGCCGATACTTAGAGCTATAACTTTAACTATTATTTTTCAAAAATGTTAATAAAATCGAAGAATCAAATAAAAAATATTTTTTTGTTTAGCAATTTTCCAGTTGTGCATCGTGTCGTCACAACCGCATTGCTAACAATCATCTTTATGCTAATTCAACAAAGAAACCCCAGTAGATCAAACGCGGTGTGGGGTGAAACTTGACTCTGATTTTGTTACATGATCTGTGGCCTCAAGTGATCTATGCTTTTTCGTCATTGTGTTTCCACTGGGTGAAAAAATAACAAATACTTGTATGACCTGTCAGCTAACCCGAAACGTTACGTAACTATTTAAGCATTTGGATAAACCTTGAACTTTCAACTGAGTAATTAGATGTAAAGTAATTAAATGTAAAGTAATAAGATATAAAACATTACTTACATCAAGTGTACCGGTATATGTAGTGTGCTTCATTTCCTTCCTGAGGCGATAAGATGTAATCAGGCAGATAATTATGCAAAATGTTTCAAAAAGTAGGAAGGAAAGTTTCATTACGTTAGTCAGTGTTCTACTGGCGATTTTTATGTTTTTTATGAACATGAGCGGTTTAAATGGTCAGCGCCACCCTTAGTTATGGTTGTTTTACGGGCATTTAAGTCGATATGTTTCTGCCATCATTAATATAGCAGTTGTGCATCATGTTGATCATTGTAGCCATTTTTTCTGGGAATGTGATATTGTAACAACCAGCTCCAACTTTATCGATTCCCCGTAATCAGTTCACATTTAAAAGGAAGGGGGATCATTTAGACTAATTTTTGAGCCAGTGATGTAACTTTAAACTAGGATTATATCTTTTTTTAATTTCGTTGACAGGTTCCGTTAGAGCGAAAGAACCAAAAAACTTTAAAAGCGCCTATCTTTTCCTTGGGAGGGAGGTCAGTGGATCTACATTGGGAATTATGGGAATAGGAGGTATTGGATACAAAGTTGCTGAAAGGGCAAAAGGATTCCGCATGAAGGTTTTATATCACAACAGACGCAGAAGGTAAGCAGCTCTGATATCCTTTGACGATAACCTTGAATAAATCTGTTACAGAGTTGCTGAAAGGTAAAAATTTTCCAAGTGAAGGTTTTGATTATCACAGCGAGCCCAAATTTTAACCTTTCATCTCAGGTAATGATGATCCGATATTAATCTGATATTAATCTCATATAATGATAATCTGATATTAATCTCATGTAATGATGATCTGATATTAATCTGTTAACTATTTTCTGCTTAATTTGCTAGAATGAAATAACACAGGTAACGACTTTTTTCCTGATAACTCAGCTGAAAAATCCCTTTGAAACTGTTTGTGTCAAATACCATTAACAAGAGATTCAATGCATGGGTTTGAAAAAGTTTTTAAGTAACTGAAACGATTTTCGAAAAGGTTTGATTTGTTCCAAGGGTATTTTTTAAACATCCTTTCTATCCGATTTCCATTAACCAAAGGTTCCTCTAAAACACGAGGGTTTTCGGTCAAAGGGTCCCAAAGGGCATTTACAGCTGGAAACGATGGTGTTCAATGGTAGTGTGACATGAGAGTAAAGTATTCCGACTTCACTTAAAAGTTAGGGAGTGTGAACTTTGCTAAGAAAAGTCTGTTGGAATTAGGTCAATATCTTTAACGCTTCTCAAGATATATTTCCTCAAAGTTTGAATTTTTCTGATGCAACTTGTTGCTTACGCAAAAATAATGATGTGGAGTGCTACACAGTGTTAAAATTTCTTTTGTTAACCGTATAAAAATAGTTGTATCTTAATTACTCATTAGATCATGCGCGTCAGCCAGGATTGTGTCATGGAGGGGGGGGGGGGATTGATGTCATGGGGGAGTTTTGGGGCTCGACATGAGAGAAAAGTCTAATTTTAAGTGAAAAAATGTGTTTGTCACAGATCAGATACTGACGAGGCTGACGTTGGTGCTACGTACTATTCCAATCTTCAAGACATGCTTCCTCTGGTTGATATTTTGGTGATTGCGTGTCCTCTCACATCGAAAACAAAAGGTGCAATAGGAGCAAAAGAACTGAAACTGATGAAGTCCAACGCCATAATAGTCAACATTGCTCGTGGTATGACCCTTAATCATATTGTCATTGTTTGACTCAATTTACTAAAATTGGTCATGAGTGCGCATACCTTAAATGGATGCCACAAGAAGCAATTCCGTTCAGGCTTAAGTTACCAAATCATTTGTATACAATATTTAACTGTTAAACGGCATTCAAAATTATACCTGTTGCAATGTTATCTCTTTCAGGAAGTATTATCGATACTGATGCTCTTGTTGATGCTCTTCAAAATGGCCACATCCGTGCAGCTGCATTGGATGCCACCGACCCGGAACCCCTCCCAGCCGGTCATCCCTTACAAGAAATGCCAAATGTGTTGATAACACCACATATTGGTTCTGCCACCTGGGAGATCAGGGATAAAATGTTCAGAATAAGTATAGAGAATGTTATTGCGGGGATTAGGTAGCTTCCTGCCAATTGTGTGATTCAGTCTACATACGTGATTAAGGACGTAGATCTGTCTCAATAGCCCTCGATTTGCCCTGTATTTAAGAAACGTTTATTTGTTTAACTGTTTAAATAGCTCAAAATTCACTCACGCGTATCCTTGCCAATTGAAGATAAAAGTGAAAGTAGTTTTGTTTAAACATCCGGGAGGACTACGGCTACACCTACATAGCCGTCAAATGGTGAAGCAGTGGAATGTTCAAGTTGTGCTTGAAACGTTTGCACAAATTGTCATACTCAAACAATTTTTAACAGCGTTCAACTAAGTTAGAGGCAGATATCACATGGATAAAATCGGTCAACCGTACTTTTAGCCAAAGAACCCTTATTGGCTATCATTTCGTTTACATATTACAGCACGTGTCGTGTAATTTTGCATTCCATCACCTTTACTGACCGATTCTTTGGAATCGAGCATTTTTGATTGGTTACAAACTGACCAGATATTCTCATACACACCGTCGCTTGTAATGACATGCAGAAACCACTGGCAACCACGGGCCAGTGCATGCATTTTCTATCCCATGCATATTTTGACGGCACACGCCCTCGTACATTTTTGCGCGCCTATGTGTGCGCGCACTTCCGATTAGTTCTATTTGCGGACTTTACCTTGTTAAGAATGCATCCATGCCATCACTCCTCACATAGTATTAAACATGCCTCACGCATAAGTTGAGAAAATACCAAAATCATAATGAATTATATTAAATCTTCTTTCATTTACACTGCTTGCTAATGCTCTCATTTATATATCTACCTTCAATATCTCAGTTACATTTGCCCTGCACCCCATCCATTCATTCCATCACCAATTATATATCGGCTACGTCATACTACTTGATATATCAGAATAGCCTTATAACTCAAAATCGGCATATTACTCTACCGAGCGTTTGAACACATCTCAAGTATCTAGTACTAAGTAGTATAGGCCCAAGCTTAAGTTTGCATACAGTGATATAGGCAGCGGGGATCCCACACTGTCTCTGATTATTGAAACACAAAATCTACTCTAGAACAAAATCTTTTAGAAGAAACCTCCGCTGTTGGAGAGTAGGTCACTCTTGTATAATTTTTTTCTAAAAGAGTAAATTTCTAAAAAGAGAGTCGACTTTTTTTTCGACAGGCTGCAAATTTTCATGACAAACGGCGCTGTGAAAACAGCTCGGTGGGGATGGCACCCCCCCCCCCCCCCGCCACCCGCAATGACTACCTGAGCAACTTGACAGTTTTTCTGTTCTTTATTACGGCGAGGTCACACAACGACGAATTCGCCGGGATCGGATTCCGATCCGATTTTTGTAAATTTTCATTTTAAAAATTCATCCAACCAGTTTAAATTCATGATTCTGATCAGACGTCTTTGTAAATGAAATGTTAACTGATTTGCTCGTGACGTCACACCGACAAACCGATTTTATCGGACACGCTCAGTCCAATAAAAACTGTGTCGATGTGACGAAAAATTAGTATAAATTTAATTTTTGCAGTCCTGTGATACGATTAATATATTTACACAGAGTTGCAACTTCTAAGTAAGTTTCTTTCCGACCAGATTTTAATAAAAACTCACAAAAATCGGATCAGAGTCCGATCGGAATTCGTTGTAGTGTGACCGCGGCTTTAGGCTTACCTTACAAATTTTCCTTTGAAACTCTGCAGCCCTAGAATGTCATTTGACATTTTTGCAACTGTAAATTTGTCTAGCTATCTGCCTCCATTTCATTGCATACCAGCTATGAATATTTTTGTTTGTTACTACTGACTACGTAAACCTTTGTAAAATTGTTGATAGCACCCATGAACAAAGTGCGGGATTTTTTGTACAAGGGGCTTTACATACCAAGCGTAGCAGAGAGGTACCTGGATAATATAAGTACTACCTTAGTTACTTCCATGCCTGGAATGCAAACATAGTTCAGTTTGTGGATCAGTGACCTTTCGATGTAAAATAGAGACATATGTCAGACAGCACGGCTCTTTGGTTATTACTGTAATGACGATGTCACCTGCATTTTACCTTGCCAGCAAAATGTTATATTAGGATCTTTGCAGTCGTTTTCAGTGCCATCTCCACATCTTACCGCTGTTGGTAACTTGATCATTACATATCATCACATATGAACGTATAACGAGCATGGTTGCTTGTTCATTTTTATTGCTATAATATACATATTGATAACCTACCAAAGCATGGTGTCGTTTGTTCTGTTGTGTTTTGGTTGAATCCAGACGGTACCGTGCACACTTGTTTTACCGTTCCAGTTACAAGTGAAGCATTATTGAAGATACCAGTCACGTTCTGACCTGACTGAACTTTGAATGCCAGTCTTCATGTGATACGTGATTACAGTCATACCAGTATACCAGAGGATTGAAAAATAATCAGTGGGAACGAAATATAACAAAGCAGTAAGTACGTATACACCACTTCCTGTGCATGGAAGCCAACCAACGCACGGACAAGAAAGAGCAGGGCAAAAACTCAATGAAGATAAGTATGGTCGGTAGTCTACCCCAAATATACCTACAGTAGTACTAAATACGATAGTTAGTGTTAAATATGATAACTGAAATATCAGGCGGTAGAGTGCTTTCATTTCTGTTTGAGTCAGTGTGGATTTATTGAGAAAAATTTCCGTATTGGTGGTGGCGGCACCAGAATGTCAAACTTGGAAAAAATGAAAAATTAAGTCTCTGAAGAGGTTATTATTTATTTTTTTCGGTTAACTCAACTCCTGACCTACGTTCGGGGCAAGTGGAAGCAAGGCAAATAACTGGGGGAAAAGTCCCCCTCATTGCCCCTCTCTTAGCGCGCCGCCACTGCTTATTGGCTTAATTTCAGGCCAGAGGTATTTTGACGTCGCTATTGAAGTGTTTTGTAAGTCACTTCATGATGAAACGCAGAACATCTCAGCCTGTACCCAATATATACGTTAGAAACTGATGTGTTTCATTTTTTGTAACGTATGTTACACAAACCGATAAGAGAAGGATACGGTTGAGTGACAACACACAGGTTTAAAAGGAGGGTTTTAGGTCGCATCAAGTTTTGAAAATCACATTATTTTAAAACTTGATATTTACATTGAAATCCGATGTGTGATTCTCAAGATATGAGCAAGTACAGTTGTCACACTTTCAATAAAAACTAAACTTGGAGCAAGCACATATGACATCATATCCCCAAATAACTGGACAGTTATTTTGTTTGTTTGTTTTTGTTTTAACTTAAAAGTTTATTTTCGCCTCTTCAATTCCATATTCGTTTCGTTTCGTTTCGTTTATTGTTTTATCGCTTTTACATATAAACATACACATATAAAGTATAAACTCAACAAAAGGATATAAGGACATATAAAAGCGAAAGGAAGTACACAAAAACCCCGGGGGGCTTGAAAATATGCACTCCCTGAGAAGAAAAAAACAACAACAAGCAGACTACTGATAAACACGCAAAAAAACTAATACAGTAGCAAAAAAGGGAGGTTACAATAACATAGCAGAGGTCAAAAAAGAGAGAGATCTTTCCCAGCTTGGAAACCCGTCCCCCAAACCACATACCCCACCCCACCCTACCCAGCAACAACCGGCTGCGGTGAACAAAATGCTGAAGACCTTTAAAATGGCAAAACATGATGCTAAGAAGCCTACGGAATGAATTCAGTGAGTTACATGTGAGATGAAGCCTAGTAGTCTTGAATAAAATGGCGTGAAATGTTTTTCCTGAAGGACTGGATACTTTGTTTGGCTATGACAGAAGACGGGAGGGAATTCCAAAGCCGAATGGCTCGATTACGAAGGCAGTTGTCCTGTAAAGAACTTTGAATAGTGTCCAGATGTAGGGATGCAGATTGTCGAGTGTTGTGATAATGAACTGAAAAGTTGTGAGAAAAGTAATTTGAAAATTGATTGGGCAGCAGGTCGTGTAGCGAGCGATAGGTGAATGTGGCAATATTGGTATTAAAAATATCAGAGAGTTTCAGAAGGTTTAGTGACTTGAACAAGGAACTGGTATGGGCACGTGGTTTGGAGCAAGTGATGTGACGAATAGCTCTCTTTTGTAAGACATTTAACTTATCGAAAAGAGTACGACTTGTACTGGACCAAGCAATGGAACAGTAGTTGAGATAAGGGTAGATTAAAGCAAGATAAATGGAACGAAGAGCATTCTTAGGTACAATATACTTAAGTCGTCCTAACATACCAACCACCTTAGCGATCTGGGACGAAATACTGCATACATGTCCATTCCAAGAAAGCTTAGAATCAATATGAATCCCCAGGAATTTAACATTATCCACACGTTGTAAGCAATTGCCATCAACAGAGATTTGAAAGTTATGACCTTTGTTAAGAATGTCATTATTAAAAACAATAAAGTTCGTTTTTGCAACATTTAAAGAGAGTTTGTTCACAGTAAACCAGTCAAGGTAAAGTTTAAGTTCACGGCACACTTGCTCCTCTGGGCGCTGGGGATCAGAGTTACAAAAAATATATTAGTGTCATCTGCAAACAATACAAGTGGAAACATTGGCAATATCATTTACATAAATTATAAAAAAGAGAGGTCCAAGGATAGACCCCTGTGGAATACCACATTTTACTTTTCTAAGATCAGAATTAACACCATTGAGAGAAGTAAATTGTTCTCTATCAGAAAGGTAACTTTTGATCCAGTTATAGGACACACCTCTGAAACCATAATGCGATAATTTATTGAGCAGGATGCCATGGTCAATTGTATCAAAAGCTTTGGACAAGTCGAGAAAAATTCCAATAGAAGTCTGCCGCGCAGCCGCTGCTTTAAGTTATCCAGAGCATCTACGAGAGCGAGTTCTGTTGAACGACCGGGACGAAAACCGTATTGACAAGTTGAAAGTATGTAATGCTTACTAAGGAATGAATAAATTCTATTGTACATGACTCTTTGACAAGCAGGGAAGGACTGAAATAGGGCGGTAATTTACAAACTTATGTTTGTCACCTTTTTTTGAAAACAGGAATTACTCTAGCTACTTTTATTAGCAGGATGTGATTGCAAAAGTGGCATCAGAACTAAGTAACAACCTCGCATCAAGCGCGGATCCGGGGGGAGGGGGCACCACCCCCCCTTAGGTTAATTAGGGAAAAAAATGTAATAAAAAAATCGGATCTAAATCACACATTTGGTGAGACATTTCCGGTATATGAGGTATAGTGAGGAATGCGAAGACCTCCGTTCAATAGAAACTGAATCATCTTTGAAGCAACTGGACGCTTATATTAAATGTCTAAATTCTGTGTTTACACATACCTTCGAATTTGACGCTGCAGATAGGCCTATCTGGCTGAATTGAGGCGAAAAGTGGGTTTTCTAATGTAAATAAAATAAGTTAGGTCCAAACGTATGCCAGACTGTCTTACGTTGCTCTATAAGGTAACACCGATCAATTCCGCCGGGAGTATTTAGTAACTTATGACGGTGGTAAGGCATATGTTAACTTCAAAGTAATTCCGTGGGCCGCCAATTATTTTTCAATTGACGACTTCTAGTATTTGTAAAACAAGCCTGAATACCTCAAGTTACGGCAAGTCAGACCAAGGAGACATGTATGGCTACAACAACCGCCGAAATACATACCATCAGAATTATTTGTGGCAAACTGGCTATATTGATGGAGGAGGCAGAACCAGCCTGCCACTGTGTCAAATAATCACATTCATTCACTTGAAAGTCGTCATAAAACCATTGAGCTATAAATGGTAAAAACTGCACAATTTATTTCACTGCTGCTTAAAGAGTGCAAAGGAGAAGGGCCCCTGCGTCTCTCATCATGCATTTCTTTCGCTTCTGCTGTTATAGACCGACTTATACAACAGGTGAATAATTATGGTCGTCGACTACTCTCTTGCCGAACTTATCCCTGCGAACCTCCCACTTTCTTGTTACTGCACCTCCCCCCCCCCTCCTCCCGCTTGTTCACTTCGAAGTGAGGGTGAACAGTATGATGAACAGGTGGGTGACATCCTTGGGTGAGGTGGGGATCGGATGGATTTCAACTTTTGAGCCTCGTTCGGGGTAAGTCGGTGGTATTGAGAAAATATTTGTGGAAAATGTTAGGTCAGTCTTGAAAAAAATATGAATTAGGCTGCAAGCGTAGTAAGTATACTGTACAAAACAGAACAAGATTTGAAATACCTTTTGATAAAGATACCTTTAGCGGGGGTTACTGAACGGCATAATTATAATTACAAACACTTTTTTAGATCTTTTATCTTTAATTTGCTTTACATGTTTGTAACAAATTAGTCATATCATTCTGCAAATAACTTTTGAATAAATTTGGGTAACAGCCTACACTTCAGGTCAGTCTTGAAAAAAATATGAATTAGGCTGTCAGAATGGCTAAAGTCATAGTCACGCTACTAGTGTTCTAATTTTTAGTTATCAAAGACAACGATTCTATTGATCATAAGCGATTCATTGATCCTAGTGACCGTAAATGAACTTAGGACCTATGTCCTTCCTATAAGGCCTACCTTACTTATGATCGGTCTATGAAATAAGCTTATAGGCTACAGGTGTGACCACACAATCGACTCGAACATGCCGTAATGTAACATGTGATGGTAACCGTTAGAAAAAGACCCCATTTGTTGAACCGTTTTTTCATCGGTGCAATTGAAATTGGTAAAAAATTACAATTTTATTTGAAATGACTAGCTAGTATCCGATTCTGCAAGCGTAGTAAGTGTACTGTACAAAACAGAACAAGATTTGAAATACCTTTTGATAAAGATACCTTTAGCGGGGGTTGCTGAAAGGCATAATTATAATTACAAACACTTTTTTAGATCTTTTATCTTTAATTTGCTTTAAATGTTTGAAACAAATTAGTCATATCATTCGGCAAATAACTTTTGAATAAATTCGGGTAACAGCCTACACTTCAGTTGGGTTGTCAATAATCGTAAACCTTTTTCCACTGACTGGAAAGCACATCTCGCTGCCTTGCACAGAGACTCTCTGATGATTAGAAGATAAAATTGAAGGGATCGCTGATCATTTCTTCTTAAATCTTGGGGCATTTTAAACTAATTTTGTACGTTCAAATTGTCTCACACTCCGAGAGCTTCCGGGGACTAGTTCGCCCCCTGGGGCTCCACCCCTGGACCCCGCCAGGGGCTCACACGCAGGCCACCGGACCCCACGCGGTTATACTAGCGCTTTGCGCTCGTGGTGTTATACTAGCGCATTCGGTGCACTTCGTTCCCCCCCCCCCCCGTTACAGCAGTTGCTGAATCCGCCCTTGCCTCACATTCCCCACACGTACGTCCTATTCCTTTTTACTGATATCTCGAAAAGTATATTTCGGATTAGAATGGAAATTTCACCATACTGTGTAGATTTGGTTACTCTTTTCCCATATGTGTTTGAGGGCAAAAGACCGGCAGTGCAGTAGGCAAAATTTTCAGGGCAAAGACCCTTGAGACTTGTCTTCCCGTATTTGTCTTTCCGTAGGCCTATGCTTAGGGTAAGTAGCTAAAGTTAAGTAGAACAGACCATCCCGCTCGTGACTACACGTAATACAGTTTGATTCCTATTCTTGTCTCCTTCCAACGTCCAATATCAGTGGCGGCTCGTGGCAATGGGCATCTTGGGCATTGCCCCTCCAAGAAACTGCCAATTAAAAGGTTCAAAGTTACAACAAAATTGAGTGAAAGTATTGCTTACAATTCCACTATTTTTACTATCTTTTTGGCCAATCCCTTTCCACTCCAACGAAGGTATAGGCTACTATTTCCCATAGAACAGTCTTTGCCGATTAAACCAGGAAACTGCTACTGAGTAACAGATTACTGCTCTACCATACATCGCGTAAGATGGGCAGATTGCAATCTGCCCAGTGGCGTAGCCCCGTGGCACGTGCCCCCCCCCCACAGCAAAGTTGTGCCCCCAGGTGTCCCCCATCCCATTGCAATCTGCCCCGCTCAACATGTTGTGAGCATGCGCACTTACATTTTATCTGCTGAAATGATGATGACGAAAAGTGAGTGGCCAATTTCTTCGAACTACGGGCAGCCTTTCACTTGCCCTCCCTGGTCTCGCTTCGTGGCACTGTATGCATACACCGGTAACTAAGAACGCGTTAATCAGCCACGTGTGGATCCTTTGTAGAAAACTATGCCGCGGTCTCACAAAATCAAAATGCTTATTGCAGCTTGGGTATACATGTACATTCAATCGTGCTCGAGGGCTCTTCGTGTGTTAAGTCTCATCTAGCTCCCAAAACCCTCTCAATGTGAGACATGAATGCAACATGAATACTGTCAAAAGTTTACAAACTTGTCCATTTTCAAAGAGGAGTCTTGAAGAAAAATTGGAAATCAGACGATTAGGACCACATAGGCCGCAAATACTGTCTGTAGGCCTATCGTTTTCACGTAGGTTTTCACCCAGCTGGTACACTAAGTACGAATGATGATAGGTTAAACGCTTTAGCTATGCTATCAATTGAAAAGAAGTTCATAAGAGAAAATTCAAATTTTAATAAACGTATAATTAAAATGTTTGCTCATCTCAAAGAAAGACGAATGCATTGCCATAGCCACGGGAACGACCTCGAGCCAGTTGTACGACTAAATTCAATGAAATAATGGCGAAGTTTGCAGTCAGTTTAATGCTCATTAAATGCCATGTGAGGGCAGAGAAATGCTTCGTTCTATAACCCCAATTTTTTAAATATCGCGGAGCTTCCGGGGGCTTCGCCCCTGGACCCGACCAGGGACCCGCCTCGCGCTCCCACGGCGCCTTGGACGCCGTTGGTTTATTCCCACCAATGCAAATTTGCCCCTCCATGTATTTAGACCATGAGCCGCCACTGGCTGTCAGTCAGACTCAACAAAATGTAGTTCTGATAGTCTCACCATAGTTATCCCTGAGTTATATGTTGTGCCCCCCCCCCCCGTGCCCCTCTGGTGAAAAATCCTGGCTACGCCACTGAATCTGCCCCGCTCAACAAGATGTGAGCATGCTCACTTACATTTTATCTGCTTAGATGACGAAAGGTTCTTCCAACTATGAGCAGCCTTTCACTTGCCCTCCCTGGTCTCGCCTCTTCGCGCTGTATGCATGCACCGGTAATTAACAACGCGTTTATCAGCCATGTGTATAGTAGGACCTATGTAGAAAACTATGCTGTGGTCTCACACAATACGAGTCAAAATGCTAATTGCAGCTTGGGTATACATGTGCACTCGATCGTGCTCTGGCTGTGTACGTGTGTTAAGATATATCTAGCTCCCGCAAAACCCTCTCAGTGTAGGACATGAATGCAACAGGAATACTGTCAAAAGTTTGCAAACTTGTCCATTTTCGAAAAGGAGCCTTGAAGAAAAATTGGAAATAAAACGATTAGGACCACATAGGCCGCACATACTGTCTGTATTGTCTTCACGTAGGTTTTCACCCAGCTGGTACACCGCCTTGTGGCAGTCGGTTAGACGAAGTTCAATAAAATAATGGTGAAGTTATGTATTTTGCAGTCAGTTTAATGCTCATCAAATGCCATGTGAAGACAGACAAATGCTTCGTTTTAATACCTCCAATTTTGTAAATATCGCGGAGCTTCCGGGGGATTGCCCCCTGGACCCCCACCGGGGCGTTTCCCCTGGACCCCACCAGGGGCCCTAAGGCGGACCCCTGAGCTTCACGCTCCCACGGCGCCTTAGGCGCCGTTGGTTCATTCCGACCAATAACAATTTGCCCTTCCCACATATTTAGACCACGAGCCGACGTAGTTGACTTTTATACTGTGATTACCTGGTTTCTTGGTTAGATTAATTGACGCGAATCATGGGGACGTGGAAGGAACATTCCCAAATAAGCCCCCTCCGCTTTTTAAAAATGGTGGGAGCTTAAACCAGGGATCTGTAAGACAGATCCCTGCTAAAACTGTGAATCAATTCAGAGGTTGGTTAACATGTAAAATACTGAACACACGTTTTGACTTTAAACGTGCACACCTCAATTTAACTGTTTTATAATTCAACGTCGCACAGTCGTAGTTCTCCGAAAGCCCTACATGCATCAAAACTACACATTTATAATAATAATAATAAAATAAAGACGTTTCAATGTGTGATCGTGCACTCTTGCCGGGGTGGAGTCTGAGGGGAGGTGGTGTTTCCGTTCCCCTTAGGAAAGTATTTGCTTTTGGAAGACGGCTGCGATACGAAGTGGTGTAATTATATTTGAATTATTTTGGAGCATAATTTAATTTGCATTTCGATCAAGGTGGGCCCATTCTGTCAGACCCAGTTGGACTACTTTCGAGTGGTTTCTTCCCACCGACTGTTTTCCCGTAGTATTTTCAGCGATGATGGGGCATCCCTCTATCCACAAACGGTGCACGTTGCTGACTTAAGGAGACAAATTAGAGAAATTTTATATAGATCACACCTTTTTTCTGAAAGATGCCTTCCAATTTCTTTTTTGAGACCCTTAGGTTAATCTGCTAAGCAAAGGCGACAATTTTCGGCATTTTACAATGTCGACACCGTGACAAAATGCAGCAAATTGTCGCGTTGTCGAGTTACATCTATCTCGAAATCACGACAGTTATACCGAATTTTGTCGTCATGTCGAGTTACCGTAAGTCGACAACATGACAAAATGCCGCAAATTGTCGCACTGTCGGTTTATTCTGTCATGAGAAACAAACATATCACAACACACCATTTATCCACCGTAGTAACAGTGAATCTATGTTAATTAAGACGCAAGGAGTGAAGAAAATATTTATTCTTTTTACAATAACGAAACGGAGTTCTCGATTTTTCATACTCTTTTCCCTTTCCTGAACTCTCAAGCTAGCCGCACTCTTACACGAATTTGCACACCGCAACTCAACCCGATCATCATATCTTCAACATTCGTGTAATGTGCGCGAGTTTAAGATTGCGATCGGCAGTTGCAAGACCAGTTTTATGTCGCGCCGACTTCAGTCGGTAAGAACCAACATGTTGGTTCTTCTCTTCCCGACTGAAGTCGGTGCGACTTAAAACTGGTCTTAACATTGCCAATCATAGTTGTAGCGACGATCGAGTTGAGTTGCGGTGTGCAAAGTCGTGTAGTGTGCGGCTAGCTTTAGCCTGCCAGGACAAATGTTGATTGCATCATCTGAAACATTCTGCTACGAAATAAAACCATTAAATTATGCCTGGTTTCGACCAAATTATTTTGCATCTTCGTCTTGGTAAGTTTCAAAATTGACTCTGATATCTTATTTTCAATTTTGATATCCTTTGATGTATTAAAGGACGCCACCGCAAGCTACAGTAAAGACTGCAGTAAACCCGTCGTCCTCCTATTTACGTATGAACTAATAACTGAACACATGAACATGTTGAAGGAGGTCTTCAACGTCATTACTCTTCAACAATTTAACCAGGACAGAACTAAATATGGGAAAGAAGTTGAAGCTCTTATTTATAGTCCGCTTCTAGAAGAACGTGTCACAAGTGAACTTTTAGCGTTCATGCCCAACCTTAGAACATTTTGCTGCAAATCCACCGGGACAGACACTCTGGATTTCGATTTGTTTCAAAAACGTGGAGTTACCTGGTCGACCCTTCCAGATGTTCAGTCTGAAACTTGTGCTGACTTGGTATTTGCTTTAATTCTAACAATTTCTCGAAGAATTATTGAAGGTATGAACAATTATTCGTTTTCTTGTAAGAATATACTTTACTGCAATCTATTAAGCGCTGCGTTGATTGTGCCAATTTCTCGTTGTAATATTCTCTTAATATCATACTATTCCTTTTTTCTCTTGGTTACATACGAAACATAATATGACTGACGTATAATGCGCCCAAGAGGAAGCCGAAACCTGCTGATGTTAGCAGGCAGAGCGCTGATTTTTTTTTTTTAATCTTAATGTTAACAGGGACAATATCTAAGACAAAATGTTTCCAAAAATCAACCCAGTCTCCGTAAAACGCAACAGATTACGCTTTGATGGGAACGCGCCTCAATTGAAAGCCCAATTCTCTCACCCCAAACAGTAGCAATTCTCCTAACCATGTCTGAAATTCATCCCCATCCCGTCTAAATCTCAGTTTATTGCTTCTGTGTGAGTATAGAAAAGCTCAATGTGTATAGTCAAAACACGCTCAGTACATTTCATGCTGTGTCGTATAAGCTTTGGTACTCTGCATTATTTGAATGAGCTGTCAATCAAAGAGCTGAACCAATTGAAGATTTCTGTTAACCCATACCAATTGCAGTTTACTGTGAGAGAATTGACCCTTTAAAGCTATTGCAATTGCAGGGAGATATCGAATGCATTTTTTGAAGATGCCATAAAATGTGTCTTCGGGATAACATCATAACCTGAAGTGTATAGTCTGAGTACATAAACCTAGGAAAGTGTAAGTTAATCATTTAACACAGACATTTTAAATGAATACATTTGAGCAACTTCTAACATGTGTAAAGATGTCTACATTTTAAGCAACATATTTTGTCTTCCCAACAAGTGTTGAAACATATGTATGATGATATTCGAAGGTGATCACTGTAACTGTATTACGTTTGAGATACAAACAATACACCATTTTACAACTGAAGACCGTAAAAAAAAGTTTTGCTAAAGGGGAGAAAAACTCCCCTAAGCCCCCCTCCCTTCCGTATCAAACTCCAATTCCCCCTTCCTCCCCTCCCCTCGCCTTCATGTCAAAATATGGCAACGCGTCTGAAAGCAGCGAAGCGACTCTTTCTGCGACAGGTCAGGAAAACTGCAAATCAGGTATTTTAGCAGTTGGGCCTAGCTGAATTACTCACTGGCTGTAGTTACAATGTTGTAAACAAAGTGATGCCTTAACATTGGGGGAAGCGTCATTTTGTATGAAGACAGCGCGCGCGGGTTTCTTTCTTGAACATTTTGAACACACGTTCAAGGTATGGAACTAGAGCTTTCATTCTTTTAGGAAATGATTTCTTTGTATTGTGGAATAAGTATAAAGACATTTCAAGATCGAGTTCTAGTTTTAAGTTCAAAACAAGCAATATTACAAAAAGGCTTTCCATTTGCATGTAGTTGCTAACATTCCAATACTCTTTCAACCCCATCTTTACTAACTCTGCAGAACTGCAGAAGCTTACATAGAAAGCAGTCATAAATTTACCTCGAAGTGTTATTAGCCTATGCACCTTAACATTTGCACAATTTTATGATTTCAACTACCATCGAAGTGATATCATGTAATTACCCGTCCTATAGACTCATTCATGTTTGTAAACAAATGACGTAACGGCTGCTTGACGACCGAGTCGATGAGGTGCGCGTACATTTTCGTTAAAGTCAAATGTAGATTCTAATTCGTCTCTTCGGTGGTGCAATCGCGAGATCGCCGC
This sequence comes from Holothuria scabra, assembly GCA_037179385.1. NCBI lineage: Eukaryota > Metazoa > Echinodermata > Holothuroidea > Aspidochirotida > Holothuriidae > Holothuria > Holothuria scabra. Next base: position 24,999,500 of record CM074182.1, read on the forward strand.
ACGAGCAAAACCTAACACGCACGCAAATGTTCCTGCGCATCCTCTATGCCCAACCCCGAACGTCAAACAGTGACCTTAATTAACCGTGAATGAGTCCATTACAGATATCCTTCCTATCGGTCCTACGCGTGGGCCATAGGTTATGTATCCTTTTCCCTCTGTAAAGCTAGTACTTATCATTGTCATTTATTACCAGGGAGCATCATAGCAAAAGAAACGGAAACAATGAGAGACACGTCCTACACTTTCCTTGGGAACGATGTAAGTGGAACCACGCTAGGCATTATGGGTATGGGAAGCATTGGATGTAAAGTTGCTGAAAAGGCAAAGGCCTTTAGAATGAAAGTTTTGTACAACAGTAGACGTAAAAGGTAAGTCGTACTTGATATCAGTGAACTTTCACAGCAGTTACTTAAAAATTAAACTTAACTTTCAGAGGTGCTTTACCGTCTTCACTGGGTAGCACATCTCTTCAATTGTTACGTCAATATAGCTAGGGATGTTTTCACTCAAATTACATCAGAATTGTAAAGCTGAGTGTAAAAGTCTGGTAGGTGAGTTTCCTACTGTATGAGTAAGAGTGTATAGTGTATGTCATTATTGGCAAAATGTGTTGGAAATTTCTGATTAATCTTAGGTTCCATCAAGTTTCAAATTAGAGGAGCAAACAGAGTTTGAAAGAGAATATTTACCGTTTGTTCCAGCCCTCGTTTTGCCTCCTGAACCGATTGTAAGCAAAAATGTAGAAACATTGGAGAGGTATTTCAGAACAAACTTTAATTCTGTGTTAATTACTGTTCAGTTAAAACATTTTGAATATTTGTCGGGTAAAAAAAAAAGCAATTGCAAAAATAGAGCCTCCGCTACACTGTAACCACTCACGGTGTCACGATAATTTTTTTCTTGTTTGTTAGATTTTATTCATTGTACAAATGTAGTGCTGAATAAAAATTGTGAAAATATTTTAAATACCTACTCCGATTGCCTCTCAAGCGAATACGGGTAATTGTAACTAAATCTTTCGGAAGCGTAACTGACATCTTCATCGTTTAAAGGACAGCAGTGATTACTGACTAACCTACCCAGCTAACAACAAAACGTTTCCTGAACGTTCTTCAAACGTAATCACTTTCGTTTCGCAAACGTCTAGAACTACGTTTTAAAGACGTGTTTTTGTGGACTTTTCATACGTTTTCAAAACGTTTTTCAGAGACGTTCTCAAAACGTTATTCAGACGTAGAAAACGTTTATAAAACCTTTGCTGGTCCGTACGGAAAACGTCTGGGACGTAAGTAAAAGGTACAGGACTTTCAGGAAACGTTTTAGGGACGTACAAAAATCACCCAGGACATCCACAGAACGTACTAGAGACGTACATAAAGCGTCTCTGACGTCTCGAAAACGCTTTATAGGGCTGTAGGGAAAGCGTCTTCTATCTTCAGAAAAAATTTAGGGAAGTACGAAAATTATACAGGAAGTCAAAAGAACGTTTCAGAGGCGAATAAAGTGTATCGTATCTAGGAAAAAATGTCAGGAAACTTCGATGACGTCAAAATATCTCAGGTGCTTACGGATTTAAATTTACGTACCTAAACCAAAATAAATGAAAGGTGAATATTGCTTATGTATCCCTCAACCATGAGATAGACCATTGTGAAGTTGGGCTGTTTTATGGTCATCTGATTAGGACCATAAGTACTAACAAATGAAATTTGCTGGGAGAGGAAGGAAATTTCACTTAACTTTAAAGACAAACATAAGGCTAATGAAAGAAAAAAAAGATATAAATGGTTTTCATTTTCTTGACCTACAGTATGTAACTGTAATCATACTATCTTTAATAAAGTGATCACAAAAGACCATTCTTAACTTCTTAGTGCTGGCAAGGAAGTATGTCAAAGGATCATACAGCTCTAAATCTGCACATATAAACACTGAAAGCATCATTGCTGTGATTCATGTTTGCACAAGGGTACCACTTAATATGCACAGATCACAGTTTATCGAACACATAAACTCGTAAAGATTTATTTAACCCTTTACCGTTGTGCTCCGAACAAGGCATATTTGCATGCCTCGGGACTGGGTGGAAAGCGGATGGAGCCCGCCCGCATCGGCTCCCGTAGGCCATTGACCCCGTGACTTCAAACTATTGTCTCTCTCGTTGTTGTGGCCGAATTTTCGGGTAGCTACTCGCAGTTTCGAGCTCTGCGCGAAACAGTAAAAACGGGTGACAGCCGAGCTCTCCGCATGGGTCCAAAAGGACCCAAACAACGGTAAAGGGTTAAAACTCGAAGCAAGACTGGTGTAAACAAAGAATCAAGGTTAACAACTTCTTACAGTATTGAATAGATTGGTAAGATTCATTTACAACACTTTCAAGTAAGACTGGTGCAAACAAAAAATCAAGATTTACGACTTACAACATTGAATAGATTGTTACACATTCATTAATAACACTCTCAAGCAAGACTGGTGCACAAAAAGAATCATGATTTGCAACAACTTAAAAGTATTGAAGAGATGGCCAACTCACGCACATATATATTGTACAAATCACACCGAATAGAGACCAAACAATGTACTATTTTCCAAATAAGGGTCAATTGAATTGACCCATAAGAACTTTGCTAGGAAATCCCATCTACTCTTGAGATTTTGATGTATAAATACACCTGGCAAGTACCAACAATAATCTTAGCAATCATGATGTTATAATTTTAACAGAATGTTGGAGGTTTGAGAGACAGACAGTTGCCAAAGGCATTACCAAGGATGAAAAACCTTCATAAAAAATTGAAGGTCCTGACACAATCTCTCAAAAAAGCATAATTCCGCAGTCCGGAAAAAAATTCCTCAGAACTTCAAGACTAAAGAAAAGTCCAGAGACATTTTTAAAGTGTACCACCAATTCTATGTAACTTAATTCTGGTATATTGTGCATAGAAATCCAATGCAAACATCATTTCTCTAAGTGAATTGGCTTTAGCAAGGTTATTAAATGTTTATTCATATGAGATACATTGCTATCATTCTACAACAGTACAGTACACGGTCACAGGAGTCAATGTAATTTGGCACTGGTATTGTATCCTCCATGGTACCATCATGTAAACATACACACACAGTACAGCCACTTAATACGAACAACTAACTGTAGCACACAGCCATGAGGAAAGACAGTTCGATATTTTTTAACCAAAGACTTTGGTTAAAATGAGAGTGGCATGCTGCCCATGATGAAGACTTCCATTTGCAATAGAATCGCCTTGGCAGACATAATAAGCCTACCGTTTTGTTTTTGGTTTGAACAACTTTGTGGTCAACTTTGCAATGCAAAGATTAAGAGTCATTTAGCAACACCTACTTCAGGAATAGAACAATTGTGGTGAGTGCTCTTGAATATTAAGGCCATCAAAGTTTGGGCTCATTGAAAGGATTTTTTACTATCAGTGGCAGGGTCTGAGGGGGCACCTGCCCCACGGCGGCTACGGACGCTAGGGCTATGGTGTCAATATTTCCATTCCATGATAAATCAATTAACACTAGCAACTGAAAAGTCTGTTGGTCTGATGATGCGTCTCAGATAAGACTTGATACCATAGTCACTCGAAAATAATTTAGTTCAGAAACCTGGTTCATAAATATCTGCAAAAACAACAATATAATTACATTACATGTATTTCTCAGTGAAAGAAGTATAGACACAATATTTTTGATCACAGAAAATGACCTTAAATAAAGTACAATGTGCACTGACATTTAGCTTGGTTCTTAAGGCGCATCTCTGGAAATACAAAAGCATTTGTTCCAACAGGGAGGGTGCCTCCTCCCTTGAAAATTTTCATGGAGTCTAGATAAACAGTAAATTGTGCGCAATTTTAAAAATGACAAAATTAGTAAGTTTCTTTACGGTGGTATAATGAGGTCTAATAATACTTCTTATTATTCAGCAATGCTTTTTAAAAATTGTCTGAGAAGCATCCCATGCACAACCTGTGGTGTTTATTGATACCCCCTAGGGATACTAGTACCCCTTAGACTAGTAACGACAAAATTAGTAAGTTTCTTTACAGTGGTATAATGAGGTCTAATAATACTTCTTATTATTCAGCAATGCTTTTTAAAAATTGTCTGAGAAGCATCCCATGTACAACCTGTGGTGTTTATTGATACCCCCTAGGGTTACTAGTCTACGGGGTACTAGTATCCCTGGTTGGGCACCAGGGCATTAAAGTGTACCTAAAAAGAAATTCAAAAATATATGTATTAAACAGCATGAAAAAATTCTAACAGTTCAACTCCTATCTTCATACAACAGGACATTCTTGAACCAAGATGTAAAATGTGGAAAGTAATTTGTAAACTTTTTAGAGCAAATTAATGTAGTCCATTGTGCAATAATGTGCAACTTTCTTGTTGTTCCACTCACATTACCTTCTTTGTTTCCCTTAAATATTAAAAATGTTTTATGACCTTGAACATTTCCTGTTAAACTTGCACAAGCATGTGGCACGGAGAGGGCTTAATTAATAATACTGTACATTAACCCATAGGAGTAAGAGTACCAGCACACCTTGGCATAAGGTGCAGTAACTTTCAGAAAAAATAAAAATACAAAATACTGTAATTTGAGTAGTATAACAATTACTGTACTGTACATCACAAATTATTGCACAATGTGTCATTTTAATTTAAGGGAGAAAAACTTCAACATTTCATATCTCAGATAAGGAATATCTTAGAAAGATTGGAGTTGGACTGTTAACCTTCATATTTCACGCGATTTAATATAAATTTTCAATTTTTTACTTGAGATACACTTTAAAGAGAAATTTTCCTTCAGTTCCTACATACTGTATAAAATTTTCTCAAGACACCAGATATAATCAATTAGGTAGAAACATTTTAGTGTTAATTCATATTGATCATCAAGATGTTTACCATTTCTTTACAATTTAGACCAATTTCTGTTCCTAACACTTAACTAATTTATAATGTATTATGACACCATGGGACACCATGTGACCTCTGAGAACATTGTAAACACTTGCCAACAGATTCAAATCAGAGTTTGTAAAACAGGGAAATAAACAAACCATGGTCTAGACTGGGCAAGGACAGGAAATTGGTTAGTGGGAACTTCACCTTTTGGCTTGATTTTACTAAATAAGCTGCTCTCAAATCATCACTTTAATCTCAAAATGGAGTTTAAGAAATGAAGGAACTTACTCAAAATGATCTTGAAAATGGTGCTTGCCATCAGACCCCTCTTCTCTCTTCTACAGTTCAGTAGCACACAAATTCAAATGATCAATCGATCATACTGTAGGAAGTTGGTTCTAAGGTGGTGTACCACCCTCCGCATGTTGTCATTCAGGTGGCTCCTGGGAAAAGACATAATATAAAAAAATATTTTGCAAAAGTGGATAAAAAACATACCTACTGCACATTTATACATATGTTCTACACACATGCATAAACATACAGAATGACCGATAGCACTAATAGTCATGGCTATCACGACCTTCCTTATGTCAGGCCCCTAACTGTAAACAAGATATCAAACCAAAAGAACACTAAACTGTGTTGTAAACTCTTAAGTATTAAACTCTATGCCTTGAAATTACAATGATGTTTGGTTTAATTTTTTCTAACAGAAAACATTGCTTTAAGGTTGATGCCTTCTGTAATACTATAAAACCTGCAGAATGCTCTACAATACTGTAACTTTGTAAGTTCAGTATCATGACATCATCCATTTGGAAATCACAATTTATCTACCTGTATCACACTAACGGTAAGGTTCACTGCTATTGACAGCAACTAAAATTGTTTACACCAAAAGTGAAGATGGACTTGAAAAACATAACATGCTTACGAGAGTCCTTCTGAGCTACTTGAAATGTGCCTGGATTCAATGGCAGCAGGGTCAAGCACAATGTCCTTTTCTAAGTACTTTATTGGTGGCTCATCCAAGGCATCATTATCAACTTACGGGATGCTTTCTTGTGAAGCAGCATGCAACATCCCAAAGATCACTTTTTGACATTCTTTGAGTTCCTTCAGTTTCATTATTATCTTTACCTCAAAGTTTCCTGTGGGATGAAAAAAATGAACAATACTGTAATTCAGCATCCAAGGTATTTCTCTATTCAAATCTATAACTAATTTTTAGTAATTTACAGGGCACCAGAAAATAAATCGTCTGGACATAAAAAGTTCACAAATGCACCACCAACCAAAGGTGAAATTTACAGGCCTTACGCTAATACTGTACTTTTATGAAAGAGCGAAACTCATGAAGACATTAAGAGACCATTAAACTTTTCCTTTGATTCTTGAAAAGAAATGCCAGAGGTCCCAGGACACTTGCTTTTGAGTGTCTATTGTATTTACAACACTGTGACACTACCTACGTCAACCTTACTGTATGTACAGTACTGTACAATGGCTTTAAAAACATAAAGTCAAGAAATATAAAAAGACCGACACAAGGCTAACAAAGAGTCTAGTGTTCAGTCATTTTTGTTCTGCTGTAGCAACAAATTTTGAAACAATTTAGGTGCTCCAACATGGAAGAATGTTGTCTTACTGTAATTTCACACTAGGTACAGCAGCTCTTCACTTTCACTTTTCATATTTAGCTTGCCAAACTGCAACCCAGAAATGTCCACGGTGATACACTCATTGCATTCAAGCCTAGCCAAAGGTATTTATTTCTCCTTCATTTCTTTTCTGTACCCTCCTGAATAATACAATATTTTCCACCCTCTTTACTTTCTGCCCTTCAAAAACAGTGCTTTTCACCACTTCTATTTTCAGCAGAAAACATCCTTTTGGGGGTGGAAAGTAATGGATTAGATGTGATATCATTGGTACAGCACTTGTGTCAAATGAAGGTTTTATCAAGTTTTCCTTTAAGTTTCAAACATCATTGATGTCTCTTACTATTCAGTGCAACACTCGTAACTACCATGCTCCAAGCAACACTTACTGTAGACTTTAGTGTACTAATACATACTTACGTACAGGTAGCCGAATTACCTTTGTTTTTGCCCTGGTTACTTTCTGCCCTCCAGAAACGGTATTTTCAGTCCCTTTTATTTTTAGCAGTAAACATCTTTTTGGGGGGCATAAAGTTATGGAATGTGAAATCAGTGGTACTTGTGTCAAATGAAGATTTTATAAACTTTCTCCTAGGCCTAAAGTTTCAAATATTATTGATGTTTTTTGCTATTCTGTGCATCACTCAGTGCTGGCTGTGCTGATGTCTTTCCAAGCAACATTTTCACTGTAGACTTTGGTATTCATCATACTAATACATACCTATGTACAGGTACAGTATACCACATTCAGTGCTGTGAACAATTATTCACACATTTTGCATAAGCTTGCTATACTATAGACACACAGAGGTGGGGCCTACTTAGCCTAGGCCTAACGTTGTCGTTAGCTACATAAAAAATAGAAGACCATGACTATACTTGATGTTTATAAAGAACATCACACAATTCAATCTTTACGGCCAGGATGCTGAAAAAGTTTTAGGCCTAGGCCTAACCACATATTTTACTGTTGTCTTGGACTTGGCTTTGAAATTTTAAATTTTTAACATACGTATACTGTACAGTACTTAGCGGCAGCCTAGGCTTAAGTTCAAACATTTATTTCCACCCAAGATTTTCAATGGTGGAAATAGTGAATGACTCAAGGAACCACAGTAAATACAATGGGCTGAACGTTGACTGCACGGGTCTGTCGAGTGCACATCTGCACTGAAATTTCGTGTAAAAATCTTGAAACGATAGAACAGCCTTTAGGGAAAGTTTGGCGCGCATTCGACAGTATAACTGCCTATCTATCGAACATTAACATTAGGCTTGTACCGTACCTGCCGTGTGCACTCAACTGTTAGGCTAGGGGCTTGTGCCTTGCACAAACATATGACTCAACAAGTGAACAATTTTCATCATTTTACATACGAAAGCATCCTTCAAGACGATTTTAAAGAATTTGAAACAGATTTCACGACTTACTGTGATTGTGACAGATGTTCCAGGAACAAGTAGTTGAGATTTCTGGGAACTTTCAAGAGAGCTGCTGACAGGAACGTTCAAATTTGGACCGTAACTGCTTTTGTTACAATCTATGGAACGCCAATAGAGTCATCAACAGAAAGGGAAGGTAATGTTCACAAAGTAGAAGATCGTTGCATAAAGTGTTGTTGTCTAGCCGATTCACTGACGAACTTTGCCTCTCTCGCTAACCGAAATTATGGATGCAATGCCAATGAGAGCAGGAGGATCGAATTCGACTGACACCGGGGTGGAACCTGATTTTATTTTTCACCCCATGCAGGAGGTGCAGCCCTGTGGTTGTACTGTAAGAGGTTTTAAAGGGTAGGAAATTCCGCAAGTTCCTAACATTTTAAACTACAAAGCCAAGACATAAAACAGTATTGCTGCGGTCCTCGCTCACATAGCCAAGGGGGGGGGGGGGTCGCTTTCCTAAGCAACTGACATCAATTTTGCTATGGTTTATCATGGTTCCCGAATAAAAATATGCCCCCTCCACCCCCCCCCGCCCCATCGCTTTCTCCATATATTTTCGTAGGGATGCCAATTAGTGCCTATACCGCTATCCCATTGTACCTGAGTTGCATTTGCAAAATATCACAGAGTGCACGTAAGGAAATTCGTACGTTTTGCTCTTTCGAGCGGACCGTGAGGAGGGGGGGTAGCATGAAAGCAAGAGGATTACCCTAGGCTATTCCATTTTATGAAATTTTATCTGTGTGACATCGCTGCAGCAATCATGTGGCAGTGTTAAAATGTATGTTACATCTTTGGCACAGCGTTAAATTACAGTACTTGCTCAAGTTGCTCACGTTGATTTTCATATTTGTGCATGATTTTTGTACATTTTAGTACATAGAAGAAGGAATTTCATCGCACGTCCCTGTCCCTCCATTGGACATTTTTGAACAATTTAAAGCTAATATTAAGACTTATCGGGAATGTACTCTATAGCTAGTATGACGTTTTGAAAACGTCTTGAAAAAGTTCTGAACACGTTTTAACCATAGCGGTCTAGCATCGTTTCCTCTAACGTACTTAAACGTCTTTGGGAAGTCCTCTTGAATGCTCATATAATATGAACGTCCAGAAAACGTCATAAAAACGTTTAAAAATCGTCTAGTTATAACGTTTTACAAACGTTATTTTGTTACGTAGTAAAAACGTTTTTAGACATTCCTCTTTAGTTTGTGGGAAATGCGGGACGTTTTGAACACGTTCTAAAAACGTTACTTTGGACGAAGACGAAACGGACAAACTGAGAACCAAACCAAAACGTTTTCTGGACGTTCGCTGTTAGCTGGGTATATACTTCTCCCACAACTCCCTAAAACATCATCCACGCAAAATCTTAGTTCATTGCTTCTGGGTGAGTATACAGAATGCCACGTAATGTGCTGAATGGGTTTTGTGGTCTTCTATATACTGTATATAGTACATGCTGTATACCATGAGCTGCAGGACTTTTTTGAACTTGCTGTCAATCAAAGAGTTGTGCCAATTGAGAATTTCTGTGAACAACTAAAAAGAAATGTGGTTTCGGTTAAAAGGATATATGATATAGATATGTTAAAACGAATAAGATAGTTTTACAGTAGTGCCTAAGTTTGTTTACTTTTAGTAAAAAAATGTTGAAAATGTAGTGTCTCTAACCACATGTCTGACCAACTCTAAACTTACGTTTAGTATACACTATTTTGCTCAGAAATGTACAGTGGAAGATATGGGCGTGGATCCTTTGGGACGCGGGAGTCCTCCTGACTGTTTTGGAACGGGGAAGTTGCCCATTCCTCCCTCCAACTTTCAAAAAACAATAAAAGTTTAAACTGTTTGGACATGGTCAATTTTATTTTTAGATCTACTTCAAAGATTAAAAACTACTGTACTTGCAATATACTAACAATAAAGTGTGGGTACAAGATATAGCGATTTTATCGTCTGGGTTTGAGTTGAGGAAAGAGGATACGTTGTGGCTTTGCTGTGCATCGATATAGTTTGCAGTTAAATGGTCTCGCCAAAAAATATTTGCAAAATCGTTTTAACAGAGTATTTACTACTACTTTTATGAGTGAGTATGCTGGCACAACGCTACAAACAATAAAATGCATGAATTTTTTCATCCCAGTAAAGTTACAAAACATCCGAGACGAATCTGGACAGCAAGTGATGGTCTGATTTTAGTCAGCCATAACTGGGATCAATCACCTTTTTAATCTTTCAATTTCCTTGCTTACCAGTACCATGAGTGGTTGTACACTGAAATTCATCTTGATTCCCTAATTTTTACTGTATATGAGGGTTTGAAATTGTATTTAGACAATAAATGAAGACGATTTAAGGCTGCTGGACCCTACTTATGGCTGCTTACAGTGACTTAACACAAACGCTGATCGTATTCGTCTATACTGGTTTGAAAGACAGGCTACCAACTTTTTACATAATAGTTACAAATGATATAAAACACAGACTGTGAATGGAAACTAAACTTTAAATAGATAAATTTAGCCTAAATTTAGCGTCATTTGCCATATTTGCAACAAGCATCTTTCTCAACTACCAAAAGTATGTAAAGTCATTCTTTTCATTATCAAATGCGAGTGATGACCAAATTAGGTCAATGGAGAAAGTCTCTTAAACTTTTTGGATCAAAAGGATAGTATTGGCTAAATGTAGCACAATTTTCAAATAAGGCATAATAAAATGCCTAAATTTTCACAGCTTCTCCCCTTTAAGTCCTCTCCCTTATACAGAATGGCGATCCTCAAGTGGTGAAAGTCCCCTCCCAAACCTTTGTAGACGGATCAATGCCTTTGGTGAAAGATACTTGCCAGAAAATATGAAGACAATTGCGGGATTGTACTGATGTCTTACTGTGTGATTGAATTGGGAGAAAGCACTATTCGCCCTTAAAATTCAAGCAGTGTTAAAAACGGGGAGAATCAAATTATGATTTTTCTTTTTTTTTCACAGAAGAGACGAAAACGAAAAAAAGTTTGGAGCGGTGTATTACGCTAAGCTTCGAGACATGCTACCTCTTGTTGACTTCCTCGTCATTTCGTGTGCGCTTACCAAAGAAACGGAGGGCGCTATAGGAGCAAGAGAGTTCGAGCTTATGAAACCGTCTTCTACATTAATCAATGTGGCCCGTGGTATGATATTTACCCTTCAAAGTCTGAAAATAAAGAAATATCGCGAAATTTTAGACAAAAAGGTAGCCCCAACAACCCTTTTTAAGGCTGGAACACTTTCCTTATCCGCCGGAGGGGGATGCTGTCACACCTAGGTTGGCAAGGTGTGGCCGCTCTGTAATCTCATTCAGGCAGTACAATACCTAAACTTCTCATTTAGGCCCCTCAAAATCAAACAAAACACCTTGAAAGGACACCCCCCAAGACAGAGTAACAGAAGGCAACATTGGGGTCAAACGCTCCTTTACAAGTTGGTATTTGGGAAAGGGTTAGCTGGGAATACAATTGAAATAACCTCACCATTTTTCAGTCGGAAAGGATGAAACCATTGTTTACTAATGTCAAGCAAAGTACAGTCAAGGGTTATATTTCCAAAACTGCGTGCTATTGCTAAACAGTTTTGTGAGGGATTACAAAACTGCCCCAGTTAGCGGTTAAAGTTCATTATCATATCCATATCTCAATACTGACCAACACATCAAAGATGCAAAACGATGGTCACTTGTTATCCACACGCATTCAATCGCCCGCCTCTTGTAACTTAACCGAGGCGCTGTGCATAAAAGTTCCAAGTATGAACAGACCGATACCCGGTTGAGAGTCTTTACTCGCCTGTAACCAGGGAGTGGCTAGAGACAAGTCCCTGCTGCAACGTTGCATTCGTAGCCTACCCTCCCAAATCCTACATTAGAGAAATGTAAGTTTAAAAATTTTATTCCAAAGTATTGACTTCTATTTGTGGTGAAATTTTTTGAGTGAAAGGAATTTCCCGAAATGCATGAAAGAATAGTATAATTGGTATGTGCAATGTCCTTCTTCTTCACAATAGGAGCAATCGTAAACACTGATGCCCTGGTCACTGCTCTTCAAACTGGTGAAATTCGAGCAGCAGCTCTCGATGTTACAAACCCAGAACCTCTTCCCAAAGATCACCCTTTATTGAAAATGGACAATGTCTTGGTCACGCCCCACATAGCATCAGCTACTAGAGGTACACGAGAGAAGATGATGGAAATGTGCATGAATAACGTCATAGCTGGTTTGGAGGGAAGAATATCTCCTGACGGTTCGCGAATATGAGTGAGACAGAATCTAGACCGTTTTTGTGATCCGCCAAGTCGCCTTGCTGAATCTTACCAGGGCCGGATTTGGGGGAGGGCGCCCCCTTTCCAAAAAGATGAAATTTTTCCAACGTTCAAAAAAGAAGAAGAAAAAAAAAAATAAAAAAGAAGGATAAAACGGAAAAAAGTGACAGGTCCTATATCAGTTAAATATGATTATGGACCGTATGCATAAAAATTAGTAGATGCTATTACTTACATATTCGAGTATTTACTTCAATGTGCATGCATAAAGTTTAACAGAAGCTTTTACTGTAAGCTTTAACTACTAAGATTTGCTAGACAGCCTTTTACTTGAACAGGAGTAAATACTTGGACTGATATGCATAAAACCGAAGGACTCTGAAACTGTCTCCACAAAGGTTGCACTTTTTCACAGTTAAACATCATACGGCTAATGGTTTCTCTTTCTTTTGAACAGAAAGTACAAAAATCATGATCTAAAATATTAGTTCTTTTCAAGGAAGTATTTGTTAACAGATTCTAGTATTAATTTTGTACTGCAACCAAGAAAATTTACTCTCCAAATGTAAGCTAAAGGGTAACTTATAAATTAAATTCCAACTTAAATGGTTGCTTCAAAGTTCATCGGGCCATTTTTCCTGAGATTTTACGGCTAAATGGTTATAAGTAATCATTAACTTGTTGTATAAATCAGAGCCCCCTTTTTTCGATTTGTTTAGAATATCATGAAACTCTGGAACGAATGGCCGTTTTAATTTATTGAAAGTTCGACCTTTTAAAAAGCATTTAACCGCTCTTGAAACATCTTCAAATTGCAGATAATTTGTATTAATATTGCAATGAAGGATAAAGTTATTGAGGGTAAAAATATTCCCATTTTCGTCAAATAAATCATCAACTAGGGCCCTTTTGTATCCAATCTTTCAAGTACAAAGAATTCCTTCGAACTTGTATTTAATCATTGTGATAGAGGCTTTGATGGGTATTTGGCTCATTGCCAAGATCAAAGTCTATGGACGCTTTCAGTTTGATAACTGCATTTAAGAGGTCTTTATAGAGGTGTTTCTTTAAAAAAGGGAGATCTATTTTTAAGTGCGTAGCCCCCCCCCCCTTCCCAAAGGAATTTTACTTCATCCTCTAAAAATAGTAAAACATAGCAAAGGTGGGCGAAGAGGGAGATACCTTGTAATATCTTCTCAACCAGGTAAGTGTCATTGAATTTGTAAAAGAGTTCAGGTCTATCATTTGTAAAGTTAACCGCCTTTTTCGTAGGGAAGGCATAGTTGTTGACGGGGCTTATGGGTTACTGCTCATGGGTTACATGGGTTACTGCACCTTGTACCAAGGTGTGATAGCGTGTGTGTGAGGCATTTATGTCGCTAATTAAGGATGCTTCTATAGTGACTTGACCTTGGCCTAAAGAATACCTCCAGGGTAACTTCCAGTAAGACTTATGGTAAAAAAAGCCCGGACAGTGATTCAACTACGAAGAGCGGATCCGACTGACATTTTGAAAAAAGGTGAGGTGAACTATAGAGAAAAGCTGGTTGGCAGTTCAATATGAGTCTCGGTGGGGGCTCAGGGGGCGAAGCCCCCGGAGGCTCCTGGGTTTTAAGGGGTTTAAGATGTATTAAGATCGTAATTTAATGGTAATTATATTGTCTTTACACTGGTCTTATAACTATTTCCAGGGCATACCTTTTTTGGAAAATCTCAAATCTCAGTTGGGGGCACACGGGGGGCACACGGGGGGCACACGATTTTCCAGGGGGAACCCCCCCTCCATTGGTGACGCCACTGCATATGCATCCATTTGAGCACAGTATCTAGAACATTTTTTTATGTTCTTCACAATTGGTGGCGAAAGCAAGCACGTGGATCCAGATCCCTAATGACCATACGTGACTTTCAAGTAGCCAAGGATGCGTGGCAAGAAAGATAAACATTTCCATGTGCGATCGGGACATTAGACTGTACACACTCATATGCAAATAGAGAAACCTAAGCAGTATGGCAAAAAATCCGTCTGCTGTCATCCTGGCCGGTCCGCCGAGACACTTGTAAATCTTTGTGATGCATCAGAAAGGTTCACAAGTGCCCCGGCGGACCGGCCGGGATGAGAGCAGAGTTTGGAGAAATTCTGATGTGGGGGCTCTAATTTTTTGCTAGGTGATAAGGGTTGTGGCGTTTCATCTTGTTCATTAATTCAAATCTTTGTGATGTTGGTCCTCCCAAACAGTTCACAATAGGCATAAGACAATTCAATTGTTAATACATCTGTGCCATTTTGAAAGTCTTTGCAAACCTGCTGAAGCATAACTGAAGATATCTGTATGATCTGAATGGTCTTTTGTGGGAGGGTTCTATGGGCTGACCACAAGGAGGATTTACTAAATTCGTTAGTAGATACTAGTCAAGTACAGTATCTACTATGAAGTAAAAGTAAAAGATTTTGTATACCAAATCCAGCCTTTACTTTTACTTTTGCTTTTACTTGACTAGTAGTAACTTTTATTTTTTACTTTTTTACTGAAAGTAATTACTTCTTTTTTGTGCATACGGCCCTGTGTTACGTGTTAAAGTCAGTGAATATACTTCAACATTTTACATCTAAGCAACCTCAAAAATACTCTTGTAAAATTCCAGACTTTAGGTCCACTTTAAAGTTATGGTGAAACGCCACTAAGTAGAGCTGTTTTCACTTTGCGTTTAAAGAATACAATACCGCCAAAAGGTCAGCGGGAATCATTTTAATGTCTTTTACGTTCTGCTATATACCTCTTCAAACTTTTATGGATTCTGAAGTAACTGATCTCTTATGCAAAAATGATTTGGATTGTTGCAGAGTTAAGATTTATTTGCCAACCCATTAAAAGATGGCTCTACATCCTTTCATCGCATTTGCATTTGCTGTGGACTACAGGATGTATGGCAGGTATGGTGAGGTATCATTCAAACGAAAAATATATGTATTTTACTCGCTTTATATTAAAATTCTTTCCCAAATCACCAAAATTATCATGTACGTCGCCTACTTCAGTCTTCAGTTCTATTGTTTTCTTCCTGTAACGCCCAGTCTCAATCACGTTCAGATAGATTAACGGAAGTGAGTGTAACAACAGGTTAAGGCAAAATTTCGTCCCGCATGGCTCGTAATTGCTACGGTTTTAACTCTATGAATGAGTGCATGACACCAACATAGCCATCGATTCCAAATTTTTCCCCGAAGAATTTAAGTTAAATTTGCGTACAGAGGGCTGGGTAGGTTGATTAATTGTGTTTTTGACTGAATCATGGATCTGATTTGAGCTTGGTCTGTTATAATTTGGTGCTCAAACTACCGACATTTTAGCAAGCCTCGTGCACTTGAAAACTAACCTCAAGTTTGTCAGGTTAATACTTATACCTTCTGATAATACCCTACGAAGAAGCAGCAGCAAAAGTTAAGAATAATTAGAGAGAAGACTAGCCTTATGATTTGAAGATGGTTTGTGATGGAAAATTGAAACAACTCTCTCGATGCCTATCCTGAATGTATGTTTTGTGACGGAAACGTCGCATTCTTTGCAAAATTTCACCGCTCTTTGCGCGCATTCGTACTGATAGGCGACGGAAGATGTTGTTCATTGGAGGCCACAAGTTTTCGGCGGCCGACATAATGGTGACGCCGTAAGGCGTCTAGCCTGCGTAGCGCCTCTGTGGCTGCAGCCCCCTTTAGGCTGCCGCCCCTTAGTTAAATTTTTCGTAGCTATGAGCTGGACGAAAAAATTCGTCCACCCCGCGGGCTATAAGGCGTCCGTTTTTGCCCGAAGCACAAACTCCCATCGGCGTGGGGTCCATGGGGCTGCTTAAGGGCCCCTGGTGGGGTTCAGGGAAGCAAAGCTCTGGTAGGAGTAGGGGTCCATGGGTGGCTGGATACTTTTGTAGGAGGTGACTGGAGTTAACTATCTAAGCGTAGCGCCACCATCAGTTGGCGAGGAGCGTACAAAGAAAATTTTGGATTTTAAAACCTCCCAGAAGGCTGTAAATGACATTTGCCAGTTAATTTGTCTCTCTAATTTTGGTGAGAAAAAATTGTGATTTTTCTTAGATTAAAACACACTTTTGAGATACTGATTAGCTCAGCTCATTACTCCACTGGACTATATATCCTAGGATCGCAAATCCGGAATCCTGCTGAATGTTGAGCAGCTGTTCCAGTGCACGCCTGACTAAGTAATTTCCAGAGGCTTAGGGGAGTATTTCAGTTTGGGGGCAGAAGATTTATGCCCGAAAAATGTAATTCTGCCCGTAAGACAGTCAAAGCAGAGCGCCACCACTGGTTGGTGCGGAGCGTCCAGAAAATTTGAAAATTCGTACCTCTCAGACAGTCAAAAACGACATTTCCCAGCCCTGTAAAGGGGATCCAAGCAGGTACATTATCACGAGGGGACTATAAAACGGACCCCCCGGAGGAAGTCGCAAATGTCATTCCACAGACTTGAAGTAGAATGTACGCACTCTACATTTGAACCTTCGCTTGCAATAAGCTAATGTTCATGGCAGAAAAAGGCGAAATTACAATTTGCCAAATGTTCAGAGAATTTGCATATGAAATTCAACTGTTCAAGGGAAAAGCTATAGTTTTGGTGGGGGAAAAAGTCAACTAGTCAGCCTCGTTCTTTACCAACTTGCGAAGGACATACGTGTATTCAAAAGAACCTATTTTGTTCGTTACTAAGAGTCCTAACAGACAAGAATCTGATGCAAACCGCTTCAGTTGTAGGCATGACGGAATACCGGAGTAGGGAGCAAGGGAACTCTGTTCCAATATTTTTGATCGCAGAACAGATTTTGCGATATTGAGAAAAGAATATCAAGCTCTCAAAATCCACTTCCCTTATCAGCTTATAACTTCCTGGGTATTAAAACCAATGGAACGGCATGAAAAGATTCTGCCGTCGTTAAATTTCCTTTTGCAGGCCTCTCTTCATGAATCAGTCTCATTCGGCATCATAATCAGGACATAATCGGACATAATTTTCTGGTAATGTATTTCAAACCTTCGATACCATCAGATTCATATCAAATTAAGGAATCCAAACCACTGCTATTTTAAAAATTTCGTCACTCATCCCGTATGGCGTTAATGATTTATCTTGTTAAACATCATGGGCATCTACTAATTACCAATCCACCCGACATTTTAAACTTTTTTCAGCCCGCTTATTTCTGAAAAGAGGCAATTTTATATTGCACTTTCTTCTGGTTTACTTTTTTCGGAAACAACTTTCCAACATAATCTTGAGGAAAGGCCACTGATGTCACTCCTTAATTGAAAGTTAATTATTTTATTCAAATTATACGATATGTAAGACGGGGCTTTCGTAACGGCTGCTATTTTCATTCATCGCTACAAATGATCCCACGATGAACTTTGTGGTCAAGACTCTCCAAGTAATAGCACACCGTTTTAGGTCAATACTTTGTTTAGCTTCGCCTCCCCCCCCCCCCCCCCGCTTGCAGTGAATCATCGGAAGAGTTTGAATTGTAGTTGTCGAACGTGCATGAATCGTTGAATATATGCAGACATTGGCATATATGTCAGCATCAGATCAAATATATATGACGGCAATGAATGGAATACTTCTCAACTTTAAAAGAAAAATACGTTTGAATTGATTGGAAAAGAAGTATGCATTGTATCGAATATACGTCCGTAGAAATCGAATATGCATAAATTGAATACATGCCTACATTAAATCAAATTGATGTCTGCATTGATCATTGAATTAGGTGGTGTCCGCATCATTTAATAGATTTTATGTGGACATAAAAGTGCATACTGGTTGGATCAGAATTAATGTCAGAATTAAATAAAACTAATTTCAGCACCTATTCAGGATTAAGAATGAAATCGCGGTTATTGTTCTTTACGGCCAACCATATTCTGTGAAGATGTCTTTACATTGACAGAAAATAAAAGAAAGAAAGGTGCTGTCACTTCATCGACAGAAATTTTTATGTTTTTCTTTAAATTTCTGCATTTTTTCTTCTATAGCTGTAAAATATGTGTAATATTAGACCTACAAACCCTTTCCTACAGCTAGTGTACACGTTGAACATCCAAACTGTTCTACATGTTTTTGTTATTTGAAAGTCTTATCCGATAAAGTCTGTTGTTGACATTAAAAAAAAGCGCCCTCGACTCAGCCGCCAGCGGTTTAGTATATTTGCAGAGAGGTGTTAGAACCCTGGTATATGCAATTATGTTTAATATTATTTTTCCTTTTTTTCTCTAATTTTGCATTGTTCTTTAAGCCGTTATTTTTGTACTTTGATGCATTTTGTTATATCACTTCCATTTGTTACATTCTTTACAGTATGTCTGTTTGTAAGTCTCTTATACCTCTTCGAGGTGGAATAGAGAATAAATGAAACTGAAACTGAACGGGCTTCTGCGCTTAGCTCAATGCACAATCGAGATTGTTTCAAAAGGCTTACCATCAAAACAAGCTCTTTCATTTTTAACGTCTATTCCTGATATATTTTCCAAATTGAAAAATTTAAGGCCTATACACTTTGAAAATTCGCTGAGTACGGCTCTTGGTCACAAATAATTTTTCAGTCTCCAAGTCAAGGGGGGCTTTTAAGGCCTCGGCCCTCCAGAGGCTTTTTCGTCGGTATGCATGAACAATAAAACATACGGTACGGGAAATTAGCGGTGCAACTCTCGTACTTCCTGATTTCTCTTAAGTCAGCCCCCCCCCCCTCCTTTAAGGAATGTCTGGATCCGCGCCTGAAGCTGGTCTTCTTCACATGATTCCATGTTTATCTAAGTAAAAAAAGTCAACAACTCAGACAGTCGGGTTTCGTTTAACTAAAGTTAGGCCTAGTAAGTATTATGTTGTATTGAAGTTTTTGTGTAAGTTTACTTTACTCAGCAAAGGGACACGTAATTTTTTTCGACCTCTGCTCAGACACAGAAAGAAAAGGACACAGTCCCTTTTCCTAAATTTCCAAAATGGCAGCTTTTCAATGGTTGCAACCTTTCTGGGAGGGGGATATTCTGATCGAGACCGGATTATGTAAGAACAGGTCAACGAAATAAATATTCCTGGAGCACGTTAGGCTAGCTAGATAGTTAGACAGAGTTTTACGGCCCAGATCCCAAGGAGGCATATTGGTTCAAGTCGAGCCGGCCAAGGCCCTTATTCCAGTTGTTCGTGGTTCACCAGTGGCGTAGCTAGATACAAGGGGGAGGGGGAAACCAACTTTCCGAATTTTTAAGGGTGAACACTACTGTACTTGGGACACAATTTGCGGCCCTCAAAGCCGGTCGAAATTTCCGCCCTTTTACTTTTAAACAAGTTTTTAAAAAGTGTGGAGCTTGTACTGCAGAAAATGTTTTACGCTGGGTTTCGTTTAATGATAAGTTGAGGGACTACTGAAGAATCTGCCAATTTGCTAGTGGCAAATCAGAGATTGTACGGCGACCCAAAGATCGTTGTTCCTACAAAATGTCATCTAAGGCAGTCATTCTCAACCTGGGGTCTGCGGACCCCCAGGGGGTCCGTGAAGCTTGTTTGGGGTCCTCAAAGGGCAAAGGGGTCCGTGGGGGGTCCGCGAAAAATAGGGGTCCTTACAAAAATTAGGTGTCCGCAAAAGCTAAAGAGCTTTAACTCAAATCGTAGGCGTAATATAAAAGTATAAATCATGCAAAAATCCGTGTTCCCAAACTAGTTAAGGCTCGTGGTAAAATAATTTTTCCTAGTCAGCAGCATGGTAAAGCCCTCTTTGATTCAAAGCTAGCAATTCGTTACAAAAGAGCAAATGAAAACAAGTTGTGCTACTACGGACCAATCTTGTTCGAGTTTTGAACCTCGTAGATTTAATTAAAAATTGGGGCAGTTTCTGTTTAAACATTGACAGGTTGATCGATCGGTAGAGTCAAACACTGCTCTAACTACACAACAATAATAAACAAGTTGTGAGAATTGGACAGAGAGATCTTGTCATAGAAATAACTTTAAAAGGACTACAGGACTGTTATTAAAACTCGCAGTACCTACCTAGACGGTACGTTTTCTTTTCAGTTTCAACACTTACAAAATACAAAAGCAAAGTAAAACTATGTTTATCCATTTCTCATCATGTTTTCTTTTGTTTGGTTTAGGGTTCTTTAAATTTTACGCAAGACAAGGACACATAAAAATTCAGTTCTTCTCACAATATTTAATAACTGAATAATACCAAATTTAATACTTGTATGTGTGGCGCATGCAGTGATGAGGAGATTAAATTTTCACCAAGAAGCATGCAGTGGTAATCAAAGGCGGATATAAAGAAATTTGTTTGGGGGGCAAACTCAGCTTGAGACCAAGATGTCCCAACTAGTATCAGGGGATGTCGTGCAAAAATATTTTTTGGCGGACGGGCATGAAAAGTGGTGACTGACCACCCTAAAGACTATCTAAGGGGAGCGCCACCATCAGTTGGCGCGAAGCGTGCAGAAAATTTTGAAAAATCGTTACCTCTCAGATAGCCGGAAGTTGTATTTGCCAGGCTTGTAAGTAGCTTTTAGGCAGTCGTTATTTTGAGCCTTTCCTTTCAATAAAATCTTCATTTTAATGAAAAGCAAATCACATTGCAAAATGATCAGAAAATTGCGAGATAAAATGTACTGGCTACTTTACAGAACAATGTGACATTTTACCATTTTCTTTATCGCAAAGTAAAATCTCCATTAAAAAGGTTGGACCAAAACCATTTTTAAATATGTTAAAGACGAACATATTCTAAGCACTCTGGTGACACATTTTCTACAAAAGGTAAACTTGAACCAATCAGGTGCTAAGTCATGTGTTTATATTGATGGTCAATGTTTTGTTTTCTCTTTTACTAATTTTTGATCCTGCTGTTTGATCTTGAATTGATAAGGGGTGCTATGTTGCCCTTAAGGCAAATTAAATTTTTTTGAACTTCCATTGCTCGGGACGTACTTATGGTTACAACATAGCACAGTTAAATTGTATAAATATGGTGTTAAATTTTAGAGAAAAACAACTAAACAATACATGAATACATGACATGACGTCTACTTGTTGCAGAGGTCACTCTTTGAAGAAACTATGTCAACTTCAATTCTAATATCTCGAGAACCAAACATGGGAAATGAGTAAAAATTTCCCCAGTAAGCTATGCCTAGAATATGTTCCTCTTCAAAATATCAAACATAAATTTGTTCTGGACTTTTTTGTTTCAAGGAGCTGCACACCGTTGGAAATAAATTGAAATCATAACTTTTCGATTCATATAAACTCATATCACCAGTGGTCGAATGAGCCTGTAAACCTGAACCGGCTTAAATTGGAGGAACTAAGGAATTTTATATAAAATTTTTATGAGTTAATTATTTGGTTAGCCCAGTTTCCAACCTATTGGTTCAAGTCGAGCCGGCCGCGGCCTTTTTTCCAGTTGTGGTTCACTGGCTTGTTGATCCATTGCTTATACGGAGCATCACGCCAAAAATCATATGCAAACTTTATTACAAGCACTCTGATCTGTAGGCTTCATATGGAAAATTTTGGGAATTTTTTCATTTCCTCATTAGCTCTGAAAAGTTTACCAAACTTATTTATGAGGAAGCACTACAGCATAGAGGTGGCAATTGCGGCGCGCAAAGCAACCCGAAAATTTAGCACTCGACAAGAACAAGAGTTGGGAGAACAGCTGCACTGTAGTTGACAGGTGCCAAAAATGGCATAGTCCCGAATGTTTTATTTTTTCAGATCCCCGGGGCAATTGACATCCTCCCCTTCCCCCATGGGCGTCGATTATGGGAGTACGGGGGATATGGACAGCTTGGGGACATGTCTCCCCTCACTTTTTGAGTGGAGGGGACACTAACGTTAAAGTCCCCCGCCCCCCCCCCCCACCACCACACACACACATTTTGTGACATGAAACTCAAAAGTTAGTTACTACCAAAAATACTATACATGTAGGTTATGAAAAATGTTTTCTACCGATTACGATCGATTTCTGTATCAATAATTACAAGTTTATACCTTGCAAATCCAAAAAAATTTCGCGCGCTACGCGCTCTTGCAGTCTCATTAATGTTCTTTTTCTCACTTTCATATCAAACATACATTATTTATCTGTCTCTATGATTATGTGGATTGTTCGAGTGCATAGGGCAGCAGGTGTGGTTACGAAGGAGCACAACTTGAACATCTAGGACTTTGAAGAAGAGGAATCGTCTCCTTTACTATGTTTTAATGAAATTTGTAATCTTTAGTGAATGACCAGCCTGGCAGGCTTAACACAGTTTAAAGAAAATGTCTTGGTGCACAGTCTGCATGCAACTTTTTCAGAAAAATAAATGATTATAAATGCAAAATTTTGACAAACGCACATCACACATTCGTATAGTGATTCGACCATTTTGTATTAAGACCATTACTAGAGAAGTAAAATCACACTGAATTTTGCTATATCAGAGACCTCACTAGCTGAATCTGGAATAAGACTGGTATACCTCCATCCTCTGTAAGATGAGGTGTCGTTCTAAACTTCGAAAGGACATGTTTTAATGTTTTTTCAACAATCTTACACAGATATACCTATGCAACGGTGTCTCAGTAACACCAGTGCATGGGTACCACCCCTCTCGATCTGTCGGATTTTCCTGCAGTCGATTGAAGTGTGCTTTGATCAGTTTACTGGATTTCACCTTCTTTCTTCAAAAATGGTTCCTTACTTTCAGAACTTTTGTACGAATCCTTCGCAAATTAACTATCACAGTTTTCGTTGTTTACTTTTAGAGTACACCCGGTAAATTCACATCGAACGTATAGTCCGTTGATGTTAATTACCCACACTTTCAAGACAATTTTTTTGAAAAATTTGGAGTTTCCTAGTTACTCAAAATATTGAAACATTTGGCACCATTTTGTATCTGGGCACAGGCTTGCAGGCACCCCATGATGAAACGCAGGGCTTCTTACTTTTTGTTACATCCGAAGGCGTACGAGGCGGGGGGGGGGGCAGGGGGAAGACTGCCACCCCCCCCAAAAAAAAAAAATTCCGGGCAGAGGTCTTGAAAAATTCGTGCAGCCGTTTGAGTCTTAAAATCTGGTTTGTTTCTACTTACACAGAAAACTCCTAGGCGCGTCCGAATTCCTCCAAACACTTGGCCGAAAAATAATAAATAAGCATTACAGTCACGGTACAATTTTCATGAAAACTCTATAAGATACCACTATGCCGATGATTTGGCCACGTTTGTTTTATTTAATGTGTACGGTTTGTGGGGATCAAGTGTGCCAAAACCGTTGATATGGACTTAGTTCGTTTGCTCACTAGGAAATAATTTGCGCCCTTGTTTGTTTATAAATGCATATAAAAAGGCTGCTACCTTGCATGGGAATCGCGCGAAAATTGAGTTAATCGGTTTTTAAGGGCCAATTCGTTGCATGGCATCCCCACTCAGGTTATTCGGGCCTCTGAATCTGAGCTAAGCAGACTGCTAAAACACACGGGATCCTCGTAGAGTTCGACGAAACTTATATTTAATAGGCAGCCGGAATGCGATGCAATGCCATCTTCCCTCGAAGTTGGGAACTTTGAGAAGCCTTGGGATTTTCGAGGGTTTCTGAAGTTTTTCAATTTTCAAAATTATATTGATGATAACCTCATGCTGCATGACGTAAAATAGTTTTTAGAACGAGCAATCAAACTCACTTTTCAATGATTATAGCTTAATGTGGTCATCCAATGGTAGCGGTACATTTCATCTGGGAGTTTTCTTACCTTTTTGTAGATTTGTTCATATTTGGTGAAAATTTTATTACAAACGAAAGTTCAAAATATCGACGGCTTTGATTCTGCTTATAAGCCTGGGAAAGGCCATTTCCGGCTGTCTGAGGGGTTCAAAATTTTCTGTACACTCCGCGCCAACTGATGGTGGCGCTCCGCTTAGATATCGGTAGTCTTTCAGGCAGAATTACATTTTTCGGGCAGAGAATCCTCTTCCCCCAAACTGAAATGCTCCCGTACGCCTATGGTTACATCAGCTTTCTCTGCCTGATTACATCTTATCGCCTCAGGGAGGAAATGAAGCTCACTACACATACTTGACATACTACATTTCACATCTGATTAATTGATTGACAGTAACAGATTCTTCAAAATACAAAAAAGTTGCGCAACATTTTGGGTAATGTAATTAATAGGCCATTCAAGCATGTGTAAATTGCTCTTCACGCAGTGTGAACACAATGAAAACAAAGCTGATCTGATGGCACAGATCATATAACAAACTCAGATATCAGTTACACTCCACGCCGCCTTTGATTTACTGGGGTGTCTATGTTGCCTTTCCAAGAAGCAACGTGATAGCTTGCAGTGGCGTAGCTACAGGGAGCAGGTGGCTCTGAAAAATGAAGAATTCGGAAATTCGCGATTTTAGAAACTAGTCTCCTGAGTGGTTTTAACAACTTATGAAACGAAATTCCAAATTCTCTCAAATAAGAGTCCCTTATTCTTGTTTCTGAAAAGCAAAATTTAACCTCGCGCCGAAAGGAAAATGCCAATTCATCAGTTACCCCCTCCCCCTCCCCCAACTTTTCAACTAATTTCCTTACAGGAAGCCCAGAATCCAAACTAAAAACCTTACCAGGACATGAGAAAAAAGTTAGATCAGATGTCCCTCCCCCACTTTGAAAATCAGATCGATGCTCCTGCCCTCCCCCTCACTTGCCCTTCCTCTTCCCCCTCCTGCCAGTGTAGCTGGTATTAGCTACGCCACTATATACATGGAATTACTCCATGCTATATATGTGCTAGATGATCTTACCATGGAAGTACTACCTCGGATCTTACCATTGCGAGACAAGGCTTTCTGAAATTTTGGTTGGCCCTCAATCGCCCTGAGGAAAAAACAAAGCAAGCAGAAGCGTATACATCACTTCGCACCATGTATGATGGTCACTGCAATCCCAGGGCAACATGCCATGATACACACACACATACCTGCCTACAACATTTATATGACACGGGTAGAATGTATACAATCTGTGCGTGATCTTCTTGTATAGCATGCATTTCATACAATGTACGTGTACTGTATAGTATACCACTGATACTCCATAAACTCAACGTTAAACTAACTGTAGTATATACTATAGTATAGTACGACAGTACGACGGTCCACCGTTAATCAACTTACCAATACCAGGCAAAGACTTGAAGTTGAAGAAAGTTCTTTCCTTTGAAATGTGAGTTTTCAAGGTTGACCGTTCCATCATGTATCATGTCCACAGAAGGCTTTACTTAGAGCAAAGAGCATTTAAGTTTTCGTTTTTTATAATCTATCTCTGACTTTGAAGAAGGAAGACAGGCTAACCGTTAGGGCCTAACAACTGTGTTACTGTATTATACTCCCCTACACTAACGTTAGGCCTAAAGTCGTTAGGCCTAGCCTAGGGCTATGGACGAATCCGATAAGCGGTTGTTTTTAGTGACTGTGGGATGCGGGCAGCCTTTAGTGGGGTCCATCAGCCTTGAATCGTCTTATCATATCGTCGTTGTGAGTTTCATACCGCCATATTCAGTGAAATTGAAGGAATCAAGGTAGGCTACAATTTAGTGTTAAACCATCCATTGATACAGCCTTACAAGTTACAGGTAGCCTAATTCAAGTTTCAATCGAAAGATTTAAAGGCAGTGGACCCCAGTTATGGCCAACTGAAATCAAACCATCACTTGTTGTCCAGATTCGTCAATAGTTTATACCATAGCTACAGTATGGTACTTATGTTTACTGGCCGATAGGGCCTAGGACTAGCCCATTTTGGTTACAGTTAGTTTCCGCCCTCGCTACTTTCCGCCCTTCAAAAACAGTGTTTTCCGCCCCCTTTTTTTTTTAGCAGAAACATCTTTTTGGGAGGCGGAAAGTAATGGAATGGAATATGATATCAGTGATACTTTTGTCAATTGAAGATTCCATCAACTTTTCCTTAAAGTTTCAAACTTCATTGATGTGTTTTACTATTCAATGCAACACCCGTTACAGCCATGTTGACGTCTTTCCAAGCAACATTCTCACTGTAGACTTAAGTATACTTATACGTACTTACGTACAGGTATATGGTGTTCAGTGCTGTGAACAACTGTTCACACATTCAGCATAAGTCTACCTATAGATAAGCAATAAGCGGACTACTTATATGTAAAAAAAATACAAGTTAGCGTGACTAGACTTGACGTTTAGAAAAAAGGTTGTAAAATTCATTTTTTTTCGATGATTTTTGATGAGGATACCAAAAAAGTTTTAGGCCTAGCCATAAATTTCATTGTTTACTTGTACTTTGATTTGAAATTTGAAGTTAACAGTTATTTTTATCACATGTTAGTTCAAACATTACTTTCCGCCCCAAGATTTTTAGGGGTGGAAAGTAACGCTCGGAAACTACCAAGGGCGGAAACTAATGGACCCCGCCCATTTTAATCGTTAATACTCACTTCTACTTCTAGGCCAGGCTAGGCCATAGCCGCCCTCTACGTTGGTTCGTGTATACCACACAATATAACACGGAAAGGTAAGTCATGCCACTCCAGGCTCCAAAAATGAAATTGAAATTTTTGACATTATTACTCCCACTTTTATGAACAAATGTTAGTTACCTCAAGGTAGTCCTGAAGAATTTCTCTGACTGCCTCAAACAGCTAGAAAGAGATCTGGTTAGTGCAGTAGAGTTCCAAGCCAACCGAATTGATGACCTGGAACGTTAGTTTCTTACTTTGGAAAAAACCTGCTCTGAAAAGGATATCGGTAATCTCCAAAACAGGCTCAAGGCCCAGACTGACCAAATTAATAAACTTGAACGCATGTCAAGAAGGAATAATTTTTGGTTTGTTGGATGTCTGGTGTCCCTGTGAGGAAAATGAAAAAATGTGAGGACATTGTTCAGTCTATCCTGACCGAAAACTTTAAATTGACCGCAGTGCACATTGAGAGAGCCCATAGAGACAGGAGGGGTAACAACGGTCGGTCCCCCACATACTCATGAAATGTTTATCGTATAAGGACAAAATGAATATCCTTCAAAATGCGAGGTCGGTACTTCGAGATGAATCTTTCTTCATACTGGACGACCTAACCAAAGCTGATCTCAAAGAGAAAAAGAAGTGGTCACAAGAAGTGAAGGAACTGTACGATATGGGGACAAAACTACGCTTCACTGCCGGACACTGGAGAGATAACCATGGACTTCCATATAATTTTCAGAACAGCCAGTTATAAGTCGCACGCACATATCGTAAGCGCAGCATCATTTATTTCACTATGCCGATGAACAGCATGGACGGCTTCAAACTAATCAAGTGAGACTGTTTCATTATGAAACTTGTTTCAAATCCTTTTCTTCATTTTGTACCAGATATTAATCTATAGTGTTTGACCGATTATGCTATAATCGGTAATACCCCATTACCGATTATTTAATTTAACAATCGGCCCGATGCCGATTACCGATCACCGATTATTAGAAACAGGGAAGTCACACGTTTGTCACTTTAGTACGTGCCCCTTGCTTCGTGCGTTTCATATTACCATAACCAGTTCAGGATGAAAATATTGGGAATAGTTCTGTTCGTATCACGAACGGGATATCATTTTTGTAGGCGAAATATTTTCACTTCAAAAGTGGAGATACAAATCAACCCTTAATACTGTACAATTGTTTGCAGTCGATTTCACATGCCCTTTGATAATTTAGTTCTAAGGCCAACATCATGCTCTGTCTAGTTTTCATCCCCCAATCATGCGGGACATTCTTTTACTTTACTCGGTTGTAGTTGCGTTAATGTACTGTAGCTACTCTCCCGCTTTTAATAACGAACCCCATGTAAAGCAATCATGATAATCTTAGCAGTTCTGGGCACCCGTTTAACTTATCTTATGGTTCCTTTCCGATATAAATATCCCCGTATATTTTTAGCAGTTCTCGTCCAAAACTTCCGTCTTGTTTAAAAAGAATCTGCAACTGAAATGCACGTAAGTCCGATCCCCGAAAAATCCACGTACGCTGAGATTTGCGATGCCGTTTTTATGTGAATTTAGCACGGAGCTCGCCCGGCTTCGCTAGCTGGCATTACAAGCCCGATCATCGTAACACAAACTCAACGTGAAAATTTGTCTCGAGACCGAGTATTTTCACACACTAAATCACATAGGCGAAGGCGCGAGTTCTGATTGGCTGCCTAGAATCAACGCAATTGAACCAATCACGAAGCAGGGGCCAATTTAAATTTTGCAATGGATCTTTTGCCTATGATGTCACCGAGCAAAATATTATGCCTTGTTTGGCAGTAAAAACGACAACATTGCTTTAAGTCCTACCGTAAATAACATTACGGAAGGAATGCTGGGAATGCCTTAATTTATGCAAGGAAATAACCACCGAACTTCACAAGATTCTGGGTGTTAAGTGTACAAAACGTGCACATAAATGTATGCAAAGGTTGGGGATTTGAAAAAACGGCGAAACACTGCAGCTAGATAGTCTGTACTATGTGTTTTGTGCAGAACAGTTTGTATAGCAACTTACCCGGTGCTTTCTGCGAGACAGCAAGGAATACACCTTGAATGCACTTCTAAATCGAATTCCAAGTAGGCTAATACTACCGGGTTATAGCGGAAAACATCAAAGGATCATTCCCATGGCAGGAGTAAAATTTATAAGTTTGTGATTATCAATGCATCCTGTTTTGGCGGGAAGTTAAAGGATTGAGTATTTACGGGAATTTTAACGAAATTAAGAGCAAGTTTTCAAGTATATTTAGCCCTTTTTCCAATTTCAAATAATCGGTGGTAGTGATCGGTTGAATGGCAGAATTTTACCAATGCCGATTATTTACCGATAACGCAATAATTGGCCCCATGCCGATTACTTAACAGATGATCGGTGGAAAACTATTAATCTAAATTTCTCCTTTTTTATCTTCCCTTTCTTTTGCATAAGCTGTCCTGTAACCTGTTTTAATGACTTGAATTCCAATGTCAGTAGTCAACAGAGCAAGGTTTATATGTCATTGTAGTAATACCATAATATTATGTGTGTATATCACCCTCAAGACTATGCTTTATACGTGAATTTCGCAATATTTGCGGAAATGATTGCATTGCATTGTTTAAACTTTCGAAGGAATTAGAAATCAAAACGGTCAGAGTGGCATAAGTCCAACAGCTTGTGGATTCCTGTACTATACAGATGTCAGTTTTAGTACAGAATTTTCTTATTCCGAAACACACACCTCAATTCTTCATATCAATATTAGAAGTCTTATGAAGAACTTTAATAATGCTTTTGTCAGCTTTTTGAGTTCTATTGATAACTACCAATTTACTTTCATTGCTATCACAGAAACTTGGCTGAATGGTCTCTCTCCCTTAAACACTTTACAAATTGATGGTTACAAACTCTTATAAGAAATTAAGAATAGATTTCACAAAAGGGTGGGTGGTGTTGCTCTCTTTATTAAAGAAAACTTACATACAAGTATCAGGGCTGACATTAGTCAATTAATGAATGACAGTGCTGAGACACTTTTTGTGGAAATAGAAAACAGTAAAACCAGTGATTGAGAAATCTTGTACTCTAGATTCCTTTATGTTTTTCCCCACAAATACTGAAGAGGTGAAACTCTCTATCCTTAGACTACGGTAAAAAATGGAAAGAGTCCTGCTTTTGATTACATATCAAATGATATTCTTAAGCATGTTGTGGATATAATACTACATCCTCTAACTCATGTTATCAACCTTTCTTTCTTGAATGGAGTATTTCCATCGGAGCTAAAAATAGCTAAGATACAGTAGTCCCAATTTTCAAGTCGGGTGACCAAAAATTTGTGTCTAATTACAGACCAATCTCCATATTGCTTCCATTTCAAAAATTTTTGAACGTCTTGCATTTGATAGACTTTATAATTTCAATGTAAAACATAAAATTCTTTATGCACACCAGTATGGATTTCGCAACGATCATTCTACAAATATGGCAGAGCTAAGTCTCATTGATAAAATCGCAAAAGGTTTGGATAATATACTAACTACAGTTGGTATTTTTATTGATCTCTCTAAAGCCTTTGACACCATTGACCATCAAATTCTTTTGAGTAAATTGTTTCACTGGTTTAGGAGTTATCTCCACGATCGTTGCTGTTATGTATAATTCAATAATTCCTCGTCAAATCTCACTTATTGTAATATTGGTGTACCACAAGGTTCCATACTGTACTTGGACCACTGTTATTTATTCTTTATGTAAATGATATTTATAAGTCTTCTGTCAAGTCAAACTTCATTTTATTTGCTGACGACACTACGGTTTTTCTCCAAAATAAGAACCTAAGCAATGCTCTTGCGGAAGCTACAGTACCTGTGAATTTTGGCATATTTCCAATTGGCTCAGACCTAACAAATTATCTCTAAATCTTACAAAAACGAAACTTATGATGTTCGATAATAGGATCAATGACTCAAGTAAAATTAGTGCATTGCTAGATGGACATTTTGTTACTGCTTCCCCTCATACAAAATTCTTAGGCATCACTATAGATGAAAATTTAAATTGGAAGGAACATATCTCTAAGGTTAGTAAAAAGGTTTCTAAATCAAACGGTGTTATCAATAGACTAAAAGATTATCTGCCTTGTAATGCACTTCTTACTATCTATAATGCTCTTGTGCTTCCACATATAAATTAAAGTCTTCTTGTTTGGGGTAATACTCATACATATCTACTTAATATTTTATTCAAGCTCCAAAACATGTTTTCCGCAGTGGCGTAGCCAGGATGCAATTTTTGGGGGGGCCTAGGTAACAAGTCAGGGGGCCAGGTACCTCCGAGGGTCAGACACGGCAAGACTATCTAAGCGGAGCGCCACCATCAGTTGGCGCGGAGCGTAAAAGAAAATTTTGGACTTTAAAACCCCTCCAGATGGCCGGAAACAGCACTTCCCATGTGTTTTAAGCTGGATGTATCCAGCCTTGAAATACGAATCTCATGTCTGTGACTTCTCAAATAATGAGAATAAAAAATCAATCTATGAAAAATGGTAATACATACACTTTTTAGGCCCCCCGAAACTGGGCACTTCTGATCTGTGGCCTGGGGGATGAGACTGAAAGGAACCAGTATCTCCCTTTCCCTTGGGAAAATTGTAAATTTCAGGACGTAGATCGCAAATGCGGCAATATTTGAATCTAAGCAAAGCGCCACCATCAGTTGGTGCGGAGTGTACAAGAAAATTTTGGGCTTTAAAACCCCTCCAGATGGCCAGAAACGTCACTTCCCACGTGTTTTAAACTGGATGTACCCAGCCGCAAATGCGCCAACATTTGAATGGATTTCAGCTTACCTCAGGCAGTACCTTACCTTTAACAGGAAAACCAGACGTAGTTGTGTCCCCCTCTGAGAAACTTTCTTTATAGATGCAAAATGGTGCTATGTTTGGCAAAACTTTGAACTGATTACAGGCCTAAGTTTTAGGATTTTCCTTTTTTGGGAAGCATGAAAAATATCAAAATATTTTTAGTTTTTGTAGAGATTTTACAAGAGACATACATACTGCCAAAGAAACAATTTGCAAAATGGGGAAGTATTTGTTCATCGTCATTGGTACATTACATTGTCAAAATTAAAATACTACGAATAAATCTCTCAGAATAATTGAACCGCAAAGCAGAAGGTAACACATGAAATCCGGACCTTGTGGACATTTTACAAATCCCCCGGACGCCAGTGCCAACTAGTAAAAAGAGGACTTGTCGCAAAAATCGTCCTACAGTGGCACAAGGCTTGTCATGGGCAGGAGTGAGGCACGACGTATGCCTACATGTTAAGGATGGAAGGGAAGAATTATCCGAAGGCAGTACCGTACCCTTACCTGCTTACAGCATATTTTGTGTATGATAAAGTATAGGAATGGTCGTGTAGGAGTGGTCTCTCTCCGATTGCCTTATTTTCAGTAAATCAATCAGCAATCCGAAAGGCAGAAAGGGTCTTAACCTAACAGAGTCACATTAAAGTTTATCGTCGAGACTTTCGTTTTATCTTCGAAGTGAAATGCAATAAACGACAGTGCAGATCACAAACGGTATCCAATTAAGTGAAAGTAGGCATTTTGAAGTTATTACTTGATTTCATACGTGCACACAAAATGTGTTTTACACACATTCATCCATGTTTTTTTTTTTTTAATTTTTACACATTTTATTTATTTACTGTTTTGAAGGATATACTTCAAAGTTTATTTCCGTTCAAACATTTTATTTTTTTTTCAATTACTTTATCAGGACGCAAAAAATCTGGGGGGGCCTGAAGAAAATCTGGGGGGGCATAGGCCCCCCCCAGGCCACTGGTTATCCGCAACATTAGCCATGCAAATTACAGGTCACCCACCATTCCTTTATTCACTCAATCGAAAATACTTACACTGAATGAACTGTATAGGTATCAGCTGGGAATTTTCCTTTACAAATTTCATCATTCACTTCTTCCCTCAGTTTTTGACAACTTCTACACATACAATTCAAACTATCATACCTACAACACTCTTTCCAAAGAATTTTTACACCATCCTTACTCTAGAAAAAGTCTTAACTCTTTTCAAGTATGAAGCACAGGTGTCTCTTTTTGGAATTCTCTTTGCCATGACATTAAAAGTTCTCCTTCACTAAACGTATTCAAGCGCAGGTTAAAGCATTTTCTTCTGAATAGTTAATAGGCCTAGGTTACTTCGCAGCTTTTCCTTTCCTTTTTTCTCCCTTTCCAGTTTCCGCCTCTTCTCTCGTTTTGTGGTGTTTTTATTCCCTTTCAGCTCCTTTTCGTTATTGTTACGCTTTTGTTTTAAGGAACCAGACTTGAAAAGTTTGAACTTATTTCTGGTCCCTCTATTTCCATGTTGTATTATGCGATTCTTTTGTTATTGTATAGGCCTACATATCATGTTATATGTAAATTTATATACTTTTGTCAATGTAACCATTTTTTTTTTTTTTATGTATGGAAAGAAGAAATAAACTTGCACTTGAACTTGAACTCTTACCCCAATTTCTTCACAAATTGCTGAAAAATCTGCACATTTCTACTTCCGTAACAAGTTGCCGTTGCTGGTTGATGAATGCTGCTGAGAGTTACCATTCAGTACTGCCACACTTTTCAGTAAATATCCTTCTAATATTCACTACCGTTCACCAAAATATCAATTTCGTTGCTGAAATTATTATTATTTATTTAAAATTTGCAGAATTTTTATTTATAGTCGTAGACAACTATGATATTGACAAATGTTGAATATTAATTACAGTACCAATAAAAATTGATCAACTCCCAAAGAAGTGGAAGTGTTACACCACAGCCCCAGCTGCTGATGAAAATGATAAAGCATTTAGTCCTAACTCAATAAAGGGAATTTTTTCTCCGTCAGATATTTATACAGTATTGCTCTACTCACAAAATGTTTCCTCACTCTTTGTGTGACTTTTTTTACAACTACTGTACTGCCCATATTCACAGTTACAATACAGTACTGAGGTAATCCTCAGCTTTTTCTGCACTGTGTGAGTAGCGCATCTCATTCTAAATCAACATATGGTATCATGTCATAAATCTTTGGAATGTTCTTTCCAAGTCTATTATTGACAGTCAAAGCCTGAAATCTTTCAGGTTTAACTTCTAAACTGTACTTGAGTTAAGTACTGTACCTACGTATTGATATTCTGCCTTCAGGAGTCCTGCCTTCCTCTTCATTGCTACCTTTACTGTTGTTATATTGTTCATGTACTACGGTATTGTGTCATAGCAGGCTGGTAGTAACTTGGAGAGGTGGGAGGGGATTGGTGTAAAGGGGGAAAGAGATGAAGTATCGTGCTACTGTAAGGAGTGTTCGCACCGGGTACCCGACCAACGTTCTTGCTACCCGGGTAGAAAATTACTACCCTGGTAGCGTTTTTCTATGATTTCTTTTTGATCTTTGCAAAATAGCATGGTTATTGAAAGTAACAAAGGTATTAACCCACATCTCATTCACAATTATTTGAAATGAAGTTGCTTAACTTGTTTGTTTCCGTAACGTGTTTTTGTTAAATTGCAATTTTCCAGAAACAATTCCCGTGATGTGTGTTTCTAGCATCTGCTCCTATACCATTTCACGAAACAGCGTAGGCCTAATAGGTACTATACTGTGCATAGCCTAGCCTAGCCCGCGGGGCGGACAAAAGATATTGCAAGGTTTACGATCGGGTACCTGGGTTCCCGACGGGAAGTACGGCTCGGGTACCCGGGTACAAATTTCCTACCCGGTGCAAACACTGGTGCTAAGGTTTTGTTTCTTGTGTGTCATTTGAGGGAGTAGAGCATTTTGCCAGGCCTGTGGGGGTTTTTGTTCTGCTGTACTGTACTTCCTTTACATTATTATGAACTACAGTGTACTTGATTGAAATAAATTAACATATGTTTGTATACTTGTATGACGATATGAAATATAAATGAAATGAAATGAAATAGGCCTTTGTCTTAGCTTAGGAATGCCTCACTGTAGGAATATGGGAATCGGACAGTTAAGATTTGTTTTGCATGCACTGTAATTTACTGTATGGAAGACTTGAAGTACACTTTAATTTGGGGTGTACCACCATGGCATCTTTTCAAATTGTGGCACTCTGGTTTGTTTCCCCCACTCCATTGCTACAGTAATGCTGAAATCCAAGCACAAAACTAGTCAAAGTGCCCAGCGGAGATATGACATATAGTGTAAGAAGTTATACAGTAATAAGCACAGTACAATGCAGTCCAAGAGACACAAAATTGAAAATGTCATATATACTCTAAAAAAAAAAAGAAGGACATGAACTTTGTAGTGTTTTGTGAGCTTGCATAAAAATGACCAAAAGAAGGATGATTTCTGTAGTTGAATGTCGATTTCACATTAAATTTTCTGTCTTGGTTCTGAGGTTTGTTGACCATTGAAGGCAACGCCGCAACGATTCCAGTTTGGGGTACAGTAAAAAAAAGCACATATACTACTACTGTAGCATATTGCACAGGTCTGTTCAATGACTATTCTGTGTGGGCTGTTTACTCTATTGTAGTTCTACAGTATCTACATCAGTGACATTTTTTCAAAACACGGTACTGTACAATACCTTATTGATGACAAGTTCAGTTCTATTGTGACTGCAGTAGAATCTGATTGTGATGGGCTTTGTTTCAAGTAGGTCTTGATTTGATGCTTTTTGTTTGCATTTGGTTTGGTCTGGTTTGGTACGTTTTTTTTGTGCCTCAACTTCCAACCTTTTGGTTAATCTAGTGGCACAGCCTTTTTCCTGTGGGTCACTGTATTGTGTCATTTCGTGTTTGGACTATACAACATATTATGGCAAGGATTTTGCTTGAGACAAAAAGATGGAGGATTTAATACTGTCAAAGTTCAAGACTGCCCATGGCCAAAGGTTTAGGTGGGTCTGGGGGAGAGGGCAAATGCTTACTTCAAGACTCCTATAAGATGCAACCTGGAGGGTTTTAAGGGCTGTGTGTTAAAAGCCTTTTTATGTATGCAAGTTTAAACATACAGTAGCTGCAAAGGTGTCCTCTTCTTATGTAAATAAAATGCCAAGACACTGACATGTTTTTACCCTCTACACTTTAACCCTCTTTGACAGAAATCCTGCATGGGACTGTTCTCCTTTTCCCTTCTTACAGTAGTTGTTTATTTCTTTTTCATGCATCCACAGATTGAAGCTGACTAATACTGTATAAACATGCAAATAATCCATTAGTGATGGGACAGACGCAGACACATTATGACAACTTACCTACAGGGGAACATTCTGTTTTACCAGTGGATGGTCATTCTTACCAACCTAAAAGTCTAGAGTATGGTCTGCTAGTCACAGAGTCAGCAGCAGATGCAGGTAAACCACAATTGTACACTTAAACATCAGTGATTGCATTGTATACTATACTGTAGAACCTCACATTTTCATGCAAAAGTCTTGAAATCAGTAGGACTTCTACAGGCAAGATTTGTAGCTGAGCATTTGCATTGCCATTTTGATGTAGTTCAGTATACTGTAACTGTATAATTCACATACAGTAGGCTAGACCCATTCCTTGAGGCGCACAGTGTCATGACAATGTGATACACAGGTTATGTTATACCTAATCCTTCGCTGTGTGCAAACTTTGAGTTTTACTGTGCAATAGGCATTTTGTGGCATCTGTTTAATAAATAAGAGGGTGTGTGTTTGTGGGGGGGGGGGGGGATTTCAGTATTGGCAAAGATATTACAAGCATAGATACAGTACCAAAAAAGGGCTCGGTGACTCTGCCTGGAGGCTGAAGGAGAGGGAGGGAAGTGCTAATCACTGTTCAGTCGTTTTGAGGACCAACAGGTATACTGATACTGTATGTTCTGGTAGTATAAATGAGTATGATTTGAAAAAATTTTAGATCTCACAAACACCGTTCTTCAATAATTCCCCTTACATGGAACAGTTTGTTGCTTCTTGGAGGCATTTCAAGTAAGAACAACTGAGCATCAACGCACAACCACTGGATTTAAGTTCATGGACTTACTGATTGGTCAGTTTCTATGGCATCATCACAAACACACATCCATACAGGTGTTTCTATTCTATACGCGCTAACAATGAACATTCAACCAGTGCGTTCGTTTTCCAAGGCATGCAGAAGTACCCCAGATTATACACAGAAATTGTATTATGCACATGGAAAATTGAAAATTAATGCATGCTGACATTTCGTCACAATGGCATTTTTCGTTAGGCATGCATAGTCACACGGGCATATCAGCGAATATCAGCATACCAAATCAGCACTTCCGCTCCTCCAGTGAAGAGGTTGGAGTTTGATATCTACATTTATAATATCTTTGAGTATTAGAGGGAATCTGTATACATATAAATTATTAGCCTACTCTATATCCTTCCATTTGTTTGAGTTGCAGTTCCCGTTGAAATAGAGGTCATGTTCCTACTAACTTCAAGGTCAACTCAACACCCTTATAAAGCAAAGGGAAACAAAGCATTTCTTTTCAATGTGAGGAAGTGATATAAGCTCCGCTGCCCTCAAACTCTCTTGGAAACACAAATCCACTGATTTCATTTACTGATATCTCGAGAAGTATACGTCCCATTTGACTGGAACTTTCACCACACGATGTAGATTTGGTTCTTGTTTCACATTAACAGTATGAAAATTAAATTTTTGCTGAAACTTGCCCTTTAATGGGAATTATCTGCTGCCCAGTATAGCGATGTGGGTTTGTGTCTGCAAGTTGCTTCTGTGATGGAAAACTTTGTTTTTTCTGAAAAGGATATCAATTGCCCCTTCGTTGCAATAACACAGAAATGGCTATCAGTTAATTAAAGCAGAAAATTGGGATACACAAAAGTGGTGGACTTATTCATGAACATAGCCTGGAATGAAATTGAAATTTAAACTTTCAAAGTATTGATCTGAGGAGATTCAAAAGGTTATAAAAGCCTGAGCAAGTACTAGTTTCAATCCCTAAATGATTTGTTTAGAACTTCTTCCATTTGTCCATATTGTACATGTATTGCGTACCAAATTGTTCCCTTTACATTACTCATGAGGATGTTGAAGGGTATTAGAGAGATAGCATATTAAATGTCAGGTATTATACCATGCAGTAATTTATGCCAGTTGCTGTTGTTGTATGTGAGAGTCAGTTTGGCAATCTTCAGTCCTGACTTTTTTTCAGTTTGATAGTTAGTTAGATGTAGTTTTACAGCCCAGTTTTCAACCTATTGGTTCAAGTCAAGCCAAGGCTTTTTTTTCCAGTTTTGTGGCTCACTGGCTTGTTTTTCTTTATACTCCATTGCCTACGCAGAGCATCAGATACAATGGCAGTAGGTTCCATTTGTAAAGTCTTTGGTATGACTAGACCTGGGAATCGAACCCGGGTCTTCGGCTTGAGAGGCAGATGCTCTACAGCTAGACCAAATTTGCAGGGGATATGATTGTTTCCCATTCAAGTTCAACTTTTGCTTAAAATATTACAGAGTTGTCGTCAAATGAGACGATTTATAGCTTCCCAGCAGCCATTTTGGTGTGCTTTTTTGTCCCAGCCATATACGTTACATGCTGTGTCCATGTATATAAGTCCGTGTCTACACCTTACTAAAAGTTGTGGGCTATATTTTTGGTGTACAAGTCTCAAACAAAAGATGTCTTTTCACCTTTTGGACACCTATTGAAACAGAAACCTGTACAATTGCTCTTAAATTATGACCATAGAATAGACTAGAGCCTTAATTGTTCACCTCTAGATGGAAATTTACTACTTAAAAGTACATCACAGGACCTTTTAACCTCTTTGTCCTTGGAAAAACATCAGATTTTGCTCCAGTTGGTTGAATTGAGGTTCAAGGGTATGTCACAATGATGTCTTTGCTAGGAAGAATCCATGGATATAAGCCTTATAAGTGGACATCACAGCTGAAATCAGAGAAAATCCAATACTGCATTGCATTTTGCTACACATAATGGGCAAATTTGCTACACAAATACAAAATTGTGGAGCAGATTTTGTAATACTGTATGCATAAAATTGGCCTTTATGAGGTTTTAGTGATTTTGGGATAGAGGAGCCCAGAAACAGCAAAATTACTGTGCAAATTTTGAGACCCAACTTACTTCCTGTGAAATGAAGACAACTAGCTACAATAGGGCTTTGCTGAATTGGGAGTGACATTAAGCTGACACTATTAAAACACTTGGGTTTTGGTTCAAACAACAATGGAAAGGCCTCATGTCATTTCAAATGTCAATCCGACATGAGACATACTTGTAAAACAGAGAATTTGTAAGTATGTAGTGTACGTACTGTAGTACAGTACAGTAGTTCTTATGCAGCAACTGTTGCAGTACCAATGTTGATGTTATAGCAACATTTTTACGACGAGAGATCACTTATTGAATGTGCATTGTATGCAATGCATACTGTACATCATATGTGCACCTTTGTATTTTTACATGATTCTTTGCTGTCCTCAGAGTTACTTTCCAGGCAAAGAAGTAATCTTCAAGCTGTCTACCCTCTGGTTGCTAAATTTTACAAGGATGGATTCACGCTGAATCAGTTGAAGAGGATACCATGTGTGAAGTTTGAGAACAAAACCCTCTTCCAAGTTATTCTTTCAAAGCAAGCTTGGTAAGTATTGCAATGTGTACTGTAAAATAAATTTCTCAAAACAAGCTCACACATAATTTTACTTGTCTCAAATACTGTATCATAGTCCCCCATATGGTTGGTTGTAGCCAGAGAAATCTAAGTGTTGGATGCAAATTGCATGCTTTCCACATGGTAGGAAATCATACTCACTATGTCTTTTTCTCCCAGATTACTATTGAAGCAGTAGGCCTAATGTTTTTGTGGGAGTGCTTTCTTTGTTGAAGCTATTGATATGCAGCAACAGCAGGAACTAAACGATGAACAAAACGCTGCAAGAAAATGGAGGTGTGTCTGGGTGAAGTCGTGGCTCCTAAGACGGCCACTTCACAACCAGTATATGAGCTGATTGAAAGAAAGTGTACTTCAATAAGTAGTCTTCATATGTAGATCTTTGCATGACATCATTTGTGTGAGGAAAATATACAAAATGGCAAAACCAGATGAAGCTGGAATTAATACGGACCTCTTGATAACAACACGGAGGCTCCCGGACATATTCAGTGGCTACATGGAGGTACACGGTACCAAAACGAAGGAGTACAGACAGTTTTCCATCGGTGTACTCCGGGATGAAAGATAAAGCAAGCTTAATTTTCGTCCGGACATGCCGTTGCACCAAGGACCATGCCGGATACTACGCCGGCGTATACACGTACATTCAGGCGACAACACGGAGGGACGATCTGTGGTCATCCGGGATGAGATCCCTGGTAGTGTAAAAGGGGTATAAGAGTGTAAAGGGCTCTCTTTTAGCTTGAATTTGGGTCAGCAAAATGTGCCACTTGTAGTTTCTGGTCTTAGCCAACTTGTGTTGTTACAACTCTGGTCCCCCAACTCAACAAGTTTTCTTTTTACTCCCTTCCTCCCCCCCCCCCCTTGTGCTTGTTTTCTTATTTCTTGTGTTCAATGATAAAAGAAACCGATGCATTCATGATGATCTGTATATGTGTATGTGTATGTTCTCCTCGTACTTTGCTGTACATTCTGTACCTAGAACTACATCACCTCTTGTGTCGGGTACAGCATCCTGTAGGAATTGCTGATAGGTATGCTTGCAAAGTACTTTGCCATGGTATGGGGGTACTTTATGCAAACACTGGTATTTGGCATTGATATTAGCTGTGTCATTTTAAAAAATGTGAGGGTTTCTTGTGTGGTCCAGAAGGCTGTTTATTAAAACGTTTTGCACCATATGTACAGGATACTGTACTTGTCCACACCACTGTACAGAGATTAAATACAGTAGATACCTTACATTATATTCTTAATTACTAGGAATGTTACTGGTATTACTGCCCAAAGAACTGAAAGGAGTAAGGCTTTTTGGCTTATAGCTGGTAGAAATGTACCAATGAAAGGCGAGGAGAATCAAGGCCAAGATAATTGAAAACAAAATATAAGGGTACTGCATAGTGCAGTTCTGTTCTGTTATGCTGTTGATTATGTCAACTATAAGAATTGAGTGGCATCCTATTGCAGCATAGGTGTTGTGACAGTTACTGTACATACAGTAGTTATTTTTCAGGTTCCTGCCTACGGAAAATCTAATGGGTGGAACTCACCCATACTTTGCTGTGTGTGGGAGATCAAAGTACAGTTGGGACATATTACTGTACTTGGTAATGAAATCTCTTTCTCAGCCTATGTGTGGCTTTAAAACCCAATGTCCGATCCAAAGACACTTCATCTGGTGCACCACCACTACTGTACGATCACAGTACCTCTGTCATTTTTACCAAATCCCACTGATTAAAAAATCATGGGGAGGGAATGAGGTCCTGTCCTGATTTTGAAAATCCCTCCATTTTTTTTTTTTTTCATTTTTTTCTGTGGTTGGGTGGGGTGGGGTGAGAATTCTCCCCCCCCCCCCAGTTAAAGACCTTTAACGGAATAAACACTTGTACACTGGTGTAATGAACACAGGCAAAACAGTTCTCATGGTACTGTACATTTGACCTTGTGACCCAGCTGAAAGTGACAAGTTTCCACCATGTCTATTAGGTAGTTTACAAGGACTCACTGTGAGTCAAAGCTCTTATATTAGACTTACAGTTAAATTTTAGATACACTGCAGGCAATATGCTGTGCCCATCGGGCTGTTTGTACAGTATGTACAGTACAGTAGTACTGTATGAGTACACTTTAAACAACAAAGAGAATCCTTTCATCCATGATTTTGTTGAATAAAGGCAGTAGAAGGGTGGTCTCCATTCAAAAATGATACAGTATGGGAA
The DNA here is from genome assembly GCA_037179385.1 of Holothuria scabra. Lineage (NCBI taxonomy): Eukaryota > Metazoa > Echinodermata > Holothuroidea > Aspidochirotida > Holothuriidae > Holothuria > Holothuria scabra. Next base: position 25,041,355 of record CM074182.1, read on the forward strand.
TTCAGCAGATGATATTTTGCAACCCTAATTCTTTTCTGCAGTAGAATGCTGTTAACTTCAAATATGTTTACCATACAAACTCAACTTTTGTGGAGTCTATAAAGTCTTCTGTAAGTTAAAATAAACACAATAATTTTCATATCTCCTGTGGTACCTAGAAGAAGTGCATTGTTCCAAAACAGCACCAAAGTCAGCAATCAATACATTTATACAATAGTATAAATATGTCTCCTAATGTCTGGTACAGTAGTTACAAAACCTCAAGCCTGTACAGTAGGTATTGTTAAATTCAGTTATTGTAACCTTTTAAAACCAATACACTTTTGTCTTCTGTTACTGTATATCTGGAATATTGTTCAAAAGTAGCAAAACTATTTTTCAGCATTTAAGAGCCCACATTATTGCACTCTATCATGGCCTCACTCTATGCTGTGTATTGTCATAATGGCAACCAATTTATAGCCAACCCAGCTGAAGCAAATGCCATGAACTCTGATAGTACAGTATATTACTTTGATTTCTCTTTCTCATAAAGAATCCAATAAACTCTATGCTTGTGTTGCCCCCAACTGTAATACTGTATATTGTGCTTACTGTAAATTTGGCATTTATACTTAATGCCAAGCACATGCTGCACATGTGAGAAGAAGACCTTTGAATATGTGGTGTATTGTACAGCCAGCATAAAAGGATGATAGCTTTTTGGAGTACTCTTTAAAGTCACAGCTAAAAATATTTTACTGCAAGGTGCACTTTATAAAAATGTGATGGTTTCAAATGAAATTACTATTTTTAGGAATATTTCATCACTTTGCATGCTAAAATATTGCAGTATGGGGAAATTTGGTGGCAGTTTCAAAATCAGAAAGTGATCAGTCGTCACATCTTTAATTATCAACGTAACAGCGTAACACAGTGTTCTTCATAGGATGCATAGTAAGGAGGGTAGTGAGTCATGCCCAATCACAGGAGTGGTTTGAGAGGAGGGGATATTCCAAAGTCCTCGACTCTGGGAACTTTGATGTTCCATAAATATTCATGATTTGGCACAATATAATTTCATTAATATTACCAAATGGTGCTACCTGGCTGGTAAATTTTTGTTCATTCTTTTTCTGATACAGTGACATACAAATTTAAGATAGGGAATGGATGAACCACCTACAGTATTCCCCATTCACTTTCCTGTATTAATTGAATTGTACATGCAGTAAGAAGCAGTGTCGGCATTCATGTACAAAGTTTATAGTCATATGGTTGCTATATAATATATTGAAAACAAATCTGAGGTGGTGTTGATCATTTTTGAGGAGTTGCCATTAACACGCCGTGGAAAGCATGGAAAACACTCTTAGATGGAGTTTTACAGCCCAGTTTCCAATCAGTTGCATCAAGTTGATCCAGCCACAGCCTTTTTTTCCAGTTGTGACTCACTGGCCATTTATTTCTCTTGTACTTGAATATATGTGCAATAGTGTCATATATTCTCTTCTCCACCTACAGTTAACTGTACTGTACAGTATGAAACATGCATGCAAAAGGTGTACTAAATTGTACCATGCGTACACTTTTGAATGTCCAGATACAGTACACGGTACTGTATGTTTTGTGTAGGTATATACCCACATTTTTTAAAACTATATTTCTGATAGAATAACTGATACTGTGTTAGATTTGCACTATATTGAAATCCTGAAATCCGTTCAACACAATATTGTGATCAACTGTACGTACTTTACAGTATGTTAATTTGTATTTTCCACAGCTTTCGGAATAGGTGAAATTTCAAGAAAATATGCAGCATGAACAGGAATGTGAACTACAGAAATAAAAAATGGCCTCGTTGAACTTGACATCTTAACTCAAGTATAGTTCAGTACAGTAGTTCATTTTCAATTGTAGGTCAAGTTTTACAAGTTTGTTTTCAAATACGGTGGAAATGCATGTTTAGCCAAGGGTTCTCTTTTGTTGCCTCTTACAGCATTTGGGGAATACCTTGGGCATATCATACAACCCCCAACACACAGGATCCAATACCAGTACAGTATTTAAAATATACTGTACTATTGAATCAGTCAGTGTTTACAAACAAAGCCGTAAGGGCTGGGTATCAAAAGTGTTGCTAAGGCAAGCTTATGATGTTGTCGAAATGGAAAGTACATTTCCAAATTGTATACTTTCTTTGTACAATTGCTCAAGCATTAACAACAACACCTAATGTGAACACCTGTGGTCTTGTGCATGCTCTAATGCCAATGCCAACTGGTGACGTATAAAGCATGAATCCCCTAATTGCACAACTTTTTATGCAAACATTACTGCTTTTTAGATTGGGACTTTTTGAGGTGGGAGGTTGTATTGTTCATCTACCGCTTGTTTTTTACCCCACCTTACTATCCAAATTATATTTATAGTACTTGAAAAGCTAGAGTGACATGTAAGTTTCCAAATGCAACAACTATGCAGAGGGACTTCACAGCTGTACTACTGGACGTGGACATTTTGCCATAATGTAGGTGCTTTGCCCTAGCCTTTTACTGTAGGTGCAAGGACTACTGTAGCTGACATCTGTTTGTTGAACCCTGGTCTTATTAGTATGGCCACCTTTTTTTTTTGTTAAATACTGTAGTGCTTTATCCATGTACAGCACATGTATACAGTACAGCACATGTACAGTTCAGTACTATTCATTCAGGGCTTTCATGGTTTCCCAGTTCTCAAGGACAACAAAAAATTCATATGGATCAAAAGCTAATTTGCTGATACAATAGTTCGACTGAAAACCATTTTTTCTGCAAAAGTTAAAAAGCAACTTTTATTTTATCTACTGTATACTAATTCAAGAATCAAAACTGTAATTCAACATTTATAACAATTGTAGTATTTTGGACTTACTGTAAGTATGTTTCCATTCAATTAGCAAAGTGTCTCCCTTGAACATGACATATATTTTTTTTAATACATTTAAACTCCTCACTCTAAATGTAAAATTTTCAGAAAACTGAGATATTACAGAAAGGGTTTTTGTCATTGATTACAGTACTACTGGACAGTATGTACAGTATCATTTACTATACAGTACAGTACAGTACAGTACAGTTGAACAGTAGCTGATCAAATGCCCTTCTGTAACTTTTACATTCATTAATTTTTCATCAGTCCACATGTAATTTTGTTTAATTAAAAAAAATAGGCATTGCAAGTACAGTAGTCTAAAAATTTGAAAGAAGACTGAAAATTACTGAACTGACAGTAGTTTAGACAAAGTTAAAGTTGTGCAGTGGATTTAAGCAAGTTCAGAGATTTGATTTAGGGGCTTTGCATGTGCTCACATCCTGAAAAAGTGAAAATCTTTGGAATGGATGAAACAATCCAGCAACACAACTACACCACACCAGGTTAAAATATTTGAGTTTACTTAGAAATTTTGTTTAATCAATTCCATCCACATGCTGTAGGCAGGACTAAGGAGGGAGGTGTGATTTTTTATCTCAATACTTTTAACATGTTTTGAGATATTGTCACACTAGCCAGTTGCTAGCTGTAGCTAAAATCCTTTTCAGCATGGCCATGTTTGGTAGGTTTTACATTTTTGATTCCTTGCCGAAGGCAGGCAAGGAATCTATGCGATGGTGATGTCGTGTGTGTGTATGTGTGTGTGTGTGTGTGTGTGTATGTGTGTGTGTGATGCCTGCTTGTAAACACGATATCTCAAGAACGGTAACCCCCAGGGATCTCAAACTTGGCATGTAGATTGTCCAGATTGAGTAGATGGTCCCTATTTTTTTTTGGTAGAGGTCAAATGTCATTTGGGGTCACCAGAGGTCAAAATGTAAATACCTTGGAAATTGCTTGTAAACACGATATCTCCAGAAGGAAAAATGTGAGCAATCTCATACTTACCTTGCTGATTGCCCATATTGAGTAGACGGTCCCTATTGTTTTTGATGGAGGTCAAAGGTCATTTGGGGTCACCAGAGGGAAAAAGGTCAAAACCTTGTAAACACTGTATCTCAAGAAGGGTAAATGTGAGGGATCTCATACATAGCAGGTGGATTGCCCATATTAAGTAGATGATCACAATTATTTTTGGTGGAGGTCAAAGGTCATTTGGGGTCATCAGAGATGAAAAGCTCAAAAACTTGTAAACACCATATGTCAAGAAAGGTAACTGCCAGGAATCTCATATTTACTAAGTGGATTGTCCATACTGAGTAGATGACCCCTATTGTTTTTATTGGATGTCAAAGGTCATTTGGGGTCATCAGAGTTCAAAACATCTAAACCTTGCACACACTATATCTCAAAAGAGTATATAACTGTTGAAGTTAATATCCATGAGCGGTTAGGGTGAAAGGCCGTAAGAATAATTTGGCATGTGTAATGTAATAGGCATAGGGTATATAATTTTTTTGGAACAGTTTATTAAATTCACTATGTAAATTCTTTAGTGAGGTAATTTTGAAAATGCATTTGTAAAGTACTGAAGCAAACTCATAGGAAGAAGGTCTAAGGTGCACAAAAAGGCACATCACATGGTAGTTACTGTACAGTATGTTGATTCTGGCATGAAATTGTACCCTGTTATTACATTAAGTTCCAAGTATTAATACATGAAAAAGTGGGCAGAGCAAAATATAAAATCTTAAAAGGCAAAATCTGTTCATCAGGCTGGCATACATGCTTCAATGCTCATGGGTATGCTGATTTTGCAGCCACAAGTAAAAAGATTTTCATGAAACTGATGTGGAACATGTGAGTTTAAACAGTCTGTATATAAGGGTCATTTAGGGACATAGTCTGAAAATATTAGAAGATGCTTCTGTGCACACTAAGTAGATGACTGATATGGAACTTCAAAAGTATAAACTTTGAACAGAGAGTACTCTGTGTGATGCACAAGAATCTCTTTTATAACATACCTACATTGCTTTTTCAATAACCTTAAAGAAAACCTGAAGAAAACATTAAATTTAGTGGCAAAAAGTGCTAATATTTGACAAACCTTGTGCCTACTGTCCTCATGAGGACATGTGCATGCAAGCATGCATTAACTCGAAGTGGGAATTGATTAATTAGATATACCACAGTTAGTTAGTTTTACAAAAAAGAACCTAATTTACACTGATTATTTTGTATCAAATACCCTTCAGCGCACATGAACTGTCATTGCCTAATAGAGTGAATCAAATTGTGACTGACCAATTCTTTGCCATTTGGTCACAGTTATCTTGCCCAATTTTTCACACTTGACTGCCAGTTATCCCCAAAGTGTCCTGAAGGATTACCTCATACAAACATACAGCTCAATTGACTTAAGCTTTTTACTGTATAAGTGGTGTTAATTGACTCTTATAAACCCTCTGAAGAAAGCTTATTTTTATCTCAGTACATAACCATGACAGCCCATTGTTTGTACTCCTATTTCCTGCCATTCCCTGCAGGCATTCAGTACTCTTTTTGTGGTCAAAATGTCAGACTTCCATGAAAGTCACACCTCTGCTAAATCCAGCATAAAATAACTGTCCACATTATCTTGTCTCATCTGACCACAAATAAAAGTTGTTTGCGTAGCCATTGTCTGGAGATGGAGAAGTTCATGTACACTGATCAAGTTTCTAAAGTGAAAGTCATCTTAGAAATACTGTTGATTGGCACCCTTCAGAAATTAGTGTCCTTTACATAGAAGCTGGTGGAATTGAACAAAAAGTGTGTTTGTATAAGGAATTTTGTTGAACAAACTTTAAACATTGGTGTCTGTCTAGATTGGTGTTTCTGCTTTACAGTTTCAATATGCTCTACAGTGATTATTTGTCACTTAGTTTCATTCTAGAATTTGTTTTAAATTTTTGATAGCATAAAATGTATCAGCATACTACTTGCCTCATCTCTGCTTATATCTGGATAACCGCACCAAAAAAGTAACCCCTGTGCAAAGGATTATGTAGCTATGCCAAATATCATCATCGAGTGGGAATTCTTGTCTCACATTTCATTTTTATCCATGTCACTATCCCCCCCTCCCCCCCCAAAAAAAAAAAAAAAAAATTGTACCATAAAGCTTAATGCATAGAACCATTGCTTCAAGATTACCCTTTTAACACTTTTCAAAAGTATTAAGATTTTATTTTGCATTGCTGCTGTCATTTAAAAGTAGTTCAGGTAATAAGAGCAAGCATAATGTTGTATACTGTGTATCAAACAAGGAAAACTCGTACTGTATGTTATGCTGTACCTACAGTATAAGTAGACAAAAGGCGAATTTAAAGTCTTGTTAAATTATGGATTAATAGGGATATCTGCTTTTGTTAGTTTGCAAAGGATACCGTAGACAATGGGTGGGGCATTTCCCCCATAAAGCAAAAATTGCCGTCAGTAATAGCCAAGGTTACACATCTCTGCTCAGATGTCTCTTTAGGCTTGGTCTCACATACCCCCCAACACCCAGTGTTAACTCGTGTTTACAATCAGACAAAACCACAGGCTAACCCCATGTTTTCCAGTCTGTGTTCTCACGTACCCAGTGTTTCGTTGATTGGATAGTGTTACCATAGTAACGAGACCAAATATTTCACACACCGATTACAGCAAAATGTAAGAAAATACCTGTCATCAGTGCTATAAATACCTGTGACCTTGCTTGATTAAAACAAACACGATGTTTAAAACTGCTTAACCCTGCGATTTGAGGTGGATTGAAATTTAAACACCAACCCCGCATTAACCCGCGTTCCCACATTACTCGAGCGTGAGGTAATACAGTGTTACCTCGAGCGCGGGGTATGTGAGAACACAGTATTTGATCCAATGCTTGTAGGAGAGTGTGTCGATGAGGGCTTGTTTAAACACTAACCTCAATGCAGACTTTTCGAAACATAGAGGCATCGGAACATAGAGACTTCAGAATGGAGAGCTGTCCCCATTGACCAAACTTTTGATAAAAATGGTTTCAAAATACCGCTTTATCAAGTAATGAGACAGTTTTCTGGAATATGAAAGCTGTGTGAGAAATTCCTCTTGTGTGTGGAGATCAAAGGTTTGAGGTGACAGTCAGATCAAACTTTGTAGACATAATATTTTTCGGGGGATAACTGTGAGGGATCTCATACCATGGTGGTAGTACTTCCATACTCATTCTGTACTAAGCTTAATTTTGAATTACTCATGTTGATGGACGTGTTGGTAAGGTGATCACTATTGTTTTTAAGGGGTCAAAAGTCATTTTGGGTCACATGAGGTCAAAAAGTTTTGACCCTACTAGTGTTATATCTCAATTAAGTAGGATAATTGTATGGGATCTCATGCATGTCATGTTTGTTTCCATGTTTGCTGTGATATATCATACGGCAAGGAATCACTAAGCCTGTTGGCTTTCTAGTTAATCATGATATCTTGTAGAGCATGCTATTGTATAATTATTGATAGAGTCAGCATTACAACTTGATAATCTGATAGATTGATAGCTTAGTTTTTTGCCTCTGAAAAGTGGTCAAAAAGTTGTGCAAAAGAAAAGTGTCATTTCAGTCCATTGTTTGTAATCCTTTTTTCCCATAGTGCAATTGGGTGTACTGTGTCTGCTATTTTGTCTTTGGCTTCAAGCCTCTGCTAAATCAAGCATTTGGGTAACTGTTTAGATGACCTTGTCTTGTCTGACTAAGATGTTTGCCCAGCATTGTTTAGTGATGGATATGTTCATTTACATTTGATGAGTTTTTTTCTAAACAGGATATTACAGTAGCTCTCAACCTTCTGCTTTTCACCAACAGGTTTCAATTAGAAAATAAGAGATAGGTGTTAGAAAAACTAGGTAGGAAATTAGTAGTAAGACAACTAGTTTTGTTGGAACTGCTTACAAACTAAGAAAGTTTTTTTTTTATTTCTTAAAAGACTGATCTCCATCTATCTGGATAATTGCTTGTGCTTTGTAGTTTCAATATTTGCTTTACAATGATCATTTTTTTTAGTAAAACAGTATCTTTATTTTTTTTTTAACATTGATAACCATTTCAATTTTTTAAGCATAAAATGTGCCGTAACAGGATTTATAAATCTCCGCTATAAATATTTGAATGGCCACAGTGCACTATAATAGCTTAACCATCCTGTACTGTACTTTATGTAATACTAGGGAAGTTTTTTTATATTTCATTAAACTTATATCATTCCACTGCTTCATGATTACCATTGATCATACAAAAAGTATTGAGATTCTGCAGCATAGCTACTTTCGTTTCAGTGGACTTACTGTAGGATTACCATATTTCTTTTAGCTGAAAGTGGGATGTTGTATTGGGGACGAATATGGGGAAGTGGCTCAAGGGCTCTCTCTTTGCCGAAAATTTGATTTTTTGGGGATATGCCTAGAAGTAGTGCATACATTGCTATGTACTGAATTGTCCTCTGCTACAGTAGCAGCTAGCATGGTTAGCTGTTTGATGATGTATGGGTACAAACTTCAACATATTTAATTACAGTATGCTTCAAGGCCCAGTTCTCTCACCCCAAACAGTACCAATTCTCCTAACCTTCTTACTTAAGCCCCTCCCACCCTTGTCTGAAATTCATCCTCATCCAGATAAAATCTCAGTTAATTGCTTCCAGGTGAGTATAGAAAAATTCAATTTATATCAAAACACTCTCAGTACAGTTCATGCTGTGTAATATTATAAGCTTTGGTACTCTGTATTGTTTGAATAAGGTGTCAATCAAAGAGCTGAGTCAATTGAGAATTTCGGTACCCGGGTTCCAAAATTGCAGTTTGGGATGAGAGGTTTGGCCCTTTAACTCTCATTACACATAGTATTGTCCCTCTATTTGCCCAGCCTATTAAACCCTTTTGAGAAAATTGGGATGATTTGCCTTGGCTTTCCTTTAAGAAATGGGATCATCCCAATCCCAGATGAATAGTTACCCTACTGTAAGTTGATCATATCTATTGAGAGGATATACGTAGGTAAAGCACAGTGCAGTATATCATAGCACAGTACATACCTGTATGTTTTTCAACTCAGTGTGTACTGATTTACACTAACAAGAATACTGTACCTCGAGAGGTAAAATCTAGCAGTTAACTGTACACTGCCCTTTTTCAAGTGCAGCTTATCACGTGACAGTTGTCTGGCAAAGTTTAACTTTTATGGGATCCTTTAAACCATGCATGTACTTTGTGTTTTTCTGGGGTTCGGTGTATGGACCTTACAGGTACATTAAACTGTTCATGGTTTTGTGTGCTTCTACTGTTGGATGCTAGGTTAATTATTTTATGAGTATATATAAACCCATTTTAATAGGCAGTTCAATGTTCGTTTTGCAAAGATAATGACTTCAATTGAGAAATATGTGAAAAGAAGAAAAAGGGGGGCAAGTGCCCATGGTATAGATAGTGCTGTTTGCACTGTAACAACTAGAAACGCAAGGTTTGTTTCCTATCAGTAATTTACTGTACATACTGTATATATGTGAACTTGACATATGAAGAGACAACCAATCATGGAAGTATGTGAGTGCTCCATTCAGACCCCTACAGTACTGTAGCTTCTTCAAAAGAGGGCCAGGGGGACAAAGCTGAGGGGCACATGATGCCAGCAGCACTTATCATGGAAGTATGTGAGTGCTCCATTCAGACCCCTACAGTACTGTAGCTTCTTCAAAAGAGGGCCAGGGGAACATAGCTGAGGGGCACATGATGCCAGCAGCACTTATCATGGAAGTATGTGAGTGCTCCATTCAGACCCCTACAGTACTGTAGCTTCTTCAAAAGAGGGCCAGGGGAACATAGCTGAGGGGCACATGATGCCAGCAGCACTTGTCAGGGGAGACTTCCTAAAGTTCCTGGGTTTTACTGACATGGCTTTCCTGAACTCTACTGAGCTAGGTTACTGTAGCACTTAAAACAAAGGAATGCAGTATTCATACTGTAGCTGTGCCCTCATTGGTCGGGTCTGTCCACAAGTAATGTGCACCCTCACTAGGAAAAGTCGAAAAAGAGCAATGTAGGGGGAAAGGGGGCAGGGGGCAGTAGGTGAAAAGACCTTCACATGAGAAAAGCGGGACATGACTCAATTCAGGCCACTCCTGTGAAGCAATGAAGTAAGGGCTACTGTATGGCAAGTGACAAATTACTGCACAGTATATGTTGTTTGGCTAATTGTGGGAAGAGTTACACTTAACCATGTACCATACAGTAAAAAAAGATCAGTACTGTTGATAGTCCTGGGAACAATTAAAAAAGTTTGAAATGAATACTTGCAAAGTACTGTATTTGTAAACGGTTATTACCGTAACAAATACAGTAGTACAGTAGTTACTGTACAGTATAGGCCTACCATCCATGTTAATCACTATCATCTCAGCCCATCTTGTAAGCAGGAGTTTCTCTCTGACAAAGCAAATTTTACAATTGGTCACTTAATTGAATTAACAGGTTGCTTCTTGTGTACAATGAAAAAAATAGTTGAGTCGTACAGTATTTGTGAGATACTGTAAATATGGGGGTGGATTGAAAGATCTAGGGTTCTTTGCAATGTATTCAAGTTCAAGTTTGGTTTCAATGCAGTGCAAAAAGGTTCCAGTCCTCCCTTTTAGTGGCCTCTGTAATTACAGTATGCCATTTGTGGGGCATATTCTATACTGTAGCTTCTAACCCACAGGAGGGGAAAAAACTGAACAAAACTTGTGTAGATAGTAAACTGAACATACTGTAGCTTGTTTAGGGGATGTTTCAAGCCTTAATTGAAATCAAACATAAACAAATTATCATTTACTGTAATTTTACCAAGAGTAACTTTGAGGGATAGTCACAAAAGGCATTTTAAAAAAAGCAAGAATCAGAAAGTAGTTTGGCATTCTGGTTACAGATACAGTAATGTCAGAATGTACTGGATGATCCCTCTAGAAATTCAAGCACTGTACTGTACAGTACTGTACTGTGTATACACCTTCACACAGCCACATAATCCATGCCTGTACCTGTAAGTACAATGCCTGCATCGTACACCTCAATGAAAATACATTTACCAACTTGTCCAGCTTATGGACTCATACACCTGTACTGTACACAAACACAATTACTCAACTATTCTACAAACAAATCCCAAGTCAAAATTAACACCTAGCTATTGTGTACTGTAGATGTACAAATAATTGTTTGCAGATAGTTCATTATGTCAAGTGACAATGCCAGGGCTAAGCTATGGCAGCTAGTACACTCCTAAAAATAAAGTATACTGAACTACAGTGTATATGCACAGAATTATTCCCCTTGAGAATGCTGTACAAACAACCCTTGCATAATATACTACAACTGTTTATGATGAAAGAAGGGTAGGTTATATTAGATTGAGTTTTAAAGCCCAGTTTCTACACAGCTGATTTGAATTGAAGTGGTCATGTGGACCTTTTTCCCCAGTTGTGGCTCACTGGCTTGCTCAAGGAGCCCAAAAGTTGATAACCTTAATATTCATTTAAGCATTAACAGCAGTTGGTTTAGTCTTGAGTTAGGCTATGCTCAGTGACTCTGAATCTTTGCAATGCTATGTTGACCACAAACTCTTTAAACTGAAAAAAAAACACAGGCCTATTATGTCTGTTGAAGTTTCTGATTTAGACTGAAGTCTTGATCATGGACAGACCTCTTACAAACAGTGGCAACTTTCATCAAAAAGCTGACAAATTATCTTTTTTTGAAAACTGTTACACTGTCTTTTCTCTTGGCTGCTTTGAGTCTCTGTACTGTGTGTATGCTTGCACGGTGCCAAATTTTTTCTTTTCACTGTGACTCCGTGTCCTGTTATACAGTGGTTTCATATTTAATAGCCTTGCTTCAACCAATCCATCTTGAGCTATGTAAATGAAGTTTGCAATGAATTTCTACACAGATGAAATGATTTTGGCTCTAAAGCCAGCAGACATTGGTTTTTCATAGGGATGACCTGAACAAAAAGGCTTTATCAGTTCTGCGGACTACAGTACATCCATTTGGACTTGGGATTTAGTAGTGATAAATCTCTACCCTACACACACACTTTTAGTTTCTGGCAGAGTACCTGACATATAAAGCCTGTTTTTCAGGAATTTGAAGCCCATGTCAGATCGTTAGAATCTTTAAGAATCGTGAACATTACTTTTGGTAAAAATGTGGCCCCTGATAACATTTTTGCGGTTCTGGTTGGCAAGAAATGAAATCCAAGTAATGCCGTGTGTCTAATGAATTTCACGCTCTTTGTACACTACGGAAATTTAGCCATTTGGTATTAACGTTTCTGTCAACAGCAAAACATTTTTTATTTTTGCACAGGGATCACAATGTTGCTGAAAGATGGCAGCTGCATGTAAAACGAAGTTTTGTGACCACAGAACATTCCAACAGCACCATCACCACCCATGTCACAGAACTGTGGAAGGATGTAAGTATTAATTCCATATGGGGTCGGTCTGCCTTCCAGGTCTGTTCAATATTCCTTTTCCTAGTGATGCTAGAGTAAAACCAACAAGCATAGCACACAATATATCTATTTCATTCATACTTACCTCCCCTTTAACTACTATTGGCCATTCATGTTCCCAAAAGGAACCTTGAGCTGTATGCTTTCCAGTCAAGAACTTGTGGACCTGGTTCAACTGAGACGACTGCCAATGTGGATATTTAGCACAAGGTTTCTCTTGAGACCATGAACAGCCAATTATAGTTGAGGTAAGGTATTGGAAGGGCTCATAGATCCCCAAACCAGGTAACCGTAAGTGTGGGGGAACATTACACTGCTGGAATGAGAACCATCCTCCCATGTGTAAAACAATCCCATGTGCAGAATGCCCATAATGCATTTGTTTTCACTCCAACACCTTGTTGCAATGGGTAACAGAAGTAACTATCTCTGACTGACCCGGGTCATTCTGAAGACTTTAAAAAACAGAACCTTCTGCCATTGTCCTTCGTGCTCAGCATAGGCAATTGAGTAGGGAAAAGAAGGCAATTGAGCTACAATTAGAACAAAGGCCATGGCCGACTCAACTTGAACCAATCAGTTGGAAACTGGGCTGTATAACTCCATCTCACTAACTCTGACTGGACCCATATATAGTTATATATTTTCAACTTATGGTGTCTCCTTTCAAATGTTCATTATGTTGACTGCTAGAGTGCTTCTTACAGAGGAATTTCTCACTAGAAAATACTGTACACTTCTTTGAAGAGATTGCCTCAACCAATAATAGCCTTGTTTGTAAAGACAGAAGGAATCTCTCCATTTTTTTTTTTTTTTTTTTGAGTTAGAACATTGCAGCAGTGCCACCACTCATTTTCAAAACAACGTTTACCTACCATATCAAAAGAAGGCAAAGCAAACTCTAATACTGTCAGTCCTTGGAATCAAACTGCAGGTGAAAAGCAACTATCTTGTCCAATAAAATGGCACCAAATCTGAAAGATTTGCCTCTTAAATCAAGGTAACCTTCTAGGGCTGGAAAAAATGTTTATTTCCTTGAAAGGGAATAAAATTGTTTCATACTGTAGGAAAGAAGTCAAATTTTCCCTCCTTTTCTAAAAAATAACATTCCGACTGCCAAAATTTCTCTCCAGGTGTCCAAATTTTCCAGAAAGAAGCCTAGCAACTTCCCAAATTTTTTCGCCCATGGTTACCCCCAGACCAAGAGTTAGAAGAAACAGAGGAAGGTACAATGATTCTAATAGATGCTTCGCACTTAGTTGAATTTAACTGTGGTGACAAATCCCACCATTGTGTAAAGGCTACTTCCAATGACATCATGCATGTCATATTGAGTCAAGACCAGGAAGCTTCTGGTTTTCAAAAGACTGCCTAAATACAATTTGAGAGCAGTGCCTTCTCTTAAAAAAGAGTGGATTTTTCTTACATCATGTTAAGATGCATGATTGGGTGTAATTCTTGAAAAGTAACATAATGTATTTCACCAGCTACGAGTAGGAAGGTCAGGTAGAGAATCACTGCCCCCCCCCCCTCTCGTTCCACTATGCTTGAATCTGAAGGCTAATTTATCTCTGATGTACAGTGCTTGTTGTCTGAGCACATACTGTAAATCATTGAGTAAATCTATGGGATAATGTCTATAGATCCCTGCCTCACTAGTCCCTTAACCCATTGATCCCCAGTCTCATGGGTTTGATGTATACCCTAGCCCTAATGCTTATCCAAAACCCTGACCCACAAGCCTACATCCTAACTTAAATCCCAAAATGTGAGGGACTAGTGAGTTGAATCCAAGCATGTTGGGGGACCATTGAGACAGGTGGTCAATGATGTTGTGTGGGGGACCATAGAGTGGCACTCATATTCTCAACTATGAAAACATACCACAGTACTTATGAAGGAAAAGCACAAGTAGTTTGCAAGGAACATTCAAGATAATGTGTTTCTCTTTGGAAGTACTGCATAGCATTATACAATTAACTTTTAACTTTTTCTAAGTTCTAAGAAAAATGACGTACTTCAAAGTGACCTTTAAATAAGAACAATTTCTCATGTTATGTTATATACACACACATGGTTTTGTTAATTTCTCCTACAATTAAGTTTTTTTTTTTTTTTTGGTTTTTTTTTTGCCTCCAGATTCAAGAGGAAGCCTGCAGAGGTGCCAGACTGATCTCAATTGAACCCACAATACCAGCAGCTCACCATCAAGGTACAATGCATTTAACAAATATACATTGCCAGCTTTAGTACCCTACTTTCTAAATATACAGTAACTACAAAAAACTGAATATTTAAAGTGTACCTCAAGTTTAGAATTTTCAAAATAAAAAACATTTTAGAAGTTGCAAAATGAATCATATTCATCCATCTCCAAAAGGTATCTTAGCTTGTTCCATTGCTGACATATTAAAATGTTAAAATTTATTCTTTGAAACCAAACTAGTCCATTACACTTTCAAATTTGTGACCTACTTGTTGTACAACTGACATTATTAGCTTTGTTTCCTTTGAAATTAAAACACGCTTAAAATACGGAGAATGCTTCCTGTTTTTCTTGCTAGAATTGCATGTAGAGGGTTTATTGAGTGAAGTAACTGCATAATAGAAACATCAGGATCACATTTTGGCACAGGTTGCAATAGCTTTCAGAGAAAAACAAAGACTGTAATTTGAGTTGTACAACAATGACTTCATTAATTATTGCACACAGTGAAATTTTAAGTCGAGTAGATAAACATTTCCTATTCCAGTTCAGGAATATCCTCAGGGGCTGGGCTGTTCATTTCTCATGCTCTGTAATACATATTTGGGAAATTTCAGGCTGTACATACAGAAGGTGTCTGTTCATGCATTTAAGTAATCTTTGAATGGTGAACAGATATGTCAACTAAAAGACTCTAATGCTTCCCTTGACAAGCTCTGTGAGAAACCAAAGAAATGAATCAATAAAATGGAATGAGGATTTTCATTTGAGTTATTTATCTTCCAGTGCCTAATGGTGACCAAGCATGGAAGATTAGGTATTACAGTATGTGGACTAAAGGAAATATTGAGTTTTTAATGCTGCTGGAAACAGCCCTGCAAATGCTTTATTTTGATTTCAAAATCTGCCATGGTGCATCACAATTTAGAAACGTTCTCTTGAACTTATGGTCAGTGTTTCAAACTGCAAATTAAGAAAAATGTTTTGTTTCTAGCTATATATTATCTTCAACTACAGAATTCAGGCATTTTGGAATACAGTGTACCAAATTCTTACTAGCAAATTATATGAGTTACACAGTGATACTGTACAGTACATTTAAAGGGTGAAAATAGTATCCCCTGGTTGTGTGCTTCTTTTTATAAGACTGGGGGTCAAGAGTAGAAGGAATTTTGCCTTTCTGTTTGGAAGTGTATTTCATTTCTGTTTTAGTTTCAGTTTGATGTTACTATTCTTTGTGCAGTCAAAGAGGTATAAGGGGAAAGTCGTTTTTCAAACCGACCAGTAATGGCAGGTGGGCAAAGGAAATACATAAGTGACTTGGCCATAACGCAGTTAAATGACTCTGCCCTAAGATTCTTACAGTACAAATCCAATTACTCAAAGTAATACAGAACAAGCAGATAAACATGAAGAAATGGATAAAAAAAATGCACAACTCAATACACACAAAATAGTTCCCCAAAGCACAGATCTATACAGTACAGTACCTGCATTGGGCAAACCATGCAATATAAGGTACAAGATTTCAAAGATCATTAAAAAAATTAGTCTCGTCACCAGCTCCAGTCCCTACCCAAACCTGAACAGAGATCAGAAAACTTTTATACATGTATTGAATTTTTGTTTTTATTTGTGATTTTGTACTGTGATCATAGAGAAAGTTTCTTTTAAAGCATGGTTTCAATACTGTGTTATTATAATAATAATAATAAGTTTATTCAGTTACGTTTATTTTGTGCCAATCTCCTCTGAACATAACTACCAGAGGGGCTTTACAAAGAAACAATTTTGAACAAACCTTTTTGAATTGAACTCTTAAAAGCAGAGAGTCCTGAGCAAGTTTGTGTGCCATCTGGTGATTTGTAAAGCTGATGCATGTGACTGAGAACTTCTGCAGCCATAGGTTTTCAGATGTAGGTTTGGAAGAGTTGATTAACAGTTGAAATACAATTTAAAATGTCATTTTTCCTGTGAATTTTATTTGTAAAGCTGATCTAGAAAGGAAAGGTTGGGAAATAGGTAGGAATTGTTGAAAACTTAAAGCATTGCATTTTAATTGCATGGATTGAGATGAACAAAATACGGGCATGATAATGTTTGAAGGTGGTAGTACTGTAATACAGAAATTAAACTTTTATTATGTTGCGATGGTTTTTGATAGGTATTACTTTTATGGTAAGGTACAGTAACTTATGATGAGTACTGTATGTATGTTAAATGAAGATGTTCTACAGGATATTGAGAGTAAATTGGCACTTATATGGAGCAAAACAAATTTGGTGATGCCAATAGTTAATGGAAGTAGAAATATGGGTAGCAGATTGTTTAGGTATATTTCATCAGGCATTGATCCAACTTCATCTTCTGGACTGTTTAGTTTTGAAAAGTTGACCATGAAAGGAAAGCGTACAAGGGGCTTTGTAGTTTGAGGCATGCGGGTGCAATTTCACAGCAACACTCATCTCAAATTACTTTGAGGATTACGATTTTTGCACTCCTACTGGAAATACCGAATGGAAATTACTCAAAATGTAATAAAAATTAAAAAATAATTTAAAACAGCACACCAATCACACTCCTTAACTTTCTAAGGAGTGTGATATATGGCATACATACATGGAAAATGTGAAACTCCTGGCCTGCATACAGTATGTTTCAAGACTGTAAATGCAATTTGCACCAAGTAGTCGACGAGACTGTAGGTATGTGTTTTGTGACAACTGCTAGTTGATCCAAACAGAGTTTGCTGTTCAAAAAAATGGCCGGATTTCATTTGTGACTTTAATTCATACAAAATTATTATTGCATGAAGAAACTTGCATGTGCTTGAAAAGTTAGTCCTTTAGAAGTCAATGTAGGAGGATCAGAAATTGTCACTGCCAAGAAAGGGAGTTTGGAACATTGTTGTGGCTTGGAATTGTGGGAAACATGGAGGAAACATACAGTATAAGAAGCATGTATACAGTACTGTAGTTTACTGTGTTTCTCTTTTTGCATGCAGTTCTGGCATCTTCGTAACAGTAAAACCTAAATTTATTAAAGTGTCCAGCTACTGGAACGGCATGAAAATAGGATCTGGTGACTACTAACTCTTTACATCATACCAAAATGTAATGTACGAAACCTTACACAAACTAGAATTCTCCTTATGTTGGGGATATGTTAAAAAGGATTCATGATTCAAAAAATTCTTCAAGAAAGTTCAAAATTTGGTGGATATGAGCATGAGCCAACAAATTATGACAGTTAAGTGGATTAATTATACAACTGGAAAAAAGGGCTGTGGCTGGACAACTTTAACCAATGGGTTTATAGAAACTGGTCTTTAAAACTCCACCTAACTATTGTAACTTGATTAATAATTGGTCACAAGTCACAACTCCAAAATGCCAAGAAAGCCATCACACATTATACATTGGGCTAACCAAAGGGACTCATGAACCATTGTTATTTGCATATGGAATGATGAGCATATGTAACATTTCACACTAAAGCAACATTAATACTTTAAAACAAAGAATAAAAATTATTCTTACTGCTCATCAAAAAGACTGTTGTTGCAAATTTACCTTCTTCAGCATTGCAGTGGAGTATTCTACAGTAGTCTAAGTCAAAGAAATTGAGTAAGTCTAAAGCTAGCCGCATGCTATGCGACTTTGCGCATTTCAACTTGATTAGCGGATCTCATGTTGGTTCCTTCCGACTCTGTAGGGCGACAGTCCCAAGGGACTGAAAAATGTGACCAATCAAAATTACTGATTTAAATGCACGTGATATAAATACCGTGAAAGTTGTCTGATGCTTGTTCCGGTGACAACTTTTGGCGTAACTTTGTGTAAATATTCAGTTGAAAAGATGGATATATGGACTGAGCATGGGAGGAAAGGGATAAGACAAACTCGTAGAAATGTGGGAGCAACGACCTGTACTTTATAGCTGTGGAAGCAGAAGCTATTTTTGTTGGAATTCTTTGAGCAAACCGTCGAAGGAATTGCCGAGGCAGTCGACATTACTGGTGAGCTGTAAACTTGCATAGGCCTAGTACGCTAGCTACACACTGAAAGTATAGCTGCAAACTGTATGATGTTTTGTGTTTTTGTGCTGTAATAATATGTATAGCAGTAGTGTGCACGTGCCAATTGTGGGAGTTTGTGCAATAGCCAGTCGTATAGTGGTGTGGCCCTTTCGTAGGACTAAAAATCGTGACAACGATTCAAAGCTAGGTCACTACAGTTTAGTTGAGTTGCGACGCGCAAAGTCTCATAGTGTGTGGCTAGCTTAAGTTTTGATTCAGAAGTCATTAGCTCACAGCCATGTTTTTAATCCTATTGTGCATGTGTGTGGAGGTGACTTTAAACTTTTGCATTTTTGTACAGGATCTGCCTTACAGTACTGTATGTGGAATACGTTTATGTCTATGGTTTATACAAAGATGTAACCACTATAGATGCCAAATTCCTTTCCCTACATTTATACCAGAAGCACTGACTCTTCATGGAGGTTCATGTTTAAACTGTGGATTTAAAAGGTGTTTTGCGGTCTCTGCATATTTCTATGGACATAATAGTATTGATGAAAATTACAATACCAAAAGTGACTACTAAATGTGCTTGCACTTTTTAATAAACCACCAAAACATGCCTAATGAATAACTCTTTGTATTTTCTGGGACAGTTGATGCACACTTCTGTGCTGTACACTTGAAAAAAGGAACTCTTTGTTTTTCTGTTGTAAGTGCCTAATAATGTAACTCGGTTTATAAACTGAACTTATGCAGGTATTGTTCTATATGAAATGGTCAGTATGTCCATGAACTTCAAACCTGTGGTTGTGCAATGAGCATTCATATTCAAGTGGTCTTTGTGGAAAGTCTTGAAGTGAAATTCTTTCCATGTAGTGAAATTTATTGAAAAATAATGGCTTCTTAGACCACAGTACTTTGTTTGCAAATCAGAATTATTTATACCGCTCAGAGACATTATTTTGATAGTTTCCAAAATGCCTAAACAGTGATTAGTGTTTGCACCTCAATTCTGGCTTCCATGAGGAGTCACTGGGCCATTTCAAGTTTGGAATCTATGCTTCTACTGCAATATATCGGGGTATGTATTTAAACCTGAGGACAATGAAAAAGGAAGGCACAGTACAGTAGATGAGAGTAGTATGAGGGGCATTACAGTAGCTTAAAAAGTGGATATGCATGTTTTTTTGTACGTATGAAACTGATACAGTACTGAAAAAGTCAGGTTGAAATTTATTTTTAATATCAGTTGCTGCAGTTTTTCATATATACTTGTGGAGTCATGGAATACTAACCTTGCATTTGGGTATCACGTGAAGGTCATTGTGACTGAGCTGTCAATATCTTTAAGATAGTAACAACATCTTTATTTTGTGTACATGTGCAGTATTAGGGCTGCAAACGCTAGTAAAATAACTAAACCTTTAACCTCAAAAATTTTCGATCTTTTAGTGATTAATCGTGATAACCTTATCACAAAAAAAAATATTTTCAGTATGTAGTGATTGATACTGGATATAATGCAGAAATAGAAATAGCTGTTATCTTGCATGGTATAATCAAATTATTCTGAAACTTCACTACAATGTTCAAATATGCCCAGAATGTTCCATTTAACAAAAACCAGGGATCATCAGTGCAGGCCTATACAAATGGATAAAAAAACTGTTAAAACAGGTTTAACAATTAATCAGCTATAGCTTTGTACTAAACATTTATTCCACATGGGATCGTTTAGCAATTAATCGCTACGCGTTCACAGCCCTACTGTATGTGAGCTATCTGACTTGTTCTTCGGCCAGTGCCAGTGTATGCAACTTGTCTATTTAGGCTATTTACTGCTTGCAAAACCCAAAATGCTATTATGCATGATAATCATTCTAACATTGTCTTTCAACACACCAGCACTGACTGACCAGGTGATCTTTTGTTTACAAGTTACATACTGCAGTTTCTTGGCTGCCACTAATGACGTTCCCACTCAGCTTGTATATGAGTAACTTAATATTGGATTATTATAGCGATTGATGGCAAAATAGAACTGGAGATTTTTGAAATATTTTAAAGGAATGTTTATGTAATAAATTCTACAGTGCAATACCAACGTGGTATTGCACACGTCTTTCCTTACTTATCAAAACTTTGCTTTTTTCCATTGCAGTTCAAGAGGTGGATGTTTTCTTTGATGTTCCCCGTCATGGGATGCCATCTTTTTTCATCTACCAAGCTGTCAGTGTACCAGTTCTTTGGCACAGAGAAACCCATTCTGGCAAGGATGCTTTAGAGTGTGACTGGTTTTCTCACTTTACCACTTTCCTCGGTCAAGGATGGAAGCTTGTTGAAATTTTGTTTGATAGCTCAGTCAGGCACAGAGGTGAGAAAATAGTATGCATTTAATCTCTCTGTCACATATATTTACATATAAATATTCAAGTATTGTATTTGAATGATTTTCTGAAAATTAAGGTGGTATCAGTCAACAAAATGATGGAAGTATGCTATTTAAAAAAGGAATGGTAATGCTATAAGAGATGAAAAGAAGATGATTTTTCTGAAGAGGATTATACATCTTATAGAGGGCAGCCTTCTGAATTATTTTATGTTAGGAAAGACAATGTGGCTTGTGACAAGACTTGACAACAACAGTGTTTGGTAGAGCATCCACTTTTCATGTGGAAGGCCCGCATTCGATTCCCAGATGGAGTCATACCAAAGACTGTAAAAATGGAACCTACTGACATGGTGGTGCTCTGCTTAAGCAGTGGTGTAGGGAAAAACAAGCCAGTGAGACACAACTGACTAAAACTTCATCTAATTAACAAGATGAGCAACCTAGAATAAGAGTCACAATTTTTTTTTTTTTTTATGTATTTTTGTTATTTTGGTGTCCAACAAAAGGTGAAACCCAAGCTTTCCACCTAGCATGAACAGCTTTAAAGTGGATAACTTCAAGGAAGACTAGACCAGTTGCACTGTAATGAACATTGCAGACTTATAGCTCCCTTTTCTTTACCATTCTTTCTTCTTTTATTCTCAATAGAATAAAGCATGGTATAGACAAATCTGATTAGTGCTTGTTTTAAGTGACTGTAGGCAGCCATCAGTGGGGTCCATCAATTTTAAATCGTCTGTATTTATTGTCTACATGAATTTCAAATCCTTATATTCAGTGAAATTGAAAAAAATCAAGATGCACTTAAGTGAAGAACCATCCATGGAACAGGTAAGGAACGAAATTTAAAGATTAAAGGTGATGGACCCCAGTAATGGCCGACTAAAATCAGACCACCACAATCTCTCCAGATTCGTCTATAGATAAGGGGGCTAAGAGTCCCTAATGTTCATTGATGCCACAGCCAACAGCCAGTTAAAGAAAGCAATTAATAAGGTGTTAAACAAGTCAGTTTGAAAATAGGAGTAGTTGGTGAGACAGCACAGAGTGTGGGCGAACACTGTAACGAACACATGAGTAATTAGCGAGCGAAGAAGTGCAATTCACCATTCCACCAACATTACATGGAACAACACAATGGGAAACAGACTCGCTTCAAAGTAGAAATTATAGGCATTCACAAAAATGATCCTATCATCCCCATTTTTTCCCTTGGAACCCACCACCTTATGGATCTTTTCATGATTACCCTAGCATTACTTTCTTTTTTCACTGAGATGACCAGTGACCCTACTGCTGCTGCTTTTGAAAATCTTTCAAGACCCTTGAGAAGAGTGTTTGTTGTTCACTGAAACATTGTGCTCTTACAGAGGGAGTGAGTTTATGCTCTTTTAGGCCTAAGTATGGCTCCCAGTTTGTTAAGAAATAGACTGTTGTATACAGCCTACTCTAGGATTAGGGATATAGTTATAACTATGAGAAGAACTTCTTTGTGAGATCTCTTCTTCTGCCCTATGATTGATTAGCACAATCCTGCAAAGGTTTATTAATTCCTAGTAAATTTTTGACTGTTACCCTGACAAACTATTACAATATTTTCTTTGCAGTAACTGTTCCATCCAGGACACTGACCATGAACTCTGTATGGGTGTTTGAGAAAAAGGCAGAGTATGTTAACAGTTCTGCACCTCACTGGGAGGGGGTTATTGTCAGATACTTGCATAAATCGATGGTAAGTTTTTATTAAAAATGTCATTTTTGCTGTTATTGCTGTGGGTTTTAAATGTCCACTTACCCAGAAAGAAGTTCCTAGAAACATTTGATGTAGCCTTGGTTACAATGCTAAATGGGTTTTAGGTTAAGTCAAGATATGAATTATCATAATTTTTGTACACAATTATGCACTTTGACGGTTAGGCTGTAAAGCCTTCATCATTATTCTTGGACAGAAATTGTTAATTACTTGTATGTCTTGAGTCACAGATGAACTAATTTGTTTGACCGTACTTACCTAGGATTTTATCCAGCAGTACCTGCCATTATCTTTAAAATTGTTCAAATTTAATGAAAACGGCCAAAATTGCTAAGGAAAAGAGAGACCTCAGATATTGGCAAGGAAAATGCGGTGGTATGATGGAAAGCCAGTAAAGACTGTAAGAAAAGGCACAGAACACATGAAAGTATTAAACACAAGTATTACAAAATTCATCAGCTGAAGGACATAATTTTTGCATTTGCTTGCCATATAGGGCTTGCCTTACAGGCCTGCCCATAGGGTAGGCCTGAACAACATAACATTCCTTTTCGGACTTTGCACTCATTTTATGGTCTAGTTGTACTTTGTCATCAGTATGAGCACAGAAGCAAGAAATCCATATTTTTGGCAATGAGGACTCCTGGTACCTAGTTAGCTTGCAGTGGTAAGCTTTCGGAATAGTAATCCTGCTTTGACACATGTGGCATCATAACACAATAATGTATACAGTGCCAGAGTTGTGATTATCTGGACCATCAATTCTGGTCAGAAAAAACTCTTGAAAGTACATCAGAAGTGAACTGGTGCAATCATGATAAAAACTGGAAAAACTAGGGCCTGGGGAGAGCTGCCAAAACCAAAACAAAATGTTCTCTGTGATAGTCTGGTAACAGGGCATAGTATCTTATCATGAACAGATTTCATTCAACTATGTTTCAGTGTTTCTACTTGTCTTGAAATTTGGGAACTTCGATACATTTTCAACAGTTTTGAGGAACAGTTGGAAATTTTAGGTAATATTGAGGAACAGATTTTTGGTTTCGATGAAAAGAGAAACCTATGCATTCATGATGGCGTGTGTGTGTGTGTATGTATGTGTGTATGTGCGTGTGTGTGTGTGTATGTGTGTATACATGTGTGTATGTGTTTGTGTTTGTGACACTTTGCTTGTTTACACAATATCTTGAGAAGGGAAGATTTGACAGGTCTCAAACTTGGTACACAGATACCCCATACTGAGAGGAAGAACCCTATTTATTTTGGTTGAGGTCAAAGGTCATCTGAGGTCACAGGGGGTCAAAAACCAAAATCCTTGTTTACACAATATCTCAAGACAGGAAACTTGGATTAATTTCATACGTGATATGTGGATGCGTTAGGATGTCAGGAAGAACCCTATTGATTTTGATGGAGGTCAAAGGTCATTTGGGGTTATGTGGGGTCAAACCCCGAAATCCTTGTTTACAAGATATCTCATGGTAGAAAACTTGGATTAATTTCAAACTTGATATGTTGATGCGTTATGATGTCAGGAAGAACCCTATTGATTTTGGTGGAGGTCAAAGGTCATTTGGGGTCACATGGGGTCACAACCTGAAATCCTTGTTTACATGATATCCCATGGTAGAAAACTTGGATCAATTTCATACTTGATATGTTGATGCGTTAGGATGTCAGGAAGAACCCTATTGATTTTGGTGGAGGTCAAAGGTCATTTGGGGTTACGTGGGGTCAAACCCCGAAATCCTTGTTTACACGATATCTCATGGTAGAAAACTTGGATTAATTTCAAACTTGATATGTTGATGCGTTATGATGTCAGGAAGAACCCTATTGATTTTGGTGGAGGTCAAAGGTCATTTGGGGTCACATGGGGTCAAAACCTGAAATCCTTGTTCACATGATATCCCATGGTAGAAAACTTGGATCAATTTCATACGTGATATGTTGATGCCTTATGATGTAAGATAGAACCCGATGTATTTTCGTGGAGGTCAAAGGTCATTTGGGGTCACATGGGGTCAAAACCTGAAATCCTTGTTTACGTGATACATTATGGTAGGAAACTTGGATTCATTTCAATCTTGAAAGGCTGATGCGTTATGATGTAAGAAAGAACCCAATTTATTTTCGTGAAGGTCAAAGGTCATTTGGGGTCACATGGGGTCAAAACCTGAAATTCTTGTTTACATGATACTTTATGGTAGGAAAGTTGGATTCATTTCAGTCTTGATAGGCTGATGCATTATGATGTAAGAAAGAACCCAATTTATTTTCGTGGAGGTCAAAGGTCATTTGGGGTCACACCCCGAAATCCTGGTTTACACTACATCTCAAGGTAGGAAACTTTGATTCATTTCAAACTTGATATGTTGATGCCTTATGATGTAAGAAATAACCCAATAAAGTTAGGTGGAGGTCAAAGGTCATTTGGGGTCACATTGGGTTGAACTCCGAACATCTTGTTTACACTATATCTCAAGGTAGGAAGCTTGGATTGATTTCAAACTTGATATGTTGGTGCGTTATGATGGGAGGAAGAACCCTACTGATTTTGGTAGAGGTCAAAGGTCATTTGGGGTCATAGGGGTCAAACTCAGAAAACCTTGTTTAGGATAGCTCAAGGTATGAAAGGTGGATGGATTTCAAAATTAGTATGTAAATGAATTATTGTGAGAAGATGGTCTGTATAAGGTTATTTTTTGTGGAGGTGAAAGGACATCTGGGGTCATGATTGGTCAAACTTTGAAAAACTTGTCCAAATGGGATATCTCAAGGTAGGAAACTTGGATGGATTTCCCAATTAGTATGTGGATGTGTTATGGTGAGTTGAAAGTACTGTACCTGTTGTTTTTGGTGGAGGTCAATGGTCATCTGGTATCAGCTGGCATCAAACTCTGAAAACCTTGTTTGCAGAATATCTTAAGGCACAGTATGAAAGAAAAGCCAGTCACTTACAGGTGGAGACAAAGGTTATTTTGGGTCACCAGTTGTTACAAGAAATGTAGCATTTTATTGAAAAGAGCATGTATGTATCATCGAAACCTCAATGCATTTTTGCATTCTGGTTATACATATACTTTACTTTTTAGGTCTTTAAACTGTTGAATCCTGAGTTTCAGAAAGTCATCAATTACTTCCAGGGAATTCAGTCTGCATCACTGCAGCATGAATGCCACAAAGGCGCAGCTGTCCACATTTATTGACTCCACATGCATAGCATAGTGTACCTATAATAGGGCCAGCTTTGTACAAATTAGACAAGGCTGGTCTTCTGCTCAGACAAAGATTTAACAATAACATAGTAATTTTCATGCCAATGTTCATTAAAAGTTACTCAGGTTAGCTTAGAGCTTGTCATTTACTGTAACTTATAGGCTAAAATGCCCAAAACATACTGAAAGCTAAGAATTGTTCTTTCAAATATTTAAAACTACCATAAAAGTTGTTTCTATTTCTATTCAGTTTGTTTCCATATTTGGTTTACTAGTCTTTCACTTCATTTCTTACCTGCAGACGAAATTTGAAGACTTCAGAGAGTGCTTTGCAAAGACTTCCTGGAACAAGGTTATCCATTCCATGGGCAGAAAAGGGTGGGAATTGGCTTGCATTGTTACAACTCCTCCAAGCTTTCAGAAAGGTTCTTTGGCAACCACAATTCACTGCAAAATCCTTATGTTCTTTCAGAGGCCATTCTCAGGAAATAAACCTCCGCAGAGATTGAGTTCAAGTGGAAGTAGCATGCCAGTGAGCCCAATCTTGATGGATGACAGGCAAGGATTCCCAGAATGGAGCATTCTTGGGGAGAGTCACTTAGAGGAAGGCAGACCTGTTATCCTCCCTCCTTACTCAGAACGTGGTGTAGATATCGGTCCTTTAGAATCCACCCCAGATCGTGGTATCCCTAGACCCACAGTGATCCCTGCAGAACCACCACCAACTTATGATGAGGCTGTATCAAGAGATGTCACGGTTCTTTTCAATACAAGTATTACAGAAAACTCTGCAACCAGTGCAATACCCGTAAGATCTGCAGAAGCACCTTCCCTCAGTCCAGAAAGTTTGAGAATTGCTGCAAACACCCTTAATTATCTTGCCTCAGAGGTTACAGACCGGGATAGCAATAGTGCAACATTGCCACCTGCAGTAAGTGTTCCACCTGATACTTCACCAGACATACCTTCAACTCATCGGGATTCAGCAGAGGCAAGTGAAGACACCCGTTTACAACCCTCATTAGAAAATGCTGAGCCACAAGTTTCAGCAGCAATATCTCAAACAGAATCTGCTCAGGTAGTCCTAGAATCAAGAAATGGTTCGGAAAAAGGTAGTGAATTAATGAGGAATACTAGAGATGATCAAGAAATGCACACTTTACCAGCTAGAACAAGTCAAAGAGAACCAGACTCTGTGAGGGGAAAGTCTGAAGCACCTGAAAGAAATCATGCAAACACAGCAATTGTTTCATCTATGCCATCATCAAGCAGTGTCCTAAGAGAAGCAAATGACATTTCTGTGGAGGATAGGCCTGCATATAGGCAACACACAGCCACGTCCATTCCTAAATCAAACACCCTCGACCAAAGACGTGGTGATAATGTCTCAGTGCCTGTCAACAGGAAAAAGTCTTTCCCTTCACCCACAGGGATGAATAGAAAAAACGAAATTTCCATTGGAGAAAAGAATAGGCATGTTCACCCCCCTAGAAAACCAGTACCAACCCCAAGACAGACACACAAAGAAGAGAAAGTGCAATCCTCTAAATCAAATGGTGATACAGGCAGACAGACCTTAGAGGGGCGGACAAGATACATCAAGAAAGGGTCAAAGTCTTTTTCAAATAATGACAAAATTTCAGCAGTTTCAAAGGAAGCAGAGCCTTTGCGAAATGAGAGCCAAACTGTGCCAGCAAACAAAAATATTGCTGGGGATAGAATATCCCCTTCTAGTCAAATAGGTAGTGGTTCCGTTACACATCCAAGATTGAAAAATGCTCACCCCAAACAACATAATGTTCCAGGATCTACAAATGCTGTCTTTAGCCCTTTGCTTGTACAAAAGAGACGTAACAGAGATTATGAGAGGGTTCCTGGGAGGTCACAGGAAAGCAGGGTTCACAGCAGGAGCAGAGATGATATAAATTTTCCTGAAAGAAATAAAAAAGGATATGCTAATGACAAGGGAAAAGATCAGTACCATGTAAAACAAAGGTCCTCTGAAATATCTGAAAGAAACAAGAACTTTGGTAAGAGTGATGGTGCTCCGCCAATCCCACCAAAGACAAAAAGGCGAAATTATGAGTTAAAAGGGAAAGAAGATAATCTCACTTTATCCCAGCTGAAAAAAAGGCAATCATTTCGTGATGAAAAGGAACATCGTGAGGAAAGTGTCTCAAATCAGAGAAGCACAGCATATTCAAACAATGCTGACAGGAAGATGGGTGAAAAGTCTCATGTGAAAAGATCCCTTCCATCATATAATGAAGCTCTACAAAGGAAAACACAAATGAGAGCTGATCATAGTAAAACAGAAAGTGGGACAAACGAAAGACAGGGGGTGCAAAGGACTAGACATCCACCTCAAGGCTTGCCTGATGTTGTAACTCAAAAATCAAGCAGAGGACAGAATTACTGGGTTTTGAAAGACACTGATGATGAAGTTTTCATAAGTAGTCAAGCATCTCCAGAATCTGAGCCCCAAAGGAAGGTCCCGGTGTCAAGTGTTAGTCGGGTAGATAGACATGAAGCTAAGAGTTACAGCAGAAGAGAAACCCCTTATAGCAAACTCCATCCACACCAGAATAAGTCTGTATCAAATCAGGGTGCCATGAGACCCACTGAGAAAAATAGGCACATGGTGCATGATATTGATCTCGCTGATAGACGCTCCTTGGACAGTCTTCAGTCATTTATGGAGGAGAAAAGGAAGAAACCACCACAGTATGAACAAGTTTTATCAAAGCAGGTAGTCAAACCCAAACCGTTGAAAGAGAGGCAGAATACTGCTCCTGACCTTGTAGAGAACACTGCTAGGGAAGCTCTGCCTCACCAACATAGTCTTCCTATGGAGGCAAAGGCCAATAGAGTTGTAACGAAAGCCCCATTACCTTCCTATCAGGAGGTGGTCCTCTCTAGGTCAGGGGCAAGGCCAAAATTGAAGCTAAGTCAAAGTTATCCGTATTCAGGAGAAAAGAAGCAGCAACAGACGAACAAACCACAGAGATACTCAGCAAAGGAGGGACGAGATTACACGAGACCTGATCCATACAGGATGCAAGGAATACAAGAATACGGTAAAGAAAATGTTAGAAATGAAGAAGGAATATGGCCACCTTTTGAAGGTTCTGTGGAGGTAAAACATATCAGAGGATTTGATGAGAAACAAATGGTACCATCATCTCAGGATATGGGATTGAAATTAACAGATGAGGATGGTAGCGTGGATTCATTTGATCTAATTTCTCAGTGGAGTCAAGATGATGTTGAACCTCCTCCATCTAGATTGACCAAGGACCTTAGTGGAAGAGATCATGGGAGAAAACATCCTCCTAGTTATACGGGGTTGTCCTCGGATGAAGATGTCATCCCTTCGTCATCATATCAGCATTTTGATCCACCATGCATGTACAATATAAGTTACGACACCCGAGGCCAACCAATAGATAATAGTCATTTTTCATTGTCCACGACAGAGCGAGGAGATGTGAGTCTCTTAACAAGTTCCTCAAAGCCAGTTGTACCACCAAGCAGTTGGCATCAGGACAATAATACCAAAACGTGGAATACACCAAGTGTATCACAGAAACATGTTTACATAGGCAAAGAGGTACTGTAGCATTTGTATAATCATTTTGTTCTTACGAATTGGTGAAAACCATACAAATTTTAAGCACGCATGCTAATGTTAAAGGTATTTTAGTAATTTGTACATTTAATATAAAATACAAACTAAGTAGCACCTTTGTGGGCACATGTATCAAGAAATCATTGAGTATAATATCATGTAAATATGAGATAATGTTAACCTGTACAATTCAATGAGGAATTTGTAAAGAAGTTTTATATATTCCTGCATTGTGCATCAGTGCAAGGCCACGATATATGCTTCACTTTGGCAAAAGGCTGCACAGCAGCACAAATGTCCCTTTTCTGTGTTGGTGTTCCTGTATAGCATCGATAAAATATGGAGAAATGAAGACTTTTTTAAGCCTTACATAGCATATATTTTTTTACATATTCTAATGTTCATGTGTCATGGACGTTTGCTTGAAATAGATGTTTTCTAGAGAGAGTATATGCAAACTTGAAACTACTCAGAACAAGTTGCTATCTGTGGTATTTTACTGGTTGATTGTATTGTTCATGTCGAAGGGAGTATGTAGCAGGTGAACATATGTGTGAAGTCATGAAGATTTGATTTCAGAAGGAAAATGTTCATTTTAATCTTACAGTAAGTAAAATCATTCCATTGTCGCATTCACTTTCTTGGAAAGTTTCCAGTCTTCCTCTTTCACAGTCTGACTGCTTGTTCAAGTGGTTACAGCATCTGACTTGCAGCCGAGAGGTCTGGTGTTTTGACTCCTGGTCGGGTCATACCAAAGACATTAGAAAAATGAAACCTACTGCCATTGTGCATGGTACTCAGCATAAGCTTTGGAGTAGGGAAATCAAGGCAGTAAAAAAAAAAAAGGGGGGTTGGCCCAACTTAGACCAACTGTTTAGAAAGTTGGCCATAAAATGTCATCTAACTTACAAACCTTCCACTTATGTTAGTACCACTCAGCATTCCATCATCAGAGAATTTATTTTCCCAAAGTAGAGTTCACCCCAGTGGAAATACCTCTAGAATTATATTTAGTAGACACAGGTTATTCTTCTCCCAAGTCAAAAGGAATTAATATTAAATTGAAATATTTGTAGAATACTACATTTTACTTCATTCGTGGCAATGTTTAGCTTGTACCATACTGGAAAAAATGCCAGTGGCCGGCTCTTCTTGAACCAATGGGTCAGAAACGGCCAAAAAAAGTAACTAACTGTGTGAAATACCTTCAGTAAGTTGTTAAGAGATAGAATGTGGACTGGTTAAAATTTTATTCAGTTGCATTTTTCAGGGAATCGACTATTACGTGACACATACTCCATATGAGTTTTTCTTTTGTGGTCCTACAAGCTAAACGACATATTGTACTACTACCGTGAAGCAAACCTTTCCAAAACAGCTACACCAGTTAACCTTAAAGACACTGTATCGTGGCGCGAAACGGGGGCGGCACCATGTTTTGAAAATTGTTCTTTTCTCCTTCCCGCATCAAAAACTGTTACAGCGCCATCACCTTCCTTGATCGTGAAAAATGTTCATACAATCGAGAGAAGTTGAAGCATGGAAGTACTACACGGTACTCATTCGTGCTGACGTAGATTTCTGCAAGACATTTGCAAATACCACATACAACGAACAATCGTCGGCAATAACAAGAAAAGTCAGTCGGCGAGGACAACTTTTCCCAAAATGAACAAGACATTGACGGCTCGGTTTCCATGGAACGCTTTATCAACGTTAATTAACGAGTAACTTGCGATGGTTAAAGCTGCGAGAAGGTAAGGAAAATAGACAAGAACAAATAAGATGGCTATTAGAAGACATTGACTGTAATTCTGCGAAAGATCCTTGCTTGGCGATGTGTAGTATTACGTACGTGCATATGCCATATAAAATTGAATAAGGGAGCAATTTTCCCAAGATTATGGGTACAAATTCCCAAGGTCTGATACAATACAGCAAGAAACAAATTCAACTGCCATAACGTTGCATGTGGACCCTTGTTATTTTATTGAGTGTATAATTGATGCTACGTACAGTAGTTGCTACCAGGATACACCTTCAAATTAAGGCTGATATATCTTATACTGGTGTGAAAAGGGACAAAACGTTAGTCATTGCCAGTATGAAATTATTTCAAGCACATGTACACTCTTTGTCCTACAGTTACATAGTGTTTTAGTAAAATATATCCCACAATTAGAAAGACTATGTATGTGAGTTGACAGATTTCAGACTACACTCTGATCACATATGATGGCCTAGCTAGCTCAACAATTGGCTTTTCACCCCCTAAATTAGGACAAAATCAAAAAAGAATAGTAGTGTGATGCACAAAAGTCTAGGAAGGGTTTGCTGGATGAGAGCATTATACTGTATACCATATGATTAGAAATAAATTGGACTGACCACGTTCAAAGGATAAGAATGCTATCCAACCAGCTCAGTACTGTTGTAATAATGCCAACAACTTCCACTGAATACTTAATTGACATGTGACAGCAAATTGCATCTAGGGATAGTCTGGCCAGGATGGTTGTCTGAAACAATTCTTCCACACCCGACCCCAGGAGAACCTAGTAGTTTACTAGACCAAAGATTTTAAGACTTTTCAGGGTGCTTGCCATAATCCATAACGTAACCTCATTTTAAAGTATCACAGGGTAATAACTAGCCTTCAAACCGGGCTATGTCGTCAGTTAAATGGCCTAATGAAATGCTGTACATGTAATGGAATACACATGCAGCCCTGTGTAATAGCTAGGTAACTGCAATTGGCTTCAGAGTTGGGATAAGGACTGGAGGACGAGGAGGGGGAGGTGGCAATAAGAACTTTGCTCCACTGATACCTGAAGTGTAACTGAATATAAGTCTATTAATCATTTAAAGCCCCCCCCCCCCTTACCCTCCCAATTAGGAAAAAAAGGTTCTAGCTACCCCACATGACAAAGTTTCTTCAACATGTACAGAGCAAGTAAATTAAAATACTGTACCATACCAGAGTAAACTAACCTTCAAGTGTACAACATTTTCCTTAAACAGTCTACTGAAACTAAAAGGTTGTTACTACATGTCAGTGGCACTTGTCACATATCTTATTTATATTAAGCTCTTCTTTGTATCCTTGAAGGCACTAGCACTACAGGAACTGCATCAACTTTTCTGGAAAAAGAATCACCTACAATACCTACTATATGGCAGAACTCATGCATGAGAACCTACCATCATCTTCTTGTTAGGCTGGAAGGAAAATGTCTTCTCTTTAAAGAAAAAGTGCAGGCCAGGTCTGTATGGTGGCTTTGAGAACTACATCTCCACTGCCAGCTGATTGCCTAGAGGATTCAACTATTGAAACTTGCTTCGTATGACATACTTAATGAAATATTCCGAGACTGGGGAGGGGAGGACGGCCAGTGTCATCATGTTAGGATACAGCGACAGGAGTGCAAATAGAGGGGTGGAAAGACTACCCAGAAGTACATTGAGATGGGAATTGCATATCATGATATCAGTGACAAGAAATGTACTTGTAGACCCAAACTATCCTGCAAGATATATTATGAAAGTTGCATGTAAGCCTCGAATTCCTACATTTTAAAAACTTCATTTACAAAGATGGTAGTAGTTTTCATATCACTTGCAATACAACCTTTTTTTAGAAAAACACAAGTTTTTGTACCATTTTTGAAGTGAATTTATAACTGCATGCAAAATAGAAGAGTTATGTTTTGTTTGGGAATTAATCATGGTGTCTATTATTATAAAAAAAAAATAAGAGCTTTCCACTGTCATGCTTGTTGATCAAGAAATGTATTATGGCATGTTGATGGGAAATTTTAAGTGTAAAACAATAAAGTGAAACAGCTGGTACAAGATTCCAGTAAGAATATGGTACTCTACCTGATTTTCATCTTTTCTTTTATGTAATATTTCTGTCAATTGGCCTTTTAGGAATTCCAGTAATTATCATAATTTTGTCAAAAATCATTTAATATTACTATGAGGTATGAGTGAATTACATGTTTCCTATACCTTTATGTATGCCTTGAAGACTAGTTGGGTCAGGCTATTCACTTACAGAGGTAGATCAGAAAAATGATGGGGTATTACAGGATGTAGAAGAATCTATTTCCAGTGGTTTACAGCAGTTATGGTAGTGTTATAAATTGCATTCACTGGAGCAAGGACCTCGTAGCACAGATGTATAGCATACCATTTCGTTTGAATGAGAATAATGTCTGTTAATGACAATGGCAGTTTTGATAATTTTGAGTTTGCAATTAATGAGCTGTTCATTCTCATATAGAATCAAGCATGCACCTAGCGTATTTTATTAGCATTTTGGACCAAAATGAGGGGGGAGTGGGATATAGGAGGGAGTGATACTTACCATGCACACTGTCCTGCAGGTTGATAAGGATGACAAGAACTAGCCCACCTCCTTTTTGTAGTTTACAAATCAATCCCTAGAAAATGTATTGTCAAACTTTCAATAGATCACATTCTGCTTTTTTCCGAAGGGCAGCAAGTTTTACATAGTTTTCAGACTTCAAAAAGGATCACAATGAAGCCCTATTTTAAAAGCTGTGTTCTACACACTCTAGTACCTTCTCCAATTTAAACAAGAACACCAGCCTAGTGCACCTCTGCAGTAGTACTACAGCAAAGCTGAATTGAGTTTCAAAAGTCTACAATTACATACAACTTCATTCTTATTGGGGACTTCTGGATAGCAGTGGGGTGGACCTGGGTGGACAATGCACAGGGGTCCATGGAGAATTCAAACACCTCAGAGCTTGTGTGTGCAAGGTTTCATTCCTATCCCATAACCCCCACCCCCACCCATGAATATTGGAGCTAGAGGCTTTTAGATAAATGAATTTGGGCACCCCCTTGCGGTCTAGCTTCCCCATGCATCTAGAAGGTCTTGTTATGCCATTGATTGAGTACACAATTACCAGTACCCAAAAACACTGATCAACAAGAGTGGAGTTATTGTTTCAATTCATATCAAAATTTAACCAATTGGTACTGACCTTCATGTATAAAGTACTATATATTCCTATCTTTGTGGATATGCTACATTCCCTTCAAGTATAGCGGTGCTGTTTGTGTGCACATACTGTATGCATGCAATTTGCACAAATATATTTCTCCTTCTTGTAACTTGATTCTGCATCATAGCAAAATCATTCTATGTCTAAATGTACAAGTCCCTCCATAACTAACAGCAAAAAATGATGGATACTAGGACATATATGAGACCCATCGAAGCAGTACCACAGTCTCCAATTAAAGAGGCACCATGCACCAGCATGCACCTTTACCAGGCTGGTTTCTAAATGGCACTCAGGTGGGGAAACAAAAAGTACTGCACAATATCACACATAAACAACTTGTGGAGGGTGTAGGATTAAACCAAATTAGTAGAAGAGAGCTGATAAAGAGTTCTCATGGAATGCTCAATGCTAGAATTAAATGTAATCAAAATTTTTATTCAAGTCATATTTGGTCCTTGGGATGTTGGCATAACGTACATGAATGTGGCAACACAAACCAAAGCATGTCATGACTGAACCTGAAGGAAGTACTGATCAAGGAGTGATGTCAATGTTTCAGCACAGATGGGCAATGCTTACAGTAGCAAGTCCTGATTTTACAATTGCTCTTATTCAAAATGAAACACAGTGATTTGGTTTAACCCATTAATAGAAAATGTCAAGATTGAAAAATTTCCGTGTCCCACTTACCATGGCGAGGGCTCAAAAATGACAATAGCTAGGAAATGAGTATTTTCAGCACAAATAAAATTTACACTGGAAATTAAATGTTCGTCTATAAAAAAAAAAAAATTCTTCCAAATTTTCAACAATTCTTGGCAAGGAGCTTCCCATTTTGCTGGTTTTTCCACCCTTGCTCATGGCATATTCAAGTCTAAGAAAAGAAATATTTCGATCATTTGAAAAAGAAGTTTTAGAAAACACATTTGATCAGTGCAAGTGTAGGATATGTAACACAAATTTGCTCCAAGTTTACAAAAATTGAATTAAAAATCTGATAACTTTACTTGCATATATTTTGAGCATCTGAAGAATTGAGTTTAGAATTTTATGCGCAACATTCTACTTCACCGTCCTATTAAATATAAATTTACTTGAAACATTCTTTTACAGGATATCTTTTAAATGAGAATTAGGGTCTATTTTTGGGGGGTAGAATATTCAAGCTAGGCCAAGTCCTCTCACTACTTCATACATACTCCCAACCTGTTTAATTCTAGCCACCCACAGCTGTTTAAAACTTTTCATTGTGCAGACACAATCCTGGTCTACTGTTTGAAGGGTATATCATCATAGTGAGCATACAAAACCCTTTTGAATCAGACTGCACTCTCTGTCGGAATATGAGCCACTCTGCATTCTTGAATTTGATATCACAGATCAGAATGATGTATGGGTATTTCTTACACAGTACAGTTACTACAAAATAAACTATAATTATCAATCTGAATATCCTGAACATGCAGTTTCAAACTTCCACTTCCTTTGGCATACCAACTTCTCTATTAAACAAATGACTTAAACACCTTTAGAAGGGTTCCTGCCATCATTGAAAACCTGAAAAGTCATGAAATTTGAAAAAATATTTTCCAGGGCCTGGTAAAGGTTTCCAATTCAAAAAATTGTGTTAACTAAGTCATGAAAAATTCATGGAAATTTTCACAAACTTTCATAAAATTTTCATAATCTGATGTAACAGCCCCCCAAAAGTCGTACAAATTCTTTGAATATTTGGTCCTGGAAAAGTAAAAATTTATTTTCCAGAAATGTGGGAACCCTGCTTCAACTTACGATTCATTTGAAGCTTACAAAAGACACATGAGTGCACCCAAAATTGTTCCTATATTCTTGTTATCTTTATTGTGCGTGGTATGATAGTCCCATTAGTTCTTTCATGCCGTTTAGTAACTGGGATAAAATTCAGACCTAAAGTTTCAGGTATACTGAGCTGATGTTATAACATATAAATGAAAGGCTTCAATACAGTTACAAGCTGGTTGGCAATACTGTTCAGGTATCACACCATCTTCCTTTTCACAAAACTTCATACACAAAACACATTTGGCCTATAAAAATTGCTTTTGTGATGTAAACCATAAAAATGGCAAGCAAGGCAAGCAATCTTTCCAGTATTGATGTGGTTTTCTGGGTTCTGCCAGGATACTCAAAATCACGCATAAATCCATCCTGGTTGGCAAGCATCAACCAGGTGCCTTTTACACCCCAGTTGTAGCTGAGATTTTGAATCTTCAGTCCAGTTGACCATGACACTGTACATGACTGGCATATGCAAAGGTGAACTTCACAACTTTGGGTGGATCCTTGGGCTGGTCCTCCTGTGCTAAAAAAAAAAAACGGAATAATATATGAAATGCCCACAGAAATATTTTTGCTCTGTCTGAGTTTTGTTTCCTTGCTTACTTGAATTTTTTTCTGGATTGCTTAATAATCTGCATTGGTACTTCTCCAAATTAAATGTAATAAGCAGGCCTCAGCTGGAACTAGAAATGTATGAAAAATACTTATAATTCTTTTTCTTTATTCTCCTTGTCACAAATTCCAAAAAGATGAAATTGTTCTCATATTTCTCACTTTCTTGAAGAGAGAGCTACTCATAAAAGATTTCTTTCAAACTTGTGGTGCCAAAACTTGCTTAACTGGACAAGGCCAGAGGTGAGGTTGGTACTACTGTCACTAGGTCTTGGAACTGGGGATAGGCATACTATCATTCCGGAAATATTTTGAGCAGAATCCAGATCAAAATGGAAATTCAAAAGATGTAACAAAAACTTGATATTTTTCCATGGGGTACAAGGTCTCCTTTTCAAAGAAACTGAAACCAATGCATAGTGAATTTACCTAGATAGTCTACTTTCATGTTTAGACTTGACTGCTTCCTCCCACATTATATTGTCTGCCTCTGCCTCATCAGTTTCATTTTCATTTTGGCAATCCAGGAAATCTTCAACTGAACTGTTGACAAAATAGATTGTACTGCACTTAGACCTGTACTTCAAGTCACCTCTTGTCCAAGCAGGCAACAATAATGGAGCAATTAGCAAAGTTTGGAAACTACATTTTATCCTTTATATCATATTTTGAAGATAAATGAATGATGAACTTGAACAAACTGACAAATGGCCCAAAAATTTGCAACTTGTGTAAAGGTATTTTTATCCATGGATATGTTCATGCCAAATGCAAATGGTGAATGTTCCTACCATGCAGTTTCATGATACTGTTTCAATCTAGAGAAATCTCAGATCCTCTTCTCTGCCCTTTGATATCAAAGCATGATTAATGAAAAGCTCAAAGGGCAAGAGCAGTCTCCCCAACTTGAAGTAGTGTAGTACGTATACACCGTCCCTGTTTCATGATTGGCTCTTCACGGTCATGTGCTTTTTCTGGGAGTCACTGCTTGGTCTCCCTGAATATGTAATATTGAAGTCCTAAAAAATTATTAATGATACTTTTAAGAAATTAAGAGAATTGAATAGAAAATTGTGAGCTTTAGCCTTTGCTTCAAAATACAGTAAGTTTGGGATGACTGTTCTTGCCTTTCAATGTGTATAAAACTGACAACAGCAGTCATGTACCTTGGAGTAGTATGGTTAAAATGGGAAGACCCAGTAACTGCATCTGCCAGGACTGAGCCTATGCACCACATTAAAAAATTACAAAACAAATTCTGTTTAGCAAAGGTTTTTTTTCTTTCCTGGTCAGCTTTTTGATGTTAATATCCGACATTTCGAAAGCATGTTGGAAAGCACATATATATGTTTTGCAAGCATGTGACTGCATTTGAAAATGGTGCAATCAGTTATCACTAGGAAAAACTTGCATTTTTAGAGTTAACACCCAAAGAAACAGATTGGGTAGTATCTTGTTGGAATAATAGATAAAATAAGTAATAATACAAAAACATAGGACCTCATAAATCCATTTTGAAATGATTAGAGTAGCCTAGCTAGGTTACAAAATAAAAGGAAATATAACTACTGTGAGTAGAAGAGAGATGCATGTATCTGACAGTCAAGCTACTGTACTGTACTTCAGAAGAAATGCTTACTGTCATGAAAAAGTCAAAGCTTTAGAACTTTATGACAGTAAATATAGCACCCTCCTCTCACACTGTGACAAAGACATCACACTTCCACTGCAGAAAGACAAGGGAAGACTGGCATCCAATACCCCCATCCCTTTTTGTTTAGGTAAAAGGCAAAACAATTCCATGCTTAAATCTTGAATGACCCTTTGTGTTTTGGCAATTTATTTTGCCATAAGTGTTCAGTTAAACCTGGAGTGCCAGAGAGGTGCTAAGGGGAGCGAGGTGGGACAGGGGATGCATCTCCCAGCTATGATGGATGGTCCCACTGTATATAGGAAACATTTTCCATTCTTTTCAAGGGAGCATAGATGGGTATGTTATTTATTGCCCAGAAAGTGACAACTGACAAGTAACTCCAGTGGTATACTTCCTTCTAATTCTTGAAGGAAATGCAATTGTCCTTTAATAAAAACCACAAAACTTGAAATTTAATTTTCAAATCCAAATCAACATTGAATTTAAAATCCAAGTTTTCAACTTTTCTTTCATAACATTTTATTCAAAATAATTCCCAGACAAATCTCTGGGTTTGGCCATAGATTTGGGTTGCTTGTACCTCTTATGAAGGATTTTATCATTCCCTTGGAAAGAGACTGCATGCCACCATGCAGGATGTTGTGACTTCTTACAGCACGTACTACAATGCTATAATCATGGGTGAAAAGAGTTGTGAAGCTGAGAAGCTCCTTCCCAGGAAATTTGGATATCTGGAGGAAATTTCCCTTTTCTGTACATGAAAATGCAGGGAGAATTGTGGGAAATTTTACTATCTTCCTGGGAATAATGCACCTTTCTTCCTGGGAAATAAACTTTTTTCCAGCCCTGGCTGTAATACATGTTGTAGTTAGTTAGATGGAGTTTTATGGCCCAGTTTCCAACCTATTGGTTCAAGTCAAACCGGCCACAGCCTTTTTTTCCGGTTGTGGCTCACTGGCTTGTTTTCCCTACCCCACTGCTTATACGGAGCATCGCGATCACGCAAAACAGCAGTAGGTTCCTTTTTTAGAGTCTTTGGTATGACTCGACCTGGGAAGTGAACCCAGGCGTTCCGTGTCATGCTCTACCGTTAGACCAAACACACTGTCTGTGTAATACATGTTGTATAAGGGAATCGTGCATAGAACATGTATGATGTTTGTCTGAACTCAATGAAAGTGCAGCTAGTCTTGGGCAATAACTATTGGTTTGAAGTTGAACAGCCAGTTGCAATCCTCCCTGTAGTTGGCTTCCATAATTACCTGTAGTTGCTGATGAGGGACAAACTGGCACTGAAATACTGTCATAGTGGCCCTTGACAGGAGTAGATGTCAATGCTGCAATTCAATGGAATATCATATTTACTGCTGGTGATGCAAGTTTGCAGCACAGGATGAATATGGATGATGTTCAATTATTTTAACCACACTTCTAACTACAAGGAAGTATCTCACAATTTTCTTCTCATTCCATAATATTGGATATTCAGGCAAACCAAGCAAGTAAAATTCACATTTAAGGATAGCCAATCATGAAACAGGGCACAGTGTAACTACTGTATACTACTGTACTTTATACTGGGGTTGACTGCTTTTGTCTTCAAGGAAGGGAGCTTATCATAATATATCAACATTGCAGCTACAGCCCAATTTGTAAATGTAAACTATTCAAGCACATGACATTCAACCTTATAATTCTGAAATGTTGGCAATGTCAAAACATTATATACTATCTAACATTGTGCTATTGGGAGAAAATAATATTCACTCAGGCTTTGTGGTCAACTAATTGATACTGCAACTCTATATCATTATCAAACAAGATATTGGATAAAGACCTAGCAATGCTCATAAACTGTGCAATATTTTAGTAGATAGTAGATATAACGTTTCTAGTAAAGAATGAGATTTAACTATACCCAACATGAACATGTCATACAGTATTGTGTCAGTCAACTCAATAAAAACTTCAAAGTTTAAATTTACTTTCAAGTACAGTTCAAGTGCAAGTTAGCTTTCCCTTTAGTCACTACAGTAGGCTGGAAACAGGCAGGCTTCACCCCTGGAAGCTCTGAGGTTTTAGCATACTGTATCTCTGAATGAAAAATGTAGTTTCTGAAGAGGTATGTTATTTAAATTCTTTTCAGTAAACCCAAACCCAACTCCTTTCTGACCAGCTAACATTTGGGAGAAGGGGGGAGTGAGGGGGCCATGGACAAAATCTAGGGAGGGCAAATGCCCCCTCTTGCCTCAACATAGAGCCACCACTCATGGTACTAATTAAAGCCGCTAAAACGTTACATGCAATTCTGAACAGCACAAGGTAGACTGTTCTGTGCTATAGTATTGTGAAACCATGGAAGTACTACCTGGAAGTTAGCTGGGAAAACATGCTTTTGGAAATTGAAAGACTTGTTTTAATACATCCTGCAGTTATTTTCACTCACCTATGGGTGTAACAGCTAGCAACTGAGTGAGTTTGGTCATTCACTTGGCTCTGTCTGTGTGGCCCACTGCATGTACATGTGTACTTTGAAGAACACCTGAAAAGTAAACCAAGACTATTTGCAATGAAACAGTATTTAATTTTAGGGAAGAGTGCAAGTATATCAGACTTCCATTATTTCAAATCACATGTCCCTCAATGATTAAGGGGTGGTGTCAAAATTGGTTGTTATAAGAGTCATAATAATGATGGTTAATGATGATGTGAACACATAGGCCCCATTAAAACAGAAAGGGACGGGGGGGTTGGCAATCTATTCTATCTAAAGGGAATTTTAAATCAACCTACCAATTACTAGTGGCATCAGAAGTGGCTCTTGTATACGCCCCCCTTCCCATGTAAAAAGTATATTGGGCAAAATGTGTAAGAACTTCACAAACACCTCTTGAAAGCAGCACTTTTTAGTATGGTAAAACACCAGCTGGGAAGTACCATTTTATGCAAACTGAAACACATTTCAGGCAAAGTGTTCTCTGTACGCAATGTGCTGGTCAATAGTGGCACTCCAAATACAGTAGGAGCATTTTCGTTTGCCCCACCACTTCAGCAGTTTCCCTCTCCCAATGAAAAAGTCTGGTAATGCCACTGTCAATAACTGAGGACATAAATTTTGCTTAGGCACTAATTTTTATTGCATTCGGCATTTCATGTACACTCAACATACAGATTCCCCACCCGATCTCACTGAAGACTTAAAAAATGGAATCTACTGCCATATTGTGCTTGATGCTCAGCAAAAGCAATGGAGTACGTAGGGAAAACAAGCCTGTGAGCCAAAACAGGAAAAAAGGTCAAGGCTAGCTTGACTTGAACTACTTGGTTGGAAACTGGGCCGTAAAACTACAGCACATCTAACATACGAAAACCTCACCCAGTAAAAGCATTTAAATGTTGTTCCTGCCTAGACCTTGGGGTAAACAACTTTTCATACTGTGTATACAGGTACAGCTATACTATGCTTAGCCTACCTTACAGTACCCTTCATAGC
Source organism: Holothuria scabra (assembly GCA_037179385.1). Lineage (NCBI taxonomy): Eukaryota > Metazoa > Echinodermata > Holothuroidea > Aspidochirotida > Holothuriidae > Holothuria > Holothuria scabra. The sequence continues at coordinate 25,083,635 of CM074182.1, forward strand.
CCACGCCTCGATTTTTAAAAAGTTTAGGGTTGTCTTGGGGCAACCATTTCGCTCATTTTAGTTGTCCAGAAGGAAATTTGGTTGTCCAAAATATTTTTCACACAATTACAAAACAGAAGACTAATTATGTTCATGTATTATTGGTCTTGAAGAATAAAAAGATGTGATGTTTGAGAGACAGAAACACTCCAAGTCTGAAATATGGTTATGAAACTATTATGGAAAATGTTGAAAGAGTTTATCAATCAGCAGTACTACTTTTTCAATCCGAGGGGGAAATGGTTGTCCATGGGACAACCAACCTTTAATTTATTGGTTGTCCGTATGGAATTTTTGTTGTCCCAGATATTCGGACAACCATGAAAATTGATTCCTGTAGCCCAACTGGTTATACTGGTAGTAGGCCTACAGTACTTTGGCATGAACTGAATTTAGAATGCAGATTTCTTATTTCCCTTGTGAGGAGGGGGGTTGTGGGGTGGTGGTGATTGAGGAGAAGGAGATCAGCATCAGTTTTCATTGCATACAGGTACAACCAATTGTTGAATATGTTGGTAATTATCCATAAATAATTTTTACAAAGTATGAGGGTGAATTGGATGTAACATTTCAAATGTCATTAACTGAGAATTTTAAAACTTGGCTTGAAGGGTATAGTCTGCAATGTGCAGGATCAAACAGTGTGCACGTCACATGCAGAGAGCAAGCTTAGACTTGAATATCTTGACAATATACCTATGCCCTGACCAGGAGGGGGCATTGGCGGTGCTCAGGGTTCCCCTAAGTTTTTCAATGACGAACTATTTTTTTTACCAAGGAAAATATGCAGAAAATATGCTTCTCAGTTGATGGCAATTAATTGTATATGAGCATACAAACAGAATTCAAATTTTACTGGAGGTGCCCCGGTGTATGGTTTGTTGATGGTGTGTTAATTCCCCTCTTTCTCAAAAAAATCCTGGATCTGCGACTGAGCCCAGGTCTTCTTAGGCGACTGATGTAGGCCTAGCTAACTTTCTATACTATAGCATGTGGGGGGCAATATGATGTACTTGAAAGCTAGAGGCCTATATATGGGGGATTACCTTACATTAGTTGCCTAACCCTCTTTTAACCACATACCTGGCATTTGGATGGGGACCTTACTATGAATGCTTATATACCATTCATGCCCTCTGAATGCATCTTTTATCATTCGAAGGTATATTAAGCAGTCAGTGAGTTGAATGCTCATTTTCTTCCTCAAATGAAGTCTTCCTTGCATTCTGAATAAGCCTTCATAATTTCCTTTGAAGTCTACCAAGCCTTCAGTTACTGTTTGAATGCATTCATTAGTTTTCTAATGTTTTGGAATGCATTCAGATATATGAATGCTTATCAAAGCCGTCATTTCCTTTTTTTGCAAAGCATACATCAATTACTATAAATGCTGCTGGAGGTCACCCAAGCATAAGCAAAGTTACAGAAATCAGTTACACCAGATAATCTTCATTTATATTACAAATCCGACATGCTCAGGCTTACAGAACCGTTGTTCTCATCAAGTCTCTTTGGCAAATTACTGATCCAGCAAAGCTTACTCATTGTCAAGTGGACTGTAGGCTAATGAAACAGCTAGGATTATCTACTGTAAGTGATAGCTTATTGTAGGCCTATGCTTGATTAGAAAGTTTTGTGAAGACAATATTGGGGAAAGTGCAAACTCCGTGTCAGGCCTTCTGAGAGATCATAGTGTAAACTAAGATGGGGGCATGTATATGAGCAAACCGAGGACATAGTCAGATTTTTCAAGAGTTGTGCGGCTTATTCTGAGGTTACGATTTTGATGAATTGGCAAATGAAGTGCTGATCACTTCTGCTGAAATTTGTGCTAGCTCGTCAAAAGTTTTACTAGGCATAGAGCTACCAATAATCGTGTCCTAACGTTAGGCCTATGCATGTACACATGCTGAACCCGTGTGGGATGGGTATGTGGATCACTAACGAGACGGCAATCCTGTCTACTTTTTACCATCAGTAACTGAACAAACACATTTCACTTACCTTTGGGCATGATCTGTGAGAAGATGTTTCGCAAAATCGTCGTTATATATATATTATAAACAGGACTGGAGACTTGCCATTCTCAATCAATCAACCTGCTTTTTCTGCGGCGATCTAGTTAGGGCCTATTCCGCGTGAGAATGGGAAAGGGAACCGACTTTCGTTTGCTACTGTATATTTCTCGTTTGATTTCTCCTTCTCGTGACAACATTCAATGGTCCTCCGGCGCCATTGCTATAGTCTGGTGCAAACGCTGTCCTTCGATTTTCTTTTTTTCTGAACAGGAAGACATTTTGCTGTCGTAAGACTAAGACTAGCCCCTTCGCTTCGACCAATCTCTCAAGTTCAATGCAGTTTCCTAGGCAAGTTCGTCTTTTTAGAAATTCCCAAGATCATGTCCCGAATAACAACGTATAGTCCCTCAACGTTGAACTACAGTAATAATAGCCTATAAGAGCATCGAAGTCAAACTGATGATTAAAACACAAAAACAATTAAGCCGGAAATTTAATACAAATAAGCCACCTTGGCAGTCTTATTAGAACTTATTCACATATTTCATAACTATATTAATAAGTCACTTAAAAAGTAAAAAATAGAAACAATCACGCAATATTTTTTTTCAAGTGGGAAGGAAAAAGAATGATCGAGCCGTTTCAAAATTCCCCAGATATTGGGAAAAGTCCCAAGGGTCTCTCTGTTGTCACTGAGCAAGGCATTCACTTGTATCAGGAAAACAACTCCCTGCTACATACAAATGAACACAAATACTACTTAGTAGTAGGCCTGTTAACGCTCACAATACAAGCATATGTAGTCGTACGCTATCCCACGCAATCGTATGTACTGTTATCATACGGTGTATATGGGCTACATCCGGGATTTTCGGTGGGATAACAATTTTTTTGAAGTCTGTCCAAATGTCGCCCCCGTTTCGCGCCACGATACTGTGTCTTTAAGCATTTTATGCAATGTCGTTTAATAGGAAACAATGTAGCATGCATGCAGTAGACCTCACCCTGTGCTTCGAGTAGGTTAACCCTTTACCGTTGTTTGGGTCCTTTTGGCTCTTATCATCTTTACTGTTTCACGCGGAGCTCGAAACTGCAAGTAGCTACCCAAAAATTCTGCCACAACAACGAGAGAGACAATAGTTTAAGGTCAAGGGGTCAATAGCCTACGGAAGCTGATGAGGGGCGTGCTACGTCCGCTTTTCCGCTCACTCCCAAGGCGAGCAAATATGCCCCGAAACAACGGTAAAGGGTTTACACATACAGCTGATCGGTTAAAGAATCAGGTGTCTGTGTTTGTTGGTGTAATGGTCAATGGAACCACTTGTTCCTCCAAAGGATGTGACTATGGACTTTCTATACATGGACAGAGCATACTGCATGGTACATTGTCGCTACTGTAGTGAGACAAAAAGCTCACCAAGATGGCCGTTTGCTATTGTTTTCTGTGAAAGCTTTGAGTTGCTCAAGTGTGGCACCATATTTTGCAAGGAAGTTGAATTTTTTTTGAAATATGGCAAGGCAATGTCAAAATCACTTCACATTTTGCAGGAATATAATATTGTTTCATACAAGTTTAACTTTTGTTTAAAATATCGCAAAGTCGTCATCAAATCACATGATTCACAGCTCCACGGCAGCCATCTTGGTGTGCCTTTTTTGTCCCAGCCGGTGGGGACCATCTACAGATACGGCGTTCATGTTACATGCTCTGTCCATATAAGTCCGTGGATGTGACATATTCCACTTTTTTCGCATCATTTGCTCAAGCAATTTAGAAACCTACTTCAGTGCTATAAAGAATTACCAGGTTAGATTTTTTTTTCATTTGAAGGTAAAGTTATCGTGACATGCCAGCAAAAAGCTATGACCTTACTTGAAAGCTAAAGGGTAACACTCCACAATGTCTTGTGAAATTGTGTCAATATCTTTCACTGTTCTCAAGATAAACATCTACATGCAAAGTGTTTCTGGAATGTTGCAGGAGTGACTTTTTTGCCATGCAAAAAATAATGATGTGAATTGTTGTACATTGTTGACAGTTCTTTTGTTAACCCTATATCCATTCTCTAAGTTAACCATCAGTTGGTTTGTGGTTTGGTAAGTGGGACTGATGGTCTTCAAAGAAACTATTTAAACTTCCAAAATAAAACCCTCAGATCATAGGCTACTAATATTACAACTGTCCTTGAAATGAAAGTTGCAAAAAAGACGAGATTAACTATATGTGGCATGTCCCTCTTTCAACATCACATCTTTATATCTTTATGCATGAATAAGTGAAAATCAGAAATTGCCCTGTTCACTGTTCAATTATTGATGTATTTTGATGGGAATTGGGTATTTTCCAGATTTTCAATGCTCTTTTCAGCAGTACCCAAATTGTTCATTTTCTTATCACGGGACCGTTATTAACGGCTTGCTATGATAAGCTCAAAGAAACGATATTCAGGGGTACATTATGCTGGCAGGGATGTCAAAGACGGGAGTGTTTGTAAAGCGTACCTGTGGAAAAATATAATAGAGCTCTACACCAGTGTTTCCCAACCTTTTGTAGCACAGCGCCCCCTTTAATCAATTGGTTTTGCTCAAAACCCCTTACAGCTGATAACATTAACAAAAAAAAACTCTGCTGAATAATTTTCTGAATTTTCTTAATGGGACTGTATGCTGCGCTGTGGAAAATGGCTATGGTAGACGTTTGGTACGGTTGTGAAATTTATGCTTTATTGAGATACGGGTGCGTGACATTTCTCATTGTTTTGACTATAGAATTTGTCTCATTTCCTGCTTACCTCGCCCCTACCGCCCAAGCCTTTACCGCCCCTTGGCGTCTTCAAATGCTTCAGGGGGCGGTACCGCCCCCGTTGGGAACCTGTGCTTCACACAGATGCTTCATTTTAAGTTGGCATTACATGGAAAGTGGAGTTCAATCAGTTTGGGGCAAATGCAGTGTGCTTGTCAAGAGTCGCTGTCATTAGCAAAAACATATAAAATACATATTGCAGAACATCATGCTTGTTTGCATGAAAACTTTTGGAAGTGTGTAAATTTTGTGAAAAGTACGATAGTAAGGTAACAGACCATGAGTTATATGTTGTCTGGTTGGCGTGACGGTGTCTTAGTATTTATCCCAAATGAACTACAAATCTGCTGATACCGAGGTCAAATTATTGCAGGAGGGAAGCTGTGATCGTATCCTTCTAATTTTATAAAAGATTGTTGCTAGTCTGATTTAGGTCTTTCGAAATACATTGGTTTTAGAGATTTTTTTGGTGTAGCAAGTTATGTTCCTGCCTCTGAGAGCTTGTAAAACGTACTAGTGATAAAATATGATCACAAGAGTTTTATGCAGATGCTTCATTTTAGGATCGCATTATATGGAATGATATGATTATTCGTGTATGTAGGCGGCGGTATTAAAGTTGAGTTTGATCCATAAATCATAAAGTAACTGATGGTTAACTTACAGAATTTACATAAGGTTAATAAAAAAAAAGTGTTCAACTCTTCACATCATTATTTTTTGCATGACAGAAAAGTAGCTGCTGAAATCATTCCAGGGACACTTTCTAGTGATGACACTTCCATAAAGATAAAAAACTTATAGATTCTTATTATGCAAAATTCCCATTTCTTATCTCAGGAGGTGGTCATAAGTTATCGTATACTTTACAATGAGTTGTAGTACTGTGTACTGTAAGAAGGAGTGTGTTCTATAAGCTGTTTGGAATGCAAGTGGGTCCAACATAGGTATATTTTCTACTTGAGGGAGAATTATTCTAACAAAGTTGCAATTATAAAAGTATGGCACTGCACCTGATGAAATTGATCATATAAGGGAGTTATACTCCCCGATTATATCAAGGTGTACAAAAGTAGCAGGGTTTTCTCCTGTTAAATGGATTACTATGGAAGAGCTCTTCAAAAAATCAATACCAAAATGCAGAATTTCAGCATCACTGAACAGTAATTTGAATGAATGTTGTATCGATCATTTTGAATTCTTTTTTTTGCCAAGTCTTAAATAGACTTCATACATCAATGTATGCACAGTGTATTGTGACATTGGTACCGTAGTGGATCATTAGTATTTCACATAAGTTTATAAAGTAATTTGGGTAACTCATTTCGACTACATGTGGTGAAGCGATATGCGGTACTGTAACAGATTTTGTTCGTACATGTAGTATTTATACTCTTCAGATATTCGACTGTTTCAAATGATCTCTTATCGTTTTCAACGTGTGTATTCATAAATCACGTATTCAAAATTTTCCTAGTCTACCAAAAACCTATTTGAAACAAGTTTCTAGTATGAGGCAAACTTTTACAAACAAGGTGACGTAGCCAAGAATTTGCAAGGGGAGCAAATTTGTGACTAACATGGGGTGGGGTCTGAGGGGAGGGCTGTTCCCATCCCGTGTAAGAAATTTTCTGAACAATTGAATGTCTTTTGATGTAATCTGCTGCAGTGTTTTGCCAGTTTCATTCTTGTCATATTATTAGCATACTTTTTGATTCCTTGCCGTAGGCAAAAGGAATCTATGCGATGGTGATGTCGTGTGTGTGTGCGTGTGTATGTGTGTGTGTATGTGTGTGTGTATGTGACGCTTTGCTTGTAAACACGATATCTCAAGATAGGTAACTGTGACGGGTCTCATACTTGGTGTGTGGGTTGGCCATATTGAGTAGATGATCCCTATTGTTTTTCGTGGAGGTCAAAGGTCATTTGAGGTCATGAGAGGTCAAAAGGTCAAAACTTTGTAAACGGTATCTCAAGAACGGTACATGTGACTGTGCTCATATTTAGTGTGTGGATTGGTCATATTTAGTAGATGATCCCTATTGATTTTCCCAAAGGTCAAAGGCCATTTGGAGTCAGCATGTTCAAAGCCTGACAAGCTTTCCTGCTCAGTCTTTCAAGAAAGGTCACATGTAGGGTCCTGTAACTTGTCATGTAGATGGCACATAGTGAATACATGTTCCCAGAAGTTTTTGGTGGAGGTCAAATGTCATTTGGGTTCACGACGGGCAAGGGGGATCTCAAGATTGGATGCCTTGCATGTGTACTTTGTGGGCACATTATGGAGCCCTGCTAATTGAAAAACATTGCAAAGCAATGTCAATGTGAAAAAAGGCCTTACATCTCAGCAGCAAGGAATCACTAAGCCTTTTGGCTTTCTGGTTTCCTGTTAAAATTAAGAACATGTTAAAAATATTGAGACAGGAACAAAATCGACACTGAAAGGGGTAGGGTGAGCCTTCCGTTGGATTTACAAAATGGTGGAAATTAAAGATAGTCACGTGCAATAACTTGCGGAATCGTCTATTTAAGTGGACATGTTTCCTATCCTGGAATAAATATACAACCGACGCCAAACGTCAAAGTTAATGTTAAGAGTCTTAATTGTAGGTCCCTGAAAGGTGAAAGTGGCTGTAGTTATTGTGGCAAATTAATCCAAAAACCAAAATAATTCGCTTCACTTATTCATCTATCCCCCCCCCCCCCATGTGGCTATTTTTTGTCTTAAACGGCAAAATCTCATGTTTCACTATTTACAACTGTGCCACCTTGAAAGGATTAAATCTTGTTACGGTTTAATGGTCGTAAGTGGTCAGTCGGTAAATAGCAAATGCCTTTCTGTCATGCCTTAGTGACAGTTTTTATGAAGTTACCTTGAAGTGTGACTATATTTCAAGTAGGACTGAAATTTTGCTTTGCTTGCTTTAGGTTTAAAGTGTACCTAAAGTCAAAAAATTCAAAAATATACATTTAGGAGCATGAAAAATGAATTCTAACAGTCCAAGTCTCATCTTCATATGACGTTTCTGAGCTGAGATATACAATGTTTAAGTTTATTTACTTAATACAAATTGGTCAATTGCGCAATAATTCGTGACTCTCTTGTTGTACAACTCATAGAACCTGCTTTGTTTTCCTTTAAAATGAAAAATGTTTTTATGACCTTGAACACTTTCTGTTTGCTTGCACAGCATGTTGCACATAGAGGACTTGATTAATTACATCATCTCATAAGAGTAAGAATGCTATCACCCCTTGGTACAAGGTATTGAAACATTCGGACAAAACAAAGAAATACAAAGATTGTAATTTGAGTAGTACAAGAGTGACATCACAAATTATTGCGCAATGCACCGTTTTAATTTGAGTGAATAAACTTCAACATTTTATATCTCAGCTCAGGAATGTCCTAAGAAGATGGGAGTTAAACTGTTGAATTTCATTTTTCATGGTCTTTAATATATATTTTTGAATTTTTTTTTACTTGAGGTACACTTTAATTAATGTGTTCTTGCTAACGTCTTGTCGATGCCTACTTTATAACTAAAATCCACGTTTAAGTAAGGTGTTGCAACTACTAAGCTTCCGTAATTAATAGTTATATACCGAAGTTATTGGGGAGGAAACTTCCAATGTAGGTTATTCCTTTAATCGCTTACTATGCTGCAATGAACTGTCATTTAATCATCCATATATGATACTTTTAGGCCTTATGTTAAGACTTCATCCTTTGTTAAAAATATGTATTATTGTCAATAATGTGACATCCAGTGGAATATTTGGGGAAACTTCGTCTGTCAGAATGGTTGAGGTGTATAAGAGGTGCATAAAAGTGTTTTCGAAAAGCGACTTCGTTCGTAATGTTTTTGTACAAATTGTCTTCATAGTTAAGTGACAAAACTTTTATATTTTTGAAAACGTCGTTACGTCATATTACACAGTACGCTGCTGCCATGCAAACACTTCACAGCATGCAGAAGTCAATTTTGATTCATTATTGGATACTAGCCATTGGTCTTTTATATATGAATTTTATATATTCTCATCTGAAAAGTATATGTATATATATATATATAATAAAGGTACAGAATGATAAGGGACTCTGGTTGTATTTTGTGTGTTTCAGTGTTCTGTTGTACCTTAGCAGGGGCGTATCCAAGAATTTCCAGTAAAGCTGGTGCAAGTTTTGCTCAATCGCCGTTTTATTATCTTCAAGAAAAGGGGTTTAAATTTGCTTAATTGTAGACAATTTCCCCAAGACGAACCGAGTTAAAACCCACATCACAGGAAAAGAGATTTGTTTTATCAAATGCCGTCTAAGCTGGTCAAACTCCGCAAAGTGTTTGAGTTAAGAGGCAAAAAGCTAATTCAAAAGTACCAGACTTTCTGTCTGATTTCCACGTGCTTGAGGTGATCTATAAAGTGCTTTCCCTGACGTCACAAGCCCCCAACTTCTTACCGGTAAAAACTTGCTGAAAGCGGCTGACAATCGGCGTTATTCGCTATGCCTAATTCTTGAGCTTTTGCGTGACAGTGTTGGGCGTGTCTGCATGCCCTTCAAAAAAGGTGCGTCAACCAGTGTCTGCACCATGTGTGATCCCGCGTGGAAGAACAAATATAATCACGCGTGTTCTTGGGTGGAAAGCCTTTGTTTTGAAACCTTCTACTCACAGGTTTGACGCAGGTTTGACAGTTGACACACCTTACCTTGCCTTTAATATCAAGCCACAGGTTTTGTTGAAGTATTCTTTGGTAACCCTAGCCTTTTCATCACCACACGTTTTGCACATAAACCTGTGGCAAACCTGTGGCAAATGATCAACCTTCGTCAAAGTCAAGGGAAAAAACAGGTTATGCAAAAACGTGATAACCCCTAAAAAAAAAACGTGAAAACCTGCGAAATTGGAACTAATTGCCTCACCTTTTTTTGTAAGGGTGACCAGTTGTAACATCTCGTGAAAAACACTGTATAACAGCGAGTTTAGCAAAAATTAGAATCAATCATCTTGCTAGTTCTATAGACTGTTTTCTCATTACCTTCGATAGACCAAAATAAGATTCCTCAAATCAAATTTGGACAGGTAGTTTCTTTTTTTTTTCGATGAAAAGAGAAACCTGTACATTTATGATGGCGTGTATGTATGAATGTGGGTGCGTGACGTGCGTGTGTGTATGTGCATGTGTATGTGCTTGTGTTCGTGAAAAGCCGTTTTATTTGGACCGGTGTGTCAATTGAACCAACGGCATTATTCCAACACAGAGGGAGAGGGTATCTTACTTTTATGTGTCATTGATACCTAACTCAGAACACTCACGTTTGATTTCGCAATCGATAAGATTAAGGTGATTTCCACAATTCTGTGTGGTTTCTATTAAAAACTGGTGAACTGATCTTATTTTCGAGTTGACCCTTTGTTGGGTTTTTACTCGGTAATGATTTGTTCACCCCAAAGGCATAATGATTATGACAAAATATAATAATTCCTATTGAGTGCTGGGCTGTTACATTTCGGTAAAAACTACACTTGGCTAGGCTAGAGGAGTTTGGGTAAAATTAGTAACATCGTGTAATTTGAACCACCCATGGTGTGTAGTATGGACACCTCGTCCACATTAAACGATATGATGTGTAAAATGGACCGGTCCAAATTACAAACACGTGGGCCCGGGTGCTTCAATTAATTACACACATGGAAATGAATAGGCAGTAGGAGACCCTACATAGAAGAATTTGCTCACCCTTTCATTCCTCATCGCAGTTTGTATTAGTAATAAGCTTGGGCATATGCGTAATTCCCATGCCATGAGCCAATTACTAAACTTGGTCGTGGCGGCGCCTGACTTTGGGATGGGGAAGGCAAGCAAAGGGCAAGTCATTTTAAGAGGAAATAACATCAATTACGCCTAAAGTATAACACTAAAAGACAGGAAGGGTGTGAAAAGTGTTTCTGTTATCAATTCACATGATGATTTGAGAAATTTTGCAGCAATATTTTGCCTGGTCATTTTACACGGCAGGTGGTTCATTTTACACACCTTGTTGGTTGAAATTACACATGGGTGGTGTAAATTGGACCACTTTCAAAATTTTCTATTTTTAGCGATAACTTTCCCTGGGAAAATGTAAGGAGAGTTTCTATACTCTCCTACAAAAAGAATATTCCATTAATCTCCCAATAGTGCCCCTTAGAGCAGTTGAGCAGTTGGTTGCGCTTATCTCTGATTTTGTGGGGCTTTGTAATTAGGGGGTCCAAATTACACGGCTTTCCCCTACTGCTTGTTTACACCATATCTTATGAAGGAAACCTCTGACAATTCTCGAATTGGGTAGAGGTCAAAGGTCATCTAGCTGTAGTTACAGGGGGTCAAGCCTCTGAAATCATTATTTATACGATATGGTGTATCATGGTAGGAAGCTTGGATTATTTCAAACTTGATATGTTGATGCATTATGAAAAGAGAAAGGGGATTTTGGTAGATGCCAAAGGTCATCCGGGATCACCAGAGGTAAATTAAAAGTCTGAAAACCTTTTAACACGATATCTCAATGCAGGGAGTTTGTAGACTTATTGTAAACCTTGTATATGTTGAGTATTATGATAGGAAGAAAGATCCTGTTGATTTTTGTAGAAGTGGGCGTCACCAGACATTTTTAAGGGGGTCGTATTTCGCACGAAGAAGGATGTTATTTCTGCGTTAGCGGCAAAGCTCGCGCAATAGCACTACGACGTAGGGTTGAGAGGCCCGCTTAAGGGCCCCTGGTGGGGTCCAGGGGGCGAAGCCCCCAGAAGTTATGAAGAGTTGGATATTTCAAATGCCTGTTATGCGGTGAAATATCGTCACTATTGCTAGTTTGGTAATGCCAAAATTATGATATCATTAAGTTTCAGAGCAAAACATGAACCCATGGATGGGGATCAAAGAGAAAGCTTTAAATCTTAAAATGATAAGGGCACCAGAACGTTTTTGTTTTAAAGTTGGGATGCAATCGTGGGATCCATGGGCTCGGTTAAGGGAATCAACTGGAGTGGTAGCTTCCAGAGACAAGGATTCCCGGGACAAAACCCTTTAAAGCTGTACGGGGGGGGGGGGGGGGCGAATGAAGTGCACCGAAGGTTCACCGCCAGCGCGAAGCGCTAGAATAACCGCGTTGGGTCCAAGGGCCCGCGTCAGGGGAATATAATGAGGAATTCAAGATTAAGGAGGTACAATAGTGAAGGCTTGAATGACAAATCATGAAGAAATTTTCAGCGAACTGAATTCAGCAATGCAGATATATTGTAGAAAATCATTAATTCGAATCTGCAGTGTCTATTTAACTGCCTAAGATATCGGGCTCTATAGAACTGAGCAGTAATTTGTGCGCAATGTGATTTTACCAATGTACTTTGTTTTTTTATTTTCAACCATTCTCCTCCGAGACCTAGAAATTAGTGTCATTTATTCTGCAAATATTGTCATTAATTACATATTCCTCATAAACCGTCTCGACTCCAAATTAAAAGAAACATATTAAAAGAAATTTATACTTTGCAATGCCATACCTTTTTGAAGGCAAATTATTTGCCTAGAACGTTGTTAATATGGCTGTATAGCGTAGTCTATTTCGTTCCTCACTACCTCCTATTGACCTATGTATATCGTAATTGCCCGCAATAACCGTCTGGCAAAAACCTAATAACACCGTGGTAACCCCTAACTAATGAGGGCGCGCTATACCCTAGCTACTTCCTTCGCGTTTTTAGCTAATCGTGTTTACAAGTGGGGAAAAATCTTCTGGTAAAATTCCGCTATTTGACTCTTAATCTGTTCTGTGGTCATTAGCGGAAATGTCATAAAATGTAACTGGTAATATCCCGTTACGATCGGAAAACGGAAAGAATTAAAAAAAAAAAAAGATTCGGTACTGGACATGGTGCTCTAAAAACAACATTAGGTCGACAATCTCATATTTGAATATTGCTCTGCATGTAGCTTACAAAATATCATGAAACTTAAAGGGCGTCCGCAACAATGTTTATGGTATTTTAAATAAATATGATATATGCAATTAAATATTGCATATATCATATGTAGATGTAGCACGCAACAATTTTTTATGCCAACTTAATGTGCATTTTTGAGCACACTCGGTGATATAACACCCACCTGCAAATATACGCACCTTGCGTACAATGTACGTCATAAAAAGGCACGATAGAAAAGGTGTTATTATAATATTATATAAGGCTATGGCATTGCCGTACTATAAATGTGTTCCCCCAGCCCACATGGGGCACCACCTTGAGTAGATGCTCCAGCTACATTATTAATGGAACTAAACTATCTTAACGATTTAGTTAATGGAACTAAACTATCTTAACGATAATGAGTTGAATTGGAAAGGCCTTTTTAACCGATTGTTGGGGACCATCTAATAGGTCTCGAAGTCAGCTAGGAAGGATAACAAATTTGGATACGTCTTTTTTCTAGTACCATCTTTTAAAAGTGTTCTTTATCTGACAAAAATATACCTTCCACTGCATTTCATCATTTTTAGACTGTCCGACTCACTGTCAAGGACATAAATGTCCTTTTAGTGCGGTCTTGTACAAGCTGACTGACCACGGTTTATCACTTGTATCAAAACCATTGCCTCATGGGACTCATGCTCTCCAGGGCAGTGATTTTTCCCGACTCCAGATCCCACCCCAGGACAAAACTTCTGCCCAACTGAGGCACCGAAGTCTGTCCAATTCAGTGAGATTTCTGGCCAATGGGGAGGGCTACATCCCCCCAGCCCCCTCCGGTCCCGTACGGCCATGATCAAAAGACACAGCATTAATTTTTAGCTCTTGCAGCACAGTAAGCCCGCAAGAGAATAATGGCTCGTGGTGCTTAGTTGGTAGTTCCAGAGGATGCACCACTTCTTGGTTTGTTTATCCAGATTGGTTGTGACGATACAACTGGATGGACTGAAACCACAGAATGTCAAAGTTACTGACCATTACTAGGATTGTAGACGGATGGACATTTTCGTAGCGTTAAATTATACTTTACGCATTATAAAGCTGCATTCGTCTACTCTGATTCATGTAATTGCTTGTCTATGACCTGATCAACGCCCCTTGCAACAACACACACAGAGTATACCCATAACCATTATGCTCTGACATGGCTAAAACTTCCCCTTTCAAATCCTTTCCGTCATCTTTTCTCTGGGAAATATACCTTAATCTTAAGTTCCCGTTACAAGGTTCCACAAATTTCAACCCCTTCTGATGATCTGTACTGAAATTATACAAGGGTAGTTTATCGGCGTCGTATAAAAAACGATTTTTTTTTTACTATTTTGAAGTAATGGGATATTATCCGTTAAATTTGATAAAGTTTCTACCGAGCACAGAAACGATCAAATTTCGAAACCACACACGCTAGGTGGACCGACAATTCCAAAGAAGAGAAAAAAATTCAACAATCGAAAACGATTATCAACTATAAAAAGAGAGAAAATACTTGTGGTGTGACTTATTCGAAAGTACAAATAAAATTCCTTTTCATGTTTTTTTTTTACAAAATGAAAACGATTCCACTCCCCTTGGTTTGTTTATTCGATATTTCTTTCCATTCTCACCATCTACAAATAACAGGAACTGCAATGACCGTGCTTGGGATGACAATAAAATGACACACGAGTTCCAATTTATATTTAATAATTCCATTGAAAACGGTTACTTAATATTTTCCTTTGTTATCCGGCTGAAACGGATGAGCTATTCACATGACCAGTGCATAAAAGGCTATGCTTTTCACGACAAAATGCCACTTCTTATTGATGCAACATTGGGAGGGGGAAAGGGGGTTTCAAATTAGCCTACAGTCCTACACTAACTGAAATTGACGAATGATATGAAAAGTGTCCCAGCAGGTTTGTCCAGATTGTCTGAGAATTTCGAGAAACCAGATGAGTGCGCTGCACACAGTAACAAGTGACGCTTTGCTTATGATTATTTTATGTCAGGTAAACGATATGTTGGCTGTTAGATGGAAGTATTACCGGATTTAGCTTGTGGGGTCCTGGACCCGGGTTATTTTCCACAAATGTTGGGAGGGACCTAAATGAGTGGACCCCTGGGACTGGATCTATAGGTAGATGCCACTGAAAATCCAGACCTAAGTACTTCAATTCTTCTGTCACATACCTTCTTTTGAGCAAAGGGACATTAATAACTCATCTGCTCATTGTCCCACTTGCTTTGCTTATTTTAATTCTGAGAATGTCGTTGTGTGAAGAGATATTGTTGTGTCCTGCCTACATGCCACATTGACGATGCTGGCGGTGTAGACTTAATTAACCAAACGGTCTACCATTCGTTTTGAAAACAACTTTCAACGCAAAACGTAAAGAAACTGCTTCGGTTAAAAGAAGGCACAACAAATATGTTACCAGCTGCTATACGAAGTGAAAAATACAACCAAAGAGGCAAAATGTGTCCCAAACCAACCGTACCTAACGATCTACCACCATTATGAAAGAAAGCTTGACTTTCAGTTCTGACATTTTATGGTAGACCATGGCGCTCTTTCAATTAATTTCTCGTCTTTTTACAATCAGTTTAAAAAAGAACGAACGACTCTTCTATCCAGGAAGATAATTATTCCCCCTGTCACGGTTGTTGATTTGTGCGTCTAAATAATGCATATTTTCGGTTCAATGTGATATATCCAATAGTCGCCCTTAATTTGTTAAAAATACATCTTCAAATTTTACTCTTATTATGGATAAACCCTCAAAAGTATAATTAGCTTCCGAAAAAGCTCTTAAACAAAGAACATTTTTATTGAATTCAGTCTAAAAAGTGTATCTCTTAAAGCCCAGACAATCTTGGACAAAACTTGTTGGACACCCCTCTCCCCCTTCCAATGTTGACCACTGTAATGCTGTTCACGGTAAAGAGCCATTCTTCTTGACGCAACATTTGGAGGGGAAAGGGTGTTTCATGTTATCCTACTCTAACTGAAATTGACGAATAATATGAAAAGTGTTCGAACAGTTTTGAGGTAACCTACGACTGCAAACAGTTATCAGGTTTGAAAGAGGTATACCGAAAAGGGGCATACCGAAGCTAGTATGCCCAGTTTTCGGGGAGGGCAGGCACCCAAATTTTCAGATTTTTTTCAGTGTGAACCCTACTATATAAGGGACATAATTTCGGCAAGGTGCGCCGAATATTTGGGTCCTTATAAGCAAACGTTTGTAAATATGGAGTTTGTTCGCAGAAAACTTTAGATGCTGTGCATCTTGTAAGGAATTTTGAAAATTTCGGGAATTACCGTATTAAAGAATCTGCGTTTCCTATTACTTAGCATATACCTGAATTTGCATGACGACTGAAGATCATGTTGTTATATATTGTTATCTAAGGTCTATGGATTGATACTTCTCGGCGACTTCTAAAATGTGTCCGAGACTAGCCTTTTTAGACAAAATATTTCAAAATCAACAGCCTATATTGAGGAAAATTTAGGAAACGGCACACTGTAACAGCTCGAAAAAATTCCTCAGAATGTTCATGAGTGAGGACCAACTGCATCAGAGACCGCGAAGCGCCCGAAAAATTTTTCCCCTCAAGAAAATATTACAGGTATGCAGCTCTTATTGAAAAGAATTCGAAATTTTATGAAAGAAAAGTTGGGAAAACCGCACTGTAGTTGACTGGTGTCTCATATGGCAAATTTTGGAATTTTTCATTTTTCAGATTCACGGAGCAATCTTCCCCTTCCCCCTGTAGCTACTCCATCGTGTATACCATATGTAGGCTACACAGTACACGCATAAAGGTACCCCATGTAGGTGTTCTATCACCCCCTCCCCTGATAGGAAATTTCTTTGTCAATAAGTGATGACATGTGATGGTTGACGGAGGAAACGGGGAGACCGTCAACCGGGAGAAGATGTAAACTTGTTCAACAAGCGACCTTGAAATGCATGATCATTGCAGGCAGTGAAATTTCACTCTTCCTGGAGTGACTTTCATTTTTCTTGGAGTGAATTTCACTCTTCTTGGAGTGGATTAACACTTGAATGAATTTACACCTTTCACTCTATTAAAGGTAGGCTAACCTGTTTACAGTGCATCGTTAACACTGTCAACAGTGAACTCACGCGCAAGCTGAGGCGAGACGAAAACGACGGGTTCCCATTAAAGACTTGCCTTCCGTACAAGCGAAACAAGAGGACAATCCACGGAGTTGCATATCTCATCGCTAACATGTGCGCAAGTTGGTTACAGAACTTGAACTATTGGATGCAACGATTATAAAAGTAAGACGCTTTCGGGGACGCTTTAGACAAGTGCGTAATTTTTATTATTCAGACGCTAGCTGGGCGTATTCTCCATTTTGACGCGACGGCAAACTTCACGTGTGCCCGGAGCTGATATGCGCATCAAGTGCGTCTCATTAAAAAAAAAAAAACTGGGCGTGTGCGACATGTTGAACGGGTGGCGTTAGAAGATTCCTGCCGACGCACAAGACTTTTCTGCGTGCTGGCTTGTAGCGAATCCTAGCCCGTGACAAGGAAATTGTCACGTACGTTTTTTGGCGATGCTTCAAAACCGCCAAGTATTAAGGGCACTTATATGTAAGATAGGTAGGCCCTATGCCTAACCTAATGTTAGTCACCCACAGTTTTATATCTTGTGTTATAACTCAAGCCTATGAATGGCGTAGGTCTAGCCATGCCTAAGCCCCAGACCTAGCCTACATACCGTTAACCAGCTTCAGATTTCAAGTCTAACCCTAGGTTAGACTTACTTTCATACTACTAGGCCCAACAGTTACAGCAACTTTGGAGTGAAAACAAAGTCTTTTTGCATAGACCATATGAGAACACTCTAGGTATAAGGGTTATCAAAGTGAAGTGCCAGCAGGAACTTAAAAATCTCACTGCAGCATACAAGCTGGTGAAAAAAGAATTTGAGTTGTGAAGGCGAGACTGCTACTTCAAAGTTCTAACCTAGGAGTCTAGCTTATTTATATTAATTGATGAAAAATAGGCTAGTTACAAAACATTAAAGTGGGCATGACACGGCCAAAGTAAGTTCCTCGGTAACTGTTCTTTGGGTAAACCTTGACATAAAGTGAATGATTTCCCTACTAAATTATGTCCATAAATACCGAAATACGACATCTTGAATTCCCAATTACAGGCCAGGCTCAGCCCATTTGAAATTCGAGAGCGAAAAAACGTATGTGAACGCGTCTCAAAATGGTGACGTCATTGAGGGCACGGTTAGCAACACTGTAGAGCTCACAATCATCGAATCATGTGCATGGTAATGCGTATTAGCGCAAACATATATAAACACCGGTGTTGCGATAACAGTGAGGGTGGCCACTGACTACATTGTGAATTGTGCATTGCACGGTTCCTGCTTAGTATTCGCAATAGCATCTTCACCAAACAGCTCATACAGTAAAGACGCGCTCGTAGTGGGGATACGCCTGTTGTGGTCTGTCCATTCGATCCCGAGAATAAGCGTGTGATTGATGTTGCTTCAATTGGTAACTCCTTCGGTTAGTTAGATGGGAGTTTTACGGCCCAGATTGCAATCTATTGGTTCAAGTCGAGCCGGTGTAACAGATTAGTCTCGCCGGTTGAGTGAATCATGGCGGCGATTCTGCACTGCGACCCGTGCACTGAGTAGGTTAGCCGGGCAAATGCGTTCTATGATAGTATATCTCTGTGGTAGTTTTACAAAATAATGCTATCGCCCGCCCGTCCGCATGCTTTCGGCTAGCTAACTGTAATGTACATATGTACCTACTTAAAGCATTTCAAAGTGACAGCAGTAAGAGACGCCTTCGGTTTCTGAGAGCCAAATATAAAATAATTTAAGGCATTCTCTATACAACCGAAGGGAAGTTGCGGGTCAGGTCTCGTTCACGCCATGACGATAATCTCTGTGCCTGTACCACTCTATAACAGGTGTGTGCAATGATCAGTGTGTCATAAAGTTAACTTCCAAAAGAATGAAAAATTCAGTGTGATGGATATCTGCGGAAGCCTCTAATGTTCTGAATTAAAGGAAACGTTAAATCATAATGGATTGCGAGCATGTGACTGGCGCGAATCGCAGCGTGGTATGAATATGTAGTCGAAGCTGTGTAGGGATTGTGTTGGAAAGACAGGTAATATTATCATGTGTTTTTTTTTTAAATGTGAATATCACGTCCTGTTTACGAAATAACAATGTACGTGTACTTCGTGTAGTTTTTTCTCGTTTCATGAACGAACTATGTTCAATGTTGGGTGAGATATACATCCTAGTTACTGAATTCTTTGTTTGAATGTAATACCGACGTTACTGTAAATAACTGTTTATTTCATTTCCTCGTTTATTCATCATGATAATGTCATGCAAAAGAAACAAAACGTTGCAGTTCAATAAGCTTTTATGTTTCGTACGAGTCGTCAGGCTAACATATATCACTAGAGTTTAACGAACACTCAATTTAGTTCAAACTGCTTCGTACGAAAATGTACTTACATATTGTATGTGATGTCTAAATCCAAAAATTAAGTGATAGCTTGCTATAATGAGTGAGAAAGCACATGAAACAAACTAAAATTAAAGGCTGACTTTAATGTGTGGTTTGCTTTGCACTCGACAAAGAAATAATATACCAAAAAAGGGGTATTATGGGGAACAAACATTTCAATAGAGTTTCATTTCGTACGAAGTAGTAACTACAAACTGTTACAAACCACCGAAATTATTATTAGACATGCATGCAACTTCGTACGGAACCGCACAAAGTATTGATTGTGATGTATTGATATCAAATTAAACAGTAAGTTGCCTTTATTTTTAGGTGAAATAACACACGAAAACAACAAACTTGCAAAATGCTATTGGACCAAGGAGGTTCTACACCTCCTTGATTGGACACTTCAACTTGCTGGAGGGGTCGCGCTTTACTGAAAAGAGCTGGTTACCCACTAGATCAAAGACAATGCATATCGCGTCCAACAACGATTTAAATTCTTTTCGTAAAAAAAGTTTATTACAATTATGAATCTTTATCTTGTTTAAACTGTTTAAATCATTTACTCAAAATATGTTACACAAACACTTGGGGGAGTATCATCGTACGTACACTGTTAAAAATTTCTGTAAATTTACAGACTTTTTTTAACTTAAACTTTTTGTATTTTACTTTTAATAGAGATTTTCTGTATCTTTACGGACACTTTGTATTGCTACAACAAAAAAAGGTTGTTTAACATGTATTTTCTGTTTATTTGAAAAATCATTTCTGTCTGCTTTTTTAACCAAATTTTATTGCTTTGTAAAACTTTTTCTGTAAATTTACAGAAATTTTAACAGTATTTTGTATTTTTCTGATTTCACATAAATATACTGTCATTTAACAAACATTCATTTTGTTTTTAAGCTGAAAAAGAAACAAAAATAAGCCCAAACAAACAAATAAGAAATAGCCAGAAAATTTTCAATATATAACATGCATCGTTCTGCGAAGTTTCAGTTTAAAAAAAACATTTTTGGCAAATTTATGGCCCTATTTGAAAATTAACTTACATTTATTATAAAAGCATACTTAGTTATTACGTTCTTAGTTATAAATATCATACAACTGGTGTTTTGTCACACATTTTTAAGTAAAAAGAAATCGTAAGGCCCTAATTTCAGAGCACTGACAATTGGTATACTGATGTCAACTCATCGCCACAGGCGCTCATGCACTTGATCGGAGCAAATTAAAAACGTTTCACAAATTTACTTGAAAGAGTCTGTAAATTTACCACTTTATGACGTAAATCTCATTTTGCATAAATGGGTGGAGCTTATTTTGTAGGCATTTTCCTAACAAAAGGATTGCTGTTGCTTTGAATAATATCTTCTTTGGCGTTTTTTAATCAGGAAGTGATAAACTTATTGTTTACCTTGTCTGGAAATGTTTGCAACCAATGTATTTGCATTCTTTGTCATATTTATTTTAAAAACAATTATTATATTGTACAAAAAATGTGACTTTCCAATTACAAAGTTCCTAGAGATAGCAGTCTTCTTGACAACAATATGACAACAAATCATCCTCAATGTGTTTTGATTGAAAACAACTTCGTAACGACACATTACGTTGATAAGCAAATACCTGATCTACGTAATGGTGAAGTGTATGTTACGTAATAACATATGAAAGGTAAAAAAGCGATACTATAATAAATATTAAAACGTCGGGAATGAAAACAGTAGGCTGTAAATTCACATAAAATTAAGGTAAACAAAACAGAACAATTCTGTAATTCGATTTTACAGTAGACTTTTGTAAACTAATTTACATGCAAAAACTGTAAAGAGAAAACAAACCCTTAATGTTTTTTCATGATTACAGTCTGGCTGTAAAAAAAACATTATTTGGTTGGAAAAAAATTTGCCATAAAAATTATGTAAATTTACAGAGAAATTTTTTAACAGTGTAGAGTATCCCCTCAGCCGGAAACTTGACCAACTTTTGCCTTATTTCCCTCCAAAGGGCCACGGTAGCCTTTGTTAGGGCATAGGCCTATGGGGAAAAAGCACCTTATGACATTTGGGCCCTTCTGCAACTTGTGGGGGGGGGGAGGGAGTAATATCCCAACAACCATTTGGGGGTAGGCCTATTCGCGCCAGTATTCTCTAGCAAGAAAATGGCAACACTTTTCCCAGGTCCTTTCCCTTTCGGCCTCGATGGTTCTTTAATTAGAGGAGCCTTAGGGTTAGTCCATTGTTTTCTTTTAGCGAACAAACAAGAATTAAGGCCTAAAGCTGAGGACAAATATGATCTAGTAAGACCAACGCACTAGGCTATATAGGTCCCGGCTGAAGGCGGAAAATTAAAGTGAACTTTATGTTTCGTACAAAGAAGTACTAATATATTCTATGAAGTACTTAAATAGTAATTACGAATTCATACAGTTTCGTATGAAAACGTTCGGAGTATATTGCTTACGAAATATATATCTTAAAAGTGCCAGGGAAGCTCATTCGTTTTTAAAGTAAAGTTGCTTACGAGAAAGCCACAGAAATGACAATTCAACGTGCGGGGTAGCTTTTCACTCGATCTGCTTGGTCAACATGGATCCAATGAGATTAAAGCACCTTGTCTGCACCGGCTTAAAGGCGACAACAGTGTAATAGGCCTTCGTACAAAGTAGATCTAACAAAAGCATGTTTACGAGCTACTCAAATCACTCTTACTCATGGATACAGCTTCCTACAAAATGTACGAAATATTGTTTGGTGATGTAGATATAAATTTGAACGATTGAAGTCCCCTTTAATTTGTATAATGATGATCCACCCGGGAGAAAGTCAACGTTATACTAGACATTCCAATTTATAGCTTTTCACTTGATTTGTCTGTTGTAGGAATATGTCTAGTGAGATAAATGCACTATGTCGATTCCTGCTTAAGGCGGAAAAATTTAAGTTAATGTTTCGTACGAAGTACTAGTAGTGTAGTGTATGTTTACAGAGTGCTGAAATTATTAGTATGCATTTAAACAGCTTTGTACGGAAATGTTATGGCCAAGTACATTGCTTACGATATACATTGAATAACTGAGCGATCATTTTCTTAATTTTAAGTAAGGTCCCTTTCAAGACAAAGTCAAAAGAAATGAGATTACAGCTTGCGGAATAGTTTCTTCCTCGATTGGTTTCGTCAGCAAATGGATCCAGTAGGATACGGCATTTTTTCTGTCCAGTCTTAAAGCGACAACGAATTAATATTATTTCGTACGAAGTGAAACAAAGATATGTTCAAGTTACCAGCTGCTCTAAAAATTATCATCCATGCATGTAGCTTCTAACGAAAATTAGCGAAATATTGTTTGGTAATACGGACCTAAATCTGAGCGTCAGGCTGCCTTCACTTTCCCCTTGTGGGGTTATTCACAGGAGTCAGGCAACTGGAAATGGCATTTCAACGTGAGTGGTAGCTTTTCAACAGATTAGTTTCGTCAACAAGTAGATTTTCTAAGATAAAGCGTTTCGTCTGCAGTCCATGTTAAGGCGATAACAACTTAATTTTGGTTCGTACTAAGTTGAACTTAAGTTTGTTTACGAGCTACTCAACCTATTATTATCATCTCTGCATGCAGGTTTGTGTGAAACTGTACGAAATATTGCTTAATATGCAGACCTTACTTGCCTCACCGATAACGCGTTAATGAATTAACAAGCCCTTTATCTTCACTGCACTGTACAGCAATTTGCTATTAACACGTTTTAATTTTGATAAAGTGTTACGATACGCTTTATTTTTCAGAATGTAACACTAACAGTCGTAAATACTGGGGTATTGATTGTGATGTAGTACAGTGTTCTCAAAATTGAACGATAGACTGACTTTATTCTTATGCGAGATTACGCAAAGAAAAAACTTATTATTTTGGACACTTTAGCGCAAATAAACGGTTTATTTCATTCATTCTTTCATTGAATTGCTATACGATGAGAAGGAAACAAAAGGCTGCATTTCAATTGGCATAGCCTATACATATATATTTCGTACGAAGTTGTTGTTGCCCCTTACTAAATTGCCTTTCCCCTAGCAGCCCCCACCCCACCCACTAGAGACTTGGTCCAAATATTATATTCGTGCTGGCCGGTGATAATATTCAATCCGGGCTACCCAGCTCATACCATCTGGCCTGTGTCTATCTCCTATAGGTATTTTTTCAGTTCGTGGGAATGCACAAATTTGTTCCAAAATCAAACTTGGTGTGAAGGTAGAATGTTTGAGTGGTTTGAAGAAATTTGCACTTTCGCGGCCAGTGCTGCCAACCATTGGCCAGTGCAACAACCAACCCCATGTTGGGTTTGAAAAAAAAAACCCATGTTGGGTCAATGCTGTCTCAAGGGTCGCAACGTTACCACTATTACCTCACATGACCTCACTTACCTCTTGGGTGGAATAGACATACCCAGTGGAGTACGAGACGGGTGCAGGGGGAAGACTGGCCCCAGATTGCTGCAAAATCTAAAGTCGGGCAGGAATGTGGGAAAAATTCGGACAAGAATTTGGAGAATATTAGGACAGTTCTTTAATTTTTTTAAAATTGCCCGAAATGGTGAAATATTAGAGAGAAGGTTTAATAAGTAGTGGGACGTTTTCAATTGCCAAATTAATTCAACGGACAGACAGAAGGGTGTTCAGGTGCACTGCCCAACGGTTTGCCATCTATCCTGCCCTAGAGCCAAATACGGGCAACGGTTGTGAAAGTCGGGTAATTTCCTTTTCGATACTTAAATGATGCAGAGTGAGAATGTCTTTCCATAAGTCTGCTGGAAAATTCATTCAAACATATCTTGTAATGTTACCTTTTTTCAAAAGTAAAATCATGTGTATACTAGTCAAAAGTAATGTCAGGCACAGAATTTCATCAATATTTATTGAACTTAGCCAAGAGTCGCAATAGCGTAATATTTATTAGCATGTTTTCAATTCCGTTTATAGTTTTTCCACGAAAATATGCAAGACCATTTCATCCATTGGTAGTGATACATTTCATGTGGTAATTTTCTGATCAAATAGCGACTGCTTACATCCCCTTATAAGCTTGGGAAATGTCATTTTCGACAGTCTTAGGGCTCCGATTTTTCAAAATTTCTTTCCTAGCAAACTTTTAGTTTTAAGTGAATTTTTTTTTTTTTATTAAAAGGATCCTCAAAATGGCGACTGATAATATCCCAAGCGTAGGAAATGCCATTTTTTACTGCCTCAGGTGTACGAGTTTTTCAAATTTTCTGGACCCTCCGCGCCAACCAGTGGTGTCGTTCTGCTTTGATTGTTTTTCAGACAGAATTACATTTTTCGGGCAAACATATCTTCGGCCCTCAGAATGAAATATTCCCACACGCCTATGGAAATAATTACTCAGACTTGCGCTGGAACAGCTACTTGCAACATACACCAGGATTTCAGATTTGCAATCCTAGGATCCATACTCCACTTGAATGAACTGAGGTAATAGTATTTCAAAAATGTCTTTCAATCTGAGGAAAATCACAAATATTTCGCACCACATTGAACACAATTAAACCTAGCCAATGCCACTTCCAGCCATCTGAGAGGTGTTAAAATCCAAAATTTTCTTTGTACGCTCCGCAGCAACCGATTGTGTCGCTGTGCTAGGTTAATTGCTTCCACACCAAGCGTGATTATAAGCTTACAAAATACACAGACTGAAATTAAAGTCACCCTCCCGGCCAATAAAAGATGTTGCAAAGGGCGCAACAATAATTGTAGCGCAGATAGCCCTCTTGTTGTCGGGGATAATTGTCAACATAGACAATAAAAAAGTTTATAAAGATACCAAAATAGCTTCCATAACATTTTTCAAAATCATTTCAAGAGAACATTTAGGTTAACTTAAAATAAAACTGTTAGCATAGTGGTAATGGTTTAAAAGTTTTCATGATCAGTTTCCATTTTGCTTTTCTTCAAGTGACCATTTTCATGATAAATGGCTTTTTCTGACACTGCACGATAATCCCATGTAAATGCTTATTTCTGTACTTTCGTGGTCTCAAAAGCCAGAAAATTGCATCTAAAAAGCCAAGGTTTAGGCTACTTTTATTTATTACTAATTCGGTATCTAGAGAGCAATGCATACCTTTGGTCTTGGCTATTTGTTGCAATGTACTTAATTAATGAATATTTCAGAGTGGTCACATGATAAAAAATTACGTTAATTAGTGGTCCTTCGTGTACTTATCTTGATTTCCATATGCCAAAAATGGACACCTGTGAGTGATTAATTTCCATAACTTTTTCCACCCGCAAAATTGTTTGCTATTTGGCTCTAGCACGTTTAATATTTATCTTCACAGAGGAAGCCCATTTTTACGTTTAAATCTTAAATCAAGACCTGACAATAACACTAAATATGACCGCCTTCTTAAATAGAATGTGAAAGAGCGGGATCTAAACTTGTGCGTCGGCAGGTAGGGGCAAGGGGGAACTTGCCCTCCCCTGGAAAATAACAAACCTCAAAAAACGAAGAAAACATAAAGCAAAAGACGAAGAAAAACTACCATCAACATTTTTGGTCAGTTCACTCAGCGTTTTCCATATTTATATGCGGTAAATAGGAATAAGAAATGCAACTCCCAGCGCGATCTGAGAGCATTTTGGGTCAAAATTTTCTTGCTCTCCGTGCCAACTCATTGTGTCACGGAGATTTCCACCTGTAAAGAATTTTGTCCCGCCCCCTCCCGAATTTTCTTCCGCGGGGGCCCATGTATGGAAATTTTAACATGTTTAATAAAAAACCTGCTGAGGAGAAATGGCAAAGTAGTCTTCTACCAGGTGTGGAAAATCAAATGGAAAGTCTGAAAAGCTGTGGCTTCGCTGAGGCTCAGGGTTTTTACTCCTTCAAAGCGCCCCTTCAGACCATTTTCGCCCCCTCTGACCAAAATCACCAGCTCCGCCACTGCTCACAGTGGCTGCTTTGTGACGAACGTGCATCGACACAGTGGCTGTTTTGTGACGAACGTGCATCGCATCAAATCTGCGTGTCATTTATGGGCTCATCGTGCCACGAAACATAATATGAAGCATCATATTGCATATTCGGAATCCGTTTTTCACCTCCTTTTAATCGAACTTTTCAGTTAGTAGGAGATTACTTTTTTGCGAATCAGTGTCCCGAAACCCGTGGACGCCTGATTTTCAGTCGCAGCGTACAAATGTTTTGGAACACCACTTATCCTCCCCCCCAGGCGAAAATCGAATGTGACGAAAATACTACAAAATAACTTTATAGGTAGTATTTCTTCTTAAAGATGACACATTCGCGGATACCGTGACCCCTGGAGTTGGACTCCCTCACTCCCTGCTTCAACAGTTACAGTAAGGACCCGGAAGTTCAAACGTAGGTTGTCCCATCCCCTCACCTTTACACTAATTTGGAAGTTTATTCAATATTTGTCTCATCAAACGGCCACCCTTTGCCAATGAGGAGGGGTCGTTGAAAAAGTTCGTTTTACTTTGGAAAAAAACTATCCCTGTGATACGCCGATACAAAACTAAGGCACACACATTTCTTTCGTCTTCGTGTTCAAATCTGTGATGCTTTTCTTCATTCCCAACACCCGATAAGGAACTAATTACATGTACTCTAGTTGAAAAAAAAAACGTATGGTAGTGGGTTAGATCGGTCATTTAACGACACACCAACACGAATATGTTTTAAAGTGCCAGAGAGTCAACTTGGTTACAAGTTCAAATTTTAAATTTATTTCCCAGTACTATAGGTTCAAGTTCAATTTTGGTTTCCATTTAGTCGCCTCTTACGACAGGCGGAAAATGCCGTGGGCATATCTTACAACCGCCAGCCCACAGGTGTGAAAACATGTATGATGCAATGTTATAATTACTTCATGATTCTTGTACATTGCAATGGGAGTTCTACCCTCATGCATTGAGCGAGCCATACTTAACATGCCTAACGTGCGACCCAATCGGAAAGCCAACGTTACAAAATTTTCGTCAAAGGAAGGGTTTAATGTCATGCAAAGTTTACTGTTGGAGATGTACTTTTTCTAAGCATTCTGGTGATATTTGCACTCGTAAAAGCTGATGTGTGGTTCTCAAAATATGACCAAGTAAACTTATCACATTATCAACGAAGAGTGAACTTGAAGCAAGCACGTCTTCTCTCTGTATTTTGTTTATCTTTAAATTTTACAGCCATACTTTCTTCTGATCCTTCTTTTCTCTAAACTTTATAAACATATTTTCTCCTCAACAATCATTTTCTTTCAAAATGTGATTGCATAATTAAGTGACATGAGAATTTCAAAAGGTTTCATTACACACAGGGAGGTCATGTTCCTATTATCTTCATCTCGGCTGCCGTGCTAAGCTCACTTTGAGAAACAAATCTGGTAAATTCATTTGGTTATATTTGGAGAAATTTAAGTCAAATTTGGAATGAAAATTTCATCACACTGTCTACATTTGGTTCCTTTTTTTACTAATGAAAATTGAACTCTTTCTTAAACTAACCCTTTAACATAGTTTCATGCAAGTGCTGTGTTCCAAACATCTGGCATTTACATCCTAAACATAGTGCTGACCTTGACGGTAATAAATTTTTGCAACAGTCTGACTGTATAAACCGTGAATGTCATATTGTCATAGTGACCTCATTCTCACTCTGTCCGTTACACTCATTCTCTTTGCTTTACTTCTATCGCGTTTCGTCGCGGCGAGTGTTGGATTTCCCCTTTCTCCTGTAGCATGTCATTTCCTTCGAAATTTATGTTTGCCGTGTAGACTATCAATTGCCGGGGTGACCTCGCCGGTCGGACGTATCACTACGGTAGTACTCTAACCGGGCGGTTGTTCCACTACGGGGTGACTTCGCCGCTCGGCGAGACGACTAAGGAGGCGATCCTGCTCTGTTACACCGGCCACGGCTTTTTTCCCATTTGTGGCTCACTGACTTGTTTTCCCTACTCCATTGCTAATGCGAAGCATCACGCACAACTGCAGTAGGTTCAATTTTTAGAGTATTTGGTATGAGGTAACTCCTTCGGAAGTGCAGGTTTGGTTTAGTTGGGAAGGCCTTAGAAAAAGTCTGGCATGGACCTTCCAAAAGTCTCGCACGGACCTTCCACAAAATATTGGGTCATGCTTTATCTGACTCAAAATGTTACATGCATAGGTGGTTTGAAACGTTTATACAGGAAGATAGAATGTGATTTTGTTACGAAGTTGCAATGACGAATACAGACTGACAGTAAAATATATAGCCTGATGTACAAATAATTCAACATCATTGACTTATCCCGCCCTATAGACTTAAAATCCATTTCTGCATAAGCTTTTGCAATTTGAAAATTCATTCTAGCTTTTTATTCTATCATTGCCATTAAGAATGAGGGATACAATCTATCAAAAAGCGTTTATTCTTGCTTCCGATCGACCAACAACCAGTGGAAAACACTATCACATCACATTTTCAGTTATTGTGTTCTAAAGGCAAAGTATTGCGTTATCATCTACGGTATTGGGTTAGCATCTGGGAGTATATCAAGGGCATATGTCACATGGGACGTTTTCGCTTCCGTACTTGTGAGAAAAGGCGTAGTAAAATGGCTGTCTTCTATGTTTTGTGTGAAAGTTTGTACTTGCTCAAGTAAACAAACAGATTTCGCAAGAAAATTGTAATAAATTTGAAATAATGCAAGGTAAGGTCAAAATGACTACCCTTTTTTCAAATTCAGCCGAGAGCCGTCAAATCAGATGATTTATAGCTTCCCGGCGACCATCTTGGTGTGCCTGTTTTGCCACAGACGGTGGCGACAATCTACGGTTGAGACGTACGCATTACATGCTTTGTCCATGTATGTAGGAAGTTCGTTGGTTGGAAGAAAAAAGCAGTTTTGCAATATCTCTGGGCTTCACCGGTGTCCAGAAAATTTCGCGAGGAAACTTTCCCGCACTTATGCCATACAACATACATAAATGAAAAATGTCATTTGAATTTATTGGACAGATGGGTTTTGGACACCTTATGAAAAAGCACGCCCTCCTTGGGGGCAAAACAAACCAACACCGAAAAATGCAGACAACTGATTTGCCAACCAGTCGAATGCGCGCATAGTCTGCTACTTCACGTGCAGGGCGAATTTCTATACCCACGACCACGTGCATGTTCCATTGTTTTGCCCCCAATGATGCCGTTAGTGCGTCATCAATGCGTAAGGTCTAGATACATGGAGCTCCCCCAATCTATGACCAGGGAGTAGTTTATGAATGTATAAGGTTTAAGGTGTAAGAACAGGATAATGCACTATTTAGGGTAAATGCCTAACCGACTTCCTTTACACGGACAGAGCATACTGCAATGTAGATTGTCGCTACCGTACGTGTGAGAAAAAGCTCACTAAGATAGTTGAAATATTTTTGAAATATGGCAAGGTAAGGTCAAAATCACTTCACGTATTGCAGGAATATGATATTGTTTCCCATTCAAGTTAAGCTTTTGTTTAAAATATAACAGAATTGTCGTCAAATCAGGGGGACCATCTTGGTGCCCCTTTTTTGTTCGAGTCGGTGGCGACAATCTACGGATAGGACGTACACGTTACACGCTCTGTCCATGTATATAAGTCCGTGGTGCCCATCCCCACAACAGCAGACCATCGCAACGGTTTTGCATCTCAGGTGTGCAAAAAATTTCCAACACCTTCATGTCAATCGACGGATTTAATAATCTGGCGCCCTCTCCTTACATTTCGTGCACATGATTCCACTCATCTGAACATCCCTGAAACTGAACTGAACCAAACGGTCAATCATATAGTTAATGGGTTAAGCAATTCACTCCAGACAGAAAATCAGGTCCTTTACCAGACAAGCACCAGGGAGCGAGAGGATGTAGGATTTGAAACAACTTCAAATGCACGAACCCTAATTGTTGCAGGTCACGGCAGCTATCTGTGTGTTTATAGTTGTACTATATCCACAGCTTAGTTACGATGGGGGAGAGGGACTCAAGAAAGCTCCAGTCCCCATTCCCCCTCAATTTTATTACCTGTGTGAAAAGTTGACTTACCCGATTGGTGGTGTATTTACTCATCACCATATTACATCTCTTTGTATTTCAAGTAAGAGAAGGGTAGGCGGTGACACTATATGTCGTTACAATCAGTCGGTGAACCCTGCACATTTTTTTAGGAAAGGCCCGAAATCATGAATCGTGATTTCATGCGAAAGATTTGTTGACTTTTTTTTTTTTTTGCCGGGTGTGAATATTTTTAAAGTTGGTTCTTATCAAGCTAGACCGGTTTCTGCTGTCTTGCTCAATCACTATGAATGGCGCAGCTTCATCAGTAGCAGGCCGTCCTGCGCGACCTTGGTTTAAATATTCTTGCTTCTAATAAAGCAATAAGGAAAGTGTTATTCTACCTTTTTATATACTCTCAAGCTTTGCTTGTACAAGGCAATGTTTTACCTTTTCCTAGGCGGGTGAGATTATCGGAAAAAGGGTGTAGACAAGAGCAGGCCCGTGTTATTAGCACTGTGTCACTTGGGTTAGGAGAGTTATTTTCCTGCGTAGGCCATGTATGGTGCTATTGTTTTCTCCGCTTGAATGAAACTTATTAGCAGTTACCTAAGATTTGGTGAATTTTATTTTTGAAGCATGTAGCGAACTTTGATTTCTTTCTTGTCCTCGGGGGTTGCTTTGGAAGCCAGGATTTGTTCCTCTAAAATGCAGTAGTTTAACATTCCTCTTGCTACCCGCGATTATGACAGAACATTATCCTTGCTAGGCTACAGGTAGTTCCAATCATGGTTGACTGAAATTAACAACTCGGCTTTTCACCAAAAGTGACTCACAATTACAGTGTCATCATTTCAGTTATATTGTTAAGGCTAGTTAAATTTACCGTCAAAGCAAACTTCTGTAAGAGGTTATTTTCTTTTTATATGGGCCTAAAAAGCATGATTGGTATTTTTAACGACCTGAATGAGTCCGGCCTACACTTTTATTTATTTATATTATTCAAATTATTATATTCATTATTTTATTCATTATTATATTCATTATTATATTCATTATTATATTCATTAATTCATTATATTCATTTATTTATTTAAAAGACCTTTATCTCTCACCCAAAAATGGAGGTTTTTGAAATTGATAAATTAGCATGCAATCCTTATCCTATAATCAGTTTTGACAACGAAGAACCATTTTGTGTCGAACACCTTACATAAAAAGCTCTCAAAGAGTAAGGGTACCCCTTTCCCTTAGATCCCTTCCAAGGACTGCTGTCAAAAGAGAGACGAGTCGAACGCCCCCCCCCCCCCAGCACACATACAAATAACTTAAGGATCATTTTTTGTCGGTAACTTTCTTTTCAATTTACACTCTGCTCACTGAGAAAATAATGGTTGTCCCAATTCTTCTTACAAGCTTGGGGCCTTGAATGCCATTTCAAAATTCTATGGATGTTCCACGCTATTGGTGACGCGGAATCTAAATCCCGAACTGTGTCGTTATGCACTATCTGATAGTACATTAGTAACTTTGTCATAACCATAGTGCCATCCGGTTCAACTTAGGAACGAATATTTTTCTCATAATTTTCAGTTTGATTTCGTCACTACTCCATTCTTACACGGAATATACCTTTCTCAGAAGTTGGAAATTTTCGCAATGTCAACAAAATTTCCAGGAACACGAAACATCTGAGCCACATGATGCCATTTCCTGCAATTAATCTGTAGGGTATTTTTGGCAAAAAATCGCCTCTACTGAACGTTCCGCTTGAGCTGATGGTCAATCAACAATCGTTAACATCCTCTCATAAAAATCTGCCCTCCAGCAAAAACAGATAATAGCCCCCCGCGCTTAAAAAACTGTATAAAGAGAGGCCTTCGTGTATACGGACGCATTTTTCAGGGGACTCCGACACTACGCGGAACTTCGTGGGGTACTCCATAATCTACGACATGCAGGTCATTATTCTTCTAAAACCCCTGCGAGATTTTTTTATTCCCAGTAGCTTGTTGGGACCACGTTGTTAGTATTAGAATAGGTTAGATGAACTTTTACCAAGTCTCTAACCAAGCCGAGCCGGCCACGGTCTTTTCCCTGTTGTGAAAGTCTTCAGTATGACCCAGCTAAGACTCGGAACTCCCAACTGCAAGTCAGATACAGTCGGTCAGGGAGACACTGGTGGTGCTAAATCCAAGTCTCCCTCATTCGTCGGCGTCCCGAGGTATTGGCGTTGTTTTTTGCCCTAAGAACCACCAAATGCATCCATACACCTGTCAAGAATGGTATTTTATGCACACACTTGGCAGAGGGGTAATTGAACGACATCAGGTGGTAATAGGACACGTGAATCATTTGTGAAGAAAAGGTATACGACCTGCAGGAGAAAATACATTATTATACATGCAGCTCCAAATTAGTTCTGCTTCAAAAAGAATCAATTGTTCCAGGATGAAGGCTGGGGAAAACCCTGTAAGCAGCTGATTCGTTTATTGGTCGAATTTAAGGTTATTTCGTTTTGGGAAAACCCACGGAACTCTTCTCACCAGATTTTAACTTTTCGAGGAAGTTGGGGTGCGTATGGTAGATCGGATAGCTCCGCGTGTAATGCCCCAAGACCTTGTAGTCAAGGGCCCCAAATTAGGTAGGGGCACAGTCGGGCGCAGCCAAAAACTACACCGTCTGCACTGGCTTTGTACTCGGAGCCAACTGCAAGGCCTGATCATAGGGCTGGGCGGGGAGCTTTTGAAGTTGAAGAATTTGAATATGGTAGTGCCCTTAGATGACACCTTTTCCAACATTTAACCTCATTTGGAGCAAATGATTCCTTTTCGCGTTAAGTCCCATAGAAAAACAACTTCGCCTTTTGAAAAATCATTTTTCTGGAGGCAATAATTTGGGAATTTCTGCATGCAAAATTTACAATGGAAAGTGACATTTCCCATTTACGCCCTGCAAGGGGGATTTGCCTAGGGGTGCCCAAACATAGCTACAATTGGACAGCTCATCTACCATTCCCATCGGAATAACCTTACGATAGATGGAGCTCTATCACTTCCTATATTTCCAACTCCGGCACGCGCTTGCTTCATTGCCAGCGGAATGGTTTCTAGCATTTTCGTTCTCCACAAAAGTTTATGACAAACATATTAGCTAAGTATAATCCTAGGGACACAGAGCTTCATTTTGGGCCCTGAGAACCAATACAAATGTTTGTGGTCACTTCCACTCGTCCAACCCACTTTACAAGACAGTGGAGGGACCGGGAATGGCAGGATTGATCCCCATGTTCTATAATGTGCACATTCGCTAATAAGGTGGGTATCGCACTGCGTCCAATGGAGAGGTAGAAGTACGTCCGCTTCTCTAATGTCAATTATATTGGATGCTTCTTATCCTTTTCAGGAATATTTACGAAACAAAAAGTGGCGGCGATTTGAGGAGTGATCAATATCAATGGAGACTCAATTATTTGAGTTTTGGGCGGAAACTTTGGGAAAGTGGTGCAAAAATAGGACGTGTGCATAAACTACTCCCCAGTTCTCCCAGAGTGATACAATGGCTGTAGGTCCCCCAAACTTCAGAAGAAGTTTGTATTAGCCACTCTAAGGTGGGGGTGTCATCACTGCCACGTGACTCATTGTTGCCCACTCCTGTATCTTCTCCACCGAATTGCTATTGTTTATTGCTGCGGATCAAGTGGTTTTGCATACACACGCATGTGTTGGCAGCGTGCTTGCATGTGTGTTACACATGCTCTACCTTGTAGAACCTCCTTGGTTACACTGCGCACCAACCTATAAGGAGGACGGGGAGACTCCCCTCCAAAAATTTCCCCTAAGGTGACCAGGGGAGGAGACGGAACAGACCTATTCGTCAACCTCTAAGCCCCACAATGCTGACCTTGCCTGTCTGTCACTAGCAGTTTCACCACCCATGATAAAATAAGCTCATCCACCGCGTAACTTACCCTTAGCAATGAATGAACCGATCTTCCTGTACAACCTACTTCGGCTTGCCGTCTCGTCTTACCTGCAAGTTAGATCAAAATGCCATGTGACCGAGAAACGAGCCATTTCCTAACTCACTTCCAACCATTTTTATCAAAACGATGACATAAGATACTATCATGAGAAGTAATTCATTTACTGATATCTCGAGAAATGCATGTCCGATTTGAATGGATTTTTCACCACACTATGGAGGTTTGGTTATTCTTTCAAATACGAAAATTAATTTGCGTTACTTTCCCGCGCGCTGACCGAACATCCACCTGCACTCACCTGTACTCACCTGCACTTACCTTGTATGCCTTTCTGGTCCTGAAGCCCGTTTCGATGGGAGCAGAATTCCCAACTTACCTTGCAAGCTTACCTTAGTAGGCCTACCCTTGAACCTTTCAAGAGGCCATTTGCTTTGAGTGGCGCCTAATTTACCCCGGTTGATTGTTTAATTGCCCTTATCCAGAGACAAAATCGGTTCGCTACCTACCTCGAAATTTATACCTACCTGCTTTCTGGGATTGACCGTAATGGGAAAGGAGAATTTTTCATAAAAATTCCCTTCAACTTCCTCACTTTTATACAATTACTTACCTTTACTTACCTTGGTTAAGATGAATCTAAAAGGCGTGCCTATAACAGCGGGCCTCATCTTGTCAATGAACCCTACTGACTTGCAGCGCCCTCTCGCCATACACATTTACTTACCTTGGTTGAGGTGAATCTGGAAAGCTTCTTCAAATACATTGTGAGCATGGAAGTACTACTACCTCCGAGGTAGTACCTTCCATGTTGTGAGCACGTCTCGGTGTGTCTCGGTACTCTGCAAAGAAAAGTGATTAAAAAATTTTGCGCTTCCCGCCAACCGTGCGTGTCCTCGAACTGCCGCAACAATAAATCGGAAAATTGTGGTACAGACAGGGAAATTTTTTGTGGCTTTACAAAAAATTGAACCAATTTATGCCATCATAGCCATTCTCTCACGACTATGAGAGGGTACAGTATGAACATTCTCGAGTAATACCGGCAGAGGGAATGGAGGTCTACTTTTCCACACTGACTGCACACGTTTCCACCTCGATCAGAGCTTCACTCCAATGTGCCGCTGTACCGCTTCACTATGTGAACTCACGTCAGACTTGGATGTCCATCACGAATTTCCGAAAGTTTTTGGTCGCGCAGACTGGTAAACCAACCAATATATTGCTGCTTCTTCGTCTTCTGGGCTTTGGAAATTTTGATTTCGCAAATTTTTGAGGTTCCAGAATCATTTTGTAGCTGTCCCGATTGCCATGACAACGTAATCATCTTAATCTTCCACAATGATGAAAGTGGTAGGTCTTCAATTGTCCACAAAAAGTTTTTCATCTCCCCTGTTCCGGTTATGTGTAACCCTAGTTCCGTCCGTTCCTGACTGAAGTTGGGCAAGAGAGATAGGGCACTATCCCTGTGCTAACCGATCTTATGCCAAATTGACTTGGTAGGTAAGGAGGGGATAGGAGGTGGTAAGTAAATAGGTACGTTTTTTACCTTTACAATATCATCCCCTCCCTTCCCCCCCCCCCTTCTGATTATTATGTATGCCCTCAAATACTACCGACAAATTTGAGCCCCTACACACATATATCTACCTGTCTTACTGAAAAATCTCTGATACTAATTGTGTTCTCACCAAATACTTGGGAAAGTTAAACTTAAAAATCACCGCCATTATCCTTGTGGCTTTCCCTAACTGCATTATCTTGTTCAGCCCTCTACCATTGGTGTCCATCTTAGGGGGTTAACAACACATCAAAAGCCGTCTTACAGAACATTTTTATCTAGACTTGCAAAATGTCTCCCTCACTTACCTTTAACCAATATCAGCGTCATAGCCATTTACCACAACGACCATGATCACTCCAACTATGCCATAGAACATGTGCACTGTTGTATTACCAAGGTTCATCTTCTGGACACCCCAACCAGATCCTCCCTCCTCTGGTGCCCTTTCACTCTTATCCGCTTGCCCCAAGTAACAGATTTTTGTTAATAAACTACAGGTTTTCTGCCAACTTATTACCAAGAACGGGTCACCACGATGCCAGGAAGGATCACGGAGAAGCCCACACCAAAATAGTTCCGAAAACACGTGTAAACGTCAGCTAGGAAAAATGGTGTAGTGTTTATGGCGTCCTTTGGTCGTAGGGTTTCCACGGTGTTATAAGTTTGCCAGCCAGTGAGTACAGGTATAAATGGTATACATAGGGTGATAGGAGGTAGGTGAAGACTATATTCCAGCATTGGTCCCATGATATTTCCCCTTTTCCATTTGTCCCCCTAACCACGTTCCCCACCTCTTAAATAATGTTCAACTAGACCTATACCCATACCCCTTATTAGATCCATAAGTTACTTATTCCCCCTCTACCCATTTTAAGCTTACCCACCTCCTTCCTTCAACCTTACAAAACATATATGCTGTTGTTAGACTAGGCATTGATGAAAAAGCGCGCTTCCGAATATCAGACACATGTTCTTTTCTTTTCTTTTTACCCCCTGGTCTGATCCCCACCGATCTTCCCCTAGCCCTCATCCCTACCTTTTCACATCGTAAAACGTCTGTTGGTGATAAACAGCGCGCTGCTTTTCCATTAAGGTTCTTAATGTAGGCATTTCATTATATCAGTACCATAACAATTTATGCCCCCCTTACCCGTTTCAGTCAAAAATATGTGCATTACTTATACCACGAAAGCTTACCAGCTTTACATTCCCAATATTTGTACCA
This sequence comes from Holothuria scabra, assembly GCA_037179385.1. Taxonomy (NCBI): domain Eukaryota; kingdom Metazoa; phylum Echinodermata; class Holothuroidea; order Aspidochirotida; family Holothuriidae; genus Holothuria; species Holothuria scabra. Next base: position 25,120,836 of record CM074182.1, read on the forward strand.
TTTATACCGCCACCCCTTCAGTTCCATTTGTTTTATTTACAAGTCATCTTTCCACATGCTTCAGTTTCTACAAAGGTTCATCTCCGGTGCTTTTTCACTATGTCCACCCATACTCCATTTCACTTAACCGCTCCCCAGCCCCCCCCCCCCCCCATCCACCTGTTGAGGGATAGGTATTACCCATCTTACATCCTTATATCAACATTCGTAACACCTCCCCTCTCTCACCTCACGGAATGCTAACCGTTTTTAAACTTCCCCATGATCCCCATATCCCTAAGGGCTTACCTTTTCCAACTCCACGTAACTTGGTTGCTGTGGTTTGGTAAAAATTATTCTCCTTACCCTTCCAATTGTACTTTAACCCCTATACCCGTTTCCTGCCGCCTCACAGAACATGTTTGTGGTTGTTGGTATCGTTCCCAAATAACAAAACTACACATCCTCTCCCCCCCCCCCCTTTCATTCTGCCTGATCAACTCCAACGTCCACCTTACGATTCGGAAACACCCTTGCTCTATATAGTTGTTAAGCTCGTCGTTGCTGCATATCTTATACCATATAGCGTAGCTCCTGACGTTCTTCCCTTTTACCATCTCTTATCACCCCCACCATCCACAGAAGATACATACATATGGTGAGTTGATGCAAATCTTCCTTTTCCCCTCCTCTTAGCCCCAATGCCTGATCCATCTTCTGCACCATCTCCTTTCGTCAGCACCATAACAATTATTATTCTCCCTCCGTTTACACGCCTCCCCACCTCAAAGAATACTTCCTGTTTTTAAAACTCATCTCACGTTTTCCAACATCTGCACCATATATTTCCCCTTCCCTTTACCTTCTTTTCTTAATCCCCAGTTCCCCACCCCACCTCCAACCCATTTAACCCAACCAAACATTGCGGCCGTTATTTCTTTCACCTCTCTCCTATTTGCTTCAGCCACACCTCTACCTACTACGGACAATCTTCTGTCATTTAAGTGAAAGTTTCCCAATAATAGCAGCAAAAATGCCTTCATGTTCCCACCATTTTACACTCAACAACCTCATTCTACCTAGCAGCGCGTGCCGTACCCCTATATCAGAACCAAAGTTATTTACCACTCCCTTCATCTTCTCTCCATGAATCCCAAAGGGATACCCACAGAACGTGATTGCTGTTGTTAAAACAGGCTTTTCTTTAAATGGTAGATTCACGATTTCACTGCACAGGTTATATTTGCCCTTTCCCTTTACCCTCTACCCCACTTCCGTCCACCTGCAAAAGTTCCAGCCGACTTAGTCATTTCCCCGCCCCCTCACCAACCTCCGCTACCTCGTAGAATGTTTGCTGTTGTTAAACTCTATGCATGAGTGTTATTGTTTTACTCGCCCTTTATCTCCTTTGCTTACCCCCCCCCCCCCACCCACCAACCCACTTTCGACGTATAACTTCAGTGGTTGCTGTTTTCTTCTGTGGCGAAAAAATGTTTTGTCATTTCCCAATATTAGCCACCCTCTATGCCTCTGCCCTCTCCCACTTTGTTTAGTAAGGCTCTACAACTCACTACCCGCCTTCTCCCACCTCACTCAAGCCACCCGTCTTCTCCCACCTCACTCAAGCCGGTTATTGTAAGACTAGGTACGGAGTTGCCTGATCATTTCACTATATTAGCCCCTTCTCTTTCCCAAGTCGTCCCCGATAATTTCCCAAAAAGATATTTTGGCCTATTCATATTTCGAAATGTTACCTTATATCAGCATCATCATTAACTATACGTCCTCATCTCGTCACCCTCCTTTCCACTTCACATAATGCTTGCTGTCGTTAACTACCGTAAAGTTTTCGATTCAATTTACACCATCCCTCATTTAATTTGTATGATTGCTGCTGAAGTATTCATCTTTTATATCTGTATTCATATCTGATGCTAGAGTGTTCATTTATCTTACATATCATTTCCCATTGTTAGAGTCATGTGTCCTTGTTCTACTAGGGTTCTTCCCGACCTGTCCCCAGTGTCAAACGATTACGCCTATACTTATTCCACACTGCCCTCTTTCCTGTCTGCTTTTACCTTTACCAGTCTCCTCACAGAACGCTCTTGCTGTTGTTCAGTTTTTAGACTAGGCGTTGCTGCCGACAAGGCGTCAACCGTTTTCGAACGTCAGTGTGACACATCCCCCTATGCCAATGTCTGATCCCCATTCACCCTTCCCCCAAGCCATCACCTCTATTATTGACGTCGTAGAAATGCATTTGTTTATAATGATAGGCTTTTCTACTACAGTTCACCTTGCATATCATTCCGATAAATCAACTCGTTTCTTTCAACCGACCGCCCAGTTCACCTTCAAAATTAATACGTGTTGCTTATATCAGCATCATAACTTATAACACCTCCCCCATTTATCTTATCCCCCATTTCACCACCAAACTCAAATTGCCTGTTTGTTGTGGAGTAATTGTTACCCAATTAACCCCCTTTCTCTGTTTTGCCATAGTAAACACCTCCCTAAATCAGCACCATCCTCCTCTCATCTACTATGCTTGATCCCAAACACCATCGTTAACCCTGACGAATAGAACCTGGTCGTTGCAACATTCACTACATCAACCCCGTCAACTCCTATTCCGCCCACCCATGGTGTGTACTTAGCTTACGAGCTTTTCCTTATACCATCATCATATCCCATTGCCCCTTGTCCTTACCAGCCTCACCGAATGTTCGCTGTTGTTTAGTTAAGAGGTTTTGCACAAGTAGCATTTACTTTTTCCGATGCCCTATTTCCTCTGCTTGATTCCCACCCACCTCCCCATCCCCATCTACCTCCCCCATCCCCTCACTTCCCCATCCCCTCCCCTCTGATCATCACAAAACACCAGTCCGACATTACTTGAATATCTTAAAAATTACTAAGTTTTTCTTACGGTCCAATTCCTTTATAAACTCCAGGTAACAATTTTGTATGGTGCTTACCCTCCCTACTATACCCTTATCAGCCTTCTCCCACTTCAAAGGACATGGCTTGCTGCTGTTAGCTTAAGACTTTGCTTGTGTGCCCAAGTAGTTTTCCTCATACCAGCTCCATAAGTCGCCGTCCGCCTCCCGAATCTTTGCCTGATCCCCACCCTTTGTCCATCTTACATATCAGTTCATCATACCATCCCTTTCCATTTCCTTTACCCTCATCCTCTTCGGCCCAGCTGCTACAATGGTTGGTATGTTTGTTTCCTTATATCAAAACATTAAGTAATTTTCCCTCTCCCCACACCAGCCCCTCCCCCAACAGCATAATGTTAACCTTAATGTTGCATAATTGCTATTTTCTTTCCCATAAATTCAATCCTCTTTCTGATCCCCACATTTCTTGGTTGCTGTAAAGGATTTTTTTAGACTCTCCCAAATTCTGCCACTCCCCTTCCCCACTTCTTTACACTAACCACCACTCCCTCTACCCAGAAGAAGGTGCTGTTCAACAATTAAGTCTTTCCTATCTGTCCATTCCCAGTATGGACAGTTAAGTATTTCCCTCGAATGACTTCCCGTTCTCCAGTTATCCGTTAACCCCCGCCCTCATTCTCCCGAATCTCCCTGACCAGGCTTGCTGGCTTCTTTTAGACGTTAGCCCTACCCCTCTCCGTCTCGCAAAAAAATTGTCCTGCCCACGTAGTTGTTTATATAAACAACTACGCTTCGTTGCTAGTGTTCATTTTCCAACCAATCCCCATGTAGTATCAGCCCATAACATTTATTTTTTACCGGTTCCCCTTTGCTTAGCCCCATCCACCCACCTCCCCAACCCAAAGAGAACATATTTGTATTGTTTAGACTAATAGGCGCTGTATAAAAGGGGTTCATCTTACGTACCATTCCCCAATATTATTAGCAAAATAATTCTTAATATTTCTCCTTTCCTTTGCCCTTTTATCCGTCCAACTTCTTCAAACCATTCGTCCCAACTAATCTTCTGACTCATGCTAATAAGTCCCGTTTTCATTATTTACCCGCCAATTCATATAACTCTGAATCATCTTTCTGTATAAAACCTTTCCTTGAAGTAACTTCTTATTTCCCTTGTCCATACGTCTCTTGAAGGATAGAAATCCCTTACTTTTTCCTTCTTTGAAAAATGCAAAACTGCACAGTAATTATCCCTCAATTTTGCCTAATATGTTGCACCAAATTTGCATCTAAATACCCAAAATTATTGAAAAGAATCCCAAGGTTTCTTCCCTAGAGCCATGTTTGAATTAAAATTTTATAAGTTTCAGTTGCGATACTACAACTGTTTCCAAAGCTAATATTGTTGAATTTAATTTAAATCTTTAGAACATTACACTGTCTCTCCTCCTACCCCCTCTTTGAAATCCTTCCCTTCCAGAAGGTTTATAGTCTGTTCTTTCCTCGAATCCAACCAGTTTTCAGTGAGCGAATATTTTAAAAAGCCATGAAACACTCTAGGTTGAAAACGGTGGACGACCTATATTGCCAACAAAGGTTTAAATCAGTAACTTTTAAACTTTCTTAAAGTTTTCATCTTAATATTCATAAACATGTTTCTTGATATTGTTTCCTGAATTTTCCTATAATAAATGCCTTAATACTTCAAAACCGGAAATCTTAATTACTGGAAGTCTTTCCAATTAAATATCCAAACTTCGTGGCGTAATATCGAAACAGTCTTTTGCTAAGATTTTTAGTCTCCCAAATGAAGCAATTAAATCTATCCCCTTGAGTACCTCATTCCAAGCCAAATCAAGTAACTAAGTTACCACTATCATCGATATTGAGATGCTTCCGTCAATAAAAATTAATGGATCTCCAACACGACAGGTGTAAATTAGTATGTAACTAACTACAAAATATTTGAACCTTAAACTTTCTCCACGTAAAGGTACATTGAACTACAACCAGTCACAGTTAACTATTTACCACCGAAAACTAAAATCCCAGTGAAATTTCTAAAATCCCTAGTAAGCTGACGGTCAACAACTACCTTAGAGCGCACCCAATCCCACCACTACTAAGTCCGCACTTCTGCATTTTGAGTATTTCTAGGTAGCCCTGTATTCGACATCACCTTAGCAAACTAATTCTCCACCTTCTTAAATCTGATGCCTTGTATTCGAAACAAAAATTTTATATAACTTAGTTACACCTGTCAGTCTAAAGTGCATCCAATTAGGATCTCCAAAAAAATTAGCCAAGTAACAACGATATCCCCAGTACCTATATGTCTAAATGTTTTTTTTTTTACATCTGAAAAAGTTGAAGCTTAATATATTCAAATCGTCATGTCTTGTTTCATCGTTCAAATATTCTCCCAAGTTGATGTAAACGTTACTTTATCTTGCCGCCCTCCAAAAACCACATCCAAAATTAAATTATACCTGAGCTGTAACCTATTCGTATATACCGAACTTATTCTACCCTCCTGGACGTATCTGTCAAACCGAACGTTGCCTCTTACTAAAACTCCCAAATTATATAGAGCAACATCAAATACGTAAGTCCTAAAATCAGAACAGCTATACATTTCTACATTTATACAAATATCAGCAAGCTACCCAAGTCCTAATCAGGTTGTTAGTATCTCAAGATCTCTCTCTATATTTATTCTAAACATGTATAAATATGTATGTATCATACATGAGCGATGTACAGCTTATAGATTGTCAATTAGAAAGTCTAAATAAAGTTTTTTACATTGACAAAAGTGTGCCAGCCCTAAAGAATAACTTAATCTTCTTTCCCAGATAACTAATAAGCTAAACCGTAAGCCGCTCATTGGAAATCCAACTAATGTCAAATTATAGTAATCGTGGTTATCGAAGTAGAATAGAATCGAATTAAATGTACCACACTATAAATAAAAAAAGTGTGTACGAAATATACTCATTTTTGCCCATTTTGGAACCATGTCACAATGCTAAACACACGTTTAATTCCTAAACATCTTTTGTTCAATTCCTATAACTTTAAAAATTGTGTTCTAATTCCCAAACGTGTTTAAGTTTAAGTTGTTTCTAAAGTGGGGGTCAAAAAGTGTTTAGAAAAGTGTTAGTATCAAGTGTATCATTGATAGCCACATTTTAGAAGCAAATCAACATCTAATTAAAGATAGAAGCATTACACAATATGTTTGTAATACTTCAGTACAAGGCCTACCCCTATTTCCTCTCCTAAATGAAAGTCTGAATGCAACTAGCTTTACACAATAGGTTCAAGGCCTATATCCCACCTTATCCTGAATGAAAGCCTAAATGTATCATTGTTCTACAGTTCCTTTAACAATTTACATCTTATGAAAGAAACGTAATTCCTAATCTTCATTGGCCTGCGTAGCGCCTCTGTGGATGCAGGTCCCCTAGACTGCCACCCAGTTGGTTTTTCGTAGCGATGAGCTGAACCAAAAGACTTCGTCCGCTCCGCGGGCTACAATTGATGTTCATGTACGTAAGTAGCTAATGCTTCAGTACAAGGCCTAGCCTACCCCACCCCTATGTCTTCTCCTAAATGAAAGCCTAATTGAACTATTGTTTAACAGTTCCATTAACAGTTAACATCTAATAAAAGAAACCTAGTTCCTTAAGTTCATGGGCATTAGCATTACACAATAGATTTGTAACGCTTCAGTACAATGCCTAGTCTCACCCAACCCTATGTTCTCACCCTAAATGGAAGCCTAACTGTATTGTTGTTAGATAGTTCCATCAGAAAAGGAAAGAATTAGAAAAGAAACTGAAATCATACATGTAAGCATTACACATGGGGTTTAATGCTTCAGTACAAGGCGTATAGTCTGCGCTACTCTCCTGAATGAAAGCCTAACAACTAATATGGCCTAGTCTACCCATCCCTAAACCTATACCAATGTCCTCGGCTGTAAATGAAAGCCAAAGCCAGTTGTTAGAAGCAACTCACATCTAAAAAACTTTTTCAAATCTAATTGTTCCTTTTATCATACATGTTAGCATTACCCAATAGGTTTTTAATGATTCAATTCTGGGGTCTACATAGTGCTTATCAACCCCTACGTCTATGGTTGTACGGGACGCGAGGGCTGGGGGATGCAGCCAAACCTTGCTGAATTGGGCAGACTTCGGTGCTTCAGTCGGGTAGAGAATAGGAAAGGGGTGTGAACTGACGTTTGGCCAAAACTCCCCGCCCCTCCGGAGAGAAAAGAGTCCCGCAAGACCATCCGGCCTTAATGTAAAGTTTAGCCTACGTTCATGGCGAGCCGCTACATATACCACATAAAGAAAGCATAGCCTAGATTACTGTCAATAGCCCTACAGGGTAAACTAAAAAAGGACACATTCTAGTTTAACTTATAATAAGTATCCCTGAAAGCCCACTTTCTTATTCTATATTTTCTTTGTAACTATAAACACAACGGAAGAACACGTACGTTGTAGTAAATTTTCTAATAAAAAAGAACGCTTATCTTGTCCTAAATACAATGCTTATCTCTGTGTCTAACGAACAGCTTGCAAAGAAGTATTATGCTAAATAACGCACAGCAAATCCGAGTTCATATTCTAAATATTTTGTAAAATTTAAGAGCCTGTAAAAGTTCACAGTAGCTACACTTCCGGACGAAAGTAAATGAAACATATCACCTTCCCGGCCCCTTTCAATGTTGGCTACAAACTCTCACACAGGGAGCAACAGTCAAAGGTGAAGAGGGGTTTCCAGGTAAAGTTGGAGAGATCATTAGTGCCTTTTTTGTCACTGTATGGGCGATTTTGTTTCATTTGTTTTGTAAGGAATTGTGGCCTACGGCACTGTTGTCACTATTTCGTAAGCAATAAACAATTTTACAGAAATCATGCAAAAAGATTTTAATTGGAAGGAAGAGTGACCGATATCTCACCTTAATGAACGGGTCACCCTGACTGCTGTTGTTCATCGGACTTGCATGGACCTCGAAATATCACTCTACTCGTTGAAGAGGGCTAGCTGGGCTTCTTAGCGTCCTTTACTTCAAGAATACCGAGAAAGTTTTGTCGACTTCTTTAAACCGGAACGTTTAATATCGACTAAAGGCCAGGAGTCGTGAGTCCACGAATTTTCCAACAAGAATAAGTGTTCAGTTGCACTTTTGGAGTCATGTCTATCCAATGTGAACACTGATAATTAAGTTTTTTTAACGTGATTCAGGGAAAATGAGGCATTCGTGTGTCATGCCAAAAAAAATATTGTTGTAATAGTGTTGCGATTTACAGGTGTTTCAATTTAAATTTAGTAGTTCTAAACTGATACCTGCTACAACCGTTTTTGTTAACCAGTCACTTTTTGCGATCCCAGTGCAGGATAAAACTAATCTTTACACAAGCACCGTCTAAAGATGTAAACAGACAGCACATATGAGTGTGGTTGGAGAGGCTTCAAGAGCAATGGACTTCAGCATCTTGGTCAAGAGGTCATGAGGGTATGGACTTGGAAGAAAGGTCTTGGGAGCTCATGGGGACTTCGAGTTGTTGGGATCAGGGGTTATGGGGAGGAGATGGGCTTGGAAGAAGGGAATGGTTTTGGGAGCTCATGGGGCTAGGAGCTATAGGGGTTAGGAATCTGGAAGAGACATATATATAGGGGTCAGGAATAGGGGGCATGGGGGATGGGCTTTAAAAACGGTATTGAGAGCCCGGAGGGCTACGAGTTATATACGGGTCAGGTACCATGGGCAATGGGGATTCAACCGTCTGAGGATGCAGCGCCTGGGTTACATGGGTTCCCTGGGGTATGGACTTTACAGGTCTTGGGAAGTCATGGGGGCTAAGAGTTATAGGGATCAAGGGCTATGGGATATATGCTTGGAAGAAGTGAATGGTCATGGAGCTCGTGGGGATCGGAGCTATAGGGGTCAGGAATAAGGAAGATATATATATATATATAAAGGGGTCAGGAATTAGGGGGTATGGGGGTGGGCTATAAAAAAGATCTTGGGAGATCATGGGGGCCACGAGCTATAGGGATCAAGGGCTATGGGGAGGGAATGGGCTTGGAAGAAGGGAATGGTCTTGGGATCTCATGGGGCTAGGAGCTATACGGGTCAGGAATCAGAAAGATAAATATATAGGGGTCAGGAATAAGGGGCTATGGGGAATGGGCTTTAAAAACGGTATTGAGAGCCCGGAGGGCTATGAGTTATATACGGGTCAGGTACCATGGGCAATGGGGATTCAACCGTCTGAGGATGCAGCGCCTGAGTTACATGGGTTCCCTGGGGTCAGGGTTTTAGTAACAATCTTTCCTGGTGAGCATAGGGGCTCTGAACGAGGAGAGGGCTAATGAACCAATGGGACTACAAACTTGGCACCGAGAGGTAAAATGTCAAAACACCGTTACATGAAGATTATACAGTGGGAGCTCTGTACTACCGTATTCCCCAGCATTACTCTTCTTTAATCAAAGGAAGTCTTAAAACTATTTGCAAGGAGCGTCAGTTACTCAAATTTAGAACCAGTCACCACAAGTAATAGATCAGGGAGTTGGAGGGAGTCGGATGGCTAAACTTGGGTTTATAAATGGCTGATTTACTCGTGGTAACTGGTCCTAAATTGGCTTTCCCGACAATATCGAATATCCACAGTCAAAATCTTTTAGCCTATATTTCTGTCATTATTACGTCACAAGAAATTCATTTGGAGGCAGAAAGAACAGAGTCCCTCTTTAGGATTTGGTTTCGTTAAAGACTGCTTCCCTCGACAAGAGGGTGCTGTAGAAAACTTGGTCGAAACTGAGGATACGAAAGTGACATTACTGACTAAGAAGAGTGTTACAGTGGTTTTACGAGAATTTACGAGATCACCCTTCTTTAACAAGAGGGGTAAGTTTGGTTACGTCACTGCAACGTGATCTACATACTGTATTACATACTGTAGACAGCTAACGTTTACGAAGTTTGCAACGAAAAAGCACTGACTTAATTTAATTACTATGTGGTTACGTCAGTGCATAATAATCTACATAATGTAGAAAACAACAACTTCCGGGCCAGTACTGACTTAATTACACCTCCGGAGCTGAGGCTTTACGGGCAAAGACCTATGCTGATACTGTACTGTACTTGTTGCAATGTATACACCTTAGCCGGGACCTAGGACACGGGGACTTCTGCGCGGAACCTAATTGGACCTGTCTGAAACGCACTTTGCCCTGACTCTTTACGGACGAAGCCTCCGGGATCCCGTTTAAGGTGTAACACCACATTTGGGCAGACTAGGCATTAGGTTGAGCACCATGCCTAGCGTGAGAAATCATGACGGATGAAAACACATAAATCGTGCACACACAAACCCGTGCAGATGAAGCGTTCGACAGTGGCGAACCTCTTATAATGATCATACTGGAAGGGGGGGGGGGGGGATTTTTTTTGTTTCAAAATTGTGTACCCGTAATTTCCTGTCAAATTCAAACCTGAAAGATAACCAGATAATCAATAAAATCGTACAGAGACATCGACGCTGCATGACTGTTGCAAGCCTCGAGTACAAAATGAATTCGCCACTGACAAGACTGTCGCACAAGTGCAAGGCGGTGCAGGGGGACCAGTGGGGGGGGGGGCTTTATTAAGGGTGAGGTATCTTGATAAAACGTATTATGCTTAATATTCAAAACAGTCATGTTTACAGCTCTCCAGGTAAGGTTCTGGAGTACTTACCCCATTATTCTGCAAAATTCATGTCGTTACGATGGTAATGATAAACCCCTGGTATGCATCATTTTTGTCCATGTTATTTAACTGCAGAAAAAATGATGCACTCCAAAACTTTATCCCACAATCCTCTGCATTTGGAGAAAAGTCTATAAGCGAGTTCGGTAGATCGTTTGGGGCGGCTAGGAGCACAGTATGGGTTGACAAACACAGTTCAGTCATAGTGTGCTGAGACCCTTCAAGTTTTTCCTGCAGCAGGATATGTGATTATGCATATTTGAGCATAAATCCGTGTGTCTCTTAATCCACCACGAACGAAGCTTTACAGCAAATTTTTATAAGCGGCCAATTTTTTACACCAAAAAGGAGATTTCGATGCAGTCCATGGCATAAAACTACAATTAAGAACATATTCATGCAGTCCTCCATATATATTGTATGATTATAAATATAAAATACACACATTATAGATTGCTAGGAAAGATGATTCCACGAATTAGGAAATGAAATCCTTTTTAACACGTGTTGCAGGTGCGGGGCGGTATGTTTAGGCCGAAGATTTGGGGGGATTAGCGCATGTGCATATTTCCCAAAACAAATTACCGAACTCGCTTACAGAATACATACATTTATACATATTATAGATTTTCGTCTACATTAAGAAGAGCCGATTTTCAGAATGTTGTTACCCCAGTTATGTAATTGAAAATATGAAGAAAAAATCAGCGTTTATCCCAGTTTTTTAAAAAAATGAATTTAAGCTTCTTTTTGGTTATCGAATGATAAATTAAACTAGAAGGTTAGCCCATCTTTGGAAATCAGCACTTAATACAGTAGTTCTAATTTAGAATCAGTGTCCGCCAATTCTTTACAAAATCCAAATTTGACGTAATCGGAAGTAAACTTAAACCTTAATCTCATTTTTAACAATAATTTTGGATCATATTTTGGGGGGTTATTCCAAAATTGCTTCTCAAAACCCAAATCTGGTAATCTCAAAAAGTAACCTCAACCCATCGTCGCTAATATTTGATTGGTGGACACTGATGCTACACATTAGAGCTTACATTATATAGGATATACCCATATTAAATCAGGATCCGATCTTGGCAATGGGACCATGTGTGACCGTGCATGAACTAGTGCAGAGGTCGTGCATCCTCTCCTTCCTCTCAACCGGTCGGGCCCTGGCGTACTTACCCCAGACCCTTCCGTCTATCAGATCGTCTCGATGCTTTAAAATGGCAAAATGTTTTACTTACATATATTTGTAACATGTCAAGGTTGAAGCAGATTCTCCTAGAAGAAAGGCGGGTCCATGAACTTGAAGCGTCAATAGATATAGCCAAAAATTAGTCCACAATAGTTTTCTTATCTATAAAATATTTTGTAAGCTTTAAAATTTAAAGCCTTGTCCAAAACTTCAATTACGGCTTGTCTTTTTAAAATTTCGGAAAATTTAGTTTCTCTTCTCAAATTCCTCAAATATACCAACAGGTAGCATATTTTATTCACCAAACGCCATCATGCTAACATCTGCATGTACAAGAGGATAGATCTAATTGGGTGTGTCGAAAGATAGGAAGAAGACCACAAGCTTACTAATACCATGCTTTAGATTCGCAAGAGTTTTAGTTCCAAGTGCAAAATATTTCCATCACTTTGCTCTACAATGCATGGCTTGCAGCTGCATAAAAGCAGCTGCGTGTTTATCGGGATTAACGCGCACTCTCTGGTTATTCTTTCATTTTGATGCTAATTAAACGTGATTAGAATGCAGTCGCCCTATCGGCTAATTACCATCTCAAAGAAAGCATGCGCTGTTGGACTGGTAGATTCCTTAAAGAAGGGAGACAGAAAGAAAACACTGTGATTTGTGTGCGGCGGAATGGGAGGAGCCCTGGTATGAGAGGCACTAGAAATATATATGTAGGCAATGATGGTGCTATATTTAGTCGTTGCATTGTCCTCTTGTCAATTTATTTGTTGAAAAATGTAACTTACCTCTACGAAAAGAAAATTGTATTTGAGGATCGACTGCCATGGTAACCGTTTTCGTTCATAGGAAGGGTGTCATGTCTGAGGGTAGGGGGTGATTCCGGAAGTAAGGGTGTCCCTTTAAAATATGTCATTTAAAGGGACAAAGAACCTGGCGCGTTCAACAATAACCCTGACCACGGACGACTTTTGTGATGTATTTATGACTAAACACATTTCCCCTGCATGTCATGCAAAGAAATTGGCCTCATGTTAAGCAGAAGACAACAATTACAATTTTGCCATTGTGAAAATTTTAACTCGCAATAACGGCAGATATATTTTATGATGGGGGTGGAGAAAAGTTGACGAAACCAAAAATAGGGATTACTGGGATATTGAACAACAGAAACCCACTTCGGATATTCTACAGGAGCAGTACGTAGCGTAGCCAGGATTGTGTCATAGGGCCCGGGAGGGGGGGGTTGAATCACGACATGAGGGAAAAGTGTAAGGGGAGAGAGAAAAAACCGCTATATTAAAGTGTTTTTTTTTTTCTTTTTTTTTGCATTTCAAGGTTGTGTCATGGGGGTTTCAACCCCAAAACCTGCCCCGTGGGTACGCCAATGTACACGAATAGTAAAGAAAGAGTGTAGCATTCATTACACAGGTTCACTTCAAAACCACCAAAAAGCACGATAATTATCTAAATTAGCTACTACGAAAGAAATGCTAACGTTATTCATTACGAGTGAATTTCGTTCTATTTTCGTTAACCACGTAAAACAGTAACGGCAGTGGCGTAACCACCGAGGACTTGGGGCCTGGAACGTCCATAAAATCGGCAGCCTCCAGCAGCTCCTCACTGCCGATCGGAGACAAAACAAATGGCATTTAAATATAAAAAAGTAACTTAGGATATAAAATACAAATAGAAATATTACATACAAAATTTATAATCTTGTTAAACTGCTGTAAACGGATGTTTGGCCACTCTAGCCTTCACTTAAATTTAATGAAGAACTTCTCCGTCGTTAAGATTCGTTCTTCGTGACCGTCATGTGATCTTCAATTGGTAGGCCGATTCTAAATTTTAGCACAATCAGCGTGCCAACGTGCTCAAAATAATTCTTTTAAATTTTATGCTCGAAATGAGGGTTGTGGCATTTATTTATAAAGGATAGTAAGCCGAAAATTTCCAAAAGTCGAGTTGCTTCACATGCCCTAATTATAGAGGCATGAAACGTCAAAATCGAAACTAGAAACCTTCATCTCTCTGTGGAACAATTCGTAATCGGATGCGCAATGAACATTTCGCAAAACTTCTACGTGCGCTCCGACGCACCCGCCTGATTTGTACTGCATCACAAAATTACGGTAAAAATAACCAATGATCAGTATCATTTCGAGAGGTTCAGATTTTTCTTTGCAAGTATCAGTACTGGCATACTTGGAGGTAAATTTAAGTTATAATGTTGCCTAATTTACTAAAAGAAGTGCTATTATTTTGCCTGTAGACACTTCTATACTTTAAAAAATTTCGAAGAGGGTCGGGGTCACCCTTCTCCTCAAGTTGAAGTTCCCCTCCCAAACAGACAGGTCGGAGGTGGATCCGAATCTTGATTCTTGGAACTTGGGAGCATATGCAAGCATAATCAATGAGAAATGACTTCAGCTCAATTTGAAAGGATAATCATGTGTAAATTGTGTATAAGTGTTATATGATGGACAACAACATAAGCTTCATCAGCAGACTCTGCCAGGTTTGTCAGGGGTTTTCTTGAAAAAGGAAACATTTTCCAAGACAAGTATTCAATATGAAAAGTTTATAAACTGGGCTCACAAGACCAGAGAAGGGTAATTTTCCGTTATCTGGAGGTTTATCGCTCCAAAAAGTTTTTAGTTGTAAATATTTTCTTGAAGAAACTCAAGTTACAAAATAATAAGGGAACAGTCTGGCAGCTTGTAAGAAACAAGTCCTGCGCAACACGTTGCCCAAAGTGGTAGAATATTTAGTGCACCGGACAAAAGTTGCAGTTCTGGGATGAAAGTTCTGGAATGTTTTTGATTGTCAGTTAACAAGAACAGACGTAAGCATGTACAGGTGTATTAAGCGCATATGTGCCAAAATATTTACCCGGACAATGGTAGTAGTATATTCAATTTGGTATTTTTTATTTATTTTTTATTTTATTTGTCTTTTACCATTTCGCAATTTGCTTATTCTTTGGAAGTGAACATTTTATTGTAAACTAGAATTCAAAATAACGACTACTTGCATTCTAATCATAGGCCTGGGAAATGCTATTCCCGGCTGCCTGCAGCTGGGAATGGATTAACTCAATTTTCCAAACTTTTCTGTACACTTCGCTCCAAGTGAAGGGGCTCCCCTCTTAGATCGGGGTAGAAATTCAGCACTCCCACAAACATATATGATCTGTCCCTCAACCCTCTATCAAGAAAATCCTGGTTATGTCAGAGGTTAAATGTTTTCAAATTTTCTATGGGTTCGGAAAAAATGCTATAATTAAAAAGTTCTAGTACCGCCAGTGTTGTAACAAGTCACGACTCGGGTCACTTCCTCTCAAAATGATAGTAACTCGATAGAATTCAGGAGTAATTTTTCCATTGAAATAGTACAGTGACTCGAGTCCATGACTCGACTCGAGTCACTTAAAAGTTTGAAAACTGGTGACTCGAGTCACTCATCTAGTGACTCGATTACAACATTGAGTACCGCAAGGGAGGGTAAGGGATACGAACGTTTCAATGCCATCTTTAAGGGGTAATCTGCTTTTTTACAACGTCTATCACGTGCAACAGTCCTATCGTTGGTTGGGGCTGAGGTCAGAATTTGGTTCAAAAGACTACCCGTTTATAGACAGCAGGAAATGCACTTTTAACCAAAAACTTGTATTTAGAATACGAAGTGGTGGCAGCATTTTCCAATAAAGAACCAATTCTCGAGTACGGTTTGTAAGGGATATATATTTACACGGATCAATAAGGTAAAATAAAGGGAGACATTTCAAAAAGTTAAAAAGAAAACTTGATGAGAAGATTTTAATGTAACAGAGAGTTGTGGAAAAACCCAGAGCGCAAATACTAAACATCCCAAACTCATGTAACTATTTGTAATTCAACTGTAGCACTTGACATTGGGTCTTGAAGTATGTAAAAATATGCCTTTCATATCAGGTATCAATCAACACCTTTTAACACAGCCAAATCACCCCAAATTTAAATTTTAAGTTAGGAAATATTAGAACTTTCATATACAAATAAATACCACCGTGCACCAAACAAGCCCGTCTACCTGAGAATCTACCAAGAAATGTGCCACACAGCCTTCCAGTAGCGTAGTCAGGATTTAAGGGGAGGGGGTTGCAATATGTCTCCCACCTGATGGAGGTGGTGTCCTCTTCCCCTTTAAAATGTTTGAAAAATTGGGCGTCCATGTTTGAATTCTAGTTCTTCATATGATACCCTTTGAAGTAAAGTTAGTTAGTTAGATAAGAGTTTTACGGCACAGTTTCCAACCTTTTGAAAGAAAAATTTGTATTAAAGGTATGTAGTGTGATATGTCAGCAACATGTCCTGACTTCACTGGCTTGACAGTTAGGGAGTGAACTTTTCTAACGAAAATCAGTTGAAATCACTGTAAATTCTTTTACGGTTCTCAAGATATGCCTCTTCAGGCAAAGTTCTAATGTTTCTGAAGGAACTTGTCGTTCATGCAAATACAATGATGTGGAGGGTTGCACAGTGTTGGCATTTCTCTTGTTAACCCTATATTAATTACCTTTCAATTACTCTTCAGGTAGTTTAATGGTTCATTTTTTTCAAGGACACAATTAAAACATCCGAAATAAAACCCTCAAAACAGACTAATGTTACAACTGTCCTTGAGAAGAAGATTTTTAAAACAAAGGATAACATTAGCTGTATATGACCTGTCCCTCTCATGACATCAAATCATTTGCATATTGAGTTCATAATTATTAATGATTAAGTGCAAATATGATATTGCCCTGTAAAATGGTCAATATTTGACAGATTTTGATGGAAATTGCGGCTATTTTCTTGGTTTTTAAGCTTTTAACATCAAGTACAGAAGTTTGTCAATTTCACGTCACACGACCGTTAAAACATTTTACTTATAAGAAAGAGCTAAATTTGCATTAATGGTGGTATGGAGAAGTTTGCCATGGCTAAACCGCGTGTTTGGTCTAATGGTAAGAGCAACCGCTTCTCACGCGGAAAGCCCGGGTTCGATTTCCAGGGCAATTAAGTCATACCAAAGACTCTAAAAATGGAACCTACTGCCGTTCTGTATGATGCGAGTCCGCATAAGCAATGGAGTAGGTAAAACAAACAAGTGAGCCACAACTGGAAAAAAGGCCATGGCGGGCTCGACTTGAACCAACAAGTTGGAAACTGGGCGGTGAAACTGGGCGGTAAAACTCCAACCAACCAACCAACCAACCAGCCAGCCAGCCAGCCAGCCAGCCAGCCAGCCAGCCAGCCAGCCAGCCAGCCAGCCAGCCAGCCAGCCAGCCAGCCAGCCAGCCAGCCAGCCAGCCAGCCAGCCAGCCAGCCAGCCAGCCAGCCAGCCAGCCAGCCAGCCAACCAACCAACCAACCAACCAACCAACCAACCAACCAACCAACCAACCAACCAACCAACCAACCAACCAACCAACCAACCAACTCCAATAAGGGAACTCCCATAGGGGAGTATGAAGTGTGATCGTCGGCCTGGGGTATGAGGGAGGGATGTCCCAGTTCCTTTGAAACTTTTTGCATTTTCACATGTCCTGAGATGCAATTTCTTGCACTCTATAGTATATGTAAAAACAGAAATGTCTGCAATGAAAATGGATCGAAACTGAGCAAAATTTAGAAGTTTTATCTCAGTATTGGGGGACTAAACAATACTTCCGTCCTTATAAAAATTTCCGGGTTTAGAGCCACAACAGTCCTGATTGGCAAATTCGACTACTCGACTGCTTCACAAGAGGGTGCTTCAGTGAGACCGCAACCAATTTCGTCGACTGCCGAGCAACCTATTTGAAAGTTTAAGTGAATGAACACAGTAACTTGATTCAAACTGACAAACCAAGATTTTACTTGTAAGGATAATCACCCCTGATCGTGACGCACATCTTTAAAACTGGAGCTTTAAAAATTTTGGTGGCCAACAGCAGGGGCGCCCGTTCCTGTATCGGCTCCCGATAAAACTTTACATGTCAGCAGTAGCGTAATCACGATTTCTCTCAAGGGGAAGGAAGGCATGACCATCCATTTAGAGGGGCTCCCAGTGAGGCTCCCCCCCCCCAAATCTCCCAAGGTTTCTTTTTCCTAATTTGTAGATGGATCATTTTGCCTTCTTGTTTGAACATGCTTTTTATTACACCTTCAAATTATTACAAAGTAATCTGATAGTAGCAAATTTCACAGCCTACACAGTTTCATATTTCTAATTAAATGGGATAACATTCAAGGTTTAAACTATATGCACAGGAGTCAGGGAAGACCTGCTCCATTAACATTCTCAAAGTCTGCATTTCCGACACTGGAAAAATTTGCCAACCATTTCAGTTTTAAACAAATCAGTTAAAATGTTTATTACACAGAAAACATAGTCAAGATTCGATTAAAAGGCTTAAAGCCTGGTTTACAAAAAATCGGTATGAAATCTGACAGCTTATGGGAAAAATAATTACCACTCGACCTCACTTCTAAAAGTCACACAACACTTTGTCCAAAACGGTAGACTTAGATAGATGATGTTTTACGACTCACTTTATAATCAATTGGTAAGCCGGGCCGGTCATTTACTTTTAGGGGTGGTATGAAGTGTAAACAAGCAGAGCTGAAAACTCAATTCAAATTGGTTTAGGAATTACATTTCCAGTGATCTGGAAGGTATTTTCAGCAAAAGATTTATCGATACACTCTGCGTCAACGAATAGTGGCATTCCGTACAGCAGTATTGTAACAAGTCACGACTCGAGTCACTTCCTCTCAAAATGATAGTGACTCGATGGAATTCAGGAGTTATTTCCCCATTCAAATATTACAGTTACTCGAGTCAATGACTCGACTCGAGTCACTTAAAAGTTTGAAAACTGGTGACTCGAGTCACTAATCTAGTGACTCGATTACAACACTGCTGTAAAGAATAGTCAATGGCGTATCGACGCCCTGGTTCTGAAAAATAAAACAAAATTGGAAATTTGCCGTATTTGGAACCGAACCATCGAATGACACAGGTCAGCTTCAAGCGATTATCTTTTGTGAAATAGTCCTTGTAATCATTAATTTGTTCTAAAACAATCCGCTCACTTCGCTTGCCGCCAATCGAAACCCTTAAGGCAGTAGTGCTTAAATCAGAAATTTGCCCTACATGTAATCAAGCAACACTGCTCAACTACAGTGAGGCTTTTCCAAATGTCCTTTCATAAAATACCTAATTCTCCCTAATACAAACTCCATATATGTGATTATTTGTTAAAGCAAAGTATTCCTTGCACTTGGAGCGCAGAAAAATGCAATAACTCTAATGCCAGAATGCGTAATGTTTTCCTTTAAATCCATCAATCAACTTTGAAAACTTTTACAAGCAATGGAGTTAAAAAAATATAAGTTTGCCCTTAGTAACATTAAGTAACTCCGGTCAGATACTGTGCTGTTTTTTTTCATGCGATGAAAGTACAAACTTACTCCAATATTAGCTCTTGATTTCCAAATATTTTGTTTGAAAGAGGCAACAAATTTGGAAAAAATTTCCTGGCATTGGAAATGAAAACAAACAGAAATCTGTCATTTTTGACACCAGATCATCAAGTGACAACGTTCATCTACAGTGTTGTTTTCTTAAATTTTCTTCCATAAATTCCAAATAAGTTTTTCAATATGTGCTCTTGATTTTGAAATATTTGTCTTAAATGGCAGGGAAACTTTTCAAATGTCGTCAGAGAGCCTCAATACGCATGATTTAGATAACATTTCGTTAAAAGTACCCAAACTGTTGCCCCCAAATGGTAGTGGTACTACATTTTACCTAGTAATATTCTGAAATTTTGCCACTTGCTCATGTTCTGCTGAATTGAACTCTTTTCTTTGCAAACAAAAAGTCAAAATGACAGTTGACTAGATTCTACTTAACCCTTTAGCGTTGTGCTCCGATCGGGGGATATTTGCGGGCCTCGGGAGTGGGCGGAAAAGCGGACGTAGCCCGCCCCGCATCGGCTTCCGTAGGCCGTTGACCCCGTGACCTTAAACTATTGTCTCTCTCGTTGTTGTGGCCGAATTTTCGGGTAGCTACTCGCAGTTTCGAGCTCCGCGTGAAACGGTAAAGATGTGTGACAGCCGAGCTCTCCGCATGGGTCCAAAAGGACCCAAACAACGGTAAAGGGTTAACCTATAAGTCTGCTGGAATATACCATTTTCTGTTTGTCTGCAGGGTCACGCTTTTCAAATTTTGGTGTACGCTCCTCGCCAACCAATGGTGGCTCTGGCTTTACACCAGCGAAAAATTCGAACGCCCCTTTTCAAACTGCCCCATGGTCCAGAAGCTGGAGCCCTTGGTCAGACTCCTCTTAAACATTAGGAATATAGATCTCCAAACACATACTCGTCATCGACCATGCAGTCCCGGCCCCCTTCTTAACAAGAAATCCTCGATCTGCCTTGTCGCTCAGATAAGGTACTACAATAAATATACTCATCCCCACGAAAAATATATGCAGCCCTCCCTACCTCTTTGGGCAAACGGCGTGAACAAGGGAAGGGATCTAGGAGGTGAAAACTCCCCACGACCCAATCTTGAAAACAAATTATGACAAAAACGCCTTGTGAAGAATATGCTGACAAATTTTTCCTAGTCCATTACAGTCCTCCTATAAAATTGGTTGAAGTTGAGAGAGTGCGGACGGGCGAGTGAACGATATCTTTCTGTCTGAGTATAGTCACGGTTTTTCAGAATTTCCTGTACGCTCCGCGCCAACTGATGGTGACGCTTCGCTTCGGGCAATCCAAACCCCTCCATGCAGGACCGTCGCTAGGGTCTCATGTCTAGGGGTGACATGGTCCAAAATTACAACTAGTGGATGTTTTTCCAACTGAATGGAAGAGCCACCAGGCCAGTACGTTTCGGATAGTATGATTACATTGAGTATGGATGCCTGGTGAGAAAATTCTTAGAGAATTATGCTGAAGACTTAAATAGATGGAGCGCCACCAATACTTGTCGCGGAGAGCACAGACGATTTTGAAAACTCGCATTTCCCGGGATTGTAAGCAAGGCCTACACAGGCATTTTAGCAGGGTGGAACAAAGTAAAGTGAAGTAGGCTCTATTGCAGAACTGAAATTTGAAGGATAAACCTTCGAAGATGAGGAAAAAGACTATTTTAGTGGGACCCCACCATTGCTTGGCGCAGAGCGTACATAAATTTTGAGAAATCGTGAACCCTCAGATAGGCTTAGTTGGAAATGGCATTTTCCAGGCTTGTTCGAGTCCTTTCCCTCCTTGGCGACAGCTTGTAAGGTAGATCGCATGTGGTAAAATATTGATGTCAGCATGAAATAAAAGACGAAAAGTGGTATGACGAACGAAAATATTACGAGAAAAGCCTCAGACATCTTTTCATTTTATAGTTTCTATTCTTATAATAGCCCTGCCTTAAAAAGAGAAATAAACATGTATTTTTCAAGGAACTTGAATGGGGTTATAATGAACGATTGGCTTTGACGAAAAGATGGATACGTGTAAGTGTACTGGTCGAATAGATAATTGCTAATAATTATCTAATCGATTTTCAGCCCCCCCCCCCAAAAAAAAAAAATTAGAACATCAGCATTGAGCTATGCTGTAGATTATGGGCAGAGGATTCTTTACCAAACATATGCAATCATTGCCTTGAAAATGTAAGCTAGGCGCCACGAAAGTTGACGCGAAGCGCACAAAAGATTTGAAAAATCACGACCTCCTAATATGCCTTAGCATTTCTAGACTTGTAAGTACCTCCAGTGAGGTGTTAAATCTAAGCTGTTATTCTTAACTTTCGTTTGCAATCAAATTTTCACTTCAATAAGAAATGAACAAATTGTAAAAAGATCAGAAATTACCACATAAAATGTACCATTCCAATTTTCCGGCCACAACATTGGGCTCTTAATTCATCGCAGAGGGTAATTTCCTGTCTGCCTGCATAATCTTAAAACAGGCAGTTGTAACACCTCATTGGTTAAAATTACCGAGAACGTTGCTCATCTTCCGCCTGAACGATATTCTACCTTACAGGGTGAAACCATGAAGTGGAACTGAGGTATGTACAATTGATATAAATATTCTGCCAGAATATTTGGCCAAGTTGCATTTTATATTGGAATATTTCGTGAGAATTTTATGGCAGTGACTGTATGTTTTTCATTTTTTGTGCAAATCCTGGATAGGATTCATGCACCCTTAACAATTTTAAGAGATTAAAAACATGCCTGACTTTTTTTGACTCAAATACCTGCCAAATGTTTTAAATAAAACCTCTGCCCGAAATTCAGCAAAATTTTGGAGGAAGTCTTCTCCTTGCCTCATGGACCTACGGTTTAAAAGGAGGGGTCCCCCCTCCCCCCATTGAAAATTTCTTTTTGTGTATTTAAATGTAAGTTGGACCATATAGGCTACCTTTGAGTTAAAATTTGTGTCAAATATTTAACACATATTGAGGAACTAAAAAAAAATCCGTGAAGAGTGGGGTGGCACAGCAGTGCCTCAGTCTGGTTACGCTAGTTCTTGAGAAGTTTTACTGTCCATGTACCTTACTACACTAAGACAAACTAACTTAACAGGATTTAAGTCTGCCAGACGACCAGTAGAGTCTATTCCGCCCACCGGACTCATCCCTGTCGCACGTGTATACTTCAAGTTTCAATGGAGGGCGCAATGACTAATAGATTGTTGTCATGGGGAGAGGTAAGGGGGGAGGACACTCTCCCTAGACACCCTTTCCATTGTTTGGCTCTTGGAAAAGGGAAAACTTCTTACATTCGATAGAATGTAAAATTCCCTACAATCGATAGCATTTTTAACACGCATGGCCACCAATCGAGGTCAGCGCACCAATAGCAGGAAGTTGCCAGTTGCAGGGTCTTCAATAGAGACAGTTGAATTCAACAACAAAACCCATATCTGCAAGTCACAAGGTGACGAGGCGATCAGTCTTCCGAATTCGTAAAATGCTACTTTTGCTGCTATGCGTCTGCATGAGTATAGAGAGGTTTCACGTGAGTGACGTCACCAACCGGTCATCCCGCCCACTGGAGATACTATACGCCTTGTCTGCATAAAGGCTACACACTAACAGCAAGTTATCATGTGAGGTAACTACCGATTTTTGAGGACTTCGGGTCCGAAAACAGCGTTACATAGGCATACACTACAGTAGTCAATGATTGATCTTGCTCGGTCCGTGTTTCTCTCCAAATTGATATCTCCAGTATGGCTGGGCTTACGGTATGACGTCATTATTGTGACGTCGGTGAAACCTCTCTATAAGAAAGATGTTGATATATATTACAACATTGATTAAGGTCGGAACTTGCATGTTAAAAAAGGCCGTAGCTGGCCAGACTAAAAGGGCAAATCCTCTCACCCCAAACTACACTTCTAGTATAGGGTAACAGAAACTCTCAATTGGCTCAGCTTTTTGTTTGACTGCTAATTCAAACAATGCAGAGTACCAAAGCTATTACACTGCATTAACTGTACTGAGAGTGCTTGGATTAGGCAATACACATTGAGCTTTTCTATGCTCACCCTGAAGTAATGTGAACTGAGATTGCGTCTGGATGAGGATGAAAGTCAACTTGTGGAAGGGGCTTATCTTATGTTAGCAGGTTAGGAGAACTTGGTACTGTTTGGGGTAAGAGAATTTGGCCTTTAAACCAATTGGTTAGTTATTGTGCTTAAAAGTGTACTTCAAGTCAAACAATTAAAAAATAGATATTAGACAGATTGAAAAATGAATACTTACAATTCAACTCCCATCTTCATAGGACATTCGAATTGAGCTGAGATATAAATATAGAAGTAAATTCACTCAAACTGAAATGGTACATTGTACAATAATGTGTGATGTCATATTGTTGTACCACTCAAATTATAATCTTTGATTTTTTTTGGTTTTTATGGCATACTGCACCTTTTATCAAGGTACGAAAGCACTCTAGCGCTTATGAGGTGATGTTATTAAAGGTCAAGAGCAGTCCGCCCAACTTGAAGTAGTGCAGTAGACTATCCTGTTTCATGATTGGCTTTTGAGAGTCACGTGACAATGTTTTTTCTCCTCAAATGTGAAATTTACCAAGAGTCGCTGCTAGTAGTTTACCTTGAATACGCACTAGTTGTAGACCTTAAATATTTTAAAGGGCAAGAGCAGTCACCCCAACTTGAAGTAGTGTAGGAGACTGTCCTGTTTCGTGACTGGCTGTTGAGAGTCATGTGGCAAAGGTTTTTCTCTTCAAATGTAGCATTTACTAGAAGTAACTGCTTGTTTTATCTTGAATATGCAATATTGAAGATATAAAATATTATGAATGATGCTTTGAAAAGAAATAAGAGGAAAATCGTGTCCTTTAGTTGTTGCTTCAAAATAAGTTTAAGGGATTCGGAATTGATTGAGATTTGGCTCGAGTCTGTTAAATTAAAATGTAGTTATCGTTTTGTACATGATAACTGAAGAATTCATCGTGAAATATAATGTTATTAATATCGAACAATCCTGATTCGCTTGATTTTGCTGTTATCCAATTGATGTAGGCTGAAATGGTGTCTTCATTTCTCACAAAAAGTTTGAAAGAACTAGAAATACACATATCTCACAGAAGTGACTTTGTGCGTCTGAGGCATGAGAAAGTAGCGCCCTTACTATAAACCGAGATGTGGGCCATCCATGGCTGTATGCAATTATGGAAGGGCGCCATCTTATGTGCTACTGGCGGACTCGACTGTTGGCGTTACGTTACCAAGTTAGATCCCCGTCGGCCTTTTGTTAAGTATAGCTAATATATGCATGCAAACAATATTAGGCTCCTACTTTACAAAGAAGAATAGAAATACATTTCAGAATTTGTTTGACCAAGGTTACTATGAATGAAAATAGGAAGGCGGTGATATTATCTGAAACTATGTATGCAGCCCCTTGTTTCCATTTTGAATTTTTATGCGTTCTTAATGGATATTCTGTCTTGTAATTAGACAGGTACCACCTTTGTGCTGTGGAATGGGATTAAAGACCGCCGATACTTTGAAGTACCACTCTGTAAGATTTCTAAAACCTTTACCTAGACATGTTTCTGCTCTTGGTTTTTAGATGTTGAGCTTCATCAGTAGTGGGACTTTTTAGGTTGTCCTGGGGCCCGTTCCACAAAGAGATACAAATGATCTTTGTTTGATTTACTGTTGACTTAAGTATAGGGAATCAAACTTAAGATTGTGCGTAACCCATTATGGAATGGGCCCCTGGTCTTAATTCGATAGAATATTTGCTCTTTTACAGCGCCTCGACGAGTGAATCGAGGGAGCGATCTTCATTCTCCTCGTAAGTTTTTCAAGTTTACCGTCGCTCCTATAACTAGGTATTATTCAGTTTGAGTGCCCTCTCAAAGGCTATGACTGGTGGTGTCGGAAAATCAGTGTTGTAATCGAGTCACTAGATTAGTGACTCGAGTCACCAGTTTTCAAACTTTTAAGTGACTCGAGTCACTGTACTATTTCAATGGGGGAAATTACTCCTAAATTCTATCGAATCACTATCATTTTGAGAGGAAGTGACTCGAGTCGTGATTTGTTACAACAATTCGGAAAATTTAACACAGAATCGGATTTTCCGTTAAAGTGCCAGTGTCTTAGCTCTGCAGGTTTAGTGCTTCAGCTCTTTGGTTATTGTACAGAGTATATCGTATCCTCAATGTTTTAAACAGTCCTTTGAGGACTACGAGGCTTGATATTCTGATTCAAGGGTGGGGTGGCTGTAAACTGTCATCCTTACCTAGATTTTTTTTTATATTTATCCGATAGAGATCTATGAGAGGTTATTGATTAAGTGCTCGGTTTGTTCCGCCTTCAGATAACTTGGCAGATTTAATTCGACCTTTTAAGGTTGTACACTTCATTCGAAAATTTTGAGACTTTGCAAGAAAGTTTCTCCCCCTTTTGAGGGCTCGGGAAGTCTTCCTTCTTTTGTGGAAGGGATTCTTGATTCGGTATCCTGTTTCTCGAATTTAACTTTCAAGTTGGGACGGATACTGCTCTTAGCAAAATGAGCAGGATTGCCGAAGAAACTTGTACACAAGTATGCGCTGACTAGTTTTATCTCTTTTAAAGAGAACTGTGGCTTTAACCCTTTTAGAGTTCTCAGTTCAGAGACCTAATCTTTGAAAGGCTCGCTCAGAACGAATGAAAATAGGTAGGAGATGGTATTTTCTCGGGCGCGGATCCAGACATTTCAAAAAGGGGGACTGAACTAAGAAAAAGCTAGCAATAGGGACGTACCAGTGGCGTAAGCAGGACTTCCCTGGAGGGGGTTCATGCGGTGTGTTCAGTGATCGCTGGCCTGGGGGAGGGGTTTAAGGGGGTGGCCCCTCCCCCTTTGAAAAGTTTTGGCTTTTTCAAGGATCCTAAATGCAAAATGGTGCAAGATTTTCGACTTTGACGGGAACAGTGTTAAAAGTTGAATTGTGGTGGTTCATAAGGATAAAACTGAAACTTCTGTGTGTTTATATCCAGTCTTATTCCATTTACGCTACCTTTCGAAGTAAAACTTGTCATTAAACTGGCATACTTTTAGGAGTCAAAATAAAAGAGCTTGGATCGGTATAGGTGAACGGGAGCACTTTAGTTTGCGTTTTTTTCTTGGCCACAAAACGTTGTCCTGTCATAAAGATTATCTAAGTGGAGCGCCACAATCAGTTGGCGAGGAGTGTAAAGAAAATTTTGAAAAATCAGACCCTCAGATGGCCGGAAATAGCATTTTCCAGACTCATACGAAGAATCTAAGCAGTTGCTATCTTCGTTCGTCGTTTGAAATAAAATGCTCACTTCAAAATAAGTTTACGAACTCTTCGTATGCTACTGTTACGATGTACGGTGATTCTCTGCCTGGAATACTTTATTTTACCCGAAAGACCAAGCGGAGCGCCACCATCTGTTGGCGTGGACCACTCAGACAGCCTCCGAAAACGGCATTTCCCACCGACTTGCAAGTAGAATCTCAGCAATCATTATTTTGAGTTCTGTTTCGCAATAAAATTGATACTTCAATAAAAAAAATGAGTAAATTGTAAAATGATCAGAAAATTACTAGATAAAAGATAGGCCTACCAATTCAATTGGGTGAAATCGCAATGTAAAGAAATCTCTGGAAAATGAGCTTGTGTGGGCATTTTACGAACTATTTGACTTCCTTGCGACATAATATTATGATGCAGTGGCGTAGCTGGGAAATTTTCCAGCGGGGGGGGGGGGGGGCAAAGCTCGAAAATTTCTCCAAAATTTTTCAGTTTTAGTTTCAGTATATTTTCAGTTTCAGTATATTTTCAAGGTCAAGGTGCATACAAAATACGTAAATTCATGATAACATCAAGATTATCATGACGTCATGTAATTTTACCTAAGTTAATACATGGCCTACAAGATCCTGAACATGACTACCATATACAAAGGATTAAGACTATGTCATCATGGGCCCGTTGTCACCCCCATCCCCAATGATTAATTAGATTGATTTTCCGAACAGATAATATAGATTAATTTTCCAAACCAGGCCTTTAAAAATAAGGTAAATATCGTACGTTTGTCCAGGTTTGCAGGATTATTATGTCTTGACAACCAGGGCGGGATTTGATCTCTGAAAGATGAGGGGCAGCATTGGACAGACTACCAAACGGCGCCGAAGACGCCGCGAGAGCGCGAATCTCTCCCCTAACGGCGTGGGGTCCAGGGGTCCGCCTTAGGGCCCCTGGTGGAGTCCAGGGGCATAGCCCCGGTGAGGGTCGGGGGACGAGGTCCCCGGAAGCTCCTGGGTATTTACCAAATTGTAGGCATTAAAATGATGCATTTTATCTTCAACTTTAAATGACATAAGATGGGCATTTAGAAGACCACAAATATCACAATTTGACTTTTTTCAATTATATCCTTACTCCGCATGATTTAAGTCGGCCGGAATCGATAATGCAGAGAGTGCGGGGAGGGAGAATGGATTACTTAAAATTAAGGTTAATTCGGGGGCTCCCTCCTTGGTGCCCCAGATCGTCTTTTCAGAACTAAAGCAAGGGGGCTTTCCTTGTGATGTGGATTCAGCCTTTGTCTATAATGGGGCGCGCAAAGCGAGCCGAAAAATTTAACGTTTGAGACATCTCAGTAATGAAACTGAATGAAAATTAGGGAAAGGATAGGCCACTTTTAGCTGAATAACGGTTGCTCCCTCAAGATATTTTTACTGAAGCTCAAACATACTAGGGTTTCCTATATAGCCTTTTTCAGGTGACTTTCACAGAGCCTTTAGATGTAAACTGGTAAAAAGGTGCGCGGAGCCACTGTCGGCGGAAGCGGGGGGGGGGGGGCGGGACGGGGGAACATGTGCCCCCCTAAATTTCTTAGCGAGGGGACGTCCTCCCCCCCCCCCTAAAATTCTTAGCGAGGGGACGTCCCCCCCAAAAAAATCAGAGAAGAAGTAAAAGAAACTTGGGAGCATTGAACCAATTCAAAGTTGAGACTATAGTTAACCCACCACCGAACAGAGCAGCCGAAATTGACTTAGCCTATGTTCTGCCATTGTTTGGCTGATTCTTGTCACGGTCCCCTGCGACCA
This sequence comes from Holothuria scabra, assembly GCA_037179385.1. Classification (NCBI taxonomy): domain Eukaryota; kingdom Metazoa; phylum Echinodermata; class Holothuroidea; order Aspidochirotida; family Holothuriidae; genus Holothuria; species Holothuria scabra. The sequence goes on from CM074182.1 coordinate 25,149,336, forward strand.
TGCTTTATGCCTGTGACCTAGTATTTGGCTACAAATCATGACAAGAATCTGGCAACCTCAAAACAAACAACGATCTAGATTCTAGACTATGCTATTGCAATAAAAGGTCACAAACAGTCGAAACCTACAGAAACCTGCGACCTAACTTTGAAATGTGATTGCCAAGAACCTCAACCACAAACCTAGTTATTTTAACAGATTGGAATCCGGAATCCGCCAAAAATGAGCGAAACGTATCATCTATGGGAAAATCGCCGAATGGTAGCTCCGTTCGCATGACGTGTGCGTACGTACATGACCGTCCGGTTGGAACTTTGGAAGAGTAAGCTACCTCGGTATTATACCGAGGTAGCCTACACATTGTTCAGAAGTTCGGATTCATCCTGATCAGATAGGATTCAGACTGATTCCAAGGTAAATATTAATGAATTTACAACAGATTGAATGTTGAAATGAATCACTGTGAAAGTACAAGAATTTCAAGAAATAGACCTTCAATTAAAATACAAAATCGAAACAAACTTACAGGTGCAGTACCAAACCAAGGGCGAGTACAGGGGGCAACTGATTTTAGAGTAGTTAGATAACTGCGCCTCTTTTCCTTTGGATTTGAAAAATGATTTTAACAAAACCAAAATTACAAAAATAACAACGCAACTGTTGATATCCAAGAAATAACCTATAGGCTATCTGTGAACGCAAATATTTCGCACATTTTTGTTCATTGAATTCACCGTAAAATGTTCCAAAAACGGCTTAGATTGCACGAGAGAGCCTGTAGAATCTCAGAGCTTCCAGGGCCCTAAGGCAGGCCCTGGATCCACGCCAGTGGGACTTCGCGCTTCGCGCACATAGGGTTCGTTTCACGAGTCCAACCATTCCATCTTGTTCACTGATTGCCTCCCCCCCCCCCCCCGGAGCTCGCCCAAAAAATGAATTTTCACTTCATCTCTGTGGTGAAATTGAAATAAAATTAGACAAAGAGTAGTCCCTTTTCACTACAGCTAAATAAGGGTGACTACTGAGGATATTTGGACCAAGCAAAAACGTTACCGTTTATTCCTATAGAGTCCTTTTCATGGATTTTTTTTTTATAGAGTCCTTATCTGTGATGGGACGTGTAGAACACGTCGAAAATGTACTTTTGAAACATCTCATAAAGAAATTAATGGAAATTAGAGAAAGGGTGGGCCCCTTTTCACTTAAGATCATCGTCCTTTCAGAAAGCTTGGAGGCACTTGGTCAGAGAAGGGGACCAGAAGACGACCGCCTCCCTGCCTCCCCGCCCCCCCCCCTTTCACTAGTTACGCTAGAGTTTCGGCTCTGTGCGGCACGGGCACTGGTGATAAGCCTCAGTGACAATTGAAGAGGTGTTCTTCAAGAAGTAACCACGAATCCTGAAATATTTGAAACGGGTGCACACGAAGCGTGTCCAAAAAAAAGAAAAGAAAAAATAGCGTTGTTTTGTTGGAAGAATATTGTTTTTACTTTGTTTTCAATTTAGTATATGACCTGTTTAAACATTATACAACTTAATAAATTACCACTCGCGAAGCTCTGTCAGTTCCAGTTTGTATTTCTGTAGCAAAAGCAACCAGACTAAGACATAAAAAAACTAAGTTCTGGAAAAAAGTGGGGGAGGGGCACGTGCCCCCCCCCCCGAGCCCCCCGTAATCCCGCCTATGTAGACAACAGTAAACTATTGTTTTTAACTCGATCCATGGTTAAACACAGAGTAAGATCAGTATTTAACCTGCCCGGTAGCTTATAGGATGAGACGCCATTAAACGCTTGAACTTAACCAAGGGCGCTGTCAACCAACTGGTTCGAAACTGGGCTGTTAAACGTCGGCTAACCTAACCTAACCCAGGGCGTTGTCAACTTTAGTGATGGGTGAGAGTGATACGCGGAGCGCGACCATCAGTTCGCGCGGACCGTCCCGCCACAGGAAATTTCGCTAAAAACACCCCCTTAAGATTGCAGGAAATGACACTCCCTGTGCCTCATTCCTGCATGCTTAAAGTGCCATATTTTTCTTATCCTGAAAAAGAAAAAAAAGAAAAAAGAAAAATTGGAAACTCTGAGGCCTACCGGTATGTATTGCTGACAGCCTTAAATCCAATATAAATACAATGGTTGTGGAACGAAAACAAACAGAAATTGTGGTAATTAAATGAGGGAATATTTCGTTCACGAGGCTATGATTACGTTACTATTTATTAGCAACGTATTATCCAATAGTGCATCAAGTTGATGAACATAACATTAGCTCAACAATACGTTATCTCGATGGTGGTATCCTTTGCTCCGGTCCTATAGCCTCAGCCTGTCAGTGTTTCGCAGTATAGGTTGAATTGATCAAAATACGTGTACCTGCTCGTGAGAACATTCACGCTGCTGCAGAGAGGGCATTTCTGCGGAACACGAGTCAAGCGCGCTTCATACTGCAGTGACACAGATGAGGTCTGGGAAATGCGTTGCATGAAAATACGAGTTATGCATGAGAAATGTTTCACGATAACTTATAATGAGAAAAATTTAAATAAATAGGAAAAGGAAGTATTATTTCGTCAACTTGAAATTTCCCCAAATTCCACAAATGTCCCCAAAATATTTTTCAGGGGGGGGGCAACTTTCCCCTGCCCCTCCCCCCCCCCATTGGCTACGCCACTGTTATGATGAGTATAACATTTAAAATTCGAGCAACTTAATTGACAGGCGAGAATCCCTTCTGAACTTCAAGGAAGGATGGCGATGCATTGCATACCGGCTACGTAGCCTTTACAAGTTTTATCGAACTTAACAAGGATCTCATGTGTTTGAGCAGCCCAAATAAGCTCAGACTGAGAAGGGTACATGCCCGAAGTTTACCTGAGTGGGAAATTGCATGAGCATAACTGGCTCTTACAAAACCGACCTTATTTTTTCGCGTTTAACGCGCAAGGTAGAAGCCTGTATACACGTAATTAATGATATGCATTCCTATCTCTTCCCCCGTCGGGGAAGGACGGCAATTTTTCGGGGAGGCCTAAACATGAAAACCGTAAAGGACTGAAGTTACTGGATGGATGGCCATGATTTTTTTCTTTTTGTGAACTTTTTTTATAACGCTATTTTAATGCATATCTGAATCGTTTTTAATCACTTCTTACTAGCTCTCCTATCCCTCATCCCATCTTCAATCAGTGCGCGCAAGTTCATGCCTCCGTCGGGGATGGCCTACTCACACCCTGTTGTTGCAAAATCCAATTTCGTCGGGGAGACTTCATCTACAGAGCTACAATAAAAGGTGTGGGTCTGTAGTCACTCGGACTACCTTCTTGACCTTGATTACCAGAAGACCATATTCTTCAAGGAAACTCACAATTCCGAATTCTCCTTACAAAAACGGACGAGGGGTTGTTCATGTGCGTGCAGCACCCAATGGTCTGCAATCTGGCCCTCCCGGAGAGCCGAATTCTCATAAAGGTAATTAATATCGGCCATGTCGTTTTCAGCTACAAATAATGATAAACAGTGGTGTGAGAATATCTCCCCATAAGCCTGACGGAAAACGTATTTGAGGGCACCTTGTAAACGCGCCATATTTTCAAATACGTTGGGGACAAAACCATTCATAGTCTTGAGTTCGGGCAGTCACGTTCAAAATTTCATCTATTTAGTGGACCTTGCAATTGAATTCAACGAAGATTCTTACTGCAATCAAAAACATTTTAGTATGTTTTCAATTCCGTTGCATAGCCCCCCCCCCCCCCCCCCCCGAAAAGAGAAGACCATATCTAATTGTAGCAGTACCTTTTATCTGATACTTTTCTGATCATTAGCAAGTCGGGTGTTTTCTCTATTACAGTGAAACTTTCATTTTAAAGGAAAACTCAAAAACACGACTGCTTCATTTCTAGTTACAAGTCTGGGAAATGCCATTCCGGCTATCTTAGGGGTTAGATTTCTTAACAATTTTCCGTACGCTTCACGCTAACTGATGGTGGCTCTCCGCATAGACAGTGTTTTAGTCGAACAGATAGGCTAACTGAACAGAACAATGGGTGTTTGTAAATTATTCTTCCTTTTGGGCAGTAATATGAAGTGAAAATATTTTTATTGCGGAAGAAATCTGAAAGTAAGGACTTCTTTAATTCTACTAGTTACGAGCGCAGGAAATGCCATTTCCTGCTGACTGGGGTTCTGCATTTTTAAAAAAGTTCTGTGCGCTCGACTTAGATAATCTTTCGGGCAGGATTACATTTTTCGGACAAAAGAACAATTCTACCCCTCCCACACTCAGCTGACACGCTCCCGTACGCCCACGACAATAAATAAAATGTAAAACTTCAAATATGTCCGAGGGCCTAATTCTACATGATGATATTCAGAAAACTCAACAAAACTACAGATCACTCCTACTTGATTTTCCTCATGAAAACTTCAGATTCCTCCATAAAACCCCAAAACTGTCACAAAATTGCAATTTTTCTCCAATATTAGCTTAACATTGTTAAAAATAGCAAAATTTTTCAATTTCGTACGTAACTTGATACTCCGTACAATAAATAACCAAAGCCAACTCTGTTAACCCCCCGGCAAACTACCGGTACCTAATTTTGCTTCTGAAAGGCATATCACTAAATAAAAGAAACCAAATTTTTCATTTTAACCTTACCAAAAAACCAAATTTTCCCTCATTAAAATCCAAAATTTCTCCATTCCGGGCAAACTTCTAGTCTCGTCTCAAAGCCTTAGTCCGTTAGTAAGTAGGTCTGGTACGACTCAATGCATAACCCCAAAAGAATTTCAGCTGTCGCCCATATAACGCTTTTGATTTTTCCCTTATGAAGGACAGTTTCTTCAATAAACACCCAAAGTTTTTTATAGTACCAATAGAAGCCAAATTTCTTCAATAAGTTTTAATTTTTATTTCATTAAACTCCAGATTTTTAAGTATTTGTCAAAAGAATTAAGCCCAAAATTTCGCTTCAAATTCTACAAAGTCACTTTCAACTGGGACATAACATCGCCTTTGTCGGGGCCTTGAAATTCTGGCCCCCCTGTCGGGGAGCTTTCCCCAGTGGCGTAGCTACGGGGGGGGGGGGGCAAGTTGCCCCCCCCCGGAAAAATTTGGGGGAAATTTGATGAATCTTCTTATTATTACAAAAAATTCTCAAAATTTTAGTTAGAATAAGAAATTGTGAGACATTTCTCATACATAATTCGTATTTTCATGCAACAAATTAACTCACATTTCGTCAGTGTCGCTGGAACCGGCCCCATTCGCGTTCCACAGAAATGTCCTCGCCGCGTAGCAGATTGAATGTTCTCTTGTGCTTGTATACGCACGGGGGTTATGATCAGTGCATTTCAGTGCACAGGAAGCTGTTATTCAGGTGCTATTTGGGAATTCAGTAAAAGGATGTGAAAACTGACAAGTCACTACCGTAGATCCCGAGGTTGTTATATATGTTCTTCTACGAGCTAGCAGTAGCTGTACGATTTTACTCTGTGTACATAACGATGGATGGGGCTGAAACAATCCATGGCCAACGATAAACTTAAAGGCCTGATTCTCTCACCCCAAACAGAACAAATTCTCCTAACCTTCTTACTTAAGTCCCTCCCACAATTGTCTGAAATTCACCCTCATCCAGCCGCAATCTCAGTTTATACGGTATTTCTTCAGGGTGAGTAGAGAAAAGCTCAATGTGAATAACAAAACACTCTCATTACAGTTAATGTGGTGTAATATAAGCTTTGGTATTCTGCATTGTTTGAATTAGCTGTCAATCAAAGAGCTGAGCCAATTGAGAATTTCGGTACCCGGGTTCCAAAATTGTAGTTTGGGGTGAGAGGTTTGGCCCTTTAAAGTTAATCTAGAAATTAGAATTAACGGGATCCGTTTGGCACACTTAGATTTTGTTACTTAGCCTAATCCTTGGAGGCTTACAAGCTAGTTCGGGAAAATAGCTTTCTGCTCACTTTGAGTGTAACAATATAGACAATGAGTACCTTGTAGCCTTCTACACTTAACAGACTGCTTTTCTAACAGGATATCCTGTGTGATCGAGCCACTATTAGGCCTCCTTAGTGGCGTGCGAAGGGGAGGCCATTGGGCCATGCCCCCCCCCCTCACAGATGCCATTTTTTCTTTGTTCTTAAAAATACGTAGTCTAACTTTTTTAACACAGATTTTACTTCAAAGATAGCAAATGTGGCACCAGATTGCTTATAAGGACACCCAATTTTTCAGAAATTTTCGAAGGGGAAGGATTGTCCCTGCAAGGTCTTTCAGTGATGCCAACTTTTTTTTAATTCCTACAAATAGACCTAGGCAAATTCTGTCAAATTCCAATTTTTACTTAAAAAGGTAGACTCTGTTTCCCACTGGTGGCATCGATAAAAAAGACTACATGTTTAGATTCTCTTTACAAGTATAAATACGCTATTTTGACCATTTGAGGGGACTAATTTTTCGAAATTTTCTTTACGCTCCGCCAACCAATGGTGGCGCTTCGCTCGGTCTTTTAGGCAAAATTACATTTTTGGGGTAAAATTAGCTCTTAACTCTCTGATCACTTTGCAGTTTACGAACATATTTTGAAGTGACCATTTTATTGCAAACGACAAAAGAAGAAAGCGACTGGCTAGATTCTTCGTATTAGTCTGGAAAATGCTATTTCCGGCCATCTAAGGGATTATTTTTCCAAATTTTCTCTACGCTCCGCGCCAACTAATGGTGGCGCTCTGCTTAGATGATATATATGACAAAATAACATTTTGTGGCCAAGAAAAACCACAAATACAGATCAATGCTCTGTTATTTTGACTCCTAAAAGTGTGCAAATTTAATGACAAGTTTTTCTTCGTAAGGTAGCATAAATGGCATAAGGAAATGCATGTCAAGACACAAAAGTTTCAGTTTTATCCTCATGAACCACCACGATTCAACTTTTAACATTGTTCCTGTCAAAGTCGAAAATCTTGCACCATTTTGCATCTAGGCTCCTTGAAAACGTCAAAGAAAAATTTCCAGACACCCCTCCCCTTAGACCATACAGCATGCCCCTCCCCCTTCAGAGAAATCCTGCGTAGGCCACTACGTTAGTACATACAAATAAACCAGATATTGTTTACCAAAATAATATACTTTGTTATTTCCGATTGCTCTATGTTTTACTTCAAGATTAAAATGCAGGTAATATTACAAAATGACATGGTAATGTTGTTCTACTTGTAAGTTTGCATATTTTATATGAAATACATACACATTGACCGGGAAAAGTTTTGGGGAAATTCCATACGTTTGCCCCCCTGGAAAAAAATCCTAGCTACGCCACTGGCTTTCCCCCTCCCCCTGTCGGGCAAATCCTGGCGCCACCCCTGAATCCAACTGGATCCATATTTTCCGGCCTAGTTAGGGGTTGACTCATACTATGGCTACATTTCGGAGAATTTGTCGTTTCTACTTTCGGGCGGAGCTGAGAAGCATTCCGTCAAGTACACATGGCAAAGATGAATAGTACAACTGCTTGTTTTTTTTCAAGGACGAATGAGGGCAAATATGGTTTTTCGAATGTTTAAAATTTAATTTAAATAGAGGTTATAAAATAACATCTTAGATTATGATCAGTGTGTCACGGATGCTGACCTGCTCCTTTTTAGTAGGGTCTCACAATTCCCCCCCAAAAGTCTAAAAACTGTCATTTTGGAATATGGGATACCGCCTATGAACCCTCATACGCCCTGGGAACGAAACTAGTGATCCCACCTCACAGAATGTGACAGGTGCACTTCACCGAAGTAATGTGCTGTATCGTCGTTGTTACCTGGTCTGAACTTGGTCAGTTTTGAGTCCATGAAAGGATTGCAGACTTTCTGGTAAAGTTTTTGTGTAGCATATGACTGTGAAACTGCATTAGGTATTCAGTAGTCTTTAGTTTGGATCCTTTAGTTTTTATTTTTATAGGCCTAATGTGTAATGTTACTAATAGAGCCGAAGCCTAGCCTAGGCTACGTAATACTCTTGTAATTGTAAACAAACTGATATAGGCCTAGCCTAGGCCTAGGCTAGGCTGATAATAGGATATAGCAGCCTACAGTAAGTTACAATACTTCATTACTTGTTGGGCTACACCCTACACTGTAAGTGTAAATAGGCAAACCTTTACTTATCTGGGAATGGATATTATTAACAGCTGATCACATCACAGGTGCTTGGGACTAGTATGGATGGCAGAAAGGTAGGACACACATCTGATCTGGGCTTTGACCAAATTGTCACACTCTAAGCGGTTAAGTTCATCACAAATTAACAATTACTTAGGGTCACTTTGGGTATTCTCGGACGTCGGGTGTTCTCGGACAGTGGTATATAATTTAAGTCACTGACTAACGATAGTTTGATTGATTTTTCTCACCACGCAGTTGTTTCATAGATATTTGTATGCAGTCTGCACAGTCACATCTGCAGATCATGAAGCCTTCTCATTTTCAAGAAAATGGAACCTGATTGCAGCAATTAATTTCAGTTTGAAAGTTCCTTGGCACATTTCCAAGTGTGCAAGACCTTGGAAATTTTCATGCCGGGCTGTAAATTTTTGTAGAAAAATTCATGTTATGAGAAGTATGGTTTTTTTGATTGCCACTAGTTTCGTTAAAACGTTAGTAAGCACAATACTGTGCTATATGCCTTCACATGGTTTTACAGCACAGTTCAACTAGTGCTGTCTCTGTTGGGTGTTTTCGGACAGTACACAAACCTACATACATGTCCACACTAATATGTACGCATACGTATGCCTATATGTGTATGCGTAGTGGAAAAGAATGACAATATGAAATGGTTCTTAAGAAAACTTAACTCAATTTTTTCAGACTAAATTTTGTGTTGGGACATTTAACAAAGATTAAATGGATAATTTCTCTATCATTTGATGTGTAATTTCTGATATTTAGTAATAATATTATTGAAATAGTAAAGCGTCCGAGAACACCCGATAGTGTCCGACAATACCCAACATACACATAACATTTTCTAAGTGCTGTGTTAGGTCTCTGTACGTATGCGTAGATCCAATACATATCTGGGGCACATTAGTACAGTTGTGCCTGTCGATGTATCAGGTTAGCATCAGTGTAGTGCAAGTGTGTTGGAAGCTATAAAGATAAAACCGTCAACTGTCCGACAATACCCAAACGCACCCTAGTTAGGCCCTAATACTATTTACCTGCAACAGTATCTCTCTAGTTCTAAGGTAAGTACTGATTGACCAGGGTGCATTCCATTAAAGGCAGTCATTCATCACCCTAAACTACAGTTTCAGTAGACATATATCAAAACTCTCAATTGGTACAGCTCTTTGATTGGCATCACATTCAAACAATGCATCATAGCTTAATTACACAGCATTGGCACTGAGAGTGTCTTGATTACACATTATGGACTTGAATGGCCACTGGGACAAGCAATGAAGCAATAAACTAGGATTGTGTCCGGATAAAGATGAGTTTTAGATAAATGTGGGAGGGGCTAGAAGTAAGTAGGTTGGAAGAATTGGAACTGTTTGGGATAATGAAAATATGCCTTTAAAGCCAACGCTGAAGTGAAGGTATGCCAAGGTTTTGGTGAACATATGCCGGGATTTCCTATGCACATACAATGCTACATAGAGATAAACACATGTATACGTACAGAATACATGTACATGAACATTGTACATTGGCAATGCATGTACAAGTATATGGTACACACACAGCAAGTAGCATTCCGTACGGGATTGAACATACTTATACATGTACCTAATGCATGTATACTCCATTCATTGGCAATACAAGTATACTCAGTGTACTGTTGAGTGCGCACCTAACAACTCCTGTCATTTCTTAATTTTTACACATTATGTTAATGCAGGTGCGCACTCGATGGGCCCGCACACTCGATGGTCACCCCATCATACTGTACAGAACAGTATACTCCACATTTATAATATGACTGGACTTAACCGGCGGGCTGGTAGTAAAGCTGGCCTGCTGTTACGCTGAGAGGGAGTCGGTGCTCACCAGGGCTTTCATTAGTGTGCGTATTTGGGTATTGTGCGTATTTACATGGTCAAATATGCATCAAAACAGTAATGTAAAGAGTCAAATGTGCATTCAAATATGAATGAAAAGAGTATGCATGCTCTTTCAGTTTTAGTGTTGAGGTCATATACGCATCACATAAATACCCTGTGCGTTTTTGTGTCCACTTCTTATAGTTTGTAGGAAAGTGTAAGCCAGTAAATTTACAACAAATAAGGATGCTATTTGAACAGTGCAAATCAGTTCATGATCTTCATAACGTACACATTGGGGTCGCAGTAGACCACATGTTCGTACAACATTACATAGGCGTATGTCGCGCCTTGCAATGTACCATGTTCTGTGTAAATCCTAAGCTTTCACGGTATTCCAAAAAAACCATAACCGGTATAATCGGACGTCTAATAATCGTACTTCGATTATAACCGGTTTTTTCCCCGCACATATTACATTAAGTTCCTAAGTTGACATATGTGCTGTAGCAAGCAAGTTATGTACATCTTGGTATCCGTAAGCCAGTGGAACTGGATGCCTCTGTTGCGGTACTTGACTGCTAATTATACTACAATTTATCAAAAGCAAAGAACCCTTTTTATTTATGCTCTCGGGCTCAGCTATATAAACTTCACTCAATGTTCATGAAATATGTGCCCGCAATGTATGGAAATCAGGAACGGAAACTGAATTTTTTGTTTATAATCCCCGCCCTGGCCCTCCCGCTGGCTAGCTCTCCATCAGTGCTTAACCCGCCAACAATCCGACTGCGCTTATTGTGCGTGTTTTTCCCCTACGTGCGCGGGTCTGCTCTACTACAAACTGAGCCCTAAAATTTTTTGCTTTGCTAATAAAACAAAAGCATTGAACTTTTACGGTAGAACCTGCTGTACACCAAAGTGTTATATCCCTTCATTATTCGTTTGTAGTCCTAAAATTATGCTTGCTTTCATTCAACGATCATTCTAAAACTTTTCAATGAGAGTTACATGGACCATCGGTATTTACATGGGTCGCCCGCTTTCAACATCAGGGATCGACGAAACTACGCATGTCCGTAGGGACGGTAGTATAAGCCATACTAAAATACCGCAAGTGGTGCACTCCAGTTAGCCACGAATGTAATGCAAATAAGTACATACATTTATGTACAGCTTGCTTCCACGTGGCTTTTGGCCACGTGGCAACTTCCTGTATAATGTACTACCGTAAGCCACACATTCACCCTCGATCTCTTCGCGAAGCTATCGCGAGCGATTATGAGAGATGTTGTGTACATACTACCGTTTATAAATGAGGATTGCTACCGAACAGAGAATACAGTTGCACTTGTGTTCTGATTGGTTAATTTCGTGTCAGTTGATGTGACGTCTTTACACTGAGCGTTCTTCTAGGCGATGGATGTAGGGATTCCCAAAACTTTGTCCTTTTTATAAATATTAGAATTTTGTTAATGAAACTGCCCGATGCGCTTCCTTAATAAATAAATGGCAGGGACTTTAAGGTAGAATATATATGTTAAAATCAATCAAATTACTGTGATATGCCCGATGGTATTTGAGTTACAACGAATTAGAAAAAGCATTACGTATGGATAATTTCGAGACGGCTTGTTGACACAAACTTCGGCTGTACCAGCGAACCAAGATGACTTTGAGCCCCGAAAAATACTGTACGATAAAATAGCCAATAAATGCAGACAGCAGATTTTGGAGGACCCTATCTGCACAGTACAGATCGCTTGACCGAAAACTTGGAAGCTGCGCATTACAGCTCATATTGTATAAATTGTATTAGTATTTGCACGGGTACAAAAATAGGAACTAGGTACCTAATCGCCATATCCGGTGTTATGGTGACTAAAACATGACAACATTTTGTTAGGCATGTTCCATAGTACATCCATGATATTTTCCGAGATCACATTCACAAGGTCAATAATACTTCACATGTCACAAGGTTGTATCGTCTCTTTTGTTTCAAATAAAAAATGACAATCTTAACAGAAAAGAGTCACTAGAGCCAAGTAAGAAAAATTCTACTCTCCAATGCCTATATCACTAAACGGCTATTAACGTTCTTACGCAGCTAGTCTCGTGTTGACATCCGGGCATGCTGACATAGCTTTCATTCGTAAAATTCGTAGTATGCACGAATGCCACTCTGGGTCTACCAAACGTGTATGTAATGGCCTGTCTAAAAAATCGTGAATATTTTCGGTGTCATTACAGTGATATCTTAGTACTTTACACATAGCGGCAAAGTGTTGATTTGGGTACAAGTGACACGCTTAATCATTGTGTAATTTTCGAGTTGTGTTTTTTTTTTTTGTCATTTTACTCGAGGTTGCATACCGTATGAAATGAAAGACCGCACACATGCTAGGCTCAGTTTACGTGCCGAACGTTACGGGCACTGTCTTTGCAAGCTGGGCGGGGTGATATCTGCAAGTTTCTGCTTAAAACGTTACTATTAATCACTGTCAGCCAGCTTGCGTGCAAGAAGTGATGTACATATTGCTGCGAACACACATGTGAGCAGTATTGTAGCACACTATGTGGTGATAGCAAATTCGGGCCGCACGCCGATGAAAATTTCAACTTCAGAACACGAAGTGCAAACAACTCTCCAACTTAAACACAATTTCTAAGGACTCTCTTCATTCTCAGACTAGGAGAACGCTTAACAAATTGGCCAAAAATATTAGTCCATTATCGGGGGAATCATGTAAATGAAGTGATTCTTTTTGCATGCGATATTTTCAAAGATTTGGGTAGTAGATTTGGGACAGGTAATATGATGGCGCGCGATCACACCGGTAACCCTGCAAAACACATCGTAAATGATCTACTGTACTCTCATGGAAACACAAAGGATCCCTCCGCCGATGAGTTGTACTGTCAACTAGGACGAGATAGTGCTGTAACTTACATTTTTATGATTATTTCACAATTATTCACGATAATTTTCGATTCCTACGATATTACCGATTTTTTCGATTTTTCGATTATTCTTCAAGGCAATAATCGAACCGAACCGTAACCGGTTATTACCGGTATCAGTAATATAACCGGTTTACCGTGAAAGCTTAGTAAATCCAATTAATGAACCTACCAAACGTACACGATAGCATTATTTGGTAAATCAGTACACATAGCACGTGCCACAGTCATCACAAGTAAGATGGATATGCCACGCAGGCAATCCTTGAGCTGAGCAACAACTTTTACAGTTTTAGTATGAGCTTGATGGATCACCACAGATCTCGATCAAAAACCTTAATAGTATCAACTTAAAATGACTTCGAAAAATTATATTACTCGCACTATGATAGTGTTTGGCATTGGTGATTACATTCGCAAAGTTTTTGACTTGCAGAAAGAAGAGCTTTTAGTCCCGAAATACATTGGTCGATCTCTTATGTGAGCTACTACTCTCTGCATACACTTTGTACTGTGCAGACAGTAGTCTCATTTTGGGAAGCAAGATCGATCGTCAAAAGTGTTGCAAATGAGCCAGTTGGTCAAAGGTGCCAGAAATATTTACTTGACATGTGCAAAAGACCTTTAGATAACAACTCCAAATAAATTTGCAAGCATTAGTTCGAAGGTTATTTCACTTGGGGAATTTTTTTTGAGTGGCCTGTCACTTTGACCATTGCCTAACATACAATATATATGTAGGCTAGGCTACACTAAGAACCTATCCTCCAGGCTCCAGATGGGTAGCTCATCAGTAATACCCTTACTGCAGTAAAGCTTCATGAGTGCAGGGGCTTATATTTTCTCCGTGATAAGTTTGTTCCAAAATGTAGACAGGTTTTTTTTATTTCTGAACTCACACATTGGCAGGCATAGAAAGTCCATCTGATTTATCAACAGCCTACATGTCCGTGCTTGTCAAAACTTAATACACTGATATTTTAATAAATTTTGACCATAGGCAATATATTACTGTTACGAGAAGGTAAACAAAATGATGACTGACTCTAAGTCAATCCAAACTGAATGGAATCGTGGAACCCAATGCCAAATGTCATTCATATAAATTTAAATTTCCTAAGCGATGGGGGGAGGGAGGAAAATCATGGATAACCCCCAGGAAAATTTGGTTTTGGCCCCCTCCCCTCCCAACATTTTAAGATGTTAAATAATTAATATCCTTTACACGAGGGTTTCTCACATGCATTAGGTTGTGCACTATAGTACAGTATTATAGTTTACACAGTGATATTTTTTATTTTATAGGGAAGGACCTGACAGACAATTCTGGCTGGCTGTCAAATACCCTTTCAAAATTTTGACTGGCAGTCAAATACCCTTTCAAAATTTTGACTGGCAGTCAAATACCCTTTCAAAATTTTGACTGGCAGTCAAATACCCTTTCAGATTTTGACTAGCAGTCAAATACTCTTTGGGGTAAAAAATTAATGAAAGCCCTGGCTCACGCCGAAGATCTTTGTGTTGGAGTGCACCAAAATGCAGAATGGCTGATTCATGTTGTAGGTTTTCACTTTCTTTCTAGTTGTTTTCAGAGAGCAGCCTTCAACCCACGAACTTCCTATACATGGACAAAGCATTATACTGCAAGTTGAATTGTCACCACAGTAGGTGTGAGTATAGGCATAGCAAGATGGCTGCCCAAGTCAGTGGGGACAATGTATACATAGCCTAAAATGTACAATACAAGTTGCATGCTTTGTCCATGTATATTATTTTGCCCCAAAATGTGACAGTGCTGGTGTCCCTTCCCTGAAATCTGATGGGATACTGGTTTTGGAGAACACTCAGAAGGCTAATATCGAAAATGAGCAATCGAAAAGGTCTTCACCCGTGAGAGTGCCACCTTACCTCTAGTTGAAACTAACACCACCTACCATGCCTGATGTTGAGATATCTTTAGGTAGTGTTGCCAAACTGCTTAAAGAGTTGAACCCAAACAAAGCTTCAGGTTCTGATTGTATACCTGCTCACATCTTGAAATTGGCTGGAGAGGAGGTTGCTCCTCCTCCCTGCCATATTTTTCAAAAATCACTGGACACTGGTCTTAAATACCACCCTCTTGGCTATGTGCCAATATTAGTCCAATCTTCAAAAAAGGTGACGGTTCCCTTGCATGTAACTATAGGCTAGTCTCCCTTACCTCAATTTGCTGCAAAGTCCTTGGGCACATTTTACATTCTCATATTGTGGTTCACTCTGATAACTATTCAGTTATCACAAACAGGCAGCATGGCTTTAGGCAATGCCATTCCTGTGAATCTCAGTTGATGTTAACAACCAATGATCTAGAACAGTGTTTAGATCACAGGTCCCAGACTAACATGACAATTATGGATTTTACTAAGGCATTTGATACGGTTCCTCATGACCGTCTGCTTTGTAAACCACAGAACTATGGCATTAGAGGTCATACTCTTAACTGGATGGCCAACTTCCTCAAGGAAAGGAAGCAGAGGGTTGTGGTGGGTGGTGATTTCTCTGATTGGACGGATGTTACAGTATCTCTGGTGTCCCCCAAGGTACTTTCCTGGGTCCCCTGTTATTCTTAGCCTACATTAATGACCTGCCCAATAATTATCTCTTCCGAAGTCAGACTTTTTGCTGATGATTTTGTAATTTACAGACAGATAAGGGTCAACTCCAAAATGATTTAAACACCCTCTCTGAAAAGCAAAATAATTGGCAAATGCACTTTAACACCATGAAGTGGTTTGCAGTGAGGATTACTCACTCAAGGAACCCCAAGATTTTTAGTTACTTACGCTCTTCATTCCTTTATTGGAGTACTTATCTTCTGTTTGGGATCCCTGAACCGACTCCCTATCCAATAAGGTTGAGCAAATCCAATGTAGGGCTGCTAGGTTTGTTTGTAATGACTACTCCCCCCATACAGTAGTAGCATGACTGAAATGTTGAAAGACCTAGGGTGGGATATCTCAAAGACAGATGTACAGGTACTGTCAACAGGCTAGCAATTCTTCACAAAGCCTGATTGGGCCTCCTAACCTTGTCAATAAATGCCCTGCAACCATTCCAATGGCCTTCTAGGCATCACCACTCAAATAGTTTTAGAAATATACTTACCAATAAGGACTGCTACCTCACAAATGTAGTTTCTTTCTTCAGACTGTCAGAGACTGGAATTTACTCCCCCAGAATGTAACAGATCTTGAGGATCCCAAGCAGTTTAAGAACACAGCCTTAAGGATCAACAGACAACTATTAACCACATGCTCACACTCTACCCTGCACGTTTGACTCCACTAGGAGGAGCAATATTCATTCAGATCCAGATATTTATAGGAAGATGGATGAGTACTGTCAATAAGCACTGATTTTTTTTTTTCATGAATTCTGTGAATTCTTTGTTTTACTTTGTTGGCCACGACACACAAAGAACAGAACTGTACATTGCATGTTATGTAACTTTTATGCTTTATTTTAGTTTGAAATTTTTTATCAAACTCTGAAAAGACAGTCAACACCTTTTAGTCCTTTTATCCACAGTATGCAAAGCATAGTGTTTCTGTCCGAAGGGGGAAGTGGGGGATTCCCCTTTCCATTCCCTATCCAGAAGGTAGATAAAATCCCACCCCTGCTTTTCATTTACATAAAAATTAGAAAATTGTCAATATCTTGTCTTTTACTTGAACAGAGGACACTTTTGCAGCAATAATAGCAACTCATTTATGTAAGTTCAAATATTCAATATTTGAACTTACATAAATGAGTTGCTTTTAAAATCCTTCAAATTGCATCTTACTGTACACTTACAAGGGTCTTGAAGCAACTGTGTTTACTGTATCTCCCTGGACCCACTGTCATATAACTTAAGCCTAGGACAGCATCGATTTGGACTCGGGGTTTAGTAGTAACAAGTCTAACCCATCTTTGTGCTTTTGGCAGAATCCCTGCCATATGTTAATTCTGTGCATGTGGGGGCCAGCTCAACCTCCCCCCAAGAGCTATGCTACTGTATTGCCCCCTCTCTGCTAGATCCTTGTTACTGTAGTAGTCATGATGCAATCATACAGTATTTACACTTTTTGTTTATCTCTCTGAATCATCCTTTGACATCTGGATTTACTGTATTTGGATGGATACTGTGCAACACTCCAGGTAGAGTCAAACACACAGGGGTGGTGCACTTAAGAAAAGTTAATTCCTCCAGTCTAAGCAACCTCAAGGCTGATATCTTGAAAAACTTTCAGTCCTGGAGGTCATTAATAAACTGGGGAAGAAGGTTCCGATAGATCTCCATTGGAAGCAGGAAAGAAGCCATGTTTAAAGCAAACTTTGTCTGTTTGGATGGTTGTGTGTATTAAGAGGGTTGTGATGCTTAGATTACAATAGATGATGTGCCCTGGTGGCAAGTTATAGCCTAAGAGGTACTAATTCTTTTGAATTTTTGTTTTCTTCCACAGAAGGTAGCAAGTTACCAAGGAACTAGACACATGTTTGTTGCAGACAAATGACCCTTTTTTAGTGGTATATAAGCTTTTTAGTGGTCCTGAATCAGTGTGAAAAAGGTACCCCAATAAACCATGAAAGACATGTCCTCTGTTTGGAATGTGCAATAGACCTGCATACTCTGTTGTTATTTCAGTGAAAAAATAACATTGTAGTGTCATTGTTTCCCTGAATTTTATCTCCCAAAAAATGTAATTGTTATTCCACAGTAATTGATAATAGTCACAAAATTAATGTGGAAATATTATGTAAATCTTATGTTAAGGGCAATCAACTATTTCATTGTTTTTCACACTCGTTGAAAAGTTTCTGATATGCATATTCCCTTAATTAGTGGAATCACACCTGACTGGTAGTAGCAGAGCACACTTTATAATTCTCATGGCAAAAAGACACAATTTTTTATGAGAAACTCCTTGTAGGCAAAAAATACCATTTTAGCCTTACCTTCAAAAACACTTCCCAGTTGAGACTTAGGAAGTATGTCTGCTTCTGGCAAAAAGAAATTGAGCTGTAACATCAGCATTAATGACCCAGTGAGCTCCTCTTCAGAGAGTGAGTTGATAGAAGATGAAGACCTTGACCTAGGTGTGAACTTTAGTGGTCAACTGACCTTCACTGAAACCTTGGGCTCAGAGGAAGATGGTGATGATCCAGATGATGGTTTTGAGGATGGAAGTCAGAGGTCACATGGTGCTTCATTTTTATCTTCATCACAATCAGGTACAGTATACAGATTGTAATAGATCTTATGCATTGATGATGACACACTGACCTCAGGTGGAAGCACCCCCTGAATTCGTAAAGACAAATCCGGACAGCAAATATAGAGTCTGATTTTAGTTGGCCATAACTGGGTTCTATCACCTTTTACTCTTTTGATTTCTTTGGTTACCTGTACCATGGATTGTTGTTCAATATTGTATCTTAATTCCCGCAATTTCACTGAATGTGAGGGTTTGAAATTCATAAAGACAATAAGTGAAGATGATTTAAGGCTGATGGACCTCACTAATGGCTGCCTACAGTCACTACTCGCGAGACACAAGCGCTAATTGAATTTGTCTGTAGGATACTGTGCCTACATACTGTAAAGTAGATTGGTAGAATTCACCCCACTTATCTGATTTTTGACCAATCAGCTATCTACATTCCTTGGTATTGGTTTATTATTCATCTAAAGGAAGGCATACTTTTTGCATTGTGACATCATTTGCATAAAGTCTATACAGATACATATATACTTTGCATCAGCTTATAGAGAAGCAGTAAATGAGGTCACAGTTCAGGCTGTCTTCTGGGCCACCAGGGCCACCATGTGATCTGCATGGAATTGTGATTGAAATCTATCTACTGTAGCAAGAGAAAATTAACATGAAAATTTATTTAAAACAGGAATTGTTGTAGTCAGAATTCAGAAAGTTTGTTGTGTATGAAATGTCTCCCATCACACCTTGAAATCAGATGGCCTAGATGTTTTGGAAGAGTTACTTGTTTAGTTTTCCAATTGAATATGAGGCAGTGATGCAGCATTGTTTCAGGAGATGACTTGCTATCTGCTCTCATGGGACACAGTATTTTCATAAAAGTCTAGAAAACATTTCCACCTGCTCTAGGTCTTGAGTTTTTCTTCTTAAAGCCTCAAAAATGTCATATTAATGTCATTCAATGTGTGGAATCCTAATAACTGCCAAAGCTGCCTGTTATCAGAGGCATCATTGGTTACATTGCTGTAACTGTACTCCACTAATTCAGCCATGAAAATCTTCAAGTAATTTCCTGTATTAACATGATACAGGCTGGCAGATTAAGGTCAGAGGGTTTAACCACCATTTTTGGCAATAACCTAGTTTAGGGGTACTCTAGTGTAAGTGTTGTTTCCTGTTAGGTGAGATATTTTACCAAAGTCAGGAAGGAGCTTCTGTACAAAGTGCAGGAAGGCTTACACAAGAACTGAATGGTAATGGCTTTTCTGGAATTGAAACCAGAGAACCAAAGAAAATTTTGTCATTGAACTCTGTAGAGAGAAAGTTAAACGGCATTTCTTCTCTTTAGCAAGTGCACAGTATAGTTACAATATTGATACTGTCCAAGTTTAGTTACAGGGTTTGGTAGTTTGCTGTGTAAATGTGTTAACGCAAAAGACATTTGTGTGATGGCTGGGTGGCTTACCGTATCAACAATGGGATCATGGGAAAGCACTTCATTGGAGAGACGAAAGCAAGGTGTGTTTTACTAGTTTTCCTTAATACGCAACAATTAATCCATATCCATGTGTACAGTATACTGTAAGTGCGATGTTTGCATGTGTTTAACTTTTTAATCAGTTTAAGGTACCATCGACATTTGTGAAGCTTCAGTACACTACTGAACGTAGGTTCCTGCAAAACTTTTAGAAATTTTTCCTTTTCCTTTTATTTATTCATTTATTTATGTATTTGTTTATTTATTTATTTTTTGTCCTAAAGGGAATTCAAAACCAAGAATGGTCAATGTATTTAAATGCTGTAGGCCTATACCGTGTCACGTTCAACATATGCACATTGTTGGAAATATCTACTGTACATTACAATAATCAGATTTTATCATGATAGCAATAGATATTCTTTTATTAATATTTGGATGGACTTGCAACTTTGAAAGTCTCTTCAGACAGAAACACGGATGATGTTTAGAAATGAATGTACATGTTTCAATCTCTAGCCAAGTCATAGTAGACTGTACACAATTTGTTAGAAACTGAGCTGTAAAACTTCATCTACTGTAGCTTACTAGTAATACTTCTGCAGGAACACTCCCTATCTTACCTTACATAGTGTACTGACTGTGACTCAGGATGTTACAGGAGGGGGCAGTTTAATGGAAGATGTTTAGAAATGAATGTACATGTTTCAATATCTAGCCAAGTCAGAGTAGGTCTGCTACTGTAATGTGGTTTCTCAATTACTACTTACTAGCAGGTATTGTTTTCCATGTACAGTAAAACTGCCATTCAAGAGAAACCAGATGTGAATGTTGAGTTAATTAGCCACCTGAAAGAGAGTATAAACAACAAATGGGACAGGTGTAATACAGTCCATGCTTAGTACAAGTTTTGGTAGAAGAGTACAGTACTTGCACTGTACTTACAGAACATACTGTACAATACAAATTCTATCAAAACCAAGCATTGAAATGGTAGAGTGCTGTAGTACTGTACAGTACTTTGATCAATCACGCTGTTAACTGTAATGTTTAGGTTAGTAACGAAACTCCTAAAACTAAAAGATGCTGCGGTTTTTGTGTGTTTCTCTTTCTTTTCTTTTTTTTGTGCAGGCCTTGAGTTTTAGATTCTCAAGGTGTGCTACAAATTACACTTTGCAGAAAATTAAGGAGTGGGTAGATGTGCTGTTCTTTTATAAAACTTTTTATAAATTAAGATGAGGTCCCATTCTTCATTTACTGTACAGTAGGTGTGCAAAAAATTACACTGCTGACAGCAATTTGAGGAGAGCGATGGCATGTGATAGCACTCCCATGCCTCAAAATTCAAGGCCTGTGTTTGGTCGTTGTTTCTTGAGTTTGTAGTAAAAAATGTAATTATTGAGCAATTTTGCCCTTATGATGTTAGTCTTGTTGTTTAGCTTTTATGGAAAAGCTGGGTTGAGCAGGGTAACCAAACAGCAGGAAATGGGTAAATGTTGTGTCTAAAAAGTTACTGTCATATCTAAAGGACGATTACAGTACAATAAAGGTTTACAAATATTGTTCTCACTGACAAATTGTGATGGGAAAAATTGAATTCTATTAAAAGAAGTATGCAATTTTTTTAGCAATGACCTTTTCATTCTTTCCAACAGCAAGGAAATTTAAATTGTACAGTGAACCGGATCTTCAGTATGAGGAGAGTCCACGGTCCCTTTCTTCATCTAAGCCCTCATTTTCAGTAACTTCAGCAAAGACAATGAAGGATGGCCACAAAAAATTTGTTGTAAGTATAGTAGCGCAAAGTATCCAGACCTCTTTTTAGGAAAAAAACAAAATGCAAACCTCCCCTCCCCCCCCCCCCCCAAAAAAAAAAACAAAACATGTTTTATGTACAGAGGAGAGATATTGTAGTAAAATGCTGTAATTATCAAGCAATTTATAGAGCCCTGTACAAACTTTTATCAAGAAATCCTATCTGGGATTGGCTGTTCTTTTCTCTCTCTTTGTACAGAGACATTTGATTCATCCCCCTTAGTCTTTGACAGTTACTGTACCTGCTAGAATTGGTATTCTTTAGCATTCTTTACTGATGTATTTCTCCCATCTGACGGGATATTGCACTTTAACCCAAACCAGTACATAATGTTAGCAACTAAAAAATATTAATGCTGGTATATGTTGGGATTGGTAAAGCATAGTACATAGGAAACAGTTTACTCAAAATTGCATTATTTCTTGCAACAGGCGTGTATCAAATTGCTATACTACACATTTGCAATAAAGGAACTCGGCTTTTGTTCTCAGAAAAATTCATAGATGTTATGATAATAAATCACTCTCCAACTGCTGTGTAAGTCTACAGTATGTAATCACAATTCTAATACACTGCAAGTGTTTAAAATGTGAATACCAAATTATGCTCTGTCAAGATTGTGAATGTGATGTTCTGCAAGAAAATGTTGAAAACCAATTGCTTTGCAATAATAATGTGAAGCCAATTCAGACATGCGCTCGAAAAATTTTGCTTAGCAGTTCTTTCATTATCTTATAGGTTTACTTTGTCTCCTGGTGTCCTTCCTGTGATATGGTATATCCTATTCAGGATGCCAACTAGGCATGTGACAGTTACAGACTCTTTCCTGATATTTTGATCACATCCATGGCATCCATTATCTCATTATTTTTGAAAGGTTAAAGAGGTCAAAATCTGTCAAATATACTTGTTGCTTGTTTCTGCAAATGCCTATGGTAAATAAATGGGAATTTGTCTTTGGTTTTTGCTATGCAGCATGTATTATTGAATGGAGAAAAGAGGCGTGAGTGTTAACAGTGCTGAAATGGCATCATGAGTCACTGTGATATTTATCCAATTGAATAAAGTGATTGTTAATTTTCAGCTGGCTCAGCATTATTACTTGGTACATGAAAGTGAGAAGTACAGTGATGAGTTCCTCCTTTCAACCAAATAAACTGTTTTAGACTCAAAGACTGTACCATGCAAGGGTGCATGTACAGTAGCAGTATTAATTGTATTGTTTGGTTTGTTCGAGATGAACATCTCAATTTCTAACCTTCTGAATACAGTACAGCTTTTCCTTCTGTTTTAGGTGGAACTGTCCCAGTTTCTGAACTTCAAAATTGTAATTTACCAGTGCTATGGTTTTGCCAGGAAACCATAGCACCCAGCTGTGTTGTGGAATACTGTAGCTCATTAAAAGCCTGTGGTGTGTTCTCATGTTTTGGACATGGAATAGGATTGAAAATGAGATCAATTTTAACACATATGCATCGTCTGTGGGCATAGTGAACACAAATATGGCAGCCGTCATACAAAAACTTGAGTCTTTCGAGGAACCATACATACGTAGTGTGTATTGGTAATGTAATATTGTACATAGCTCAGTAGGGCCAGATGGGCTCCCTTCCAAAGCAAAACGAGTTTAACCCCATAAGATTCAGAACATTCCAATTTACTAACCTAAAGGAGGAACTTGGAGGAAGCACTGTCTTTTGTGAAAACAGTATTGTTCTGTATAAAGGTCACCTATTGTATTTTATTGGGAATATTTCTGTTACCATGCAACAATGAACAAGCTTGCTGTATAATATTACAGTACTATATTTCTTTGTCTACTGTAACATCCAGTCACAAACAATGATGGCTATATTAAATAAACTGTTCACAACAGATTCTGCAACTTTATTCCAATTCCAAGTATGCATATAGTTAAAATGTTAGTGCAGTCAAATAATTGTAAATGGCAGGTTGGAAAGGAATGCATTGATTCACAAAAATGAGAATGGAGCCCTTTCCCAACAGTGAGTTTTAACACATCAAGTGTTTCATCGAACCACAGTAGAGATACAAGTTCTTGGTCCCAAGGCCAAACCCAAATCCTATGTGTGGATAATTCCTGCCCAAATCCTAAACCTAAGTATTTATATGACCTCAGGGACTCTGCCAGAAACTCAAAAAGAAGGGGGGGGGGAGATTTTACTGCCAAACTCCAAGTCCAAATCGATGGTGCCCTTGGCAGAAATTACATTTGGGTTCAGGGGAGAAAAAGCTTGCTTCAAGCCCCATATAAGGTGTAGTCTGACGCTAAAGGCTGTTCATTTATGTATGCTCAAAAATTTCTGCAAAGGTGTCCTCTTTTTAAATAAGAAACCAAGATAGTGACATTTCATTTAATTTGGAAATTTTTATGGAAATGAAAACTTGCGGGATTTTACCCTCCTTCTGGAACTGGGGTGGGGGGGGGGGCAAATCCACCCTCACCCCTCCTCTCTTCCCGAACTCTGATGGAAACACTAGTCCTAAATTCCAACCTAATTGTATCTTTTGAGTAGAGAATAATCTTCAATCTACTCTCGAAGATATCCCCCGAAACAATAGTTTACAGGCCTCAGTAAGTGCAGTCCACATCATGTGGTCATGTTTGTATTTATTCATTCCACGTTTTGGCTACACTCTTTCTGTACAGTGGTCTTTATGACGCTGTGTTTGTCAAGTGTTTACAGCATCTGACTTGCTGTCAGGAGATATTGAGTTTGACTCCTGGTCATACATCATAAGTCTTTATGAAAAATGAAAACTACTGCCTTAGTGACTTGTGCTCAGCAAAGGCAATGTAGCAGGGAAAACATGCCAGTAAGCACAACTGGAAAAAAGGCTGTGGCTGGCCCGACATAAAGGCCCAGTTCTCTCACCCCAAACAGTACCAATTCTCCTAACCTTCTTACTTAAGCCCCTCCCACGGTTATCTGAAATTTATCCCCATCCAGATAAAATCTCAGTTTATTGCATCAAAGTGAGTATAGAAAAACTCAATTTATATAATCAAAACACTCTCAGTACTGCTCATGCTATGTGATATAAGCTTTGGTACTCTGCATTGTTTGAATTAGCTGTCAATGTCAATCAAAGAGCTGAGCCCATGGAAAATTTTGGTACACTCGTACCAAAATTGTAGTTTGGACTGAGAGGTTTGGCTGTTTGCCCTTTAAACCAATGGACAAATTTGAAGTTTATATCTGTACATGCGGTCATGTCCTTTCTGTTCTGGTCAACTGGTTACAAAACATCTAAGCACTGCAGTGGCCACGTATAGGATACTGTTTTATGTGTGTTTATGACGTTATGTCCCTTCATCAGCTGTAAATACACTTCAAGTGTTACCTTTGACCTATTGCACAATACTGAAGAAACTTTTAAACTTGTCTATTGGTTTGAGACCTCATATACTAATTGCTTGGAATTCTTTCTATGAGGGGTGCCACCATTAGTTGGTGCAGAGTGTACAGAAATTAGAAAACCACGGCAACCTCTGAGAGAGCCAGAAATGTCATTTCCGAGATTTTTAAGTAGAATAAGGAAGGTATGATGACCCTAACAGGAAGAATCAAAACAGTCTTTATTTTGAAATTTTGTTTGCCATGGTTGGCCCATCTTAAAACAGTTGGTTAGAAACTGAGCAGAAAACACTTCATCTACTTGTTTTTGTCTTCTTTTCTGTCAGCTCTATACAATAGCCATCAATCGAAGCATAGGATCGGATACATCTCAAGCTATCATCGAGAAAAGGTACTCTGACTTCCTTCATTTGCACAAACAGCTCTCCAAGACCTTTCCTCAAATCATGGAAAACATTTATTTCCCTAGGAAAGCATTTACTGGGAACTTTCGACTCCAGTTTATTGCAGAGCGTAGCCGTGCCTTCGAACAGTACCTGACGCACATATACTCTAGTGAAGATATTAGGTTATCAACAGTTTATCAAGATTTCTTTTATGCAATGGATATTAGGAGGGCACACAAACTTATGTCAGAGAACAACTTTCAAGAGGCCATACCTCTATTGCAGAATGCATCTCACTTGCAAGCTAAGCTGTTGGGGGAAGAACACCCAGATACTGTGGTTACTTTCTGCGCGCTTGTTGTAGCGTACATGTCAATCGAAGAAGGAGAAGCTCATGCACTTGGCTACGCAGAGTCTGCATTCAGAATTATACGTGAAGCACAAAGCAGCCCATTCAAAATACCACTGATACAAACACTGATAGGTGTGAGATGGAGACTTAACAAAGAGAAACGGGATCTGGAGACGCTACTGGCTACTTACGTCAGGCCAGGTATTGGTCCTGTGGACATGCCTACTTTGGAAGACTTGGTCATGCAAAGTCTGTCTCATATATGACATTTTTTGCAGCATTATTCCTGCCAGGTATAGACATTAGACAGACCCTTCACTGTCTGAGTTATAGCACTACCATCTTCTTAAAAGGAAATGTTGAGTCATGTCAAGTCATGAGAAATGCAGAGTGTATGGGTAGAAAGTGATGTCATGGGTTAACTGTTATTTAGGTTGTTGAAAGCATTTGCATAAAGGAGAGGTTTCAATGCTTAGACTTACTTCATGACAGATGTCTTGAAGATGTGTTGGTTACCATAGTTGTTTAACATGTAAGGAAGGATTTTAACAAGTAAAAATATTCATGATTAACATGTGAAGGAGGTACTAAATACTGTATATGCAATTTCATGATAGTTTGATTGGATTCAGGTATGTGGCTGTCAAGATACTTACTAGCAAATGGAGTAACAACTGTATAGTTGTTGCTGATAAAATGAACCCTGAATCAGGCAGAATCGATTCCTCACTGTAATGAGCAATCCTTTTTCAGTCTATTGCTTTCATTTGACTTGGAAAAACAGTAAAATTTTGTTATGTGGAGCAGGTTTATTTACAATTTCCCATACCCATCATACATTCATACATGTTGCTGACCAGAGCCCTCTTTATACATTGGTCTTTGTGGGACACAATGCTATGTAAGCAATTAGTACAGTATTTCAAAATAGCTCAGTAAACCATTAAGCCACGGCCACACTACAATGAATTTGGATCTCATTCTTATCCATTGTTTTTATTTTTTATCAAAAACTCATATACCTCTGGTCAGAAATACAGTAACTCCAAGCTTACCAACCTGTGTAATGGTTTGTATTGCAGAATTTCCAAAATGAAATTCATACTAATTATTTTGTGACATCACATCAACTGATACAGTGTAGCTTTTATCAGGCATTGCTTGTAAAATAAAAGCTGTCTGTGAGCATAACGTAACAATAAAAGGTGCAAATTGTATATTTACTCTGGTTGACAAATCCTCAGCTCTTTCTGACCAGAGATGGAGAAGGTTACTAAATCCAATCAGAATGTTTTCTGAATTCATTATATTGTGACCGTGGATTTACACCACATCCATACATTTAAAAATTCAGCTATGTTCAAATTCTATGCAGTAGTTTCAAAACTTAAAGGTAAAGAGCAGTCCCCCCAAACTTATTTTGAAGAAAAAGCTAAATAACACAATTTTCATCTTTTTTCTCTTCAAAATATCTTTCGTTACATTTTATGACTTTACTATTGCATATTCAGGGTTAAACCAAGCAGTTATTTCTGGTAAATTTCACATTTGAAGAGAAAAACATGGTCACATGACTCCCAACAGCCAATCATTAAACTGGACAGTCTACTACACTTCTTCAATTTGGGATGACTGCTCCTGCCCTTTAGACCAACATACTGCATGGTAGAGAACCATCATATTAATTTCATTATTTTAATAGGACTATGAGGCTTTACATCACTTGCTCAAAAGTTTTTCCTAGTTTATAACATTTTCAGACTGAAAAAGAAAGTTTTATTGAACAAACATTTTTGGAACATTTTAAACAGCTTGCCATTCAGAGTTGACAACTTTGTAAATTTGTAACTTGTAAGATTCCTACCTCATTAGTGCACAGTATTTGTTGCTCCTTTCAAAGAGGCAAGTACAGTACTGTAGGAGTTTTGACAAAAGTATTTCAAACAGAATACCTATTTGTGACAAAAATTTGAGCTAAATGCAACCAACTCTGATCTAGATTCAGGTTGCAATAATGTTATATAAAAGTGATCTTGAAGCAAATTGGTGATGTCATCAGAATAAATGTCATTAAATCACATTGATTACTAATGATTAATTTTTCTTTATTTTTCATTTTATTGATTTGACCTTGGATTGATTAGCAATGGCATTTTTCACAAGAGACATTCAAAATTCTGTTGCCCAAGATACAAGTGTGGTATCAATATGTCAGAGTGAAGTTGCTCAGAAAATCAAGGTATTGTTCATCAATGTAAATGCATTACATCAAACATGTTTGCTTCAAGTTTTTGTTTTATAAAAAAAATATGTGACAAGTTCAATTGCTTGTATCTGGAAAACAGAACTTGGAAAATGAATGAAAGTTTCTTCAGAATTCTTAGAATGTCTTCCCCTTTAAATGTGTCAAATGTAAATTTGGTTCTGAGCTATTATTAGTAGTATTAAATTAGTAGTATTAGTAGGTGTCAAGCTCATGGTCACAATGTATCATAAATAGCTTAGAATAAAAATATGAGAAATGACGTGACCATGAAGATGCTTCCTCTCCTCAAAAAACTTTCTCACAGTGCTCCTCAGGTTCTATTCCTTCAACGTAGAACCTAAGATCAATGTTATTAATTTGGCATTAAACAAACAAAATCAAAACTGCCATGATTGCACTACTGTTACGTTGACTTCAATGAGTGGAATGTGCATCAACTTGATGTTTTTGGTCACATGTATTCATACAGTATTTAATACCGAGGGCAGATTTCATATACTGTAATCAAACCTGCATGATTAAAACACCTCATTCAAAGCTGCTACTATATCTGCTGTATTGATTTTTTTGCCTGAAAGGGGTTATCTACAGAGCCTTGTGTACAATAATCATGCATGGTTGAATGCAGGCTTGTCTATTAAGTGTAGACTCCTTCACAAACAGAAATATGTACAAGGAATTATGGGATAGTATTTCCGTGTAAGTGGTTTTCTGTGGATGACATTTTACTTTGGCAAAGCATGATGGACTGATGGCTGAGGTGTCTGACTAGTGATTCAAGGTTTGCTGGTTCAAGTCTTGCCGGGTGCATTACATTGTATCCTCATGCACAATACTTTACCTCAATTGCTTCTGTCTCCCAGGGGTAAAATAAGTTCCTGTGATGCATGTATATACTCACTGCAAACTGGAGGTATTGTCTGGGGGACTGGCAATTGTTGAGCAGGGGTAACATATTTGTAAAGCACTTTGCAGCTTATTAGAAGTCTAAAGGGCTATATAAGAGAACATTTTTGTCATTGTTATAATTATAAAAACAGTTCATGTCAAAGTTCTCTGTTTCACAATTCATGGTAATTGCTATAATGAAAAGGGTCTGTTTTACAGTGGTGGAGAGTACATCAATTACGATGTTAGTGAATATCAATCAAGAAATAGGCCTGACCATCATACACATGCTTTTGTGAGAAGGTGCCCTTTTAAGTGATACTATTACTTACTGCTCATTATAGCAAAGACAAGTGTTCTGATGGCAACTTAATTCATATTAGAGGAGGCTATGTGACTTAATTTTCAGAAATGTCAAAGTGTTTGATTTCAACAAAATTACATTTTGTTATTATTCTAATTATACTGATAAACAAATGGCTTCTTGAATCTTAAATTGCCATTGTAAGGTTTGAAATTTGGTTGAAGTACTATGGAATGTCACAGTTTGTTCATTTCTTTCAGTTTTGATTGCACTTAATATTGATTTGCATGTCTCTCTTGTTTCTGATCATTTTTACATTTGATTATAAATGGTGAAAAAGTTCAAGTCCTCAAGTTGGAATGTTGTTTATTACATATTTTATTTACTGACTTTGATAGTGTTTTTCAAATGCTTTCTTATTTTCAAGCAATATCAGTTTCCTGCATGTAATTTTCGATGCTGAGATTATTTGGTGCTAGTCTGCCGGGTCATTTTACTATATATCTACTCATTTTGCATGACTATGTGACAAGTTTTTTTCTATATTCCTTTAAAATGAATGTTTTAAACTTATCTAAAGCGGAAAGTCCATTTTAATTTCTGTTTTTTACATTTGAGTTTTCAAAACTGTACTTTAATAATTCTGCCAGAGATGAATGCAAACACTACCAAATGTTGATTCTAATATTTTTACTAGTTTTAAAACATTTAGTATGGGGCATTATCACCAACGTTGTAGTTAGAATAAAAATTTTGTTCTTTTTGGTTTGTGATGACTATTTTAGTGGAGGTATTGAATAAATAGAAATATTGGAATTGTGCAGCTGTTAGTGTTGGTAGTAAAACTATCTGCAAAGCTTTTGTACTCAAGATAACTTTATTTGTTGATGCCTTGCAATATTGATTTGGGACAAAATATTGCAGCTCAATGCATGCTTGCCGTAGACCTCCTACTTGCATAAATAGAAGACTACTTCCATGTCATACAGTATCTAGCTATTACACCAATCAGCTGGCTGCATGTGTTGTGCCATTGTGCATGAAGTTCCACATTAGCAATGGAGTATAGAAAACAAGCCAGTAAGCTACAACTGGAAAAAGGGCCATGGCTCGCTTGACTTGAACCAATAGGTTGGAAACTGGACCATAAAACTCTATATAACTAACAAACTGCATGTGTTGGTGGAATCTGCAATGAAATCCATTGTCTTAACTGTGATGTAATGTGTATGTCTATTTTTTAGATGTACAACTTTAATTATTTTTGGAATCTTGTCTCCCTACCCCCATGTTCACAGACCCATTATATGGGTTATGATATGTTTCAAGTGGAGTATTTATTTTATGCACCCATTGGTACTCTGTGATAACTCACCAGTGGTGCTAATGTTTGCTTCTTGTTTATCACAAGTTTTTAAGATCATTGTCTATTTAACCTAGGTACTTGGGTAGCAAATTAGAATGAGAAATCAGTAACGGATTGTACTGTACTTAATGAATAGCTTGGTTTACAGAAGCATTACATATTTGGAGAAAGAGACATACTGTAATTCTATGCCTTTTTTGTACAATTCAGTTTGTAGGAATGTAAAAGTCAAAGGTATTGTCACAATTTAATTAAAAACGAGTCTTAAGTACTAAAGAACAATTATAGTTGCACTGCAGATCCAGAAATTTTAAAAACACTGGAGGGCACACACCATCTTTGAAGACCAATGGGTGAGGGCTGAAGGCATGAAGCTACGTGGAGGGTTCTCCCTAAAAAAATTTGACTTCGAGGTGTACTTAGCTGCGATTTCCCATGGGTAAAAAAATGTCCGTTTAAAAGTCCTCGGTCATCGAAAAAAGGAAGCATGGGCCCAGTGGGTCTTCATCTGGATCTGTTCCTGAGTTGCCGCATCATTGTTCTTTTAATATTTAAACTGTTGTGTTCTTTTTCTGACCTACAGTTTCTAAAGATGCCCTCAGTTTTGATATTCTTCCAGCTAAATGCACAAAAAAGCTTTCTTCAGAAGAAGAATAAATACTTTTTATGCTTTATTATTTTTTAACTGCCTTAAGTTGTAATTTTGGTAAAATTACAGTATTCTTGTTAGATATTGCTCCATTTCACAGTTTTGCGTAGTCTGCTTCATATATTTTTGTGTTGAAAAATTCTCTTTCGTCATTTCAAAAGTTCCTGCAGTACTCGAGAAGGACATTTGTGTCTTTATTCTCATCTCAAAGTAAACTGTGTGTTGAAGTTAGCTGTAATGCATGTTTGCGATTTACTGCCTCAGAGAGAAGGGAAATCTGAAATATTTGCTCAAAGCTGGGAGCCATCAGGTATTCCAGGCAGGTGCATAGCCATATTGTGTCATGGGAGGAATATTTGTAATTAGACATAACAAGGTTTCAAGAGGCATGGGTCTACTCTTCCCATTTAAAAAAAGAATTTTCTTTTGGGGTCTGCAGATATTTAATGGTGCAATATTTGTTCCTCAAACACAATGAATAATGTGACCCCTTTTTGCTGTCTAATTTTTCAAGCTCGTGTCATGGAGGGTTTTAACCTACAAAACCCCACTCTGAGTGATGCGCCTGACTCCAGGCTGTTTCTCTATTACCAATTGCTAAGGTGAATTGTTGTAAACTCAATTACTTTCAGACAATAAAGTCCACCAGTTTAATGCTAATTAAGATTATGGTTTAAAAAGTATGTCTGTGTTTTTTTTTTTTAATTTGATTAAGATTTGTGAAAAATTCTGTTATTTTCAATAGTACTACCACTTTTTGAACAAGTACTAAGGTTGAATTTTGCTCAACTCATTTTGAAACTACGGTAAAAAATTGTGCATTACATTTAAAATGAGAAACAGCTATTGATGTCACCGTATCTGACAGAAATGTTCTTTCTTGTGAATTTTTAAAGGGCAGCATCGAGTACTACAGGTATAAAGTCTTCTCATTCTATGCATTTGTATGTGAATTTGGATTTAGGTATGAATTCAATACTCTCTTGCCAATTTTTATTGATCAAATACAGTAGATTAAGTTTGCATGTTGGATTGGTGAAGTTACAGTTTCTGTAATTAGGTCCTTTCATGCTAGAAGAGCGTTTTTTATTTTGATTTTTGTTTCATTTTTTTATCATTATTTTTTGTGGACATGTTAACTCAAACTAATTTGTGAGTTATGCAGAATTTGTGGAAAGCTCATGTATGCAATACTATCTTTTAAAAATATATGGAGGCAGGCTTTGACAAATTTGTTTTTCATTACTTGTCCATTGGGCTAGGGATATCCAAAGCCTCCTTGTCTGCATGAATATGCAGTTAGTCCATATCAAATTATCTAGTACTAGCCATTGAATTTCTATGCGAAGAAGACTTCTCTGCTGCTTGCCCGGCAGGCTACAATATTGAGCAGTTCACTTGTCAGAGTCAATTTTTTACTCGCCCCGGGCTGTCTGGCGTGTGATTTGTCGAACCCTGATGTAGGATGCATACTTTAATTCCTCATTTCTCAATGGACTACTGCCTGTTGTTGTGTATATTTGGTCATGGAAGTAAGGGTGGCTTTAGCTCTACGTAATTTTCTTGGCAAACACTATTATCTCACACTTTTGCAAAAATTAAACCTTTATGATCTAAATGCAGTTTGAATGACAAGTAGAAGCATCCTAAAAGCCATTAGTGGTTAGATTGCATGATGGCCTCCATTGCTGGAGCCGTCAATCCTTGATTTTTTTGTTTACCTGGGCCGTGATATGTTCCACTCAAATCAAAACCTGTTCTTGTTAGATCTTTAGATTGCTAGTAGCATTCATAGTACAAGAAGCAAACGAAAAAGGGGAAAGATTCAGGTTGATGCCACCTCTTAAATGGCCACCGTCTATTCAACTATAATTGAATCAGTCTTTAGTTGGACTGTCTTCCTTGTGTTGATAATTGAACAGCCCCAAAGTGGGGTGTGGGCAAGAGTATGGTGGTAGTGGTTTTACATTGCGGAAAAGAAAAGAAAAACTTCTACTTCTACTTGCAGCTGTCTAATTACATAAGGTTACCAAGTAATGCTCAAAATGATTTACCAAGTATTGCTCAAAATGATTAAAGGGGAAATTAAAAATTTTATTTTCATATGTGAAAGAGGACCCAGAAACATTTCATAAGCTAAGAAAAACAAAAGATTGTCCATTAAAGTGAGGATATGATGTCATGTGTTCACTTCTTGTTGAGCATGTGAAAACTTTACCTGCTCATATCTTGAGAAACACACATTGGATTTCAATGCAAATTTCACTAAAATGCTAACAATAAGTACCCTTCTAACATATCAAAACTTAATTTAACCTTAAAACCCTTCTTTTGAATGATCGTCATCAGTATTGTTATTTGTTTAAATTGCAAGCATGTTTTCATTAATTGATAGAACTGTTACATTTTGTGTTGCACATTTCACAAGTTACAATAGTGGTATTTTATTTCAAGCTTAATCAATTCATATGACACATTATTTAAAACTAATTATTTTAGTTGCGCCTTACAAAATATAATATATGAATGTGAATTTTGTGGATTAAAATACTTCTCTTTTTTGGCATATGGTGACATGTATCATGGAAACTAATTCAGAATATAGAAAATAGCCCCACCTATTGGCATGTTTCTTGTTTTTTTTTTTTTTTGTTTTTCTTCTTCTTCCTTTGTTTTTTCTTTAATGGGGGAGCCAGACCATGGTAAAGTAATGTCCGCAACAGAGAATTACTGAGAGCAGTGTTAAGTAAGAGTCGCTGACAGTTGTAAACATGACAATATACTATGTACTGTAATTCATCTTTCAGTGTTAGCTAAACGCTTCCAAAATAAGCGGAACTGCAGTAAGCTCTTAGCCAAACAAGGTACTGGACGGACGAGAAAACTTACTGTTGGAGAAAATATTTTGCAGTGGTTGAGAGAGATCAATGTCAAAAATCTATCGCGTAAATTCTAATTTTTGTAATTTAGGGAGCTTTTTGCTCCCTTCCCTAAATGTAAATGTACTTAAGCTGAATGCCAATTAATTCCAAGCTCATATGGTTTATCTGAGCCAGAGGTACTGGCCATACAAAGTTTGCCTTGACCACCCTACAGGTTTGTATTGATGGCCACGCATTTTCCCAATAGCTAATGGTCCCCTGTCCCCTTGATTTCTAGTTTTCCACCAAAGGCATTTATGCTATATTCCTGTAGAGACATAGTGAAATGGGGTTTTCCACCAAGAAGCAATTTTAACTTTGCTCTCTCACAAATAGTTATCGAATTAACGAAATTCCCGATTTTGTCACTTCCAGAGCTTGGAGGATTTTTTTTTTATGAGAGAGCACTTCTGCTTAGGAATGGCAAATTTGCCGCGCGCGAAGCCCGCGGAAAATTTTGCTTTTTTGAAACAATGACGATTATGGAGCTCTTATCGGAGAGAATTCGGAATTTCATAAGTTGTCAAAACCACACAGAAGACTGGTTTCACAATGGCAAATTTCCCTATTCTTCATTTTTCAGAGCCCCTGTAGCTACGCCACTGGGTATTTAAGAAAATGGGGCCCGGATGCAAAATGGTGCCAGATGTTTAAATTGATTTACTGTACTAGGGAATCGCCAAAGTTTTCAAAACAAGGTCTTTAAAGTGTGGGTAATTACTTCAACGGGTTATGGTCAATGTGAATTTAAATTCCAGGTGTACTCGGTAAGTAACTAGATTCACAACGGAAATTTTTGTAAAGTTCTAATATTTGCGAACCATTTGAAATGCTGATGGTAAAATAGATCAATAAATCGATCAAAAACACATTTAAATCTACTGCGGGAATATCTGGTGATACTGGGGCACCGTTGCATAGGCCTGTAAGATTGTTCGTACAAAAACTATTCAAATATGTACTTTCGAACGACACCTCATCGTACACTATGTGCAAACAGAGGATGTAGGTGAACCTCTAATTCCAGACTGAAGTATCTTCTTATCTAGCAAACGTCAGTCTGATTTTACTTCTCTGATAATGGTGTAAATATGAAATGGTCGAATCGTTAAACGAACGTGTTACATGCGCGTGTCGAAATTTTGCTATAAGAAATCATCTATTTTTCTGAAAAAGTTACAGACTGTGCACCCAGACATTTAAAGATTCCTTAAAACGTGTTTGCCAATTTCAGCCTGCCAGGCTGGTCATTCACTAAAGATTACAGATTCCATTAAAACATAGTGGGGGACGATTCCTCTTCTTCCAGTTCCTAAATGTTGTGCCCCTGCATTACCACACACGCAGGCCTAGCTAGGCACATGAACAATCGACGGAACCATAGAGACCAAGGAAATAATGTGAGCTGATGTGAATTTATTTGATATGCAACTGAGAAAGGAACATGCATTAGACTGCTAGCGAGCGGAGCGCGCGAAAATTTGGGGGATTTGCAAAGTACTGTAAACGTGGAATTAATACAGAAAATTGATGGTAACCGGTGTAATGCACTTTTCACAGCCTACATTGTAAAGTCTTTTCGGTAGCACCTAACTTATAAGTTTCAGGTCACAAAAAGTTGTGGGGGGGGGGGGGACTTTTACGTTAGTGACCCCTTCACTGAAAAAGGGGGGACATGTCCCCCTCCCCCCCCAAAAAAAAGTCGACGTCAATGCACTCACATGAAAGCTGACCAGTTGGCCAATCATACAATTTCCAAAATTCTGGCATTCCGGGCAGCCCCCCCTCCCAGTCCAGAAAAGGTGGATCTTTTTTTCATTTCATAAAACAATAACAATGCCCTATTTGATCACCTATGTGATGTGTCCTGGTTTGCTTAATGACATCCCTCCCCATATATCTTTCCGCTTTGTCCCTTCTTTGCACCAAATATGGCTACCACCTGCACTTCATTGGGCAACTTTCTCATCACTTTGCACTTTTTCATTGGTTATTGATTTAAATATTTAATTGCCGAGAGAAAGCTCAAGATAACGTCTGCTAAATTTCTGTGCATATAAGCCTGAGTGATGGCATTTCCAGCTATCTGATGAAATTTAGTTTTCGAAAATTTTTGAACGCTCCGAGACACCCGATGATGACGCTCAGCGTAGATGGTCTTTCGGGCGGAAGTATAATGTTTGGTTTTCAACATTTTTTTCTTCCCTCAGCCCAAACTAACGAATGATGGCGCTCTCCATAGATCAGTAGATAGTCTTTCGGGCAGGATGGGATTTTTCAGGCAGACTTTTTTCTGCCCTCTAACCTGAAATGCTCCAGTCTGAATCCTCTGATGGCGACATAAATATATTTAAGACTTGCGACATAGCTCTGAAATAGCTTTGATCACCTGAGACATAAATATATGTTGGAAATCAATAACAGTTTTATCTCTTTAAGCTTAGTGGCAGTTGTACGGAAAGTGCTAGTTTCAATCCAATTGCGACTTTTTTATTTAGTAATTGAATGTACAAAAAAAGCAATTGCACCATTTTCGTACTTCCTCATTCACAAAGTGCTTTTTCCGACTATCTGAATCCTGGGGTCAGTGGCGTAGCTACTGTGGGCAGGGGGGAAAGTTGTCCCACCTGGAAAGAATTTTTGGGAAATTTGTCGAATTTGGAGAAATTTCAAGTTGACGAAATTATACTTCCTTTTCCTATTTCTTTAATTTTTTTTTCACTGTAAGTAATCGTGGAGCATTTCTCATGCATAACTCGAATTTCCATGCAACATACCGTATTTCCCGAGATCTCATCTGTGTCACTGCGGCATGATTCGCGCTTGACTCGCGATCCGCAGAAATGCCCTCTCTGCAGGCAGCGGCGTGGATGTTTTCTGGTACACGTGCAGGGTGTTTTGATCAGAGCAGCTTATACTGCGCAACACTGAAAGGCTATAGGACCGGAGCATAGGATACCATCATCGAGCTGTTCCCTACGTACTGTTGAGCTAATGTTTTGTTCATTAACTTGATGCACTATTATTGGATAATAGGTTGCTTATAAATAGTAACATAATCATAGCCTAGTGAACGAAATATTCCCTCTTTTAATTATCACAATTTCCGTTTGTTTTCGTTCCACAACGACACAACCATTGTCAGGGGCGGGATTTGATCTCTGAAAGTGGGTGGGGGGGGCAAATCCGCGGTGACTACCAAACGGAGCCGAAGGCGCCGCGGGAGCGCGAAGCGCTGTCCCTACCGGCGTGGGGTCCAGGGGCCCGCCTTAGTGCCCCTGGTGGGGTGCAGGGGCAATTAAAGCCCTGGTGGCATGGGTGGCGCCAGGATTTCCCCGACAGGGGGGGGGGCCAGCATTTCAAGGCCCCGATAAAGGCTTTGAGTAAGTCCAGAGGGGGATGTGACTTAACACTCTGAGGCGCGCGCAGCGCGCGAAATTTTTGGCCTTCTTTTCAACAAAAACTTAAAACCTGGAGTTTATTTTGAAGACAAAATTTATAATTTTTTAAAGAAATTTTGCTTTTGTGAGGACCATTAAAAAGTTGGGGTGTTTATTGAAGGATCTGTCCCCCATATGGGAAAAATCAAAAACGTTACATAGGCGACAGCTGTAAATATTTTGGGGTTACACATTTAATCGTACTAGGCCTACGTACTAATGCTTCAACACGAGAATAGGCTGCCCGAAAAGGTTTTTCCTTTTCTGAACGAAGATTTGAAATTAAGAACTTATTTTATTGCAGAAATTTTGGAATTTAATTGAAGAAAATTTAGTTTGGGGGTACAGTTATTATGAAATATTTAGGTTTTTTATTAAGTGATATGACTTTCAAGAGCAAAATTAGGTAGAATGTTGGGGTGATTAACAGAGTTGGCTTTGGTTATTTATTGTACGGAGTATCCATCGAAATTGGAAAATTTTGCCACTTTTAATAATCTGAAGCTTATACTCGAGAAAACTTGTAATTTTATGACAGGTTTACGGGTTTTATGCAAGAATCTAATCTTCTTACAAGAAAATCAAGTAGGGTGTGATCTGTAGTTTGGTTGGGGTTACTGAATATCATCGTGCAGATTAAGGAACTCGGACCATATTGGGAAAATTCTCCCGCGGAAACAGTTTGGCTTCCCATACCTTTGAAGTTTTATGTTTAATATATTGACATTTCATTTCATTTCATTTCATTTATTTGTTTCATCGTAACGATCAATAATAACAATATTTACATATATACAGTGTTGTAACAAATTACGTTTTGAAAGTTACGAAAGGGAGTACTCTAAAAAACCTTGGTAGGCTTATGGGACAGAGCACTCCCTGTGAGAAGTACAAAGACCAAAATGTGAACATTAACCTAAACGATATACAGTGAACATAAGAATGGTGGATGTTATATGAAGTACTTCGTTAATCAATACTTTTCAATGCAGTGCTTGCAATACTTACTTTTGAAACTAGAAATTGATTTACAGAGTTGGACTTCATTAGGGAGGGTATTCCAGATTGAAGATGCTCTTACGTGTAAACTTTGCTTCAGAAAATTTGAATTAAAACGTGGTAACCGGAGATATCCGGACTGCCTTGTATTATGGTCGTGTGTGTCATAGTTAAATGAGAATATTTGTTGAAAGTACGGTGGAGCAAGATTATGTACGATACGGTAAGCAAAGATTGCTTCTTTAAAGTGGATTAAATCGGTGAACTTCATCAAGTTAAGTAGAGAAAAAAGTTTACTGGTATGTTCAATTGAGTTTGCCGAGCAAATGTGCCGGATTGCCCTCTTTTGTAATGTAATGAGTTTGGTTAGGTGTGTCTTGTCCCAGCCCAGACAGACAGGCAGTATAGAAGGTGTGGCAAGAAGAGGGTGAGATAAAGGGAACGAAGGATATTCCTGGGCAAATAGTGTTTAAGCTTAGACAAAATTCCAGTGCACTGGGCAATTTTTACACGTATGGCGTCAATATGTGGTTTCCAAGTTAAACGATCGTCAATTAAAACCCCTAGGAATTTAGTACAATCAACTTTTTGTAATGATTCACCATTCATGAAAATTCTAATACCACTTATATTAGGTTATTACTGTAATTTACTTTACTAAATAGCATAAAATTTGTTTTCTTTACATTTAAAGAGAGCTTGTTAGCTAAAAACCATTCATGAAATTGACTAAGTTCAGTACACACAGTGTCTTTTAACTGATTTATATCATCACCTGTAAAGAATATACTAGTATCATCTGCAAAAAGAACAAGAGTACAAGCATTAGAAACGTTTACTATGTCATTTACATAAATTATAAAAAGCAAGGGACCTAAAATGGATCCTTGAGGAACACCACATGTTAAGCTTAATGATTCAGAGTTGGTTCCATTGTAAAACACAAACTGTTTCCTGTTGGAGAGAAAGCTCTTAACCCACTCAAGTCCTAATCCCCTTATACCATAGTGGAAAAGTTTTTTCACCAAAATGGCATGGTCAATTGTGTCGAAAGCCTTCGACAAGTCTAAGAAAATTCCGATTGATGTTTTGTTTTGATGTAGGGCTAAATTCAATTGATTTATTGCGTGGGCGAGAGCTAGCTCAGTAGAGTGGTTTGGCCGAAATCCGTATTGTCCGTTGTACAAAACACTGGATTTTGTGATAAAGTTGTAAAGGCGATTATGGATAAGTCTTTCAAATATTTTGGAGAAACAAGATAGAATGGAAACTGAGCGATAATTATCACAATGCATCGGATCGCCTTTCTTGAAAATAGGTATGACTTTGGCTACTTTAATATGATCCGGTACGATACCGGTCCCAAGCGACCTGTTGATAATATAAGTAAGGGGTTTGGATATGAAATGTATGACTTTCCTCACAATACCAGGCTTAATCCCATCAAAACCAGCGGCCTTATTGGGCTTTAAACAAGACATAGAAATTTTGATAACTTCATCCTCGTCTGTTGGAGTAAGGTACATAGTTGAAGGATTGCTACCTTTTAGATATGTACTAGCATTCGCATTACTCTGTATTGTAGAGGCAAGCTTAGGGCCTACATTAACAACATAGACGGACGGGAACGTTTCAGTTTCGGAGGGGCAGAGCTGTCTCTTTTGTCCGAAAAATGTATTTTGCCCGAACGACTAGCAAAGTGCAGAGCACAGAAATTTTTAAAATTTAAGAACCTCCAGACAGCAGGAAATGGCATTTCCCGGGCTCGTACCTATAAAAAAAATCAGTCATTATTTTGAGCTTTCTTTCGCAGTAAAATTTTCACTTCATAATATTGTCCCAAAACGAAGAACAATTTGCAAGCTTGCAATGTTCTGTTAAGTAATCTGTTCGACCAAAACACTCTACCTAAGCGGAGCGCCACCATCAGTTGGCGCGGAGCATACAGAAAATTGTTAAAAAATCTAACCCCTCAGACAGCCGGAACAGGCATTTCCCAGACTTGACAAGAAATGAAGCCGTCATTATTTTGAGCTTTCCTTTAAAATGAAAGTTTCACTTCAATAGAAAAAAACCGAACTTGCTAAGTGATCAGAAAATTACCAGATAAAAGGGTACTGCTGCAATTAATTAGATGTAATGTTCTTGTCTCTTTTAGGGGGAAAACTCTGTAACGGAATCGTCGTTGTAGTCCATTGCACAGTTGCAAGGCGCGCTAAAAAGATGAGATTTTCTACGTAACTTCCCGAACCCCAGACTATAAATGATTTGTGTTCCTATGTATTTGAATTTTTGAAAATATGTCACGTTACAAGGTGGCTTCAAATGAATTTTCAGTCAGACTTATTGGGAGACATTTTCAAACTACTGTTTTGTCATCAGCCTATGTGTAGCTGAAAAAACCTGTCTAATTTCCATTACCGTTACTAGAATTCGGCTGTAGAGGCAGGCCAGGTGGCAGAACATTGGGCACTGCATGCACCTGAACAACCTCTCGTCTGTTTTTGTCAGGAAAATTAAGAATTGTGAGTTTCCTTGAAGAATATGTTCTTCTAGTGAGCAAAATCAAGACGACCGTCGGGATGACTGAAGTTTATAAGAACCGCATCTTTTATCAGTTTAACGTGGGCATGCAGATGAAGGTTCCCCGACGAAATTGAGTTTTCTCAACAACAGGGAAAAGGGCAGCCGTCCCGGACGGAGGCATGACCTTGAGGAATGAAGATGGGATGAGGGATAACAGAGCTAGTAAGAAGTGATTAAAATAGATTCAGATAGGCATGAAAATACCGTTACAAAAGAATAAAATAGTTCAAAAAGAAAAAAGTTCATGATCATCCTTTCAGTAACTTCAGTCCTTTACGTCCATTTTTAGGCCTCCCCGAAGGAAATTGCCGTCCTTCCACGACGGGGGAGGAGATAGGACAAGGTACATGAAATGAAGATTAACCGAGCAAAGAAGAAGTGATTGAAAATCGATTCCAATATGTATTAAAATAGCATTTCAAAACAAAAAATATGTTCACCCAGCCAGTAATTTCAGTCCTTGTACGGTTTTTTTATTATTTTTTTTAATTTTAGGCCTCCCCGACGAAATCGCAGACCTTCCCCGACGGGGGGGGGGGGGCAGTGGTCCCCGACGGGGGGCCATGGCCCCCCCCCCCCGCTGGCGCCACCCCTGCCGTGGTGGGGGTCCAGGGGCGAAGCCCCCGGAAGCTCCTGGGTATTTACGAAATTGTATAGGCCTTAAAATGATGCATTTTATCTTCAGCTTTAAATTACATAAGATGGGCACTTAACAGAACACATATATCACAATTTGACTTTCTTCAAACATATCCTTACTCCATATGATTAAAGTCGGTCGGAATCGATAATGCAGAGGGTACGGGGAGGGTGTATGGATAACTTAAAATTGAGGTCCTTCAGGGGCTTCCTCCTTGGTGCCCCAGATCTTCTTTTCAGAAAGCTGGGGGGCTTTTCATGTGATGTGAATTCAGCCTTTGACTATGATGGGGCGCGCGAATAAGTTGAATAACGGTGGCCCCCTAAAGACATTCTTACTGAAGCACAAACATACTCTGGTTTCCTATTTAGTCTTTTTCAAGTGACTTTCACAGAGCCGTTACCTCTAAATGGCCGCGCCGAGCGCGCCAAAAAAATGA
The DNA here is from genome assembly GCA_037179385.1 of Holothuria scabra. NCBI lineage: Eukaryota > Metazoa > Echinodermata > Holothuroidea > Aspidochirotida > Holothuriidae > Holothuria > Holothuria scabra. The sequence goes on from CM074182.1 coordinate 25,191,489, forward strand.
ATTTTTACTTCATCTCAATTGTGAAATTGAAAAAAAAAAATAGACAAAGAGTGGTCCCTTTTCACTACAGCTGAATAAGAGGGACCCCTGAGGATACTATTTGTACTAAGCAAAAACGTACCGTTGGTTTCCTATAGAGTCCTTTTCATGAGATTTTTATAGAGTCCTTTGAGCCGTTCCACAAAGAGTTACGCACAATTTTAAGTTTGATTCACCATACTTAAGCCAACAGTAAATCATACTTAAGATCGTGCGTAACTCTTTGTGGAACGGGCCCCTTATCTGTGATGGGACGCGCAGAACACGCCGAAAGGTGGACTTTTGAGACATCTCAACAGAGAAATTAATGGAAATTAGAGAAAGGGTGGGCCCCTTTTCACTTCAGCCGAAAAAGAGTGGAGCTCCAGATTAGGGTCAAATAAGATCATTGTCCTTTCAGAAAGCTTGGGGGCACTTGGTCAGAGTAGGGGACCAGAAGACGACCACCTACCTGCCTCCCTCTTTCACTAGAAACGGTAGACCTGTGTACGGCCTGTGCATTGGTGATAAGTTTCAGTGGCAATGGGAGAGGTGTTCAACAAGTAACCTGAATCCTGACATATTTAAAACGGGTGCACGCGAAGCGTGTCGAAAAAAAAAAAAAAAAAACAGCGTTGAGACATTTATTGGAAGAGTATTGTATAGTTTTCAATGCAGTATATGGCCTGTTTAAACATTATACAACTTGATTAAGTATCACTCGGGTAGCTCTGTCCGTTCCAGTTTGATTTTGTAGCAATAGCAACCAGACTGAGGCGTAAAAAAACTAAGTACTGGAAAAAAGTGAGGGGGGGGGGCAAGTGCCCCCGTGTCCTCCCGTAATCCCGCCTAGGACCATTGTGTTTATATTCGATTTAAGGCTGCCATCAAGAGATACCGGTTGGCCTCAGAGTTTCCAATTTTTCCTTTTTGTATATATTGTGAACCGTGACAAATTGTTTTCTTAAAACTTTCAAGGAACGTGAAACATCTGGCATTCTAAGCATGCAGTAATGAGGCACAGGGAATGTAATTTGTCTGCAATCTAGAGGTGTTTTTTAGCAAAATTTCCCCCGGCGGGACGCTCCGTTCGAACCGATGGTCGCGCTCCGCGTATAACTCTCACCCATCACTAAAGCTGACAACGCCCTGGGTTAGGTTAGGAGTTAGACGAGGTTTAACAGCCTAGTTTCAAACCTATTGGTTGATAGCGCCCTTGATTAAGTTTAAGAATTTAATGGCCTCTCATCCTACAAGTTAGTAACGGGCAGGCTAAATACAATAACTTACCATTGTCTAGACATAATAACCCTGCAAACATGGACAAACGTATGCTATTTACCTTGTTTTTAAAGGACTGGCTTGGAGAATTAATGTCTGTTCAAAAATTAATGTAATTAATCACTGGGGATGGGGGTGACAACGGGCCCATGATGACATTGCCTTAGTCCTATATATATATAGTAGGCAGCGTCAGGAAGCTTGTAGGCCATGTGCTAACCTAGGTACAGTAACATTGCATGCATGACGTCATAATAATCTTGTTATTATCATAAATTTACATATTTTGTATGTCATACATACACCTTGACCTTGAAAATAAACTGAAACTGAAAAGTTTTGAGGAAATTTTCGAGCTAGCTTTGCCCCCCCCCGGAAAATATCCTAGCCACGCCACTGCTGGGGGTGTAAAAAGCCCAAAACCATAGGCGTAGATCCCGGTGGGATGGGGGGGATATACCCCCCCCCCCCCAATATTTGACTAGGGGGGATGGTCTATGTAATCATTCCCCCAATGTTCAGTCTACAGATACGTATTTTTTTACTGACAAGTAAGCTGCATTTATTCTCCCCTCATGATTAACATGACTCACGTTGTTCACCTACGTGTGTAATATAATGCTGTCTATGTAGGCTACGTTACATCCACTGGAGTAGACAGAGGGCACAAGGGGGCCATGGCCCCCCTGTTCAGGCCCGCAAAAAAAAGAACGATAACTAAATGAATGAATGAATGAATGAATGAATGAATGAATGAATGAATGAATGAATGAATGAATGAATGAATGAATGAATGAATGAATGAATGAATGAATAAATGAATAAATAAATAACGATAGTAAAAGGTCCGTTCGTTGCCTTGGCCTAGACTGTGCACTTCAAGGGTCATACTGTACAATTAGTAAACATATTCCAGGGTTCGTTCCGCATTTCTGTTGATGTCCAACAGTGCAAGCACGCACGCTGAGCGCGAACACTATTTCAATAGACTCAATCAGTGTTTACAAACAAATGCAGTCACGGCTGGGCGTCAAAAGAGTTGGTAAGGCGCCCTCACTAAGTTCTATGCTCTATAGTGGGCGCTCTTACACTGTAGTCAGAATGGACGGTAGGTTCCAATTTGTCTGTGCGTGTAACCGCGCAAGCGTTAAAACGCACAACACCAAACATACACCCTTTCGTTCTTGCGCATGCTCTGTGACAACCAATGCCAACCAGTGACGTAAGCGTCAACACTGTTATAGCCTATAGCACTGCAATCACCCCAAATCAATAGTTGATCGATCGCTCGCTGAAACTAATTAACCAAATGTCACGTAGGCCCACAGTATATTGATGCATCATACCCTGTAAGCAGGCGGTCTGTCGGCGGCTATTTGACCGACGAAGAGCCATCGGAGGTCCACTGTGAAAAGTGCATGATGGGTAGAGAGTTTTTGCCAATCATCTTCACGCCCGTCAGCGAACCGCAAACCCAGATTTTAGGGAGAAATGATGACACCATAGAGAAACATCTCGAGTATTCTGCAAGAAATACCAGACAAACCTCTACAGACATCCAGAATGACATCTTGAGTTCAGCAGAATTTAAGTTTCGAGTGAAAATGTTTTGCACACAGAAACTCAAAAGGCGACTGCTTAGATCCCTCTACAAGCCTGGAAACTTCAATTTTCTACTGTCTGAGTGGTCCCATATTTCAAAATTTTCTATACGCTTTACGCCAACCAATGGTGGCGCCCCGCTTAGTCTTTTTGACTATCTGAGAGGTACGAATTTTCAAAATTTCTAGACGCTCCGTGCCAACTAGTGGTGGCGCTCCGCTTTGATTGTCTTACGGGCAGAGTTACATTTTTCGGGCAAAAAATCTTCTGCCCCAAACTGAAATGCTCCCCTACGCCTATGGAAACACCTTACTTACTAATGCACTGGAACAGCTACTCACAACTTAGAGCAGGATTTCGAATTTGCAATCCTAGGATCCATAGTCCAGTGGAGTGATGAACTGAGCTGATCAGTATCTCAAAAGCATTTTTGAATCTGAGAAAAATCACAATTTTTTTCTCACCAGAATGAAAGACAATTAAACCTGACAAATGCCATTTCCAGCCATCTGGGAGTAGTTAAAATCCAAAATTTCCTTTGTACGCTCCGCGTCAACTGATGGTGGCGCTACGCTTAGATAGCAAGCTCTAGCCCCCTACAAATGTATCCCCCTCCCACAGCCCCACACAAAAGAGGAAAATCCTATTTACTCCACTAAATTTGATGTACCACTAGCTGAAAAATAAAAACAGAATTTGAACTGTATGAAATAGATGAAGGTACATGGCAAGCAAAAATATCCTTACCAGGCCTAGGGCTGTTAAAACACTTGCAAACATTAGGACGTTACAATGTGTACAAATGTCTCTCTAAAGTATTGATAGGGTTTGCCTCAATGCCAGTTACTTCAGCTTTAGCAGAGACAGCATTTTTGAAATATGGGAATTATTAAACCTAAGCTCCGCTTCACTATGGCACAAACACGGTTCATATCCCTCATGCTTCTTTCTGTTCTTTCTGTTGAACGGGAGGTGGTAAGCACCATGGATACTGACGAGGTTCTGAAACTTTTTTTTTTGAAAAAACACATAGACGTCTCGACTTTGGATTTTAAAATCAGCCCATACTTATTCAGTTAAGACTTATAGTGGAAAATCCTATTTATGGTTAACATCGATTCTAACTAGTATGTTAAAACTTTTTCTCAAGTTACAGTTATGATTGAGATTCTCAGTTTCTCAGTTTGATCCAGCTGTGCGTGTAGAAAATGTTCCCTTTGATAAATCTTTATCAGCAGTTGATCATCATTCCCACCAATCGGCCTAAATTTATCATATTTACCCTCATACAAACCTTTTTTACCTTATTCCCAAGCCACTAAGACAGCGGTTAAGAATGGAGACGATTTGTCGACTTTGTCCTATCCCCACACCAAGAACCTTGTGACGTCTCTGTAGTTTATTTAGAAACTTTCTGATCTTTCTGCAATTAACTCATTTTTTTTTTATTAAAGTGAACATTTTATTGAAAAAGATAGTTCAAATTAACGACTGCTTAAACTCTACTTACAAGCCTGGGAAATACCATTTCCGGCTGTCTGAGGGGTCGCGATATTTCAAAATTTTCTGTACGCTCCGCGCCAACTGATGGTGGCGCTCCGCTTAGATAGTCATTCGGTATGTTTGCCACCCCCCCCTGTTCAATAATCCTGGCTAAGCCACTGATTACATCAGAAGGTTTCAAAACGTTTTACATCATTTTCAAAACGTTTCGAGCCATGAAAGTCGCATATACTTTAAGTTTCTGTCATTTTAGCTGGGTAGTCACTAGTCTCCCATCTTCGCTGAAATAATCCAGACTGGTCCCATATAATTCGTTTAACCTGGGCGGGCTTCTACCGGAGACGTGCCTGTCCGACGGAGAAGAATTACTCTGTGCAGGCTAGTTGTTTTAGCTGCAATCGTCACACCTGCGCCAAAGGCTACCAAGAGATGCGACCGATAATTTGGGAACTATATCATCTCATTCTGTTAGGCTGCACAAAAATTCCAACTTAAGTTTTACGTATTCATATGTATGTCCTTTGCATTATTTTCAAGAATTAAGTTGAAAATTTTCTGGTTATCTCCAGCCAACTTGCAAGTCATGTAATGGTCTTCGAACTCAAATTTTTGTTACCGGGATAACCCTGAGTTGATACTGCCTTTTAAAACTTAACGGTACATCGTTGCTCTAGAATTGTTCAATTTCAGTCCTCCAGTGCAACTTGATAAAGAGTTTTGTGCTCAAAAGAGCCTTTCCTAAGCGTATAAACATGTCAATACCCTACAACATTACCTCTGTATTTTACCCCTTATAGAGCAGTCTTCCTGGGGCCTCTGAGGCGTTAAAACCCAGGAGCTTCCAGGGGCTTCGCCCCCTGGACCCCAAGCGGGGCTTCGCCCCTGGACCCCACCAGGGGCCCTAAGGCGGGCCCCTGGACTCCACCCTTTAGGGGCTTCGCGCTTTTGCTCGCCGTGCACGCTTCGCGTGCACACATCATCCCCCAACGGTTGAAAAGAAATCTACGCCCCTGCCCAAAACTGTCTGGTACGCTCCACACCAACTAATGGTGGCACCCCTCTTAGATAGTCCTGTTAGCGTTCAACCCAGTTATATTTTTTTCCATTCCGTCACTTACTGATTCCCCCCCCCTCCCCTTCTAGCAAATCGTAGATCCGCCACTGCGAAATTCTTATCTTTCTCATAAGAAGGTCAGAATCTTCAATAAAAAGCAAGAATCTGTGAGTCATATACAGTTGCAATTTTTTTCTCAAACATAAATAAGCTTCAGATTTTCGAATGTTTGTTAAATATGCATATAGAAAGCAAATGTTAATTCCAAAAATTTTCAGATTGGTGAATATACTTCAAAAAAAAAAAAAAAAAACAAAAAAAAAAAAACCCAAGTCAACTTCGATCGCCCCGGCTTTCTAGGCCTACTTAATTTCGCTCTTAAAAAAGAAAGGTCACTGGATAAAACCCCCAAATTTATCAATCCCATCTAACCAAAGACAAAAGTTTTCTTTCAAGTTCCAAAATCTTTCCGCTGTGTATAGTCTTCGTTCGCAAAATGTTAAACGTTTTTCCCCAGTTTCGTCTCGGAGACTTTAACGTACCGTAGGCAGGTAGATCTGCAATAAAATGAGTAAATGAAAACGCGGCGAATTTCAGTCACCCATATAACTTTCTTGATTTTGATCCTGGCGTCATCTTTGTACGGAAACTACGCACCTAGTGAGAATTTCCCCTACTTTTTGCAAAGCAGCCTTGAGCTTTGCCCAGGACATGTCACTGGCAGAGTCAGTGTTTATTTCAGATTCTTTTCATGAAGAGTGGTTGGAGCATCCGACTTGCAGTCGGGAGGTTGGGACTTCGAGTCCGGGCCGGATCATACCGAAGACTTAAAAAAAGGAACCTACTGTCATTGTGCTTGGTGCTCAGAATAAGCAGTGGAGTAGGGAAACAAGCCAATGAGTCACAACTGGACAACTGGAAAAAATGCTGTGGTTTTCATCTGCTGGAACATAATTTTTTTCTGCACATTTTGAAGTCAACCGTGACGAATTTTGCCTCCCGCGGAGAAAACGTTTAAAGACACGGTATCGTGGTGCGAACCGGGGGCGACATTTGTACAGCCTTCAAAAAAAGTTGTTATCCCACCCCAAAACCCGGATGTAGCCCATAGACACCGTATGATAACAGTACATACTGTATGATTGCGTGGGATACTGTACTGCTACATACGCTTGGTTGTGTGAGCGTTAACAGGTATAGTATAGTAGTATTTGTGTTAATTTGTACTGTGTGTAGCAGGGAGTTGTTTTCCTGATACAAGTGAGTACCTTGCTCAGTGACAACAGAGATACCCTTGGGAATTATCCCAATATCTTGGGAATTTCGAAACGTCTTAGTAATTCTTTTCCTTCCCACTTTGAAAAAAAGAAATATTGTGTGATTGTTTCTATTTTTTACATTTTAAGTTACTTATCAATTAGTTATGAATTATGTGAATAATTCCAAATAAGAATGCCAAGGTGGCTTGTATTAAATTTCCGGCTTAATTGTTTTTGTGTTGTAATGAATTAATCATCAGTTTGACTTCGATGCTTTTATAGGCTATTATTACTGCAGTTCAACGTTGAGGGCTGTACGTTGTTATTCGGGACATGATCTTGGGAATTTCTATAAAGACGAACTGGCCTAGGAAACCAGCATTGAACTTGCGATATTGGTCGAAGCGAAGGGGCTAGTCTTAGTCTTACGACAGGAAAATGTCTTCCTGTTCAGAAAAAAGAAGAAATTCGAAGGACAGCGTTTGCACCAGGCTATAGCAATGGCGCGGGAGGACCATTAAATGTTGTCACGAGAAGGAGAAATCAAACGAGAAAAGAACAGTAGCACACCGAAGTCGGAGTTCCCTTTCCCATTCTCACGCGGAATAGCCCCCTCACCTAGATCGCCGCAGAAAAGCAGGTTCATTGATTGGGAATGGCAAGCCTCCTGTTTATAACGGCGATTTTGCGAAGATCTGCTCACAGATCATGCCCAAAGGTAAGTGAAATGTGTTTGTTCAGTTACTGATGGTAAAAAGTAGACGGGATTGCGGTCTCGTTAGTGATCCACATACCCCACATGCGTGTTTAGCATGTACATGCATAGGCCTAACGTTTGGACTCAATTATGTTAGTAGCTCTATGCCTAGTAAAACTTATGACGAGCCAGCACAGGTTTCAGCAGAAGTGATCAGCAGTACATTTACCAATTCATCAAAATCGTAACCTCAGAATAAGCCGCACATATGCCCCTGGTTTGTTCATATACATGCCCCATCTTAGTTTACACATGGAAGTACTTCCATGGTTTACACTTATGATCTCTCACTCAGAAGGCCTGGCACGGAGTTTGCACTTTCCCCAATATTGTCATCACAAAACTATATCAAGCAGAGGCCTACAATATATGCTATCACTTAGATGATCCTAGCCTAGCTGTTTCATTAGCCTACAGTCCACTTGACAATGAGTAAGTGCTCAGCTTTGCTGGATCAGTTATTTGCCAAAGAGACTTGATGAGAACAAGTCTGTAAGCCTGAGCATGTTGGATTTGTAGTATAAATGAAGATTACCTGGTGCAACGATGTGGGCAGGATCAAGGTGCCATTATCTAGTAATTGATTTCTGAAACTTTGCTTATGCTTGAGTGATCTCCAGCTGCATTTATAGTAATTGATACTAGTTATATGCTTTGCAAAAAAGGAAATGAAGGCTTTGATAAGCATTCATATATCTGAAGACTTAACTAAGCATTCACATTCATGTGTGAATGCATTCCAAAACATTAAAAAACTAATGAATGCATTCAAACAGTAACTGAAGGCTTGGTAGGCTTCAAAGGAAATTATGAAGGCATATTCATAATGCAAGGAAGACTTCATTTGAGGAAGAAATTAAGCATTCAACTCACTGACTGCTTAAACCTTCGAATGCTAAAAGATGCATTCAGAAGGCATAATGAATGCTTATTGAACGCTATAAAAGCATTCATTCATGGTAAGGGTAAGGGTCCCCATCCAAGTGCTAGTGGTTTGCCAGGTATGTGTTTAAAAGAGTTGTAAGGCAAACTGCCTTCCTATTGTAAGGTAAGGCCCCATATATAGGCCTAGGTTTTCAAGTACGTACATCGCCCATATATGAAAAATCACATACATGTTCAACGTGCACTGCAGCAGATAATTTTATAAAGAGACTAGTTGTAGGAATTTTGAACCGTCTTCACAAAGAGTGTTTACAAGGGGGTAATTAGCAAAATGGGCGCACGAGGCAGCCCCACCCCCATCCGACCTGTAAAACGCCCCTTCCTTTCAGATTTTTGATTGGAAACTGCATTGAAAGTAATAATTTGATATCAAAATCCCATTTCCACATATATTGGAAGGGAAAAATAAAATAATAATAATAATAATAATAAATTTCCGCGTTTTCCACATTTTCGAATTAGCTATAGGTCCAGTTCGAAAACGCAAACTATAGCAAAGTGTAAGCCCTGTGCGCTCCCTCCCCCATCTGATCGGTTAAACTCCCCTTCCATTTGGATTTTTATTTTGCAATTCCAGTGAAAGTACAATGATTTGTTACAAAACCCCACTTTTTCACACATTGGAAGGGAAACCGCGGAACTTCTTTTTGACGGTAATTGGTATTTGAACATTTCCGCGGTTCCCATGATGTCGACCTGGCCATACATTTCCCCCCATGTGTGGAACAATGCTATAGTATAGAAAGTTAGCTAGGCCTACATCAGTCCCGTAAGAAGACCTGGATCTGCAGACTTTGGGCTCAGTCGCAGATCCAGGGTTTTGAGAAAGAGGGGATTAACATCAATTAACAAACCAAGCATACACCAGGGTATTGGGGGTCACCGGGCCTCCAATAAAATCTGAATTCTGCTTATATGCTCATATACAATTTGCCACCAACTAAGAGGCATATTTTCTGCATATTTTCCTTGGTAAAAAGAATAGTTTGTCATTGAAAAACTTAGGGGAACCCTGAGCACCGCCAATGCCCCCTCCTGGGTCAGGGCTTATTGTCAAGATATTCAAGTCTAAGCTTGCTCTCGCATGTGCACACTGTTTAATCCTGCACAGTACAGACTATATACCCTTCAAGCCAAATTAGTTTTAAAATACTCAGTTAATGACATTTGAAATGTTACATCCAATTCACCCTCATACTTTGTAAAAATTATTTAGGGATAATTACCAACATATTCAACAATTGGTTGTACCTGTATGCAATGAAAACTTATGCTGATCTCCTTCCCCTCAATCACCACCACCACCCCACAACCCCCTCCTTACAATTAAGGTAAATAAGAATTCTGCATTCTAAATTCAGTTCATACCAAAGTACTGTTGGCCTACTACCAGTAACCAGTTGGGCTGCAGGAATCAATTTTCATGGTTGTCAGAATTTGGGACAACAAAAAAGTTCCATACGGACTACCAATAAATTAAAGGTTGGTTGTCCCATGGACAACCATTTTCCTCTCAGATTGAAAAAGTATACTGCTGATTGATAAACTTTTTCAACTTTTTCCATAATAGTTTCATAACCACTGATATTTCAGACTGGAGTGTTGACTTTCTGTCTCTCAAACATCACATCTTTTTATTCTTCAAGACCAATAATACATGAACATAATTAGCCTTCTGTTTTAAAATTGTGTGAAAAATATTTTAAACAAGGGCCACTGCTGATGCCACTGGTAATTGGCAGGTGGATTTAAAATTCCCTAGACAGAATAGATTGCAATCTCCCCCCCCCCCTTGTCCCTTTCTGTTTTAATGTGGCCTATGTTTTCACATCATCATCATGATTATGACTCTTATAACAACCAATTTTGACACCACCCCTTAATTATTGAGGGGCATGTGATTTGAAATCATGGAAGTCTGATACACTTGCACACTCTTCCCTAAAATTAAATACTGTTTCATTGCAAATAGTCTTGGTTTACTTTTCAGGTGTTCTTCAAAGTACTCTACATGCAGAGGGCCACACAGACAGAGCCAATTAGTGAATGACCAACCTCACGTACAGTTGCTAGCTGTTACACCCATAGGTGAGTGAAAATAAGTGCAGGATGTATCAAAACAAGTCTTTCAATCTCCAAAAGCATGTTTTCCCAGCTAACTTCCAGGTAGTACTTCCATGGTTTCACAACACTATAGCACAGAACAGAACTACCTCGTGCTGTTCAGAATTGCACGTAATGTTTTAGCGGCTTTAATTAGTGCCATGCCGTGAGTGGTGGCTCTAGGTTGGGGCAAGAGGGGGCATATGCCCTCCCTAGATTTTGTCCTTGGCCCCCTCTCACTCCTCCCCTCCCTGCCCAAATGTTAGCTGGTCAGAAAGGAGTTGGGTTTGGGTTGACTGAAAAGAAATAACGTATCCCTCAGAGACTACATTTTTCATTCAGAGATACAGTATATGCTAAAACCTCAGAGCTTCCAGGGGCAAAGCTTGTTTCCTGCCTACTGTAAGAGGTGACTAAAGGGAAAACTAACTTGCACTTGAACAGTACTTGAAAGTAAATTTTAACTTTGAACTTCTTATTGAGTTGACTGACACAATGTTCCTGTTGGGTATACTTAAATCTCATCTTTACTAAAATATTGCACAGTTTATGAGCATTGCTAGGCCTTTACCCAATATCTTGTTTGATAATGATGTAGAGTTGCAGTATCAATTAGTTGTCCACAAAGCCTGAGTGAATATTATTTTCTCCCAATTGCACAATGTTAGATGGTATACCCACTATGGTAATGTTTTGACATTGCCAACATTTTCAGAATTATAAGGTTGAATGTTATGTGCTTGAATAGTTTACATTTGCAAATTGGGCTAGTTGCTATGTTGATATGATGTGCTGTGCTCCCTTTATTGAAGACAAGAGCGCTACAGTCACCCCAGTATAAAGTACAGTAGTGTACAGTAGTTATACTGCCCTGTTTCATGATTGGCTACAGTATAGAGTCAGGTGACAATATATTCTTTCCTTAAATGTGAAATTTACTTAAGTGCTTGGTTTGCCTGAATATCCAATATTATGGAATGAGAAGAAAATTGTGAGATACCTCCTTAAAAACAAACCTTGCCCTACTATCAAGTTTACAGTAATTAGAAGTGTGGTTATAATAATTGAACATCATCCACACAGTTCATCCTGTGCTGCAAACTTGCATCACCAGCTATAAATATGATATTCCATTGAATTGCAGCATTGAAATCTACTCCTGTCAAGGACCACTATGACAGTATTTTAGAGCCAGTTTGTCCCTCAACAGCAAATACAGTTAATTATGGAATCCAAACACAGGGAGGATTGCAAATGGCTGTTCAACCAATTCAAACCAATAGTTATTGCCCGAGATATAGCTGGACTTTCATTGAGTTCAGACAAACATCATGCATGTTCTATACATGCACGATTCCCTTATACAACATGTATTACACAGACGGTGTGTTTGGTCTAATGATAGAGCATCCACCACTTATGCGGAAGGCCCGGGTTCACTTCTCCGGTTGAGTCATACCAAAGACTCTTAAAAAGGAACCTACTGCCATTTTGCGTGATCGATGCTCCATGTAAGCAGTGGGGTAGGGAAAACAAGCCAGTGAGCCACAATTCCCTTACAAAAAAAGGTGCGTCAACCTGTGTCTGCACCATGTGTGATTACGTGTGGAAAAACAAAGAAAACCACACGTGTTCTTGGGTGACAACCTGCATTTTTGGAACCTTCTACTAACAGGTTTGACACAGGTTTTGCACACATTTCCTTACCTTTAATATCAAGCCACAGGTTTTGTGGAAGAATTGTTTGTTATCCCTAGTTTTTATCACCACACGTTTTTGCACATAAAACCTGTGTCAAACCCGTGGCAAACCTGTGTCCAACCTGTGACAAATGAACAACCTGCGTCAATGTCAAGGGAAATCACAGGTTTTCATGCAAAAACCTGTGATAACCCCTGGAAAAAACCTGTGAAAACCTGTGAATTTGGAACCAACTGACACACCTTTTTTTGTAAGAGAACTGGAAAAAAGGCCGTGGTCGGTTCAACTTGAACCAATAGGTTAGAAACTGGGCTGTAAAACTCCATCTAACTAACTACAACATATATTACAGCCAGGGCTGGAAAAAAGGTTTATTTCCCAGGAAGGGAGTTGCATTATTTCCCAGGAAGAGAGTAAAATTTCCCACAATTCTCCCTGCATTTTCATGAACAGAAAAGGGAAATTTCCTTCCAGATGTCCAAATTTCCTGGGAAGGAGCTTCTCAGCTTCACAACTCTTTTCACCCATGATTATAGCATTGTAGTACGTGCTGTATATAAGAAGTCACAACATCTGGCTGGCATGGTGCCATGCAGTCTCTTTCCAAGGGAATGATGAAATCCTTCATAAGAGGCACAAGCAGCCCAAATCTATGGCCAAACCCAGAGATTTGTCTGGGAATTATTTTGAATAAAATGTTATGAAAGAAAAATTGAATATTTGGAATTTAAATTCAATGTTGATTTGGATTTCAAAATTAAATTTCAAGTTTTGTGGTTTTTATTAAAGGACAATTGCATTTCCTTCAAGAATTAGAAGGAAGTACACCATTGGAATTACTTGCCACTTTCTGGACAATAAATAACATACCCATCTATGCTCCCTTGAAAAGAATGGAAAATGTTTCCTACTGTATATACAGTGGGGACCATCCATCATAACCTTCAGATGCATCCCCTGTCCCACCTTGCTCCCCTTAGCACCTCTCTGGCACTCCTGGTTTTACTGAACACTTATGGCCAAATAAATTGCCAAAACACAAATGGTCATTCAAGATTTTAGCTGAATTGTTTTGCCCTCTACCTAAACAAAAAGGGATGGGGGTATTGGATGCCATGCAGTCTTTCCTTGTCTTACTGCAGTGGAAGTGTGATGTCTTTGTCACAGTGTGAGAAGAGGGTGCTATACTTACTGTAATTGTTCATAAAGTTTGAAAGCTTTGACTTTTTCATGACAGTAAGCATTTCTTCTGAAGTACAGCACCATACTGTAGCTTAACTGTCAGATACATGCATCTCTCTTCTACTCACAGTAGATATATTTCCTTTCATTTTGTAACCTATAGCTAGGCTACTCTAATCATTTCAAAATGGATTTATTAGGTCCTATGTTTTTGTATTATTACTTATTTTATCTATTATTCCAACAAGATACTACCCAATCTGTTTCTTTGGGTGTAAACTCTGAAAATGCAAGTTTTTTTTCTAGTGATAACTGATTAACCATTTTCAAATGCAGTCACATGCTTGCAAAACATATACGTGTTTTCCAATATGCTTTCGAAATGTCGGATATTAACATCAAAAAGCTGACCAGGAAAGAAAAAAATCCTTTGTTAAACAGAATTTGTTTTGTAATTTTTTAATGTGGTGTATAGGCTTAGTCCTGGCAGATGCAATCACTGGGTCTTCCCATTTTAACCATACTACTGTACTCCAATGTACATGACTGCTGTTGTCAGTTTTCCACATTGAAAGGCAAGAACAGTCATCCCAAACTTACTGTATTTTGAAGCAAAGGCTAAAGCTCACAATTTTCTTTTCACTTCTCTTAATTTCTTAAAAGTATTTTTAATAATTTTTTAGGACTTCAATATTACATATTATAGGAAAACCAAGCAGTGACTCCCCCCAAAATGGCACATGACTGTGAACAGCCAATCATGAAACAGCCTGAGGGATGGTGTACTACACTACTTCGAGTTGGGGAGACTGCACTTGCCCTTTAAGCTTTTCATTGATCATGCTTTGATATCAAAGGGCAGAAAAGATGATCTGAGATTTCTCTAGATTGAAACAGTATCATGAAACTGCATGGTAGGAACATTCACCATTTGCATTTGGCATAAACACATCCATGGATAAAAAATACCTTTACACAAGTTGCAAATTTTTTTGCCATTTGTCAGTTTGTTTCTTCATTCATCTTCAAAATATGATATAAAGGATAAAATGTAGTTTCCGAACTTTGCATTATTGTTGCCTGCTTGGACAAGAGGTGACATGAAGTACAGGTCTAAGTGCATTACAATCTATTTTGTCAACAGTTCAGTTGAAGATTGCCTGGATTGCCAAAATGAAAATGAAACTGATGAGGCAGAGGCAGACAATATCATGTGGGAGGAATAGGGCTGCCACGATAACCATTTTTCATTTATTGATGTCGCCAGCATTTCCGCGACGATATCGCGATATCGCGCATTAGTCTAAACATTCTCCATCAGCGTCGAGGAAGCAAAACAGCTGTTTATTGCATGCAGCCACTACTGATTTCATACCAAAAGTGAGGGGAGATTGACTATGCATGCATGTAGCAATATTGATTGTGCAGAACTCTTCACAAGTCTAGAACGTATGTGAGCTGTTACAGTATTCACTGCATTTTGAAACAGCTTCCGATTTTATATCATGTTTTCTTGTGGTGGGTTAAGTGCAGATTTCATTTCTTGTGACACCATAAATTATGATCATTTTAAATTACTGACATAAGAAAATAAAAATAGGGATTTCACAGTGGTTTTAGTCATTTATTTGATTTATTGCAATATCACATCTTGACAAAACATTGGTCGATATCGTCGGGGCAAAACTGTATCGATGATATCGTGATATCGCGATATCGTGGCAGCCCTAGGGAGGAAGCATTCAAGTCTAAACATGAAAGTAGAGTATCTAGGTACATTCACTATGCATTGAATTCAGTTTCTTTGAAAAGAGAAACCTTGTACCTGATGGAAAAATATCAAGTTTTTGTTACATCTTTTGAATTTCCATTTTGATCTGGATTCTGCTCAAAATATTTCCAGAATGGTAGTATGCCTATCCCCAGTTCCAAGACCTACTGACAGTAATACCAACCTCACCTCTGAAGCTCTGGCCTTGTCCAGTTAAGCAAGTTTTGGCACCACAAGTTTGAAAGAAATCTTTTATGAGTAGCTCTCTCTTCAAGAAAGTGTGAAATATGAGAACAATTTCATCTTTTTGGAATTTGTGACAAGGAGAATAAAGAAAAAAATTATAAGTGTTTTTCATACATTTCCAGTTCCAGCTGAGCCTGCTTATTACATTTAATTTGGAGAAGTACCAATGCAGATTATTAAGCAATCCAGAAAAATTTCAAGTAAGCAAGGGAACAAAACAAAACAGAGCAAAAATATTTCTGTGGGCATTTCCCAAATTATTCTGTTTTTTTTTTTTTTTAGCACAGGAGGACCAGCCCAAGGATTCACCCAAAGTTGTCAAGTTCACCTTTGCATATGCTAGTCATTTACAGTGTCATGGTCAACTGGACTGAAGATTCAAAATCTCAGCTACAATTGGGGTGTAAAAGGCACCTGGTTGATGCTTCCCAAGCAGGATGGAGTTATGCATGATTCTGAGTATCCTGGCAGAACCCAGAAAACCACATCAATACTGGAAAGATTGGTTGCCATTTTTTATGGTTTACATCACAAAAGCAATTTTTCTTGGCCAAATGTATTTGGGAAATGAAGTTTTGTGAATAGGAAGATGGTGTGATACTGGAACAGTATTGCCAACCAGCTTGTAACTGTATTGAAGCCTTTCATTTATATGTTATAACATCAGCTATACCTGAAACTTTAGGTCTGAATTTTATTCCAGTTATTAAACAGCATGAAACAACTAATGGGACTATCATATCATGCATAATAAAGACAACAAGAATTTAGGAACAATTTTGGGTGCACTCAGTGGAGCATGTGTCTTTTGTAAGCTTTAAATGAATTGTAAGTTGAAGCAGGGTTTCCACATTTCTGGAAAATAAATTTTCACTTTTCCAGGACCAAATATTAAAAGAACTTGCACGACTTTTTGGGGGGACTGTTACACATCAAGTAATGAAAATTTGTGAAAATTTCCATGAATTTCTTATGATTTAGTTAACACAATTTTTTGAATTGGAAAACTTTACCAGGCCCTTGTAAATATTTTTTTCAGTCATGACTTTTCAGGTTTTCAGTGATGGCAGAAACCCTTCTAAAGGTGTTTAAGTCATTTGTTTAATAGAGACGTTGGTATGCCAAAGGAAGTGGGAGTTTGAAACTGCATGTTCAGGATACTCAGATTGATAATTATAGTTTATTTATTTGTAGTAACTGTACTGTGTAAGAAATACTCATGCATCATCCTGAACTGTGATATCAAATTCAAGAATGCAGAGTGGCTCATATCCCGACAGAGAGTGCAGTCTGATTCAACAGGGTTTTGTATGCTCACTATGATGATATACCCTTCAAACAGTAGACCAGGATTGTGTCTGCACAATGAAAAGTTTTAAACAGCTGTGGGTAGCTAGAATTAACCAAGTTGGGAGAATGTATGAAGTAGTGAGAGGACTCGGCCTAGCTTGAATAATCTACCTCCAGAAGTAGACCCTAATTCTCATTTAAAAGATATCGTGTAAAAGAATGTTTCAAATAAATTTATGTTTAATACGGTGAAGTAGAATGTTGCGCTAAAAATTCTGAACTCAATTCTTGGGATGCTCAAAATATATGCAAGTTAAATTATCAGATTTTTAATTCAATTTTTGTGAACTTGGAGCAAGCTTGTGTTTCATGTCCTACACTTGCACTGATCAAATGTGTTTTCTAAAACTTTTTTTTACAAATGATCAAAATATTTCTTTTCTTAGATTTGAATATGCCATGAGCAAGGGTGGAAAAACCAGCAAAATGTGAAGTTCCTTGCCAAGAATTGTTGAAAATTTGGAAGAATTTTTTTTTTTTTTTATAGACAAACATTTAATTTCCAATGTAAATTTTATTTGTGCTGAAAATACACATTTCATAGCTATCGTCATGTTTGGAGCCCTCGTCATGGTTAGTGGGACACAGAAATTTTTCAATCTTGACATTTTCTATTAATGAGTTAAAACCAGATCCCCTTGTTTCATTTTGAATAAGAGCAATTGTAAAATCAGGACTTGCTACTGTAAGCATTGCCCATCTGTGCTGAAACATTGACATCACTCCTTGATCAGTACTTCCTTCAGGTTCAGTCATGACATACTTTGGGTTTGTGTTGCCACATTCATGTACGTTATGCCAACATCCCAAGGACCAAATATGACTTGAATAAAAATTTTGATTACATTTAATTCTAGTATTGAGCATTCCATGAGAACTCTTTTATCAGCTCTCTTCCACTAATTTGGTTTAATCCTACACCAAACACAAGCTTGTTTATTTATGATATTGTGCAGTACTTTATGTGTCCACACCTGAGTGCCATTTAACCAGCCTTTTAAAGGTGCATGCTGGTGCATGGTGCCTCTTTAATTGGAGACTGTGGTACTGCTTCGATGGGTCTCATATATGTCCAACAGGTAGTATCCATCATTGTTTGCTGTTAGTTACTGTATGGAGGGACATGTACATTTAGACATAGAATGATTTTGCTATGATGCAGAATTAAGTTGTTGCTATAAGAAGGAGAAAATTTATTTGTGCAAATTGCATGCATACAGTATATGCCCTTGCTTACAAACAGCACCACTATACTTGAAGGGAATGTAGCATATCCACAAAGATAGTAAGGAATATATAGCACTTTATACATGAAGATCAGCACCAGTTGGTTAAATTTGGATATGAATTGAAACAATAATTCCACTCTTATTGATAAATGTTTTTTGGGTACGGTACTGGTAATTGTGTAGTCAATCAATGGCATAACAAGAGGCCTTCTAGATGCATGGGGAAGCTAAACTGCAAAGGGGTGCCCAAATTCATTTTTCTAAAAGCCTCTAGCTCCAATATTCATGGGTAGGGGGTGGGAGTATGGGATAGGAATGAAACCTTGCACACACAAGCTCTGAGGTTTTTGAATTCTCCATGGACCCCTGTGCATTGTCCACCCAGGTCCACCCTACTGCTACCCAGAAGTCCCCACCAAGAATGAAATTGTATGTAATTGTAGACTTTTGAAACTCAATGCAGCTTTGCTGAAGTTCAACTGCAGAGGTGCACAAGGCTGGTGTTCTTGTTTAAATTGGAGAAGGTACTAGAGTGTGTAGAACACAGCTTTTAAAATAGGGCTTCATTGTGATCCTTATTGAAGTCTGAAAGCTATGTAAAACCTTGCTGCCCTTCAGAAAAAAGCAGAATGTGATCTGCTGAAAGTTGGGCAATACATTTTCTAGGGATGTTGGAGGAGTAGGAGTTCTTGTCAGCCTTTCAACCTGCAGGACAGCTGTGTGTATGGTAAGTATCACCTCCTCCTTTCTCCCCCTCCCCCCTCATTTTGGTCCAGAATGCTAATAAAATATGCTAGGTGCATGCTTGATTCTATATGAGAATGAATGGCTCATTAATTGCAAACTCAAAATTATCAAAACTGCCAATGTCATTAACAGACATTATTCTCATTCAAAAGATATGGTAGGTAGGCTATACATCTGTGCTACGAGGTCCTTGCTCCAGTGAATGCAATTTATAACACTACCATAACTGCTGTAAACCACTGTAAATAGATTCTTCTACATCCTGTAAATACCCCATCATTTTTCTGATCTACCTCTGTAAGTGAATAGACTGACCCAACTAGTCTTCAAGGCATACATAAAGGTATAGGAAACATGTAATTCACTCATACCTCATAGTAATATTAAATGATTTTTGACAAAATTATAATAATTGCTGGAACTCCTAAAAAGTTAATTGACAGAAATATTACATAAAAGAAAAGATGAAAATCAGGTAGAGTACCATATTCTTACTGGAATCTTGTACCAGATGTTTCGCTTTATTGTTTTACACTTAAAATTTCCCATCAACATGCCATTCTACATTTCTTGATCAACAAGCAGGACAGTGGAAAGCTCTTATTTTTTTATAATAATAGACACTATGATTAATTCCCAAACAAAACATAACTCTTCTATTTTGCATTTTGCATGCAGTTATGAATTCACTTCAAAAATGGTACAAAAACTTATGGTGTTTTTCCAAAAAAGAAGTTAGATTTCAAGTGATATGAAAACTGCTACCACCTTTGGAAATGAAGTTTTTAATTCGATGCTTACATGCAACTTTCATGATATATCTTGCAGGATAGTTTGATATCATGATATGCAATTCCCATTTCAATGAACTTCTGGCTTTTCCACCCCTATTCTTGCACTCCTGTCACTGTATCCTAACATGATGACACCGGTTGCCTCCCCAGTCTCGGAATATTGCATTAAGTAAGTACGCATACGAAGCAAGTTTAAATAGTTGAATTCTGTAGGCAATCAACTTGCAGTGGAGATGTAGTTCTCAAAGCCACCATACAGACCTGGCCTGCACTTTCTTCTTTAAAGAGAAGACATTTTCCTTCCAGCCTAACAAGAAGATAATGGTAGGTTCCCATGCATGAGTTCTGCCATATAGTAGTTATTGTAGGTGATTCTTTCTCCAGAAAAGTTGATGCAGTTCCTGTAGTGCTAGTACCTTCAAGGAAACAAAGAAGAGCACAATATAAATAAGTTATGTCACATGTAGTAACAACTTTTTAGTTTCAGGAGACTGTTTAAGAAAAATTTTGTAGACATGAAGGTTAGCTTACTCTTATATATGATATTTTAATTTAACTTCATGCTCTGTACATATAGCCATGTTGAAGATTCTTGTGACAGGTAGAGGCTACTGAGCTGTTACATGAATGACACATAGGCCTCGATTCATATGATGTTAAGTTCATATGATGTTAATTAAAATGCAAAATATCATATGAAACATGAGAGATGTACCCTAGCTTGTGACAGGAATCAGTTTAAAAAAATATGGACACTCATCACCAGGTTGATTAGTTATGAGAGAGTAACCTTTGCAATAAGTGAATGCTCTTCCATTGACAAATTCAGAAGATGCAGTAGGCAGAGAATGCTTTCATTACAACATGCACTTGAATGCACTGCAATTGTTCTGACTTGTTAAACATGACAGCTACTTGACAGGGTTAGTCTCTTAGGAACAAAAGTTTGTCTGCTTTTTGATGAGCTCAAGGTCTTAGCCTTCTTGGCTTAATTTAAGAAGTCTAGCAGTGACAAACATAGCTTGACAAGGGGTAGCTAGAACCTTTTTTTCCTAATTGGGAGGGTAAGGGGGGGGGGGGAGCTTTAAATGATTGATAGACTTATATTCAGTTACACTTCGGGTATCAGTGGAGCAAAGTTCTTATGCCCCCCCCCCCCCTTCGTCCTCCAGTCCTTATCCCAACTCTGAAGCCAATGCAATTACCTAGCTAACAGGGCTGCATGTGTATTCTTTAGCATGCACAGCATTTCATTAGGCCATTTAATAGAAGATAGCCCTGTTTGAGGGCTATTTATTACCCTGATATTTTAAAATGAGGTTAGGTAATGGATTATGGCAAGCACCCTGAAAAGTCTTTGGTCTAGTTAACTAAGTTCTCCTGGGGTCTGGTGTGTAAGCATTGTTTCAGACAACCATCCTGGCCAGGCTATCCCTAGATGCAATTTGCCATCACATGTCAATTAATTAAGTATTCAGTGGAAATTGTTGGCACTATTACAACAGTACTGAGCTGGTTGGATAGCATTCTTATCCTTTGAACATAACATAACATAACATAACAGGTTGAAGGGCAAAGGAGGGCCAAGGCCCCATAAGATGCCCTGAAGACCAAGCCCTAATCAAAAGTCAAACCACCAAAGCTTGACTACAGCCCCAAACAATCAGATTCTACCACAGCCATGGAAAAACCTGTCAATGTTAACCTTAAAGCAGTGAACTGAGGGGGAGTTAACTACCCAATCTGGTAGACAATTCCACTCATTGACAACTCTATGGGAGAAACTAAACTTCCTAATGTCAAGCCTTGCAAAAGGCTTTTCAAGCTTTTTACAATGCCCACGCACCCGAGAATTACCTTGAACCCTTAAATAACTACAAGTCAGCAGGGGATTTCTTTCACAAAGGAACTTGAAAACCTGGAGCATGTCTCCCCTAATCCTTCTCAGCTCCAAGGTGGTAAGCCCAAGATGTTTAAGCCTAGCATGATAGGGCAAATTTCTCACCTCAGGAATGAGGCGAGTGGCTCTCCTCTGAACCTGCTCTAAAACAAACTTGTCCTTTTCATAGAAGGGACTCCAAGCCTGAGCTGCATAGTCAAGATGGGGTCTTACCAACTGCTTATACAAATTAAGTACAATATCCTTACTAAAATTGATGAAATTCCTCTTGATCAATCCAAGCACTCTATTAGCCTTTACAGCAGTGGCTGCACACTGCTTTGATGACTTTAAGTCCCCAGTAATTACAACACCCAGATCTTTCTCAGAGGTGACATTACTTAAAACACAACCATTCATGTTATAATCATAGCTAAAACTTTTGGGACCAAAATGAAGGACCTTACACTTATCTGCATTAAAAGACATTTGCCAGGTCTGAGACCAAGAAAATAACCTATCCAGATCTTTCTGCAGCAGTAAGGCATCATCCAAAATGCTAATTTTCCTATAAAGCTTAGTATCATCTGCAAACTTACTTATACGAGATGTAAGAGAACTATCAATATCATTGATGAAAATTAAGAAAAGAAGTGGGCCAAGGACAGAACCCTGTGGTACTCCACTTGTGACTTCTTTCCAAGAGGAGAAGTTACCATTGACAGCAACTCTCTGAGATCTACCATGAAGCCACGAATTTATCCAATCAGCACAATTGCCCTGAACCCCTAACCTATGCAGCTTAACCATTAGCCTACCTAATGGAACTTTATCAAAAGCCTTTGAAAAGTCAAGGTAAATGACATCAACGCCATACCCAGAATCAAGAGATGAAGAGACATCTTCAAGAAAGCTCAGTAAGTTAGTAACACAAGATCTGCTTGGCAGGAAACCATGTTGTGACAGATTAAGTAACTCATTATCTAAAAGATACTTAAGTAAACTATCCTTAATCAAAGATTCCATAACTTTGCACACAACACTGGTTAAACTGACAGGCCTGTAATTGCAAGGATTACTTGATCCCCCTTCTTAAAAATTGGAGTAACATTTGCTACCCGCCAGTCAGCAGGAACAAAACTCGAATCCAGACACTTCTGAAAAATGATGGAAAGAGGAACTGACAAAATCTCGGAGCATTCACGTAAAATGGCTGGGTGGACCCCATCTGGCCCAGGGGCCTTACTAGCTTTCAAACTCTTTAACTTTTTACGAACTTGTTCCTCTGAGAAAATGACATAACTGATTGAAGTAGAGACATCAGAACCATTACACGTCCCCAACAAAGATGATTCCTCGGTAAAAACAGATACAAAATAGTCATTTAACAAATTAGCCATGTCCTGATGGTTACTAACCAAAGAATTATCATCACCTTTGAGAGGCCCCACACCCTCCTTAAGCTTCTGCTTAGACCTCACATAGGCATGAAAAGTTTTGGGGTTTATCTTAACCTCCTTGGCCAACTGCTTTTCAAACCTAGTTTTAGTTCCAATTACCAAATTTTTAACTAAGAATTCCTGCTTCTTGTAAGCTGCTAAGTTTTCTGGACTTTTACTGGCCCTATAGCGACGCCAACACTTACGTTTCTTCCTAGTTGCTCTAAGAACTTCTCTAGAAATCCAAATTGGCCTATTTTTAACCACAGCTTTCTTAAGTGGGATGCACAACTTTGTCGTGTCAGAAACAACATCCCGGAAAACACTCCATGCCTCAGCAGGACCCAAGTGAGACAAACGGGCCGCCCAATCTATGGTTAAAAGCTCCTTAGCACGAGTAAAGTTAGCCTTGCTGAAATCAAGAATTCTTTTGTCACTACTAGCATGATTGCTGAAACAATGTAACTCAAAACAAATAAGGTCATGGTCACTGGACCCTATCTTACCACCATTAGCTACATTTCTAACCATGTTCTCATCTGTACTTAACACCAAATCAAGACAATTATCCTCACGAGTGGGAAACAGAACATGCTGGGTAAAGAAACCATCAGTCACAACCTCAAGAAAATCCCTCCCATGTAACCCACTAGTACAGGAATGCCAATCGATATCTGGAAAGTTAAAATCCCCAAACACAACAGCCTTTTTGGAAGAAATTTTGACATGGTCAGTCCAATTTATTTCTAATCATACTGTATAATATGCTTTCATCTAGCAAACCCTAAATAAACTTTTGTGCATCACACAACTATTCTTTTTTGATTTTGTCCTAATTTAGGGGGTGAAAAGCCAACTGTTGAGCTAGCTAGGCCATCATATGTGATCAGAGTGTAGTCTGAAATCTGTCAACGCACATAACTCTTTCTAATTGTTGGATATATTTTACTAAAACATTATGTAACTCAATTGTAGGCCAAAGAGGTGTGCTTGAAGTAATTTCATACTGGAAATGACTAACATTTTGTCCCTTTTCACAGCTGTATAAGATATCAGCCTTAATTTGAAGGTGTATCCTGGTAGAAACTACTGTAGCAATAATTATACACTCAACAAAATAACAAGGATCCACATGCAACGTGATGGCAGTTGAATTTGTTTGTTGCTGTATTGTGTCGGACCTTGGGAATTTGTCCCCATAATCTTGGGAAAATTGCTTCCTTGTTCAATTTTATATGGCATATACACGTACGTAATACCACATCTCCAAACCAAAGGATTTTTCGCAGAATTACTGCCAATGTCTACTAATTGCCATCGTATTTATTCATATCTATATTCCTTACCTTCTCGCAGCTTTAACCATCACAAGTTACTCCTTATGAAACGTTGATAAAGCGTTGCATGGAAGCCGGGCCGTCAATATCTTGCTAATTTTGGGAAAAGTTGTCCTCGCCGACTTTTCTTGTTATTGCCAACGATTGTTCGTTTTATGTGGTATTTGCAAATGTCTCGCAGAAATCTACGTCAGCACGAATGAGTACCATCTAGTACTTCCATGCTTCATCTTCCCTCGATTGTACGAACATTTTTCACGGCCAAGGAAGGTGATGGCGCTGTAACAGTTTTTGATGCGCGAAGGAGAAAAGAACAATTTTAAAAACATGGTGCCGCCCCCGTTTCGCGCCACGATACAGTGCCTTTAACCCAAACAGTGTCGCACGTGCGCAGAGTCCGATTGATGTCACATGGCCGGGGAATCCCCACACCGTAACTTACATACACTTGGAGAACTTCAAGGTAGTGGTACAGGCTGACAGTTATCCAAGCATTACGTACGCACGTACAGTATGAACTCCGGCAGTACAGACTATATGCTAGACAACAAGGTCATATCTCAAGACAGAGCGAGTTACTAGTTGGCAAACACCAGGGCAGTGCACAGAAGCAAATTATCCGTGTCACTAAAAAGAGACTCCGAATTCGAGAAGTGTTTGGAAGAACTATGACGGTCTCTTTCGGTAATGTTCCATGCTGCATGTGTTCAAAGTTACAGAATAACAACTGGAGTAAGTTAGTTTGTTACCTAGCCGAACGCTACATCAACTCACGTTGAGACAAACACGTTAGGACAAGGTACACTAGTATAAACGTACAGTAGGCCTACGGTAGGTCAAGTTGTTTTCGTTAGGTTACCTAACGCAAAGATATTATAAACGTAGATACCAAACTCCTATACCTACAATGTTAGACGCGCTGACTCTTCACGGAGGCTCAATCGGAGGGGCGGAAGTGTTCATTTGACATGCGCACAGTTCTGTTCCGAGATCTGCGTGCATAACTATGGATACATGACAGAAAATTCCATTGTGACGAGATGTCAGGACGCGTTCATTTTCAAAATGAGTTATATACACGGGAACTACTTTTCTCAGTGTTTAATTCGGAGTAAAAGAAACGCGCACTTCTGCGTGCTAGGAGAATGAACTCAGTGGTTGATTTTTTATTGTAAGCGCGTACGAATGTAAACGCGTTTATAGATGTGCGCTTGTAAAGATACCATAGAAACTGACCAATCAGTATGCCAATGAACTTCAAACCAGTCGTTGTGCGTTAATGTTCATATGTTCTTAGGTAGAAAGCCGACGAAGCAGCCTTAAACTGTTTCATGTAGGCTAAGTGTAATTGGTATAATTTATTGAAGAACTGTGTTTGCAGGAGTTGCAATGTTTTAATATCACACGTATTTACAGTATACTACCGGAAGATATAAATGAACTGTGAGCTTTCAAAACGACTGATCAGTGATCAGCACTTCCGCCCCTCCGATTCAGCCTCCATGAGGAGTCACCGCGCCATTTTAAGTTTGGTATCTATGTTTATAATATCTTTGACCTAACATTAGGCCTACGTTAGGCTGGCACAGTAATAGCAGGCCTAGTACTACAAGGCTCAGTTAGTTAGATTTTTATGGCACAGTTCCGACCTATTGGTCCAAGGGTTTACGGTCAACTCGGCCCGGTCATCTCGGCCCCTGAGACAACTCGGCCACCATTGAATAAGCACTAACCTTATTAATATTAGGAGTATTAATATTAGAAACACAAGTACTGGCTTGCTTAGTACTAGTAGTGCATCACTATTTTATATTCAAGGTAACTTGCAACCAAGCAGTTTTTCTCTTGTTAACTATTTAACAGTTGAAGGGAAAATTGTTGTCACATGACTCTCAACAGCCAATCAAGTAAAAGAAGGGTAGACGGCGCACCATCTGACATTATCATAGTCAATGAACCATGCACATTTGGAGGAAAGGTCCGAAATCAACTTACAGATTTCGTGTGAAAGATAAAGGAAGCTGGGGTTTGAATTTAAAGAGATTGGCTCTTCTGGCCAAGCTTCCCGAAAAAAGCTATTACATCCACTGAAGGATCCAGACAGTTTGTAACCAACTTAAGGGCCCTTAGTAGGGCTGTGAACCTGTAGCGATTAGTCTCTAAAGGATCACACGTGGAATAAACGTTTAGTACAAAGCTACAAGCGATTAATCGCAAAACCTTTTTTTTTTGACAATTTTGTATTCATTTGTATACTCTGATGATCCCTGGATTTTGTTAAATATGGAATGTCAGGGCATATTTGAACCATATAGGGTTCAAAGTTTCAGAATAATTTCATTTTACCATCTAAGATAACAGCTATTACCCTTTCTGCATTACATTTAGTATCAATCACCACATACTGAAATTATTTTTTTTTGTTATAAGGTAATCGCAATTAATCGCCAAAACATCACAAATTTTTGAGGTTAAACTTTTAGTTTTTTTGCTAAATGTTCACAGCCCTAGCCCTTAGACCATTTACAATTATCGGACTGTCATAAATGGCTCTATTCTAGACTGGATGAAGAGAACAGATACTACGATCTTAGCCAAAAGACCGAGAAGAAACTAGGACTGCATATAACACTATGCATTTGGGCCAAATTTAAAGAGAGGTTTCGAATGACGTTGAAAAAATGGATGTTGGCAAATAAAAAAACCAAGAAGCAGTGTAAGAAATGTCCATTTTTCAAAAATTTTCACATTTTAAAAATTAGGTTTACTTTAAGCAATGACTTAAAGCTATAAAGGTAAGGCTGTGCAAATTTCCTCAAAAATACAATTTCCTAATTGGTAAGTTCACTGAACAAGGCCCAGTGTTCTCACCCTAAACAGTAGCAGTTCTCCTAACCTTCTTCCTAAAGGCATATTTTCATCATCCCAAACAGTTCCAATTCTCCCAGCCTACTTACTTCTAGCCCCTCCCACATTTATCTAAAACTCATCTTTATCTGGACACAATCCTAGTTTATTGTTTCATGGCTTGTCCCAGTGGCCATACAAGTCCATAATGTGTAATCAAGACACTCTCAGTGCCCATGCTGTGTAATTTAGCTATGATGCATTGTTTGAATGTGATGCCAATCAAAGAGCTGTACCAATTGAGAGTTTTGATATATGTATACTGAAACTGTAGTTTAGGGTGACGAATGACTGCCTTTAAGCCCCTCCCACAATTGTCTGAAATTTATCCTTTCAAGAAACAATCTGTGTTTATTGCTTCAAAGTGAGTATAGAAAAGCTCAATTTATATAATCAAAACACTCTCAGTAGCATTTATGCTGTGTAATATAAGCTTTGGTACTCTGCATTGTTTGAATAAGCTGTCAGTCAAAGAGCTGAGCCAATTTAGAATTTCAGTACCCCTATACCAAAACTGCAGTTTGGGGTGAGGGGTTTGGTCCTTTTATGTAGCATGTCAGTAGTGGCCGAGATGTCTCGTTGGCCGAGTCGTCTCAGGGGCCGAGTTGACCAGACACCGGTTCAAGTCGAGCCGGACATGGCCATTTTTCCAGTTGTGGCTCACTGGCTAACTTCCCTACCCCATTGCTTATGCAGAGCATCACACACAATGGCAGTAGGCCTAGGTTCCTTTTTTAGAGTCTTTGGTATGACTCGACCTGCGAAGCGAACCCAGGTGCAAGTACTACAAGGCAGAACCTTAGGTGTGCGGAAGTCAAGCCATGCCCCAGCGCAGTAATAATACTGAACAGCATAGAGCTGTTCCAAGAGGCTAGATGCCTCCAATTGATCCTAAAATGAAATGGTCCAAGTGAGCTGTCTGAGCAAATGAGCCCTCCCTTTCAAAAATTTTTGAGTTTTAGAAGTGTCTTAATTGCAAAATGGTGGCACTTTTTTAGCAAATCAACCATTACAATTTCGCTAGGTTATGGCCAAAAAAGTTCAGTACGGTACTGAATTTTTTGCAGTAACTAGGTAGGAAAATATTGTCTTGAGAAATTTGCCAAAAACATATTAGGCTTATACAGAATCTCATAAATGCGCAATCACTGAAACCTCTCCTATGCTCCCCAAGCTCTATTTTTTTTTATTAAGTAATGAATCTGGTTTTGGACATAGGGGATTGTGACATATTAATCTCTTTCACTTGTTTTCCTTGCCAGAAATTAAAGCTACTGTATCAACAGCTGTTTAACAGGTGAAACTAGATGCACAGGATCAAAGAGCTCAGTGGATTAACTGCGATTTAACAGTGAGAAGATGACTACTCATGATGCATTTATCAGACAGCATTTATCATGGAAGGTATACCCACTGATACTTATTAAAAGAATAATCCAGAATCAAATTTATGTTTGATATATTTAAGGGCAATTCTTGTCATCCCTGACAGTTCCAACTCTCCAAACTGTGCAGTTCATACTGTACAGTATTCCATTCCATATAACACTCTACCACTACACAGGCTAAAGCCCCGGTCACACTACATCTGATATCAGATTACTAGCCGATTTTTTTGAGTTTTAGTTAACCCTTTACCATTGTTTGAGTCCTTTTGGACCCATACGGAGAGCGCGACTGTCACCCATCTTTACTGTTTCACTCCAAGCTCAAATTGTGAGTAGCTACCCAAAAATTCGGCCACAACAATGAGAGAGACAATAGTTTAAGGTCACAGCGGTAAAGGGTTAAAATCTCTTCCATCCATTAAAGGAATGAACCAAAAATTTACCATCTTTTGTAAATATATATAATCAGTTTGAGAGGACCGCAGAAATGAAATGTAAAATGTTTATTTTGTGACGTCACTTTGACAAAAAGCTTTTATCAGACTATGCATATCAGATAAAAGCTGTCTGTGGATGTGATGTCACGGAATAATTAGCATAACTTAGATTTTCCTAGTGCTTAGATACAAATCATATGTTTACACAGGGTGGCAAAGTTGTGACAACTGTAAGGGGTTGAAATAATTACTGTCCAAAATGGGAACAAATTACTGCTGAGGCATTGAAGGGTTAGGTCCTTTTTCAGTTTCAGCTTCAAGTTTCAACCTTCATGGTTATTGTCAAATGCTTGAATTGGCATCTTTTTGGTGTTGATGTATCGATGTACAGTTCTTGACAAGTTACAGTACCGGCGCCCTATCTGTCACGCTTTCAACTCACCAATGCTAGTTTGACGATGGTTGACCAACAGCAGTAAGATCAACTATTTTTTTCATTGTTGATACCAATAGGACCATGGTAACATGTCAATCATGTCTGCTGAGTCTGGTCCCTAATCCTCAACTAGTCGACTCATTCATCAGTGTGTCTGTCCTATTGTATCGTAAAAGGATTTTTAACATAACAGTCAAGGTTATTTGAGCAAGAAAGGTGTGTGGATAAGTGAAGACAGAACAATAAACTGTCTGCCGTATGATCGATAAAGTAGAAGCAAGTAGCATATTCCTACATATACTGTACGTACGATACTGGGCAAGTCTGCTTGAGCTTACTGGCAGTGCCATAGGTGATCGTGGCTGAAAAAAATTGGTAAGCTCCTGACTGAAATTATGATCTTGTGGGGAGTTTCTTCAGTGTGAAAGAGGAAATAAATCAGCTATTAGAGAAATGAAACTATTTCAAAACATGAAGTGCATAACTCATAGATTTTCTTGTTGAAAATATAACAGGTCGCCCTTTCCGTTAGTGTTTTTAGTCTGTACACAGTGTAATAGGACAAGATGAGCCTCACTGGAAATGAACACAGTAACTTTACTCCAGTTTCGGTCGAGAGCGCGCGTGTTAGTAAATGAAAAAATTCTTTTATTTCATTTTTCCTTCTTTCAATAAAGCTAAACAGAAAAGTCAGCTACGTAGTCTTTGCATTTGGAAGCTGGGCTTACCTCGGCTTCCGGATCGTTACTCTGATCTCGTGCCGTGTGAAAGCACACTTTGAGAAAAGGTTAATTGACTAAAAGTTTTGTCACTGTAGTAGGCGCCCCTTGCTTCGTGCATATCGTATTACCATAACCAGGTCAGGATGGAAATGATAAGGAATAGTTCGTTCGTTTCACGAACGGAATATCGTATTATTTTCACTTCAAAAATGTAGATACAACCATTACGCATTAATACTGTAGAATTGTTTGCAGTCGATGTCACATGCCCTTCGAAAATTTATTTCTTAGGCCAACATCCTGTTCTGTCTAGTTTTCGTCCCCTAATCATGTCAGAACATTTGCATTATTTTACTGGACTGGGTTGTAGTTGCATAAATCTACTGTAGCTACTAGCCTGCTTTAAGGAACGCGATGTAGAAAAATCATGACAATCTTAGCAGTTCTGGGCAGCAAAACAATTGCACCTGATTAACGTTTCTTATGGTTCCTTAAATAAATATCCCCATATAATTTTTGCACTTCTT
The DNA here is from genome assembly GCA_037179385.1 of Holothuria scabra. Lineage (NCBI taxonomy): Eukaryota > Metazoa > Echinodermata > Holothuroidea > Aspidochirotida > Holothuriidae > Holothuria > Holothuria scabra. The sequence continues at coordinate 25,222,103 of CM074182.1, forward strand.
GTCCAAAACTTACATCTTGTTTGGAAAGAATCTGCAACTGAAATGCACTAAAGTCAGATCCAAAAAAAATCCACGTTCGCAGAGATTTGTGATGTCTTTTCTTGGTGAATTTTGCACAGGGCTAGCCTGGCTGTGCTAGCCGGCTGTATAAGCTTGTGAAGTGCGATCATCGTAACACAAACTCAATGGGAAAATTATGTAAGTATATTTTAGCCCCTTTTTCCAGTTTGCATATAATTGGTGGTAATGATCAGCTGATGAGCAGAATTTTACCAATGCCAATTATTTACCGACAATGGAATAATTGGCCCTTTGCCGATTACTTAACAGGTGATCAGTCGAACACTAGATTGAATGTAATTTTGTGGTGAGGGACTCTCTATTCCTAAAAGATATTCACAGTTATATGGCTGTATGAAGCCTCTCTGTGGTATCAGTGCCGTAGCGTACTATGCACAATCCTGACTGCTTTATGTTTCTGTACGGACAGCAGTCACTCATGAAACAATGTTCCGCACTCAACTGTACACAACAGTACACTGTACAACTAGATACCATTTTCAATGAAGGACTGATAATCCCCTCGCTATCGATCGGCCAGCCTCCCTATTGAAATTTCCCAGTGCTTTGTGCCTCAATGTTGTACGTGAAAAGAAAGGGCAACATTGACTAACAATGGGCGGATCTTCAAAGGAAATATCAGGAAGGAGGAGGGGTGGTGGATTTGAGTTGACTCAGAGCTGAGACTGAAAAGATTCTACTAGTTGATCAACCACTGTCAAGCTGAAAGTCTACTCTGGGTGTGACAGATACAGCGCCGATACTGTTAAGTGAAGGATAAATTTCCCAAGATGATTTTGTTTTTCTGTGCTTTTTGATACTATTATTTTGACCTTGAGATAGATGAGGGATGTGTGTAGTATCTTGCCCAAAGACAAAAGTTTTTCAAAATTCCATTACCTAGGATTACAGTAAAACCTTAGTGAAGCAGGCTTCTGCTTGTTACTAATGGCAATGGTAAAAGGGCATGTGTTTGACAGAGAGTAAAGTACAGAGATGATGTTCTAGCACCTTTTGTTCCAACACTTAGCTGCTTTTCCCTTCTGCACTGATTGTTTACCAGAATATAGAAATATTGAAATGGTCTTTCAGGTTAGGAGAAACATAAGCTATGTGTTAATTTCTTTTGAAGGAAAATTTTTAAATATTTGTCACATAAAAAAATTCTATACATACACAAGAGTATAGACAGCCTCCTCTATGCTGCAGCTAATCAGGACATTAGACTGATAAGTTTTTGCTAATTTTAAGTCAATGTACAAATGCAGTGCGGTATTAAAGTTGTGAAAAAATTGTAATTTTCAAACTCAGATTGCCACTATAATAAATTTTGTTAATTTTTGTACCACAAACTTCCGGGAGAGGTATACATGTGATATCCCATTTCATTTAGAGAAGGGACATTTGCATAATCTCAAAGGTTGCAAAGTGTTTGAGTACTCCAGTAAGAGAACTACTATCCATAGTATCCATTGCATATTCAGCATGAACCAAGCAACAGTTACTGAATGGGAATTCACTATTCAGCTCAGATTTTGAGTGGAAGTAAAAGAGAACTCTCGTTTGGAAAAGATTCTGTAGGTCGGCATTTAGCCAACTTGTTGCTCCATAGGATATGTACTGTAGTTAGTAAAGTAAATTTATCCATCAAAGATGGCCGTAACTGTTAAAGCAATGCTCATTATTCTTTTTGCTTTTAGTATAAAAACAGAGTCTTCACCCAAGAAGCTTTGCTATCATCTTTAGCTGCATTTCCTTCTCTGTATCCCAAGAATGACACGTTTGGTAAGTAGATGTCTTTGTGATAATCAAATAACCCATAACCATAAAGTATTGACAAACTGAAAAAATTTTCAATAAAGTCATAGTGTAGAATTTTAACAGGTGTCCTGGCATTGGAGAGTATATCTGAGGCCAAACGAGTACAAGTGATGAAAATTTTGCAAACTAATACTACCAAACATTATTAAATGGAGCTCATGCTTGACCTTCATAAAAAAAGGCATTTTCCAGAAGCAAAATTCATTGATTTCAAGGTATTACTTTTCAAAGTAATACAATTTTTTCTTGGCAGTAGTAAATGCATTATGGGTAATCTGTGATGTCATAGTGGCACATTAATTTAACATTGCATTCAATTTGAATAAAATAAATACATCTGGATATGAAGAAGAGAACACTTTTGTTTGTGGGAGGTCAAAGGAAGTAGGGTCATCAGCCATCAAAATGAATTCCACAAGAATACCCAAGATTGTCATCTTGGGTGGTCAGAGGTTAAAAACTAAAGAAATTCCCAAATTTTCCTCTTGTCAAGGAATCACTAGCCTTTGACCTTACCTGGGTTCATCTTTTGATGTACATGGGATGGACTGAATGCAGTACCATTGTATACTTCCCAAAATAGCAAAGCAGTATAATTCTAAAACAAACAAACAGAAATGATTGAACCGTTATTTTATCAGGAATTTCGTAGTATTTTTAGCTCACACATGTTCACAGTACATGTGTGAGGTTATAAAATGGGCCAGATGGCGTCAACTTTTTAACAAAAGCCTGCTCCCTTTCCATTTGTGGAGATTTGGTTCTGAAATTTTGGTATATGATTGTTTGTCAGTACAGCATTATAACCCACCTACTTTCATTCCAATGTAGGAGTGTTAAGCATAATTTTTTAGCTATTTATGTAGAGCAGAGTTCATTGTACCTGCTTAACAGTTAGCTGTTTATTCATTGTGCTGACTGCAGCTACTTGGTTGTGTGTTCAATTGCTGTCTTGCAAATGCCTTGCAAGCAGACTGTTGTTTGATGTCTGACTCACCTGTGGACACGGATCAGTGGTTTCTGCAATCACAGTGTCTTGGGATAATAGCACTGTATTGTGAAGAGAGCTTCATGGACTGAGCAGCTAGGGATACTTGACACACAAAATTGGGAGCAATTCTGTGGTCAAGTGTAGCCTACATGAAAGGAAATAGGCTTAATGTGGTGGGGATATCTGTACTGTTTCTAGATCAATCAAGTTGGCCAAGGCAAGTAATTGTGATAACTCTTTGAGTTCAAGTGCAGTAGGAGAGCCATTTGAGGAGCGATGCATGTTTTTATTTTACCAGTGCAAATTCATGCAGTGTTTCTTATGGAGTTATAGGAGAAACTAAATGTACTTTGCAGTACTATAAAATATGCTTGATACATTCTACATATTTAGAATTTTTTCCAAAATGCTCCTAATTAAGTTTGTATAGCCCAACAGGTTTTCTTAATTTTACAAACTTTCGCAGTAGTATTTGTAGATCTGTCAATTAGGTTGTTTTCTTTCTGATGTAAAAGATTGCACTTTTTAAAAGAGGGAGGGGGACTTTTAGCATACCTTGTGATTTTGCAGTAGGGTTTTGAGTTCTTTGGTCATTTTGTACCTGTTATTTACCATTGTTAAGGTAAGGAGGTTTTGTGGAAACAGATGAAGAAGTAATAAAAGTTGGTTGTTTGAGTTGCTATTTTTTACAGACAAGAGAGAATGTGTGAGCTACAACAGCATTGCTGTTCTAGTTATTTTAATTACTACATTTTTGTCTTTCCAGTATTTTCTGACTCAACAAAGAAGACTTTATTTTGTTTGGATGGTACCATCCCAGTCTTGTTCAAAGGTAGGGGTTCATATCTATTTTAATCAGGGGACTCCCAACCATTTTCAACCCAAGGTGTACATTTCAAGTATCTAATCTCCCTAGTCCCTCTATTAAATCACATCAACTTGATTTGGTTAATTGTTTTGAATTGGAAGGATGATTTTGTATTTATTACTCGACTATTACTAAACATAGTGGAAGCACAGAGCTTTTTGTATACATTAGCTCACTCTATACTACAGTATACAGTGTAGGATTTTATCATGTATGAGCCTTAAAGAAGATTGGAATTTCTGTCAGAGTATAAACACTGGTTTAGAAGGTGAATTGGGGACAACCAAAATATTTTGAGTGTAACTGAGTTTATCTAGGGCAGTGCTTCTCAACCTTTATGATCCACTTCCCCACTTGGGAAAAATTTTTTCCCCAATTCACCCCTAGTACTATAAAACATCAAATTACTAAAAACTAAAAACTAGAACATGCTAGTTAGGTTTTGTTTCAAACTTATCTTTAAAGAACACAGGCCACAGATTTACACATAAGCGCTATAGAGATTTCAAGACCCTTGTTCGGTGTGAACCTTTAGCTTGGTGTTTTTGAACAAGGGTCTATACATCTGGAACTAGCTTCATTTATTTCAGACGTAGATCGCCTCGTTCAGTAATGTCCAGACTGCCTCGTTTTATTATCAAGATATCTACCTCACTCAGTCAATACTTTTCTGCTATCAATTTTTCAATTGCATGAATGCACAATAACGTAGACGATCATTGCCATCAGTAACCATTCATTCATACAACTAGAGAGCTGATGTTTAGAATATCTCTCTAAACACCAACTATGTACAGTTATAAACGCTATATTCTGACTGATGGCTACCAGTCAGATGAAGCTGTGAATTTTCAATTCTGAGTATGAAAACTCAATTCATGCAAATTTTCCCCTATTCACAAAATTCCCCCCATTGTGTATAATTCACCCCCAATTCCCCAATTTTCCAAATTTCACCCTTCAGCATTTCGAATTCATCCCTGGGGGTGCACTTGGATCCCGGTACAGAAGCGCTGGTCTAGGGGTATGCTACTCTACAAGCCAGCCGCTTCATGGAGTGCTGCAGGGTAGGAAGAAGATGATGCTGATGATTTAAGTTGGAATTCCAAATAATCTGGTTGACCGCAAATAGAGTCCTTGAGGTATCAGTTTAGGTTTTGTAAGGGTTGTAGCCATTCTGACTCCAAGGAAGACGTCATGAAAAAATAAGTAAAGAGAGACATTTTCCATTAGTTGAGTATATATTTTAAATTTTTGGTCCAACCTTGACCATCATCAGAACACAAGATACAACACAACAACAATAAAACAGCTAATGTAGGAGTACATAATGTATACTAATACTTAGAAGGGGAACAAATGCTGCCAATGGGGAATCAGGAACAAAAAATTGAACAAAAGCTAACCAACACTCTGATTTAAGTTAGAAATCTAAAGAATCTGGTTTACCAGCATAAAAGTTGTTCCCTATTACCTGCTCCTACCCAAACTGCCAATGGCAACTAGGAAAAAAGGATTGAGGCCAATTGATTTGTTGGGAGATTGACACCTGGTTGGTCCAACAGAGCTTTTCAGTATGTCATGCATGAGGGACTTTCAGCAATATTTGAAGTTTGAAGAATTTTAAGTTTGAGGAGTCAATTTAGTCAAGGTTCATATTTGCTAGGATATTGAGCTGTACATGCAGTAAAGAGAATTAGTTGTGGTTAGAATTTTACTTAATTCTGGCTAATAGGCATTTTCTGTATTAAATAAGATTGGGATGACCAAATTGGGAGAAAATTCTTGTAAACATTTTTTCAAAGAAAGAAAGATGGTATTTTCCACACACTTGCCAGTTATACCTAAGTGTTTATCCTGTACGGAGTAAATGAGACCTATTTTGTGTAGGCGGCTTTTAACAAGACAAGTATATTGTACAGTAAATCACTGATTGAGTTTACATTAATACGTTTATGATCCTTCAGTCTTCCTAGCACTCCCTACACTACTCAAAGCTGGGAAAACTGACGTTTACTTGCATGATGTCAGCTACTTTCTTTCTGCAAAAAATATTCCACCCCTCCCCTGTGGACTGTAGAATTTGCCCACAGTATTTTCTCACCTGTTGGTAGACTACATTAAGAGGCAACACCACTGGAGGATATGAACCATAGCTTTGAACTGTATTTGATCCAGAACTTAAACTGGAACAATTTTGGAAACGGTATCTGAACTTGACTTAATATCCACCTGACACGATATCATGATGCGTTCTCTCCGAAGGGCACTGAGTTTGCCTTTTCCCCTTGCCTTCACAAAACTGTCTAATCAAGTATATGGTATCAGTGAGATGATCAGATTTAATTAGCCCACAGTTAACGTGGCAATGAATAAGCAGCTTTGTTGCACCAGTTTGCCAAAGAACAACCCTTTGTCTTGGTGAGAGCAAAATCTGATATGAGATAAGCTGGTGTGACCAGGCGGATGGGATCAAAATGCTGTTATCTAGAACTGTGGTGTTTGACTCAGTATTGTTTACTTCAAAAGACGGTCACTCTGTGGTTTTTACAAGAGAATTCCGTATTGGGCTTAACACAGCATGAACACATTTTAGTTGGTGTGTAACATATTGAAACAAAGACACTGTTGTTTTCAACTTAAGGTACATTTTGAAACCCAGTTTGGCTTCCAGTTTTATTCTATAGTCTTGTCTTCAGTTACATTTGAGACAAGTGTGTAAAATCTGTGCTTATTACATTGCAGATGGGGAAGAAAAAATGAAATTAAAGTAACTTGTTTTGCATGAATTTAAAACAAATACCATATGGCCTCGAAACTTACATAATTGAATGAGTACTAAAATCATATTTTTCAGGTGCTTCATACAACATTCCAATCTGCATATGGTTGTTAGAGGATTTTCCTTACAGTCAGCCTATGTGTTATGTTAAACCCACCCAGAATATGTTGATTAAACCATCTAAGCATGTCGACATGGAAGGAAAGGTGTACTTACCATACCTGCATGATTGGAAGCATGTAAGTTTGCATTATTCAAAGTATTTCTTGCATCACTTCAAAAAATTGAAACGTCAGCCATTGTGGGTTTTGCTCATTGTGGGTTATATGTACTGTACAGCAATGAATGTAGTATGGAAAACATTCCAGTGCCCCTAAACTCAAAAAAAAAAAAAAAAAAAGCTGTGGGCAATGTTAGATTAAACCAGAGGGTTTTAAGTTGAGAAATTGAAGCCTATATCTGACTATATGCAAACTATAAATTACAAACTAAAATGTGTCTTAGCTCATAAAAAGTGGCATGGATTCAAAGAACTATATCCCCCTAGTTTATTGAATGCAAAAGTTTAAATAGTTCCCTTTAAAGGCCCAATTTTCTCACCCCAAACATTACCAATTCTCCAAATCTTCTTACTTAAAGGCCCAGTTCTCTCACCCCAAACAGTATCAATTCTCCTAACCTTCTTACTGAAGCCCCTCCCACAATTGTCTGAAATTCATCCTATCAGATACATTTTCAGTTTATTGCTTCAAGGTGAATATAGCAAAACTCAATTTATATAATCAAAACACTCTCAGTACCGTTCATGCTGTGTAATATAAGCTTTGGCACTGTGCATTGTTTGAAATGGCTTTCAATCAAAGAGTTGAGCCAATTGAGAATTTTGGTACCCACGTACCAAAATTGTAGTTTGAGGTGAGAGGTTTGGCCCTTTAAGCCCTGCTCACAATTGTCTGAAATTCATCCAAATCCTGACACAATCTCAGTTTGTCACTCTGGGGTGGTATACAAAAGCTCAATGTGCATGATCAAACCAGTCTCAGTAATATAGCCTTTGGTACTTTGCACTTTTGAACTTGCTGTCAATCAGAGAGCTGAGCCAATAGAGAATTTTTTACAAAAATTGTAGTTTGGGCAATCCCTTTTGGGAGTGACCCTCCATGCTCTTTTCAGTGTGCAGTTCAACACAAGTATTGATAAACACTAAAACACTGTTACTCTACCCTCCCCCCTCCTCATAGATGGGGGGGACTGTAGAATATGACTGCCTGTCATTTTCAGATGCCACTGAAGGGAAGGACCTGCACCACTGATATCTGAAGTGTGTTTGGAGCTGAACTTGAACTGAACCGTTGTTTGAAACTATATTTACACTTGTTGACACTACTGTATACATAAAACACATTTGTGTTGGTGTGTCATTAAAGCTCATCTAATATTCTCCTACAGTATTTTATGAGTTGAGGAATCCCTGAAGCTTTTGACTTTCTTGTTTTGAGCTGTGCTTAAATTTTGTTGTGTTCCTTTGTGAAAATTTCATGGCGCACAGATGCCCTACATTTTGTGGCAGCCCTTCTGGAGTGGGAGTTTTTAGAGTTATTCCCCCAGTATTCCTGACCTGTTGTAAGAGGTGACATAAGGGGAGAACTTGAACCATATAACAGTATTTGAAATCAAACTTGAACTGTTAGGGTGTCATTAAAGCCTATCTAACCAACTACATTCTATGGCAACTAGAGTCAGCCAAATATGGTAAAAATTTGTTAAGTGGCATTCACCAACACTGTTAAACGTTTTAGGTCAGGCAGTACTATTATAACACATTTCTTATCGTTAAGATCTTTGCAAAATTCAGGATGAAATATCACTTTCATTTAATTTTCATACAGCCTGACTCTGACTTGATTGGACTAATACATGTCATGATGATAGTTTTTGGTGAAAATTGCCCGGTATATTCTCGTAGAAGCTCCTCAACACAAGGTAATGTCAATCAAAATGTACTTATCTTCGTTTAAACATATGGCGACAATGTCCATGTTTTTTTTTATTTGGCCTTTTTTATTTGAAAACACGTATTATGTACTTAAGTTTGACTTGTGAAGTATTTTTGTATGACACAAAATTGAATGTCTGTAAAATCGTTTGTTTTAAGACTAGCACAGATTTGATTTTATCCTGTGCCAGTGTCATACAAACATGTGGAATGAAACCAATTAAGAGTCAAACCACACGGAGTGAACCTGTTTCTTCATGGTGGGCACCATGCAGTATATCTTGTTTTCTTTTTTTAGGGGAAAGTCATTTATCTAACGGGCCAGTATGGGCAGGTGGAAAAAAGAAATACATTAGTGACTTGGCCATAACCGCCAGTTAGATAAATGGCTCTGCCCTTACCTCTTTTTAACTATCTTAGTGTCTGTTACGCACCAGAAACATGAATGGTAATGTCAAAGATTTCCAGGGAGAAACGAAACAAAGCCTAAGCAATGAACAACAATGGTGTTATTTATATTGCATCGCTTACATTTTAGTGATCTTTTTTTTTTTTTATTTCTTGACTCATATTAAAGACAGATGCCATGCCTAGGGACTAATGCTTAAGATATTGATGCTTATTGTGGGACAGCATGAACAATTTTTGGCTACAGCCTGGTGAAATAGTCTTGTGTGATTATACCTCTAGTGTTAACAGTGTGTAATATTTACCAGAAATATCCAGTAGATGGCTATAATTTCAATCAAAAGAACAATTTAACTGATTTTACTGCAGTAGTCTTAAAAAGAAATCTAAGGTCAAATCATGCTTTGATAGGGTTACCTTTTTTAAGCATTTTTTTGAAATTGAATCAGATGTGTTAAACTCAAGATAATTGGCATGTAAATTGTCACATTTTCAACAAAATGTGAACTTTAAGCAAGCATAACATCACATCCTTACATGAATGAACAGTCTCACGTTTTTATGCTTGATTTAAATTCACAAATATTTTTATTTTCAATGACGAGAGAAACCAATGCTTTCATGATGGTGTGTATATATGTGTGTGCATGGGTGATTGTATGTTTGTTTGTAACACCTTGCTTCTTAACAAGATATCTCAAGATTGGAATGTCTGCCAGTTTTCAAACTTTGGTACATAGATACCACATATTGAGATAAAGGACTCTTTGTTTTTGGTGGAGGTCAAAATCATTTGGGGTCACCAGGGGTTTAAATCTGAAAATGTTGTTAATGCAATTTCTCAAGATTGAAACTAGGATAGATCTTAGGTTTGGCAATGACCATTTCCTTACCGTGTAGGTATTTCATCCGAGTCCCCATCAACAGCAACGTTTGGTGGGGTAATCAGATTTCACCTGACTTCCTCCTTTGATCCTGGGGTCACCCAGGATAAATATCTGAAACCTTGTTAAAATTATATCACAAGACAGAAAACTTGGATAAGTTTTATTTGTCATGTGTGGATGCATTATGGCAAGAGAATGGTCCCTATCAATTTTGGTAATGGTCAAAGACCATCTGGGGACACCATGGGTCAAATGATGGAAATGTTTTCAATACAGTGTCTCAAGGTAGGAAACTTGGATATATTTCATATTTGGTAAGTGGATGCATTATTATAGGAAAATGGTCCATGTTAGTTTTGCTTGAGGTCAAAGTCTTCTGCGGTTACCATAGATTTAACTCTAAAAACTTTGTTAACATTATGTCTGAAGGAAGAAAACTTGAATAGATGTTGTATTTATAGACTGTGGATGCATTATGGTGAGGAAATGGTCCATATTATTTTTGGTTGGGGTCAAAGGTCATCTGGGGTCACCAGGGGTCAAACTCTGAAAAGTTTTTCAACACAATAGTTCAAGATAGGAAACTTGGGTAGATTGTATATTTGGGTGTGCAGATGCTGTATGGTGAGTCTATGGCCAATATCTTTTTTGGTGGAGGTCAAAGGCCATCTGGGGTCACCACCAGCCATGTGCTGAAAACCAGTTTGAAAACAATATCTCAAGGACTTCATATTTGGTATGCCAATGCTTTATGCTGAGAAGATAGTTTGTTTTGTTTTTGTTGTACTGTTGGTCAAACTTCATCTGGGGTCACCAGGGTTCAATATTGAAAACCATTTTAACATGATACCTCAAGGTACAGTAGAAACCTTGGATAGATCTCATAGTTGGGTTGGAGGATGCATTATGGTTAAAGAAGATGGTCCATGCTATTTTTGCTGGATGTCAAAGGTCATCTGGGGTCACAGGATGTCAAAGGTCATCTGGGGTCACAGGATGTCAAAATCTGAAAACCTGATTAATGAACATGATATCTTAAGGTAGGAAAGTTAGATTTCACATTTGGTATGTGCATAGATGGGCAGTATGGTGAGAAGATGACCCTTACTGTTTTTGGTTGTGGTCAAAGCTCATCTGGGGTAACACTAAATAATATTTCCAACACATGCTAGTATAATATCAAAGAAGATATTGGACATCATGGCATTTTTGATTCCTTGCCGAAGGCAGGCAAGGAATCCATGGGATGGTGATGTCGTGTGTGTGTGTATGGGTGAGCCTGTAAATGATACCTTGCCGGGTACAAGCCGCTCACGAGAGCTCAAGCCTCGCATGTCTTTCCTTGCTCACGCGGAGCTCGTAACTGGTGTAGCTACCCGAAAATTCGGACACTGCAATGAGCTCTGTCACGTGATATGCAAGAGCCCGCCCTCTCTTGTGGCATTCACGTGCTGCATGACTTAAATGGCTAAAGGGGAATTCCAACCATTTCCTTACGGGAAACAGATCTGTGTACCACGTAAGGCATTGAATACGGGGATGTGCTGTTTGTGTGTGTGTGAGACACGTTTGGCTTGTTTACACAATATCTCAAAAAGGGTAAGTATGACTAATCTCATACTTGGTGTGTGGGTTGGCCATATCGTGTAGATGATCCCTATTGTTTTTGGTGAAGGTCAAGGGTCATTTGGGGTTGTGAGAGGTCAAAAGGTCTAAATATTTCAAACACCATATTTCAAGAATGGTACATGTGACTACGCTCATATTTGGTGTGTTGGACGTATTCAGTAGATGATCTCTACTGATTTTCGTGAAGGTCAAAGGTCATTTGGGGTCAGGAGAGGTCAAATGGTAAATTCCTTAGAGATAGCTTGTTTACACAATATCTCAAGAAGGGTAAGTATGACTAATCTCTCATTTGGGTGTGTGGGTTGGCCATATGAGTAGATGACCCCTAATGTTTTTGGTGGAGGTCAAGGGTCATTTGGGGTCAGGAGAGGTCAAATGGTAAATTCCTTAGAGATAGCTTGTTTACACGATATCTCAAGAAGGGTAAGTATGACTAATCTCACATTTGGTGTGTGGGTTGGCCATATGAGTAGATGATCCCTATTGTTTTTGGTGGAGGTCAAAGGTCATTTGGGGTCATTGGAGGTCAAAAGGTAAAATTGCTGTAAAGACGACATCTCAAGAACGGTACATGTGGCTATGTTCATATTTGGTGAGTGGGTTGGACATATTGAGTAGATGATCCCAATCGATTTTTTTGGAGGTCAAAGGTCATTTGGGGCCATGAGAGGTCAAAAGGTCAAAACATCATGAACACGATATCTCAAGAATGGTACATTTGACTGTGTTCATAGTTGGTGTGTAGGTTGGTCCTATTGAGTAGATGATCCCTATCAATTTTCAAGGAGGTCAAAAGTCATTTGGCGTCATGAGAGGTCAAATGGTCTAAACATCATAAACATGATATCTCAAGAACAGTACATTTGACTTTGTTCATATTTAGGGTGTAGGTTGGTCCTATTGAGTAGATGATCCCTATCAATTTTTGTGGAGGTCAAAGGTCATTTGGGGTCAAAAGAGGTCAAATGGTCAATTCCTTAGAAATAGCTTGTTTACACGATATCTCAGAAAGGGTAAGTGTGGCTAATCTCATATATGCTCTGTGGGTTGGCCTTATTGAGTAGATGATCCCCATTGCTTTTGGTGGAGGTCAAAGGTCATTCGTGGTCAGTTGGCTACATTGGCTTTCTGGCTTGAAATAGAACATAAATTTATCATCAAAACCGCTGTGCATTTTTCCATTCTGGCTTTCCTTAATAATCCCATGTTAATATCAAATTGTGATTGCAGAAATCCCAACAAGGAGGTTTTATCCCTATTAATTTTACTCTCAGCACCAAGGACTGATAAAACAAAAAGAAACACAGCATTCTGTGTAAATGTGAAGAACTGATATAACCTTTGGTGCTCCAGCTCAGGCCCACTTTGGAACACAAATATATTATTTATTGATTTCTCAAGAAATATGTGTCCAGTTTGTTGTAATATCCTATACATGATCATGTATGTACAACATAAAATGTCTTCATGAGCTTGTGTACAACAGTGAGTAAAATTTTTGAAATAGAAGTAGAAGACTCGTTTATTTTCTTACAGATCCAGTCCAGCCAGTTATTTTCAAACAGGTTGTAACCTCCAAATGGCAACTTGATGAGATTATAACTGGGTCTCCTAGCAGGAACACTGAAGTGATTGTTAACCAGCTAACTGTAAAGCTGCAAGAAAGCACTCGGTCCTTGAACAGGTATACATTTCCATTGTTTTAGCCTGTTACAACCTTGCAATTGCAAGATTGAGTCAGGTGTGATCAATTTTAATTTAGCAATAGTTGTGTTAGTAGCTCATACCAGCATGCTGGTGTGAACTTTTGTGATCATGCAGCATCACTCTATCTACCTGCCTGCCTGTCCGTCCATAAATTGTTCCGAATGCTTTACTCCCACATGCTTTCATTGATTTGCTTGAAAGGTGGACACAATGTTCTGTGGGTAGTGGGCTATCTGGGGTGTTAGGGAATATTGCAATATTTCAAGGTCCCATGTGGGTCCTATGGCCCTTTTTGTGAAATTCTTCAAAAAGCCTCTTCTACAGATTATGTCAAACACTGTTGATAGTTTGTCTTACTGGTACTCTGGTAGTGGTCCTTTTGGGGTGTTTACAGCTTTTGGATCTGGGGCCCAGGATGGCCTCTTGGGTCCATTTTGTGAAATATTACAAAATGCTTAATCCTGACTTTGAATTATTGTTGAAAGAGTTGACAGTCTTTAATAAGGATGCTTGGTTAGTGATCTGTGGATGGTATGTTGGAATTTTAGGTCCAAGGCCTCATTTGGGCCCTTTGGCCCTTTTAATGAATTTCTTCAAAATGCTCTACCTCTTACAAATTGCCTTGTACAACTTTGATGCTTGTTTATAATGACACTCAGTTGTTGTTGGTACCTTCATTGTAAACAGGAAGTTTGGGTCCAGACCCAAGATGAGTCACTGCAGTCCATTTTGTCAAAAAAAAGGCACTCTCAAAATTCTAGAATTTTCTTCATGAGTATCGGCTACACTGTGGAAGTAATGTGTGGATCATATGTCTCTTACCTTGTTCTGGGAAGCAGGTTTTAGTTTTCATTCTGTTTAGTCTTGAATATTGGTGATATTTCTAATATTGCTAATCATTTGTTATTTTGCTTGATGTAAGTAATTAGTGCAGGCCATTATCAATGATTATTAAGGTGCAATTACAGTATCTGATACTTTATACCCTATTGAAGTTTTACTTTTAATATTGAAATTTTTGAGAGCAATAGAATAAATTTACACTGAAGATACTGTAGCTTCTGGTGACACTCCCCAGGTTGCCTTCAGAGTGAAAGAGTATTTGTGGTTACATGCCAATTGAGGTGACTATTTTAACTAGTACAGACAGCTTAAGGACTTGTTGAAGGTATGAAATTCTGTACCACTGGTGCTCTAGTTTCATTTTTACCCACTTTTCTCTGGGGGTGTAGAATGTGCTTGGTTGTAGCCCCAAAATGGTTCTATGTTCCGTTTAATGTATGGTTTAGTTTTAGTTGTCAGCTTGGTTGTTGAAACATTTCCAGTACTCCTGCTCAAATATAGGAAACAGACCTTCTGATCATAAAATCAATCAAGGTTTCTAGGTTTCAAGTTTAACTTAATTGTCAGTATCTATTTCAACACAGCTTAATATACAAGTTTCTGGACTGCAATACATATGGACCTTTCCCAAATAGCAATTACAAAGGATTGTGGGGAAGAAGTTTTGTTACGCCACTTTTTTACCACTCTAAAAAAGTGGCTATCTCACAATACTTTGAAAAACCGACGAAAAAGGGTCTTTTCATTGACACCACAGACTTATATACATGGACATGGCATGTAACGTGTATGCCCTATCCGTAGCTGGTCACCACTGTAAGGGACAAAAAAGGTGTACCAAGATGGCCGCCGTGAACCTATAAATCGTCTGATTTGACGACGACTCTGTAGTATTTCAAGCAAAAGTTATACTTGAATGGGAAACAATATAAAATTCCTGCAATAGGTGAAGTAATTTTGACCTCAACTTTCTTGCAAAATATGGAGATATACTTGAGCAAGTCCAAGCTTTCACACAAAACCATAGCAGACGGCCATTTTGCTCGCATTTTCTCACACTACGGTAGCAACAACGTGGCGTATAGTATCCTCTGTCCATGTATAGGAAGTCCAAGATTGACACATTGAGTGTGCCTTTTGATCTCAGGTAATGTCTATAGTGTAGTTTAACTATATACATGACAATATACATGTGGAAACATTTAACCCTATTAGATATTTCACCTGAGTCCCCACCAAAAGTGAGGTTTGGTGGAGTAATCAAATTTTATCCGACTTCCTGCTTAACTCATTCAAGCATGCCCCAAGAAACCACAAGCTTGATGAGAGACAGCTAGCAGGAGATGTAACCAAAGGTGGAATAATAACAGCTGTAGTGATTGGGAATCTCTGTATGTACATCAAGTACAGGGCACCATATGTTCTGAATGCAGTATTAACAATAATTACATATACTTAATTTGATCAGATAATCCTGGAATCGGTGCCAGAATTTACCTGCGCTTCATACTCATTTTCTTGGCCTAAAACATGTTTTATCCACAGTTTCATATTTTCAACAAAATAACATTACAGTGGTACAATTTCTGAGGTTCACACCTTGATACCATAGGTCAAAACTCTTTCATTTGTTGGTGCATTAGACTAACTTCCCCGGCGAGGTACTCCAATAACCCCACCCCACACCGCCTTTGATGTACTGGGGTGTCTTTGTTGCTTTCTCAAGAAACAATGTCACAGAATGTGCCCTATACCCCAGCACTCCAATGTACAGATACCTTGATGTTCTGAAACCAAGTAGTGGCTCATACCACTTTCTTTGTGGTTTTCAAAACTAATTAAGGTCATTTTCCAGAGGCAAAATTCATTCACTTCAAAATATGCAGAAAAATTTTCTTTTTCAGGGGGTGAAAATTGCATCACCATCAGGCTCGGGGCGATTACATCCCAGTGTAATCGAATTACGATTGCAATTACTTCATATTTTACGATTGCTATTGTGATTACGATAATTACAGCTAAAATTGAAAGTAATTGATTTCGATTACGATTCCATTACATTTTCTTTCCACATAAGCAATGTAGTAGGCAAAACAATCTGTGCTCACAGCTGGAAAAAAGGCCATGGACATTGCTCTAGATAGGCCCGGTCAGAACCAAGTCCTCCCAAAGTAGAGATTATTGAACCCATGCACTTCTCACTCATTTTAAGCTGGAACATCCAAGAAAGAGGGACAATTAAATTTTGTCATTCCAACAGAAGAACCAAGCATTGAAAATATTGTTTAGTAACTTTACTTCTTTGTTCAATTCAACTTCAATGTAATCAGGAATGAAACCATGATTGCGATTTCTTTGTCATTGTAATCGATTACGATTGCAATTACTTTGCGATTTTCACAAAAGTAATTGATTGCGATTACAACTACTTCAAAATGTGTAATCGATTGCAATCAATTAAGATTACTGATTACGATTACCCGAAGCGGGATCACCATAGCTTGTAGCATTTGGAGATTTTAACTTTCAAAGTTATGCAATTATTTCTTTGGATTATGGTAAATCTGTGATGTCATCACCATACTTGAATATGACATTGCTTTCCATTTATTAATAATTTTGATTCTGATGCAGGGTATATTAAGCAACATTGTTTGCTGTACCCGACATATTGTATACAGTAATGCCAGATCCACAGGAAAGAGTATGCGTACAGTACATTCCTACAGAATCAAATTTCAAGGACAAACAGAATATTCAATTTTGAAGAATAGCAAAAGGAGTTGGCACAATGTGCCCAGGATAACATTTCATAACTGTTTAAGACTTTTGTTGAAAAGTGCAGGTATTTTTAACAAAAATTACCAATCTTTAAAGTGAGATATCCTGAGTTAGAAAAATGGTGATTTGACAGGGTTTCCTTTATCTGCAGTTTTGGAAAATAGCTAGAGTTGCTAGAACATAGGCTAATATAGAAATACAGGCCATGGAGTGCAAGAACAGAGGAATGTCTCCCATTTGAATGATGATTGAGGTACTTTACTCTTGCACCACATTACAGCATCATCATTTGGCATATTTTTTGGTGTTTATCAAAGAAGCTTACATTAACCCCCCTTCCCAGTCCCTTACCCACCCAGAAAACATGTTTTCTTACATAGTAACACATCTCAACAAGGTTTAATGAGAAAATTGTTTGAAAGTGGAGAAGATTCCTTTTGAATATTAGATGTTTTTCATCTGTACAGGTTTATTACTTCTCTCAATCTGGCATGGGCATTTCAAGAATTGCGAGAAAAAAATTGTGTTCCAAAGTCACTATTGGATAAATGTTGCCAAGTACAAGAAGGAGGAGGGGTGGAGGCTATGGATCTACTTCTTTCAGAATTGGAAAAAGGTGCAGAGCAGAACAGCCAGATATTGAATGAAGTATGTTTGGGTTTTTTTTATTATTTTTGTTCCCTTTGCTATCTGTGAAATGAAATCTAACCAATTTCAAAGCTCTTGGTGTATTTTGTAGCAGCACGTGTAGTCAGGGTAAACCTTCCATCTGGATATGCTTACCCAGTCAGGATAATCCTTTCGTGGGAGGGTATGGGTTACCTAGTCAGAGTAACCCTTATGTCAAGGGTATGAGTAACGCTGACTAGTTCACACCACTTGATGGGAGCAGATACCGTAAGAAGTGACTTCACAAACCGAAAAAGTTTTGTTTGCCAATCAAGGGAAAGAATGGAGATTTTATATGAATATTCATATTGTTGTGAATTCTAAGCCAATGGAAAGCACTAATGGAAAAGAACTTTGTTTTTGATCAAAACAAATTTTGTTGAATTTGATCCTAACTGAGACATTAGGCACATGAAATGATAACTGCAAAAGCTTTATACTTGTTTGAACACCCTGTGTCAGTATTATCTTGGGTAGCCTCTGAAAATATTTGGGATATAAGCTGCTCATAATAGCAAAAGACATAAGCATTTTGTAGCAGTGTGTATCTACTAATCTTGACGCAATATAACAGGTATGAATGACTAGTGGACTCATTTACAGAATACCTATGATTTGAAAATAGTACTGCCTATTCATGAGTCCTAAGATGACCAATAATACCAGAGCTGTTGTAAATACATATTATTGTGCTCTACAACTAGTAGAAAAATGCCATGGGCCCTGCTAGATTTAACCAGGTTACAAGTTGAGGTGAAAACCATGTCTAAAGCTGTGGTAACACTACAACAATTTCTGATTGGATTCCGATCCGATTTCTTTTGTTAAAATCTTCATAATCTCTGGTCAGAAAGAGCCAAAAATTTGCCAACCTGCATAAATATGTAAGATATACCTAGGACTATGAAAATTCAATTTATGCTAATTATTTTGTGACATCACATCAATAGACAGATTTTATCGTACTACGCTGTCTGCTAAAAAAAATTTTTGTCAGCCAGAAGTCACAAAAAACTTAGTGGACATTTCATTTTCATAAACATCAGATGCAAATCATATTTTAACTGGTTGACCAATTTTTGTTTCTTTCCAACCAGAGATTGAGAAGATTTTTAACAAAAACACAAAAAATTGGATCGGAATTCAATCCAGATTCTTTGTGGTGTGACTGCAGCTAAAATCTTAGAGAGAGGTGTATGAATAGTTACAGTCATGGCTGAGTCTGTACTACCCACCCATTTTGCAGACTTTTATTGACCTGTAAAGTCTACCTAGCTTAGGTTTTGTGTAAGTATGTGTAATGTGACACACATTCAGTCTGTATGTTAGGCATTTGCTCCATTAGCATTGATCAATTCTAAAATACTGCAAATCTTGTGGGTATCTATTTTCAGACTGAAGCAGAATTGAATGCTGAAGCATTGGCATACAACCAAATGAAGGAAATACATAAAGAAAAGTGGACTCGTAATTGTATGGCCTCAGATCATCTGACAAGTGGATATAGAGAAGTGGGATCCAAGTATCATGCTATTTTGGAAAATGCTCGCCAGGCTGATGCAATTGTTCAACAGAAAACAAATAGTTGTAGAAGCAGCATCATGATTCTGTCAAAAACCAAGGTAAGCCTTGTTGGCTGCAGTTTCCAGAAAACATGAACATTCAAAGTTTTTTTTTTCAAAGTTTTCAAAAGGAAAACAAACCATATGGAAATAGTTCAAAGACCCATGCATACTTTTTTCAAGTTTGAAAAAATAATATATGTAAAAAAAATAATTTTCTTGGCTTTTGTGGTTCTGGCAATCATTGATGGCCATTGAAGGTCTTTGAGTATTAGTCTCTGCATGGTGGGTAAACCCCCTTATTGCTGTGTTTGGGGAGGTGTTTAATTTGCTTGGAAAACTCAAATATTTTGGAAGTCAGATACCTTTGGACTGTTTAGCCCTGACCCTGAAGGGGTTGCAGTCTGGTTTACCCTCAGTCTTGTAAACCGTGTTAGATTTTCGGTCTCGCGGACCTTCGGTCTCACGAACCTTTAGTCTTGCAGGCTGTAACCGTAATGAAAGGTCAACTACTAGCCTAGCCATGTTGTAATTAACAAGGTGAAAGAAGAGTGAACTGAAGCAGAAATAGGGACTAATTAGGAGCTTGTTAGTTCAATAGATTAAGTAGATACAACAACTCTGGGGATAGGTGGAGAGAGCTGCAGAGGTGCTGCATTTGACTAATGGGTCTTGTGGCAACATGTTCTTCTCAGTATGTTGGAACCTCTAAGTAATTTCCAGCTTCATTTATCTGGCTTACATGCTATCACATTTCTTGGAGTTTAAGGTATTTCTTTATGCAAAGTCAGATTGCCACTTAAATAAACATAAACCAATTATTTGATTCATCACATAACCTTATAGCTTTGAAGTTGCACGCCATTGTGGAGCTAAGTCACCATGTGCATTGGAGACAACAATGAAATTACACATGCAAGTTATTCTCTTCCAACTGTTGTGCTTTTAATTTTTGCATCAATCATAGCAATTGCTACATTGTGGATAGAATAAACCTGTTTACATTTTATTAGCTGTATTAAAGTTCCATTTCACATTTTATCACATGTATCAGGGTATGCTTTCATTAGCATTAAGTAATACTCATGTGGATAATATACCTCATTTTGAAAACAAAAGCCTTTTGTTTAAAAAGGTTAGGGTCAAACTCAGCTTATCTCCCTTGCTGAAATGGACCAACTCAGATTTAGCATCAAATCTCTGCTGCTTAGGACAGTCCAAACATGGATCTCCAGACACCTGAATGAAGGTGTGCTTTCATATGACTATATCATCTTTATACAGCTCTCCCCTGAAAAGGATTTTCCTGCTTTTAATCTGAAGGATGCAGTTGCAATGGAAGAAACTATTAGGAATGAAAGAGAAATCATCAATCGGAAACTAAGAAACATTGCATCTGATGTCAGTGAGTTAGCCTGTTTCATACTTAAGTATGGTAATGCTTCATAGCAGTGACAATGTAACAAATGGATAGTGTTCAACCCTGAGCTGTCTCAGTGATTGGTCAGGAATGTAAAAAAATGGCTTTCCCTCTAGTATTATGTACATAAAGTGTGAAAATTTCAAAATATGTTTTGCAAAGGTTCAAAAATAAATCCAAATGCTTTAACTTTTCATCTTAACAGGACAATTCTCAGCTGAGATGTTGACTCAGTGTCGAATGACAGGTTGCACAATAAATTGTAATGTCAATCTTGAACTGCACAATTTTACACTGAACTGCACAATAAATTGTAATGTCAATCTTGAACTGCACAATTTTCAATCGTTGGTTTCTTTGTTTTTTTTCCAAAAGCCACTGCATCTTGTGCCAAAATGTGGTCTCTAATTTTTTATTCCTTCTAGCCAGAAGAATTTAGGCAATGGTGAAACTGTGTCTGTTTGAGAGACATTGCTCTTGAACACAACATCTAAAGAACTGAAAATCTGATGTTGTCAAATTTAGTATAAAGATTCCCTTTCTTAGAGGAAAAGCCTAATTATTTTGGGGAGGTCAAAGGCCATTTGGGCTTATCAGAGGTCAACATGGGGCATCATGGCATTGTGTGGAAAAAAGTGAATCATTGCACCCACCATGCATTTTTGCATGTTCGTTTTTTATTGTGGTTGGTAGACTTTTCTTTCCCTTGCCTATGATTGTTCGGTTGATATTGAACATACCACAAAAATTTCATACCACAAGAATTTAATGTCCCATCATTATTTATGATCATCAAATTTATGATGCAATTTAAAGTACTTCAGTGGACAAGGTTTAACAGTATTTTACATCCTTCTATCCACAGAAGACCACGTGTCTGATCCAAATTGGGATGACCTGTCCATTATCCAACAGGTGGAAGAAATCATCCAGAAGCAAAATAAATTACAGCATGCCGTTAGGGTAAATAAACCTATGCATTCAAGTTGATATAGTGACAGAATATTTTTGTAAATGTCAAATCTGCCAAAGTTTCTTGACTAACATGTCAGGGTACTGCCAATAACTGGTACTGTCAATACCACCAGAAATTCAATTCAATTCATTTCTCATATGTACAACAATCATCAAAAGAGGTATAATTTAACAAATACTAAAAACAAAGTACAGTACATATGATGGACACTAGAAAAACAATACAGTTTATCAAGGCTAGTGATCATACAAACATAGACAAAAAGATGACAAAAAGAAAAGAGAAAAAAAAAACTAATGGGACAGTCAATACTGTAATACCAGTACCCATAAAAGAAAAAATATGATTTTTAAATTTATTTCATAAATTCCTGCCCGGTACCTTTACCTAAGACATATTTTTGTTGTATCATCCTCCCACTTTCCTGTTATATGGGGGAATGACTTAGCTAAGAAAATTATCTCTCTTGTTATTTATGCAAGTCAGTGGGGTAACTGGAAGCCTGTAGGCTATCAACATTGTAAATGTATTAGTTAGTTAGATAAAGTTTTACAGCCCAGTTTCTTACTGATTTGTTTAATTTTAGCTGGCTGTGTTTGATCTTTGTTTGTGAACCCTACATAAACTGCATTCAGGTCTATCTAAATTGTAAAGACAATAATATATGAAGCACTCTCTTTTTTGAAACAAAGTAGTCTTGCATTCCAGCAGCTAGTTAGTTAGCTAGATGAAGTTTTACCGCCCAGTTTCCAACCTATTAGTTCAAGTCGAGCCGGCCACAGCCTTTTTTCCAGTTTTGGCTCACTGGCTCATTTTCCCTACTCCATTGCCTATGCAGAGCATCATGCACAATGACATATCAGCAGCAAAGAATCTCTGAGCCCTGTAGCTTTCTTCAAATTTGTGCATGCTACCTACCTATCAAAATCCATTTTCTGTTATATCATTGAAATCTTTAAAGGGGAAATACATTCACCTTTACTTTGGATTGGTGAAGTAAAAGTAGATGTGTTTCATGTTGAGGGTCATATAACAATAATTTTCTCACTATATTACCAATAAGCTCATTGGTTTACTTTGAATATATAATGTTTAAGTTCCAAAATGACATGACAGATACTTTGAAGTGAAGTAAGAGACAATCTGTGGAATCTGGGTGTTTGTTTCAAAATAAGGTTGGGGCAATTGCTTTTGCCCCAAGGCACAGTTGCTTCAAGATTAAATACATCAAACTTTTACAAGAAGTATTGATATTCTGCAGCACCACTGCTCTGAGTTTGATTTATTGAATCAGCAATATTACAAATATGGAATCAAACATGTACCTTTCATTTGTCTGGCCCCCTGTAAACACCTGGTTGTTCCCTTTGGTGTAGTACCATTTCGAGGGAATGTTGAATCATTGATCAATGATTGTCAGATGTTTTTTGGGGGGCCGGGACAGGAGATTTTAAACGAAACGATTACAGAGATGCCACCAATAACCATTTTGGTGCAATGATTACAATTTTCATACTGGTAATTCGCTGTTACGATGATATGCCAAAAAATTTTGATTTGCATTTAACATAATGTGTGTAAAATAAAAGTGGGCCTTCTCTAATAACCTTTGTTTTATGTATGCACATCTTGCACATGAAAAAAGGTTTAATGTTAGTATTTAAAAAAATATGTTTGAAAAACAAGTTAGAGATCAAACAGACATATTCATTTCTTGATTTGTGTTTTGTGATTATGGAAGTTGCCATAGAGACATTTTCTTTACCGTTAAATCACATGCTTGCAGTGTGTCATTCATGTACCCTTCTCATGTGCTTAAAAGTTTGCAACAGAAACACTCATGCAGCATAGACTGTAGAGTACATGCACAACATGTGTTAGGACATGTAGTGAAACTAGGGGGTCTTAGGGGATGGGTTGCCCCATGTGGGCTGGGGTTGTAGAATATGCCCATGGTATTTCCCGTTGGCATAAGAGGGAACTAAAGGGAAACCAAACTTGTACTTGAACCTTACATGAAAAGGAATTAAAACTGAACTTTTTATTGAGTTGACTGACACTATATAACACATTTGTGTTGGTTTGTCTTAAATCTCATTTAGCTAACTAACTAACTAACTTAGGGAAGGGGTTGTAAACCTTCTCCTAAGATCCCTCCACCCTGCCTGGCCATCATTAATACTGTGCATCATTTGAAATTTATTGTCACTGTCTGTCTCTGACAAATGTTAGAATCTCTGTAATTATCATTCACCTTTATATGTGGTAATGTTCTAGATCAGTCCTAATGATTGTTTAAATTGAAAAGTTTAAATCCCAAACTTTTAAGGTTTGCGTGACCAGTAGCCTACTTATGTATAGTATGCGTGTAAGAACTGTTTGTACCACAGTTAACTTAATTTTAGAAATCTTAATTTACTGGGGGTGTCTGTCCCTTTGTTGTAGAAACTGTTGCATGCAAAATTACGAAATTTAAAAAATTTGAATTTATATGACTTGGAATTTTTTTGCATTTTATAGATGATTCATGTTGAACTTAGCTCCAACCCAGCATACTCAAGAAGAATTACAACTGAAAAGAGAAAGAAAAAATTGGATTTATTGCACTCAGCCCTTGACACTTACATATCATTAACTGTCAACCTCAAGGAAGGTGTCAAGGTAAGCTGTTTATTCTCTGTAAATTAATTGCTGATATGTGAAGTTACTGTGACCATCATGCTTCTAACATGCCCAATATGGAATGTCATGCAAATATCTGTCTACTGGCAGATTTCAGTGGAGAGTTCACTCAGCGCTTCGATCTTTTGATGTCATTTCCACCACACAGCTAAGACCCACTCATTCGTAAATAAACTGTTTCACATGTGTGTACACAGTGTATAATCTTGATTTCATCTCACAGTTCAGTCTTTTGTTTACATGCTTGCAAGGGTCCTGTTTTTAATCAGTGACCAAACAACCACACACTTATATACATGGACACAGCATGTAACGTGTACGTCCAATCCGTAGATGGCCACCACCGACTGGGACAAAAAAGGCACACCAAGATGGGCGCTGTGAAGCTGTAAATCATTTGACTTGACGACAACATATTTCTGGAATTCGTGAAGTGATTTTGACCTTAGCTTGCCATATTATTTCAACTTTCTTGCAAAATATGGAGATGTATTTGAGCAAGTCCAAGTTTTCACACAAAACCATAGCAGACGGCCATTTTGGTGCCCTTTTTCTTACACATACAGTAGTGACAATGTACCATGCAGCATGCTCTGTCCATGTATAGAAAGTCCGTGCAAACAACAGACAGTTATCAAACAGTAGTATACTCTCAAAGTTTAAGGAAGTTTTAGGGGACTACGTTTAGTACCAGGTGAAAGCGTCATGTGCCAGTTCAGAGTTAAGAGTTAATGATATTAAAATGATCTGATGTCAAAGGAGTTGAGATATGGACAAGAACAATAATAGCAGTGTTCAAGTTTTTTGAACACTCACCCCAAGAAAGGTATTTTCCTACTAGCCTGATATATCACAAATATTACCCTCATATGTGGGACCAGTGTTGCAATTCAATAGATTAATAACTCGAGTCACCAGTTTTCAAGCTTTTCAGTGACTCAAGTCGAGTCATTGACTCGAGTCACTGTACTATTTCAATGGGGAAATTACTCTTGAATTCTATCGAGTCACTATGATTTTGAGAGGAAGTAACTCAAGTCGTGACTTGTTACAACACTATGTGCGACAATATACATGTATTAATCAAAAGATGAAGTGAATTAGCTCAGTTGGCAATGAAATCCAAAGGTTTGATACAAAAGTGCAACAGTAACTCTTCAATCTAGTGTTCATCCATACCATCAGATGTTTTTCTTCATAGCATGCTTGCTTGTCTAAACTGGCTTGTTACCTAAATTTGGTGTGGAAGGGAAAGATGGCTCAGAGTAGATAAGACTTAAAAAAAAAGGCTCTCCTGCATGTTAAATAACTTCACTATACCTCCATTTTACTAGTTATCTTACTGTGTGGGAAATGTGGAAACTTTGGAATCATGTACAAAATTCAAATTCTCATTACGTGTTAAGCCCGATGTGGAATTCTCTAGCAAATACCACCGACAGACTGTCTTTTGAAGTAAACAATACTGAGTCATATACCACAGTACTAGATAATGGCTCTTTGATCCTGCCCGCCTGGTCACCCCAGCTCATCTCCATTTACAAAACTTGTGAAGTGTGAATAACCTTTCTGCACATGTGAATAAACTTTTAAACTGTTTAGTGTCCATGGAGAAAGTTCTCTTATCAGAGGTTGTTCTCACCAAGACAATGGACTGTTCTGTGACAAACCGAGGCAGCAAAGCTGCTTGCTCATTTCCAGGTGAACTGTGGGCTAATTAAATAGGATCATCTAACTCATAACACATGCTTGATAAGATGGTTTAGTGAAGACAAGCAGAAGGTGCAAGCTCAGTGCCCTTCAGAGAGAACATGTCATGTGAACCATCCATGTGTATCATTCTTTAGCTTTAATGAAGTATGTACACACAACTGTTAATTTATCATTTAGTGTAATGTTTTGCAATCTTCAACCTATGTCGCCCCTTCTTACCTCCTATTTACACTGTAATCCCCACTTAAACGCAGTAAGTCCCTGGCAAGCTTAAAAGGCCCAGTGGCTCCGGGTGACCTCTGCCAGAGGTCCCCGGAGAGGTTGACCTTCTTCCTGCCTGCCTGTCCAATGACTTTGCTGCAATGAGTTTTGTTCGTGTTGTTTGGGAAGTTTTGGAATTCTATGCCAAAACTTGTCAAGAGCTGTTATCCATACCAATTAAATGCTCATTCAAGCATTTTTTAATAGCCCTGAAGGTTGACATTTTATAGCACTTTACTTAAAATTAAGCTGAAAGGTGGTCTAACTTTTCAGTACATCCTAGGTAATTTGATTTCTTTTTTTTCCAGCATTAATTTCACAATTTGTAGGTTGGGTGTATTCCCCTAAGTTGTTGGGATTCTGTTGTACCAGAATGGTCATCAAAGATGCTGCTCACTGAAACAGCTTATTGTAGTAAAAACCAAAGGTTTAACTCAGTTTAACTCAGGGACACTAGATTTTAACATTTACATCTTTTTGAAAATATTTAGACCCTTGAAACTTGAAAAATAGTTGAACTAAATTGTATTTGAGCACTGTCAAATTTAAAAAATTGCCTAAAAGCTGTTGTAGCTATGATGGATATCAGAAAAGGCAAATTTTTCCTAATTCAGGTCAAAGTTTTCTCACAAGGTTTCCAGGTTTCTTTCCCCAAGAATGACTTAAACCTATTTTCTGGTTTTATTTTGTAAGCCAGTGCCGTTGCTGCTTGGCTACTGTACTTGTAGGATATATTTTATGTTTGGTTAAGATTTAATGTGTAGATATGATTTTGCTAGTTAGTTGGATGGGAATTATTAAAACACCAAGATGATTGTTTTAAGTGTGTCTGCTAGATATTGAAAAAGTTAAGTTGAAATATGTTTTCAAGTACAGTTTAAGTGCAAGTTTGGTTTTTTGAAATATGGTGCAAAAAGGATCAAGTCCTTTTTTCCCCTTTAGTTGCCTCTTACAACATGGGTTGATTGTAGATATGAGAGTGATATGTAAAAGCAACTGCAGGAACAAACTCTGCTGACCAACAGCTTTTCAATGAGAAGCATCAAGTAATGCAAAATTGGCAATATTTTACTTTTTCTTGAATGAAGATCACTTTGTCGTTCATATAATGTTCGTTTTATTTGGTTATAGTTTTACAATGACTTAGCATTACTTTTGACGAATGAACAAAGCAAAGTTACCGACTTTTGCTCTGCCAGAAAAAGTGAGAGAGAAGAATTGGTGAAAATGTTGACTGCAGAGTCCTCTGAAAATGATGCCAGTACCACCTTAAGTGCTCATCAAACCAACCAAGGTATACCATTTATCAATTTTAAGATTGTGTTTGTCAGGGTTTGAAGATTGTGCATGCTCTGCATAGATAAAGGCATATTAAGGCCTAAAAGTCTTAAACTGTTTCTGACAATTGTGCATGACAAATTCCTAAACTCAAATGCATCTTAAAATAGTGGATAGAGGATATTTCACACAGAGAGGTTTTATCAGATGGAGATTCTTCGAAAACTTTTTCTTTGAGCCCTACTAGTTGACATGACAATCTTTTTTGTGTTGTTCTTTATGATTCAGAAAGCATATTAGGTGTTAGGGGCCAAGTACAAAGAGAACAAGTTGTCTGCCACTCCTTGAACTGCCATTGCACTTGGTGCTTAGAATAGGCATAGAGTTGGGAAAACAAGATAGCTAGCTGTAACTAGTAAATAGGCCATTGCCAACCCACAGTTGGTTAGAAACATAGCCATAAAACTCCATTGAACTAACTACCTACATTTTGAACAGCAGATCTGGAAATTTTTCCCCTTTTGCTTAGGGATGTAAATTACCCTGAGGGTTGCAATGCGGTTTGATGCTAAGTAAGACTGACTTGCCTTTTTCTCGTCTTTTGCTCAATATGGGTGTCCCTTTAACATTATGCAAGTAAATTGCAATTATAAATGAAAATCCAATAGCAACACTTAGACTTAAGTGTACCTCAAGTCAAAAAATTGAAAAATATATATTAAAGAGCATAAAAAGGGAATTCTAATCAGTTAACTCCGATCTTTAACCCTTTACCGTTGTGCTCCAATCGGGGCATATTTGCGCACCTCGGGAGTGGGCGGAAAAGCGGAAGTAGCACGCCCCGCATCAGCGTCCGTAGGTTATTGACCCCGTGACCTTAAACTATTGTCCCTCTCGTTGTTGTGGCTAAATTTTCGGGTAGCTACTCGCAGTTTTGAGCTCCGCGTGAAACAGTAAAGATGGGTGACAGCCGCGCTCTCCGTATGGGTCCAAAAGGACCCAAACAACGGTAAAGGGTTAAAGGACATTCCCTGAGCTGAGATATAAATGTTGAAGTTTATTCACTAAAAACAAATTGGTCCATTGTGCAATAATTTGTGACTTTCTTGTTGTACAACTCACATTACCTGCTTTGTTTCCCTTAAAAATCAAAAATATTTTTATGACCTTGAACAGTCACTTCCTGTTTGCTCGATAGCATGTTCCACAGAGACTCAGAGAGGGCTGAATTAATTATATCACCCCATAAGACTGAGAGTCCTACCACACCTTGATACAAGATGCAGAAACTTTTAGAAAAACAAAGAAATACAAAGATTGTAATTTGAGTAGTACAACAATGATATCACTAATTATTGCGCAATGTAACATTTTAAGTTGAGTGAATAAAGTTCAACGTACATTTTATATCTCAGCTCAGGAATGTCCTATGAAGATGGGAGTTGGACTGTTAGAATTCACTTTTCATGCTCAGTTGTTGAACCTGAACTGAACAACTTGTATTGTTGATTTTCAGCGTTAAAACTTTCAGTTGTTGAAACTTAACCAAACAACGTGTGTTGAATGTTTTACCACTATAAAATATTAACCTGCATGGTAACACAGAGATGTGCTTCTCCATTCATTTCATTAGAAAAGACTACAGAACACTTTACAGAAAATGAAACACTTAACGTGAGTGGTTATCTGCAAATGGCAACTAAAACATCCGAGGGAGCAGCAGTGACAGTAAGTAAAGTTCCCTGATGATTATTTTTGGTTTTGATGATTAGTAAACCAGTGCAGTAATGGTGGCGGGTGTGCATGCATGTGTGTGTGCGTGTGTGTTTGTGCTTGTTAACACGATATCTCAAGACTGGAATGTCTGACAGTTTTCAAATTTGGTACACAAATGCCCTTTAGCAAGAGGAAGAATGCTATTGTTTCTTAGTGGAGGCCACAAATCAACTGGGGTTTCAGGGTGTCAAAGTCTGGAAACCTTGTTAACATGATATCCCCAGCTAGGGTAACTTGGGTAGATTTTATATTTAGTATGTGGATGCATCACAGTAACAGGGTGATCACTGTTGTTTTTGTGGAGGTCAAAGGTCATCTGAGATCACCAGACATCACACTTTGATTTTTTCCTTGTTAACACAATGCCTTAACATAGGAAAGTTGGATAGAATTCATATTGTGGATGTGTTATGAGGGGATGGTCCCTACTGTTTTTGGTGGAGTTACCAGGGTCAAGGTCTGAAAATCTTGTTAACACAATATCTCATGACAGGAAACTTGGATAGTTTCACATTTGATGTGTTGATGTGTTACAGTAGGAAGATGGTCTCTTCTGTTTTTGGTGGAGGCCAAATGTCATCTGGGGTCACCAGGAATCAAAGTCTGAAACCTTTTTAACACAATATCATAAGATAGTAAATGTGGATAGATTTCATAATTAGTATGTGGATGGTGTGATGGTCAGAAAATGATCCCTATTTTTTTTGGTGGAGGTCAAATTTCATATGGGTTTACCACGGGTCAAAGTCTGAAAAACTTGTTAACACTATCTCACCACAGGAAACTTGGATAGACTTCATATTTGGTATGTGGACTTGGTATGTTAGGAAGATGGTCCTTACTGTTGTATGAGGTCAAAGGTCATATGGTGTACCACAAAATTATTTTTGAAACATGCTAGTATAACATTTGACTGAAAAGATATGGAAATCATGGTATTATTTTAAATAGCACATTAGTATGTCATCAAAATATCAATGCAGTTTTGCATTCTGGTTTTTATCACAGTCCAAGAAGCCAGGAGGATATCTCTTGAGAGCACTTTCTAATTAAACTGTGTTTATTGTAAATACAGGAATGCCCTTAATGGTTGTAAGTGATTGTACTATTTGTTCCCAAGCCTGCCCCTCATTGCTGTTTATCTTAGCCTCTCTTGCAAAGTGGATAAAAGAACCTCACATACTCTGAACTGCTTGACAAGTGACATTTTGAATCAGACAACTTCCTGTAATTGAGAACCTTCTCTGATTTGAATTTCTTCAGTGTCTTTGCAAACAAATAATCTTATTAAAAGTAAACTTTAAACCTACCCTTAAATTAGAGCATTTCATTACAATTAATCCCAACACTTTCCTTCAATCCAAACCACAATAGTTTTATTTCTTTGGTACCACGTTAAATTGCGACAGGATTATCTCATAACATCTCTCAGGACTGCTGATATGTTTGTTGTGTTGTATGACACAATGCTATGTGAGTGGAGCAGTGGAATAATTTAAATACTAGGCAGGGGTTCTATATAGGCCGAGCAATCCTGCTACACTTTTACTTGTACGGTAGTTGCGACTAACTGCTAAACAGTCACAAATTTTGGGGCTTAAATTCTTAGTGATTGTACTACATGATAACAGGCCTACCATAAACTTCCAACTGGTTCCACCAGAACTTGACCTGGTGACATCGATATTGCAACACAATACTTTCAAACCATCCAGCCATTCCACAATGTACAAGAAGTATGGTATAAAAAAAATAAGAAAAGGCAGGGGTATTTAAGGGACCCCAAAAGTAAAATATTCAGAAAATATACGTGGAAACAGGATATCTGGTTTCCTACTTCGTCCAAATGAACTGAAATGCTCCACTAAGTGTGATTGGTGAAAGTAGTGGTAATAGATGTACTCATACCTCCTTTTCCAATTTCTTAGTCTTGTTAATTGCACAGACACTTCCGAATGAAACCTGTTTTAAATTTTGCTCGCAGTTTCTCATTCTGTTAGTAATTGCCTATGTATTGGTTTTCCAGAAACACAAGGGAGATATTGGTGAACTGGAAAGAAAGCTACAAAATAGTAAAGTTCAGTCTGGAATGGAAAGAAGATCACCAAGTCAAGATGTGAGTACCCCAGGACCTGAAGACGTTCTGATAGTTTAGAAAGAGTTGGTACTTAGTCTTACAAAACAGTTTTCCAGAGGGGTTGGACATCCTCCCTTTGAAAATATTTAGAAATATTTTGAAGTGGAAGTTAGTTTATTGGAGGTGGTGTTTAATAAGAGGGTACAAGCTAGGTAAAACTCAGTTTTTTCTCCATAAAATTTTCTCATCAGCTGGAAGAAATTCTTGCACCTGCTATTACCACATAGTTTAATAATTACAAGCAAATCACCTGTATAAAACTTGGACACAATTTGAATAAAAGATCAGTTCATGCCTGTGTCTACTATTATTCATTCAATATGTTTTGTCCATACATATACAAATACAAAGAGGTATTGTTAAGCATGAAACAGGATACCAGAACAGGCACACATGATTCTAACAGAGCTATCAATCTTACAAAAAAATTAATGTATTAATGACACTTAATTTTTAGTTTCAGGTCAAAGGTGATAAGGTGAAAGGTGATGGTAATTCATCCAACACAGAGGAGAATGCAGGAGCAAAGGGTCCAGTCCTTTCTGGTAGGTGTTCTCTGGAAGATGACCCTCTCAGATAACAATATGGAAAGCAGTATAACACTACAGTACCTCAAATACCTCTTCACAGGTCCAATTTTAAAAGAACTTGAAAAAAAAAGAATGCCATGAAAGGCTTCAGAATTTGTGGGAATGCTAATTTCCTGTGAACTTAGTGCTTGTAGCTTTAGCTTTGTTTCTCATGTATATACACTTTAGAAGCTATCCACTACTCTATGTATATAGCTCCAACAGGGCCAATGACTGACACTTAAAAGCTATGCCTATTCTCAATCAAGGCTTTGCTATATAAAGTGTGAGGGACTATTATGTCATCACTCTGCCGAAGTCTTTTATTTACCAGGATATGGAAATGTCTAAAAAAATTATTGAAATTTGCTGTTATTTTTTCTCCATACCCAGAATGGATTTATTCAAACCCTATGTATAGACAAATCCAGACAGTCAAGTGATGGTCTAATTTTAGTCAGCCATATCTACAGTCCAGTCTTTGCTTACCTGTATCATGGATAGTTGTTCAGTGTAACATATCTTGATTCCTTCAATTTCAATGAAAACAAAAGTTTGAAATTCATGTAGACAATAAATGAAAACAGTTTTAGCTAACAGACCCCACTAATGGCTGCCAACAGTCACTAAACACAAGTGCTGATCAGATTCATCTACACTTAAGCATTTATATGGGACAAAGATGTGTGTAAACTGGGTGTGTATATCAAATTTTGCATTGTCTCTATGCCATCATTGTTATTTGAGCAAACAATGATTGTCTTTGTTATTATGTTTATGTAGCAGATAATTATAGCACACAATTGAAAACAATTGAGGAGAGGATCAGACAGAGGGAAGCTTCTTGGGAGAATGAAAGACGAGAAATGGAAAGGAGAATAAAGGTGTGCATTTTATACTATTCATTTTCCATTACAGTTGCTGACTTGTAGCTCTATCAACTTTTTAATTTTAACTTCCTATTTTGCAATTGAATCATTCCAATCATTTCGGAAAATACCCTTTGCACAATCTTGTCAGGAACTGTTTTCAGTACTAGTTATATGCCCATTGAAGCATTTAAAATGATCACGAAGTAGACATTTGATAGCAGTTTATCTCAGAATAAACTGAAAGAGGATGTAGCCGTTCAATGCACTGTATGTAATTTAAACTCTTTTTTGCCAGCATTTATTTCAGGATTTGTTGGAAGTTGTTATTTGAGCTCTAAAGTTGTTGGGCTTCTATTGTATTCAAATGGTAACCAATTCTGCTGTTCATTCAAGCAGCTAATTGAGTAATGAACCAGTCAGGTACTACAATTGGAAACTGCATTTTTGCAGGCTTTGACAAATCCCGGCCCGACAGCCCGGGACAAGTAAAAAAACACTTTGGCAACTACTGTGCTCGAAGTTGCAGGCCGCCGGGCAAGTACCCCCAGGCTAAAATTTTTGAGTTGTGAAAAATGGCATTTGTACTTTAAGACTCAAAAAATTATATGGACTCAACAGATTTGAATTGGACAAGTAGATATTTATGCGGGCAAGTAGATTGAGAAAACAGCTAGCTACCCGGACAAGTATGAAAAAAAAATTTGTTGAAGCCTGCATTTTTGCCCTAAAAACTGCAGTAGCCATGACGGATATCCCTTAAAGGCTAATATTCTGTCATGTGAGAAAATAACAAAGTACATGCAATGTGCACTTCCAGGAAATGTGGGACATATTTTAATGCAGCAGTTAATCTCCTATATTTTTTGTACCAAAGAATATACTGTAGAAATACACAACTTTGTGCAGTAGAGGTTTTGATCAGGGAATGCCTTCTGAACTTGGAGCTGGTTTACAATATGTTTTGTTAAATTTTTGAATTTTTTCACCTCTCAAATGAATGGTAAAAAGTTAAAGGAAAATTACTCGGACGATTGAGGGTTGTTATACATCCTTGTTGTTTTAGATCAAAGATTTGCTGCATTCAAAGTTTCTCTATCCCACTGTTGATTTAAGGAGCCTCTGGTGTAAATCCTTGATCTAGCAATTCCTCGATATGGTGCGAGATTTATCCAGTCAACTCTTTCCTTCTTCTACATTCCAAGCAGTACTAGTGTACCAACAAAGCTGTGAAAAGGGTTTTTTTCTTGTGGCATGGAATATTTTGGTGACTCAACTCATACTTCACTTTTTGAAAGTTCCTACATACCCTCCTTGTACTGGGTAATATTAAAGCCTGTTATTGTCAGAACATTAAAATCTCGTGTTTATGGGAAAAAAATGGACTAAACAGAAGCACTCAATTAACTCAGGGCTACTTGAGAATCTGTTTGGGATCTGGAAACCTAACAGTGGTAAGATGTTCTGCATTGTGGGTGGGGGAGGCTAGAGCTCTTGGTAACACAAATTTTATTTCTCCAACTTGTCAGTATATCATTCGACTGAAAAGATAGGGAACATGATGGCATGTTTTGGAATTGCACATATATGTCATTGAGACCTCAATGCATTTTTGCATTCTGGTTATTTACTAAGAGCGGGTCTGAGTTGCCCACTTTCCAACAAGTAGTTTTTTGTATTTTTGTATTTGTTCTTCTTAATTAATAATGCAGGAACTTGATGGAGAAGTAAAAACTCTTCAAGAGCAGCTGAAACAAGTCAATAATGAGTCTCAGGGAATGAAACAAAGATTTGAATCCAAAATTGTTGATCTGGAGACGGAACTACATCAGACCAAACAGGAAAAGACCTCCTTCCAGGCAGAGGTGGAAAGATTGCAGAAAGAACTAAAAGATTCTAGAGAGCAACAGCAGAGAGAGAATGAACCAGAAAAGGTACTAATAAATATGACCATCACGGTTTCCAAGCCTGCAGCTAATAGATGGGAAGGGGTTGGGTGGTGCCATTTACTTAATGCATTTATATACATCTGATATCCACACCCTCTAGCATAAATGGCCATGTGGCTAGAACATCCGACTGTCAGCTCCACTCCTGCCTGGATTATACCAAAGACTTAAAAAATGGTAGGTTGGTGGGTAGGGAGTGTAGGGGGAGGGGGTACAGGGGGATTTATGTTGATCTTCTGTTTATTTTGTGTCCGCTTTCTTTGGGATTGCTTTTGTTTCTCAAGCGCAGAAGGGTTTTAAGAGTACTTCCATTCACAACTATTGTCTTTTCTAACTTCCTACATGCTTATATTATCTTGTTCTTTTACCATAATGATAAAACAAATGAAATGGAAATGAAACTTACTGCCATTGTGCTTTGTGCTCAGCATAAGCAGTAGAGTAGGGGAATCAGTTAAGCCAGTGAGCCTTAACTGGAAAAATGACAGTGGCAGACCCAAACTTAAACTGATTGAATAGAACCTGGGTTGTAAAACTCCTTCTAACTAACTGACTATCCCACCTTGTATAAAAATAATTGGCATCCTGGGAGCTTCATATCCCCTACCCCACCTTACCCCCCTTGACCCCCTCCACTTCAGTACCTTGTCTGGATGAACACTCACTACTTAATCCAAAGTGCACTAGACCAAGGGTTCACTTTACTGTACATTTCTAATAGATTGAAGGTATATTATGTCAAAGGTGAACCACACCAGAGGTTTGCTAAACCAATGATTTGCTACATACAAGATGCCTCTACCCCACTTCAGTTTTAGGGAAGCCTTTAATCTATTAACAAATACTTGATCTAGCAACCTTTAATCTAGTACTTCATTTATTAATCCAACCCTCTCTGTCTGGCTGTAGAAGATCAGGAAAATTGGAAAAAGATTCATAATTTCCTTAATATGGCATGGAATCTTTTGGTGACTTAACTCATACTTCACTTTTGCCAAAGTTGCTACATACCATTGTCTGTTAATTCAGAAAATATAAAATTTTGTGTTTATAGAGAGGGAAAATGAGCAGAATATAAGTATTCAAAAGCTCAGAGCTACTTGAGAAACTTGAAAATTAATTCACTGTGTGCATGTCTATAATTCCACAAGAAGTCAAGTTTAAAAACACGAACAAAATTGTAACAATTCTGCAACCTTACTTCTATTTTGAAGTCAGCTCCTTTATCTTCCATCCATTTAATTTTTGGTTTCGATGATAAGAGAAACCAATGCATTCATAATGGTGTGCGTATGTATGTGTGTGTGCATGTGTGTGTGTGTTTGTGACACTTTGCTTGTTAACACGATATCTCAAGTTGGAATGTCTGACAGTGTTTAAACTTGGTACATAGATGTGCTATATTAAGAGGAAGAACCCTATTGTTTTTGGTGGAGGTCAAAGGTCATTTGGGGTCACCAGGGGTCAAAGTCTGAAACCTTGTTAACACAGTACCCCAAGGTCGGAAACTTGGATAAATTTCGTATATGGCATGTTGATGTGTTATAGCCAGGAGATTGTTTTTGGTGGAGGTCAAAGGTCATCTGGGGTCACCAGGGGTACAAGTCTGAAAACCTTGTTAAAGCGATATCTCAAGATAGGAAACTTGGACAGATTTCATATTTGGTATGTTGATGCATTTTGGTCAGGATATTGTCCCTATAGTTTTTGACGAGGTCACATCTGGGGTCACCGGGTGTCAAAGTCTGATAATCTCAATAACACAATATATCAAGGTAGGAAGCTTAGATAGATTTCATATGTAGTATGCAGATGTGTTATGGTCAGGAGATGGTCCCTGTTGTTTTTGGTGGAGGTCAAAGGTCATCTGGGGTCTCCGGGAGTCAAAGTCTGAAAACCTTGTTAACGCAATATCTCAAGGTAGGAAGCTTGGATAGATTTCATATTCGGTATGTGGATGCCTTATGATCAGGAGATGGTACCTGATGTTTTTGATGGAGGTCAAAGGTCATCTGGGGTCACTGCTGGTCAAAGTCTGAAATTCCTGCTTATGGGATATCTCAAGATGGGAAACTTGGATAGATTTCATATTTGGGTATGTGAATGCATTATGGTCAGAGAGGATGGTCCCCATTGTTTTTGGCAGAAATGAAAGGTCATCTGGGGTCTCCAGGGGTCAAAGCCTGGAAACCTTTTTAAATATGATCGTTCAAGATAGCTGTTTGTCTATTTGGCTGTCTGTTGTTTGTATGTCTAGCTATGTATGGCTTTTATGGAGGTCAAAAGGTCATCTGGAATGACAAAATTATTTTTTGAACATGCTTGCATAACATTTGAATGAGAAGACAGTGTTGCATGATGGCACTCTTTGAAACGGAACATTTGTGTATCATCGGAACCTCAATGCATTTTTGCATTCTGGTTTATAGATATATTGTGAGCAATAGATATTTTCTTGTAAGTCTAATGACTCCAAGCCTGATTCAATAACCAGTTCTTCCAAAAAAGTTTACATCAAAAAGGTTGAAGAGTACATTACCTCAAAAGCAAATACTTCAAAAGGAAGGAAGAAAAAATTTGAAGAAATCAAAAATTACTTTCCGCTTTTCTTTATTGGTACTTAACATACTCTGGACTGAAATTGTTGTCTGTGTAGAGGATAAGCACACATTTGCATGGTATGTCATATTGTTTTTGTAATCATGTATATCATTTACTGTTACCGGTTGTAGTACCATGTGACCATTATATACCTATGACTTGCTATATGTAAATAAACAAAAGGAGGAAAAAATGTGCAACCTTAAAGTGACTGCATCTTTGCCTTGTTTAAGCATTTAATTTCCTTTTCTTGTCAGTGTGGGAAGTCTTCTTTAGGATTGTGACACCATTTAGGTGGGAATATTGATGGGTTGATGGTACTTACTTAAGTGTAGATCTACTGCTTCATGCTCTCAACCTTTTATTTGGATAAATTTACATGAGAAAGATTCCTTCTTTTTTTTTTCCTTTAACCATATGATCAGTTTTGTTGGTGACTTGGAAAAATTTTGTAGCAAGATTTGTTTTACAGATGATGCAAAAAATGAAGCATAAAAAATACTAAATGATTTAGTCAGATGAGGTTTAACGTCACACCAACGCGAGTGTTTTATTTAGTGTCAGTTAACTCGATAAAAAATTCAAAGTTTAAATTTATTTCCAAGTATGGTTCAAGTTCAAATTTTGTTTCCCTTTTATAGTCACCTCTTATGACAGGCAGGAAATACAATGGGCATATTCTACATCCCCAGCCTACAAGGGGAATACTAAATGAGACTTGCCAACAAAATTGCATGCAATTTGGTATGGTGAGCTTGCCATCAAGTGGAGTGAGGTGGAAGGGCGGCATGAGAATCACATGCCTTTTCTATGAAACAAGCAAAAGCAATCTTAACATGGGTATTTTTTTGAAAAAGATCCACTCTGCCTCTATTTGTTTAGTAATGTTCATATTACTTATGTCTTTCAGAGAAAATCTCGGGTTGATGCAGAAGATGCCTCTCAGTTATCTACAAAACAGACAAAAAACATAAACCTTGCAGGTATGATAGATCTGGGGCCCATTCCACAAAGAGTTACTCACAATCTTAAGCTTGCTTCCCCATACTTAAGTCAACAGTAAATCATACTTAAGATTGTGCGTAACTCTTTGTGGAACGGGCCCCTGCTATTTCATCTGGGATGAATTTGGTTGTCTTGTAGAAATCATCAAGATCATCTGTCAGTAATAGAGAAGGTTCAATTGTGATACATGACAAGAATTCCCCATTACCTACTCTTTTACCCGACTTGCCAATGACAACTGGGGTAAGAAGGATTAGGCCACCTTATTGATTTGTTGGGGGCGGCATCCTTTTGGCCCAGCACAGCTTTTCAGTGTGTCATGCATAGGTGTCTTCTAACTTGTAAGGTCTCAGAAGTCAAGATTAGATTCATGTCTGGATGGAAGTTGGGATAAACAGAGTTAAGAGGATCAGTTGTGTTGGACTTTTTCTAAATTCTGGTTAATGGGCATTTCCTGTAATGATCAAGAATTATAGGCTCCCAATGAATGGTGGAGGTGGTTTAGTGTTTATGTGTACTGACTTGCTCTCCCCAAATGAAATCCTGTTGGGTAAGTTAGTAAGATGGAGTTTTACAGCCCAGTTTCTAACCTATTGGTTCAAGCCAAGCCTGCCACAGCCTTTTTTCCTGTTGTGGATCACTGGCTTGTTTTTTCCTACTCCATTGCCTATGTGGAGCATCACACACAATAGCAGTAGGTTCCATATTTAGAGTCTCTGGTACAACTTGACCTGGGAATTGAACCTTGGCTTTCCTCGTGAGATGGAGATCGTCTACTGTTACACCAAACAAGCAGTCTTGGTGGAACCTCATTAAAATTTTCTGGAAATTTTTCCTACTCCATTGCCTATTTGGAGCATCACACACAACAGCAGTAGGTTCCATTTTTAGAGTCTCTGGTATGACTTGACCTGGGAATTGAACCTTGGCCTTCCTCGCGAGATGGAGATTGTCTACTGTTACACCAAACAAGCAGTATTGGTGGAACCACATTAAAATTTTCTGGAAATTTAGTTTTCTTGCTCAGCATTGCTCTTCACAGTGATGCTAAAGAGGTTTAAATTGGTGACATCTATTCATAGATGGGGTTGTCCATTTCAGGAAGTTGTAATTCAGGAGGTCTTCTGATTTGATCAGTTCAGCTGTTTGGAGTGGTGCATAGCAAAGTACCTTCACCCTTCCCAGTCTTTGGTAATATAGCTAAAGACTGGAAACATTCTCATGTCCATTAGAAAGGAACAATGTCAGTTTTGGGAGGAAGATTTGGAGCATTATGTACACACCTACCATTTTAACCTTTTAGCACTAGTCAAAAGTTGAATTCACATGTGGCTGGTGTTCATCAAGTCTCAGAATCTTAGAGTGTTTTTGATGGGCTGATGTTAAACTTCAACATTCATGTACAGGACACAATTCTTGACATAAACCAATTGGTTAGAGATTGAGCTGCAATTAAAACCTCAGCTAACTAACTCCAGCTGTGACTTTGAGATAGCTTTGAAGTAGGGTATATCTGCAGCGATCAAGAGGGGCTGACTCTTGGCCTTTTCGATGAAGCGATGTATACAAACAGTTTTGTAAAATTTCCATTGTAAAATGTACAGGCTGTTTGTGATTACATGGATTACACATTTTCCTTTGCTTTTGTTTTTTTAGATTTTGGAAAATTCCAGTATCATTTATCATTATATTTGACCCAAGATGTTATCAGAGATTTAACATTGGTGCTTGCCTTCTCACCCACTGAATCGGAACAAGCTGAACAGGATAAAATCAAGTTTATTCGACTTATGAGAGAAAAGGGACTTATAAGCCAGGCTGATATCACACCACTGACCACTGCATTAGCTACTATTGGACGACATGGTGTCTGTGACACAGTGATGAAATTATTGCAAAAGGACCCATCCGAGGAGTAATGAAGTTGAAAAGGTAATTTACAATTTAGAAGGGTTAAAGTGTCTGTTGCATCCTCCAGGCATATATAGGTATACCATTATAGTTCTAAATAAAATTGGCAACTGCATTTTTGCTTGACATCACCTGAAACAATAGCTACACTCTCTGTTTGCAATGATGTTTTTAAATATAGATTGCCATTTTTACATTTTCCTGTGCAATTGACATAAGCAGTTCTTCGTAACGCTTTTGTTTGTTTTAAGCTATTGGCTGGATACCAACTTCAAACTATTTGTAAAGGATGGTGGAATACCAACTTCAAACTATTTGTAAAGGATGGCTGAAAGCTCATACAAACTATATATTGACAGCTGAAAGCCAGCTACAAACTGTTTGAAAAGGATGGCTGAAAGTCAACTAAAAACTTTTTAATAATGAAGTTATGCAATAATTTTTCCATACCTTTTTTATTGTCATCAGATAAATGTGACATCTAATGCAATATGGTGGATGTCGATCAACAACCATCTTTCAAAACATTGGCTGGCAGGTAGTATCATTGCATTTATAATGTTACATATGTATGAATAGTGGTACACATAAGATTATGTGTTGGTTTTCAGTCTCCATGTGGATGTGACAATATGTAGCAGTATAGAGAGTTGATAACATGTGTCATGATTTGGTGAGGTATTCAAAGTAGGTTGCAACAAGCTAGAACATTCAACTTACTGCAAGTAATGCTGGAGGCTTTGCTCTGTCAAGAGATTGTAGCTACAATTTTTGTCATACAAAAAGTTTGAGTCGCTGAATTTTTTTTTCATTTATACAATTTTGTGTTACCACTGTTTATGCAATTGAGTCTAAGACATAAAACATTCAGCGCTATGATAGCATTCATCTGAAAAACAATCACTTTATCCAGTTATTAGCTCTTTATTTGTAGAAGACTTGATTTTAATGCAAAGACTGTGCTCTAAGCACAATAAATTGGCAGTATCTGTTGTCAATACAATAGTGCAACAGTTTGATTGAAATTGATCACTTGGAACAAAATTCAGACATTTGTTCAAGTAGAAGTCCTTACATCTACTATGAAGAAGGCTTTAAAGGGGCTTATTGAGTTGATATCGATAACTTGATGAAAGTGTTTTAAGGGTACTACCATTTGAAAATGCTTTTAATTAACATGATTAGTTAAGTTTTATTTCC
This sequence comes from Holothuria scabra, assembly GCA_037179385.1. NCBI lineage: Eukaryota > Metazoa > Echinodermata > Holothuroidea > Aspidochirotida > Holothuriidae > Holothuria > Holothuria scabra. The sequence continues at coordinate 25,263,454 of CM074182.1, forward strand.
AATAGTTACAACAAAAGTCAAAATTTCAAATTTTGTGGTGACCTGACTTGTAACCGTTTTCATGAACCAACTCAATGAGCCGCTATAAAATAAGTAAGGGTTGTATTGACATTATGCTGGCATTGACCTTTTGATGTCACAATACAAAAAAGTACCCCTTCCTTTGGAGGAAGAACAAACCAACACAAAGAAATGCAGACAGTTGATTGGTCAACTAATCCAATACACACATGAATAAATCTTCTACAGACTTGACGGAAATCCTACTGCATGCGGTCCACCAATCTGTATATGTTCTACACAAAGCTCAGTGGTGTGTCAAACACTCATTGCTTTTTCCATGAAACTTGTTTTAAGGGTGACAACATTGCATAAGGTCTACAGGACCCTGACTTCTACTGAGAAGTAGGATTTAAAATACAGTTTGTAAGGGTTGTATTGTCCTTATGCATTTGATGTCATAAATACAAAAAATATACCCTCCTTGGGAGGAATAACAAACCAACATATGCAGACAGCTGATTGGGTCAACCAATTGGTTACTTGTGTAAGTCTTCTGCTGCACATACTACCCATGGATTTATAAGTGTCCTACACAAAGGTCAGTGATGTGGCCAAACGCTCATTTTTTTTCCCTCCAAGCTTGTCTTAAGGGTGATGCCATTGCACAAGGTCTATAGGATTTTTTCTTTGATGATTTTTAATTTCAAACCAATTCCGTGTAGCTCATCATTTAGTCAGCTGTGCATAGATTTGTTTTAAACTAAAAATGTTTTAGGAGTAAAACAATGGCATGACTGGGAATTTTGTTGTAATGAATCGAGAAAAAGGCTTTTCTAAAAATATAAATGATGCCATGTGATTTAAAATTCATGATATTTCTGAAAAATATTGTTACATGTTTTTGAGAAACATCATGTTAAGTTTATTCTATTCAAGATGTTAAATTTTGCTTTACATTTTCTATATGATTGTCTATTTTGATGCTTTGCATTCCTGGGAAAATGCAAGACGCTGCATGGTGTTAAATTATATGAAAAAGTTATGTTAAAAAAATTTAATGAAAGAAATTATTACCTTAACTTGGTCTTGCTCTACATCATGTAATATTTAATAGTGCAAATATTGCCATTTTTTAGCTATGGTGAAAATTAATTATCTACTGCACTTCTGATCCCTATGTACATGAGCTGTAAATTTAGATATTGCTGTTTGACATGGAATATGTTACCAAGAGTACTCTGTAAATTCTTGCCTTTTATTATAGTTTACAATCGTAAGAATTCTATGATCATAAGGTAGATGTTAGGATGTAAAACTTGCCAGGCTGAATTGTTCATTTTCAGATTTTAATATTCTGGTAAAAGGGCATAGGCAGTCACTTCAAAATTATTTTGAAATAACAGCTAAATTCCACATACAATTTGCTTCTTATTTCTCTGCGAAGTATTTTTCATAATAAATCAGGACTGAAATTTTGCATATTCAAAGTAAACCAAGGAGGTAATCCTCTCTTATTTCACAGTCCAGCGAAAAAGATACTGTCACTTGATTCTCAAGAGCCATTCATCCACACAAGAATAGACTATACTACACTTATAAAACAGGGGTGACTGCCATGTTGCTGCAAGACCCATTAGCCAAGTGCAGCACCTCTGCAGCTCTCTCCAAGTATCTCCAGAGTTGTTATCTCTACTTTGTGTATTGAGCAAACAAGCTCCAAACTAATCCCCATTGACCACAACTTCCTTATCAACAAGTAGCCATAGCCTCTTGCTGCCAACAATAGAGTATATTGTTTGAGAGATTAGATATGCACCACTGTGCAACCCCTCAGAATAAACATTCCAAGTAATCATAGCCCAAAAACCCACGAAGACAGCCACATGACAGGATTTTAAGTTTCCAGAAGGTATTGCATTTCAGTAATGGCATTGGAACAGCATGGCATTTTAATTTGTCATTTCTTTTTTTGTCCTTTGGTTTCTTCACAGTTTCTTGTCATGTATTGAAGTAGTTTGGGTGCTTTTTGTTATGCTTGAATCAATGATGGTTAAAGCTTAAGTACATTCCTTAACCTGATGTATCTATAGCTTAAAGTGTAAACATGACTGTATAGCTTGACATGTATTAAACCAAGCACCCGTTTTGGAAGTGTAGAGGCTGACATTTGCTGCCTCAGTCTTGTGAGGTATTACCTCAACCTAAGTTTCATCTCTTACCTCAGAAATTTAGCCCTTTGAGACTATTTTGAGGTTAATTAGTAAATGCCACAAAAGGTAGCCTGTAGATTCCATACCACCATCTTCATCATGATGTAATTTGTACAAGATTGTATCTAATGTATTGGACCATGCTGCTTCAAGTTGTACAAGTTGGTTAGAACAGACATATTGACATGGTTAAGTATAGACTTTTATAATTGGAATAAGTATAGACCAATCTGATCAACGCTTGTGTTCAATGCCTTACTGCCGGCTGGCAAAAGTGGGGTCCATTAGCCGTAAATCGTCTTCACATATTGTCTACATGAATTTTAAACGCTCATATTCAGAGAAATTGAGGGAATCAATATACAATTTTGCATTCATGCATCCACGATACATGTAAGCAAGGAAATTGAAAGACTTAAAGGTGATAGGCCCCAGTTATGGCCGACTGAAATTGGACCATCACTTGCTGTCCGGATTCGTCTATATATGGTTAGCTGATCTTAGTCGTGAATTTCATATCACCAGTCGCCACAAATTAAAGGGACATTTAGATTACAGCACAAGGACAGATACATGGATATGTATCAGTAAGGTAGCATAATGTATCTATACTTATTGCAGCATTAACAAGATGAATATTATGTGGATAGACACTGTGTCCTCCCTCAGAAGTTCAAATACAGTCCATCTTATCATGACATGACATATAAACTCTGTAGTCTGGTAAAGAAGGACAAATTCTTTACTGAACAAACATGTTGCAGTACACAATTCAGTGAGGTATGGGCTTACTTTAATTCCTACCAAGAACCAGATATAAATTGCACAAAAAGTAAATGAGCCCAATCCACAGTGCTACTGCTAGTTACAATTAAATTCTAGTTGAAATCAGTTCAAAGGTAATAAATTATCCTACACATTAAATAGACAAGAGTTTTTCTTGGGGGAGAGAGGTTAAAGAAAAGGGACCCTGCATTTGGGATAGTTTTCTTGTGTTGCATGTATGGTACAGACAAATAGTAAGTTGTCAAAGAGTTGGTCAGTATCATAAGGCACATCACTGCCTTCTATTCTAAAGGAGAGTAGAGTACATGGTTAAACAATTGTTTTCCTTGATGTTCAGAGTTAAAATGTCACTCAAGACAAAATTTTCAAGTTTTGGTTAAAGCATGAAATTGAAATGTATAAACAATCACCAAAAATGGTGACCAAAATACTCTGGAAGAAGCTCATATTAAGAATTTTGTTATGTTATTATGTGTATATATAACTTGTGGTAATTTACTAAGATTTTATTGCTTGTTTTCTTTTATTGGGATCAACTCAAGATTTCTTCATAAACATTTGATGTGTACTGCCACCTACATTTCAAATGTCTTTTTATTTCATCCAAGTAATGCCAAGAGGGATGGGATATAAGATCAGATAACTGCCAAGTTTCATTGATATTTGTTAACATTTAAATGGTCACAAAGATTGTTAAGTGATTAAGTGTTAAGTGATTTACTCTTTGTACATACTCTTTATATATATGGGAGGTTTGTGTAAGAGTAATATCCATGCAATATTCATATATGTTGTACAATTCTGATTAGATATAATATCATTTGATGAGTTAGGTATCATGGGAAAAGAGGTTATTTGATTCTTATGGCTGATGTTGAATACTATGTAGGGTTTTTCAACCTGTTATACATAGATGAGCACATTCTCGGTTGGGAAAAATTGCACAGCTAGAATGTGAACCTGAACCCACGACATTTACCAGATTTACTGGCTTAAAAAAAATCTCACAGTCATAAATTTCATTCCCCCTCTAGAAATTTTTGGCTGGGCCGCATGGGTGCAAATGCAGAAGGGCGCGCTGGAAGCAAACGGTTCATGTGCAATTTGAAATAATGTATGCAAGCAATATTGGCGCGTCGGTCACAGCATCCAGGCGTGCAGTGTGCAACAGTTAGCCGGGAAATTGACAAATTTGCCCACTTTCAGATTGTGCGTTGAATGCCTGCAGGATGCATGAAGAATTCGCGCTGCATGCCAAAGGGCGCCTGAGTTGAACGGATTGCGAACATTTTGAAACATTGTTAGCGATCAGTGCACGACGAAGGCTTCCTTGCACGTCATGTGGTTAGATTTAATTGGAATAACGAATTAGTTTGTATTGTAGTTGGCAGTTTAAAGGACCAAATAAGAAAGCCATAGATGCTGGAAAAGAAATAATCTTGGCGTTCTACCAAAATAGTGTAAAGAAGAGTGAAAGTGACAATCAGAGTTTGTTTTTATAATTTTTCATAATTTAAAGTTTTCAACACATTTGTACAGTTATCTAAAAAAATTTATTACAAATGATCCATGATCACTAATGTCATAATTGGTTACTAATGGAGGATGGCATGTCTTGCATCATGTAAAGCTAGAATAAAATATTACTATCCTCAGCCACATTCTAATTGCCCCACTAACTTATTTGAAGAGTTTTTCTCAATGTTCGCAATCTGTCACAAATGCCAAGTCCATTTGAAGTCTTCATTTGCATGTGGAGGGAAAGGGGGTTGTGCTCCTTACTCCTTGACGTTTTGGTGCTTTCTGAGGTTATGTTTGACATATAAAGCAAAAAACACTCACATTCAACAAGACTCCACAGTAAACATCAAAATGCATAAACTAAATGGACAATCTTTAAGAGATGGGTGCAGAACCAGAGGTAAAAGGTGTTAATGATCAACTGATAATGTCAAAGCTGCTGTGCTGGTGTGAAACTTCTTTTTGCCCCACCAACTCTTAATTGACTTCGTGAGTATTGAATGTTAAAGAGAGGCACATAAGGTTATAGTTTGTAAGAGGTTGAGCTCAAGAAGCAGTTGCTGGTGTAATTTCCTTCCAAAAGACTTACCGACCACAAACTGTCCTTTGTCAATAAAGGAAGTATGATTGGGTAGATCAAATATAAAGGGAACTGGATTTAGGCGTCAAGGTGAAAGTCGCATCCAGTTCATGTGTCAATATTTCAGAATATTAGCAGATTAGAGGGCACCAGTGAGCTTGACAAATGGTACAGCCAAAATGAGCAAAATGGCCATCAGTCTATGTTATTTCAATGGACATTTACTGAGGGGCATCATGGCCAGCAGAAAGTGCCCTACGGCCATGGCCATCAGTTATTTTGAGCCCTCAGATTACACTGTCATGTTTTGTACCTAAAATGAATTTGAAACAAGATACCATGGAAGTCATTTCTTCACATTTTTGAATGGTGTTTGGTTAGTTGTTTTGTCAATGAGTAGCAGTGACCTTTGAAGATTTCTGCAACCATGTCATCTTTCAAAGACCAAATTTCAAAATTATAGTGTACCTCAAGTAAAAAAATTCAAATATATATATTAAGAGAATTTCAGGACCATAACAAATTAATTCGAAAAGCCCAACTCCCATCCTCATAGGGCGTTCCTGAGCTGAGATATAAAATGTTGAAGTATATTCACTCACCTTAAAATGGTACTTTGCGCAATAATTTGTGATGTCATTGATGTACTACTCAAATTACAATCTTTGTATTTTTTTGTTTTTCTAAAAGTTACTGCCCCTCGTACCCAAGGTGTGATACGACTTTTACTCTCATGGGTGATGAAATTAATTAAGCCCTCTCTGTTAAACATGCTATGCAAGTAAACAGAAAGTGTTAAAGGTCATAAAAACATTTATAATTTTAAAGAGAAACAAAGCAGATAATGTGAGTTGTACTACAAGAAAGTCACAAATTATTGCACAATGGACCAATTTGTTTTGAGTGAATAAACTTCAACATTTTATAATCAGATCAAGAACGTCCTATGAAGGTGGGAACTGGACTGTTAAAATTCATTTTTCGTGCTCTTTAATGTATATTTTTGAAATTTTTGACTTGAGGTACACTTTAAGCACCTTGACGTGCATTTACATTGTCAAATTACAAGATTGTTATTTTTAAAGACGTAAATTTTGAATCGTAAAATATTCAGGATTTATCATTGTGACGAAGTGATCGGTTGTGGCAAGTTCACTTTGCATTGCAAGTAAGCTGACCCGATTTGCCTACATTCTGAGATCCACAAATTGGAATTAAATGCTCCACCCGCTATGTTTCATACCAATCGTCCCCAGCTTTTTTTTAAATCAAAGCCCTCTTTTTGTTTGTTTTAATCAAATGGTTGTGAACTTGTGACATGTTGAAATAGCTATTTACATGTGGGGCATAGTCACTTAACTAGCTGGCAATTATTTCCAAGTCACGTTCATTCCTCCAGTGCCCAACTGCCCATACTGTCTAGTTAGATAAATGATTTTCCAGTTTCATACAATATTTTATCATTTTGTCTAATATTTTACTACAAATCCCCCTTTTTATTTTTTAAAAATGAATTCTTTTTTCTAAAATTATCATGTGCAAATGAAAAAGTTCACCACTGTTCAGAGTTATTCGGTATATTTTGACAATGTTTTTATTTTCCTAGTTATTATTTTATGTTTCCCATTCATGCAAATGGTAAGCAACACTGGGGTTGAACAAGAAGCATGATATTTTGTGAAATTAAAATGGGGCATTCAAGAATGAGCAGATAAACTATGATATTTTATAAAAAAAAAAATAATAACTAAACTTTTTAAGACCTGCATTGTTGTAAAAATTATTGTTATTGAATCACAGATATAAATCATGTCGTTGACAAAAAACTTTTGTTTTTATTTTTTTTTGTTGATATTACTATCAAGCTATTAAGAGAAAAAAGAACTGTTCTCCCACACTTTTGAAGGTTCGCTCATTCTTTTTGATAGATTTGAGTTTGTTTGATGAACTGTAGGTGTTCAGTGTCTACGAGGGGACTTTCAGTCTCTCCCGCATTACGTAAAATAGGTTGCAAAGCTCAATAACTTAAATGTAAGCTACATTAATGAAAGTGCTATTAAATTATTAATTTAACTATAACCTGTTATCTTTGGGGTCTAAACAGTAATCAGAGAGCTCTTGCCACTACAGCGATATCGGATTGGATTACTATCCGATATTTGTGAGTTTAAGTTAAACTCTCCATCCATTGTCGGAAAGAACCAAAAATTGCCATCCTGTGTAACTATATGATCAGTATGAGAGGACCACGTAAATGAAAAGTAAAATATGTGTTTCCTAACTTCACATTACAAACAGCTTTAATCGGACTACGCGTATTCGATAAAAGCTGTCTGCAGATATGACGTCACGGAATAATTGGTATATTTTAAATTTTCCAAGCCTTGCGATGCAAATCATATATATTTACCCAGGTTGCAAATTTTTGCTTCTTTTCGACAAAAGATGGAGGAGATTTTAAGTAAAACTCACAAAATTTGGAACGAAATCCGATCCGATATCGCGTGAACCTGGGCTTAAGGAAAGGTACTTGCCGGTGCTGTTCAGGGAGTTTCGGCTGGGAAGCCAAAACCAAATGGTGAGACAAAATAGTTTCTCAGTTCTGAATGCTGTAATTTGGTGCTCAGTGAAATCAACTGGTTGAAGATTTCTGCTGAAGTAATAGGGTTGCGGGTGATGTATAAAGTCTACACCATAGGCGTACGAGGCAAAGGTGCAGGGAAAAAGACTGCTCTCCAAACTTGTGCAAGACCTGAATTTTTGGCCAGGCCTTGAAAATTCGGACTACCGCTTTTTGTATGTTTTGATTATACAAAGGGTGTCCAAATTCTATCAATAATTTGGTTGAAAAATCGTAGTCATGCCAAAATTTCGATGGAAATTCAAAAGGATTACAAAATCTGTACCCATTCTCACAGCTTATGCATGAAAAACAATTTTCTCTCAGTCCCACTTCATTGTCGTGCGCAACACTTTGCACCGGAATGGCAGAAGATTCGGGCGAAAGTTGCAGTTAACTTTTGGGATTTATAAAATTGCGGCGGATTACACGGGCAGACATGCTCGAGGGATACAGTACATGCAGTGACCAAAACCCTGCCAGGAAAAGCATGAGTGGAACATTTCATCTAGCATTTCCGGATTAATTTTCAATTTGTGTTTTCTGTAAATTGAATTTTTTTTCGAACAAAAACTCAAGATAATGAAAGCTTAAGATTTTTCTAACAGGCCTGGGAAATGCCATTCCGGCTGTTTGAAGGGTCACGATTTTTCAATTAAATCTCTCTGTGCCAACTAATGGTGGCGTTTCGCTTCGATAATCCATCGCTATATGTATGTCGTCGCCTACGTTTCAATACGGATTGACGCCCCTGGATTGAATTCAAATATTTCCTTCAAGCGACATTAGTTTTCAGTGGTGATGTGAGGTGTAAATTATTTGTCGAAAATATAAATTTACTTCAACGTTCTTATGCAAAACTTATTTACATGGATTGTGGGAAATGTTAACACAAAAGAAAAAAAAAAGCAATTCCCCCAAGTTATAAATTTACTGAAAAAAAAAAAATTTACGGCGTACTTAAGCCACATTTATTTACAGGGATTGTTTGAGTTGTATACAAAAACAGAAATAGTTCCGTCCACAATGGGTCATTTCTAATGTTGGAGCTATTTTCCGCCCAAAAAAATCCTCAACGATTCGTCCCATCTGATAATGGCGCTCCGTATAGATTAATGTATATGCTATCAAAGACATGGTAATGTGCGACCCCTTTCCATTAGCCCATTGCGGCCTCTTTGTGTATAACAGGGTCCAAAGTTTTGCCTGAAAATTAAAGTGGTGCATTTGATCTGGTTAGTTTCTGAATTTGCTCATGCTTCTTATCTCCCCCGCCAATTATATCTCCTCTTTTCGAAGTGTTCATGAACCAGTGGCTTTGATCCGCCCTATAGTCGGACTTCTCCTAAACACTGGGGAAATTGATCTTCACACACATACTGGGCATTGCCGCCCCAACAAAAATCCTAGATCAGCATCTGTACTATGCATAGTTACCTTGCAAATTCACTAATTTTTTTCCCATTGGGAGGTCTTATCCCTTTTAAATTCAAGGTCAGCACAACATTCGAAAGAAAAAAAAAAAAGCATATAACATTCCTAGTCAATGTGAGGAAGCGATCGATATAACCTTTGTTGCCTTTACGGTTCACTTTGGAACACAAATCTATGACTTCATTTACTGATATCTCGAGATATACCAGGGGTGGTGCCTGGATTTGCCTTTCAGGGAGGCAAACTCCCCGACGCGGGGGGGGGGGGGGTGCAGCATGTCCAAGCCCCGACAAAAGCGAAGGGACGTCACTTGGCAGAATTTTAGGCTCGCTTCGCTTCGAATTTCATTTTGACAAATATTTAAAAGTTCGGAGCTCTATCAGTTTATTTGGAGAAAATTTGAAATTTTGGAAAGATATTTGGCTTTTTCTAAGGACTATTAAAAAGGGGGTATCTGTTAAAGAGCCTCCCCTTCATGAGCAAAATAATTAAAGTTATATGGGCGACAGCTGAAATTCGTTTGGGGTTACGCATTTTATTGTACGTAGGCTCTCAGACGAAACTAGAAATAACCACAAAAACCCTTTTTTGATCAAAGATTTGAAAGTTAAAAAGCTTTTTTGGAATTTAATGGAAGGATTTCTTTTGGGGGTTGGGGGTAAGGCGATATTAAAAAAACGGTTTCTATAAAGTGATCTGTCGGTCTTTCAAGAGTTAATTTTTAAGTAGAATGTAGGGGTTGAGAGAAGTTGGCTTGGGTTTATTATTACGAGCTGACGAGGTATCTTTCGAAAGTGGAAAATTTTTTGCTATCTTTCTGCCATTTTTAACAAATATTTGAAAATCTGAAGCTTAAATTGGAGAGAAAATTGTACTTTTTTGACAGATTTTTGGGCTTTTATTGAAATCTGCGCTTCTTATGTGGAAAATCAAGTAAGTCGCCGGGCGATTTGTAGTTTGTTGAGGTTACTGAATATCATCATGCAGATTAAGGCCCTCGGACGATATTAGAAAATTCCGAGAAAAAGTCTGGCTACGGTACTTCTTAACATATAATACAAGTCTCATATTTACCAGAGGGCTGTTTTTTTAATCAACAGTTCCCTGTATTGACATAGGTGTGCGGCTGCGAATCAGTTTTGGGGGAAGCAGAAGATTTTTTTCTCCCTAAAATATCTAATTGGAGTGCCAACATCAGTTGACATGAAATCTTGTGCCCCAAAACTGAAGTGCTCCTGAGGGTATATGCTTTCAGGCAACCCCATTTCTGGCTGTTTGATGGTTTGCGAGCTTTTTAAATTTTCCGTGTTATCCGCCTAAACTGAAGTTAGTGTTCTACTTGGATGGTTATTCCTCCAGAATTACAAAATAATGACTGCTTAGGTTCAGCTTACAAGCTGGACAATGGCATTTCCGGTTGTTTGAGGGGTCGCGATTTTTCACTGGCAAAATTTTCAACTATCCGCAACAACTGATGGTGAAGCTCCGCTGGGATTCAACCCTCCCCCATTTACCCTTTCCCCATAACTGACCTGCACCTTCTGGCAAATCCTAGATACGCCATTGTAAGCAGTTGTTATTTTGAGCATTTCTTTTCAACAAAATGTTCTCTCCGATTAAATATAAGCAAATTACAAAATGATCTGAAAACTGCCAACAAAAATACAGGGGCGTAGCCAACTTCGTCATGACTGTGGGGTTGGTTGGGGTCCGGTGTTTCACGCCCATTTGTCAGGGCGATGATAGTTGGAAAATCTTAAATATCAGTCGGAATTTTTTTTTCTAATCATGACTACGTCTAACACGTTTTTTATTCCTTGCCGAAGGCAGGCAAGCAATCTATGGTAATGTCGTGTGTAGGTGAGCGTGTGTGTGTATGGTTGTGTGTTTGTGACACTTAGGTTGCTTGTAAACACGATATCTCAAGATGGGAATGACCACTGGGGGATGGGGGATATATCCCCATGAAATTGGATTGGGGGATAATGTATATACCATATCCTCCCTTCCCCATGAAAACAAATCTTCAGATTCGGAAACGATGTGAAAAGTTCAGTATGCCAGTGGCGTAGCTAGGATTTTTTCCAGGGGGGCAAAGGTGTGAAATTTCCCCAAAATTTTTCCCGGTCAATGTGTATGTATTTCATATACAAAATGCAAATTTACAAGTATAACAACATTACAATGTCATTATGTAAGTGCGGGGGCTAAAGCCCCCTAGCCCCCTCCCCCCCCCCGTCTCCGCGGTCCCTGTATTCCTGTATTACCTGCATTTTTAATCTTAAAGTATAACAAAGAGCAATTGGAATTAACAGCTCTTAGTATATTATTTTGGTCAACAATGCTGGTTCATTTGTGCGTACTAACGCAGTGGCGTACCCAGGATTTCTCTGAGGGGGGGGGGGGGGGCATGCAGTATAGTCTAAGAGGAGGGGTACCCAGAAATTTTTTGACTTTTTCAAGGAGCCTAGATGCAAAATGGTGCAAGATTTTCCACTTTGACAGGAACAGTGTAAAAAGTTGAATCGTGGTGGTTCATGAGGATAAAACTGAAACTTTTGTGTCTTTACATGTATTCTTATGCCATTAGTATGCTACCTTACGAAGTAAAACTTGTCATTAAATTTGCACACTTTTAGGAGTCAAAATAAAAGAGCATTGATCGGTATAGGATTTGTGGTATTTCTTGGCCACAAAAAGTAATTTTTCATGAAGATTATCTAAGCGAAGCGCCACCACTGGTTGGCGCGGAGCGTAGAGAAAATTTCGAAAAATCAGACCCCTCAGATGGCCGGAAATAGCATTTTCCAGACTTATACGAAGAATCTACCCAGTCACTACCTTCTTTTGTCGTTTGCAAATAAAATCCGCCCTTCAAAATATGTTCACAAACTGAAAAGTGATCAGAGAGTTAAGGGGTAATCTGACCAAAAAACGAATTTTGCCCAAAAGACTGAGCGAAACGCCACCATTGGTTGGCACCGAGCATAAAAAAAAAAATTTCGAAAAAATCAGACCCCTCAGATGTTCAAAATAGCGTATTCATGCTTGTAAAGAGAATCTAAACATGTAATCTTCATTTTTATCGATGCCACCAGTGGGAAACAGGGTCTACCTTTTAAAGTAAAAATTGAAACTTGACAGAATTTGCCTATTTGTAGGAATTAAAATATTGGCATCACTGAGGGACATACTTGCCGAGACAACCCTTCTCCTTTGAAAATTTTTGAAAAATTAGGTGTCCTTGTATGCAACCTGGTGCCACACATGCTATCTTTTGAAGTAAAATCTGTGTTATATATAACTACTTATTTTTAAGAACAAAGAAAAAATGGCATCTGTGAGGGGGCATGGCCCAATGGTCCCCCTACCCTTCGTACGCCACTAAAAAGAGGCCTAACAGTGGCTCGATCACACAGGATATCCTGTTAGAACAGCAGTTTGTTAAGTGAAGAAGGCTACAAGGTACTCATGGACCCGTTTATTGTTACACCCCAAGTGAGCGGAAAGCTTTTTTCCCGAACTAGCCTGTAAACCTCCAAGGATTAGGCTAAGTAACAAAATCTAAGTATGCCAATGGCCAGGTCGAAAACGCGGAAACGCGGAAATCGCGGAAACCGCGGAAATCGAAAAACCGCGAAGGTTGTCCAAATATCTGTCCGCGGTTTCCGCGTTTTCGACCTGGCTATATGGCCAGGTCGAAATCGCGGAAAGTTTTTCTTGCAGTCCTGCAATAGAACTAGAGTCTTATACAAACTGCGATACATGCTGTAATTCTACTATAGCTCATAGCTACGAACGGAAATGTTATGGATGCAGTGCCGATGCGGAGTCTTCCGACGTAACATAGTCTAGCCTGCATTACACGGCACAACATACCTAACTTGTGCGAGCTCGCGGAAACCGCGGAAATCGAAAAACCGCGAAGGTTGTCCAAATATCTGTCCGCGGTTTCCGCGTTTTCGACCTGGCCATATGGCCAGGTCGAAAACGCGGAAAACGCGGAAAAAGGTCCCTCTTAAGGAATTACAGGAAACTTCTCCACGAGAGAGCCAAAAGTGTTGTGGAAATTGATAATATATAACAATAACTGCGTTTAAGTCAAATGACAAAGTCTGATGAAGGGCCGGGCTACTCATAAATTCAGAGTTACAAACTGCCACGTAATCTTCATTTCAAGATACTTAAACGGGTCTCATGGCTTTTGTTGCACTGAAAAGGAAATGCTTCGAGTGATAAAAGAGTTTTCGCTTTGGTCTACCATGTGTTAAACACTTTTCCGCGATTTCCGCGTTTTCGACCTGGCCATATGGCCAGGTCGAAAACGCGGAAATCGCGGAAAAAGTTCCCTCTTAAGGAATTACAGGAAACTTCTCCACGAAAGAGCCGAAACTGTTGTGGAAATTGATAATATGTAACAATAACTGCGTTTAAGTCAAATGACAGAGTCTGATGAAGGGCCGGGATACTCATAAATTCAGAGTTACAAACTGCCACGTAATCTTCATTTCAAGATACTTAAACTACTTATCACTCGCTGCATTTCCTATTCAGTGCAACAAAAGCCATGAGACCCGTTTTAGTATCTTGAATTGAGAATTGCGTGGCAGTTTGTAACTCTCAAATTATGAGCAGGTCCGGTCCTTAATCAGTGTCTGTCATTTGACTTAAAACGCATTTGTTGTTACATTTTATCAATTTCCACAACACTTTTGGCTCTTTCGTGGAGAAGTTTCCTGTAATTCCTAAAGAGGTAACTTTTTCCGCGATTTCCGCGTTTGCGACCTGGCCATATAGCCAGAAGGAGTTGTAGCTCCCTGGATACACACATGGAAACTGGTCCATTGTTGAAACTGGTCCGTGTTATAGTGACTGGAAGTTTTGATACGTGTTTCATTTTACGATATTGATAACGGCAGCTTTAACGCAAAGCGTACATGCAGTAAAGTGATGGATAACAACAACTAACTAAAAATGCTCCAAACCTGATCGGGTTTGGTTCGGTTGGTTGGGTTTTGTTGGATTGGGTTTTGTTGGGTTTGGTTGGTAGGAATTGTTGTTCGGATTATTGGGTAGTGTTGTTCAAACTACTACACAATAATTATCTTAAGATCGGAAAGATCGGTAACATGGCTTTTGTTACACTGAAGAGGAAATGATACGAAAGTGATAAAGGGGCTTAGGCGTAACATGCATAAAACACTTTTCCTTGATTTCCGCGTTTTCGACCGGGTGTCTACAAAACTAAGATCTAAGACCTAAGACCTGCAAAACTAAGACCCGACCAACTGCAAAACTAAGACCCCACTGCAAAACTAAGACCCGACCAACTGCAAAATTAAGACCCCACTGCAAAACTAAGACCCGACCAACTGCAAAACTAAGACCCCACTGCAAAACTAAGACCCGACCAGCTGCAAAACTAAGACCCCACTGCAAAACTAAGACCCGACCAACTGCAAAACTAAGACCCCACTGCAAAACTAAGACCCGACCAACTGCAAAACTAAGACCCCACTGCAAAACTAAGACCCGACCAGCTGCAAAATTAAGACCCCACTGCAAAACTAAGACCCGACCAACTGCAAAACTAAGACCCCACTGCAAAACTAAGACCCGACCAGCTGCAAAACTAAGACCCCACTGCAAAACTAAGACCCGACCAACTGCAAAACTAAGACCCCACTGCAAAACTAAGACCCGACCAACTGCAAAACTAAGACCCCACTGCAAAACTAAGACCCGACCAACTGCAAAACTAAGACCCCAATGCAAAACTAAGACCCGACCAACTGCAAAACTAAGACCCCACTGCAAAACTAAGACCCGACCAACTGCAAAACTAAGACCACACTGCAAAACTAAGACCCGACCAACTGCAAAACTAAGACCCGACCAACTGCAAAACTAAGACCCCACTGCAAAACTAAGACCCGACCAACTGCAAAACTAAGACCCCACTGCAAAACTAAGACCCGACCAGCTGCAAAACTAAGACCCCACTGCAAAACTAAGACCCGACCAACTGCAAAACTAAGACCCCAATGCAAAACTATTTATTCATTTGTTATAGTAGGGTGCATGTTGTCCATTATATTATGTCACTTTATGATGGATATCAATTAATTTTACCAAACCAGGTCTTACCTAACTACTCGTTATTTTTTCAAAAAAGTTTCATAGTTTTGAGAAATAATTTATTGAAAAAACAGTCATTTTATGAGATTTTACACTATATCTGAGTTAAACTTTCTCATGTGAGTTGATAAGTCTTTCACTTGGTCAATGAAGAAGATGTAACACAGTGCATTGGACCACCTAGCACCACCTAGCACCACCTAGCACCACCAAGCACACAGGTGGGGAGGATCTTTATAAAGGATGACATGGTCATGCGCATAAATCGAACACACCTCTGTGCAGACATGCTGTCAACACTCATGGTCCTCAAATGAAGGCATCCTGTGATATGTGAGTACATGGTCATGTAGTTTGGTTGAACTGAAAACTTGGCATTACTACATTCAGTTATGTGACTGGTTGGACAAACTCACCAGGGAATTAATCTCCAAAATTCCGCAACAGACTTGTAACAATGACCGTCTCCACTTTTAAAAAGAAGGGCCACATTATTCAAGTAATAGATTATGTTAAGTTATAACTCTGTTTGGCATGGGATTGAAGAAAAGGTCGATAATGCTCTCTCCTTCTGTAATGTCATCATTTTGAGCATGAAAATTAGATAAAAACGTATTCAGGATTTTGGGCAGTTTATTTTTCTATGCATACAAATTCCGTCTCAAAGTTCTGCAGCTACTGGTTGAATCAGCTAGTCTGAGTGGACACCTTTTGGTCTCGGTCTTGGAAATGCTAGTCTATCGTGATACTACAACGCTGCCACAGAAATGGGCACGCTGCTCACCACCAGAGCAGCAGTATTGAAACCGTGGTCATGCATGGTGTATGTGTGACCAAATGTGACAGCTAGAAAATCATAAAGACACAAATCATTTCTTCCAACCATTGTTTATTTTCATAAGTATGTTACATATACTTATCTAGCAAAGGATGATTTAAAAGAGTCAACTGAATGTTCACCTTCGTATATCACTACCATTTCTCAGTTTCTTTTTACGTTTCTTCCATTTTACTTCCATTATACTGAGCGTCGGAACATTTACTGCACTATGAGATCCGACCCCGCAGTCCTAAGCCAAATTTATTTTTGGTTATTAAGGAAGATACTGCATTCTTGTGAAATTTTCATTGATTTCCTATGATCGGTTCTCAAGATATTGACAATTGAACTAGAATTTTTTTATAAACAATGAGCTTAAAGAAAGTAGGTATGAGGTCATGGATTCACATTGTTGGTCAATGTTTTGTGTCTATTTATAATTCACCAACAATTTTATGCAGCTTTAATAATTCTGATATCTTGATACCATACGGGCATTCTGAGCAATGCAATTAAAAAAAATCACATGTCTTAGGAGCAAGATTTCATCCTTAACCAATTCAAGGTCAAAGCCTATTGTTCAGATGCATATATCTTACAATCGTTCTTTCGATCTGTAAAGTTTATATTACGGAGAATTCAAGAATGCAGGATGAAGAAAAACCAAGGTCAAACTAATATAGGAAGAAAAGAAAGGAAAACAATGCATTGGCCAACAATATGAATCCATGAATGCTAAATTAATTCAAGGTCACTTTTTTATACAAAATTGTCAACTTTAGTTGCTAAATCATATGAACTGAACATCAGGGGGGAAAGGAATGCAAGTTTCACCAGAGTGATTAGAATATGTTCCTGAAATCGCTGGCTCGATTTGAACCAATTGGTGGGAAACTGGGCCATGAAAGTTTATCCATCCAGCCGGCCGATCGACCGACTGACCGACCCACCCACTACGGTAACTACCTTTAACATACCAAAAATAATTTTGGCCCTGGACCTTATCTTTATTTCATATTTTTTTAAGGCACTACATTGCAATACTGACAAGGAACTCGGGTAGGATTTCCATCTGACCTTGTGAGTTTTTATACAGATTGAAACATTTTCCATACCTTGTTGGAAATAACCTCAAACTTGCAATCCTCCTATAAAAATATATGATTTGGATTGCATTCATACTAAATTTGTGACTTCACATTGACAGCCAGTTTCTACCTCACTATCGCATGTGCTATGTTTGATAAAAGTCTGCTGCCAGTGTGACATCATAAATCATTTAATTGTTGTAGTGTAAATGCGTCTTTAGGTGTGCATCAACTGCTTTAATTGTTATTACACATGATACCAACACTATGTTTACGTGAAACTTACAGTATATTTCTTCCATGTGAGATTAGGAGACTTGCCCCTGTTAAAAACATTAATTAACCTTATGCTTTAATACGATGCACAAACTTCTAATATGACTCGCACCCTTTTAGCTCCTAACACTTCACACATCTTATCACACTATGCTAGTCTAGTCACAATGGCATAACCAGACTTTTTGATTCGGGATGGGGGGGGGGGATGAGGGGGGCGGCAAAGGTTGACGTGGGGGGCAAGCAGGGATAACGCTATCTATGCCAAGCGCCACCAGCAGTTGGCGCGTAGCTTACCGAAAGGATCTTTGCTAAAAATGTCCCTCGGATTGTCGGAAATGGCACTTAAGTTCCCAGTGTCTTTGGAACTGTGAATTTCAGCAAAATATCCCTTATTTTTTGAAACACAGGTCTGGAACTTAATACTTCCACTATGAATGTTTGCTACATGCCAAAGAGGGACCTGCTAGAGTCTTAATAGGTTGGTCAAAAAGGGTTTCCACTGTGTGAAAGCATCGCTTGTTCCTCCGTTTATTGCATAAGTTGACCATTTCATTGCTTATGTACCTGTGGAAATGAAATAGCCACACCATGCCTTAATTTAAACTGTGAAAATCTGAAACCTTCACATGAATTGTGTTTAATTAATCAAACACATGTCAAGAAAAGAACATGCAAAATTTCTCGATTAAATGACTCATGTTTTTTATTTGTATAAAGTTTGACTTATGCCTAGTCAGAATCACGATTTGCCATTTTTTCTATCAAAAATGCTTTCGTATGGGGACCTTGACAATTTGTTTGCTTTTAAAGTTAACTGTTTGCTTTTACTCTATTATTTTGGTCTTAACTTTTCTTCAATAAAGAACTAAATTAAGCTGGGGCTATTTCTTTCTGTTTTAAGAAAAAAATATATTAATAGGAACAAAACTAAGAACATTTCAGTTACTACTGTACAATATATTCACTCATTTATAAACCTTCTACTCCCACCCTACTATACACCCAGCCCATATACACGAAAAATAGGTGTAATTTGTACGTGTTTCAATGCAAACTCTGTGTTCGTACAGATGCTTTTGCCACTCATATATACATAAATATGGCAGCCGAGTGCTCATGCGATCAGAGCTGTTTTGGGGAGTCTGCCCTTTATCTAGTTCTTACATCAGGCTCTATGGTACTGAGACGGTTTTCCTGTGCACGTAGTTCCCACGGACAACCCCCCTAAGTGTTCTGTGAAACATATGAGGGTCCAACCGACCGCTAACGTGCTGTGGTTGCATGTAAGTACTACATCCGAACAGGGAGCTAAATAAACTTGTCAGCTCCCTGTTCCGAATACAACTTTCAAGTCACCGTGACGGTGCTCTGGACTTCTGGAGAAGTCGGCTACCTCTAACTTACAAAACCGGAACCTCTGTGTTGTAGTAACCATTTTCCGTGCAAATGCTAAAAAATTGTAATAGTCAAGCAGTGTTTGTGGAGTTTTTGTATCATACAAACTTTGCCTGTTTTTTTTTCAACCTGCGAATTTCATTTGGGATGAAAGCGGGGGGGGGGGGAGCAAGGCATTTCATGGGGGCTCCCGTCCCCTGCCCCCTGCTGGTTACGGTTACGCCACTGTCTAGTCATATGGCAGTAGTTGGGCAGCTCATCCATACACAAGTCTTGACATACTGTTACGCAATTGGCAAATTAATACCACAGCTAGAGCTACTGTATCAAACCCAACTGCTAAGCTAGTTCCGATGTATCTGGTCTGAATCATGACCGTACAGGATGCATGAGGGCATGCCCCCCCCCAAATGTTAGACGCATTACGAAATGGAGCAGATATATTTTGTCTCAGTTATGCAATTGGGCTGTAAAAAGGGCCTGGAACTGTGGTTTCACCAAAATGTTTTGTAATTGGGACAGATAACCTTAGGCAGTACCTTTATTAGCATAAGACGGTACATTTTTACAACTTGTTTAGCATTATTTGAAACTCTGTGTTGAGTTACATAAATGGAAAAAATGTTTTCAGAAAGTTACATTCATGAATAGATGTCCCATACGAAACACCTGTATTATGGTAATCATGCAAATGAGATAGTATTAATCACATAAAAAACGGACGTTTTCAAAAAACAATTGTATCATGGTTTAATATGATCTGTTTGGTTTATGATGACACCAAATATGCATTCATATTATCAGCTACCCGTTTTGTCATTTGAGGGGTCCTTAGCATATACTAAACCAAGTTATGATAACTTCACACCTTCGGGGAGCCTGGGCTAAATCTTTTACCCACAGATAGGGCCTGTATTATATGCTAATACTGAGCTTCGACGGTCTCACAAGTATGGACTCCACGAAGAAAAGTTGTGCTCCATGCCTATTTTAAACTGCACTTCATGCATTTTTTGGGTGGGGGAACTCTACATTTTCTTTTGCCCTCAGTGCAGTCCCCCTACCCCCCCCCCCCCCACATTTCTGAAATCCTGGTGCTGCCACTGGTCTTGAAAAAATATTTCCCCGCTCTCTGGAAAATACGCACACCAAAACGCTGTCCCACAATCCCTTAGAGATTGCAATTGTTTGGATAATCTCCTATGTACAGTACAATTACCCTTTCAGTAGGCACTAGGATTAATAGACACATTCACCTAGCACTGGCTCGCCCAGGATTCAGCTTACACACACCTCGTGCGAACACAAGGAGTTATGTGCACACCAACATAGGATTCGGCCTCACATACCAAACTGGGGAAAATGTTCTTTTATCTTTACATATCATGCCATGCAAACTATAATAGCCAAAAAGTAAACCAGTATAACTTTTGGTTCAGCCAGCTGAAGAAATAAGCAAAAACCCAAGGAGAATTAGTAATGACATGGTGTGTACTACGATACAGACTACAGCAACATTTAGCCTGTAGGCCTATGATGTATCTACTTTCAGATGGTATAATGGTTGGTTCAAAGTTCTAACATGTTCTAAATTAGAACACCTCATTAAAATCATTCATTTATCAGTTATATGTCAATATTTTCTTCAATTAAGTAAAATAACATTAAGAAATAATTGTGAATCTATATGGTATGGTAAAAACTAACAATTATTTTGAATCGTTTTGATAGGCTTGTTCACCCATGAGTTTGCACGGTCGTCTTCACACAAATGCAGATAATGTTGATTTGAAACTAGTATGTTGTCTGGCTTCAAGTCTCTGTGCACAATGCCACAGTTGTGAAGGTAACTCAGTCCTCTGCAAACATCACTAGCAATGAACTCAGTCAAGTGTTCCATTCCTTGAAAGCCAAATCTGTCAACATACTTTAAAAAATTTCTGAGTGACGACACACAGTAGGTTTGTCCCATAGGAGTAAAGTCGAATTGACTACATTTCATTAGCACTGAGAATTTGTTAATATTGCTGCTCGTATCATAGCAAATACTGTCAAATTTCACAATGTTTTCATGATCCCGGGAATGCATCAGCCTTGCTTCTTTGGCAAAAAGACATAGGGAGTCGTCGTCATCTACCATTGACTCTTTCAAGACAAAAATTTTGCCATATTTCTTACACTTGGAGATAATGCCATAGCTTCCCTGACCAAGGGAAGATAAAATTTCCACATTCTCTTGATGGGTGACTGGGAGTCCTTTCAGATGCCTTATGTAACCAGGATTACTCTGGTCTTTTGTAAGCTTTGGAACTTTAATTCTTGGCAACAATGGTTGTTTAAATGCCATATTGATCCTAAAAGAAAGTTAAAAAAACGGAAAGTTAGAGTTTTGCATTCTTTCAAGTTGTACTGCATTTACAAGTGGACCTGATTTATTTGCAAAGTACTCTTTTCTTAAAAATGTGGTTCATGTAAAAATTTCAGTTAACCCTATAGGGGTGGTTTTTTTTATGGTATAGAGGTCTGTCAATTTAATTGAGTACTGTAGGCGATTTCGTAGTGGAATAACAGAGCGTATAAAATAAGACATGTCTAAAGTGTGTCCCTACGTATCAAGTTTAAAGGCAGTGGTGTTCGCAGGATTTCTCTGAAGGCCGGGGGGGGGCATGCAGTATGTGGAGTGCATGATCGCCAGCCAGAGGGAGGGGTTAAGAGGAGGGGATGTCCCCTTTGAAAATTTTTGGCCTTTTCATGGGCCCTAGATGCAAAATTGTGCAATATTTTCAACTTTGACAGGAACAATGTTAAAAGTTGAATTGTGGTGTTCATAAGGATAAAACTGAAAATTTTGTGTCTTTATATGCAGTCTAATGCCATTTACGCTGGCGTTTTGAAGTAACATTTATTTTTAAATTTGCATACTTGTCAGAGCTAGCCAATATAAAAGAACATTGGATGAATGGGAGCATTTCAGTTAGCTGTTCTTTTCTTGGCCACAAAACATCAAGTTGCTAACGACTTAGGCCAGAAATAGCATTTTCCAGACTTATACAAAGAATCTAACCAGTAGCTATCTTCCTTCAAATGTCATTTGCACTAAAATGATCACTTCAAAATAAGGTCGCAATCTGCAAAGTGATCAGAAACTTGTTAAAATATACTTTGAACCGAAAAATGTAACTTTGCCCGAAAGACTGTTTAAGCGGAGCGTAAAGAAAATTTTGAAAAATTGGGACCCCTCAGATGGCCGAAAATTGCACTTTCATGCTTGGAAAGAGAATCTAAACAATCTTCATGTTAAGCTTTTGTTTGCAATAACTTACAAAAAAATCAGCAGCATGTAAGAGATCAGAATATTACCACATATAATGTTAAATACCACTGTTATATGAATGGTCTTAATTCTTTTCGGGGAAACTATACAACGGAATTGAAAGCTTCTCTATTGTGACTCTTGGCTAAATTTAAGATCGGCTGAATTTATGAAATTGTCTGCTTGAACTCCCAATTTTTCCCCTAACATCTCTTGCATGATAAATGGCAAACTATTGCTCACCGCACCTGAACCTTCCGCTTCCATGCCCTTTCGTTCATGCCGGCCTGGAAAGGAGTCTTAAGGGATGGACCCCTCCCTTTTAAGAATTCTTATAAAGATAGATGTCCTCAGAGGCAATCAATGTTTAGTCTACCTTTTCAAGTAAAACGTGGAATTTGACAAAATTTTCATATTTTAGGGAAGGAAAAAATTACATCACTGAGGGGGCTTGCAGAGACAACCCTTCCCCTGTGGAAATTTTTGAGAAATTGGGTATCCTTACATGCAATCTGGTGCCACATATTCTACCTCTTGAAGTAAAATCTGTGTTAGTAAACTGGCTACGAATTTTTGGGATCTAAAAAAAGAAAAGAAAAAAGGGAACTGCGAGGGGGGGGGGGCATGGCCCAATGCTCCCCTTCAGTGGCATAGCCATGGGGGGGGGTGTGGGGGCCTAGGCCCCCAGATTTTCTTCAAGCCCCCCCCCCCATATTTTGTGCGTCCTGATAAAGTAATTGAAAAAAATGTTTGAAAGGAAATAAACTTAGAAGTATTTCCTTCAAAACAGTAAATAAATATGTGTAAAAATTAAAAAAACATGCATGAATGTGTGTGAAACACATTTTGTACGCGCGTATGAAATCAAGAAATAACTTCAAAATGCCTACTTTCACTAAATTAGGTACCGTATGTGATCTGCACTGTCGTTTATTGCATTTCACTTCGAAGATGACACGAAAGTCTCAACGACAAACTTTAATGTGACTTTGTTAGGTACAGTAAAGACCCTTTCTCCGTTTCAGATGGCTGGTTGAATTACTGAAAGTATTAAGGCAATCATAAACTGGAGACTATTCTTACACGACCATTCCTATTCTTTATTATACACAAAATATGCCGTAAGCAGGTAAGGTACTGTCTTCGGGTAATTCTTCCCTTCCATCCTTAAGTAGGCTTATGTCGTGCCTCCCTCCTCCCCATATGACAAGTGCCACTGTAGGACGATTTCTTTTTGACAAGTCCTTTTTTTGCTAGTTTGCACTGGCGTCCGGGCGGATATGTACAATGTCCACAAGGTCCGGATTTCATGTTTTTCCCACATGATCCATACTTCTGCTTTGCAGTTCAAATATTCTGGGAGATTTATTTGTAGCATTTTAATTTTGACTACGTAATGTACCGATGAACAAATATTGCACCATTTTGCATCTAGACACCACTGAAAACGGGAAAACATTGTTTCTTTGGTAGTATGTATGTCACTCGTAAAATCTCTACAAAAACTAAAAATGGGTATTTTGATATTTTTAATGCTCCCAAAAAAGGGAAAATCCTAAAACTTAGGCCTAAAATCAGTTCAAAATTTTGCCAAACATAGCACCATTTTGCATCTAGGAAAACCACCGCAAAAAAAGTTTCACAGAGGGGGACACAACTACTTTTGGTTTTCCTGCTAAAGGGTAAGGTATTGCCTTAGGTAACCTGAAATCCATTCAAATATTGCCGCATTTGCAATCTACGTACTCCTGATGTTTACAATTTTTTTCCAAGGGAAACCGAGATACCGGTTCCCTTTAGTCTCATCCCCCAGGCCACAGATCAGAAGTGCCCAGTTTTGGGGACCCTAAAAAGTGTGTAACCTTTTTTCATAGATTGATTTTTTATTCTCATTATTTGAAAGGTCGCAGACATGAGATTTGTGTTTCAAGGCTTCCCGCCTTCTGGAGGGGTTTTAAAGCCCAAAATTTTGTTGTACGCTCCGCGCAAACCGATGGTGGCACTCCGCTTAGATAGTCTTGCCGTGCCTGACACTCGGAGGTACCAGGCCCCCCACTTGTTACCTAGGCCCCCAAAAAATTCCATCCTGGCTACGCCACTGCCCCCTCCTTTGTATTCCACTGGTTAAAGGTATTTCCAATGAAAGGACACAAATAAACATTTACCAGTTCAGCATGAGTACTGCTCACAGAATAGATGAACATGGAATATATATACAGGTGGGAAGATAAACATAAACGAATAAAATATTCAGGAATTAATTCAGCTGCTAACCACTCTAGAATACTGTAATTCTTAGCTATCTGTTTCTACAAGCCTCTCCCCCCCTCTCACAAATCTATCTTATTTCTCTACTTCTCTCTTCCTATCTTTCTATCTCACTTCTCTCCCTCTTCATCCAATCTCAGAATCTACTCCCTACTCTCAATCTCAAATCTCCAATCTAGATCAAGTTCTAAATTTCTTTGTCACATTGATCTACATCAATGGTGACAAAGTGGGAGTGTCCTAAAAAATAAGCTATTATCTTTGGGTGCAGAGTTTGGAGAGTGCATAGGATGGACTATCTGCACTTATGAGTCGACCCTATTTCCTAGTAATCAGTCACATCGCAACTGCTCGAAAAGAGCTTCCTTCTCTTACATTTTATGCATGACGTTTCGTGACGTCATAAGGATTTTAATACTAATTAGCTAAAAGTCATGACTTTTAAAGTCAATTATCTCAGAAACTAGGAACCCAAAAATCTTTAAAACCGTGAAAATCAATGAATAAGATGTAAAAAATACTTTCGGTGCCTGGTTCTGAGTGAACGTACGGGCAAAAGGGAGGATTTTAGTCCATTTTATGAAACGTCTAAAATGGGTTTCAAATGCTCTGCAAAATCGTTCAGCATTTATTCGTTGTTGTTTTAAACTACTCAGTTTTTACTTCAATAGAGAGAAAATTTTGTTTTCTATCTAGTGGTACCATTTTTGCACTATAAAATATCCTCAATGAGTCAGGTACTCGGTAAATTCAACCACGAATCGATTGTGGCGCCCAGAGTATATACACAGTATAGTGAGCCTACTTTCGCGAAATGAACGTTAATGCAGGTCGCCCTATGTAAAACGTTACAACAGCAGCCTAATTCATCCTCACCAATATTGTTCCCATTTCGGAGAAAATGGTGCGATACTTGCTCCTTCGACATTTTTGCAACATATTGTTAGTTGTAATGCCATTTACAAATTAAACTAATCAGTAGTGTTGCACTAGAAGGCTATTTATACTTGTTTGAATGTGATATGCCTGTATACACATACAATGTCATAGTCATGATGGCAAGCTCTGTTGACACAGAGCAAAACTGCATCTTGTTTGCACCAAAACAGTGAAAATTACGTCACTTTAAAAAAAGTTGGGCTAACTAAAAAGCTGGTTTAAAAATCTTTATACTAGGAAACTCTATCAACTTCAATCAAATGTTCATTCTTTGAAAAAAAAATAAAAAAAAATTTATGCATCATGTAGTACACTCAGTCAGCATAATACATTGAGCAAGAAAATGAATGAGACTGAGAGACCTTCTAAATAGGCCTGCTTAGATAGGGAGGGCCTTGCAGGAAAGATCATCAGTACAATGTTTAACAAGTGCTATTGATTTTCCTCATTTACTCTGGGTAAAAATGAAAAGTACTGAAGGCAAAGGCAAATACCAATAAGGTTGCAAGGGGAGGAGTATATCAGCTGAGGTTTGGCAAATGGGATATCTTACTTTGAATTCTTTGTGAATTTCTTTTCACATGAAATACTGGTCCTAAAAATAACATGATGATAGCTGGACTGCTAGGATAATAATTCATCACTATCCTGTCCTCTTGTGAGGTGACGGAATGATCCAGGCTCATTTCTACCGTTGGCAGTAGGACAGTTTGATATGCCTATAGTTTCTCAAACAGTCAACGTAACAATAAAGTTTTTTTTGCAGGAAACTACCTAAATGTTGCCCAACATAGTTCTCCTTTATGTGACCTCCTTGAAGATCAGAAATATATATATTTAATGTAAAAAAATCTAGGAATGAATTTACAGTTTTCATTTCATTGAATGCCACACTGATGAGAATTTATTTTAAGACAAAGTTGGGTTTAGATGGTAGTACGTAATTGCCCATGGGGTAAGGTTTTGAAATGATATAAGCTTATAAAGGGCTATAAATTGTATAAATTGCAAAGCTGCAGCTTTGCAATTTATAGGCTACCTATATGGGACTTTATAGAAATAGACAACTTGAACTTAATTACAGAACAGTATACCACTATACTGTAGGTCGATCTATTATGAAAAATGATGGGACTGAGTTTTTCTGTTTGTGGCACAGTAACTATCAGGTAAGAAAGAATAATAACCCGTGAATATGTCCGGACTGAAGTTGAACCCTCTAAATTTGTACAGTTTGTTTACTTTATAATCCAGGCTGACTTGATCATGATTCATAGGAGTCCCAGGTTTACCGACTTACAACAAAGTTACATCTTATTGTAAGCCCCCCACTAGCCAACATTGCAATGTTACTGAATATGCCATGAAAACTGAAGCTTCAGATTTCATAGACTACAAGTCTACAAACAACACTAGAAGTTTTTAAGAATGTAAATGCAATGGGTACCTGTCCTGCATATCCCACAGTATAATAATAGTCGTTCATTATTTTGTTATGACCGACGTTATCCGAGCCATACTGGAATAGTACTAACTAGTAACAGTAACGTTGTAGGATATACAACGCTAACTGTGTACATTTACCAACACCATATGTACTATAGTACATACTACATACATGCTGTACGCTAAATGCCCCTTCGGGTTTAGCAGTTGTTTACAAAATAATTTATAAATTAAACTACGTAATTTTGGTATCAACAGGAAGCCTATACTATAATCTTCAAACGTCGATACAAAAGAATCGTTTTACATCCCTCAATGAGTCAGGTACTCGCAAAGTTTGAGGTCCTAATTTGAGACATAAGAATCGACTGCCTCTTTTTGGGAGCGTATTTTTGCAGTATATGTTTGGAAAAACCTAAAAAATCTTTGATTTCTAAGAGAAGGAAAGATCAAAATGTCCACTTACCGTCTCGTTGTATCCATTTATACGCCTACTTATACATTATTCAACATATAGGGGGAGACCCCTTGTCAGTCACAGTTCCGCGAAATCTCATTTGCGCAGATCTAAAAAAGGCGGGAATGCTAGAGAAGTGGTCACTTGGCTTCATTAACTGTACAGCTGCGTGTTGACTGTAATGTGTTCTGATAGGTGATGTTGACCAGCTGCCAGACCCGTGGTCACTTATTGTGGACACACACAATAAAGAATAAGAAACTTCAGCCAATGTGACAGGAAGTGGGAATCATCTCAGTTCCATGAATTTTGATATAACAAGATAAACTTATAACAGCTATATTTACAGGTGGTTAACAGAGTGATGAGTGGCAGGCAGGTTTATAATTCCATAGAGGATTTGAGATTCATGGAATGCCTGAAAGTCTGTCTGACAAATGGTGTCTGCAAAGTATTTAACAGGTCAGAAATGGAAGGCAGGTGATGTCTGTGAAATTGCATAGCCCATACAAAATCATTGTTTTATTGGTCAAAAGGTCTGAGTTCAGGTTAACTGCTATAGATTGTGATAGTTACCTTTTAAATTAGTGGCTAACTGGGTTCACTCCTAAGCGGCTCTGTCCAGTGGCCCAGCCAGTAGCTCGTGTCACGGTGTTAGCATGGAAGGAGGGTGGGGGTGTGTAGTAGGTTATGTTTTGAGTTGGCCAATCTTCATTTGGATGGGTCTAAAGAAAGGTGCTTTTAATTTCTTTTCTAGAAAATTTTGCAAAAAGGTGTATTGAAACGTTCTGAAATAATTACATTTCCCTGACCTGACTGCTTGTCTATAACATGTTTGTTACATTTTACAAGAATTTTGGGTTAATTAAAAAGCAGCAAGCTTTAAAGTATATGAATGTCAGCCAGGGTCGTTATGTGAATTATGTCAAACTTTATCCATTGCATTTGACCTCTCTGCCATGCTTTCTGAAATAGTGGCACACAATGTGGTTAGGGACAGGTGTGTAGCCAGGATTGTGTCATGGGGGGGTTGATATCATGGGGGGGGGGGTGATGTCATGGGTGGTTGGGGCACGGAATGAGGGGGAAGTCTAGGGATAGTGAGAATAAATCACTATTTTGGGTGTTTTCTTTTGCATTACAATGTTTGGTCATTGGGGGTTCTATACCTCTCCCCCCACTGGTTTGGGGTGACATGCAGAAAATATTAGAAGAATATTAAAGAAAAAATTGGCAAAACTTATGCCCAGAAAATATTATTTGGTCTTATAGAATACATTAGTATGCCTGCACCCTTGAACACATTTGAAAATGTACCATACCAATATTTAATGGTAAATTATTGAAAGTTATAAATATTACAGTATGATAGAATTATAATTAGCTGTAACAATACCTTTTATCGTCCGGGCTAGCTGTGACATGTGGACCGTCCTGTTTAAAGTACAAATAACTGGTCAATGTCCCTGATGAAACCTGGACAAGCTTGCTGATGTAGTAGCTTGCTGTTGTGTTACTATGTACGCTGTACTGAAGTTCCTCCTTCTGAACCACTGAAAGAGATCTGCTATGACAATACACACATTCCAACTGTCTCTAATTTGACCACATGGCCAAAGAAAGGGTGTCTACAAAACTAAGACCTAAGATCTAAGACCTAAGACCCTACAAAACTAAGACCCTACCAACTACAAAACTAAGACCCTACCAACTACAAAACTAAGACCCCACCAACTACAAAACTAAGACCCTACCAACTACAAAACTAAGACCCCACCAACTACAAAACTAAGACCCACCAACTACAAAACTAAGATCCCACCAACTATAAAACTAAGACCTTACCAACTACAAAACTAAGACCCACCAACTACAAAAGTAAGACCCTACCAACTTCAAAACTAAGACCACACCAACTACAAAACTAAGACCCCACCAACTACAAAACTAAGACCCACCAACTACAAAACTAAGATCCCACCAACTATAAAACTAAGACCTTACCAACTACAAAACTAAGACCCACCAACTACAAAAGTAAGACCCTACCAACTTCAAAACTAAGACCCCACCAACTACAAAACTAAGACCCTACCATGCAGCTACAAAACTAAGACCCTACCAACTACAAAACTAAGACCCCACCAACACGAATTTCAAACTAAGACCCCACCAAGTCAAGTACAAAAGCACTGTGAAGAGGGCTCTGTTCATACCCTGTCGTTAAACTCCTCATGTCAGTGTGTCTTTTCCATTCACCCTGGCTTCAGTTGTTCCTTTTCACCCACTGGGAAAATATTCCCATCTTTGATTGCTTTAATTATTCTCTTTTGATCTTACACTTTCTGTCTCTGCTTCTGTGTCTGCGGTGGCATTATCTGATACTACGTATGCAGTCCCCTGTTTCAAGTTTTGAATTTTATGTGTTCTTAATGGATATTCTGTCTTGTAATTAGACAGGTAGCATCTCTGTGCTGTGGGGTGCGATTAAAGACGGCAGATACTTTGAAGTACTGCTCTGTAAGGTTTCTAAAACCTTCAAGCCAAACTTAATTTCTTTAATTTGATTAACTGCACCCATACGCCTATGACTGTTCACACCAGGCTCTGACAGCGACATACACAGAAACTAGAGCAGCTATGCTGCAGAATCTCAGTATTTTCTTGCATGATCAATGGTTATCATGAAGTAATGGAATGATGTGTTTAAGTTTTTCATGATACTACAGAAAAGAGCAAACATCCTTTTGATGATCAGGTACAGTATCATGCACAGTATCATGCATAAAAATGAAATATGAAACAAACTTCCACCACTGAAAAGTTTTTGAAGCTCCTCCCCATTTTGATCGAGGAAACGCACTTGGTAAACTGAGCTCACTACACAGATCACAAAAGCTATAAAAGCCAAGGATCATGCATGTGTCCTTGGCTCACCCTGAGGCCAACCAGCTAATTACCAAACTACATCTGCTTTGCTTGTCCTTGGTTGCCCAGTTCACAACTGTGTGTCTGGTCAGGGAGTTTTCATTCATGTTATTTGAAACCCAAATCAAAACATTTCTGTCTGCCTAATAACCTTCTCTTCTGCAGTGGTCAGCAATGACTGTTGTAAAATCAGTGCTGTATTATGAGAAACCAGTGTAAAAGTATTGTGTGCTTGTTTATACCAAAGAGGTGCAGCTCACGCAACCGTTACTGTATGCACACTGTGTAACGCTGCGTATTCATAACTCGTCACTATATAAAGCGCTGAGAAGGGATGGTAACTCTCTGTTTATATTTAGAAGAGTGTCTGGAATACTACAAAACAAGCTCCATATTCACAAATATTTGTTTGGAAGAACACAAATTTTCGGCACCCGCCGCTCGACGCAAATTACTTTCTTAATAAAGTTGTGTTCACACTTTAGGAAAAATCAGAAAATTTTGGTGCTTGCCCTGCTGGAAAAAAAGTCTAGTTACGTTGGGCGTGTGACAGTGAAGAAGGGGGTTTGAATAGTTTTTATACGTGGGGATTGGTAATATCGCAGCACACTTGTCAGGAGATGCGAAATTTGCTTACCCAAGCTCAATTACGGAATTGATAAGCAGGAAGTACTGGTCTTTATCCAGAATACTTTTGTAGCAATAGGCTGGGGACAACCGGCCGACCCCGGTCATAGTGGTTGGCAAAGACGTACAAGGCGGGGAAGCCGAGCACTGATGGGGCAGGCTAGCCTCAGAAATTTAGCAAAGGATCTAAAAGTCGGACATGGGTATGGAAAAAGTCGGCTCGCACATTTCAATCTCAAAAATCTGGCATGCACTCTAAAAACGTGTTTAATCACTCCCCTTTTCCCCACTTTGTAAACACCTTTTAACTCTAAACATGTTTAGCAATTAAACACTAAACATTTAGCAATTAAATGTGTTTAAAACGGACTCGGATATGTCTTGGAATTAAACTCGACGGGTGTGTGTAGTATCTAAACGTGTAAATAAAGCGGAAAAAACCGTGTGGAGAACGGCTAATTTCTGAACACATTTTTAAGTGTGTGTTTTCACAATACAGCAAACTCGTAACTTCGCCCGAATTCTCTAAAAAATTTGCCTGACAAAAGAGCCGTCATAGTCACGCTTTTTTTTTTTTATGGAAACTAAAGAATACAAAAATTTGTGACATAACTGAACAGCTCAACTAAAAGTCATCATTCTCTTTTCCAAGTTGTCCCCAGCATTTTTCGGAAGTGGCTGAATAGCCTAGCTCCGAATTCTTTTCAAAATTTACCCGGAAATAACAAAGAAACACAGTCAAGAAAAGAGTTTCACGAAAAATCGAAAAGGTTACAAAAATTCGCAACATATTGGGGAAGCTTATAAAAAAGTAATTCCACAGACTCTAGTCTTGCGCACGATTTTCCGGAGTTTGGAAACCGAATGTGCAGCTACGTCACTGCTCTGCAACGTTGAACATTGATAACATTTTGACACTTCAATAACTAAAGAATCCATCTACACAGACTACTCAACTGACAGGGTTAAAAGGTATCTGATGATAGGGGTGTACTGAGAGCATTTGAGTAGGCCAATGGTTCCCTGCCTGGAATATGAAGTCTTGCTCAATACACTATCTTCAATTGGCGCGGAGCTCCACCCCTTAGACAGCCGGAAATGGCATGTCTCGGGCTTGCAAGTCGTAGCTAAGCTACTGTAACACCACTGTATCAGGGACGTATTGCGGGGCACGAAGCGCGCCGAAAGTGTTGCCTCTATTAAACAAATATGTGTAAATATGGAGCTCGTATTGCAGGAAGCTTTGGATTCTGGGTTTCCTGTAAGGAAATTTAAAGCGTCGGGGATTACTGAAGAATCTGCACTCATGGGCGTCCGCAGAAAAAAAGTCAGGGGGGGGGGCAAAATTTCTAGGGAGGGGCAAAACCTCCAAATCACCAGGAATTGACCCAAAGCATGCGAAAATTTCAGCCCAAAATGCCTCCCAGATCGCCAGAAATGGCATTTCTAAAGCCTATTTTTCGCATAGAAACTTGGAAAACGCGTTTTGTTCTGGTTTTTGCTTTGATTTTTATACATTTTTTCAAATTTTTGATTTTCCAGGGGGGGGGGGCAAGTGCCCCCCCTTGCCCATACCTGCGGACGCCCATGTCTGCACTTCCTTCATCTTCATATATTGGTGGCAAATCTGAGAATGATTGCTTTTTCTAAAGTCCTCCCGACTCTCTGCATGGCCTTTCAGCGAAACCAAACTACTGTATATACAGCTTCCCAAAGGAGCTAGATTGCACTACGACTGAATCGTTGTTGCTACATAATGTTATCTAAGGCCTACAAACTGACACTGTCCGATGACATTTCAAGTTTCCCAAACTTTGTTGTCCTTTTTAGACAATATATTTCAAAATCGAGAGCTTTCATTGCAGAAAGTTTGGAATTCTATGAAAGACAGTTTACAAAATAGCAATATAGCTGCCGGTGTTTCTTGATGATGTGGTGTCACATATGGTAAATATCCGATTTTACCATTTCCAGAGCCCGGAAAGTATACCAAACTGATTTATGAGCGAGAACTAATGCCTTTTATATTGCATTCTGCAGCGCGTTTCGCGCGCCAGAAATTTGGCTTTTTTGAGATCTGGAAAAATTAAAAAGGGTTTTTTCTGACCCGGGAAGTGGGGGCGGTAATGGTAGTAATTAAATTTTAATCTGCCGTACAGTAGGACTGACACCCCTTTTTTTCATTTGACTTCGCTAGACACTAATATAGTGTTGTATGCACATACTGACGAAATAAGGCAACGATGTACGCTACCGGTATGTGCTGAGCTCAGTTTGCATGTCCCACGCTGTTCCCGTAATTCTATGCGGCAACGAATTAATCACCAAACTCGCCAATTGTGGAACACTTGGTCCACGGGTATTATCTTAAATTTGTGACATCAAGAACTGAAATCTATGACATAACAGAACAATGTAGGTTTTCATGTTTTTTTTTTTTTTCTTTAAAATGGGGTATAACTTTTCACTGACAGAGGGACTGATCCGGACATTTTCAGCATAAGGATTGAGCATAAAAAGAAACAAAATGTAGCACCATTTAGCATCTAAGTCCTTAGAGACAGCTAGCAATTTCAAACAGGGTACAGCAAACATCCCTCTTTATACCCACTCGAAGGGCGGTGAAGAATTGTGACAATACATCAATCAAATCTTTACATTATATTAAGAAAATTGTCATCACTCACTTTGTCAGTAAGAAACAGACTAAAATTCAAGAAAGTATATATATGAGCAATGCGTCACCAACAAGCAATGCAATGAGCAATCCTAGGTGGCCTAAAATGTGGTCAGCGTCATGCATTAAAATTCACTCCGTGTAAACCATGACCTTGATAAAATTACAAAAAAATGAGTGTAGTAGAAAAAGTGCAAACATGATCAAGGTATTGAAAATCCGCAAGGAACCGTTACGTAGACCACCCTTACGTGTAGTATATCAGAGAACAACCCGCAATGGGCTTTTCTGTGCAAGAAGGCGTCCATGCAGGGCATGTTCAAGACTAAGCACTTGTAGAACAAACAAACTTGCATTTAATAACCGGACCAATACAATATTGAGTTCACGAATGAGGGATTTAGACAGCTAGACGTAAATATTCACTCATTTTGCCTCCTAGTTTACTTTTAGCATGGTACTGCCAGTGGTGGAGCTGCCATATGGCCGGGGGGGGGGGGATCGCCCCCCCCCCCCCCGACGGACCAAAATCGTCTGTCGGGGCCCTTTTTAGGTTTTTAGAACACTTTACTCTTGCACCATTATTTTTTTTTTAGTATGAATTCCGTATCTAGAGAGCCAAGCAGACCATTTGTGTTGGCTATTTCTTGCAATGTACTTAATTAATGGCTATTTCAGAGTGGTCACATGATGTAAATTACGTCAATTAATGTTCCTTCTTGTACGTATCTTGATTTCCAGATTGCAAAAATGTACACCTAATGGTGATTTACTTCCATAACCTTTTCCCCCTGTAAGATTGCTTGCTATTTGGCTCTGACAGGTTTAATCTTCATCTCCACAAAGTAGCTCATTATTACATTAGAATCTTTAATCGAGACCTGACAATTCTACAAAATATAATGACCGACTTCATACTAGAATGTGAAAGAAAGGGATAGAAACATGGGCGTCCGCAGGTGGGGGGGGGGGGGGGGAACTTGCCCTCCCCTGGAAATAAAAAACCTGAAAAAACAAAAAAGACATAAAGAAAAAGATGAAGAAAAAAAAACAACATTTTTTAACAGTTCCCTCAGTGTTTTCCCTATCAATATTCGGTAAAGACGCTTTAGAAATGCCATTTCCAGCGATCTAAAAGGAACTATGGGCCAAAATTTCCCTGCGCCCCGCGCCAACTCATGG
Organism: Holothuria scabra; assembly: GCA_037179385.1. Lineage (NCBI taxonomy): Eukaryota > Metazoa > Echinodermata > Holothuroidea > Aspidochirotida > Holothuriidae > Holothuria > Holothuria scabra. The sequence goes on from CM074182.1 coordinate 25,298,165, forward strand.
TGGCGCGGAGCTTTTCCCCCTAAAAGAATTTTGCCAAAAAATTTTGTCCCCCTCCCTCGAATTTTCTTCTGCGGAAGCCCATGGATAGAAAATTTAAACATGTTTTAATAGAAAAATTTCGGGAGGAAAAATGGCAAACTAGTCTTCTACCAGGTGCGGAAAATCAAATGGAAAGTCTGAAAAGCTGTGGCTTCGATCGTGCTGAGGCTCAGTGTATTTACTCCTTCAAAGCGCCCTGCAGACCATTTTCGCCCCCTCTGACTGAAATCCCTAGCTCCGCCACTGGGTACTTCAGCCTACTTCATCGATCAGGCCATCATGTAAGTAGACCCATAGGCTAGGGGCCAGGGCAAGAGAAAGGGAGTGGACTCATCCCATCATTTTCAAGTGCATTTACCCGCCAAAATTTTGGCTGAAATCATATCGTTCCCTTCCAGTCCGACAAAATAGTCTAGTATGCGGCAGAGTAAAAAAGGAAATTCTCAAACGCTAAGTTTGCGTAGAAGAACTCATGAAATTTGGAGAGTTTTTAGTCGAAGCAGGTAGAATCCATATGACCACTAGATGTCACATTGTAACTACGACTAGAAATACTAAATGAGCAAAAATAGCACGCGGACTTGGCAAAAACAGTACTACGAGAAATATAATTAAGCCAATCGCAAACAACCCCTTGGCATTGTTAACAGAAATTTCTCTTCTAGGCACCAACAAATTGGGTCAACCCTTTTGAAAATTTCTGGAAACGATCCGTTTCCAACGATTAATCGCTGCCCATGTAGTCGTTCCCGCACACCTAATGCATCACATTAACATAAACACGGATTACCTTCATTCCCCAGAAAATGCACATTTTTTTACACAAAATCTGAGTTGCAATAAATAAGCTTAGTCTTGATGTGTGGTGATGCAGTAACTTGTCCAAGGGAGGGGGGTGGGGAGGATAAACCATCCCCACCTCTAAAGTATTCACAGATATCCACCATTTTGGGAAATCAACTTGGAAGCAAAGTAACCATGACCTTTTGATTGTATACTGCAAGTAAAAATGTGCTTACGAATGCTTCAAATTTAGCACCATTTTGCATTTCAACCCTTTAAACCAGAATGCACAAATGCATTGAAGTTTCGATGATCAATACATATTCTATTCCAAAAAATACCATGATGGCTCATATCTTCTCTTTCAAATGATAAAGTAACATGAAGGGAAAAAATAATTTTGTGTGACCCCAGATGACCTTTGACGTTCACCAAGAAAGAAAGAGACTATCCCCGCACCGTATATCCATGTACCAAATATGAAATTTATCCAAGTTTCTTACCTTGAGATAATGTTTTATAAAGGATATCTGAATTTTTATCCAAGACTTGTTACAGTACCTACCTTGAGATATCGTGTCAACAAATTCTTTACGACTCTGACCCCTGGTGGCCTGTTATGAACTTTGACATCCACTAAAAATTACGATAGGGACCATTTTCCCACCATACCGTAACACATCCACATACAAGGTATGAAATCTTTCCAAACTTCATACCTTGAGATTACTGTTAACAAAGTTTTCAGACTCTGACCCCTGGTGATCCCAGACGGACCTACAACAAAAACAAAAGGGGCCATCTTCTCACCATAATGCATCAACACACCAAGTATGAAATCTATTCAAGTCCCCTGCCTTGAAATATTGTGTTGACAATCATTTCAGATCTGTTATGTTTCTTGTGATGTTTATCTCAGATAACCTTTGACCTCCACCATAAACATTGGAGTAATTCTTCCTCATAATATGGGGCATCTATGAACCAAGTTTGAAAACTATCAGATGTTTCTCTATCTGAAGAAAACGTGTTAAAAGAATAGTCCACAGCCCAATTTATTTTTGATATGTTAAAGAGGAACATATCCCAAGCATCCTGGTCAAATTTTTATTCATTTTCCATGTTCATGCAGTTCTCAAGATATTAGCTGTTGAATGAGTCAACATTTCTACACAGGGGACATGATGTCATGGATTCACATCGTTGGTCAATGTTTTTTTTAGTTATAATTTACCACTTATTTTATGCAACTAAACTGATATATTGACACAGTACCATAGGTGCATCATGAGCAATGGAATTTTAAAAACTTTATATGCCGAAGGGGCAAGATAGCATTCCTAATCAGCTCAAGGTCAAACAAATATGATGAAAAATAAAGAAAAACAAAACATTGGCCAACAAGGTGAATCCATGACGTCACACCTGCTTGCTTCAAGTTCACTTTTTATAGCAAATGTGCCAACTTCACCCATGTTCAAGAGGAACATATCCTAAGCATCCTTAGGATATGTTGCTCTTAGCATTGCTACAGTAATGTGCACTCATTCAAATATATTTAGCAGAGATGTATAATATCCTGGAACTGTACATTTTATGCTGAAAAATTGAAATGGTTATCAAATATTAAAACAAAAATTCAATAACGATACTGTTACACTTAAAAATAATTATTGTAAAGCGTGGAAACTACAAAGCACGAGCAATTAAACAGCTAGATGCATGGAGATCAGTCTTACAAAAAACCAGAATGCAAAAATGCATTGAGGTTTCGATGATACATAAATGTTCCATTAGAATAATCTCCTCATGTACCATTATCTCCTCACTCAAGCATGTTCAAAAAGTAATTTTATCCCACATGACCTTTCACCTCCACTAACGAAAATAGGGATAATCCTCTCACCATAATGTGCATCCACATACCACCAATATGATATCTATCCAAGTTTCCTATCGTGAGATACCGTGTAAACGATATTTTCAGACTTTGACCCCCAGTGACCCCAAATGACCTTTGACCTCCACCAAAATCAATAGTGACCATCTTTTGATAATAACACATCCACATGTTAAGTATGAAATCTATCCAAGTTTGCCATCTTGAGATATAGCATTAACCAGATTTTCACTCCTGGTGACCCCAGATGACCTTTGACCTCTGCCAAAAACAATATGGACCATCTCCTGACCATAACACATCCACATAATAAATATGAAAGCTATCCGAGTTTCTTATCTTGAGTTATTGTGTTAACAAGATTTTCAGACTTTGACCCCCGATGACCCAAGATGACCTTTGACCTCTGCCAAAAACAATAGGAACCATCCTCTAACAATAACCAATTTACAAACCAAATAGGAAATCTATCTAAGTTTTCTATCTTGAGATATTGCGTTAACAAGGTTTTCAGACTTTGACCCCTGGTGACCCCAGATGACCTTTGACCTCCACCAAAAACAATAGGGTTCTTCCTCACAATATGGCACATCTATGTACTAAGTTTGAAAACTGTCAGACATTCCTATCTTGAGATATCGTGTTAACAAGCAAAGTGTCACAAACACACACACACACATACACTCCTGCGTGAATGCATAGGTTTCTCTTTCATCGAAACCAAAAATGTTTCTAACCAGTCCCAACAAAACCAGTTTTCCTACCTACTACTTTCCTACCTAGTTTTCCTAACATCAACCTCCCATCTCTTATTATCTCATTGAAACCTGTTGGTGAAGAGCACAACTTTTGAAGGTTGAGAGCCATTCTCTAAAATCCTGTTTAGAAAATCAACTGTGAATAAACTCTGTCACAAGACAATGGATGAGCAAACATCTTGGTCAGCCCAGACAAGATCATCTTTATAGTTATTTTCTGCTTGATTTGGCAGAGGCTTGAAGCCAAAGACAAAATAGCAAACTGAATACACAATTGCATTATGGGGAAAAAGGAGTATATATGGGTTGAAATGACACTTTTCTTTTGTACAACTTTTTGACTTCTTTAACTAAGTTATCAGCCTATCCGGTTAGCAAGTTAAAATTCTGACTGCTTGAATAATTATACAATATGGTATAAACTACAAGATATGAAACAAATGTAAAACCTACCAAACATGGCCATGTTGAAAAAGGATTTCAGCTACAGCTACAGTATCAACTAGCTAACTGTGATAATATCCCAACACAAGTTACGTATTGAGATAATTACTAATGGCAAAATTCTCAATATAAATTTGATGATCTGTGTCACATTAATATGTGATAGACTTCAGGGACATTTTTGCCTTTAAATCTAAGTGACAGTTGAAAAAGCTAGTCTCAAAATGTGCCATTTTTATTTAGCCATTGCATCTACAAAACAAAAAAAATTGTACCATGTTTCATTTTTTTCATTCGACAAGTGCCGTTTCCGACCATCTGGAGACTGCAGTGTGTAAATCAAGACAATTTTCCTGTACACTCCATGCCAACTAATTATGGCACTCCATTTAGATAGTTCTGCTGTAACTCAACCCCCAAGTTTTCCATTATGCCACAAACTGACCAGGGCCCCCTTCTGGAAAATCTTGAATCTGCCACTGGCTAGAAAGTAGGTTTCCTGTCCTTTATTTCTTTTCTTTTGTTACAAGGAAATTTGGGAAAAGATGTCTTTTAAGTTTGAATATCACAGAACTGCTCGACCTCCTGTTTCAGTAGAGGCCGAAAATAACCAAACCTACAAGTGTGGTGACTCAAAAGTATAGGGGCATGAGTGCTGACCACTGTTCAATCATTTTCAAAGTCAAATTAATAAATCATTTTTAGTAGTGTAAAAACTTGTTATTTTGAAACATTTTAAATCTAAGAAGTATCACTCATCAATAATTTAACATACATGGAGCAGCATTTGCTTCAAGTGGAGCTGTAAGTGTAAGCCTGCTCCCATATGCCTATGGATGCCCACAGATCACCGCCCTTGACTGCAAAAGGTATCTGATTACATTCAATCATGCATAATTGTTGGAGAGAATGTCAATCAAAGCATGGTGGGGTCTTAGTTTTGTAGTTGGTAGGGTCTTAGTTTTGTAGTTGGTAGGGTCTTAGTTTTGTAGTTGGTAGGGTCTTAGTTTTGTAGTTGGTAGGGTCTTAGTTTTGTAGTTGGTAGGATCTTAGTTTTGTAGTTGGTAGGGTCTTAGTTTTGTAGTTGGTAGGGTCTTAGTTTTGTAGTTGCTGGGGTCTTAGTTTTGTAGGGTCTTAGGTCTTAGATCTTAGTTTTGTAGACACCCCCAAAGAAACACCCTTTAAGGTGGGTCTACAGATTGAAAACATCACATCTCTTTGGTCAGTCTTTAAGCTAAACCCAAAGAAAACAAGAGGCATACCAGAGTTGCCTAAATGGCAACTCTCTGGAGACACATTTACATTAATCAACCTTCCCCTTGTTTCTAGTGAGTGAATAATTCCAGCTAACTTGCAGCAATCCTTCCTCCCTCCCTTTTATTAGTCTGACTATGTGGTGAAGGTAGGTCATAAATTAAAATGTAACTATGGACAATGGAGCTTTTTACCCTGCATCTTCCAAGACACAATTACAGTACCTCCATATGCAGGTGAAGAATATCATCTTTATAGGCATGTACTCTGACAGGTATTATGCATTGCTGATAAAGTAACCTTGGCAAAATCTCTGTAAACAGCTTTAATTAGTGATACAATGCTTCTTGGCAAAAGCAATCTCATTCTGTGTATGTCCCCAATTGTATGTTTCCCTGTCCCTATATAGGCAGGTGCATGGCAGTTGGCCAAATTTTCAGGGTAAAGTTCATCCTCTGTGCCACATGGAAAGAAAGTTTATTTTGAGTTGAATGTTTTTTGCTACCAATAGAAAATTATTAACGGCATAAAGTGGTTAAATAAATTTTGTGTAATTAATAGAGATTAATTCACAAAATTTTGGGAATGATGAACTGTGCCCTGGACCCGTGGCAAATAAGTTGATGGCAACAAAGAAGTGTGATGATAATTTAGAATACCCAGAATATGCCAATCCCATAAATTTAACTTACTAGAATAATGGCTTATACAAATAATTTAATTGAAACATTTATTATAATGGGGATATGCTTGATGGTGACAGTCTGAAACAGTAGGTAGCTACTATTGAGGGAATGGAGTATTCAGTGTGGCAAATTTGGTGTCAATTAAGTGCCACAGAAAAATGAGTCACATAACTGAATGTAGTATTGCCAAGTTATCAGTTTCACTAAACTACACAGAGGCGGGCTCTGAAGATCCTCCTAACTGATGCTGGAGGAAACAGGGACAGATGCTACTGATTGTCCTAACATGTGTGTAAAGAAGTGAGCCCTCTATATAAATTTGTATAACGCTCTATTTTACCTCCTGATGTAATTGGGCGTTCCATGCAGTTTTGTACCCTTTAGGGAATGGGTTTGTCCGGGTCAATTGTGGATCACTATAAAAGGAATCTTTCGCGCGTTTCCCACACCCTTTTCTGCCTGATGCCAGCTGACCGGTATTTACCTTCACAGATGTCTTATTATAGCATCTCTTTCACATAGTATGGAGACAACGCCTACTCGTTTGCCTTGATTTTAGGAACTGATATTTTAAGAAGCCCAAAGAGGTACGTTTTGGTGTAATTATTTCTCTTGTTTAAGGGTTTAGCAGTGTTTTTTAGTTGCGGTATGTGAGATGGTTTGGGGGTGAAATGTTGTAGGTTAGTTCCCTTCGTACATATAGAAAAGTACTTGGGAATGTACTTTGCGACTTTGCGTGCGTGCGAAATGGTAATGTATACCTGTATACCTTGTATATGATTAATTTGCGATATTGAATTGCAATGTATTTGTATGTATATAATGAACTGCGATATACATATTGTGCGTATAGTATATTTAACTGCGTTATACATTCGTTCTTAGTTGTATTTTATTGTGATATCTGTATTTCTGTGTATTTTGTATTTTTGTACTTGTGAGTATTTTGTATTTTCTATTTTTGTATAGTTTTCACGGAATCCGGAGGTGGACTGAGCTTCGGCTCGTTGCGTGCGACTGATATACAGTACAAATAGTAAAATATACCACCGCTCCATTCCAGTCGATGCCTTTGAGTCTTTTTTGCGTGAGTTCCTGTGTTGCGTATCTCCCCCATAAACAGCTACACATGTGTGCTGCTATGTAGGTGGTCCAATGCACTGTGTTACACCTTCTTCATTGACTAAGTGAAAGACTTATAAACTCACATGAGAAAGTTTAACTCAGATAGATAAAAGTGTAAAAACTCATAAAATGAATGACTTTTTTCAAGGAATTATTCCTCAAAACTATAACACTTCTTTGAAAAAATAACTATGAATAGTAAGGTAAGGCCAGTTTTGATAAAAGTTATTGATACCCATCATTAAATGACATAATAAACATGCACCCTACTATAACAAATGAATAAATAGTTTTGCAGTGGGGTCTTAGTTTTGCAGCTGGTCGGCTCTTAGTTTTGCAGTGGGGTCTTAGTTTTGCAGCTGGTCGGGTCTTAGTTTTGCAGCTGGTCGGGTCTTAGTTTTGCAGTGGGGTCTTAGTTTTGCAGTTGGTCGGGTCTTAGTTTTGCAGTGGGGTCTTAGTTTTGCAGTTGGTCGGGTCTTAGTTTTGCAGGTCTTAGGTCTTAGATCTTAGTTTTGTAGACACCCGATTTCGACCTGGCTATATGGCCAGGTCGAAAACGCGGAAATCGCGGAAAAGTGTTTAACACATGGTAGACCTAAACGAAAACTCTTTTATCACTCGTAGCATTTCCTATTCAGTGCAACAAAAGCCATGAGACCCGTTTTAGTATCTTGAATTGAAAATTGCGTGGCAGTTTGTAACTCTGAAATTATGAGTATCCCGGCCCTTCATCAGACTTTGTCATTTGACTTCAACGCAGTTATTGTTATATATTATCAATTTCCACAACACTTTTGGCTCTCTCGTGGAGAAGTTTCCTGTAATTCCTTAAGGGGGACCTTTTTCCGTGTTTTTCGCGTTTTCGACCTGGCCATATGGCCAGGTCGAAAACGCGGAAACCGCGGACAGATATTTGGACAACCTTCGCGGTTTTTCGATTTCCGCGGTTTCCGCGATTTCCGCGTTTCCGCGTTTTCGACCTGGCCGTATGCCAATGGATCCCGTTCATTCTAATTTCTAGACTAACTTTAAGTTAATCGTTGGCCATGGATTGTTTCAGCCCCTTCCATCGTTTTGTACACAGAGTAAAATCGGTATAGCTACTGCTAGCTTGCGGGACAATATAACAGACTCGGGGGGCGGGGGGGGGGGGTCTACGTTAGTGACTTGTCAGTTTTCACATCCTTTTACTGAATTCCCAGAGTGTACAACGCAGAGACTGTGTGCAAGGGGATAAGTTCCGGTTAACAGCCTTTCAGTGTTATTTGTACTGTATCTTCATGTGCACTGAAATGCACTGATCATAAAAACCGCGCGTATACAAGAGAACATTCAATCTGCTACGCGGCGGGGACATTTCTGTCGAACGCGAGTAGGGTCGGTTCATGGGACAATGCCGAAATCTCAAATCTGGGTTAATTTGTTGCATGAATTATGTGTGAGAAATATCTCAGAATTTTTTATTCTAACAAAGATTTTGAGAAATTTTTGTTATAGTAAGAAAATTCATCAAATTTCCGCAAATTATTTTCCAGGGGGGCATTGCCCCCCCCCCCGCCCCCAGTAGCTACGCCACTGCAGTATGCTATTAGGAAAACTTCTTTACTGATAGAATGGAAACCTAAATGATTGCAAACTTCACGCTTAAAAATGATAACCGTTTTTCTTAAAAAAGAAGGGAACGTATGAATGTAGCTTGACAGTTCCGTACACCCTGCCATGGAGTACCGCAACTAAACCATGAACATACTACACATATGCATCAGTATCTTTAATCTCCTATCACCTTCAAAAGTGGTCATCCATAAGATTATTCCCCTGCTTGAAATAGAAGGTAAATACGGTATCCATTTCATACATACATACTCTGACTGACTTTTACATGCAAGGAAAGAATGTACATTTAAATGCCATTAAAATTGCAAATGACTTTTATATGATTGCCCGACGGGCCATGACGTTTCTTTCTTCTTTCTTCTTCTTTTTCCCTGGGAGATTTCATTCTGTCACAACCTCGGTTTCTGTTTCTCCAGATGAGTCTTATTAAATCGCTGTTTAAGCTCCACATTGTTCTTACAGTGGTTTTTACTTTGAAAATCATTGTTGTTATTTTTATTCCTTTCGGTTCAGTTTTATCGAATTTCTCTCAGTCGTTGGGTTCAAAAATATATGAATAATTTAAGTCAGAAAATGAGTGATAAGCATAAAAGTTTACTAAATATTTAGGCCATCATTAAGAATACTTTGATTCAGAAAATAACTGGTGATTGTAAATAATTACTTAATGTTAAGGTCTTTCTTAATAATACTGAAAGAGACGTGATTATAAACAGTGTACACAAAAATATAAATTGATTCATTTTACAACTGTAAAATGCCCGAGGAGTGTCGACAAGAAACTTGAAATGCTCTGATGTGTACCGACACGCCTGAAAAAGATAAAATTACTAGTGGAATAGAAGATATACAAAATGAAGAAATGAAGTGATACTCAACAGTGGGGTAACAACAGAGGAGATTGGATTAATTAATGACTCAAAAAAAGGGAAAAATTCGCCTAAATTTGCCACTTGTGATGTCAGCCAACTATACAGTGTGGTTTTCACAACTCTTCTTACATGATATTTCTAATTCTCTACACTAACAAAAACTCCATTAACAATTATTTGTTTCAAATATGCAAATATTTCCGCCCGCTTCGCGCGCAGAAATTTTCAGCTTCTTGTACTTGCTGTCTTGTTCCCTCATCAATCAGTTTGGTAAACTTTTTCGAACCCTGGAAATGACAAAATCACTAGATCATTAAGTGATCTCGGCAGCTAAAGTGCTATTTTAATGAATTTTATATCATTAAATTTCAATTTTTCCCTAATACAGGCTCGGGACTCTTAAAATGTCGGCGTACAGCCTCAGTTTGTAGGTCTTAGATAACACTGTGTAGCAAGAACGATCTTCGGTAGCTGGGAAATCTCAAAATTGCCAAAAAGAAGTACAGATTCTTCAGTTATCCCCAACTTTTCACATTTCCTTTTATAAGGAACCCAGAATCCAAAAATTTTTCTCCAATACAAGCTCTACATTTTCAAAATCTTGCCGAATAAGCGCAGAAATTTCGGCGCCGCAAAACACATCCCCGGAGAAATGGCGTTCACAGTTAAATAAAAAATCGGAAAATTTGGGTGCTTGTCCTCCTCCCCCCCCCCTCCCCCTCGGAAAAAGTCAGGCTATGCCACTGCTCAGTGAATTTCTTTTCACTCATTTCAGAAACTTAATCCCCCCTTTTGAGGGAATCAGACTTTTTCTATTCTATACTTTCTATGGTAGGCCTTTTTACCTTTTTATGAAATACGCTTCTGACAGTTGCTATAGTATCACGTTAGATAACCCGGAAAGAGCCATTTCCGGTATATTTGGGTACACACATTTAATATGCTGAGAAAAGGAACCCAATTGTTTTTGGTGGAGGTCATTTGAGGTCACCGGCAGCACGTAAAACTGCAAAAACATAATGAAGACTTGTAAATACGTTATCTCAAGAAATCATGTTGACCGACACTTCATACTTAGTACATAGAATTGTCATGTTAAGAAGAAGAACCCTATTGTTTTGGTGGAGGTCAAAGGTCATTTGAGGTCACTAGGGCCAAAATACGAACACCTCGTAAACACGATACCTCAAGTTAGGAATGACCGACACTTTTCGTATTTGGTATAGGCTATAGATTTATCATGCTGAAAAGAAAATTGCTATTATTCTGGGTAGAGGTCAGAGGTCTTTTGAGATCAGCGGAGGTAAAACTGCAAAAACCTCAAAAATGGCTTGTAAACACACTTTTCATGTTGTTTCTGGTGGAGGTCAAAAGTCTGAAGGCAGGAACGACCGACACTTTTCAAATTTGGTGTATAGAGGTGTCATGTTGAGTGGAAGGTTCTTATTGTTTGTGTTGAGGTCAAAGGTCATTTGGGGTCACCAGTGGTTACACTGAAAAACCATGTAATTGGCTTCAATTTTCAATTTTGTCCCTTAGAGTGCTTGAAGTTTGCTTTCAACGCCTTTGCTGATTTTGCCTCTGAAAAGACTTCCCCTACCCCCCCCCCCTCAAAAAGTTTCTCGCTCCAGTAGGCCTGCCTTGCCTGACCACAATGCTGAAAGACTTATTGTCACAAAATCTCAAGATTGCAGTGGTGGACAATTTTTACTTTTGGTTCATAGATTTGCTTTTGTTGCATGCAGTCAAAGCTCGTTTGAGGTCACAGGAGCTGAATGAGCAAAACCTTGTAAATGGCTTGTAAACACAATATCTCAAGATATAAATGATGAACACTCCAGGTATGCAGATTTGCCGTGTCGAAAGGAAGAACCCTATTGTTTTGGTAGAGGCCAAAGGTCATTTGATTCACCAAAGTAAAATTGTGAATATTGTTAAATACAATGAGAGGAAGAACATTGTTTTGGTGGAGATCAACCAAATCGACAGAGATCAAATGCTAGGTCGGCAGAGGTCAAATATCATATGAGATCTCAAGAGCTTAAAAACTTTGTTAACAAGATACCTTCAAGTAAGAAGGCTGAAAGAATTTTATTTTGTATGTGTATGCGGTATGGTTATCAAAAGGACCGTCCTTAATAATGGCTCTGGAGGATGCCAGAACCAAGTCATTCAGGATTGTCAGCCATCAAAAGGTAGAATTGCACATGAATTTCCAAGATTATCATCTGCAGTCGAAAGAGGTCAAGAAGGAAAATTTTCAACACTTTGGAAAAGGATTCGCACGCCTACTCGCATTCTGGTTTGAAAACATGATACTTTTATTAGGTGTGGTAGTGGTACTTCTTATTTGTGATCAGTTTGCAATTTTGTTTAATTTTTTGAAGTTCAAATGTTATGTATAATTGTAAAGGAAAGATGAAAATAACGACTGCTTAGCTCCTACTTACAAGCATGAGAAATGTCATTTCCTGCAACTTTATGAGGGGTCACGATTTTCCCGAAAATTTCTGTACGCCCCGCACCAACTGGAGGTGGCGCTGCGCCTTGGTAGTATTTCGGACAGGACGATTATATTTCAGCCTACAGAGAATCTTTTGCCCACCACACTCACATGCTCTCATACACTTATCATTAGATACCTCAGTTGCATCTTTGTCAGTTGAGTGATCTGAGTTGATCATGGATTCTTTGAATACGTAAGAATCAAAATGTTATCAATGAAAGTCCTTTCCGGGGGGCATAGATGTACTAAAATCGTTTTCTAGTGTAACATGACTGGCATAAAAACGATTTCTCCCTAATTTAGTGTAGTTTTACACTCACATGCTCTCATACACTATCATTAGATACCTCAGTTGCATCTTTGTCAGTTGAGTGATCTGAGTTGATCATGGATTCTTTGAATACGTAAGAATCAAAATGTTATCAATAAAAGTCCTTTCCGGAGGGCATAGATGTACTAAAATCGCTTTCTAGTGTAACATGACTGGTATAAAAACGATTTCTCCCTTATTTAGTGTGCAGTTTTACACTCACATGCTCTCATACACTATCATTAGATACCTCAGTTGCATCTTTGTCAGTTGAGTGATCTGAGTTGATCATGGATTCTTTGATCACTTAAGAATCAAAATGTTATCAATAAAAGTCCTTTCCGGAGGGCATAGATGTACTAAAATCGTTTTCTAGTGTAACATGACTGGCATAAAAACGATTTCTCCCTTATTTAGTGTGCAGTTTTACACTCACATGCTCTCATACACTATCATTAGATACCTCAGTTGCATCTTTGTCAGTTGAGTGATCTGAGTTGATCATGGATTCTTTGATTACTTAAGAATCAAAATGTTTTCAATAAAAGTCCTTTCCGGAGGGCATAGATGTACTAAAATCGCTTTCTAGTGTAACATGACTGGCATACAAACGATTTCTCCCTAATTTAGTGTGCAGTTTCACTTAAAAAAATGAGTTAGGACACATAGTTTTTAAGCCTATTCATTTTTTTGATTTCTTGCCGTAGGCAGGCAAGGAATCCATGCGATGGTGATGTCTTGTATGTGTGTGTGTATGTGTGTGTGTTTGTGACACTTGCTTGTAAACACGATATCTAAAGTAAGGAATGTCCGACACTTTTCATATTTGGTATATAGATTTATCATGTTGAGAGGAAGAACCCTATTGTTTTTGGTAGAGGTCAAAGGTCATTTGAGGTCACCAGTGGTAAAATTGCGACAACTTCGAAAATAGCTTGTAAACATGGTATCTTCAGATAGGAGTGACCAACACTTTTCATATTTGGTATATAGATTTATCATGTTGAGAGGAAGAACCCTATTGTTTTTGGTAGAGGTCAAAGGTCATTTGAGGTCACCAGTGGTAAAATTGCGACAACTTCGAAAATAGCTTGTAAACATGATATCTTCAGATAGGAGTGACCAACACTTTTCATATTTGGTATATAGATTTATCATGTTGAGAGGAAGAAGCCTATTGTTTTTGGTAGAGGTCAAAGGTCATTTGAGGTCACCAGTGGTAAAATTGCGACAACTTCGAAAATAGCTTGTAAACATGATATCTTCAGATAGGAGTGACCAACACTCTTCATATTTGGTATATAGATTTTTCATGTTGAGAGGAAGAAGCCTATTGTTTTTGGTAGAGGTCAGAGGTCATTTGAGGTCACTAGCAGTAAAATTGCGAAAATGCCGAAAATGGCTTGTAAACATGATATTTTCAGAAAGGAGTGACCGATACTCTTCATATTTGGTATATAGATTTGTCATGTTGAGAGAAAAAACCTATTGCTTTTGGTAGAAGTCGAAGGTCATTTGAGGTCACCAGCGGTAAAATTGTGAAAACTTCGAAAATGGCTTTTAAACATGACTTCTTCATATAGGAGTGACCAACACTTCTCATACTTAGTATATAGGTTTTTCATGTTGAGAGGAAGAAGTCTATTGTTTTTGGTTGAGGTCAAAGGTCATTTGAGGTCACCAGCGGTAAAAATACGAAAACACCCAAAATGGCTTGTAAACATGATATCTTCAGATAGGAGTGACAGATACTCTTAATATTTGGTACATAGATTTGTCATGTTGAGAGAAAGAAGCCTATTGTTTTGGTAGAGGTCAAAGGTAATTTGAGGTCACCAGCGGTAAAATTGCGAAAAATCTGTGCCTAAAATGTAAAGAAAAACCTATCAAACACTGTCAATTTGAAAGCAGGTAAGGTATTTGATGGAAAGGAATCAATATGCCTTTTGGCTTTCTGGTTTTAAAAAGTTCTTTTTTGGTTACGAAAAATCGAAAAACCAGCATAAAAAATGGTGGTAGTAAGGTCAAGGTGTCAAGGTGGTCAAGGTGTAAGGGTGAGGTGCGCAGTTCAAAATTTGTTCCGTTCCTCGTCCCTCTACTTTCGTATTGCTTGCTGCGCATATGCACTGATGTCGTAAGAGTGAATTACAAACGGGATCATGTTGGCCAGCGCCGCTTTAGCATCGCTAAAAGTAATTAGCCTGTCTTTTCATTATTATGCTTTCTCTTTCTTCATGGAAAAAGTGAAAACTCCTGTACTTTTTACAACAATAACTACTATAAGGGTAGGTATTACCTTCTTTGGAGAATGACTTGTCGGGATTTTGGGACACAATTCAGCAATCCCATTCCCACCCCCCCCCCCCCACTCTCTAACAGTGGCGTCGCCAAAGGGCACCGGGGGACCGTCCTTCTGGAAAACTTGGTGCCCCCAGATGAGATACTGCAATAAAATTGTCGTCTGCAGTTACAGTGATTTTTGTATCATGACTCATCTTTGGATAAGAAAAGATGGTAGTTCCCATTCTCTTTAAGTGAAAAATTTTCCTGTTTAAGGGGCTGTGTTTTTTCAAAAGTTTCTGTATACACTCTGCGCCAGTTTGGTGGCGCTCAGTTCAAGCATGATGCCTTCAGACATGATTACATGTTTCATGTACTGAGAACCACATGTACCTGACAATCGACTGCTTTCTCTGAAGCCCAGAGTCCTCTCCCCCTCCATTTTCAAACTATTTGCAAAATCCGCTATAGTTTCATTAGCCTACCAATAGAATCAGTCTTCAGTGGCGTAACTACTGGGGGCAGGGGGCAAGTTGCCCCACCTGGAAAATATTTTCGGGAAATTTGTGGATTTGGGGGAAATTTCAAGTTGACGAAATAATACTTCCTTTTCGTAATTACGCTTGAGGCCCGGCTTCGATTCCCAGGTTGAGTCATACCAAAGACTCTAAAAGTGGAACCTACTGCCGTTGTGCGTGATGCTCCGCATAAGCAATGGAGTAGGGAAAACATGCCAGTCATCCAAAACTGGAAAAAAATAAGGCCATGGCCTGCTCGACTTGAACCAATAGGTTGGAAACTAGGCGGTAAAACTTAATCTAATTCAAGGCAATTGGCGTTTTTGTAAAGTAAACTCAATCTGTAAGTTTATAAGGGTAAGGTGAGGTTCATTGAAGTAAGCAATTTTTCTCTGAGGCCTGAACCAATAGGTTGGAAACTTGGCCGCAAAACTCTATCTAACTCAAGGCAATTGGCGTTTTTATAAAGAAACCAGAGTTGATAAAGGTAAGGTGAGGTCCAGTGAAGTAAGCAATTTTTCTCTGAAGGGGGGGGGGGGGCATGTAGTATGTTGAGTGATTGCCGGTACGGGGAGGGGCCTAAAGGAGAGGGTTTCCCTTTCCCCTTTGAAAATTCTTGACCTTTTTAAGGAGCTTAAATGCAAAATGGTGCAAGAATTTTAATTTTTTAGGAATAGTCCTGAAAGATGAATTGTGGTGGTTAATGGGGTAAAACTGAGCATGTTGTGTCTTTACATGCAATCAGATGCCAAACGGTACCGGTACCTATTCGAAGTAAAATTTGTTTTTAAATTTTCATACTTTTAGGCGTCAAATTAAAAAGCCATCAACTTGCCAAGAGATCAGAAAATTACCACAAAATGTACCATAACATTAGATGAAATGGTAGGCTATTTAATCTTCAGGGGGTAAACTACAACGGAATTGAAAATATACTGTTTCCCTATTGCAACTCTTGGCTTAACTCACGATCCACTGAACTGATGCAATTTTGTATGTTACTGTCCGAACTCCCGACTATAAATGGTTTTACTCCCAAACACCTGTTGCATGATAAATGTAAAACTATTGCTCAGTCCACCTGACCATCCTCCACTCCCCTGCCCCTTTCTCGTACGTCTTTACCGGCTGCGGAACGAACCTAAGGGATGCCCCTTACCCTTTGAAATTGTTTGTAAAAGTTGGTGTCCTTACATGCAATCTGGTGCCACATATGCTACCTTCTGTGAAGAAAAGGGATTGGGTGGCATTGCCTAATGCCCCCCCCCCCCCCACCGGGTACTTCACTGGTGGGGTAAGATAAAATTTATTGATATCCATCATAAAATAACAATGTACAAAAAGCACTCATTTAAGAAATGAATAAATATATAAAAAAGTTATCTATGCACCTTACAATGTACGTAACACTTCAATTTTCTATTTTTAGACATTAATTATCTTAGTTAAGAAAAAAAAAATAGAATAACAAATTTTTGGACGGTCTCGAAGCGAGACCAGGACAATTTTCGAGACCGCAAGGGTCCGTGACCGAGACCGAGACCACAGGGTGTCGAGACCGAGACCAGCAAAAACCGGTCTTGAGACCGGTCTCTAGACCGAGACCGGTCTCGAGAACTACAACACTGCATCACTGTTCACTTATATAATTGTGATTAACTAAATGCAAAAAATTTGCGGAAGTTTACTTTCAAAATTTATCCAAAATGATGCACCACATTGCAAGTAAGGACCTTCAATTATAAAAAAAGATTAAAAGTGGAGGGGAACACCCCTCCCCTTTAAACGCTACCCTACGACGAAGATCCGAAACAAGGTTCAGAACCCCCAGTCTTGAACAGTTTCCTACTACTATGGAGAAATTAGATGCAAACTCTCAGTGCCAAATATCTCATTAAATGCTGCAAGGTAGGCCTATTTCCCCCATTACTTATATCAACAATACTATATCGAGATAAGGTTTGGTGAATAAAGATTTATGTTGCTTGAAAAGTCCACAGAATTAAAGTTTTGAAATCAACAGCAGTTCGTTGGTTAAGTGCGTCCCAGTATATTTTTCATTTCCCATATCTGGCCCGTTCAGTCAAAAAGGTTTCCCATCGCTGCCTTAAAACTTTCCAGGAACATGAAACATCTGGCATTCTATGCATGCAGTAACGAGGCACAGGGAGTGTCATTTTCTGAAATCTAGGGGTGTTTTAGCGAAATTTTCCCTGGCGGAACGCTCCGCGCGAACCCATGGTCGCGCTCCGCGAAACAGCCTCACCCGTCACTAAAGTTGACATCGCTCTGGGTCAGGTTGGGTTAGACGAGGTTTAACAGCCCAGTTTCAAACCTATTGATTGACAGCGCCCTGTTGGTTTAAGCATTTCATGGCCTCTCATCCTACAAGCTAGTACCGGGCAGGTTATAGACTGATCTTACTCTGTGTTTAACCGTGGGCGGAACTAAAAACAATAGCTTACCATCGTCTAGACATAATAACCCTGCAAACCTGGAAAAACGTATGATGTTTACCGTATTTTTGAAGAACTGGTTAGGAAAATCAATCTATTTAATCTAACATAACATAACAGGTTGAAGGGCAAAGGAGGGCCAAGGCCCCATAAGATGCCCTGAAGTCAAGCCCTAATCAAAAGTTAAACCACCAAAGCTTGACAACAGCCCCACACAATCAGATTCTACCACAGTCATGGAATAACTTGTCAATGTTAACCTTAAAGCAGTGAATTACTGACAAGGAGTTAACTACCCAATCTGGTAGACAATTCCACTCGTTGACAACTCTATGGGAGACACTAAACTTCCTAATGATAAGCCTTGCAAAAGGCTTTCCCAGCTTTTTACAATGCCCACGCACCCGAGAATTACTTTGAACCCTTAAATAACTACAAGTCAAAAGGGGATTCCTTTCAGAAAGAAACTTGTAAACCTGGAGCATGTCCCCTCTAATCCTTCTCAGCTCCAAAGTGGTAAGCCCAAGATGTTTAAGCCTAGCATGATAAGGTAAATTTCTCACCTCAAAAAGGTGAGTGGCTCTTCTCTGAACTTGCTCTAAAAGAAACTTGTCCTTTTCGTAGAAGAAGGGGCTCCAAGCCGGAGCTGTATAGTCAAGATGGGGTCTTACCAACTGCTTGTACAAACTAAGTACAATATCCTTACTAAAACTGATGAAATTCCTCTTGATCAATCAAAGCACTCTATTAGCCCTTGCAGCAGTAGCTACACACTGCCTTGATGACTTTAAATCCCCAGTAATTACAACACCCAGATCTTTCTCGAAGGTGACATTACTTAAAACACTGTGACTACCCTTCATTTTATAATCATAGCTAAAACTTTTAGGACCAAAATGAAGGATCTCACACTTATACGCATTAAAAGATATTTGCCAGGTCTGAGACCAAGAAAATAACATATCCAGATCTTTCTGCGGCAGTAAGGCATCATCCAAAATGCTAATCTTCCTAGCTTGGTATCATCTGCAAACTTACTTATAAGAGATGTAAGAGAACTATCAATATCATTGATGAAAATTAAGAAAAGAAGTGGGCCAAGGAAAGAACCCTGCGGTACTCCACTTGTGACTTCTTTCCGAGAGGAGAAGTTACCATTGACAGCAACTCTCTGAGATCTACCATGAAGCCACGAATTTATCCAATCAGCACAATTGCCCTGAACCCCTAACCTATGCAGTTTAACCATTAGCCTACCTAATGGAACTTTATCAAAAGCCTTTGAAAAGTCAAGGTAAATAACATCAACGCCATACCCAGAATCAAGAGATGAATAGACATCTTCAAGAAAGGTCAGTAAGTTAGTAACACAAGATCTGCTTGGCAGGAAACCATGCTGTGACAGATAAAGTAACTCATTATCTGAAAGATACTTAAGTAAACTATCCTTAATTAAAGATTCCGTAACTTTGCACACAACACTGGTTAAACTGACGGGCCTGTAATTGCAAGGCATACTTCGATCCCCCTTCTTAAAAAATGGAGTAACATTTGTTACCCGCCAGTCAGTAGGAACAAAACTCGAATCCAGACACTTCTGAAAAATGATGGAAAGAGGAACTGACAAAGTCTCAGAGCATTCATGTAAAATGGCTGGGTGGACCCCATCTGGCCCATGGGCCTTACTAGCCTACAAACCTGTTCCTCCGAAAAATGACATAGCTGATTGAAGAAGAGACATCAGAACCCTTACAAGTCCCCAACAAAGATGATTCCTCAGTAAAAACAGAAACAAAATATTCATTTAACAAGTTAGCCATATCCTGATGGTCACTAACCAAAGTATTATCATCACCTTTGAGAGGACCCACACCTCCTTAAATTTCTGCTTAGACCTCACATAGGAATAAACAGTTTTGGAGTTTATCTTAACCTCCTTGGTCAACTGCTTTTCAAACCTAGTTTTAGTTCCATTTACCAAATTTTTAACTAAGAGTTCCTGCTTCTTGTAAACTGCTAAGTTACCTGGGCTTTTAGTGGCCCTATAGCGACACCAACACTTACGTTTCTTCCTAGTTGCTCAAAGAACCTCTCTCTATTTGAAGAAATCCAAATAGGCCTACTTTTAACCACAGCTTTCTTAAGTGGGATACACAACTTTGTTGTGTCAGAAACAACATCCCGGAAAACATTCCACGCCTCAGCAGGGCCTAAGTGAGACAAACGGGCCGCCCAATCTATGGTTAAAAGCTCCTTAGCACGAGTAAAGTTAGCCTTGATGAAATCTAGAATTGTTTTGTCACTACCGTTATGATCGCTGAACAATGTAACTCAAAACAAACAAGGCCATGGTCACTGGACCCTATCTTACCACCATTAGCTACATTTCTAACCATGTTCTCATCAGTACTTAACACCAAATCAAGGCAATTATTCTCACGAGTGGGAAACAGAACATGCTGGGTAACCATCAGTCACAACCTCTAGAAAATCCCTCCCATGTAACCCACTAGTACAGGAATGCCCATCAAAATCAGGAAAGTTAAAATCCCCAAACACAACAGCCCTTTTGGTAGAAAAATCTGTTCGGAAAATTAATATTATTTATCACTCGGGATGGGGCGACAATGGGCCAATTGTACATTGCCTTATTCCTATATATATAGTAGGCAGCTTCAGGATCTTGTAGGCCATGTGTTAACTTATGTAAAATTACACTGACGTCATGATAATCTTGGTATTATCATAAATTTACGTATTTTGTATGAAATACATACACCTTGACCTTGAAAATATACTGAAACTGAATTTTCGAGCTTTGCCCCTGGAAAATATCTTAGCTACGCCACTGTCAGTCTTATACTGTAAGATACCTTTTTTCATTGGCTAATCGGAGTCAAAATAATTACCCTTAAATGACAACTTTAATACTCCACAAATACCCGAAAACCCAGGAGCTTCTGCTTAGGACCCGTTTCCCCACTGGACCGTCGACCCTAAGGCTAAGCTGCTAGATTTCGATCAACATGGGCCCCAAGGCAGGCCCCTGTAACCATGGTCTCGCGCTTAGCGCTTGGTGGTGCCTCCAGAGTCATGATCTGTGTTTAGCAGTGCCCCTGCAAACTATTTGTGCCCCAAGTTAGCCCTAGAGTGAAAAGTCTGGCGAAGCCATTTCCCACTAATCGAACCCCAGGGACCGGGCTGAGACACCAGTGAGTAAGGTAAGTAGGCTACTTCTTATTGCTTGTTAAAGCAGTACTGTGAGCTCTGGAATCAATTTTACTTGAGAAAACCACACTAGAAAATGTTGGGTGAACACTTAGTAACGTGAACGTTTGCTGTGTCATGCGTAAAAATCACTGTTGAACAGCTTAGAATGAACACCAAAGTTGGTTAAGTTGGTCCAGGGGGTTCTCTAGCAACTCCCTACCCCGCGGAGCGGACCCGGTTTGTTCACTTCCCCCTAAGACTTCACAAACCACCGTCCAAAATGAAGAGGGCCTGCGTTCAATTTAAGACGCAAATTTCATTACCATAATATGTATATATATATTCACGTCCTGCCTCATTTGTTATGCCATGGAAGTACTACCTCCGAGGTAGTACTTCCATGGTTATGCTATTGTTTTGAGCGAGTGTGTGTATTCTTGTTGTTGTAAACTGAAGGACTAGACTGAAACCTGATCGGACCACTACTGCGTTGCATAACCAACTGTCCAGTGGGTATTACCGGGAAGAGTGATTTACGGATGTCATCAACTCTGTGGGTGGCATGGGCTACTGCACGATTCAAACGGGACCAGATGTTGCCTTCTTGTGAATATTCACTAACATTCATCCAGTCTCGAGGCCACATATTTCTATGAATATCCAAAAAATCTTCTTCTTCTTTCGGATCACGGTGACACATCCAAAGGACATGACTACAGTACACCGCACATGCGTCAGGGGTGCCCTAATCTCTAGTAAGACTAGTAATGTATTGGACAGGGTCCTTGTGACTATCCATACCATCTATCAGACTAGCAGGAAGATTATTCCCATCTTTCAGAGTATTGGGGAGGAAACTATATTTATAACAATTAGACCGAGAATAAAATTGACAAAAGTGATCATTGTGCATCCCCGAGTTTTCCGGATTGGGTGTCTAAGTCTATCCATTGGAATATTAGCCTTTACTAAAAAACCTTTCGAGAAAAGAATGGAATGAGTGTATTCTGCTTGCGACGAATCTGTTTTGTGTTCACATTGGCAGACTTGGTGGGGATATGACTGAACAAGGAATATGCCCCACAGTCTGCTACGCGGGCAAGCAACTCCCTGTTTGGTCAGTCGCTGATGTGCAGGCATAGAGTTAGTCTTGCTCAACACGGTATTATTAGTACTACATTACGGTAGTTCTATATGTACAACGTCTGTACAAGAACAAATGTTAACACGCCCTCTACATGACCTCAAAATTTATTTCTATAATACCGTCTTGCACAATTTGTCAGGGCATTCTTAACTTTTTCTTTATTTTAAAGCAGGTTTCCTTCGGAAAACCAAAGGAACCAATCAAATCCCTCAAATCGGCACACACCTACTCATTAATATTCATATCTGTGAAACTTGAGACGGCGACTGCTTCGGCGCGACGAGCTCACTGTACTACATAGTAGCATGTACTGTACAGTGTACCTGCACTAAGTTACTGTATACATGACATACCAAATAGATACGAAGCTGTACAGTGCATTACTATTCTGCACGATACTGTATGCGGCAGTTATGACCGTAGAAGTTACAAGCAGTTCACTCTACTGAT
The DNA here is from genome assembly GCA_037179385.1 of Holothuria scabra. NCBI lineage: Eukaryota > Metazoa > Echinodermata > Holothuroidea > Aspidochirotida > Holothuriidae > Holothuria > Holothuria scabra. The sequence continues at coordinate 25,320,520 of CM074182.1, forward strand.
AACTAGGAGAGAATAACCGGCTTACAGAAACTTCTCATTTACCCCAAAAGTTGTTTTACCATTTGAAGAAGGCAGGTTCTTAATCTTTGGCTTAGGATAAAATCACTGACATGCTTCTAGCTCCCTCCTGCCCTCAAGATCACAACAATCATGCTGAAAAGTCTACAGTAGGCCCAATGGGTAAATACTGCAACGAACAAACGAGGATCAATATGCGGTGAACGTCAACTCAACATGGCAATGTACGGTAGGTTTTCCAAGTAAAACTAGTACAAGAATCCAAATTAACACTAGGCTTAGTGGTAGTATGAATAGTACCGTTTTTTCACAGGCAGTCTTAACATAACATAACATAACAGGTTAAAGGGCAAAGGAGGGCTGTAAAGGCCCCATAAGATGTCCTGTAATCCAAAAACCCCCCAAAACAAAGCAAACCACCAACACCTAAAGAGCCCAGAAAGATTAGATTCTACCACAGTCATGGAAAAACTTGTCAATATTAACCTTAAAACGGTGCACTGATGTGGAGTTAACAACCCACTCAGGCAGGCTATTCCACGAGAGAAACTGAACTTCCTAATGTCAAGTCTAGCAAAAGACTTTTCAAGCTTTTTGCAATGGCCTCTAACCCGAGGATTACTCTGGACCTTTAAATAACTGCAAGCTAACAAAGGATTCCCTTCAGATAGAAATTTGTATACCTGGAGCATGTCCCCCCTAATCCTTCTCAGCTCCAAAGTGGTAAGCCCAAGCAGCTTAAGCCTTTGGGAATAAGGTAGATTTTTAACCTCAGGTATGAGTCGGGTAGCTCTCTTCTGAACTTGCTCTAAAAGCAATTTGTCCTTTTCAAAGAAGGGACTCCAGGCCTGTGCAGCATAGTCGAGATGGGGTCGAACCAGCTGCTTATACAAATTTAGCACAATTTCTTTACTAAAACTCTTAAAATTCCTCCTGATCAACCCAAGCACCCTATTTGCCCTTGCAGCAGTAGCTGCACACTGCCTAGATGACTTTAAATCTCTTGTAATAACTACACCAAGGTCTTTCTCAGAAGTCACTTTGTTCAAATTAGTACCATTCATAGTATAATCATGGTGGGGATTCTTAGAACCAAAGTGGAGGACTTTGCACTTATCAGCATTAAAAGACATTTGCCAAGTCTGAGACCATGAAAATAACCTATCCAGATCTTTCTGAAGCAATAAAGAATCATCCTTTCCTCCAACCTTCCTATAGAGCTCTTAGCGTTGGGTTAAATTTACCAGATAGCCTGGCCTGACCCCTGAGGCACAGTGCCCTTGGATCTCGTCCCCAGGCATAGATACCTCAGCCCCAGCTATAGGCCACACTTGAAAGTTCCAATTTGAGTCACTGAATTTTTATCCCAGTCTTCCTCTTTCTTAAATTTCAGGACACACCAAATTGGCATGATGCAACTTATGCACAATGCATGTGTTTTGCAACAAGACAAAAAAATCATGCTATGAAAATGGATTGTAGCCTAATTGTTAACTGCATGTCAAAGATAATCTATGAAGCATACATACTTTCCACTATGGGCCCTGGGGTCAGCTTGGCCCCTGGGACAACTTGGCTCCTTGCACATTTAATTCCTTGGTCCCTAGGACAACTCATGTACATGTTGCCCTTTTGAGGCATCTGCATAGCCACAGGAAGGGTTTTAAGGGGTTGAACCCCCAAGGGCCCAAACTTGAAAAAAATAATTGAAAAAAAAAAACACATTGTTACTAAAAAGTTCATTACATTTGAGGCAGAAACATTGCACCATTTTGCATATGGAGGCCAAAAATAGCCACCCCCCTTTAGACCTTTCCTTCATGTCATGCTTCAAAACCTTCCCTATGTCACAACCCTGGCTACAGTACTCTACAGTTTGGACGTAGGCCTACCGTACACAGGATTGCCATCCTACTAGACAATGTCTTAGGAAGCACCAGAGTACTCAAGTTAGTACCTGGCTATATTAGTACAGCAATTTATTTATTTAAATTTATTTTTTTAGGAACAAATTTTGGAAAGTTTACCTTACTTCTATTGATCTTATTAAACTTCCAGGAATAACCCATATTGGAGCTAGGTTTTCTATTAGAAGTGCTTTACTTGTTGCCTCTGGCAGAGTTGTAATGAGTTACCCAATTTTGAATTCAAGGTAGATTCATTTGCTACAGTGCTTGTAATTGACTCAGAGTCAAGTCAGGGACCCAAGCCCCTATGCTATTTTCACTTTTTGTAATTGGTGACTCAAGTCATAACTTGTTTACAACTATATGCTCTCTGAATGGGTTGACATTTTGACTTAAGTTCAAAATTTTTGCAGGTTACATTTCTTCAACATTTTTTTTCTGTTCATTTCTTTCTAGGTCAGGCTTCCAGGGTTCAGTCTTCATAACATTCTTGTACTCATTGTGTGTTCAACTTGATTAGTCCACTTTCTTTTAATGCATCGCAGCCACTAAGGTCTTCTTGTATATAAATCCCTATCTGAGATGAAGCAACAATTGACCAGCAGCTGTGCCTTCCTCCATCCACCAAGAATTCCTGTTCGCTTCAACAGGAGGACTCTACAGATCGAGAAACTGCAGATTTGTTACAGGGTTTTCTCTAACTCTGGATGCCCAGTCTGGAATACACTTTGAGCCCGCCCCTTGAGAGCTTTGGAAAAATACCTTGCATCAGCAAAACCCAGAAGCTCTGGCTTTTCACACACTGATATGTTACTCTAGCTAACTATTGTAAAACCTCTCCAGAAGGGTTCACAAATGCCCTGCAGCTGGGCAAGGGGGAATTTAATGTAGGCATTGTAATTTTATGGGACTCTTAAAGAAACTGCAAGACCCTTCAACTTTTCCTCAGACCCTTGAAGTAAGATGTCCCAGAACCCTCAGGTTTCAAGTTAATTCTTTTGTCCGGAACCTTTCAGAACTGGTGCAGATCAATGCCTCATTATCAGAAGCTTTGCTATTTTTACAAATTATAGTATACTGTACCTTTCAACTGTAAGCTACGTACAATATTAGAAACTGCATGCATGTTTGGAAAGCACTGCTTGAGATTGCATAATGTAACTGGGCTAATACAGTACTCAGGAGGATTCTTTAAGCAAACCCTACTTTCTCTTTAACCCTACTTTCTCTTTAACTTTTTCTTAACACATACTTTTACAGTAGTATGAAAACAAGTTTAATGAGTTTAATTGGGGATGGTTACAAAGAAAGTGTTGCCTATAGAAATTTTAAAAATGTTGAGTTTAGAAAAGTTCCCTTAACTTCATTTTCATCTCACCCCCCCCCCCTCACAATTTTTTTCACAACCTGGTAGCTAGCCCTCTTCACTATATTGAATATGGGTCGGTTACAATATTTCGCATTGGCAGAAATGCATGACTTTCATATTTTGTGTGAAGTGGTATGAGTGCAGTTCAAGGAGGGAGTTGCTATGATTTGAATAGTAGCAACTCCCTGATTCAAGCAATTGTTCCGTAGTCCCTACCGTAGTGTAAATAAAAGAATATATGTACTTCAATTCTGTTATGTAAGGTATGTGTAATTTCTCATGACCTGTTTGTACTGATGTTATCCAAAAATTTAACCTAGGGTACATTGGTTTAAATTTATCTTTACTCTTTTAATTCAGATTATGCACTCTGTCCAGCATAAGAATGTTATTATCACTCCTTCCTTGTATTATCATCACTCTATCCTTGGTATATTATCTCTCATATAACTACTTCAAGGTGAAAACAATAGATTGAAAGGCAAAAACAATTGTTGTGTGTGAGGATTTTGACTTACCCCTGGTTGCTTTAGGTTCAATGGGATTGAAAATTGCTCTGCATCTGCATGATACAGTATTTTTTCTTAAAGTAGAAATTACTCTAGATTGTACCAGAATTCAGATTACTTGTCTATGTATATATATATATATATATATATATATATATATATATATATATATATATATATATAAATATATATATATATATAAAATTAAAAATGAAAGTTAAAACTAGAATTGCAACTGCACATACAATGATAAAAAGACACCGTGATTCGAGAAGCTTTCGGCTATTTTATTCAGCCTTCCTCGGCTCGAATGAAGCGAAATAAAATGCGTTCAAATAAAATTACTACCAGACCAGCAAACGAACAAAGGCTAAAAGCAACCCACACAACCTTAGCCCTGTTAAGAATAAAGCTTAAAATCACTGGAGAATAAACAACAAAAAGTAAAAAGAGAAAAAAATGATAAGAAGCTTAAAACCAGCTGTAAAATTGCAGCACAGGAGCAGTGAGAATCCTCAAAGAGTTTTGTTTCCTGTACAAGTGCTTGCGTAATTTATGCAGCAACTTGTTTTAAATGTAATTTGCAATATGTTGGGTCTACCTCTACGGAATTTAAAGTAAGGTTTAGAAATCACAAATCCGATCTTCTCAATAATCGGGGTAGATGTGAATTAGCAGTCCATTATAATGCTTCTCCCCATCAGCTGTCGGACATCAAGTTTATAATTATTGAACAGACTTACAGTAAGTCTAATATTGATACCGTCCTCACCAAAAGAGAGGGTTATTGGCTTGCCCAATTGAAAACCTTATTTCCATTGGGTCTCAATAAAAGAAAGGAATTTAACTCATCTAAAAGAATCAGCTACCTACGGTAAAGCCCAGATTCAATTTTTCCCAGTGGTTTCCATGTTTAAAGTTCTTGCCTAACACTCCTTTCAGGCCCCTTTTATCTTCCATTAGTTTTTACCTTTCTGGAGGATTCTCACTGCTCCTGTGCTGCAATTTTACAGCTGGTTTTAAGCTTCTTATCATTTTTTTCTCTTTTTACTTTTTGTTGTTTATTCTCCAGTGATTTTAAGCTTTATTCTTAACAGGGCTAAGGTTGTGTGGGTTGCTTTTAGCCTTTGTTCGTTTGCTGGTCTGGTAGTAATTTTATTTGAACGCATTTTATTTCGCTTCATTCGAGCCGAGGAAGGCTGAATAAAATAGCCGAAAGCTTCTCGAATCACGGTGTCTTTTTATCATTGTATGTGCAGTTGCAATTCTAGTTTTAACTTTCATTTTCAATTTTAAATAATTTTTAACTAGAATTCTGAGAATCCTCTGGATCCTGGGCATACACCGGAATATCGTTGTTATCCAAGCCTCTCATTCATCTATATATATATATATATATATATATATATATATATATATATATATATATATATATATATATATATATATATATATATATATATATATATATATATATATATATATATATATATATATATATATATATATATATATTTTTGTTATTCTCCTCAGTCCTCATGGACACACTCAGGGTTGCAAAAAAGTGTGCAATCTTGCTATTATTTCTTGTGAAGAAAAATTTTCATGGGCTTGGACATAAAAATTCTGGTTATAAAAGTCATTGTTTTTTCCAAAATAGGTTTTGTACACATTTACAACCCCCCCCCCCCCAGATCTGGCTCTGCTATTAACCTCCTACCCCTCTACATCCCTCCACTTCACTACCCTGATTGATGTGATTGATGCACTTGAGGGAAGACATTATTACAAAATCATAATGTTACCAAGTGGGGTCCATTATGTTTGGATCTCAAACAGCTCAAGAAAAATTAGATCTGAAGGAGTCATGGTGATTACAGTCCATGAAAAATTCTGAAGAGCATCTTCATGTGCATAAGCATGTGTCTTTATAAGGGAAGGAAAAAAGGACTGTGAGTAATCAGGGTTTTCTTTTTTAAACTTTTTACCAAAATTACTAATTTTTCCACAGGATCATGTAAGTTGAAATGCTTGATGAATGCAAGAGCTTCATAAAGGGTTTATAGGATTGCTGCAAACCTCTGTTCATGATCTCGCAACAAGTAGTTAACTGGCAACTACACTAGACCATGACGTATACACCTAATGTCTTGGACTGTGATTCTTAAAAGGGCCAAACCTCTCACCCCAACTACACTTCTTGCAGGGGAAAACAGAAACTCTCAATTGGCTCAGCTTTTTGATTGACTGCTAATTCAAACAATGCAGAGTACCAAAGCTTTCATTAAACAGCATGAACTGAACTGAGAGTGTTTTTGATTATACCCATTGAGTTTTCTATATTCACCCTGAAGCAATATAAACAGAGATTGTGTAATCTGGATGAGGATGAATTTCTAACAATTTTTGTGAGGGGCATAAGTGCAAAAGGGTAGTAGAATTGGTTCTGTTTGGGGTGAGGGAATTTGGCCTTTAGATTCAATTTGGATGGAGCAGGGGCTGTCCAACTAGAAGTAGTACAGGACTGAAGTGTGTTAGAATTAATGAACCTTGACTGCTGAATCAAGGTAACCATTGTTTCCAGATGACACAGCAGGCTTACTCCTTTATTGGGAGCATGTATTCTTGACCAAGTGCCTATATGGTGACTAGGGATGACTCTGTAGCAATTTGTACAGCACTGTAACTCGGGTATTACACAAGAACTTTTAGATCATTATATGTCATCATGGCCTTTACCAGAAATAATTTTCCAGCTGGCTGTGAGGCAAAATAAAATCAGCAATTACATTTTGGGAGCTTTGGACAAGGATATCAGTAGGCCTACATGTAGTCCAAGTGTTGGGAGAGATAAGGTGTGTGATCTTTAGGGGGTTCCATAAATGCCAAGGCACAAAGCCCTTGGCCACTTAGCATAGCCAGGATTTTTAAGCTTATGAACTCCAGGGGTCACAAACCTTTTCAGCTCATTATGAATACATATTTATTGCTTTAAAACTCGATTAACCACGTACTCTGCCCAGCAAATCAGGCATTTGAACAGGGACCCTTGATTTAGTACCGATTACAAAATGCACTTGGAAGTTACCCCACCCAAGCATAAGCAAAGATAAGGGAATCAATTGTTCTGCTAACTGAAGCAAACAATCATCCTGCTCGCTGAGGCTGATGGGAAGGAATTAGAAGATTACAGGGAAATTTTGATTTTTTTCTTCCTTTTACAATAGACTATTCATACAACAGAAAAATTTTCATAGGAAGGATAGGAGGGAGATCCATGGTCTTGTATATGGACTTCCCCAGCTCAATTATACCACTGCATATAACTTAAGCACAGTTAGGGGAGGGGGCACAAACACACTTCCAAACTGTGTAGGAAGATTTTTTTTTTCCTGAGGTCCTATAAAATAAATGCAGTTTAAGGGGTCCCAAAATACAGTTCAAGGCGGCCCAAAATGCCCACAGCAAAAAAAAAGTGCGTTGGCTAAAGCCCCCCACCCCGGGTCTCCGCGGTCCCTGTATTACATTGTATATTCTCGTCAACATGACAACTGTAGGCCTTTTTGTCGTACATCCTTCCCCCGGGCCTCCAGATTTTTCCTCAACCTCACCCCCCGCCTTTTTGTTTGAATGAGTTCTCATATATGTTTCTGGGGACTCGTAATTCTATAGAGAGGTTTCTGAGGAATGCTTCTATACTTAAATTTGCGTTTAAATGACATAATGCAACCTTCGCATTTTTCATTCGGTATACCCCTCTATGAGACCGTGGTATACAAAGACCATGGTCTACGAAAGAACTGCAGTTCAATCCCGGACTACATCTAACGTTTAAACCAACACAATACCAAGTGCAATTTAGCCGAGTAGTGCCTTATAGGCCTTTTGCAAACTGTCTCGTAACTTCTGATTCCTTAACCTAATCAAACCATAAAGCTACCGAAAGCAATTACGGAACGCTGCCGAATTGTTTGAACTAAAGTCCTGTTTTGTTCTATTTTGTCTTAAACCGTAGGCTACAATTTTTGTTTTGTTTTCAACCACGTAAGGTAAAACAATATCGAATACGATTCCATGGTTGAATCAGCTGATATAATAATAATAATAATATAACTGACGTTTTCCCGACGTTTCTAATACGTATGAATAATATTTGCATAGTGTCACGCCCCTTCATGTGCAAATTGTCCAAGACGTTAGTATTGAAAGAGATACTCGAGCACGTACAGGCCAGTTGACAAGCGCCCTCATTTTGGATCCAGAGTCAAAATAGCGTGGAAAATAAGTATTATACTAACGTCTTGACCAAGACTAGCATAGAGTAGGATCCTGCTCTATTAGCGTGTTCGATTACTCGCCCGAGTTAACTCGTGTCTGGCACGACTACGTTCGATTAGCTTATGACGTCAGTGTTCGCGCTTACTCGCGCCAGGCCCAAGTGAGCGACCCTTCGAGTCGGTTACTTAGGTAAATATCCCATCGTGCATTGGCAAAACATGGCAGCTAAACGAACAGCTTGCATTCGTGAACAATTTCTGAGCATGTAAATACAATGGGGGTAAACATGAAACTTCTGACTTGTGAAAAGTGGTTGATGTCGGAATTAGTGAAGTCACTCAAATGTTGTTTCTCGAGAATTTTCTAAATGAGCATTGTTTCGAGTCTACGTCCATGCATGGAGCTACTAACACGGAGCTCCATGGTCCATGTAAAAGCGCACCGCATGTAATACGTACGTACCAGAGTTCGCTCTGCCATCCAGCTACGGGTTCTGTTATTGGCTATTGTGAACCAACTTCTTCAATAATTACCGTAAAACGTTCGTTTATTTCACCCAACTGCGCTTGACCATCGTAGCCCTAGCTCGAGGCTCGAGTAAGTCAAGGGAAGCAAATCGAACACGCTATATGTGTGCAGGAAGTTAACAGACCTTATGCCAATTAAATAGAGGGCGCTTCAAAACTGCAACATGGGAAGGATTATTCCATGTATGGGATCGGGACCGCAGAAGTGAATCGTCACCATGGAGAAGGCCAATGGTCACAATGCTGATTGGGAACTGTGTTGGAATAATCCTTCCCAGAGTGCAATATTACAGCTAACTGGCATAAGGTCTATAGAGTTACCACTATTTCGCAATCGGGAAAACCCGATTACCTAATTACTTCAATGTGAGGGTGTACAGACAATCTTTGGCTACAACATCGAGCAAGTTTAGTTGTAACTTGTATTGTAGTTGTCGTACGTAGGATTGTAAAACATGCTATTGTCAGCCTGTATCCGTTACTCGTTAGGCCTCGTAGTTCAAGTTGCAGTAACTTTTTAGAGACATTAGAAGTATAAATGTTAGACTTATGCTGTGATTGTGAAAAAAACTTATCAATGGAAGAAACTTATCAAGAAAAATGATTTTTTTTTCAGCCCACAATTACTATCCAGTCTTAGAACTGTAAATGGTAAGACAAATGTCTCTCAAACTCAGCGTAGGCTAGCCTAGGCTAGGCCTAGGCAACGATAGCACTCGGTAACGTCTTGGTTAGGCTAGCCTAAATCTGATTGTCAAATCCTCCCCTTGGTTAGGCCAAACGTTCGCGGTAATGACGACTTTCCTGGCCCAAGCCTTTGGCTAGGCCCACACTACAGTGTTGTCCGACTTGTCGTGAGCCCTTCGGTGGCGTTTAATCGGTTTTAATGAATTTATTCAAATAACCTAGCGCACAGTGTAAGCCTAACGTTAAGTAATAGGCCCAGGGCTAGTATAAAAAAAGATTTTTTATATACAACATAGGCCTATCCAGTTTAACGCCAGGACAACCTGTGGGCCTCGACAACTATGAAGCTTATTCTTATTCACTCCATAATTTGGCTAGGGACAAAGTTGGTTCATCTCCCTTCAAGTTGCAGGCCTTGAATTTTTAGGAGTGCAATATCACGCCATCACTCACCTAAATTCACTGTGAGGAGTGTAATCTTTGCACACCTGGGTGAAGATGGGACTGGGAGCTCATTAGTCATATAAATCTGTAATAAAGTTAAATAAAACACCACATTTAGTCTAGGCCTGGCTACCATAATTTCCTGAGGAGAGTGATTTGAAGCACACTAAGGAGCTAGTGGTACAGTGGTAATGAACTGCGTCTTCCAGTCATGAGGTCGTGAGTTCAAGTCCCAGCTCCGACATCAAAATTGTCGTCTAGTTTTCTGGGTTGTAGTTAATCTGCTATCCCTTAATCATAGACGTTAAACTGTGAGTTTGTCTCACGAGACTGGCATTGCCAGCTTGGCGCTAATACCCCTTCATTGGGGCGTTGCCGAGTTCCCGCAAGGGAGGATCAAATGAAAACAAAAAAAAAAAAACACCTTACAAATCGAACTTGAGGCTTGTAATGTAAGCTAGTTGTTTCAGTCACTTTAATTTGAGGCTGGGTCTGAAAAAGCTAGCCTAGTGTTAGGCCTACTGCAGCAGTTAGTTAGGCTAGCCTGGGGTCTGTTAGTTCCAGACAGGTTGTTAGTTTCCTCCCCTACAAAAGGTAGTTTCTTCCCTTATAAAAAGTTAGTTTCCATCTCTAAAAATGTTAGTTTCCTCCCCAAGCCTACATTAATTAAATTTTAAGTGAAGAATATTTTGCTTTAATTGTTGAAAGTAAAAAAGGTAGTGTTGTAATTGCAAAACAGGCATGCTAGGCTACTCAGTAAATCTTGAGGTTTTATGAAGTTGTGAATATGTGTATGCCTCAAATGACAATTTTAGGGTGTGAAGCCTTGGTCTAATGTTAGACAGGACAGGCCACATGATTGCAAATTTTGCTAATGATAGAAGACCTAGGGTAGAGGCACCAGTATTCAACCCCCCTCCAGTATTCAACCCCCTAAGATATAATTCTACATTTTTAAGGCTCCATCCCACGTAAAATTGTACCAAAGGTGAAAAAAACTTCTCTGCTTAATTGCCATCCCCTTCTGTGAAACAGATTTGCAGGTAAATACCTTTTGGAGATATTTGTATGCAAGAATTTGGGGATTTTCTTTGAAAATAGCTATTCTTAAAAGGTCATGTAAGGCAAGATGGTTAAAATCAAAGGAATGTAATTTTCTGTCATCCATTTAAAAAGAGACTGGTTTAAGAAATAATGAAATGTCAAGGCTAATATTTCATCATTGTAGCAATTTATAAACAAATTTTAGGACCATAGTGAAATTATGGAAAATTTGGAGGGAAATTGAAGAGGGTTGAATACTGGTGCCGCAATCTTTATTTGCTACCCAGTATTCAACCCTGGTACACTTATGGAACCAAAGATGTTGTGAATGAAGTCCAGTAGGATTTTCTGGTCATTTCTCAAAGAAGTCACTAATGTTTAGTTATTTAGCATAGTTCTGTAAAATATTCTGGGTCTTTTAGAAAATATTGTAGAATCAATAATTTTGCATTGAAATGTGTGTTATTTGCCCCTACTGACCCAATAAAAGCAAACAGACATAACAGCAAGGTGAAATTTCCTTCTTAACTGCATCAAAAAGTTGTTCAAGAATCAAATACTGAACAAAAGTAATGAAGGTAATTTATATTTCCATCCTGTTAACATTTGATCTAAATTGTACGTACTTTATTAAATAATTGTTTGGGGTATAATGATCGGGGGGTTGAATACTGGACCCCAAAATTGAATACTAGTGATAGGGGGTTCAATACTGGGTAGGAAAAACCAACCTTTTAAGGTGAGCTATTTCTGAAAGAAAAGACCAAGTCCAATATTTTTTGATGACCAGTAACATGTAAGCCATCATAATATCTAACAAAAACATTTTTACTGGGTAGGAAAAACCAACCTTTTAAGTAAGCTTTCACGGTATTCCAAAAAAACATAACCAGTATAATCGGACGTCTAATAATCGTACTTCGATTATAACCGGTTTTTTCCCCGCACATATTACATTAAGTTCCTAAGTTGACATATGTGCTGTAGCAAGCAAGTTACGTACATCTTTGTATCCGTAAGCCAGCGGAACTGGATGCCTCAGTTGCGGTACTTGACTGGTAATTATACTGCAATTTATCAAAAGCAAAGAACCCTTTTTATTTATGCTCTCGGGCTCAGCTATATAAACTTCAAACAATTATCATGAAATATGTGCCCGCAATGTATGGAAATCAGGAACGGAAACTGAATTTTTTGTTTATAATCCCCGCCCTGGCCCTCCCGCTGGCTAGCTCTCCATCAGTGCTTAACCCGCCAACAATCCGGCTGCGCTTATTGTCCGTGTTTTTCCCCTACGTGCGCAGGTCTGCTCTTCTACAAACTGAGCCCTAAAATTTTTTGCTTGGCTAATAAAACAAAAGCATTGAACTTGTACGGTAGAACCTGCTGTACACCAAATTGTTATATCCCTTCATTATTCGTTTGTAGTCCTAAAATTATGCTTGCTTTCATTCAAAGATCATTCTAAAACTTTTGAATGAGAGTTACATGGACCATCGGGATTTGCACGGGTCGCCCGATTTCAACATCAGGGATCGACGAAACTACGCATGTCCATAGGGACGGTAGTATAAGCCATACTAAAATAACGCAAGTGGTGCACTCCAGTTAGCCACGAATGTAATGCAAATAAGTACATAAATTTATGTACAGCTTGCTTCCACGTGGCTGTTGGCCACGTGGCAACTTCCTGTATAATGTACTACCGTAAGCCACACGTCCACCCTCGATCTTTTCGCGAAGCTATCGCGAGCGATTATGAGAGATGTTGTGTACATAGTACCGTTTATAAATGAGGATTGCTACCGAACAGAGAATACAATTGCACTTGTGTTCTGATTGGTTAATTTCGTGTCAGTTGATGTGACGTCTTTACACTGAGCGTTCTTCTAGGCGATCGATGTAGGGATTCCCAAATCTTTGTCCTTTTTATAAATATTAGAATTTTGTTAATGAAACAGCCCGATGCGCTTCCTTAATAAATAAATGGCGGGGACTTTAAGGTAGAATATATATGTTAAAATCAATCAAATTACTGTGATATGCCCGATGGTATTTGAGTTACAATGAATTAGAAAAAGCATTACGTATGGATAATTTCGAGACGGCCTGTTGACAGAAACTTTGGCTGTACCAGCGAACCAAGATGACTTTGAGCCCTGAAAAATACTGTACGATAAAATAGCCAATAAATGCAGGCAGTAGATTTTGGAGCACCCTATCTGCACAGTACAGATCGCTTGACCGAAAACTTGGAAGCTGCGCATTACAGCTCATATTGTATAAATTGTATTAGTATTTGCACGGGTACAAAAATAGGAACTAGGTACCTAATCGCCATACCCGGTGTTATGGTGACTAAAACATGGCAACATTTTGTTAGGCATGTTCCATAGTACATCCATAATATTTTCCTAGATCACATTCACAAGTTCAGTAATACTTCACATGTCACAAGGTTGTATCGTCTCTTTTGTTTCAAATAAAAAATGACAATCTTAACAGACAAGAGTCACTAGAGCCAAGTAAGAAAAATTCTACTCTCCAATGCCTATATCACTAAAGGGCTATGAACGTTCTTACGCAGCTAGTCTCGTGTTGACATCCGGGCATGCTGACATAGCTTTCATTTGTAAAATTCGTAGTATGCACGAATGCCACTCTGGGTCTACCAAACGTGTATGTAATGACCTGTCTAAAAAATCGTGAATATTTTCGGTGTCATTACAGTGATATCTTAGTACTTTACACATAGCCGCAAAGTGTTGATTTGGGTACAAGTGACACGCTTAATCATTGTGTAATTTTCGAGTTGTGTTTTTTTTTGTCATTTTACTCGAGGTTGCATACCGCATGAAATGAAAGACCGCACACATGCTAGGCTCAGTTTACGTGCCGAACGTTACGGGCACTGTCTTTGCAAGCTGGGCGGGGTGATATCTGCAAGTTTCTGCGTAAAACGTTACTATTAATCACTGTCAGACAGCTTGCGTGCAAGAAGTGATGTACATATTGCTGCGAACACATATGTGAGCAGTATTGTAGCACACTACGTGACGATAGCAAATTCGGGCCGCATGTCAATGAAAATTTCAACTTCAGAAAACGAAGTGCAAACAACTCTCCAACTTAAACATAATTTCTAAGGACTCTCTTCATTCTCAGACTAGGAGAACGCTTACCAAATTGGCCAAAAATATTAGTCCATTATCGGGGGCAATCATGTAAATGAAGTGATTCTTTTTGCATACGATATTTTCAAAGATTTGGGTAGTAGATTTGGGACAGGTAATATAATGGCGCACGAGCACCCCGGTAACCCTGCAAAACCCATCGTAAATGATCTACTCTCATGGAAACACAAAGGATCCCGCCGCCGATGAGTTGTACTGTCAACTAGGACGAGATAGTGCTGTAACTTACATTTTTACGATTATTTCACAATTATTCACGATTATTTTTGATTCCTACGATATTACCGATTTTTCGATTATTCTTCAAGGCAATAATCGAACCGAACCGTAACCGGTTATTACCGGTATCGGTAATAAAACCGGTTTACCGTGAAAGCTTACTTTTAAGGTGAGCTATTTCTGAAAGAAAAGACTAAGTCCAATATTTTTTGATAGTAACATGTTAGCCATCATAATATCTAACAAAAACAATTTGAGCCATATGATTCCACTTCCTGGGAGGAAAAATTTCAAGAAGTTCCTTAAAGGGTTGAATACTGGGTCCTCTAATAACAATTGTACATTGACAAACTTTCTACAAAATGTGAATCAAAAATGTCAAATAATGGAAGTTGTTCTCCAAGAAAATAATAATGTCATCAAAGGTGTATCACATCAATCCCCATTGTAAAAGAGTAGGCAAGAAAACTTATGTTTTTAGGGTTGGAAACTAACATTTCATAGGGGAGGAAACTAACGGGTAGGAAAACTATGGTAACTGTGTAGCTATATAGCCTACTGCAGGTAGCTGAAAAGACCTGTCCCCCCTTGTCTTTCCCCCATCCCTCCTACCCATCTTGGACCCTTTTCTGTAAAGCTAGGCCTAATTCTCTTCACCCAAACAGTACCAATTCCCCTTACCTTCTTAGTCTTACTTACTGTAAGCCCCTCCCACACTTGTCTAAAATTCATCCTCATCCAGACACAACCTCAGTTTATTGCTTCAGGCTGAGCAAAGAATAGGGAGTAATTATAGAGTACAGCACCCCTCAAAGGTTCTTTCTTCTCATCTGGATGCAGATGCTCAGTGGAAGTGTTTACAGCTCAAAAATATGAACAAAGTCCATGTTTTTTTTTTTTTTGATCATGTAGAGTCATTTTTCTGTCCAAGCCAGGGTTCTAGCCAGGCAATTCAAACTGGGTGCTGCGCCCAGTTTGAATTTACTTTTTTAAGTCAGCACCCAGTTTCACCACCCAGTGGCCAATTTGAATCTCACTACTCAGTTTGAATTTCATCATATGCATACTCTAAACATAGGCTACACTGCACAGTATCAGGTACAAAAACATTCAAATAAATGATTGAACTGATATTGGAAATAACCAAAAATCAGGCAACTGACATAAATAATGTCATTTAGATCTTGAGATATGGCCACCATCATGTGAGAATGATGCATTGTTGTTTAACTCCCACCCGGTTTGACATTTTTCCTAGCTAGAACCCTGCAAGCATATTTTATACTGTAAGTGGATGTGAGAATGCTTGGATATGATGTGCAGTGGAAGATTAAGATGGGTGTAGTGTTGCAGCACATTACAGTATATGTTTAATTTGACAACCAATGTGCTGTATATCCGTGCCTTAAAAACCACAAGCCTATTTTGGAGTGGCTGCATTACGTGAAATAGCCCTTAGTAAAATTGCCTGCCACTACACAAAAACCCGACTTTAGGCAGTTGAGTCGGGTTTTCACTTGATGTTTGCAACTACATATTATAGCTACTTCAACCTTAAAATCAGTAAACATATGGTTAAACCCAGAAAGCATTGGATTTGCCATTAACTATGGGTGTTAGCAATCAATTAAAAACCTGACTTGCAACCCAAAAGTCAGGTTTTAGGCTGTTTTGTAGTGGGCAGTTTAAGTAAGGGCTGTCTCACATAATGTGCATGAATGCTTAGATGCTAAGTCAATTTTTTTTTAATTTTTCCATTTTTTCCAATCTTAGTTCTTTCCAAGCATATTCTGAGTGGATGCACAAATCTTCAGATGCAGAGTAAATTTTTTTGCAGTGTTGCATCACATCCAAGTATCTGGATGCTAGCTGGTGTTCAAGAGTGGCTCTGTATTCTATAATTGTACCTAGAACAGTACAGTATAATCAAAACTTTCTCAATGTAGTTCATGCTGTATAATATAAGCCTTTTTACTGTGTGGACTATAAAAACTGTAGTTTGGGATGAGAGGACAAGCCCTTAAACACAGAACTGTATCTCAAGATGTAATCAGGGTATTACCCTTCTGTTGAGGGTATGCTTCATTTGGTCTTTCCAAACCCCTCACTGTTAGGGAGCAGCTAGTGACAAATCGGACTTCTCAAATCAAAAAATTTGGTTCCTCAATCAGGAAAGAGAATGTTCATAATCTGATATGAATGTGGGGCCAGGGTAATGTCATGCAGGGCTCTATTTTCAGAAAAATTTATGGTTCTCCTTTAGGCAACCATTCCACTATTTTTACTTGTCCATAGCAAAGTTTGGTTGTCGAAACTTTTTTTGCACAATTATAAAACAGTTAAATTGTATTATTGGTCTTGAAGAATAGAAAGATGTGATGGTTGAGAGATAAAAACACTTGAAATACTGTATGATGGAAAAGGTTGAACAGTTGATGAGGCAGCAGTATACTTCATCAGATAATGAGTTTTAAGTCATTCTGAGAAGAGAATGTTTGTCCATCAGACAACCAACTTTAAACCTTTGGTTGTCCATATTGAATATTAGCTGTCCCGGATAACCGGACAACCTCATAAAATTGAGCCCTGAAATGTGTGGAGAGGGTGGGTTGAGGTACAGGCTACTCACTACACTACGTGACATGTGCGTACATTTGAATAGTGGAAGTTATACAAAAACGTGTGATTTTTAAATATCACTACCTATTGGGTGGATCTTCATATGACAATTGACACTAGAGCTCGGTTTTAAATATGTATGTTTTTGCTCGAAGATCCACCCTCATTTGAAGTGGAAATCAGTGCTATCTGCTCCCTGACGTGGAAGTGTATGGAAAGACCAACAGTAGTCATCAGCTGTACCCAGCCATCAAAAGTTAGAATTCCCAAGATTATCTTCTGAAGTCACTGGCAGTCAAAAAGCAAAATTTTCCAAATTTTCCTTAGGCAAAGAATCTTTTAACTTTTTAGCTTTCCTGTTCACTGTTTAATAAAATAAATACATGTGAGTTTTCATATGAAGTGAACTTTTGATGTACAGTATGAAGTAATGTAAAAGTTGAAGGTCAAATTTGGGTCTGATGCTTTGAGTTTTACTGGTTTTTGCCTGAAAACTGCTCGTGGTTAGTGGTATCTGTTTCAAATTTACATGCACAGTTTTATAATTAATGCAATTTTCTTATCTTCTACAGTTCCTTGTGTTAAGTAAGATCTGTTGGTTTTGTGTAAGGAAACTGCATTTCTATCGCAAAGAACAGTTGGGAAGTACTGTACAGTTAAACATGGCTTTCAGTTTGCTATGTGATGAACCAGCCTGGTTAAAGAAAGAAGTTCAGTGGTACATGTTACGTCACAATGCTCCTAGAGAGAATTTTCGCAATGATGCTCAAGCAGGATGTATTTTCAAAATTGATTATAGGGAAACCAGTCTTGATTCAAAAGACAAAGTTATATTTCTTCAGAGTTGCACTAAAGGAAAGATACGAGTAAGATGGGCTCCCAAACTTTTTTATGGCCTAGATGCAGAGACAAAGGACATTTTACTTGCTGTGGAGGACTATGCTGAGAGGCTACGTATATATGAAGGTAATGTTTTTTCTGAGTGAAATCGTTTTGATCTTTTAAGCTGAGATATATGAACACTTTGAAAGTGAATGAGGATGATGGGTGTCTTTGTATGGTTTTGTGCATACATGTGTGCATGTGTGTGTGTTGGGAGGTTGGGAGTTCAACTCCTGGCCCGGTCTTACCATAGACTTTAACAATTAAAGCTACTGCCATTGTGTTGGTGCTCACCATAAGTAATGGAGTAGGGAAAACAACCCAGTGAGCCACAACTGGAAAAGGGTCTCTGGCCAGCCTGACTTAAACTTAATGGGTAGACACTGAGATGACACTGATATATATATATATATATATGGTGGGTAGGACCGACCAGCAGGTTGAACAATTTTCCAAACTTCTGTGGTTTAGGGTGTGTACTGTATGTGTGTTTGTGGCATTGCATGTAAACACGATATGTCAAGATGGGAAGGTCTAACATTTTTCATATTTGATACATAGTAATTTGTCATACTGAGAGGAAGGAGCCTATTGTTATGGTGGTTAAGCCAAAAATGGCATGTTTAACAACGTCAAGGTATATCAAGATAACAAAGACAGACACACTTCTTATTTTGTAATTAAAATTGAAGTGCCAATGGAGAGAACCTTAAATCATGTATAGTATGGTAGCTGAGGTCAAAATTTCAGTGCACAATCTTGAGGTAACACAGCAAAAAATCTCATAAACCTTGTAAATTTTTGGTTTCGATGATAAGAGAAACCAATGCAATCATGATGGCGTGTGTATGTATGTATGTATGTGTGTGTGCGTGTGCATGTGTGTGTGTGTGTGTTTGTGACACTTTGCTTGTTAACACGATATCTCAAGATAAGAATGTGTGACAGTTTTCAAACTTGGTACATAGATGCGCCATATTGAGAGGAAGAACCCTATTGTTTTTGGTGGAGGTCAAAGGTCACCTGGGGTCACCAGGGGTCAAACTCTTAAAACCTTGTTAACACAATATCTCAAGATAGGAAGCTTGGATAGATTTCATATTTGGTATGTGGATGCGTTATAGTCAGTAGATGGTCCCTATCGTTTTTGGGGTAGTTCAAAGGTCATCTGGGGTCACCATGGGTCAACATCTGAAAATCTCGTTAACACGATATCTCAAGGTAGGAAACTTGGATAGATGTCATATTTGGTATGTGAACACCTTATAGTCATTAAATGGTCCCCATTGTTTTTGGTGGAGGTCAAAGGTCATCTGGGGTCATCAGGGGTCAAAGTATGAAAACCTTGTTAATCCAAAATCTCAAGGTAGGAAACTTGGATAGATGTCATTTTTGGTATGTGGATGCGTCATAGTCAGTAAAGATCCCTATTGCTTTTGGCGGAGGTCAAAGGTCATCAGGGGTCATTAGGGGTCAAAGTCTGAAAACCTTGTTTATGTGATATCTCGGGTTAAGTAGCTTTGATAGATTTCATATTTGTTATGTGGATGGGTTATGGTCAGGAAATGGTACATAATGTTTTTGATGGAGGTCAAAGGTCATCTGGGGTCACTGCTGGAAACCTTTTTTAAATGTGATCTCTCAAGATAGCTGTTTGTCCATTTGTCTGTCTGTTGTTTGTCATTCTAGCTTTGTATTGCTTTTATGGAGGTCAAAAGGTCATCTGGAATGACAAAATTATTTTTGGAACTTGCTAGTATAACATTTGAATGAGAAGATAATGGTGCATGATGGCACTCTTTGAAACGGAACATTTATGTATCATCGAAACCTCAATGCATTTTTGCATTCTGGTTATTTTTTGTCTCCTGCAGAGTTTGATGGTTGCTACAGTAGTAGCACTCTTAATTTTTACACATTTGGCCCTCTTGATAAATTTCTTGCTCCACTGCCCTTGGAAAAATGTTAATTGGTCTCTTCAGTTCTTTGTCTGGCTACAGTGTAGGCCACATTGGCTTGTTAGCAATATTACTGTACCTAAAAATAGCTAATGATGGACACAAATTTGGTTTATAGATTGCAGTGCTGAAAGGAACAAGCCTGTTATTTTTGGTTTAGATGGAAAGAGAAACCTATGCATTCATGATGGAATGCATGTGTGTATGTGTATGGTGTGTCGGTGTCTGTGTGTGTTTGTGACACTTTGCTTGTTTACACAGTATCTTGAAAAGGAAAGATCTGACACTTGCCAAACTTGGTACACAGATACTGTACCTCATACTGAGAGGAAGAACCCTATTGATTTTGGTGAAGGTCAGAGGCCATTTAGGGTCACATGGGGTTGAACCCCGAAATCATTGTTTACCTGATATCTCAAGTTAGGAAACTTGGATCCATTTCAAATGTGATATGTTGATCGATTATAATGTAAGGAAGAACCCTATTAATTTTGGTGGAGGTCAAGGGTCATTTGGGGTCACTTGGGGCCAAACCCTGAAATCCGTGTTTGCACGATATCTCATAGTAGGAAACTTGGATTAATTTCAAACTTGATGTTTTGGTGCTTTATGATGTAAGGAAGAATCCTATTAAATTTGGTGGAGGTCAAAGGTCCTTTGGGGTCACAGGGGGTCAAACCCCAAAATCCTTGTTTACATGATATCTCAGGGTAGGAAACTTGGATTGATTTCAAACTTGATATGTTGATGCGTTATGGTGTAAGGAAGAAACCCTATCAATTTTGGTAGAGCTCAAAGGTCATTTGGGGTAACAGGGGGTCAAATCCTGAAAACCTTGTTTACACAATATCTCATCCTAGGAATGCTTGGATTGTTTTCAATCTTGTTTTGTTGATGTATTATGATGGGAGTGTGGACCATGTAAAATTTGGTAAAGGTCAAAGTCCACAAGGCATTATCCAAGGTCAAACCTTCAAAACCTTTTTTCTTCATATTTCAAGGTGCAAAACTGGGATAGAGTTCAAAGTTAGTATGTGGATGTGTTATGGTAGAAAGATGGCATCTGTAGGCCTTGGTGAAGGCTGAAGGTCATTTGAGGTCACCAGAGGTGAAACTATGAAAACTTTGTTTAGGATAGCTCAAGGTACGAAATATGGATGGATTTCATAATTAGTATGTGGATGAGTTATGGTGAGATGATGGTCTGTATATGGTTTTTTGTGGAGGTGAAAGGACATCTGGGGTCACCAAAGGTCAAACTTTGAAACACTTATATCTCAAGGTAGGAAACTTGGATGGATTTCATAATTAGTATGTGAATGTGCTATGGTGAGTTGAAAGTAATGCACTGTACCCCATATACTGAGAGGAAGAACCCTATTAATTTTAGTGTTAAGTTAATGGTCATCTGGTATCACCTGGCATCAAACTGAAAACCTTGTTTGCAGAATATCTTAAGGCACAGTATAAAATTTGGCTTTTTGAATGTAGAAGTGTTTTGGTTAAAAGAAAAACCAGTTACTTACTGGTGGAGTCACCAGGTGTTACAAGTAATGTAGCATTTTATTGAAAAGAACATGTATGTTTCATCGAAACCTCAATGCATTTTTGCATTCTGGTTGGACACGTTCAAAGGTCATTTAAGGTTGTTCACCAGAGGTGAAACTAAGGAAACTCTCACTGCAAATGGCTTTTAACATTGTGTGCTGTAATGAGAATGCTGAGAGCCATAAACTGTGTCCATATGTAGATGAGTCTGAGACAGTTGTGGGAGGGGCTTATCTTGCTTGTAAGTATGTTAGGAGAATTGGACCTGTTTGGGGTGTTAGGATTAGGCCTCAAAGTAGAAACTACTGTATGTGGATGCAGTCAAAGCACCCTTTTTTCCTTTGAAACTCAAGCTTGCCAACAAAAGGCTTGAAATAAAAGTGCAGGACATTTGAATAAGGAGAAGGCTGACAAGATGTACCATTTTTGTGAATGGATGAAAATTGTGTCAACATGTAAAGTCTTTTTGCATCAAAAAGACAAAAAACTGTTTGCCTTTTAGTTTGCATAGTGTCACTGTTACTGGGACCATATGCTAGGGGAAATTATACTGTCACATTTGCTTAACAGTGGTACTGAGGTAAATGACTAGTTGAAGTGTACAGTACATGTGACAGTACTGGGACTGATTGTAGCCAAATCTAAATGCTCTCAGTACTGCATGTTTTGCCTCATAGAAACAGGTTAAGTGCTTTGACACCATCCATAATGTATAGGTCCAGGGTTTTGGTTACTAGCTGTAGGGAAAAGTTCTACTGTACGCAGTATATGAGATGCTGTACAGCAAGGAAGAACATATTCTATTTTTTTTCTCTTATCAGACAAACAGGAGCTTCTTGTATATGCTAAACAGTTAAAACTTGGAGATGATGTATGTGTTCAGTTTCCGAAACAAAGACATTTTCAAGGTAGTGGTACAATAAAATACATTGGACCAGTGCATTCCAAATCTCCTGCCACATTTTTCGGTATTGAGCTTCGGGTAAGTTTAGTATAGTACTATTTACTGCATTGGCCAATATTCTTAAATGTGAGGATATTGTTTTTTCTTATGGAAATATCATGAATGTACGCATAGTAGTAGTGAAAACGAATATGTGATTTTATTTCTGCAATTTTTCCATAGCCCCTGACTATAGTTACATCTACTTAACTTTTGCTATGTACTGTATGATTCAGCCGCCAAACAAAACTACAGACCTGGCAACTCTCCTGGTTTTACCGGGAGACTCCCAGTTTTTAGCCAAATCTCCCAGCTGCCCGCTTTTGCATGCTATTTTCCCGAGTATTTATTACACTTTGTTTGCGATGTTCTGAATATATGGAATTAGCACCAAGCCTGCAGTAGACTTCAGGGCTGTTACTGAGTCCACCTAACCAAATAAGTCTACTAGATTTATTGGAGCAAGTGATCATAAGTTGATTGTTTACAAGTGCAACTGATGCATGGCACTACAGGTACTGTAGTACTTTACCATCTTTATAGCAATGTAGGCCACAGGGAGCTTCATATATTATGCATACATTATGACTTCACTTGCTTAAAAATAAAATCCTCCCTATCTGTTCATTTATTTGTTGTAAGAAACCACAATCACTTCTAGAAGAGCACTTCACCCCTGGCCTGTGAGGAACTTTTTACAGTTGACTACACAGCCTATTAAAACATCAGATAAGCTATATACTAAGTGTCCAGTGATTGCAGAGTTAAATGTTTTGCTTAGATTATGAACAGGAAGCCTTTAATTACCCAAAGAAGGGCTCATATGTCACTGAGAATAAATCAGCACAGAAACCAAATTTAATTAGATTTAGTAACAGATACCCAGTTTATGAAAAGCAGATCGAGTTTGTAATATACCTCTAATACTGTGAATTGCAACATGCAATGTACTGTAGGCCTGCATGGAAATACACAAAGTCCAACAACTTGCCATTCACAGAGCATCAACTGGACAATTCTCCCTCCATACATTGCACAGCCTGAGGCCACAGGTGTCCCTTACCATGTTGTATATACACCATATATGTATATTTACTACTGTACTATAGGTGTGACATGCATGCCCAAATTTACATTCATGTGTATGTGTGTGTGGTTGTTTACATGATATCTTGAGAAGGGAAGATCTGACAGTTCTCGAAGTTGGTACACAGATACATCATACTGAGAGGAAAAACCCTACTGATTTTGGTGGAGGTCAAAGGTCATTTGGGGTCACACGGGGTCAAATCCCGAAATCGTTGTTTACACAATATCTCATGGTAGGAAACTTGGATTAATAATCAAACTTGATATGTTGATACGTTGTGATGTTAGGAAGAAACTTTTTAATTTTGGTGGAGTTCAAGGGTCATTTGGGGTCACATGGGGTGAAACCCCGAAATCCTTGTTTACACAATATTTCATGGTAGGAAAACTTGGATTAATTTCAAACATGATATGTTGATGCGTTATGATGTTAGGAAGAATCTTTTTGATTTTGGTAGAGGTCAAAGGTCATTTGGGGTCACAGGGGGTCAAACTCAGAAAACCTTGCTTACAGGATATCTCAAGGTATATAGGAAGCTTGGATTGTTTTCAAACTTTATTTGTTGATGAATTATGATGGGAGGGTGAACCCTATTAATTTTGGTAGGGGTCAAAGTTCACATGAGAGTATGCAAGATTAATGTTTTTTGGTGGAGGTCAATCGTCATCTGTTGTCACCCGGCATCAAACTCTGAAAACCATGTTTGGAGAATATTTTAAGGCACAGTATGAAATTTGGCTTTTTGAATGTAGAAGTGTTTTGGTTAAAAGAAAAACCAGTTGCTTGCTGGTGGAGTCAAAGGTCACTTTGGGTCACCAGGTGTTACAAGTAATGTAGCATTTTATTGTTCAAGAACGTGCATGTACCATCAAAACCTCAATGCATTTTTGCCTTCTGGTTTTTTTTGTCAAGTTTTGTTGACGTAAAGATGCTTCTGTTTTGAAGGGAGATACTGATTGTATGGTCTAGGCGACTTGTAGTGGGGAGTCCTGGAGATAGAGTCTGAGTCTACAAAGCATTTGTACTCATCACCCTCCTCTACAGTAGGGGGTGCTGGACAGTTTATGCCAGGCAAGAGAAGAGGCTCAATTGTTTCCATCTTCATTGCCTCAGATACTGCCTTACAAGTGGCAGGATAGAGTGACCAACACAGAGGTACTCCAGAAAGCTGGCATCCCAAACATGCATACACTGCTCATCCAGAAAAGCCTTTGTTGTACTGGATATGTCCATGGCATGGAAGAAGGTCACATCCCTAAGGAAATCTTGTATGGAGAGTTACCGGTGCTATGGCTGAGTAGGCAAAGGCGGTGGCATTTGAAGCGATGAAGCTTTATAACCGGGAGCTCTGTAGTTCGATTCCTGGCCAGGTCAAAGTAAGGTGGGTTTTCATCCAAGAACAATCTACAGTTTTCCCATCTGAATTGACCTTTGAAAAAATACCAAATTTGATCCAAATTGCTAAAATTGGTTGCCACCTGATGTGAAATTGTAATTCATAAGCCAATGGCTTCTCCCACATTCATGGTCAATTAGCGTCGTAAAAACAACTTCCCTTCAAGGCCTGATTATGTTACCAGTGGGATCCCATCATGTCGGCTGACCACAGCTTCATTTCAAAGATGTCTGCAAGAGTGACATGAAGCAAGCAGAGATTGACCCTTACATGTGGGAATAATCTTCCATATGGGAAAACACAGTTGCCACAAGAGAAGTCTGGCAAAATGCAGTTTCTTCAGGAGCCAAAGGGCAGAGCAAACCAGGAACAACCAACAAGCTATGAAGAGGGACAGAAAGAAGACTAAGGCAGTCCTGATCGCAGCTTCCTTCTTCATTTGCATCAACTGCGCAAGGGACTGCCACTTCAGAGAGGGACTCTACAGCGATTCAAGACATTGTTCTACCACTTAACACTACACCATCATCTCCTAAGAGGGAAGTTTGCCGACAACGACTGATTGCGTGGTCAAGTGGTTGGAGCATCCGACTTGTGATCAGGAGATCTGGAGTTCGACTTGTTGCCAGATGATACCAGAGACTTTCAAAATGGAACCTTCTTCCATTGTGCTTGCTGCTCAGCTTATGCGATAGAGTAGGGGAAACAAGCCAGTAGGCTGCAACTGGAAAGAAAGACTGTAACTGGCCCAACTTTAACCACTTGGTTAAAAAAATGAGTAGCTGTAAAAACTCATCCTTCTGGTTTGAAGGGAACTCATCACAAATAATTTGTTCCATCATCATTGAATTACACCAGCAGGTTTTTCCAAGTTTATCCTCTAAAGTATCAGTATTATTTGAATTGGAGCTTTTCTTTATTTGCAGACAAAATGCGGAGATACAGATGGCAAAGCCAAAGATGGGGAATACAGATTCAGGTGTCAACAGGGGAGAGGTGCTTATGTCACTGTCAACAAGTTGATACCACCATCATCAGTTGATGAGAAAAAAAAGAATGTACGCAAAACCAAAACGATTACCCTGGTTACCTGTTCAAAGCCAAGCCAGACTGATGATATGGGGGTAAAGAATGCACTGCAGCCATCATTTTTCAAAGTTGGTGATCGTGTTCTTGCAAAAGTCAAATTAAAGAAGAATCCATCGAAAGAAAAGTTGGTGTTGAGCAGTGTTGTACATGTCTATAAGGAAAACATTGCAGTAGAAGTGGTAAGTGAAGTAGTTAAATTGCCCTTTCACTGCATGAGGTACTGTTAATGTTCAGTCTGTTTCTGTCCGCACCTACTGTACCTCCTATTACCCTATGTATACCATTTATACCCATACTTACCTTCTGACAAACTATTGACACCGGGGTTACCCAACCAGCAGAGGGCATCGTACCCCTATAACTTCCTTCGCAATGTCCGTTATGATATTAACAGTATTAAGAGACAGTGATGTTCACTTTTTACGAGCAAATGCAAAGTATAAGAGCAGCTGTATGGACTTCTTACAGTGTTTTTATTCTGTGCCTTGTTGGTTTTGTTAATTTGTAAGTGTTTGTAGATTAAAAGGCAGTAACCATGAATACAGATAATATATTTAAAGACGTCTCTTGTTCCATTACACGTTGAGGTATATTTCTTGAGGGATATTTTAATGACAGGTTCTTGGAATGACTGTCTGGGTTTCTCAGAAGCCCTGTCTATCATTTTTGTCAATTGCCGTTCTTTATGACATGGGCGTTACCCTTCTTTTCTTACAGTTTGAAACATCCTAGCAATCTGTGGACGTAAAAGTTTAGGCTTTAGTTTGTTATAGGAAAACATTGAATATGTGATTTCTTTTCATAATCAAGCCACTTATAACTGGAACAAGAGCAGCAGACTTAAGTTATATTTTATTTTCTTCAGAATTGAAGGCAGTTACAGAGGGTTAGGAATAGAGAATAGAGAACGGATAAGATAACGTAGTCTCCTGGAGGGGAAAATTGCTCAATATTCACTGCATAGTTTTCTTCTGACCTAGAAGTTTCATCGGAAACATGAATCACCTTTGCCAATAGGTGCTTGCTTTGCCGGTGACCACATGACTAGCCAAACAACATATGATACACTTTGTAGATAGTAAATGTTACGGTGTCTTAAAAAGGCCATCTCGAGATTTTGATGTGTTTCAGTGGAAAGTCAGGAAAAGTGTGTGCACAGGGCTATGCTTTACTGCATCTAAATAACCTAGTTAACCTCAACCCAAATTGTTCGTTATGCATTTTGTAAATATTTCCACAAAAGTTTTTTTTCCATTAGTGGTTGCACTTAATGAAGAGGTCTTTACTATGCAGTACATGTTTAGATTGTGCAATCTTGTTAGACAAATTTTGAAACGGTTGCTTTGAGCAGCCATACTGTAAGCGAATACCACAAGCTGCGCACTTATCCAACCAAAGAAAGAGGTGGCGGGTGAGAAATTTGGTAATATTCATTTTGTTGACAATTACAGTAGGAACGGGAAAGAAAAATCTCTCAAAATAACAGTGTAGTTATCTCCCTACTCTTAAAGGGCCATTCCCCTCACCCTAAAGCAACACTTGAAGTCTCAGTTGGCTCAGTTTTTTGATTGACTGCTAATTCAAACAATGCAGAGTACCAAAGTTTACCAACACAGCATGAACTGAGTGTTTTAAATGATACACATTGAGCTTTTCTATACTCACCCTGAAGCAACATAAACTGAGACTGTGTCTGGATGACGATGAATTTCAGACAATTGTGGTAGGGCTTAAGTAAGAAGTTTCATAGGAGAATTGGTACTATTTGGGGTGAGAGAATTGGGCCTTTAAACCTCATTAGCCAAGATGTGAGCTAAGTTAGATCTCTTCTGATCTCGAAGTATATATACATGTTTTGTTGGTGATCATGCGATGCATTTACATACAGGGACCCGGTTGAACGGGGTCTACCAGATGTTCTTGGGGTTCAGTGTTCCCATGCAAGGTTTGATGTTCCCCATTTTGGTATATCTCGATGACTTGGCCATGAATACAAGGTTCGTTATTCCGGAGGTTTGTTGTCCCCAGGAATGCAGATGTTCCTAAGATTCGGGAACATTGAACCTTGGGAACAGCAAACCTAAGGAACATGACATAGCCTCGGTCTCAAACGGGAACCATAATGAACACTACCATTGAACAATACTGAGAACACAAAGGAATTTAAAAAAAACAGAAATTGTCATTCCTGAAGAAAGAAACACAAGCTTGTAGTATAAACATTTCTATTCCCCTCACCTCCCATCACAAATGCTTTACAAGGAGAAATTTTCAACACTGATATCTTTTTCTGATATGCGCAAACCTCCTCATCATAACAACCATTATTAACTACCTATTATTTGTATCAAGGAGTAGCTAAAATTTAGCAACTCCCTGTAAATATCACTAGACTTGTCGGACAGCCTCCATTCGTGAGTATGAATGCCTTGCATTCTGGTTTTGATTATATGCTGCATTGTTTCTTGTTAGCATATCACACTAATGGAAGAAAATGAGAAAGGAATAGAGATGCAGGTGAGGTCTCATAATTCTGGATTTTGGGGTCACAATAAGAAGCTGGTGAAACATTTCTCTAGACTTGACATACTGTTGAAAATTCAGCTCCTCTTATAGAGTTGTCAATGAGTGGAACAGCCCCTGAGTGGGTTGTTATCAATTGCTTCAAGATAAACATTTGCAAGTTTTCAGTATTTGTGACTGTGATAGAATCAGATTGTACTGGGCTTTATCATGGTATTTGGTTTTGTTGTGGGTCTGGACTGTCAGTAGAGCATCTTCCCCTAATCATTTTTGCCCTTTAATGTATTATGGTTACATTACAGTATGTATGGTACACTGGCTCTGGTACACTGACCCAGTTCAGGCAAACAGGAGGCAGGACTAGATCCACACAGGTTTGTTACCTGGTTTCATTCAAAATTCAGTACCAAGTAAGGAAACCAAAAATGCATTTGAGAAAAAGTTCTACAGAATGCAAAGCAATAACCAAAATTGGAGAGATGAAGATGCAAGTGTTGAGAAATGAGAGATTAGCTTTGAATGGATCTGTTGGATGGAATTAGTTTCGCATGCAGTATTGTGAGTAGTTACAATTTTCAAGGAAGGATACTGTAGCTTGCCTATTGTCCTTGACTGGTCTTATTTGGCAGTTGCCAATTTGGAATGAGGTGTGGCTTGGTGCTAAGTTGCTTTTGCAGTAGAACCTCCAGCACGGAATTGTGAACAAAACCATGAAATATTTACGCTTAAATTTATAATTTCAAATTATGTTTAAGACCTAAAATATTCACCCTTTTAAGGAGTTTAAAACATAGTGATTTGAGAATGCAGAGAATGAACGTTTGACTGAGAACAATGTAAGGATTTATCGATGGCAAAAATCTGTTGTCGTTACCAGAATAATCAACGGCAAATCCAGGTGCTTTCTGCAGCCTTGATGGTAGATGCCATGGATTATTTTTTCCCCTGAAACACTGTTATGTACAGCCTTCAATACAGAATCTATGTATTTTGTAGTACTTAGTAAACAATGCATCTCCTGAGGAGCAAGTTCATGTGCTAGAATTCTGGAAAGCGGAGAATTTTGGTGGTTTTATTTCGAATCAAACATAGTTTTCAGAGTAAGCATGGGGCCAATTTTTTTGTTTTGCATGATTTTTATGACTTCCAATTTCCATTTTTATTTTCCCCTTACATTATTTCGTTCTGTGAACATTCAAAATGAAGCAAGACCTCTGAAATTTTGCAAGACAAGTCTGCTATTCAAGATCAGAATGATGTATTGCAATTAACCAATTTTCCTCATTTTTGCAGCGCAAATTGTGATGCAAACGTAAACAAATTGCTCCCTGACTATTCATCGTGTGAAGTAGCAATAATCCATATGCTCAATACTGTAGCTCCTTCAGGACATGTCCTACTGTAAAAAAACAAATGTCATTGACAGTGAAAAGTTTCTCAAATCCACAGCTTCTTGTTTTCAAAAAATATTAAAGGAAAGGAAAATTTTGAAAGACTTATGGTGCAAAAAGTGCTGCAGTATTTCTGTATCGGTGAAAGATGCATGCACCATGAATTCCAGAAGTCAGCCATACTAAAAATTTATTTATTAAGATCACATGTAGTTCTCTCAGTGAGCTTATGGAAAGTAATGTGATCACTTTCTATTCCAAAATGGAGAAGTGTGATAATGTCAGTCGTACTTTTGTAGCAATTTTTACATGCGTGAGGGATAACATTCTGGTCTTTTCGTTTTCTCCCCTGTAAAGGACGAACACGAGGGCTCTGTTCTCAAGCCATGGGATGGATGGTATGATCATATTAAACTTTGCGAGACTTCTTCTCAACATACAGTATTAGTGCCACTGCAGAATGTATCAAGTTTGAATTCACCGTCAACCAGTCCAGCAACACAAGTATGTTTCTCAGTCATTCCATCACAGTCTTGTATTGATTCCGTTTTGTGGGCTGTGGAATCTAAGTCATGGTGATGTTGTGGGAGTGGATGTGTGTGTGTGAGTGCATGTATGTTAGGCTTTGATTATAAACATGATATCTCAAGGTAGGAAGGTCTGACACTATTCATACTATGTGTATAGATTTGCTATATTGAGAGGAAGAATCCTGTCATTTTTGGTGGAAGTCAAATGTCATTTGAGGTCACCAGAGGCCAAAAACTAAAAACGTTGTAAACACGATATTTCAGTTTCGGTTCAATCAGCACTTCTCATATTTTGTATATAGATGTGTCATGTTATGAGGCAGAATCCTTTTGCATTTGTTATCCCTTTTGGACTAAGTGCTTTCAGGAGTAGAAACTATGGATGTTTCGAGTTCAGGAATGGATCAACTGTCATGCCACATGATCAAGTATTTTTTGACCTGTGGTTGTGGAAATTAGAATTGTTACGGTCAAACTATAACACTTTTTTATGTGTGTTTTTAGCTGATGGTGAGATGTATAAAACACACATAAAAACAGTGTATATGGGCAGCCGGTGCATCGCTCAGATGTTTTGTTACCAGTTGATGTATAAAACACACATAAAAACAGTGTATATGGGCAGCCGGTGCATTGCTCAGATGTTTTGTTACCAGTTGATGTATAAAACACACATAAAAACAGTGTATATGGGCAGCCGGTGCATCACTCAGATGTTTTGTTACCAGTTGACCTGAACAGAAAGGTCACACATATGCACCAATATAAACTTTGAACTTGTCTGTTATAAAAATTGATTTTTGATTCCTTGCCGAAGGCACTGCAGGCCTGGAATCTATGCGATGGTGATGTCCTTTTTTATGTGTGTATGTGCGTGCACCCATAAATGATGCTTTGATGGGTACAGGCTGCTCACGTAAGCGCGAGCCTAGCACGTCTTTCTACGCTCACATGGAGCTCTTAACTGGCGAGGCTACCGGAAAATTCGGACACCGCAATGAGCTCTGTCACGTGGTATGCAGGAGCCTGCTCTCGCTCATGGAATTCACGTGCTGCATGACTTGAACGGCTAAAGGGGTATTCCAACGATTTCCTTACATGGAACTGTTCTCTGCACCCAGTAAGGCATTGAGCACAGGCATGTGCTGTACCCATAGTGTGTATGCCACACTTTTGCTTGTAGACACGATATCGCAATGAGGGTAAGTGTGACTAATCTCATATTGAGTGTGCGGGTCGACCATATTGAGTAGATGATCCCTATTGTTTTTGGTGGAGGTCAAAGGTCATTTGGGGTCATGAGAGGTCAAAAGGTCAAAATATTGTACACATGATATCTCAGGAACGGTACATGTGACTTTGCTCACATTTGAGGTGTAGGTTGTTCGTATTGAGTAGATGATCCCTATCGATTTTCGTGTAGGTCAAAGGTCATTTGGGGTTACAGGAGGTCAAATGGTAAATTCCTAAGTGATAGCTTGTTTGCACGATATCTCAAGAAGGGTAAGCGTGACTTATCTCATAGTTAGTGTGTGGGTTGCCCATATTGAGTAGATTATCCCTATTGTTTTTGGTGAAGGTCAAAGGTCATTAATGATCATGAGAGGTCAAAAGGTCGAAACGTCTTAAAACACTTTATCGCAAGAACAGTACATTTGACTATACTCATATTCAGTGTGTTGGTTGGTCATATTGAGTAGATGATTTCTGTCAATTTTCGTGGAGGTCAAAGGTCATGTGGGGTCATGGGAGGTCAAATGGTAAATTCCTTAGAAAAAGCTTGTTTACACGATATCTCAAAAAGGGTAAGTGTGACTAATCTCATATTTGGTGTATGGGTTGACCATATTGAATAGATGATCCCTATAGTTTTTGGTGGAGGTCAAAGGTCTTTTGGGGTCACAGGAGGTCAAATGGTAAATTCCTTAGTGATAGCTTGTTTACACGATATCTCAAAACGGGTAAGTGTGACTAATCTCATATTTGGTATGTGGGTTGGCCATATTGAATAGATGATCCCTATTGTTTTTGGTGGAGGTCAAAGGTCATTTGTGATCATGAGAGGTCAAAGTCTCAATGTCATGTTTACACAATTTCTCATGGCTGGAGTCTTGGATACTGCAAAATTTCACACAAAGTATGTGGATGTGATATAGTGAGCAGAACCCTAGTTCTAGGTGGTCAAAGGTCATCCAGGGTCTCAATGTGGGAAGTTTAAATGCCTTCCATGTATACTTTGTGGGTACATTATGGAACACTGTCAATTTGAAAAACATAACAGAGCACTGTCAATTTGAAAAAAAAACTTACATTTCAGTGGCAAGGAATCACTATTAAAGCCTTTTGGCTTTGTTTTTTTTTTTTTTTAAGCAAATACAGATACTTGTCCTAGATACCTTTGCCATACATCATCACATGACCAGCTGTCCTCATAATATCATATCATTTATTGATTCCTTGCCGTAGGCAGGCAAGGAATCTATGCGATGGTGATGTCGTGTGTGTGTGTGTGTGTGTATGTGTGTTTGTGTTTGTGACACTTGCTTGTAAACACGATATCTTAAGATAGGAATGTCCGACACTTTTCATATTTGGTATATAGATTTATCATGTTGAGAGGAAGAACCCTATTGTTTTTGGTATAGGTCAAAGGTCATTTGAGGTCACCAGTGGTAAAATTGCGAAAACTTCGAAAATGGCTTGTAAACACGATATCTTTAGATAGGAGTGACCGACACTTTTCATACTTGGTAAATAGATTTGTCATGTTGAGAAGAAGAACCCTATTGTTTTTGGTAGAGGTCAAAGGTCATTTGAGGTCACCAGTGGTAAAATTGCGAAAACGCCAAAAATGGCTTGTAAACACGATATCTTCAGATAGGATTGCCTGACAACTTTCATACTTGGTGTATAGATTTGTCATGTTGAGAAGAAGAACCCTATTGTTTTTGGTAGAGGTCAAAGGTCATTTGAGGTCAATAGCAGTAAAATTGCGAAAACTTCGAAAATGGCTTGTAAACACGATATCTTCAGATAGGATTGCCCGACAACTTTCATACTTGGTATGTAGATTTGTCATGTTGAGAGGAAGAACCCTATTGTTTTTGGTAGAGGTCAAAGGTCATTTGAGGTCATCAGCGGTAAAATTGCGAAAACACTGAAAATGGCTTGTAAACAAGATAACTTCAAAAAGGAGTGACAGATACTTTTCATATTTGGTATATAGATTTGTCATGTCGAGAGAAAGAAGCCTATTGCTTTTGGTAGAATTCAAAGTTCATTTTAGGTCACCAGCGGTAAAATTGGGAAAATCCCGAAAATGGCTTTCAAACATGATTTCTTCAGATAGGAGTGACTGAGACTTCTCATGCTTGGTATATATGTTTGTCATGTTGAGAGGAAGAACCCTATTGTTTTTGGTAGAGGTCAAAGGTCATTTGAGGTCATCAGCGGTAAAATTGCGAAAACACTGAAAATGGCTTGTAAACAAGATAACTTCAAAAAGGAGTGACAGATACTCTTCATATTTGGTATATAGATTTGTCATGTCGAGAGAAAGAAGCCTATTGCTTTTGGTAGAATTCAAAGTTCATTTTAGGTCACCAGCGGTAAAATTGGGAAAATCCCGAAAATGGCTTTCAAACATGATTTCTTCAGATAGGAGTGACTGAGACTTCTCATGCTTGGTATATATGTTTGTCTTGTTGAGAGGAAGAACCCTATTGTTTTTGGCTGAGGTCAAAGTTCATTTGAGGTCATCAGCGGTAAAATTGCAAAAACACCGAAAATGGCTTGTAAACAAGATAACTTCAAAAAGGAGTGACAGATACTCTTCATATTTGGTATATAGATTTGTCATGTCGAGAGAAAGAAGCCTATTGCTTTTGGTAGAATTCAAAGTTCATTTTAGGTCACCAGCGGTAAAATTGGGAAAATCCCGAAAATGGCTTTCAAACATGATTTCTTCAGATAGGAGTGACTGAGACTTCTCATGCTTGGTATATATGTTTGTCATGTTGAGAGGAAGAACCCTATTGTTTTTGGCTGAGGTCAAAGGTCATTTGAGGTCATCAGCGGTAAAAATGTGAAAACACCGAAAATGGCTTGTAAACATGATATCTTCAGATAGGATTGCCCGACAATTTTCATACTTGGTGTATAGATTTTTCATGTTGAGAGAAAGAAGCCTATTGCTTTTGGTAGAGGTCAAAGGTCATTTGAGGTCACCAGCGGTAAAATTGCCAAAACTTCGAAAATGGCTTGTAAACACAATATCTCCAGATAAGAGTAACAGATACTTTTCATATTTGGTTTACAGATTTGTCATGTTGAGAGAAAGAAGCCTATTGTTTTCGGTAGAGGTCAAAGGTCATTTTAGGTCACCAGGGGTAAAATTGCGAAAATTCTGTGCCTAAAATGTAAAGAAAAATCTATCAAGCACTGTCAATTTGAAAGCAGGTAAGGTATTTGATGGCAAGGAATCACTAAGCCTTTTGGCTTTCTGGTTTTACTTACACAGATGAAGATACCACAATCAAAAAATAAAATGCTAAAATATAATAAAATGCATGTTTAAATACCCACATTGTCATGGAGTGAGTTGTCATATATCTTTTACAGACCCAAACCCAGACAAGGTACTGGAGGTGGGATTGTTTGTAAGGAGGGGGTGGAAATATAAATTCAGGTGGGAAAATTGTTAGAGTGTGTTCAGTAAATAGCAACTGGAAGCCTTCTGGCCAGTTCCATTCCCCCATCCCCCATTGCATATTGGCCTGATATTTTAGTGATACCAAATGATGCATCAAAACAAACTGAGAAATAGGCCCCATCACCTGCACTATTTAATAGCAGGTAAAATTACACTTTTATACTTTAAGAAGATAATTTAAAGGCTTCAAGATTTAATTTGATTGACCAAATGAAACTCCCTCTTAATGGTCATTTTAGTGCAGCAACTTCAAGCAAGAGTTACTGACCATCCATCATAGTCATGTCACACAACTACCAAAATAACACAGATAAGTAATTTGACTTTCAACACACCTTCTATGCGATGGTGATGTCCTGTGTGTGTGTCTGTGTATGTGCATGTTTGTGACTCTTGCTTGCAAACACAATATCTCAAGTTAGGAATGACGAACACTTTTCATATTTGTTGTTAGATAAACACTGTAAAGAAAAGGAAAACGGTAGAAATACGGAGCTGGAAAAATGTTCTTTGCCCATCTTCAAGACTGGCTTTCGGAACTGTAGGTGAGATCAACATCCTTGTTTTCTTTGTATGATATAGTATGGTTTTCATTACTTACTCCCAATATAGGCACTCATCTTCCCAAAAAATCTCTTTAAAAGTTTTCATAACTTAAGAGTTAAAATGTCGATTGTGTGCCTAGTGTTTCATACTGCTTAAACTGTTTAAAGTGATCAGTGAAACCCAATTTTGGCACGTTTTAGTGTTTTAGTGTTGATATACTCAGCCAATGAATACACTTACAAAAGTTCAAGCAAATGGAAATTTGGCTTATTTTGACCTTTGCATGTACCCTTAGCAGGTGATGTGCACTGCACTGAGAATTCCCTCTAGACAAAATCAACTTCAGGTTAGAAGCAGGTTCAGGATTTGGGTGAGGCATCTATAAAGGTTTAGGATATGGGTTAAGATTATCATGCTTGGGTAAGATTTTACTATTTTTTAAGAATTATTTTATGGTTAGGATCTAATAGTAGATCATTCGATCTTAGTGCACCCTGCCCATGAGCAAAAAAGAATACCACTAATGTTAAAAATTATTTTGTCATCCTACCTCATCCTATGGTTTTATTGATTCCTTGCAGTAGACAGGCAGGAATCTATTCAATGGTGATGTGGTGTGTGTGTGCACGTGTTTCTGACACTTTGCTTGTAAACATGATATCTCAAGAAAGTAATGTCTGACACTTCTCATTCTTGGTATATAGATTTTTCATGTTGAGAGATACTGTAGAACCCTGTGTATTTTGGTGGAGGTAAAAGATCATTTGAGGTCACCAGGGGTCAAAAACTGAAAACCTTGTAAACACAATATCTCAATTTAGGAATGACTGACACTTTTCATATTTGATATATAGAATATTCATGCAGAGGAAGAGAACCTCAATGTTTTTGGTGGAGGTCAGAGGTCATTTTGAGGTTAACGGCGGTAAAACTACGAAAATCTCAAAAATTGCTTGTAAGCACAATATCTCAAGACAGAAATGAGGGACACTTTTGATATTTGGTATGTAGATTTGTTATGTTGAGAGGAAGAACCCTATTGATTTTGGTGGCAGTCATTTGACGTCATTAGGGGTCAAAACCACAAAAAGCAAGTTAACAGGATATCTCAAGTTAGGAATGGCTGAGAGTTTTCATATTTGGCATATAGATTTGTCTTGCTAAGTGAAAGAGCTCTATTTTTGTGGCTAAGGTCAAGGGTCATTCAAGGTCACCAGAAGTGACAAAGTAACAATGCAAAAACCATATAATTGGCTTCAAACTTTGGCCCTCTAGAGAATTTGAAGTTTGCTGTCAACAGTCATTTTGCCCCTGAAAAGATTCCCCTTGCCTTCTGGCCACTTCCCCTTCCAAAATTTTTGCCCTTCCAGTACCTTGCCTGGCCACAGGCCTGGAGGGCTTGTTATCACAATATCTCAAAAGAGCAATGAAAGACAATTTTTATATTTGGTTCATAGATTTACTATTGTTCTTGGGGGGAGGTCAAAGGTCATTGAGGTCACAGGTGCTTAAACTTTGAAAATCTCATTGAAGGCTTGTGAAGTCACCAGACATCATATGACATGTCACCAGAGATCATATTCCAGGTCATCAGAGGTCAACTGCCAGGTCACCAAAGGTCATGTGACAGGTCAGCACAGGTCAAAGATCACCATAAGTCAAATGCAACATCATTACAGTAAGTTGGTTGCCCACGACATTAATGGTAAAGTTTTACAAGTTATCCATGCTATTTATAGTAATGCTAAGTCATGTGTTGTTAATAATGGTGCAAAATCTGGTATGTTCGATTGCAACGTTGGTGTGCATCAGGGTTAAAATCTATCACCAATACTATTTTCGATCTTTGTAAATGACTTCGGTCGTTTCATTAGTCAATACTATAATGGTCTTAATAACTTATCTCACTCTTTTAGAGATCACTTAAGTTATGAC
This sequence comes from Holothuria scabra, assembly GCA_037179385.1. Taxonomy (NCBI): domain Eukaryota; kingdom Metazoa; phylum Echinodermata; class Holothuroidea; order Aspidochirotida; family Holothuriidae; genus Holothuria; species Holothuria scabra. The sequence continues at coordinate 25,357,877 of CM074182.1, forward strand.
GAAGTTGATATTTACCTTAAATTATTTACATTGTTATACCCTGACGACACTATTGTCTTAGCCGAAACTCACACTGACCTACAATTTGCATTGAATGGTATTAAGGACTATTGTAATTTGTGGAATATTACTGTCAACACAAGTAAAACACAGGTGGTTATTTTCTCTTTAGTCAGGTAGCATAGCGAATTAATGTGGACACTCCGGACAAAAGCACCAAATTTGTTCTGGTAGCTCCCTAGGTCATACAAAATACATTTTGGAAGGGTTGCCAAAATTTGGGTGAATATTTTGGAAAATAGAGGGCGTTTTTCAAAATGGCCGCTAAAATCATGAATTTGAAGGATTTTGGCTTAACGAGGTCACTCCTTTGATGTTTCTGGTTAAGATGAGATGTTTTCACTGGTAGGAATGTACACCCAATGAATATTTACACATACGCACTTAATTATAAATTGAGGGCGCCCTTCAAAATGACCGTCAAAACCCTTTAACATGGTAACTATTGTTTATATCATCTGAAATAGCCACTGTGATTATTTGTGAAGTTGAATTGGAATGTGAACTACAACAGGGGCGGAGGAAGAGGGCGACTAGGAGGTTCAGCCCCTCAATAGCTCAACCAGTTGTGAAAAATACGTAAAAAAGGTTCCTTTTGAGATGAAATTTTGAAGAGTAATGTAGGTTTTACTACACAGTTAAAAGACAGAAATAGCTAATCCTTATGTATTACCCAAAATTTTTGTGCATTTTATGCCCAGGTAATAGGTTTGCTTTTGTTGCGGAATCTGACCTCCGGCCCCCGCCACCCCTGCCACCCACCCCCCCGCAACCCTCCACCCCCGGCACGATGGAAAATTCACTCCACTGCTCCTGTACAAGTAACATGTATGTGGGGAACTCTTGAAAACACTTCACAGTTTTACAAGCTTGTACAAGGAATCTAACTCTAGAGCATCTTTTTGAGAACATATCTGATTTGACTTCTTTACCTGTGCATTATTCGTTGGATACTCGCTTTTCACAGATGCAGCTACACAACTCAGTACATCTCCATTGAGCTCGTTTGCATGCATACCTGCCACCACATCCACGGTTGCTCTTACATCCACACTTTACAAGTTCACTGCATGCCTTGGATGCTATGGGTTGGGTAATCCACTCTGGAACCCATGGCTGATTGTCTCTGCCCCGAGTCCATCCCCAGCCCTCTGGAGTAGGGTTTTCCTGTATACTCAAGTTGCAGGTGGTCCATATACCAGCTTGGAATGCAGCACGTTTTGAATGCTGTAACAGAGCGTCTTGTGTGGGAGGGATGTTCTCCATGGGTCTGTTCTTTTGGCAGAACAACTCTCTTCTCCCCTCATTGACTCAAGATTACTGGTCTTGTCATACAAGACAACAACAAAGCGTTCCAGGAGTTTGAAATGCTGGGTCTCTGTCTCCAGCCTGGCATATGGATTAACTGCCATGTAGGTAAAAGCTTGAGTCACAGCAGGGTAGCATTTTCAGGCATCCCATTCCACGTTCTTACCTTTACGATAGAAAGCCGATGTGGTATCACATCCAGTAAAACTGTGGAAAACAGGAAGTGCTACAGATGTGTCATGGCCAAGTGTCACACAAATTTCATTGACATGGAAGTAGGAGAAATGTTTGCCTGTACTGAATGCAACCCAAATGTCGGCATCTGGGTTCAAGGTTAGCAGGTGATGTAACTTGCCGATGAGAATTACAATAACATCGGTATCCACAGTGCGTACCTGGCACACAGTGGATCCATTTCCTAGAGCATCTTGTAGGTGAACTAGTATCCGGGTATCTGCCTCCTCATGGTCGCATTCCATCATGAGGTGGTTGCAGCCTGCACCAACCACACTTCTACCAGAGGTAATGCAAATTTCCTTATCATCTGGGCATGTTGTCATTGCAATCTTGTCAGTGAGGAGTGCAAATAGTTCCTGTTTATTTTTTGAGTTGCGCAGAAGATCTTTCCAGTTGCCTTGGAGAGCATTCTTTCCCTCTACTTTCCGTCGCGTGCCTTTGCCTCTCTTCTCCCTTGTAGACTCATTAATACACGTTTCGATGTAAGTATCCCATACGACATCCACTCTGCTGGAGTTATCTAACTGAGCCTTGATGTAGGGCACAAATACTTTGTCCGCATACTCATCGAATGTAGTGTTACGAGACGACATCAACCAGATTGAATCCTCGGACGAGCAAGTGAAAAGTTCTAGAAAGTGCTAGCATCAGTGTTGTCTTTCGAGCATATTCAACGGGTAACCCCAGAGAACATTTGCACAGTTATGAGAATGTACGATCACCTACTGGAAACTACTGTATGATGTAAGGGCCTAATAATAGCCAACTTGTGGTTATGGGTTACTGAGCCCAGAACGTTCGCTGTTTGTTTTGTACGAGATCAAACGAGACGTTTCCGTAAGAGTGAGTTCCAGACTTTTCTGGAAGAACTACCAGATACATAAAAGGTCATGCAAGCAGTGTGACAGGAAGAGAAGAGAACAGAAGATACACAGATCATACAGAGACCAGACGCCTGCCTCGCCGCTTAACGCTGTAATTGTGTCGCCATTTACTAAGTCTATAGTCGTCATCCTGCCTTCGCGGAACCGAGTCCTACGCTGTGCTGCTGTACAATCGACGATAACACTACCCCTTGGACAAAGAGTGATACCTTAACTTAAGCTGTAAAAGATTGTAAGTAGATTTAAGATTAATTGTTGTAAATTTAAGGAAGTAAGAGGTGAATAATAATTAAGTTGTTGATTTTAATCTCGCTCTTCTGTGGTCTTTCGCTGTTATTGGTTTGAATTGCGACCAAGCCGTAACAGAATTGGTGGCCTAACATCCGGGAAAGAATTACACTACCAGGTGGAAAATTCAAGAAATTTCGTTGTAATTTGCAACTGTATTGTCCAGACTTCTTAGTTGTTTGTGAGTGCTTCACACAACCTCAAAATGTCATTCGATTTAGATAAATTCGTGGCTAGCCCCTCAATTGAGGAGCTTAACTCACTAAAAAAGTCTGAGATTGTAAAAGTCGCAAAACACTATGGCGTTGAGTTTCAGCCATTAATGCGGAAGGACGAGATTAAGAGATACATTGTAGAGTATCTGGTAGATGAAAGTATTCTGCCAATTACAGTGCTTGAGACAATCATGACCGTGCCAACTGACAATGCATTTGAATTGAAAAAGCTTGAATTGGAAAGAGAAGTTAGATTGAAAGAATTAGAAATGCAAAGGGAAAAAGAAGAAAGAGAAATGCAAAGGGAGAAAGAGGCTAGAGAGCATGAATTTAGGTTGAAACAACTGGAGTTAGGGGTCATAAAAGGCCCAGAACCTCAAATAGGCACGGATACTGGGCGATTTGATGTCTCTAAGCACGTAAAATTTGTGCCCAAATTTCAGGAGGATAATGTGGAGAAATTTTTCAACCACTTTGAAAAACTGGGTGAACAATTAAAGTGGCCCAGAGATAAATGGTCAATACTCATTCAGAGTAATTTTACTGGCAAGGCCCAGGAAGTGTATTCCGCTCTGTCAATAGAGGACAGCATGGATTACGATAAAGTCAAAAAGGCCATATTACAAGCCTATGAGTTAGTACCCGAGGCTTATCGCCAAAAAATTTAGAAAATATCGTAAGGCGGATACACAAACATATGTAGAGTTTGCCTATCAAAAGGAAAGGCATTTTGATAGATGGTGTGATTCTAAAAAGGTCTCCACATTTGAAGCCTTACGACAACTGATGCTGGTCGAGGAATTTAAACGGTGTGTGAGTGATGACATAAAGACTCACCTTGAAGAACAAAAGGCAGACAAATTGAAGGAAGTGGCAAATTTGGCTGATCAGTATGCACTTACCCATAAGTTTGATAAAGTAGGTCAGACTCAAAACAAGAGTCAGTTTAATAGGCCAAATAAAAAATATGGCAATGGCACTAGTGGTGACACAGCAGGTAAAATTAGTGGATCTCAGTCTGGTTCCCTCTCTCCAACAAATTCTGGTAAAAAACAACCAGATTCTAGTCGTCAAAAGAACGACCAGGTCAGCTCAAATAAAGCTGCCTTTAAAGACATAGTTTGTGGTTTCTGTCACAAAAAGGGCCACATAATGGCAAATTGCTTTCAATTGGCAAAATTAAAGGAGACTGAAACAGCTCCAAATGCCTTAGCCAATGCAGAAAATTCTCCAGAGGTAGTCGTGACTTTACGGCCTAATTCTAATGACCAAATTAAGGAAGAATACCTTCCATTCGTGTCTGAGGGTTTTATTTCCCTAGATGGGGATTCAGCTCATCCACCCGTCAAAATTAAAATTTTGCGTGACACAGGCGCAACTCAGTCGTTGCTTCTTGATGGAGTTTTGCCATTAACGGACTCTACTTCCACAGGGGCAAATGTACTTATTCAGGGGGTTGAGTGTGGATTTATTTCTGTCCCTCTTCACAAAATTAATTTGAAGTCAGATTTAGTTTCTGGGTCGGTCATAGTAGGGGTCAGACCTACTCTACCTGTAAAGGGGGTATCTCTGTTGCTAGGCAATGACCTAGCTGGTGGAAAGGTAGTCGCCAATGCAATTTTGACAGATAAACCATGTGACTATAACAACACAGAGCAATTAGAAAAGGAATTTCCAGATTTATTCCCAGCCTGTGCTGTCACGAGAGCTATGTCACAAAAGCTTGCTATGGATGATAATCTTAAACATCCAGCCTCCAAAAGTGAGGATCCAGTTTCCAAAAGTGAAACAAGTAGGGAATCATTTAAGGATGATAATCTTGAACATCCACTCTCTAAAAGTGAGGGTATGATTTCTGAAAAAAAGGATGGTAAATTTAAGCCTCCGCCCTCTAAAATTGAGGAATTAGTTCCTAAAAATGGAACAACACTCCCAAAAGTGGAGTCAGAGTCCAAAGAGGACTCTAAAAGGAATATTGATGAAAGTGAAGATTCCTGGTTTGATCTCAGCCAAACTTTTATGGCCAATCTTCAGGATTGTGAGTCTCCTGTCCCCACACATGGTGAGGGGATAGAACAGGAAAGAAACATGTCTGACACACTCCATAAAGACCAGTTGTCAGTCCAACAACAACATGATGAAGAGCTTCAGCCACTAATTGCTGGTGCCCTCACTGAGGATGAGTCGAAAGACGTCCCAGTGTGTTTTTACCTTAAGAACGGTGTTTTGATGCGTAAATGGCGACCACCTGATGTACCCTTAGATGAAGTGTGGCGCATTTACCATCAAATTGTGGTACCTAGGGTGTATCGAAAGGAGATACTGAGCATTGCTCATGAAATGCCATTTGCAGGGCACCTAGGGGTCAATAAGACTTACCACAAAATTCTAAATCACTTTTATTGGCCTAAGCTTAAGAGTGATGTGGCCAAATTTTGTAAGACTTGTCATTCATGTCAAATGGTTGGGAAGCCGAATCAGAATATTCCGGCTGCACCCTTAAAGCCAATTCCTGCTTTTGAAGAGCCATTTAGTAGAGTCATTATTGATCGTGTAGGTCCTCTACCTAAGAGTAGCGCAGGACATCAGTATATATTAACCATAATGTGTGCTTCGACAAGGTTTCCAGAGGCAATGCCTCTAAGAAATATTAAGGCTCGGACAGTCTTACAAGCTTTGCTTAAATTTTTCACATTGTTTGGGTTACCTAAGGAGATCCAATCAGATCAAGGGTCTAATTTCATGTCAACTGTATTCCAACAGCTGTTGTATGAATTAGGCATAGACCAAATTAAGTCTTCGGCTTATCATCCCGAAAGCCAAGGAGCTTTAGAAAGGTTTCACCAAACATTGAAAAATATGTTAAAGACATATTGTCATGACAATGAGAAAGATTGGGATGAAGGCATTCCATTTGTAATGTTTGCTGTCAGGGAGTCAGTACAGGAGTCACTTGGGTTCAGTCCATTTGAACTCGTCTTCGGACACACAGTTCGTGGACCATTGAAATTATTAAAGGAGAAGTGGTTATCAGATCCAGGTGAAAACATACATCTGCTTGATTATGTATCCCGCTTTAAAGAGCGTTTTGACAGAGCATGTGAACTGGCTCAAGAAAATCTGAGGAATTCTCAGAAGAAAATGAAGGCGTGGTTTGATAAGACCACTGTAGAAAGAGAGTTTAAGCCTGGTGAGAAGGTGTTGGTGTTTTTGCCTGTGTCTGGTCAGCCACTTCAAGCTCGCTTTCAAGGACCTTATGTCATTGAGAGAAAGGTCAATGACACAGACTATGTCATCTTGACACCTGACAAGCGTAAATCTAAGAGAGTTTGTCACATTAATATGATGAAAAAATATTATGAAAGAGAGGATTGTGACATTTCTAAGGATGAAAGTGTACATGATGTGAATGTCAATGTTAATAATGCATGTGATCAAGTGTGTATCATCAGTGTTGATCAAGAATTCAATGATAATGATGAGATCAATGCTGATAATGTTCCTGACATGTGTATTAAGTTAAAGAACTCTGATGTATTGAGTAATCTTGATCAGAAGTTAAGTCATCTAGATGACAAAGAAAGATCAGAAATGAAATCATTAATCAATTAATATGAACGCTTGTTCTCGGATGAGAATTTTGTTTGGACAGAAAATTGTCAGGCAGCATTTGAATCATTGAAAAGAGCACTAATGAGTTCACCAGTGTTGATTGCTCCAGATTTTGAAAAACAGTTTAAGCTGGCAGTTGATGCCAGTGACAATGGTATAGGAGCAGTTTTGCTTCAAGCTGATGAGCATGGTGTTGATCACCCTGTGTGTTATTATTCAAAGAAATTTGACAAACATCAGAAAAATTATTCTACAATTGAGAAAGAAACATTAGCTTTGATACTTGGTCTTCAGCACTTTGATGTTTATTTGGGGACTACTAGTTTCCCTGTTATTGTATATACTGATCATAATCCTCTGACATTTCTGTCTAAGATGAAGAACAAGAATCAGAGATTGATGAGATGGAGTTTATTTCTACAATCATATAATGTAGATATTAGGCACATTAAAGGGAAAGACAATGTTGTGCCTGATGCTTTGTCAAGAACTTAATCTGATCGAGTAAATTTAAAGTCGTACTGTAATTTTGATGTTGCCTGCAGCACAGTATGTGTTAATGATGTTACTACTCATGTATTATCATATTGTAAGACAAGTTGTATGTTATGATAGCACCTTCCACTTGATATTGGAATGCATACTGTAATACTATGGTTATTACTATAAGGTAATATTGTAGATATTGTAACCTAAGTTTTGTCCTAGACGTCCAAAACTCTTTCATGGGGGGGAGTGTTACGAGACGACATCAACCAGATTGAATCCTCGGACGAGCAAGTGAAAAGTTCTAGAAAGTGCTAGCATCGGTGTTGTCTTTCGAGCATATTCAACGGGTAACCCCAGAGAACATTTGTACAGTTATGAGAATGTACGATCACCTACTGGAAACTACTGTATGATGTAAGGGCCTAATAATAGCCAACTTGTGGTTATGGGTTACTGAGCCCAGAACGTTCGCTGTTTGTTTTGTACGAGATCAAACGAGACGTTTCCGTAAGAGTGAGTTCCAGACTTTTCTGGAAGAACTACCAGATACATAAAAGGTCATGCAAGCAGTGTGACAGGAAGAGAAGAGAACAGAAGATACACAGATCATACAGAGACCAGACGCCTGCCTCGCCGCTTAACGCTGTAATTGTGTCGCCATTTACTAAGTCTATAGTCGTCATCCTGCCTTCGCGGAACCGAGTCCTACGCTGTGCTGCTGTACAATCGACGATAACACTACCCCTTGGACAAAGAGTGATACCTTAACTTAAGCTGTAAAAGATTGTAAGTAGATTTAAGATTAATTGTTGTAAATTTAAGGAAGTAAGAGGTGAATAATAATTAAGTTGTTGATTTTAATCTCGCTCTTCTGTGGTCTTTCACTGTTATTGGTTTGAATTGCGACCAAGCCGTAACAGTAGAAACGTTGTTGGTAGAGAGTAAGTGCACGACAGAAGCACCATCAAGAACTTTAACATCGAAAGAACATGGTGGGTTATTCTGATTTGTCTGTTCCAACTTGGTGAGTAAATCAGATTTCTTTGCAAAGCGCAGTCTCCTGTTGTCTGATAGCGAGGGTGGGAAAGGGTGATTCTTGTGTTGAAAAAACTGATTCATATCACCTTCTCTATGTTGCATCACAATATACAATCTTGAAAACAGTGCAACATCATTCTTCAGCATGGGGATCTTCCCCGCCTGTTTAGACTGCTTCTTTGGTGACCGACATCTAAAGAGGGCAAGAGAGTTCTTCTTAATTGGTTCATGGATAGAACGTGTACGATTTTTGACAACTGTTTTGAAGTAGTTGTTGTATTGTTCTTCGCCAGGGGTCTTGATTGTGCGCACCGTGTTTACTACAGACTCGTCCATTATAGTATATGTGTCCAACGCAAGTAGTTCAGGAATATTTTCCAAGAATGGATTTCCCATATCAGAAATAGATCGCACCAGAGAAAGTACTTGCTCAGTGAAGATTTTTTGTGCCTGTAGTCCTTCTTCATGATGCAAGTTCTGCTCTTCAGTTGGATAGATAAACTCCCTCTTGAATTCTTCAAGAACTCATGCTTGCTCGGGTCCTGATACCATCCACTTCCAGAAAGCAGATGGGTTCTCAGTTAAGCCAGTCGCTCCACCTGAACCCTTAACAAATTCATTGTTTTGTTCATGAGCTTGATCTATTGGCATTGCTGAGAATCGATTATTGGTTTTATTGACAACCCTGTGCCCAAGCTCTTCAAATTCTTTTCAAATAGACGGGGACAGGCTCTCAATATCACGAATGTGAATTGGCATCCATCTGGCATAGTTCTGGTGGTCTAATGCAAAAAACCAAGGGGTAACGACTTTGAGGGCTTCTACATAGAGACGAAAGTTACGTTCCAGATGAGATCTGATAAAAATTAGGCCCATTATCTCCATATTTAGAATGGTATCCCAATACTGGAATGTTGGACTCTTTTCAGTCATATCCTGTTTCCAGGCTAAATAGTCCTCTTCACTGTGAGGAGCTCCATTCTGCATGAATGCATCCTGTTGGAGCTTAGCTAGAGCAAGAGCACTAATCTGGTGAGCGTGCCTAGTCCTAGTAAGATGTGAGACTTTGAGGAACGAATTAGCTGTACCCGAAGAAGCGATGCCAGCATTTGTTAGTGCAGTCGTCCATCCAGACTCCTCTAAATAGTCTCCCACTGTATTCCATATCGCCATCTCAATGTGAAGACCCCCGAACATCAATGTGTAAGTATTTTCACCATGGGTGTCAGGCCACTGCCACTGAACAAATTTTTTTAGAGCAAAGAGTGGTGCATCCATTGCAATGACAGGAATCTGACCAGGGTTAAGGAATTGTGTAGCTTGAAATATCACATCCATTCCGTGCTTGATCAAAGCGGCTGTAGCTGCCTTCTCATAGAAAAGAGGTAGGAGCTGGGTAAGGGCCTTTTTCATATCAGGACAGTTATCTTGCAGAGAGGCATGGAATGCTGACCATGCCGCAATGTCCTCTTGGTCCAATTGTGACTTTTCCAATAGACACAGGCCATGTTTCAACCACATTTTCTCTTTGGTTTGTGCTTCCTGCATGTGTCCGTCTATTATTGTAGTACTTCTGGGGGGCTTAGGAACAAAAACATTGCTCTTCTTGAAAGCAACAGCTGGTACCGTTCTGTACTTTTCAGGTAAAGTGTGATCTGTATTTGCTTCAGACTTATGAATACTTATTGAGTCCTGGTTACATCCAGTGTTACTATTAGTGGGAAACTGGAACATACTGATACTTGTACCGTGGAAAGAATCTTTAGCTGTAGTACTGGAAGGGTTGTGGTCTAGGTTGTCCAGAGCACTAACTGTGAATAGTCCATGTCTCAGCTGGGTAGGACAAACAACACCCTTTTCTTTGAAGTCTTCACAAACGGCAGCGGCCAATTGGTTTTCAACTCCAAGAATACCATCATAACTCACACTAATGCCTAATTTGTAAAGCTCTTGAATTTTCATTCCTAAATACAGAGGGAGCGGTGGCTCATTGCCTCTAGAATGACGGACATTTCCAGCAGTTGATGACCTTCTCTTACAGTTGAACATAATAGTTTGGGAAATAGTGAGACATGCCTGCGAGTCTACACTTTCTTGGTTCTTTAGGTTAGCTCCAACCAATAACATGGACACAAGGGACCTAACATTAGCAGGTATGGTATCCTGTTGGCAACCAGAATAGAAGGATCCATCAAATTGAAAGCCACTTGAACTGAAAATATCTTTCCGTACAATTTTGGCAGCTTTTGCTAGAATAATAGCATCTTCATTGTAGTCAACATCGATTGCATTTTTTTAGCAATTGTTGCATTCCCTGCTGGAAAACAAGAATAGAATTCTTCCCATCGGTTTGTTCTGTAGCTTGTGGAAAATGTTGAAAAACCTGTTCTTTGAAACATACCCGGTTAATCTCCTTCTCAATACCAAGTTCCTGCAGACGGTTTTCATACAACTGACGAAGCTCACAGAATTTGAAAAAGAAATTTCCATCTTCTACAGCATTTTTAACATAGGTTACAAGTTCAATGAATGCCCTTGCCTGTAACTTTTTGCTTCTATGTTGCCCTGAGAAGAGTCTGCGCTTTTTCTCAAAAAGGATCGGTGGCTATTTACTAGTTAAACAGGCCAAATGGTATTTAGCATCAGTTGCAACTAAGTCTGTGTTCCCAATTCGAGCTAATAATGTTGTGTCTTGCAGATCCGTAGCTATGGTCTTAATATTAATATCCGCTTCCAAAGTTCTAAACTCATGAAGATGACCATCCTCTTTTTCACAAAAAATACAACTATTCTTTTGCATTGTTAGCCGCGAACGTTTCTCAACTGTGGAACCACTGACTTCCTTTTGTGACTTACTCATGACCCTTTTTAGCTTCGATGTAGCAAATTTTAAATGACAAGATGTATGCCAATGGGCCTGATTCTGTATTAATTCGTTTAATGTAAGTTCTTGTCCAAAGTGCAGCGACACTGGTAGCCTGTTTTGTTTTTTAAATCCTTCAACATTGTTGAGGAAAAGTCTGTATGATTCATAACTGTCACCATTTCCCTTCTCATTCAATGGGCACTTTAGTTTTTCAGATGTTTCTTTTTGACACACTATACACAGTGTCCAATCCATGTTTGCTGAAAACAAGAAAAATGAGTCAATTAGATGCTACTTGTGGACCCTGAGGAATGAATCGGTGTTAAAAAAATAAAGGACCGGGACCTCACTGGATCAAAACATTCTGTGTGAGAACCTCCTTTCCTCCCAGGATTTACAACTATAAATAGGCTTACCTAGAAATCACAGTTTATTTGCGATGCCCAACCCCCCCTCCTCCTCACTTTGACAACTAAAATTCTACCCATGAATTGTGACATAAGAAAGGAGTTTGAAGATGAGCACAGGTCAAAGTACGCCTTCTCTTTCCAATTAGTGCTAACGTTGGAACAAGACAAGTATAAAACATTTGACCTCATGGTACTGGCATTCAGTGTCCTCATCAAAGGGAAGTGAAACTATTTTTCTTTTCATACAAATGTTTATAAAAAGTATATTAAAACTTCTAAACAGCAACATTCCCGAAGGCTGAAGGTGGTAATTGGGAAAAATAAAATTCTGCCATGAGTGTGATTTGAACCCAGGATGCCCGAGTGCAAAACTGATCACTCACCTCTGCACCACAAGCACTTACATACTGAATTGAGAAAATATACTGATGTTATAAATCCATACAGCCGGAATCACCGATGGCATGTGCAGGAGACGAGGAGGACAGAGAACTATGAGCTAGTACAACTATTTTCAACTAGCTGCTCCTCCAGTACTTGAATCGAGGCATATAACATTAATTGGACCTAGACTATGCTACAAAGCTGACTGGTCTTAATAAGTAATAAGTTAAGACGTTTTGTACTTAGGTCTAGACAATGTCATTTCTATTGAAATTTTGACTGCTGCATTCATAGAAATCTCATTGCTGTCTTGGATTAATAAGAACCTACTTATTGGAGTTTACGGTTTTTGAGGAGCCTAAGTGTAAGCTAGTGCTAGGCTAAGTGTAGGCTAGTGCTAGCCTAAGTGTAGGCTAGTGCTAGGCTGTGTTAGGTCAGCGTTAGGCTTGAGAGGCTAATACATCCAAAGATGTATTTATGTGTCTTGACTACACTGATACTGCAACTAGTTATAAAACTGTAGTGTAATACCTAGTTATAACTGGAGTGTGCCACCTTTAAGAAGCTAGCGTAAGTGTAGGCTAATGGTAGGCCAATGTTAGGTAAGTGTAGGCTAGGCTAACACATCCATAGAAGATGTACATTTCTGTCTTGATCCCACTTACACTGGGACAAGCTTATTTAACTCTATAATTATAGAAAAAACATAATTACCTCATTGGTGTGGTGAATAACTTTCTCCGGAAACTAGATGATTTTTTATTCCAATTAGGGAAAATGTGACCAGGCCATGTGAATTGGTCAAAGTAAGATAAATAGATGGTGCTATAGCACTAAAGCAATGCAAAAATTATCTTCCTGGCAAAAGGAAAGAGTTTGGCAAAATGATAGCATATATTTCATCTCTAAGGTGAATATATTCACACTCAAAAGGAAAAGACTGGCCATGGCTTATCCTCTGACCCCACCCTATCCCCTCCCCATCGCCCCTCCCTCATCCCCAACCCAACCTCCTCCCTTACCCAACCATGCAATTCCGTCTCAGATTAATGTTGAATGCTTGTGGCATGCACGGTGTGTCCTCAAAGCACCTCGTCAGTACTCTGAAGGACGTTTGTTCCTAAAAAAAACGCAAATTTGGGGGTTTGTGTCGGCCATTTTGAAAAACGCCCTCTATTGGCCATGAGTGTTTCCCAAAATTTTGGCAACCCTTCCAGATTGATTAGGTATGCCCCAAGGAAGTCACATACCAATTTTGGCGCTTTTGTCCGGCGTGTCCGCATCTTGTCAAAATATGTCGCTATGCAGCCTGACTTACTAGGGGTAAGATATGACCAATACTGGAATTTTACTTTGCCAATGTTAAAATAGATGTAGTTGATAACTACACGTACCGGGGAGTTACATTCAACAAAATGCAAGCAGATTAGTAATGCAAAGAAAGCCATGTTTAGTCTTTTGAACAAGTCTTACAACCTTCAGCTACCTTTACATTACTTGAATTCTTTGATCTGTTCGTTTCACCAATCCTTCTCTATGGGTGTGAAGTTTGGGGCTTGGAAGACATAAAGCACAAATTGAGGCTGTCCATCTGAACTTTTGTAAGCGAATTTTAAAGTTAAAAAAGAGTACTCCAAACTGCATGGTATATGGTGAGCTGGGTAGACACAAACTTGTTAAAGTAGTTGAGAGTAGGATGGTTACTTTTTGGGGCAGAATGGTGAATGGTGACGGTAACAAGTTGTCTTGCATGATGTATAAGTATCTTAGAGTTCTCCATGACAAGGGTATATACACCTCCCCCTGGCTCTTAAAATTAAAAGCATTTTTGAAAAAACTGGAACACCCTTCATCGGGGACACACCTTTCTTTAGTATTAATCGTAATGGTATACATCACTGCCCTTATTTAAATTTGGCTTGGCTTAAAAGAACTATTGATCGTAAACTTGATGATAGCTATAAGCAAGAATGGTGTGTGGAAGTTGATAGCAATACTCAGTGTAAAATTTACCGTATTTTTAAAAAGAATCTTACATTTGAAAAGTATTTAGTTAATCTCCCATTTCAGAACAGACCTACCTTTTGTAGACTTTGCTGTAGCAATAACAAAATACCAACTGTGACCGGCAGATATAGGAATATTGTTTTTCATGACAGAATATGCACCCTATGTAATCAATAAAAGTTAGGAGAAGAATTCCATTATTTCTTCGAATGTAATGCATTATCTCTAGAAAGGATATACCCCCTTATTTTCATTAAAACCCAAACACCCTGAAAATGGAAGATTTATTTCAGACAAGTAATGGGAAGACTTTGCTAAAGATCAGTTTATTCTGTGGAGACATCCTTCAACGATTCAATTAGTTAGGCTTAATCCCCTACCCCGAAATGTTATTATTGTTGTTACCAATATTATTTTTTTTATTTCTTTATTTTTATTTATCCTTTCTTTTTTAACTTACTTTTACTATTGCTATTGTTCTTATTTTTTATTATTGATTCCTTGCCGAAGGCAGGCAAGGAATCTATGCGATGGTGATGTTGTGTGTGTGTGTATGTGACGCTTTGGCTTGTAAACACTGTATCTCAAGAAGGGTAAGTGTGACTTAACTCATATTTGGTGTGTGCATCGGCCATATTGAGTAGATGATCCCTATTGTTTTTGGTGGAGATCAAAGGTCATTTGGGGTCACGAGAGGTCAAAAGGTCAAAACTTCGTAAACATGATATCTGGACATGTGACAATGCTCATATTTAGTGTGTGGGTTGGTCATATTGAGTAGATGATCCGCATCGATTTTCGTGGAGGTCAAAGGTCATTTTGGGTCACGAGAGGTCAATAGGTAAATTCCTTGGAAATTGCTTGTAAACACGGTATCTCAAGAAGAGTAAGTGTGACTTATCTCATATTTGGTGCGTGCATTGGCCATATTAAGTAGATGATCCCTATTGTTTTTGGTGGAGATCAAAGGTCATTTGGGGTCACAAGAGGTCAAAAGGTCAAAACTTCTTAAACACGATATGTCGAGAACAGTACATGTGACTATGCTCATATTTAGTGTGTGTGTTGGCCATATTGAGAATATTATCCGTATAGTTTTTTGTGGAGGTCAAAGGTCATTTGGGGTCACGAGAGATCAAAAGGTCAAAACTTCTTAAACATGATATCTCCAGAATGGAACATGTGAGTATGCTCATATTTGGTGTGTGGGTTGGTCATATTGAGTAGATGATCCCTATCCATTTTCGTGGAGGTCAAAGGTCATTTGGGGTCACGAGAGGTCAATAGGTAAATTCCTTAGAAATTGCTTGTAAACACGGTATCTCAAGAAAAGTGTGACTTATCTCATATTTGGTGTGTGCATTGGCCATATTGAGTAGATGATCCCTATTGTTTTTGGTGGAGATCAAAGGTCATTTGGGGTCATGAGAGGTCAAAAGGTCAAAACTTCGTAAACACGATATCTCAAGAATGGTACATGTGAGTATGCTCATATTTGGTGTGTGGGTTGGTCATATTGAGTAGATGATCCCTATCCATTTTCGTGGAGGTCAAAGGTCATTTGGGGTCACGAGAGGTCAATAGGTAAATTCCTTAGAAATTGCTTTTAAACACGGTATCTCAAGAAGAGTAAGTGTGACTTATCTCATATTCGGTGTGTGGATTGGCCATATTGAGTAGATGACCCCTATTCTTTTTGGTGGAGGTCAAAGGTCATTTGGGGTCATGAGAGGCCAAAAGGTCAAAACTTCTTAAACACAATATCTCAAGAACGGTACATGTGACTATGCTCATATTTAGTGTGTATTTAGGGCAAGGGGGATCTTAATGTAGGAAGATTGGATGTCTTGCATGTGTACTTTATGGGCACATTATGGAGCCCTGTTAACTGAAAAACATTGTTAAGCAATGTCAATGTGAAAAAAAGCCTACATTTCAGTGGCAAGGAATCACTAAGCCTTTTGGCTTTCTGGTTGGTTCCTTGCAGTAGCAAAGGAACCTATATGCAATCAGGTTGGTGTGTGTGTATGAATGTGCCGCTGTGTGTGCATGCGTGTGTTTGTGACATTTTGCTTGTTAGCACAATATCTCAAGATAGGAATCTCTGACAGTTTTCAAACTTGGTACATGGATGGGCCCTATTGAGTGGAAGAACCTCATTGTTTTTGGGTGGGGGTCAAAGGTCATCTAGAGTCACAAGGGATCAAAGTCTGAAAACCTTGTTAGCATGATTTCTCAAGATGGTAAACTTCTCTTGTGGTATGTGGATGCATTATGGTCAGAAGATGGTCCCTATTGTTTTTGACTGAGATCAAAGATCATTTGGGGTCACCAGGGGTCAAAGTCTGAAAATCTCATTAACACGATATCTCAAGGTAGAAAACTTTGATAGATTTCATATTTGGTATGTGGATGCGTTACAGTCGGAAGATGATTCCTGTTGTTTTTGGCTTAGTTCAAAGGTCACCAGGGGTCACCAGGGGTCACCAGGGGTCACCAGGGGTCAAAGTCTGAAAATCTCGTTAACACGATATCTCAAGATAGGAAACTTGGATAGATTTCATATTTGGTAGGTGGATGTGTTTTAGTTAGGAGATGAACCCTATCATTTTTGGTGGAGGTCAAAGGTCATCCTGGGTCACCAAGGATCAAAGTTTAAAATCTTGTTAACATGATATCTCAAGGTAGGAAACTTGGATAGATTTTATATTTGGTGTGCCGATGCATTATGGTCAGAAAATATTCCCTGTTGTTTTTGGTGGAGTTCAAATGTTTTTGGTGGAGTTCAAAGGTCATCTCGGGTCACAGAGGGTAAAAGTCTGAAAATTTGTTAAACAAGATATCTCCAGATAGGAAACTTGGATAGATTTCATATTTGGCATGTTACTGTGTTTTAGTAAGGAGATGAAGCACATTGTTTTTGGCAGAGGTCAAAGGTCATCTGGGGTCACCGGGTTCAAAGTCTAAAAATGTTGTAAACATTGTATCTCAAGATAGGAATTTTGAATAGGTTTCATATTTAATATGTGGATGCATTGCAGTCAGAAGATGGTTCTTATTGTTTCTGACTGATTTCAAAGGTCATGGGGGGTCACAGGGGGTCACCTGGGGTCAAAGTCTGAAAATCTCGTTAACACGATATCTCAAGATAGGAAACTTGGATAGGTTTCATATTTGGTAGGTGGATGTTTTTTAGTTAGGAGATGAACCCTATAATTTTTGGCGGAGGTCAAAGCTCATCTTGGGTCAAGAGGGGTCAAAGTCTGAAAATCTTGTTAACATGATATTTCGAGATAGGAAACTTTGGTAGATTTCATATTTGGTATGTGGATGCATTTTGGTCAGAAAATAATCCCTATTGTTTTTGGTGGAGTTCAAAGGTCATCTTGGGTCACCAGGGGTCACCAAGGGTCAAAGTCTGACAATCTTGTTAACATGATATCTCAAGGTTTGAAAGTTGGATAGATTTCATATTTGGTATGTGGATGCCTTATGGTCAGAAGATGGTCCCTATAGTTTTTGGCGGAGATCCAAATTCATCTGTGGTCACCAGTTGTCAAAGTCTGAAAATCCCATTAACACAATATCTCAAGATAGGGAACTTGGATAAATTTCATATTTGTCATGTGGATGCGTAACAGTCATGAGATGGTCCCTATCGTTTTTGGTGGAGGTCAAAGGTCATCTAGGGTCACAGGGGTCAAAGTCTGAAAATTACATTAACACAATGTCTCAAGACAGGGTACTTGGATAGATTTCATATTTGGCATGTGGATGCATAACAGTCAGGAGATGGTCCCTATCGTTTTTGGCTGAGGTCAAAGGTCATCTAGGGTCATCGGGGTTAAAGTCTGGAAATCTGCTTTACTCGATATCTCAATATGAGAAACCTGGATAGATTTCATATCTTGCACATGGATGCGTTATGGTCAGGTGATGGTCCCTATTGTTTTTTGTGGGGGTTGTAGTCTGAAAACTTTTTGAAATGCAATAATTCAAGATAGCTGTCTGTCTGTATGTATGCATGTTTTTTCATCTGTCTATATTTTTGGCTTTCATAGAGGTCAAAGGTTATCTAGGGTCACTGGTGGTCAAAATGTGAATGACAACCTTGTTAGGTGTCCACACATCTTAATGTGGGAAACTATAATAGATTTCACATGTGGTATGTGGATGCACATTATGGTGAGAAGATGATCCCTACTTTTGGTGGTGGAGGTCAAAGGTCATGAGGGATAACAAAATTATTTTTCGAACATGTTAGTATAACATTTGAATGATAGGATAATGGTACATGATGGGATTATTTGAAATGGAACATTTATGTATCATCAAAACCACAATGCATTTTTGCAATGCATTTTTGCATTCTGGTTTAGAGACAAAATCACTTGAAGTCTGAAATATTGTATGATGGAAAAAGTTGACAGTTGGTCAGTCAGCAGTACAGTATACTTTTCCAATCAGAAAAAAGCAAGCTGCTATATAATAAATTGTGAGAGAAAATTGTCGTCCATCGGACAACCAACCTTTAAGTTTTTACCCGTATGGAATTTAAGTTGTCCCGGACAATCAGACAACCACAAAATTCAAGCCGTGGTTGTTGACCTTTTGACTTTTGACATTCTATGCCAATGATTACTCTTGGAAAAGTTTAGACAAGTGTGAATTTGTCCTGCTTTTTGACCTGTGACTCCATCCTTAGTATAGTATGACAAAATATGCATCAGTTAGAAGTAGATTTAGGATTTGCGCTTGACACTGAATAAGCTTTTGGGGTAAGGGTTAAAATTATGCTTTGGTAACATTAGTGTTTTGCAGGGATTATTTTAGGGTTTGGATAAAGTTTGTATTAATAAGATCTTTGGTCTAGTGAACCTTAGGTCTTAGTGACCCTGCCCTTAGCAACAAAACAGCATCATTATATGAAGGAAGGTGACAAAACATACTCTTAACTTTAATATACTCCCCCCTCCCCTCCCACCAACATTCATTAAAGTGCTGATGGTGAGAGACTGTAACCATTAAGAGTCTACAGAGTGAGGCCCTCACAACAGAAATAGCTGAGTTGAGAAGTGGAAAGTTGACCAAGAGCAACAAATTGTTTGTAAACTTTAATCCTTATCTAGATTTTGAGGGGATACTCAGAATTGGTGGCAGGCTACAGTATGCTCAACTGTCAGAGAGAGCAACTCACCCAACAGTCCTCACAAAGGCTTTTCATATGGGGAAGGGTACTTGCAGCTACCAACAGCAGGTTCAGTTTGCACCTTTTGGAGAGCAGGATGCTTGCAGCATCCTCCCAATATTGCCAACTTCTGTAGCCCCTTTTGAGAACAAGAATGCCTCAGTAGGATTACAGGGAATAACATCAAGACTTGTGTTAATTTGAAAGCAAGACACTTCTGGAAAGAGTGTCCTCAAAATGTTAACTGCCCAGGGATTTCACCAGAAACTCAAAGGGGGGGTTAAGGCGGGGGTTGGGGGGGTTGGTTAGTTTCTGTCAAACTAAAAGTGCGAATTGATGGCGCTCTTGGCCAAAGTTAAAATTGGGTTCAGGGGTCAATAGTTTGCTTCAAGGTCCCCATGTAAAGCGCAATCTGAAGGGTTTTGAAAGCTGTTTATTTATGCAATGTCAAACAATGCTTCAGCACACAGGGGTCCATTTTGTTAAATTAGAAACCAAGATACTGACATTTTTTAGGGAAATGAAATTGTGGAGTTTATCCTCTTTCTTCCTACCCCTTGATGAAAACACTGTTGACTCTTTTAAATTATCTTTGTTATACATTTAAGTTTTATTGTTGGCATCTTGAAAGGAATGAATTTTATTTTATGGAAGGCACAGTAAGCATTGTCTCCTCCAATGAACATTTGTGTTCACGTTTGGATGGTTGAAATTGATAACCAAATTGTTGAGTCATGCTGAAGCATTGCCCCTTTCTTAGTTCAACTTTAATGTTATTGCATAATGTTTTGGAGGACTCTTAACATGTCTAAAACATTTGTAAAAGACAAAAGAAAGAATGACCCCTAACAGTCAGCAAAACTTTTATCCACCTCAAATACATTGAGTTGTAATCTGCATGTGTTGAAGAAGGTTAAATACTCAGGTGTTCATTGAAGCAATAACACAGACTTAATTGAACAGCATATATTACAGTTCTTTGCACAAGATGACGTTAAGCCATAAGGAGAATTCAATTTCCTCAGTTTGAAACCAAAGTGTTGATAAAGATTGGAAAGTCTTTGAGGGAGAATGCTTGCTTGTAAACTGATGAAAGATGTTATAGTATTTGTAGAGCTGTTGCATGTGCTCAACATCTCATTAGTTGCTGCCTAACAGTTTATGGACAGTGTACCTGCATATTTGAAATGCTTGTGTAGCATAGACCCTTAAATAATTAGCTGAGAGGTTGAGCAGTGTCAGATTCAGTGAAATGATATGAAAATTAGTTCTCATTGCAGTACTTTGAATTTAGCCTTCTTTGCAGGATTCATTTTTAAGCTGTTTGTATCCAAACGCATTCCAGTTTCAACTTTTGACATACTTTGACTACTGTAATTGTATATTAAATGTCTGCTATATACATGCCAATCATTAAAGTTATATATATAACCATTCAGCATTGCTGTTTGTTTCAGTATCAGAAATAAAATATACAATATTTTTCTGCTGTCTTAAAATGTGTTGCAAATGACAGAAGTAACTTTTCTTTAATAAATGTTCATCTCATATTTAATTCTCTTTTGTCAGCACAACCACCTTTTCCTCTTGACCAATGGGAATTAGGACAAATCAGTATTGGTGGAGAAAAGTTGCTGAAGAGTCTTGCTCATGATCTTCAAATAAAAGAAGCTGATGAAATTTTTAGAAAAAAAATGGGTGACTTCGAGACTACCTGTCAGCTTTTGAGACAGTGGTGGGAACAACTTCAGGAGGGTCATAAGGCAGCCTTTGAGGAAGTGAAATACAGCTTAAAGAAAAATGAATTTGGAGAGCTTGTGTACTTCATGGAAGGTGGTAAGTATATTAATCTTGTAGCTTTCAAAAATATTGGTGATAAATTGAATACAAGAAAACTTGTAAATATAATACAAGAAAACTTGTAATTATAGTTGATGGGTATAGGGCAGTTAAGAGTTTTTCTTCCCTGAGCACAGCTCAAAAGGGACACTACTGAACAGTCTTGTTTCATGTCAGACAAGTTGTCCTGAAAACCAGTAGACCCCTGTTTATTCAAGCACAAAGGGACCAGTGGTACCCAATGCATGGTATTCCAGATAATGGAAACATAATGGTTTCATTGGGTTTCAAGTTTTTGCAGGGAGTACTCTACTTTGAAATAACTCAATTACGCGTCAGTTACAAGTAAAATAAGTTAAGCATAAATAATGTCTTAAGTACTTGTGAAGGCTGTAAAACTTAATATTCCCTCAGCAAACAAGTAGTGATAGGTTTTTTTTTGGAAAATACTATCTGAAATGACAGGCACTGACTGTACCCACATCATTGGTTTTGATGATAAGAGAAATGAATGTATTCACAATGGTGTGTGTATGTATGTATGCATGTATATGCGTACCAATAAACGATGCCTTGCCGGGTAAAAGCTGCTCAGGAGAGCTCAAGCCTCGCACGTCTTTCCTTGCTCACGCGCAGCTTGTAACTGGCATAGCTACCCGAAAATTCGGACACTACAATGAGCTCCATCATGTGATATGCAAAGCCCACCCTTGCTCACGGCATTTACGTGCCACATGACTTGAACTGCTGAAGTGGAATTCCGACTATTTCCTTACAGGGAACTGTTCTCTGTACCCTGTAAGGCATTGAGTATGGGTATGTGCTGTGTATTGATTAGCCTGTGTGAACCTATCAATGATGCCTTACCGGGTACAAGCCGCTCACGAGAGCTCAAGCCTTGCACATCTTTCCTTGCACACGTGGAGCTTTTAACTGGCTTAGCTACCGGAAAATTTGGACACTGCAATGAACTCCGTCACGTGATATACTAGAGCCCGCCCTTGCTCACGGCATTCACATGCCGCATAACTTAACCAGCTACAGGAGAACTCAGACCATTTCCTTATTGGGAACTGTTTCTGTACCCCATAAAGCATTGAGTATGGGTATGTGCTGCGCGTGTGTCTGTTCGTGACACGTTGCTTGTTAGCACGATATCTCAAGATAGGAATGTCTGAAAGTTTTTTCATATTGAAAGGAAGAGCCCTATTGTATTTGGCAGAGGTCAAAAGTAATTTTGGTCACCAGAGGTCAAAGTCTAAAAATCTCATTAGCAGGATATCTCTAGATAGAAAACTTGGATAGATTTCTTTTGTGGTATGTGAATGCATAAAGGTCAGAAAATGGTCCCTACTGTTTTTGGTGGGGGTCAAAGGTCATCTGGGGTCACTAAGAGTCAAAGTCAGAAAATCTTGTTAATGCAATATCTCAAGATAGGAAACTTGTATAGATTTTACAATTGGGTATGTGGATGCATTATGGTCAGAAGCTAGTCCCTATTGTTTTACGGAGGTCAAAGGTCATCTGGGTTCACTAGTGTAAATGTCTGAAAATCTTGTTAACACAATATCACAAGGTAGGAAAGGTGGATAGATTTTATATTCAATGTGTGGATGTTGTTATAGTCAAAAGATGGTACCTATTGCTTTGAGGTCAAAGGTCATCTGAAGTCCGTCTGTCCACCACATCCATCAAGTTCAAAGGTAGGTCATCCTGGGTCACTGGAGGTCAAATTCGTTGAGTTAGAAGGTCATCTGGGGTCACTGGAGGTCAAAATGTGAATGAAAACCTAGATAAGTGGTAACACATTTCAAGGTGGGAAACTTAAATAGATTTCACATGTGGTATGTGGATGCGCATTATGGTGAGAAGATGATCACTATTTTTCAGTGTAGGTCAATGGCCATTTGGGCTGACAAAATTATTTTTTGGACATGCTAGTTCAACATTTGAGTGATAAGGTATGGTACAAGGTGGCATTATTTGATATGGAATGTTTATGTACTGTATCATCAAAACCTCAATGTATTTTTGCATTCTGGTTCTTTCCAACCTATCAGCTTTCATTGTTTGAATTGAAGGGGCGCAAGTTGATATTGGTGACCTAATGAGAGTGGTAAAGGGTCACTACCACATGACAATGCTTATAGTTGACTAGATGGGCTTTAACGACACACCAACACAAATGTTTTATACTGTATTTTGTCATCTAGATAAAATGGTTAAAGTCAATCCCTTTAGTTACCTTTTACAACAGGTGGAAAATAAGGTAGGCACATTCAACAACCCTAGCCCATGGGAGGTCAATTCTCACACTGTGATTAGCATGGTCAAGTTTCATATCCAATAGTTACAGAAAATGTAAAAATTTTGAATTTTGGTGTCACTGACTTGTAATGGTTTTGTGTATAATTTGAAAAGTCTCATGGTCATGAATTTTTGAGAACTGAATTTAGCAGTTTGGTACCTTGTCCTAATACAGTTTATAATATTCATTTGTAGGATGTGGGGATTGGTCTAAATTTGGCCCTTTGTCATAATAATGGACATGACACAGCATGTCCATTCTTGTGGTTGGTCGCATTTTCTGATGATCATGTGACCACATTTCTTTCGTTCAGTTTATCGGACAACTCCCATCAAGAAACAAACCGACCTTTTGGGAAAAAGGTTTTGGGATTTGTACAGCAAAGGAGACGGGTATGTGACAAGATTGTATGAAAAATGTCACTAATTAAGAAGTGCGGTACATTTTTCCTCAAATACTCTACATTTAAATATTAAGTAGGCTAATTACAATATTAAGTATGCTAATTAGTAAGTAGGCTAATTACAATATTAAGTAGGCTTATATGCCTGTTACTTTACATATGATGCAGTCCTGAATGAGGAATGCTGTCCTACTTTGGTCTGTATTTTCAACATCACTTTATTTAGAAGAACTGTTTGGTTACCATATTTATTTTACATTTGATTTAGGAAGTGATTATAAAGACAACTGTACAAATTTGAAAACATTCGTATAATTTTCTTGTGGCAATTCCCTGGAATTTCGGTGGAGCGGCATGCTATATCTCCGTTTGAACTGCATACAGTTAGGGAATGTACAAAATGTGTAAAGTAGTGTAAGTGCTGGGTTTGGCGCAGCATCGGCAGTATAAAGTTGTATGTACGGTCCATTGCGATCGTGTATAAGCAATGTGACTGATTGAAAGAAGTTTTCTAACGTGTTTAAGGTAAATGTTCGTATAAACAAAAACAATTTCACATAATGTCATACAGAAGGCAAAGTGTAATCAAACCTCAAGTCTGAATTTACGATGCAAATCTCTTATTTCACTATACCTATAAACCATAATAGGTTTTCAATTGGCATAGACCACCTGAGGTCAAACGTAAACCTAGCTAGTGTACATTAATTGCACGTACATTAGCAGGTTCACTTCAGTCATTCTGGGCAATTATTCTTAATTAGAGCCAAATTTAGTTACTACACACTTGCTGTACTTTTGTCGAACAGGTTTGTCAATCCTCGGTGGCAGCCTAGGGAATTGCAACAAGTGCCTTTGCACGGGTACTAAAAAATAGTACCCGGATACTTAATCGCCATACCCGTCGGGTACCCAGTGTTACGGTGACTAAAGGCCTGCACACACGAGCAACATTCGCAAAACATTCCCCAAAACATTTCCAGAACATCCACTGGCAACAAATCCAAAACATACTTGTTTTCAGTTTGTTGAACAGTGTAGACAGGGTATAGGCCTACAGCATGTTTTGAAAATGTTTTGGAAATGTTGCCAAAGAAATGTCCTGTCAATTCTTTTCAAAACATTTTTAAAACATTTTCAAAATGTTTTCAATTGTTTTTACTCTGTCTACACTGTGCAACAAACCGAAAACAAACATGTTTTGGGTTTGCTGCAGGTAAAGTGTTTGGAGAATGTTTTGCAAATGTTGCTCGTGTGTACAGACCTTAAAAGATTAGAACATTTGTGTTAGTCATGCTCCATATAAGACATGCATGATAATATTTACAGCTGTTTTAGAGAGGTAGCAATATCATTCCCAAGTTCAAAAACATTTAATCTTTCATAAAATTTTATCGTCTCCTTTTGTTTCAAATCAAAATGACAAGTAAAATAAACGAGAAAGAGCTATTGTTGGAGCATCTATGTAGTGCCTTAAACACAACACACAGCCAACAACCTACACCACTATTTTAAGTGTATTTTAGTCTTAGTGGAACGACCGGACGCGTAGTGGCCATGATCTGTTACAGAAAACAGTCAAATAAGAAAATTAGTACTTCCCAAGGCCTCTATCAATTTGATATTAAATTTTGGGATGCTTTCCTACTCCAAAAGCAAGCATATCCTAAGAACTTGAATCTTCTCCTTTTAAAACACCGATATAAAAACATCAGCCAATCAGAGCCCTGTATTACGGTATTCTCTTGCACATCCAAAAGTACCGATTGTAAACAAAGGCCGTCATGCTCGTGAGCTTCTCTCACAGTAATGCACAATGTGCGTTGGAATTTTCACTTCAGGGCTATGTACGTTCTGACGTAGCTAGCCTCATGTTGACATTCGGACACAGTAACATAGCTTTTACCATAGTTAATACCGGTATAGTATAATAACTATGCTTTTACACATAAAATTCCTAGTCTGCGCGAGCGCCTTTTTGTGGCAAAATAACGTTATATGTAATGGCTTGTTTCAAAAACCTTTTTCGTGAATGTTTACGGTGTCATTACAGTGATATCTTTGTACTTTATAGATAGCGGCAAAGTGTTGATTTGCGTAAAACTGACACGTTTAACCATTATGAAATATATTAAAGGATTATACTTGAGGTGGCATACCGAGATCGTATACATGCAAGGCTCAGTTTACCTAGCATGCCGAATGTTACGGGCACTCTCTCTGCAAGCTGGGCGGGGTGATGTGTCTGCTAGTTTCTGCATGAAGTACGGTGTGATTTTGAATCACCGTCAGATAGCTTGCTTGCGTGCAAGATTAAAAGTGATATACATGTGATGTGTGAGAAGTAACTCACTATGTGACGATAGCTCGCAATTGGGCCGCACACTGATAAAAAATTCAACTTCAGGAAATAAAGTACAAACAACTTTCAAAATTTTTGATTTTTGATTTACTTATTTGGTACATATAAAACACAAACAAACTTACACATAATTTCTAGGGGCTCTCTTCATTCTCAGGCCCTGAGAATGTTTACCAAATTAATTGAAAAATATTTAAGTCTATTACCGAGGGCAATAGCGTAAATTGGATAATCCTTTTTGCATGCAAAATTTTTAATCTTCACATAGTAGATTTGGAACCAGGTTATACGATGGCGAGTGGGTACCAGGGTAACCTGTGTAGATTACACTAATTGCAACACCAATGAAAATATTGGGGGGAACAAACATATAGACTTTGCCCTTCCAATAATTCAGGCAGATTTAAAATAACAAAAAAAAAGGAGATCACCAAAATGTAGTAACATTTTGGGATATAGGGACTTCTTGAAAACGTCACTTTGAGCGTAGTGTGTGCATGTCTGTGTGAGTGTGTGTGTGTGTCTGGTTGTGTGTGTATGTAGGTCTACGTGTGCCCTCGCTTTCATAGGGTGGATTGCTTGTAGATCATTCCGGTCCTGGACACGATACAAGGTTCAACAGTCTGTTGGAAAATTTTTGTCCCCCAATCCACATACCAGATCTATGTCTCTGTTGTCCATCGGAGTAACCAGGCCGTCCATCCTTCCCCTACATGGGCAACCAAAGACTAGCACAATGTCATGTCCATTGTGGTTGCGGAACGTAACCACATTTTCTAGTTTAATGTGAAGAAAACTTGACAGGATTGGAAAGATATATTGAATTTTATGAACCAACTTAGGGAGCTGTTTTAAGGCAAAAAGTAAAATGTACTCATTTATTACAAGAAAGATCCATCACTGTGGCTCACAAAGAAGAATAAAAAAAAAGTAAAAAAAAAAAAAACAGGGAATACAGTATCTACGTGTATCAGTGTCCAGTACATCCAGACCAGACACCCCACTGTGTACATTCCTGCATTAACAGATGTCATCATTTTGTGTTGTCGTTGGAAAGGGTCATGAAAATCCATCTTTAAACCAGATATTTAAATAATCCTGGCCTTTTTAATCTTTCCTTTCTTCAGGCAAACCAACTGATGGAGAATTTCATGCCAGCATTGAAGAGATTGTAGTTTTTACCTTTGGGAAAAGATTGCAACTATTAGCTGACAAGTTGAAGGTCACACTTACTGCTGACCAGTTGCCACAATCAGTTCTTGGAAAACATATCTTCTCCATATGGCAGAAACGGCATCCAGGAACAGAAAAATTGTCACAACTTGTGCATGCCATCAAAGAAATCAGCAAAGAAATTTTGAAAACAGGACAAACGGAACAAATGTCAATCAGGGAAGCTGAAGAATTAGAGGATTTGGCTCATGAACTTGAACAAGGTCAGTGACATACAGTATGCTGTATACAGTGATCCAACAGTAACTACTTGAAATTATCAGTTAATAGAAAGAGGTTGTAGCCAAAAAAATATGTACTGCATCTTTCTCCATGATGTTTAATGCAATCTTGATGTCAAATAACCCTTAATAAAAATAATTGTAATAATAATTTATTCTTATATAGCACCTTACATCAAGAGATGACCTCAAAGCACTTTACAATAAAAAAGTAAAACAAAGAGTACAATAGAAAAGCAATAAACTAAATGTGATATAAACAAAAATAAATCAGTAAAATAATTCAAACAATGCAAAACATAGCAACTTAAAGGTAGTGTGACACCAAAATGGCAAATTTGGGTATTTGATGAAAAATGTATAAAAAACCAAGAAAATTGGCACAATTCCCATCAAAATCGGTTAAAAATTGACAATTTTACAAGATTAATTTCCCATTTGCTCTTAATCATGCATAAATATGAGCTCAATATGCAAATCTTGTGATGTTTACGGAGGGACACTCCATATATTGCTAATGTTTTCCTCTTTTTTTTGCAACCTTCATTTCAAGAACAGTTGAAACATTAGCATGTCCTGAGGGTTTTATTTTAAAAGTTGAAATTGTGTCCTTGAAAACCATCAACCTCAATCACCAAACCATCAATTATCTGATGAGTAATGAAGATATAATAAAGGGTTAACAAAAGAAATGTCAACACTGGGCATCACTCCACATCATTATTTTTGCGTAACCAACAAGTTGAGTCAGAAGCAGTCAAACTTTGAAGAGGTGTATCTTGAAAATGGTAAAAGATATTGACATAATTCAAATGGATTTTTCCTTAGGAGGCCTTGCTCCTTAACAAGCAAGTAAATTCAGGGCTTTTTGTTGACATGGCACGTACACTACCTTTAAAAACAATGACCATCAAATTGAAAACAAAGGCAAGTCTTAGGAAGCGATTTTAAAATTAGTAAACTTACCCTTATAGTTGCTTTGTATGCGTTGCTTGAAAATATCATACTTACTGTTTGAATGAAACAAATGGGACATTGTTAAATCTTGAGAACTTCATCTTTGTCTGTGATTTGTAACAGATTTTCATTTTAACTTGAATTTTTGTTTTTATTTGGTACGTACATTGGTTGTTTGAAGTGATACAGCATAGCGTATCAAATGCTTCTGTGCTCTTCTATGTAGTCAAAGGCAGTGTTCACTAGATTGAATCCTCAATAGATCAAAGGATCAGTAGGCAAAAGATGCCAACTTTAATTCCATTTTAACCTTAACCACAATCATTACCCAAACCCTAATTCTGTCTGAGGATATTCCTTACCCTAACCTTGAACTTAATTTCATATCTATGGTAATCCTTATCCCACACTTGACACATAGTACATTTTCCAAGGGGCTAAAACTCAAAATTTTGTGACGTCATCAGAGCTTAGTATATTTTTGTTACCCTGAGGTCAGTTTCCCAACTGGATGGACACCTATTGGTTTGTAGATTTTTCATGCTGAGAAAAAGAACTGAATCGTTTTTGGTAGAGGTAAAAGGTCATTTGAGGGTATCAGAGATAAAACTGCAACAATATCATAAATTGCTTGTAAACATGAAATGTCAAAGTACTAGTGATGGACACTAATCATATACATGGGCGTCCGCAGGTAAGGGCAAGGGGGGGCACTTGCCCCCCCCCTGGAAAATCAAAAATTTGAAAAAAACATATAAAAATCAAAGCAAAAACCCGAACAAAACATGTTTTCCGAGTTTCTATGCCAAAAATAGGCTTTAGAAATGCCATTTCCGGCAATCTGGGAGGCATTTTGGGCTGAAATTTTCGCACTTTTCATGTAATTCATGGTGACTCAGAGGTTTTGCCCCCGTCTAGAAATTTTGCCCCCCCCCCCGACTTTTTTTCTGCAGACGCCCATGATCATATATTGTATGTAGATTTGTCATGGTGAGAGGAAGAATGATGTCAGGTCAAAGGTCATTTTAAGGCACCAGAGATAAAACTGAAAAAAGAAAAAACAATGGCTTGCAATGCCTTTTCAACATATTTTGTTAATGTGTTTAAATAATCTGAGGTAGAGTACTTGCAGATATGCTTTCCCTTGAATTGTGATGTAAGCAATCTTTGCCTCCCCTCTTTACCTCCTATCGACATTATGTGGCCAGCTTTCCTTACCAAATCCTTCGGCAAGTTAGCAGCAGTTTGTGTATCTGTTTGTGAGACCTTGACCTTTAGTTAGTTAGTTAGATAGAGTTTTATGGCCCAGCTTCCAACCTATTGGTTCAAGTCAAGCCGGCCACAGCCTTTTTTCCAGTTGTGACTCACTGGCTTGTTTTCCCTACTCCATTGCTTATGCTGTGGAGTAGGGTGGGTTAACCTTTAGAGTGACTGTATATGTGACTATGAATGTGTGAGATGTAAGTGTCCAACTCATTTAAACCTGGACAAGCCCCTCCATGGTTGTCCCACTGTGAGCTGG
Source organism: Holothuria scabra (assembly GCA_037179385.1). Classification (NCBI taxonomy): domain Eukaryota; kingdom Metazoa; phylum Echinodermata; class Holothuroidea; order Aspidochirotida; family Holothuriidae; genus Holothuria; species Holothuria scabra. The sequence continues at coordinate 25,387,708 of CM074182.1, forward strand.
GGCTTGTAGCATTTTGCCCACAGTATTTCCTGCCTGTTGAAAGAAAAGAGGTGACTAAAGGGAAGGACTTGCATTGTGTTTGAACTGTATTTGAAACCCAACTTTTACTGTGTTCCAAACCATATTTAACCTTAACCTTTGTATCTAGTTGACACTATGTAACACATTTGTGTTATTGTATCTTGACACCTCATCCAACTAATTGAAACAGCTTTAGAAATTTCTCTTTCCTCAGGATTGTCTGAAAGGGTCATAAGAAGTATTTCATCAACAGTCCAAAAGGATGTGTGGTATGAGTTTGGATACGCTCTTGGATTGTCACAGCTCAGACTGAATGCTATGGAAAGAAAGCTTCCTCTAAGCAATCGTGTCTTCCATGTTTTGAGGTACTGGCAAATAATTCAGCCATATGAGGTGGATCAAGCTCAGAAGTTAATTGTTGCCTTGCAGTGTTGTGGTCTTCAACAAAATATTCACATTATTTCAAAAGGTAATGGTATAATGTCTTTGTATGGCTGGTATCTGCACAAAATTTCAGTTTTGTGCTGGTGAAGGCTTATTCTAGAAATCCATTCCAAATGGTCACTGTCTCCCTTCATGAGCTGTGTATATTATACAAAGTGTGTAAAAACACTGTATAAATATGTAAGCACTATGTCTTGATATGGAAACTACAGTTGTTGCTATCATTGGCATCTTAAGTAGGAAGTCGTATCTCGGGACCTCTGTGTTAACATTACCAAACACACATCTCATTAAACTAAGATCCAAAAAAATGAGGTAAGCATTTTCGACTACTATGACTTCATCCTCAAAAATTAGGCCGAATTAATTTAATGCTAACTAGTGTCAGTCATTATTCACCATAATTGAAACCCCGGCAATTCCTTAACCTAAATATTACCCTATTTTATGGTATTGTGACTTAAACCCTCAGTCACTGATCAAATTTAAACCAGCAAGACACACAATAGCTGGGCTACTTTGTTGATAATCCAATTGTTTAGAAACTGGGCTGTAAAACCCTATCTAACCTAACTTGGGCCATGCTGTTGATTGAATAGAACAGGATAGTAGGAACTATTGTCCTGCTCTATGCACTTGTGAAAACAATAGAGTGGATCAGTCCCACAGAATCATCACACATTGAAGTGGCTTTCTTGGGATTAGCGATTATTTCGGTTCGGTCCACTTAGGGACCTATGCAAAATTATGTTAAGATTACCATTAAACGATCTCGTCATTCATACCTGAAGTCCTTGCTTTTTGGGCCCAAACTTTATCTGAAATTGGATCAGTGCTAATCCAGCTCTTCATTGAGTTGATGTGTCATTTTGTTATCACTCAGGAACTGTAAGTATCATATCAGATTGGTGTCTAAGGTGCTGCCATTCTCACAAAAGATAAAAGGCTAATTAAAAGGCTCACCTGTCCATGTTGGCTTTTATGACAATGGGGAAAATGTGTTTTGTTCACTATTTTCCTTGGTTAACAGAAGAACAGTCTGTACTTCAGTTTTGTGAATGTTGAGGTCTGGGGACTGTCATTACCACATAATTGTTGCCATTTCAAAGTTATGACTTACAGCCAGTGCAATGTGAATTACAGATTCAAATGTTTTTCTAATTTAGGTCCCTGAGGAAGGTTTTACTTCAAATAAATTCCAAAACAGGGTAATGTTTGGAATATGTTTCTGAAATGTAGGTAATGTGGATGTCATAGAAAATGGATTGAAATACAAATTTGCAAAGGTTCTAAAGAATTTTGAAGGTATTTCTGGACATTCATGCATAGTATCTTTTCGCTATGCAAAACATAATTCTGAATTAAGTAGAAAGGAATGAACCACCCTGGTAAAATCAAAATACCCAAGCTCAAAATTTAAATGATCTTGGTAGACAAATTTAAAATTAGTGTGAAAGGCATATGAGCAATCATATGAGAGGTTTTGCTTAAACTCACTGAGAATTTCTACAATGGTCCATTAATAGTTAAATAGACCAAATTCAGTGAGAAAGTGAGAAGCGTTTAGTGGTAAGATACCTAAACATCATTTTGTCACCAGTTTTGCTGACTCCCATTACTTTGTCTGATCAAATTCATCTAAATTTTAGGTCATGCAAATTCCCTTTAAAAAGTGAGCATAGGGTCTTATTTTTAGGAATTGAACAAAGACAGCCCTCAAGAATAAAGCTGTGTGGGCTATAAGGTGTTTTTGGTATTCATATTTGTTACATGATCTGTTCCCTCAAGTGATATATGTTTTCACACTGTGTGAAAAGCAATTATTGCCAATTAACACATACTTGACTGGTCTGCTAGCTAATCGCTAAGTGCTATGTAACTTTTTGTATTTTGGTAGATCTAGTACTATTAAAGTATACCTCAAGTCAAAAAATTCAAAGAAAAATTATTTATAATGTCCAATTCCATCTTCATAGGATGTTCCTGACCCAAAATATAAAGTGCTGAAGTTTATTTACTAAAATTAAAATGGTACATTGTGCAGTAATTTGTGATGTCATTGTTGTACAACTCAAATTTAATACAGTCTTTGTATTTTTTTGTTTTTCTGAAAGTTACTGCATCTTGTACCAAGGTGTGATATCACTCTTTCTCTTATGGGGTGAGGTAATTAGCCCTCTCTGAGCAAAATGCTATGCAAGCAAACAGGAAGAGTTCAAGGTCATAAAAACATTTTTAATTTTAAAGGGAAACAAAGCAGGTAATATAAGTTGTACAACACGAAAGTTACAAATTATTGCGCAATGGAGTTATTCCTGTTAAGTGAATAAATTTCAACGTTTTATATCTTGGCTCAAGAATGTCCTTTGAAGATGAGAGTTGGACTGTCAAATTTCATTTTTCATCCTGTTTAATATATATTTTTGATATTTTTGATGTGAGGTACACTTGAATGAATTTATAATCAGATGTGAAACCTTACTATATCAAGTGGTTATGTAGTGTGCTGCGTTTCCTCCCTAAGGCCATAAGATTTAATCAGGCAGAGGAGGATGTTTCAAAAAGTAAGAAGGCAAGTTTCATCATGAGCTTTGAATGGCATATTTTAGTGCCAACTTAAGTTGAAATTTGAATGCAAAATTATATTGTGGGTGAGGTATATGTAATTCATTGCCATATGGAATTGTAAGATATATGCAGGATACATAATTCAAGCTCAACACATGCAGTAGTGTATGTACTGCTTTTCTCTTTTTGTATGCAGTACAGGTACATAACACATAAGACTTAATACATGTTGCAAGCCTACAAACTGTGGGAAAATAAGTTCTGGACTCTAAGGCATATTCAAATGCAAATTTTCACACCAAAGAGGTAGTTTATAATATTAAAGATGTGTGGAAATTTCCTGACTTCAGAAACTTGGAAGTCTTAAGCAAAATTCTCAGGAAATCTATTTTGCTAGAGAAAAAGATTTGTTGTGGTTTCTTTAGTTGTAACAGCAATGGGCAGGGAGAGTTTTTAGGCTTTTTTTGTAACTTTCGTAATTTTTACTCCATGTACATACTTGAAAACAGAAGCAAAGACAGTTTTGCATTTGGTCTCCTTATGTGAAGTCTTCTTTAAACAGAAACCCTTGCCTTAGACACCCCCCCCCCCACCTGCAGGTCGACAATCCTTCACAACAAAGTTTCAGGAAGTAGACCTCTACTTCACTTACATCTTTGATTATATGAAGTCCATGGGCAGAAAACATGGAAAAGAATCCTGTTTGTGAAATGAGTTAGAAAATGGTGATTTGACAAATTTGTCAAGTAAGCTCAAATTTTAAAAGAAGTGTTTCACACGTGATGATGCTTCAATTATAAGTACGATTTTTGGTTGTGTGCATGTGCAATAGAATTACCAAACTCACTTAATGAGGAAGAAAGGGGTATTTATCAGACTTTTGTTTAGAAGAGTTGATTTACATCAATGTCATGCCTCAGTTGAGAAAAGAGAAGATAACCCTTTAGGGAACATTGCAACATCTGAACAAGCTTTTCTGGCTTTGTTTATTTTTCTACGTAAACAGGCCTTGATGAAGAACGACTTATGAAAATAGCAGAGAGTGTTGGAGATAAGTGGAAGATCTTTGCTTGTACTGTTTTTGGTCCAAATGAAATCCATCATTTGCTTCAAAGTATTGAAAGGGATCAAGACAAGGCCTTATCAACTCTGAGAAAATGGAAGAGAAAGCAGCCAGCCTTTCACAGAGATTTGAAGAACAAGTTGTATGATGAGCTGAAGAAGTACAACCTTGTGAAAGCTGCCAGGATGGTTTTTGATGGTAATTCCTGAGTTTTCTATTCACCGTTCATATCAAAACCATAATACTCTAGATAAAGAGTTCAAGTTTCCCTCACTTTTATGTTGGAAATTCTTTGAAAACAAAGGACACTTTTGGTAATCTAAATAATTTCATTGTTAATTTCATTGTGATTACTGTCAGGCATCCATGAAGCTCTTCCAGGGTTCTCAGTTACTATTGGAAATAGGAATTGCTTTTGATTTGAATTATAAGAAAGACCAATATGCAGTCATGATGGTGTGTCTATGCATGGGTATATTTGTGCCACTTTGCTTACAAATGCAATATTTCAAGATAGGAATGAAAGACACTTTTCAAATTTTATTTATGGTTTTATCATGTTGAGTGATATATGGGTTTATCATTTTGAGTTGAAGAATCCTATTTGTTTTTGGTTTAGTTCAAAGGTCATTTGAGATCACCAGGGTCAAACTTCAAAAACCTTGTTAACAGGATGTAAGTACATATTTTGAATGAAGATGGGGCAGTTGGACAAACTGTCCACACACATTACTTTATAACTGCTCACCATGTAAAAGGAAAACTTTGTGTTTATAAATTATGCTGATCAAAATTTTGCTCTCCATATACCCGTTGTCTCTACACTGGCTTAGAAAATTGGTAACTGACCAGTCAGTCACAAGCCACCATTTTTGAAAAGTATGTAAGAATGAATGTTAAGTATTTCTAGGAAAGGGGATAGCAATAAGAATGATAACATTGAAAAGTCTGGCCTGTTGGATGGTGCATGGGTTCCTTGTTCATTGTATAGAAGATGTCCTATAATTTGGTAATGGTCATTTCAGTGAAATTTCCAACAATTTCAAATTTGAAATCATCCATTTGGAGCTTGTAATGGAAAAGTTGTGGATCTAGTTATACTTGTTATGTTGAATGTGGACTTGAATATTCTATAATATGGAGTGGTCAGAAGTCAAGGATAGGTAGTTCAAACTCTGAAAAACTCCTTTAATAGAACCATACAGTATTTCAACAAGTGTAACATTGGAAGGTACAATTCTTCGGGCTGTTTCCTGGCCGGGTCGTACTGAAGACTTTAAAAATGGAACCTGCTGTCATAGTTCTTGGTGTTCAGCATAATCAATGGAGTAGGTAGGTAACCACTTAGCCACAATCAGTAGCGTAGCCTGGATTGTGTCATGGGGCGGGGGAGTGTTTGGATCACTACATGAGGGAAAAGTCTAAGGGGAGAAAGAACAACCCAACTGCTATTTTAGGTTTTTTTTTGCATTTCAAGGTTGGGTCATTGGGGGAGGGGTTGAACACCAAAACCACCCTCGTGCTACGCCACTGACCACAATTGGAAAAACAGCAGTGGCTGGTTGGACTTTACCAATTGATTAGAAACTGAGCCATAAAACTTATCTAACAACCATTTTGTTTGTGGTATTGTAGAAGTTTCGTAATCATGTAAGGTAACAAGAGCTCAACAAGATCACACTTAATGCATACAGTATCTCACAAACATGTATTATTAAACAGATTGCATACTCAATATGTAGATGTTCCCTATTAGATCGAATGGATAGAGTACCATTTCAATGACCATAATATGCATTTTGCTTGATTTTCAGGTTTAGATAGGATTACTTTGTACAACATAGCAAGACAGGTGCTGTTTGATATGCAACCTCTGGGAAAAGCTTTGGGACTGACAAGATATGAGATGAGAGAGAGTGAGAAGTTCAATGATCCTGTGCAGTCATCCTTAGCTGTTTTAAAATTATGGAATGAAAAAAATGGACATGATGTTGGTAGGATAGAAAAGCTCTGTGATGCCCTGAAACATGTGGGACTGGAAGATGTTGCTAATTGGTTGAGAAATTTAGAAGATAATGAAGAAGATGGTTGTGATATGGATTGCCAAAGTCAAAAGGTTGCAGCAGAGGCATCTGGAAATCCAGGTAAAGATGTATCATTAGTTTATGTTTATTAGGACAGACTTTTTACAAGGAATTTCATCAGGAGAGACTGTACAGACAAATCCGATCAGTGCCCAATAGGTGAAATGTCCATTAGCCAACCACTGATCCTCTTAACTCTGTGCAGCCCAAGTTCCTGGTAGACATGAACCTCATCTTGACTCCTGTAAACTTGTTATGTTGAAAGTCACCCCATGCATGATACACTAAATTACTGTGATGGGCCAGTAGGAGGGCCTCCCTAATAAATCAATAGGGTGGCCTCATCCTTTTACCCAAGTTGCCATTGGCAGGTCGGATAAGAGTAGCTAATGGGGAATGCATGTCATGCGTGTGTTTAGCAACTGTAGGCAGCCATTAGTGGGGTCCATCAGACTGAAATTGTCTTCATTTATTGTCCAAATGGATTTCAAACAAACCCTCATATTCAGTAAAATTGAAGGAATTAATGTACAATTTAGTGTACATCTATCCATGATACAGGTAAGCAAGGAAAATAAAAGATTGAAAGGTGATAGACCCCAGTTATGGCTGACTGAAATTAGACCATAACTTAATGTCTGGATTCCTCTATATCTTGAAGGCAAATCAGCGTTTAACTTACATGGTAAGCGTTTTCTGGAAAATTGTTTATAGTGAGAATAATTTTTGTACTTGAGGCATACTGTCAAGGTCAAGTTTATCCAGAGCTGCCAACTGCTACAATTTAGAAGGGACAGTTCTGCTGTTTTACACCAAAATTTGCTGTGTTCTGATTTTTAGCCACTCCAATGCTTAAAGTGTACCTCAAGTCAAAAAATAGCCTGCGGAGCAGACTCTGTAGTAGCCGAAAGATGGCGCTCTCTCAAAATCATAATACATCCAAGTCTCTAAACAGTATAATATACAGAGTCTGCAAACCTTTGCCTAGTTTCCATGTACAGGAATCCAGCATTTTGAGGGACGGATTAGTAAACATGAGATGGTCACGTGGTGCATGAAACAAGTATGAATACTGTATTTTCGTACATACAACTGATACAACGAACGGCGAACAACCTGATTAGCTTTTGTACGTGGAGAATCTTTACCAGGTCGTACGTTCGATGCATATATATTACCTATTACGCGAGATATAATTTAGTATTTTAATTTTCGTCGTGACGTCATTTTTGGTGGTCGTAAATGAGATTCGATAGAAAGTTGGCAGGCTATTGTAAAGTTGGCAGGCTATTGTATACCGTAGGTATGCCATGTAACTTAGTTGGTAACGTTGACTGCTCAGCAGTGACTAAAGCCGTTGAAAGACTCATATAAGATTTTTTATTTATGAATGTTGGTAACGTTAGTCGAAATGCAAACACAATAGCCTGCTTACAGCAGGCTAGTCAAAAAATTGAAAAATATATATTAAGGGGGTCTGATCATTATTCCGAAGGGTCTTTATTCCAAATACAGGATAGGGTGCGTTATTCGGAACAGAGGATGTCGTCAACTTTTCTTCTTCCTTCACACCATTAACGACTATGTTTATTGACATTAATTGTACTGTTTGGGGTGAGAGAACTGGGCCTTTAAGGTGATCTGACGTTAATGGGTTAATGGTTAATAAGTGGTTAATTTTAAAATTTCAACAACTTGCTTAGGTTTGTATTAATGGCATGGTGATCATTGGGTGGGGACGTCTTTGCATCGATCTTTGGAATTTGTGGAAAGGAAGGTAGGTCAGACAATACCATTTCTGACACAGAAGCTGTGCCCTTGTATATTTGGAGGGATAAGAGTCCACATCCTCCATTTGGAATAACCACCCTTCGGAATAAAGACCCTTATTTTTTCGGAATAACGACCCTTATTCTCTATTGGGAATAACAAACCTTCGGAATAAAGACCCTTATTCTCTTTTGGAATAACGAACCTTCGGAATAACGAACCATCCGAACAACGAACCTTCGGAATAACGACCCATATTTTCTATTCGGAATAACGACCCTTCGGAATAACGAACGACAATCACATTAAGAGCATGAAGATGAATTCTAACAGTCCCAACTCCCATCTTCAAAGGACATTCATGAGCTGAGATATAAAATGTTGAAGTTTATTCACTCAACTTAAAATGGTATATTGTGCAATAATATGTGATGTCATTGTTGTACAACTCAAATGACAATCTTTGTATTTCTTTGTTTTGCTGAAAGTTACTGCACCTTGTACCAAGGTGTGACATCACTCTTACTCTAGTGGGGTTATGAAATTAATTAAGCCCTTTCTGTGCACCATCCTGTGCAAGCAAACAGGAAGTGTTCAAGGTAAAGTAAAAAACATTTTTAATTTTAAAGGAAAACAAAGCATGTTCTGTGAGATGTACAAAAAGAGAGTCACAAATTGTTGTGCAATGGACCAATTTGTTTTAAGTGAATAAACTTCAACATTTTTATATCTCACCTCAGGAATGTCCTGTGAAGATGAGAGTTGGACTGTTAGAATTCATTTTTCATGCTCTTTACTATATATTTTCAAATTTTTTTGACATGAGGTACACTTTAATGGGTTTTATCATATTTTTATTGATTTTAGAGTGGGAGCAGCTACAAATTGCAGGTGCAAAAATCAAGAAAAAACTCAACTTAACGGCACAAAAGTTGGGTTTTAGACTGTTAAGTTGTAGGCAGTTTTAGTAAGGGCTTTTCACGTAATGCCTGTCCCATCGTGCATTCATTCATTTGGTTTATCACATGACAGAAATTTTCAAGTAACATTAGCAGATAAATAACAAAAGGTGTCGTAGGGAGTGCACTTAGAAACCCTTTAGGGCTTATCTTGAAGTGTCACTCCCTGCGAGAAACAAAAAAAAACAGAGTTACATAGCAAGAAAAGTAATCGCTACACGTGAATAAACCTAACAGACTATTACTCCAGGCCTAGTCAAACCCTATCTCCCCACCCCAGAACAAAGCCAACCCTGCCACCCCAATTTCAAGTACCCTAACACCTAACCCAATCTCAGTTAATATGGGTGAGTGATGTTCGTCTGTTTTATTCTAGCTGGTTGGCACATGTGGTTTATCACAAAAATTCACATTAAAAAATGAAAATTTACGGCCTAAAACAGTTGGGACTGTTAAAGGACAAAAGCACTTATCCTAGACTAATTTTAAAACTGTAGCTCAACTTAAAAATATGTGCTCAATTTGTTTCTCTTTCAAGTATCTTTCATGATATTTCATGACTTAAGTGTTGCACGTTCAGGGTAGATCAAGCAGCTTGGTGTAATCAGGGAGCTGTAAGGGAAGGAGAAACATCGACTTAATCTGTCAGACAAAATGTACTTGGAAATAGTTAAATCCTCTTCAAGCACTGAATTTCGATTGACAGTTCACTTTGTTTTTATTGTTGACGTTTTGTTGACGTTCCTAGTTAATGATGACCTCCTTCTTTTCAAGTGCAGTAATCTTTCAACAAAGATGATTGTCAAGATGCTGCTTTAAAGATATCTGCTCATGCAGCCTACACATGTGAAACATTTTCACAGTTTCTGATTAAAACTACTGTCAGTCACTTTTAAGTTCCATTTTTATTCTAATTTCTTTATTAAAAAAGGAATGAACCTGTTTGAAAACCAAAGGGAGTCTAAATTTCAATGATGATATTTTAAATGATTCCAGATTGTTCCTAAAATAGTGAATAATGGATCTTTTCTTAAAAAGTAAATAAAGATATACACTGAGCCCTTTTAAAAAGTGGCACATTGCAGCACTAGCTGAAATAAATTTTGCATTCTTTGACGGCTGGCAATGAAATACTAATGGAGGAAAATCATCCTAAGAGCGCTTTCAGATGTAACAAAAACAATTGTCTTGTATGCTAAATCCCTGAATAGTTTAGAGGAATTTCAGGAATCAGACAATGCAAAACTTAAGTGGCGGCTATGCACATAGGACAAAGGACTTAGTGCATGCGTTGTTTCTCCTTCCCTTACAGCTCCTTGGTGTAATTGAATGAGGAAGATATTATCACATGATTCTCAAGAGCTGTTCATGAAATAGGATACTCCACTGCAATCCTAGACTTTCCCCAAATCTCTCAAGATGTGCCCTCGCAGCTACTGAGATTTGGCTCTGTCATTATTCCCTCTAAGTTGCCCATTAGACCTCTCCTAATGCACCGCTGCAGACAAACCAACTTCTCACACTCTCCTCTTCCCAATTTGACTCATCGTAAAGTCAATATACACAGTGCTAACCGACCCACAGGCGCCTCCACTGGAAATTCCTGCTAACAAGTTCTCACACTCACTGCTTTGAAAGTTTCTGCACTGAGTCATTGTAAGGATCGTGAGTGGTAGATCCCTGTTTTTGGGCGGTCTGGATTTAAATCACTAATCTCTGTAGCCAATGAAAAGCTTCCAATATGTAAACAGACAGAACAATGCAACATTCATCCCAAGATGATCTTCAGTGAATATCCATCAAATGTTGTACAATGCTGAAGCGGATTGGATGATACAGTAAACTATCTTCAAATGTATACATCTGAGTTCTGGGATGAATGAAACAATATAGAAGTTAAAAGTGATGATGTAAACAGGTGCAAAAGATACAAGTCTCTCACGGCAAGCGGCAAGTTTGTACTCACAGCTCAGCAGGCTTGTGTGTGTGAGCACGTACAGTCTGTATGAATGAACATTGTAAACAAGTGAACATTGTAAACAAGTGTTACAGTGCTAGCTCATGGAAGGTGCAGCAATAGGCAGTGAAGAGTTATCTGAAAGGTTGGGTAGCAGTGGGCTTCATAAATCACTTTCACTATCACTAGTAAAAGAGAGAGACTTTTTATGCTAACAAAAAAATGTCCTTGTGTTACACATGTTATCTGTCAAAAGGTTAGCATGCTGTGGCATGGTATAAATAATTCTAAAGACCTTTTAACTCAGTATGTGCTATTAGTTTTTGCAAGGGGGTACCCAAATAATGTCAAGATGTTCTATTTCTTTCAGTCAGGAGAAATAAGCCACTTAGAAAAACCCCTATGGTGGGGAGCAAGGACCTGGGGAAATTTTTTAGGGTAAGGGAACCTTGTGAATTTTTCAGGTTCTAATTAGGGAGAAAGGCATTTCCATTATTTTAGATTGTTCCTAAGTCCCCATTGTCTTGTTTTCCATTTTCAATTTTAGTGAGGTGGCTACCCTCTTTCCCCTGTAGGCAACAGTACACTTTCTTATCTTCAACTGGATTTTATTTCAAGAAATTGTTTCACCTGACCTGCTTATTTAATCAATCGATTTGTACTGTAATGTCCTAAAAAAACCTCTTTAAATTTCACAATTTTTTACAACACTTTTGCAAAATATGCAAAGCTAATTTGGCTGCTATTAATGTTATGAAATGTAAACACTTCTGGATGACCAATCTTCCTTGTGAGTGAATACCTGAAACAGTCACATGTAAACAATATTTACAAATAGCCCTGAAAGCAACTTCAAATTCTTCTTTCGTAAGTCCAAAATCCTCAGGACTGTTACCTTCCTGACTACAACTGCTGGTCAAAATTAACTTTTTTATTGTTTTATTTTTCCTTTTTTTTTGATTCCCTTGCATGTACTTTGTTTGGAGCTCAGACAATCTTTCTGATAAACTCATTGCGACACCCCCTATTTGCCTGTCAATGTTGGCCACAGTCATCCAAAATCCTCAGGACTGTTACCTTCCTGACTACAACTGCTGGTCAAAATTAACTTTTTTATTGTTTTTTTTTTTTTTGATTCCCTTGCATGTACTTTGTTTGGAGCTCAGACAATCTTTCTGATAAACTCATTGCGACACCCCCTATTTGCCTGTCAATGTTGGCCACAGTCATCCTGTTTATGGCATACAATCACTCTTTCTGAGTAACATTGGAAGGGACAAGGAGGCCACCTACACCTTCATCCTTTCCAAAATATACCCATTCCCCTCTGCTCCCCCCCCCCCCCATTCTGAGTTTCATGTAGACCTGGGAACTAAAATTAACAGTGTTATTTATGGCAGTGTCTCAATAGTTTTGCCTAGGATTGTAGAAAGTGAATGTGGCTTGTACAGAAATCCTCATGACAAACACATCTAAATCTCAAACAGCAGAAAGTAAGGTCAGTACTTTACATACTGAAAAACAAAATCAAAGAAAAGTTAGGCCTAAATGTGTGTTTCTATTTTGGTTAACACATCTTTTAAATATGTTTAATACATTTCTTCTCAAATTAACAACAGATGGAACCCCATTGGACAGTAAAGGAGCAATTGGTGGACAGCCTGCACATGACTCAGAACAAACCGCAGAGAATTTCAATGTGAATTCCATGATTGAGTTTGACTGGGGAGGTAAACTGTACCCAGGCACCGTCCTATGGCTTGGTCCTTTTCCAGACCTGAAAGATCTTGGAATTATTGCTGGAATTGAAACAGTAATTGCTTGCCATTGCTTTGTGAAATATTCTCTTCAGCTATTTCTTACAGTGGTAATATCTGATGTCAGGGTTTGCACTATCATTTGCCAGATAGGGGGACAGTATCCCTACAGCCTCAGCAAAGTTGACAGTTTTTGATAGCACCTGGAACATGAAATGTCTGGTAGGGAACAGTGGGGGGGGGGAGCAAGGGGGGAAGGCCCTCCTAAATTACTTACTTCAAGACCACATTTTGCCCCCCTCCCCAAAGAAAATCCACAAAGATCCGTTTCTCACAATCCAAAAATCTTATAGAGTCCTTAATAATTTTCTTCAGTAGATCATATAGACCTACTGTTTTTAAAGAATGGGAATAGGTATAAGTGTGTTGACATGCAGCACTAGACTTGATAAAAGTTTATATGGCTTAAACGATGTTGCCACCCTTGAGCATTTGTTTGCCCCCCTTACAAGGAAATCCTAGCTACGCCACTGGTTGGGAAGCATGTGGATATACTTCTATCAGCAAAAATATAAAACTACAGGGTTATGCTTAAAGATAATTTGAGAAGTTTGGATTTTAATTAAAACTTTTTTTTTAGAACAAGTTGTAATTTCTTTTTTTTTTTGAAGAATCTGCCCATCCTAGGGGCAAAATCATACAGAATACAAGGTCACTGAATGTCTTGTGGGGTATTTGTTTGACTCTTTGGTTAAATTTGAGATTTCTCTTTGATAAAATTGGAAAATTTCCCCTCCTAATGTTGCAATGCCCCCTCCCCCCGACTTATGTTTTAATCTTTGGAAATTAGTTTCTCTCTAGAAGAGACTTTGAGCACGTCTTGCATAACATAATGTAAAAACTGTTAGTCACTCAGGATTTCTGTTATAAAAGAGAAGTGAGTAGCCAATTTAAGTAAAGCTATTGTTTTTGTTGGAGTTCAAAGGTCATTTGGGTTCACCAGAGATGAGAAGGTCAAAACATTGTGAATATTTTATTTCAAGAAGGGTAACTGTGAGGAATCTCATACTTACCATGTGGATTGCCCATATTGAGGAGATAGTCGCCATTGTTTTCTTGGAGGTTAAAGGTCCTTTGGGGTCATCAGAGGTTAAAAAATCAAAACCTTGCAAATGCTACATCTCAAAAAGGGTAACTGTTAGAGTTTATATGCATGAGTGGATTGGGTTAAAGAGTATTGAATGGCATGGGTAATATAAGAGGCATACACTGTAGGTTAGTTTTTGGAACAGTTTATCCACTTCATGTCAGTAATCAAGTGGGGTAATTTGACAATATGTACTCAGGCAAACTCAAACTCAGTGGTAAGAAGAAGATCTTGAGTGCAGATAAGTGCACATCATTGGTATTTATGTTGATTCTGGTTTGAAGTTTTGCCCTATTGTTACATTTAGTGCCAGTATTTATACACATAGGAGTAAGTGGGTAGAGCAAAATATTAATATGTTAAAATTTAGAAAAAATCTGCTCATCATGCTTAGATGTTAATAACTTCATCTTTGGCATGAGTATGCTGATTTCACCATTTGATTTCCATGAAATTTATTTCCTACTGTTAAGTGGAAGTTCCTAGCAGTGTCTGGAACATGTGGGTTTGAACAAAGGCTGCCTGAGGGTCATTTGGGGACAAATTCTGGACATATTGGAGAAGGCTTCAATGCCCACAAAGCAGAGAATTGTTCAGTGGGGAACTTCATAAGTGTTAACTTTGAACAGATCAAGTTCTCTGTGTAATGCAAAAGAATTTAGGGCATACGAACATTGTCTCTTCGATAACCCTAAAGAAAACAATGAAGATAGCATTAAATTTAGTATCAAAGATTGTTTAAAGTTCTAGACAAACCTTGTGCCACCGTCCTGATAGGGACGTGTAAGTGGGAACTTGATAGTTAAATACACCACAGGTTATTAGTTTTATTGAAAGAACTAAATTACTGATCATTTGGATCAATACCCTTGAGAGTGAATGAAGTGGTGATTGTCTAATTGAATAAATCAAATTGTAACTGATACACCTTTGTGAAAATTGCAGGTTACTGTTATCTGACATAATCTATCACAGCTGACCACCACAGTGTCCAGAAAAATTATCTCATTGAATCATACAGCTCAATGGACTTAACCATTTCCTACCTGTAGGCCTAGATAAATAGTGTCTGACTCTGTTTAGCCCTCTGGGCAAGGTTTATTGTTCAGAAAGTAATGTACAGTAGTTCGGGTAATCAAAGCAAGCATTATAGTATCTACTCTGTATCAAACAAGGGACACTTTACTTGTACTCTGTTATGCCGTTCCTATAAGTAGCCAATTTTAAAGGCCCAGTTCTCTCAATATTCGAAATTTTGATTAAAGTGAGCCTGTTTTAAAAATACCTTTTTATCAAGTTATAAGAAAACATACAGTTTACCAGCATCATAACTGCGTGAGATGTCTCTTGTTTGTGAAGGTCAAAGGTTATTTGGGGTCACAAAAGGTCAAAACTTTGTTGACATGACATTTTTAAGGTGGTGTTCCCTCTTTTTTATTAAGTGGGGGTGAAAGGTCATTTGTGGTTACATGATTTCAAAAGGTTTTGACCTTACTAGTATATCTCAATAATTGCGAGGGACCTCATGCTTGTCATGTGGGCAGCCATGTTTGTTAAAATATATCATATGGCAAGGAATAAGTAAGCCTTTTGGCTTTTTAGTTTCAGGAAAGAGAACGTAAAGACCTGGTCAAAGATCATCAAACAGTTTCGTATTTTCATGCGCTAGCTTCTACCTACTGTATACGTACCAGTCTATTTCGCTCCTCCCTACCTCCTATTGACCTATGTATATCGTTATTGCCTGCAATAACCGTCTGGCAAAAACCTAATAACACCGTGGTAACCCCTACCTAATGAGGGCGCGCTATACCCTAGCTACTTCCTTCTTCGTTTTTGCCTCATCGTGTTCACACGTGTGGGAAAATCGTCTGGTAAAATTCCACTATTTTTTACGTACAATCTTCGTGATTCTGACCAATCCTTTTTGTCTACCCCGTGGACTGCTCCTTGATGCCTTCTACCGAAACCATGAGTAGCCTTTTTCTTTCAGGCCTTTTTTTTTCGGGGTTTTTTGCTCTTAGCGTAAGTATGGAGGATTTTCGCCTTGCGCGATCCTCTCGTCTATGTGGCTTTGTACAGGGAGCGGTCTCGCGCCGCCATTTTGTTCCCGATGCGGGTTCCGGGAATTGCGGTCTGTGGTGGACCTTTCCCCCTCCCCCTCTTCTCCTCCCGTCCGCGTAGGTTGTGGTACGGGTTTTGGGGGTTTTCGTCGGCGGGCCGGCTTCCCTTATATCCTTTTTTTTTTTAGGTCCTTAGCCGGTTCCCGCCCTCTCGTCTCCTTACATGCATGTTTTGGGTATCGTTGTTTATCGATCTCTTTCCATTTGCTTGTTTACGTTACCTTACAGGATTTACAGTTCGTATGCATGTGGTAGGATTTTTTATGTGTTCTCTTTCATGTTTAATATAAGGTTTCTTGCTGCATTTAATGTATTTTTTGGTTGTTGTGTAAGCATAGGCCTTGTCGTTTTGCATCGTCTTTTGACGTCATAGCGTAGGCCTCGCTAAACTCACCTCACTCTCGTTGCATGCTTTCATCTTATCAGTAATCCTGATCGATTAAAGCTGTTATTGTTGCATTGTGCTGGCCTCCCAGGCCGGCGAGTAAGTCTCTTTTGTTTGAATGTTTTCCCCGGAAGGG
The DNA here is from genome assembly GCA_037179385.1 of Holothuria scabra. NCBI lineage: Eukaryota > Metazoa > Echinodermata > Holothuroidea > Aspidochirotida > Holothuriidae > Holothuria > Holothuria scabra. The sequence goes on from CM074182.1 coordinate 25,404,122, forward strand.
GTTTTGTTTTCCTTATCGCTTTGTGCAGAGCGTCTAATTCCTCCAAATGCAGGAAATGCAAGAAATTCCGGCCGTTCCTGGACTGGGACTTCCACGATCTTTGTCCAGCCTGTAGACCATGCTCCCGGGTTTCCACCTGCCAGGTGTGCCGCAACTGGTCTTTCCGGGATTGGAATTCCCTGGAACAACGGGTTGAGGAAAACGAGTTGGCAAGACAAAGGAAAGCCGCTCGTAAGAGGGAAGCCGAGGCTTCCAAGGCAAAAGAAGGCAGTCATCCGACTCCAAGGAAGGATATTCCTCAATCCAAGGATAAGTCCGCAAAGGGGCCTGCTGCGGCAGCTTCCCCGAGGACTAGTGAGGTCTGTCCAAGCACTGCGCGGTCAGGCTTGCCGAGTCTCCAAAGGAAAACCAAGGAAACCGACACCCCGGCATCTCAGCCTCAGGCGAACCAGGCCAACCGGGAAAGCCAAGGAAAAAACGGGGTCCAAGGACAACCCCAAGGCACTAATGTTCCGGCATCCTCTCAGGAATGCTCGCCTACCGATCCGGGAAATTCCTCGGCTCTAGTCACCCAGGGCCTCGGCCCCGCCGTGCCTTCTTCCAGCAACCCTGGTGGTAGCCAGCCAATCCAGGGCGGCCAGGAGTTCCAGGCCTCTTCTGATTCACTTTCCGAGGACCATCCATCCCAGGGTTCCCCCGCTACCGGTGCCATGGACCTGTCCTTTTCCTCGGGTCTACACTCTGTTGCAACCAGGGATTTTCAGGGCTTTCCAAGCAGAGGCCGCCAGAGACACAGGTCTAAGTCAAAGAAGAAGAGGAGACGCCATTCTTCGTCCTCATCCTCTTCCTCAAGGGAACACCTGCACCGTAGAAGACGCCGTGATCCGGAGGCCTCCTTCCCAACCCAGGCCCTTTCCCAACTGGTATCGCTGCTCACTCCGTGAACCACATTTCAGCCGTTTCCCAACCAGCCCAGGCTCCGGCTCCTTCTCAACCATCCCCGGCTCCGGCTCCTTCTCAACCATCCCCGGTTCCACCTGCCAGCCAAGGAGCTCCGACGCCAGCCCCCACCCAGCTCCAGGTTGCGGACCAGGCCCAGCTTCAAGCAACTACCCAAGATCCCCAGTCGGACTTTCTGCACTCCCCGGACGACCAGGGGCAGTTGATTGAGCATTTCGACGAAGTCCTGGATAGCTCCGAGGACAACGCCCCCCGTGACTGGAACGTCCTTTTCCAGGGAAGCCTTCGAGAAGGCCGTAGAAGTCCTTAGGAGACAGTTGGGTTTCGACAATCCCTCGCCTCAAGAATCCTCCTCTGCCAGAAAGTCGAGACTTTCCTTGAACAAGTCGCCGGCACCGGAGAGACCTGCTATGCCTGTGGATGCGGAGTGCTTTGACCGCTTTGACGCTCAAGCTAATGCCAAGGTCTGGCGTGCTTTTCCCAAGAAGCACCTCAGAGACCTCAGAGTTCCATATCAGCGACGAGGACTGGAAGTCCTTTTTTGCTTCCCCGTTGATTCCGGATTCCTGCCTCAACAAGCTGAAGACTGCTGGTGCAGTGGACAGTAAGGGGTCGTTCCGCTCCTCTTCTACTAAGAAAGCCTTTTCGTCCCTCCAGGGCATCGACCTGGCAGCCCGGACCGGCATGAAGTTTACTTCTTCGCTCTTGCTCATTGCAGAAGTTCTCTCCAAGTCTTTCAGACAGTCAGGCACGGAAGAAGTCTCCAGGAAAGACACCGGCGCTTTGGTCAACATCCTGGGCCCAGTGGCCAGACTTGCTTACGACCAGTTTTCTAGGGTGGCGGTGAGAGCCACCAAGGAGAGAAGAGAACTTGTCCTAGACAATATTCAGTGGCCGTCTGCGGACATCAAGCGCCGATTCATGGAACTACCCCTCTCAGGCCCGGACCTCTTCGGAGGGAAGTTCGATGAGCAGCTCCTCACCGAGATCAAGCGGCGAAAGGACATCAATAAGGCAGAATTTACCTTCTCCAAGCCTTCCACTTCAAGGTCCAGAAGATCCCCTGGCAGAGCTTCATCCCGTCAAGCTCCTAGATCTTCAAGCTTCCCTGACCGACGCCCCTTCTCGGCTGCTCGCCAGCAACGTGGGAAGCCCGGTTCCCAGCCCTCCGGAAGGAACTACTCTGGCCCGTCAACTTCGTCTCTACCTAGCCGTCGCCAGACGAGGGGAACCTTCCGTACTGGTTCCCGGGGATCAGGATGGTTCCAAGCTAAGCCCTAGGGATGCCCACCCTACCGCTCGTCCCTTGGCGGTAGGGGGGAGACTAATGAGATATGCTCACATGTGGGAGACTCTCTCACCGGACCCTTGGGTTCGGCGAGTAGTGAACGAAGGATACAAACTAGAATTTTCCAGCCCCCCTCCTCAAGGGGGATGCTTCCGTACAACACCTGTCCCGAAATCCCGAGATCAACGACTTGCTCTAGAAAAGGAAATCTCGGATCTTCTGGAGAAGGAAGCAATTTATGCCGCCACAGACCCCCCACGGAGCCTTTACCGGTCCTGCTTTTTCCTGACGCCAAAGAAGCCAGACACGTGGCACCCTATCATCAATCTCAAGCCTCTGAACAAAGCCTACATTCGTCCCAGAAGGTTCAGGATGGAGACTCTTGCCGTCATTCTCCCGTCACTCCTACAGGGATCTTGGGTAACATCCCTGGACCTCAAAGACGCTTACCTGCATGTCCCGATCCACCTAACCCACCACAAGTTTCTGGCATTTCGTTACAAGGGTGTCGACTACTGTTTTCGGGCCCTGCCTTTCGGCCTCTCAACCGCTCCCAGAGTTTTCACAAGGGTAACAAGGACCGTCCTGGCTTTCCTCCGAAGAAGGGGCATCCTAGTGTTTGCTTATCTAGACGACTGGCTCCTCGTTGCCCGATCGGCCCAAGAAGCTCAGGAGATCACGTCCTTCACCATGAACACCCTCGAGGGACTCTGCTATGTGATCAACATAGAGAAATCCTCCTTGGTTCCGAGCCAGGTAGTCACCTACCTGGGAGCAGTGATAGACTTCCGATCCGGTCTAGCAACTCCGTCGCCAGACGAGTACTTTCCCTTCTGGAGATGGCCAGTCATCTCAGCTCACTCGACAAAGCTCCAGCCAGACTCTGGCTTCGTCTGCTGGGCCTCATGGCCAGCATGGTCGACGTTATACCGTATTGCCGCCTCTTCATGAGACCAATCCAGATTCACCTGCTCAAACACTTCTCTCCATCGACCTGCTCTCTGGCCAAGAAGGTTCCCGTTTCGACGGACGTCCGGCAGCACCTCTCCTGGTGGACGCTTCAACGCAATATCACTTCAGGGAGACCATTCAGGGAGTCCAGGCCCAAGGCAACGATCCTGACGGACGCCTCCCTGTCGGGGTGGGGAGCAGTTTGGGTAGCACACACCCTGTCAGATCTCTGGAGTCCGGAAGAGTCTCAGTCTCACATCAACCTCCTGGAGCTGAAGGCTGTTCTACTGGCCCTTTCTCAGTGGGGCCCCTCTCTCAGGTCTCACCAGGTTACGGTTCTCTGCGACAACTCAACATCAGTCTGTTATATCAACCGCCAAGGAGGGACGAAGTCACCCACTCTCTGCCAGCTGACATGGGATCTCCTCCACCTTTGCCGCCGGTTCAACATCCTCCTCAGAGCCTCTCACCTAGCCGGAGAGAACAACGTGATGGCGGACGCCCTGTCCAGGGGAACCCTTCAGGAGTCGGAGTGGTCCCTGTCTCAAGCATGGGCCAACCACGTCTTCCAGATCTTCGACAGACCGATGGTAGACCTCTTTGCCTCCCAGGCCAACGCCAAACTTCAAACCTTTTGTTCGAGGTACTTTCACCCGAGGTACTTTCACCTCAAGCTGACAGCCTGGAAACTCTCATCGGACGTTTCACTAGTAAGGGCCTTTCACAGGAGGCTGCGGTCATCGCAGCAGGTTCCCGACGATCCTCAACCCTTTCCACATACGACTCGAGACTTATCAGGTTCAGGGAATGGATGTCGCACCGAGATTTCGATCCCCTGGGAGCTCCTGTAGAGGCAGTTGCAGACTTTCTCCTTATGCTGTTCAAGGAAGGGAAACAAGTGAGCACTATCAGGAACTACCGTTCAGCGATCGCTTCCGTGCATAAGGGGTTCCAGGACGGCTCAACTGTTGGTTCCAATGAGGCCCTTTCTCACCTCTTTAACGGGCATTTTCAACCAGAGGCCCCCTAGGAAACGCCTGGTTCCTTCATGGTCGATAAACGACGTCCTGTCGGCACTATCTAAGCCGCCTTATGAGCCTCTCCACAACACAACATTGGAACTACTGACCTACAAGACCCTCTTTCTCATCGCCGCAGCGTCGGCCAGAAGACGCAGCGAACTTCATGCCCTGACCACTCAAGAAGGGTTTATCCGCTTCAGCCAAGATGGCGTCTTCCTCCTACTGGATCCATCCTTCCTGACTAAGAATTAGACGGTTTCCTTCTCCCCAGCGGAGATCTACCTTCCAAACATCGCCTCGTCCTCCTCCGTGGCCGAGGATAGGAAAGTCTGCACCGTCAGGGCCCTGAAATGGTATTTAGAGAGGACAAAGCCAATTAGGAAGTCGAAGAGCCTGTTTCTGATTCCCAGATCTCCTTACAACCCCGCTTCAAAAGACACCTTGTCAAGATGGTTAGTCAACCTGGTCCTGCCTCACTCCTCCTCGGAGGACAATGTACATGCCCACCAACTTCGGGCCCACGCCTCATCGAGAGCTTGGTTTAGAGGGGTTCCATTGGTCAACATCCTCCGGGCAGCAGCTTGGAAAACACCGTCGACCTTCGTCGCCTGCTACCTGACCAACGTGGTCTCTCAAGAAGGGGGCTTCACTAGAGCTATCCTAGGGGTTCCAGATCGTCGTCGTCCGGACCTCCCGCCTGCCGCTCGGTGCTAATCTGGATACATAGGTCAATAGGAGGTAGGGAGGAGCGAAATAGACTCCCCAAAACTCCCTGGTTTGGGAGTCTATGAGCTCCGATACCTACCTCCTATTCACCTCCGGCCTCCTGACCCCTAGGACTCCGACGGGTCTCTCCTGCGGCCATCTTCAGCACCAGTGACGTCTTTCCAAGACTTTGTCGGCCCCTGGTCGGCTGCCGAAGGTGAGACTGGGCCTTTCGGGCCTTTTTCTTTTTGTGTAGCTTAAGCTCTATTAGGGGGTAATTCTTTTTTTGTGTGTGTGTTTGTCTTTTTCCCGTGGGGCTAGTTCCCACGGGTCGGCCAAAATGTAGAAGGAAGTAGCTAGGGTATAGCGCGCCCTCATTAGGTAGGGGTTACCACGGTGTTATTAGGTTTTTGCCAGACGGTTATTGCAGGCAATAACGATATACATAGGTCAATAGGAGGTAGGTATCGGAGCTCATAGACTCCCAAACCAGGGAGTTTTGGGAAATCTACTGCACATTGAGGGTATGGCCAATGGACTGTACAGTACGACCATTGAGCTGTATTACCCATTACAACTAGTCTAGAGCTTTTTGCCAAACCTCAGTTTATTGTAATTTTGAATTTGTTTTACGTTAAAACTTGTTGTCTAATGACTAGAAACGGTTGGAAAATATTTTTGACATTAAGAATTGTATTTTAAATGATAGTGTTTTGTTTTACTTTTAAAGGAGGAGCCCTTAGAATTTGGTGGAAACTCTCTCTTATTTCGCAAAATGAAGACCCTGGATTGCGATTATGACAAAGGAATCTTCATTCCTTTGAAAAGATGCCGACCAGATTCCAGATTCCTAAGTGAATCTCAGATGAAGGATGACTTTACCAAATTAACAAAAGAAGGTACTAAAGTTTGCCAAAATTTATCTGCTAAGGCATCTTTCTGTAATAAATAGGTTTGCCTTATGGTTTTGAATGAATATTTAAACTTGCATTTTCTACTTTTAGATCCTGAATATTGGTAAAAAGTATTATGCAGTTCTTCTCAGGGAATGAGCCCCATCATGTACCATATTTTCCAACTTATATCACTGCTTCTTCATTTTCAAAGTTGAAAGGTGTTGTATGTTAAACTTTATCATAAAATTTTTTGATGTAAGAATAAGTGTTCAGAGGTTCTGCCAGAAAGTCAGAACTGTGGGAGTTAATGCTGCCAAAACCAAAATCTAAATTGATGCTGCCCATGGCCAAAGTTACAGGTAGATTAATCGGGGGCAAAAGCTTGCTTCAAGACCCCTATAAGGTACAGTCTGAAGGGTTGAAAGGTCATTTATTATAATGTAAGTTCAAACATTGGTTTACCCCCTGACAGAAACCCTGGTGCTTTGCTGTAATATGAGTATCTAATCAAAATTATTGTCTTGGTTTCAGCAGGGCCTGTAAAGTTTATGAGGATCATCATGGTTTTGTTGTGGAGGTCATTACTTTGAAAATTACATTCAGAAAAATTTTTGTTTTTCAAGTATTTTTATTCCTGGTTTCAATCAGCCAATGTAGCCATTTCCTTATTAGCTCACACCAGCGTGCTGGTGTGAGCTTTTGTGACCATGCAGTGTCACTCTGTCTGTCTGTCCGTCTGTCCATCCCTCCCTCCTTCCATCTGTCCCACCGTCCCTCTGTCCCTCAAGCCTTCTATCTGTCTAGCCCTCTAGCCGTCTAGCCATCTGTCTGTCGACAATTTGTTCCAAATGCTTTTACTCCCACATGTTTTCATCGATTTGCTTGAAAGGTGGACACAATATTCTGTGGGCAGTGGGCTATATGGGGTGTTCAGTAATATTGGTCCCAAGGTCCCTTGTGGGCTCTATGGTCCATTTGTGAAATTCTACAAGAAGCCTCTACTCCTACAGATTATGTCGTACACTGTTGTTGGTTAGTCATAATAGTACTCTGGTAGTGGTCCTTTTGGGGTGTTTACAATATTTTGATCTGAGGCCCAGGATGGCCTCTAGATTCCATTTTGTGAAATATTACAAAACGCTTAAGTCTGCCTTTGAGTTATTGCTAAAAGAGTTGACAGTCTGTAATAAGGATGCTTGATTAGTGATCTGTGGATGATATGCTAGAAATTTAGGTCCAAGGCCCCATTTGGACCCTTTGGCCCTTTTTATGAAATTCTGCAAAATGTTCCACCTCCTACAAATTGCCTTGTACAACTTTGCTGCTTGTTTATGATGACTCTCAATTGGTGATGGTACCTTCATTGTAAACAGGAAGTTTGGGTCTTGACCCAAGATGTGGCCCTAGGGTCTATTTTTGGTTTCGATGATAAGAGAAACCTATGCCATCATGATGGCGTGTGTGTGTATGTGTGTGCATGTGTGTGTATGTGTGTGTGTGTGGATAGGTGTATGTGTGTGTGTGTGTTTGTGACACTTTGCTCATTAACACTATATCTCAAGATAGGAATGTCTGACAGTTTTCAAACTTGGTACATAGATACACCATATTGAGAGGAAGAACCCTATTGTTTTTGGCAGAGGTCAAAGGTCATTTGGGGTCACAGGGGGTCAAAGTCTGAAAATCTCGTTAACAGGATATCTCAAGATACGGATGTCTGACAGTTTTCAAACTTAGTTCAAAGATGCGCCACATTGAGATAAGAAACCCTATTGTTTTTGGCAGAGGTCAAAGGTCATTTGGGGTCACCAGGGGTCAAAGTCTGAAAATCTCGTTAACACGATATCTCAAGATAGGAAGCATTGGTAGATTTCATATTTAGTATGTTGATGCGTTATGGTCAAGAGATGGTCCCTATTGTTTTCCGTGGAGGTCAAAGGTCATCTAGGGTCACTGGGGGTCAAAGTCTGAAAATCTCATTAAGACGATATCTCGTGATAGGAAGCTCGGGTGGATTTCATATTTGGTATGTTGATGCGTTATGGTCAAGAGATGGTCCCTATTGTTTTTCATGGAGGTCAAAGGTCATTTGGGGTCACCAGGGGTCAAAGTCTGAAAATCTCGTTAAGATGATATCTCAAGGTAAGAAGCTTGGGTGGATTTCAAATTTGATATGTTGATGCGTTATAGTCAGGAGATGGTCCCTTATGTTTTTCGTGGAGGTCAAAGGTCATCTAGGGTCACTGGGGGTCAAAGTCTGAAAATCTTGTTAAGACGATATCTCATGATAGGAAGCTTGGGTGAATTCCATATTTGGTATGTTGATGCATTATAGTCAGGAAATGGTCCCTAATGTTTTTCACGGAGGTCAAAGGTCATTTGGGATCACTGGGGTCAAAGTCTGAAAGTCTCGTTAAGACGATATCTCATGACAGGAAGCTTGGGTGGATTTCATATTTGGTATGTTGATGCGTTATAGTCAGCGATGGTCCCAATTGTTTTTCATGGAGGTCAAAGGTCATCTGGGGTTACTGGGGGTCAAAGTCTGAAAATTTTGTAAAGATGATATCCCAAGATAGGAAGCTTGGGTGGATTTCATATTTGGTATATTGATGCGTTATAGTCAGATGGCCCCTATTTTTTGCGGAGGTCAAAGGTCATCTGGGTCACTGGGGGTCAAATTCTGAAAATCTCGTTAAGACGATATCTCAAGATAGGAAGCTTGGGTGGATTTAATTTTTAGTATGTTGATGTGTTATAGTCAAGAGATGGTCCCAATTGTTTTTCCACGGAGGTCAAGGTCATCTGGGGTCACTGGGGGTCAAAGTCTGAAAATCTTGTTAGCACAATATCTCAAGATCAGAAACTTGGATAGATTTCATATTTAGTGTGTTGATGCGTTATGGTCAGGAGATGGTCCTTACTTTTTTTCGTGGAGGTCAAAGGTCATCTGGGGTCAGCAGGGGTCAAAGTCTGAAAATATTCTTAACACAATATCTCAAAATAGAACACTTTGATAGATTTCATATTTGATATGAAGATGCGTTATAGTCAGGAAATGGTCCCTATTGTTTTTTGCGGAGGTCAAAGGTCATCTGGGGTCACCAGGGATCAAATTATGAAAATCTTGTTAACGTGATATCTCAAGATAGGAAACTTGAATAGATTTTATATTTGGTGTGTGGATGGGTTGTAGTTAGGAGATAGTCCCTATTGTTATTGGTAGAGGTCAAGGGTCATCTGGGGCCACTGGGGGTCAAAGTCTGAAAAATTTTTAAACACGATATCTCAAGAGGGGAAATTTGCATAGATTTCATATTTGGTATGTGGACGAGTTATGGTCAGGAGATGGTCTCTGTAGTCTTTGGCGGAGGTCAGAGGTAATCTGGGGTCACAAATGGTGAAAGTCTTAAAATATTGTAAACACACATCCCAAGATAGGAAATTTGGATAGATTTTATATTTGGTATGTTGATGGGTTATGGTCAGGAGGAAACTTGGATAGATTTCATATTTGGTTTGCTAATGGGTTATGGTCATGAGATGGTCCCTATTGTTTTTGCGGAGGTCAAAGGTCATCTGGGTTCACCGGGGGTCAAAGTCTGAAAATCTTGTTAAAGGGATATCTCAAGATGTCTGTCTATCTATCTATCTATTTATTGCTTTTGTTGAGGTCAAAAAAGCATCTGGAATAACAAAATTATCTTCTGAACATGTTAGTATAACATTTGAGTGAGAAGATAATGGCGCATGATGGCAAATTTGAAACAGTACAATTTTTGTATCATCGAAACCTCAATGCATTTTTGCATTCTAGTTTTTAAAAAAAGTTACTCTCAAAATTTTAGAATTTTCTTCATGAGTAAGGGCTACACTGCTTCAACTGGTATCTGCCTGTGGAAGTAATGTGTGGATCATATGTCTCTGACTGTGTTCTGGGGAGGCAGGCTTTAGTTTTCATTCTGTTTAGTCTTAATCTTAGCTAATGATGTTCAATGTTAGTACTTAGTGCAGGCCATTATAAGTGATTATTATGGTGCAATTATCTGTTACTCTTAACCCTATTTTAGTTTTAATTTTTATATTGTAACTTTTTCAGGGCAATAGAATAACTTTACACTGAAGATGCTGTAGCTTGAAACACTATAGATCTCTACTTCATTAATCCTACCATATCATCAAGTCTAAGCAGAGCCCATAATACAGCAATTATTAATCTGGATTCCAATCAGATAGGTCTTCATGTTTGACAACCATTGCCTTAGTGTCCACTGACATCACTGGTCATATTGGCAATTGGGATGCTCAGCTGTAGCCAAGACCAGTAAGAAGATCTAAAAGAAGACAAACCCAATGTTTATATTCATTTAAATGACATGAAAATGGTTTGGCAATCCAAATGGCACAAGTCATTAGTGGGGAAAATGCATTTTGGGTATCAAAGAGGCTCAAAATGAGTTGATGCTGAGTTGGTGCGTTTTTGGTTTCGATGATAAGAGAAACCAATGCATTCATGATGGCGTGTGAGTGTGTGTGTGTACATGTGTGTGTGTTTGTGACACTTGCTTGTAAGCTTGATATCTCAAGGTAGGAATGTCCGACACTTTTCATATTTGGTATGTAGATTTGTCATGTTGAGAGAAAAAACCATATTTTTTTTGGTAGAGGTCAAAGGTCATTTGAGGTCATCAGCGGTAAAATTTCAAAAACTTAGCAAATAGGCTTGTAAACAATATCTTCAGATAGGAGTGACCGACACTTTTCATACTTGGTATATAGATTTGTCATGTTGGGGGGAAGAACGCCATTGTTTTTGGTATAGGTCAAAGGTCATTTGAGGTCACCAGTGGTAAAATTGCGAAAACACCGAAAATGGCTTGTAAACACGATATCTTCAGATTAGGAGTGGCAGTACTCTTCATATGTGGCATATAGATTTGTCATGATGAGAGAAAGAACCCTATTGTTTTTGGTAGAGGTCAAGGGTCATTGGAGGCCACCTGCGGTAAAATTGCGAAAACGTCAAAAGTGGCTTGTAAACACAATATCCCAAGATAAGAGTGACCGACACTTTTCATATTTGAGATATAGATTTGTCATGTTGAGAGAAAGAACCCTATTGTTTTTGGCCAAGTTCAAAGGTCATTTGAGGTCACCAGAGGTTTAATTACAAAAACTCTCAAATGGCTTGTTAACACCTTAAAAACCTTCTTGTTTTTTGATACAGACCAGAGGTCATGTCAGGTATTTAGAGGTCTTTGAGAGAATCAAAGAACCCTTTTGGTTGAGGTCAAAGATCATCTGGGGTAACAGAGGGTCAGTGTTGTTGGGATTTGTAGGTTATCAACATGATATAAGTGTGTTTTGATCTTTGTTAAACAAATCCTTGACATTCTGTGCCTAAATTGTAAAGAAAAATCTATCAAACACTGTCAATTTGAAACAAGGTAAGGTATTTCATGGCAAGGAATCACTATTAAAGCCTTTTGGCTTTCTGGTTGATTCCTTGATGCACTCAGAGGAATCTATGCGATGGTGATGGCGTGTGTGTGTATGTGATGCTTTTGCTTGAAAACATGATATCTCAAGCAGGGTAAGTGTGACTTATCCCGTATTTGTTTTTGAGGTTTGCTGTATTGAGTATATGATCCCTATAAATGTTTTTGGCAGAGCTCAACGGTCATGTGGAGTCAGGATCAAGGGGTCAAAACCTTGTAAACACAATATCTCAAAAAGGGTGTGGGACTAATCTCATATTTGGAGGGTGGGTTTACCACATTGAGTAGATGACCCCTTTCAATTTTCATGGAGGTCAAAGGTCATTTGGGGTCCCAAGAATTCAAATGGTGAATTTCCTAGAAATTGCTTGTAAACATGTTATCTCAAGAATGGCAAGTGTGACTAATTTCAAATTTTGTTGTTTAGGTTGGCAATATTGAATAGATAATCCCTATTGTTTTGGTGGAGGTCAAAAATCATTTGGGGTCACGAGAGGTGAAAATGTCAAAACTTTGTAAACACAATATATCATAAAAAGTACACAAGGCCATACTTATATTTGGTGTGTGGGTTAGTCTTATTCAGTAGATGATGCCTATTGATTATGGTGGAGGTGAAAGGTCGTTTGGGGTCATGAGAGGTGAAATGGTAAATTCTTAAGAAATAGCTTGTAAACATGGTATCTCGTGAAGGGTAAGTGTGACTAAGCTCATGTTTGGTCTGTGGGTTAGCTATATGGAGTAGATGATACCAATTTTGTTTGTGGTTAAAGGTCACAGTCTAAAAACCTGGTTTACATGATTTCTGAAGGTATTAAGCTTCAACAGATTTCACACTTGGTATTTGGATGTGTCATACATAGGAAGAGAAGGCTATTGTTTTTGGTGAAGGTAATAAAGGTCATTTGGGGTCACCAGTAGTCTAAAATTCTTGTTTACACGATATCTGATGGTGTGAAATGTATAGATTATCACATCTTTTGTAGATACATTATGGTGAGGAGTGCAATTTTCTTGTTTTTGGTAAAGGTCAAATGTCATTTGGGGTCACAAGGGGACAAAGTCTCAGTACCATGTTCATTCAATTCCTCATGGGTGGAGTCTCGGATACTGCAAAATTTAGAATTTATTATGTGAGTGTAGTGAGCAGAGCCCTATAGCTAGTTCCAGGTGGCCAAAGGTCTTCTAGGGTGTTGCAGGCTCAGAACATCTGAACCAGATTTACATGATTTCAAAGCAGGAAACGTGTACTTTGTGGGTGCATTATAAAGCACTGTCAATTTGAGGAAAAAAAAACAGACTTAATTTCAGCAGCAAGAATTACTAAGCCTTTTGGTTTTCTGATTTCAAGAACTGTTATTAGTAACAAACCAGATGTCTTGGCTATTTTAATTATGTGTGGCACCAGTACCTGTATTCACGTGAAAACCTGCATTTATACCACCCAACTTTAGATGCAAATAATTTATGATTTCATGACAGTATTCTAAATTTCAGACTGTGTGCAGTCTAGGATTCATTTCTGATTACATGTCAAAGGGAAGCAAAGAATTTTTGTGCTGGTGATGGTGATGTTGTATGTGTCTTTGTGACACCTTGCTTGTGAACACAATATCACAAGATAGGAATACCTGACAGTGCTCAAACTTGGTAGGTAGATGCCCCATGTAGAGAGAAAGAATTCTGTCAATTTTAGTAGGGGGTAAAAGGTTATATGGGGTCAGTGAACCAAAATCTGAAAAAAACAGTTGACACAATATCTCTAGTTAAGAAACTTGAATAGATTACTTAATTGGTGGGTCAATGTGTTACCATCAAAAGATGCTCCCTGTCATTTTTGGTAGAGGTCAAAGATCATCTGAGGTCACCAGAGGTCCAACTCGGAAAACTTGTTAATATGATTTGTTAAGGTAGGAAAATTGAATAGATTCCTAATTTGTTTGTGGGTATGTCATGGTCAGAAGATGCTCCCTATTGTTTTGGGTGGAGGCCAATAATCATCTGAGGTCATCAAAAGGTAACTCTCAAAACCTGGTTAAAATAATATCTCAAGTAAAAAAACTTGAATAGATTTCCTAATTGGTATGTGGATGCATATGGTCACAAGACTGTTCCTATTGCTTTAAGTGGAGGTCAAAGCTCGTTTGGGGTCACAAGGGGTCAAACTGTGAAAAACTTGTTAAGATGATATTTTAATTGAGGTAAGAAACTTGAATAGATCTCACAATTAGTATGCAGATGTGTTATGGCCAGAAGATGGTCTGAACCACTTTTGGTGGAGGTCAAAGGTCATCTAAGGTCACTGCAGTCAAAACCAGAAAACCCTGTTAACACCATATCTTAAGATAGGAAACTTCAATGTTGGTATGTGGTAATTGGTATGTGGATGTGTTTTAGTCAAAAAATGGTCCTTGATTGCTTTGGTGGAGATAAAAGTTCATCTTGGATTACCCAAAGTCAAAACCTTGAAACTGATAAAAGGATATCTCAAGATATGAATGCATTGTGAGGAGAGGGTAGTCCACACTTTTTTTGATGGAGATCAAAGGTCATCTGGTGTCACCATAGATCAAACCCTGAAAACCTTGTTGGCAAAATATCACAAGGTAGGAAACTTGGATAGGTTTCATATTTGGTATATGGGTGTGTTATGATGAGACAACGGTCCATACTGTTTTTGGTGGAGGTCAAATGTCATCTGAAGTCACCTGGAATCAAACTCTGAGACCTTGTTTGCACAATATCTTAAAGGTCGTGTGACATGAAAATGACAAAATTGGGTATTTGATGTAAAAAGCATCAAAAACAAAGAAAAAAGCTGCAATTCCATAAAAATCCATAAAAAATTGATCATTTTAGAGGGCAATTTCTGATTTGCCCTCCATCATTAACAAATATGAGCTTAATATGCAAATATTGTGATGTCGTGAGAGGGACATGCCATATATGGCTAATGTTATCCTATGTTTTTACAATCCCTATATGAAGGACAGTTGTAACATTAGTTTGTCCTGAGGGTTTTATTTTGGAAGTTTAAATTGTGTCCTTGAAAATTGTCAGTATCAATTACTAAACCATATACTGTCTTCTGAGTAATGAAGAGATAATATAGGGTTAACAAAAGGTATGTCAACACTTTGCAACACTCCACATCATTATTTTTGCATCAGTAACAAGTTGCTTTAGAAACATTCAAACTTTGAAGAGGTATATTTTGAGAATCGTAAAAGATACTGAAAAATTCCAACAGATTTTCCCATAGAAAAGTTCACTCTGTAACTTCCAGTTGAAGTGAGGTAACTTTGCTGACATGTCACACTATCTTTAAGGTACAGTTTGAAACTTGGATTGACTTGACTCATTTTATGTAGGTGTTGTATGGTTAAAAGAAAAATCTTTTAAGATTTTGTGAAATTTTAAGGTCATCTTTGGTCACCAGGGGTTAAGCCTGGTATTATTTTCATATCATGTTCTATTCCCTGTCAATGTGGCAGTATTAAAACATTTTAAGATTATCCTGCAGAAGGCACTGAGATCTATGTAGCAAACACATGACAATTTTTGTGAGCTACAAACCATCTCCATTTTCCGTGTCTTTGTTATAGATGTCACTCTCCACCGGGATATATAGAGTTGTAAACTGTCTAGTGTCATAGAACGTTGTGTATTTTATGTTTAAATGCACAGCAATGAAGAAAGGAAAAAATGAAAAGATATGAGGGATAGTGGAACTTGGCTGTAAGTTCTGCTTCCTACATTCTGAATGGATTTAGCAAAACCCACATTCCACAGGTATAAAGCATTCCTTGCAGTAAAAGGTTTCCTGAATGTTTATATTGAACATGTACGGTCAATTGCACATGTACACTGCATGCATTTGTTTGTTCAGATGATAGTTACCTTCTTTCTTACCTTTTTATATGGTACTGTAGATGATTGGAACACACAAATAAAAGCAACAGAAGAGAAAATGAGACCAAAAGAATATTCTTGGGAGAATGAAAGACAACGAATGGAAAAAAGAATAAAGGTGTGTATTTTATAACGTTGCATAATACCATGTACTTAGACCTCCAGCTCTATCACCTTATGCTTAAAGTTTATTTCGATCAAACCTCTTTCACAAGAAAATCACACAAAGTGAGAACATGTGCAGATGTAGGTTTGATTTTATAATGCAGCAGTCAAATATTCTCTTACTTATTTGATTGTTTGTAAACAATGTATTCAGTGGATTCATAAAAATTTGTGGGACAGCCTTACACAGGGGATTTGACTGGGAGTTGCCTTTGAGATTTGGTTTTGGTGCAATATTTTATTTTTTTTATTTGAAATGAAAATGCAAGCATTTGAAATGAAATGCAAAGTAGTAGGCCTATATGAATTTAGTGGAGGGAAGTAAGCAACACAGAAATTCAATAATGCACCTGAAATTTGCTGCAGTTTTTGGTTTTGATGATAAGAGAAACCTATGCAATCATGAGGGCGTGTGTATGGTGTGTGCTGTACTTGCTGTACTGGACACTGCAATGAGCTCTGTCACGTGATTATGCAAGAGCCCGCCCTTGCTGGCGGCATTCACTTGCTGCATGACTTAAACGGCTAAAGGGGAATTCTGACCATTTCCTTACAGGGAACAGTTCTGTGTACTCCCTAAGGCATTGAATGTAGTGTGTACACGCCAATTTATATGCATGTGTGAGCCTGTAAACGATACCTTGCTGGGTACAAGCCGCTCACGAGAGCACAAGCCTCGCATGTCTTTCCTCGCTCACGCAGAGCTCCTAATTGGAGTAGCTACCCGAAAATTCAGACACTGCAATCAGCTCTGTCACGTGATATGCAAGAGCCCACCCTCGCTTCCGGCATTCACGTGCTGCATGACTTTAATGGCTAAAGGGGAATTCTGACCATTTCCTTATGGGGAACAGTTCTGTGTACCCCGTAAGGCACTGAATGCCGGTATGTGCTATGTGTTTGTGTGTGTGCGTGTTTGTGACGCTTTGCTTGTTAGCATGATATCTCAAGATAGGAATGTCTGACAGTTTTCAAACTTAGTACATGGATGCTCCATATTGAGAGGATGAACCGTATTGTTTTTGGTGGAGGTCAAAGCTCATCTGAGGTCACCGGGGGGTCAGTTTCTGAAAACTTTGTTAGCACGATATCTCAAGATAGGAAAATTGGATAGATTTCATATTTCTGTATGGATGCATTATGGTCAGAAGATGGTCCCAATTGTTTTGGGGGAGGTCAAAGGTCATCTGGAGTCACCAGGGGTCAAAGTCTGAAAATCATGTTAGCACGATATCTGAAGATAGGAAACTTGGATAGATTTCATGTTTGTTATGTGGTTGGGTTATGGCCAGAAGATGGTCCCTGTTGTTTTTGGTGGAGGTCAAAGGTTATCTGGGGTCACAGGTGTCAAAGGCTGAAAATCTTGTTATCATGATATCTAAAGATAGGAAACTTGGATAGATTTCATATTTGGTATGTGGATGCATTATGGTTAAAAGATGGTCCCTATTGTCTTTGGTGGAGGTCAAAGGTTATCTGGGGTCACAGGGGTCAAAGGCTGAAAATCTTGTTATCATGATATCTCAAGATAGGAAACTTGGATAGATTTCATGTTTGTTATGTGGTTGGGTTATGGCCAGAAGATGGTCCCAACTGTTTTTGGTGGAGGTCAAAGGTTATCTGGGGTCACAGGTGTCAAAGGCTGAAAATCATGTTATCATGATATCTCAAGATAGGAAACTTGGATAGATTTCATATTTGGTATGTGGATGCGTTATGGTTAAAAGATGGTCCCTATTGTCTATGGTGGAGGTCAAAGGTCATCTGGAGTCACCAGGGGTCATAGTCTGAAAATCATGTTAGCACGATATCTCAAGATAGGAAACTTTAATAGATTTCATATCTGGTATGTGGATGCGTTATGGTTAAAAGATGGTCCCTATTGTTTTTGGTGGAGGTCAAAGATCATCTGGGGTCACAGGTGTCAAAGGCTGAAAATCTTGTTATCATGATATCTCAAGATGGGAAACGTGGATAGATTTCATATTTGGTATGTGGATGTGTTATGGTTAAAAGATGGTCCCTATTGTTTTTGTTGGAGGTCAAAGGTCATTTGGAGTCACCAGGGGTCAAAGTCTGAAAATCATGTTAGCACGATATCTGAAGATAGGAAACTTGGATAGATTTCATGTTTGTTATGTGGTTGGGTTATGGCCAGAAGATTGCCCCTATTGTTTTTGGTGGAGGTCAAAGGTCATCTGGGGTCCCTGGGGGTCAAAGGCTGAAAATCTTGTTAGCACAATATCTCAAGATAGGAAGGAAACTTCGATAGATTTCATATTTCTATATGGATGCGTTATGGTCAGAAGATGGTCTCTTCTGTTTTTGATGGAGGTCAAAGGTCATCTGGGGTCACCGGGGGTCAAAGGCTGAAAATCGTGTTAGCAAAATATCCCAAGATAGGAAACTTGGATGGATTTCATATTTGGTATATAGATTTGTAATGATCAGAAGATGGTCTCTTCTGTTTTTGATGGAGGTCAAAGGTCATCTGGGGTCACAGGGGTCAAAGGCTGAAAATCTTCTTAGCACAATATCTCAAGATAGGAAACTTTGATAGATTTCATATTTCTATATGGATGCGTTATGGTCAGAAGATGGTCTCTATTGTTTGTGGTGGAGATCAAAGGTCATCTGGGGTCACCGGGGGTCAAAGGCTGAAAATCATGTTAGCACAATAACTCAATATAGGAAACTTGGATAGATGTCATATCTGGTATGTGGATGCGTTATGGTTAAAAGATGGTCCCTATTGTTTTTGGTGGAGGTCAAAGATCATCTGGAGTCACCAGGGGTCAAAGTCTGAAAATCATGTTAGCACGATATCTCAAGATAGGAAACTTTGATAGATTTCATGTTGGTTATGTGGATGGGTCATGGCCAGAAGATGGTCCCTAGTGTTTTTGGTGGAGGTCAAAGGTTATCTGGGGTCATAGGTGTCACAGGCTGAAAATCTTGTTATCATGATATCTAAAGATAGGAAACTTGGATAGATTTCATATTTGGTATGTGGATGCCTTATGGTTAAAAGATGGTCCCTATTGTTTTTGGTGGAGGTCAAAGGTCATCTGGAGTCACCAGGGGTCAAAGTCTGAAAATCATGTTAGCACGATACCTCAAGATAGGAAATTTGGATAGATTTCATGTTTGTTATGTGGATGGGTTATGGTCAGAAGATGGTCTCTATTGTTTTTGGTGGAGGTCAAAGTTCATCTGGGGTTCCTGGGGTTCAAAGGCTGAAAATCTTGTTAGCACAATATCTCAAGATAGGAAACTTTGATAGATTTCATATTTCTATATGGATGCGTTATGGTCAGAAGATGGTCTCTATTGTCTTTGGTGGAGGTCAAAGGTCATCTGGGGTCACCAGGGGTCAGAGTCTAAAAATCTTGTTAGCATGATATAACAAGATAGGAAACTTGGATAGATTTCATATCTGGTATGTGGATGCGTTATGGTCAGAAGATGGCCCCTATAGTTTTTGATTGAGGTCAAAGGTCATCTGGAGTCGCCAGGGGTCAAAGGCTGAAAATCTTGTCAGCACGATATTTAAGATAGGAAGCTTGGATAGATTTCATATTTGGTATGTGGATGCGTTATGGTTATAAGATGGTCCCTATTGTTTTTGGTGGAGGTCAAAGATCATCTGGGGTCACAGGTGTGAAAGGCTGAAAATCTTGTTATCATGATATCTCGTTATGGTCAGAAGATGGTCCATTTTGTTTTTGGAAGTGGTCAAAGGTCATCTTGGGTCACAGCGTTCGAAGTCTGAAAATCCGGTTTACACAATATCTCAAGGTAGGGAACTTGGATAGATTTCATGTTTGTTATGTGGATGGGTTATGGTCAGAAGATGGTCCCTGTATTGTTTTTGGTGGAGGTCAAAGGTCATCTGGGGTCCCTGGGGGTCAAAGGCTGAAAATCTTGTTAGCACAATATCTCAAGATAGGAAACTTTGATAGATTTCATATTTCTATATGGATGCATTATGGTCAGAAGATGGTCTCTTCTGTTTTTGATGGAGGTCAAAGGTCATCTGGGGTCACCAGGGGTCAAAGGCTGAAAATCATGTAAGCAAAATATCCCAAGATAGGAAACTTGGATGGATTTCATATTTGGTATATAGATTTGTAATGATCAGAAGATGGTCCCTATTGTTTTTGGTGGAGGTCAAAGGTCATCTGGGGTCACAGGGGTCAAAGGCTGAAAATCTTGTTAGCACAATAACTCAATAAACTAAACTTGGGTAGATTTCATATTTGCTATGTGGATGCGTTATGGTCAGAAGATGGTCCCTATTGTTTTTGGTGGAGGTCAAAGATCATCTGGAGTCACCAGGGGTCAAAGTCTGAAAATCATGTTAGCACAGTATCTGAAGATAGGAAACTTGGATAGATTTCATATTTGGTATGTGGATGCGTTATGGTTAAAAGATGGTCCCTATTGTCTTTGGTGGAGGTCAAAGGTCATCTGGAGTCACCAGGGGTCATAGTCTGAAAATCTTGTTGGCACAATATCTCAAGATAGGAAACTTCGATAGATTTCAAATTTCTATGTGGATGCGTTATGGTCAGAAGATGGTCTCTTCTGTTTTTGATGGAGGTCAAAGGTCATCTGGAGTCACCGGGGGTCAGAGTCTGAAAATCTTGTTAGCATGATATACCAAGGTAGGAAACTTGGATAGATTTCATATTTGGTGTGTGGATGCATTATGGTTAAAAGATGTTCCCTATTGTTTTTGGTGGAGGTCAAAGGTCATCTGGAGTCACCAGGGGTCAGAGTCTGAAAATCTTGTTAGCATGATATACCAAGGTAGGAAACTTGGGTAGATTTCATATTTGGTGTGTGGATGCATTATGGTCAGAAGATGGCCCCTATAGTTTTTGATTGAGGTCAAAGGTCGTCTGGAGCCGCCAGGGGTCAAAGTCTGAAAATCTTGTCAGCACGATATTTAAGATACTAAGCTTGGATAGATTTCATATTTGGTATGTGGATGCGTTATGGTTAAAAGATGGTCCCTATTGTTTTTGGTGGAGGTCAAAGGTCATCTGGAGTCACCAGGGGTCAGAGTCTGAAAATCCTGTTAGCATGTTATACCAAGGTAGGAAACTTGGATAGATTTCATATTTGGTATGTGGATGCGTTATGGTCAGAAGATGGTCCATTTTGTTTTTGGAAGTGGTCAAAGGTCATCTTGGGTCACAGCGTTCGAAGTCTGAAAATCCGGTTTACACAATATCTCAAGGTAGGGAACTTGGATAGATGTCATATTTGGTATGTGGTTGGGTGAAAGTCTGGAGATGGTCCCTACAAAGATGCCAAGTATCCAGATTTAGGTAGAGTAATTACCATTCCACCCTCTAATCCCCAATTACAAAAATCCTCCAAAAATTCCCCTTTTCACATGTTAAGGCCTTTTGTTGAACACTCAACATTGTGAAAAGTTCAAAAGATTTTAACAGATGCATGCTGAAACATAGCCTGCTTGGGGACATATTTTGCACAAGTACTTGCGCTGTGCTCATATATTTTGCATTACCTAATAACAAAGGATAGTACACACTTGATACCTGCTAAGAAGATTAGGTGAACTTCGACATAAAATCTCTTTTAAAACCTTGTGATTGGTTCCATGCACCAATGATTACATACTTTCAGCCAATCACACCTCAGGACACATTCAGTTTTAGTGTGTATTGCTTGCTAGAGGATCCCCCAAATTTCCATAATGGAACATCGTAAAAAATGTTCACCATATGATTTGTATATGGGTGGAAAAGTAAATAAATTGATGATGTTCTACAGTGACAATTCTTGACTTTGGGAAGAATTGAAAACTCAAAGTGTCTAGCTCCCTAAACTGAGAAGTTTGTGTTGTGTTGTGTTAACACATCTTAATTTTTCTTGATCATGTTAGAATAACATTTGAATGGGAAGATAATGGTACATGATGGGTTTATTTGAAATGGAACATTTGTGTATCATCGAAACCTCAATGCAGTTTTGCATTCTGTTTAATTTCTGCTTAAGCTTATTGCGTCAACTCACACATTTTTACGTCCAGTGTTCATTGCCAGCTCTAAGCATTCCAATAATTTTGAGATACAAAATTAAATTTGGCAGGAATAAGTAGCCTTGATGGAGGAATACTCCTTATTCAGATATAAGGCATGCAGCAACTTTTTGAGAGGATAGAGTTTCCTTTTCCTCAGTCCAAATATCAGAAAAAGTCAAAGTGTGTATATTACCCACTCTGTGACATCAAACTTGATAGTACTCACAACCTTTGTATTTCAATATTAAAAAAAAAAAATACTTTATCGATATAACAACAGGTTGGTCACTTGAGTTAAGGCTCCCTACTTCAGGAATTCAGCCCCTGCCAAAGAAAGGTTTATACATATAGTCTTTGCTCACCTTGCTAACTCTCAATAAAAGTATATCATCATTTTGTTTTTTTTTTTCCAATTTCAATTTTAGCTAGTACTTAGCAAAGTTCATGACAAGATTTGATCAGGTATCCTCTAAGCTGCTGCTCAGTGTTAAGTGTTAAAGTAAAAAGTCTGTACCAATAAACTGTTGCTAAATGAAATCTTGACTACATAGCTTCCTGGTGCATTCACTGACTTCAGAGTGCAATTGTATTGCAGTCTGGAACAGAGTTTGTCAGTCATCTGTGAATGCAGACTAATTGTTTACACTCAGGCAAGTCTATGGACACTAAGGTGAAAGAGATTATAAATCATGACCAAGAGATGACATTATCTGATACTGTATTGATTTAATCACTTGTAGTTGCCAGGCATGAGCTTTTTCCTCCTTTTTGCGGATTTCAGTGATTTTTAGGTCGCTGTTCCGCAGAAAAATTACAGTTCCGCTTTTTGTATATTATCAAAATTATTTGTGTCGATAAAATTAGGTAGAAAAACGTGGACATAACCTGTGTATTAACAAGAAAAAGCTCATTAAACATGGAAGATTGCGAATACTGTATAGCCCTCATGCTCGTACGTGGGTATGTACGTAAGCAATGTGTACGCCTTCGCAGTCATCTTTACTTCCGAAATATGCATGACCTTTGTCAAATTTATAGAACGTACATAGCCATGCAGGCCTGCACGGCAATCGATATTACAAAAGCAGCTGGGTATCATGCCAGGAATCGAAAGGGCCTCGTTATCGTCTGCCGTACAGCTTGTACAGTTGTGTTGCGTGCATTGAACTGCATGCCTGCTGTATGTGCACAGAAAATCAGTTACATATTTCCAAATCAACACATCGCCCTGCGAAGTCTTTCTTTTGTAATGTAACGACTAACGTTAGGCCTAGCCTGTATAACGCTGTAGGCCTACTAAGTTATAGTTTCTTGTACAGTGAGTTAGGTTAATGATAGGCTCTGTGTGTCTGTAGGGCAGGAACCGGGTGTTACTTTCTGTCTGTTGTTACTGCATATGCATCGAATCCATATTTCAAAATTCTGTTTAAAATAACCTGGGCCAACGTTTCGTTACACAGGCATAGACTAGTTTACATATGACATGTCTAACGTTAGACCTAACGTTAGCCCGGCCACTACAGTAGTAATAGTACTAACAAAGTGAATCAATGAACATTAAGTTAGTAATATTAAAGTCACTTTAGCCCAATTAAAAGTTAGTCTAACAGAATATCTTACCCACTTCCCTCAGCAGATCAGTGAGGTGACAAATTAAGCAAAGGTTACAAGGCAACCTTAACAAAAATGTTGTGTTTTAGAGTGCATTTCCTGTAATCCAAGCTTCAATTTTCCCACCTCAGTCCCACCATGGTTGGGGATGAGGCAAGAACATTTTAAAACAGATGCTGTTTAACATTTAAACCCCACTGTATTTTTAGTAGCATTCTGGTTATTTCCTCCGAAAATGTTTAAGTTGCCCACTTGCCCACTATCAGTATTGTTATAAATCGGGCAATCCATTTAACCGTGAACTGAAAATTATGAGCTTTGGTGTAAGAGTATTGTATTGGATTTTGCAAACTAAAACTTTCACAAAATAATGTTTTGGGGATTTCGCCAAAAGTATAATTTTTTTATTTGTGTATTTGTTCTTCTAAATTAATAATGCAGGAACTTGATGGAGAAGTGAGAAATCTTGAAGAGCAGCTGAAAGAGGTAAATAGTGAGTCTCAGGGAATGAAGCAGAGGTTTGAATCCAAAGTTAATGATTTAGAGAGAGAATTGCATCGGACAAAACAAGCAAAGGATTCCTCTCAGACAGAGGTGGAAAGATTGCAAAGAGAACTTAATGAAGCTAGAGAGCAGCTGCAGATAGAAAATGAACTAGAAAAGGTATTACTCAATCTAAGAATGGGGGTCTCTAAAGCTTGTTGCCATGGAGTGACAAAGGGGTGCCATCTCTGTGATGCGTTTAAGTTTATCCTACACTCTAAAACATTATTTGGCTTTCCAGGAAGCTTGCTTCCTCGCAACACTTTAGAAATATTGTCTGATAGGATGCTCACTAAATGGAAGGCACACAAGACCAAAAGTCTTTCATGAGACCATTAAGATTTCAAATGGAAATAGAATAGCAAGATGAACTAGACAGAAGGCTTTCTTGATCAAAGATTTGTAATATCCAAGATTCTTCTACCCCTTTGTCGATTTAGAGAGCCTTTGCTTTGATAAATCCTTGATCCCCAGCAAACTTTCAATGTTGTGCAAGTTTTAGTCAAATCTGTCCACGGCTACATTACAAGCAGCACCAGTAGACCAACAAAATTGGGGAAAGGTACATAATATTCCTTATGGAATGAAAATTGTTGTTGAATTTAGCTCATTCATTTGAAAAGATTGCCCCTTTTCTTATTGCTGGAGGTCAAAGGTCATTTGGGCTTTCAAGAAATTTTTTTCCAACATATTAGTGTATTATTCAACTGAGAAGATTTGGGACATGGGGGCACATTACCAAGAGAGTTGCTTTAGAACTGTATTAACCACATACCTGGCGAATCAGGCATTTGCATGAGAAGCCTGGGTTGGTATTAATTCCCAAAGACAGTTGAAAGTCACTCAAGCATAAGCAAAGATAAGGAAATCAATTGTTTTGCTTGTTGAAGCAAACAATCTTTCTACTCACTCATGGGAGAAAGAAGAGAATTACAGAGGATCATTTTAAATTGATCACAATTTCTTAACTTCAAAGCACTCATCCAGGTCATGTTACTTGGAATAGTACATATGCTGTTTATCTTTTAAACCCCACTGTATTTTAGAATTCTGGTTATTTCCTCTGAAAATGTTTAGGTTGCCCACTTGCCCACTATCAGTATTGTTACAAATCAGGCAATCCATTAAAGTGTGAACTGAAAATTATGAGCTTTGATGTAAGAGTATTGTATTGGGTTTTGCAAACTAAAACTTTCACAAAATAATGTTTTGGGGATTTCGCCAAAAGTATAAATTTTTTATTTGTGTATTTGTTCTTCTAAATTAATAATGCAGGAACTTGATGGAGAAGTAAAAACTCTTCAAGAGCAGCTGAAAGAGGTAAATAGTGAGTCTCAGGGAATGAAGCAGAGGTTTGAATCCAAAGTTAATGATCTAGAGAGAGAACTGCATCAGACAAAAAAAGAAAAGGATTCCTCTCAGATAGAGGTGGAAAAATTGCAAAGAGAACTAAACGAAGCTAGAGAGCAGCTGCAGAGGGAAAATGACCTAGAAAAGGTATTACTTAATCTAAGCACTGTGGTCTTTCAAACCTTTAGCTATTACATGGCAATTGACAAGGGGTACCATTTCCTTCATACATTTTAAGTATTAGTTTGAATATATCTGCCTAAGAGGAAATACCATATTTGACAATCACTGGATGCTTCCTTCCCACAAACCCTTTAGGAAACTGTCTGGCTAGACACTTGCCATGTGCCCTAAACCCAAGGTTCTTTAGACTGCACAATTCCAATAGGTGTAGGCCTCAATTTGCCATAGGTAAAATAGACCAAAGGTTTGCTACATACCCCTTGTAGTGGGTAACTTTATTGCCTGCTACTGTCGGAAAACATGAACTTGGTGTCTGTAGGAAAATAGACATATATCAGTATTCACTAATGTTCAGGGTTGTTTGAACATCTTGAAAATGAATTCACTGCATGTACTGTATAATTCT
Organism: Holothuria scabra; assembly: GCA_037179385.1. Taxonomy (NCBI): domain Eukaryota; kingdom Metazoa; phylum Echinodermata; class Holothuroidea; order Aspidochirotida; family Holothuriidae; genus Holothuria; species Holothuria scabra. The sequence goes on from CM074182.1 coordinate 25,429,667, forward strand.
TCAAGAAATATGTCCCAAACTTAAAAAAGAAAAAAAAAATCAAATCAGGATTTATGAGACCTTAAAGGATGTATATGTGTCTTGTTAAAGTGTTAAATTTTCTCTCACAAGTGTGGGAAGTCTTCGTCATTAAGATTGTGATGCCCTTCAGATGCAAAGGAATGTTGAAAGGTGCACAAATGACTGAAGATGCACTGATTCATGAGCCATCTTTACTTTGAATAAATTTACCTAGGATGGCTTTATTGTTGTTTTCTTTTCTTTAATCACAGGCCTGCCAGGTAGTACAATTGACTAATGTTGTATGGAGTACAATAAATTGTTGAAAACAAGACCGCACTGTTTTCAGGACCTTTTGAATATGTTTCAAACTCTGCATACCAGGTAGATGCACAGTGTTTAACAAGGTGTTTCTTGATTGGTTGTTGCCATTGTATTGTATCGATTGTGTTCTTTGTTAGGGTTAGGGATTAGGGCTATGGTTTGCCAGTTAGGATATTTCTTGTTAAACAGTGTGCATTGCCCCTGCATTCCTGGTAAGTCAGGGCACAATAACCTGTGTGATGTACATCATGATTATAAGTTGAGATCGGTACCTGTAATCCATCACTGTGAACAAAACGGAATAGTACATACACTATGAGCAATGCATTTTAGTTGACCGAATCATGGTCACCTTTGCTGAAAGCCCACTTCTTATTGTACATAGCTGTAGGTACATGTCCACTCACCATGCATATGTATGTGTAACTTAAGCATATAGGCCAAGCCTACCAAGGCTAATAATGTACAGTAGCCTTTATTCTCACTACTGTGTTGTGAAATGTGAAGAGCGATTGCTTGTGCAAAGCTTTATTTCTAGACTTTGTAGGATGTTTCGGAAAGTTTGCAAAAAATACAACTTTTTAAGCAAAAATTCGACTTTCATGATACAGTTTTGTGATTCAAGTAGAGATTGGCAGATCTGTAATCATTGGAGCATCTTTTATTAGCTTCTTTGTAGAATAATTTGTTTTACTTATGATGTACAATTTTTTAAACTTAGTTGTAAAGGTGGCTTGCCAAAAAACTGCTAGCAATTTGGTATGTTCAGCTTGCATGCTAACAAGCCAGGTGAACTTGTGGGAGAGGAACATACCTTTTGTATGGACCAATTAATTGTATTGTAATTTGAGTATTATTTTTAAAAAAGATCCACTCTGCCGATAAATAAATGTTCATATTACTTCATTGTGTCTTTCAGAGAACATCTCAAGTTGACTCAGAAGATGCCTCTCCCTTATCTACAAAACAGATAAAAGACATAAACCTTGCAGGTAAGAGAGATCTGCTGTTTGTTTTGAGGGGAGGGATAGACTGATTTGGTTTTCTTTTAGGAATCTTCAAGTTCCTCAATGTAGAGTGAGTCCTGTTCTGATATGAAGGACAGCTATAGCCATTAGCCTCCCAGTACATGGTGGAGGTGACTTGCTGGTTGAGTGTACTTCCGTCGTGCTAAAACAAACTCACATTGAGACTTGGATGTTACTTTGTGGGACAGTGTTAAGGACAGAAGCAAACATAGTTAACCTATAAAGTGGCCTTGTAGGAATTAGGCTGTTTGCTTAAAACCTGCTCCCTTTCTGTTTGTGTGTTATTGTACGACCATGCTCACCACAACACATTCACAAATTGTTATGTCAAAGGTCCTTCTCTCTGTAATCTAAGGGAGCTAGGATGTGAAGGAGAACAACCTGTTCCGAATATTCTGTCATGACAGGTGTGGTGAATCATCACTTTGGAGTGCAATGGTGTGTTGGTGCGTGAAGTGATAGTTCTACTCAGGCTTGTACTTAAACTTTTCATGTTGCAAGGTCTCCAGATCAAATCCCAGTGGAACCACTTGGGAGTTTTTTTTTTTTTTTGGATGGGGGACTAAATTTCACTTGATTAGCTTGTGAGCTCTTTGCAGTGATGTTGAGAAGGTTAAAATCTATGAATTTTAATGAGGGATGTGATTTTACCATTTGAGAAAGTTGTGCCATGCCTTTAGAGGTCGACTTTGTACCTTCATCCCTCACAGCCTTTTGGGAAGTAGCTAAAGACTTAAGTATACTCATCCTGTGAAATGGGAAGCTTAACATGGTGGTTCCTGGAGCAGGTTTGGGAGCAATTATTTCACACCTGATTAGTTATCCCCTGAGCATTAGTCAAAAAGTGAACAGGGAAATGCCACTGGTGTCCATCTCTGCTCACTGTGGGAGGTAGTCCCCAGTGGACCAATGGGCTTCCCTATTTTCAAATATTTAACTGAACATTTATGTAAAAGAAACAATTTTTGACTTATTTTAAGGTGAAAATCCATTCCAATATTGTTAAATAAAACAATGTTACAATTCTAACTCAAAATTACATTATGTGGTGACATTTTGTGATTATGAGAGCATTTATGTGAAGAGAATGTAAAGTCTTTTGCATATGTCAGACATAAATAAGGTGAAAAAACACTTAAAGGTTTAGGCATAAATGACCAGCTTTCACGCACGGTAACATATATTTGATAGTAAGGTATAAAACCTCATATAAAACTCATGTGGAGTTGGTGTTTCTGCTAGAGGGGAAGGGGGATTTGTCCCAGCTGACTCCCTTCCCAGAAGAGGATGGGGAAAGTCCCCTCCCACTTTTCATTTCCATAAAAATTTAATAATTGGCAATAATCTTAGTTTCTCTCTTAAAAAGAGGATGCTTTTGCAGCAATGTTTGACTTACATAAATAGATGGCCCTTAAAACCCTTTAAATTTCACTTACAGCTGGGGCCCGAAGAAAACTTTTGTCCCCTTTAACCACTCAAAACTTTAGCCTAGGACAGCATCAATTAAGACTTGTGGTTTAGCAGTAATCAACCCCCTCCCTTTTTTGTGGTTCTGGCGGAATGCCTGGGGGTATAAAAAGTATTTTTCCATATTCAGACCTATCAACTAGTACAATTTTGCTGCATTTAGTATGATAAATCATTGGGAATACTACCAAATAGTTTTCATCTCACAAAATATGATCTTAATCAAATGAGACTGCATGTAAAACCCTGAGCTTCCAGCATGTTGCCATTTCCAGCAACAGTAATGTACAATGCAGAAACTTTTGAACAAATTCAAAACTGTTCATTAGGGCACAATAACTGGTGATACATCACATGTGCGCATTAAGATTGATTCGTTGAGTCCATTACTGAAGATGTTTCATTACATGCACTATGTGCAACTTATTTTAGTTGACTGAATCATAGTCACCATGCTGTAAGTCTTTGCTAGTGTTTGCACGGGTACTAAAAATTAGGACCCGGGTACCCGATTGCCATACCCGTCGGGTACCCGGGCTACCCGGTGTTACATACGGTGACTAAAAGATATGAGCATTTTGTAAGGCATACTCCATAAGACATGCATGGTAACATTAACATCTGTATTGGATAGGTATAGCGATCACAGTTCCCAAGTTCAAAAACATTTGTTTTGTTAGGTTTAATCGTCTCATTTTGTTTTAGATCAAAATGACAAGTAAAAAAATAAACGTAACAGAAAACAGTCAAATAAGAGAATTATACTTCCCAAGGCCTATATCAATTTGATATTGAATTTTAGGATGCTTTCCTACTCGAAAAGCCAGCATAGTAAGAGCTCGAAGCTTCTCCTTTTAAACCACTGATTTAAAAATATCAACTAATCAGAGCCCTGTATTATGGTATTCTCTTGCACGTCCAAAATTACTGATTGTAAACAAACGATGTCATGTTTGTGAACTTCCCTCATACTACTTTGCAATGTGCGTTGGAATTATCGCTAATGGAGTATGTACGTTCTTACGTAGCTAGCCTCGTGTCGACATCCAGGCACGGTAACATAGCTTTCACACATAAACTTCGTAGTCTGCTCGAGCGCCATTTTGGGGCAAAATAACGTAATATATACTGGCCTATTTTTAAAAAAAATTTTGTGAATGTTTACGGTGTTATTACATTGATGTCGTTTTACTTTGCAGATAGCGGCAAAGTGTTGATTTGCGTAAAACTGACACCTTTAACCATTAAGAAATATTCGAGGATTATACTCGAAGTGGCATACCGTATTGATAATAAGATTGCAAGGCTCAGTTTACCTAGCATGCTGAACGTTACGGGCACTGTCTTTGCGAGCTGGGCGGGGGTGATACAGTATGGCTTGCTATGTCTGTGTGAAACAGTACGTGATTTTGAATAGGCCGTCAGAAAGCCTGCTTGCGAGTAAGTTTATAAGCGATATACATGTGATGTGTGAGAAGTAACCCACTACGTGACGATAGCGCGATCGGGCCGCACGCTGATAAAAATTCAACTTCAGACACGAAGTACAGACAACTATCAAACTTACACACAATTTCTAGGGGGCTCTCTTCATTCTCAGTCTCGGAGAATGTTTACCAAATTGGCAAAATATTTTAGTCCATTACCGTGGGCAATGGCTTAAATGGGATGATCCTTTTGCATGCATTTTTTTTTAAGATTCAAGTAGTAAATTTGGAACCGGGTAATACGATTGCAGGCGGGTACCGGGGTTACCCGTTCAAACACTAGTCTTTGCCTTGTTGTTTGCATGTACTTCATAGCTAAACATACATCTGTGCATCATGCACTTGTATCATGCTGCATTACTTTTGTGATAGCAAAACAGCCTCACAGTTTTGATGTCATCATACCAAAACAACTGCTGTAGCTCAAACTTTGGTGCAACAAACACCGGTAAGGTCATGCATCTGTCTGACATTAATCATTAATTTTTTCCAATCATTACTGGGAGATAACTTTGGTACTAGTTATAGTTACAGCAGAGTGATTGCCTGTAGGATGGGAATACTTGAAGCTTTTTTGTTATTTCAAAACATCAGGCTGCATGTACTGTCTGCCTTTAAAATAAATGCAGTCAGCAAAAAGTGGGTAGTGCATTACAATTACATAGTTGTGCATCCATTGATGTTGTGGTTTGTGGAAAAAAGCAAAGCTGTTGTTGCAGCTGCTGCCTTTAGTTTGAATATGTTTACTAAACTTGACTCAACCCCTCCCCCCCACCACCACTACCACTACCACTACCATCACCCCCCAAAAAAGAGGTCATGGTATATTTTCACATTTAGAGGTAGAAAACCTGATTTTGTTGGATTGGGCTTGTCATAGCCAATTTTTTCTCCTTTTCCTCAAAAGGTGCAGATAGCCAGTCCATCCAATACTTGCTATGGCCAGCTTGGACTCCATGTGTGTTACAATGAAAGTCCTTGACCCTGCTATGGTCAGGACCATAACTTCTAGAGAAATATTTAAAATGCAGGAGGATTCCTGTCATAATGTCAAGTTTGTTTCATCCAAAAGAATTAAAAAAGTGGTCATTTGTTTGTATTTAAAAGAAATTACAACAATTTGTTGTAAGTCTTCAAATCCCAAGTTAGTTTTGAAAGAGATTGTAAGTCAGGCTCAGAGTGCATGCGAGTGCTATCACATATCATCACTCACCTCAAATCACTGTGAGAATTGAAATTTTTTGTACACCTAGGTAGAGAGCAGGAAGTTAATAGGGAAATGTGTTAAAGTTTGATAAAATACCATATAGACCACAACATGACTTTATTTGCTGAGGAGCATGATTTTTAGCACACCTGGAATATATAAGTCTGAAGGCCTGTAAAATGTGCAGGCTGGTTGTGATTCCATGGATTACACAAATTCCAATATTTTTCATTACAGATTTCGGAAAATTCTTGTACCATTTATCATTACATTTGACCCAAGATGTTATCAGAGATCTAACATTGGTGCTTGCCTTCTCACCCACTGAATCAGAACAAGCTGTACAGGATAAATTCAAGTTTATTCAACTTATGAGAGAAAAGGGACTTGTAAGCCAGGCTGATATCACACCACTAACCAGTGCATTAGTTACTATTGGAAGACATGGTGTCTGTGACACAGTGATGAAATTATTGCAGAAGGACCAAACTGAGGAGTAAGTTAGTAACAAAGGTAGAATGGTAACTGACACTGCAGGGGGGGAGTGTTAAAGGCTCTATAAGCATCCTCAAGACACAGTAATACCCAGTATTTTTCTAACTACAATCAGCTACTCCATTTTGCTTGAAGTTTCTTCAAAAAAGTTTCACTCAGTGTGGTCAAGGGTGACCTGGTGATATGTTCCCAAACAAACTGGCACACATTGTGTGAAAGTGACCTAAAGCAATTTAATTCAAGTGTCTTAACTTTCAACTCAGCTATGCTATTATGACATGTGGGGAGCTCTCAGAGGGGTCTTTTTTTCGATTTGTTAACTCGTGATGTTTATTTCACTAAATATAACACAACAAAAGTTGCCTTCATGTAGATTGCAACCTATATGTTATAGTATTCAAAGACTGTTGCTTGTTGCTTACTAACTAGATGGGATATGCTTGAAAGAGAGGCACTCAAAGTAGTTTGCCAAAATGATGTTCAGTGTTATAGGCATTGCAAGTATTTCTAGCATTATTCAGTGAATGCTGGGAGTCTGCAGCTGACTGTGCCAAGAGATGAAAAATTTCCTGCAATTTTTGCAATTTTGTCTTTATGCAAACACCAGCTTTGAATTACTGGTTTCTTTTCCTTTTAAAACAAAGCAATACCCTTTCATTTATTGTAGTCTCAATCTCAGAAATTCTTGGAAATGTATTTATTTTAAACACCAATCTCTTCATTCCATGATTAAATTTTTTACTTAAAGAAAAAAAGGCATGCTTCCAATACAAACACAGTGTATTGCTTGTGCAGCATTATTTGTAGGTAGTCCCTTTTCTTGGTGCACAAATTTCTTGAACCCTCCTGGGCATGCAGGGTATTTATTTGATTTCATGCATATTCCTTTGAACCATAGAGAGTTATGCTTGATTTAAAGTTGTGTGAATCCGGTTCTTGAATTTGAAGTCAAATGTTAGACAATTGTAAGGTCCTCACTCAGTTTCTAACCAGTTGGTTTAAACTTGACTGAGAAGGATACTGTACTAAAATGCACGATTGTTATGAAGAACTGGTTCTTTGATAAGTATTTTAACTTCGATAAATACCTTGTAGCTCATCATCTAGCCTGCTTTGCATAGTTTTGTACTGAAGTCAAGAACGTGTCCAGATTAAAACAGGTCCTGTAAACTCTGCTAAAGTCCAAGGAATGAATTTCACAGAGATTTTAATCCTGCTCTTATCAGGGAGTTGCAACACCCAGCTCTTATTTCTGAAAAATAATATTTCATCTGTTTCAGCAATATCTTGTTAATTTTATTAAGGTCATCTGTTTCATTCCCCATATTTTTTTATCAATTTCTTTGTAGTTTAAACCCTGGGAGAATTTGCAAGAAATTATGGGCATTCCTTTCCCTTGCATTTTTTAAATAATGCCTTTCTTACCATTTTGGAGTTGAAATAATACCTAACATTCCTACCAATATGTAAGTTAATTATTCATAGATTGTGCCTTTTATTTTAACATGCAGGGCATGTTTATACCAATTGCATATTATATATCTTGCCTATCATAAAAGAGCACCATGTGAAATGATTCTGTCAGGAATTGTATGATACCAAGTGAACGAAGCATGTCCCTAGAATTTACATTTTCATATACCTGGTGATTTTTTTTCCTTTTATGCAAGAAACATGGAATTTCCTTATTTTAAAGCAGTGAAAAGTTAAAGTATATTTATACTGATCTGTAAGTAGCTAAATTGGTAAGAATGACTGTACCTTGACATGCACATATAAATGTAAGTTCTCAAGTTTAAGTTTAGAAGGCCGACTTATGCTCCCTCATTTTTGTGAGGTTGTATCTTTGCCAACAGAATACGTAAACATACTAAACAGAGCCAAAAACTAGAAAGGAACCGCATGGAAAATAAATGAGGGCAAACAATAAGGTCATTGCCACTACCAACTACAAGTTAATTGTGAAAATTTTAGATTAATAGAGCAAGGCTTAGCAACCTGCATCTTTGATCATCTCCATGCATGGCATGCTATAGACATATTTAAAAGATGCAAGAGAAGATGATGCAAGGCAACTTACATTCATGTTAACTGTCAGTATGGAGGCAAAATATTTATTCATAATTCAGTGAGTGATCATTGGACGAGAGATCATTTTTTGATTCTTTGCCGAAGGCAGGCAAGGAATCTATGCGATGATGATGTCGTGTGTATGTGTGTGTGTGTGTACTTGTTTCGTATTCAAACAGAGGACCTGAACAATGGATTTTAGGTCCTCTGGTGGAAATCAATAGATTTCTGGGGTCCTCTCCTGTGTGAACAATAGAGAGTCTATTGTTAAGGTTAGGGTTAAGGAAGCAGGAACAAAGGAAAACACAATGGGGTCCTCAGGTTGTGTGGAAAAAAAACCTGTATGTATGAGGGTGTGTGTGTGTGTATGTGACGCTTTGGCTTGTAAACACGATATCTCAAGAAGGGTCAGTGTGACTAACCTCATATTTGGTGTGTGGGTTGGTCATATTGAGAAGGTAATCCCTATTGTTTTTGGTGGAGATCAAAGGTCATTTGGCGTCACGAGAGGTCAAAAGGTCAAAACCTTGTAAACACGATATCTCGAGAACGGTACATGTAACTATGCTCATATGTGGTGTGTGGGTTGTTCATATTAAGTAGATGATCCCTATCGATTTTCATGGAGGTCAAAGGTCATTTGGGGTCACGAGAGGTCAATAGGTAAATTCCTTAGAAATTGCTTGTAAACACGGTATCTCAAGAAGAGTAAGGGTGACTAATTTCATATTTGGTGTGTGCATTGGTCATATTGAGTAGATGATCCCTATTGTTTGTGGTTGAGATCAAAGGTCATTTGGGGTCACGAGAGGTCAAAAGGTGAAAACTTCGTAAACACGATATCTTGAGAACGGTACATGTGAATATGCTCATATTTGGTGTGTGAGTTGGTTATATTAAGCACATGATCCCTATTGATTTTTGTGGAGGTCAAAGGTCATTTGGGGTCATGAGAGGTCAATAGGTAAATTCCTTAGAAATTGCTTGTAAACACGATATCTCAAGAAGAGTAAGTGTGACTAAACTCATATTTGGTGTGTGCATTGGCCATGTTGAGTAAATGACCCCTTTCGTTTTTGGTGGAGATCAAAGGTCATTTGGGGTCACAAAGAGGTCAAAAGGTCAAAACTTCATAAACATGATATCTCAAGAACGGTACATGTGACTATGCTCATATTTGGTGAGTGTGTTGGCCATATTAAGTAGATGATCCGTATCGTTTTCGGTGGAGGTCAAAGGTCATTTGGGGTCATGAGAGGTCAAAACATCGTAAACACAATATCTCGAGAACAGTACATGTGACTGTGCTCATATTTGGTGTGTGGGTTGGTCATACTGATTAGATAATCCCTATTGATTTTCGTGGAGGTCAAAGGTCATTTGGGGTCACGAGAGGTCAATAGGTAAATTCCTTAGAAATTGCTTGTAAACACGATATCTCAAGAAGAGTAAGTGTGACTAAACTCATATTTGGTGTGTGCATTGGCCATATTGAGTAGATGACCCCAGTTGTTTTTAGGTGGAGGTCAAAGGTCATTTGGAATCACAAAGAGGTCAAAAGGTCAAAACTTTGTAAACATGATATCTCAAGAACGGTACGTGTGACTGTGCTCATATGCGGCGAGTGTGTTGGCCATATTGAGTAGATGATCCCCACTGATTTTCCCGAAGGTCAAAGTTTATTTTTTAGTCAGCATGTTCAAAGCCTGACAAGCTTTCCTGCACAGTCTTTCAAGAAAGGTCACTTGTGGGGTCCTGTAACTTGTCATGTAGATGACACATAGTGAATACATGGTCCCAGAAGTTTTTGATGGAGGTCAAATGTCATTTGGGTTCACAACCGGCAAGGGGGATCTCAATGTTGGAAGATTGGATGCCTTGCATGTGTACTTGGTGGGCACATTATGGCACCCTGTTAATTGAAAAACATTGCAGAGCAATGTCAATGTGAAAAAAGGCCTTACATTTCAGCGGCAAGGAATCACTAAGCCTTTTAGTTTTCTGGTTTTTTTGTCTGACAGGACTTCTAATAACAGGGGGTCTTCTTCACCCTCCCTGACACAGGAAATTCAACGTCGTACTTGACCTTTGAAAGAGACAGTCAAAATTTGGGGAAGGGATTATGAGTAATAAACCTTAATCTGAAGTATGGACATCAAACTCTTTTTCTGATTATGAATGTCGAACCTTTTTCCAATTATGTATAGGGAACCTTTTTTCCATTACGAGAATTGAACCTTTTCCTGAATTGTGAATAACAAACCCTTTTTCATCATGAATAATGAACCCCTCTTTTGAGTGTGAACAATGAACCTTCTTCTTAGTTATGAATAGTGAACCTTATGAATAAGGAACCTTAACCTTTTTGATCATTTATTTTTACGAATAATGAATCTTATGAATAATGAACCTTATTTTTACCGTTCATCATGGTATAAATAATGAATAAAAAACCCTGTGAATATCGAGCTGCCCCCATATTAAGTGCACTCATATTACCAACATCTCTCACATGAATTCTTTTCAAGCTGCATATACATGTACTTTATGATTAAGTATTCATATCTATGATCACAACAAACACAAAACATAAAGATTTAATGCATGATCCACTAAAGAAAATTTGAATACATTACAATTCTGACAAACATGGTCAACAAGCTTTAGTTTGTGATCTTTTCCAGCTTTAAGCTTACACGGTGAAGTCTCTTTGACTTTACAAATCAAATGTGTTGTCCTAGAAAAATGTTACAGTTGAAGCTTTGTTATGCCAGTAAATGAATATTCATTGATCAAAATTAATAGTCAAGAGTTAATTTCAATTTAGATACATGAATATTTGAAATGCAATAATGTGTCTTATTGTTTACAGGTGTTTTAGAGTATAAATGTCGAAAAAGTAATACATATTTCACACATCATACTTGGTATGACACATAAAAGTTAACTTTCATACCACTTTTATGCAATTACAGTATTTGTTGGACCAAGTGTTAGGAAACTCTGTTCCTAACACTCTCATTTATGTAGTTACTACCTGTAACAAGTGGACTACTTGAAACTTTGGTTTGGTGTGTATTGTATTTGGCAAGAACAGGATAAAAAGGATTCTTTAAAAAGGATTAGGGTTCTCTAGATCAAAGGTTCACCAGACTGGAATATTTCACTAGATGGAAAATTCACTCGATTGAAGGCTCACTAGATCAAAGGTTCACAAAGACAAATGTTAGATTGAAGGTTTACGAGATGGAAGGTTTTATAGATCAAAGGATTGCTGTATCAAATGTTTTCTAGACCAAAGGTCCACTGATGAAGTGTTCACTAGCTTGAAGGCCCACCAGATGGAAGGTTTCCTAGGTTGAAGGTTTGGTAGATCAAAGGTTCACTAGATCGAAAATCAAGTGTACTCTTAAACTTAAACCCTCGACTTATCCGTAACCCTATTCCTTTCTCTAAACTACAGTCTCTTGGTAATGTTTACACTAGTGAACCTTTCATGTAGTAGACTTTCGACTAGTTAACCTTGGATGTAATAGACCTTCTCCCCTGTCAGCCTTACATAATGTTTGATCTTAATGAACCTCTTAGCTAGTGAACCTTTGACCTAGTGAACCTGTTCTATTCTCAGAATCTTGGATCAGTGAATCTTTGAGCTAGTGAACCATCAACTAAAGTTGTCAAAATCTTCAATCTTGTGAACCTTCGATTTATCTATTATAGAACTTCAATCTAGAGAGAATACCCCCATAAAAATGTCTTGGTTGACACTTAAAATAATGTTTTGATGCATAAGAATCCAGTGATGCTGGTGACAGATATAATCTTAAAAGGACTGAACTGAACCTAGTTGTGACTTGATGTCGCTGTATACGTACTTTGTACATCTCCATTATAAAATTAGAAGGGATTAAATTTGATATAAATGTTAAAGAAATAATCCCTGCATGTTTACCTCGCTAAGGAGCTGGTGACTGTGTTCATATGCTTCAAGTCCACTTTGTATTACAAACATGATAATTTCATTTTCTTCACCTAAATCATGAGGACCACATGCCAAGTAAAGTTCAACTAAATAATATTGCTTCCTAATGTTTTACCTTTTCATATTAAAACTAAATCTATGTGTTTTTGCTTTATTGCTTACTTTGAAACATGAATTGGGTGATAATAGTTTGATGGAATGTCATTTGTGTAATCTGAGCGAACATGTTTGTGGAGGAGGTTATTAAAACACCCTGGAATGGAACACCTCTTGACTTTATTGTATTTGAAAAGTATGGAAGGCTGGTTTGTAGTATGCAAAATATCATAGTATACTGTAGTACCAGCAATGAGGATGTAGTCATTGTTCATATCCAATTTTACTTTAAAACATTTTTCTTTTACTTTTTTATCCATTTTAAAAATGGGTTTTCCAATTGAAATCAGTACTCCTAATAACTTGCAAATTATATAAATGAATGATATTTAAAACTTTCAGAACTGTCTGTATTTGACAGAATTTATATTTTCTAATTCATTGTTCTATATGATATATGCCAAAGCTGACCATTTATTAGTAACAAAACAATAAATACTTGTGCAAACGAATTGTGGAATACTAGAATGGTTAAATTAGGTATGATGTTTAACTAATTCTTTACTTACAATTATGTACATTGTCACAACAAATTTGTAAAAGTCACAAAAATAAGTCTTGTCCAGAAATAAAACTCCAAGAAAAAGTATCATTTGTCCCAGCATTGATGCATTTTTTTTCTTTTTTTTTCTTTTTTTTTTTTTTTTTTTTACGGTATACTGTCCTATAATGTTTACGCTAACATAGAACAACACCTTTGGAAATTTCTGAAGTCCCCTCAAGCTGGGGAGGGCAGATGCAAATGTGAAAAGCTACTGTAGTTTATCATGATATATGTAAAGAAAAAGGATATTGCATAAAATGGAATTCACTCATTCATTCTGTAAGAATTTCAGGACCACTGTGCTGTGGCTATTTCTACTTGATTGTTAGGGATTATCCGCATTGTCACTGCACAGTAGTACTGCTCATGCTCAGAAAAGATCACTTTAGTTATTAGCCCAACCCACAGAAGGATGAGAACTTATGTGGTGCTGTGGGGTGAAATGTCACTCTCTCTCTCTCTTGCATAAGCTTTCTTCTCTTGCAATTGCCAATTAAATTCTGTAAAATTTCATGATTTTTTTGCCTAATTACAAGATGGGACAAACAATGGTCATATTTGGCAGGTTGGTAATTCTATCCATTTTGTATAATCCTTTGGAGCGTGACTTTTAGAGTTATTTGGTTGTGTTAAAATGGTACCCTAATTAAATTGCTTTGTCTAGAGGGGCATGCTCATCAACGTAAATGAACAGTTTTAAGGCAAAACCCTGCACGAGATGAGTGTTCAGTTACTTTGTTTTGACTGCTACTTCAAGGGGTTGCTGGTATTCCTTATAGTTGCCAGTGTCCACTTTAATTTGTTCCATAAAGACTGAGTTTCCTAAAGCATGGAAGGAATATCTGAAAAACCCTATCCTGAAAGAAAAATGGGCCTACAGCAATGCTAGTCTTGTTCCACAACTCTCTTTGCTGATGTGTGAGGACATTGCAGATGAAGGGGTCATTGTTCATCTAGAAAGTTCCTATACTGTATTTGACTAAAGTTGTCGTTTTCGTGGTGAAGCTGAAGCAAAAATCTTGAAGAATACCAGAGATCTGAGCTTCTTCACTCATGCCCAGTGTCATGATATTAGACGAATCAATTGTTTGCAATTATTTCTATTTAAAGGGAAAATGAAGTCAACCCAACTTGAATTAGTACAGATGAATCCGATTAGCCCTTGTTTTAGTGACTGTGGGCAGCCATTAGTGTGGTTCATCAGCCTTGAATCACCTTTTTATATCAAACCCCCATATTCAGTGAAATTGAAGGAATGATGATACAATCTAGTGTAAAACCATCCATGATACAGGTAAGCAAGGAAATTGAAAGATTAAAAGGTAATGGACCCCAGTTATGGCCAACAGACCATCACTTGCTGTCCAGATTCGTCTATAGACTACACTGTTCCATGATTGGCTAAGGATTATTAGACAGTACCTTGAAAAATTTACCTAGAGTAACTGCTTGGTTTGCCTTGAATATGCAACATTTAAATCCTAAAATATTATGGAAGATACTTTGATTTAATAGTAATAAGAAATCTTGAGATTTAACTGCTGCTTCAAAATAAGTTCCGGGTGACTGCTCTTGCCCTTCAGACTTATACATCACAAAGCAGCATTTTATATACCTGACCTATTACATAAAAGTGCAATACTGCTCAACTCTTTACTATAAGTGCAAACTGTATGTTGGTTAGCCCAACATGCGTGAAAGGTGCACAAAGTTTAAACAATCATTTTGCTAAAAAAACTGAACAGGTCATTACATGTTACATCAGAAGTGATGAGGGACCGCAGCAATTTGCTGCTCTAGATTATCAATTCATTCATTTCCTTACTTCCTATATTGTGTGTAAGCCATATTAATTATGGAGAGGCAGCAACATGAACAGTGGTTCCAGAATACCATGAAAAAAACTCATTAGTCCCAGAGCAAGTTGTTTATTGTTAGGAGTGCCAATCAATGGTTGCACTCCACTTAGATAATCTAATAAAGAGCTATCGTACCCAACAGGCCAGGTTTGAGGGCCTAAATCAATCCATCAACATAAAAAAGTCACTCATGAACCCCACATTGCAGAATAAGTACAATTTGTTCTCACATTTTAGAGTAGAAACAAATCTCATATGGATTTCTGCATTGCACCAAATCCCATATGTATATCCTTAAATATATAACAATTTTTCAAAGGGAGGGGGAACTACACACCCTCATCTACGACCCCTCCCGGGATCCGTGATCGATTTTAAGCCCCACCCCACTCAAAAATACCATCCTATGAATGGGCGGCAATCCTTGGGGGATACTCTATAGTAGCCCCACCCACGAAAACAAAAGTCAGATTCGGAAACTATGCAAAAAGTGTTGTATTCTATTATGAAAACTTTTTAATAGACGGATTTTAAAAATCCACCCTTTAAAATGTAACATACAACTGGTTCTGTAAAAATAGATGGAAGATATGAATGTGGATTGACATGTAGTTCTGTAAACCCTCCCTTGGAGTAACTAAGACATGAGCATATTACACATATGCATCAGTATCCTCAATCGCCTATCAATGGTGTTCGCACTTAAAATCGGAAAATTTGGGTGCTTGCCCCTGGAAAAAAGTCTAGCTAAGCCACGGCTCAATGATTTTCTTTCCCTCGATTCAGAGAACATTATCCCCCTTGTAAAGCAATCAGAAAACGTTTTACTTTTCTATAATTTTTAACATAGTCCTTTCTACCTTTTTCAGGCACGTAGCCAGGGGGTCGGAGCGTTCGAACGAACCACCCCAACTTGAGGGAGGTCCAGTTTTCCAGATTACATGTATGATTTTTTTCTCAAAAAGTGGTGTACTATGTGGAATTCCTGGGGAAAAAGGACTTCTGTTGTGTTCAAAAGTCCTCTAAAATGCTCCAGATTGCAGGAGATCTGCAGATTTCAAACTTTTCGGGGGAAGCATGCCCCTTGACCCTTTGCAGATGCATGCTTACGGCACGCGCCAGCCGTCTCCGTATTTGTAAAAAGGTCCACATCTTGGAAAAAGACCCACCCCTCCACATGGGCTGGCTACGGGCCTGTTTTTTTATGAAATACCGTACGCTTCTGACAGTTGCTATAGTATCACGTTATAGATAACCCGAAAAGGGCCATTGCCGGTGATATCGGGCGTATTTTTGGCCGAAATTTTCTTTGTACCCTCCGCGCCAGCTGATGGTGGCGTTCCGCTTAGAAAGTGACACCGACTTTGGCACCCCCCACCCTCCCCACTTTTTAAGACCGATTGCCGCCCAGGTTCCTGTGCCACTGCACCCTCCAGTGTCAGAATATAGACGCGTTATTGTAGTCAAAGACACAGCAAAGAAAGTTAAGTGCAAAGTTGGGGTGGATTGCTTATGCATACATCCCAGTCGAAAAGTAGTAGGAATGTATACTTCCTCCCCTTCCCGGAGTGTAAGGACGAAATTCTTCTCACTTTTTCGAGTATGGAATAATTTTAAAAAATTGGCATTAATTTCTCCTTCAAATAATCTCAAATAAAGTGCACAAAATTGCATAAGGACCGGTCATATGTATCAAGAAAACCAAGTGGTTGGAGGAGAAAACACAGAATGAAGATTCGAAACAGTGTTCAGGCACCCACTGTTGGTAACATCTCCTTTGCCCTATGGCAATGACAGTTGGATTAGCTGAATATTCACAAGGTGCTCTATTCATAAGGGTCATTATTCATAGTCATATTGGAATTAAGAAGGTTCGCTGTTTATACAATTGCAAAAAAGTTCAATGTTCATGATCAAGAATAGGAGTTCGTTGTTCATAATAGAAAAGGGTTCTTTATTCATAATTCAGGAAAACGTTTAGTTCTCCTTATCGAAAATAAGGTTTGCTATTCATAAAAAGGGGGTTCGCTATTCATAATCGGTAAAAGGGTTCGTTGTTTATAATCTAGATTAAGGTTCGCGATTCCTTTTTCAAAGTTCTACTAGTCTCTTACAAAGGCCAGTTACAACCAATCTATGTAAAATATGTAAAACGTTTTTTTACTGTCGAAGACATCATCATGCAGACTATTATCCCTGAAAATTAAAGGTGTGTGTCCTTCTGCCTCGAGATCCAGGAAGCTTTCAAAGATGGAAACTGCATTTTCCCTTACAATGAATATTGAATCCTTTTCCTTATTATGAATATCGAGCCTTCTTTCCAATTATAAATGTTGAAATTCTTTTTTCTATTGTGAGTAACGAACCCCTTTTCCTATTTAAATAACGAACCCTTTTTATAATAAATGACGAACCTTTTTTCAGTTATATATGACGAACCTTATTAACAACGAACCTTTTTAAGATTATGAATAACCAACCCTATAAATTATGAACTAATGATTGAAGAACCTTATGAATAAAAAACCATGCCAGTAAAAATGATCTAGCCGTATCACAGAACTCGGTGTAGATGGTCGCAATACAGGAACTTCAGAGCAAAGGGGTGTCGGAAGTAGAAAGCAGTACCCGTAAAAGCGACTTAAACAATTAAGTGGCGTAGGTTACTTAGATAGAGTTTTACGGCCCAGTTTCCAACCTATTGGTTCAAGTCGAGCCGGCCACGGCCTTATTTCCAGTTGTGGCTCACTGGCTTATTCAGTGGCGTAGGAAGCAATATGAGAGTGGAGCGGAACAATTTTGGACCATGCACCTTACCCTACCCAATTGACCAAAGGGTACATTTTTTATGCTAAACTTTTCGCTTTTTCTGCGACCAAGAACATTTTTTAAGTGTGAACACTACTTACTTACCCGTGTTAGGGACGCAATTTGAGGCGCGCGCGCCGAAAATTAAGGTCCTTTTACACTTTTGTAAATATGGAGTTTGTATTGCAAAAAACAGTTTAGATTCAAGGTTTCCTGTAAGGAAATTTGAATATTTGGGGGACTATCCAAGAATATGCGTTCCCTATTAGCATATATCTAAGATGGCATGTCGTCTGAAGATTGTTGTTGTTACATAATGTTATCTATGGAGTGCGGATTGAGGCTTCTCGGCGACATTCAAAAAGCTCCCAAAACTTTGTTGCCTTTTACAGACAAAATATTTAAAAATTAAAAGCCTATATTGAAGAAAATTTTAGGGGAATGCCACTGTAGAGGCTCGGAAAAGTTTACAACAGACTGCTTTATGAGCGACCACTTACTGCATTAAGGGTTGCAATTTAGGGCGCGCGAATGGCGCGGAAAATTTTGCCTTTTTAAAACTAACAGCTACAAATATGGAGCTTCTATTAAGAATTCAGCATTTCATGAAAGAAAAGTTGGGAAACCCGCACTGTATTTGACTGGTGTCTCAAATGGCAAATTTCCGATTTTTTTACTTTTTCGAGCCAGGGGGCAATCGCCCCCTGCCTCCTGTAGGAATACTAAGTCTTGCTCGAAAGACTATCTTCAGTTGGCGCGGAGCATACAGGAAATTTTGAAAAATCGCAACCCCTCAGACAGCTGAAAATGACATGTCTCGGGCTTTAAAGTCAGTGAGCTACGTTTCTGATTTTTGTGTCATGTGTGAACACCGTTGTATTAGGGACGTATTGCGGCGCGCAAACGCCGAAATTTTTGCCCCTTTTAACCTTTTAAACAAATATATGTAGATATTCTACTTGTATTTTAAAAAGCCTCTGTATTTCCTGTAAGGAAATCTAAAGAGGTGGGGGATCAATGAAGAATCTGCACTTCCTTCATATGTTGGTGGCAAATCTAAGAATGTTTGCTTTTTCTAAAGTCCTTTCGACTCTCTGACAAACCCGTTCGGCGAAACCAAACCTTAAACTGCTTCCCGAAGAAGCTGGATTGCACGACGACTGACTCGTTGTTGCTACATAAGGTTATCTAAGAACTACGAATTGACACTCTCCGATGACAAAAGTTTCCCAAACTTTGTTGTGATTTTTGGACAAAATATGTCAAACTCAAGAGCTCTCATTAAAGAAAATTTGGAATTCTATGAAAGATAGTTAACAAATATAGCAATATAGCTGCCGGTGTCTTTTGATGATGTGGTGTCACATATAGTGAACATCCAATTTTGTCATTTCCAGAGCTAGGAATAGTTTACCAAACTTATTTATGAGCGAGAACTAATGCATTTCACATTACATTTCGGAAATTTTTCCCTTTTCGGGAATTGGAAAAATGAATAAAAGGGGTTTTCTGACCCGGGAAGCGGGGGCGGAAGCATGCTTCCATCCCCTCAATTTTCACATTTTTCACTGGGGGGCTGCCGATAATGGACGAACGGAAAATCTCGGCTACGTGGTGGGAAACACCCTTCTTTCCAAGAAGGGTTTAAGGTAACATCAAGTTTTGATATGGTAGAGGTGAATAGGGGTACTCATTGTAGGCATTTTGATGAAATTTGCAATGAAATCCGATGTGTGGCACTCAAATTAAGATATGAGCAGCTAAGTTTTCACATTTTCAACGAAAACACATACGACATCATATCCTCACATTAATAGACTGTCTTTTGTGTTTCTTTAAACTTTACAACCAATTTTCTTCTCAACATTCCCATGTTAAAAGAATGTGATTGCATAAGTGTCATGGAAACATTTGAAAGGAAGTTCCATCACACTGTGAAGATTTAGTGGCACGCTTATATGAAAATTGAATTTTTGCTTTAACTTTACCTTTATGCATGATTATAAGTACCTAGGCCCCTGCTCACAGTTTGCGAGTCCTATTATGACACTCTCATACATACACCAAAGGACAGACGGATGGGATTACTCGATGTTTTGACTTAAGTTGCGGTTATAATTTTTTCAGTGTATATATACCACAGAGGATGAGCCTCCTTACCCAATAAACGTCAGGTACATGGGCCGTTGTTTTAGCTGTTTGTTATCTAAACCTCTGTACACAACACTATTAACAGGGGCTGATGTAGAATTTCATGTCACACGGGGCTCTATGCTGACCAATCATGCATATGGGCGTACAACTGGCTACGACATTTCAGTTTTGGGGGAGGAATATCTTTTGCCGGAAAATTGCGAATATAAAATCTACCCTAACGACTTTCTAAGCGGAGCGCTGTCATCAGGCATGCAAGAAATCTATACGATGGTGATTTTGTGTGTGTGTGTGTGTGCGTGTAGGTGTGTGTGCATTTGTGACACTCCGTGTAATCGCGATTTCTCATGTTAAAAGTGTACAATTTGGTCATATTGATATATTAATTATCAATGGCAACTGAAGTAGGTCTATGTCTAAAACCAGTCTGATAACGGTTGAATGTTCGTGTGCACAGACAGACTGATGGGAGTCATTATGAAGGAGCTCAGCATTCGGGATTCTAAAGCGGCAAGAGAATTCTTGCACTTCTTTCACTTTTTGTAAACTAGCCATATCTACCAGTCTAATGAATATTGAAAGTTTTATCGGCTGACTAGGCAACAGATTTATCTTGAAATTGGCAAACACTTTTTTTTTAGGAAAGTGGAAATATTTTGGCTCTATTCTTTTTATTCTTTAGTATCGTTTCAATCTCATTCAAATCCGTTCAACTTACAGTGGGTTAAGCTTAAACAACTGGTCTAGGGCAAGAGTTCGGGTGGTTTTGCTCGAATTTACCAAAGTATACACCCCACTCTTCTGTTTCACCAGGGAGTTGTTAGAGCAACTCCCTGGTTTCATTGACGTGAGGTGAGTGAGTGTGCATGTCCTTCCCGTCGATTTCCAATTTTTCCCCAGAGTCGTTTAAGCTATGTCTCTGCCGGGAGTTGCAACTCCATGGTCTCTATAGAGGTAGGATGCGTTGGGCTTTCGACCAGAAATCAATTTTAGTCACGTTGTATCACAAAGGAACTTCAGCTAACCTAAATATTCGCTCGTGATAGAATGCTGTTTTATATTTCTATACCTTCCGATAACAACTCGCCCAGACGCATATGAGAACAAAAGTTCTAAAAAAACCCCTGCAAATCAGGAAGGCGAAGAGCATTATGACCTCTTGACTTGCAGAGGGTTTTTTATAGGGGAAGTTTAAGAAAAATTTTAATTTTCACATGTGAAAGAGGAACAAAATCTACACCGTGTGGTGAAAGTTCCATTCAAATCGGATATATATTTCTTGAGATATAAGTAGCTGAAGCCAGTAGATTTGTGTTAAAAATGGAGTTTGAGGGCAGCAGAGCTTGTATCACTTCCTCACATTGACAAGGAATTCTTTGTTTCCCTTTGTTTTATCAGACTGTTGTGTTGACCTTGAAGTTAATAGGAGTATGACCTCCCTGTGGGGGATGCAAAGTTTGTAAAATTTTCATGCCACATGTGCAATCACATTTTAACGATAAGGGATTGTTGAGGGGGAAAATCCAGCAAAAAGTTAAAAAAAAAAAAACAAAAGACTGTCCATTAATGTGGGGATGTGATGTGTCATATGTGCTTGCTTCAAGTTCACTTTTTGTTGAAAATGTGAAAAATTTACGAGTCCATATCTTGAGAACCACACATCGGATTTCAATGCAAATTTCACCAAAATGCTCAGGATAAGTACCCCTCTAACATACCAAATCCTGTTGTGACCTTGAACCACTCTTTTGAGGAAGTAAAGTATCTCAAAATTCTGAGTGTGCAAGTTCTGCTATTTGTGCGCGAGTATTTATTGGTTGTCTTGCGTTTTAAAACATGCAGATATAGAAAACTGATAATTTTGCATATTATTCCTTCTACAAAACGAAAAAATTCCCAGGTGAGGGTATTCCAAATTTGACCATTGTTTTGTTAAAAAAAATTGACCACCATTTGTGTCGGGGCGTAATCCTAGTGTTTTTTTTTCAGTTTTTAAAGTGAATAGACGCATTACCCTCTGTAGGTCGTCATGGGTGTTTAGATACAGTAAGTTCGCGTTTTCAAGCACTAGGGTGGCCGGGTGAGGCATCTGAACATGCTACCCTTCGCGGTTATCTATTTTCACTTCCTTAAAAAGGAAAATATTTAACTCAAATTTTAATTCACAGGTAGCTTATATGGCACCAAATTTCATGCAACGACATCTTTACCTTTAAAAAATCAAAAGGAAAGGGTGACATCCCCCTTTGACCATTAACCCACGTGACAGTATCAGACTACTGCCATAATTTTCCCAATTAGATCTGAATTTCTCACAGATGAATAAAAACACTCGGGTAGCCGTTTAAATCATGAAAAACCTGACATGCGTTTAAGTACAAAGAAAACTCTTAAACGTGCCCTAAGTCTGTCAAAAATTTTCGAGAAATATAAAACAACAGCAGAGTCATCAATATTCATGAAAAATCCAGAACATGATGGAAATTAGGCACACTTTCAGGCAGCCTGCAAAAATCCATTATCCCTCAGCCTCACTTCATGGGCTATTTAGGGCATCGTTTTGCTCAAAATGGAAGGATATTATTCGGGAGAATTAAAGTTTAAAAAAAAAAGTTGTGTGCTGTTTTTAACTGCCAGATTACATAGGCAGACAGAAGGGTACGGAGGTGACAGAATTCAAAGTTTGGCTTGAAACTTGCATTGGGATATTTTTCTGGTAATTTTATGAAATGAACATTTCATTGCAAACGAAAGTTCACTGAAGTAGCGACTACTTATAGTGTACTTGCAAACCTGGAAAATGCCATTTCCTGCTGTCCGAGAGGTCATATTTTTCAAAAAATTTCTGTAAGCTCCGCATCAGCCAATTGTGGCGCTCCGCTTAGAGAGTCAGTTTGTAAATATTAAACAACTCACTGCATGTATGTCCCCATCCTTGAGAAGAAACTTTTTACCTCTGTCCTCAAGCCCATTACTAGAATTTGTGTGCACTTTCCTTTGCTGAACTTCTAATAAATGTCATGCTTTTGTTATGGTTACATGTCAGAGCCTGAGGTCTGGAGCTCGACTCCTTTCGAGGCGAAGATTTTAAAAATGGAACCTACTGCCGTTGTGTTTGGAGCTCAGCATAAGCAATGGAGTAGGGAAAACGAGCTACAGAACCAAAACTGGAAAAGGGGCGTGGCCGATGCGATTCCGCTTCGACACCAATTCGGTATAGAAAATAAGCCGTAAAATCACGTCCAACTAAATACCTTACTACATGCTATACTATATAGCATCATTTGGTATCATAATTCTTTTCAAAATGCAAAAGTTTCCCCAAGGAACTTTAGACTCTACCCCCAGGGCAGCTATGAACCAAAATGTCCTTCCCTTTCGTTGAAACATCCTTGATACAGCCCCACATGCTTTTGTTGTGGAAAATGACAAAAAAGAACCTGGAGGAAACACATATGACAAAGGACGCGGATAGTTCACCAAAGAAGGGACCTATCGCTGTAACTATCCTAGATTTGTGTACCAGTGTTTTTGAAGATATCTTGTGGATGGGTAAATTTTTCTCAGCTCTGAAGGCACTAATGGTGGTTCACAGAAAACGTCACGGGTTGAAGGGTGGTGCTGAAGCGCCTCTACATTTTTTGTGAATGGAGCGTAAATGAGTGATTCCGTAAGTAAGGGTACCAACTTTTGACATGGCAATTCAGGAGCCGAATCCAGGAATTAGAATTTGAGGTGTTAAAGCCTTTTCATTCTTTCCTTTGGCACTCAGATCATTTATTGAAAATGAAGTTGTGTGAGTCACTTTCATAGATTTCTGGTCATCTGGATTGTCACATCAGTTTGGCGAAAATCATTTGTTACCTGTGTAAAGAGGACATAAATAATGCATTAATTGTATTTAAGGCACATCTGGGTGTTTTACACAACATTAATAAGCCTTCTTTATAGCATTTTGGATCACTTTTTTCCACAACTGTTCCCCCATGTAAATTATGACGGGGGGGGGGGGGCATAAAAATGAAATTGTCTTGCATTTGAAAATTCGAAGTTGTCAAGTGGCATACACTGCATAGTAAAAGTCATATAGAGAAATAAATCCAGACCAAAATGGTAAAAACGAAGGAATAGGATATACCTTTTTCTTTCATGCAACATTTGCAAATGCCATATTCCCCATGCATGTTTGCGAAAATTCCTCCTTTCAAACTTCTTCATAAGTAAAACCATGCGCAAATTTCAGTAATCCACCAGAACTGAGAGAATCTAACAATCGGTATGGACAATATTTTCTTAAGTATAGTGTAAATGTTCCGCTCCGCGTGTAAATGGGGAAATGAAAATTTACACGGGGAACAAAGTTTTGTCTGGCCCCTAAGGCAAAAGTAATGTTAAATTTTCCAGCAAAAATATTTTCATAGGGAAAATGAATATATGGTCAGTATTACGTCTCAAAGACGTTACTGAATTAACCCTTTACCGTTGTGCTCCAATCGGGGCATATTTGCGCGTCTCGGGTTTGGGCGTGAAAGCGGACGTAGGGGAAAGCCGTGTGATTTGGGCCCCCTAATTACAAAGCCCCACAAAATCAGAGATAAGCGTAGCCAACTGCTCTAAGGGGCACTATTGGGAGATTAATGGAATATTCTTTTTGTTGGAGAGTAGAAACTCTACTTACATTTTCCCAGGGAAAGTTATTGCTAAAAATAGAAAATTGTGAAAGTGGTCCAATTTATACCACCCATATGTAACTTGAACCAACAAGGTGTGTAAAATGAACCACCTGCCGTGTAAAATGACCGGGAAAAATATTACTGCAAAATTTCTCAAATCATCATGTTAATTGATAACAGAAACACTTCTCACACCCTTCCTGTCTTTTAGTGTCATATTTTAGGCCTAATTGATGTTATTTCCCCGTAAAACGACTTGCCCTTTGCCTGCCTTCCCCATCCCAAAGTCAGGCGCTGCAACCTTCTAAGTAGGCACAGACCAAGTTTAGTAATTGGCTCATGGCATGGGAATTACGCATATGCCAAAGCTTATTACTGACACAAACTGCGAAGAGGAATGAAAGGGTGAGCAAATTCTTCTTTGTATAGGGTACTTCAATTGTCTAATCATTTCCATGTGTGTAATTAATTGAAGCACCCGGGCCCACGTGTTTGTAATTTGGACCGGTCCATTTTACACATCATATCGTTTACTGTGGACGAGCTGTCCACATTACACACCATGGGTGGTTCAAATTACACGATGTTACTAATTTTACCCAAACTCCTCTAGCCTAGCCACGTGTAGTTTTTACCGAAATGTAACAGCCCAGCACTCAATAGGAATTATTATATTTTGGCATAATCATTATGCCTTGGGGGTGAACAAATCATTTCCGAATAAAAACCCAACAAAGGGTCAACTCGAAAATAAGATCAGTTCACCAGTTTTTAATAAAAACTATACAGAATTGTGGAAATCACCTTAATATCATCGATTGCGAAGTCAAACGTGAGCGTTCTGAGTTAGGTTTATCAATGACACATAAAAGTAAGATACCCTCTCCTTCCGTGATGGAATAACGCCGGTGGTTCAATTTACACACCGGTCCAAATAACACGGCGTTCCCTGTCCCGCATCAGCTTCCGTATGCTATTGACCCCGTGACCTTAAAAACTATTCTCTCTCTCGTTGTTGTGGCCGAATTTTCGGGTAGCTACTCGCAGTTTCGAGCTCCGCGTGAAAGAGTAAAGATGGGTGACAGCCGCGCTCTCCGCCTGGGTCCAAAGGGACCCAAACAACGGCAAAGGGTCAAACCTATACAAATAAGAGTGAACCAGTTTTTGAAATGGCGAGTTTAAATGTCACACTTTTTGCCCCTAAAACCTGCTCATTTGGGCTGACTTCTTCCTCATAATTTCATCGTTCAAGAAAATTTTGAATATTTTTGTAATTGATTCATCAAGATGGACAATATTAATGGAATAAAAACATTAAGATGACCAGCTTATTCAGCTTAAAATAATGACTTTAATACCCATATGCGCCGTTGGTACCAAATATATGGAAACACCCACATATGATAGGGCGTCGGCCCTATCATTTGTGATTAAATTGATTAAAATGAACCTTACATGAGCGTCGATTGGGGGATGTTGCGCATGTCCCCCTCCCTCCTTTTGAAAGTATACCCACTGATTTTGATTGGCGTTGTGGGAATTTTTTATTGTTAAGGGACAAACTATAAACCGTTGAACAGTCTGAATGCGATATAGATGGTATTAAAGAATAAAACAATAGATTAATGAGTACTAATCGCACGCAAATGTTTGTGATAAGAGAAAGATCGTTATAGAGAAACTATAATTAAAATTCATTTTTAATTCTTTCGAACGACACCGCACTGTAAATCCCTGAAGACAGCGGATGGCGATGTACCTCTAATTTTTGGACAATTCTCTTGCAAGAAAAATGGGGGGGGGGGTCGTGTAAATGTATTTCCCTACTATAGCCTATAAAGATCAAAAGCTTAAACGATCGTGACTAATGCGGGACACCGGGCGTGTCGAAATAATGTTGCATCAGAAATCAAGTTTGTTTCGATCACGAAAAATGTCTGCAAACTGCATCCAGTCTTGTTCAGTTCCCTAACAACGTCTTCGTTTGCCAATTACAAGGGGAATCTGCTCCCAGGCCATCCGTTAAAATTTTCTAATTTCATTAAATATGACTAACAAAAGAGGAATGGAGAAAATTTGCACTCTTGAATGATGCCCCTCCATAATTTCAACCGTTTAGGTTATGCACACGAACAATAAAAAAATCGGGCCGATAATTAGTTTGACTGATACGCATCAAACACACTGAAAGCGTGCGAAAAAAGTTTGGTAATTTGCAAAAGGTCCGCGAAAGTGGCGCTCATATGGTCCTTACGTAAACAATAAAATGCGGAAAGTGTCAACTTCAGATAAGAGATAAGCACGGAACACCATCTGTGTGATATTTTTTTCTACTTCATAAAAAGAAAAAACAAAAATCAGACCTTAATTGGGGGAGGGCAAGCCAAATGCCATCCCCTCTTAATACGCCTCATATGACCTCAGATTTTTGCACAGTAGGATTTTTACGGAAGTGAATGTACCCCCCCCCCCCCCCACATTCGAGAACAGATTGACATCCACGCATCCTTATAAATAAGTCTGAAGCTAGCACAGAATTCGGCACAGGATTCAACTAAAAATCGGCACATGATTTGAAGCTATCAGGGGATCAGCGTCTGAGCCTTCGTTTGCAATAAAATTTTCACTCCAACAGAAAAAACAGTAACTTATTAAGTGATCAGAAAATCAACAGATCCGTAGACAAAATGTTTTGTACCTTTCCGGGAAAACAAATATACAACGGGTTAACGGAATTGAAGACATGCTAATGTTTTTTACCCTATTGCGACCCTTGGTTTAATTCAAGAGTCTACTGAATTTAAGAGGTTGCCTACGATATATACAAGTATATGTGTGCCCGAAGTCCCGACTTTTCTTTTCTTGAAACGCCTTTTGAAAAAATGTCATGCCCTTCAACCCCCGCTCCTACGTCTATGGAAGAAAACCTGAAAAATGGTTTTATTGGTACAGAAGAAGAATTGGGAAAATGTAGTTTATACTGAACATCGATATGCCCAATTTCTTATGCATGGGAAAAATTAAGACTGAAGTTGGCAGAGGTGTCACATTTTGTCGTATGTTGAAAATGGATTTGATTTACTTTCTTTTCAGAAAATATCTGAAATTTCGTATGTTCGAATTTTCGTAAGAAAAGCTAGAAATTTTGAGTTTCCTTGAAGAATATGGTCTTCTCGTAAGCAAAATGAAGACGATCACCACCGGACGGTCAGTGGCGGAAGACAGTTTATTGGGCTCATAGGCGTAAGAAGCGGGTGAGATGGGGGCGGCAAAATGATGGCCCCACTTTCCACTTTCCACTTTCAAATCTCATAAAAAGCCAAATTTGCTGCAAAACGCAAAATCTTACGCTTTGTAAGAAAAGATGTAATCCACTCTACAAGATTCCATTTATACCATATGATTGTAGCTAAGGCCTATAGTAATCTAACTCGTAATGGGGGACAGTGTCGAGGGCTTTGGAGATCTGGTGGAGCCTACGATGATATTCGTTTACATGTTTTTATCATATAATGCCTGAGAAATCACCCATTGTTATTAATTGCTTTGTCTTGCATGGGAACTGTTTGTGAAAATAAAGGCCCGATATTACGCATATGGTTGGCCACAGTGGACATGATTACCAATTAAATGCCGACAATAAATCGATTTAATGCTAGCAATATTGTAAAAATAAACATACAAATATGCTAATGGGGGGGAGGGTCCCCTTCGACCATCACCCTCTTGGCTACGCGTCTGCCCGGCCTCACTATACGCTCACTATACGCTTGGTTCCTCCATGGTTTCTTGTCTTGTATTGAAGTGGTTTGGATGCTTTTCATATGCATGAACCAAAGATGTTAAAAAAAAACAAAATATGTTTTCTATTCTGGTGTATCTATATAGCTCAATGTGTAAACATGACTGTAGCTTGACATGCATGAACTCAAGCACCTGTTTGGAAGTGGAGAAGCTGACTTCTGCTGCCTTAGGCTTTCTTTTGAGGTTTTACACCTCAACTCTCAACTTTTTTTCTCATTTATTGTTTATTTCTCTCTCTATAAAGCACAAAACAAATCAAAGAAAAATCCTCGTAAACAAATAACAAAACAGCACGATTTTCAACTTGAGTGTTACCTCTTGCCTCAGAGTTTAACACGATTTTGTTTTGTGACTAATTATAAATGCCAGCCATAATTTTTTGAAGATTCCATAGCAAACTGTATTATTATTATGCTTGCAATTTGTTCAAGATTGTATTACAACAAGTGTATTGGACAGTATTGCTGATGTTAAGGTCAAATTTGAAAGTTAAACCTTACTCTCTCTTTAAATTGGGTCAAACCCTGTATAAGGGGTGATAAGGAGTAAAAATGTCAAAATTTCAAATTTAAGCACAGTGGGACTTAATTTTTTTAACCACAATGGGTGTGCCTCCAATTTTTAGTTTCAGTGAAATAAAACCCTATGCAGTTGTGCTGGCGTGTGTATGTATGTGCACCTACTTGACTGTCAGACAAAAGACCTAAACAATGAATTTCAGGTCCTCTAGAGAAAATTAAATACATTTCTTGAGTCCTCTAAAGTTTGACCGATAGAGAGCCTATTGTTAAGGTTAGGATTAAGGGAAGCACGAAGAAAGGAAAACAACAATGAAGTCCTCAGAGGGTCTGTGAAAAAACGTGTGTGTCAGTGTGTGTGCGTGTGTGTGTGTGTGTGTGTGTGTGTGTGTGTGCATGTGAATATGTGTTTGTGTTTGTGACACTTTTCTTGCTAACACAAGTATATCAAGATAGGAATGTCTGACAATTTTCAGACTTGGTACATGATGAAAGCCTTTCATATTGAGAGGAAGAACCCTACTGTTTCGGTGGAGGTCAAAGATCATTCAAGGTCACCCGGTGTCAAAGTCTGAAAATCTCGCCAACGTGGTATCTCAAGATAGGAAACTTGGATAGATTTCATATTCGGTATGTGGAAGCATTGTGGGCAGAAGGTGATCTCTACTGTTTTTGGTGGAGGTCAAAGGTCACCAGGGGTCAAATTATATAAATCTTGTTAATACAATATCTCAAGATAGGAAACTTGGATAGATTTCATATTTGGGTTGTGGATGCAATATGGTCAGAAGATGGTCTCTATCGTTTTTGGTGTAGGTCAAAGGTCATATCGAGCCACCAGTGGTCACAATCTGAAAAGACCATTAGTGTGATATCTCAAGGTAGGAAACTAGTTCGGTTCCTATTGTTTTGGTAGAGGTCAAAGGTCATCTGGGGTCACCAAGGTTAAAAGTCTGATGCAATATCTCAAGATAGAAAACAGATAAATTTCATATTTAGGAATTTGGATGTGTTATGGTCATAACATGGCCCTATTATTTTTGGTGGAGGTTAAAGGTCATCTAGGGTCACCAGGGATCAAAATCTGAAAACTTTTCAATGCGATATTTCAAGATATCTGTCTGTCTGTCTGTCTGTCTGTCTGTCTATCTGTATATGGCTTTTATGGAGGTCAAAGCTCATCTTGGGTTACATGAGGTTAAAATGTGAATGAAAATCTTGTTTAGGTGGTAACATCTCAAGGTGGTTCTTATTTTTTATGGTAGAGGTCAAGGGCATCTGGGATAACAAAATTAGTTTTTGAACATGCTTATATAACATTTGAGTGAGAAGATATGGAATATGAAGGCATTTTTTGAAATTAAACATTTATGTATCATAGAAACTTTTTTGCATTCTGGTTAGTTGAGGCCAAATATCGTTATTTGGGTCATGAGAGTTCAAACTGTCAAAACCTTGTACGGTAAACATGATATCTCAAGAAGGGTACATGTGACTTGGTGTGTGAGTAGAACATCCCTATCGATTTGGGTGAAGGTCAAATATCATTTGGGTCACAATGGGTCAAAAGTCTCAACTTCATGTTTGCTCAATCACTCATGGTTGGAGTTTTAGGTACTGTGAATTTCCCATATATAATGTAGATGGGATAAAAAGAGCAGAACCCTAGATCGATCTATGTGGTCCAAACTCAACTGGAGTCAAAATCTGAATCTCTGAACCTGCTTTACACAAAATTTCACTGTAGGAAGCTTAGATGCCTGTCATACACACTATGTGGATACTTTATAAAGCCCGGTCATTTTGAAAAAGAGGAAAAGGGACTGAAGGCCTTTATTGCGACAGCAAGGAGTTACTATGCCTTTTGGCTTTCTGGTTATTTATAATACTGTAAAAACGGACTATTAAATTTCAAACTAAAACATCATATACTTGTGGAAACGAGAATGAGCAAAATATAATATTGAATATTAATATTTTACTGTCATAATGATAATCATTGCCACAATATTTTTTTAAAAGTCACGGAAATAAAACATGTTGTGAAATAATAACTTTATGATGTTGTTAATGTTGACATTAGTATTTATAGTCCAAGAAAAATAAATATATACCCACCAAGCCTTTAGAGTTCATTTTATGTAACAAACTTTTTGTGTACTTTTTGTGAAGTAAAATACTTGAGTATACCAAACCTGATGATGTCGTAAGCTTATACCGGCTTTACTGCGGGATCGAACACCACAAAACAAACCGTTTGTGACACTAAGTTCTCATTGTTCTAACCATGGAGCTAACACGTGTTAGCTCCATGTTCTAACATGTAACTGGTGTTACTACAAACTTTTGATAAGACTATATTAGGCAGCCTGTTGTATGAATTATGTGTATGTAACAAGACCGCAGTGCTACTCATTTGTAAAAATGTTAAATAATGTCAGCACATAATTGTAAATATTATAATATATTGTCCTGACAAAGAAAGTGGATTGAAGTTCAATAAATCTCTGGAGGAGGAAAAAAGAAAAGACATTCTGACTTGTGGAGCAAAATTTGGTCAGGTTATTCACACAAAGTGACAAACTTGCAAAGTAATAACCAAGCTTTGCCAAAGTCGAAGCAATGTTACTAATTTTCATCAACTTCCGACCACATTATATAGTGCTAACAATTTGTTTAACTGGGGTCTATCACCCTTTAATCTTTCAATTTCCTTGCTTCGTGTACCATGGATGGTTTGACACTAAATTGTATCTTGATTTCTTCAGTTTCACAGAATATGAGAGTTTGTAATTCATGTGGACAATAAATGAAGACGAGTAAATGCTGATGGACCCCACTAATGGCTGCATACAGTCACAAAACAAGCGCTGATCGGATTCGTCTATAGCATGATCCTAATAACAACCATTTAGAATTTACAGCTGACCTGCAAGAGGAAGGCAAGCTTTGATCCCTCCTTTGGAAATTTGATTAGCATTTGCTACCCGTCAGTCAGCAGGAATAAAGTTTGAATCCAGAGACTTATGAAAACTAATGGAAAGAAAGAGAAATTGACAAAATCTCAGAGCATTCATGAAGAATTGCCTGAGTTAGATTCCAATGGATTTACTAACCTTTTAACTCTTTAAATTATTTCAGATGTAGGGCGCTACTCACTGAACAAGAGGGTATGTTACCTCTACAATCTCCGATATATTCCTTAATAAACAGCCCGACAGGTGCAATAACCATTTGCTAGTTGCCAGCAATCTTTATGATCACTGTCTTAGTTGTCATTATTATTAGGACTACCTGTAAAAGGTCCGATAACCTCCGTAACTTTTTGTTTACACCTAATAGAGGCAAAGATTTTGAATCGACTGCTTTTGAACCTAAACCTATTTTTAATATCATTGACCAGAAGTTTTTGTAGCAAGCGAACCAGACTCTTATGATCACACTATCTTGGAAAGCATAATACATCCAAGTATCCCAGCAAACACAAAATATTTTTAACGATTTTGAAAAAAATCTTAAATATAATTGTTGGAATTAAATAATTTTTTGTTGAGTGGTATACTCATTTTCAAATAATATATTTGTAATATTTTGGGGGATTGAAAATATTTTTCGAATATTACTAAAATATTCATAGCATGGAAAAATATTTTCATGATATTTTTGCAACTCAATCCAATCACAACATGAGGAGGCTTTGTGCAGTGGAAGTTGCCATGTTGGTGTAAAAATGCATTTTAATATGCTCTTAAGTATAGGACTTGCAGTCGGGAGTTCGAGACCTGGTCGGGTCATACCGGAGACTCTATAAACGAAACGTAAAACTAAACATCAAGCTAACTTCAGAAGAGTTGAGTCCCTATTTTCATTCGTGTTGGGCATTCATATTAATGCTTAACGCATCTGCACGAAAACAAGGGAACGCTGTACACTCTGTGCTGAGCTCGGTTTGTGTATCTCACGTTGTGAACAATTCCGTGCACCAACGAATTACCGAACAAGTCTACTGTAGCTTAAATGTAAAGAGCAGTCCCCCAAACTTATTTTGAAGAAAAAGCTTAAAGACACTGTATCGTGGAGCGAACCGGGGGCGGCAGCATGTTTTTAGAATTGTTCTTTTCTCCCTCGCGCATCAAAAACTGTTACAGCGCCATCACCCTTCTTGGCCGTGAAAAATGTTCGTGGAATCGACGGAGAGATGTTGAAGCATGGAAGTACTAGACGGTACTCATTCGGGTGATGTGGATTTCTGCAAGATATTTGCAAATACCACATACAACGAACAATCGTCGGCAATAACAAGAGATGTCGGCGAGGGCAACTTTTCCTAAAATTAACATGAGATTGACGGCACGGCTTCCAGGGGACGCTTTATCAACTTTAATTAACGAGTAATTTGTGATGTTTAAAGCTGTGAGGAGGTAAGGAAAAGAGATATGAGCAAATACGATGGCAATTAGTAGACATTGGCAGTAATTCTGCGAAAAATCCTTTGCTTGGCGATGTGTAGTATTACGTACGTGTATATGCCATATAAAATTGAAAAAGGGAGAAACTTTCCCCAGATTATGGGCACAAATTCCCAAGGTCCGATACAACTTAATAAAGCAAGAAACGAATTCAACTTCCATCATGTTGCATGTGGATCCTTAATTGTTATTTAATTGAGTGTATAATTAATGCTGCAGTAGTTTCTACCGGGTTACACCTTCAAATTAAGGCTGATATATCTTAAACAGCTGTGAATTAGGGACAGAACTTTAGTCATTGCCAGTATGAAATTACTTCAAGCACAACACTCTTTGTCCTACAATTGAGTTACATAGTGTTTTAGTAAAATATATCCCACAATTAGAAAGACTTGTGTGAATTGACAGATTTCAGACTACACTCTGATCACATATGATGGCCTAGCTAGCTCGACAATTGGCTTTTCACCCCCTAAATTAGGACAAAATCAAAAAAGAATAGTTGTGTGATGCACAAAAGATTAGGAAGGGTTTGCTTGATGAAAGCGTTATATACAGTATGATTAGATCGAGACCATGTTCAAAGGATAAGAATGCAGTATCCAACCAGCTCAGTACTGTTGAAATAATGCCAACAATTTCCACTGAATGCTTAATTGACATGTGACAGCAAGTTGCATCTAGGGATAGTCTGGCCATGATGGTTGTCTGAAACAGTACACCCGACCTCAGGAGAACTTAGTTTACTAGACCAAAGATCTTAAGACTTTTCAGGGTGCTTGCTATAATCCATTACCTAACCTCATTTTAAAACATCAGGCTATTAAATAGCCCTCAAACAGGTCTATGTCATCAGTTAAATGGCCTAATGAAATGCTGTACATGTAACAGAATACACATGCAGCCCTGTTAACTAGGTAATGGGGGGTGGCAATTAGAACTTCTCTCCACTGATACCCGAAGTGTAACTGAATATAAATCTATCAATCATTTAAAGCCCCCCCCCCCCCTTACCCGCCTAATTAGAAAAAAAGGTTCTAGCTACCCCACATGACAAAGTTTCTTGTCAAACTATGTTTGCCACTGCTAGGCTTCTTTAAAGGGTGAATCTCTTCATTCCAGATGGTTCCCACCAGTTCTGGTACGTAAAATGGCTAACATCTTTAGCTCCTCAAAAAACACACAAACTTTTGTTGCTAAGAGACTAACCCTGTCAAGTAGCTGTCATGTTTAATAAATCAGAACAATTGCAGTGCATGCAACTGCCTGTTGTAATGAAAGCATTAGCTCCCCACTGCATCTTCTGAATTGGTCAATGGAAGAGCAGTCACATATTACAAAGGTTACTTTCTCATAACTAATCGACATGAGTATCCACATTTTTTGAAAATGATTCCCTTCACAAGCTAGCGTACATCTCTCATGTTTCATATGCTAACTATTTTGCATTTTAATTAAC
The DNA here is from genome assembly GCA_037179385.1 of Holothuria scabra. Classification (NCBI taxonomy): domain Eukaryota; kingdom Metazoa; phylum Echinodermata; class Holothuroidea; order Aspidochirotida; family Holothuriidae; genus Holothuria; species Holothuria scabra. The sequence continues at coordinate 25,464,171 of CM074182.1, forward strand.
ATCATATGAAATAAACATCATATTAATCCAGGCCTATGTGTCATTCATGTAACAGCTCAGTAGCCTCTGTCTGTCACAAGAATCTTCAACATGGCTTTATGTACATAGCATGAAGTAAGTTAAAATATCATACCAGAGTAAACTAACCTTCAAGAGTACAACATTTTCAACAGTGTACTGAAACTAACATTAATTAATTACTACATGTGACTATAACTTATTTATATTATGCTCTTCTTTGTATCCTTGAAGGCACTAGCACTACAGGAACTGCATCAACTTTTCTGGAAAAAAAAAAAAACACCTACAATACCGTACCTACTATATGGCAGAACTCATGCATGGGAACCTACCATTATCTTCTTGTTAGGCTGGAAGGAAAATGTCTTCTCGATCTTTAAAGAAGAAAGTGCAGGCCAGGACTGTATGGTGGCTTTGAGAACTACATCTCCACTGCAAGCTGATTGCCTAGAGAATTCAACTATTCAAACTTGCTTCATATGACTGTCAATACTTACTTAATGCAATATTCGGAGACTGGGGAAGACGGCCGGTGTCATCATGTTAGGGTACAGGGACAGTAGTGCAAGTATAGGAGCGGAAAGGCCACCCAGAAGTACATTAAGATGGGAATTGCACATGATATCAGTGACAAAAAATGTACTTGTAGACCCAAACCGTCATGCAAGATATATCATGAAAGTTGCATGAAAGCCTCGAATTCCTATATTTTAAAAACTTCATTTACAAAGATGGCAGTAGTTTTCATGTTACTTGAAATATAAACTTTTTTTAAGAAAAACACAAGTTTTTGTATCATTTTTGAAGTAAATTCATAACAACATGCAAAATAGAAGAGTTATGTTTTGTTTGGGAATTAATCATAGTGTCGTCTATTATAAAAAAAATAAGAGCTTATTTCCACTGTCATGCTTGTTGATCAAGAAATGTATTATGGCATGTTGAAGGGAAATTTTAAGTGTAAAACAATAAAGTGAAACAGCTGGTACAAGATTCCAGTAAGAATATGGTACTCTACCTGATTCTCATCTTTTTCTTTCTGTCAATTGACTTTTTAGGAATTCCAGTAATTATTATAATTTTGTCAAAAATCATTAAATATTACTATGAGATATGAGTGAATTACATATTTCCTATACCTTTACATATGCCTTGAAGACTAGTTGGGTCAGGCTATTCACTTACAGAGGTAGATCAGAAAAATGATGGGGTATTTACAGGATGTAGAAGAATCTATTTCCAGTGGTTTACAGCAGTTATGGTAGTGTTGTAAATTGCATTCACTGGCCAGAGAAAGGACCTGTAGAAAGATGTATAGCCTACCTACCATTTCTTTTGAATGAGAATGACAGAAGCTGTTTTGATGATTTTGAGTTTGGAATTAAAGAGCTGTTCATTATCATATAGAATCAAGCATGCACCTAGTGTATTTTATTAGCATTCTGGACCAAAATGGGGGGGGGGGGGAGGGGGGGGGAAAGGAGGAGGTGATACTTACCATGCACACTGTCCTGCAGGTTGAAAGGCTGACAAGAACAAGTCCACCTCCTTTTTGAAGTTTACAAATCCATCCCTAGAAAATGTATGGTCAAACTTTCAATAGATCACATTCCACTCTTTTCTGAAGGGCAGCAAGTTTTTACATAGTTTTCAGACTTCAAAAAGGATCACAATGAAGCCCTATTTTAAAAGCTGTGTTCTACACACTCTAGTACCTTCTCCAATTTAAACAAGAACACGAGCCTAGTGCACCTCTGCAGTAGAACTTCAGCAAAGCTGAATTGAGTTTCAAAAGTCTACAATTACATACAACTTCATTCTTATTGGGGACTTCTAGGTAGCAGTAGGGTGGACCTGGGTGGACAATGCACAGGGGTCCATGGAGAATTCAAAAACCCCAGAGCTTGTGTGTGTAAGGTTTCATTCCTATCCCATACCCCCCCCCCAACCCCTACCCATGAATATTGGAGCTAGAGGCTTTCAAGAAAAATGAATTTGGGCACCCCCTTGCTGTCTAGCTTCCCCATGCATCTAGAAGGCTTTTTTATGCCATTGATTGAGTACACAACTACCAGTACCCAAAAAACATTGATCAATAAGAGTGGAGTAATTGTTTCAATTCATATCAAAATTTAACCAATTGGTACTGATCTTCATGTATAAAGTGCTATTCTATATCTTTGTGGATATGCTCAGTACATTCCCTTCAAGTGTAGCAGTGCTGTTTGTACAGTAAGCAAGTGCACATACTGTATGCATGCAATTTGCACAAATATATTTTCTCCTGCTTATGGCAACAACTTAATTCTGCATCATAGCAAAATCATTTTACGTCTAAATGTACTAGTCCCTCCATAACTAAGAGCAAATGATGATGCTAGGACATATATGAGACCCATCGAAGCAGTGCCATAGTCTCCAATTTAAGAGGCACCATGCATGCAACAGCATGCACCTTTACTACCAGGCTGGTTTCTAAATGGCACTCAGGTGGGGGCACATAAAGTACTGCACAATATCACATATAAACAAGCTTGTGGATCAGGTGTAGAATTAAACCAAATTAGTGGAAGAGAGCTGATAACAGAGTTCTCATGGATTGTACAATGCTTGAACTAAATGTAATCAAAAGTTTTATTCAAGTCATAATGTTGGCATAAGGTAATAAGGTACATGAATGTGGCAACATAGACCCAAAGCACGTCATGACTGAACCTGAAGTAAGTACTGTTCAAGGAGTGATGTCAATGTTTCAGCACAGATGGGCAATGCTTACAGTATAAAGTCCTGATTTTACAATTGCTTTTATTCAAAATTAAACACAGGGATTTGGTTTAACCCATTAATAGAAAATTTCAAGATTGGAAAATTTCTGTGTCCCACTAACCATTGCGAGGGCTCCAAACATGATGATAGCTAGGAAATGTGTATTTTCATCACAAATAAAATTTATACTGGAAATTAAATGTTCGTCTATAAAAAAAATATTCTTCCAAATTTTCAACAATTCCTGGCAAGGAGCTTCCCATTTTGCTGGTTTTTCCACTGGCACCCTTGCTCATGGCATATTCAAATCTAAGAAAAGTAATATTTCAATCATTTGCAAAAGAAGTTTCAGAAAACACATTTGATTAGTGCAAGTGTAGGATATGTAACACAAACTTGCTCTAAGTTCACAAAAATTGAATTTAAAATCTGATAACTTTACTTGCATATATTTTGAGCATCTGAAGAATTGAGTTAAGAATTTTATCACAACATTCTACTTCACCGTATTAAACATAAATTTATTTGAAACATTTTTCACAGGATATCTTTTAAATGTGAATTAGGGTCTACTTCTGGAGGTAGAATATTCAAGCTAGGCCAAGTCCTCTCACTACTTCATACATTCTCCCAACCTTTTTAATTCTAGCCACCCACAGCTGTTTAAAACTTTTCATTGTGCAGACACAATCCTGGTCTACTCTTTGAAGGGTATATATCATCAAAGTGAGCACACAAAACCCTGTTGAATCGGACTGCACTCTCTGCCCGAATATGGGCCACTCTGCCTTCTTGAATTTGATATCAGCATGATGCATGGGTATTTCTTACACAGTACAGTTACCAGTGTTGTAATCGAGTCACTAGATTAGTGACTCGAGTCACCAAGTTTCAAACTTTTATGTGACTCGAGTCACTGTACTATTTCAATGGGGATATTACTCCTGAATTCTATCAAGTCACTATCATTTTGAGAGAAAGTGACTCGAGTTGTGACTTGTTACAACACTGACAGTTACTACAAATAAATAATCTATGATTATCAATCTAAATATCCTGAACATGCAGTTTCAAACTTCCACTTCCTTTGGCATACCAACGTTTCTATTAAACCAGAAAGCCAAAAGGCTTAGTGATTCCTTGCCATCAAATACCTTACCTGCTTTCAAATTGACAGTGCTTGATAGATTTTTCTTTACATTTTAGGCACAGAATTTTCACAATTTTACCCCTGGTGACCTCAAATGACCTTTAACCTCTACCAAAAACAATAGGGTTCTTCCTCTCAACATGACAAATCTATATACCAAGTATGAAAATTGTCGGGCAATCCTATCTGAAGATATCGTGTTTACAAGCCATTTTCGGCGTTTTCGCAATTTTACCGCTGGTGACCTCAAATGACCCTTGACCTCTACCAAAAGAAATAGGCTTCTTCCTCTCAACATGAAAAATCTATACACCAAGTATGAAAATTGTCCGGCAATCCTATCTGAAGATATCATGTTTACAAGCCATTTTCGGTGTTTTCACATTTTTACCGCTGATGACCTCGAATGACCTTTGACTTCAGCCAAAAACAATAGACTTCTTCCTCTCAACATGACAAACCTATATACCAAGCATGAGAAGTGTCGGTCACTCCTATCTGAAGAAATCATGTTTAAAAGCCATTTTCGGGATTTTCCCAATTTTACCGCTGGTGACCTCAAATGAACTTTGAATTCTTCCAAAAGCACTATAAGCTTCTTTCTCTCCACATGACAAATCTATGTACCAAATATGAAGAGTATCTGTCACTCCTTTTTAAAGATATCATGTTTCCAAGCCATTTTCAGTGTTTTTCGCAATTTTACCACTGATGACCTCAAATGACCTTTGACCTCTACCAAAAACAATAGGGTTCTTCCTCTCAACATGTCAAATCTATATACCAAGTATGAAATTTGTCGGGCAATCCTATCTGAAGATATCGTGTTTACAAGCCATTTTCGGCGTTTTCGCAATTTTACCACTGGTGACCTCAAGTGACCTTTGACCTCTACCAAAAACAATAGGGTTCTTCTTCTCAACATGATAAATCTATATACCAAATATGAAAAGTGTCGGACATTCCTATCTTAATTAAGATATCGTGTTTACAAGCAAATGTCACACACACACACACACAGACCTATACACACACACACACACGCACGACATCACCATCGCATAGATTCCTTGCCTGCCTACGGCAAGGAATCAACAAATGACTTAAACACCTTTAGAAGGATTCCTGCCATCACTGAAAACCTAAAAAATCATGAAATTTGAAAAAATATTTTCCAGGGCCTGGTAAAATTTTCCAATTCAAAAACATGTGTTAACCAAGTCATGAAAAATTCATGGAAATTTTCACAAATTTTCATAACTTGATGTAACAGCCCCCCCCCCCCCCAAAAAAAAAAGTGCAAATTCTTTTAATATTTGGTCGTGGAAAAGTGAAAAATTAGTTTCCAGAAATGTAGGAACCCTGCTTCAACTTATGATTCATTTGAAGCTTACAAAAGACACATGCTCCACTGAGTGCACCAAAAATTGTTCCTATATTCTTGTTGTCTTTATTGATATGATAGTCCCATTATTTCTTTCATGCTTTTTATTAAACTGGAATAAAATTCAGACCTAAAGTTTCAGGTATAGCTGATGTTATAACATATAAATGAAAGGCTTCAATACAGTTACAAGCTGGTTGGCAATACTGTTCAGGTATCACACCATCTTCCTATTCACAAAACTTCATACACAAAAGTTGACAAAACACATTTGGCCAATAAAAATTGCTTTTGTGATGTAAACCATTACATGGCAAGCAAGGCAAGCAATCTTTCCAGTACTGGTGTGGTTTTCTGGGTTCTGCCAGGATACTCAAAATCATGCATAAATCCATCCTGGTTGGGAAGCATCAACCAGGTGCCTCTTACACCCCAATTGTAGCTGAGATTTTGAATCTTCAGTCCAGTTGAACATGACACTGAAAATGACTAGCATATGCAGAGGTGAACTTGACAACTTTGGGTGGATCCTTGGGCTGGTCCTCCTGTGCCAAATAAAAAACAATAATATATGAAACGCTCACAGAAATATTTTTGCTCTGTCCTTGCTTACTTGAAATTTTTCTGGATTGCTCAGTAATCTGCATTGGTACTTCTTCAAATTAAATGTAATAAGCAGGCTCAGCTGGAACTAGAAATGGAACTACGAAAAACACTTATAATTTTTTTCTTTATTCTTCTTGTCACAAATTCCAAAAAGATGACATTGTTCTCATATTTCTCACTTTCTTGAAGAGAGAGCTACTCATAAAAGATTTCTTTCAAACTTGTGGTGCTAAAACTTGATTACCTGGACAAGGCCAGAGCTTCAGAGGTGAGGTTGGTATTACTGTCAGTAGGTCTTGGAACTGGGAATAGGCATACTACCATTCCGGGAATATTTTGAGCAGAATCCAGATCAAAATGGAAATTCAAAAGATGTAACAAAAACTTGATATTTTTCCATCAGGTACAAGGATTCTCTTTTCAAAGAAACTGAAACCAATGCATAGTGAATTTACCTAGATAGCCTACTTTCATGTTTAGACTTGACTGCTTCCTCCCACATTATATTGTCTGCATCTGCCTCATCAGTGTCATTTTCATTGTGGCAATCCAGGAAATCTTCAACTGAACTGTTGACAAAGTAGATTGTACTGCACTTAGACCTGTACTTCAAGTCACCTCTTGTCCAAGCAATCAACAACAATAATGGAGCAATGAGCAAAGTTTGGAAACTACATTTTATCCTTTACATCATATTTTGAAGATAAATGAATGAAGAAAAAAACTGACAAATGGCAAAAAATTTGTAACTTGTGGAAAGGTATTTTTTGTCCATGGATATGTTCATGCCAAATGCAAATGGTAAATGTTCCTACCATGCAATTTAATGATACTGTTTCAATCTAGAGAAATCTCGGATCCTCCTTTCTGCCCTTTGATATCAAAGCATGATTAATGAAAAGCTTAAAGGGCAAGAGCAGTCTCCCCAACTAAAAGTAGTGTAGTATACCATCCCTGTTTCATGATTGGCTCTTCACGGTCATGTGCCATTTTTGGGGGAGTCACTGCTTGGTTTTCCTAGAATATGTAATATTGAAGTCCTAAAAAATTATTAAAGATACTTTTAAGAAATTAAAAGAAGTGAAAAGAAAATTGTGAGCTTTAGCCTTTGCTTCGAAATACAGTAAGTTTGGGATGACTGTTTTTGCCTTTCAATGTGGAAAAATGACAACAGCAGTCATGTGCCTTGGAGTAGTGTGGTTAAAATGGGAAGACCAAGTGATTGCAGATCTGCCAGGACTGAGCCTATACAGCACATTAAAAAATTACAAAACAAATTCTGTTTAACAAAGGATTTGTTTCTTTCCTGGTCAGCTTTTTGATGTTAATATCCGACATTTCAAAAGCACGTTGGAAAGCAGGTAATTATGTTTTGCAAGCATGTGACTGCATTTGAAAATTGTCAACCAGTCATCACTAGAAAAAAACTTGCATTTTCAGAATTAACACCCAAAGAAACAGATTGGGTAGTATATTAAGTTGTTGGAATAATACAGTAGATAAAGTAAGTAATAATAAAAAACATAAAAAAAACTTCATAAATCCATTTTGAAATGATGAGAGTAGCCTAGCTAGGTTAAAAAATAAAAGGAAATACAACTACTGTGAGTAGAAGAGAGATGCATGTCTGACAGTCAAGCTACGGTACTGTACTCCAGAAGAAATGCTTACTGTTATGAAAATAGTCAAAGCTTTAGAACTCAATGAACAATTACAGTAAATATTGCACCCTCCTCCCACACTGTGACAAAGACATCACACTTCCACTGCAGAAAGACAAGGGAAGACTGGCATCCAATACCCCCATCCCTTTTTGTTTAGGTAGAGGGCAAAACAACTAAAATCTTGAATGACCCTTTGTGTTTTGGCAATTTATTTTGCCATAAGTGTTCAGTAAAACCAGGAGTGCCATAGAGGTGCTATGGGGAGCAAGGTGCGACAGGGGATTCATCTCCCAGTTATGATGGATGGTCCCCACTGTATATGGGAAACATTTTAGGAAACAATTTCCATTCTTTTCAAGGGAGCATAGATGGGTATGTTATTTATTGTCCAGAAAGTGACAAGTAACATTCCAATTGTGTACTTCCTTCTAATTCTGGAAGGAAATGCAATTGTCCTTTAAAAACCGCAAAAGTTGAAATTTAATTTTCAAACCCAAATCAACATTGAATTTAAAATCCAAATTTTCAATTTTTCTTTCATAACATTTTATTCAAAATAATTCCCAGACAAACCTCTGGGTTTGGCCACAGATTTGGGTTGCTTGTGCCTCCTATGAAGGATTTCATTATTCCCTTGGAAAGAGACTGCATGGCACCATGCCGGATGTTGTGACTTATGACAGCACGTACTACAACGCTATAATCATGGGTGGAAAGAGTTGTGAAGCTGAGAAGCTCCTTCCCAGAAAATTTGGACATCTGGAGGAAAATTTCCCTTTTCATGAAAATGCAGGGAGAATTGTAGGAACTTTTACTCTCTTCCTGGGAAATAATGCAACTCCCTTCCTGGAAAATAAATATTTTTTCCAGCCCTGGCTGTAATACATGTTGTAGTTAGATGGAGTCTTATGGCCCAGTTTCCAACCTATTGGTTCAAGTCCAACCAGCCACAGCCTTTTTTCCAGTTGTGGCTCACTGGCTTGTTTTCCCTACCCCACTGCTTATAAAGAGCAGCAATCATGCAAAATGGCAGTAGGTTCCTTTTTTAGAGTCTTTGGTATGACTCGACCTGGGAAGTGAGCCTTCCGTGTGAGAGGTGGATGCTCTACCATTAGACCAAACACACACCGTCTGTCATGTTGTATAAGGGAATCGTGCATGTAGGACATTTATGATGTTTGTCTGAACTCGATGAAAGTTCAGCTAGTCTTGGGCAATAACTATTGGTTTAAAGTTGAACAGCCATTTGCAATCCTCCCTGTGTTTGGCTTCCATAATTACCTGTAGTTGCTGATGGGGGACAAACTGGCTCTAATATATGTCATAGTGGCCCTTGACAGTAGTAGATCATGCTGCAATTCAATGGAATATCATATTTACAGCTGGTGATGCAAGTTTGCAGCACATGATGAACTGTATGGATGCATGGTTTTCAATTATTATAATCACACTTCTAACTACTGTAAACTTGATAATATATGGCTTATTTTTAAGGAGGTATCTCACAATTTTCTTCTCATTGCTTGTTTTTAAGGAGGTATCTCACAATTTTCTTCTCATTGCTTGTTTTTAAGGAGGTATCTCACAATTTTCTTCTCATTCCATAATGATATTCAGGCAAACCAAGCAATTAAGTAAATTGCACATTTCAGGAAAGAATATTGTCACAATTGACTCTATAGCCAATCATGAAACAGGGCAGTCTAACTACTGTACACTACTGTACTGTATACTGGGGTGAATGCTCATCTTCAAGGAAGGGAGCACATCATATCAATATAGCAACTAGCCCAATTTGTAAAGGTAAACTAATCACGCACATTACAATTATAATTCTGAAAATGTTGGCAACGTCAAAACATTACCATAGTGCTGGGTATATATTGTGCAATTGGGACAAAATAATATTCACTCAGGCTTTGTGGACAACTACTTGATACTGCAACTCTGCATCATTATCAAACAAGATATTGGATAAAGGCCTAACAATGCTCATAAACTGTGCAATATTTTAGTAAATATAGATACTGTATAAAGTTTCTAGATAGTAAAGATGAGATTTAACCATACCCAACATGAATATGTCATGTACAGTATTGTGTCAGTCAACTCAATAAAAAGTTCAAAGTTTAAATTTACTTTCAAGTACAGTTCAAGTACAAGTTACTTTTCCCTTTCGTCACCTCTTACAGTAGGCAGGATCAAACAGGCTTCGCCCCTGGAAGCTCTGAGGTTTTAGCATACTGTATCTCTGAATGAAAAATGTAGTCTCTGGAAAGGTATGTTATTTTAATTCTTTTCAGTAAACCCAAACCCAACTCCTTTCTGACCAGCTAACATTTGGGCAGAGGGAGGGGGAGGGAGGGGGAGTGAGGGGGACCAAGGACAAAATCTATGGAGGGCAAATGCCCCCTCTTGCCCCAAAATAGAGCCACCACTCATGGTACTAATTAAAGCTGTGAAAACGTTACGAGCAATTCTGAACAGCACAAGGTAGACTGTTCTGTGCTATAGTGTTGTGAACCATGGAAGTACTACCTGGAAGTTAGCTGGGAAAACATGCTTTTGGAAATTAAAAGACTTGTTTTAATACATCTTGCAGTAATTTTCACTCACCTATGGGTGTAACAGCTAGCAACTGAGGGGTTGGTCATTCACTTGGCTCTGTATGTGTGGCCCACTGCATGTACAGTACTTTGAAGAACACCTGAAAAGTAAATCAAGACTATTTGCAATATGAAACAGTGTTTTATCTTAGAGAAGAGTGCATATATCAGACTTCCATGATTTCAAATCACATGTCCCTCAATGATTAAGGGGTGGTGTCAAAATTGGTTGTTATAAGAGTTATAATAATGATGATTGATGATGATGTGAACACTAGTCCCCATTAAAACAGAAAGGGACAAGGGGTGAGAGGGATTGCAAGCTATTCTGTCTAAAGGAATTTTAAATCAACCTACTGATTACCAGTGGCATCAGCAGTGGCTCTTGTATTTCCCCTCTCATGTAAAAAGTATATTGGGGCAAATGTGTAAGAACTTCACAAACACCTCTTGAAAGCAGCGCTTTTTAGTAGTAAAAACAACAGCTGGGAAGTACCATTTTATGCAATCTGAAACACATTTCAGGCAAAGTGTTCTCTATACGCAATGTGCTGGTCAATAGTGGCACTCGATAGGCGACAGTAGGAGCTAGCATTTTCGTTTGCCCCACCACGTCAGCACTTTCCCTCTCCCAATGAAAAAGTCTGGTAATGCCACTGTCAATAACCGAGGACATAAATTTTGCTCAGGCATTAATTTTTATTGCATTTGCCATTTCATATGTACACTCAACATACAGATTCCCGTCCCGGTCTCACTGAAGACTTTAAAAATGGAACCTACTGCCATTGTGCTTGCAAAAGCAATGGAGTAGGGAAAACAAGCCTGTGAACCAAAACAGAAAAAAAGGTCAAGACAGAAATAGCATTTATATGCCATTCCTGCCTAGATCTTGGGGAAAACAACTTTTCATACTGTATGTACAGGTACAACAGCTATACTATGCTTAGCCTACCTTACAGTACCCCTCATAGCCCAGGCCTCCATTTTTAAAATATTTAGTGTTGTCTTGGGGCAACCATTTCACTCATTTTAGTTGTCCAGAAGGAAATTTGGTTGTCCAAAATATTTTTCACACAATTACAAAACGGGGGGGGGGGGCAATTAGGGTTAACTGCCCCCCCCTATGACCAGTCTAGGGCCCCTCAATACAAGAAAAATGCACCCCCTGAGTCTTTATAAGTAAAGTAAAAACTGCCGGAAAAGTAAAAAAAAAAACTAAAGGTCCCCAGAATTTCAAACCGTATAGCTATATATAACTGTGGCAGTGGGAGTTGGTCTGAGAAATGAAGTCGGTCAAGTTCATGAGCATGCATGCAGCCCTTGTATGATGTTGGGGCCCCCTTTTCAAACTGCCCCTCCTTCAGCTAGAGGCTGGATCCGCCCTTGATGTTCATGCATTTTTGGTCTTGAAGAATAAAAAGATGTGATGTTTGAGAGACAGGAACACTCCAAGTCTGAAATATGGTTATGAAACTATTATGGAAAAAGGTGAAAGAATTTATCAATCAGCAGTATACTTTTTCAGTCTGAGAGGAAAATGGTTGTCCATGGGACAACCAACCTTTAATGTATTGGTTGTCCGTATGGAATTTTTGTTGTCCCAGATATTCTGACAACCATGAAAATCGATTCCTGTAGCCCAACTGGTTACTGGTAGCAGCCCAACAGTACTTTGGCTTGAACTGAATTTAGAATGCAGATTTCTTATTTCCCTTGTGAGGATGGGGGTTGTGGGGTGGTGCACGGTGATTGAGGGGAAGGAGATCTGCATCAGTTTTCAACTGCATACAGGTACAACCAATTGTTGAATATTTGGTAATTATTTATGTCAAATTGTATATGAGCATATAAGCAGAATTCAAATTTTTATTGGAGGTGACCCCCAATGCCCCGGTGTCTGGTTTGTTGATGGTGTGTTAATTCCCCTCTTTCTCAAAATCCTGGATCTGCGACTGAGCCCAAAATCTGCAGATCCTGGTCTTCTTAGGCGACTGATGAAGGCCTATACTGACGTAGTTAGCTTTCTATATACTATAGCATTGTTCCACACATGGGGGGAAATTTATGATGTACGTACTTGAAAGCCTATAGGCCTATATGGGCCTTACCTTACATTAGGAAGGCAGTTGCCTTTCAACTCTTTTTTACCACATATACCTAGCAATAAACCACTACTAGCATTTGGATTGGGACCCTCATCACCCTTATTGAATGCTTACTGGCATTCAATAAGCATTCATTATGCCTTCTGAATGTATCATTTAGCATTCGAAGGACTAAATTAAGCTGTCAGTGAGTTGGAATGCTTATTTTCTTCCTCAAATGAAGTCTTCCTTGCATTCTGAATAAGCCTTCATAATTTCCTTTGAAGTCTACCAAGCCTTCAGTTACTGTTTGAATGCATTCATTAGTTTTTTAATGTTTTGGAATGCATTCACACATGAATAATGATTACCAAAGCCTTCATTTCCGGAAAATCTTCATTTATATTATAAATCCAACATGCTCAGGCTTACAGACTGTCGTTCTCATCAAGTTAAATCTTTGGCAAATTACTGATCCAGCAAAGCTGAGCACTTACTCATTGTCACTGTGGTCTGCAGGCTAATGAAACACCTAGTATTATCTAAGTGATAGCATATTGTACTATAGGTCTATGCTTGATAAGAAAGTTTTGAGAAGACAATATTGGGGAAAGTGCAAACTCCACGCCAGGCCCTCTGAGAGATCATAAGTGTAAACTAAGATAGCGCATGTATATGAGCAAACTGAGGACATAGGCTAGTCAGATTTTTCAAGAGTAGTGTGACTTATTCTGGGGTTACGATTTTGATGAAGTGGTAAATGTAGTGCTGATCCCTTCTACTGTAACCTGTGCTAGCTCGTCAAAAGCCTAGCTACTAATAAAATTGTCCTAACGAGGCCTATGCATACTCTGTACTGTACATATGCTAAACACGCGTGTGGGATGGGTATATGTGGATCACTAACGAGACGGGAATTCTGTTTACTTTTAAGTTTTTACTATCAGTAGCCTGAACAAACACATTACACTTACCTTTGAGCATGATCTGTGAGATGATGTTTCGCCAAATCGCCGTTATAAACAAGAGACTTGCCATTCCCCAATCAATCAACCTGCTTTTTCTGCGGCGATCTAACGTTAGGTAGGCCTATGGCCTATTCCGCGTGAGAATGGGAAAGGGAACCCCCGACCGTTTCGTTTGCTACTGTATTTTTCTCGTTTGATTTCTCCTTCTCGTGACAACGTGTGCAAACGCTGTCCTTCCATTTTTCTTTCTGAAGTTCTGCACAGGAAGACATTTTGCTGTCGTAAGACTAAGACTAGCCCCTTCACTTCGACCAATCTCTCAAGTTCAATGCAGGTTTCCTAGGCCAGTTCGTCTTTTTAGAAATTCCCAAGATCACGTCTCGAATAACAACGTATAGCCTCTCAACGTTGAACTACAGTAATAATAGCGTATAGCATCGAAGTCAAACTGATGATTAAAACACAAAACAATTAAGCCGGAAATTTAAGCCACCTTGGCATTCTTATTAGAACTTATTCACATATTTCATAATTAATTAATAAGTGACTTAAAAAAAGAAGAAAAAAGAAACAATCACACAATATTTCTTTTTTCAAAGTGGGAAGGAAAAGAATGATCGAGACGGTTTAAAATTTCCCAAGATATTGGGAAAATTCCCAAGGGTCTCTCTGTTGTCACACTGAGCAAGTTACTTGTATCAGGAAAACAACTCCCTGCTACATACAAATTAACACAGATACTACGCCTGTTAACGCTCACACAAACAAGCATACCGTATGCAGTACGCTATCCCACCCAATCAGTCACATCGCAACTGCTCGAAAAGAGCTTCCTTCTCTTACATTTTATGCATGACGTTTCGTGACGTCATAAGGATTTGAATACTAATTAGCTAAAAGTCATGACTTTTAAAGTCAATTACCTCAGAAACTAGGAACCAAAAAATCTTTAAAACCGTGAAAATCAATGAATAAGATGTAAAAAATACTTTCGGTGCCTGGTTCTGAGTGAACTTACGGGTAAAAGGGAGGATTTTAGTCCATTTTATGAAACGTCTAAAATGGGTTTCAAATGCTCTGCAAAATCGTTCAGCATTTATTCGGTGTTGTTTTAAACTACTCAGTTTTTACTTCAATAGAGAGAAAATTTTGTTTTCTATCTAGTGGTACCATTTTTGCACTATAAAACATTCTCAATGAGTCAGGTACTCGGTAAATTCCACCACGAATCGATTGTGGCGCCCAGAGTATATACACAGTATACTGGGCATACTTTCGCGAAATGAACGTGTATGTAAAACGTTACAACAACAGCCTAGCCTAATTCATCATCCTCACCAATATTGTTCCCATTTCCGAGAAAATGGTGTGATACTTGCTCCTTCGACATTTTTGCAACATTTTGTTTGTTGTTATGTCATTTACAAATTAAACTAATCAGTAGCGTTGCACTAGAAGGCTATATATTGTTTGAATGTGATATGCCTGTATACACATACAATGTCATAGTCATGATGGCAAACAGAGCAAAACTGCATCTTGCTTGCACCAAAACAGTGAAAATCACCTCACTTTAGAAGGAGTTGGGCTAACTAAAAAGCTGGTTTAAAAATCTTTATACTAGGAAACTCTATCAACTTCAATCCAATGTTCATTCTTTGAAAAAAAAATAAATAAATTCTATGCATCATGTAGTACACTCTGTCAGCATAATACATTGAGCAAGAAAATGAATGAGAGACCTTCTAAATGGGCCTGCTTAGACAGGAAGGGCCTTGCAGGAAAGATCATCCTACAATGTTTAACAAGTGCTATTGATTTTCCTCATTTACTCTGGGTAAAAATGAAAAGTACTGAAGACAAAGGCAAATACCAATGTTGCACGGGAAGGAGTATATCAGCTGAGGTTTGGCAAATGGGATATATCTTACTTTGAATTCCTTGTGAATTTCTTTTCACATGAAATACTGGTCCTAAAAATAACATGACAGCTGGACTGCTAGGATAATAATTCATCACTATCCTGCCCTCTTGTGAGGTGACGGAATGTTCCGGGCTCATTTCTACTGGCATTAGGCCAGTTTGATATGCCTATAGTACTGTATCTCAAACAGTCAATGTAACAATACAGTTTTTTTGCAGGAAACTACCTAAATGTTGCCCAATATGGTTCTCCTTTATGTGACCTCCTTAAAGATCAGAAATTAAGCACCACATTGAGGTGAGCTTTTGGGACAATTCAAGTTAGCCAGGATAAGATTGAGTTTGTGGGATGGTAATTCTTGTTAGTGAATAAAAATTATATAAGCTAGGTATATGCCATACAGCCAGTACTCCACGTCCAGCACTAATTTCTGTTTCCACTGAAACCGCACTCCTTCATTAAAGTTAACCAGAACGTTTTAAAATGCAAGTCACAGTTTAGATGGCAGTACGTAATTGCCCATGGGGTATATAAGCTTATAAAGGGCTAGAAATTGTATAAATTGCAAAGCTGCAGCTTTGCAATTTATAGGCTACCTATGGGACTTTATAGAAATAGACAACTTGAACTTAATTACACAGTATACCACTATATACTGTAGGTCGATCTATTATGGAAAATGATGGAAAGGACTGAGTTTTTCTGTTTGTGGCACAGTAACTATCAGGTAAGAAAGAATATTAACCCGTGGAAATGTGCAGACTGAAGTTGAAGCCTCTAAATTTGGAGTTTGTTTACTTTATCCAGGTTGACTTTATCATGATTCATACGAGTCCCAGGTTTACCGACTTCACAACAAAGTTACATGTAACTTATTGTAAGCCCCCCACTTGCCAACATTGCAATGTTACTGAATATGCCATGAAAACTGAAGCTTCAAATTTCATAGACTAGAAGTCTACAAACAACACTGGAAGTTTTTAAGAATGTAAATGCAATGGGTACCTGTCCTGCAAATCCCACAGTATAATAGTCGTTCATTATTTTATGACCGACGTTATCCGAGCCATACTGGGATAGTACTAACAGTAACGTTGTAGGATATACAACGTTAACTGAGTACATTTACCAATACCGTATGTACTATAGTACATACTACATACATATTGTACGCTGAATACCCCTTCGGGTTTAGCAGTTGTTTACAAAACAATTTATAAATTAAACTACGTAATTTTGGTATCAACAGAAAGCCTATACTATATTCTTCAAACGTCGATACAAAAGAATCGTTTTACATCCCTCAATGAGTCAGGTACTCGCAAAGTTTGAGGTCCTAATTTGAGACATAAGAATCGACTGCCTCTTTTTGGGAGCGTATTTTTGCAGTATATGTTTGAAAAAACCTAAAAAATCTTTGATTTCTCAGAGAAGGAAAGATCAAAATGTCCACTTACCGTGTCGTTATATCCATTTATACGCCTACTTATACATTATTCAACATATAGGGGGAGACCCCTTGTCAGTCACAGTTCCGCGAAATCTCATTTGCGCAGATCTAAAAAAGGCGGGAATGCTAGAGAAGTGGTCACTTGGCTTCATTAACTGTACAGCTGCGTGTTGACTGCAATCGTATGAACTGTTATCATACGGTGTCTATGGGCTACATCCGGGATTTTGGGTGGGATAACAAATTTTTTGAAGGCTGTCCAAATATCGCCCCCGTTTCGCGCCACGATACCGTGTCTTTAAATAACACAATTCTCGTCTTATTTCTCTTCAAAGTGTCTTTCATTACATTTTATGACTTTACTATTGCATATTCAAGGTAAACCAAACAGTTATTTCAGGTAAATTTCACATTTGAAGAGAAAAACGTGGTCACATGACTCCCAACAGCCAATCATGAAACTGGACGGTCTACTACACTACTTCAATTTGGGATGACTGCTCCTGCACTTTTAATTACTGAAATCTAATTTTCATTGTGACGACAATTTAGAGCGCTCCTTACCAACTCATTGACACACGGCCGTGGCACAGCCTTGCATTAGCAATGAGTTGCATCTGATAGCCTCCCCAAAGCAGACCGAGGTTTTTGTAGACCACAGTTATTACTGATTCTATCGAAGATGCCATTAGTTTAGTGCTTCCTTTCCCTCTTTCTGAGTCCTGAAACTAATCCCCTAACCCGAACAAAGAATACAATCAACACAATACAATGGCAACAGCCAATCAATCAACACCTTGTAAAACATTGCGCAACTATACCCGTCCGTGCCTAAACTCAGCTAGTTACCTTAGTGAGAGAAAGCCTTATTGGCCATGCTTCGAAATGATATACTTGAAATAGGGATATGTGATTTCGACGATTTCAATTTTTTGGAATTTCCCCCAAATAATACGCCATTCAGTTAAAAACCAATTCTTCTCCTCCCGCTCCCTGTGATACGCAGCTCCCAGAAACACGTTGTGCACGCTTAACATCATATTAAAAAAGGCAGAAAAATTTGTGCCCGACTTGAAACGTACTTCTGCTTGAAAGACTATGTAAGCCAGTAAGCTTAGCGCCAACATTAGTCGGCGCGGATCTTATGGAAAATTCTGAGAAATTGCAACCCTTCAGCAAGTCGGAAATGGCATTTCCCAGACTTACATACGTAGCATCTATCAATACATATGTGTGAGATTTCGTTTGCAATATTAATAAAAGAAAAGTCAGCAACTGGCTAAGTGATCAGAGAATTACACATTAAAATTTACTACTACCATTAGATTATCATGCTACCACTAAATAATAATTACTAATATTGACAAAAGTGAATGCTGCCGAAGTGTAAGCTTAGCTTGCATTGTTAGGCCTATATCAAGTAGCCTGTTCGATCGAATCATTACCCAAGAGGAAAGCCACCATTGGCTGGGCGGAGCGTACGGAATATTTTAAAAAATCGAACACCCAAGACAGCCGAAAATGGCACTTTTCATACTCGTGCGAAACAATCGTTATATTGAGCTTTTTATTTGCAATAAAATTTTCAGTTCAGTGAAAAAACAGCAACTTGCTTAAGTGATCAGAAAACAGTTCAATATAAAAAGTGCCACTACAATGTCCACCCCAAGAATGGATGAAAGTTTCTTTTTGTCTAGCTGCCCGACCTTTCGACTGTAATTATTTTTACTTTCAACACCTTAAAAATATGTAACGTTGCAAACTTAAAAGAATTTTCAGGAAGGCTCATGGGAAGACATTTGCCAACTATACTGTTTATCATTATTCATTATGTAAAGTTAAAAAACAGCCGACCGATTTTCATTATTGTTGTCAGAATTCGGCCGTCGGCCTAAGTGCAAACTATCGGGCACTGTATGTACTTAATTGACCACTCCCTGCATGTCAATGTAATTTGGGAACTGCAAACATCTCATGACTTTTTCAACCCTCTCCCAAATGTCTTACCATTTCGGACAAAATTTCCGCAGGACTGATGACCAAAGTACATTTGAAGTGAGGCTGAGGAAAAAGTTTTCCATAACTCGCTCGAATGTGTTGCAAATCTCTGTAAACTTCTTTTCATTTTCCACGAAAATTACAAAACTACAAATCACCTCCAACTTGATTTTTCTCATAAGAGGGTCAGATTCTTCCATAAACCCTCAAAATATGTCATAAAATTACAGTTCTACCAACATAACCTTCAGATTCTCTAATGTTTGTTAAAAATGGCAAACTTTTTCATTTTCGATGGATACTCCGTACAATGAAACACCCTAGCGAACGTTCTTGATCTCTCCGACAATTGCTCTTGACACGCATATCAATGGATAAAAAGCCCAAATTTTTCATTTTACCTTACCCAAAAAACAATTTTTTTCATAAAATTCTAGAACTTCTTCAATATGATAAGCTGTTAATTTTCAAATCTTCGTTCAAAAAAAGGAATTTTTCGGGAAAATTTCCACTTTCGTCTGAAAGCCTTACAGTAGTACCTAGGCCTAGTACGATGAAATGCGTAACCCCAAAACAATTCAAGCTGTCGCCTTTGTAACTTTTTTTATTTTGCCCATATTAAAGACAGATTATTCAATAAACACCCCAACTTTTTAATGGTCCTTACAAAAGCCAAATTTTGTTTAAAACGTTTTCTTCTGAACAAACTCTAGTTTTTTTAATATATATTGGAAAAAAGCAAAAATTTCGGCGCGCTACACGCGCCTCAGATTCTACCAAGTCACGTCCGACTGAAACTAACTCATTGCTTTTGTCGGGGACTCGAAATGCTGGTCCCCATGTCGGGGAGCTTGCCCCCCCCCCCCCCTGTCGGGCAAATCCTGGCGCCACCCCTGATGCCATTCTTGCTGTACCATTACAAAATGTTTTTCAGAATTCGATTGAAGGCACGGCCCGGCATCCTTTTAGCAACGCCAATATCCTATACGTGTTTTATGACTGAGTTTATGCTTTCTGTTTCAGTGTCGCTCGAGAAAATGCATGCCCGAAAAACGTCAAGAAATCAAGGTCTGCTCAGGAAACAGCTTACTCGTCTCGTCGGACTGACTGTTCAGTATGTACCGCGAGTGGCCAGGCAATATATACACTGTTATTTATAATACTCACTTAGCCTGCTGGATTCAAACAAAAGGTCACCAAAGTCACCTTTCACACGCATTGCTTTGCCCCAATTGTCATTAACACAATGTTGATTACGAAAAGAATAATGTTGAGACAAACATTTACAGGCGCAACGCGAAGGCTGAGCCCAAACCGCTTCGGCCTAAAGTTGAGTGAGAGTCCAGGGGGAAAAGCTCCCGGAAGCTATGAGGTTTTAGAGTATCTCTGGATGAAAAATTAAGTCTCATGAGATGTATATTGTTTATTTTTGGGGTTAAACCAACTCCTGACTGACTTTGTTGGTTGGGGGCAAGTGAGGGGGAAAAGGACAAACTCTGGTGGGGAAATTCCCCTCTTCCCCTCCCCGCTAGAGCCAGTCATTAATCAGCTATAGGCCATTGGTGCAGTTAGAGGGGGCAATTAGGGGCCATGCCCCCAATCCAATTCTAAAAAATATTTTGAAATGGTACAGAAAGAATGACATCAAATGATGCTAATGATGCAAATGATATAAGCACCAGGTTCGTCTATATCATAGGGTACTTAATTATTCAAAAAAAAATCTCCCGGATGGCCACCTCTCCCCGATAAAAAGTCATGGCTACTCCCGTGATGAAGGCTACACTCAGACACAACGTAGTCAAATATACACTCTAAGAAAAAGTTTCTCCGTGCATGTGGTAGAATCTAACTGTTCTAGTTTCGCTTGGTGTTGGTTTGGTTGTCTCTATTTGGTTAGGGGTTTGGACTACAGTGCATTTTATGGGGTCTTAGTCCTCCTTTGCCCTTTTACCTGTTTTGTTGCTCAGATGTGAGGCTTCCGTTAGCGATTTGGGGCGACTAATTGAGTAGGACTTAATAATAAGTAAAGACAAGTAAGATTCATTGGCCAGATGGGATCCATCCCGTCATCCTTTATAAATGCTCCGAGGTTTTATCAGTTCCGCTTTCAATTATTTTCCATAAATGTCTTGACTCAAATTTTGTTCCTATTGACTGGCGGGTCGCTAATGTCACTCCAATTTTTAAAAAGAGGGATGGGATCTCACCTTGTTAAATTACAGGCCAGCCGGTTTAACTTGTTATGTGTAAAATTATGGAATCCTTAGTCAAGGACTGTTAGCTCAAGTATCTTTTAGATAATGGGTTACTCAATCTGACTCAGCATGGTTTCCTACCCAGTAGGTTTTGTGTTACAAATTTGCTTAGCTTTCTTGAGGATGTTTCTTTGTCTCTCGATTCAGGTTCCAGTGTTGATCTCATTTACCTTGACTTCCAAAAAGGCTTTGGCGTAATTTCTCTTCGTGGAAAGTGCAAAGTCTCAAGTGGTTTACCACAAGGTTCTGTTCTTGGCCAACTTCTTTTCTTAATTTTCATATATGATATTGATAGCTCTATCGCTGATGATACTAATCTTTATAGGAAGGTTGGGAATAAGGATGATTCCTTATTGCTTCATAATGATCTGGATAGGTTATTTTCATGGTCTTAGACTTGGCAAATGTCTTTTAATGCTGATAAGTGCAAAGTCCTCCACTTTGGTCCTAAGAATCCCCGCTATGATTATACTATGAATGGTACAAATTTGAACAAAGTGACTTCTGAGAAAGACCTAGGTGTAGTTATTACGGGTGATTTAAAGCCATCTAGGCAGTGTGCAGCTGCTGCGCTAAAAGGGCAAATAGGGTACTCGGGTTGCCTCACGAGGAATTTTAAGAGTTTTAGTAAAGAAATTGTGCTAAATTTGTATGCCGAGCAGCTGGTTAGACCACATCTCGACTATGCTGCACAGGCCTGGAGTCCCTTCTTTTAAAAGGACAAATTGCTTTTAAGGCAAGTTCAGAAGAGACTAGCTCGACTAATACTACTCGAGGTTAGAAATCTACCTTATCCTTGGGCTAATCACTCTGGAGCTGAGAAGGATTAGGGGAGACAGGCTCCAGACATACAGATTTCTAGTTCTGAAGGGAATCCCTTGCTAGCTTGTACTTACAGTATTTAGAGGTCCAAAGTAATCCTCGGGTCAGAGGCCACTGTAAAAGCTTGATAAGTCTTTTGCTAGACTTGACATTAGGAAGTTCAGTTTCTCTCATAATATAACATAGCATAACATAACAGACTGAAGGGCAAAGGAGTGCCAAGGCCCCATAAGATGTCCTGAAGTCCAAGCCCTAATCAAAAGTCAAACCACCAAAGCTTCACAACAGCCCCAAACCATCAGATTCTACCACAGTCATGGAAAAACTTGTCAATGTTAACCTCAAAGCAGTGAACTGACGGGGAGTTAACTACCCAATCTGGCAGACAATTCAACTCGTTGACAACTCTATGGGAGAAACTAAACTTCCTAATGTCAAGCCTTGCGAAAGGCTTTTCCAGCTTTTTACGATGCCCACGAACCCGAGAATTACTTTGCACCCTTAAATAACTACAAGTCAAAATGGGATTCCTTTCAGAAAGAAACTTGTAAACATGGAGCATGTCCCCCTAATCCTTCTCAGCTCCAAAGTGGTAAGCCCAAAATGTTTAAGCCTAGCATGATAAGGCAAATTTCTCACCCCAGGTATAAGGCGAGTGGCTCTCCTCTGAACTTGCTCTAAAAGAAACTTGTCCTTTTCATAAAAGGGGCTCCAAGCCTTAGCTGCATAGTCAAGATGGGGTCTTAACAACTGCTTATACAAATCAAGAACAATATCCTTACTAAAATTGATGAAATTCCTCTTGATCAATCCAAGCACTCTATCAGCCTTTGCACCAGTGGCTGCACACTGCCTTGATGAGTTTAAATCCCCAGTAATTACAACACACAGATCTTTCTCGATGTGACATTACCTAAAACATTACCATTCATGTTATAATCATAGCTAAAACTTTTATTACCAAAATGAATGACATTACACCAGGGAGCTGCCAGTCCATGGCAGCTCGCTACTTACACTTATCCGCATTAAAAGACATTTGTCAGGTCTGAGACCAAGAAAATAACCTATCCAGATCTTTCTGCAGCAGTAAGGCATCATCCAAAATGCTAATCCTTCTTTAAAGCTAAGTATCATCGGCAAACGTACTTATACAAGAAGTAAGAGAACTATCAATATCCTTGATGAAAATTAAGAAGAGAAGTGGGCCAAGGACAGAACCCCGTGGTACTCCACTTGTGACTTCTGTCCAAGAGGAGAAGTTACCATTGACAGCAACTTTGAGATGATCTACCATGAAGACACGAATTTATCCAATCAGCACAATTGCCCTGAACCCCTAACCTATGCAGTTTAACCATTAGCCTACCTAATGGAACTTTATCAAAAACCTTTGAAAAGTCAAGGTAAATAACATCAACGCCATACCCAGAATCAAGAGATGAAGAGACATCTTTAAGAAAGCTCAGTAAGTTAGTAACACAAGATCTGCTTGGCAGGAAGCCATGCTGTGCCAGACAGATTAAGTAACTCATTACCTAAAAGATACTTAAGTAAACTATCCTTAATTAAAAACTCCATAACTTTGAACACAACACTGGTTGAACTGATAGGCCTGTAATTGCAAGGCATACTTTGATTCCCCTTCTTAAAAATTATAAGGTTGTTAATGAGTGGAATAGCCTGCATGAGTGGGTTGTTAGGTGTTGTTTGTTTTGCCCTTTTTTCAGTTTGGGGGGGGGGGGGTGGATTACAGGGCATCTTATGGGGTCTTTACGGCCCTCCTTTGCCCTTATATGTTATGTTATGTTAATAAGAACCTAGGCCGAATGCATATCCCGCCACAATGATGAAACTGATAAATAGTTGAACTTATTTGGCTACCGAAATCAACTTGCTAAGTGCACGGTCTATGTAGGGAAGTCAGTGGTAATCTAGCCTGCGTAGCGCCTCAGTGGCTGAAGCCCCTTCAGGTATTTCGTAGTGATGAACTGAACCAAAAGAGTTCGTCCGCTCCGTCTGCGGGCTATAGACGAATCAAATTAACGCTTGTTTTAAGTGACTGTAGGCAGCCATTAGTAGGGTCCATCAGTTTCTAGTCGTCTTCATTCATTGTCTATGTGAATTTTAAGCCCTCATATTCAGTGAAGTTGCCAACAAGATACACTTTAAGTTAAAACCATCTATGGAACAGCTAAGGAAGTAAATTTAAAAATTCAAAGGTCCAATTTTCTCATCCCAAACAGTACCAATTCTCCCAACTTTCTTGCCCCCCCCCCCCCCACAATTGTCTGAAATTCACCCTCATTCAGACACAATCTCATTTCATTGCTTCAGGGTGAGTACAGAAAGCTCAAGGTGTTTTTCAAAATTGGGTATTTGGTTGTCCGTTTCAGGACTAGTTGTCCGTTTCAGGAAGTTGTCCGCTTGCTCAGTTCAGCTGTTGAGCAGTGGTGCAGCTGAGCAAGTATAACCTCCACCCCCTCCAGCCTTTGCGAAAGTGGCTAAAGACTGGGGATACGCTCACGTCCGTCGGATGGGGACGTTAAATGGCGGCCCCGGGAGCAGGACTGGGAGCGATTAGTACACGCCTGCCTCGTTACCTCTGAGCACTAGTCGCTGTGGGTGGAGATGGCTCGGTGGTTTGAGCGTACTGCCTTGCATACTGAAGGTCCCCGGATCAAATCCCGGTGGAACCACTTGGAAATTTTCCGGGGTCTAAAAATTAGCTTGTACAGCATAGCTGTTCACAGTGATGCTGAGGGGGTTTAAAATTGGTGAATTACAAAATTGGGTATTTGGTTGTCCGTTTCAGGAAGTTGTCCGCTTGCTCAGTTCAGCTGTTGAGCAGTGGTGCAGAGCAAGTATAACCTCCACCCCCTCCAGCCTTTGGGAAAGTGGCTAAAGACTGGGGATACGCTCACGTCCGTCGGATGGGGACGTTAAATGGCGGTCCCGGGAGCAGGATTGGGAGCTATTAGTACACGCCTGCCTCGTTACCTCTGAGCACTAGTCGAAAAGAGAAGGCGAAGTTCGCCGGTATTCATCCACACTCACTCTGGTATTGGATCTTCGAAGAGTTAAATGATTAGGGCCTGGACTTCAGGGCATCTTATGGGGCTTTGGCCCTCCTTTGCCCTTCAACCTGTTATGTTATGTTAAAAGTGAAGGCGAAGTTCGCCGGTGTTCATCCATGCTCACTCTGGCATTGGAAAGAGTCAAATGATTAGGGCCTGGACTTCAGGGCATTTTATGTGGCCCTGGCCCTCCTTTGGATCTGATCTGGATCTGGAAAAATACTGCACAACACTCCTGGTGGAGTCAAACGTGCAGGAAACCCTTTGCCCTTCAGCCTGTTATGTTATGTTATCAAAACACTCTCAGAATAGTTCATTCTGTGAAATATAAGCTTGGTACTCTGCATTGTTTGAATTAGCAGTCAATCAAAAAGCTGAGCCAATGGAGAGTTTCTGTTACCCTATACTAGAAGTGTACTTTGGGTGAGAGGATTGTCCCTTTAAGGTGATGAACCCCAGTAATGGCCGACTAAACTCAGCCCATCACAATCTGTCCGGATTCGTATTCGTGTGCCGCATGATCGTACCTCAAGATTTCGCAATAGGGAAAATCCGACGATGCTATTACCTCATTGTACTTTGAGGGTGCACAAGCATTTATTTCACTTTTTGCCTCA
The DNA here is from genome assembly GCA_037179385.1 of Holothuria scabra. Taxonomy (NCBI): domain Eukaryota; kingdom Metazoa; phylum Echinodermata; class Holothuroidea; order Aspidochirotida; family Holothuriidae; genus Holothuria; species Holothuria scabra. The sequence continues at coordinate 25,489,569 of CM074182.1, forward strand.
CTCACACATCACAGCAATAAAACGTTTATCGCGGAAAAACCACTCCACTACGGTCAGTCAGTCATACCGCAATTGTTATGACTTTTTAGTTTTATAATCATTCATTTATAGATGAAGAATATTTTAGAAAATGCATGGTTGTTCAATTCAATGTAGAGAAAGGTGTTTCCTTAGCAGAGTGATATCGCTTAGCCTACTCAAGAGTCTCAGACGTTACATCATGCAGCCTACAGTAGCTAGGCTAGGCCTAGCCTAGGTTAGGCTAACGTTATAAGCCTAGGGCCTAGCCAATGTTTGTTAGGCCTAACATGGAGTAAGTTACGCTTAGCCATAGGTTAGACTATGCTGGATTAACATTACAAATCGTAGGTGAGGCTAATGTTATGCTGCACAATCCTTGAAACAGTGATAACCTAGGTCTAGGCTAGGTCTTTCTATAGGATAAAACAAAGTAGGCATAGGCCTAGTAGCCTATGGGTGTCACCACCTTTCTCAGTGCCCCCCAAAACAAATCTAAATGGGGCTCCTCTCCCTCCCAGGCCTTGGCCAGTCATGTCAGGAGTGTCCCAAGTCAGCATTCTGGGTCTGCTCTTGTGCCTCATCTAGTCCTAGCCTATATCAACGATATTAAAAAAAAAACTCCGGCCCTTTTCATCTCTTTGCTGATGACATTCCCCTTTATAATATATTTCACCCTGGAAGGATGCTCTTTTTTTCCTAGAAGACCTATTAAAGGCAGTCATTCGTCACTCTAAACTACACTTTTAGTATACATATGTAGTGGCGCTATTTCATTTCAGGAAAGTTTCAGTAAGCTTACCTGCTGTACATATTAGTGGTAAATACACCGCCACTGGCAGCAGAATCTTAAGTAGTATTTGTTATGCAAAGTCTTGGTATGTGCACCTGTTTATAGTCATAGTGTACTGTGCTTGCATGTGCGTTTAGATTTAACGAGGCACACTTGCTGTTTCGGTTAGCAGGAAAAAAGACAAGGCCGTCTCGTGGGAGAAACCTTTACTTTTTACATCGCAGTTGCTGCAGAAATTGTCGGTATTTAATATTTAGTGTATATATTTAAATGGTCTGCAAGTTGGTCATTGGTTTTGGGCGGCCGTAGTATTACAGCCACTCAGGCCAAAACCCAGCAAACTCAGGCCTAGCGGCGTAGTCATATTAAGATTTAAGCTTTGTTAGTTATAGCTCGTACAGTATATGTTGCGTAGTATGTTTTATTTATAGTTGCACGTGCATGCGCCAGATAGGCACATCGGCGTAGTAGTGTATTTTAGTGTACTAGGTTTTATTGTGAGAAAGAAACTAAACAGAAAGGTACCCAACAAGCAGGCAAAGTCTTTCCGACCAACTGGCTGATATCCCGCTCGACTTCAGCGCCGAGACGAAGTGTGGCGACTCTTGTGGGGTGAGTCTCGAGTAAATAAGATATTTATCACCAATTAATCCCACACATATATCAAAACTCTCAATTGATACAGCTCTTTGATTGGCATCACATTCAAACAATGCATCATAGCTAAATTACACAGCATGGGCACTGAGAGTGTCTTGATTACACATTATGGACTTATATGGCCACTGGAACAAGCCATGAAGCAATGAACAACGATTGTGTCTGGATAAAGATGAGATTTAGATAAAGGTGGGAGGGGCTAGAAGTAAGTAGGTTGGGAGAATTGGAACTGTTTGGGATGATGAAAATATGCCTAATTGACCTGTCACTTAGCAAATGGCCAGCAAGGCCTACACTGGAAAGTACATTTGCCATACCCCAAAGAATCTTGCCAAGGTGGAGGTGTTTGGAATTATAAGCCACGCCAATTGTATACCATCTGTTGTAATTTTCTCTGTAGCAGCCGGGTACACCGTACGCCAAATTTGTTGGCGTACATTTCCGTATGCCAAAGATCTTTCTGTGAAAGGCCCTACTTTCCAGTATGGATGGCCAGTGATGGCCTCCAATGTTTTTCAGGTGTAAACTACTGCTTATGACATACTGTAAATCTGTAGGTAGATGTAATTTTTTGTACAGAATGCACTACCAAAATGGTTTTTCAGAGCTACTCCTATGTCCCCTGATTTGCTTGTAGGCCTTCTTGTGCAAAATAGTAATTAATATTAGTATCGCTATGACAGCCTGTGAGTTTTGTGATCTGGAAGAAGTCACTTCAGACAGTTATCTGGGTGTCATTCTAGATAACATAGGCACATGTACTGAAGAGATCATAAAGAAGACTACTAAGCTTTTGAATTTGTTTTACCATAATCTGCACGTGTTCTAGGAAAATCAACACTACTCCTTACTTCGCTATTTTCCATTCTCATCTTGATGTTGTTTGTACATGTTAAAATCCTTACACTAAACTGAATGTATAATATTCTGTGGGTCCAAGGAATGTCACGTCTGGTGTGGAGAGTCAAACATGAAGTGTTGGAGTGGAACAGTTGATGTCATTCAGTTCAAAAACAGTACAAACAGATAGATTTCTTATGTATCTTTACCATGTTTACAATGAGCAGTCTTTTTTATGTTGCAGATAAGGGCCAATTTTTTAATGAAAGGTACAGTTTTATGGTCCTAAAAGAGTGATATGGGACTTATCACAGTGAAAATTCACTGACATTTCCCTTGCGAGATGGCCTGTATTAACGCAATGGCCAGTCTCACACAATAGGCCTTCCCTTTTAAATAAGGTAGTGTTTGCACCGGGTACCTGGGTACTTAACGGAAGTTATCACTACGCGGGTAGAAAATTAGTACCCGGGTAGCATTTTTCTATGATTTCTTTTTGATCTTCGCAAAATAACATGGTTATTGAAACTAACAAAATGTATTTACCCACATCTCAATCATAATTATTTGAAATGAAGTGTCTTTTGTTTGTTTCTGGAACATGCTTTTGTTAAATTGCAATTTTCCAGAAACAATTCCCACGATGTGTTTCTAACATCCGCTCCTATACCAGATAACGAAACAGCATAGGCCTACTTTACTGTGCATAGCCTAGCCTATTCCTTTGATAAATGATCGTCAAAAGTCAGCCATAAATAATTTGCTCACAAGTTCCTAAACTTATGCCCTGAAATAGGGCGAAAGATCACCTGTGAGAAATTTTTTATGCTATCATTGCCGTATAAACACATACCCATATACCACACATGGATCGACTTTAAATGTTTCTTGATTTCATACTTGTCAAGTTAACACTAACATTAACATAACATGATTTCATAATCTAAAGAATTAGTTTTTGGTTTTGATGATAAGAGAAACCAATGCAATCATGATGGCGTGTGTGTGTGTGTATGTGTGTATGTATGTGTGTGTGTGGGTGTGTGTGTGTGTGTATGTGTGTGTGTTTGTGACACTTTGCTTGTTAACACGATATCTCAAGATAGGAATTTGCGACAGTTTTCAAACTTGGTACATAGATGCGCCATATTGAGAGGAAGAACCCTATTGTTTTTGGTGGAGGTCAAAGGTCATCTGGGGTCACCAGGGGTCAAAGTCTGAAAACCTTGTTAACACAATATCTCAAGATAGGAAGCTTGGATAGATTTCATATTTGGTATGTGGACGTGTTATAGTCAGTAGATGGTCCCTATTGTTTTTGGGGTAGTTCAAAGGTCACCTGGGGTCACCAGGGGTCAATGCCTGAAAATCTCGTTAACACCATATCTCAAGGTAGAAAGCTTGAAAAGATTTCATATTTAGTCTGTGGATGTGTTATGGTCAGGAGATGGTCCCTATTGTTTTTGGTGGAGGTCAAAGGTCATCTCGGGTCACCAGGGGTCGAAGTATGGAAGCTTTGTTAACAGGATATCTCAAGGTAGGAAGCTTGAATAGATTTCATTATTGGTTTGTGGATGCGTTGTAGTTAGTAGATGGTCCCTATTGTTTTTGGCGTAGGTCAAAGGTCATCTGGGGTCACTAGGGGTGAAAGTCTGAAAATCTTGTTAACACAATATCTCAAGATAGAAAGCTTGGATAGATTTCATATTTAGGATGTAGATGTGTTATGGTCAGGAGGTGGTCCCTTTTGTTTTTGGTGGAGGTCAAAGGTCATCTGGGGTCCTTGGGGGTCAAAGTCTGAAAATCTTGTTCACACAATATCTCAAGATAGAAAGCTTGGATAGATTTCATATCTTGTATGTGAATGCTTTATAGTTAGAAGATTGTTCTTATTGTTTTCAGGGTAGGTCAAAGGTCATCTGGGGTCACCAGGGGTCAACGTCTGAAAATCTTGTTAACACAATATCTCAAGTTAGAAAGCTTGAATACATGTCATATTTAGTATGTGGATGTGTTATGGTCAGGAGATGGTCCCTATTGTTTTTGGTGGAGGTCATCTGGGGTCATCAGGGGTCAAAGTATGAAAACCTTGTTAATGGGATATCTCAAGGTAGGAAACTTGGATAGATTTCATATTTGGTATGTGGATGCATCATAGTCAGTAAATGATCCCTTTGGCTTTTGGCAGAGGTCAAAGGTCATCTGAGGTCACCAGGGGTCAATGTCTGAAAACCTTGTTTATGTGATATCTCAGGTTAAGTAGCATTGATAGATTTCATATTTGTTATGTGGATGGGTTATGGTCAGGAAATGTTATGTAATGTTTTTGATGGAGGTCAAAGGTCATCTGGGGTCACTGCTGGTCCAAGTCTGAAAATCCTGTTTATGCAGTATCTCAATATAGGAAACTTGGATAGATTTCATATTTGGGTATGTGGATGCATTGTGGTTAGAAGATGGTCCCCATAGTTTTTGGCAGAGATGAAAGGTCATCAGGGGTCTCCAGGGGTCAAAGCCTGGAAACCTTTTTAAATTTGATCTCTCAAGATAGCTGATTGTCCATTTGTTTGTGTGTTGTTTGTCATTCTAGCTATGTATGGCTTTTATGGAGGTCAAAAGGTCATCTTGAATGACAAAATTATATTTTGGACATACTAGTATAACATTTGAATGAGAAGATAATGGTGCGTGATGGCACTCTTTGAAACGGAACATTTATGTATCATTGAAACCTCAATGCATTTTTGCATTCTGGTTAGTAATACAGTTATTTCTACATAATGTATGCACATATTTCAACCACAAAAATATTCTCTTGTCTCAAATCAATCGCTAAAACTTCATATTTTGGGGAGAGAAATATTTTCTAAAGCAAAATTCACTCCATCAAATGTAAGATTGTACACATTCTTTCGAAGGTGTATTTCACGCCGTCTGCACGAAAAAAATTTTTATTTCCTCTTACTTCCATCCTGTTACTAACTTGAACACTAAAATGATTCCTGAATTCACATTGCCTGTAATTTTTTATTGCTATTTAAACTATTTGCAAAATTTTTACGCCCAAAGTTTTCTAAATAAATGGCAAACAGAGCAAAATTTTTTTCTTCCATATTTTCTGTATCCCCCATTTGCTTAAAATCGGTGTGTACTGGAATGACGTCACTGCTCCAGTGCATACATCAAACACAAGCACCCAGGCAAAGAAGGAACGTTCGTAGGTGTACGGTCACTGCTGTATATTACCATACATTTTTAACGGTACGGTGCGGGTGAAATCTCGGGTAGGAAATGCATTAGAAAATTTTTTGCTGTCATTACCAAGAACGGACAGTTGATTTTTTAAAACATACCAAGAAAGCAACAATACAGAAGTTGCAGTGACAAACCGTAAGTTATTTTGTGGTTCACACATTGCACCCCTGGACAAAAACCACAGAAGCTAATCCCAACGGGGCTAAAGTGTGATCAAGTTTTAAATTCCAGTCTGAATTTTAAACTCACGATGTTAGGAGCAAACGGCACATTGTTGATGAAGAAAAACTTGACGTATTGTTGTTGTCAAATCAGTCCGATCAGAGATAAGGGGCCGATGGGTTGAGTCATGAAAATAGTACTGTATGTGCATATCATGCACTTATTAAGTAAGATGTTGCAAGGTTTACAATCGGGTCCCGACAGGTAATACAGTTCGGGTACCTGGGTACGAATTTCCTACCCGGTGCAAACACTGAAAAATAGGTTTCACGCTGATCATAAGCAAGTGCTTTGTGCACAAGCTCCCAACAGTTTCGCATTGGCCTGACATTATTGATATTCTGAGATTTCTGTTCCACCTTGGTTTCAAGAAACTTTGCTAGTCAGGCCTACAATCTTCTATCCCGAGGCTTTGGCAATAGCATACATGTACTGCACTCACTTCCAGACTGTAGTTGTTTTCACTCGGATATTAGAATGGATAAAATTGAAGCAGTCCAAAGACCTGCAGCACAATTTTTATGATTATAGCTCAAGTGCCCATCTTTCCACAAAAATCTCCCAGACTCTAAAGTGGCAATCCTTGCAGCATCATAGGGTCTTAGCTGATCATTTTATGTATTACAAAAAAAATATAATAATAGGCTTTCAATGGTATTCCTTTTTATTCTAGTTAAGGACATTTATATCTCAAAACTAATTAAAATGGTCCTTTTATCTTCTGTGCGGAAGGGTCATACTGTAATTAGCAGGTGTTGCTAATTCTGACCACTAATTAATATGAAGTTCTAATTTGCATACATATATATATATGCAGCAAAGAATATGTTTGGCCCATGTGGAAGAGAAGACTAATTTGTGTTTCATGGTAACTTATTGTTTTACAAATTCTATTCCTCTCTAATCCCATGTAATGCCCATATATTTTGGGCACTTCCCCACTCTCCACATTTCATTATGGATTCCATTAGAAATGAAATTACAGACACGTATGAATGTTGCTTAGAAATTACTTTTAAACATGTTATCTCAAGAAGGGTATATGGTCATTTTCACGGTAAAGGGTGTAACTTTTGATTTTTTACATCAAAATTTCAAAGTGGAGTTGCACAAAATTTTTTTATGTAATCATGTGCAGAAAAGCCTCAATTATAGGAAACAACAAGTTCTGGAGCTTTAACTCTTTCGTAATATGTGATGAAAATTTGTTATATGTGGAAAAACGAGAGAAATCTGACAAAAAACAGCATTGGCATCCAGGGCTGAATGACCAACCACTACAGAGGTAATATATCACGATTGGTATTTTTCAATTGCCATCAGGATGAACTTCATGGGCCAAGAAACTGTTTCTATCCAAACTGATCCGGTCACACAAATATTTTAATGATAAGTTCAAAATTGCATAAAAACCTGGCCCTTGCAATAGATTTTTCTTGTTCACCATATGAGCTTTGATGGAATGTAGATCAAAACAGCACAGCAGCATCAGTACCTAAGGGGTACTTACCCACACAAATATTAGTGTAATTGCATTTGTCTTACCAAACTTCTAATTTTCAAGATGTGTTTCGGAGGCTTCAGTTAACAAATAAGACATGTTTCGGAGGCTTCAATATTGTTAACATGATGCAAAGCCAAAAGTTCATCAATAAGATTCAACTTTTGTTTCAAAAACATGTATAATCATAAGCTCAACATCTTCAACATTTGTTAGTAAGCAATGTTCATGTTACCTCTTACATGTATCAACAAATTTCTCAATTTTTAGTGCAGCAGTCAGCGATTACAAGGAAAGGGTAATTAGAATATCTGCACCATAAGACATTAACCATGAACTAACTCAGAGCTGCAATTTAGAAAGTAATTCAGCAAACTACTAGAGCACAAATCAAGTATATCTTTATTTGGAACATGTTTTTAAAGGTTTTACAGAACATTCACCCATGTTTCGGAGACTTCATAAATGTTAACATACTGGCTACCGTGAAATTGTCAGTTACTGAGGAGACTTGATAAATGATAAGATATGACATATAGTCTATTACAGAGGAAGCAAAAGATTTACTGCTAACAATATTGAAAATTTCACTGAAATACTGTACCACTGATTAAGCATATTCTTTATGGAATATATTTAACAGCACCATGGGGGTAACATTCACCTATGTTTAATAGACATTGACATAGATAGGCTGTTTGTTACAGATTGTCCACTGTGAAACACTGAAAGAAATGAATCTTTTAATATCATCAGAATCTCATTTAGCCTCTGAGGTTTTAGCCTATTTTGTATCCAGTATATTTTGTTAGAAGAAAGCCATTTAAAGTACAGAATAAGGTCGTCTTCCTTATTGTCTAGTACATTCCTCAATGCCTTCGACCAATGTTCATTATATGGATCACATGCAACTTCAGAGGAAACCTGGGTTGCATTTTCAGAGCCCAATTGTAATGTTTGGAACTTAAATCAAGTTGACATCCAATCAACAAGTGTATTGTTTTATACAAAGCAAATCCAACTTAAACATCAATAAGATGTTTTAACTTGCGGTAGAATAAAGCAACATGAACAATTCCACATTAAAAAGGGATCATTAAGAACTTTGGAGAGGATTTGTTGTATTGAACAGAGTTCTCTGAGATCAAACTTAGTGTTTTGGCAATGCTCCCATTTGAGTGAGTATGATGGATCAAACTCTAATAAGGGTGCAGAATCACAATATTCACAATGAAGATCCACCCATTTTGATTGGCCCACTGGAGTAGATCAGATCAACCTTGACTGTTTTACTTTTGGCATGGCTATCACAACTGTACAACATACTGTACCATCAAGAAGACTACAGTCTCCTTGAAGCTACAGTACTTAAACTGAAATAGCAAGTTACGCATCAACATGCCAAATGCAATACAACCGAAATGAAATTGCATGCAAATTGCAAAGTAATTACAGGTATGTCATTTGACAAAGGAAGAGGGATTTGCTATTTCAAATTATTCAGACTACTGTACAGTACTATAAAGCCAAAACCGGCAGTTGCAAAGTTACTATTTTGAACAACTCCCTAGTGATATAGCCTAGACCGTAACACTCAAACTAATTAATGGTCTGGACTATACTGTACTGTACATTTACAGATGTTTTGACAAAGACAAAGTTTGTGAGCCAACATTTGATGAATATCTTTAGCTCATGAATGGGTCCACAGAATTTGTACTCAGGTATCGAACTTCCTAACTAAAATTCTTCAAAGCACTGCCACTGAATTAATGTAACTTAAGTTTGCTGACGTACCGTACAGTACCTGTCATCAGAGAGAACATCCCTTATTAAATTGCCAAAAAATCATGGACTGCTTTCAATTGTCTTGCTACAAAGCATGAACTGTAATGTAAGTAGAATACACTAGGCATGTTTTAGAAATGTTGGAGAGCCAACCCTTCCAGAGAAATCCTACAGCACTGGATATATGGTATCCATGGAAATGTATAGGCCTACCCTTGGCTGAGGCACTAAATGCACCCTAATTAAGGAGCCCTAGGACTATGAAGAACATTTTAAAGACACTGTAAAGCCTTTGCTCTCTCTTTCAAAATTCTTTCTCCAAAGGAGCTGTTTTGAATTTAAAGGCCAATATTTCAATACAAAAACCTGGATGTGCATACTGTACTGTAGGTTACCAGTCCTCACATGAAATCTGTAACATTGTGATGCGTAATGTAGACTTAAAAGTAACAACAATCCATTCCAACATATATAAATGGCTACATCCCAGGGATGGTATTGTACTGCTCAAAGGTGCAGTACTGTAATTAAGTACTGTTCTGTACAGTAACTGCATTGATCTGAACTCATCATAAATCATATGGATTAAATGAATTCATCCTTCTTTGAAATTCACTAAAAGGTCACAAAACTCAACTTGAAGTTCAGTACAGGTCTGAAACTTTTTCATCCCTTGAAGCTTAATTTTCACTTAATTGCAAGATCAGAATTATGGAGACATATTCACAAGAAAAGGAAAATGAATAAAAGAAAGAAAAGCATAAAATGAAAGGGTAAACCAGACCCTCTCTCTAGTGATGAGACCAATTGTCCAGAGAAAAGAAAACAAGAAATTTACTAAAAAAGACTTTTTACCATAGACAACAGCTATTTACCCAAAGAGATCACCTTAACTGGAAGCCACTGAACAGCATCGAATATAAGAAAAAATCTCTGCAGCCAAAAACAGAGCAACAGCCCCAACACTAATTTGGAAACAACCCACTGTATAATGTACCTCACACATCAAACCAACTTGCCTTTCCCAACACTGCTTCTTTAGTTTACAGTATGAAAGTGAAGTTCAAAGACTGACTTGTGAAATTACGGTTTACCCCAGGCCACGAGTTGCATTAAACAAAAAAAATAATGGTTCTGACATCTTATTGAGCATGCTCATATTTTAGAAACTACACCCTACAGTACTGTACTGTACCTCTGCAAAAACTTATTCTGACCGTGTTCTGTGTAAAGAAGAAAGAAAAGCTGTGGTTGGCTTCTATGAACCTCCTACAGTAGGCTTAATTATCTCATTGAAAGCAAACCAAAGTCACTTTTGCAGTACTTTGGGTATTCTACCTTAAAAATGTAACAGTTACACAACTCGATATCATCAGATAGTGACACTGTCTCCTCTCCACTTTCACTGGTATGATCACAAATGCACCAACAAACACTTGTAATAGACCATAAGAAAAGAGAATCAAGGGTGGGGGTTAATGAAGCTGAGACAATTTCATTAACCCTCAAGACCAGCCTTTAAAATCATAACACAGATCTGTTAACATATTCAATGAAGCCTCCGAAACAGGTCAAGAGGTATCTTTGGGCACCTAAACATCATGGTAAAACATATTCTAAATTGTATTAGGTAATTACTGACATATTCCTTAAAATTTGGCTATACCTGTATACCCATTATGAAATAATAATTACACCTTTTTGTAACTTTTTTAACAGGGACAAGATGACTGGCAGTACTTTCATCCTTTGGAAAATATCAATTTACTAGGCTATATCAGTTGAGAATAATTTAGAAACACAGCTATCAGCTCCAAATTGGTTTCTTTCCATTACCAGCATGCAGTATCAGAACATGAAACAAAAAAACATACCTCAATGTTGATTTCAAAGACAACACTATCATTAACGATGATGTTAACACATGTATGAAGTCTCCGAAACAAGTTTTTACAGTCATTGACGAGTCTATCAAACATGTATTTTAAAACAGGGTTTTGTTTGGTGTTGGGCAAGAATTCACCTCTCTGCTGATAATTTGAAAGCAAATTTAGAATAAAACATTAAACTTAAAATGCAGAAATATGAATATTATTGTAACTGGTGTTTCGGAGGCTTCATTGTGTTTCAGAGGCTTCAAGTGTTAACGGAAAGTTGGTATCGACTCGCATTTCAAAATGATGAGGCAAATCTCAACTTCTTATGAATGAGTGAACAGAGCGTCTAGAAGCATACATTTGTGGAGGCAAAGTAGAATACCTTTATATTTCCTGTTCATATGGGAGGGTCAGACAGTGGAAAACTCACTCTTTTGAATTCCGCTTTCATAAAATCCATGAAAGTCCTTGGATCTGGTTAAGTTACCTTCCAACTGGGAGTAGTGTTAAAACACATTATATAAAGAATGATTGGAGAGCTGCAAGCAGTATTTTATCATTGTAACCATACTGAAATGTCTGTTAACAAATGTTAACGGAAAATGAAGCCTCTTAAATGACAAATACAGACGTCAATTACTCAAAATTGGAACGCGAGTTACAACTGATATTAATTCTGTAGTATCTGCTGGACATCTTCTTACAAATAATACATAACACACATAATCCATGAAGTGAATGTAACAGAGGCATGATTTTGGAAAAATAACTCAATAATTTTGTCATAAAAAAGGTCAGATTTTGGGTACTTATAGCTCTGCAAAAACTGAACACATTAAGCTCTCAAAAAATGTATGCTACCCAAGGTAGCTGCTACTCATGTAAGTTACCTGGTGCAAAATGTTTTAATTCTGAATCTTCCTTAGCTTACTACAGATAAAAATGAGTCAAAATCCAAAGTTACACCCTTTACCGTGAAAATGACCAAATGTGACTTATCATCTATATGTTGTTTAATATTGAGTAGATGTTCCCAATAGATTTTTTGTGGAGGTACAAGGTTACTTGGGTCACTGGTCATTTAAGTCTGAAAACCTGGTTTACATGATATCTTAAGGAAGGAACCTAGCTTGATCTGATTTCATACTGGGTATGTGGATGCATTATACTTACAGATAAAAGCCTATTGTTAAGGTAGAGGTCAAAGGTCATTTGGGGTCACCAACAGTAGAAGTCTAATTCTTGTTTACACAATATCTTATAGATTTCATACATACAGTATTATGTGGTATGATGAGGAGCAAATTCTCTTTTTTTTTTGGTGAAGGTCAAATGCCATTGGGGGTCACAAGGGGTCAAAGTCTCAATGCTTTGCTTACGCAACTCCTCATGCTTGGAGTCTTAGATACTGAAAAATTTTACACTATTATGTGGATGCAAAATAATGAGCATTTTCTCTGTTTCACTTGATTTTCAGGTTTTCTTTTGAGGAAAATGTCAGTCTTTGAGACATTGAAGAAACAGTGAAGAGTTTCTGAAAGATTTCCAGCAAGTTGTGTTTATCAGCCACAAAATGGCTCTGAATAGCCTAAGTAGTATGAAAACTGTGTTTCCATGGGAGTTAGATCATAAATGGTTTATGTTACAAAGGAATACTGTTCGACTGGACTCTCGGGAAGAAGCCAAAGCCGGGAGTATGTTTCACATTGATATGCAAGAGACAAAATTAAGAAGCTCTGGTAGGCAAGTAACCTCCATAGTCTTGGAAAACATTGAGCAAGAGAGACAGAAAGTGGTTTGGCAACCAGAGTTGTTTATTTCTCTGGATGATGATTTGAAATCCCTTTTACTTGCTGTGGATGACCCACAAGAAAGGCTTTACATTTTCAAAGGTGAGTAACAATAACCTCCTTCCCCAACCCAATCACCCCCCTAAAATGTCTTGGCACTGCTGAGCTCTTTCATACATGAATGAAGCATGCTGTTCAACCCTTTATACCCTGGAAAGTAGATTATGACTAGTAATGAAGGCAACTTTTGATTTATACCTCAATAACGTAACAGGTATCAAGGTATTGTCACATCAGTCAGTCACTAGTTGTATGTAACTACAGGTACCACTTTTGTAATAACTACCACTTTTGTAATAAAGTGACCATTTTTGTGACCATTTTTTTTCTCTTTGACCACATTATGTATTTTTTATTGGTGATAATATCTAGTTTGGTACAAGCAAAAATACATGTTGAAATGAGGAAATGTTTTTGAAGGATCAACAAGAAATTCACAAGTTGAATGTAAGAAAGGCCTCAAAAATTAAATCTTTGATTTCATGGAATATTAGTACTGAAATACCCCTTGTGAAGATATTACAAACATTGGGTATGAGGTTTTACATAGCTGTATTTTGGAGGTCAATTTATCAGCTTTTCTAGGGGAGGTAAAATTCTTATAATATCCAGCAAGCAACACCAGGGCCCTTTGGGCTTTTGTTATCTATATGAATGATGTCAGTAAAATCTCTCCTATTGTGTCTGTTATTACATTTGCCGTTGATGCTGTTTTCTGTTGACAGTGATTCTGCACCTATTCACAAAACCATTCAGAATGACTTAAATGCTTTTTTCTGATTCTTTTGCTGCAAACAAGCTTTGGTTGCACATTGATAAAAACAAATTTTATTGTTTTTGTTTCTTTGCCTCAGGCAGAAGGATATGTGATGGTATTGTCGTGTGTGTGTGTAAGTGCATGTATTGTACATGTGTGTGTACATGTGTGTGATCCTTTTGCTTGTAAACACAACATCTCAAGAAGGGTAAGTGTGACTAATCTCATATATGGTATGTGTGTTGGCCATATTAAGTAGATGATCCCTACCATTTTTGTTTGAGGTCAAAGGTCATTTGGGGTCACAAGAGGTAAAAGGTTAAATATTATTAACATGACAGTATTGATAGTTTTGAAGCTTGGTACATAGATGCGCCATATTGAGAGGAAGAACTCTATTGTTTTGGTGGAGGTCAAAGGTCATCTGGGGTCACCAGGGGTCAAAGTCTAAAAACCTTGTAAACGCTATATCTCAAGATAGGAAACTTAGATAGATTTCACATTTGGGTATGTGCAAAGAAGATGGTCCCTATTGTTTATAGAGGAGGAGGTCAAAGGTCATTTTGGGTCACCAAGGATCAAAGTCTGAAAATCTCCTTGACAATATCTCAAGTGAGGAAACTTAAATAGATTTCAATTTTGATATGTGAATGTTTTATGGTTAGAAGATAGTCTCTATTTTTGGTGGAGATCAAAGGTCATGTGGGGTCATCAGGGGTCACAGTCTTAAAACATCATTAACAGGATATCTCAAGGTAAAAAACTTGGATAGATTTCATATTTCGTATGTGGATGCCTTATGGTCAGAAGATAGTCCCTATTGGTTTAAGTGGAGGTCAAAGGTCATTTGGGGTTACCAGGGTCAATGTCTGACAATATCACTTTTATGATATTTCAAGTTAGGAATCTTGAATAGATTACATATTTGGTATGTGAATGCCTTTTGGTCAGTAGATGGTCCTATTTTTTTTGGGTGGAGGTCAAAGGTCATCTGGAGTCACCAGGGGTCAAAGTTATTTCAGGCTGTATTTCAAGATGGGAAACTTGAATAGATTTCATATTTGGTTTTTGGATGCATTTTGGTCAGAAGATGGTCCCTATTGTATTTGGTGGAGGTCAAAGGTCATCTTAGGTCTATGTGGATGTGATAAAGAGAGCAGAACCCTACTTCTATGTAGTCAAATGTTATCTGGGTTCTTTAGTAGAAAATAAATTGGATGCCTTTCATTTATACTTTGAGGGTACATTACAGAGCACTGTCATTTTGAAAAACATTGTGGAGCCTCGTCAATTTAAAGAAAAAAGACTTAAAATTTCAGGGACAAGGAATAACAAAGCCTTTTGGCTTTCTGGTTAATGCAAGTAAAGATGTGAATGACTTCAGTATTGGTATTAATGGTAAACCACCTCAAAGGGCAGATTATGTTTAATTCCTTGGTGTCTACATTGACTCTAAACTTACTTGGCACAACCATATCATGTCTATTTCTACTCTTGTAGCTAAAGGAGTCAGTGTCCTTTCAAAACTGAAACATACTCTTCCTAAAAGCATTCTAAGGTCCCTTTTACCAGACACTTATTCCCCCACACTTAACTTACTGCTGTACTATTTGGTCAGGATTACAGCAAGCCAGTACTTGTTAAAAAAAATGCCCATTCTTCAGAAAAGAGCAATAAGGCCTACAGTATCACCTTCCCTTCTCTCAAGCTAGGGATCATACAAATGGTCTATTTAAGTCCTCAAAGCTAATAAAACATACTTTAATCTGGCTATCTTTGTCTACCGTTCTCTACACTTTTTGCTCCCTAATTCGTTGGGTTTACGGTCAACTCGGCCCCTGGGACAACTTGGCCACCGAGACATCTCGGCCCCTGGACAATCTGGCCACCGAGACAACTCAGCCCGTGGACAGCTCGGCCACCGAGACAACTCGGCCCCTGGACAAATCGGCCCCTGAGACAACTCGGCCCCTCAGACAACTAGGCTACCATTGGATAAGCACTACCCTTATTAATATTAGTATTAACCTTAAGAAATACAAGTATTTTCTTGCTTAGTAGTATTTAACTATTTTATATTCAATGTACTGTAACTTGAAACCAAGTGTTTTTTCTCTAGTGTAAACTATTTCACATTTGAAGAGGAAAAATGTTGTCACATGACTCTCAACAGTCAATCAAGTAAAAGAAGGGTAGAAGGCACACCATCTGACATTATCATAGTCAATGAACCTTGCACATTTTTTAGGAAAGGTCCGAAATCAACTTGCGGATTTCATGCCGAAGATATATTAGGCTTTTTCATGAACTTGAACTTGAAGGAAGCCGGGGTTGAATTTAACGAGATTGGCAATTAGTGTAACCAAGCTTCCAGAAGATCTACTGCTATTACGTCCATTGAAGGACAGAGACTACATAACCAACGTCAGGGCCCTTTAGACCATTTACATGATTGGACTGTTATATATGGCTCTATTCTAGACTGGATGAAAAGAACAGACACACGCACAAACTTAGCCAAAAGGCCGAGAAGCAATTAGGACTCTGTACGTACTAAGTACCACGCGTTCCGGCCCCTTTAAAGAGAGGTTTCGAATGACATGGAATGTATTTATTTTGTCAAATTAAAAAAAAAAATGTCATTATATGTCAATATATTTTCGAAATTAGGTTTACTTAGAGCAATGTCTTCAAGCTGAAGGTTAGGCTGTGCAAATTTCCTCAAGAATACAATCTCACAATTCACTTAATACAGCATGTCAATAGTGGCAGAGTTGTCCAGGGACCGAGTTGTCTCAGGGGGTGAGATGTCTCAGGGGCCGAGTTGTCCAGGGGCCGAGATGTCTCAGGGGCCGAGTTGTCTCAGGGGCCAAGTCGACCGGACACCATTCGTTGAAAGTTTATTTCACGCATGACTCACTTATTCATTCACATGGTAAAAAGATAATCAAATCACGTGGTCACTAGGATTTACCACAACAGTCTGTACAAGAAAAGTCTTCATTACTGGGCTGTTTCACTCTGGAGTCCTTTACCTCAAACACTGAAGGCTAAGCCTTCGTTAGCATCCTTCAGAAAAAATCTTCAAAGATACTTCTTAAATTTGTATTAATTCATGTGGTTTCCTACCACCATTAACATTTATCTGCGCCTCTTCTGGTTTTTCCAGGGATGGGTAACTGGGATTGTGTTAGGGCACCTGTAATTGGGGTGGCATGGTTGGCTCTGTTCTGGGGTGTGGAGGGCGGGTGTGACTATGCCTGGAGAAATTAGTTTACACTAGTAATAGCTTATTAATGTGTAGCATTTACTTTCTCTCTATGCAACTGGTTTTTTTTTGCTTTTTTTTTTTGTTTTGTTTCTGTTAGGGAGTAACACTTCACAATAAGTCATTAAAGGTTTCTAAGTGCACTTCCTATCACACCTTTTGTTATTTATCTGCTAATGTTCCTTGTAAATTTCTGTGTTGTGATAAACCTTATCTGAGGAACTTCGTGAAAAGGATAACATCACAATACTCATCCAAAATTCAAAGTGCAAGGTGCAGACCACGTTAGAGATTCGGAGCATATCATTGGCCTATGTGTTTGCTTGTATGTGCTCGAGTAAAAACAGTTTTGTTTTTGTGCAAGAAAGGCCCGGTACACAAAACAGAGCAATCTACAGTATGAACATGTATAGACATTCAATCTTCATCAATTCATCTTTAGACAAGCACATCTTTATGAGCTGTTTGGTAAAGGTGCTATTTCAAATTACCATGCAATGACGCATAATTCACAATGTCGTCACTGGTCACCCTAGCTGCTATTGTTGCACTGGTGTTTGCAATGATGTACTCGCCACAGGTGTTACCATGGACATGATGTGATGATTGTGAGCTCCCTGGTACAGTGTTACTAATGGTGCGTCCAATGACATAATCATTTTGAGACGTGCTTACAAACGTTTTTTCGCTTTTGGATATCAAATGGGCTGTGCCTGACCCGTAATTGGGAATTCACATGTTGTGTCCTGATATTTGTAGACATTATGTAGTAGGGAAAACACTCGGTTTATGTTAAGTTGTACCCAAAGAATATTTACTGAGAAACTTACTTTGGCCTTGTCATGCCCACTTTAAGTATTAAGAATCAGCAGTGTAGCTGCTCAAGTATTAATGTTGGTGGAGACTCATGTGGTGTATTTTGAGTTAAACCCAGAAGATCATGAAGAAGTTGCCTTCGTTATTTAGTTGTGAGTTGAAATTAAAACTCACAATGAAATGATGAAGGCAATTTTCTTTCCAGTTATTTTGATTACACTAATGAACAGTATATACACAAAACTATTAATGCATTGTTACGTCTAGTTTGTATGTACATTTGATCTTCAGAGCGAAAGGATCTCCTTAATTATGCCAAGAACATCCAACTTGGAAATATAGTGGGTCTAAATTTACCTGGAAGCGGTCGTGAAGCCTTTGGTTCGGTGAAGTACATTGGTCCATCCAAAGATGGAGACTCAGCAAGATATTTTGGCATTGAATTAAGTGTAAGTAATTAGACCTTCTTGAGTACAGGCATGTAAAGAAATGTTTGCAAGTCATGGTGTGCAAAGTTACAGTACTGTATGATCTATATTCAGGATCTGCTCCACCCTTCAAATAAGTCTATGTGATTGCAATACTATGTGTGTGTGCATGTGTGCATGTAGATGCATCAACTCTGACCAAGTAGGTCAAAACATTTTAAACATGATATCCTGTACTCTGAGGGATGTCCAATTTTAGGGAATAGATTACCCATATTGAGTATGTAACCCCTATCATTTTTTATTTCTTGCCAAATGCAGGCAAGGAATCTGATGTCATGTATATACATGTGCTTGTGTGTGTATGTTTGGGACACTTAGCTTGTGCACTGCATGTGGTATCTCTTATGAAGCTCAAACTTGGTGTGTGAGTAGCCCATATAGAGAACAGGAAGCCTATCCGTTTTTGGTGGAGGTCGAAGGACATTTCAGGTCCCCCTAGGTCAAAAACTGAAATTTTTGTGTACACGATATCTCAATAACAGAAGCTTCTTCGAAGCTCCAACTTGGTTTGCAGGTACTCCATATAGAGAAGAAGAACCCTAAATTGTTTTTTGTGGAGGTCAAAAAGGCATCTGGAGTCACCAAGGTCAAAGTCTGAAAACCTTGTTCAGACTGTATTTCAAGATAGGAAACTTTGATAGATTTCATATTTGGAATGCATTAAGAAGGTCCATATAATTTTTTGTTGGAGTTCAAAGGTCATCTGGGATCACCAGGGTTCAAACTCTGAAAACCCTTTTAAATGCAATATTTCAAGATAGGAAACTTTGATAGATTTTATATTTGGGATGTGGATGCATTATGGTTGGAAGATGGTCCCTATTGTTTTTGGTGTATTTCAAAGTCTATCTATCTGTCTATCCATCTATGTCTTTAAGGAGGTCAAAGGGAATAAATTTTTGATTCATGGGATAAGCAGAAATAATCTATGCGACGTTGATGTTTTGTGTGTGTGTATGTTAATGTGTGTTTGTGATGCTTTGCTTGTAAACACAATATCTGAAGGAAGATAACTGTGACTAATCTCATATTTAGTGTGTGGGTTGGCCATATTGAGTTGATAATCCCTATAATTTTTGGTGGAGGTCAAAGGTCATGTGGGGTCACAGGAAGTAAAAAGGTCAGCTACTTGTAAACACCATATCTTAAGTATGGTACATGTGACTGTGCTCATCTGTGGTGTGTTGGTTGGTCATATTGAGTAGATGATCCCTATTGGTTTTTGGGAAGATCAAAGGTCATTTGGGGTCCCAAGAGGTCAAATGGTAAAATCCTTAGAGATTTGCAAATTGCTTGTTAACAGGGTATCTCAAGAATGTTACCTGTAAGTTACTATGCTCATATGTAGGTGTGTGGGTTGGTCATATTAAGTAGATGATCCGTTTCGATTTTTGTGGAGGATAAAGGTCATTTGGGGTCACAAGAGGTCAAATGGTAAATTCCTCAGAAATTGCTTGTAAAGGACTTAACTCAAGAAGGGTAAGTGTGACTCATATATTTGGTGTACACATGAATTGGCCATATTGAGTAGGTGATCCCTATGGTTGTTGGTGGAGGTCAAAGTCATTTGGGGTCACAAGAGGTCAAAAGGTCAAAACACTATAAACACAATATCTCAAGAATGGTACTTGTGATTGTGCTCATATGTAGTGTGTGGGTTAGTCCTATTAGGTAGATGATCCCTATTGATTTTTGTGGAGATCAAAGATCATTTGGGGTCATGGGGATCAGATGGTAAATTCCTTAGAAATCGCTCGTAAACACTGTATCTCAAGAAGGGTAAGTCTGACTAATCTCATATGTAGTGTGTGGGTTGGCCATATTGAGAAGATGATCCATATTGTTTTTGGTGGAGGTCAAAGGTCATTTGGGGTCACAAGAGGTCAAAAGGTCTAAACCTTGCAAGCAAGTTATTTTAAGAACAGTACATGTAACTTTGCTCATATTTGGGTGTGTGGGTTGGTGCTATTGAGTACATGATCACAATAAATTGTTGTGGGAGGACATAGGTCATTTGGGGTCAAGAGAGGTCAAATGGTAAATTCCTTAGAAATTGCTTGTAAACACTGTATCACAAGAAAATTAAGTGTCACTGTTTTCATATTTGGTGCATCAGTTGGTCATATGGATTAGATGATCCCTTTGGTTTTTTGTGGAGGTCAAATGTCATTTGGGGTCACAAGAGGTCAAAAGGTCAAAACCTTGTAAACACGATTATCTCAAGAATGGTACATGTGATTATGCTCATATTTGGGTGTGTGGGCCAGTTGTACTAAGTAGATGATCCCTATCAATCTTTGTGGAGGTCAAAGATCATTTGGGGTTATGAGAGGTCAAAAAGCCAAAACCTTGTTTACATGGTATCTCAAGAAAGGTGCATGTTACTCAGCTCATCTTTGGTGGGTGGGTTGTCTCTATTGACTAGATGATGCATATGGATCTTTGTGAAGGTCAAGGTTATTTGAGGTCAGCAGTGTCAAAGTCTGACAAGCATGTTTGCACAGTATTACAAGAAAGGTAACTTGTAGGGTCCTCACACTTGGCATGTAAATGGTGCATAGTGAATAAAAGATCCCTGTAGTTTTTGGTGGATGTCAAATGTCATTTGGGTTCACAAGGAGTCAAAGTCTCAGTATCATGTTTACACAAGTTCTCATGGTTGGAGTGTAGGATACTGCGAAATTTCACACATGGTATGTGGATGTGATAAGGTGAGCAGAACCCTAGTCACAGGTGGTCAAAGGTCATCCGGGATCTCAATGTAGGAAGCTTGGATGCCTTGCATGTACACTTTGTTGGTATATTAAAAAGCACTGTTAATTTGAAAAAAGAAAGAGAGGCTTAAATTTCAGTGGCAAGGAACCACTAAACCTTTTGGCTTTCTGTTTGTTTTTATGGTTTTGATGATAAGAGAAACCAATGCCTTTATGATGGCGTGGGTGTGTGTGTTTGTGACACTTTGCTCGTTTACACGATATCTCAAGATAGGAATGTCTGAAAGTCTTGACACTAAGTACATAAATGCGTCATATTGAGAAAAAAAACCTTTTGTTTTGGTGGAGGTCAGAGGTCATCTGGGGTCACCAGAGGTTACAGTCTGAAAACCTTGTAAATGTAATATCTCAAGATAGGAAAGTTGGATAGATTACGTATTTGGTATGTGGATGCGTTATGGTCAGAAGATGGTCCCTATTGTTTTTAGTGGAGGTCAAAGGTCATTTTGGGTCATCAGGGAACAAAGCCTGAAAATCTCATAGACACAATATCGCAAGTTAGGAAACTTGAATAGACTTCAAGTTTGATATGTGAATGCCTCATGGTTAGAAGATGGTCTCTATCGTTTTTCTGTATTTTTGGTGGAGGTCAAAGGTCATCTGGGGTCACCAGGGGTCAAATTTTAGAGATCTCGTTTACATGATATCTCAAGGTAAGAAACTTGGATAGATTTCATATAATGTATGTGGATGTGTTATGGTCAGAAGATAGTCAGTCCCTATTGGTTTTAGTGGAGGTCAAAGGTCATTTGGGGTTACAGGGGGGTTAATTTCTGAAAATCTCATTAATGTGATATCTAAAGTTAGGAAACTTGAATAGATTTCATACTTGGTATGTGAATGTTAAAAGCCCCTAAAGAAAGCTTACCTGTTAAGTCCTTGGTTCACTCACTATAGCTGGTTAAAATAAGATCAGGGAGCTGACTCAGTTATGGAATGAGAAAGTTCGTACACTAAATCGCTAAAACAATACACTGTAATTGGTATAAACTTCACTATGATTGCTTTTGAAAGCTTTGCACTAATTTTGCTAACCGTCTGACACTGCTGTACACTATAGCACTAAAACCCCACCTAGTATCCTGAAGGGAGAGGAAGAGAAAAACAAAAGTCAACACTAACAAATCTCCCCCTTTTTTCTTTTTCTGGAAACAACTTCTGTGCAGTTGGATGGGCAAATTGCTTGTGCAGCTTCTCAATTCTCTTTCATTTTTCTCTAGAACTCTCTTCTTCTGACACCACGGCCTCTACTGTGTCACTGACAGGAATTGTTGTTTCAACAAAAGGGAAATAGTAATGACCAGAAGAGGTACACTTAAGGTCAACTGTCTTCCCGAAAATGGTTGCGCAGTCATTTTCTAAATCAAGCTTCACTTTTGCCTTCTTCATTGCTGGCTTTCCCAAAAGCAGGGGAATATCACTTTCCACCACATGAGTAGTCACTTGGCATTTCACATCAGCAATATCACATGGGATGGTAACTTTCTCCTTAGATTTCAAGTGCTTTCCACCCCCAAACTTGAAAACTGTGTCACTTTTGCTCCTAATTACGTGAGCCTTCTTTTCCTCTTCAAGCATATTGATATGATGAGCCATCCAGGCTTCTCCAGCAACTGTTGGACTACACGCACTCTCCAAGACAGCAGAACCCAGAGCCTCTGTCAATAAAACTTCTGTCTCTGACTGTTTGTTCCCAGTGAACAACACAGCTTCCTCATCTTTACTACCAGTTTGCAATACACTCCTTTGCAGGTTCTCGTATGAATCTGGGCAGTCTTTCAGAAGATGTCGGATTGATTCACAACTGCTACATCTCAAAGGGTAACCATCAGGTCCAAGAGGATTCAGTCGCTTGGTTATACTCTGAGAATTTTGCCTTCCTCCTCTGTTGCCACGACCTCTGTTAAAATTCTAAGTACGATCAAACTGAGCATTGCTGTACCTTCCACGACCGTTACCTCTGAAACCTCCCCTTCCAGTGACAAATGCAGTTTCTCATCTTTACTACCAGTTTGCAATACACTCCTTTGCAGGTTCTCGTATGAATCTGGGCAGTCTTTCAGAAGATATCGGATTGATTCACAACTGCTACATCTCAAAGGGTAACCATCAGGTCCAAGCGGATTCAGTCGCTTGGTTATACTCTGAGAATTTTGCCTTCCTCCTCTGTTGCCACGACCTCTGTTAAAATTCTAAGTACGATAATACTGAGCATTGCTGTCCCTTCCACGACTGTTACCTCTGAAACCTCCCCTTCTAGTGACAAATGCAGTTTCGTCAGAACCAATAAATGTTGGTTCAGCCTTGATGGCCAATCCATCTTTGGTTTCTCTTGATGACATCGACTGTTCTCCAAAGAACTTCTTAAGAGAAATCTGCATTTGAGAAAACGTTGTCTGGTTCCTCGTAATCTGCAGCTGTAAGTACTAGTTGCCGTTCTTTACACTCTAATTGAGCACTCTCCAAAAGTTTGAAGGCCAGGACTGGTTGAGGGAGCTCCATCTTATACTTTTTGGTTTTGTTATACAGCTTCTCGAATTCCACAACATATTCCTCCATGGTCGTCTCTGTTTTCCTTCTGTAATGATCAAATTTAGTGTAAGCCTCATACTAAGGCAGCAGATAATTCGTCCTTCTTGAAAACATTGTCCATAAACTTAATGAGGGTTTCAACACCTGTATCTTTCTTAAGTTCCTCTATATCCACTTCACTGAAGACCTTATCCCTTATAGATTTGGCTCCCACCTCAGGAAGGGTTAAGGCTATGGCCAAGCTATGTTTCTCTTTCTTTAAGTCTGTCACTACCTGCCAGGCTTTAACCTCTTCGATTCATCTGGCGTACGGTTTCGCTTCACTAAATACTGGTGGGGTTTTGTAACTTGTCATGACTCTGTATATGGAGGATGTGATTTAGCAACCAGGCTCTGCTTCCATGTTAAAAGCCCCTAAAAAAAGCTTACCTGTTACATCCTTGGTTCACTCACTATAGCTGGTTAAAATAAGTTCAGGGAGCTTACTCAGTTTTAAAATGAGAAAGTTCAAAGTTCATACAATAAATCGCTAAAACAATACACTGTAATTGGTATAAACTTCACTATGGTTGCTCTTGAAAGCTTTGCACTAATTTCGCTAACTGTCTGACACTGCTGTACACTATAGCACTAAAAACCCCACCTAGTATCCTGAAGGGAGAGGAAGAGAAAAACAAAAGTCAACACTAACAGTGAATGCCTTTTGGTCAGAAGATGATTCCTATTGTTTTTGGTGGAGGTCAAAGGTCATCTGGGGTCACTGGGTGGTCAAAGTCTGAAAATCTTGCACAATATCACAATGTAGGAAACTTGGATAGATTTCATACTTGGCATGTGGGTGCATTATGGTCAGAAGATGGTCCGTATTGTTTTGGTGGGAGGTGAGATGTATTCTGGGGTCACTGGGGGTCAGAGTAAGAAAATATCATTAACATGATATCTCAAGGTAGGAAACTTGGATAGATTTCATATTAAGTATGTGGGTGCGTTATGGTCAGAATATGGTCCCTATTGTTTTGGGGAGGTCTAAAGTCATGATCTGGGGTCACTGAAGGTCAAAATGTAAGGTGTCAACATGTCTTAAGTTGGGAAACTTTAATTTCACATGTGGTATGTGGATGCACATTATGGTGGGAAGCGTAGCCTAACTGATGCAATTATAGTTGACTTAAACAAACTACATCAAGTGGCCATAGGGCCTACTCCCTGCTGTCTGCTTGATGATATTGCACTCTGTTTGCATTTGGTCACAAATTCAAATTTTGCAGATGTTACCATTCTTCACTTGCCTGACAGTGATTCCCCTTAAGATCAAGAACTGTGGGACTCCTTTCCCTAAAACAAACTGTACTGCAATAGGGGGAAATGGAATTCCTGGTAAACGGAGGATTGATATAGTCCTGACTAGGTCATACCTTTACCATGCCTATTTGCTTCACGGATGAAAGACCATACTGTATACCCTGTGACTGTGCTGTCACCGTCAGTCACATTCTCTTTGACTGTTATGAATACTCCCATATTTGCCAGAAATACTATACTGTGCCTTACTAAAAACTGTTAACAAACAGATTCTTCCCATATTCTTGGCTTTCTCAAGAAGAGCACACTTTGTAGAAATTTCTGACATGACTCCAGCTTTTGCCTTGACATTTTGTGAAAATTGATCCCATCTTGTACTGCCTTTAGGTAATTCCACCCCAATTTTTATGTTTTTTTTTCTAGCTGACACCATATAACACATTGTGTTGGTGTGTCGTTAAATCCCATCTATCTCAAATTTTGCAGAAATTGCAGTTATCATCCATGCTCATCAAAGAAGCTACTGTCTAACTTTGTTAATCACTAGTAGTGATGGGTTACTGACTAAAAATCCATTGCTATCCATAGTGAGTGATTTTAAACTGATCGCTAAATTTGATGTCAGTGAAACCTGACTTTTGGATCTGGTACATTCTATCTCTAGTGTAGATTGCACTAACAATAATTTATAAAATAAGTACTGTACATCAATCAAAAAAAATGAAGACTTAAATTTCAGTGGTAAATAAGGAATCACTAAGCCTTTTGGTAAATGTCTGGTTATGATTACAATGTTGATATTCTTCAGTAATTAGAATGCCATGCTTATCAGCTTGTTGTCATTAATTAAGCCACATCTAATGTTTTTGCCTGTGGTATTTGCTTAATTTAAACAGGAATATCCACAAGATCAAACTATTCCAAAGATGAAAAGTGACCTGTTCAACTGTATACAAAACAGGGGTGTCATTGTTCCCATAAACTGCCTGAAGGTACACACCAAAACTGTCACGCCTACTCTTCTGGAGATGAGCAGAAAACATCCATTACAACCAAGCAAAGAGAAGAAGGATGACAGTGGTGTTGGAGTTGAGGAGGCTGCCAGACCACCATTGATAAGGGAAGGTGATGTTGTTATGGCTCACACTAAAATGTTGAATGGGAAAACAGTGTGGGTGATGGGAAAGGTCCTGCTGATATTTGATGGAAAAGCTGCCATTGACGTGGTAAGAACATTGAATGAATAATTGTTACTTTAAGTCCTATACTTTAAACAATGTAAAATACATTCTTCTGTTAATAAGTTTAGACTTGGTTGGAAATGCTGGTTGCAATATTTTGGATGGAACACCTCAGCAGATGGAGTCAAAATTGTAATTGAATGCTTTCCAGCACCATACTTTTCTAAACTTGGTGGGTATTTAACTGATCAACGGTCACACAGCGATGGCAGTCTCTCCTGCTTGATCGCAGCCAGTACTTGAAAGATGCTTCAAGACTGACTTTATTAGTGCTCTACAATGACCCTTAACACTCAGTGGTACAGTAGGGTGGTATCATTGAGCACAAAGCATGAGCTCTTAGTGGGTGGTGCCCAGATGCCTGCCTAAGGGTTCCTGGCAGGATCTAGGGATCAAACTCACTGGAAGCTCTGAGATTTTGCCATATTGATGGGTGAAAAATTAAGTTTTACTAGGCAGGGTGGGATTTGTTATTTGAAAGTGAGGGGCAGTACTTGTCTGGCTGCCAAGCACCCTAGAACATGGAATGCAGAACAGTGGCGTAGCCAGACTTTTCATACTAAGGGTCACTGGACGGGCACAAAAATTGTGCAGGAGGTATTGCTAGACATACTCATGGCACTGGAGGCCCCACCAAGCACGAAAGGCAAGGCCTGAAGGGATGTGGTCCATGGGGCAAAGCAACTTGAAGCTCAGGTGTTTTAGGGTGTTTTCAGGTATTGCACTGTTGTCATTAAGGTTAATTCTTCTAAACACTGGTCTAAAACTTAGGTAACTTGAAGTAAGATTTTATTGGTAACAAACTACAGCTGTACTATCAGGAGAGGCTCTACCAGACATTTTGTAAAAAGGGAAGGCGCAGCTGAACTATAGAGAAAACTGTTGGTTGGCTGTTGAATGAATTACGGTATGTTATCCTGCCTTAAAGGCTGCCTGAGCTGAGCACCATCTTTAATTGGGATAGCCTGTGTACAGAAAATTTTCAAAAAATCAACCCCTCAGACAAGGGGAAATGACATTTCCCCAGAGCTTCGGGAGATTTTTTCTTTTGAGGGAAATAGAAATTACTGCCTTTTCTTGTCCAAAGAAAAATCAGATTACAGAAAATCTTGTAGTCACGCTCTGAATACACAAGACAGGGACACATGCTCCCCTTGCCCTCCACCCCTGGGCAAGGTGCCCTTGTGTGGTCCAGAGACAAACCCCTGGAAGCTGTAGAATTTGAGACATTACGTATATTCTGGAAGCTAGAGGCCTCAAGTTCGAGTGATAGTGGGTGAGCACTGTGAACATGCCAGAAAAGTAATAGGTTGAATTCTTATCTACTGTAGTTACATATAACAGACAACCTGGATTGGAAATGCTGAGGTCCTGAGGAAGGATTGTTTTGAGGCTTCCCAGGGTTTTGGTACAATGATTATACGAATAGGAGGTATCAGAGAATGGGAGAGAGGGTGCTCATTGAGATTGCAGAAAAATTGTCAACTGTTAATCTAGGATTTAGAAAAGCTCTCATCTTCAAAAGAGGAAGAGCTTTCCTCCTTCTCTTTGACTGATCCCATATAAGGATACCTTTAATAGCATTTCCTGTGATTCATCACTTGCATCTAAGCAATCTTGCTTTGAAAATTTCCTGGGGGGGGGGGGGAGGACATAATGTTTCCTTTACACCTTACCATCATATGATGATACAGTATGATAATGGAAGGTTATATGTAATACCTTTGTGTTAAAATTCAATTTCCAAGAGTTTCAAGCTCATACTTGGAAGTAACATCATTATTGGTAGTGTCCAGACCAGCTCTTTCATTAATCTCATCTTCAAAATCTAACCAGAATGCAAGGCATTCATACTCGCGAATGGAGGCAATCTAACAGTTCTAGTGATATTAGCAGAGAGTTGCTAAAATCAACTCTCTGATACAAGTAGCAGGCAGTAGATGGTGAATTTTTTAAGATGAGGAGGTTTGTGCATTTCAGAAAAGGATATTAGTGTTGAAAATTTATACAGGTGAACCTTTAGTGATGGGAGGTGAGGGATATAGAAATGTTAATGCTAGAAGCTCAAGTTTTAGAAAAGTGTATGTGAGTGATACACATATTATGATGTTAAAATTGACTAAACAAAACAGGTAGTGGGTGATATTTTCTACAAGATCTAGAAAATAGACGTGTTTAGATTGCAGAAAAATTGTTTTATTAATAATTTCGGGCCGTAGCCAAAACTGTAAGAATTTCAAGCAGATTATCGGAAGCTCAAAATATCGAAATTTCCTCACTAATGACAATCTCAGTTTTTTTAACCTCCTTAGTGTTCTCAGTATTGTTCAATGGCAGTGCTTACTACAGTTGGGCAGTTCAACCGCATCACCTGTATGTGAATGCATCGCATGATCACCAACAAAGCAAGCATACACTTTCAGATCAGAAGAGATGCAACTTATCCATCATCTTGGCTAATGAGGTGTAAGGATAGAGAGGGATAACTACTTAGTCTTTTATTTTGCTACTCCTCATCAGAGATCTCTCTTCCCACTCCTGCTATAATTGTTAGCAAAATAAACAGTTTAAAATTTCTCACTAGGCTCCTCTCTCTTTGGCTGGATAAGTGCCAAGCTATAGTAGGTCTTTTCCCTTACAGTACTGTTGCTCAAAGGAACCGTTTCAAATTTTTCTAACAAGATTGCTCAATCTATTATGCCATATGCCACCAAGTACAGAGCCACCAATGAAAAAATCTAATGTGAGAATATTTACAAAATGCAGAACAAAAAAAGGAAGAAAAAATGGGTTGAGAACTTGAGGTGTACTATTAAGATGCAGTTAAGCATATATATAGCCCTGTGCATGGCACATATTTGACTTTCCTCTGAAACACATCAAAATCTGGGAATGGCTTTGTTAAGCCACGGTAGCATTTGATATCACCAACTGTATCATATGTCGTTCGGCTGATCATGTGGTTACTGGCGAAGCAAGTGCCTATTGATAAGGGCTATTCTTTCAGTTAAACTTCTAGATCAGAAGAAAACTATGCAGTTAATATTGCACAATTTTAGCTTCCAGGAGACTATATTTTCTTATCTGTTCTCTATTCCTAGCCCTCTGTGACGGTCTTCAATTCTGAACAAATTAAAATCTAACTTTAGTTTGTCGCTCTTGTTACAGTTATAAGTTGCTTGATTATGAAAAGAAATTACTCGTTCAATGTTTTTCTTGCCCAAACTTCACCATCAACAGATTGCTCCGATGTTTCAAACTGTAAGAAAAAAAGGGCACAACCATGTCATAAAGAATGGCAGTTGACAAAAACTATAGAAAGGGCTTCTAAAAACCTACCCCGTAGAGTGGACTCAGTTCGCTCACTCCCCCTTTAAGGCTTCACAAACCACCGTCCGCCTAAACGAGGAGGCCTGTGTCCAATTTTAGACGCATACTTCATTACCATAATATGACTTATTCATGTCCTCCAGCATTTTTAGCTCACGCCATGTAACTGATGTGAGCTATTGTGATGAGGCTCCGTCTATCCATCCGTCCGTCCATCTGTCCGTCCGTCTGTACATCTGTTTGTTCACAATTGCTGTAAATTGCTCTTTCTCGAACAATGTTTGATACATTTTCGTGAAACTTGGTGACAATGATCCTTGGGTCATGGGCCATCAGTGAGTGTACAAAATTTGGGTATCAACGGGCACATGCAAATATGCCAAATGCTTTTTCTCCTACAGATTGTATAGTGCTAAGTTGAGGTTGTGTCATATTACCATTATGGTAGTGGTACCTTCGGGGTGTTCAGGATTTTTCATTCTAAGGTCCCAAATGGGCCATATGGCCCATTATATGAAATAATGCAAATTGCTTCTTTTCCCACAGATTGTATAGTGCTAAGTTGAGGTTGTGTCACATTATTACTATGGTAGTGGCACCTTCAGGGTGTTTAGGAATTTGAGGGACTTAACAATTTCCGAGACTTAACATGGCTCATATGGTTCATCTTGGGAAATGTTGCAAAATGCTGAACACTTTCCTCCATTTAATCATAATGTTTAACAAATTTGACAGCCCCTCAAAGTGATGCTTGGACAGTGATCTCTGTATAGTAGTGTGGAGGATTTGGTCCCAAGTTCCCATGTGGGCCCTGTGTGAAATCTTTTGATATTCTACAAAATGCAACTACAGATTCTCTTGTACAATGTTGATAAGTTTGTCATGATGATATTTGGTTTTGTGATATCTTCAGGGTGTTCATGAATCTTTAGTCTAAGATTTCATGTGGACCCTATGGCCCATTGTATGAAATTCTGCAAATTACTTCATCTAAAGGTTCTCTTGTGCAATGCTGATGGGTTTGTTATGATGATACGCAGTTAGTGATAACTTCAGGGTGTTCATGGATCTTTAGTCCATGGTCCCATGTGGGCCCTGTGGCCGATTTTATGAAATTCTGCAAAATATTTCACATTCAGGTTTTTTTTGTGCGATGTTGATGGTTGTCATAATGATACTCGGTTATTGATACCTTTAGAGTTGCAGTGTTCCATGTGGGTCCTCTGGCCCATTTATTGAAATTCTGCAAAACTCTTCCCATCCTACAGATTCTCTTTTAAAAAGTTGATGGTTTGTGATAAAGATAGTTTATTAGTGTTACTCCATTTTGGGTCCAAGGCCCAAGATTGCCGCAAATGGTCCATGTTGTAAAATATTGCATATATATATGCAAATATTGCATTGAACAGAGTTCATGGCATGTGATAATGTTTGGTTAATCTGTCAATGGTACTGTGGTAGTTTTCATTCAAGATTGCATGTGGGTCGTATGGCCCATGCTATAAAATTCTGCAAGAATGCTTCTCTTAATTTTCTTCTTCAATGTTAATGGTTTGTCAAAATGATATACTGTTTAAGGTACCTTCGTGGTGTTCTGGATTGTTGCATTCAAGGCTTGAGATAAACTTTTTAGATGCAAGGTTATTAAGGGGTGGGGGAAACTTTTTTAGTACCTCCCCCACATATATTAATATACCTGTTGAAACATGATTTACAGTAACACATCAGCTGTTGGTCTCATGTAATGTTGGGAAACCTCATGTCAAGAGGTAGTGTAGGAGAAGGGGAAATGTTTTAAGCAGATTAAATGCTGTTTCTCCCACAAACATGAACAAATTTACTTACAACTTGGTCACAATAATCCTTAAAGGAGAAGGCAACCAACCAATTTAACACCTATCAGCTAGTAGAGACCACAATTCTAACACATTTTTTGAAAAAAGCTAATTGAATCAGCATAGTTCCCAAATTTTAATGAATTTTTCAATTATTTTTCTTCCCTAATGAATCCCCATGATGTTCGTAGCCATTTTCTGGTTTTGAAAAAAAGAGGGTGCTGTAATATGACGTAAACGAGCCACATCGTAAGTTATACGATTTCCCATTCATTGCACATGGCGTGTACACTATTCCACAAACTGAAGGGATGTATAAAAAAGGGTCTGAGCCTTCCCAGGGGCAATAGTGCTAAGCGGACTAGCCGCATGCTAGAACCTTCATAAGAGATCCTGCCGACTGCCACCTTGTCCTGTTTTCTTTCTTTATTCTCTGAATACTCAGGCTACCAAACATACCGTTTGATTCAATCTTTCTATACAAACGTTCCCGTCCTGTATTCCAAGTTTAGCAGGAGAGTGTACCACAAAGAGTTCGAGTACATCCTGCTCGTAAGTTGTAACGTTAAATTCCTTGCACAGTGTTTTCACACTGGACACTGCACAACAGTTTACTGTATATTAGTCAAGGTCACCCTGCCATGAGAACATGTTTGCAGTTCTCTACATACAGTTATTTCCTTTCATCAGGGTTACCCGAACTGTAAGGGTTACAGGCAAAGTGTATGGTGACAGACAGCGGTGTGATGGTGTTGCCGATTGCGCAAACTATTTTTTCATGCTCTTGTTAAAAACCTGTTTTTCATTTTACTTTATTATTGTATGATGAAAATAATTTTATTCAAACATTGGGAATTTTATCTCCTTTTTTAAGGGGAATTCAGAAGATGTGTTATGCAATATATGTGCAATTATAGATAGTTTATGTGGGTTGGTAACTTTTCTGTTGAAAAATGATATGTGGCTCGCTTTCGTCATTGTACATCCGGGAACTGGTGAATTTCAAAAAACGATGGCGCGGACCAGTAGCTTCTTAAAAATCAATTTTTAAGGTTGAAATGAATACTTCAAAAACTTCTTTGTGCTTCTAAAAAAGAGCATACCATAAAATGGTAGTCTGTAGGCAGAAAAAGCTAGGGTTGCCTTCTCCTTTAAATCCTGGGTGTCATATGTTGGGCAGTTGAGGTCTAATGGTCATTAAGGGGAGGGGGAAACCCTTCTAATGAAGAATGATCATGTTCCTTCCCCACACTGTATATTTGTATATCTTATTAGACGTAAGTCACAGTAAACATTGATTTGAAAGTCTCATGTGGCATTTTGGAAATACATGGCTGAAAACTTGGAGGAGGGGAAACCCCTTTTAGAGAAGATTCTGTGCTCTCTGTCCAAGATATTGAAACCGGTTTTTGTCAGGCTTGCTCACAGTAGTTGTTAAGTTGTGGCATGCATGTGGTGTTGAGGAGTTTATGGTCCAAGCTATATATAGGGAAGGAGGTACCATTAGGAAAAAGATAATTCAGATGCTGCCTCTCCCACAGTTAGTAGATCTTCATGTAACTTTATCAGTGGTTGTTTGTTTCTCTTAAACTGTGTGGTTTGCGTAGCAGTGAGGGTAAATTTGCTGCACAAGGTTCAGGCGAGAGGTTAGATACTGATGGAAGTACAGTGTACTTACTACATGTATTCCAGTGTGTATCCTTGATCAAGCTAGACAGCATAAGTGGTATGGGAAATGGGTGGTCTTATCATGGTCTTACTAACAGTCAAGAGGATCAGCTTACCTCATCGTGCATGGTTGGTGATGTGTGTATTGATGTGTAAATAGCTTTTAATTAGCAAGATGCTACAATTGACTCAATGGAAGAGAATAAAGTCAATTGAACTGATTTACGGTTATTATAGGTCTTCTTTACTACTCCCTGTATTCCCACATAACTGTTTTACTGGTTAGTAAACAGAATTATAACTACCTAATGCAAATTTCTAAAGTAACATTAGACCCTGCATCAGATACAGACTTATAAGTCAAGAGGGCTGAGATGACTCTATCATGCTGTATTGATTTCATGTGTTCATCTGTATGACTGATTTGTAATTGGGAAAATAACTCCCCTGTAAAAGTTTGGTGTTTCACTAGTAGTAACTAGACAAAGTAGCACTTTTTTGGTTTCCCGAAAGGGAAAACCTATGAACTCATGAACTTATGAACTCATGCAGACAAGACTTTTGCAAAACGTGTAGGATCGTGCATTTTAGTGTTGGCGCATACTATGGCTCATCGACTTTCTTAACATTGGTGCACAAGTCCTACGCGACTACAAAATTGTTCCCTGTCTGAAGCCAAAGACTTTATCAAAAATTGGTTTTGATGACTCAGCCAGATGAGACCATTTATAACGTTGGCAATTGTGTGCTCTGCTTCTAGAAAAATAGTATTGTTTGCAATTGAAGAAAAACCCCGAACACTTTTTAGTCTGTTTGAATGCATATTATGATAACAGATATCCACTTCATAGTTTAATTTGAGGAACTGCAATTTTTGGGGAGAGAAATATTTTTACCTCCTTGGAAATGTTTCAAACCTTCACTGGGCATTGAGTTACATATCTCTATAGAGTTTCAAATAAGATCTAGAACGTATGGAAGCCGAGAGAAAGCTTTCAGAAGAAAGACATATGCGTTAGCACTTTGGCATGTTTGGGGGAAGGCATCATTCCCTCAGCAGTTATTTAAAGGCCTTCTGGTTGCTTTTCACCGGGGTTTTGTGTAAAAAAAAGGAAAAAAAAAATATTCCACATTGTGTCCTTGAAACCTTGTCGCAATTCTTTTTCCTAACTCAACATGTCTCCTTTTAAAGATTGGTAACTTTTGTAAAAAAATACCGCTGCTCTTCAACAAAGCCAAAATTATAAATAAATTGAATGTAATGTCAAATTAATGTGCCACGATGACACCACAGATTTGCATGATGCACCAAATCAAAAGAAAAAAGTTGCATTACTTTATAAATTTGTATCTTCCGAACGCTATATGCTATTGAGATGAAGTTTTCGCCTCCTAAAAATGAAAATTTTTCTGCATATCATGAAGTTAATAAATTTTGTGTCTGGGAATATGCCAATAATTATCCTTTTGGGAAATGTTTCACAATTCAGTTTTGATTTTTTAAATTGAAGGTGAGGCTTAAGTTAGTATGAGTTGGGAGAAACGGTGCTGTGTGAGGTGACACTAGAGAGGTTTTTAATTGACTGTTTGTGGTGAGGCAAACATTTTGATGTGCTCCTCCCATATCTATAAAATTTCTCATTCCAGCATCGTTCTTACTGTGATCTCATATGGTGGAGGAGAATTTAGAGTGGAAGAGACATGATTCACACAACATTGTCCAAAATTATAAATGCATTGATGTAAATAGTTTTTAATTAAGAAGGTTCTACAAGGCACAATCGAAGGGAATAAAGTCAAGTCTGTCTTTTGATCTGATTTTATGTCATTTTATGGATCCATCTTACCATATACTATGCTATTTGTGGGATGTAGCCAACATAATTGTCAATTGTTCCTTGTACTGGTGTCAATATTATAAAGAAATACAGTACTATGTCTAATCAATGTGCTGCAATGACATCACAGCTTTCCCATCATTCACTGTACGTCTTGCAAAAATTACATTTCTTTGAAAATTAGTATCTTTCAAATGCTAGTGTACATGCTATCGAGATGCAGTTTCCACTACCTGCAACATAACAATTTTCTGAATTTTTTTAAGTCACTGAATTTAGTCACCAAAAGATACCTTTAACCATGTATATTATAGTATGCCTTAAAAGCTTTCATTTTTGCGTAAATAACAAAAAATTATGCCCTATTTCTCTCAGCTACTTATTTTGACCTTCAAAACTTGTGTTCAATTTCAACTTGCCTAACCACCCTTGGATTTAAAGCCCATGTTTTGTCAAGGAAGGTATTTCTGCTAGGTATTGCCTAAAAATTTTTGGTTACATAATGTATAGCCACAATCCAAAATGAGGACGGTGTGAGCTTGTGCACCATTGGTGCTCTAGTTTATGCTATTGTCTTGAGCGAGTGCGTGTGTTCTTGTTGTTGTAAACTGAAGGACTAGATTGAAACCTGATAAGATCACTACTGTGTTGCATAACCATCTGTCCAGTGGGTTCTACTGGGAAGTGTGCTTTACGATGTCGTATCATCCGTGGCTGGCATGGGCTACTGCATGATTAAAACGAGACCAGATGTTGCCTTCTTGTGAATATTCACTAACATTTATCCAGTGTCGAGGCAACATGTTTCTATGAATATCCAAAGATTCTGTTTGGTGTTCACTTTGGCAGACTTGGTGGGGATATGACTGAACAAGGAATATGACCCACAGTCTGCTATGCAGGCAACTGAAAACCCCTTACAGTCGTTCCAAGAACCATGGAATTGAAATATCCCTCAACTAATATGCATCAACATGTAATGAAACCAGAGACATCCTTAAATAAATTATCTGTTTCCATGGTTAACATCTTTTAATTTACAAAGGCTTTCAAAGTAACAAAACCAACAAGGCACAGATTGAAGACACTAACAAGTCCATAAAGCGGCTACTATACTTCGCATTTGCTCTTAAAAAGTCACTCAGTTGACCAGATCAAAGCATTGTTTTTATTTTTATCTCAATACAAAACATGTATTGAGATACTGTATTGTCACACTAGCCAGTGGATGAAATTTCTTTAGAGCAAGGGAATGTGACTTGATCAGTGGTCAATGTCTTTGAGAATTTGATCAGTGGTCAATGTCTTTGAGAATTTGATCAGTGGTCAATGTCTTTGAGAATTTGAGAGCATGCTCTTTGGCTTGAGGGCAGAAGACACTGGATTTTTTCGCATTAAAAAAAGTGATGGTTGCTAAGTGTTTTTAAGTTATTTCGGCAAATTGTATGGTAAAACTCTTCAGTTGTCTTGGAAACTTCAAGGAAGCTGTTATTTCTTTGCAGACAGCACTTTGGTTTTCAGGAACAGATATCTACTGACTGAGAATGTTAACATTTTTAGTTGAACTTTCAGATGTTAGAGGCCTGGTGTCACACCTCTACTAAATCAAGCATAAAGTAACTAAGATAATCTGACCACAAACAAAGGCTCTGTAAGCAGATGTTTCCCAAGTAGTTATCTTGAGAGGAATAAGCTTATTTACAATTTATGGAGTTACAGTGAAGTGCACAAAATGTGTCCAGGGGGCTTGATCAAAGTGTCTGTAAGTTGTGATGAAACAATTTAGCACTCAAGGTATCAGCAGATAAACAG
Organism: Holothuria scabra; assembly: GCA_037179385.1. Lineage (NCBI taxonomy): Eukaryota > Metazoa > Echinodermata > Holothuroidea > Aspidochirotida > Holothuriidae > Holothuria > Holothuria scabra. The sequence continues at coordinate 25,526,037 of CM074182.1, forward strand.
CTCTCACTCCTTCAGAAGTTTTGAAATACCAAAATATTTGAATGAGACTGAAGATACCATAAGGGAGAATTATTTGAGAGAAAGTAGTGTGGAATGCAGAAGGAAAACAGCTATCATTGGACTGTTGGATTTGTTAGAAGATGTCTATGATCCGCATCTTTCTGGTTAATTATTTCTGCTTTTCTAAGTTTCAGGACTGTGCACAATGATGGTGTACCTCACTTAGTGTTACAGTATTATTGTAAAAATTGTATTCTATGCATTTGGTCATTTTTGAGCATGAAATTCACCTTGATATTAACAATATATGGATAATCTTTTAATGCAAAGCACCAAAGAAGGACTGTATTTATATCAAATATCAGTTACAATATGGAAACTTTGTTTCCTTAGCATCCTCAAAGTATTGAGATTCTGCAGCATCGCTGCTGTAGAATGAGCCTTAAAGCGGCTCATTGAGTTTGTTCATGAAATTCAATAAATTTTTCCAAACCTACTGAGTTTTCTTCATATACCAATGAAAAATGGTCAAACTTAGACAATCCCCGTACCCTACACACAAATAATAGTTTTATGAGTGAGTGCCTAACGGTTCAAGTCGGTTTTCAAAAATTCGTGACCAGACACTTTTTCAAATTATGTACAAAACCGTTCCAAGTCGGGACACAACAAAATTCAAAATTTTAGCGTTTTCTGTGACTTTTGGACTTGAAATTTGACTTGTTATGCTAACCATAAGCATTGGTATGTGATAGTGACCCTTTGAGACTCTCATTAAGTTATCGATATCAACTCAATGAGCCTCTTTAAACTATCATGTGTAAGATCACTGCAGGTGCATGGTATTTAGAACCCTCATGTCATGTGGAAGGTTTGTGGTGGCAAGAAGTAGCTCTGTACCAAAAACAGCGGAAGGTCCTCATACTTGGCATGTAGGTGGTCCATATAAAGAAAATGATCCCTGTTGTCACTGGTGGAGGTCAAAGGTCATTTGGGGTTACCAGGGGTCAGTCTGAGAACCTAATTTACCCAATATTTGAAGGTGGGAAGGTGGGTTAAGTTAGTTAGATGGAGTTTTACGGCCCAGTTTCCAACCTATTGGTTCAAGTCGAGCCGATCAAGGCCTTTTTTCCAGTAGTGGCTCACTGGCTTGTTGTCCCTTCTCCATTCGGCATTGCTAATGCTGAGAATCATATACAAGGGCGTTAGGTTCCATTTTTAGAGTCTTTGGTATGACTCGACCTGGGAATCTAACCCAGGCCTTCTGCGTGAGAGGCCTTCTGCAGATGCTTGACCATTAGACCAAACATGCGGTCGGTGGGAAGTTGGTGTAGATTTCATACTTGGTAGTTGGGTGCATTATGGTGAGAGGAATAACCCTGTCATTTTTGGTGGATTTTAACGGTCATGTGTGGTCACCAGTGGTCAAAGTGTTTACATGATATCTTACGGTAGGAAGCTTTAACAGATTTCATATTTGGTTTGTGCATGCATAATGGTTAGGGGCAGAATTGAACAATTCTGTTGTTTTTGATGCAGATCAAAGGTAACCTGGGGTCACTCACTAGAGGTCTCAATACCATATTCCCACAATATATCAAGGTTGGAGTCTTGGATACCTTAAATTTCACACATGGTATGTGGATGCAATATAGCTAGCTTTTGATGGTCAGAGGTCATACAGTATGGAGTCTTGCAGGGTCTGAAATTCTGAACCTGATTACACAATACAGTGTATCCCAACATAAGAAGCTTTGATACTTTTTATACATGCTCTGCGGATGCTTTTAATATGAAGCACTGTCAATTTGAAAAAAAAGGAACAAAAAAAAAAGAAAAGACTTAAAATTTTGATGGCAAGAAATCACTATTAGCCTTTTAGCTTTCTAGTTTTGGAGGTAAAAGGTAATCTGGGGTCACAGGGAGCTCTAGTTTCAATACCATGCTATATCTCATGGTTGGAGTCTTGGATACTGTTAATTTCTCACATGTGAAGTATGTGGATGCAATATAGTGAGCAGAGCCCTAGTTATTGGTAGTAAAAGATCATCTGTGGTCTAGTAGGATCTGAATCTCTTAATCTGATTTATACATTACCTCTTTGTAGGGAGCTTGGATGCCTTTTATGCATACAATGTGGATGCACTATGAAGAAGCACTGTCAATTTGAAACAAAAGCAGACATTTCAGCGGCAAGGAATGTTGGCTTTCGGGTTTAGTTTAACTTTCATCTACTGTAATTGTTACTTACATGTTGTAATTGTTGTGTATTCATACCTTTTGATGTTGCATAAAAGCAAATACACGAAACAAGCAGAAACAATTTATGTGAATAGCAGCATTGAAATGTAAATAAATTTTCTTTTCATGCAAGTCCATTTCAACTTCACCTTTTTCGAACATCATATGAGAGAGAAATCACAAAATGTTTATGTTATCTTCTTTTGGTGTAGGAAAAATCCTATGGCAGCGTTATGCATGCATGGGCTGGTTTTAACAAAGGTCGCAAATTATTGGATTCTCCCACAAGGCAGACAGTCCTTGTTAATTTGTCATGCATAAACACATTAGATCAGCATGCAGAGAAGGTGTCATCACCTGTGGCTAAAGAGAAAGGTATGTAATTTTTTTTGAATTTTTCTGTTTCTCATTTTTGGTTTCGATTATAAGAGAAACCCTATGCATTCATGATGCCATTTATGCATGTGTGTGTTTATGATACTTTGCTGGTTAACACGATACCTCAAGATAGAAAGATCTGAAGGTTTTCAAACTTGGTGCATAGATGCACCATATTGAGAGGAAGAACCTTATTGGTTTTGGTGGAGTTCAAAGCTCATCTGGGGTCACCAAGAGTCAAAGTCTGAAAACCTTTTTAATGCTATCATTTTTGGCTGAGGTCAAATTAGGTTATCCAGAGATGCCAACCAGTTCAATTTTATCGTATTTAGTACCATAAAAACAGTAAAATAAGACAGTATCATATTGCTGGCCAAAAATTCGATTTTAGATCATTTCCTGTCCACTCATTTTGTGACATGAATTTTGACTTTAAACCATTGATGTACATATATCATAGATGTCAGTATGTGCATGGCTCTAGTTCTGATTGTGAAGCCACGTCATAAGTCTGATGTACTGAAAACAACTTAAAATGAAGGGCATGATGCATGTATTGTACCATACCAGGATTCTGTGAGATCATTTTTCTAGTGCATGTATGTGTCACTCATTTATGTGCTGCTTAGTATTCCACAACGTGTGTGAAATAAAATCTTGAGGTAAGTGTCGACTCTCACAATCTTGACCCAAGTATTAACTATTTCATTTCATATTTCATTTAAAAAAAACAAGAAAAATTAACCATCAACATTCTAGAAGTGAAGATCTTTTTCTTTTCAGTAACAATGTGGGCAAAATTTTGACTCGCAAAAGGTCCCTGAAGCCTTGGGTGTAATCGCACAGACCAGCTGCAGTGTTTTCATATAGTGTGTGTGTGTTGTATTTAAACTATTAAGCAAAGAGATCATCCAGATTCAAGGATCCAAAATATTCATACTAGTCCAAAATTCCCCAACACATGTCAGTGACATGTGGAAAATACCCTAAAATGAAAATGTGAAATAATTTTGCACTTACTAATTAATTAGTAATTAATTACTTATTAAGATGATGCCTGATGTAAACTGGAACCAAATCATTAAAGGTTTTGAATACATACAGGAGAATCTTAAATTGAGATCTGTAGTTAAATAGCCCATGAAATGACTCAATGACAATGATTTGGAGTCATTCTCTGACACTATCTATCAACAAAAAAAACATTTATTTTAAAAAATTCTGCCCCACAAAAGAGAAATGCTCAAGTAAAATGGTACCCTGTCAGCACAACAGCTGAAAAATGTAAAAGGTGTAAAAGTGCATTGAACCAAGAATGACATCATCACAGGAACCAAACTTCACAATGTGTGTATTTATGCTTTGTTTAAGTAACATTTTGCTCACAGGTTGTGTAGCATGAGACCTGTACTAGCCAAATAATTTCTGAATTATATCTGAAGAATATCCCAGTATAAAGCCAAAATTATATCAATCAAAATTTGAAATGCTCATTCCCAATTCCTCAAAAGAGGAATTTTGTCATTATTTACTCAAGCTGTCCCATTCATGTTTGGCCTATCAGTTTGAAGTTTTGGTTCCAGCAATCTAGTCGATCTATTGCTAGACAGCATTTCTTTCAACCAGAAAAAGAAAATATTTCAACTCACATTCAATCAGATTGTTGAATAAGAAGACTGATATCTCACCCGGATTCCTTTGAAAGACATCCATTATAGCCGTTTGTGAAAGGACCCGCAAAAAGTTCACAAAAATGACAACACCAAAGGCTCGACAGGAATATCCAGTGCAGTAAATATATTAGGCTAGTTGTAATTGGTGATCCTTCATACAATTTAATTCCAACTCTTATTTCCTTTATTCTGTGATTATTTCCATGCACTCTTAAATTGCCTCAAATTCTGTCAAAATCCGTGAAACTACAAATACAAAAATAGATCAATATATCAATTACAAACTAGAAAAATAGATAAATTCTTACAAAAATAAACTTCACATCAAAACACCAGATACACCATTTCCGCCTAACCACATACCTTGCAAACTGCAATTTGTAGATATATAACAGCAATGCCGTTCCAAATATTGAGGATAACTTTGCCAACTCCCTGTGACAACTATGTGAATTTGAACTCGCAAACCAATAGCCCAACTCACCGCAAACCTCACGCAATAAACATGCAAGTACTGAAATATATGCAAACCATTAGCATTTCACAAACACACTAGTTTTAGTTCTGCAGTTAACGGAACAGTTACATACCTCTTTGGGTCATCATTTCGCAACACAAGGGACACACCCTTAACGTCAGGCTCTGTAGAAGATACAGTGTCACACACTCCTCTTTAAAATATACAACAAGGGAATATACTGTACGCCCAGCTAGGCATCTAGGCAAGAACTGAGCCTGGACACGTGTTAAGATTCACCCTTTATAGTGACCTATTGTCCCTAGCCACAACAGAGGCTTGACCTAACCTAAAGCAGGTGCAAGCAGGACTTAATCCCCTAAACAATTTCTCACTCGTTTACAATACAAAGGGCTCACTGCATATGCGCCGACTGCAAACCAGGCGAATTCCCAATTCATTACATGGCCCCTCAAAATGAGCAATTCATTTTCAAATTAATACCAACATGAAACATTCAAGAATATGACGGTAATACCAATAATACCAATCAAACCTTTAACCAAGATCAGTAAATAATAGCTAAAAAACATTCGCTTCATCTCATCTAAGTTCTTGCAACCTCTGCTGTATTTACAGCATCCTTGTTTACTCAAGTTCTCATTGCGATAGACGTTACAGTAACTATGAAACCACGATGGCCCCTCATGCAGGATTTGAATTTTCTACCAGCACAATAATTTTATGTATTGGACGCTCAAGTATAGTCTCATCACCGACACGCTTACCCTCGTTATCAATTGGAGCACTAAGTGCTAGCTTTACCTTTCGCACAAAGTCATCATCATCCTTAATTGTTTCAATTACCCTTGCTAACGGCCACTGATTCCTTGATACATCATCATTTTTCAGTAATACAATATCATCGACCCTTACATTTCTTGTAGGTACACACCATTTTTGCCTATGTTGAAGATTTGAGAGATACTCCCTTCTCCACCTTGACCAAAATACATTTAACATGCTTTGAACACGGCGCCATCTCTTGCGTGAATACACATCCGCTGAGTCAAAGTTACCTGGAGGAGGCAGGAGGACCTTAGATTTCATTGTAATCAAATGATTGGGTGTTAATGGTTCTAATGACATAGGGTCATAGAGTGTTTCACATGTCAATGGTCTACTATTAATAATAGAAGTTACCTCATACATAAGTGTTCTGAGGGATTCATCATCCAACTGAGTTCCTAAATTGTGCAACATTGAATTTAATATGCTCCGCACCGTCCGAATCTGACGCTCCCAGACTCCGCCCATATGGCTAGCATAAGGAACATTAAATTTAATCTTAAAATAATCGCAACCCTGGTCTGATAGCAATCTATGAACCCTTTCTTGATCAATCTCCTTTAAAGCTAACTTTAATTCGTTCTTAGCCCCAACGAAATTGGTACCTTGGTCACAACGTAACTGTCTAACAGGACCACGGATAGCTAGGAAGCGTCTCAATGCATTAAGAAACGAGTCTGTGGTCAATGAATTGGAAACTTCTATATGTACAGCCCTTGATGCCATACAAGTGAATAGGGCACCATAACGTTTAAGTACCTTCCTACCCTCCTTTATATACCAGGGGCCAAAATAATCCACGGCACAATAAGTGAAAGGGGGAGCGGACTCTGTCCGATCAACTGGTAGGTTGGACATTTTCTGTTGGTTTAAATGACCTCTAAAGTGTTTACATTTGACGCAATTACGGATTACCTTACCAACTAGGGTACTGCAACCTAAAATCCAATAACCATTTGCCCTTATTTCATTTGTTGTGAAGCCACGACCTTGATGTGAAATTGCTTCATGGAAATGACGAATGAGAAGCTCTGTTATGTGACCCTTTTTTGGAATAATTATGGGGTGCTTAACATTAAATTCTAAACTTGATTCATGAAGTCGTCCACCCACTCGCAGGACATCATTTTCATCCAAAAATGGATCAAGGTGGTATAAGGAACTAGTCCGTTTCAAGTACCCTTCATGCTGGCCCTTTATGGAGTCCTTATGGGATCTGAGCATATCAAGGTCTTCCTTAAAGGCTCTAGCTTGAAGAACTCTTACAATTTCCAATTCTGCTTCACTTAACTCCTGTACACCTACTCTTCTGTTGTTCATTAATGCTTTTGATAAGCCGGCTCTTAGTCTCCTTTTAAATTCTAAGCATAGTACAATAGCTCTTCTCATCTTTAGCCAGCTGGAGAAAGAACCAAGTCGCTCTAATTCAAAAACGGGGGGAAATTTCTCATCTTGAGCAACTGTGACAAGAACCACTTTGATTTCAGGATCATTAGCTGGTAAACTGATACTGGTTTCACTGACATAAGGGAGCTCAGTGTGCCAAATGAACCCAGGTCCAGACAGCCAATTAGACTGCTGTAACTCTGCAGGGGTTAAACCACGAGAGGCACAATCACTAGGATTTTCGGAGCTTCTAACATGTCTCCATTGACTAGGGTGAGTTTCTTTGCAAATTTGCTGCACACGATTTGCTACAAATACATGAAAACGACGTGATTCATTGGTTATATACCCAAGTACAACCTGACTATCAGTACAGAAGTACTCAACTATGTCATCATACTCCAGTTCATGTCTCAGCATTTGACTCATCTTAACTGAAAGTACAGCCGCAGTTAATTCCAAACGTGGTACTGTTGTAGGCTTCAAAGGCACCACCCTGGCCTTTCCAATGACAAAGGCACAGTGTACTTGATTCTTATCATTAATTAACCGTATATATGAAGACTGACCATACCCATCCATACTTGCATCAGAAAAATGATGTAACTCAACCTTACTAACAGGACCAAACTCAGCAGGTTTATAACACCTCTTAATTTTAAGAGCTGTTAAACCAGACAGACGCATTCTCCATCTTTCCCACTTATGTCTTAGCTCCTCCGGTAAAGGACTGTCCCATTCTGAATGGTTATTACATAGCTGCTGTAAAATTTGTTTGCCAACTAAAATCACTGGAGCGATAAACCCCAAAGGATCATAAACTGAGCTAATGGTGGATAGGACTCCACGCCTGGTTAAGGGCTGATCCTTAAGTACTAATCTAAACTCAAAGGTATCAGACTCCACACACCACTGTACCCCCAAAACTCTTTCTATGGAAGTAGTGTCCTGGCGAAGGTCAAGGTCCTTTACTCCACTGACACAATCTTCCTTAGGAATGGATTTCAAAACCAAATCAGAATTTGAGATGAATTTATGAAGTCGAACACCACCCTTCATTAGCAAGTCCTTCGTTCAATGTATAAGGTCTATAGCTTCACTAGCAGTACTGACAGATTTTAAACCATCATCCACATAAAAGTTTTGACGCACAAACTGGGCAGCATCTGAACCAAATTCTGACTCGTGGTCAGATGCAATCTGTTTGAGAGCAAAATTCGCACATCCTGGGGATGACCCTGCACCAAAAAGGTGCACATTCATACGCCACTCTTGGGGTTCCTTAGATAAGTCCCCATCCTCCCACCAAAGAAATCGCAAAAGGTCTCTCTGTTCAGGGTTAACCCTAAACTGGTAAAACATGGCCTCGATATCACCTGCAAAGGCAATGTTCTCCTGTCCAAATCGACATAGAACTCCAATCAAGTTATTAGTGAGATTGGGTCCTGTTAAAAGACGATCATTCAGTGACATTCCCTTAAATTTGGCACTGCAGTCAAACACGACTCGTATCTTACCTGGCTTTTTTGGATGATAAACTCCATGATGAGGAATGTAATTAACACAAGTACCCTTACTTAATTCAGAAAATGGAACCTTCTCTGCATAACCCTTACTAATTATATCCTGCATGAATGCATTATAATCTCTGGCATAAACAACATCATTACTTAACCTTCGTTGTAATCGATTTAAACGATACATGGCGAGGGATTTATTATTGGGTAAATCTTGACTCATTTTCATTGGTAAAGGCAATTGATAATGACCATCATCTAACTGACATATATCATCCTGCAGAATTGACAGAAATCTTTTCTCATCTTGTGAGTATGACATTTCACCTGAACTTCTTTCATTAAATTCAAGCTCCATTAGTCGGGCCACCTCAATGGGAGTAATAATCTCCTTAACATTGCATTCAAAACAAACCTGTATCTTATTGCTACAGTTATTAAGCTTTGCAACATCAGCTGCCTCAGAAGTAACTATGAAATGACTCAGACCTATAGGGTCATGATCAATTAATTGAACCTCTTCAGCATTAACCACACCTACTATACCCCACCCAAGATCGGTTTTTTGAGTATAAGGCCCATCATTTGGATGAGAAATGACCTTTCTTGGCGTCAGAGCCCGAGGACAGTTGTAGCCTATTAACAAACCTACCTCACATTGAGAAGCAGGCATTAATTTATGAGCTATACTTTGTAAATGTGGCCATTGCCTTGCTATTTCTGGGGTAGAAATATGCAATCTATTAACAGGTATGTTACATCTGGTGAATGCCTTAGGAAGAGGAATTTGCAAGGAGTCTTTATAACCTCTCACAACTAAGCCATCCACTCGATTTGTGTTTACGACTTGGTTTTTACCCGACATAGTAGATAACTGTAACAAAGTCTCAGTCCCTTCAATACCCAGTAGCTCACATGTTTTATCAGACACAAAGGTTGTATCTGACTGAGTATCAAGCAATGCATACACAAGTATTTCCTTCTCTGGAGAATCTTTATGTGATACAAATACAGGTACAGTCAATGAACTCATACTGACATTACTTGTTCCACTCATGTTACTTGTCCCTAATTCAACCTCTGATGTTTGAGTGCCAACACCTGTTGATTGTGAGTTACCAATTCGACCCTCATTTTGAGAATGTTTGACCTTAACATCACCATGAAGAGACGTGGGATGATATTTTGAACATTTCTTACAAAGAAGGTGATTTCTGCAAAACTTTGACCCATGACCTCGATGCAGACATCCATAACATAAATTGCTAGTCCTCACAAAAGTTTTACGCTCTTCCAGTGTTTTGGAAAGAAACTGATTGCAATCGTTTAAACCATGTTGCCCTTTACAAAGCACACATTTAACCTTCACAACACCAGTTTGATTTGAGTTGGTTGCCGCACTGGCTTCAGTTGAAAGGTTGTTAGAACTGGACCCTTTTTTCTGACTACCCTTAGAGTTACTCTGCTTAATAGCCTTTAAGGACTGTAAAGAGGTTACAGGATTACATGCAATGTTTGCTTCTATTGTGACAAACTGACGGAATTGACTAAATGGTGGGAAACCCCTATTTTCACCCCAACTAGCTAAAAAGCGACCCCAACGTGTAACTAACCAAGAAGGTAATTAACACAACATTTTACGATTCTCCCAATTGTCGTTCAAAAAGGTAAGAGACCCTGGAACTATAGCCATTGCCGACTCACACTGACCCAAAAAATCTGCAAACTTACGGAGAGCCAAACCATCATTGGGCTGTATCTTTGGCCAAGCATCCAATTTAGTTCGAAATGCATCAGCAATGACCATATGATTACCATACCTAGCTTCCAAAAGCTTTCTCGCCTCTGGATATGTGCTGCTTGATGGAACCAGGAAATAACCCTCCAAAGCCTCCCGCGGGGGGCCTGATAAGTACTTCTTTAAGTAATAAATCTTTTCTGATGGAGGAATGCCCTTATTTTCTAAGAGCATGTCTAAGGCACATTTCCACCCTGGATATTGAAGTGGGTCACCATCAAAAATACCTGGTTCAGGAATAGGAAGCCTATGCAGGGTAACTTGCTCTGCTAGAACCTTTGCAAAACTATCAACTGGAGGGGTAGGTTCAGACAGAGGTATGGTCTCCTGAGACAATCTTACTTTAGTTGGAGCAATTGAATTAAGCCCAGATGATACAATCGGATTACTAGTACTCAAATTTGGTACAAAGGGGGTAGGTCTAGCACCAATGTTTGTCCACGTAGTGTGAGTATCATAACCTGGACCTCAAACACTGGTGCGGGTATTTGGTTTAACATCCAGCTTGCTAAGAGATTGCACGAACTCTTCTGTATATCTAACACTCTCGTCCGGCAACACTTCTGCCAAATTAATAGACATACCTTTGCTAACTTCATCAACTGCCTTTGATTCAGCCCCAGCAATTTCTAATTTGATTTTCTCCAGCTCAGACTTATACTTTGCTTTAACTTCTATGAATTTCAGTCTAGCCTGCGATGAAGCAGCCTGAACTGCAGAATCAAACTTGATACTGAGACTTGAAAGAGAGGATTGAGACTTGGACTTGTCTTTTGAACCTTTAGAACTTGAATTGGACTCTGTTTCATCTGCATATCTAGTGAATTCAGATACCTTCTTTATCAGTGAATAATGTTCACTTTCAATGTTTTCAAATATTGCATATTTTGAACCAACCTGGTCAGCTTGAGCTAACAATTCATCCAGATCATAATATACACTGGCCAGCTCAAACATAATCTGTATCATGCTGCTAGAATTCAATAGGACATTTTAGCCAATATTACCCGAGAAAAAGGCTTTTTCCCGGGTGAAGCTTATCTCTATAATTGCATCAGTTAATACCTTTTACAACCAAACTTGCTCCATTGACCAATCAGTCTTTAAAACGGTTCAAACCCCTTTAATTTTATTGATCTCAAGACACCTGAACAGGAAGTTCTCTGATAGATTCTGGATTAAGAGTGGTCAACTAGAGATGGCTAAAACTTGCTATTCATTTCTAGCGTCATGATTGCTAGGTTCCGTTCCCTTTTGACCTCACTGGCCTCGCCTTGCTCAGACATTAAGCATTCTAATTTACTTGCTTGTCGCCTCCATTTTGATATCAACTTCTGAAAATTCCTTTGTTTCAGATCAATTTGGTAGCTCAACCCCCTTTCTGTTGGGGTCCTCTGTCGAGAGGTACCACTTGCATTAACATCACCAGCAGATAAATCTACATCTGCTGCCTTTGCATCAGCATTTGAGTCAGACATCATATCTAATAGGGAATCATCTGTCTGACTTTGAATACTGCCTACACAAACAAATGAAAGGGTGACTGCTAGTAAAAACACAAAATGCTAATATTTAGGCCAAAACCCATTAATGCCTAACTTTAAATACTGTACCAATGGCATAGAGAGCATAAACAATCAACGGTACGGATAACATTTAACTCTGAGCAACACACTCACAGTAACACACGATTTCGGAGGGCTGTACAATAATGGAGTGTAGGCCACTGATAAGCCTATCCTACATTACAACAATAACTCCCATTACTCGGGCTTTGGGGGAAAATACGAAACATCAATACATTCAGTTCATACATACATGGTTTGCAGCTGCATAAAAAATGATGAATGTCCGATACAATGTCCGATACAAAAACTCAAACTGCAGACAGCTCACTCAGTTTATCGAACCGTGGTAAGTCAGTACAGAAAAGTGACAGTCCGCTTTGCACAGTCGTCTGCTACTACATACCAGCTAGCTATGTTTTCTACACTGCTGTAACGCATTGACTCTGTAACTGCGAGACAGACGCGATGAACATACCATGTACAGTTCAGATTACAATCATAGCGAGTCTGGATGCCAACTACGCTGACATGGTGACCGAAATGACAAAACTGAAATTTAAGGATGAGGGCGTTGTTTACCTAGCCAGGATCGAAAACTCGTACGGAGACACTAATCGGGGTCCCTAAATCCTCATGGCCTTCCACAGGTGGCTAAAACCGCTTACAATCTGTGACGATTCTCAACGTTGAATCCACCAAAGAGTTTCACTATAGCCGTTTGTGAAAGGACCCGCAAAAAGTTCACAAAAATGACAACACCAAAGGCTCGACAGGAATATCCAGTGCAGTAAATATATTAGGCTAGTTGTAATTGGTGATCCTTCATACAATTTAATTCCAACTCTTATTTCCTTTATTCCGTGATTATTTCCATGCACTCTTAAATTGCCTCAAATTCTGTCAAAATCCGTGAAACTACAAATACAAAAATAGATCAATATATCAATTACAAACTAGAAAAATAGATAAATTCTTACAAAAATAAACTTCACATCAAAACACGAGATACACCATTTCCGCCTAACCACATACCTTGCAAACTGCAATTTGTAGATATATAACAGCAATGCCGTTCCAAATATTGAGGATAACTTTGCCAACTCCCTGTGACAACTATGTGAATTTGAACTCGCAAACCAATAGCCCAACTCACCGCAAACCTCACGCAATAAACATGCAAGTACTGAAATATATGCAAACCATTAGCATTTCACAAACACACTAGTTTTAGTTCTGCAGTTAACGGAACAATTACATACCTCTTTGGGTCATCATTTCGCAACACATGGGACACACCCTTAACGTCAGGCTCTGTAGAAGATACAGTGTCACACACTCCTCTTTAAAATATACAACAAGGGAATATACTGTACGCCCAGCTAGGCATCTAGGCAAGAACTGAGCCTGGACACGTGTTAAGATTCACCCTTTATAGTGACCTATTGTCCCTAGCCACAACAGAGGCTTGACCTAACCTAAAGCAGGTGCAAGCAGGACTTAATCCCCTAAACAATTTCTCACTCATTTACAATACAAAGGGCTCTGCCAAATTTTTTGAAAACATTTTGTTGCAAAATGATTATATATGTTGAATTTGTTCTCATAACATCGTGCGACATATGAAGAGTCTAATTTAGGGGCAGGATGTCATCCTTGTTTGTCTAACAATTTCTTAGCCTACACCATTTTAGGCCTAAGTTTTGAGCAAATAATGGCCATTGTTTCAATACACTGGTAAAACACAGGACTTGCCCCTGCTTACGAATGATACCTGGGGAAATTTGAATGTAGTTCGGACTGGATGAATGGATTATGAGTGATAACCAAAGACCAGCATCAAAGGTCATGTAGGGGTCATGTGCAGTCAATTCCTATGTAAGCACCAAAGGTGCCTTGGAAATGGTTTGCATCTTGGCTCCTTCCTGGTAGCAAAAATTTCCAAAATCGGAGGGGATACCCCTCCCCCTTTGACCCCACCCCCAGGATGTTGCATTCACCCATACAGCTGCTATCGGGTTTTCTTTTTTACCCTGCAGTTTATATATCCCTGTTCTTTGTTTACATGATAAAGGTAACCTCTTGTTCAAAGCAGGTAACTGCCTGTACAAGGTATGTGATTCATAGGGGAAGGCATGTTGTACAGCTAAAAGGGATGTGTGGTGTTCCCTAGCCATTGATCTGAAAAATTTTATTTTTCATGAGAATTAGTCTGATTTCTATTATCATAAGGTTGGCATCCCTGGGTTGTCTGAGCTCAGCGGGGTCAAAGTCTGAAAATCTTGGAACACGATATCTCAAAATATGAAACTTGCAAAGATTTCATATTTAGTAAGTGGATGCTTTATAGTCAGGAGATGGTCCCCATTGTTTTTGGCTGAGATCAAAGGTCATCTGGGCTCACCAGGGGCCAAAGTCTGAAAAATCTGGTTAATGCGATATCTCAAGGTAGGAAACTTGGATAGATTTCATATTTGGCAAGTAGATCTGTTATAGTCAGGGGATGGTTCCTGTAGATTTTGGCAGAAGTCAAAGGTCATCTAGGGTCACCAGGGGTCAAAGTCTAGAAATCTGATTAACATGATATCTCAAGATAAGAAACTTGGATAGATTTCATATTTGGATGTGGAAATTTTATGGTCAGAAGGTGGTCCGTATCGTGTTTGGTGGAGGTCAAAGGTCATCTGGGGTGACCATGGGTCAAAGTCTAAAAATTCTTTCAATACAATATCTCAAGTTAGCAAACTTGTATAGATTTCATATATGGTATATGTGGATGTGTTATGGTCAAAAGATGGCCCCTTTTTTTTGGTGGAGGTCAAAGGTCATCAGGGGTCACCATGGTTGTAGTCTGAAAACCTTTTTTAAAGCAATATTTCAAGATACCTGTCTTTCTGTCTGTGGGTATGTTTTTTCCGTCTATTTATCTATGGCTTTTATGGAGGTCAAAGGTCATTTTGGGTCACTGGTGTGAATGAAAACCTTGTTCCTGTACGTGTTAATACATCTTAAGGTGGGAAACTCAATAGATTTCACATGTGATATGTGGATTCACATTAAGGTGAGAAGATGATACATGTATATTTTCATTGGTGGAGGTCAAAGGTCATGTGGCAGACCTGCCAACATTTGAGATCCAGAAATAGGATAGCAAAACATGCGGGTATTCGCCGGCATGGGGTGGGGTCTAAGTGTGTCTCCTTCCCCTTTGAAAAATTTTTCAATTTTTAAACCGTGTAAATCGACAATGGTGGCACATTCTGAGCCAAAATATGCTCCAATCAGATAAAAATTGAAGAAAATATGTAGCATAACATTAGGTCTACATTTATGTACGGTAGGCAAGGCTACCACTAGATAACGTTTTGGATAGGCCAACTAAGCCTAGCCTACACATTTAGTACAAAAATCAGAATATTGATGGCAAACCAATGTGCCATCTCTCAATCTGCGTGATAACTGCCGTACTTTCCAGTATCACGACTTTATCAGCCTAGCCTAGCTAGCTAACAAGTATCATTACACAGTAACGTTAGGCCTTATGTGAAACTAGTCCCCTAGTTGTTATCAAAAATGAGCAAACTAAGCTACAGTACCAAGCAGAACTGATGTGAAAAATCACAACAGTGTCTATCTCTGTTTTATATTTGGCAAACATCGTACTTATTGAACTGCATCCAAACTAGGCCTAGGCTCAGGCCTACTTCAACAGTTCGAGTCCACTTAAACAACACGTACACCAAATACGAACTCCGATCGTATGGGTATCGATTGGTTTCAAGCGAGCTTGCTAGAGCTTGGCAATGCCTGCTGATGAGACGGCGTGGCAGGATGACTATGTAGACATGGGACTTTTCCATTGAGAGTGCAAGAAGTGCATGGTATACTACCTAACTCTGTAGTGCAGTCACACAGTGCTTTCATATGTACATGTGCAAAACCAACAGAGGCTTCCAATGCGAATTAAACTATCAGATATTCCATCAGTGTGCATGTACGTACTTGCATTCAATCTTGTTGAACACAATGCACCCATTGAGATTTGGAAGCTGCGTGTCTAGTTTGCTGCAAGGGGAGCTGGTTTACAGTGCATTGTACAGGAGGACGTCTGTTTTGACAGACAGCTAAAAATCGGAACATTCCGATTTTTGGCCTAATGGAAACTCAGAAATCAGAATGGTTCCGATTAAATCGGAACGGTTGGCAGGTCTGATGTGGGATAACAAAATTATTTTTTTGAACATGCTAGTGTAACATTTGAGTGAGAAGATAATGGTACATCATGGGATTATTTGCAATGGAACATTTATGTAGTGTCGAAACCTCAATCCATTTTTGCATTCTGGTTCCTATTGAATGAGGCATTCTATGATGTAATTACACTATTTACGCAGTGACAGGAATATATTCCATACCTGCCACGAAGTTTAGCCAATAGCGATGTTGCGACAGCTAACATAGGTCTACACATACCTAGGCCTATGCATTGTATACCAGCGCAAGTAGTTGAATGTGCTGTAAGATACGATTTACTGAATTTGTAGTTGTCGGTATGATGAATTACTTGTTAATTTGTGTGGTTCTCTAACTAAGAGTACTTCTGCCATTTGAAATGCGGGTTTTTCAGAGGGCTGGGCGAGTCAGCGGGTTTTGCTGTTCAAATGTGGGTCAGACCTGAGAAATGCGGGTCACTTGGGAGGTATGTGCTACAATTGATCATGCTAGACAGTGTGGAAAAGACAATGTGTTTATAGTATTGCTGTGTGACCAATCAAATTCTTGTGGTGCACCCAGTCAAATTTAAAAGTGTCTAGTTCAACTGCCCAACAGTCATTGGATATTCTATTCCTTGCCGAAGATAGGCAAGGAGTCTATGGGATGGTGATATTGTGTGTGTATGTGTTTGTGAACACAATATCTCAAGAAAGATGATCGTGAATAATTTCAAATTTGATGTGTGGGTGCGCCATATTAACAAGCAGATGATCCCCTCTTGTTTTTGGTGGAGGTCAAAGTCAGAAGAGGTCAAAATGTCAAAACCTAGTAAACAAGATATCTCCAGAAGGATAATTGTAACTATTCCCATACTTAATGTGTGAGCTAGCCATATTGAGTACATAGCCCCTGTTTCTGGTGGAGGTCAATGGTCATTTTCAGTCACAAGAGGTCATGTACTAAATTAGAGAGATTCTGCATTATAGCTGCCCTAGTTTCATGTTGATGTGCACCTCACACCACCCTTACAATTAACTTTGTTACTTTGAACTAAATTTATGTTTGGGGTCAAACTATGATTTGGGGCATGCCCTTTGTGCCCCCTGGGCCCCTACCCCCAGCAGTGCCACTGTACACCGTCCGATCTGCCCATGAAATCTGACAGTTGAAAACAATTCTCAAACATCTCTTGCAATTTCTGTCCTAATATTCCACCATTTTGAACAAAGCATTGTTCAAGAATAAGTAGTGAAGTTGAGTAAAACATATTTTTTCCATGAGCTGTCAGACTGCATTCCAAATTTTTGGGGTCATTTTGAATTTTCATTTAAATTTGACTGTGACTGGTTTTTAACTCACACATGTACACAGCACATTTGTGAGGTTATTAAATGAGGCAGATGGCAGAATTTTTGAAGAAAAGTTCTCTTCTTCTTCATGTGTGGAGATTTGGAGCTCAAAATTTTGGTGTATGATTGCTTGGGAGCAGAGCATATTAAAGTACTGTACCTGCCTGCTTGCACTCTAATATAAGAAATTTAAGTTGTGTTTTAAAGCTGCTTATGTTAAAACTGAGTTAACCGTGCCTGCAGAGCATTTAGCTGTTTATTTATTGCACTAATAGCAGTGTGCTTGGTTGCGTGTTCAGTTCTTATCAGTTATTATGCATGATTATGCAGGCTGTTTAACCTGATCCTTGATGATACAGCTGGTTGAGCAAAGCATCTACAGTACTATTTAACTGTATGTTTGCATACCTCCCAAGTGACCTGCATTTTGCAGATTTGACCCGCATTTGAACACCCAAACCCGCTAACCACCCAGCCCTCTGAAAAACCTGCATTTCAAATCTCTGAAGTATTCTTAGTTAGAAAACCACACACATTAACAAATAATTCAGCTAAGTTACCGATAACTACAAATTTCACAGCACATTCAACTACTTGCGCTGGTATACAATGCATAGGCCTAGGTGCATGCAGACCTATGTTTGCTGTGGCAACATCGCTATTGGCAAACCTTCGTGGCAGGTATGGAATATATTCCTGTCACTGCATAAATAGTGTAATAACGTCAGGTGTTCAATACCAAAAAGGAATGCACACTTTGCAGGTTATAGGCAGCGCTTGTCTTTTAGTTTCCCATCAAATGAACGTTTGGACTGTCTTGCCAGTTCTTGACGTTCTTGACTGTGTATTTCCTAGCGAGAATGCCATGCAAGATGTACGAAGATATGTACAGTATTGGAAATCACTTGCAGCATGTTAGTACCGTCGATGGCATACTGAGTTGACATTTGCAAACTGTACTGGTACTGCACCAAAATTTACGGTAAGAATAATGATTGAATATTGTGATTAGGAGAGGTTTTATTGATTGCGCTTTTGTGAGTATCTGTGTAATGTTTTTTGGCAAATCTCTGGATACAATATTTTTCTAGGTTACCACAAAAAATTTAGTACTGTACTGAACTTTTTTGGTGGTAACCTAGCAAAATTGTGTTGACTGATTTGCCAAAAAAGTGTCACTATTTTGCGTGTAGACACTTCTAAAATTAAAAAATTTTCGAGGAGTTCCAACGGACAGATCAGTTGGACCCGCATCTAGCCTACGGCAACTTGGGAGCTATGTGTTTGTCTAACTGTTCCTTATAATCAGCTGTGGTCAGCAAGCTTGAAGGGAAGTAGGCTGCAACTAATCTACTGTGGAGATTTCTCCCATCCGTTCCAAGATGTTCAGTTTAAAATTAATTGACTAAGCCCAGTTATAGTAATGAAACTGTTTTGAGCTCAAGTTAAGCACACTATGAACCTCTTGAGTCTCTGATTTATTTTGATCATTATTCCATGCAATGTTTACTTGTGGATTATTAGGTGCAGCTAAATGTACTTTGCAATACTTGAGTAGTTTATAAGTACACCATACTTAGTTATTAATTTTATCTGACTGTCTATAACAGTACACAGTCCAGGCTTTCATTATTTGAGAAAATATTCAGTGATATTTAGATCTGCCATAATATTTTCAGATACATGCAGTGTCACAAATGCTTTGCCTTCACTCTTCCTTATTTCCTTGAATTTAATTTTTTTATGTAAGGATGTTTTGGAGGCAGATGAATAAAACATAAAATTTGGTTCTTTGAGTTCACAACAGCATTGCTGTTCTAGTTTATTTTTTTGAGCAAATTTTTAAAAGAATTTGGACACACTTACTAGTTTTCTGTATATTGTAAAATATGCAAGATTTGTTAAGGTTGCCATGGTTGGTTGAATTTTTCCAGGTTCCTGTCAGAAATTTAGGTCTTGTGAAAGTTTAGGGAGCAGTCTGCCCCCTGCTGTGTACACCTGTGATTAAGCCCTCCAATATTACCCTATTGCAGAGTTTCCAACTGTTCTGATTTAGGAGAAACAGTTTTACTATTTTACATAAAAATTTGCTTTGTTCTGCTTTTCCTGTTTTATGTTCCAATCTTCAGTAAAACAGGGAAGCATGATAATACATGCACAATGTTTTCATTTGTTTCTTGAAATATGTTCTGATTTTCAGTAAAACTGGAATCATGGTCATACATATGCAGTGTGTTCATTTGTTTCTTGAAAAATTGGATTTTTCCAGGACTTTTGAAGACCATGGTCATTATGTAAATGTGTGCTTATTACAGTGATAATGCATAAACCTGACAGGTTTGCAGGCATTTTGGACTTTTTCAGGAAACAGTTTGTAAGTTTTTTACAACTGTGCAATCCAGCACTTTGCCCACTAGACACCGCCAGGTACCCTATGGCAGGCCTGGCTGCAGTCTGCGGAGTTTCACAGTAGCACACATGTTGGTTATGTCCCTCTTTTTCATTCTGGCAGGTTGGCAGCTCTGTTTTTTAATCTGGAGATATGAAACTGAAATTGATATTATTTTGTAACAATTGGAATACAATGCAACATAATATTCAAACAACAAGGCAAAATAATATCCATCTATGAAAGGACAAAAAATAAAACCTCGGAAAATTTAAAGGGATGGTTCATGCTAGGTGCCCCCTCACCCTCTAAATCTGTTCCTGGATAGGTTGGCAAAAAATAGTGAAAAAGAAATCAAAACTCTATGACAGCCTATGATTTGTTCTCCTAGTTCCCATAATGCCTTATCTGGTCAATATCTCAGACCTTCCTGTAGCATAACTCCCAAGTTCCAAGAGACTAGATGTGGGTCCAACTGATATGTGCATCAGTGGACCGCCAGCCTGGGGGAAGGGTGTCTCCCTCCCCTTTTTGGAAATTTTTGAATTTTAGAAGTGTCTACACGCAAAATGGTGGCACTTTTTTGGCAAATCATTCAACACAATTTCTCTAGATAACCACCAAAAAAGTTCACTACCGTACTGAATTTTTTGCGGTAACCAGCTAGAAAAATGTTGTGCTGAGAGATTTGCCAAAATAATATTGTACAGATAGGCCTACTCACAAACGCGAAATTACTCAAACCTCTCCTTATCACAATATTCAATCGCTGATGTTGCTGTAAATTTTGGTGCCATACCGGTACAGTTTGCAAACATCAACTCGATATGTAACGGTCGTAACATGCTCATTGCTGCAGGTGATTTCCAGTACATGTCTTCGTACATCTCGCATGGCTTTCTAGCCATGAAAGCACACAGTCAAGGTTCGTTTGATGTGAAACTGATACAAGCCTCACGGCCCCTAACCCGCAAAGTGGGCATTCATTCTTGCTATTGAACGCGGCATTGCAAGATGTTATTATAGTATTCACGCAGTGAGAGGGGTATATTCCATACCTGCTGCAAAGGTCAGCCAGTAGCGATGTTGCAACGGCAAAAATCACAGGTCTGTACGTACCTATATAGGGGCCTATGCATTGTGTAACAGCGCGAGCAGTTGAATGTGCTGTGAGATACGATTTACTGAATTTTTAGTTATCGGTAAGCTGAATTTTTTGTTAATTTATGTGGTTCTCTAACTAAGAATACTTTGCCAATTTGAAATGCGGGTTTTTTCAGAGGACTGAGCAGGTCAGCGGGTTTTGGTGTTCAAATGAGGGTCAAGCCCGCGAAATGCGGGTCACTTGGGAGGTATGCTGTAGTACAGTATTTCATCTGTAGTTTGGGACTACCTTGGGCTTAATTGGCTTTACTCTTTGGCTCAATCAAGCATAAAGTACTGTTATGGTCAGATTGTCATGTCAGCATGGTCTACCATATAAACTTCCTAGCTATTGTCTGGAAATAAAGAAGTTCATTTATAGTTGATAAAATTTTTTTAAAATTGCATATCAGCAAGGAAATATTTATCAACTTTCTGAAAGTTCATTCCCTAGTAATATCCAGTATTTGAATGAAACTAAGTGATACAGTACTGTACCATTATGACACAATGGCATTGAAGTAAATAGTGTGAAGTAGAACAGAAAAACTGCTTCTGTTGGACACATTTTAGTCATGCTACAAGCTTGGTTATTAAAATGATTTCTGTTGCAGAATCATAAAGTAAAATGCCTTTTGCATAGTACCATTGCTTCCCTACAGCTTGATCAAGTCTTACCACAACCCATCTTTACACCACTTCCTTTAAAGTGGGCATGACGTGGCCACAAATATCATCTCACACCACATTTAAAACGGGTACTATTCAGCATAAATGATATTTGATTTGATATTTCAAAATCGAATTTAAAAAAATGCCTCAACAGGTCACCTGACTTTTATGATGCAATTGACGGCACAAACCCTGCCCTATTCAAGAATGCACATCTAGATGTGGAACGAATGTGACATTCCATAAAGTTATCTTATCTTAGCAACTTCCTGAAAGGGATTTCATGACAATACATTACTCATCAAACATACAGAGCGCAAGGTGTCAACCATGTTGGGGATTTGAAGCATATCATTGGCCAATATGATTGGGTGCTTATGCGCATGTAAAAAACAGTTCTGTTTTTGTGCAAGAAAAATGGGGTCTGGGTGCTGTGCAAAACAGCTACAGTGTATGAACATGTATGGACAATCCATAACACGCGCCATTACAAGCACGGTTTTACTCTATGAGCTGTTTGGTGAAGGTGCTATTGCTTATACTAAGCATTCACCATGCAACGATGCATAATTCACAATGTAGTCACTGGTCAGGCTCGCTGCTTGCGTAGCACTGGTGTTTGCAATGATGTAGGCCTACTCGCTAACATGCGTTTTGCATGCACACGATTCGATGATTGTGAGCTCCCTGGTACAGTGTTGCTAACTGTGCCTCCAATGACATCACCATCTGGAGTTAGTTAGTTAGTTAGATGGGGTTTAACGACACACCAACAGGAATGCGTTGTATAGTGTCACCATCTTGAGATGCGCTCACATGTTTTTTTTCCCTTTTGGATTTCAAATGGGCTGAGCCCAGCCTGTAATTGGGAATTCACTGCATTGTATTCCTGTGTTTATGGACATAATTTAGTAGGTAAAACATTTATGTCAAGATGTACCCAAAAATTTTTACTGAGAACTTACTTTGGCTGTGTAACATGCTTTAAGACTCAAAATCTTTTGGAAGCTAGTACCATAGATCTATCAGTATGGAAACAACAAAATTAACAGAGCAGGTCAAGCAAACTTTTCCGAGCTTTTTCCAAGTTGAGTGGAACTGGGGATTATGGCTGGAGTTCCAGTCATGCTGAAAAGGAAAACAAACACACTAAACAAACTTTTAACTGAAGTTTTAGTCTTTTTTTTTCCCTTTCTTTTTGGTTTCGATGATAAGAGAAACCAATGCATTCATGATGGCGTGTGTGAGTATGTGTGTATGTGTGTATGTATGTGTGTGTGCGTGTGTGTATGTATGTGTGTGTTTGTAACACTTTGCTTGCTAAAACGATAACTCAAGATAGGAATGTCTGACAGTTTTCAAACTTGGTACATAAATGCACCATATTGAGAGGAAGAACCCTATTGTTTTTGGTTGAGGTCAAAGGTCATCTGGGGTCACCAGGGGTCAAAGTCTAAAAACCTTGTTAATGCGATATCTCAAGGTAAGAAACTTAGATAGATTTCATATGTGGGTATGTGGATGCGTTATTG
The DNA here is from genome assembly GCA_037179385.1 of Holothuria scabra. Lineage (NCBI taxonomy): Eukaryota > Metazoa > Echinodermata > Holothuroidea > Aspidochirotida > Holothuriidae > Holothuria > Holothuria scabra. Next base: position 25,549,201 of record CM074182.1, read on the forward strand.
TCAGTAGATGGTCCCTATTGTTTTTGGTAGAGGTCAAAGGTCGTCTGGGGTCACCAGGGGTCAAAGTCTGAAAACCTTGTTAATGCGATATCTCAAGGTAGGAAACTTGGATAGATTTCATATTGGATATGTGGATGCATTATAGTCAGGAAATGGTCACTATTGTTTTTGGCAGAGGTCAAAGGTCATCTGGGGTCACTTGGGGTCAAAGTCTGAAAATCTTGTTAACACCATATCCCAAGGTAGGAAGCTTGAATAGAGATCATATTTGGTAGGTTATGTAGATGTGTATGGGTCAGGAGATGGTCTGTAATGTTTTTGGTGGAGGTCAAAGGTCATCTGGGGTCACCAGGGGTCAAAGTCAGAAAACCTTGTTAACACGATATTTCAAGGTAGGAAACTTGGATATATTTCATATTTGGTATGTGGATGCGTTTTAGTCAATAGATGGTCCCGTTTGGTTTTTGGTGGAGGTCAAAGGTCTCCTGGGGTCACAGGAGGTCAAAGTCTTGAAATCTAGTTAACATGATATCTCAAGATAGGAAGCTTGGATGAATTTCATATTTGGTATGTGGTTGCATTCTAGTCAACATATGGTCCCGTTTCTTTTTGCAGTAGGTCGAAGGTCTCCTGGGGTCACCAGGGGTCAAAGTCTGAAAATCTGGTTGACATGATATCTCAAGATAGGAAGCTTGAATAAATTTCATTCAGGAAGTTGTTCCTTTTGTTTGTGGCAGAGGTCAAAGGTCAGTTGGTCACCAGGGGTCAAAGTCTGAAAATCTTGTTAACGTGATATCTCAAGATAGGAAGCTTGGATAGATTTCATATGTGGTATGTGGATGCGTTATGGTCAGGAAGTGGTTCCTTTTGTTTGTGGCAGAGGTCAAAGGTCATATGGGGTCACCAGGGGTCAAAGTCTGAAAATTTTTTAATCCAATATTTCAAGGTAGGGAACTTACATAGATTTCATATTTGGTATGTGGATGTGTTATGGTCAGGAAATGGTACTTATTGTTTTTCGTAGAGTCAAAGGTCATCTGGGGGCACCTGGGTCCAAAGTCTAAAAATCTCGTTATCATGAAATCTCAAGCTGGGAAGCTTGAATAGATTTCATATTTAATATGTAGATTCATTATGGTCAGGAGATGCTCCTGTTATTTGTGGCAGAGGTCAAAGGTCATCTGGGGTCACCGGGGTTCAAAGTTTGAAATTTTTTTATGCGATATCTCAAGGTAGGAAACTTGCATAGAATTCGAAATTTGGTATGTGGATGGGTTATGATCAGGAAATGGTCTATGTTGTTTTTTGTGGCGGTTAAAGGCAGAGATGCCAAGTATCCCGATTTAGGCGGAATAATTGCAATTTTCCACCCTCGGTTTAGCCCCATTGATTTTGGCAGAAATGAAAGGTCAGCTGGGGTCTCCAGGGGTCAAAGTTTAGGAACCTTTTTAAATACGATCTTTCAAGATAGTTGTTTGTCCATCTGTCTGTCTGTTGTTTGCCTGTCTAGCTATGTATGGCTTTTATTGAAGTCAAAAGGTCATCTGGAATGACAAAATTTTTTGAACATGCTACTGTAGTATAACATTTGAATGAGAAGATAATGGTGCATGATGGCACTCTTTGAAACAGCACATTTATGTATCATCGAAACCTCAATGCATTTTTGCATTCTGGTTTTTTTTGCAGTTTCACATGTTTCATGTTTAGTACTCAGTTACCATCTGCTTGGAGTGATGAAGTTGAAGTCATTTGATCTTATCTCCAGTCAGAAGTGTAGTAAGAAATTTGTACATTCTGTCCGCGTTATAATATTTCCAAATGGGGTTGGATCAAAATTAATTTCAATCATGCAATATTAAAACAAAGGTGCAAGATATGAAAGTTATTTCTGGTAAAGTAGGGTTTTGTGTATTTTAGTCATGTAAACCAATTGGCTACATTCAGTGATGAGCCATTTTTGTAAATTTATGGATTTCCATGATGTTTTGCAAATATTTGTGATTCTGCGTTCCCCAAATTCATGGGGAGAACTTGTGAAGTTCAAAATGTTCTATTTGTAGCAGAAAAATCGGTTTGATTGTAATAGCAGTAACATATATGTTGAAAAGGTAGAATGATTGATACCTCTCTTTTTATTCATATCAACAGAGAGGAAATCCTATTCTGATGCAGTGAAGGAGAACAAAAGTAATCTTAACCCCACTAGCCATGGTGAAACTTCAGATCAACTGGTGTCTAACATAAGAAACGTGTGCAGTGATATGCAAGAAAATGTACGGAAGGCAAATGACTATGGTAGTGAACGCTCCGTGCAAGATTTTGTGTCATCCCAGGAAAGCATGTCACTTTCACACAGTCTGTTGACTTCTGATGAAAGAGCATCATCTTTGCAGGATTGTGGTAAAATGCAGCATCCAGGAAAAGCTGTTAGAAGGTCATCATCCCTAAAAGATTCCAAACATTCTTCATCACATCCAACAAAGAATGGAAAACATACAGGTGGCAAGGACAGCAGTTCTGGAAACTTTATTTCTACCATTAAAAATGCATTCTCTGGAAAGCGTGCAGGTACAGTAATCTGTGATACATTGTGATTGATCAAATGTTGTGTAACCCTTTGTGCAACTGAACTAGCTACATTCAATCTAAGTTTTGTGTTACAGTACATATAGCAATCCTATAAAATTTTGCACTAACACTTGGACAAACTGTCGTCTAGTATTACAGAAGGTAATTTAACCATTTATGATTTTTACAGGCTATGTGTAGAACACCACCACTCCGCCATTGGTTACATTTTCACAAGCCTTACTTGCATACTTCGTTCGAACAATAAGTTTTATAAGCCCAGTTATCATCCCTACTGTACCTTACATTTATGCTATTCTAACTTGAGTAACGTTAATGTATGTGCATTGCTCTTTAGCCTAGCCTGTATAGTATAACCTGTTTCTGAAGGTTTCAGAAGGAGGAATTCTTTGAAGATTTTTATGTAAAAGTTCTTAACAAACTGATACAAATTTTATCCAATTAGCATAAAGAGGGCTACCGAATGGATTGGTGTGCCCTGAATCTGAAAATATATGCCTATGGACAAAGGTTTTTGATATCAAGACAGAGTGGTGTTGGCCCAGCTGTGTGAACATTATGTTGAACATAGGAGGCTACTGTAGGAATTTTTGAACATTTCAAAACATGCTAAAAGTCAGCCTGTTTGGGGGTGTTAAATCTCAGAAACACTAGGAGCTGCAGGGAATTGCCCTTTGACTCCAGAGGGGCCATTAGGCCCCCTGGACCCCACCTGAATAAGTTTGTGGTGCGCCTTCAGCGTCAGTTCGGTGCCTATATCCACAAAGTTGGGTAATGATTTTTCTTGTAACTCAGGCTCATCCCTGCATTAGTTAAGTGTTCAAGGCCAGGGAGGAGTCTGTAGGGGATTTCCAAGTGAAAATTTTGAAGCACCATAAATTGAGTAAAACCTGCCTGATTTATCCACTTAAATTTAGGCTAACTGACTGCCAAATTTAATTTGAAAATGGAAATTATTGAACTTGAAATAAGTGCAAAATCCTCAAAATATTGCATCATTTTCCATATAAGCAAAGTTTTCCAAAGGGGAGGGGACATCCCCCTTAAAGGGGAGGGGACATCCCTCTCCCCTTAGACTCATCCCCCAGGCAGGCAATCAGTAAAACTGTGTCATATTTGAAATATATTATTACTATTTGCCAATAACAAATGCTGGCATCTCTGTAAACCATTTCAAAATATGGCAGACCCTTAACTTGTAATTTTTGATTCCTTGCATGTGTGTGTGCATACATGCAATACATACAATGTTTTGCCTGTTTACTCAATATCTCATGGTAGGAACCTCAGATTTGACACTTATATGAATTCATTTCAGTTAAAGAACACTTGTTATTCGCAGAGGTCAAGGTCATAGGGGTCACCAGAGGTGGGATGCTTAAAACTGTCTAAGAATATATGTTAATTGGAGATTGCAATGAAACTCTGTATTTATCATGTTGATGCCCCTCGTGCAATGAGCAATCCCTCTTGCTTGTGGTGGAGGTTAAAGATCATTTGGGGTTTCTGCCAGGATTGCAAAAATGGTGGTGCAGAGTTGGGCATGTAATCACTGTCACCATTCAGGATTCCCAGGATAGGCTTTTTTGTCTGGTTCAAGACAAATGGAGTGGACAGCAGCATGTGGTAATGACACATAGTTAGTGATCTGTTCCCATGTGGGTGTTGTGGCCTACTCTATGAAATTATTCCCCTAGAGATTCTAGATTAAATTTAATGGAAGGTTTGATATCAGTATTTGGTTGGCTAAGTGCAGCCTGTCAATTTTTCCTGCTTCATGTGTGGCCTGTTCAGTTAAAAACATTGTCCACCCCTGTTCCATACCATTTGTGGTCTAGTATTTGTTTACTTTTAATTGATATCAATAATTATATTAAATTGACATTTAAATTGAACTTACACCAGAAGACAGAACATGATTTTAAGTGAAATTATTCAGAAGAATAATTTGCAGGCCTCTGCACCCCATCTGCTAAAGACACTTGGATAAATTTCATTCATAGTATGGATGTATAATGGTTTACAGAAAAACCCTATTTTTTTGGAAGAGGTCAAGATTTATTCTGCAGTCACCAGAGGGTTAAAAAACAAATTTCCCAAAAGTTTTCAAGCTAGTTCCATGGTTGCAGAAGTCACAAAATAGAACTTCCCAACAATTACCAAGATAGTCTTCTGGGATCACCTTAGGTCAAAATGTAAAATTATACTGTACATTCATGGCAATGTTCGTATCAGATGATCATCTTGCTTTTATCCACCAATTCTTATCTCAATGCTTGGATCAACCAGGACTAGTTATGCATAATCAAAATTTCAATAAAGGGACACATTCATTACACTATATGTGTTATTACATTTTGTTGCCACTATCATGCAAAATTATTTCATTTGAAGTTAGGTAGAGTTGTATGGCCCAGTTTCCAACCTATTGGTTCAAGACGATCTGGCCATGGCCTTTTTTCCAGTTATGGCTCACTGGCTTGTTTTCCCTACTCCATTGCTTATGCGTAGCATCACGCACAACAACAGTAGGTTTCATTTTTAGAGTCTTTGGTATGACTCGACCTGGGAATAGAACCTGGGCCTTCCGCGTGAGAGGCAGATGCTCTTACCGTTAGACCAAACACGCGGCCCTATTTCATTTGAACACAGCAACAATGTCTCTACCAATTACTTAACATTATTGTGTCTTAATGATGGCAAAATTGTTTAAATCTGAGGGAAGTTTGTAGACTTGAAAAATACTTCAATCCAATGACAATCAGGAAATAATTCAAGCATTCTGTTTAATGTTTGTTTCCAGTTATTCTACTAGAAATTTGTATTTAAACTTCGACATTGGCAGAAACAAACCTCCAACTTGAAGCAATAAAACAGACAGCAGCCTTTGTTTAGGGATTACTTGGAAAGGAATGGAAGGGATTGTCATAAAAGTCACAAAAGATTTAACAAAAGAAATAAAGAGACCTGTCATTCAAATAGCGGCACCTCAAAAATATATATATACCATTTGTATGTACATATTTGTCCGAAAAAAATTGTTCACCTTCTCTTACCACTCCCTGATGTAACTTGCTCACTGTACAGAGACTGTATGTGTTCACAAGGCTGCCAGCATGTGCTATTGATGGTGCGATCTATTTGGGTGAATTGTATGTATTTGCTACCTGTTTACAATTATAATGCCTATTATTTCTGATGTTTGCCTGATATTTTCCAGAGCTTTCATTAGTGTACATGTTTGCAAAAAGTGTTTTGGCATATTGAGAAGTCCTGAGATGCATGAAAAGAGTGGGTAGAGTCAAATATGCATCTGAGTATGACAGCAAAGAGTTAACCAAGGTATCACTTTTTGTGATGTACATCAAATATGCACTGTGTAAGCCCCCACTGCATTATTCTGTACACAGTACATATGGGTTTAATGTTGTTCCAAGCCTATCTATCATAACACTGCACACGTCAGTCTCAAACTGTATTTTAACTCCAGATTTACGGTAACTGCAGTATCACTTCCATTCACATATACTTATTGTTCATGCATGGACAGTGTTACCTACACTGAAAGTTCTATCATCCAAGTGTAGTTACCTGTATAGAGACAGTTTCTTGAGTCGGTCACTGCGTACAAAACATGTGGCAGGTACCCAAGGTGTAACACCTATTAATTGACCGACTCAGGTACCATATACAACAGTCATTTACCTTCAGCTGGATCTGCATATTTAGTTCAAGGGGTGTTTGTAACAAAGCATGACACTTGTTTGCTGTTAGAGAATTTATGACCTATTTTTGATTCCTTGCCAAAGGCAGGCAAGGAATCTATGCAATGGTGATGTTGTGTGTGCGTGTGTGTGTGTCTGTGATGCTGGCTTTGGTAAGTTGTAACTCAACAAGGAAAATTTTGACTGAATTGAAACTTGTTAAGTAGAACTGCCCTAGTGAAATGGTGTGCCCCATTGTTTTCAGATGAGGTCCAAGGTCGTTTGGTGTCACCCAGGGTCAAATACTCAAGAGCTTTCAAAGACAGTTTCTCAATTTAAGAAGCTTGGATGGATATTAAGTATGTGGATATGTTATGATGCAAAGATGAATCCTGTCATTTTTAGTGGTGGTCAAATTTCATTTGGGGTCACAATGAATCAAACACTGTAAACCTTGTTAAAATGATATCTCAAGTTAGGAAGCTTAGATAGATTGTATACTTAGCATGTAGAAGCCGTATGGCAAGAAGAGGGAAGCAGTTGTTTTTGATGGGGGTCAGAGGTCATTTTGGGTCATCTGAGGTCAAACTCAGGACACCTCCTAAACATAATATCTCAAGGTAGGTGTTGAATATTTTTCATTTGGGTGATGTGTGGAAGTGTTATCTGAAAAAAGCAAGAGTGGTGTTGCTTTTGATGGAGTTTGGTGGTCACCTGGAGTTACTGGAGGTCAAAAACCATAAACATTGTAAACAAGATATATCTCAAGATTGGAAACTTGGTGGATGGATGCATAGGTGACATTCATTGCCAACAACTTTGAAGGGCATGTAGGGGTCGCCATAGTACAGTAACAGGCAAACTTAACATAATGTAGTTAAATTTTGTCTGCATGCTAATGGAGTAATTGGCCAGGTCAGTACATTCAGCAAGGAACCACAGTGCCTGTTGGGCAACTATTTTGATGATAAGAAACCATTTGCTTCATGATGGCAGGCTTGTGTGTGCTTGTTTGTGGTGCTTTACTTGTTAACATGATATCTTAAGTTAAGAATGTCTGACACTTTTCAAACTTGGTATATACTATAGATGCCCCATATTAAGAAGAAGAAACCCATTGTTTTTGGTGTAGGTCATATTTCATCTGGGGCCCTCAGGTGTCAAACCCTGAAAATCTGGTAACACTATATCCGAAGGCAGGATATAGATAGATTTCATGCTTTGTATGTAGATGTGTAATCGTCAGTAGGTGATCCCATCATTTTTGGTGGAGATCATAGGACAGTTGGAGTCATCATGTTGAACCTGTGAAAACCTTTTTAAATGATATGTGAAGGTTTCAAACACCCATTAGTTTCATGTGTTATAGTTAGAAAGTGATCCCTATCGTTTTTGATGACAAGCAAACGTAATCTGGGGTCACCAGTGGACAAAATCTGCAAACCTTGTAAACATGATATTTCAAGAAACTAATGTAGATGTCTTATGGCCAGAAGTTGATCCTGAGATTGCCTTTGGTGGATTTCAAAGGTACTCTGGATCAGCAAGGTTCAAACTGTGGAAACATTTTTACATGGTCACTGTATAGGTCTCATCCCGAAGAATCTTGTTAACAGGATAATATCTTGAGTTAGAAGGCTTAGGAAAATTGCATACTTGTTATGGATGCATTATGGTTTGAAGAAGATCACAGCTGTTTTTGGTGGAGTTCAAAGTTCATTGAGGGTCATTGACAATCAAATACTGAAAATCTTGTTACGACATGATATTTATGGCACAAAAGACATTCTTCTAGGTAGGAAGCTTGGATATGGTGGATTTCATTCTCAGCGTTTGGATGTCTGTAATGGTCAGAACATGTACCCCTGTGTTTTGGTGAAGGTTAAAGGTCATCTGGGGTCACCAAAAGTCACAAAAGTCAAAAAGCAAAATTACTGAAGAATTCCTAAGATCTTTTTTGTTGCTGGCAAATCTCAAAAATTTTTATTTCCTAAGAATACCTAATATCACGTATGGACACAAGACTGTTTTTCAACATGTGAAAATATCATTTGACCAGTGACTGAAACATATACGGGCATCCATGGCATTTCTCATGAAAAGAAAATCATATTGCATCATGGAAACTTCAATGCATTTTTGCATTCTGCTTGAAAAATACACTCATTCAATTGTCAAACTTCAGTTATGCAAGGGCTCATCATATCATATTTTATTAAGTGTTACAATACCTAGTGCAAGTGAAAAGATGGCTAAAATCTTCCATAAAATTATTTTGGTATCGTAACACACTGTTTCAGCTGAAATCCACTCGAATATGCTCCATTAGCAATCTACATCCCTCTGAAATAACAATATCTTGCCACAGAGGGCAGGGGAAACTCCCTCTTGGTAGACACCTTTTTGTGAAATGTCAATGTGTGGTCTTGAACACATTGTCAGCACAAGTGGTATTGTCGATACTCTACTTATGAAAACTACACCTTATTAGGTGGGGGATATTGACTTACTTTTTATCTTTTTTTTTTTTTTTTTTTTTGCTGTGGTCCACTTGGAAGCCTGTAGACAGCTTTTGAATGCAAAAAAATCAACTTGCTTATGCCTGGTTAGGGATTAAACCTCAAACCTGACAGTTGATAAGCTTCCTAGCACAAAATATCATTCAGGCTCAGCAGACTTCAGAATATGAAAACAGGGTCTGAACTACTGTTCAGTGGCCTTCCTCTTTTTGCACTTTTTTGTTATCTGTGAAAAATGATCACTTTGTACAGTATTTTGTATTAATCAACTAACCTGGCTTGGATGACTTTCCTTAGATCCTCCAAAAGTTCCTTTCAAACCAATCCACGTTCAAGTCCTTTGTAAAGAGAAAGATGTGTGGATGAAGCTAGTGGATGAGTTACACATGAAAAAGAAGTGGAATGCCATTTGCAGCAAGGAGTATGATGAATTTCTAAGAATTGAAAAAATGCTGAAAGAGTGGTGGGACAGTCTTCATGAGGCCCACAATGTGGAACTGCAGAAGGTTACTGATTTTTTGAGAGTCCAGAGACTTCATGACCTAGCTGATCATATCGAGCAGGGTTGGTAGATTTATTAGCTAGTCATCTAGTTTCTTTTTGTACATGAAAAACAACTTATCTCACGTTGACAGATGAGATATGTTGGTAAGATACAGCTGAAATACTTTGGTAAACATATTCTATTTTTCTTCTTATATTCCTTTTTTACTGCAGTGGGATGATTGGTTGTGATGATAGAGAATCAAATGCATTCATGATGACCTGTGTGTGTATGTATGCGTGTGCATGTGTGTGTACTGTTTTGTATTCAAACAGAGGACCTGAGCAATGGATTTTAGGTAATTTGGTGGAAATTCAATAGATTTCTGGCGTCCTCTCCTGTCCGAACAACAGACACTCTATTGTTAAGGTTAGGGTTAAGGAAACAGGAACAAAGGAAAACACGATAAGGTCCTCAGGTTGTATGAAAAAAGGTCTGTCTGCGTGTGTGTGTTTTTGTGACTTTACTCGTTGACATGATATCTCAACATACAGTAGGAATGTCAGACAGTGTTTAAACTTAATACATAGATGTCCCATGTTGAGAGGAAGAACCCTACTGTTTTTTGGTGGAGTTCAAAGCCCATCGGGGGTCACCATGGGTCAAATTCTGAAAACATTATTAACACAATTTTTCAAGATAAGAAACTAAGAAGGTGGTCCATATTGATTTTGGTGATGCCAAAGGTTATTTGGTTTGTCCAGAGGTCAAAGTTCAAAACTTTGTTAACACAATATCTCAAGGTAGGAAAAGTGAATAGAAGTCTTCTTTGGTATGTTAATTTGTTATGGTCAGAAGATGGTCCCCATTGTTTTTGGTGGAGGTCAAAGGTCATGTGGGGTCTCCAGCTAGGGGTCATAGTCCAAAAACCTTGTTTACACAATATCTCAAGGTAGGTATTATGAATAGATTTCACTTTCAGTGTGAATATGTCATGGTCAGAAGATGCTCCCTATGGTTTTGTTGTGTAGGTCAAAGGTCATCTGGAGTCACCGGAGTTCAATGTCCAAAAATTTTCGTAACAATATCTTAAGGTAGGAAACGTGAATAGAAATCATATCTCATCACAGTGTCTGTGTGTCTGTCTTTTTATCTATCTATGGAGGTCAAAGGTCGTCTGTGGTCCTGGAGGTAAAAATGTGAAAGCCTCATTAACACATCTCAGGGTGGGACACTTAGATAAATTTTACATGTAGTATGTGGATTGGCATTATAGTGAGAAGATGATCCCTATTTTTGTTGGTGGAGGTCAAAGTTCATTTTGTATAACAAAATTATTTTTTAAACATGCTAGTAAAACAATGGTATCACATTTGAGTGAGAAGATATGGGTGTATGATGGCTTTATTTAAAATAGAAAGTTTATCATCAAAACCATGATTGCATTCTGGTTTTAGGCTATGATCATGATTCTGTTGGTGTGTAAGAAGTTTAAGTAACAGATCTCATACTGTACTTGCCATGTGGCTCTTTTGTAGTGATTACATGACTATGTTTTATGGAAGTCTGCATAAAAGATGGCTTTCAGTCTGATTGACACATCGCATAGCAACCAGTCTGTTGTGTTCACAGATTCACTTACCACATTACATGAAATGGCCCTTAGTGAAATTGCTTACCACTACAAGGTCTAAAATGCGACGTTTAGGCAGTCAAGTCGGGTTTTTACTTGATTTTTCCACCTACAGTTTATAGCTACTTCAACCTTAAAATCAGTAAAAATATGATAAAAACCAGTAAGCAATGTGTCTATAAACTGTGGGTGTTAACGATCAATTTAAAACCCAACTTACCGCCCAAAGTCGCGTTTTAGGATTTTAAGTGGTAGGCGGTTTCAGTAAGGGCTATTTCACGTAATGCAGCCTTTTAGCACTGAAAGGCAATAAGCTTAAATTCCCGTTGGTAAGAGCTCTCCGTGAAGCTAACTCGAACTTGGTTCAACTACAAAAATCAGTTGTGCTTGTGGGGGTCCCTATAGTCACATGGGCATACTAGGAAATGAAAGAGTCGACACACTTGCTAAAAAAGCCCTACAGATGGACATCACCAACATCTACTTGCCTCACACTGACTATGGCCCTAAAATCAATGACTTAATAAAATCAAAATGGCAAGAACTGTGGGATTCCTTCCCGGAAAACAAATTATACCGAGTAAAACCTACGGTTGAAATTGAGTAAAACGGAGTTCCCAATAAACGGAGGGATGATTTAGTCCTGACTAGGGCCTGCATCGGTCACACTTACCTTACTCATGCCTATTTACTTCATGGGGATGAAAGACCATACTGTATACCCTGTGACTGTGCTGTCACCATCAGTCACATTCTTGTTGACTGTTATGAATACTCCCACACTCGCCAGAAATACTACACCGTGCCTGACCTAAAAAATTTGTGCGAAGAAACAGATTCTTCCCTTATTCTTGGCTTTCTCAAGGAAAGTAAACTTTATAGAAATTTCTGACGTGACTCCCGCCTTGCTATCTTTCTGTAGAAATTGAGCTCCCTTTTTTCTTTTTTTTACTTTTACTTTTCCCCTCTTCTTAGGTAGTTTTGCCCCAACATTGTAACTTTCTTTAACTTGGTGACACTGTGTAACAAATTTGTGTTGGTGTGTCTTTAACCCCCATCTAACTAACTAAATACAAGTTACATAATCCCACTAACTTTAAGCTGTAACATTCAGCACTGTTCCCACTCTCAATGACTAAAATGTAAATAACACCCTCAATATTCCACAAAGCAACTTTATTTAGTATGCTGCCCAAAACAATTAGCATCTTTCTAACGATCCTTAAAAAGTTTGCTCATGTATACGGGAAGTTCCTGATTCCACCAAGTCTCATGTCAAAATACACTTAGGCAAAATATTTTGAATGCTCCTCTCAATCAGTGTGCCACTAACATTAACGTTAACTTTAGAGTATAACAATTTGTGAATCATCTTGCTGAACAGAACCCCATACTAACTACACTACAAGTACAAAACACTATAGCTGTGCATGCATTAATTTTACCGTAGGACAGGCCTAACCTCGTGACAGACTATTTCAAGAGAATTATCTCACAAGGCATCAAAAGTTGGCAATCTATGACCAGTGGCTCATGGAACAATTATAAAGATTCAGAACAGCATTGTACCCCAGCATGAAAACAGCCCCACAAAAAGAGAAAAATGGACCCTCCGACCATCAGCTGCAAGGCAGCGCTTCTGATTCTCTCGAGTGTTGGGTGAGAAGTGTGGGATGCATGCAGGCATGGCAGAGAAACCCAGTCCACTCACAAGAGAAGTACAGTAACCTTTCCTAAGTCCTAAATTCCAATCTAAACAGATCCCCAAATTTCACCCAAGTTGGAGAACAACATTAACCATCCTCAACAAAAAAGATTAAGCCAGCATTCTGATAAATTAATTTCACTTCTAGCAGTGTTACATTTCCTCTGACAGTACAACACTGGTGTAAAGAGAGCTAAATCTGCATACCTTGCTCTAACACCAATAGAAAGCAAAGTACCCCAAAAAAGAAGTTCCTATAGCCTGTACTGCCCTGGAAAGCAAGCTTAGACAGCTCTCCCTGTAAACAAGTCCATGGAAAGCCACCAGGCAATTTATGCCAGGAATGACCAAGAAGTGCCGCAAGTACCAAATTTCACTTTATTACAAAAGTAAATGTATTTTCTTAAAGGAACAAGGAAAAGCCCACTTATGAATACCTTAGAAGATTCAGTGCATTTTTCGCTTTCATGATTGTTTCTCTTACAGCTCCAGAAAATGCTGCTTTTGATGTATCTGTGGTGGAAACAGTAGCTCACACTGCTAAGGATAGATGGAACAAACTGACATCATATCTCCCTATTGAACAACATGAACTGAATGGAAAATTAATGCCAGGTTCTTCACCTCTTGCAAATTTACATCTAGTGTTTGACATCTGGCAGCAGAAAGAACCAGGATGCCACAAGATTTGGAAGCTTATTGATGCCTGTAGGAAAGCTGGTATAGAGGATCTTGCAGCTGATATTGAGCAAGGTGCTGTATTTTAGTTAACTATGCTTCAAGCAATTGACCTTTTCTGGTATTAATAGGACTCAACCATTTCTTGTACACAAGATACAAATTGCAGTTAAAAACCTTCCCATTTTACCCTTGATGCACGATATTTAACTTTTTAACATGACTTAACAAACAATGAATTTGAGTATTGATTAACTGTTGCTCTGTAATACCCTTGTTTTAATATAGGATTATCCGAAAACTATTGCAAATCATTAGCAAGGAAGATTACAAAGTCACAGTGGAAGAAATTGGGTGGAAAGCTTTCAATGAGTGAAACTCGCCTGGATGCTTTTGGACTGAAGTTCAATGACTTGGCAGAGAGAGTATTTGGTGTGCTGTGCTTCTGGAGTATGACTTCTCCTCTTAATACTGACAAAGTAGATGTATTGGCTGAAGCTTTACACTTTTGCAAGCTTGAGGAGCTTGCTGCTGACCTCAGAAGAGGTATGCATTACTTTTCATCTATTCTGATCTGTCTTACTGTTTTTTTTTTAAACCTTATGTCTTTTTTAACATTTTTAGAGAATTAATTGTGGTGTTACATAGCTTCCTTATCTCAAGGACAGGTTAGAACTCAAAATGTATTCAGCATAATTTGTTTTTTAATTCATTTTATTGGGGAAAATTTAACCTAACCTTAGCCTTGAACTTATCTGAATTTTTAAAAGTGCTACTGTACTTCTTTATTGGCTTCGATGATAAGAGAAGCCTATGCATTCATGATGGCGTGTGTGTGTATGTGCGTGTGTGTGTATGTGTGTGTGTGTGGGCCTGTAAGCAATGCCTTGCTGGGTACAAGCCGCTCACGAGAGCTGAAGCCTCGCACGTCTTTTCTCGCTCACGCGGAGCTGAGCCTCGTAATTGGCGTAGCTACCCGAAAATTCGGACACTGCAATGAGCTCTGTCACGTGATATGCAAGAGCCCGCCCTCGCTCGCGGCATTCACATGCCGCATGACATAAAGGACTAAAGGGGAATTCCGACCATTTCCTTGTGGGGAACAGTTCTGTGTACCCCGTAAGGCATTGAATACGTGTATGTCCTGTGTGTATGTGTGTGTGTGTGTGTTTGTGACACTTTGCTTGTTAACACAATATCTCAAGATAGGAATGTCTGACAGTTTTCAAACTTGGTACATAGATGCACCATATTGAGAGGAAGAACCCTATTAGGTTTTGCGGAGGTCAAAGGTCATCTGGGGTCACCGGGGTCAAAGTCTGAAAATATTCTTAACACAATATCTCAAGATAGGAAACTTGGATAGATTTCATGTTTGATATGTAGATGCATAATAGTCAGGAGATGGTCCCTATTGTTTTTTGTGGAGGTCAAAGGTCATTTGGGGTCACCAGGGGTCAAAGTCTGAAAATCTGGTTAACGTGATATCTCAAGATAAGAAACTTGAACAGATTTTATATTTGGTGTGTGGATGGGTTGTAGTTAGGAGATAGTCCCTATTGTTTTTGGTGGAGGTCAAGGGTCATCTGGGGTCACTGGGGGTCAAAGTCTGAAAATCTGGTCAACGTGATATCTCAAGATAAGAAACTTCAATAGATTTTATATGTGGTGTGTGGATGGGTTGTAGTTAGGAGATAGTCCCTATTGTTTTTGGTGGAGGTCAAGGGTCATCTGGGGTCACTGGGGGTCAAAGTCTGAAAATCTGGTTAACGTGATATCTCAAGATAGGAAACTTGAATAGATTTTATATTTGGTTTGTGGATGGGTTGTAGTTAGGAGATAGTCCGTATTGTTTTTGGTGGAGGTCAAGGGTCATCTGGGGTCACTGGGGGTCAAAGTTTGAAAAATTTGTAAACACGATATTCCAAGGTAGGAAACTTGGATAGATTTCATATTTGAAATGTGGATGGGGTATGGTCAGGAAATGGTCTCTGTAGTCTTTGGTAGAGGTCAAAGGTCATCTGGGGTCGCAGGGGGTCAAAGTCTGAAAATCTGGTTAACGTGATATCTCAAGATAGGAAACTTGAATAGATTTTATATTTGGGTGTGTGGATGGGTTGTAGTTAGGAGATGGTCCATATTGTTTTTTTGCGGAGGTCAAAGGTCATCTGGGGTCATTAGGGGTCAAAGTCTGAAAAACTGGTTAACGTGATATCTCAAGATAGGAAACTTGAATAGATTTTATATTTGGTGTGTGGATGGGTTGTAGTTAGGAGATAGTCCCTATTGTTTTTGGTGGAGGTCAAGGGTCATCTGGGGTCACTGGGGGTCAAAGTCTGAAAAATTTGTGAACACGATATCGCAAGTTAGGAAACTTGGATAGATTTCATATTATGTAGGTTTATGGGTTATGGTTAGGAGATGGTCCCTATTGTTTTTGGCAGAGGTCAAAGGTCTTCTGGGGTCACCAGGGGTCAAAGTCTGAAAATCTTGTTAAAGGGATATCTCAAGATGTCTATCTATCTCTCAATCTATTGCTTTTGTTGAGGTCAAAAGTGCATCTGGAATAACAAAATTATCTTTTGAACATGCTAGTATAACATTTGAGTGAGAAGATAATGGTGCATGATGGCAAATTTGAAACAGTACATTTATGTATCATCGAAACCTCGATGCATTTTTGCATTCTGGTTAACTTTCTTGCATGGTAGAGCTAAAAAGTGGAGGGTTGACTTTAAGCTCAAACCAGCATGCCAGTGTGGCTATTGTGATCATGCAGCATCACTCTACAGTATCTGTCTGCCTGTCCAAGGTCCAAGGTCCAAGGCTCCATGTGGGTCCTTGAGCCCTTATTAGCTCAAACCAGCTCAAAGAGCTGTTTGAGCTATTGTGATCCTGCGCCGTCACTCTGTCTATCTATCTATCTATCTATCATGTCTGTTCACAATTGCCTTATGGCTCTCAGACGCATATCCTTCGACGGATTTTAACAGAACTTGGACACATTGGTCATTGAACATTGGGCTATCTGTCATCTTCGAAAAGTCGAGGTCAAAGGTCATAATAGGGGTCATTAATGGCTGTGTTGTGAATATCTTAAAACTTAAAACTGTATCTCCTCCCACAAATAGTGTCGCATGTTTTTGAAAGGTGGTCACAGTATTCCTGATATAGTGGTTCTTTAGTGTTGTATATTCATTTTGTTATCTAAAGTCATATGAGGTCATACGATGTCAAAAGGTGTTCTTGATTTTTCTTGATGTGGTATTGCTTTACACCCGTGAGTCCAATAGTTACCAAACATGGTTCATTTCATCAACTATTGAAGGACTTCCAGGAGGGGTTTAAAAATGTAGGTCAAAGGTCATCCAAGGGTCATTTCAGGACATATAAAGATAGATATTTTGAAATACTATTTTCTCCTTGATGCATCGCAAAATTGTCTTCAAAATTGCTCAGAACGATGAGTGGCATGTACAGATTACAAATTACTTCTCCAATTTGGGATGAAGAATAATTTTGACACCTTTTTGACCAATTTTGTGCCACCCTCTACTGTATTTCTACCAGTCTCACGAAGTCAATACAGTAGTTTTCTTTTCTCTGCACTCCCTTTAAAACTGTCTGTGTACAAGAGGTCAATCCTGTGAGGTTGTTTCGGTTAGTTTAAAGGGAGATGTTTGAATATTTTCATTGTGTGTGCATGCAGGCATTCTGTATAAATATACTCAAGGTCAAGAGGACAAATTCCAGTAATATACAGTAACAGCTGGTACAGTCACACTACACTGCTTTGAAACAAGCCTTGGTTGTGGAAGGGATGAAGAGCATCACCTTTGTTTTATTTGTGTACAGGGAGGAAGCTCTTACTTGTGTTATCACAGCCCATTAAAATTGCCTTCTGCCTTGCTAATTACGAATTATAAACTTACTGTTTTCTGTAACAGTAGTAAGCAAGGCAGCCAGAGCTTATCACTTTTTCTGAGATAAATTAAAACATTCTAAATTGTGGAATAATCTGTTCAAGAACTTAACAGCCATGTATGACAAGTATGTAGTCCCTGTACTGATTGAACTGTCCATTGCATGGGGAATAGTTTTCTTGGCATCATAGGTCATCACTGTGCTTTAGTTTGTAACATATTTACCTAATGTAACTGCTGTACATGGGCGTTTATTTTAATCAGGGTATCATGTATGTAGGTCTCTATATATTTTCTTGTGGCAGCATCAAATTCAGACTTTTTGGAGGCTATTACTATAGTTGATCCATATAGTGACAGCAGACATACACATGTAGCAAAGATAAGTAAATTGTCTTCTTAGACCAGTGGTCACATATGCTTATTATGGTCACTGCCTTATAAATCATAACCTCCTCCATAAACTGTTATCATGAAATTGGAACATGATCTTACATATTCCATGTTGGCACACATTACAGCTTTAAGATCTATAGGCAAATAGTCTTGTTAGACCACTGAGAGATCACATATTCTATTGTAGTCACTGACTTATAACCTCCAAGTAATATCATGAAATTAGTTCATGATGCATAACACCTATTTCAAATTGGATGCTAGTCAGCATGTCTACAAGTGGGGAATGGGGATGATTGTCACTGACGTAAATGGGTTTTAAAGATGTAAGTCCACACCTCTACCAATGCAGATGAGTGTCACCCACATTAAATGGGTTCTAAAGATGAAAGTCCACTTCTCTACGGGTGGGGATGAGTGTCACCCACATGAATAGGGTTTTAAAGATCCACACCTCTACAGATGTGCAGGATTTTGCTCTCACATGTACCACTGTCCTGTTTTATAAATAATGCAAAATGCCTTCTCTGAATACAGATTGTATGATCCAATGCTGAGACTTTGTCAAACGCAACTGCCATAGTGTTACCTTTGTGCTTTTCATACATTTTCATGGTTTGAGCGATTGCACCATTGGTGCTCTAGTTTAGCTGAAACCAGCTCAAAGAGCAATTAATGAAGTCTCGTAGACAATATATTTTCATGGCTTTATTTGGTCATTAAATTGACAAACAGACATTTTCAAATGAAAGGTAGCACAGC
The DNA here is from genome assembly GCA_037179385.1 of Holothuria scabra. NCBI lineage: Eukaryota > Metazoa > Echinodermata > Holothuroidea > Aspidochirotida > Holothuriidae > Holothuria > Holothuria scabra. The sequence continues at coordinate 25,567,597 of CM074182.1, forward strand.
AAAAAATTGAGAAAAATGCTGAAGAGATCCCATAAAATGTCATCGAGAGCAGCTGTTCCACAGTTGCGGGAATTGCCTTGGAGACATGTATGGGAAATTTTTGACCTGAGTGTAGTTATACTTCATACGAGATACGGGTCATATATGGGCGCATAAAGCATGATGTTTCATTACCTGTAATATTAGACCTACCCTTCAGTCTTGGATTCTGTAGTTTTTTTACAAGCTGCTATAAAAATACATACAGGTAGGAAATGTCAATATAAAAATTTGCTAATCATTTTTTGGGGATTGCTAATCAATTTTGAATAATGAGTAGCAAAACTGCTAATCAAATTTTCAAAAACAAATTGCTCCCTGGTTTGAGTATAGAAAAAGTATTCACCACTGTCTACAAATCACAAAGGTAGAGGTCAAAGGTCACATGAGGTTACCAGAGGTAAAAAAACCAAACACTATAGGTGCGTGCGATTTAGGGGCTCGAGCCGGCTCGACTGGCCCAGCCAGCATTCAGTCTTTCGGAAAAGAGATCTCAACATCAACAAAACGTCACAACATGAGCCAGCCAAAACCACCAGCCCTCCTTGGTGGTCTAGTTGAGCTCGGGGGGTGTATTTTGAGCTGGGGGGTGATGTATTTTACATCAGATATCATCCAGTCAAGGAACTGGTTGAGCCAGTTGAGCCAGCTCGAGCTGCTAAATCAAACGCACCTACTGTAATGCGGGTATCTATGGCAAGTTAGGGATAGTTGACACTTTTCATATTGTGATATATAAATATATATATAACCCTGGATCTACTGGAAGGGGGAAATTTGTTTACCGCCAGAACGTTAAGGTGAAAATAAAACAAATTAGATAAGGATATATTTCCCCTTTGCGTTTTGAGATATGCATACATGTTATTTCAATGGTCCCTCATACATTCGTGTCAATGGATACCTGTACGTAAGTAATTACATGTATAACATGTGGTATGTGGGGATTTACCATACTGTTGAAAGTGTGTGTCAAAACGTTAAGGGGAAACAGTTTTTTGACCTATGGGTTGTTTTTTCAGACGATTTTTCGCCCTAATCTGCAATTAGAAATATATGTGTATATATATATATATATATATATGATATACATAAACAGATTGAAATTACATTTCCACTTGTACATAGTATTGTTTGTGTCAGGTTTTATTATTATTACTGCAACAAATTATCTTAATATACTGAATAGTTTCATCAAAACTAGCATTGCAATATTTCATGTTGTGATTTTTCATTGTGGTTAGATATAACTGAAGAGGATCTGGAAATAACAGCAACACTTGTCGACACTGAATGGAAAAGGTTGGCATCACATCTAAGCCAGTATGAGGTACATAATCTCATGCAAAGTGACAAAAATTCCTTTCAAAAGGCATTGTTGGTACTGAAGATTTGGAAAAGAAGACAAGCATTGGATCAGAAGAAGCTAAGAAAGTCACTGTACAACTTTCTGCTTGACAAGAAGTTTTATAAAGCAGCTAGACAACTGTATAATGGTAAGCAATCAGTATGTAATCAGGACATTGAATGTAGCAATCATCTATAAATCCATACTATTACTGTGGCACTTCAGTCCTTCTGCAGCTTTTGTAGCATTGACTGTGGCATTTTTAAAAGAAGTGACATGGTCATGTTACAAATTATTTAGAAGTGATGACATACTTCAGATTCTTGTAGTCATCCATAAAGCTGTCATCAAACCATCTTGACATTTTTTCATGCCCTGTAATGCATGAAAAGCTGCACAAAGGCAAGTTGAGATCTGGTTTCCCACAGCACAAAGATGATTTGTCAGATTCTGGTCAGTGATGACATGAGATAAACCATGCAGTCTATTTCGCTCCTAACCTACCTCCTATCACCTATTGTATACCATTTATACCTATGCTTACCGTCTGGCAAACTAATAACACCGTACCAACCCTACCAGCTGAGGGCGCTGTGTGCCCTCTATCTTCCTTCTCCATTTTGTCTGTGCTCACGTTTAGACGTGTTGTTTATGTCTGGCTTTCTTACCGGTTTTTTGGATTATATTTGGACTATATTTGGATTATATTCTCCTCTACCGGATTCCTCATCATCGTACCAGCCCGATTCTTCCTGGATGCGATGAGTATCCTCTTTTTTTTGGCCGTTTTTAGGATCGGCCTTGTTAGGCTTGGTCGGAATTTCTTCCGCCATTAGGTTGAGTGTTAGGCTTCCGAGCCTAGGCGCGTGGGGTCTCCTGTTATAGGATCCTTAGCGCGCTAGCAGGCCCGGTGGTCTTTAGTGTTAGCCTTGAGCCCTTGGGTTCGGGAAGGGTTGCCGTTGTTTCTTCGGCTCCCCGCCTTGGGCGGGTTTCCCCCCCCTTTTTCCCTGGAGATTGGCCTCCGGGGATGCCTTAGTTACTTAGTTACTTGGTTTCTACTTAGTCTTGGGCCTTGGGTTGGTTCGTTCATTCCCCCGCTAGGTATTGAAGTGCCCGTAGGGGCTTCCTGACCTCCTCCCCCCCTCCCGTTTTCCCCATTTTTAGGCCTTGCCCTGTTTGTACTTTGTTACATTCGGGGTTTGGGCGTTGGCCACGCTTCAGCGGGTTCGGCTTCTTGCCGTGCCGTAGAGCTTGTTGTTTACATTCAGCTCGTCTATTTAGCTTCTCTGTAGCTTGCTCGCTAGGCTTTCCTTTGTTGGGTTAGCCTTGTCAGCTTCTGTGGTCTAAGTGGATGGATTATTTCGTTGTTTACATGCCTTCTTAACAATCTGTTCTAACTGTGTTATTCATGCATTGTGTTATACTTTAGTACTCCGGCATTGTTGTATTGTACTATAGCTGGTTTATATTTATATGCATGTTGTATTTGTATGCATGTTGCTACGTGGTTATATTTCTCTTGCATTGTATCTACATAGCTGGTATATATTTATATGCATGTTGTACTTGTTTTTGTTGTGTGGAGAGGGCCTTTGGCCCCTCTCCTCTTCTCTATTCGTTTTTCTCCTTATCTTGCTGCCCAGATCAACCTCTTTGTCCTAGGTGCAAGGGCCACAAACCCTTTTCTTCGTGGGATTTTCACGACTTGTGCACTTTATGCCGTTCATGTTCCCGGGAGAAGACTTGTGTTATTTGTGCAGAGTGGTCATCCTGGGATTGGCTCAAGTTTGAGAAAAGAGCGGAGGAGATGGGAAAGTCCACCCGTAGATCGGGTGTGAGATCCAAGGGCAGTGACACCCTGTCACATAAGACCCGGAACCGTAGCAGGGGCAGGGCTTCGAACCCATGAATGTCCCCAAACGCTACTCAGGATTCATCCAAAGGCAGTGACCCTCGGGCACATAAGTCCTGTTCGGGTGCGGCGTCACCCCCAGGGAACTCCCGTGGTCCGGCTCAGGAGTCAACTACCACATCTTTGATTCTATTATCCAGATCCACTTCTTCTCCAGTTTCAGCCTTGGCTCCTCAATCTGCTGCATCTACGTCGGTGATTTATACTACGCCTGTTCTACCGACCTTTTTGACCCCCTCGGGGGTTCCTGCTCCTGTGGCCCCTACCACGGTTTCTACGACTGGCATTGATGTCCCAGGCCCTTCTCGTGTGCAGCAGCCTACCTTTCTGCAAGTATATTTGTCCGTTATTGCCTCAGACTTGTCTCCGTCTGAGGGCCGCTCTTCTAGGAGCTGTCACAGGAAGGATACTCGTTCGAAGCGTCGCTGAGAACCTTCCTCCTCTTCTGCCTCTCCTCGTCCATCTCGTAGTTCCCACAGGCGTGGGAAGAGAAAGCACCACAGTAAGGAACTGTCTCAGATGGAATCGCTTTCTCAACTAGTTGCTGTTTTGACCCAGTCAGTCCAACAGCTGGCGGCTCGCCCACAAGTGGTTCAGCAGGTGCCTCCTCACCCTTCTGATCCGTCGGTCCTCGATACTCCGGTGGATGGGGGACCCTCGCTTCCAGCTACGATCCCGACGTCTGTTTCTTCTTTCCTACGCCCGCTGGATGACTCTGGCCGCATGGAAGATGCCCAGTCCGCCTCAGACCTAGATTTAGGTCCAGAAGTTCAAGGTTTTCAGGATGATTCCTTTTGTCCAGAGGACAGGAGCAGAGAGGACTATTCTTCTGATGAGGACGTCAAGCCTATCTGCGGAACAGGTTTCACCAAGGATGATTTTGAAAAGGCAGTGGACGTCATTCGCCACCGTTTGGGTTTCGAGATGGCTGAACCTTCCGTGCCTCAATCAGCCCGTAAATCAAAGCTCTAGCTGAACAAATCTTCAGCTACGAAAAGAAGTACAATGCCGGTGGATGCCGAATGCCCCGACAGGTTCGAGTCTCAAGCTGCTACTAAGAACTGGAAACCATTCCCGAGGAGACAGTCTTTGGACTTCCGGGTAGACGACGCCGAGTGGGACGCTATATTTTCTTCTCCCTCCATTCCTCAGGCTTGCTTAGACCGGATGAGGGCAGCGGGAGTCTTAACGTCATCAGGTCACTTTTCTTCTCCTTCCCTTAAGAAGACAGCCAATGCCTGGCAAGCAGTTGATGTTGCAGCTCGAGTTGGCCTTAAATTTTCCTCCTCCTTACTCTTGATTGCGGAGATCCTCTCTAACGCCTTTAGGAAGGTTGAAGTGGAAATCCCCAGAAAGGACTTGCTAGCTCTAGTTAATTTCCTTGGCCCAATTTCTAGACTCACGTACGATCAGTTGGCAAAGGTGGCGGTGAAGGCGACTACTCACAGGAGGGAAGTCATCCTGGATGCGATACGCCTTCCTTTGGAGGAGATTCGGCGCCGATTTTCTGAGCTTCCTATTACGGGGCCGGATCTGTTTGGTGGGAAATTGGAGGAGCAGCTTGCCACGGAAGTGAAACGTCGCAAGGACTGGAAGAAGGCGGACTTTTCCCTGATGGACAACCCCTGCCGCAAACGATCTCCCCAATGTCGACGCCCTCCGTCTGGACCTCCTAGATCATCCTCTTCTCAACGTTGAGGCTCTTCCCAGACCAGGCCTAGTCTTTCGCAACGATCGGGTTCTCAAGCCTCCAGACCGGCTCCTTCTCGGGCTCCAAGAGGTTCCAGAGGTTCTTCGAGGCCTCGCCCTAGATTCCAGCAGAGACCCTAGGGATGCCCACCCTACTGACGTTCTCCCAGCAGTAGGGGGGAGATTGCAACAATTTCATTTGATGTGGGAGTCTCTCTCCCCTGACCCTTGGGTCCGGGATGTCATAAGGAAAGGTTACAGGATCGAGTTTACCTCACCTCCCCCAACTCAGGGTTTCTTCAGGACCAGGCCCGTGACGAGGGCTGCAGATCAGCGTCTCGCCCTCGAAAAGGAGATACAGGACCTCCTTCAAAGCAGGCAGTATACTCCGACCCAGAAGGAATACTTTACCGATCGTCCTTCTTCCTTACTGCAAAGAAACCGGACCTGTGGAGACCAATCCTCAACTTGAAACCTCTTAACAAGGCTTTCATTCGTCCACGCAGATTCAGGATGGAAACCCTCAAGTCGATCATACCAACCCTTCACGAGGGTATGTGGGCAACGTCTCTGGACTTAAAAGACGCCTACCTCTACATCCCCATTCATCCGTCTTATCATCGGTTTCTTGCCCTCTTAAGCAACGGGACTAGGCTTTTCGGGCCTTTCCATTTGGGTTGTCGACAGCGCCCAGAGTTTTCACACGAGTCACGAAGGTAGTGCTAGCGTACCTCAGAAGAAAGGGTCTTCATGTACACGCATACCTGGACGATTGGCTACTTCTCGCTCGTTCGGAGATAGAGTCTGTCCGTACCACCGAGTCCGTTGTCAACCTGCTGGAAGATCTAGGTTGGGTCATCAACAGAGAGAAGTCATCTCTAGTCCCTTCACAGAGTATCACGTATCTCGGCTCGACTTTGGATCTTCGGGCAGGGAAGGCCTTTCCCACTCAGGAACGACTTCAGGCCTTATGGGACCTAATCAACGCCCTCCTTCTACGTTCCTCGGCTCCGGGGAGATTTTGGTTGAGAATACTGGGGCTTCTGGCCAGCCTTGTTGACATCGTCCCCTTCTGCAGGCTTTACATGAGACCAATCCATGTCCATTTACTCAGGTTCTTCACCCCGGCTCGGGACAATCTTCGAAAGTCCGTTCCCCTCCTAGACAAGGTCAAGTCTCATCTCAGGTGGTGGTTGCTCCCACAGAACGTCTTGATAGGGGTTTCGTTCCAGGACCGACGACCGGTGACAACTCTTACAACAGACGCCTCCCTGGTGGGATGGGGGGCAGTGTGGCATTCACAAACGGCGGAGGGAGCTTGGACGGGAGTATCCGATCTCCCTCACATCAATGTCTTGGAAATGGAAGCCGTTCTTCGGGCCATTACCACTTGGGAGTCGCAGTTGCGAGACCACAGAGTAACAGTCCTCTGCGACAATTCGACGACAGTCTCGTACATCAATCCCCAAGGGGGGACCAGATCCCCAATCCTGTGCTTGAAGACATGGCAGCTCCTCCACCAGTGCAAGGATCTCAACATCTCCTTAAGGGCCTCCCATCTGGCCAGCCACGAGAATGTTATGGCAGAAGCCTTGTCCAGGGGCACTCTCAAGGAAACGGAGTGGTCCCTATCTCAGATGTGGGCGGATCTCCTCTTCGAAATGTTCGGCCGTCCTCTGGTGGACCTTTTCGCCTCTCTGGACAACGCCAAGCTACCAACCTTTTGCGAAGCCGTACGAGAAATTGGCAGAAAATTTGCACGCTTCGTCCGACGCTATTTTCCACGAATCATGGAAGCTTGCAGGCCCCAGCGAAGATGGCTGTTGCTTCAAGACGGTGACCCGTCGCAGAATTCGGCTCTAGCAAAGACCGCTTTCACTGACCTGGGATTGGAGGTTTTACGTATCCCACCTCGGAGCCCGGATTTGAATCCGATTGAGAACGTTTTTCATATTGCCGGCCGACAGCTACGACAGGACACATTGCGTTGCAACATCGAAGCGGAATCATTCACCGCGTTCCAGAAGCGCGTAATTGGTACGCGTTGATTGGCAGCAAGATGAAGGTTTTGCCACGATTGGCCGGTCTGGTGATGAGCAGATTACGGTATTTCCCACGACCCTTCTCGAGCAGATCCCAAACAGCTTTGGAAAAAGTCACAGCCAGTATGCCATTCCGCCGCAGGGTATCGTTCGCCAAACTGAGCCAGCGGCCCTCGCAACCCTCCACACAACCGCCCTCCTTCTGCTCCCGAAGCAGATCGATGAGGGTTTTGCTCCCCCACCCTTCCCCACCCTCCCCTGCCCTCCCCTGCCCTCCCCTACCCTTTTTTACCTTTCCCCCACCCTTTCCCACCTACCCCACCCTTTCCGCATTTCCTAACTCTACCGCGAGCTTCACACCCCTTTCCACCATTCACACGACCTCCTCTACCACAACTCACTCCACGCTATGTAACTCTACCTGCAAAGTGTCTGCTACGCACTTCGGCCCCCTGTTAAATATAAATTCTGCCAGATCCACTTTTCCCAGCTTTTTTTGCTCGTCAGCCAGAGCTAGGAGTTGGATCTGCGTTTTAATCCCCTTCTCCACGATAATTTCGGCAACGTCAAACGGGGTCAGTCGTGCCTTCTTTCTTTTTTTCCCTTCCCGGCAGACGCAGAGCCCTTCTCCCCCGCCATAGCGTTTGCTTGCCGCTTATCAGTCGGGTTGACTAAGTCTGGGTGCTCGTCCGACTGGAGGTAATCTACATCCTCCTTGGTTACGTATTTCCAGGCGGTGTAGTAGTTGGTGTGGGACCCGGAAAAATGGCACACCATCCCATACTCAGACATGAGGTAAGCCTTGACAGCCCGCCATCTGCGTAGTGATGCTAATTTCACGGCCATGTGGTAGTGCGCTCCTCCGTCGGCATGTGCTTCTTGACCACAGGACCAGTGTACCAGGGTAGCTCCTGTGTGTGAAAAGGCAGCCACCACCTTGCCAGCAAATGATTCTCTGGTTGGGGTCGCCACCAGGTCAGCCTGACTGTAGGTTATTAAGTAGACAGACCGAACCTGTCTTGCCCCAAGTTCACCGCCCCCTTCATTAACCAAAGATTCACACTGAGTACTTGTAGAAGCCATATTAACTGTACGAAACAACACCCCAATCTGATACCTGTGCTCAATATAGAAATGTATGTTTCCGAGAAGATTCGTTCCGCCATACCAGGGCTATATTGAAAACATTCCAGTGATACATGCCGACTCATCTCCATCCCTTTTCAGCATGCATAATCTGTAGTAATGACGCGCCATGTGATACCAGCGAACCAGCTGCATTTGTACAGGCCCGAGGACAATTCGCGACAAAAGTGCTGGAACAGACAGTGGAATTGGTCAGCCAACTTCCCTACCCTTCCTTACTCTCGGCCAATAAACCCCCTGCCCCCCCAATCAAAGTTGGTCAGTTGGAAAAACTTTCCTGAAAATCTCAGATTAGCAACATTGAAGCGGGGGAACGGGGGTTGTTGTTCCAACTACTTTTGTCGCGGATTGTAGCTTTTAAGTTGCATCACTCTGAGCCAGGTAGCATGTATTCAGTTTTCCTAATATGGTGTGGTGTTCAGTTTTAAGCATTTATCTCCAACCAAGCAGTCATCAGAGATGCACTCAAAACCAGATATCAGTGGGGGCTCTCAAATTCTATAAAGAGAGTTATCAATGCTGCAACAATGATTCAACACATGGTGATGACAGCACATATACAGTACTGCTAAAAGTGCTTCATGCCGAGTCATACAATTTGTGGTGGACTTACAGACATTTCCCACTCGTATTTTGTAGTTTTATGTGTTGAGAGGAAATTTCTTTTAACATATCCTCCAGACCATTCTGTATTAAAAGCTCTATCTGTAATTTGAAGACTGGTTACTCTTCCTTTACTTGGAAGTTCCTTCACTCCCAGGTTTCCTCAAGCAAGATCACAGAATGTAATTTCAGTGTCCAAATTGTTTCAGAGTCATCTTTGGAAATCTTTTGTAATCACAGCCTTTGTTTATCTTTGAAAATTCACAGTGTCAGGTTTGAATATTTCTGTGTAAATCTGGTGTAATACCGAGCTTTGCATTTCATACAAAGTTGTTAAATATTCACAATCATCATTTGGTATGGACAGCGCGGCAAGGACAATTTCATTTAATAGATGCATGATAAATATTTAGAGAATATCAATACCAAAATGCCATCAATTTGAAATTCTCTGTTGATTGTTGAAAGAAAATGGTATTTGTGTTCATTGTGAGTATTATAATGACAAATCAACTTTTCCAAACAACAACCCTATTCAGTACAGGAACATTACTTTCATGCAGAACTGGAACTTTGTTACTGATTGCATTGCACAATAGGAAATGTTATACAATGCATATCTTTTTTTCATGATTACATTAGTCATTTTAGTTATGAGTTTGTGACTAGTCACTAACCAACCCTTGATAGTAATTTGGTAGATCTACGCTCAGTAGCATCAATCATTTCTTGAATGTGGGGGAGGGGACATGGCCACTTCTATAAAAATTTACTGTGTTAATAAAATCTTAAGCCAATTGGTTTATTTCCAAAGTGTGGGGGAAATAGTCCCCTGTCCCATCCCCAGGATTGATGCCCATGTCTACAGTATGCATGTGTTTTATAAAAAATTATATCAGATACTGTACAGTAGGTCTGGTGAGATGGAAATTTCACATGGGGATGTATGGTAGATAAAAACCTAGCAAATAGCCATAATTTTCATCAGAATCTGCCAAAAACTCACAGGTCCTTTTTTACTTTGTTCTGTAATTTAATTGTGAACAATGTCATAAGAAACATGCTATAGATGCATATTTTCTATGTGAAGAAAGGGACTGGCCATGGCTGATGTCACACTTTTCTTTAAGTTACACTGTAGTTCAAGCTCAATTCTTATATTAATTAGTATATTGTGAGGGTTATGTCCTTAGAAATCAAAATTTTATCCTTCAAAAATATATTAGTCTCACTCAAGTTGACAAACATGTGCCAACCCTGCAAAAATATGCGAAAATTACATGTCTTTACTTTTGGATTGGAAATTAGGTGTGGGTAACTTTTTAACCCTTTGCCAGCTAATGCTATATTGTGTGTGTATATGCTTGGCGCTGAAGCAATTTCCTTATACAAAACGTTGTTGTTGGGCCTATATGTAGTGTAGTAGTACTAACGCTAGGCCTAATGTTAGTGCAAGGAGTTGGCAGACTTTGAAACTGGTGTGATTATCTGTATTTTGATCTTCAACTTCCTCCAAATCTTCCAGGAATATATCTGACAAATAACACACTTCCTCACTTTCATCTCCTGAGTCTCCAGGAAATTTTACTGATCTTTGAACTTCTGCACTCTTTTTTGAGGGTGCTGCCATTTTGTTTTAAAAGCAAACATACCCTATACCATCAACTGTTGTGTAAAAGTGCCACTATCAGCAAGCTTATTTTGTTAGCTTTTATATGATAGATAGATTGAGGGTTTTTGTGATATTTTTGTGAAGGGCTGAGCCTATCAAAAGTGAGTTGCAAAAGCATGGAAATGTACGTGCTTAGCGGACTACGGAAATATTTAGAACATGTAAATGTTCATGCTTAGCTGGCAAAGGGTTAAAACAGGTCTTCTAACTCGAGAATGAAAACAGATACTGAAATAACTCCAGTGAATGTTAGTTTTTAATTCTCATCAGCACAATCAAACCTGTTTGCTCACATTTCATTGTGCCTCTGGGCAGTAATTGTGTGAAGTAATAGTACCAGTGTATGACATCTCAATAGTGAGGAAAGACTATGGTGTTGGTTTTCTGGTTCTTAAGCTGTAAAAGTGCTGAACTTCAATTTCAGGCCTTGATGATGAAACAGTCATACAACTTGCAAACAAACTCTGCTTTGAATGGACTCTCCTGGCCAAGAACTTTGGATATGAAGTTGGGGAAATTTCAAGACGCTTTGGCAGTACAGACCAATTGGACATGTCATACATCATGCTTAACGAATGGATTGATGCAAACAATGGAAATCATATAAAAGAGACTAAAGATAAACTTTTTAGAGGGTTGAAAGCCATTGGAAGAGATGATTTAGTTGAGTGGATAGAATCAAGACTCAGTGACACATCTGATGAAGAAACTTATGAAAGTTATGACACAAAGCCCAAGCAAGGTAGGAATATCTTGAAATAACATTACCTTTAGCATGTGGACTCAGTGGTGAGCCACCAACATGCACTTTAATGCTGCAGGAAGCTGCAGTTCTTGATGTTATATACGGAGGAATGCAATTAATTTGGAATTCAAGGGCCTGAAACATGCCATGAACTGTGTTTACAGAATCTATGTATATGTTAGCCTGAATTCGCCATGAATGGCTGTCTTCATTCGTGATGTTGAATTTTAATGTATGTTATCTTTTCAGATATTTTCAAGTGTTTTTTAACAAAAACATCTGCTCAATAACTAGTTGAGCTATTTACTTATAAAGGGATCACACAAAAGTTGGTTGTACATTACTGTATAAATAGTTACATGTGCTGTGAAGATATATGTCAATAAACCACTGCTTTAAATGGTGTCATCCTTCTTGAAATCTTCAAATTACCCTTGGCAGATAGATCAAATTACCTCTGGCAAACAGAAAAAAATTTTCGTAAATATTTGAACTTAAAAGGCTTTTCTCAGAATTAAAGGGTCTGAAGTTTGGCTCCTGGCTGGGTCATACGGCAGACTTTAAAAATGGGACCTGATACTGTCATTGTATTTGGTGCTCAGCATAAGCAGTGGAGAAGGGAAAACAAGCCAGTTAGCCACAACTGGAAAAGATACTGTGTTGATTTAGACCAATTGCTTAGAAAGTGAGCTGCTGTAAAACCTCACTTAACTATCAGTATTAAGAGAAAGTGATGGCAGATTGTCCCATGGAAAAATGCAGCTTCCCTGGGTATTAGCTGTTTGTATGTTATGTTCATTTGCTGCAAGTTGTGATCATGTGCTTGCTGTCCAGAGAGACCTTTGAGTGATTTTGGTCGCCATAGTTCTAGTAATCTAAGTGGGGTATGGTCTAATGGTAACATCTCCATGGTTCAACACCTCTTTGTTGTGAGACTTCTTTATTCCAACAAATCTGCATGACCATATGTATTCCTGTTGGACCATACAAAATAAGGACAAGGAGATGTTGGAACTGAGAGATGTCCTAAGCTATATGTTGGTGAAGCTGTTACAGCTGTTTGTAAGTATAAAATAACAAGAAGAATCGTATTGACAGATGTAACATTCCAGGGGAATGCCAGGGGGATAGGGATATTTCAGGGTGTGTCATTTGAAATAACCTGTTGTGCTTTGTGGATGTTCAAGGTCATCGAATCAAAGGCTAGTGGAATATATGCCCTAGAAAAAGAAAAAAGATCTTTGCATCTACATGCACACTTATTCATTTCTTATAGCATTCTTTAAAGCATCGTACTTGAATTCTCCTTATGGAAGAACAGTTAGACATATGAAAGAGACACTTCAGTGGAAGTTTCAATAGAGTCTGAAATGTAGGCATACTGATATTCAAGTTTAAGTTTAACCACGTCTCCAGTATTATTTTGGGGACCATTTGGCACTCATAACTATAGCTCCAAATAAAGGTTTATTGTCTCAACTAGCCCAGGGAAGTTAGATGAATTTTGTACTTAGCGGAACTTCATCTTTTGTGTGCGGACGAACTGTAATGACTAAATTATCTCTCTATTTTGGGAGAGGTCAAAGATTATTTGGGTTCAGAAGTGGTTTCAATGTTACAGCTTTGATAATAAGGTGTGTGAATGTCAAGCCAAGAATCTTTGTTGTTTTGGGTGCAGGTCAAATGTCATTTTGCGGTCATTGGAATCTCTAGGTTATCAGTAAGGTTGAGTGTGTTTGATATGTATGCCTATGGTTTAAACAGATTCAGTGTCTAAATAGCAACATAAATATTTATGTGAAACACTGTCAGTTAAAAAAAGGAAAACACACATTTTAATTGCAATTAACAACAGTCTCTTGGCTTTCTGGTTTTTCCTCATAGCAAACACAGCTCCTAAGTCAGCAAAGTTTGACCGAATTTTAATGGAGAAGATTGAAAAAGCTGTTCCAGATGCAAAGGGGAGTGATTTCATGGATTTGTTAAATATGTCACATGAATCTGTTCAAGCTCACATGCCACAAAGTGTGAAATATGAAAATAATCCTGTCGTGGCTGTTTTAAGTGCTTGGAAAAAGAAGATGAATCAAGAGGGACATGGAGATATGGATATTATTCAGATGTTGAAAGATCTCTTTACACTATATGGTATGATGAATGCAGTGGTTGTACTTCCAGGTATGTTATGATTAATGGTTGGTATAAAGTGATGATGCTATTGGGAATGTGCTGCTAAAGCATAAAAACATGTTCTCTGTTGGTTCTGTTCATGTGTGCCTCTCAGTCAATCCAGTAAAATTGATTCATTAACTGAATCTAAAATAAGTTTTTCAAAATATAATATTGGTAAAATATAGAAATCTCTTGCAGACATTGATATTCTGCCAAGAGGGGGTTGAGTTGTTACTTTCAGTTATTAAAAATTGACTGCTTTGCCACTAGAAGGAATGATGCAAATAATTTTCACCATGTGGATTTCCCATGTATGTTGTGAAGGAGTGGCACTTTGCTTTATGGTTTGAATGTTTGGTCAATGGATGGAGATGCTTTTAATGTAAATCTGGGACCTCTCGTGAGCACAATCTTCACTTAATAAACTTTTTCCTTGTAACCTTTCAATGGTAAAACTGTTTTTGAAATGAAATTCAAACAAGGAACAGCAGAAGATCATTAAACATACTTGATGAGTCCCCCCTCCCTTCACATCTGATCATTGCATATTTTAGTTTATTCTTGACTTAAAGGTAATAATAAAGTTTTGGTGTAAAATGGTCATATTCCAAGAAAGCTTCCATCAGCCATAAAAAAGTTGTAATAAATCTTTGTGTATGCTTATTTGTTATGGATATAGACTGAGGTGACCAGATGCCCCTGATTTTGGAGACAGTCCCAATACCTGTGTTCTCTCCTGATGAACAAATGTCCCCCAAATTTTCCCCAATTTAAACAAATGCCCCTGGATTGTAAAATTTCATGAGAAAAAAATAATATTGTTGTAAAAAAATATTTTCCAAGATGCAGCCTATGGTGTATCTTGCACAAATTTCAAATGGATGCTAGCTACAGTATAGAAATAATGTATTGAGATATTATCCTTGTGCTCATGCACAATGTATTTAGGCTAACAAATAACAGTTCTGTCAAAATCAAAAGTCTTGAACATTTTGTATCTGGCTTCTTGAAAAAGAAAAAAAAAATTAGAGGGTAAGAGAACACCTTATACTCATTTTCCAGGCTGGAGAAACTCTAACATTGATGTCTCTGAATTATATCCCATCTGTATGTTCACTTTAAAGAGGGAATTCAGTCACCCCAATTTGGATTATTGTAAAAGTCTCACATGTTTTATGATTGGCTCTCGAGATTCATGTGACAAAATTTTTCTTACTAAATTATAAAATTTAGAAGAGTTACATATTGGTTTATTGATTCCTTGCCGTAGGCAGGCAAGGAATCTATGCGATGGTGATGTCGTGTGTGTGTATGTGTGGGTGTGTGTGTGGGTATGTGTGTGTGTGTGTTTGTGACACTTGCTTGTAAACAGGATATCTTAAGATAGGAATGTCCGACACTTTTCATATTTGGGATATAGATTTATCATGTTGAGAGGAACAACCCTATTGTTTTTGGTAGAGGTCAAAGGTCATTTGAGGTCACCAGCGGTAAAATTGCGACAATTTCAAAAATAGCTTGTAAACACGATATCTTCAGATAGGAGTGACCAACACTTTTCATACTTGGTATATAGATTTTTCATGTTGAGAAGAAGAACCCTGTTGTTTTTGGTAGAGGTCAAAGGTCATTTGAGGTCACCAGCAGTAAAATTGCGAAAATGGCTTGTAAACACCATATCTTCAGATAGGATTGCCCGACAATTTTCATACTTGGTATATAGATTAGCCATGTTGAGAGGAAGAACCCTAATGTTTTTGGTAGAGGTCAAAGGTCATTTGAGGTCACCAGCAGTAAAATTGCGAAAACGCCGAAAATGGCTTGTAAACACCATATCTTCAGATAGGATTGCCCGACAATTTTCATACTTGGTATATAGATTTGCCATGTTGAGAGGAAGAACCCTATTGTTTTTGGTAGAGGTCAAAGGTCATTTGAGGTCACCAGCGGTAAAATTGCGACAATTTCAAAAATAGCTTGTAAACACCATATCATCAGATAGGAGTGACCAACACTTTTCATACTTGGTTTATAGATTTGTCATGTTGAGAAGAAGAACCCTAATGTTTTTGGTAGAGGTCAAAGGTCATTTGAGGTCACCAGCAGTAAAATTGCGAAAACCCCGAAAATGGCTTGTAAACACCATATCTTCAGATAGGATTGCCCGACAATTTTCATACTTGGTATATAGATTTGCCATGTTGAGAGGAAGAACCCTATTGTTTTTGGTAGAGGTCAAAGGTCATTTGAGGTCACCAGCGGTAAAATTGCGAAAACACTGAAAATGGCTTGTAAACATGATATCTTCAGTTAGGAGAGAACAACACTCTTCATATTTGGTATATAGATTTTTCATCTTAAGAGAAAAGCCTATTGTTTTTGGTAGAGGTCAAAGGTCATTTGAGGTCACCAGCGGTAAAATTGCGAAAACGCCGAAAATGGCTAGTAAACATGATATCTTCAGGTAGGAGTGACCAACACTTTTCATACTTGGTATATAGATTTGTCATGTTGAGAAGAAGAACCCTATTGTTTTTGGTGGAGGTCAAAGGTCATTTGAGGTCACCAGCGGTAAAATTGGGAAAACGCCAAAAATGGCTTGTAAACACGATATCTTCAGATAGGATTGCCGGACAACTTTCATACTTGGTATATAGATTTGCCATGTTGAGAGGAGGAACCCTATTGTTTTTGGTAGAGGTCAAAAGTCATTTGAGGTCACCATCGGTAAAATTGCGAAAACACTGAAAATGGCTTGTAAACATGATATCTTCAGTTAGGAGAGAACAACACCCTTCATATTTGGTATATAGATTTTTTCATGTTGAGAGAGAGAAGCCTATTGTTTTTGGTAGAGGTCAAACGTCATTTGAGGTCAATAGCAGTAAAATTGCGAAAGCTTCGAAAATGGCTTGTAAACACGAAAGCTTCAGATAGGAGTGACCGACACTTTTCATACTTGGTATAAAGATTTGTCATGTTGAGAAGAAGAACCCCATTGTTTTTGGTAGAGGTCAAAGGTCATTTGAGGTCACCAGTGGTAAAATTGCGAAAACGCCGAAAATGGCTTGTAAACACGATATCTTCAGATAGGATTGCCCGACAACTTTCATACTTGGTATATAGATTTGTCATGTTGAGAAGAAGAACCCTATTGTTTTGGTAGAGGTCAAAGGTCATTTGAGGTCAATAGCAGTAAAATTACGAAAGCTTCGAAAATGGCTTGTAAACACAAAAGCTTCGGATAGGAGTGACCGACACTTTTCATACTTGGTATATAGATTTGTCATGTTAAGAAGAAGAACCCTATTGTTTTTGGTAGAGGTCAAAGGTCATTTGAGGTCACCAGCGGTAAAATTGCGAAAACGCCGAAAATGGCTTGTAAACACGATATCTTCAGGTAGGAGTGACCAACACTTTTCGTACTTGGTATATAGATTTGTCATGTTGAGAAGAAGAACCCTATTGTTTTTGGTAGAGGTCAAAGGTCATTTGAGGTCACCAGCGGTAAATTTGTGAAAACGCCAAAAATGGCTTGTAAACACGATATCTTCAGATAGGATTGCCGGACAATTTTCATACTTGGTATATAGATTTGCCATGTTGAGAGGAGGAACCCTATTGTTTTTGGTAGAGGTCAAAAGTCATTTGAGGTCACCATCGGTAAAATTGCGAAAACATTGAAAATGGCTTGTAAACATGATATCTTCAGTTAGGAGAGAACAACACTCTTCATATTTGGTATATAGATTTTTTCATGTTGAGAGAGAGAAGCCTATTGTTTTTGGTAGAGGTCAAAGGTCATTTGAGGTCAATAGCAGTAAAATTGCGAAAGCTTCAAAAATGGCTTGTAAACACGAAAGCTTCAGATAGGAGTGACCGACACTTTTCATACTTGGTATAAAGATTTGTCATGTTGAGAAGAAGAACCCCATTGTTTTTGGTAGAGGTCAAAGGTCATTTGAGGTCACCAGTGGTAAAATTGCGAAAACGCCGAAAATGGCTTGTAAACACGATATCTTTAGATAGGATTGCCTGACAACTTTCATACTTGGTATATAGATTTGTCATGTTGAGAGGAAGAATCCTATTGTTTTTGGTAGAGGTCAAAGGTCATTTGAGGTCACCAGCGGTAAAATTGTGAAAACGCCAAAAATGGCTTGTAAACACGATATCTTCAGATAGGATTGCCGGACAATTTTCATACTTGGTATATAGATTTGCCATGTTGAGAGGAGGAACCCTATTGTTTTTGGTAGAGGTCAAAAGTCATTTGAGGTCACCATCGGTAAAATTGCGAAAACACTGAAAATGGCTTGTAAACATGATATCTTCAGTTAGGAGAGAACAACACTCTTCATATTTGGTATATAGATTTTTTCATGTTGAGAGAGAGAAGCCTATTGTTTTTGGTAGAGGTCAAAGGTCATTTGAGGTCAATAGCAGTAAAATTGCGAAAGCTTCAAAAATGGCTTGTAAACACGAAAGCTTCAGATAGGAGTGACCGACACTTTTCATACTTGGTATAAAGATTTGTCATGTTGAGAAGAAGAACCCCATTGTTTTTGGTAGAGGTCAAAGGTCATTTGAGGTCACCAGTGGTAAAATTGCGAAAACGCCGAAAATGGCTTGTAAACACGATATCTTTAGATAGGATTGCCTGACAACTTTCATACTTGGTATATAGATTTGTCATGTTGAGAGGAAGAACCCTATTGTTTTTGGTAGAGGTCAAAGGTCATTTGAGGTCACCAGCGGTAAAATTGTGAAAACGCCGAAAATGGCTTGTAAACACGATATCTTCAGGTAGGAGTGACCAACACTTTTCATACTTGGTATATAGATTTGCCATGTTGAGAAGAAGAACCCCATTGTTTTTGGTAGAGGTCAAAGGTCATTTGAGGTCACCAGCGGTAAATTTGTGAAAACGCCAAAAATGGCTTGTAAACACGATATCTTCAGATAGGATTGCCGGACAATTTTCATACTTGGTATATAGATTTGCCATGTTGAGAGGAGGAACCCTATTGTTTTTGGTAGAGGTCAAAAGTCATTTGAGGTCACCATCGGTAAAATTGCGAAAACACTGAAAATGGCTTGTAAACATGATATCTTCAGTTAGGAGAGAACAACACTCTTCATATTTGGTATATAGATTTTTTCATGTTGAGAGAGAGAAGCCTATTGTTTTTGGTAGAGGTCAAAGGTCATTTGAGGTCAATAGCAGTAAAATTGCGAAAGCTTCGAAAATGGCTTGTAAACACGAAAGCTTCAGATAGGAGTGACCGACACTTTTCATACTTGGTATAAAGATTTGTCATGTTGAGAAGAAGAACCCCATTGTTTTTGGTAGAGGTCAAAGGTCATTTGAGGTCACCAGTGGTAAAATTGCGAAAGCGCCGAAAATGGCTGGTAAACACGATATCTTCAGATAGGATTGCCTGACAACTTTCATACTTGGTATATAGATGTGTCATGTTGAGAAGAAGAACCCTATTGTTTTGGTAGAGGTCAAAGGTCATTTGAGGTCAATAGCAGTAAAATTACGAAAGCTTCGAAAATGGCTTGTAAACACAAAAGCTTCAGATAGGAGTGACCGACACTTTTCATACTTGGTATATAGATTTGTCATGTTAAGAAGAAGAACCCTATTGTTTTTGGTAGAGGTCAAAGGTCATTTGAGGTCACCAGCGGTAAAATTGCGAAAACGCCGAAAATGGCTTGTAAACACGATATCTTTAGATAGGATTGCCTGACAACTTTCATACTTGGTATATAGATTTGTCATGTTGAGAGGAAGAACCCTATTGTTTTTGGTAGAGGTCAAAGGTCATTTGAGGTCATCAGCGGTAAAATTGCGAAAGCTTTGAAAATGGCATGTAAACACGATATCTTCAAAAAGGAGTGACAGATACTCTTCATATTTGGGATATAGATTTGTCATGTCGAGAGAAAGAAGCCTATTGCTTTTGGTAGAGGTCAAAGGTCATTTGAGGTCATCAGCGGTAAAATTGCCAAAACTTCGAAAATGGCTTGTAAACACAATATCTCCAGATAAGAGTAACAGATACTTTTTATATTTGGTATATAGATTTGTCATGTTGAGAGAAAGAAGCCTATTGTTTTTGGTAGAGGTCAAAGGTCATTTGAGGTCATCAGCGGTAAAATTGCGAAAACACTGAAAATGGCTTGTAAACACGATATCTTCAAAAAAGAGTGACAGATACTCTTCATATTTGGTATATAGATTTGTCATGTCGAGAGAAAGAAGCCTATTGCTTTTGGTAGAATTCAAAGTTCATTTGAGGTCACCAGCGGTAAAATTGGGAAAATCCCGAAAATGGCTTTTAAACATGATTTCTTTAGATAGGAGTGACCGACACTTCTCATGCTTGGTATATAGGTTTGTCATGTTGAGAGAAAGAAGTCTATTGTTTTTGGCTGAGGTCAAAGGTCATTTGAGGTTATCAGCGGTAAAAATGTGAAAACACCGAAAATGGCTTGTAAACATGATATCTTCAGATAGGATTGCCCGACAACTTTCATACTTGGTGTATAGATTTTTCATGTTGAGAGAAAGAAGCCTATTGCTTTTGGAAGAGGTCAAAGGTCATTTGAGGTCACCAGCGGTAAAATTGCCAAAACTTCGAAAATGGCTTGTAAACACAATATCTCCAGATAAGAGTAACAGATACTTTTTATATTTGGTATATAGATTTGTCATGTTGAGAGAAAGAAGCCTATTGTTTTTGGTAGAGGTCAAAGGTCATTTGAGGTCACCAGGGGTAAAATTGCGAAAATTCTGTGCCTAAAATGGAAAGAAAAATCTACCAAGCACTGTCAATTTGAAAGCAGGTAAGGTATTTGATGGCAAGGAATCACTAAGCCTTCTGGCTTTCTGGTCTTGAATGTGCAGTGGTTAAATCCTGAAATGACATGGTAAATATTTGAAAGTGAAATAAGAAGGGATCTTTGGGATCTGTGTGTTTTTCAAGATGAGATTTTGTTGATGGATTTTGCCCTTTAATGTTCTGCCCTTTTAAAATTCCTCTGGTTTCATTTGCTTGTTGTTTTATGGCTTTCACTTGGATTTTGAATAACCTGAGTAGTTAGTCTTTTTTATTTCAAAGGGGAGTTTTGCATTGTTTCAGATTTGCCACCAGAGGGAAGTTCTGTCGATATGGAAAACACAAGGGAGCAGTTACAGGGAGCTGTAGGTGGAGAATCTGTTCCAGAGTTTAATGTCAATTCTATGGTAGAGGTTGACTGGGATGGAAAGACAAGACCTGGAGTTATTCAGTGGATTGGAAATGTGAAAGGACTGGAGAGTCATGGAGAAATAGCAGGAATTGAATTGGTGATTAACTAATACCTTTCTTTGTTCTTTTCATCATATGAGTTGCCCCTCATTATATTGTTAATAATGACTTCTTCCCCAAGCAAGTGCAAGTGAAGGCCTAATGTGATGCTAAAATATCCAACAAAGTTGCCCAACAGTTCATAGTCACTTGAAATAGGGAGTATTAATTTGAGACAGAAGCCAGATCTGCCATATAAACCATCCAATTTACTTCCAGCATATGATTAGATACAGTTAGAAACCAACCCACAATGGGTATGCAATGTTTAGCATGAGATGTTTCATTTTGGGAAATATCTATGCCTTACACTTCCACAAGTTTCGAGGTAGGAGAGGTTTCCCACTTTCCGCATGGCAATTTGTTACTTTCACGCTGATGAAAAATTGTAGTTACGCATTTTTGACAGTGTGAGCATGTGTATATGTGTTAACACAATATATCAAGAAAGAAAATACCAACAGTTCTCATACTTACATAAATGGCTGCCATTAGAACTTTAATATGTACTTTGATGGTAATCAAAATTCTTTGGAAGTCTTCAGAAATGAAAGACTGAAAACACTGTTTCAGAGGCGTAGTAATTCAAGAGAGGGTTAGGCCTATGGATACAGTTGTTTTCATACTTAATAGCATATATAGATACAGTGCTACAGTGCATGAAGGAACCTCAGTTGTTTGAGTAGGGGTCAAAGGTAATTTGAGATCCCTAGAGATATCAGATTGAAATGTTTGTTAGCACAGCATTAAGGCTTTCATACTCAGCATTTATGTATTGAGTAGAACTACACTTCTGCTCTGTATAGAGTTCACGCCATCTGACGCTACTGACAGTGGAACTTAGAAAACTTTATGAGCAAGATATGCTACAAAACATAGATATCTTTCATACATAGTAAATGTATTTGCCATTTTTAACACAAAAAATACTGCTAATTTGTTACTGTGGTAGTCAGTAAAAGCCATTTGAAAGTACCAGAAGACAATCTGAACATTATGAAACTTTAACAATTGTGAGCATGGCATATATCCCAACGCAGGAAACAAAAATAACTCCTTTAGTTACTGTGAGGATATATATTATAGGAGCTACCATGGGACTGGTGAAAGGCAGAGTCTGTTGAAATTATTTCATTAAAACCAAAGTCTCTGTTTTATTGTGCTTGCATAAATAGAACTTGTGAAGTTATTTGTAAAATCTTTGATACAAAAAAGGCACATGCTGAACACACTGAGGAAACTTTGCATTGCCCTAATAACCAAATTAATTGTGATATACACTGCTGGATAAAAAAGGTGCTGTTTTATACTTTCTGTTAAGAGCCCTGCAATAAGGTAATTATGTGTCAAAAATTTTAGTAAATCTAAATAATTCTGCTAATTCATACAATGCATGCAGTCTGAAAATGATATTGTTTGTCCATGCTTGGAATTCAGGGACTGTCAAAATTACCTTGATATTTACAAGAACTCTCAACCAGCTGTTCTTTTATATTCAAAGGTGTAACATGTTGTCACAGTGTTATTGGTCTTGGAACCAAAATCATTCAAAAATTGTGAGCTAGAACTTCTTCAAAAATTATCATATTTTGTGTATACAAAACAGTTTTGAGAAAATATGTGTCCTTTTTGTTCTCCATCCATGTAAGTTGCCATGAAGGTCTCAGGAATTTACTGTACATGTATGTAATATGATTAATATCGCTATGTGAGACAGTGGCTGAATATTTCGACTGCAAGGTCATGTGGTTATAGAGCATCAGACTTGCATTCGGGAGTTTGACTCCTCCTCAGATCATACCAAAGACATACCAGAGCCTACTGCCATTGTGCTTGGTGTTCAGCATAAGCAATGGAGTGTGGAAAATAAGCCAGTGGGACAAACTGTGAAGAAGCTCTGGCCAGCTTGGCTTAACCCTTTACCGTTGTTTGGGGCCTTTTGGACCAATACGGAGGGCGCAGCTGTCACCCATCTTTGCTGTTTCATGCGGAGCTCGAAACTGAGAGTAGCTACCCAAAAATTTGGGCACAACAACTAGAGGGACAATAATTTAAGGTCACAGGGTCAATAACCTACGGAAGCTGATGCAGGGCGTGCTACGTCCGCTTTTCCGCCCACTCCCGAGGCGCGCAAATATGCCCTTACTGGAGCACAACGGTAAAGGGTTAAACCAAATGGTTAAAGTAGAACTGGGCCATAAAACTCCATCTAATCCAAGAAAATTTGGGATTCGTAATGATGGGATATGTTAATTAGCTTAGGGTATAAGGACACACCAGAATGAATGAGTTAAATTGTGTGTCCTTATACCCCCAACAAAAGTAAATGAAACAAGTCACCATCCCTGCTCCCCCTTTCGATGGCTGCAAGTTTATAATTATCAGATGGGACACAACATTGAAAGGGGGATAGGGGGTTTCAAGTCGAGTTTGAGTGATTGTGAGTGCATTTTGGCACTGTATCAGCGACTTTGTTTCATTTGTTTCGTCGGGGATTGTAGGTAAAAAGGTTAAGTTCAAATAAAGTTCAAATATGGTGCAAGTAGGTTCAAATCCTCCCATTGTCACCTCTTTGGACAGGCATGAACATTTCGTGGGCATATTCTGAAACCACCAATTACCCCCACATCACCTCCACTTACCCCCCCCCCCACCTCCCTTTCCCATGGCGTGTGTTATTGGAGGTGTTATGTTCCAAAGTGCTATGGAACCACAAAGCTGGATTGCTTTCAATACAACTTGCAAAACAATACATGAAGACTTCAGTAACTGAGATGTTCAGAATTGTTCAGGTGAAGAAATTGTTCTTTAATGTTTTGAAAGTTGATTTTGTTTGGCTGTTCACTTTGCAGGAAGAGGGAATTATTGTTGGAGGCACAAACGGATGGTTCTGCAATGAAAAGTACTTTGAGTGTGAAGGAGGAAGAGGCCTGTTCCTGCCCCTCAAAAGATGCAGACCAGATTCACGCTTCTTAAGTGAAACAGAGACCAACAGAAAGAAAATCAGAACAACAGAAGAAGGTATTGTCATACTTAACTTTTATGTTGTCAATGCTAATATATTATTACGTAGTAAGTTTCAAAGCAGTAATGCCATTTGTTTCTTTTTTCACATCATGTGGTGAATGTGTATAGACTGTATAAAGTTCCTGTAATTCAAGAAATTTGCAGTACTTTCGTACATGTCATATATTTGGAGAGCCTTTTGGTTTCATACTAAAGGCATAATTACATACCATGCCTACTTAGCAGGCTAGGCCACAACGGTGCCTGTGCATGTAAAATTTGTTGCTGGGGGTTGCCAAGTGTCATTTTTTCTTCTTACTTCCCGAAGTGTTAATTTTTGTCCTTGTTTTGATTGCTGAAGTTCTTAAATAATAGCAAAATTTCTCAAATGTAGTAACATAGTTATTATATTCTATGGTTAACGGGTCTACTGAATCCAGTTTGTATGATGGTATACTTTGTTCATTGCGCAAGAACATTTCCTGCAACTATTATGAGGGTTTTAATGTTTCCACTTTTAGTGGAAAATGTCGTCATGGTTACAGTATTTAGAAACAAGGTTTTCTCTCTTTTCAGTCATTTTTAATGAAAATCTTGTTTTGTATGAAGGAACAAGGCTAATTAACAAGCGACCTGTGCATTGAGTAGAGTATATAATGCACAATCAGGGGCTGATGCTATTGCTGGATGCACTTGGGCTATGCTCTTGTGCATGGCTTGCATTAACCCCCATCTTGCATTATCCTCTCCCAATGCACAGTCCAGCGTTGATTAACCTTTTATTAAGTGATGAAATCTTCTTGCAACCATGATCTATACCAAGTTGGAGCACATTCTATTTTAATAGTGATTTTGCATGCTTTTATCAATTTGCAGTACAAGACAAATTGTTGATAACACTTTGTTCAACTGTTAAATTTAGTTCTTGTTCACACTCTCCTGTATGACATTTTCTTGTCATCTTAAGGTAACCATGCAGTAGGTCTTTTCTTGAGTAACAATTTGTATCTGGGAAAACGTGGAAAGTGAAATCACTATACCCAAAAATGGTTCAGAGGCCTGCAGGGAATCAGTAAAACATTTGGCTTGTTTAATCATTGATCCATGTCACCTTCCTTAACCCCTTTGTCACACATGGTTTCACCATAAATTTACCATTTCTACATATATGCATGTCGGAAAAAATACCCTTAAAACAATTTCGTCAGGAACTGTTCTCAGCACAAATTTTATGCCCATTTAAGCATTTGAAAATGACCATGAAGATTGACATTTGATAGCACTTTATCTCAGAATAAGCTGAAAGGGGATGTCGCCCTTCAGTGCACTTTAAGTATTAAATTTGATTCCCTTTTTCCCAGCACTTATTTCAGGATTTGTTGTAAGTTGTTTTTTGAACCCCAAAGTTGTTGGGCTTCTATTGTACCAGAATGGTAATCAAATCTGCTGCTCATTGAAGCAGCTAATAGGAGTAATGAACCAGTGGGTCGGGTACTATAATTGGGAACCACAGTTTTTCCCTAAAAACTGTGGTAGCCACAACAGATCTCCTTAAAGGCTAATATCCCGTAATGTGTGGTTTCACCGTGAAACCATAGCACCCAGCTGCGCCCTAGAGTAGCTCATTATAAATCTGCAGTGTGTTATCATGTTTTGGACACAAAATGGGCTTGATGAGGAGATACTTAACACATATGTATCCTAGCTTGGGGTGTAGGGATCGCAAATATGGCATCTGTACAAAAACTTATTATTTCCCGGAACCCATACAAACATATTGTGTATACGTAATATAATTGCATGGCTCAGTATGGTGGGATGGACTCTCTTCCATAGCAAAAGGGTTAACCACTAAATCACCCTACTGAATTTTTTGCAGTATTAATTCTTTGAATAGTCTAAGAGAAATTTGGAGATCTTATGAACTTAAATCATTTTTTGAAGGTCTGATAGTTAAAAATTTACTCTGGTGGTACCAATTCCAACTGCCTAAGAATACAACTGACAACAGCAGCAGTTAGTTGTAAAATTCCTTGTAAAATGATATAGTTGGGTATTTGGTGGGAGAAGCCTGAAAAACCCCTAAAGAGCTGAATTGCTATCAAAGTGCAACTGAAATTGATCATTTCATAGGTTAATCTCTATGTTATACTTGTATCATACGTAAGCATGAGCTAAGTATGTAATTTTTAAAATAAGAATATTTTTTTAATTTAAAAAAGGAGGGGGCAGGGCAGTCAGATGAGAAAACTGTGAATTGCTTATGTGTGGAAAAACCACCTTGCATTTAACCACTCAGTGGTTATCTAACCCCAAACTTCCTGGTTGTAATGCTCCATCAAATGATTCCCTTTATGCTTTCAACCACTGCCACCTTTCACATAATAAGTATTGGGTGGCATGGTCTTGCATGATATACTACAGTTAGGGCAAATTTAGACCTGAAATGATTCATACAACATTCTTTGTTTGCATCATTTGTAAATCAAGCACCTACAGCAGTAGTAAAAGAGTAGCTCAGCAAAGAGAGCATGATAGTCTTTTTCAACATGTAGTTCAACATTTGAGGATCAGGGAGCTTATTGGCTAATGGAGGACCCTACACCAGAGTGAGCGTGAGCAAGATTTGCCTTCTCTTATAGACTAGCATCCAGATACAAACGAGGCAGGCATGTGCCCATGTGCTATTGTCCCGGTCCTTCTCCCATGACCACTATTTAATGCCCTCATCCAACAGACCAGGGTTTTCCCCCAGTCTTTAGCCACTTTCCCCAAAGGCTGGGAGGGGTGGAAGGTAACTTGCTCTGCACCACTGCTGGACAACTAAACCAAAGCAAAGTGGACAAGTTCCTAAATAGAACAACTTTCTGAATGGGACAACATTCTGAATGGGACAATCTGATTCCCAAATTATTAATCACCAATTTGAACCCCCTCAGTATCACTTTGAACAGCTATGCTGAGCAACTGAATTTTGGCCCCCAAAGATTTCCAAGTGGTTTCACCAGCATTTGATCCAGGGACCTCATTTGTGCAAAGAGTACACTCACCTACCAAGTCACCTCCATTATATTGAAGCCTTTCTTTTACTCCATTTCTCCATTTTCCTCTAGATTTTGGTGGTGTTAAATGTGAACCAGTGGAAGGTCATGAAAAGCCACCAGAGAAAGTTATGCAAGAAAGCATTGGCATGTTCAAAGGTATCCAGGGAGACCACAATTCCTGCTACATGGATGTCACACTTTACAGTATGTTTGCATTCAACAGTGTTTTTGATGCCATCCTCCATTGTGATGAAAGTACCAAAGCAGAAGTCAGGGATGTCAAAGATGCCCTCCGGCGAACTATTGTAAACCCTTTGAGAAGGTTTGACTCTTGAAGTTTATGTTAGTTGTAGAAAAGTGATACCACTGATCTTGTAAGCATTCTGTATTGCTCTGCCTCATCAGGAATTAGAAAGAATTTGACTATCATAAGAGTTAAGTGAAATAGTTTTGGTGCACTGGTTCACCCAGTTCAAAAAGTTACAGAAAAGCCAAAATTCTGAAAGAGTCAGTTGGTGTGTAATGACCAAACTTTTCATTGCTCTATACACCCTTATATCTGGGTACAAGGATACTCTGATGATATGTGTAAAAAGTGGGTCAAGATATTCTAAACTAAAAGTAAAGATTTTTCTACTTGCTTGTTTCAGATACTTTGAGGTTCTCAAGCTCTATTTCTAACCCCTGGTTCTGATTGGTGTGGCTTACGTTCTCCATGCTTCTAACCTTTCTCAATGTTGTCATATATAAGAATACACCTTCTGATAAAACAACTCATACACATTCATAGCAGCAAAAGTTAAAAGCATTTTACAAATTGGGGAGAAATGGGTTTTGTTGTTGAATTCAACTGTCTCCATGAACACAACTTTCTGCTATTGATGCATCAGCCTGGATTAGTTGTCATGCCTTTGAACATGCTATCAAATGTAGAGAATTTTGCATGCCATCCCTTTTCCAACAGCCAAACTTTTGTAATGAGGAGTGTGCAGTCCAGAGAGTGTCCCCTTTTCTTGACCTTTTCCCATGACAGCAATCTATCAGTCTCCTAACACCTATCCCACCAGCCATTCATGCTCTATGTATCCATACTGTCCAAAAGGCCTGGTGGCGCCTCCATTCAGTTAGAAAAACATCCAAATCCAACATTCAGAATTTTGGATCATTTTACCCCTCTTAACATGAGACCCTCGCAGTAGCCTTCATTTTAGGTGCATTTCATGAAAAACTGTAATGTTTTTGTGGGATCAAAAATCATCTAAGGTCATCAGAGGTGATTGGTTTACCATGAAAAGCAGAGGTAAATGCTTTGTATGGAGTAGAAATATGCTCTTCTCTATTTGGGAGTAGTGTAAGGTGATTTGGGGTCACAAAATCAGAACAGTGCATAGTGCAGAATGTGTAATTTTTGTGAGCATGGAAAACTTTCCTAGGTGGTTGCCCCATTGAATACAGGATTTTTTGCTGCTGTTTGTTAAATGTCGCATAAGGTCACCAAAGGTCTAACAAAAAGATATGTAAGCATGTCTTGTCAGTGATACTTGTATTTCTCATACTTGGTGTGGATCACAATGTTTTAGGATAATAACATTATAGAGGTATCAACATAACCATGATATCATAATGGTACTCTGGTAGTGGTCCTTTTGGGGTGTTCATGATTTTTGGATCTATGGCCCAGGATGGCCTCTAGGGTCCATTTTGTGAAATATTACAAAATGCTTAAGCCTACCTTTGAATTATTGTTTAAAGGGATGGCAGTCTGTAATAAGGATGCTTGGTTAGTGATCTCTGAATGGTACGCTGCAATTTTAGGTCCAAAGCCCCATTAGGGCCCTTTGGCGCTTTTTATGAAATTCAGCAAATTGCTCCTCATCCTACAAATTGTCATGTACAACTTTGATGCTGTCCTATATTGACACTCAGTTGTTGGTACCTTTATTATGTACAGGAAGTGTGGGTCCAAGGCCCAAAGTGTGGCCCTGAGGTCCATTTTGTTAAGTGAAAGAGGAATATTACAAAATGTTTAAGCCTGCCTTTGAATTATTTTTAAAAGAGTTGGAGTCTTTAAGAGTCTTTAAAAGGATACTTGGTTAGTGATCTGTGGATGGTATGCTGGAGTTTTTGGTGCAAGGCCCCATTTGGGCCATTTGTCACGTTTTATGAAATTTTGCAAAATTCTCCACCTCCTACAAATTGCCTTGTACAAGTTTGATGTTTGTTTCTAATGACACTCGGTTTTTGGTACCTTCATTGTAAACAAGAATTTTGGGTCCAAGGTGCAAGACATGTCCCAAGGGTCCCTTTTGTTATATGAAAAGTCAATAGCTCAAAATTCTAGATTTTTCTTCATAAGTATCTGCTACACTACTCCAAACTGGTATCTGCCTGTGGATGTAATGTGTGGACAGATGTCTCTGACTGTTAAGGGAGGCAGGTTTTAGTTTTCATTCTGTTGTCACAGCACAATTAACTTATTTTCTGCTTGGTTAATTGCTGACCAAACTTTATCTTTTGAGGAAACAGTGAACAGGGAAAATGGTGGATTGAATTGAAGTAGTAGCAAGTCTTCCTTGAGAACCATCTAGCCAATATGCAATTTTTGCAATCTCATGTAATGCCCTGAAGGGAATGTAATAACGAGGTAGAACCACCTGTAAGCTGTTATTGTTGGCTTTGTCATTTATCTTCTGGTCAGTCACCAAAAAATTTAATCAAAGAAGTGCAAGGGATCTGTTTGAGCACATTGTGTATCAAGTTAGTATTATGCATAGTCTGGTTTAAAGTTCCTATAGTTGTTTATTGCACATAAAAATACCGAAATGATTTCACTAAAGTATTAGGCAAGTTGAATTTAACCAAGGTTGCAAATTAAGTGGAACCCCTATGTCACTAGATTATATGTTCGATTGGACTTAATGCAATTAAATGTAGATACATAATATATCAAATTACTACCTACCATAAGGTAATACCCATCTTGAGACAACAATTGGTTAGAACTTACTGTGCATATGATAACCACTGACCAGTACAAAACACAGCTAAATGTTTAAATTAAATCACTGATTCTTCTATATTTGCTGCGATACTTGATTGATATTTCCTTCAGAGCAGTCAGGGTCAAAGGCCCTTCAAGTAAAAGGGTGTAAGCAGTCTCAATGGGTGGAAAAACCAGCAAGTTAGGAAGCTCCTTTCATGGTATTTGGAGAGAAATTTGGACATTGGAGGGAAATTAAACTTACAATGCACTGACTGCATCTTGGAAAATTTGGGAAATTTGATTATCTTCCAAGAAAATGAGCATTCATTCCAGTCCTGGCAGTTGCTCCCAGTGTGTTTTGAAACAACAGCTAATGTCCCAATTTTCTCCTTATTTATTGTGTTTGCCTGCAAAGTATCTTCAGAATTTTTCAGGACTAAAATATTACATTTATGGTTATCAAAGTCAATTAGTAAATATCACAATTAGAGCAGAATTAAAAGAGAAAAAATATTGTGGTTCCTTCTATTTTGTAACATAAAAAATTGCAAAATGATTTACTCAAGTTAATGTGTATTCAGTTAATTAAATGTTTATTCAGTTAAACTGTGTTGACATGCTGTTATAATGATGCTTGGTTCATGATGAGGTTATTGTATTTTGGATGTTTTGGTTCATGGTCCTGTCAAAGCTCATGGACTATCTTACAGACTCTGATCATCTCAATTGCATTCGTAAGGTTTGAAGTTAATCCCTGGCCAGGTCACACCAAAAGTTATGAATATTGGTAATATTTTTACTTGTTAGAGTGCTAATCATTTGTTTGATGTTAATAATTAGTTCAGGCCATTATCAATGATTATTAAGGTGCAATTATCTGATACTCTAGTCCCTTTTGTAGTTTCTTATTGAAACTCTCTGAAGGCAATAGAATTAATTAAAACTGAAGATAGCTTGGAACACTTTGTTGAAATTTGTTAGGTTGCCTTCAGGGTGAAAGAGTAAAATTGTGGTTATATGTCAGTTGAGGTCATTTAAACTGGCATCTAGACAGCCAAGGGACTCTTTGAAGGTATGAGCTTCTACACCATTGGTGCTCTAGTTTTTGTTTCAGTAGCCATTCAAATTGAAATTAAAACATAATTATCTCCTATGATTGGTATACTTTCTGGCTTTCCCAGAGAAAACGAAAGGGAATTCCACATGGAGTATTTTCCTTTAAGTGTGCCAAACTGTCATACATCTGCTGCAGTGGGTATATTTTGGATTAGTAGAAAGGTCTGTTTTGGTTTTGTTTAATACTGGGCCTGCATAGATATTCTCAGGAATTGAACAATGATGCAGAAACATCAGCATGGGTTCTGATGATAACCAATGTCAGGGAAAAATTCAAAATCTTAACTTTTCCTTACATTGGTTCTGTAAACTTGGCCGTTATGTTTTGGCAATTGAAAATTAACTGCTAGCAAAAAGAGAAAATTCATAAAAAGAGTATTTTTTTTATTTGAACTAGACATGGTTTTGTTCGTGCTGATTATGTTCTCCATTTCCGAGAATTGCTGAACTGTTTAAGCAGCATGGAGGGACTGAGAACTGAGGAGAAGGATCCAGAGGAGTTCATCCATGCTCTTCTTCAGGAACTTTTGAATGCCAAACCATTCCTCGCAATCAGGTAAGCTTTAAAGGTTTATTGACAAAAATTAACAATGTAAGCCACCCATAGGTCAGTAACCTGTTCACATCCATATCCCTGTTTGTAAGACTTGCTATATACAAAAGTCTGGAATACTTAATATGTTAAAATTCTTTCCCTAAGTTGATGTATTTAAAAGCCTCCTCTATCATTGTTTGCCATTTTTATCTCTTTACTGTGACCTTTGTCATGGAAATGCTCCCTTCAATATGGGCAACTTTTATTCACCAATTTCCATGCATTTCCTAAGACCAAAAATTTGTCTTTATACTTTTGTGCAGGCTTCACACAATCCTCAACAAAAATGATGGGACAAAGCCAGCAAAACAAGCAATGAACAGATCACCATTGACACAGGATTTGTCCCATACATTTTTGTCAAGGATTGTAGACATTGCATCCTCTGCATGAGAAACGAGAGTTGGTCTTCGTATTAGAGCATACATGGAATCCAACTGCTCTAGATTGTACTTGTTAAGTTATACACATGAAAAGTTTTCTGGCTTATTAAATCTATCTGTGGGCTGCAAATATGGGGATTCTGCAGGCCACAAATGACCCAGGGTTTCTGCTTGAAAACCTAGTCTCTAAACAAAAACACAGCCAAAATATTTTTTCCATAATTATAGTAAAAATAACTTCTCCATGAAGAATTACTTTCAGTGAACTGTGGTCTGTTGCAAAACATATTTTCAAATCAAAAATAGTGTTCATATATCAGTAAAGTGATCCTTTAAGTCTGCAATGGTTGTTATTGACCCAAATAGGCTGTCTGACAGTGGTTAGCTTACTTTAGACTTGTAAGAATGCATCCTCTCCTTAGACATGCCAATCCACTTTATTAAGCGAAAGCATTATCAGCTAAATATTGAAATGTAGACTCTTAGTTACTCATTCTAGCATCCACTAAAGGTAATTTCAAACTCCTGAGTTCTAGACAACACCAAGGCAAGATATTTTTGACAAGAGGTGACCAGAGTGCTTTATGCATGAGTTCTGAATGCACCTGAAGATTATTTGATACGCCCTATAGCATTGACTCTGAGTCCTGGGAATGATGTTAAACTGCATCCAGGTAGGGTGAAGAGGATGTTGTAGCAAGTAGTTTGTTCCGGAAAATCGACTATAAAATGCACACAGAAGACCACTATTACTTATCCTACAACTGGCCAGTTGTTGGCGCCACAAAATGGAGCAATCCCCTCCGTGGTTTTGGCCACCTGTGGGCTGGGGGTTATAGAATATGCGAATGGTATTACCGGCCTGTCGTAAGAAGCAACTAAAAGGAAATCAACTTGAACTTTACTGTGCTTGAAAATAAATTTTAAATAAATTTAAACTGAACTTTTTATCAAGTTGACTGACACTATATAACACATTCATGTTGATGTGTCTGTCATAAAATCTCAGGTTGTACAGAGACAAGTTCCTTTTATTCCTTTGTTGCATCTCCTTAATAAAACAACTTATATGAAAGTTGAAAATTCTGAGAGGGCTGCCAATGCATTCAGGTTATTGAAAATCTTTCCCTTCAGAATGAAAGGGAATTTCCTTAATTCTGAAGCAATCATACCTTTGAAGTAAAGATGTCATTCCAGATGGAGGGTAAATTTTTAGTAAAAGCAATTAAGGAGGTCATTTCCTTTGCAAGTAGACCCTTTGCTTGAATCAAGTTTTCTGTTTCAGACATACAATTTCTGGGGCTCAAATACCATGACTGTTTTTGTTAGATATGCTTCCAAATTGGTAGCCATAACATCAGTTGGCCTAATGATACTACCTCGATAGGTAGAAAAAATTTGCTTCTGAATGGATGAGCTTGGTAATTCATGTGCACATGTACACATCCTCCACACCATTCAGGTGTACACTTCCAGACCGACTGCATGGTCAATTGGTTAGGCTTGCAATTGAGACGTCGAGAGTGAGTCCTGGCCACGCCATGCCGAAGACTTTAAAAATGGAACCTACTGCCATTGTGCTTGGTGGTCAGCATAAACAGAGTAGGGAAAACAAGCCAGTGAATTGGAAAAAGGACTGTGGCTAGCTTGACTTGAACCAATTATACGGAAACTGGACCGCAAACCACAAAAATCCATCTAACTCATTAACCCACACCTTCAGCAGGTTTACCAAAGTTTTAGTTCACATGAAAACTGGATTTGTTGAATCATTCTTTTTTAACCAGTTTCCATTAAAAAGAGGGCTCATACATATAGTTTTGAATTGTGGACTGTTCATTCCTGCCTTGTTTGTGTAAAAGTCTTTATTCTAAGTTGAACCAATCTGCCATCAAGTATGGTTGAGACCAGGCATGTAGCCAGGATTGTGTCATGGGGGGGGGGGGGATTGGGGCATGACATGATAAAAAAGTGTAAGGATCGAGAGAAAAAACCGTTATTTTAGGTGTTTTTTGCATGGGGGGGGGGTGGTTCTGACCCCCTGACACCCCCCCCCCTAGGCTAAGCCACTGATTGAGACCTCCTTTTATTTGGTTCGGCTGGACAAGTTAAAAAGCTACCTATTTAATGAAGCATTTAATACATACTAGATTTCTATTTCTATGTAAAGCACCTCAGAAAACCTTTGGTTGTGAAGTGCTCTATACTAATTGTTATTTACAATTATATATACATATACTACAGGTAAGTAAGGTACCACAATACACTATGTCCTGAGCTTTAGTTGCCATATTGCTCTGTATGTCTTCTTTACCAATTGGAAACAAAATAAAAAGTGCAAAAATTCAGGAAACTATTTAAGTTCTAGTGAATTTTGCATTTGAAGATTTATGTCTTTTTTAAGAGCTTTCAGTTTATTCCTTCTCTCCACACAGTCAGGGGATTAAAAATACTATGGAATCATTTGTGTACCAGATATTTTTGGACAAGAAGGACTATCTTGATATCCCAACTGTGCAAGACCTTCTACATGTATCATTCCTTGAATCAGATTTGAAGCTTACTGAGGTACTTGAATTTGTCTAATGCATGTAACCTTCACCTTTTGTTGTATATTACTTTTTCGGAATAAGGAGTATAAAGAAATTTTATCTATGATCTCAAATAATGCTGGCTCAAGTGGTTAGAGCATCCAAATTGCTGCCAGGAGATTTGGAGTTGGTCTCCTGGTAAGTCACAGGGAAGACTCTAAAAATAGAACCTATGGGCAATGTGCTTGCTGCTCAGCATACACAATGGAGTAGGGAACACAATCAGTGACACGCAGCTTGAAAAATGCCTGTGACTGGTTCAGTTTAAACCAATTGGTTAGAAACTGTGTCGTTAAACCTCATCTAATGAACTCAAATTAGCTCCCTTTAAGCCCCATGTACATTAGTTTACATTTGTGTACAACTTACTTGTTGCTGTGATTATTTTTGTAAACAAATGTATGACTGTAGATGGTAGCCATTTTTAATAAGCATCTGTGATGATATTCAAATTTTAAAATGCATGTGTCATTTTTAAAACAAATTTTCAAAACATTTTAAGAGCTTTCAGTCTATTGTTATAATTTACTCATTATAATATGATCCTTGTTGGATAAAGGATTTATACTGACTCTTTCTCTTTTCCCAATGATAAGGTTACTGTGCTAATGGCAGAGTCATTTATCTAACTGGCAGTTATGGCCAGGTCAAAATGACTCTCCCCTAAGTCAACAGCAAGAATTTTTTAAAGTCAGGAAAGCTTTGGATGTAAAGTGGCACTTGATCATTGAGCATATCAGGCACAGATCCAGACATTCCAAAAGGGAGGCTGACTTAAGAGGAAAGCAGGGGGTGTGAGGGAGTTTTACTGTTAATTTCCTGTGTGTTTTATTGTTCATACCGGCAAAAAATGGGGGGTTGAGGCGGCAACCCCCCCCCTTGGATCCAGGCCTGCATGTTTATTAATACAAGAAGCTGCATACTGCAAGCAAAAAGCTATGAAATAATATCAGACATGTGCATCTCAATGTTGTTCATGGACAAACAGGCCTTGTAATTTTTCATATGTAGTTCTTTTCATGTGGACAACTCAACCAACCTTTATCAAACCTGCTAGACATAGGAGTGAGCAATTGGTACTCAATATTGCCTTTAATCATAGTTGCATTC
Organism: Holothuria scabra; assembly: GCA_037179385.1. Classification (NCBI taxonomy): domain Eukaryota; kingdom Metazoa; phylum Echinodermata; class Holothuroidea; order Aspidochirotida; family Holothuriidae; genus Holothuria; species Holothuria scabra. The sequence goes on from CM074182.1 coordinate 25,603,151, forward strand.
TGGTAATGAATCTTTCTTGTGAGCAATATATGTATTGTGTCAAGTACAAGTGCTCCAGAAGTTTACAAATGAACAAAAAGGAAAGATAATGTACCATATAACTGACATGTATCCCATTGTATTTTTCCATTTCATTGAATCTTTACAGCAGAAAAAAAAAAAAATCATGAAACGTTGTGAAAAGTAGCCGCCAAAATTTTTGCATTCCTATTTCAGGTCCCAGAATGCCTGATTGTCCAGTTGCCAAGGTATGGAAAGAAGTACAAACTGTTTGATTGGATTATACCAAGCTTGGAAATGGACATCCGTTTACTCATTAGAGACAGTAAGTGTCATCTTAGGATAGGTTTTTTGATATTCTCTCTAGGAAAATGTACCAAATGCAAAATATGTATATGAGTATGAGTATATGCTTAATAGATTAAAAGCTCTCTGATCTCACTCAGGTTGTTACAGCTCTCCGTAAAAGTTCATTTTAGCTGCTCCTTTTATTTTAACAGCACCACAGCTTGAACACATCGAAAATAGAGCCACAGTAGCCAAATACATTTGTTTTAACTTGATATAACTTTTTGAACACACACAGTGAGTGAGCTTACAATAATTGGAAATGGAAACACATGTGCAACAAAGTTTACTAGTCATTGTTGAACCAGCCAGAGTCAATGTGTGCTGCTGAATTTCAATTAAAGTAAGTGCAGCAGTTCAACTGTATTTGTAACTCTTGGGAAATTCTCAAATCTGTCAAGGCAGAGTGTTGCTGACAAGAAAGTAAGGCACTTCTGTCTTAGATTTTGAGTATCTTGAGATGAGGCGTGGTTGCATTGCACTGCAGTTTTTATTGGCTCAGATGTGGAATGGCTGCAAAAATCGGAACAGATAAAATGTGCATATATGATGTATTAAACTTAGCATTTTTCACAAGCTACAATCCGCGACAAAAGTAAATGAAACAAATCACCTTCCCCGATCCCCCTTTCAATGCTGGCTACAACCTTTCAACTATCAGCTAGGACACAACATTGAAATGCAGAAGGGGGATTTCAAGGGAAGAGAGTGTGAGTGCATTTTGTTACCATACCAATGATTTTGTTTCATTTGTTTTGTCGGGGATTGTAGACACTAGAATACTCATGAGTGGTAGTTTCATCATTTCATGAAAATGTCTTACAGTTCTTCTATTTGCCATTTGCAATGCAAAGTGAAGGAATCTGCAAATGAAAATTTACTCTTGCTTCGCTGTTTCGCGAATGAAATATGGCCATTTTATAACTGACCGCAAACATAAAATTTAAAAATTTAGACCAAAACATCATGCAATAATTCTTTTCCTGTATCATGCTGCTACCAAAAACATGAAAGAAATACATTCTGAGCAACTATAACTAGTGCAACTGGATCGCGATCCGGTACCGTATGTTACGTATTTGCTCAAATATAGCCCACTACAGTACATATATATTTGACACCTGCTGAGAAGACAAGGTGAACTACAGTAAAAAACCCTTGGTAAAAACCTTGTCATTGGTTCTGTAAGCCAATGATTACATACTATTAGCTAATCACTACTAGCGACACATTTAATTCAACTTTGGCGTGTACAGCTAGCTAGAGGATTTAGCAATTTTTTCAAAGGAATCTCGTAAAAAAAGCTTGCAGTATGAATTATTTATGGGTGGAAAAATAAGTAAATTGATGATATTTTACCATGACATCTCTTGACATTCGGAAAAACTGAAAACACAGGCATGTCTAGCTCCCTAAACCGAGAAATTAAAGCTGAAAATGTATGGTTCCATTGAACGAGTGAGCTAGTACTTTCTGCATACGTTTGTGCTAGTCAGCAGTACATTCCTTCCACAAAGCAGGATGGAGTACTGAAAAGAGTCAACAAAAATTCACATGGCCAAGAACATCAATAATATTCACAAGGCATGCGTAAAAGACCCTCATACAGAAACCTGCAATACATTTGTGAGCTTTAGGTGTAAAGTTTCTTTCCACGATGTAATTTTCTTCAGCATGTCTTGGCATTTTTGTCATTGCCTAACGTGTAGCACCTACATATATTGTGAACCTATCATGCACATGTTTATCTGCAATTTCCTTAGTGGGGAAGCTGTGCTATGGTGAATGTTTTTCTTCTTATATTTATTCTTAAGTTCCTACCAATATTTTACTTGCTCTAAAACATGGTATAAAGCACGCAGCATATTTTACTGACAGGGTGGTATCTGCAGCAGTTGAAAACTTTTAAAACTCTCCCATATACATTAGTATTATGTGGTGCCATTGCAAAATATTATCATGACTCTACAGTCTTCATGGGGTTAGTTCAAACCTGTGCACTATAACCAAACTCTCAAACAAGGTAGTTAACTATTATTGAACTTTTCAGCTGCAAAGGATGTTTGTGTGGGGAGGGTCGGGGGTCGGGGGGGTTATTTTAAGAATGTTGTGAACTCTCAAGAACTTTTGCAGATACATGCACAAAACCATCCTTTTTTCCACAGTATATATCTCTATTTTACTAGCTTTATTCTAATTTCTATAATTTTGTATGACACCACAGCTTTCCCCCTGGATCCCCATCAGGGTGTTGCTAATAACATAGCCTAAACAGCTGTAACATAACGTTAACTGCTACAACATAAACAACTACTGCAATTCTGATCAGCTTTGGGGAATGCCAGTTTATCAATACTGTGGCAGCATCCACACATCATCATCATCATAGGCATTGTTGGAAATAGGCCATTTTGTCATAAGCCACAGTTTGTCAAGTTAACTTAGTGAAGCCTTGTATTTGAAGTAAACCTTGCTACATTTCCAAACTTTATCAAAATATGACTTAAACCGGTTTAAAGAAGGTGCAGATATACACACATAAATACAATCGATACAAGCGAACTGCTTGCTTACCCACACAGATCATGCAGCCTTCAGCAAAATTAGAAGGACTATTTACACTTATTTACCCAACATTGAGGAAACTTCACCAAAGCAAACAATAAGAATTCTCCCTAAAAATTAGGAGTTATTTAAGATATATTCAGTATAGATTCGTCACCAAATATGGCACTATTTTGCACCTTGTTCCCTTAAAATGAGCAAAAATTTTCCAAAGGGGAGAGGGGGGTACTGGTGTTGTCTGATGAATCATCGTGTAAACGATGTGGAGGTATGAAGAACAATTTATGAAAACTAAAAATGAACCCCCATTTCAGGTGTAGGCCAGTAAAAACTAATGACTGCTTAATTTCAGCACAAATTATAGCCAGCTTTAAGCCTGTAGACAGATAGCCTTTATGGTTTGCAAGATTAAACTTTGTGATGGCTTTTTGCTCAGCGTAAGTCTTCTTGTTTTCATGTTTCAGTTTGGTTGTTTTCTTTCTGTGTATGTGTAGGTGATATATCATCAAGGTTTCTATATGAAAGCTTTAATATCCGGTGACTGGCATTGCATGGTGGTCAATTTTTTCAACAAAAAAAAAAATTAAAAACTTATTTCAAGATCAATAGATGGTTATAATGGTTTGCCAGGTGTGGAGAGGGGAAGCTCCAGGAACTCTGCTCATGGGACAACTAATTAGGCTACATTTATAAATTCTAATGTCAGGTACTTTCTTTCAAGAAAGCCCATTCTGCTCTCATAGATTGGTCTTTTACTAGCAAAGAAAGTTTGAGCTAAAATTGCCATGAAAGACTTTTTTTCCGAAACTATGAAGATTTATTCTGGCCCCAGTACCTGGTATGTTTAATTTGCTTTGGTTGTAAGCTTAAGGGGAGACTGCTAGTAGGACCTACTTGGCCACCAGCATCCATGCAAAATTTTCAAATTTTTCTGTAATAGTTAAAGCAATCATTACGGTTAACGTACACAGTATTTTCAGGGGAAAAGCCCTGTGCACCCTGTTCACCTTCACCTTACCCCTTCATCTATACACCACCCATCACACCCATATACCACAGGCAACTATTGGGAGAAAGGGACCTATAGTCATGGGGGAATGGGGGCAATGCCACACCAAAAATGTCTGTGCTGGGCCAGATGAAAATTTTCAGTAGTGCACTGGGTACCAGGAGAAAATTTTATGCCCCCCTACCCTCATCACAATCCTTTTTCCCCCAAAAATGTGAAGCTAGCTACAGGCTTGGGAAGAAAATTTTCATTCAGCCTGAATATGTTAACTGCATGAAACATGTTGATTTAATATGTAACCAACTTTGTTTGAAGGCCACGGGCATTTTCTAGCTGCCACGCTCTCTAAATTTTGGTAAGCCTTGCAGTGACACATTATGGGAATGCCAAAAGAGAAATGTACCTCAATGAGGCCAACAATATTACAGTTTTAATGGTAAGTGAACATTCTTAATATTATTGGTTCACTTCCCAGTCCATGTGCTCTTATGCCCAAGATCTTGATAAATCCCTAGCCTGGCAATGGTGTAACTGACATGCATTGCGATGATTGAACACTGTTTTCTTCTGGGTATAGGCCAACATGGAATGTGCATCAAGTAGTCATAGCCTAACAATGCATTCGAACCACCTAATGTTATGGAGCATGCAGTTTTGACAAAAATATCAGAGACATGATTTTGAAGCAAATATAAATAAGCACTTTACAAAAAATACACCTAGTACAACATGTCAGATGTTTAGAGCTAAAGATTGCGGTAAACAGATTCCGAAAGTAATTCCATTGTGCTATGTTTTCAAGCACATTAATTTTTTCCAAAATGGCAAACACCGACAGTCGCTCATAGTTCCGTGTTTTTCGGTGATGTGTCTAACCTGCATGGCAGGACTCCTTAGCTAGCTACATTCGCATGCTCAATCAGTTTTTATACAAACGATAGAAGGAAAACTGGGATCAAAAAAGCTGATGAACTTGGGGATCAAGGAGTGGGCCACGATGAATTGATAAACCATGGTTGAGGTGAACACAGATGTCGTTTTTCTTCAAATCGCTTAGGGGGCAGATTGAAAGCCAGATTGAAAGCTTTAAACAAAAATTGCTTAATTTCCCCCCACAGTAAGAATGGATGAGTCAAAGGTAATAGGAGGAATGTAACTCATTTCAGACTAAAATTTATGAAGAATAATCACTTTAATTGGTCTACAAGTTTACAGACACTTTATAAACTTTTAATTTGTACTCCTGTAACAAAATTTGCGCTATCGTAGTTATTTGCAGTTGTTTGAGGTGTTTTATTGTCTCAGTATGAGCACCCTTATATCAAAAATAGGTAAACATTACCAACTCATCTGCTTAGATATCCAAACTCTGGTTTTGGAATCATAAACTGGGTATCTGTTACCAAATCCAATTAAATTTGATTTCTGTGAACATTTATTTTCAGTGACATATGAACCCTTCTTTGGGTAATTAAAGGCTTCCTGTTCATAATCTAAACAAAGGATTTATTTCTGCTATCACTGGACATTTCAGTGGCTTATCTGCGGTTTTATTAGGCTGTGTAATCAAGTGGAAAAAATTCCTCACAGGCCAGGGGTTAAGTGCTATTCTAGAAGTGGAAGGTGGTTTCTTACAACAAATAAATGAACAGATAAGGAGGATTTTATTACACCTGACCTCCCCTTTGTGAGGTCTGGTCAGAGTGTCCTTGTTTTTAAGTAAGTGAAGTCACAATATATTTCATTGCTACAACATTTTAAATCAAAATTTATGTAAGCTGTGCTCTCATCTGACTGTATAAAAATGGGTTAATTCCCAGCATGGCAAGCCCACTGTTACCGTTAAATATGCACAAAGATTGAATACATTTGAAAGAAACCAATAGGTAGCAGACTCATGCATTCAGATCTCCACACACATCTCAGGTGTAACTTTTTTCCAATTGATCATAGCTGGCTAGTAGAATAGCAGGGCTTATCGTGGAGATGAATAGAGATTCTCTGTGGTCCGGCGTGCACTTCTTAGTGAGTGAGAGCAAACTTCCACAGTGAAATGCTCCAAAAATCCACCGCGCAGGACTCTGAAAAATGCTGAATCCCCCCATGTTATTGTCTGAGGCGATCTTTGCTGATCTGCCGTGGAACGCATAGCATAATTTGGATGAGGTGCCTAACAGAAAATCAAAAGTCAAATCAAAGATAGCAAAGACAGCATTGAAACCAGACTTGGGAGCTTCTTTATAACCCGTCTTACCCTGGATTTCTGTGGGATTCTTGACCTCCTGACTCTGAATTACTTGCGGTATAAATTGCTTGACCATGATCACCATGTCCACCTTCAATCATAATGCGTTCTCTCCGAAGGGCACTGAGTTTGCACTTTCCGCTTGCCTCCACAAAACTGTCTTATCAGGCATTTGCTATCAGTTAGATAATTTGATTTAATTAGCCCACAGTTAACTTGTCAATAAGTAAGCAGCTTTGTTGCACCAGTTTGCCAAAGAACAGCCCTTTGTCTTGGTGAGAACAAAATCTGATAAGAGATTAGCTGTTGTGGCCAGGTGGATGGGATCAAATTGCCATTATCTAGAAGGGTGGTGTTTGACTCAGTATCGTTTATATCAAAAGACCGTTGCTCGAAGGTTTTTACTGGAGAGTTCTGAATCGGGCTTTACACGGCATTTAACCTATGTGTTATGGCTTTTACTAAGCTGTAAGCCTGCATTACTCCTTTCTCTCTCATAACCAGTACCTGTACCAAAGATGTAGCTAAGCACTTGCTGCACTCACTTCACTCTCAGATTCAGTCTCTTCATTCTCCAATTCAGTCTTTAGTTCATCTTTTAAGGTCACCATCATGATGAATATGCTAATCAACGATACCCCAAAGCATCAAATTCCTGGTAGCTTTGCTCATTTCCTTTTAAAACACTCACCATTGATACGCAAAATAACATCTCGAAAACTGTCTTTCAGCCATGCAGGATGCTTATCGATGTAGAAAACTGTCTTTCGGCCATGCAGGATGCTTATCAATGTAATAGGACAGTACAACCACCAAAGTCAAATAATCATACCCACCTGATTTGAGAATGGAAAACCAGCCTTTTGGGTTATTGTATGCTGTCTGTGTGGCTGGTTTTATGGCTTTTTGGGTTCAAAGGGTTAAGGTATCTTGCTTTCTGGTATCTTTGTTGTGGCTTTCTTCCATGCATGGCAAGCATGGGCTGCATCTCAAAGTTGAGTGTTTAATTTTATTAGTAGAGTGAAGCTACTTAAAAATGACCAAGCACCTCTGAGTAACCTCGAGATTATACCATTCAAGGCTAGAGATGTGCCTATCGTCATGTGTAGTATTAATAAAGCATCTGTGTGTGATTTTCATTATTTTGATTAAAAGAACTACATTAATTTGGAAAACTGTTTGTCATATTGCAGCTCCCAGGCCTTGCAGTTACTGTGGTGTACTAGCTTTTACAGAATGCAGAGACTGCACACCAGAACCAGGTGCTGATGAAATTATCCGGAGTTTTTGTAAAAAGTGCTTTGAACTGAAACATGATACAGTAAGTGTCATATCTTTCGACATCATTGAATCTGTATCAGTGCCTCTCTTCCGAAAAGTTAAAAAGTTATATGTATTGAATTGATCCGTAAAATCAATATTTTACTGCGAACTTTTATTACCTGTGTTTATATGCTGAAGTACTGTCATTACAGCTAGGCTAATATGCCATGAACAGCAGGGTTGGCTTTAAGAAGGACAGGGAGTTGCAAATATAAAGGAAGGCTCCCCTTTTCCTCCCATCTTTGAAATTTCCAATTTTGCCTTGGAGTTCTAATGCTTTTGGCAGTATATTTAATGTGGAAGACAGTCATTAACATACAATAAAAACTGTCAAAAGCCACAAATGATCAGCTTATATCTCCAAAATTGTTCCAAGGCTTAAGAGACTCACATAAAGACAATAAAATACAAGAAATGTCTCATAATGTCGTGAGTCAAGTTTACAGGAGTACTACACTACATATTACTTGAGACATGATATGAGATTCCTAAAAGTACTACACAGTTTTGATTGATTTTATTTTTAGACAAACAAAAGGCACCAAACTAACTCCCTTGTTGTTCCAAAAGACTTTCGCTATCACTATGAACTAATTAAAAAGGAATGTACATCACTAGAAGTTGCAGAGAAGACACAACATTTGTATGAAGAGAAATGTATGGAGCTGTTTTCTGTTGTGTGCATCGAAACAAGTCACTATGTGGCTTTTGTAAAAGCCGGAACCGAAGACAAAGCTGAGTGGGTTTTCTTTGACAGTATGGCAGACAGAATAGGTAAGTGAGATTGCTCAATAGCAAAGATATTTAAGGAAAAACTCAGTCAGAAATTTGTTGGCAAATAAACAGTTGAGACTCTCAATGTGGGAAAGTAACAGAGGAGGTGATGCCCATTCCATTATTTTTGCAAATGTGGAGTCAAGACAGTTTATTCTTTAACAATCATGTAACAAATGTGGTTCATTTCTTTTCTACCACCAAAAAAGTGTTTTTTTTTTGTATTGGGTTTACTTTCCCTAGCATTGGCCGGATTTTTAGGCCTTAAAGGCATAGTGCGTGTGGTGCTCACAGTGCAGTATTGCATCTCATAAACCTAGTAAACAAAGGATGCTCATATCTTTGCATTCATGATCTTTCTACAAAATAAGTTTAAAGCCTTAGCTCTTTCCTTGCACATATTAGCATGTGAGGCATACCTTTTTTTTTTATGTTACATGCATTAACATGCACGCATCCTGACCAAATCAAAATCTGTGAAAAGAACTGACCAATCAGAAGCATGCACACATGCACATGTGCCATTATGTATGGCTGGCAAAAATGCATATGGTTGTTCATGGCTGCTAGTGGTTTCTGCATATCACGTGATATGCAAGAGCCCGCCCTCGCTTGCAGCATACGCGTGCCACGTGACTTAAACGGCTAAAGGGGAATTCCGACCATTTCCTTACGGGGAACAGTTCTGTGTACCCGTGAGGTATTGAATACGGGTATGCCCTGAGCTTGTAAACGATACCTTGCCGGGTACCGGCCGCTGACGAGAGCTGAAGCCTCGCACGTCTTTCCTCACTCACGCGGAGCTCGTAACTGGCGTAGCTACCCAAAAATTCGGACACTGCAATGAGCTCTGTCACGTGATATGCAAGAGCCTACCCTCGCTTGGGGCATTCACGTGCCGCGTGACATAAACGGCCAAAGGGGAATTCCGACCATTTCCCTACGGGGAACAGTTCTGTGTACCCGTGAGGCATTGAATACGGGTATGCCCTGAGCTTGTAAACGATACCTTGCCGGGTACCGGCCGCTGACGAGAGCTGAAGCCTCGCACGTCTTTCCTCACTCACGCGGAGCTCGTAACTGGCGTAGCTACCCAAAAATTCGGACACTGCAATGAGCTCTGTCACGTGATATGCAAGAGCCTACCCTTGCTCGCGGCATTCATGTGCCCCGTGACATAAACGGCCAAAGGGGAATTCCGACCATTTCCCTACGGGGAACAGTTCTGTATACCCCGTAAGGCATTGAATACAGGTATCCCCTGTATTTGCAGTGTGTACACGCCAATTTATATGAGTGCCCTGTGTGTGTGTGTGTGTGTGTGTGTGTGTGTGTGTGTGCACATTTGTGAGGTCTCGCTTGTTAACACGATATCTCAAGATGGGAACATCTGACAGTTTTCAAACTTGGTGCATTTGATGCCCCATATTGTGAAAGGAACTCTCAAGATTTTGGTTGAAGTCAAAGGTCATTTGGGGTCACCAGAGGTCAAACTTTGAAAAACTTGTTAAGATAATATCTCCAGTAAGGAAGCTTGATTAAATTTCGTATTTAGTATGTAGATGCATTATTGTCAAAATGTTCCTTGTTGATTTTGGTCATGGTCAAAGGTCATCTGGGGTTACCAGAGGTCAAACTCTAAAAACTATTAACTCAATATCTCAAGGTAGGAACTTTTAAAAGATGTCATAATTTGTATGTGAATGTGGTATGGTCAGAAGTTTTTGGTGAAGGTCAAAGGTCATCCAGGTTCACCAGGAGTCAATCTATAAAGATGTTATAAACAGCCAGGGGCGTCAGTTTGATTTTTAAATGGGGGGACACCTCACCTAAAATTTTTCTACTGTCCTGGTAAGGTGTCTACAGAGGCGTGGCTAGATATTTTTTCGGGAAGGGGGGGTGTGGGGAAGCATTTTACCTTTTTTTTTTAGTATGAACATCACTGTACTAGGCAGTAGGGACATAATTTTCGGTGCGCAAACCTGGCTGAAAGTTCTGCCCATTTTCAAGTATTTGAAATATTGAGCTGGTATTGCAGAAAAGTTTGAAACCTGACTTTCCTGTAAGGAAATTTGAAAAGTTGGGGGATTGCTGAAGAATTTGCATTTCCTATTGATAAATCTCCTGAGTGGCCACCAACAATGTTGTTGTACATAATGTTATCCAAAACCTACGAAATGAGGCTCTCCGACGAATCTTTGTGAGCCAAGAGCTTTACATTGGAGAAAACTTGGAATTCTATGAAAGAAAATTTATGAAAATAGCACTCTAGTTAATACCTGTGTCACTTGATCATCTTATGTCACATATAGAAAATTTCCAATTTTGTCACTTCCAGAGCTCAGAAAAGTTCACCAAATTGAAGGCATGAGCGAGCTCTTCTGCTTTGGAAAATTTTGCTTTTTTGAAACATATAATGTTGAACGTTGAGCTTCTTTGGAGAGAATTCAGAATTTAATGAGTAGTCAAAACCAAAAAGTAGACTGCAAGGTTTCACAAATGGCAATTTCCGAATTCATTTTTAGAGCCCCCTGCCCCCTGTAGCTACTCCACTGGGTGTCTAAGAGAAGAGGGCCAAGATGCAAAGTGGTGCTAAATGTTTCAATATTTGTCTTGAAAGTGTGGGATAATTACTTTAATGGGCTCCGGTCAATGTGAATTTAAATATCGGGTGTATTTTAAAGTAATTAAAATCAAAATAAAAATTGTGTTAGTTTGTGAAGGATTTGAGCAAAAGTTGTAATAGAAAGGAACCATTTGTAATGAAAGAAAGAAAACTAAATCCATGAATTGATCAAAACACACTTTAGTCTACTGTGGGAAAATCACAGAATTGGAGTGGGGAGTGATGCCCATTGGTGCTACTTAGACACCATTGCATAGGCCTACCAGTGTAAGATTGTTAATACAAAAAACATAAAAATATGTCCTTTTGAAGGACAAACATGTGAAATTATGGATACAGAAAATTGATTGTAATCGGTAGAGGATACCTTTTGTAACCTACATGTGTAGTCTTCTTGGTTGTACCTAACTTTTAAGTTTCAGGTCACAAAAAGTGGAGAGGGGGGAGGAGAGGGCACTGTAACATTAGTGTCCCCTCAATTCAAAAGTGTCCCCCCGGTCCCTCCCCCAAATCGACACCATGTTAACAGGGTATCTCCAGGTAGGAAATTTGAATAGAGACCATGATAGGTTTATTGGTGTGTAAATATGCAAGAGATGCTGCCTACTGTTTTTGGTGGAGGTCAAAGGTCATCCAGGGTCAGCAGAAGTCAAAATCTGAAAACCTTGTTAAAACACAATATTTCAAAGTTAGTAATCTTTGATGGATTTCATAATTGGTATATCCATGCGTTATGGTCAAAAGATGCGCTGTATCATGTTTGCGGAGGTCAAAGGTCATCCGGGGTCACCTGGGATCATTTTCTGAAAACCTTGTTGGCACACTATCTTAAGTAATGAAAACTGGATTGATTAGACACTTTGGATGTACATATGTTTGTTAGAAGAAGGGTCATTCAGTTTTTGGTGGAGGTTAAAGGTCATCTTGGGTTACCAGCCATTAAATGTGGCAATACTGGATATATGTGCCATTGAAACCTCAATGCATATTTGCATTCTCTTACATTTTAGGAAGTAGGGATATAGTAAAATTTGCAACACACAGCAGGTGTCTTTCATCTACACATTTGTATTGATTGTTGACCTGACAGCCAGTAGAAGTTGCAAACAATAGAAGTGAAAGAGCAACATAGCAGTTTGGTTTAAATGGTTGTTTTGTTTGTCCATAGGATGACTCTCACAACCAAAATGTCACTGTCAGTGAATGACACCCCATTGCCTGGGGGTTAGAGAATATGCCCACGGTATTTCCCACCTGTTGTAAGAGGCGTCTAAAGGGAAACCAAATTTAAACTTCAATCATAGTTGAAAATAAATTTGAACTTTGAACTTTTATGTAGTTGACTGACACTCTATAACTCATTCGTGTTGGTATGTCGTTAAATCTCATGAACTAACATAAAGTGAATGACTTTCTGCTTTTTTTGCTCTTTGTAGGTGATCAGCATGGATACAATGTTCCTGAAGTGACTCACCTCAAAAAGTTTGCTGAAGATATGGAGAGAGAAGATCTGAAAGATACTTTGAAGAGATCTGCCAATTTGTCAAAATACTTAAGAAGACTCCTTTCAGATGCATATATCTGCTTTTATCGCCCTGTCAAGTCTAAAATGAGCAGTCCTAGAGGGAAAAGAATGTCCACCACAGTGCCCAAAGATCAAGATGTGTCTAGTAGAAGTCCAGAATCAAAATCAAATGATAACCAGCAAAGTAATTACTCACAGCTACAGGATAATCATCCAAATAATTATGCAAATTTTACACCGAGATACCCTCCTAGTCATCATCATTCTTCACCAACTACCCCATATTTTGAGAAGAATGAATATGCCAGGCAACAAAAAAGGGACAAAATGGCACATCAGGAAATTCCTACAAGAAGTTCCCAAAATGAACACCATAGGAATGCTCAATTAGGATATTCTGGTAAAATCTTTGGTACCAACCTTTCATCAGAACACAGTACAGGGAGTGCAACAGTATCCTGGCAATATAGCTCAAATAGTCAGTCCTATTATAAGCCATCACCTCCGCATAGAGAGATGTTAAGACCTGCAGATTTTGAAACATATCAGAATTCATCTCAGTCAGTGAAAGGAACCTATGCTAGCCATCAGCAAAGGGAAGAAGAAGACATGGATCTTGATCCATATTCAGGAGACACAGAGGAGTTTAAAGAAGGTCATTCTTGTCAAAATTACTCTTCATTTCAAGAGGGAAACTCAAGTAATGACAATCTCTCGAACACTTTTGAAAAACTTGATATACCAGATAACAGTTTTGAATCTAAAGTTTGAATTCAGCCTCGCTTTCTAATTGCAATCATTGGATTCTAAAACATTTTTCAACTGAGTCCCATGGATTACTCAGTAGGAAGGTACAGCAGGTGTAAATTAATCGTGACTCTTATCAACATAAAATAAATTAATTTCAAGACAATTTAGTGTGATACCATTTTTCTTTTATGTCCTAGGATATCTTTTTTTAATTATTTTTTCTTTTTGTCTTGTGACATCCCCATGGTGGGATTTAAAAACAACAGGTATGACTAAGATAATTTCAGTGTGTTACAGTAGTACAGATTATGTCTTAAGGTGGGATATATAATTCTCTTTTCAGTCTCATTACTATTCTTGTTGTAAATAGGATTTGCAGGTGACATCTCAAAAAGGTTTGAGCCTACACATTACCAAATGAGCAAATGCGTGTTTTATAGTTGCAGAATGTAGACACCATCAGATACCAGCCTTCAATGTAGCCTGTGATACCCACTCCATGAAAATCAAAGGGCTTTGCCTTCAGAGGTTGTGATAAAGATAGATAGTGACACTATATCTGGACCAACATTTTGTCAGGGTTCCAGGGTGCTTGTGCCCCATCAGGTAGCTCCCCTCATACATACCTTTCAAGTGAGGTAGGGTGACTTTTGAGTTTGTTTCAATCTTCTATTGAAGTTGGTTGAAAAGCATTGTTACCATTCTAGAAGTTATTGTGACCTTCCTAGAATGTGAAGTAAAATAAGAAGTTAAACACTACATGAAAATTGAAAATAAATGAAGTTGAGAGTTGTATTGTCTACATAGTGATCTGAACAAAGAAAACTGTAAATTGTTTGCTAGACAATTTTTCATTAAGAAGTGAGCATATCTACTTAAGTTAGCAGTAGTTTAAGTGAGATACTTAGTGCAACTGGAGTTGTACTTACATACATGGTTACCACATGGTTATTTCTGTTAGTCAAAAGTGGAAAAGTGGATCTGTACTGAAGATGAGTATGTGGGAGTGACCTAAGGCATGTCCCCCTCCCTTTTGCTGAAAGATTTGAATTTTGGTTTATGAACAGAAGCCAAATGGTGCAATATTTGAAGCAGATTTTACTTGTCTCAAGATGTTTGCCCAATAGGGCTATGGGGATAATATGAGGGATGTTTCAATGCTAATTTGGTTTGCATCACATTTACTGCTCAGAACAGGACCACAAAATTTAATACTCCATCCTCGCATATGATGTCAGGCACATGTAGACTATGCACACTCCATCCAATGGGGCCTGCAGAGTGATGAATATAGAAGCTTTATATAACAGTGGTAATGACATTCACACATTCACAGCAACAACCCTTATGGATGTTGCCAGTTTTGGGGGTAGTCTTATTCAGGTTAGTATTAGTACCATACTCACTTGTTTATATGCTGGCAGTTTGCTCGGCTAGCTGTTTGATAATATATGTATGCAATTGACAGCATATAGAGTCTGTGTAGTACACAGTACATGAAAATATATAGTAATCCTGCTACTTGCTCGGCCTACATTATTTTGATATAACAGCTCAGTTTCACAATTTACTTCTTGTGTTTATGTATTAAAGAACCTTTCATGATATTACAGGAATCAAATATTGTATATTCAAGATAAACCAAGCAGTTTCTCCTTGTAAATTCCACACTTGCGGAGGGACAATATTGTCAAATGATTCTCATGAGCCATTCATGAACTAACATAGTCTGCTGTACTATGGTTCAGAATTTAGTATCGACCTGGAAATGTTGATTCATGGCTACCTGACTTACAACTGTAATCAACAAAAAGTTATCTCATTAACATACATTGGACCTTTGAAATTATTCGGTATTTAATAACCAAACCTTATCTTCTCAAAATACATTCATACATGTCTATCCTATATGTTACAAAAAGTGACTCTAAAATTTTTCATTGAGTGACTAAAAAAGAATATTGCTCATTCAAGAAATATTTTTCTTGTTATTCAGGCCCAGCAGATTTAAAAAACCTGTCTAAAGGTTCACTTCATTTCTAGAAATTCCTCATTAACTTGATCATTTAACCCCCAATGGGCTTTATTTTCTTGTTTAGTATCCACAAAGTTGGAGAAGCTGGCAAATTTGCTCAGCTTGGTATGGATTTAAGTGACATAGCTTAGTTTGAGATCTGTTTCATAGTTTCACAAATGTATGTAATAACTCATTTATTAATTTAATCAGAGGTTTTCAAGACATGCATGTATATATCTTTTCTTTGCTCAAATTCTGAAATGCATTTACTTTAAGTTAAGTTGGTACTGGCTATAAGCAAACTGCAGTTGAGTTTTAGTTTCACAGTCATTGCCTGCCAGTTTAAGTTTGAGTTGAATGTTTGGTTTAAACCTCACTTAAAAGGTAAAGAATATGTTTTTGATATGTGTTTTGAAGCAGGTCTTTAGCATTTAAAAGAAAGCCATTTAACTGAAACATTGCTGTGTTAAATTGCCACTTGAACTCATTCTCAGTAATGTCATAAATTTTACTTATTTCATGTTATTTCATTAGAATGGTTGTGTATAGAAACATTTCCGCATCACTGTGCTGAAACTTCTAAACTTAAAGAATGTTGTCTTCTATATTAAGTCAAAGGAAAATGTAGTGTAAAGACAGAAATTTTGTTAAGTATCAGTTCTATAGATGTCCCTAACTGGTTGATTTGCTGGACATGAAAAAAGTGAGTGGACATAAAAACAGTATAGTAATAACAATGAGGACAGCAGTCCACAGGTTAGGTCATGTTAAATACTTGTAAAACACTACTACTGGTAATCTCATTTTAAATTTTCCTGATAGATGACTGTATGTACTGCTCATCTGTTATGTAGCATTAAAATACTTAAATAGCCAGAAGTTTTGCATAATGTTACAATTTCCGAATGGTTTACATCAGGATTGCTTGCAAAATGTCATTAATTTCCTTGAAAGTACTGAGGTACTACAAAAAGCCTACCAACGAATTACAGTGGCTGCCAAAATTTGTATCAAGATAAGTATACAACTGAAACCATACCTTTTGGACTAAAACATGTTAACATAGATCTTTTGAAATACATTGATTCCAATACATAAATACTGTACCTTAAACATTTTGAGAAGATTTTTTCCTTTTGGTTTAAACTTGGGACGTTTACTTTTTGGTTCCTTGTGTAACAAAGGAACCTATGCAGTCACCTTGGTGTATGTATGTGTGTGCGTGTGTGTGATGGATCGGAATGCAAGGTATGTAGTGCGATAACCCAATAAAAAAGTGATCAATTTTTTTCAAACTTGGTATGTATGTATGTAGATGTTGTTGAGAAGATGTGCCCTATCGTTTTTAGTGGAGGTCAAAGGTCACTGGTGATCACCAGAGGCCAGAAAGTGAATTTCTGTTAGTAGCTGTAACTTGGTATCTGTTGTTCAAACAGTGGCATAATTTTAAGATAAGTTAGATTGGTAGGAGGTGAAAATGTTGGTACATTAACCAAAATAATTGGAAAAGGTCAAGAAGTAATGTTTTATTGATATCTGGCCACTGAAACATTTTAGAGGGGTGGTGTAATGGAGATTTGTGTTTGTCTAAGTGAAATGCATGTTATGACCCACCTTGACCTCATTTGACCTTTGTGACTTTTTGTTAAGTCTAGATTTGTCTTGATCAGACAAACCAAAAAGGCAATTACACTACACTCCTAGGATGTTCCTAACTTGAGTTACTGACATTTAAGTGACAGGCTAAATAGTGTGCAGGTTGTCCCCCATGGCAAATGCAAAATATGTTTGCAAGCTATAACAGTATTTCTTAGTGATATGAAAGAAAAATAAAAACAACTGCTGTAAGCTGTGGTACTGTAAGCAACCTAAGACTCTAGAGAAAAAGCAGAAGATGCTCATTCGGATGCTTTCATGCCTTATGACACACGTCACTAAAACTATTTGGGTGATATGTCTTTGTTCAAATGGTAAAAAAATCCAGGTGAAGTTTAATGCCTTTTGACAAATGCAATGTATAAAAGAAAAGAAGAGTTATTATTCCCTCTTATTCTAAAAGCAGTTTAGTTAACAATCAGGACAGTAATGCAATTTTTATTAAAAAAAAAAAACCTTTTCCTCATATACAGGATTTAATAAAGTAATTTGGAATGCAAGCTTTGGCTCCAATTTTTATAATATTGTGTTTATATCACAATAGTATTAAATATCAAATCTGTTCTCTTCTTTACCTCTGCTTTCACCCTAGGGACTACAATGGCGTTTCTAACACCCTCTTTAGGTGAAAAGGTGAAGTTGAAAGTCATTTATTAGATGTTACAGAGCTGTCTCTGTTTCTTGGGCTTCTAGCCAAATTGTGAAGTAGAAATTGGTGGAAATGAATCACTCTCAGGCTGCCTTTAGTAGCAAACTTGTGGGCTTTTCCTTATTTTTGCTTTGGAAGCAAACACATTAGGTAGTAAAAAGGACAACCATGACATAATTCCTTGTCATCCATTACAAATTTTGGTGGTCAGGAATGACCAGATGACTGTTAAATTTCTTCCCCGGAAAAGGGACAGTTGTGCTTATTTAAAATCAGTGTTGACCTACTTTGACTGTATTTGACCTTTGTGACTTCTTTGTGAGGTCTGGATTTGAATTGTTGAGATTGACCAAAAAAGCAATTAATTACCCTCCTATACTACACCAAACTCAAGTAAATGACATTTTAGTGAAAGGTGATGAGTGTGAGTATTTCTCGCATGGAAGTGAGTGGTGTGCCGTGTGATAATTTGAAAAGGTAAGTGTTCCATTTAAACTGCAAGTGTTTGCATGATTTTGAAATTTAATGCGCCCCTATGTTTTTGGGTGATGGCCAAAAGTCATTGGGGTTAAAGGTGCAAATTATGTCTTACTTTGTGACTACCTTAATACAATATCATCCTAAATGCAAGGAACCATAGTGCTCTTGGGCTCTTGTTTGTTTCATTTTTTTTTTTTTTTTTATATATATATAGTAAATCAGCTTTAAGGAATATTACTGTATATGTTGGGTTGTAGTGAGGACGATCTATGTCTTGAATGCCATTTCAACTTTTTCCATGAAAAATTAATTTTAAGGTGGCTACTTAAGTACATACTTATCCCCTTCATTCTCATACTGTGTTGTACATTGCTCAATCTATCAATTAAAAGGTAAAGTAAAAATCAAAAGTGTTAATTATACATGAACCAGAAATAAAGATCTCTTTACTTGCAGAAAATGGTGAGATATTTTCCTATATCTTTGAAGTGAATTTCAAGCTTTAATTAACTCAGGACATGGAACTGCAGTAAGTTGAGCTGAAAAAGAAACTTCCCAAATCCCTTTAAAGACAAAGAAGATCTGGTGAAAATTCAACAAGTTTATATCACTCAATTCTTTCCTAAAGACTTCTCTGAAGATTAGCTAAGAAAATTGAACAGCTTTAACACAATAGTTTCCTGTTGTCTGATGCATCTTGAAGATCATATCAGCACATTTTACCAATCATTTCGGCATAGCAAGATACTTGAATTACAAATTAATTTACTGTGACCAGCCCACCTAAACTAATTGGCAAGAAAACTGAGCTGTAAAACCTCATGTAACTGCAGCTACTAGAAAATTTACGTGTTTGTTGCCAACACATAGTTTGCCTATACATGGTGAAACACTGGATATAATTTTTGCAATGTTCAAACTAATATTGATACAGGTTAAAATTCAACTGCAAAATATAGTCTAATTGTAATGAGTTTGCTCATTACATTTGGCCTTTGACATTTATTGGTTCATAGAACAAGCATCTATTCAGAGGAAGCAATGTAAATTTTTTTTTTGAATTTCATTCTTGGCTGTTAGTTCTGTAATCCTCAACATCAAAAAATTTTTTCATTAAAAATCCATTTGTTAGGGTAGTTGTAGACATGAATGAGGTTACAAAGGATAAGAAGGATAATCAACAAATAACATGAAGTACAAATTTGCTCTCCTCTCCAGGTAGTGCAGATCCTTTGAGTTTTGAGGTGTGCGAGTGCAATCCCACATCATCCCTCACCTCAAATTCCTGTGGGAAAAGCATTTTTTTTTTTGTTCCACAAACTATAAAGGTAAATGTATCAAAATTTGATGAAACAGCACACCTTCTGTCATACTACAATACTGTGTTTGTGCTTATATGAAGCATGACTGATTGCACAATTCATCATTAACATACTAAAAGTGCAGATGTTTTTAACAATAAATGTCAAAGTGCAGTAACAGAAATTACCAATCGTACAGCAGTAACTGAATAAAAAGAAGAAACTGAAGGCAATTGATAAAATTTCCCCTTTCCCTCTCTCTAGAGTGTTCATATTTTAGAAATCAAGCAACTCTTTTTACGCAAAAAGTTATTGAATTGTAAACATGTCAATAAAAACATGAATGGAAAAATTTTTTGTCTTTTATCCTGTTAAAGCGTTGCTGTATAGTAGAGTTAGGGTTTTCCTAATGAATTATGGAATACTTATTTTGGTACCTCACAGTAAGTAAGAGCAGATTTGCCATTTCAAAATCAGGCTTGTGCATAAACTACTTTAAGATTGTTTATAGGGTGGTGTGAGGAATGCTAAATATTTTCTGGGTTAAAACTGATCATAGATATTTTTTTCTCTGAACAACACCTCTAAACCAGATATTTTTTTCTCTGACCAACACCTCTCCATTCCCTTTTATATTCTAATTTTCTCTACAAAAACAGGTACGAGTAAAGTCCCTGAACTTATTTTGAGTGATGAATGCCCTGATTCACTTACACAGCCTTGGCAAGAACACTTGATAGCTTCTTGTCTTGCATCATTATTGTAAAAATCACTATTTTTTTTTTCTTACGTCCCAAAAACACTCTAACAAAAGCTTAGAATAGCAAACAAATTTCTCTCTTTGGAAAGGAATTTCCCTGTTCATTTCTTTTTTCTTGACATAGACCTATAATCAGTGGAAGCATCCCCAGTATTGGTCTTTCACTCACTTGTCCTCTTTAGAAAGGGTACCACATGTCTAAAATTTCAAAAATTACATCTTCTTCTCTTTCATGTTACTACCCAGAGAAGAACTCTCTATACATTGAATATAAAGTAAAGGTGATGGTAAATTTAATCTCTCAGTCCTTTCCACAAACAGCAAATGTTATAAAGTTTTATGCATTTTGCATTTTTTACATAGCATTTCCACGACACTGGACAGTAAAAAAATGTCACACGAATTGAGAAAAATAGGACATTTCACAATAAAACACATGAAACCTGGGTGTAAATATACACGAAAAATGATTTTCCATGTGTTATTTTTTCAAATGTATAATACAGAGCATACAAAATAAATTCAAAATTATCCACCTCCCATTTTCAAAGGACATAGATACCTGAGCTGAGATATCAAATGTCAAAGTTTATTTACCCACTTTTAAAATGGTACATTGCACAATAATATGAGTTTTTATTATTGTAGTACTCAGATTTGGGTCTATGTTTCTTTGTTTTTCTGAACATCTTTGCCAATATACAGTATGATAGCAATCTTACTCTTACAGGGTGATGTGATTTAACAATCCTCTCTGTACAACATGCAATGCAAGCATTCAAGGTCGTATGGACATTTGTAATTTCAAAGGAACCAAAGTATGTATTGTGAGTTGTACAACAAGAAAATGAAAAATTATTAAACAATACACTGTTCTGAATCTAAGCAAATAAATTTCAACATTTAATTTCTCAGCTATGGACCCAGTTATGACAACGGGAGTTGGATGAATTCATTTTGCAAGGTCTATAATATATGTGAAAATACTAAACTGGCGGTACACTTTAAATTTGGGTCTTATCCAAAGAAGGTCTGTGTAGCCCTTGGCTAACCATTTGTAGTTGAAAAAAATGCCATGCAATGCAAAGGTTTTGGATTGCTGAAATGTCTTGAACCATGCATTACTTTTTACCCATTTTGAGCACAACCAACATTCTCCCTATAATGAAGTTAGGTTAGGTTAGGTGGAGTTTTATGGTCCAGTTTCCAACCAATTGGTTTGAGTCAGCCCAGGCCTTTTTTCCAGTTCTAGCTCACTTGCCTGTTCCCCCTCCTCCATCTCCCTTGAAGCACTGTAATCTTATCAGTTGCACATGCCACATTCTCAGAATGTAATATTTGTGCCTATACAACTGTCAGTTGTAAAAAAGGATACAATACCTCATGGAGAGTTTCTGTAATGGAAATACATCAACACCAAAAACATTTGCACTTTTAGTGAGCCTGCGCCAGTATCCATGCAAGCCTTATCAAAGACATAGCACATTATTACCCCCTGTTCAATGAAATAAAGGCTCAGACAACTCCCCCCCCCCCCCCTAAATCACTTAACAGGTACCTACTGTATGTCACACTTATCTGGGTGGAGAAAGGCAATTATTAAACATCTTGCCAAGGATGCAACATGATGGTCCTGGGAGGAAATGCATCTTGAAACTGAGATCTACAATACTAAGTAAAGTAACTTTGAATGGCATTTTATTTGTCACCTTCAACCTAGGTAATAAGTGGTTTCACACTATTAAGAAACTCGGAACTGATTTAACAGTGGTATAGAAATTTAGCAGGAGCACACTTAGAAGGGATAAAAATGTCCTAAATTATAAATACTTGAAACATTTAAAATTGCATGAATATGAAAAATGGGTCAGATAAAGGCATTCACATATCTCTTTCATATTATTATCCAGAGAAGGACTCTTCTTCATATATTGAATATAAAGTATAGGTAATGGTAAATTTAATATCAGTCCTTTCCACAGAATAGCTAGAGAACAGTTCAATAATCTAACTTTTCATTGGCTCTGAGAGTGTTTCTATTATCAGTAATGACAACGATGGTGGATTTTGCGAAACAAATAAATTTTCACTTTTACACAGTATTTCCATGATACTGTACAGCAATATTTCTCATGATTCGAGAAAGTTACGACTGTTCAACATAAAAGGAACAGTTTACAAAGAACAAGGGTCAAGTTACAGTAGGTGTAAAAATAAGTAAACCGAATCTTCATTTATTGTTTTCTTACATATGAAGCAAGTTATAGAGATGTGTGCACACCACACAGGCATTTAGACAAAATACTTACCTGTACACAGCCAATGAATTTGAGAAAACACAGAAACTAGGCAACTATTGACAATTTTTCATTTGTGCAGATTTGAATAAGTTGCCAAAAGGGTCTACTCACTAATTCCAATTCCAATGTATAGCATTACAGAATAAATATTGCATTACTTTCATCAAGCACACAGGCTGAAAGCTGCTTTATTGCAGCTGCCATCCTGTCTGAATCAATGATACATGTGCTAGATTCTTTCAGAAATCTGCTTTGTAAAATTTTTTAAAGTCACTTAGGATCATGTTTCCAACAACACAGACATTCATAATATCCAGACTTGTTGCAAGTCCCATCAAATTTTAGACATTCAAACACAGTTGTGTTTAGTGCATACAGTTTTCTCTTAGAATGAGTCAAGTCAATTATGTTAATTGAAATAAGAACACCTCATGACACCCACTTGTGTCTGTGGAGTCATCTTGGATCCCTAGTACTAGTGTTCCAATCTTCAAGTTGCATTGTTAGTTATTGTCCAGTAAGCTTTGTTAAAATTGCATGATATTTAGATTATGGACTGACAGTAGCTTTCAAGTTTCTTTTGGACATGACTAAAGACAGTAACTTTATGAAAAGTCTTGACTCAAGCTGTGCCTTTTAAACTTTCCTACTCGAATTAAAGTCTCTCTAGTTTGGACTTGGGACAGACCTTTGTCTCTAAACCTCTCAAGACTGGACTTATCTGGTTGATGTCTGGCACCCATGGGACACAGTGAGAAAAAAGAACCCTCCAAATTTTCTTCCATTTTATCCAATTTTCATCCTTCCAGATATATTCAAGGTTTCTCATATCTTAAATATCTCTTTAATCTGGAGGGTAGTGGAAGACCATTGATTTCTCTGTCTGGTATTTGGGCCCTGATGGAAACACGGCAGCTCTCTTGTAAGGAAGGCACTGAAATAGGAAAAAGGGAAGCATACATTACATCAAAGAGATCTGTGAATTTTAGAAGTTCTGGCAACCCTTTCACAATGCCAGAAAGATTTCTAATGAGGAGCATAAATTATTGAAGTTCATTTCTCCACCATTATGCACAGGTAACAAAACAGCGATATGGGATCAGATTGCCCTCCGATTTTTGTGAGTTTTACTTATAATCTCCTCCAGGCCTTGTCCCAAAGAACCGAAAAATTTGCCATCCTGGGTAAACATATGATTCGTATACGAGGACATTCCAAATAAAATTTAAACTAGTTATTTCATGACATCACATACTCACCTTGACAACAGCTTTTATCTGACTACAAGTATCCAATAAAAGCTGTCTGCTGATGTGACGAAAGGGAGTAATTAGTGTAATTTCAATTTTGGTGGTCCTGCGACTCAAATCATATATTTCCAAACGTTGGCAAATTTTTGTTTCTTTCTGACCAAAGGTGTTGAAGATTTTAATAAGAACTCACAAAAACTGGAGCGTAATCCGATCCAGTATCATAGTAGTGTGACCTACACTTTACATCATAAAATGCAGCCTCTGTGAAAAATGCATACCAGCATACTGTATAAATCATTGGCTGAATGTGAACAAAATGACACAAGATAATATTGTCTCCTCTTGCAATTAACAATTTCCCAAATCTATTCATAGAAACATTGTGGGACAGAGTTTGTGTGGCCAAGTTTTGTCAATGGCAATTTGTCATGTAATACTGTAGTACAGTCTATGCTAAAATTTATTCTCTGTACTGTATGTGATATGACTGGCAGCTCCTCCTAGAGTACATAAAATTTCACCTCAAACATGAAAGAGTACACGCAACCGTAACACCCAGCTGCACTGATTTGAAGAGGTGTGCTTATCCCTTCAATTAAGCACAAGATTTGCATGTGTACTTGCTGGCCCAAATTGTTCCAACACATAAACAATAGTTGAAACTTAGATGCACATCATAACAGTACTGCAGTACTACAGTAGCATAACTTTGATCCAGGGTGCCTAGGGTCAAGAATGGGTTGGGTGCCTCAACTACTGCAAACAAAGTATCATCCTAAGACTAAGTGCAAAACAGACCTGATGCTTCTTTAAGCTCAGGTGACAGGGAGTTCACCGCTGCAGTAATATAAATGATGTACATGATAGATCTGTCTTGGAGAAAACTGCCTTTAATAGGTACAATTTGAACGAATTAACAGTTCATCTTCGTTCTCAAGCAAGAATTGTCATACTGTACCATAGGCAGAATAGTGATTCATTAATAAAAGTGATAAAATAGGGTACAGTATTCAGCTAAGCAGTGCTTTCTTCCCAAATTATAGCAAGAGTTGCAATATTGTTCACAGAGCCATAATACCACATGACATGACTTCTGGGATAGATTTTATCAAGGTATGTACACTGCATGCAACTACCCGCTACAGCAGCAGGAATGCATTTTGATCTTGATACATGCCAGGGTCAAAGTACAAAAAAATTCTGCATTCATGAACAGTATCCTACACAAAATACTCACAAATCTAGAACAGTTATCAGTATGCATCTCAACAAACTCAAAAATTGTTGAATATTACAATGTTCATCAAAGGAAGTCATCCATCACCCCATATTACAATTTATCAGTAGCCCACATAAATTCTCAATTGACACAGTTTTTTGATTGACAAATTAAAAAGAGGTGAGTAATGTAGCTCATATTACTGTACACAGCATGTACAGAGAGTGTTCCAATTACACATAGGGGCCTAGTATACTCACAAGGTTACAGTATGCTATGAAGCAACAAACTAGGATTGTGTCTGGATAAGGATGAGGTTTAGACAGTTGTGGAAGGAACTGAGAGTACAGTAAGTACAGTAGGTTACGAGGATTGGAACTGTCTGGGGTGATGGAGAACTGCCTTTAAAAAACATTTACTTGATGGGTTTCTCAAAATTTTCTTACAATGGTTGACTTGCACAATTCTGACTTGCTTGGATGTACCATACACATCTACAGTGGCATAGAATGGCTGGTCTATCTCTGCACCATCCATCCTGGTTGCTCCTAGATCTTCACCATTGATAAGTAGATGCATATAACACTCCTTCTCACCAGTCTCTTTACAGTCTCGTATCTCGTATGTAACCCCAATTCTACTCCCAACAGAGGTGGCATAAATCTTTTGTCCATGTTGATGAGATATTCCATCATCACTACTTATACAATCCTCAATGTCTGGTATCAGTTCTGTGCTTACCAAGAAATGCAAAGGCAAAATGTTCCTCCCTATTCTGACCACATTGCCGCATCTTTCTATGAAAGGTTCAGTCTCAACAGAGTTATCGTTATTGCTACCCTGGCTTTTTGTATTAGGATACTTAGTCACTGCAAATATCCATGCTTTACCCAGATTTGTCAAGTCTGGCATTGAATACTGTGGGATAGGGATGTATTTTTCTTCTTGTGCTTGATGACTATCTGCAGAAAATTCTACCAATTGTGGAACACCGTCATACATGGTGCTCCCAACTCTTATAGGAACCATACATGAAGGACGGTGTTGTGTTAGTCCACACCTGAGGTGTCCACTCCATCCAAACTCTTGTTCTTCAATTTCAACCATGAAAATTTCTCCTGGCTGAAGCTCTGTTTGACTGAAGGTGATGGCATTGGCAAAACTGTTTGATCGACGTGCAACCTGGCGGTCATACAAGAGCTTCACATTCACGCCATGGTTTTTGTGAAAACGAAACATTGGCATGATGCAAAAATATGACACTCATATTATGACAGCAGGAAAGGACATCTTTGCATACATTCTAGAAAAATGAAAGAAACAGAGAAATTTGATCAAAAGAAATTAACGACATCATTGTGAGCAGGCTTGGGGTAATCGTAATCAATTGCAATGGATTACACATTTTGATGTAGTTGTAATCCCAATCGATTACTTTTGTGAAAATCGCAAAGTAATTGCAATCGTAATCGTACAATGGCAAAGTAATCACAATCGTGGTTTCATTTCTGATTACGCTGGAGTTGAATTGAACAAAGAAGTAAAGTTACTACACAATTTTTTCAGTGCTTGGTTCTTCTGTTGGAATGACAAAATTTAATTGTCACTCTTTCTTGGATGTTCCAGCTTAAAATGAGTGAGAAGTGCATGGGTTCAATAATCTCTAGTTTGGGAGGACTTGGTTCTGTCCGGCTTATCTAGAACAATGTCCATGGCCTTTTGTCCAGTTGTGGGCACTAGATTGTTTTGCCTACTACATTGTTCATGTGGAAAGAAAATGTAATCATGATTGCAATCATGATTACATTGCAATGTAATCGCAATCGTAATCAATTACTTTCAATTTTAGCTGTAATCGTAATCGATTACATTGAGATGTAATCGCCCAAAGCCTGATTGTGAGGGTGATTTTCAAGTTCCTATGAATTGCTGGAAAACAATTTTTAGAATCCCTTTTAATTCTATCCGGGATTTTCAATATAGGTTCCTTCACAGAATTTTGGGTACTAACGTTTTATGTCATAAAATGAAAATCACAGAAAACCCTTATTGTGCCTTTTGTGGCGAACAAGCCGAAACAATTGATCACCTTTTCTGGGAATGTCGGGTTACTTCTTCTTTTATTTTAGACGTGGGGCAGGGTATCTTGGGTAGGCAATTCTTCTTTAAGAAAGAAGTTATTTTTTTTGCCTATAAACTTTTACTAAAGCACCCCTACAATTTTTAAATTTTTCATATGAAATACTATATTTACAGTAAGAAGATTAATGAGGACATCCCACTTTTTGATGAATTTCTGTATAAGTTTAAATTTCATATTCAGGTAGAAAATCGTATTTCTAATCAAATCACTTCACGAAAATGTATCCCCTTTTCTGAGTACGAGGAAGTTTTCAAGGAGTGTCCCATGTTATTTTTATTGAATCATAATGTTTTGTAGTACTTTGCAACCTATATTAATATTAACATTTATTTTTGTTATGCAATATGGCTTATGACAAATGTTTTTGTACAAGTTGTAATTGAAATTTAGCCACCCCTTCAATTCAGACTCTCTGGATGTTGTCGATTAAGGCTGTGATGGCAGCTTTGTTTCATTTTTTCGTATTGAATGTTATTACAGAATTTAAACGTATTGTTAGAATGTGAAAACACTATTAAGCTTGCTATCATATTTTCTTGCATTATTAGGACAATTGATAAAAGATTATTATAGAATGAAGTCGAATGATATATTTATAATTGCTATATGCTATCTAAAAGAAATAAAATAAAATTGTATGAAAAGTTCCTATGAAGCTGGATATGACCAACTTTAGTCATATAGTATGAGTACATAACATTGTAACACAAAGTCCTATGATGTGGGTGCAAAATGATTGACATATGCTGAACCGGCAAGGCTACAAAATGGGCTGACTAATCATGCACTGAATAACAAGGACACAATGTGACTGGTGAGGACTGCAAGAATATCATTCTACAGATAGATGATACAGTGTGCAATGTCTACTTTTTGATGTTTCTAGTAACACATACATGACCATGGATAGAAAAGTTGGGAAAATGTAAGTCTCTTTCTAGAATTAGTTAGATAGAGTTTTACAGCCCAGTGGCTCACTGGCTTGTTCTCCCTACTCCATTGCTTATGTGGAGCATCACACACAGCAGTAGTAGGTTCCATTTTTAGAGTCTCTGGTACAACTTGAACTGGGAATTTCCAACCCGGGCCTTCCACATAAGAGCTGGATGCTCTTTCCTGAGAAGTGTGATCATCTGGACTGCAGGGATGAGGGAAGCTAGAGGCACTTTACCCCCCACTTTTCCTGGAAAACTATTTTATTGCTGAATGTATTGGGCGGGGCTGCTTTGGTGATGAACCCCCTCCCTTCAAAATTTGCTACGCTGCCCCTGCTTGAGGGAAATTTTGGCAATTGAAGGGAAGCTTACCTTTTCTGTTTTCTGTCCATAAAAATAAAGGTACACCTTTGGGAAATTTTGCTCTCTTCCTGGGAAATTATTTTACTCCCTTACTGGAAAATGAACAATTTTCCCATCCGGGTATATGACAGAAAATGATATGTACAGTACAATACAGTATGTGTATTCCTGATTGATTGATTTTTGTTTTGCTGTGTAAGTTGAGGCCTTAGACTTTTCATAGTGATTAAAATGTCCCTGCCATTGGTCAAAATGACCCTGGGTCAAAATGACCCTGGGTCAAAAGGTCCCCGTTGTACTGACTTGTTTAGGGTATAAAATTCTTCTTTTCTCTGTTTTCACATTGAACGCATGTAGGCAATATTAGACTCATCTCTGTTTCTAAACACAGATCAATCACAATTTAATTCACCTAAGCAGTCGTCACACTTGAATAGACTCCCTAATTCATCCTTTCACTTTTATTCCTTTTCCTAATTCATCTCTCACGTTTCCGTCTCTTAATTTTCAATTGGACATTTGAATTCTTTAAGCCGGACTTTTTGGTAAACCATATCATATCATGGGGACGTTTTGGTAAAAAGCACGGACATTTTGGTAGCAAAAAGGCAGGAATGTTTTGGTATGATGACATTTAGAACTGGATACCGGGGCTATGTAGGCCTAACTTAAAGTCTAAAAATAGGTCTATGTTAAATACAGAAGGAAATGCATCTTCATCATAAGACCTTTACCAAGCTGTAACTGTTACTGCACAATTGTATGATGGGGTGACTGCTAAGTGCGCCAGCCCAACAAGTGTGCATCTGCATTGACATACGTGTAATGTGTAAAAGTCTTGAAATAACAGAGCTCTAAGGTGCACATTCGGCGGTACACTGTGCGGTTTCTAACATCAATCCGCTCCTATACCAGATAACAAAACAGCATAGGCCTACTATACTGTGCATAGCCTCACATATCCCTTTGATAAATGATCGTCAAAAGTCAGCCCATAAATAATTTGCACGCAGTGCGTGTGGATTGACGTTGCAACTTTCCTGAACTTATGCCCACTCATAGTGCGAAAGACCTGTAAGAAATTTTATACTTATCACTGCCGTATAAACACATACCCTACTGGATATAAGATGCGTGGATCAACTGTCAATGTTTCTAGATTGCATACTGTCAAGTTATCACTAAAATTAACATGACATGATTCCATGATTTAAAGAATTAGTTTTTGGTAATACAGTTATGTCTACATAATGTATGCACATATTTCAACCACAAAAATATTCTTTTGTCTTAAATCAATCACTAAAACTTCGTATTTTTTGGAGAGTAATTTTTTCTGAGGCAAAATTAACTCCATCTGATTTAAAATAATACACATTCTTTCGAAGGTGTGTTTCACACCCGTGTGCACGAAAAAACCTTCTTTCCTCTTATTTCTATCCTGTTACTAACTTAAACACTAAAATGATTCCTATCTTCATATTGTTCGTAATTGTTTATTGCTGTTCAAACTATTTGCAAAATTTTTACACCCAAAATTTCCTAAATATATGGCAAACAGAGCAAAATATTTTCCTCATATTTTCTGTATCCCCCATTTGCTTAAAGTAGAATATGCCAAAGTGACGTCACTGCTCCGGTGCACACATCGAACACAACAGCACCCAGGCGACGTACGAACCTAAGAACGTTCTTAGGTGTATGGTCACTGCCATGGGCGTCCGCAGGTGTGGGCAAGGGGGGGCACTTGCCCCCCCCCGGAAAATCAAAAATTTGAAAAAACCTATAAAAATCAAAGCAAAAACTCGAACAAAACGTGTTTTCCAAGTTTCTATGCGAAAAATAGGCTTTAGAAATGCCATTTCCGGCAATCTGGGAGGCATTTTGGGCTGAAATTTTTGCATGCTTTGTGTCAATTCATGGTGACTTGGAGGTTTTGGCCCCCCCTAGAAATTTTGCCCCCCCCCTTTTTTTTTCTGCAGACACCCATGGTCACTGCAGTATATTACCATACATTTTTAACGGTACTGTGCGGGTGAAATCTCAGCCAAGAGATGCATTAGAAAATTTTTTACTGTCATTATCACGAACGGACAGATTTAGGCCTAAGCTAGTTGATTTTTCATAAACGTACCAAGAAGGCGCAGTTGACAAGAAATTTGACCACTTGCTTGAGGTAATACATCATACAGTACGGAAGTTGCGCTGACAAACCTAAGTTATTTTTTGGTTCCAATGCACACATTATGGCCCACTGGACAATAGCAACAGAAGGTAATTAACAGTGCAAAAAGGTGATTAAATTTTAAATTCCAGTCTGACTAAACTTAAACTCACGATGTTAAGAACAAACGGCACATTATAGATATAGAAAAACGTGACGAATTGTTATTGCCAAATTGATCGGATATGGCGCCGATGGGTCGAGTCATGAATTGTATGTGCTTACCATGCAAGGTTGATGTTGCAAGGTTTACGGTTGGGTACCAAGGTATCCAGCGGGTAATGGGCTTCGGGTACCCGGGTACGAATTTCCTACCCGGTGCTAACACTATTCGATATAATTACCCCCGGGGTCCGTTAGTTTCCGCCTTCGATAGTTTCTGCCCGTTACTTTCCGCCCCTAAAAATCTTAGGGCGGAAAGTAATGTTTGAACTTACATGTGTTAAAAATAACTGTTAACTTCAAATTTTACACCCAAGTTCAAGGCAACAATGAAATTCGTGGATAGGCCTAAAACTTTTTCAGTATCCTCATCGAAAAGAATGAATTGTATGACATTTTTTCTAAACGGCAAATCTATTCACAGACTCGTATTTTCTTACGTATAATGGTTGGTTCAAAGTTTGAACAGGTTCGAAATTCGAACACCTAATTAAAATCATTCACATATCAGTCATAAGACAGTATTTTCTTCAATTACTTAAAACACCATTAAGAAATAATTATGGCTCCATATGGCATGGTAAAACTGACAATTATTTTGCATTGATCAGTGAATAAATACTTCATTTAAATGAGGTGTTCAAATTTAGAACCCGTTCGAACTTAGAACCAACCACTATATAAGTATTTCGCTTGTCTATAGGTAGGCTTATGCTGATTGTGTGAACAACTGTTCACAGCATTGAATACCGTATACCTGTACGTAAGTACGTATTAGTATACTGAAGTCTACAGTGAGAATGTTGCTTGGAAAGATGTCAACAGGGGTCCGTTAGTTTCCGCCCTCGATAGTTTCTGCCCGTTACTTTCCGCCCCGCCCTTGGGGCGGAAAGTAATGTTTGAACAAACATGTGACAAAAATAACTGTTAACTTCAATTTTCAAATCCAAGTACAAGGCAGCAACGAAATTTATGGCTAGACCTAAAAATTTTTCAGTAACTTCATCAAAAATCATCGAAAAGAATTAATTTTACCACCTTTTTTCTAAACGTCAAGTCTAGTCACGGAGTTGTATTTTTTTACGTATAAGTAGTCCGCTTGTCTATAGGTAGCCTTATGCTGAATGTGTGAACAGTTGTTCACAGCACTGAATACCATATATACCTGTACGTAAGTACGTATAAGTATACTAAAATCTACAGTAAGATTGTTGCTTGGAAAGACGTCAACATGGCAGTAACGGGTGTCGAATTGAATAGTAAAAGACATCGATGAAGTTTGAAACTTGTAGAAAAAGTTGATGAAATCTTCATTTGACGAAAGTACCACTGAAATCACATTCCATTCCATTACTTTCCGCCTTCCAAAAAGATTTTTTCTGCTAAAAATAAAAGGGACGGAAAACACCGTTTTTGAGGGGCGGAAAGTAGCGAGGGCGGAAACTAACTGTAACCACGTCAACATGGCAGTGACGGGTGTCGCATTGAATAGTAAAAGACATCGATGAAGTTTGAAACTTTAAGGAAAAGTTGATGGAATCTTCATTTGACAAAAGTACCACTGATGTCACATTCCATTCAATTACTTTTTGCTTCCCAAAATGATTTTTTCTGCTAAAAATAAAAGGGGCAGAAAGCACCGTTTTTGAGGGGCGGAATGTAGCGAGGGCGGAAACTAACTGTAACCGTTCTAACCATTACCCCCCATTCCCTACTTAACGTTACTCGTTGAGGTCTTACTAAACGAAAAAACTAGGCTAGGTCTATCTCACTGTGGTTCATACCGCACAATTTCCTCATTAGGCTAGCTTGAACTGAGCTTGACCAATGATCATACTTCATACATAGACTGATAGATGGCTTACTGAAAAGTAGGCCTAGTTGAGCTAGTAAGCACTTAGCCAGCCTCTCACATTACATATTTATTATTGCTTCGTTGAGCACTTCCTTTCCTGTCTGCCTGTAACGTTAGAGGCTTACCTCATGTTCCCTCGTCATAAAATAATGTCCGATCTGTCGCTCCATTTATTGAAGGTTGGACAGAAAAGTTCAAGGGTAAGTTGTTTACCGCTTCATCACCTGCAAAGCTGTCCTTCTGAATTTACTTCTATTCTGCCAACATGTGGCAGTCACGATTTGAAAGCCAGCTTCGACGATAAGAGATTGAAGTTAGCCGAGTATTTTTCTTTGCTTCAGTGCAGAATTTTACACAGAAAAGCATGGCACGTCACACCAAAATCTGTGGATCCGACTTCAGTTTTACCGTCACGTACGGTACGCAGGGACCGGGCGAAAGGGCATTTTCATAAGCAGGCAAAGCATTTGTTGAGTGTCCCTTTTCATCTTTTCCCCTTCTTGTCCTTCTTTTTCACACTTTCTAGTGGTAACTTGAAAACTTCTCTTCTTGGAAAGAAGTCACAAGTCGAGTACCACAGGGCTCTGTCCTTGGCCCACTTCTTTTCTCAGTTTTCATCAATGGTATTGAATGCTCTCTTATATCTTGTATAAGTAAGTTTGCGAATGATACCAAGCTTTACAGGAAGATTAGCAATTTGGATGATGCCTAATAAGTTACTGCTGCAGAAAGATCTGGATAGGTCATTTTCTTGGTCTCAGACTTGGCAAATGTCTTTTAATGCAGATAAGTGTTAAGTCCTTCACTTTGGTCCTAAAAGTTTTAGCTGTGATTGTAACATGAATGTATACTTGTATAGTGGTTTAAGTTACGTCACTTTCGAGAAAGTTCTGGATGTTTTAATTGATTTAAAGTCATCAAGGCAGTAGCAGCCACTGCTGCAAAGAGGAATTAATAGTGAGTGCTTGGATTGATCAAGAGGAATTTCATCACTAGCCTGAGTTTTAGTAAGGATATTGTACTTAGGGCCAATCCTCTCACCCGAAACTACACTTCTTGTATGGGGTAACAGAAACTCTCAATTGGCTGCAGCTGTTTGATTTACTCCTAATTCGTGACAATGCAAAGTACCCGGTGCTTATATTACACAGCATGAACTGTGCTGAGAGTGTTTCGATTGCTTTTCTATACTGTATCTTGATAAGGATGAATTTCATACAACTGTGGGAGAGACATATATTAAGAAGATTAGGAGAAAGGCAGTGACATAGCTGCCATATGATCAGGGGGACGGTCGCCCCCTCCCTCGACCGACCAAAATTGTCTGTCGGCGCCCTTTTAAGGTTTTTAACATAGTTACTTTACTCTTGCACCGTTATTGACAAAATACATAATTTAATAGCGTTTTTAGGGCCATATAACAAAAATGCTCGAACAGCCACCTGCAGTAACTGTACTATCTGCACTTTATTCTGATAAAAAGGGCCATCTCCTGTAATATAGGGATGGGTTTTGCCGAAACGTATCTCCATGCTTTATACGCACTAATGAATGTTGTCGCTGTGCTACGGTCATTGCTTACACACCAAGCGTGATTATAAGCTTACAAAATACACAGACTGACATTAATGTCACCCTCCCGGCCAATAAAAGATGTTGCAAAGGGCGCAACAATAATTGTAGCGCAGATAGCCCTCTTGTTGTCGGGGATAATTGTCAACATAGACAATAAAAAGAGTTCATAAAGATACCAAAATTTCTTCCACAACATTTTTCAAAATCATTTGAAGAGATACATTCAGGTTAAAATAAAATAAAACTGTTATCATAGTAGTAATGGTTTAAGAGTTTAAATGAGCAGTTTCCATTTTGCTTTTCTTCAAGTGACCATTCTCATGATAAATTGCTTTTTCTGACACTGCACGATATTCCCATGAAAATGCTTATTTTTGTACTTCCGTGGTCTCAAAATCCAGAAAATTGCATCAAATAAGCTTAAGGTTATGTTACTTTTATTTATTATGAATTCGGTTTCTAGAGAGCCAAGCACACATGTTGCCTTGGCTATTTCTTTAAATGTTCTTAATGGCTATTTCAGAGTGGTCACATGATGTCAATTACGTCAATTAATGTTTCTTTGTGTAATTATCTTGATTTCCAGATGCCAAAAATGTACACCTAACGGTGATTAATTTCCATAACTTTTCCCTCTGTACGATTGCTTGCTATTTAGCTCTAGCAGGTTTAATCTTCATCTTCACAAAGTAGCCCATTATTACATTAAAATCCTAAATCGAGACCTGACAATAAAACACAAAATATAATGACTGCCTTCATACTAGAATGTGAAAGAGAGTGATAGAAACATGCGCGTCCACAGGTAGGGGCAAGAAGGGAAATTGCCCTCCCCTGGAAAATAAAAAACCTGAAAAATGAAGAAAATATAAAGAAAAAGACGAAGACAAATTACCGTCAATATTTCTTAACAGTTCACTCAGTGTTTTCTCCATTTATATGCGGTGAAAAGGCTTTAGAAATGTCATTTCCAGCGACCCGAGAAGCATTTTGGAACAAACTTTTCTTGCGCTCCGCGCCAACTCGTGGTGGCGCGGAGCTTTCCCCCTAAAAGAAAATTTAGCCCCCCCCCCTTTTGGTTTTAATTTTGAGTAGGGTTTGAAATTCAGGTCATCTTATGGGGACTTGGCCCTCCTTTGCCCTTCAACTTGTTATGTCATGTTATGTTGTATTGTGTTATGTTGTGTTGTGAATATCGGTCGGTGGTCGTGCCCTGACTCATGACGTCGGCCACTGACTTCAGGGTCGAGCTTTGATCATGGGGGAGGGGTAGAAATTAGGGGCAAACCGCGCCCAACCAATGAAAATAATTTGGGCAAATGAAAAAAAAAAACAGGTAGAAATGAAATAAAATAATGAAATAAACACATGTGGTGTACAGATGACTTTTGAACTAGAATATGCCCAAGTTGAGCGGCCTATTTTAAAGCGAAATACTGCATTTAGCTAGGTAGCCATCTGAGTCTAAAATGTTTTTGTATGCGTGTTAAAGTGAGAGTGTATGCTTGTGTGTGTGCGTAGCGAGACTGTGCTTGCGTTCGTGAGGGTAGATTACTCATGATGAGTTGTCCAGTCACCGACACGATCTGAACTCGAGGCTCGACTCACAGTCAGCAGTTTTGGAAAATTTTTGCCCCACATCCACGTGGACAAACCTAGATCTACGTATACGCCCCTGCCTGACCGTAACAAGGTTCGCTGCACTGTTGAATGGGCACGAGAGTGCACTGGAAAAACTCAAACATTACCGTATTGGAGAAGCTGCCCTATACTTAACCCTCCAAGTTTCCGATCAAATCCCACTAAATGAAAATTGATATATTTAGAAACACACACAGATATATGGGCAATACTGAACGAATAGTGCTTAAAGCAACCAGATTCAGATGTCCAGATATGTTATAGGAGAAGGGGAAGTGGGTGCCCTGCGAAATCAGTGAGTCGCTGTGTGTCATGGCTGCACGGACATATTAAATTACAAGTAAATTCCGTTCACTGACTTACATCAGTACTATATCAATTAAGATCCTTGGTCATATATAATAATATATTTTGTTGAATTCTAGTTTTCAGTCCTGCGAGAGTATACATTTTCCCCTCCTAGAGTCATGTTGCCCGTCGAGGGTCTTTGACCCCAGCATGACCCCTCACGATCTTGCCTGCCACTGAGTTCCTTGCAGGACGAACTGAAAGCACGGTCAAAGAAAATAAGTTCCCCTGGGTGCCAGCTAAATTATCGTACTTTCATTACTAGCCAGCGCCGGAACCAGTTCATGTCATTAAGTTAGCCTTACCATAGGCGCCGGAAGCGGGAGGGGGGGGGGGCAGGGGGACCTGTCCTCCAAATATTTTTTATGAGATTTGGGGGATGCCCCCTACCTAATAACTGAATGTCGCAAAATAATTTTTTCAAAAGAGCAATGTCTTACTTGGAAAATTATACCTTTTAAGTTAAGTATCATTTGTGTAAGCATGATTACTTTTCAGAGTGCAAAAGTTGCAACGCCTCCGGGGGCTTCTCCCCATGGACCCTCGCATTAACAAAAACCTGTAGGAGAGTTTACCTTCTCCCTTCAAACAGTTAAAACAAAAATTTTTGCAAGTTATCTTTCTTTTTCAAAATTAAGTTCCTCTTTCTCAGATCAGGGCCTTTTAAGCATATTGAGCGAGGGGCATGTCTCCAGTCCTTTTATTGGTCCCAATGACACATATTTACCCCAGTAATATTGTCCCTTTTAGGATTATTGGTAATATCTGTACAAAGGTACTTTTTTGCTTCCATTAAGTCCCCTAAAATGTCAGAGCTTCCAGGGGCCCTGTTGCAGGTCCCAGGGCCCGCAACAGGGTCTACAAATATTGCCTTGGGACTTTTAGTAGAACTTCCTATTAATAAAATGCCCCAAATCCCTTTGCATCTCTTAAAAATGCCCTGTCTCAAATTATCAATCACATGTTCAATTTTGAGTAGCTTCAACGTTTTGGCTTTGCCCCCTAAAATAACTGTAAAGTATGTTTCTCCTTAATAAAATGCCAAAGTACTTCCCGATTCCATTCTCGTCCCTTACCTCACCCCATTTTCCTGAATTAAATTCATAGTCTAGAATCCTTATTTTGAAAATGATTTTCGACCATTTTGGATCCTCTCAAATCACTTAAATCGCTAAGCTTCCCAGGGCTTTGCCCCCTGGATCCCACCAGGGGCCCTTAGGTGGGCCCCTGGACCCCACGCCGATGGGGTTTGCGCTTCGCGCAAAACCGAACGCCTTACGGCGTCACCACTATGTCGGCTGCCGAAAACTTATGGCCCTCGAATAAAAAACATCTTCCTCCGCCTATGCTTACCATTTAAAATTACTGTAGTGACAGTAAATGAGAACATGGGGGAATATATATATTTATATGGACCCTAGTCATGTTTTTGCCCCGCGTTCTCCCAATGCTGAAACAAATGATTGTACTTTTTCTGAGACATACAGTAATTTTTCACCCATATATAGGCCCTTTTCTTAGACCGCTGCTTCCTCGATCGGACTTCGGCCCAATTTTTCCAAACCTTATTAAAAAACTTTTCAGGAGCGTAGGTAGTCACTACCAGTGGGGTGCGGGTGATGCGTACGCATCCCCCCCCCCCCCCCACAGAAGCAAGTGTTCCGCTCGAGCGGCCTGTTAAATTAAAATTTGTCATCATTTTGTACATGATAACTAAAGATTTCTTATGTAATATAATGTTATTATTATCGAACAATCCTGATTCTCAAGTTTTGATTTTGCTGTTATCCAATTGACGAACAATGAAATGCTGTCTTTATTTCTTACAAAAAGTTTGAAAGAACTAAAAATACACCCATATCTCACACTCAGGAGTAACTTCGTGCGTCTGAGGCAGAGAAAGTAGCACTCTACTCTTCATTATGATCTCAATTTTTCTCTCCAATCATCATCTTCACTCTACTACTAGCCAGGGGCGTCGATTTGATTTTCAAAGTGGGGGGACATATGGCCGAATTTTTTTCTCCTGTCCTGGTAAGGTGTCCACAGCGTAGCTTCACATTTTTGCGGGGGGAAGGGGGTAAGGAGGCATCCAAATTTTACGATTTTTTAAGTGTGGACACCACTTGTACTAGCGCGCTGAAACTTTTGCCCTTTTCGAATATTTGAAAATATGGAGCTGGTATATTACAGAAAAGTTTGGATTCTGAGTTTCCTAGGCTGTACGGATATTTAAAAAGTTGGGGGATTGCTGAAGTTTTTGTATATCTTGTTGGCAAATCTGAGATTGAGCGGCGACCAAAGATCGTTGTTGCTGCTCGTTGTCCCTCTTATCTTCGTGATATGTGTATTGTTAAGCCTCCTTACAATTTAAGGTCTAATCTTAGCGAGACTAGCCTGGTTGTTCCTTTTGTGAGACATAGTAATTTTTTGGCGTTTGCTTTTAGTGGCCCTATGTTATGGAATTTCCTCCCTCTTAGTGTTAGAGAGTCTGTATCTCTTACGTTGTTTAAGGTAAATTTGAAAACGTGTTTTTTAGCTTGGCCTTTTCTTTTGCTGTTGTGAAGCACATCTGAACATTCTATGGTAGTGCGTTCTATAAGTTTATGTAATAATAGTACATAATGTACGAAATGAGACTCTCCGACGAAATTTTTTGAGTCAAGCGCCTATATTAGAGAAAATTTGGAATTTTATGAAAGAAAATTTATAAAAAAAAATAGCACTGTAGCTACCGTTGTCACTTGATGATCTTGTGCCACATGTAGCAAATTTCCGATTTTGTCACCTCCAGTGCTCGGAAAAGTTTACCAAATCGAAGGTATGAGCGAACACCTCTGCTTAGGAATTGCAATTTGCGACGCGCGAAGCGAGCGGAAAATTTTCTTTTTTGGAAAAACTAATGACGAATATGGAGCTCTTATTGGAGAGAATTTGGAATTTCGTGAGTTGTCAAAACCACATTGTAGACTGGTTTCACAAATGGCACATTTCCGAATTCTTCATTTCTTCAGAGCCTACTGCCCCCTGTAGCCATGCCACTAGGTGTCTGAGAAAAGGAGGCCCACATGCAAAATGGTGCTAAATGTTTTAATATATTGAGTTACTATGAAACTCAAAGTTTTTTAACACATGGTCTGGAAAGTGTGGGTAGTTACTTCAACAGACTATTCGGTCATTGTGAATTTAAATACCGGGTATACTTTCTAAGTAAATAAAATCACAAAGAAAATTGTGATAGTTTGCGAAGGATTAGTACAAAAGTTCTAATAGTAAGGAACCACTTTTGATGAAAGAAGGTAAAATCCATAAACTGATCAAAGCACACTTCATTCTACTGCAGGAAAGTCACAGATCGAGTGGGATGGTACCCACTGGTGTAACTGAGACACCGTTGCATAGGCCTACCGGTGTAAGATTGTGGATACCAAAAAAAATAAAATATGTCCTTTCGAAGCTGTATACCTCTAATTCCAGATTGAAGTCTTTAATCTACACTCTTAAAATGTTGGGCAAACTTTTTGACCAACTTGTAGTAAACACTGGGAAAATATATGTCCGACCAACTGTTGGTCAAATATTGACCAATCTCGGTTGGTTAATTGCTTTACCCATTGTTGGGCAATTTGTTTTACCCAATATGTAATAATGTGAAAATTACCTCACTCGCCATTTGGGCAAAATTTTACCAATTATTGGTAAAAATTACCGATTTCTCTTTACCAAGAAGTTGGGTAATGTTTCAGCGTTTTATCTATTATTGCACACTGGAATATTTCAGAGAAGGTACCTTCTACAACATTAACAATCACTATACACATGGGTGCACAGGGCGACGGTAATACCCCCAGCGTAGAGTTGGTGAGACGGAGTTACATACGGATACTCCAGAGAGCTTTGCCTCCATGATTACGGATTTTTTTCTCTTTTATTGGGAGGCAAGCCCACTGGCTCACCCAATGTTCGGTCACAAGGTGAGTTATCTGGCTCACTCATTTAAAATAATATTTACAATAAACTGTATAATATATTTACAACTATAATTTAATTGGGTACAATTTAACGCTAATTACTTAATCAATTAATTAAACACCTACTTTTCCCAAAGTCCTCCCGACCCTCTGGGAAAGGGCCGTTCGGCGAAACCAAACTTAGCTTGAACTGCTTCCCGAAGAATCTACCGTACACGTCCACCTAAGGACAACACTTGACCAACCTCAAGGCTTTCAGACCATCTACATTATTGGTCTGCCATGCATGGCTCCATTCTAGACTGGATGAAATGAACAGATACTACACATGATCTTAGCCAAAAGGCCGAGAAGTGATCAATTTAACACCCATCCATGATAATATCCTTTTCAAAGTCCCGACCCTCTGGCAAAGGGCCATGCGGCGAAATCAAAACTGAACTGCTTCCCAAAGAAGCTACGCGTCCACTTAAGGACAACACTTGACCAACCTCAAGGCCTACACAATCCATACTTTTTCCAAAGTCCTCCCGACCCTCTGGCAAAGGGCCGTTCGGCGAAACCAAACTTGATACTGCTTCCCGAAGAAGCTATACGTCCACTCAAGGACAACACTTGACCAACCTCAAGGCCTTCAGACCATTTACATTACTGGTCTGCCATGCATGGCTCCATTCTTGACTGGATGAAAAGAACAGATACTCTTCTTTGAGTTAATTGACAAAAATTCACATATTTTACAAACCTGATACCACACATGATCTTAGCCAAAAGGCCTACACAATAATACTTTTTCCAAAGACCTCCCGACCCTCTGGCAAAGAGCCGTTCGGCGAAACCAAACTATACCATCCATAATTACGTATAATTTTAAGACAAGAAATAATTTCAAAACAAGTGTTTATGATCGGCCATTACATGTATATTCAGGGACATTTGTTTGTTATTGTAAAAGATTAAATATGCAAGTTTCTTCATAATGTTTCGTGTTTCCTTCTTAAGCTATATTGTACAATTGGGAAACTTGGTCTCCTACAAGAATTCACCGTTGGCCGCTTCAAATTATTTCAATTAGACCTGCATTAGGTAATTAACACAAATCTCATTTAAGAAGTTCGGAATGTTCCATTCAGAAGCAAGGTGTATTAACCTCAGTGGTGTTCCAATAGAATTTCATAGCATTTATAAGTAGACTTTCCTCTCCTTGTCTTAGAAAAATCATTGCCACAGTGTACGTGAACGTTCTGCAAAATATTTACTAATTAGAAAAAGCAGTTATATTAAAATAATTAATTAGCACTATGTTAAACCAACGTTGGGTAAAGAAATTCACATAACCCGATTTAACCAGTGGCGGAGCTACCATATAGTCAGAGGGGGCGGTTGCCCCCCTTGACGGACTCAAATTGCCTGTCAGCGCCCTTTTTACTCTTTTTACCGTGTTGAAGCATATGCATCTACCTAAATAAAAGCGCCCTCCAGTCTATTTTTCGCCCTCTGACCGAATATTCTTGCCCTACAAACTTTGAAGCGCCCCTGTAGGCCATTCTTGCCCCCTCTGACTGAATTGCCTTCCTCCGCCACTGGATTTAACCAACTATGGTCAATAAGTTTCTCGGTTATTTTGCCCAATATTGGGCAAATTTTAACCAACCTCTACATTGCCCAGAAAATTTTAACCAACTTTTTAAGAGTGTAGCAAAGTTCAGTGTGATTTTACTTCTCTAATAATGGTGTAAATACGAAATGGTGGAATCGCTATAGGAATGTATGAAGTGCCCGTCGTCGAAATTTTGCATTTGAGCTCATTTATTTTTCTGAAAAATTTGCATGCAGACTGTGCATCGTGACATTTTCCTCAAAATGTTAAACCTGCCAGGCTGTTCATTCACTAAAGATTACAAATTTCATTAAAACTTTTTAGGGTACGTACGATTTCTCTTCTTCAAATTCCTAAATGTTGTGATCCTTCATGACCACACCTGCTGCCCAATGCACTTCATCGACATAATCATATAGAGACAGATAAATAATGTATGTTTGATATGTAAGTGAAAAAAAAGAACATCAATGATACTGCCAGCGCGGAGCGCGCGAAAATTTTGGGGATTTGCAAAGTATAAAAGTGTACTTATTGATACAGAAATCGATCTTAATCGGTGGAGTACATCTTCCATAACCTACATGTATATTATTTTGGTAGAACCTAGCATTTTAAGTTTCAGGTCACAAAAAGTGGGGGAACTTTTACGTTAGTGTCCCCTCAACTCAAAAAAGTGGGGAACGTGTCCCACTGTCACCCCTATAATCGACGCCCCTAGCCATTATTTCAGGTCAACTTGGAGACATTCAAAGCATGGGAATCACACTGGAACTTCCTGCCCCTGGACTCCCCATCATGATTCTCCTATGAACCCCAAGCCTTGTTTTAAAAATATTATTTAAGAATTGCCTATCCAACCATCATCTTCACTCTACCACTAGCCCTTATGTTA
Organism: Holothuria scabra; assembly: GCA_037179385.1. Classification (NCBI taxonomy): domain Eukaryota; kingdom Metazoa; phylum Echinodermata; class Holothuroidea; order Aspidochirotida; family Holothuriidae; genus Holothuria; species Holothuria scabra. The sequence goes on from CM074182.1 coordinate 25,645,663, forward strand.
GGTCAACTTAAAGACATTAAAAGCATGGAAAATCGCAGAGCTTCCGGGGGCTTCACCCCTGGACCGCCATCGGCGCTTTACCCCTGGACTCTACCAGGGGCCCAAAGGCATGCCCTGAGGTCCCACGCCTGTGGGTTCACCCTAACGTCTTCGCGGTACCGCTAAAGCGGCACAGAATAACATCTCATTTTCAAGTTCCACTTTTAACAACTTCGCACCCTCCCCCAAATCTCATAGCTGGCTATGCTTATGCTAATGACAGTGCTTATGTCTTGAGCTGGCATTGCATACAGGGCCTTAATATGTAGTTAGAGCGCTCTCTGTCCATGTTGTGTTATCTTACGGTACGTGCAAATTGGATAAGTTCCTTCCATGGGCTCAGCATAAAGACACTGGACGTTTCACAAGAAACATGATACTGCTTTTGTGCTATGAAACTAAAAAAAGGGAACAGAACTTCTTATTGATTCCACATCGTGTTCCTTACCGACGAATTAGGCTCATAAGAACGAACAACATCCTAATTGTGCAACTGAACCTTAGTACAACCAACATCTGAAACGGTATTTACCTTTATTCAAGGCGTAACTGATGTTGAAAGCACGCGAAGCGCGCATTCTTTTTCTCGTATTTCTTTTTAGAATTCACGTGGTCAATCATTACGTAAGCGTTATTCCTATTGGATCGGTATATTTTCCACAGTCCACCGTGGAAGTATGTACCGACAAAATCAGACAGTGTATCGACAAAATATCCCAAAAGCTCACGCATTACCTCAGCTGCCCCCGTACTTTACGCAGCTAGTTGTCTTCAAACTTGCCGGACCAAGTCTCTCTCGAAATATGCCCATGCAGAAACGTAACCAGGCTTTTCTTGATGGGAGGACTGCACTTCTTGTGCGGTTGCTGGATTTCTCACGGGCCCGGTCCACTATATAAGTGGAGTGCCACCAACATTTGGCGCGTAGCGTATGGAAATTTTTGGAAAATTGCTACCTCCGACTGTCAGACAGCCGAAAATGGCATTTCCCAGGCATGTGAACGGAATCTGAGCAGTCTTCAGTTTGACCCTTTTTTTGCAACAGAATTTCCGTTCAATAAAAACGCCCTCTTAAAAAATTACTCAAACGTATCACATGAAATTTACCAAAACCATTTGCCTTACAATATTTTGGGCACTTTATACGTCCCTACATTCTTCAGTCTGTTCGTAATATCTGGCAAGTGAAAACATACCGTAAATTTTTGCAAGTATGCCAAAACTGAATACCCTACCATTTCGGACAAAATGTTCATCATCAAAATGTTTGATGTCTCCCGGATTCATGAAGGTTTTAGCCAATTGGGGCCGCAGTCCACAGCCCTTCTGTCACGCACGGTCATGGAGCAAAGCGCGTCGAAAGTTAGGCCTTTTTTAGACAAATATTTGAAAATATGGATCCATATTGCACAAAGTTTGGGGTTCTGGATTATTCTCCTGTTTGAAAAGTTTGAAGGATTTCGTAAGAATTTTTCCCTTTCATTTGCAAATTCAAGATGCACATATAGTCTGAAGATCATTGTTGTTAGCTGAACCCACGAAAAGCGGTAGAGCTAACAACAGTGAATAAACTGAAAACCGAAGTGAGCCGTTAAGTGATCACTCTTAAACCGTTATTAATGTGTATAGGACATGGGATTTGTCTAAGGTTGACCATTTGTCATTTGTATGTGAAGAAAACTTAACAGATTTCGGAAAAATTGATGAATTTCATGACCCAACTCAAAAACTCAATGAGCCGTTTGAACATGGCTCGTGGTAAAAAATATCTTCAGTATCTTTTTGTCCTGTATCTGATTTGACTTCAATCACTCTACCTGTACGTTCGCTAAAATTAAGTTTATTACTTAAAGGATGTTTATTGTCCCGGCCAAACTATGAAGTGAGACTGAGATACGTGTAATTGATTTTTATAGTCTGCCAGAATGTGTGATCCAGTTTTATTTAGTTTTGGAATATCTCATGAGAACTTTAGGGACTGAGGTGCTCCTTCATTTCTCGCGGATAATCTGAAAGAGTTCAGAACATTCTTAACAGTTTTCAGTAATTACAAACATGCAATATTGTTTTTGACTAAAGTGACTGTCAGATGTTTTCAAACCTTTGCCTGAAAACCAGGTCTTGCGAAAGTTAGGGAAGCAGTTTCTCCCTGCCCAATGGACCTAGGGTTTAAGGGGTATGGGGTCTCACCTTCCCGAAGTTTTTTGTTTCTTTTTACAAAATTTTCAACATAAAAGCTACCTTAATTTTAAGTTATAATTTGTGTTAAATATTCAGCACATTTTCAGGAACTAAACAATCTGTGCGGAGTGGGATGTCACAGTGCCTCCCCGGCTATGCGCGATTCTAACTGGCAGACAGACTTACCTAATCTGACAGATGACCAATAGAGGGATCACGTGTGTATCCCGCCCACCTGGTTCATCCTTGTCGCGTGTGTACAAATGAAGTATCCATATAGAAGGGCGCAATGACTGATAAATCGCTGTCATGGCCAGTGGTCAAGGGGAGGGGACAAGTACCCTTCTCATTGGAAAATTTTGGCCTTTGAGAAAGGGATGGAATGCAACATTTCCTATATTCAATAGCATGTTTTAACACGCATGACCACCAATCTAGGCTCGCACACCAAAAGCAAAAAGTTGTCAGTTTCAGAGTCTTCATGGAGACAAGTTGCGTTCCACAACAAGACCTCGCCATCTGCAAGTCACAAGATGACGAGGCGATCCGTCTTCCAAATCGTTAAATGCTTCAACTTTAGCTGCTATACGTTCGCGTGAGTTATATCAGAAGGCAGACTATATTTGATATGTTTGACAACATTGAAAAAGGTCGAAAGCACGTGTGGAAAAAGGCCGTGGTCGGCCCGACTTAAACCAGTTGGTTTAGTAATTGAGTTCTAAAACTTCCTCTAAGTATCTGAAGCCCGCATGAGCGAGCGAAAATTCCATGAATTTTATAACCATTTGTGAAAAAACATGGTTAAAATTGATTCTTGTTCGAAAAACGATTCGAACCCCATCTAACCCTATCTCTACAAAAGTAGCCTACAGCTTATATGCCTTTGATGGAAAACTGTAAATGAAGGGGGGGGGGGGGGTATGCACTCGAATAATCAAGCATTATCGGACTGATGCATAATTTAGCTCTGTTTGAAATGTTACTGATAATTAGTACATCGATGAAACTGAAGCGCGGAGCGCAAAAGTTTCAGTTATTTACGATGGACTGCGAAAATGGGGCTCCGGGGTGCTAATTTAAGTGAAAAAGGCCACCGCTCCTAATCTACTTGGAAGAGTACACATGGGCCCAGTCGGAAAAAACCGTAGCTAGACCCAGTTAGAGAAAATCCCAACTGGAAGTGCCAATTTTCCAACTATCGTCGCTCTGACTGATTCTGAGGGGTTGAGACACCCCACACCCGGTCGATCGCAACCCTGGCCATGAGTACTGTTTATGAAAGTTTACTTAAAAAATATGAGCAATGTTTCAAATTGAGTTTGTAGACAATGAGTTGCAACACAGACTTTGTAAAATTCAACACAACTTGACCTATTAGTCAGATACCAGTTACACCCCAGGCCACACTGCCTTTGATCTACTGGGGTATCTATGTTGCTTTCTCAAGAATCAACGTCACGGCATGTACGGTTAGATTAGATTGAGTTTTACAGCCCAGTTTCTCAACCAACTGGTTTCAGTCAAGCTGTCCACTGCCTTTTCCCAGTTGTGGCTCACTGGCTTGTTTTCCCTACTCCATTGCTTATGCTGAGAACCAAGCATGCACTTAGGCAGTAGGTGTTTTGGTATATGACCCAGCGTCGATGTGGCTCATGATGTGTACCTGTTCGCGAAGCGAGCGAAAATTTGTCCCTTGTGAGAATTTCCACCTTTCTTTGCAATACAGCATGGAACTTTGAGTAGGACATTGAATGGCAGAGTAGTTAGTCTTTATAGGCGTATTTTCATCATCCCAAACAGTTCCAATTCTCCTAACCTACTTACTTCTAGCCCCTCCCACATTTATCTAAAACTCATCTTTATCCAAACACAATCCTAGTTTATTGCTTCATGGCTTGTCCCAGTGGCCATACAAGTCCATAATGTGTAATCAAGACACTCTCAGTGCCCATGCTGTGTAATTTAACTATGATGCATTGTTTAAATGTGATGCCAATCAAAGAGCTGTACCAATTGAGAGTTTTGATATATGTATACTGAAACTGTAGTTTGGGGTGACGAATGCCTGCCTTTAATACAGACGGTTATTATAGTGTTTTTACTTACGAGTACGAGTAAAACAATCAAGTACCCCACTCATCACTTTAAGGATGTTAGTCTAGTACTCAATGAGGCTGCTTCATAAAACCCCAAGTGCACGGGAACTAACTTAGAACTTTGATCACGGCGAGCGACGTGGGTTTAGATCATACAGCCATGATCTATGGTTTAGATTTAGTTTGTCAGACAATGGGAAACATAATTAGTGGTAAGCTACCTAAAGTAGAATTGTAGAGCGCCCTCTTTGATTCCATGGAGACAAACCACACAAACTTTGAAACTACCGACTGTTTTCAGCAGAATTTGTATTTTCTATCATTTTGCGCAAGTATTTGATATTCCAGGACTATTTTCTGATCCCAGTGTTTGGTAATGATTTTTGTGTGCTTCACTTCTTTTTCCCCCTTTTTCTGAAGTGAAAAATCGAGCTTACGTTAGGCCTAGGCCTAGTCCGTCGTGACATTCCTAAGGAAATTTTTGCTAGACCTAAGTGCAGGCCCAACGTTAGGCCCAGTTCCGCGAGTGATTTTATTTTTCTTTTGTTCACCTCTTGCTTAGTAATTATAGGTTCTCTATAATAAGCCTGTTCAGGAGAACTCACACAGACACAAAGTTCCTCTCACAACACAGCCCTTGCATGGATAACATTCACAAATGTAGTCACTAACCAGGATGCACAAAATATGAAATAACTGACCTGGTTAAATACTTTTACCAGTTTAATTATCATACAATGAATGAAAAATTCGTTATTGTTGAGATCTCGCCAAAATAACTGCAAATAAGGATCATTTGGAACAAGACATAAAGAAAAATCTAGCGTTGCGTCGTGTCGTCATCTGCACTAGTAGTGGCCATTTTCTTTTGGTGTATGATTAGATTCATTAATTTGATTCTTTCACACTTTGACTTATACTTATTTACACTATACATTACTGAATTTACACAAATGTTTTCATCAGTATCATTGACAATTCACCCTTTCAGTAAAAAAACTATAACCAGGCAAATCAATCAGTTGTTTGCTTTATTTTGATGTGAAAGGGTATCAGTGAGATTCAAATAAAGGAAGTAATGATTGATTCAAGTTTTGCTTCATTGTGCAGTCTTCATGGTGGTTTCATGTCCTTAGGTTTTGTGCACCATAAATTTTAATGGTGGCGTAGACCTAGTTTTTAAAAGTTAAATCTGAGACTATATTGTCAGACATTGCCTAAAATGATGGTTTGGGAATTCCCAAGTCTTAAAATGAGTTAAAACTTACAAAAACCAGGTGTTGGTTGATAAGATTGAAAATCTGTTTTCACTCATTTTTTCATTACAGGCCTGGTGACATTTTACTGAATTTTACCCCCCTAAAATAGCACTGGCTAAAAGGGAAAAGAGCTGTAAACATCATTTATGTCCAAGAAATAATTTATTAAAATCAACATTATTGTAGATTTCCTAACGATGGGGAAAACGGTTGAAATGTGCAGCACATGCAACGCTACAGTAGGCCCTACCTCAAATTTAAGACAAAAGTGTTTTACCTGTTGCCCTCATAGGAAAAAAAAAAGTGTTTTACCTGTTGCCCTCATAGCAAAAAAAAAAAGTTCCCAATGTCAAGTCTGGCAATAGGCTTATCAAGCTTTTTACAATTGCCTTGATCTGAGGATTACTTTGGGCCTTTGACTACAGTAACTACAAACTAACAAGGGATTCCCTTCAGAAAGAAATTTGTAAATCTGGAGCATGTCTTCCCTTATTCTTCTCAGCTCCAAGGTGGTTAGCCCAAGATACCAGAATTTTAGAGGATGAGGTAGATTTCTAACCTCAGTTACAATATGTGACTCTAAACTTGCTACACAAGCAATTTGTCCTTTTCAGGGAAGGGACTCCAGGCCTGTGCAGCATAGTTGAGATGGGGTCTAATCAGCTGCTTAAATATACAAATTTAGCACAATTTCTTTACCAAAACTATTAAAATTCCTCCTGATCAACCCAAGCAACATATTACTGTAGCTCTTGCAGGACTTAGTAGCTGCTCACTGCCTAGATGGTTTTCAGTTCCCCATAATAACTTTGTACTAACAGGTCTTTCTCATAAGTCACATCATTCAAAATAGTACCGTTCATGGTATAGTCGTAGCAGGAATTTTTAGAACCAAAGTGGAAGACCTTGTACTTATCAGCAGTAAGAGTCATTTGCCAAGTCTGACACCATGTAAATAACCTATCCAAACCTGTTTGAAGCAGGAAGGACTCATCTAGAGCTTAGTACAGTATCATCAACAAGCATTCTAATACTAGAATTGAGAGAACCGTCAATATCATATGTGAAATAACAAAAAAAGCAAGGCAAATGATTTTAATATTTATATTTCAGTATTGTTTTGTTCAGTACTTTAAGAGAAGTTTTCACCTTACAGTTGGGTACCATTCACTGTAGGTACTGTGATACCTTATGGATGGTTTTACAGTACCTTACCCGTACTTACAGTAATAGTGAGATATTGACAAACTGTGAAATATTATGGCATATTTTTGATAAGGCACATTACTGTAACCTAATAAGGCTAGTCACACAGTTTTAAGAGCATTTTATAGTACCTTGGTGAAATCTTTTGGTCCCATAAATTTGTGAAATTTTGGTCACATTTGTACCCAATTTAATCACTTTGCACACATTCTGTACCACTGACAAATTTACTAAATTATCCATGGTTTTGTTTTATTTTTGTTCCCTTTTGTCTCTTTTGGACCTTGATCTTGCATTGTACAATTTTCAACATTTTGTTCCATTTTTCCTTTTCTTTAGTAATTGCACTTGTCCCAGCCAGTATGTGAAAGTAAAAAAGCTGATACAAAATTCATGACATGAAGCTGGATCTTAAAAGCTCTAAAACCTGCACGAGTAGAAATTATGAGTAGCGAAGTAGCAAAGCTTCTCAAGGAACGGGAAAGACGACCCGGCCAACGAGATGAAGAAACAAAGGGGCAATTCTTCTGGAGAATACTCCGAGAGTCAATTAAAGAGACTTCAAAACTGGTGGCAAAGTCAGATGCAAGAGACATTGAAATAGCACATGGTGTTCATCATTTGAGGAAAATAAATCACTTAGACCCTATCAAAAGTGTCTTGTACAATACAGAAAAAGCAGTAAGTTTGTGATTTTAAACTTTTCAAGAGTGAGGAGTAATCACTCTACAATATAACAAACTTCCTTTTTACATAAATGCTGTGTTCTTGCTGGTACTTTACATGTAAGTCCACATCAATGTTCAAACTACATTGTAAGCATTAGTCTTAAATTTTGTTAAAACAGCATGATATGCAGAAGGCAGATTTAATGCTGTTCCTCTGCTTTGGTTTTAGGAAACAGTGTTCATGCTGTGTCCATGGGGCCTTGAATCATTGTCAGGAGTACAATTTTTTCCACCTAGATGGAGAACGGGAGCTCATATAAATCTATTACAGTTTCATAAAACAGCACAACTACCACACACCTTTATTTTGTGAGGAGTGTGATTTGTAGCACACCTGCAGAATCTAAAACTCAAAGCTTGATCCATTTTATTTTTGGAAGACATGGTGATTCTTCTTGCTATTCACTTGCCAAAAGAAGAAAAACATTAATTTAAAGAAAAATACACAAAAATTCTGGTTGTCACACAATGATCTGGAGAGATGTCTTTAGTACAGTACTGTACCACAGACCCTCTTAAAAATTTTCAATTTTTGCACTCTATGGCTCAAAATGTGTTCCAGTTTCATCAGTACCAACTCTCATACAATTAGTTCATGCTTGATGTTGCATGCTTGATTTGTGAACCCCACAATCAGAAAACAAAAACTGGCTTTTAAAGGTATTGTAACATATGCAGCAAAAAACACTAACTTTACCTGGCAGTTTAGGAGAAAGCTTTCCCAGGGCAAAATCATTTGAAATTGTGTTAGTTACTCTAGATAGAGTTTTACAGCCCAGTTTCCAATCTATTGGCACAAGTCAAGTCGGCCACCACCTTTTATCGAGTAGTGGCTCACTAGCTTGTTTTCCCCACTCCATTGCTTATGCACAGCATCACACACAACTACAGTAGGTTCCATTTTTAGAGTCTTTGGAGTCCTGGGAAAAGAAACTGGACCTTCGGCATGTAGGCAGATGCTCTACTGCTAGACCAAACATGCAGTCTTGAAATTGTGTCAGTATCTTTTATATTTCTCAAGTTATTCCAAAAGCCTCAAAGTTTGAATGTTTCTGAAGCAGCTTGCTGTTTGTGCTTAAATAATGATGTCGAGTGTTGCATGGGGTTTACATTTCTTTTGTTAAGTCTGTATTAATTTTTAATTAATTATAAGATAGTTAATGGTTTGGTAATTGATACTGATCATTTTCAAGGGCACAATTTAAACTTTAAAAATGAAACCCTCAAATTGTACTAATATTACAAATTTGTTCATGAAATGATGATTGCAAAAACAGTGGATAATATAGCCATATATGGCATGTCCCTCCCCAGACCTCACAAGATTTGCATATTAAGCTTATATTTATGCATGATTAAGTGCAGATGAGAATTATCCTACAAAGTGGTCAACTTTTGATGGAATTTTTTGGGAATCATGGCAATTTTCTTGGTTTTTAATGCTTTTCACATCGTCATGTCTCAAAAACTTTAAGGTTGGGGTGGTTGGCTAAATGACAAGATTCATGTACAGCACAGTTCTGGCTATAGTGGTTGTGGATAACATGCTTGGCCAGAACTCCGAGTTGACATTTATTTCATGTGACATTCGAGTCGTTGACAGTAGAATGCAACCATTTGACTTCATTACAATCCAAGCCAGTCATTGTGAGAAGAATAATTTGTAGGAAGTACTTTATGTGATTCCATCTTTTTCTCATAGGAATACTTGACGATAAACATCCAAGGATTTAATATTTTTTACCTGGATGGAAGATATAAAGACAGAATAGAACCAGAGGAGCCTGTGGATAAATTATTGTATGCCAGGAGTGCAAAGAGATATGTTGGTTGGCTGGATGGAGAACAGTATCTTAAGGTAATTTCTGTGTAATCGTAGTTCTGTTTGCCACCTAAGTGGCTAATTTACACTTAGATCTTAGATCTGAGAAATAAGGAAATCTTAAGACTGATATGTATACACAATACTTGAATGCTATGAACATAACTCTCTGAAACAGTATACGAGTTGTAAAGATTCATGTAGTCTTGCAGTTGGGTCTAAACATTGACTGCATGGATAAGTGACTCTGGTTCGGAGCTTTTCTTGTTGGAAAAATTATGATACAGTTCCTCAGATCATGTTCCTTTTGAAAATTAGTGACTGTAGAGTCATAATTTGTTACACCTGTGGTCAATACTTACATTTAAATGTGCATATACATTAAAGGGATAAATAGTCACATGGTTAAAGGGAATAGTATAAATGGAAAGGGGATGCCTTTAGTTAACAAAGTACGGTGCTGTTAGTGGCCAGACACTGGATTATATTACTGCAGAGTTTCCCTAGCATTATTTTTGTGGGTGGCCACTTCACAGATTTTGGCTGCCACCAGTCAGAAAATTTTTCTAATTGCCACCTGCACTGTACTTGCTATTGAAGAAGTGATAGTTCTCCCTTCCGGACAGTGTCAAAGGTGACATTACTGTACCCCATTGACCATTACCACCTTATAACGACTAAAACCCACAGTGAACCCTGCTCTGTCATGTATATGGAGTGTACAATTTTTAAGCAGGAATTAAGATTTAAGTTACGTAGCAAGTGCGCTGCAGTGTAATGAAGATTCTTAAAACACTTGGTTCACATTGGAAGAAAATTTTATACAGTATGTCTTCTGATCATTAGAGATGAACTCTTATTCTTAATACCACTAAGACTGCTGAAGGAATGTCAAATTTCATGTGGAAGTGGACGTTATTGTATAATTTACATACTTATTTGTATTCCCACAAGAGTGTAATCTGAAGATGGAAATACAACCAATCCATTTCATTTCACCCTTGGTTACTTATTAAAAATTTTAGACCTACAGTAAAACCCTATTTATGTAGTTAAAGTATTAATCAGAGTTTGTTTTTACAATTTAATTTGGCAACACATTCATACTTTGACTTGAAACTAATAAAAAATGATCTGTGATGTCAGTCTAATGTCATAATTGGTTATGTGAAGTGGAGACTGTCTAGAAAAGCATCTGTGTGAAATTTCTTTAAACAAATATTCAGAAATTTTAATTTGACAGTAATTAACACAAAATTAACATTTCTCCTAACCTGAAAGAGCACTTTATTGTTTCAATAATTTGATAAATAGTTCAGAACATGGACTTATATACATGGACAGAGCATAACGTGTATGTCCTATCCGTAGATGGTCACCACTGGCTGGGACATAAAAAGGCACACCAAGATGGCCGCTGTGAAGCAATAAATTGTCTGATTTGACAACGACTCTGTAATATTTTATATTTGAAACAAAAGTTAAACTTGAATGGAAAAAAATTATCATATTTCTGCAATAAGTGAAGTGATTTTGACCTTACCTTGCCATATTTCAACAATATTTCAACTTTCTTGCAAAATATGGCAATAAACTTGAGCAAGTCCAAACTTTCACATAAAAATATAGCAGACAGCCATCTTGGTGCCCTTTTTCTCACACGCACAGTAGTGACAATGTACCGTGCAATACCCTCCGTCCATGTATAGGAAGTCCTTACGTGGTTCAGAAAGGGTAAAATTAGGTGTTGGAACAGAAGGTGAATATTCTCTTTCAAACTCTGACTGCCCTGTTAGTAGTGTTTAATTTTAAGATACTGTTTTGAAGTGGCCTTTATGTATATCTTGTTTCTTCCTGACTCTTGCAGGTTTTTAAGGATGACTTTGAGCTAATCTCAGAGGCCAAATCTCCATTCAAGATATCTTGTGTTGCTTACAATGATCATCAAGGAGAGATTGTCAGTGCTGGACAGGGACATGTAATAGTATGTGTATTTACAGTTTTCTTTTATTGTTGTATGTTTAAAATATATTACGTATCGTAGCCCTTACCCTAATCACCTGCCACTAAATAGTCTAAAATCCATATCCCTTGGCAGAATGTCAGGAGTTTACTCAGTATTCCCACTTGTTGTGTATAGCCCATCTTCTGCTTAAAATTTTGTTAAATCAATAAAACTTTAGAGGCAAGACCAGTTGCCCAAAATTTATTTTAAAGCAACAGCTTAATTTCTCAATTTCTTCCCACTTCTCCTCTAAGTATCCGTAAGTTTATAGTGATATTTTAGGACATCAATATTGCATATTCAGGGTTATTCAAGTTACCTCTAGTAAATTTCACAATTGAAGAGTAAAAATGTAGTCACATGATCCTCAACAGCCAATCATGAAATAGAACAGTCTACAACGCAAATTTAAGTTGTGTTGACTTCATTTTCCCTTTTGTATGACCTGATACACTAAGGTGAGGCTCCAAAAAGTTTGTGCAAGCATCAAGTAAATCCAGAAAAACTGATTTAAAATTTTCCTTTCAGGTCCATAACCATTAATAAAATTCCACAAATTGATGTTTTTAAGTGTGAGTTGTAATTGACAAACATTTAGCTAATTATTATAAGTCAGCTTGCTAGAATAGTAACCTAAGTAATTGCAGTTTTTTTACATGATGTATAGTTTTGACTGCAAGCACAGGTTTGCATTCCATAGTACAACTGCATTACTGCCAAATGTTTCTCCAAAATTATGTGTGGGACAATCTGGCACTTGCTTGGAAAATTGGTATTTAAAAGTTGTATCAAAATACCCCTTCCCCCACACTAATCACTCCATATGCACTCCAATGCTTAAAATAAAACTCATTAAATTTAGGAGTGACTCTTAAACTATATTGGTGTGGCTTGGTATTCCACCCCCTCCTATAGGAGATGCCATAGAAATATTTTGGAAAGGTGCAGTAGACCTGTTGTTACCACAACTAGGGCCTTAAAATATAAAGTAATAACTTGTCCCATTATACTTATACTTTGCCCTTTGCTAATATATTTGTGCATCACTCACTTAAAGTTCTTGAGAGTGTATTCTTGAGCTACGCAGGTTATGGTGGAAGGGGCATTCAAAGATCTATGTGCAATCAAACCATCTTTCCATATATTCTTTCTTTCTCTCACCTTGTAGTCATGGTGCTTCCGCTATGGTGCTAAACATCTGATCCAGAAAAAACTAACTTCTGAAGGACTGCCTTCCAGTGATAATTTTAGTTTGATAGCGTTAGAGGAAACTGCCAGCCGAACCCAGAAGTGTTATGTTGCTTGCAACTCTAATGTAGCTGTGGTTAATCTATTTGAAGGGACTGTGTTATCATATAAGAAGAATCTTCATGTTAGGAACATTTCATGGTTAGTAGTTGTCAAAGCATGTGATAAAAGACAGTTATTCTTGTTGCAGCTGAGTTAGAAAGTACTATAGTAAAGACCTAGAGCATGTGATGTCACAGTGGATAAGCATGCCCTCATTAGGAGGAAAAACAGACCCATATCAACAAATGAAAACAGCTGATTGGTCAACTAAGCTGATAAGCACCTAAGTCTCCTGCACACATGGGTCAAACTCTACTATATGCGACCAATCATCGCATGTACATGTTCTAACACAAAGTTCAGGCATGCAACCATGTGGTTTATTGTTATTCCTCCAAAATGACATCAGTGTGTCTTCAAAGCAAAAACTCTATTCTTGTAACAGCTGTAATGAATGGTTGTTGGCATTATGACATCACACAAGTTATTGCATGCTGATAATATAAAGGAAATATGCTGGGACTGGATCACAGGGTCCACCCTTTAGAATCACATTATTAGTTTTTACCTCAGGGCCTGAACTTTTTACAACAGCAAAGAAAGAGTGAGAGGTCTCCTTTACAAAAAGGCCAGTTGAGAAAAGGAGGTATGAGGCAACATTTGTTAAAGTGAGAAAGTGCTCAAACATATCTGAAATTATTGTTCACAATTGCCTGCAGAGGTTTTTCACAGACATTACAAGTCTCCCCCCTGGCCCCCCATCCTTGACCCGAGAAACATGGTGACAACCAATATGATGAATGTTTATTTTTTGCCTGGCAGTGGGCCTGGTTTATCAATTAAGATGTCATTTGAAAACACTGCATAGGGATATTTTACTTGGTATTGTGAACATTTTATCTGCATCCCTTCCACAGCATCTTATTCTTCAACCCATTGAAATACCTCATCACCGGTGCTCGCGATGGATCCATCAAAGTATGGGACGAAGGCTGGGATCTGCGACTTGTGTTTGTTGGTCATCGTGGACCTGTTACTGCTCTTGCCATTTACCCCTATGGTCCTTCCATTATGTCAGGCTCTGAAGACTGCACCATCCGTGTCTGGAGTCTGGAGACTTACGATGAAGTGGACCTGTAAGTGAATCTTTCTATTATTGAGACTGCATGGTCCAGCTTTTAGAGTATCCAACTAGTAGCCAAGAATTCTAGAATTTAATTCCTCTCTTCCTCGTACCAAAGACTTTAAAGAATGGAACATACTGTCATTGTACTTGTTGGTCAGCATGATTAGCCAGTGGGTCACAACTGGAAAAAGGGCTCTGTCCGGCTGGACTCAGACCAATTGGTTTTAAACTGAGCTTAAATTCTTCTAACTTACTAACAAATACAACTGTTGAACCCTCTTTACAGTCTTTTTAGGTTCCTGACGCTTAGATTATGACTTTTCAATAATCTCTTATTTCAGATTGGATTAACCCCGGATGGTGTATGCTAGTTGTCAACTGGAGAGCTTTTAATGAAATAAAGGAAACCTTTAACATTGGAAAATTTTTTATAGATTAGCCCAGAAAATCTGCTTTTGGGGGGAGAATAATTAATTAGAACTTATTTCTGGCAGTCAGTGAAACCATCAGCATTTAGGTAGATGTACAACACCATAAAAAACTTTTTGGAAGTGTGCAATATGTGTTTTAATGTGGTTCACTTTTGCCTTTGCTATCTCCTCAAAATGACAAATGACAGAGAACACATTCCTCAAGATTTATGTGAAGTCTTGTTTTAAACTGGGCGATATCAGGTATGAAGCATTGTACTTGGTTGATATATTCTGCATTTCACAATGCATATCATACTGTACATACTGTATGGCTCACTGGCTTGTTTTTCCTGCTCCATTGCTTATGCTGAGCACCAGGCACAAGGGAACCTACTGCCATTGTGCTTGGTGCTTAGCATAGGCAATGGAGGACAGACCTTTTTGGTTTGTGAGAGGATAGAGGGACATGTGCCTGACTCATTGGACTTGAGATTCAAGAGTTGGTAATGCAATTCAGTGAAGGACTTTAACAGGTATCCAAGATGACCAGAGCTTCTGTCAGACATTCGAAAATCTCAAAACCTCACCTAGTAAGTTGCATTGCAAGCAACCAAAGATATTGAGTGCATGAATATAATTAATTAATTATAATCATGAATATAATATCCATCAAGTCAACCAACTTGAAGTTCCCTAATTTTTCAATAAATTTCAGTTTACATCACCATGTTATTTTTATATTCTTCATTAAGTGTGTGGTTTATGCAAAGCAACATTAGCAATTCTGAAAAATCAGCTTGACTACCAGATATAAAGCAGGACTACCAATTTTTTACTACAGTTGTCCAATGTTTTTTTAAAGTTAGACACTGCAATTGACAACCTTACCTCACCGTCTTAAGCATTAGGTTTTTATTCAATTTATACCATTCCTTGACCAGGTGTTACAAGTGTAACCCAAGACATTGGCTATCATTCATTTACCAAATCCCCATGTGGACTGGGGGTTGTAGAATACGCCCACGGTATTCACTGCCTGTCGTAAGAGGCGACTAAACGGGAGGACTTGATTTGAACAGTATGACACCATATATGACATTCATGTTGGTGTGTCATTAAAGCAGCTTATGCTGTTTGATGAAAAAAAAAATAACCGTCATCGTTAATCTTCAATCTTGCTCTTCCATTTGATAACAACCCGGTAGAAATCATTCACGACAGGATTTTTTCCGGTGAAATTTCCCTAATTAGAGCGCTAATTACAATAGACAGAAACTTCATCTACTTTTTTCGGCTAAACTCTTATGCAAAGACAACGGGCTCTTATCTCAAATTGACCAATCACAATGCAAGAAATGAATGACGTAAAATTATGCCTACCCTGGCCTTTGACAGGACGATGTACGTATTGCCAATGTATCACACATGTTGTGTACATGCATTATATACAGATCCTTTCACAACCGTTCCCAATACAGAATGACAGTTAGTTTCACACGTATGTAACCCAAAGATTGTTTTTGAATGCCAAGCCACAGCATCAAATCAAAGAGAAAATGAACATTATCTTGAAACTTGGGACGGATTAAAATAGCACAATCAGCGACAAAATTAAAAACTGAATGATGGAGCCGAAACAAGTGAAAAGGAATTTGTCACTGAATCTGGGTTCACAAATGAAACGAACGAATTGCTCAGCCGGTTCGATGCGATGTGCAAATTGGACACGTAAAGGCCGTTCGAATAACGTATGTATCAATTGAATGAAATTTCACTGTCTGTTTTGTTTACGTTTTACTTGACTCCTTCTCAAAATGACCTTCTGAATATGCATCAAATTCATTGGGCGGAGCTAGAGCAAGATAATAAGGCAGAATAGCGTTTGGAAACCGTTGAAATCTTTTCGAATTTTTTCGAAATTTTGCTCATTTTCGGAGAAAAGACTAAAGTACGTCAGTTTTTAAAGCTTTTTACATATGTATGGAGTACAACCCATACATTTGATGAACACTGGAAATGTAAAAATAACAGCATAAGCTGCTTTAAATGTTATCTAACTATCTATTTATATATTACCAAACACCTGCAGGGTTCATTTTTAGGGAACTTATCATTTAAAAGAGACAATGCTTTGAACCCCACTGACTACTGTTTAGATGGGTGTAGGTGTTTGTAAAATTCAAAACATTATGCTGCTGGTTACTTTTTTGATGAGTACTCATTACTAGTAGATTGTTTCAATTTAAGTTAAAAGATTGAAGGAAATTTGCTATCATATTGTCCCTATTCTGGCATACTGACTAATGGCAAAATCAAGAATTTCATGAATCTGTGGATCTTGTATTTCACATAGTGACGAATGTTGTCTTATTTGGAGAATTTTCACTGTATTCATCGCTTTTATCTTGTAGAAAATAGTGTACTTTACAAAGTCGTGATCACATTATTGCAAAAAATGCATTCGTCACTACGCCAAAATTGCCAAATTTTCACGTTCGTCACTATGCCAATTTGCGATTTGTCAATACGCCAGAAAGGGGACATTATGTGTCATACTCAAGTTGATATCTGATATTTTTGTTTTATTTCCTACAGAATTCAAACCAATGATCCAGTTGAGGGTCTGGGCACTGTCCTCAACAATGATAACATCCATTCCTATTCATCTAACACTGTGCACCTGTGGAAACTAAGACAGATCCACAATCTATTTACAGCTGTAGGGTAAGGAAATATTGGCCACAACCTGAATATTTATTTTCACAGAAACCTTGGTCTCCTTTTTATTAATATGTTGCCAGGTGGTATGTAGGTGTCCTTAAAATAGCCTTCTAAAATAATTTTCCGTTTTATGTGTATGATGTTTTGTTTATTAAAGGTCTTGTGACATGAAAATAACAAATTGGGTGGGGGAGGGGGGATTTACATGAAGAGCATAAAATCTTCAAAAATAGCTGAAATGCCCATCAAAGTCTATTAAAAATTGATCATTTAACAGGATAATTTATAATTTGCACTTATTCATGAATAAAAATGGGCTGAATATGCAAATCTTGTGATGTCGAGAGAGGAACATGCCACAAATGGCAAATTTTATCCTTTGTTTTTGTAACTTATATTTCAAGCACAGTTACACGTTGACATTAGTGTGTCCCTAAGGGTTTATGGTACATCTGCTTCAGATGTTGTGATGTAAATTACTGGTATCTTCTAGCCTGTTGTTGTAATGTGTACAGCAACAATTCATGGCTGTAGTCCCTGCAGCTTATCTGAGGCAGCTGCATCCTTATGTAAACATGTGAAACTTTGGCTAAGGTACCTCATTGCCACATGCAATCTTCACAGTTCAAGCCTTTTTATTCTTCCTTTTCATTCTTTTGCTCATATTTCTGCAGGAGCAAAGTCGACAAGATCAAGACAACAAATCACCCTGATGTAAGTATTATCAATCTTCAAAAAAAAAGATATTAAGGTATTGGCTTGCCTGTATGTTGTTGTCTGTCATTTTCTGTATTGAATGAAATTGGAAACCAAGGGAGAACTTTGACACAGCATATTGATTTTGGTGGCTTAGCCAGTGAAGCCAAGCCCCAATATTAGTGAGTGCACTTCCACTGTACTACAAAAACTGTTGATTCTTATTTCTCTATGGAAGCAGTGTGCATCCAATTTACCATAAGAAAAATTTTCACAGTAGGAATACTGTATATCTTGGCACTGGAGGTTTTTGTTATGCACCCCTGATTTTTAAAGTTTTAGTTCATTCATCAATAGCTGGGACAAAACTTAAGTAACAATTTATTATTTGTGTAAAACTCTGCTGGTTTCTAACTATACAGACAACTAGGTAAGTGGCTTCAGTAGTTTAGATGGCTTACTCTTCCAATGCTCCAATGTTTATTACTCATACCCTGTGCAAGTATACCGTTTTATTGAAACTTCTCCAATGTCATGTCAGTGTTTGATTTTGCAAATGATCAGCTATGTTAAAACTTTCCAAAGTTTATTCACATCCAAATATAATAATTGTATGCATTTTACTCATTCATACTCAGTTTTCACTTAGTGCATTCATTATTCAATGGAAGATGTGTGCCTTCCAGACATGGTGCTACTTTGTGCTTTGAATCAGTAGTATAATAATTCATGTAACATGCTGCTAGAATTGCTGCTAGAATTGAACAGGATGTTTTAGCCAATTTAACCTGAGAGAAAAGATGTTTTCTCGGGTGAAGCTTGTGTCTGTAATTGCCGCAGTTAAGCCTGTTTAAATCAGAGTTGTTGCTCTATTGAGCAAATAGTCTTTGGAGAGCAAACGCCTTTAACTTTATTGGTCTCAAGATACCTGAACAGGAATTTCTCTGATAGCTTCTGGATTATTAGTTGCCAGCTTGAGATGGCTAAAACTTGCTATTCACTTCTAGTGTCATCTTGGGCATCCGCAGAAATTTTTACAAGGGGGGCAAGGTCACTCAAGGATGATTGAATTGTGTACAATATCTAAGCGGAGCGTACAAGAAAATTTTGGGTCTTACAAACCCTCTAGATGGTCGGAAACGACACTTGGTGAGTGTTATAAGCTGCATGTACCCAGCCTTGAAACAGGAATTTCATGTCTGTAATTTTTAGATTTTTAGAATTTTCAATCAAAAAAATTGTTGAAGGTAAATCTGCCTCTCGGTCACGGCCTCGCACGCCTGAGCACGATAAAACTTACAACTGTCAAACAGCCTATATAGGCCTATATCCGTTACCCAATTATGAATCACCCCCCCCATATTCACCTTGTATATCCCAATTACATCCCCGCGTCACCACTTGAGATCAGCACGGGACCAAACCAAGACCAACGCACTCATCAATAGTCGGATGCCATATGCACACTACATACTTGACAACTAGTACAATTTTGGCATAGTTTTTACAATTACAAATTTCCAGTAGATATCATGAATGATGGTCCCCAAATTACGATTTCACTATTCAGCATACCATCATCTCTTTTGCTATTCGTGGTCAAATGTCCGCATATTTCAGTAGAAACTGACGCTGTGAGTGAAGGTATTTTGATGATCTATTTTTAATTTTTTTTTATTTTAATTTTTAATTAATTTTTTCACAAGTTTGATTTTCCAGGGGGGGGCAAGTGCCCCCCCTTGCCCCCCCTTCCGGACGCCCATGAGTGTCATGTTCAAGGTCAAAATAGTGTTATGTTGGTGCTCCAAGAACTAGGAAATATTTTTAAGGACAGTGTTAAGTCGCAATCTTTGAAAATTTCATATTTAACCTTCATCGTCAGGTACCAACTCGTGTGATGTGCACCTCTCGTAATGGCACTGTCCGCATCATCACCCCTGGCACTGGTGATGTTATTACATCCTTTGTTGCATCAGCTGGGCGACAGGTTGTAGATGCCAAGTGTGATGCTGCAGCTAATGGTTTGTTTGGAATTTTTTACCTCTCTCATATTTTTTTTTAATTTTTGCTGTATGGAGCAGTTGCTGTAGCATTCACTTAAACCATAATAGGAATATAGTCAGACCTTATACATATAACATCACAGAACAGAAAAACATACCCTTGTTTTGGGAAGCATGTAAATGTCGACCTTCAGCAACACCAACTCATGTCTAAAATAGTTTATCATTCAAATTGTAACAAGAAGGTCTGGAGTTTATATCCTGGACCAGTCACACCAAAGACTTTAAAAATGGAACCTCCTGCCATTGTGCTTGATGTAAGCATAAACAATGGAGTAGAGAAAAAAGCCAGGGAGCCACATCTGGAAAAAATAGATGACTGACCCAACTTAAGAAAGTACTTTAGTGAAGACTAAGCATAAATCCTCATTTAACTAACTAACCTACATCAACTTAAACACTGACAGCTTATTTGTGTAGAGATTTGTGTCAGTGCTCTTTTACACCCATGGAGGTCTCCTAGTGCAGAGACTATCCTGAAGGGAAGGGGCTAGTCATTAAATCAGTTCAAAATGTTGAAGAAAATAAAGGTCCCAGAATCAGTTAAAGAAAGTACTAAATGTTTCAGTTTCCTGAAAGAATACAGTCATGTTCTATTAAATTTGACTTAATATCCATGGTACCTGCCACATGGCCTGCTATCATAGGTACTAAATTTGTGAATTGGCCTTTTCCTGCATATTAGATTAAAGAAAAGCTTCACTCAGATTGTTCAATGATGATTTGTGCTGTCTCTGGTGTTCCCAAAGAAGTTCACTCACAGTGTTATCTCAATTCTTAAGCATGTCCAATGCAGGCTTGGTCAAAGTGCACTAGACGGGTATACTATGTGTTGAACTTGAAGGAGGAGCCAAAAGTAAACTGAGTATGGAGCATTACCTACCCTCTGTTATGAGACCTGTTGCTCTTTTAAAAGTGGCTTATTGAGTTGATATCAATAATTTAACGAGAGTGTTGAAGGCTCAATAACACATGGCAATGTTTATAGTTAGCATGTGACTCAAGATGAGTCAAGTTCCACATCCAATATTAACCAAAAAAGGTTAAAATTTTGAATTTTGGGGTGTCCTGACTTGAAACAGTTTTGTGCATAATTTGAAAAAGTATCTGGTCACAAATTTTCAAAAACTGAATTAAACTGCTAAGTAATCACTCATAAAAAAAATCGTTATTTCTATGTAAGAGGTGGGGATTGTCTAAGTTTGTCCATTTGTCATTGGTATGTGAAGAAAACTGTACAGGTTTGAAGAAATTTGTTGACTTTAATACACTAAGTCAATGAGATACTTTAAAAAGAGAAGTCATAATTGTTTAGATTGAACTGTGGCTCCTTGGCATCTACAAGCTCTCTGTGAGAATTACAATATTTCTAAGTGAAGTTGAAAGAGTTACTGGTTATGCTATCATTCTTTTTTCTTGTAAAGCTTTCCAATAAAATACAAACTTCAGTGATCATTTTTGGGTAAAATGATAAAGCCCATACAAAAGTGGCAACTGAACTGCATAAAGACCTGAAAATCAAAAAAATGAACAAAACAGCTTTTTACATAAAATGCCTTCACTGCTCTTTCCTTACTGAAAGATGTGTTTGATCTAACACACAATATGGTAGGGTTAAACAGGGTTAAATAAAAAAAATTATCTGCAGAAGGGAGGAAAGTTTCCAACAATTTTCCTCCAATCACCCAAAATTCCTTCACAGGAATCTCACAGCTTTCCAAATTTTTCAACCAGTGCCACCATTCACTGACATTGCATGAGAAGGGGACATTGCATGAGAAGGGGATATTGCATGAGAAGGGGACATTGCAAGAGAAGGGGACATGATAATTTTTGAATAAAGAGTTAAGCCTCAAGCTGGTTAGGGAGTACAACCACTCCACCCTAGAAAAGTTACAGGTGAACCCTGTAAAGTAGAACTGTTGAAATGTAAAATAGCATCTAGTATAAAAACAGCAAAAACACTGTAGCTGACTTCTTTTCTAGCAAGTTCTTTTGGCTTCATAAACTTTGTGGATGTGTGAAGCATCTTTCCAAAGGTCAGGCTGCAGAATGTGTTTAGGAACAAAGAATGGCTGCAGCTACTGCAGTTTGGCTGAGGCAGCTGCAGCCATTCTTTGCTCCTATACACATTATCATAGAAGGAATTAATTTAAGTTTTCCGTTTTAACGTACATGAAAGTAAACCTTGCCTGCAGCTGTTGCAGTTTCTCAGTGGCAGCTGCAGCTTAAAGTGTACCTCAAGTTAAAAAATTGAAAAATATATATTAAAAAGCATGAAAAATAAATTTTCATAGTCCAACTCCCACCTTCAGATTTAAGGGCATTTCTGAGATGAGATATTCAAATATTGAAGTTTATTCACTTAAAACAATTAAATTAAAATAATTTGTGACTTTCTTGTTGTACAACTCACATTATCTGCTTTGTTTCCCTTTAAAATTAGAAATGTTTTTATGACCTTCAACACTTCCTGTTTACTTGCATAGTTTGTTGCACAGAGAGCACTTAATTAATTACATCACCCCACAAGAGTAAGAGTTCCATCCCACTTTGGTACAAGGTGCAGTAACTCTCAGAAAAACAAAGAAATACAAAGACTGTAATTTGAGTAATACAACAATGACATGAAAAATTATTGCACAATATACCATTTTGAGACGAGTGAATATGGACTTCAATATTTTATATCTCAGCTCAGGAATGTCCTATGAAAATAGAGTTGGACTGTTAGAATTCATTTTTCATGCTGTTTAATATATATTTTTGAATTTTTTTATTTCAGGTACACTTTAACTTTTATAACACTGTCCTTAATTAATATTGCTAAGAAAGAACTGTTTCATTTCTTACCTCATTATGTACTATTAAATCAAAGTTAAGGATGTCAACAGAGTTCAGAGTTCGTGATATATTTCAGCTGAAAGACAATTTTATCCATCAAGATTTGAAATAATTTGAGAAATGGTTTTGCTTTGCTTTCAGTTATTCTGTTTGTTATTTTACACAATGGAGACATCCTGAAGACTGATGAATCATATTTCAGCTGAAAGGCCATTGAGGATATTGAGATTTTGGAATATTTTTTATTAATCTTTGTTCTGCTTTGCCTACAGATATACTTTTTGTTATTCTTAACAATGGAGATATCCTGAAGACTGACACCAGCACAAACCCGTGCCGATTAATTCACCGTTACAACGTCAAGCAAAACTCTGAGAAAGAGGTCATTAATTGTATCTGTCTGTATGAGTATGTCGTCCAGTCTACCCTTCAAAATGACTCCTGGAAAGGAATTATGAAATCTTTGAATGCCACAAAGTCTGGTAAGAGTGGAAATATAGAATCCAAAGACCGTACCCTGCTTATTGCCGGGAGGAAAGATGGATACATAGCTGTTTTAGATTGGAAGACATTGAAAACATCATACAAAACAGATGTAAGTTTGATTTTATTGTGAAGTAAGAATGATTTTGTGTTTTTTGGCTGTTGTACTATTTGACTCACTAATAGTCAAAATGAAATGTTTTGCCTTGGGATGGAAACAGGCAAAAGCCGTCTGATGGGTCTAAATACATAGAAGGTACGGTCTGTACAGTGGTGTAAGAGTTTAGGAAATTTTATTTTTCTAAGGAGATCCATTTTGCTGTACGGTAATATTCGGTGGAATGGTCAAGGGTTGGGAGAAAATTTTAGGGTTTTTTAATCTTTTGGTATAGAAAAATGGAACTTTTACTATATAGACATAGCAACATCATGCTTCTATGACTCCCAGTGACATGAAGTTGTCTCAAAGGGGCACCCAAGTTGACAATCCTGGACACCAAAGTTTCAGGAAATTTACTTCAACATTGCTTACATCTTTGTTTGTAGAAATTAGTATGTACCATTATAAATGGTGAAATCTAATTTAATTTGATTGAATTTTATTTTTGTGGTAATTTCATTTCATTTGTGGTTTGAATTTACACCTACATAAGTCGCAATCACCTCTAAGAGCTTTGAAAATATCCTTACTGCTGTGTTCTTTACTTGTAATGTCCCTCATCTTTTGATTTCAAATTTTGCTTCCAAAATTTTTAAGTAAAACCCTGTTGGCCATGTTTTAAAGTTATACCAAGGAAGCTGACCTTAAGATATTCTGTTTCAATAAATTTTGCCCATTACAGGCACATGGATTCAAAGGTGTGCTAAGTATGGTTGCAAATCCAAAGCATGATCAACTCATCACAGCAGGAATGGGTGAGTGTGGAGAAATATTTGATTGTATTTTGTGGTTCCTAACTTGTCCAACTACTGTAGTGCTAGTGTCCATCTTAAGGATGGAGCCGTAAACTGCTGGAGGGGCAAATATGGGTGGGATTGAAGTGTGGAATTAAAGATCAAAAGGAATTAGAATCCAAACACGTGAGCTACGTTATAGAGACAAGTATGACGATCCAGGCGAGTGGGAGTGGTGGCAGTTGCCCCCCCCAATAAATATATTGGTGGATTAACATATTATTTTGCACCCCCAATAATTCAGACATATTTAGCAATAAACAATAGGCAGAACAATGAAATACAACATTGTTGTGTACAGATGACTTAAGGAAATCACTTTAGGGATTTAAGACACAGTACATCTATTTGAGGCCTATTAAAGTCATTGTACTGTATGTATGATATGCCCCATTTATCTAGGTTTTGTGTATATGCGTGTCAATGTGAGCGTGTATACGTGTTTGTTTGTGTGTTTATACCTGTACACTCAGGTTCGCAAGGGTGGATTGCTTATAGACTAGTCCCATCTGGGAAGGATCAGGGTTTGTGCTGTTGGATATATTTTTAGCCACAAACCAGATCAATCTCCCTGTGTAGAGATAAATTCGTGTATCAAGAAAGAAAGCAGTCATTATTTCATTCCCTTTTTTTTTGGCAAAATTTCTCGAGTGTGTAATTTCAGTATGTGTCATTTGGCAGTATCAGTGAGTCATGAAAAAAAAAAAAATTCGCCAAAAGCAGCCATATTTTGGATCCACTCTTTAGGTTCTGTACCTTATCATTAATACAAACACATGGTGTTGATGTTTTGGCTTTACGTTGTCCTTTATAAGAAATCCATTTTATAAAATGGCACACACATTTGATGTACAGATTACTGAAAATGGATAAATTGTAACAACCTCCAGTGGAGTCTACCAAATTGGATCAAGTAAAGGGATGGTCCTTATTGAAATTTGAATATTTTAAATAGATACAAGGTTTGTAATGTTGTCCTAGTTTTAATGTAATGCCTTAGAATGACATGCCTTGAATTTTGAGGCATGCAAGTTTGATAACACACCATCATTTGCCTCAAGTCACTGCATGTGAGAAGTGTAGTTATTTGCAGATACAGAATGGGAACTTGGGTAAATGCACCAAAGTTTAGTAAAACAGTTTTTCTACCACACTCCCTTAATTTCCTGAGGAGTGTGATTTGTAGCATTTATAGCACACCTGGAACACTTAAAACTCAAGGCCTGGAATGAGAGACTTTGCTTGCAATATGAAGTGACTAAGAAAATGCACATACAGCAGTTTATCATTTTTGCTATTCTCTTGAGCTGCTCATAGGTCCTGTTGATATATTTAAGGCATTGGGCAACAATACAGAATCTTAACATGTGTTTGAAGCTAATCCAATGTTCTTTGCAACAGCTTTTTGCATCCTGTATGAAAGTATTCTCCAATTGACAATTTTGTTGCCAAAGTATTGCTTTTCACAACTTCCATTTAACTATTTATTTACATGCCTCATTAGACTGCGGGATGATGAATGGTAAGAATTTTGTACCTCTTTGATGTGACATAACATTGTAACATCTGACATGTCTGGTGTATACTTAATATATGTCTGTCCTCTACTTACCCGTATCATGACCATCTCAACATTTTGTTTTAAATGTAAGTGTTAACTTACTTAAGAACTTTACGCAAGGTCATACACTGGCATACTTATTCACTGGATGTTGGTCTTGTGCTAGAGTGTCTGCTTCTCACCGGCACAGCCCAGGGTCCAGTTCTCAGACTGAGTTATACTAAAGGTTTTGAAAAAGTGGAAGCTATTGCTGCCTTATGTGATGCTTCACATAACCAGAGGGGGAGTAGGGAGAACAGTCTAGCTAGTGTTTTACAACTAGAACAAAGGCAGTAGGTGCTGCTACATTAAACCATAAAGGGGTTGAGGTGTAAAACTCACACATACTTGTCAATGGTGGAAAATGAGGTAGGCAGTTTTGAACCACACAAACGAGGAAACAGTCAAATTAGCTAAGAGACATTAAAGCTACTGTAGGTCGTGAAGGGCTCGCCTACATTAACAATATATATTCTGACTGATGTCCTACGACCTCCCCTTGATGGGTTGAAATCATATGTTACCCCGGTTGAAAGGTGTGTACCCAGACAAATTACCTCGATATTAACCATACACAAGCATACACAAAAGTGTTATCGAGATAAGGTTGTAAAATACCAGGAGGAAGTTGCTCAAATCGATCCCAAAAGATGTTCTCACTACTACTTCATTGCAGAAGGGCACCCTGACTTGTTTTTCTAACCGAGGTACTCCTTGATTGTCGGTGTTATTGTGGTTGGCAGGTGTGTGCCCAGTCAAATTACCTCGATTTCCACCATTTACAAATGCTGTTTAACTAGTACACCAGCAACCAGCATACTTTGAACAGAGTTTACATTTCAGTGGCATACATATTCCCAGATGTGTACTTAGATTCTAAATTTGTTTTACTTGAAAAATTTTAAATGGCTTGAGGTTGTTACTTTACATTGTTAATAGACCCTGGTCATATGAGAAGTCCATAAATGTTTTCCAAATAACAATTTTTCAAAGATTTGTGTGATGTAGTTTTGCTATGTATCACCTGTTGCCAAAGTGAAATGCCTTTGCCAAAAAATGACAAGTACCAAATTTTATCACACAATCCTGTGAGATTACTGTCTAGAAAGGGGATAGGGGCTGTAGATGATAGATGACCTTCATTTGAACATTTTACTCAAACTGGAATCTTTTCAGTTTAAAAGTAGGTAACTTTATATTGGAAGCATTACATCCACCTGAAATAAAATACTGTCCCTACTATGACCATGCCATCTTGAAACTCCTGATTACTATTAATCCTCTTTCTTCAATTGCCAACACTATAACAGACTTAGTCATGGTACCACTTGGTCCAAAAATATTTTTTAACCATAAACATTTAAACTAATTACTTCCCAGCAAGTTAATTAATAGATATTAATCCTTCCCTTCCTTAGCAACTTAGCCCTCCAATTATTTGTTTTTATTTTAGGAGTTAATTTAAGCAAACTCTGGATGATTTTGCTGTTTTCACTTTTTCCACACCTGACTACTTGATCTACTTGAGAGAATAACAATGTTAACAATGTTAACATTCAGTTTGAAGTTGTAGAGACAACAGTGTTCTGCTCCATTTAGTTCCCCTTTGTGGCTTCTCTAGAGTTGTAGAGTATACCTAGGGTATTTCCCCCCTGTCATAAGAGGCAGCTAAAAGGGAAGCACTAGCATCATATTTGAACAGTATTTAAGAAACAAATTTAACACCCAAGTTTTAGTCTCGCACTGTATCTTTTAGATGATGTGCAATTATGTGATCTATCATTTTATACATATTCTGTGAATAGTACCAGACCTACCTACTTGTTAGAGTGCAACTTATGAGAACAAACTTATTGGTTTCTTGTAGAGGTGTGCATTCACTTGTGGGAAGGAGAAGGGGGTGTTGTAGTGGTGGGTATTGCACTGGGGGGGGGGGGGGGGGAGAAGATGATCTGAATATTTGTGTGTATTAATTTAAAGACGTGAGTTTTCATGCAACACACCCAACATGGAATTGAATATTTTTCTGACATTGTGAACATGTTTATGTCAGACAACATCGAGTCTGTATTGTACATGTGTACACCTTTTGTTTGTCCCATTTAACTGCAGCATCTGTTGGTGTTCTTCAATGTATGTGTCATTGCTTGGACTTTTTTGCTCGCCAACACAAATTCACACTTTTCAGTGACACCAAATATTGTACATGTCATGTATGTTTGAACTTATGACAAGATTCAGAAAGTATTAATTGCCAGTATGGGGTTGAAAAAGTCCCATCTACTTAAATACATGAAGGTTATCCTCTTACTATGGTTTGCTATTTTTGGTGTCAATCATTAAAAGTATTTTGTTTACTTATTATGTTTTGTTTGTATTATTGTTGGGTAGCATGCTGTACTTGTGTTAAGCAATTGCAAATGTTGAATACCAAATCTTTCTGACCTTAGACAGTTCCAACTCTCCTAACCTACTAATTTAAGCCCTCCCACAACTGTATAAAAATGCATCCTCATCCAGACACAATCTAAGTTAATTGCTTCAAAGTGAGTATTAAAGACCCAACGTGTAATGAGAGCACTATCAGCTCAGTACATGCTGTGTGAAAAAGAGCTACCCTCTAATTTTTTTGAATTCTCTGTGAATCAAAGGACTGTGATAATTGATAATTTCTATAGATTACTACAAAATTTGTAGTTTGGGATAAAAATTGACTGTCTTTGAAGTAAATCTTGTTGATAAGAATTCCATTTCAGTTGTTTATATAGTAATAAAAATAATAAGCTTTATGATTTCTTTCATCTTTTGATAATTCATCAATAAATTGATTAATGCATTTACAGATAATGTTCTCAAAATCTGGAGAGTTTTCCCGTTCGCCGAAGAATCTCTTGCCCCTTGATGTCTATTTACTGTGCTCACACACCCCTGCACATGTCTGTCATGAAAAACACACTGTGTGTGGCCTTTCAGGATCCATCCACTGTTACATACAGTCTGGTGCACTACAACCTTGTTACAAAGAGTAAGTTATAGTATTACCTGTCAAATCACTTTACTCCACTTAAAGGGACAATCAGAGTTTGACAGAGAATAATAACCTCTTGTCTTAGCCCTTTTTTTTCAACTAATTAGTTTACCAGAATCAACAGATATTGCAGTCCAAGGTGTTTTAAGTTTGGAGAAATGTTTCTTTTGTGTTGGTTACTGTTGAATGTGAATATTGTATTTTGAGGTTAAAAATCCACACAGATGCAAGAGTAGACAGCCTCATCCTTTCTGTGACAAATCACAGCACAACTCCATTATGACAGACCTTTGTTGTTAGTTTTAATTCAATGTATAATTGTAGTGCAGAATTTAAGTCATCCCAAACTCACGAAAACAAACTCTGATTGGCTCTTAAAGCAATTGTTTCTTACTGCATATCATTTTTTATGTATTTATTCTTTCATTACCATTTTCCTAAAATGTCTTCATATTTTCAATAAGTTTGATGTATATTTTCAAAGTCAATTTTTATTTGTACCAGGTATCCACTCATACCATATCAATTGGAGATAATGCCTTCCTTCCATAGTCTACACATTATCAGTTTCTGAAGAGGCTGTCCCTTGATTTATATGGTATACTCCTGAAATTCAATGTTTTGAACAATCAGACTAAAACATTTTTCAGAATATAAGTCAATAAAATATATGAAACTGAAATTTAATGAAGGATGGAATAGTTATGTTAGTCAATTTTTAAGTCAATTATCCTTTTCACTTAATTTTGATTAAATCTAATTTGGTCTTTACTGTTTGACTTTCAACATGGTTTAATGGTGTCCTATTTCATCAACAGGTCAGCAATGACCACAGTCCAGATGAGGATCACATTGACAACATCACTGGTCTGACATGTAATCCAAGAATGAGATACTTCGTCTCATCCAGCATGGATGGTACCATCAAAATATGGGATGAATACAACAGATTAATAAGGTGTGTGGTGTTTTTTGACTTCTCTTTTGATTTTATGAATTAATTGGCAAAGTTCATTTCAGGATTACATGAAACAGTGTGCCAACCTGTGTCAGTTACTATTCCTAATCACATGTGAAAAATAAAGGGATTCCTGTGTGACAAACCTGTGTTTTTGGAACCCTCAGGACACAGGTTTGTCACAGGTTTACACATCTTTTCTTGAATTAAATTTGGGCTCAGAATTCTTGGTTAATTTTTGTTTTAATTGCCACAGGTTTTGCCAATCAAACCTGTTCCAAACCTGTGGCAAAGTGAGGCAACTGGGAAGTTTCCTGTGTCAATTTTACAGGAAAACACAGGTTCCCTCGCAAAACCTGTGGAAGAAACAAGTGAAATCTAGGGATTTGGAACATATTGACAGACGTTTTTTGTTAGGGTGATGTCAAACTTTCAGGTTCTCATTTCAAGTGCAAATGAAAAACTGTTTCTTATCTTTGAGGAAGGTAAACTTTGCAGTTAAGACATAGATTTATGATATGTAGTACAAAATTTTGTTTTAGTTTGCCTTCTAAGTAGTATAAGGTTCTAATAATTGACTGTAAAGCATAACAAATCCCTTTCCTTTAAATTTCAATGTCTTTTAAAACTGACAAGCATTTCCTTTGTATTCCATTCCGTCTGTAGGTCAATAAAATTGAATGCTGAACCATTGAGTTTGAACTTCTGTTCTGATAGAGGAGACCTATTAGTTGGAATTGGCAACCATGTGCATAGGATTGACCACACCAGCTGTGAGTACAAATAAGACCCCTCCATATACTGCATGAGATTTTCCTCCAGTAGATTCTTTGCGTGTACTGTATTCACACCTCTGCTTCTTTAAAAATGTAAACCTTCAGATAGCAGAGTCTAATTGTACTTGGATGTGTTTTTTAATACATGACATGTACAGTTTAGAACTAAGACAGTCTTATCAGTTGTTGTTGTTGTTTTTAAATGAAGAGGAGACTGTAAAAAGTTCCTGATTGGTGTATACTGAAGAGGGAGGCCTTCAATTTTGAGACATGAGGGTGCGATTGTACACCATCAATCACTCTCAGCTCATTGTGAGAAGTGTGATCTTCTGCACACCTAGATTATTAAAGTTTGATAAAACAACACACTTATCATACTCCTTCATTTCCTGAGGAGTGTGATTTGTAGCACACCTGGAAAATCTAAAACTCAAAGCCTGAAGATAACTTCAGTATGGGCAAAACAAAGTCATTGATAGTAACTGGAATGCCATGATAAAATTGCACTTATTTTAAAGATGTCGCTGTTATATCAATGCCATGACCCATGACTTGCTTGTCTCTGTCCCAGCAAAGGTGTTCATATCATTATATCTATTCATCAGATCTTCCAAGACCATTCTTGAGAAAGATGGTATCAATGGTATTTCAGCCACCATCAAGTGAAGAAGTCATCCCATATAATGAAGAGCTTACAAGGGCATTGTCACCGCTTGGAAACAAAAGATTAAAGGCAGCCCATGCATCTATTTTTAAGTGAGATTTTTCTTTTCCTTTAGATAAAACAGATTTGTTATAACAATGAAGTTATTCTTTGATTCAATAAATTTGACTGATTAAAGAACATTAGAGTTTTAATTTCAGAATCTGACAGATTTTTAAGTTATTCCCTTTTATGCATTTTCTTTTTTCTTTCTACTACATAATTTCTTTTTTTCTTGTTTTTAACTTCATTCTTCTTTGACTTTTTCTCAAAAATCCTTCTTCATCTTACTTTGTTGATTTATGACTCTACTGAAAATATAAACAAAGTTTCTTATTGAACTTGTTTACAAAATGATAAAATTCCTATCATACTCTAACATTTAAGAGGAAGAATCTATCAAAATATTGTGAAATCTTTCTATAATCCAAACATGTATAAATCTAGCCATTGTCAAACTTTATTGAGATTTGTGCTTGTTCTTTAACACCACATTTACTCTGTGTTTAGGTCAGGAATGTAACTTGTGTACATCTTTTTTTCTTTGAAGATTTGATACATTTGTAGATGTTTTGACCCAGGAAGAAACTGAAGAAATATCCAAGGAAAAGAAAATTAAAGAAGAGGTAAGAGACATGCAAGGTTACTTTGTTCTACTTTAGAGTCATGACCACAGACTTCCTATATACATGGACAGAGCATACTATGAGTAGATTTTTGCTGCCATACTCGTGAGTTTAGGGGTAGTTAGAAAGCTGTCTGGTATGGTTTTTTGTGTGAAAGTTTAGACTTGCTCAAGTAGTTCAAAACAGCAGATTTGCAATAAAGTTGAAATATTTTCAAAAAAATGCAAGGAAAGGTCAAAATCACTGCACGTATTGCAGGAATATAATACTGTTTCCCATTCAAGTTCAGATTTAGTTTAAAATATTACAGAATCCTTGTCAAATCATACCAATTATATCTTCATGACTGCCATGTTGGTGCGCCTTTTTGTACAAGTCAGTGGCCAACGATCTAGAGATGGGAGTTTAGTACACTTTTTATGCTCTGTCAATGTATATAGGAAGTCTGTGAGATCCTACAATTTACGAACAAGGCGCTTTAGACTTGATTTAGCCCTTTTGGCCCCAAATTTTTGAACCCAAGATTTTCTTATGCCCTTGTTTTGCTTCTCTGAATGTGACATCTTGGCGCTGGCACTGAGAATCCACCAAAGGAAGAGAGTAATGGTAATCCATACTAGAAAAAATGTTTTCAAGGAGGTATGCTGTTGGTTGGAAGGTCTTGAACTTTATTAGTCTTGAAGAAGTCAGAACCACTTGCCCACTTCTGACAGAAGGAGTGACTCAGTGGAAGGGCGTTCAGTGGTTTACTTATTGAAATTTTCCTCTAGTGCAACCAAAAATGGTTGGGGATAAGGCTAGTCAGGCCCTGTTTTAAGATAAGCCATTACCCTTAGTTTGTTAGTGCTTCATAATTGATTGCTTCCAAAGTTTGGGTTGTGACCCGTCAGTTTTAAGGATCCTGATTGTGACAAAGAAGGGTCAAACTGCAACAAAATTGCCAACCAACTGTTGGAAGTTTGTGTTTATGAGTTCAGTATTGCTTATCTATCCTGCTGCTCTTTTTTATCCCTTAGCCATAGATTTATGTTTCTTCCCTTGTAGAAGTTTCTTATCCTATTCATGTTAGATATTAAAAGAAATACACAAATAAAAATAAAAGGCATTGCAAATCTGTTGCATACAAGACTGAAATACTTTTACTTGGAGTGTAATTCTGTATTTCTTTTTACATCATGCCAATTTTCATAAAGGCTTTTGCAGTCCTGGAAGAGAGAGAAAAATGTAGCTCATCCAACTAAGAGAAAGGAAATATTCATTCTTCAAAGTGGAAATCTGATTCCCAGAGATAGCTCTGCCCCTCATCCAAAGTACGCAACGATGCATTCAGACGATACTGGAAATCCATGCACACTCCACACAGAGAAACCTCACATTCCAGATGAAGAAATGACTTTAACCCAGATGGTAGTGATGACGATGATGAACGTGAAGCCTCCATGGATACCAGAGATTGAACCCACCGGTTTTCTTTCCACCTTTGTCAACTGCCCACTGAAGACCCAAACCACCAAAGCCAAAAGAATAATGCATAAGAGAGGAGGATGGTAGGAGTGATGCGAGTGAAGATGATGCCAATCCTCCCATTCACATCCCTCAGAGGTTTATACCAAACTCCATCCTCCTCCGTCTTTTAGGGTGGCCTACGGAGAAGATACAGGAATCTAGAGATTCTCCGTATCGTCCTCCACAGCTGACAGAATCTCAGTTGTAGCAGAGATTGCTACAAGGAAAAAGGTAAGATTTAAATTTATTGTATTTTATTGCACAATTTTGCTGGCTTTCTCATTCTGAGGTGGTCACCACACAGATTTCAACCACCACCTCAAAGAAAATTGCTCTTATTTCCACCTACCCTGTACTAGCTATTAAGAAAAGTGTTCCCCCTCAAATATGGTGTCAGAGGCTGGCACCATTTTACCTCACTTGGACTAGTACCCCTCACAACCCACTAAAACCCAAGGAAAACTCAATACTCAGTATGTGCATGTCCGTATGGGTGTTGGCACAACTAGATAGCTGGAAGGGTTCTTCTGAAAACTTTTGGTATTTGGAGGTAAATTTCATCAGTAAGCCAGTTAAGAGTTAATGGTATTAGGATATGACACCAAGGGTCAAAGGATTCATGGATGCATGCAAAAAGCATTAATGTACAAGGTTTTGCAAATCTTGCTCTGATAAAAGTTGCTTTAATAACCAGTTAACATGAAATTCCCTCTCCCCCTTGCAAAGAAAAAAAAATAAACTTCTCCAAAGAAAGAAGTTAATTTGAAGTTTTTCTATGAGCTTTGAAGTTTGAGCGAAAAAAGCCACAACAACTCTATGAGCAATTTCTGTTTCATACCACTCAAACATTTTCCTTCTGAGAATGTGGGCTTGTAACTCTGAACTTGCTTTATATTTGGAAGTGAGGCTTGGCTTATTTGAATGTGAAAATACAAAAGATGTGAGTGGTGGAAAATTTTACTTCCTTCCTGGATAAAAAGGAAAAATAAAGAACACTCTTCTCCATCCCCGTTATGTCAGTAATAAACTTTCATCCCTCAATTGCTAAAATATAGGGTGACATCAGATAAACGCCAAATTTCACTGGCAACGATACATTCCTGTTGGAATGTGCCATTGTTTAAAACTGGGGTAGTAACACAATCATAAGAACTTCTTACTGAATTGAATAACTTCTCCATATCATTTGAAAAATGGCCTAAGTGCTTTTCGATGGCTGACCAGGTTTATATTTACAGTTCTTTTCTTTGAATTTAGTTTCATTTCTATTGCCTTTGCTTTTATTTTGTATATTTTTAAAGTTACTTGTTTTTGCTTTGTTTGCTATGACTAATGTTTTCAACTTGTTTGTAGAAAGGCTGCTATTGCAAACGTATTCCTACAGTACTCAGCATGCTAATCTGAAGATGTGTAACAGTACTCTTATGGATGTTAGAAACTTAATATGACTGTAAATCTTTCTACAGCATCTCCCCTTTGACAGTTGTAAATGTTTACAAGAATTTTTTAACACAGAATTGGAAAGTGACATTTTATTCTGATCAACTTTTTCTTTCCACGGTATAATTCATGGATAGTCCAGAGGTATTTCAGTTTTTTTTTTCTTTCTTATATTCTTTTAATTCATCACTTTCTGTAGAATCTCAGAGATTACTTCATAAGTGCTCACACTTTTATTTTTGAAAACACATTCTTTTTTTTGCAAAAAGCAATTTGGTAACATTCTAAATGTAGGCTTTGAGTTTTAGATTATCTAGGTGTAAGGTTCTTAATCATACTCCTGTGAAATTATTGGACTTTTCTGATTTTACATCCTTTACAAAGGTGTGGAAAAAATCACACTCCTCAACAATCATTTCTTCTACATGAGTGATTGTGTGTGATTGCAC